>OY728163.1:909767614-914767614 GCA_963277665.1 Viscum album | reverse complement strand
AAAAATTAATCGCATTTTTCTCTATAGAATATATATCATGGAAGAGGATAATTTATCTCTCTTATTTTGAGTGATCAAGAGGTTGATATCTCTATATTTTAATAGGATTCTATATAATTTCATTGTGCAAAACAACATTTAATATTGAAAAATTATATAATGGGTTTTTATTGAGATAGGTTTATAGAATTATAATTTTACATGGACCCATATTATAATATTAATCCATAGTGAAACCTATATCTAAATAATAATAATAATAATATTTTTGAAATGACATATTCTAAACTTAAGGATAAGTAAACATCATTACTTGAAAAAAAAATTAATATTTATTCAAATCATGTTCATATTACAGCGGATAAGACAATATGAGATATCATTGTCAATTACTTATGATTAAGGGATAGAAACATAAATGTTAAGATAGTTTTAGTAAAATATACTTTTAAATTTGTTAGTGTTTATTAACCTTAATTTGGTCTCAATGTGAAACAAAATTCTATATTTTTGGGTTAATTTATAATAATTGATTCAATGTTTGTTATATCATGAGAAAATTATTATAGGTGGTGACCTAAATGGGAATATAATAAATTATTCAAGAGATCATATAGATTTCAATGTACGGTTTATTTTGCGTGAAATATATTTTGATGGATCAACTCTATTATAATTTTCTTACGGTATTGATTTCTTCATAGTAAATATGCTCTATATGAAACAAGGTGAATGAATTCTTAATTATATAGTCATAGTCAAAAGATAAAAAATTGATTATTTCTTAGTAAAAATACTATTAAGGATTATAAGGTTATAATCATTGAATTTATAGAAAACCAAAAAGAATTAGTAGTTTTAGTGAAGCAAGTTATAAATTATAAGAGAAATATTAAATAATTAGGGAATCCAAGAATTCGATGGTAGATATTTAAGGATAATGTTATAATGTAATTTTAGAACACACTTGTGAAAGTAGAGGATTTAGAATGACAAAGAACCACTGATTACATGTGACATGAATTGTTTAAAAGTCTTAGAAATATTGGTAATTTTATTAGAGTAGTATCGAAAGGGTCTTTTCATAAAGGAATTGAATCGTGCTGGAGGAATGAGAATATTGAGATTCATTTTAAAGTGAAACAAGATATTATTAGTTATTTATATCATTATTTTAAGGAAGATACTTAGTCTCAATATCATTTTTCTCATATAGAGGCTATGAAATAAATTAATGACAATAAATATCTTTTTTTATGGATGTATACAATTAATTACATTCTAGGAATGATGAAAGAAAAATATATAATTTTGATTTAGGAATAAAGAGAAAATATAGAGATTTAGATCATGTTCTGATAATAAAAGATGAAAAATAATGTAATATTTTTAAGATTAAAAAATTAAGAAAATATGGGGATGATAATATAATAATATCTTAACTGGAGTCCCGATGCATGGTTTTGACTTAGATAATCTATATATTATAAGAGAGGAAATAAATTAAATCTATTAATAAAAAGTATATTCTTTAGAGGTTTTAGAAGCATTAATAAGGATAACAAATGGTAAATATGTTGGGTTATATAACATCTACATTAAACTATGAAAATATTATGGAAAGTGGGGAACTGATCAGATCATAAGGTTATCTAATAAATTAAATATCTTAAAAATGACAGATTAGTATAATAATAGATTTATAGTACTTGTGTTTAAGAAAGGATACATTTTATGTTCTATTGATAATAGAGGCATTATTATTAATGATTTATACCATTGATATTTGGTTGAGAGTGAATGATCAGAGGATTCAAAGGGAAACTAATGTTTTTGATAATTAGTTTGGATTGATGATTGTATGTTCAACAATATAAGAATATTATTTTATTAGAGTTTTGATATATTATTATTAAGAAAAAAGAAAAATATTTTCATTTGGGTTTCATTAATTTGATAACTTCATATGATAATGTTCCAAGAGTTGTTTTATGGAAATATATTGAATGAAATGAGGTGGATGTGGTGTATATTAAACTTATACAAGACATATATGAAGTGATATTGACTCAAGTTATAAATACAATCGGTGAAACTACAGACATTCTCATCTCAATAGGAATGTATCATTGTTCATATTTAATTCCATAGTTTTTTTCTTATATTAACAGACAAATCATATTCATGATGTGATACCTAATTGCATTATTTTTAGAAGATGATACAACTATCATTATAGAATCTAAATAGACTATCAATTTAAAGTCATATATTTTGAGAGGGTCTTTAGAATTGATTGATTTATCTCTTAATAGGATATGAAAATATTTATAGAGGGTCATTTTAGGAATGTTTTTCCTAGTAATATTATAAATGTGATATTCAAAGAACATATTTTTTTAAAAGATGATGTTTTTTTAATATTTAGGCTCATTTATACAATGTGATGTATATTTTAATATAATTTTATCTCATAAGATTCAAAATGGATAAAGAAAATAAAGAAAGGACTATAGGGAGCTTTAGGATCATAAAATTCCATTAATTGATTTTTAAACATTATAGAACTATTACTAGACATACTATTCTCTATGGTAGTGATCACTGGCCGTTGACAAGACATCTTGAATGAAAAATAATAGAATAAGAAATGGAAATATTAAGATGGAAAAGTTGATATACTAAGATGGATAGGAATGGAAATCAATGTATTCAATAGAAAATTAGAGTTCCTCTGATTGATGAGAAGATTATTATGACTAAATTAAGATTGTTAGGACATGTTTGAAGATAACCTAGGTATGAACTTATTAATATGGAAATATTAATTACTAATTGACTTTTCAAAAGAGGAACAGTTATAGTTAAATATAAAAGGTCTCATAAATACATCATTCAATATGAATTTATTTTAAATGGTTTCAATGATAATATGGTCCTCAATTGAGCTACTTATAAATGACATAATTTACCTAGATTTGAGGAAATTTTTTCATTGTTTTTGTTATTAATATTTAATTAAATGAAATTAATTATATCATTATATTGTTGGACTATCGACTCAACCCAACCATCCTTATTGGTATTTATCAATGAATTGAATAATGATTATTTATGTGAATAATAAAATATCATGACATTATTCTCTATTAAATAAATAAATATTATACTCACTAAAATAATGAATAAATATTTATTAAATATTCAACTAAAATATATTCTCTCAAATAAATGGTGACTAAATACTTTTAATCAACCAAAAATGAATAACTATTAAATCACATATGATAATAATATTTATTCACATATTAAATACAAATTGAATTTTACATAGGTTATGGATACACTAAGTGTGTTACCCTATAGGACCATTTTTTGTGAAATTTTGAATAATAACCTAAATTTCATGTTCAGTGTTAAGAAATACTCCATGGAACCCATATAGAAAGTAGTTATTTATATAATGACAACAACCTAATACAAATGCATACAATGAATATAATCCCTTTATATCTATATCTATTTTAAGTAATTTTCATCACATGTGTCATCATCCTATATGGTAAAATTATCTTTCTTTGACATTAATAAAATTCATACAATGATATCACATAGTGTCCATGGATTTAACATACAATTCCATTTCAATCAAAGGTTTTATAGATATATAATTTCGTTATATCAAATAAAAAAAATTATGTGTTGACTTATTAATTAATTCCATATCACTTGTGATGCAACCAATGTATCATACCCCATCACAAGAATATGTCATCATGGTTTTTATGAATACATAAAATTAAAAAAAAGATTATATACATTAATAATAATCTCAAGTCTAATGAAAAATACACATGTTCATTGATATGAATATCTAATGTCATATAAAACATGTGGAATTTCAATTGGTGGGTCTTTTATCATAATTTATTTTCTTGATAATACCAAGGAAAAAAATACATCATGAGTAGTAGTATAAATGTATTATGAACCCCCAACCCCTGATATTATTCATTATCTGGGTATTTTTAGAGGGTTTATTTCATCCATAAAACATGTAAGTAAGAATAATATAATAACACTTTGAGTTTATCATCATATTGGGGAACTGTCATAGATATTTTTAGTATATAAAGAAACCATAGTACATTATCAAATTGATATCATACAATATAATGATCATCATTTCATAATAAATTAATAAATATTCAAGATTATATGTATACTAGTAATATAATATTAAAATTAGTTTGTTCTAGACATTAACTCTAGAATTTGGTTGAATAATTATCTTAAAGGTAATTTTGTGGTTAGGCAGACATAAATTATGAACATTATGTTTTTAAATTTATGGATTTATATTATAAATTCATTGTTCATACCATAATATAGCCCAATTAGCATGATCACCAATAATGAGACTACGACTAATGAACAACATGAATTTTTAATTTCAATAAGAGAGGTAATTATTGTAGATATAATTTATGGAGAGATTATTTGTGAGGATAATGTACCAGAACTATTCTCTTGAATTTTTCCATTCATACAGGGGAAATGTTCCCCTCTTCTCTGTTATCCTTGAATATCACAGCTATCAACAATCACATACTAATTTTTTTTTCTTTTTATCATAAGGGAGGATACAAATATCACTATCCCTATAAAAACATATAACAATATTATCATACTATATGTTTATTAGGATGAAATATATATTAGGTTATAAATCAATGGTATATTGATGGGTATAGTGTCCTAGATCAATAAATCAAAAATATATGATGGTGATTGGGGAAATGTGAACTGAGTGGAAACGATGTCCAAAATAACATAAAATATTATTATGCCAATGAAGCCCCTTGTTTGTGAAATTATTAAGAAGTGATTATGGTTGGTAGACCCATCCGTTTTTATTAATAGACCATATCAATAACTATAGTCCCCTATAACACTCATTTCTATAGAGATTGGGAAATTTTTATTACTTATAGAATTATTTCTTCCTTGAAATAAATTTTGGAAACCATATAAGTGTCAAATAATCATGATAAATCATGGTAAAATCAAAGCTCCCATCAACATTAAATTCAAATTGTAACCCCTTGGAGTTGAGATATAAAATAGAGATCATGAAGCCAAATTTAATTTATTTAATAGCCATGTTTTTTTCTCCTTGAGTACTCATATTGATGGAAATAAATTTCGGTAGTGATGATAATGATGATAATGAAACCCTATAGGTAAGGGATTTGATAGATGAAGGAAAGGATGACTATTATATTTTTATATATCAGGTAATAGTTTGTCAATTTTAACTCCATATTATTTCATCAACATTATCATTCCTTTTATCCCCATACATGTCCGAAATCTGGAGAGGTTTTTTCTCCAATTAAGACCCCAAAATACTCATTAGGGGAACATTGGTAAAGGAATAGGATGAACTGATTAGTATGGTAGAATATGTACCTTCTCATTCTTATGTGAAACAACTAAAGTCCCTAGACTCTTAAATTCATTGGGTGTTCCTGGTTACAACTCTATTACTTCCACAAAAGAACTTTATTATAAGTTTCCAAACTAGTTGGAAAAAGTATGATTGTTTGATCTCTATATATATTCAGGATAGATAGGTGATTTTAAAATATTTATATTTATTTTCCTCGTATCATCGATCATTCATGATAACATATTGGTTTAATCAGATGATAGACCAGGATGCTAAATTTTGGAAGTGGTGACCACCCAAGAGCGTATGATCCCTATCTATACAGATATGGTTTTATGAATGGTTGAAATTGGTGGTATCTAGGAGAGATTTAAATAAACCCTCGACATAAATGTGCCAACTTATTCCTCATATCTCTCATACATAGAGAGTGAAGTCATGATGGATACAGGAGACTTGATTGAACATTTGGGTGTAAATATCACTTCAATCAATGAATATTTATAGGAAGGCATGTCTCTTTAGTATTTTTACCTCATTTATAAATTAAGATAATCCATATCAATTTTAACATATATGGAAAATCCATCATAGGTTTAATCAAGTATTATTAGGGAATAAAGTGAGCCCTAATTTTATACCTCACAAGAGGGTATGGTTCACTTAATTACAAGTGGATCCTTGAGGGTCCTTTACAAGGCATATAGTAATGAGAACCTCCATTTTAAATTGCTAAGTAAGTGGAACCAACAAATAAAGTACCTCTTAACATAGTAAATGAAGTGTAATTAGAGGTAGAGGGTGAATTTCTTATTTCACAAGATGATATAACCACAACTAATGAAATTATTACCCCAATGGATTAATGTTAGCATTCTTATTGATATTCCGTCAATTCATGATTCTTCTTAACCACTTATACTTTTTTAATTCACATAGTATTGTTCCTCCATAAAATATGCACATATAATTTGGTAAAGATTCCAACAAAACGATTCAATTTATAATGATTATTGTGGGTGGAGTTGTTCTATTTCAGTTAGCAAAAAGGTGTTGAACATGTGGCTCCCTTGAGAATGCTTCTCCCAAAATATATTTCAATATTTAGGAGAAGATTAGGGTGAGACCCTTATTTTAACACTTTTCTTGGGAATTCATGAAAGGTTATACATTATGACATCTATAAGATTATTTATAGAACCACCATAGAGGATTTTGGAAGAAAACCATATAGGTTACTAATTTGTATCATTAACCCTTGATATGGATTTTTTCACTACATAAAAATCCATGATACTATAATGGAGATCATATATGAGTTAGAGTTATAGAAATTGTTTTTACAGAGACATTAAAGGACAGAATTAGTGGCTAATTTTTTAAAACTCGTATCTTTATAATTTTATAAAATATCTCATTATACAAAATAAGTGTAGGAGATACATTTTTTGACAGAGGATAAAATAAATTTGGAAATTTTTCTCTACCAATAATCGAGAAAAAATATGAGAATAATAGAATTTCATAAAAAAATTATTGAAGAGTCCCAAAAGGTATAAGAAGATATTGTTTTTCATAACCACATCAATCCAAAGGTACCCATCCTAGGAAAAAAAGGACGAAAGAAATATAATGATTCCAAATACATGAGTCTAATTGGACATGGGTTGGAAATAAGAAGCTAGGATATACAATCACACACATGGGAAACATTATCATTATAAAAATTTTATAAGTAGTTGATAATAAAAGAAAAACCACAAAACTACTCATTATTATAATAAATAAAGAAACACCAATACATGAATGTAATGACGTAAAACTAAAATAACTGAATAAACTAAAATGGTTCCTCGACAACAATTAAGAAGCTATGATAGCTCCAAAAGAACTCCTCAACTGGGTAATTTCATGCTTAATCACCAACCATACCCAATTGTCTTAGAAGACATGGGTGATCATTACATGTATACTCAGTAGGATATTCCTTGAATACTCTTATGAAAAATGTGAAATAAGTATACTATAATATAATGAATAAAAAAATGAAACAATCTCATTACCTAAACATGCCTATTATTATTTTCCCACCCCCACCATGTATCACTAAAAAGTATAAAAAAATAATTAATAATATAATATTCAATGATAGTATCATATTAAGGTACCCCACTTCCACTTCTCCGTTGGTTTTCCACTCTTCCTCGATATCGCATATCCTAATCAATATCTCTTTAAAAGTAAACCATTTTGCTGAACCCTGGGATACTATATCATATTGAGAGCCCCATATATCACACCATCACATCACTACATACCATAAACCCTATGAATCACATTGTATCATAATATTATCCATTACTATATATATTAACCAAGTACATTATGGGATCCACCACAACACATTTTTCATTTATTATACCTCAAGCCATCACATCCCATACACGACATACCTATAATACGATATAGAATACTATATCTAGGGATACATGTGTGTGAAATAACAACAACACATTATATACCTGTACATGCATATATGGTGAAATTTACCACTATGCATACCATTTCATAAAACTACTCAGAAAATAAAGTGGGTCCAAATAGGGTAGTCATCCATCTAATTGTCACCAACCAAGATGTCATCAAAATAACACTTCAAAAGTTCACTAGGTTTCATTCATCTTATAAATAATGGTGGCCTAATTTATGATATTCTAAAAAATAAACGGTAAAAATATCTCACAACTACACTATAGGAAACTACCTGGCCTTAGACACACCAGCTTCTAATATTTCAAAGGGCTAACAGCATACATTACCACCTTCTAGGTATTATAAAAGAATACAAGAATAAAGATTCAATTAAATAATTCATAATTTATTAATTATTTATTAAAATTAATATTTTTTATATTTACAATTTAATCTTATATACCAAGTACTTATAACACTATTAATGATTTTATTATACTCTAAAGAATGAAATCACTATTAGAAAGCACAAATAACTAACACCGTTCTTTAATTAGATTAATAAAATTTTATAAACATTAGAGTACTCTAAGACTCACCCTAATCTATCACTTAAAAGATACACTCGTGGTGTAGAACATAAAACAACATCCCATAGTTGGAAATATATAATATAAAAACCATCCGATCATTAAGACATCAAGAAGACATTATGAAATAAGTAATTATCGATGGGTATATCCCGATCTAAAATCATCCCACCCATATAGGTGTCATCCCTTACATCACTACACAAAATGACACTTCTGATATCCCATCCCAATATCATCATTATATATGGAACCACATTCCACATTCATTATTATATATAGAACCTCGAGTAACCATTATAATTATAACTGGATCCCTAGGCCACCATCACATCCTTGAGCATCCCAACCCATTTGTTATCAAATATTCTAACCACAAAAGGTTTTCAATTAAACATGTTAAATATATAAATCCATAGAGAATTAATACATATTAATATTATTATTCTAATCATTTTTTGAGGAAATATTAAAAAAATAAGCTATTCTAGACTTTATTAAACCATTATGAGCTCACTTATCACAAATTTAGTGATTTAAGGAATAATTACATTCTCATTTCCATATATAATTAACTAATTATTATGGAATAAGCCCTAGTATAATTATCCATACAAATTACCATGTATAAATAATTTTAAATTAATCAAGAGTTACACATTAATATAATCATTCATAAATTAACAAATTCAATAATAATTCAATATGACACATTTATTTTAATAAAATCATTAATATCATTATTTTCTTATTTAATTTCCCAGAATATAAATTATAGTTAAAACTATAATAATAGATAACACACTATTTAGTAAATATCAATGGAAAAAATAAACACAAATATCAAAAGCATGCGATCACACATCCCAAATATTTCAAACATGAATATTAATATTTCTACATGCTATAATATTTCTCTTTCAAGAATTTATTATAAACATGTGATAATCCCAAATAGGTATGAATATAATTAAACACATGAAATAATATTCCTTATTAAAAGTATAATAATAATATCACATTTGTTAATATCCATTTCAATTTTCTAATATACTGAATTGTAAAAACAATTATCATCAATATTATTTAATCTATTTAACACTTTGGCATGATATCATTTTTATTTTAACAGATATTAATTAGGAAAAGATATGGAATTATTTATATCTCTCTCTTGGAAAATTTTCATAATAATTATCAATATTCTAAAATTAGAAATTATTTATTTTCCTTTATTCCCATAGTCTTACAAATTATCAACTTAATCTATAGCATACAGTAATAGTTCTTTCATATAGAACAATAATAAACTTCTAAAACAAGCTATAATATTTTTAAAATAATAATTTATCAAAAAAAAGAAAATATATATTTCCCTCACATGAATATTGCAATAAAAGTTCATAATAAGATAAATATATATTTTCCTTATAATTATATGATAATATTTTATCAATATTTCACTATTTTGATTTCATCTCCTACATTTGTAATTTTAATATTATCATACAATCTTTCACCATGTGATTATTTTCAAGACTTTTATATAATTATTTTTAATCTCAATCATAAAAATAGACAAGTATAAAGCATGTTAATTTAACAATTATATAGTAGAAATTATTGAAAATTCATATATATCCTACCCAATTATTTACTTTTAGAATTTCTATGCCCAAATTAGAGAAGAAGTTCATACTTCTTGGAAATCACAACTAATGGATCCAACTCATAGTAAGAAGATTCAAAACATTCCATAGAAATCCTACGAGATGTATAAATGAGATGAATATTAAAAAAGAAAGGTTTTAATTTTGAATAAATATATGCAACGTGTATTTATAAATCTCCCCACAATGATCAGTATTTAATTTCCCAATAAAAATCATCATTTACACCAGTTTCTAAGTGAAAATTAATTTCTGATTGAGTAAAATATTCCAAAATATGAGTGAAGAATTATTAAACATCTCAAAATCATTCAATTGCATGGTTTTATATTTTAAATAATCAAGAAATTCCATTATATATTAAATAATGGGAACGAATGGAAAATCAGTTAATTTTCATTAACTATATGAATATACATAGCATTGTATAAGGGTATATTTTTTTACCTTTACATAGTGGATAGATTTTTAGGTTACCTTATATGTCCTTTAAAAACTAGATACTACATTTACACAACACATAGGATATCTTGGTTACTGTTATGTGAAGTTTAAATTACCCTTATGTACGAAAGGAAGACATAGGGTTACGTTTTCACAAACTAGAGAATTATCAAGCTACCCTTAAAAAACTCATGGAAACTATGAGTTACCCATACATGGATTTTAGAAACTCACACTTACCCATATGAAATATACGGATATAAGAATTTACTAATAAACAACCTTTGGAATATTAGTATTACCTTTATGAAACATCAATTTGACATGGAAAGAAAAATACTTTATTGAAAATGGTACATTATTTCTATTATATTGACTTATAAATAATTATGAAAAGGGATTCTTACCACCTATAAAATTCAAAAAAAATCAAAAAATAATATAATAATTTTTAAAACTTCAAAATTAATTTCCAAATAAATTCATAAAAAATGAAAATATTCTAATAATTTGTGACACCATTTTAAAACTATTTAATAAATTCTAAAATCATTTAAAAAAAACATCATAATTTATGAAATTTATTTTAAACCATTGGAAACCATATAATTATAAAGTAATATCTTATGAAAATTTGGACCATTACATTGTTTCCATAGTTGAGAGGTTATTCCCAACTAAAGATGTTGAATCTCCAAAGTTGACTAATATTCAACATAACATTAATAAATCCATAATATTTTTTGGCCAATTTAAATTTTTAGTAGAGCACACCTAGTAGTCTCTATACCTTTTAATATTGATTATAAATGGAGGGAAACTCCAAATTTTTTACTCTCTTTTGTATTTTTATTAATGTATGAAATGACTTCTTATCTCAAGTCTATTTTAAATTTATATAATTTTTGTGTCCCACTAACTATCGATTCTTGGTAACCCATGAAACTCACAAGGATTAACCATTATAATCATTGAATCCACATGAATATTAAATTGAGTTGGATCAAAAAAATTATTATCCTAAAATACTTGATTAAAATGATTAATATGGTACTAATCAATCATTTGTAAGGCATGATCTCCCAAATGGGTATTGATAATATGGATACACAATATATAAATACGATTATTTTAAGATAAGGTGAACTTATTAGATAAAAATATTTTAGTTTGGGTTTCCCATGAACAAGTAATCTTGGATGGATATACATGGGGTGGATATCGAATACATTTAATCTCACCATAAGACATGGTTAATTCATTTTATATTAGGTAGTGAATGAATCAGAATAGTTGATACTATGAAGGGGGTTTTAATAAAAGAATAGATTCTCATGAGGGTTAAAATAATCTAAAATTACATCTTCATGGATTCTAAATATGTCATTTAATCCAATATGGGAGATGAAAAAGGTTGCACTGCTTTTTCCTAATACCAAAAGATCTAGTATAGAAACCCAAGCCTCATACAAATATCATTACATTATTTTTTTCATAAAAACCAAGAAAAAACAACCCCAATATCCATTTTCCTAGTGTCTTAGAAATACTATTTTTATAATACATCAACATAAATCTAAAATATTATATTTTAATTTAAATTTACATAATGAGATTATAATTCCCTTTGACCTTATAAATCTGAATAAGACAACTTGGGGAATATAAAAAAAGGGATGATATATAAATTACAATAAAATAGTAAACATGATAAAGGAATATAACATATGATTCAAATGACATGACATGATATCATAATAGGAAAGGTACATAAATAATCACATGGAGGGATGCCATTAATTTGTTGGAATTATATAATCCAGAAATCACATAAATGTGAAAAAATTATAATACCTACCATCATAATCATAATTCATGGAACACTGTTAAGACATAATATTAGAGTGAATAATGTCCCATAATGAATTATCTTTACTCTATAATCCCATATTTATCATCTCATTAGATATAAATAGTACCAAATTAATTTTATCACTATTTTGGTGAACCCACAATAACATGTTCATCCATATGTGTTCCACATGAGGGAATAAAATCTAAATGAATAAGTATAAAAAATACGCATATAAAGTAATGGGTTACATAATATTTCCTCAAATAATAATCAAAAGACGTTTCTTGAAGATTCCAGTGTGAGGAATGGATTGAATATTATTGATGTTGATATTAGAATTAATAAGCACAGTTCAAAGAATATAGAGGTCATTTGAAAATAATTCATGATTAGGGTTAAATAACTGTCTATAAAAATTAACATTTAATATGGTGTTTTAAGTACTTCGTAAAAGTCCATTAAAAAAGGAAATAATATGGAATTTTATAAGAAAATATAGGTAAAAAAATTATTTAAGCCTAAAATTGATCTTATTCTTTGATTTCAGTATCATATAAATAACTTTAAATGTATGTTACATGAAAGGATTTAATGGATAGAATAGTTCCCCTTATCTAGGTTCTATTTTCAAGACGATATTGAGAAATGAATGTAAGGTATTATAACCCCTATAATGAAATAGTGAATAAGATAGGTTTATATTTAAGAAACTTGTATTCAGAATTTATAAGAATTCTATTGTGTTATATTGAGGGATAAAGTGATGTAGAGAGAAGAATCACCTATCCTAAATAAAAATGGTAGTTTGGAGAGTTCAGTTAACTCAGGTACCTGATTCCCTTGGTATGATAACCTAGATTCCCAAATAATAAAATTAAATTTATTAAAAACTTGATTAAGAATAATTTTCATATATATTTTATTATTATTATTCACTTAAGTGTTTTTAATATCATTTTTTTAGACATCATGTTTATTACTTCTCTCCATAAGGGTGTTTGTTTCATAGTTCTAATGCCACTTTAGTTTGTGGATAATCATTGGAGTTTTTTTTCAAATGGGACTACGAATAAAGAAGTGAAATGTAATGAAATTAATTTATGTGTATAAAATTTAAATAGTCATAAATATCTATATTTTTTCAAACATTGGTATGATTCAATTACAATAAATGTTATTGTTATATGGTCACTTCATTTAGATAGTTTTACCGACCATGATAAACTATATTTTGTTTTTCAATTCAATGTTGATCAATATATTCTATAATATGATATATATTATAAATTACATATTATGAACATATTTAACCATAATATTATTTATATAACCATCAATGAAGGTGGTGGGGAAAAATAAATGTTGTTGTTCATGGAGGTGGGGAATCCACCATAATATCAACTATCTTTTTCATTTGAGAATCAATATATAGGATTGTAGGAAATGTAAATGTCACCATAATTATTAAATATTATTATATTTAAGAAACTAATGTTATAATTTCAATGTGGTTGAAAAATATGTGGTGTTGGTACAAAAAAGAATAAAATTAAAAGTGGTTCAGTTGTTAATTTACCATATCATTTTGGTGTGTCGTCTTTGGATACTCTTTAAGGCTCCATAAAATGATCTATGGTGTGACTAATATTAATAGGACTTAGAATATAGGATTTGGAATATAATTGGGTAGAACCTTGGAAGGCTCCATGTATTCGAAGGAGTGAGGAGAAAGGCTGGTGGGTGGTTGTATTTTTAAGGGGATAAGAGGAGTTTTTTATTTTGTAATATTATTTTTGTTTTCCTCTCAACAATACCACTATTTTTAATTATTATGACTATATATAGTAATGAGTAAATATTTTTTTTGGATATAATGGTTTCTTATATCATCAATCACTCACTAATTCATGTATTTATCCTAAAATGTTAAATGTAAAAAATTTAGTATTTCACTAGTCACAAAAATTCAACTATTTTACAAAAATACCAAAAAATCACCCTATAATTTTTTTTAATATGTGTATAAAAATGATATCCATTTAATAAAAATATTTTTTTAAATATGATAAAATTAATTTTTAAATAAAATCCTTATTTATCTTAATTTTTTTAAATTTTATATTATTATCAAATATTTATCCTTTTAAGAAATCACTTATGTTCCCATAAAATATTATTATCATTATAAAAAATATAGTAGTTTTTTATGACGATATATTATGAAAATAATCATTCTTTTCAAATTTATAAATTTATTAAGAAATTTCAAAATAAAACATTCATGTTTTATAAAATAAATAAATATTTAAATTAATTTTTTAAAACATTTATTTATCCATGAGATGATATAACTTTTTTATATTTTCATTTTATAGTATAACTAAATATTATTTTTTACATCCATCAATGAGGATACAATTATAATAGTTTGATTATTCCTAACAGTAATATTACTATTTATACAATCAAATTACCATTATGAAGATTGAATTTGTATCAATTCTTTGGGTTCCCTACCTTCTATAAAGTACTTATGATTAATTAATTATTCATTAACTATATTTTCTCTCAATGATATATTTATTTTAATATTCAAATTTAAAATTTCCTTACTAATATTATTTTTTATTTTGACAGTTTTGTTTGTTAGTACTATCATTCTTGGAGACTGATCATATTGAAATTTTTATATCAAAGTTATATTATTTTCTATTTCTATCCCATTGTAACAATTAAAATTATTATAGATACTTTTATTCTATAAATATAATATTCATTTCAATATAATAAAAATTGTTGGTACTATCATATTTTACATGTTCATTATATAATATTATAACACAAAATATAAATATTTATATAATCTGAAAGGAAATTCCGTTAGAAAAAAATCATAGTCATTAAATTCATCCACCTTATGACATATCTGAATAAAAATTTCATTTGAAAAAATTCACTGAAAATAGATGAGGGTACTTTTATTTTATTTCTTCTTGGAGTTCACGTGTCAGTTCCTCATACTTATGGTATTACCAGAGTACTATGAATGGTGAGTTGTCTTGTATTGTAGAACATTATCACTATGATCCAAGATCTTCACACATTTCTCCTCATATGATAGATAATTATCTAATTATACCACCATGGACTTTAGTACATGTGAGATAATTTTTATGTAATTTATCATAGAGGGATATGTGGAAAATGTCATGTTCCTGGGATAGGGTAAGTGCGTGTGGTGGTCAATAGGCCAAAAATCTAAAAAAATTAAAAATATCAAGGTTTTGATATATCTAGGACTTATCATTTCCTTTATTCTCAAATCTATTCACTCTCTTCCATGGTAATATTAAGAGGCAAAAATTATCTATAGTATCAAAATCGATGTATCTCTAATTGTTATTATCATATATATTTTTTCAACTATGATCTATGAGGATGTCTTAAAAAATATCCTTGAAATTTTATGCCATTTTATAACCATTTCTTCTCTCGTTAGAATTAATTTGATGAGTCCATCCCAACACGCATTTGTCCAACATCCATTTCCATAGTTTCCTATACTAATATACAAGAGAACTTGATTTTTTATTTTATTTTATGATAATCCAATTTTTATCTGTGTTGAGGGATAACCCTTATATAGCCCTAAATCTTAGTGGCATATAGCCATTTCATAGCTTATAGGTCCAGTATCCCAAGACCATTGCATAAACAGATGGCCCAATCCCAATACCAACATCGAAGAAACCAATTTTCCTTATTTTATATATATGTTACTACATCTTATAGGATCAACATTATATCCATAGATAGTTATCAACTCCTCCCATACTTAGTGTCATTAACTGATGTGTATTAGCTACTCCATGAAGGATCCACCAAACCCAACTAGCCATCAGGCCCCCTTTTTCCTTCCACCTCTCCACCAACCAGGATCTACTCTAAAATAATTTTATGATCAACCATTAGTGGGTAAATGGGGAAAAATAATAATTAGAGTCCATACCTTATTGAGACATCAACCCTGCAATGATGGCCAAAAGGCCAATTGGCTCGAAAATCCCAGTTTTATAGCACAAAATCCCAGTTTGAATAAATATTCCTACTTATATAGTATCATTATATTACTAATATAGTATCATTAGAAACACTCCCTATATTGGAATTAGTATTTGGTTTTATATTGGAATATAGGGTGTGTTAACTGGTCATCTATCACCCCAACTGCGAAATGTGTGTATAGTTAATGCTTGAAACCTAATGGGGGACCCTGACCAAGCCTAGAGAATACCTCACATTAATGGATTCATTCCTTCTCACAGATGGATTCATATGGTTGAATTTTTATGCTTGAGAGGAATATATTATTTTATAGGGTCTCAACATGTGGAAGATATTGATCCCATCCTCCACTGAAGTCCATTTAATATTCTATCATTAGGTATTAATGTTTCTAAATATTCCTATTAGATTTACATTAGTTTGGTGGTGGTAATATGTATAAAAGATTAGCTCTAGGTTTAGAGTATTCTGGGGAATTTTCAGGAACATGGATGTAATTATTGGATTTTTAACTAATACAATCAATAGTGGTGTTTCATGTTGTTACACTACTTCTCTAATGTATATCCTTACATGTTGATTGAGTGATAATTCCTCCTAAATGAAACTGAAGTGATAATTCTTGGTAAGATGATCAATTACATATGAAATTATATCTTCTTGATGTATTTTGAAGACTTTTGACAAAATACATGGTGATTTTTTCTGATTTATATATATAGGCATGAGTATTACTTTCACTATCCAATTATATCTTTTCCTTTATGTCTTCACCCACTACTATACAAAGGTGTCTAATGTATATTCCATGTTTTTTCTTCATATTAACCCACTAGTAGTTCTCTAATAGATCTCAATACATCTTTGTGCTACATAGTGGATGGATAATGTCGAGCTAAGTGAATCATTTAATTACTCATTCTTTATCTCAGTGTTTTATGGTACACCTATTTATGACCCATGTCCTAACACTCCATCAATTTTTAACTCTAATTTTCTTCCTTTTCTTTTAGCTTCCACCTTCTTCTTTATTTCTACATAATCCATTTTAGTATCATTTATCTTATCTATAATGGAGGTCAAACAATCAATTTATCCCGATAGGATGTTTTTCCTTCCATTATGACATCCATTCCCATACTTACCAATTTTAAGAATATTGGATCCTTCTCTATTCTCATCAATAATATTGCATGATCCATTCCACATAAAGAATATACCTATTTATTCTCCTTCCTAATATGGTAATAGATTGATAAGTTATAATCCTTGATTATCTTAAACCGTCTTCATTGGTTCATATTAATCTCATTATATGTGAATATATACTTCGTCCTCATATGGTCTACATATTTGTCATAATTATACCCATAGAGATAATTTTTACAAATATTCAATGTGTTGATCATTACATAAAACTCCAAATCATGAATTAGAAATTCTTTCTCATGTAATTTCAACTTACTTGAGGCATATTACTCACTTTATCAATTTACAACAATACAAACCCAATTACATTCTTTGAAGCATCACTATATACCGTGAAAATTTCCCAAATTTAGGATAGTGAATATACTATTTCTTTTAACATATATTTTGAGAAATATCATTTCCTCAGATTGAACTTTTTATTTCAATCAAGAGGTCTCTTTTAGGGTTTAGTGCCCACCCTAGAAAAGGAATTCATCTTAAAATGAAGCAACATACCAAACCCAAATCATCCCCAAAATCCCCTCACATCAAAAATGCAAAGAGTAAATCCCCATAAGATATTACAAATCCATTAAAAACATGGTAAAGTATATTAAAATAATTATACTAATATAAGTTATACTATAGACTACCTTTATTTTTAGGTTATCCTGGATGAGTCATTCGAAGAAATATTCCAATTTTTTCCATGTTTGAATGAACTCTTTAATACTAATTTTCCTATCAGTGAAGCTTCCTTTTAAAATAAATTTTCTATTTTTGAACCACCAACACTTCTCTTCATTGGTTTCCACTAGAAGTAATCTTCTAACTATCTTGTAATCATCTTATTAGGGGGCTTACCAACAAGGCCTCCTCCAGAATTACTTCTCTAGAGTGTGTGATTAGGTCCCATTAATTTCTATTATTTAATAACTCACAATCCCTTGAAATGAGTTTTATCTTCTTTTTAGACCATTTATACACTGGTCTAGGAGAGTATGAGCAATGCTTCCTTCATTTTTATTTCTCCCCTTTGGTCAGAGTAGATATATCAACCACGATTTTTCTTATATTACCATTCAATAATTTTAAAGACTAAGAACATAACAGAATTAAATAACAAGGATCCAAAGGTTTATCCTCTTTGGAAAATTATGACCATTCATAACGTTTACAAAATAAAAAATAAAAAATTATCAAATTAATTATTCTAATGCTTCTTATTGTCCATTGAATTATCCTTATTACAAATAGTCAGCCGAGGATATACCTCAAAGAAGGGTTTAGATAAAAGAACATTAAATGGATAGGTAAGAACCTGAAACAATATAACATGGGGTGAGAATAGTCATAACATCATCAATATAATCATGAGAGGAAGTATTGGATAAAGTCATGGAATGTGGCAACGTATGTAAATGAAACATCAAGTCTTAGTGGTTAACTACAACACATAGTTGTGAACAAATCTAGAAGCATGTTCATGCATATTTCACTTTCCTCATGAGATACATCACATTAACCGATAAATTTTAGTGAAGTATAATTCAGGGTGCACCCGTAAAATCATAAGATTTACATTTCCCTATATAATTCTAGGTTCACCTGTCATATCATAACATTTACATTATCATGCATGCCACATAGAACATATATCAATCATGGACATAAAAATAACCAATGGAAAGAAATGGGTTTCATACCATAAAGTATAAATTCCTAAACTTTGGGTTCCTAAATCAAATAGGGAATAACATAATAGATATAAGGATCTTCAACATTGAGTGAATAAGAATCAATCTTGAGATGTAAAAGGCATTTGTTTTTATAAAAGAAGACTTATCTGGGAAAACGTAGTGTTTTTCATAAACACAAGTAGAAAACATGTATATCCCAAAAAGTCAGGATAATGATAAACCAATGGTATTTAAAAAATATATATACTGAAAATGGTGTAAAATAGGTAAAACCCAATGAAAGAGAGTTGGGTTCGAGAATTCTCTTTACTTTATGCATGAATACATTATTCACTTTAATGTCCTATATAATCACATTATATTCATTGATTAAAATTTAAAAAAAATTATACATCAATATGATTTATTATGGATTTTTCAAGTTCCTTTATGTGTCTTTGGATGGGTTATAGTGTTTAATTTCAACGTTCGGGATTGTTAATTTTCTTAGTCTTCATGATATATTCATTTGTATACATGAATGGAAGTTCGAATAAAATGAAGGAAAATTTCTAGAATTTCTATTATTTGTTATTAATGATATTATAGAAGTATAAATGGTATTATAAATAATTTGGTTATATACCAAGTGGTTGAATCATTATATAAAATATAATGATGATTGTTTTATGTTAATTTTGAAGGTTTTTAATCACAATGAACTCATTCTGTTTTTTCTTTTAGTATTATGTATATATTATAGTTTCAAAACATAAAGACGGTTTTTTAATACTATTTAAAACCATTATCCTCCATTTAATGGTTTTATTAATATCCTTGAAGGCATTGAAGGAAAATGAATGGGCATCGCCCACAATTTTAGTAAATTGACACATCACGGGCGAGGATTTCATTTTTAAAATAAAAGAGAGAGAGGGAGGAGTGTGACTATGTATATAACATTAACATGATATAAAACTAGTATTTCAAACATAATTTAGTTATTGTAAAAAAATTATAAGATAAGAGGTGGATTAAAAAATAAATGCAATGAAATTTAAAATAATTTAAAGAAAAAAGAAGATTATTTTACCTCTTTGTTTTATCCTCCTTAAGAACCTCCTTAGGGAATAGGTTTTGGTATTTTTATGAGACCAAGAGCTAATGGAAACGTGTTATGGAATTTGAATTAGTATTGGTCATAATTTAGGCAATGCTCACAGATTGAGAGGTGTGAGGAGAAGATGGGATGAGGGGTGGTATTTATAGTAGAGGAGAGAGGTGTTTTCTCAATATTTTAATCATTAGTTTATTATATTTTCTCACGACTATGAATAGTTTGATCAGTATCAAAAAATATAAAAATAATCTAGGTAATTTCTAGATTATGGTTCTTACATCTGTGATGACTTAATGAATTGTGTATTTAGCATATAATGTATATTTACAGTAAATTACCATATTTAACTATTCACAAAAAATTAAAGTAATTTATAAAAAACCCAAGAATTCACCCTAATAATTTGTCAATGTGTATAATAAAAAAATGAATTCCATTTTATGAAAAGAATTTTCTATTTATGAGTAATTTAATTTTTAATTAAAATCATTATTTACTTGGAAAATATAGATTTTAAAATTATAATAGATTTCATAACACTTTGAAAAATTACATAAGTTCTCATAAAATTATATTAAAATCATAAGTCATAAAAATATCAATTTATAAATAAATTTTTAGAAATTTTATTTTATTTTAAAATATTAAATTATCCATAAAATTGTAATTAAATATTTATGACTTACAAAATTACCAACACTTATTTAATAAATATTAAAACATTTATTTCCTTAAAATAAGATGTAATTATACCATAATTTTATTTGTAAGATGACTAAATTTTATTTATACTTTCATAGGAGTGGTTACTATTCATTCAGTCGATTTACAATTAATAAGGGTAATATTATTATTCATATGGGAAATTTACTATTTCATCGGTATTGGTTCCTTAACATCTAGAAATACATTATTATTTCAATAATTCTTCATTTATATTGTTTTTATTATGGTCCATAAGTGAGGATATGAAATTACTATAAGAATGGTAAAATTACATTGATAAAAGATTGGTTCGTTACATTCTTCCCCCCTTTTGAAATTTTTTCCTCAAATTTTTTTTTATAAATAGTTCAGGGTACTTCTCTTTTATTTCCTCCTCCAGTTCCCACGTTGCTTTTACATACTTATGATTACTCCACGGCAGTTTTACAAGGTGGGTTTTCTTGTTGCGTAGAACCTTATCTCTTCGGTCCATAATCTTTACTAGTTGCTCCTCATAAGAGAGATCATCATCTAGTTGTACATTTTTTGAGTTCAGTACGTGTGAGGAATATGGTATTTACTTCCTTAAGAGTGGTATATGAAACACATCATGAACTTCAAATATATTTGGTGCAAGTGAGAGTCAATAGGCCAGAGATACTATGTGATCAAGGATCTCAAAGGGGAAAATGTACCTTGGTCTTAGCTTCTCTTTCTTTCCAAACCTCAGGACACTCTTCTATAGTGATATTCAAAATATAAAATTATATCCAACATAAAACACCAATAACCTTTGATGGTTGTCAGCATAGCTCTTTTACTGACTCTAAAAAACATTGATATATTGCTAGATGCCCTGAACCATCTCTTTCATCTCTTCCACAAGATCAGGTCCAAGTAGCTTTCTTTCACCAACTTCATCCCAACATGTTGTATTTACACATTGCTTTCAATATAGAGATTTATATGGAGCTATATAAATACTTGATTGGAAGTTTTGTTGTATGATAACTCAACCAATGGGAGATGTTGATACCATCTTCCTATGACTTCTAAATATTATGATCTTAGAATATCATTGAGTGTTGGAATAGTCCTTTCAAATTGGCCATTAGTTTTGGGGTGATTGGTCGTGCTGAAATTTAATTTATTTATCAAATAATTTTGAAGACTCCACCAGAATATAGATGTGAACCTTTGATCATGATCGAAGAAAATTGAGATTGAAAGTAAATGAAGTCTCATAACTTGTTAACATATATATTTTCAAGTTGTTCATGTGACATATCATCCCTAATAGTGATAAATTGGGAGGTCTTGGGGAGTCGGTCCACCACAACCCATATCACATTATTTCCTTTGGATGTCTTTGGGAGTCCCCTGACAAACTCTATAGTGACAATCTACCATTTCTACATGGGTATAGGAAATGGTTTCATCACCTATTTGGACTTCTATTTCATGGATTTAAATTTCTATCATATCAATAACCTTGAGATATAGTCAGAAATTTACTTTTCAGGTTGTCCAACCAGAAGTGTTTTCTATGATCACGGTACATATTGGTATTCCTTTGATGGATAGAGGAAGTTGATCTGTGAGCATTATCTAATAGCTACTTCTTTGTCCTAGGTGAGGAAATCACACAGGGACTCATTCCAAACTAAAAAAAACCATCATCATTGATATGGAACTCTTGCAGCTTCCCTTACTTTACTGTCCTCACCTTCTTTTTTAACTCTAGATCACCACTTTGTGACTCCTTAATATTCTCTTAGATAGATGGTTGGACATTCATTTGGGTAAGTGAGTATGTATTCCTTAGTATTATGATTTCCAAATCCATTATTTTCATATCCATGAATATAATATCTTTCTCAATCTTCAACATGGATAGAGTAGAAGGTTATTTTCTACTATGATCATCAACTACCTTATTTGTATTCCCATGATGATAGTGAATAGAGAAATCGTTGTCTATGATTATCTCTAACCATGTCCTTCTATTCATGTTGAGATCAATTTTTAATATATACTTTAGGATCTTTTGATTAGTATATATTTCACACTTATCATAGTAGAGGTAGTGCCACTAGATTTTCAAGGAAAAAATCACAGCTGCTAGCTCCAGATCTGACGTCGTGTAGTTATTCTCACGGATCTCCAACTACTGTGAGGCGTAGGCTATTACATTATCATTTTTTAGGAGTTAACAACCTAATACTTTCTTTTATCATCACTATATATATAAAACATTCTACACTCTTAGGTAATGTAAGTACAGGTGCAGTGATCAACCTTATCATTATATCCTTTAATCTTTCCTCATATTCTTCCATCCAAACATACTTTACCCCTTTCCATGTTAACTTAGTTAATGGGATTGAAAATCATGAGAAATTTCTCAAAAAACATATGTAGTACCCAACTAAATTAGGAAAACTGTGGATTTCTATGACACTAGAAGGTCTGGTCCATACCTCAATTGCCTTTTTTTGAAGAATCCATAGACATTCCCTCACTTTTGATCAAGTTTCCCAAGAATGTGACTTGTTTCATCCAAAAGATACACTTTCAGAACATGGAATACAATTATCCTTCCTTAATTTCACTAATATAAGCCTTATGTATTTTTCATGTTCATCCATTATCTTATAATATATGTAAATATCATCGATAAACACTACCAAAAATTTATCGAGGTAATGTATAAAAATCAATTAATCAAATCTATGAAGATTTTAGGAGAATTAGAAATTTGGAAGGGATCACCAGAAACTCATAGTTCTCGTACCTTGTATGGAAGGCGGTATTCCGAATATCATCTCTCTTAATCATTAACTAATTATATCTAGAATTAAGATCCTCCTTTGAAAATTATTGATCTCCTCACAATTGACTTAAAAAAATCATCAATCCTTGGAAGATGATACTTGTTCATTATGATGATCTTTTTTGAGTTCTTGATAATCGATACATAGCAACATCGATCCATCCTTCTTCATGAAAAAGAGCACTGGGGAACCCCAAGGTGATGCAGTACGGTATATGAACCCTTTTTCCAAAATGATCTTATATTTGATTCTTTAACTCCTCCAGTTCAATAGGATCTATCCTATAAGGAAACATTGAGAGAGGAGTAACTCCTATTCTGAGTTCTATTGAGAAATCTTCCTCACAATCCAGGGGAATTTTGGGTAACTCTTTAAGAAATACATCACTCTATTCCATCATAATGGTAATTTCATATAAGATGATAACTTCCTTTAACTTAACCATTTTAGAGAGGTATGATACATTATAAGGAATCCACACCCACACCATCGAAGGATTTTCCAAAACAGATTCATGATCATCCTTTAATTTGTAGAGGAGCATGGGATGGTTCAGAATATGAAAATATATTTCTTTTTCCAAATATTATCTACATTATATATATAATAATAGCCTATCCATTGCCATTATAGTGTAAAATTCCACCAAGGTAAGTATTATGATATTCATTGGGAGAATCTTCCCACATAATCTAACAAGAGAAGAGTCCGACACATGGGTTGAAATTATTTCACCACTTTTTGTTTTTAAATATTTCTCCACTTCAAGTTTCTAGGTCTTCAATTTAATAGTTCTAGAAATGTTTCAAGATATAAAGGAATGTTTTGAACTAGAATCAAATAAGACTTCATACATTATTTAATTTAAAGAAAGTGTACCTCGTACAACTTTGTTTTATTTCTAAACTTCAATAGTAGTGATGGAATAATAATTTCTTTGATCTTTTAGATTTTGTGGTTATTGATGTTGTTTACCCTCAAAGACTTAAGGTTTATGGAATTGGGATAAATAGTTCCCATACTTCCTATTGTTGTAGAATTGGACCATGGGTGGTGCTCTCCTTTCCTACACCACATTTTCCTTCCTTATTATATATTTTTGACATTCATTATCTTGTTGGACTTCTCTCTCACAAATAATAACTTCCCTTTCCCAATGAGGTAGTTCCCATGGAGCTTCCTCCCACATTTTTGACATGTGGGTGGTTGATGTTTATTTCCATTGTTCTCATTAGATCCACTGGCTTGAAAATATATCTTTCATTTCTTATTACCTTAGCCATGGGACCATTCTCTAAAATATATATCCACATTGAGATCACATCATAAAACATCTTCATAACTCACAAATTCTAGAATTTCAATAGTCTTTCTAAGGTGTGGTTTTAAAATAATAAATAATCTATCAATGTTTCTGTCATTATAAGTATCGAATCACAAATAATACCATGAATTCCTTATGAAATTTTCTTCAGAGGCTCTAAATGATTCTATTTTATTTTTCTTCATCTCTATAAATTCTATCTTCATCTTTGTACGAAGAGTTTGAGGTAAATAATTGTTACGAAACATTATTTTAAATTCTTTCCACTTCAGCCCTTAAATGTATTCCCTCGACTTGGTGTTCTTAATATACATCCACCATTAGTCACCTCTCCATCTAGAATATAAACACCTAGAGCCACCTTCTCCATATTAGAATAATGAATCATAGAAAATATCATCTCCATAGAGTTGAAAAACAATTCCATGACTAGTGGATTGGAAGATCAACTTAACATTGGTGGTTGTTGCCTTATAAAACACTCGATATTCAATTGATCCCTCTTCGGTCAAGGTAGATGTTCCACATTATTCAGGTTATTGTTCCCAAACTGAGGCAACCGGGTAAGAGTCACCATGAAATTTTGATGTCCACCCCCCAAAGCATTCCAGGTGTCCTTCCGTAAATCACTACATTGTCCCTCAAACTAGTTATTGGAAAAGTTTCTCCTGGATCCCACCATTTTCTAAAATATAAAATTTCATAACAAAACATAAGTTTACAATTCATGAATATATAATTTATTCCATAATGTAATTTAGTATAAAGGCATATCTTGTGGGACCCCTACATTTAGAATTTTCTAAAACAATGCTTCTGGGGTGATTACTTATTCTTTGTCTTATACTAAGAGTTTTCACTAAGGTTCTCTAATCCTAATTCCCAAATTAACTAAACAATCCTTCTATACCAACTATAGTAACCCTGCTTTTTGTTTCATTACTATTACATTATTTTAAGGAAAACAACTTAAAATCATTACACAACAGTGATCCAAATGATTAATGTTTCGAAAAATTATAACCATACATAACATTTATAAAATAAAACATGATCATTTATTTAATTCCTTCTTCTATAGATTTTTATAGGCCCTTGAATTATCCTTAGTATAAGTATTCACCTAAGGATATATATAAAAAATAGTGGTATAAAATCACAATAAGAGGATAGGTAGGAACATGAAACAATATAGCATGGGGTGATCATAGTCCTAAAATTATCCTCATAATAATGAGAGGAAACATTAGATAATTTCATGGAATGTGGAAATGCATAAAAATGATACATCATGTCTTAGTGGTTAACTACCACACATAGTTGTAACGAAATATAGAACCACGTTCATGAATATTTCACTTTCATAATGCGATAAATCACATTACCTAATTCATTGTAATGATATATAATTCTGAGCACACTCATTGCATCATAACTTTTACATAGTTCTATAAAATTATAGGTGTAGCCGTGATGACATAACGTTTACATTATCATGCATGCCACATAGAACATATATCAATCTGGGACATAAAAATAACCAATGTAAAGGTATGAGATTAATTTTATAAATCATTCATTCATAAAATTTCAGTTCTCAAGGGAAAGAGGGAACATAAAACTTTATATGGGTATTATCAACCTTGATTGAAGAAGAATCAATATGAAGAAGTAAAAGGTATGTCTTTTTTAAAGAAGTGTTCTTTTGGAAAACAAATATTTTTTCATAAACTCAAATAGAAAACATTTATATCCCAGAAAAGTTAAGATAATTATTAATAAATTTTATTTAATGAATATCTATACTGAAAATGGAGTGAAAGAGGTAACACCCAAGGAAAGAGAGTTGGGTTTGAGAATTCCCCTTACCTTGTGTCCGAATGATTTAATCACTTAAATGACATGTATAAGATTTATTAATTAATAATTACAAAACCTTTTATACATGAATATGATTCATTAAGGTTTTATTATATTCTTTTATGGTATTTTGGATGGGTTATAGAGTTTTATTTCATCGTTAAGGAGTGTTCATTTTCATAGTTTTCATTATTAATTCATTTGTATACATGAAAGGAAGTTCGTGTAAAATGAGGATAAATATCCAAATTTCTTATTATATGTTATTGATGATATTACATAAAATTAAATTATATTATAAATAATTTGGTTATATACCATGAGGATGAATCGTTAGATAAAAGTTAATATTGGTCATTTTAGGTTAATTTTGGAGGATTTTTTATCACAATGAACTTGTTTTGTTTCTTTATTTAGTATTATGTATATATGATAGATGCAAAACATAAAGGGGTCATTTCATAAAATTTAAAATCTGTTTTCAAACATTAAATGGTTTTATTAACATCCTATATGGATTTAATGGAAAATGAATGTGCATCTACCACATTGTTGGTAAATTGACACATCATGTTCGGTGATTTCATTTTAAAATAAAAGATAGGGAGGGAGAATTTTTATGGTGGATATTCCATTATCATGATAAAATACCTGTATATAAAATTTAATTGAGTAATTATTCAATTTGGATAAGATAAGGTGAGGGTAAGGGAATAAATGACATGATATTTAAAAGGAATTAAAAGAAAAAATAAGGGTATTTTACCTCTTGGATTTATCCTCATTGAGAACATTATTTGTGAAATGGTTTTGGTCTTTTGATGAGACCTGTAACTCCCGGATGAGGGGGAGGTAATAGAGAATATTATTGGGTAGAATTTTGGAAAGGTTCAATGATTGAGAGGTGTGCGGAGTGGAGGGGAAGAGGGGTAGTATTTATAGTGGAGGAGAGGGATGTTTTCTCAATATTTTAATCATTAGATTATTATTTTGGCTCAAGACTATGAAAAGTTTTATAATCATCATAAAAAATATTAAACCAATAAAGAGATGTTAGATATTATGGTGCTTACATCAGTGATGACCTAATGAGTAGTCTATTAAGATTATAATGTATATATACTGTAAATTATCGTATTCCACTATTCAACAAAATTCATGTAATTTAGAAAAATTCTAAAAATTCACCCGAACCATTTTTAGACATGTAGAATTAAAAAATTAACTCTATTTTTTGAAAATAATTTTCTATGTATGGGTAATCTAATTTTTAATTAAAATCATCATTTAATTTTAAAATAAAAATTTTAAAATTATAACAGATTTTATAACACTTTGAACAATTACATGAGAGCTCATAAAATTATCATAAATTTAGAAGAAATAAAAAAATAAATTTCAAAATAAATTTTTTGAAAATAATTTTCTTTTAAATTATTAAATTTATCATTAAATTTTAATTAAATATTTATGACATACAAAAATACAAATACTTAATTAATAAATTTTAAAACATTTATTTACTTAGAAAATGATATAATTATGCCATAATTTTATTTATATAATTCATAAATAGTATTTATACATTCATGGGAGATGATATTATTCAGAAGTTTAATATTACTATTCCTATGGTTAAGTTACTATTTCATCAGTATTTGTTCCATAACTTCTAGAAATACTTTCTTAATTCATTAATTCTTCATTTATAATTTTTGTATCATGGCCTATAATCAATGATATGAGATTAATTTAAAAGGGAGAAATTATATTGATAAATGTTTTAGTCGTTGTAGTGGAACTCCCAGAATCGTGTCTTCTTTTCTATCACTTCATTCTTCTTGGGATGTGAATTACTCTATTATGTATTCCTTCTACGCTATCTTCTAAGAAGTAGATATTAATCTAATAATCTACCTCGATAATTTCTCCTCATTGGAGGACTCTTCCTGTGATGAACCTATTTTCTCTTGTGTCTGCCACTCAATTTCTAACTCATCATATTAGTTACCCAGTTTAATATTGTCTACTATCCTTATCGGATTTAATCTTTTCACTGAATTTAATCCACCCCTATCCAGCTATTTCACCTTTCATTGAAATCTCTTGGTTATTAATACTATTTTGATCACCCTAAACTATCTCTTGGATTGTTTCCTCATGAGTAGGGTAACATGTATGCCTCATTACCTTTGTATATGAGTGAGAGTCAAATAATTTACTATTGGGGACCAAAGGAACTCTTTCATATTCCCCCCACGCAGTCCCCCCCAGAATTGAGTTGGGCCTTCCATGTCATAATTTTATCACCCAAGTCGCACCTTAGATAGTCATATATGGCAGTGATCTTCGACTCCTTTTTCATTTGTATTGCCTCTTATTGGAATAAATTATAATTTCATATCTCAATAGTACCCAAAATTTCCACCTCATAATAATTTCATGTGACAGACTCCACTCCCTTTATATCTAGAAACTACCTATTCCAGTTACCAGGATGACTTGATGGAACCATATGACCTAACCTACCACATGATGAAAAGCAGTCTTTCCATTGTTAAAAACTAACTTATTTCTTGCAAAAAAATCCTCTCCAACTGTTATCTTAACCAACTACACCAATTTATTAAACACATATACCTCCATGAAAATATAAGGACATTTTTTATGAAAAATATAATACATTATACTATAAAAAAATAAGCAACCAACTAGATTAATGAGCTTATAAATAATGGAGGGATTTTCAAGAGGGAAGTGTGAGTTCAGAGAATCATACCCAAATCGTCGATATGGGATCACCAAGCTTAATATTGTACTCATAAGTCCATTGAAGTAGTTAGAAATTAGATCCATTAAATATTTGAGGAAATTTTGACCATGAGTTAATCAATGCATCATTTGAAACATATGCCCTTTGTCAAGAAGTCCCATAGACACACATTCCTATAAACCCCAAGAACTGAAGAAGAATCGATAAAATGCCTCTAATGAAGCATAGTGGTGTTAAAATCAGGGCACATAAGATTTAAAAAAAAATTGAACTTTAAAGTCGGGATTGAAAGATGAGGAAAACCTTAAAATTAATCTGGCACCTTTGGGCATACCAAGATCCGCATAAACTTCCAGAGAAGCACAGGACTCAAGAACAGAAGAAATGAGGGCACATAAGCCTGAGAGGAAGATGAATACTGTGAAAAAACCCCTATGACAAGGAGTGGGAGGGAATATCATCCATAATTGACTAGGTAATTGTCTAGGGAATGGTTTAGAAGAGATCTCTCTCTTTGGGAAGCCTCTAGATAATGAATATATAGGTACTAGTTCTTTTTTTATAATCATTCTCAATTAATTAAATATATATTCAAATTTATTAGTCTAGAAAAACATCACTCATGTAAAATTTAGCTGGTTTAGTGGGGTTTAAAATCATGAGAAGCTTCCAATAATTAATTTAGAATACTTAAATATTCCAATGAAACTATAGATATTTATTAAAAATATTATTCTAGGACACTCCTCGATCACCTGTGGATTTGAAAAATCCAAAAATATTCCTTGATTAGTCATAACATTCAACAATAATGATATTTACTCTTACCAAATAAGATATTTAAAATAATTTATATATAACTAAACCATTCATATAGTCTATAGAAAATTATTAAAATTCTCACCATGTTCCTCATTAATTTGGAAGTATGTCATAATATAAATCAAAAAGTCAATAAAAACTTTATTTTGGTAGTCTCTAAAGAACATATTCATTAAGTCCATATTGATTTCTATAACACTTGTGGGTCCAATGGGAATTATAATGAACTCATATATTACACACCATTTTTGAAAGTATCTTTTCATATATCTTCCTTGTTCAAATTTAATTTGTGATATTCAGATCAAAGGTCCACTTCAGAAAAGTACTAGTCATCATTTAGTTTATAAAAAAACTCATCAATCTATGATGGCGGATTCTTTTTTTTTATCCTTATCTTTTTTAGTTCATGATAATCTATGTGGAGGCACATTCACCCATAATTCATGATGAATAAGACCAATGCACCCTCTAGTTAAGCAGTCAGGAATACAAAACCCTTGTTCAGATTCACTTGTAACCAATTCTTCTGTTTAGTGAATTGAATAATAAACATTATGAAGAGATTATTCATTATTGAAAAATATCTAGGTATAAATTAAATTTGAACTCAACCTCTTGGTTTTGATAAAGTTTAATAAACACTTCAGGGAATACATCGGTATATTACCCCCACAATGATCTTATATTTAGGCATGATTATCTCCATAATCTCAATAAATTGAGTTGGATATTAATACTTATTAGACAATAATATACATTATTGAGAAGAAAATTACAAAAGAGGCTCATCCACCTTATTAAACATTTATATAATAGGACGATAATTTTGGATATGGATAGAGATTTCCTTATCTTCACATTTAATGTTTTCATTATATAATGATAGATAATTTGTTCCCATTGGAACTATATATTTTTATAAATTATGTATGGAAATATTTTTAGGAGCTAATATAAAAAATAATTGACTTTGGAGGATTTATATATTTGGGGAGAAATAATTACCCTATTCACAATTCTCAAAAATCATTTAACCCCAATGTTTTGAGGTGTTATCTGAATAGTTTTACTAAAGTTTCATGGTGTCAAATAATGTGTAGAACCAGAATCAAATAATGAATTCATCATTCCTAAAGGAAAAACAGTCATACCTACCACAACATAATTATCAAGTTCCACCTCATTAGTAGTTAGGACATAAGGCCTTACATACTCTATTGGACTTGGAGGTTATTATTATTTATTATCCCTGAAATACCTTGGCTTAGGGGATGGTATTATATAATTTTATGGTTCCTTGAAGTTGAAACAATTGAAAATATGATAAATATTTACTAGAACATTATTTTCTTCCCTCATTTTCATGGTCTTATTCATCTCATTTAATCATTGTTTATCCAAATTCCCCTATTTTCCACACATAAATCACATCCCCATTCAAAATGAGATGGTTCTTGATATGATTCTTGTAACAATCCAAACTATATCATTGGGTATGATCTATAATGAAACATAACCTCAGAGGAACCTCCCCATACACCAGAGGCTACTAACTAGTAGCACGAGTCTCAAGTGGAACCATGGGAAGACTATTCCCTCAATCATAGTTCAAAATACTGATTAATAACCTAGTAAGTAAATACTATAAAATTAGTGTAATTTAAATCCAATAAAATAACAACTGTATAAAATATTTTTGAACAATATAAAAAAAATATGAGTATAAGGTACTAATCTCCCACCGAGATGAACACATATAAAAATAAGAAAATAATAAGTATAGGAGGATAAGATTCCACTCTATACTACATCTCATTCCATACTCCATAGTAATTGAGAGTTATCTCACTAGATGATCAAATAAATACTCAACATAATTAGTACCTAAAATAAGTGAGGGTTTCTCAGGTTCCATGTTCCATGGATACCTAATCAGGATGTGAATACAATTTGTTATGACACCACCAATGTGGTCTAGTACTCAACCAGTAATATGTAGTGTACATTCAAGTAATATGATCTACTAAATGTAACTAAAAACACATTACTACACAAGCTTAACATAATGTCACTAAGAACACAGAAGTGGTAAACCACCATATGCTGAGTGGTCATGCGCTTACAATGCATCTATGAAGACCCAACCATACATGATTCGGTTCCAAGATAGATTCTTGTCAAAAAAGATGTTCTAAGTGGTCATAATTTTTTCATAAGGATGGGGTCATACTACTTGACAACCTCAAGGTGTCATGTCTACATTAGACCACAAGGTTGACTAGGGAACAAGTACTCAGAATCCCCAAGTTATAGAGCCTCATGTTAAGACACAAGTTCTAATATAAATAAGACATTAAGACATGTCTCTCAAAATACTCAAGGAATATATAAGATCAAGTCACTTATAATATACAAGGAATCAATTATTAGTGCATTCTTGGAATCCTTAAGGCATCGACCTATGGTAAGGTCACCAGGATATAATGTTTTTGTTCCATGTATGGGTCCATCATCATCACTGATATACACCATTCACACTCCCCCACTAACAGTAAAAATAATAAGAGTGTCCACCAATAACAGATACTAAACCAACCATTGAAAGAAAGATATAACACAAAAATGGAGCGCATGACATGAAATAAAGAACCTAGAAATAAATATCATTATTAGTATCAGTAGTAATAATATAACAATAAGTGATCATCATCACCGTGGAACTTCTAGAAACATAAGAATAATAATGGACTATGGAATCCCAAACATTTTCAGTAGCTACAAATTCACCCACATGAGATCAATTTGATGCATGTAAAACAAGATATTATATTCCATGTATCACATAACGGAAACCAAGAGTGCATATTGAAAAATAATGGCATCATAATGAGTAATTAAAGCTACACATGTAATCAAAAGTTATCATTAAAAAATAGGAAATATAGGAATTCCCATGGGATAATCATAATAAATGTTTTCTTGGGATCTCCATTCACACAGAACACCCCTTATAGTCTCCATGTATATAAATAAAATCATTATTGATCAAGGATTTACCATAAATAGATGAAAAAAAACCAATGTACGAGGGTGAAACACGGGACTTGGAAAGTTTTTCAATTACATGAGGCATGATTCCTTTAATTAATTAATATTAAATACATTTTAATTAATTTAGAATAATTATTAATCATATATAATTATGAATTAATGTTTGTTCTCCCATAGTGATGAACCACATACCTCAACCCAATAAATGTGCATAAAACCTCATGGTTTAGTACGTAGAACAACCTACCTTAATGTTATCAATGTCAATGTTATGGATAAGATTCACTTTGTGGTATGAAATCTATAGTTGAAACCTCTATATCAAATAAAACTACTTTTCAGTCCTTATATAATAGTTTTTCACAGGTCAATATGTTTCTCAACTCAATCTTCTCTCCATGGATTTTGAGAACAGAATTATATTGTTTTATTTTGAAAATAAATAAGAACATATATGTTATTATATCATTATATCTTATAAATATCCCAAAATAAAAATGAAGTTATCATGATTTGATAATTTATAGATTATTTAACATTTAGGAAGATCCTTAACCTTTTTCTTGAATGAATACAAAATATTTTTTCTAAAAAAATAGAAATATGACACTTGGAGTTTATTCCATTAAGAGGCTTCCTCTCAAGAAAAAAGGATAAAGAACTGTTTAGATACACCTATAAATCATAAGAAGAGCAAGGTTTGGTCAAGGAGGGAATTTAACGATCTTATGTAAAGAAATTTTACTTCCTCTATGACTCAAAAGGATCAAGAAAATCAATGGTTGTCAAGGTTTTAATATTTTTAAGAGAACAAACTATGTACAAAGCTGTAAACATTGAAGCCACCAATTAAATATACAATTTAATTTTTCTTTATACTTTATAATACTAGAGGATCATTTATTCCATCATAAAAATTTTAAATAAGAAAAAAATAACATAATTTAATTCCATAATATTTTTCAATTAAAAGAGTTGGAATACATTACAGATCTAGGTAAAAATGATGGAAAAGTTTCTCAAGAAAAGGCTAAAAATCATTACCCTTAAGTGATAGTATAGTACTGTATATGGGTAACTTGTTTTACCCATATGTATCATCATAAATATACTAACCATATATATACTACCCTTACGCATGCCTATTATACTTATGTAGTGTAGATAGTTACCCTTATACAACCTATATAAATCTTATTTTACCCTTACATAACCCACAGTTACACTTACATAGGTCTAAAATTGTCTTTACATATTCAGGGTTTAACCATACTAGAGTAGAACAATTCTCATACTTACCTTTATATAATCCTATATTACCCTTTTTCATCCAAGACTACCCTTATTAATCACATAGGATTTTTAGTTTACCTTTCTGAAATCCATGTTTGACCTTTACTCAATGCATGATACCCTTAAAAAATTCCTTGGTAACCTTAATGGTGTTCATAGAAACTGTACTTTACCCTTATGCAGTGGATAAATACCCTTATAAAAACCTAATAAACTATTATATACCCTTACATAGAGGTTTCAAACTCACCATAATCTTATTTAGACCCCATGTCTCTAGTAAGGATTAAAATTTAGTTTAAATTTGATAAAATTTATCCAAAAACTAAAGAAAAAATAAAACAAAAATGTGTAATAAAAACAAGTTTACATGTATTATCCCACAAAAATGAATTCTAATCCTAGATAAACATCTCGAATAGTCTAGATCGACACCTCATGCGTACCTGATACAATAAGTTCAATTCATTTTTAACCCACTGTATTTAGGTTCTCAAGGAAACACGAGTTAGAAAATTTCTAGCCATTTTCCTATAAAGGTAATTGGTCTATACAACCAACACTCTACAAACAATAACATGATTTCGTAAAACTAGAGAATAATTTAACAAATTGACTCAATAAAATATCATACCATTTTTTCTTTCTTCTATAAAATACAATTCCCCAATAGAGGAGACAGATGCAAGAATACCCATTCACCAATATAGAAACATCCAAGAGCTAAAACCCAACCCTTATGAAATGGAACATGTAAACCACCTCAATGATTCTAAAAATATTAAATGATGTAAATATACATAAATGATCATACCATTCAAAACAATGACACAAAACATAAAAGTATTTCTACCCTAGGCAAGAACTCAATGGTAACCTAGGATTTTCAATGTTGTGACACACCCCCTGATGTGCTCATCAAATCATCTCCCAATACCTTCATGTGTCTGGTTCATCATTAATCTACATTATCATAGATACTCAAGTACATTACCAAGTACTCTCTATGTCCTACCAAAAAGAGATCACACAAAATGTCTAATGAACAAACATAGAACTACACTCCCATAAATAAGGTAGTCCATCACATCCAGATTGAGCTTTATCCATAAAAGAATAAATACAACGAGACCATGGAAAACATGATTTTTAACAAAATAGGTTCTCAATAAAGTATTCTATTCTATCCCCAAGATAATAATAAACCTCTAGGGTTTCATAAAAATTACTAATCAATGCTAAAACCATTCATAAGAACACATCCACTAGGACAAGTAAATATATCTTAGGTAAGGGGAACCATAATCATGATCACAAAATGGGTCCATAATATAATATATACAAAGGAAACCAAGAAAGATTAATGAGATCCCTAATATAAGGAGTTAATCAAGAAATAAATATATATATATATAGAAAATTCAATGATCTCTAATCTAACATTGGAAGAAAAAAGATATAATTATATAAACCACCAATAACTGCTACATCAACTAAAATCTTAGGTTTAACACACAATGGTACTCTATTTTATTATCGATTCTATATTCTTCTTATGATGACCCGACTCTTTTCTTACAAACATAAACCTGAATTATTACATAAACTTCACTTGATACAACATAGAAGATCGAGAGGTGTAGTGTCTTTGGGGATTAGGATCATTTCATAACAACTTAAAATATGAAATACATCATCTTTATTGAAAAATTAATTTAAATGGCCACTACATTCCCTCATACTTAGCATTGCATGGGATAACCTTAGGACATGCAAAAGAAAAGGGTGAGCTTTAAATCTCAGTAAGGGAATAAACATGGAATAACATGAGGAATATAATACATGTTAGACAATAGGAATCTCAATAGATCACAAGGGAAGCATAAACATAAAGACATGATAGAGAATGATAATCATAACATGGAAATGTGGCAACAATACTTAACATGGAATTAGCATGAGCGAAGGCCCATTTCACATAGAGCATGAGTAAACCCTCATTGCACATGAAGCACGAGTAAATCCTCGTTGCACTTGTATTAGCATGAGTAATCACCCATTGCACATAACGTATAATGATTTTCAAATAAATAGATTATTTTAAATGTAATTTTATTTTAATTTCCATTAATGCTTTGTTTTGGGGGTTTCCAAAGGTTTTATGGAGAATAGGTGAGTTTTCATGAATTGGGCCAAACCGTGAGCCCAATTCCAGATTTAAAAATAATTTTTTTCTCTTTTATAACTTTTTCATTTTTTAATATTTTTCACTAATTCCAACTCCTAAATGTCCTAACCTGATATCTTAACACCAAAATTAACATTTGGAGCCTTTGTAAATCCATAACCAAGGTTTATTATGGTTTTTTTAAGGGATTGGGCCTGCCCGAAAGCCCATATCCAGTTTCAAAAATTAATTTTATTTATTTAATAACATATTCATTTTTAAATATTTTTTGGTGATTCAAGACTCACATGAGCCACATACACCCAGACGCTCCCCCAACCTCTTTAACCCCTCTTTGGAGATCTTAGGAATCATGATTTAGGGACGAACATCTAAGGGTTTCTAAAATCGGCCATATTTTATGAGGTATGTTCATTCATTCATAACTCTCTCAATTCATACGTTTTTCCCTCCATTACAGTTCCTAAATGACCTACTAATTATTTTGAAAACATAACCTGAGTTTTGGATGTTTTCAATTTCAGATACTAGTGTTTTGGGGAGATTCATTCAAGATTTATCAAGTAAGTTAGTCCATTTCATTTCCCCTTTCAAATTGCTTAGGGTCTCATTCTATTTGTTTAGGGTTTACTCCCTTTTCATTGAAGTGAAAAATTACCAGGGGGTAGGGGTCCTAAACTAAGGTTTAACCTTGGGTTTTCTTAGTCCAATTTTCTATTTTTAGGTTTGATCTACCCTTCTTGAGGTGCGGTGGTGGAGCATTTGTGTTTTCGCACAAAGGATTCAATGGTTTCATTTGATTTGGTAGGTGATTCCAATGTTGATGCAATATTTGGGTATTAGAATGATGTATTTATCATATTTTCAGATTTATATCATTTTATTATTTCTGTAAAAATTGGTTCTAATGATATTTCTATTGCAACTGAATTTTAAATGCCAATTTGGTGTGAAATTGGGGGTTTTCCAAAGAAATATTTTATTTGTTTATTTGGGGATGCCCTATAAATACTTAGTTGTTTTTATTGAACTGTAATAAGGCATAAAATACTTTTTATAAAGTTTACCCCCTTTGTTTATTTCTAAAAAAATGGGTTTTAATTGTGTTTGTAAAGAAAGTGAAGTTTTGGTTCCACTTTTGTGTGAAAATGAAGGTTTTACAAAGTTAACAATTCTTTTTTAACATGGGGATTCCCAAAAATTGATTTTTTGTTTTAATTGAAATATATTGTGCTGATTTTACTATTTTGGTATGTTACAAGTGTGAACATAGTGTATAAGTGGGTTTCTTAAGGGGATTTGTGTGCAAAACAACACGGGATTTTGAGAAATTGATTTATTCAAATTCAAAGTGTTTGTTGTGTGTTTTAAGTGGTATAAAATTCTATAGATACTATATTTTGTGTATGTGATCATTAGTTTTGTTTTACATTAAAATGGATATGTGTTAAATCCTAAAATTGTTTGATCACAAAGGGGGAAGTCCGGTACCTAGGTGGGGCAGATTTGTACTAGTACGGCTAGTGGACCGGATGGGTTTTGTCTGTGTTTTACTTAGAATTTGGATAACGACAACTCTCACTAAACTATGTGGATGATGATTGGGGACCAATAGGTTATGGTTATATTCCCTACTAGTGGCTCATGCACGAGAACAGATTTTACTATGGTTACATTACATCGAGGTACGAGGTACATGAAGTCCGAGACTATCTGGTGCCTAGGGGTGTTCCCGATTTTGTTGCTCATTGGGTTTTTGGTATTTTCCCATGTATTTGGGTGTATTTGGAATTATATCATAGTATATAACATGCCTATTTAAATGTGTTAACATTCTGAAAGTTTTATCTTGAAAAATGTTTTCAATTTAATGTTTCATTTCTTGGAATTTTTCACCGTTTTTCATTGCACATTAAAATTGCTTGCTTTTTCACCTTATATTGCATGCACCTTGGATTAATAAGGTTGTATCCTATTGGGCTTAGGCTCACACCCTAATTACACCCCTTGGGTGTAAGTAGAACTTTTTTTAACCCAGGTAAAGGAAAGACTAAGGGTGATGGCGGTTCAGGGTGTTAGTCCTCATCTATGGGGCGGAGTAGTGGAGACGGCTTGGGGCTGATGACCCCTTGTCATGTAGAGTCCATGGGGCTATTTTATTTTTGTTAAATTTTGTATTTGGACCTTTGGTATTTCATTTGAACTTATTCATTCAGTTCTGGATTTTTTTTTATAAACCTTGTTGGTATGAATTTTTTAGATTCATTTTATCAAATCTTTTTGGTGTTTTATCTATACATATTCGGGTAAATCATTCCCAAACCAAGATAAATGATACCTGGGCACTTGTGCTATCCCGTGGGGATAAGAAATGTCCTTCGGGACTTGTCACGGGATGGGTCTGGTGCTGGTTTTGGCGGAAACCAGATTCGGTTCGTGACAATGATACTATACTTTACCCAATGCATTGGAACGCTATCAGGGCACACCTTTTTTAAACATTTCATTTCATGCATAAGTGTTCCACATGGATCATTAAACATTGAATCATTAAACATAATTATTTATTCCAAGATGAACGAATGTGGAATACATACTTGAAACTCTTTAAAAAATATGTAAATGTGCATAAAGTTGAATACCCTTGATAGAGAAATGGAAATGGTATTCACTACACAATGACTTTGCCATGAAAAAAACTCAGTGCAATTTCGAAAGCATAACGACGTGACATAAGAACTCATAAAAATGTTTAATGAGAGAGAAAGGGGTGTATCATCATTTTTACATGACATGGACAGTAAGGGGGTCATATAGATAAGTGTCCCAACAAATTTAATGGAAAGATAACATTTCAACATTGTAGTCACAATATATCATTCCAAAATATAGACAAAATCAAACCTTTTATCAAACCATTTTTAAAACCATTAAAAATATAAAATAAAGATATTTTTGAATCAAAGTGTCCCATACCACTTTGAAGCTTTTGAAAGAAATTTAAATTTCAAAACATTCATGTCCATATGAATAAATCAATAAAACCATTTTTAAAACATGGACATTAATTTTTGTAGATTTATAAGAATAATACTTTAAACATTTAAAAGGATATTTTACTTAACGAGTTTTTAATAAAATGAGAGTTCCTAGAATACAATTAGTTGAGGAATAATATTTAATCAGAACTTTATAACATCATGAGAATAAAGGTATTCATAGTATAATATTTCAAAGGACAATATATACACCATATAAGAGTGAATTTGTTCTTATCAAAAAATAAGTCTCAATGGAAATTTAAATTGAGACGAAATACCTTATAAAGAAGGTATCCTTAGATTAAGGATAAATCAATTACATAATTATGTGTGAAAAATATAAATACACCCAATATAAGTGGATATTAAGTGTAAAATAGTAAAAGGTCATTCACACATATACATAGGATGACATATTCAAGAAGTACAAGTTGAACCCAATGAATTGAAATTGTGTTAAGAAGTTCCCTTGTAAAAAATTTACAGCCTAACGACATCACTTTAAAATTCATAAAATGAGTTGATGAGATAAAAAGGGTATCTCATCACTTGGAAATTAATTTTACATCAATACGGATATATAATAACATATCCCATCATAATAATATGTAAATTAAAAGACATAACAAAAATGAGTCTTTTAAAAAGAGGAGGGTGAAAGGTTCCCTTACTGATATGGTAACTTACAAAACATACACCACATGAAAGAAGGATCAGACAATGAAGTTGTAAATACTCATAAATAAAGGTATATTACCCAAATAGTAAATTACTGTGAAGTACATACACCACACAAAATGAAATGGTGTCCAATATAGCATGAATCTCATGGGAATAAAAAGTAAGATGAAAAAAAACACTTACCATGTTGTAATCCATCGAGTCATATGAGAAAAAGTTAATAACCACGAAATGAATCACAGAATACCATGAATATAAATAGAATAATGTTAATATATATCAAATGTTAGTAAAAAATACACTACATGCAATAAATGTGTGGTGAACATTAGAAATCTCATGGAATTAAAAGTGAGATATTAAATCCCTTACCTAGTGTCTAACTTGACTCGTATGTTCCTTGTTCTTCCTTTAAATTGGGTAACTCCCTTTGGTTTTAACCAAAAGGGTTTCTTGAAGTGTTTTCTTCCTAAGGTAAGTCTTCTAGGAAGAAGACAGGGATCTTGGGAGCTTATTGGTGTGGAGGTTGCACAAGCCAATGGATTGAGAAGTGTGAGGAATGGGTTAGAAGTGATGGCTTTTTATAAGGGAGAGGAGGGGCTCTTTAGGAAAGTTTGAAACAATTATTTTATTATAACCTCATTTTTTATTTCAAAAGGCCAACTGTTCGTTAATATCAAACTTAAGATGACTCATGGTCTAAATAAAATAATCCAATAATAATTGGACTGGTTTTGGATATTTTTTTCATATTTATAATCATGTTTATTTAAATCATTTATTAATGAGGTAAATATAGTATCATTATTATGTCATAAATAGATTAATTTATTTGATGTCAAAAAATTATAGAAAAATACCATTATGTAGGAAATATGTTTATCTTTCGAAAGAACATTTATAGTTAATATATATCTTATATAACCCCATATAAAAATTTATTTACTAAAAGATTTTTTTTTGTCATTTTTGTCTTTACTTTAAATTAATTAATATAAAATGTCATTATTACTCCCATGTGGCCCCATGGGGTCCCAAATTAAACCCATAGATGACCATGGTTGGATATGTATCAGAAAATAGGATTATGAAACTTTTTAGGGTAATTTAATAATATTATAATATTATATTTTACCCTTATTTAATATTTTTACCTTTTAATCATGGTTAATAAAATATTTACTAAAGTAAATATTTAAAATGACAAAAAATAAAAGTTACATATTTACACAATTTGGAACTAATGATTCCAAATATGGAATCCATTTTCCAAATTCAAAACACAGAAGTGGTGGAAATTAATTTAAAAATAATTCCCACTGTTAAAATAAATAGCGTGTTTTTAAGAAATAATAACTATCAAAAGATTGACACCTGTTTAAGTCCAATTTCAAAATGAAGTTACTTACAATGACTAAAATTATATTAAATGGTAAAAATATATTGTAATTACACTTTAAAACCATTTAAAAAGATAATATAACCATATAAATAAATTATATTAAAAGTCACTTTTAAATTAAAATACGGTATTTTTCACTATTCGTTAAAAATGAACTTTATTAGAAAAATACCAAAATTTAATCAAAAGTAAATTTTGGTGTCTCGATTATAAATAAAAAATTTACATTTTTAAATAGAACATATAAAATTGTCAAAAACTATATTTAAAGAGGGTTCTCCATTAAAAGGCGGTAAATCGACCATTTAGTGAATATTAGAGTATTTATGCATAAAATCAAAATTTTTACTTATTTTAAGCCTCAAACATTAATTTGATAAATGTAAAAATGTTCAAAAAACATGTATCATCATATTTTAGTTAGTTCTATTCATTTCCACCAATACTGTAACACCCCAAGATTTCATAGTGTGTTATTTCTTCAAAATAATTCAATAACTTGCACTACACGCAACACCGAGTTCAATTGCACCATGACTTACCAAAAAAAAAAGCCATTAAAAGAGGTCATGAATAGAATTAACTATATTTTTAACTTTATATAATCCTTATAATTTTAGAATCCATATTATGAGTTTCTTAGACATAATGCAAGAACAGATTCATTTTCAGTATTGCACTTTTATCAACTTTTGATAGTGAAACCTTTTTAAATACAATATTTTAAACTTTTTGACTAAATGGAGTCATCAAAAAATTTAAAATTAAACATCCCAAGCTTCCACGGTACGCTTTCCTTTGAATAAAACAGTAGCGTGTGTTGTACGCAACGTCGAGTTTTAACACACACCACAACCGATCAAACTAGCCGTTATGAATAGTAATACCTAAATTTTGAAATTATATATATTTTCTATTTTGAAATGTACTTCATTTTTGGATTCGGAATATCGAATTTAGCCTAAGGTGAAATTTTGGTACTTTTCGGATAACTTTCATATTTTGATGAATAGTGAAAATTACTAAATTTTAATTAAAAACAACTTTTTTAATCAAAATAATTAATAGTGATAAATTATGAATTTGAGTGGTTTTAAAGTATATTTAGAATATATTTTTACAATTTAATATAATTTTGGTCATTAGACATAATTTTACAATTAAACCGAACATAAACAAGTGTCAATCTTTTGATAGTTATTATCTCTTAAAAACACGCTTTTTGTTTTGACAGCGGGAATTAATTTTAAATTAATTTCTGCCACTTCTGTGTTTTGAATTTAGAAAAATGGATTCCATATTTGGAATCAGGATGTTCAAATTGTGTAAATAGGAAACTTTTATTTTTAGACATTTTGAATAATTACTGTAGTAAATATTTTATTTACCATGGTTAAGGGTAAATCCGGTAAATAAGGGTTAAAAAATAATATTATAATAATACAAAATTACCCTAAAACGTGTCCTAACCTTATTGGTGGACACATAACCGACCATGAGCATCCTTGGGTCAATTTGGGGACCCCTTGGAGCCACTTGTATGTGGTAGGGACACTTTATATTAATAAAGTTAAAATAAAAATAAAAATGGCATAAGCTTACATCTTTTAGAAGAATAACTTTTACATAGGGTTATACATGTTGGATTTTCGATTATAAATATTCATTAGAAAGATAAAAGGATTTACTACATAATGATATTTTATTTATAATTTTTAGACATTATATAATTTATTTTATTTATGACACAATGATGATGCAGTAATTACTATAATAGTGAACAATTAACATAATTGATATTATAAATACCCAAATAAATATAATATGAAACTTTTAATGAATTAAACTAATTTTCTAGGATAATATGATATATTAGGATTGATTTAATTGACTTTTTTCGAAGTAATCAATCTGTTATGAGTTTCACAAAAATCAACTATTGAATAGTGTCAAAATTGACATAAAAGAGTTCTTAAAACAAATATTATATTATTAATTGATATTAAATTCCTAAAAATCTAAGGTTAGGCCAAGAGACTTATATTAGGATAGGTTAATCATTAATGGACCACTTGGGGGTCGCTTGGATGTATATAGTAAGTTTATTAACCATATTATATAAAAATACAAAGAGACATTGTAAAAGTGAAACTAATTAACTTAGAGTTAATACTTAAAGATAAGGTTAATATAAGTAACCAAACCTGTCTAAATTCTATTGGTTTAGTGGTTTTCGACCTATCCCCACCTTAACCTTTGAATAATCAACTTTGGAGCCATTAGAAACCGAATATGAATTTATTATAAATTAATATTTCTAGCTTTTCCAAAGGTGCCCCTCACCCCTCTTATAAAAGGGCACTCCTCCTTCTCATTTCTTCATACCTTCAAAGCCTTTTGGTTCGGACAAACTCTGCCCAAATACTCTCCCAACATCCCTCAATACAACCTAGAGGCCTTAGTTTGATCAGAAAGCCAATTTAAGGAGCCCTTTTGATCAAATCAAAAGGAAGAACCCGAAGAAGAGGTAATGATTTCACCACCCTTTTCTAAGTTCATTTCTTCTTCCACTTCTTCTTCCTTTGTTCTTACCATTCTAAAATAATAACTCCAGTATCTCACATATACTGTGATGTTATTATAAGTATGGTACAACCATATTCAGTATTCTATCCACCCTTTGAATAACATGTCACCATACGTGCGTACGTACGGCTTACCGTCTCCACGTCGTGGTGTAATTGTTATTCAATATAATATTATTTGGATGGGTATAATAATGATGTGTAACTCATGTAAATAATAAATATAACATGTTTATTATTCTGTATATATGATATACCATTCATTTATATATTATTTTAATATCAAAAGAATGATATTGTCGCTCGTGCGTACGTACGGACTACCGTCTCCACGAACGCGATGAGATTCATTCTCCATCGTAACCATTCAAGTATAATTATCATTTGATGATTTAAAAATGATTTTTAAGGACTAGATATCATTCTGGATATGAATAAGATACAACAATCATGGCTTATGTAACAAAACATATAAAAGAAAATGAGTAAGTTAACACCCGAAACGACGATAATTCTATGATATTATTAACAAATCAATGTTAAAAGATCATATATGATATCATATTAATATATATGATTCTTGTATAATTTAATAACAATTATTTCACCATTATACAGGAGGTTAACCTACCCCAACAAAGGAAAAGTACAAGGTAAGGGTTATTTCACAATCTCTTCATTATCCGAGGTTGTTTATACGTAATAATCTACTGGGATATCTTTATCATCCACATCCATGTTTCTTAAAAATGTATTTCAAAACATTTTTACTATTTACAAGAATATGGGTTAAAGTCATTTATACCCTTTTTTGACTTTTTATAATAGGTTTATAAAGGAATCTTTCCGTCGTTTTCAAAACAAGGTCCTTTTTAACCTTTTCGACAGAATTGAGGTAAGAATGTTTTTTTAACTTATACGGCGGGTGCGGTTATTTTACGCCATTATAAAATCTTAAAAAGCTTTCCTTACAATCTTATAAGAATATTTTCAAAGAAAATGTTTTATTTTATATGGATCTTAAATGATTTCAAAATAAAAGGAGATATTTCTTTAAAAAGAATTTTGATTTCATCTACGTCAACATCCTTTGATGGATTTTAAGATTATTTGAAGTTGATTTATTATGATACAAAACTTCTATATTGTATTGAAGGTTTTGTGATATGTTTGACTGTGGATGTGCTATTTTTATACCATTCATAGTTTATGGTGAAAGTATTGACATTTCGTATTCTAGTTTTAATACGAATGTTTATGTTATGTTTAAACCTTTTCATATGGGAATGCATTGGACTTAATATGTGACGGGTGGAGCCCGCTATAGCTCCTCGATGCATCGGTAGGTCTCATGAGACAAACTAGTGTCTTGGCACAAGGCCTTGACAAAATCTTATTTGTAGTCTTGGCACGAGGCCTTGACTATGTGGTTATGATAGTCTGGCATTATGCATTCCAACATTATGAAAGTGGTTATTGATTTTTGCATGTGATTATTCGATTAGTAGAATATCCATGTGAATAAGTAAATGGAATTATTTCATTTTACTTTTGCCATACAATGTTGAAGTTAAAGTTTAAAAGGCTTTTGTTTTAGTAATGCATTGCCTTAAATGTTTATTCTTATTTATGAAAGTTTCCGCTATATTGTTATCCTTACTGGCATTTGAGCTCACCCCTTTTCTATGTTTTATTTTTCCCAGGAAGTGAAGAAGTAAGTTATGAATGACCTGCAGGGATATTATGTGGGGATATGAGTGTGGATTATGGAGACAATATGTTGTTGTAGTAGTTTTTCGTTTAATGATGTAATGTAAAACTTATGAATATATCTAGTGTTTCCAAGGCTACTAAATCAATCGGTCTTTCGAGATTTGATCTTTCTTGTGATCATGCCAATATTACGAAGTAATGCACCGACTCTGGGTAGCTGGGGTCGGGGCGTTACAGTTGGTATCAGAGAAAGTTTAGTACAAACCTTGGAAGCTAGATTTAGATAAACTCTGATTAGAGCACGTAGACCTAAGATGAACTTTGAGGATTAGTATAGAAGAACTTCGAAGAATTTTGGTATTGTAGAGATTTTGTCAGTTTTCCGAGCAATACATCCCTGTCTGGATACGAGCAGGTAGAGGCGGCTCTGGCACAGATGTACCTAGGGGTAAAACCCGAAAACACCGCTTTGAGCTAGACTCGAACGGGAACTGGTGCACGACAACGGGCCTTGCTGCACTCTTGGTTACGACACTCCCGGGGGATATGCTTAGGATAACTCTCATTTTCTTTACAAATAATTATGAAGGGTTTATGAGTATATACTTCCTCAAAGGAGGCATTTTTATGATTATGGATTATATCCATAAATAGTTCAATTTATGTTAAGTGTTTTATAAGTATGGGATTATGTATTTTGATTCATAAACTGATCTAGTGTATGCCATTGTTTAGAAATGGTGCCCAGTAGAAGGAATGAGAACTCCAGAAATGCACATGATCCAAAGATAAGGAAGGATCATATCTTTCATGGTCTTAAGCTAGAATTTATAATAGAAATAGTCTCCCATGTATTATCATCATATGAAGAAATAATATCATGTATTGATAAGATAAGTAAAGAGATTACTGAGTCCTATGGCTTTGAAGGGAAGTAAGAGAAGAAAAGGATAGAAGAGAGAAAGATGGATAATGGGAAGAGGGAAAAGAAGAATTTTCCCATATGTGGTAACTGTGGAAAGAAACACCCTGGAACTTTCCTGAAAGGAATGGGAGTTTGTTATAAGTGTGGAGGAAAAGGGCACAAAGTACGTGACTGCAAGGGTAAGAAAATGGTTTCAAATGTACAATGCTTCATTTGCAAGGAGTTTGGACACTACGCGAACCTATGTCCCAGTCATCAGACTATGCCGCAAATGATGCTATTGGATAATAATCAAGTTATGATACTACCACAGATGAAGAGGAATGATTAGAGTTCTTATGTTGATTATGTCAATTGAGTGTTGTATCAGCAATGTACTTGTTATAATAATTATGGAGTATATAAGGATTGTACTGCAATACTATTTCATTAAGGACTTGAGATTGTGTGGAACAAAGAAATGTGACTCAATAGCAGGATAAATTTTTAGAAAATATATGGTTGAGAGAAAGATAAACCATAATATGGTTCTGATACCGAGGTAGTGATTTTAGAATAATACATGATTGATTTGGATAAATTATATTGGATATTCTTGACTACCTTGAAGCTGATTAATGATTTGTATATTCCATCATTATTGGGGTTTAAAACATTTTTGGATTAATGAAGTATATCCAGCATTCTATATGGAATAAGGGATCATGAATGTAATCAATAAGGAATATGGTAATACATGATAAAAGTATTCATATGCTATTACGGGGTAAAAAGGATCTATATTATGTTTACCTTCCTTATAAATGTTGGATTGTGAGTTTGGAAAGAAGTATTTTGGATAGTTCTAGTTTGGATTATTTTGGATTGCCATAAAAGGACAACCCGGAGGTCGGGCGGCAACCCGTCGCGTCCGGCAAGGCTGCGAGACTTGAACCCGCAACCGAAGGGCGAAAAGGGTGTATCACCTACCACTGGCCCACGAGATGTCCTGGATTAAATAATGTAGTTTTTATTAAAAGATCTTTTAGATGAATTATAAATTCGTTTATTTTGGAACCCTATACGAATAGTGTAAATAGAATTTTTTTTACATTCTATTATCTTTTAGAGTGAAAGATGAGTTTGTGGTAGAAATTTATTAATGGATAAAACTCTAATTATAAAGAAATATATCTCCATATGATCTTAGCCAATCTCATAAAAAATTCCTCAATATTTAGAAAAGCAAATTAGAACAAAAATGTTTTCCTAGATGGTACCTTAAATCATCACTAATTTATGGCTTTGGGATTGTTGGCCTTTTCATAGCCATGTTCTCTACCACTCTCCATCAGATAATTGATGGTTATATTTTTCTTCCATATCCATATTTTCCTACATGGAACCCTAGTATGTGTTATTTTCGGTAATCTTCATACTTTCGACTCTTTATTTTAAATAGAGGCCTCATTAATTCATTTTTCGATGTGGGATTTCAACTAAGATATTTTGAAACGTCAAAAATGTGTTATCCTAATACCCTATGTTTTGTTGAACCGATGGTATTTCAAATCATCATAGATTGATGAATTTAAGGACCTCAATTTTATACTTGTTTGTGATTGATGACCTCAATCACTACCTATAAATATTTACGTTTTTCCTCCAATTATATGTCTCTAATTGCCACCAATATTCTCCTAATAGAGATCATAATTTGGTGGTGATCCTTTCATTCCTCTTTTCCTCATATTAAGACTAAATTTTAGTAACCCAATTTCTGATGTGGGTTTTCCCACAAATATGTTTTCTATTTTCAACCTTTTATTTTCGAAGAACAATTTCAAATTGCGAGGACTCAATTTATTGAAGGAGGGGAGAATGTAACACCCCAAGATTTCATAGTGTGTTATTTCTTCAAAATAATTCAATAACTTGCACTACACGCAACACCGAGTTCAATTGCACCATGACTTACCAAAAAAAATCCATTAAAAGAGGTCATGAATAGCATTAACTACATTTTTAACTTTATATAATCCTTATAATTTTAGAATCCATATTATGAGTTTCTTAGACATAATGCAAGAACAGATTCATTTTCAGTATTGCACTTTTATCAACTTTTGATAGTGAAACCTTTTTAAATAAAATATTTTAAACTTTTTGACTAAATGGAGACATCAAAAAATTTAAAATGAAACATCCCAAGCTTCCACGGTACGCTTTCCTTTGAATAAAACAGTAGCGTGTGTTGTACGCAACGTCGAGTTTTAACACACACCACAACCGATCAAACTAGCCGTTATGAATAGTAATACCTAAATTTTGAAATTATATATATTTTATATTTTGAAATGGACTTCATTTTTGGATTCGGAATATCGAATTTAGCCTAAGGTGAAATTTTGGTACTTTTCGGATAACTTTCATATTTTGATGAATAGTGAAAATTACTAAATTTTAATTAAAAACAACTTTTTTAATCAAAATAATTAATAGTGATAAATTATGAATTTGAGTGGTTTTAAAGTATATTTAGAATATATTTTTACAATTTAATATAATTTTGGTCATTATACATAATTTTACAATTAAACCAAACATAAACAAGTGTCAATCTTTTGATAGTTATTATCTCTTAAAAACACGCTTTTTGTTTTGACAGCGGGAATTAATTTTAAATTAATTTCTGCCACTTCTGTGTTTTGAATTTAGAAAAATGGATTCCATATTTGGAATCAGGATGTTCAAATTGTGTAAATAGGTAACTTTTATTTTTAGACATTTTGAATAATTATTGTGGTAAATATTTTATTTACCATGGTTAAGGGTAAATCCGGTAAATAAGGGTTAAAAAATAATATTATAATAATACAAAATTAACCTAAAACGTGTCCTAACATTATTGGTGGACACATACCCGACCAGGAGCATCCTTGGGTCAATTTGGGGACCCCTTGGAGCCACTTGTATGTGGTAGGGACACTTTATATTAATAAAGTTAAAATAAAAATAAAAATGGCATAAGCTTACATCTTTTAGAAGAATAACTTTTACATAGGGTTATACATGTTGTATTTTAGATTATAAATATTCATTAGAAAGCTAAAAAGATTTCCTACATAATGATATTTTATTTATAATTTTTAGACATTATATAATTTATTTTATTTATGACACAATGATGATGAATTAATTACTATAATAGTAAAAAATTAAAATAATTGATATTATAAATACCCAAATAAATATAATATGAAACTTTTAATGAATTAAACTAATTTTCTAGGATAATATGATATATTAGGATTGATTTAATTGACTTTGTTCGAAGTAATCAATCTGTTATGAGTTTCACAAAAATCAACTATTGAATAGTGTCAAAATTGACATAAAAGAGTTCTTAAAACAAATATTATATTATTAATTGATATTAAATTCCTAAAAATCTAAGGTTCGGCCAAGAGACTTATATCAGGATAGTTTCATCATTAATGGACCACTTGGGGGTCGCTTGGATGTATATAGTAAGTTTATAAACCATATTATATAAAAATACAAAGAGACATTGTAAAAGTGAAACTAATTAACTTAGAGTTAATACTTAAATATAAGGTTAATATAAGTACCCAAACCTGTCTAAATTCTATTGGTTGAGTGGTTTTCGACCTATCTCCACCTTAACCTTTGAATAATCAACTTTGGAGCCATTAGAAACCGAATATGAATTTATTATAAATTAATATTTCTAGCATTTCCAAAGGTGCCCCTCCCCCCTCTTATAAAAGGGCACTCCTCCTTCTCATTTCTTCATACCTTCAAAGCCTTTTGTTTCGGCCAAACTCTGCCCAAATACTCTCCCAACATCCCTCAATACAACCTAGAGTCCTTAGTTTGATCAGAAAGCCAACCTAAGGAGCCCTTTTGATCAAATCAAAAGGAAGAACCCGAAGAAGAGGTAATGATTTCACCACCCTTTTCTAAGTTCATTTCTTCTTCCACTTATTCTTCCTTTGTTCTTACCATTCTAAAATAATAACTCCAGTATCTCACATATACTGTGATGTTATTATAAGTATGGTACAACCATATTCAGTTTTCTATCCACCCTTTTAATAACATGTCACCATACGTGTGTACGTACGGCTTACCGTCTCCACGTCGTGGTGTAATTGTTATTCAATATAATATTATTTGGATGGGTATAATAATGATGTGTAACTCATGTAAATAATAAATATAACATGTTAATGATTCTGTATATATGATATACCATTCATTTATATATTATTTTAATATCAAAAGAATGATATTGTCGCTCGTGCGTACGTACGGACTACCGTCTCCACGAACGCGATGAGATTCATTCTCCATCGTAACCATTCAAGTATAATTATCATTTGATGATTTAAAAATGATTTTTAAGGACTAGATATCATTCTGGATATGAATAAGATACAACAAACATGGCTTATGTAACAAAACATATAAAAGAAAATGAGTAAGTTAACACCCGAAACGACGATAATTCTAAGATATTATTAACAAATCAATGTTAAAAGATCATATATGATATCATATTAATATATATGATTCCTGTATAATTTAATAACAATTATTTCACCATTATACAGGAGGTTAACCTACCCCAACAAAGGAAAAGTACAAGGTAAGGGTTATTTCACAATCTCTTCATTATCCGAGGTTGTTTATACGTAATAATCTACTGGGATATCTTTATCATCCACATCCATGTTTCTTAAAAATGTATTTCAAAACATTTTTACTATTTACAAGAATATGGGTTAAAGTCATTTATACCCTTGTTTGACTTTTTATAAGAGGTTTATAAAGGAATATTTCCGTCGTTTTCAAAACAAGGTCCTTTTTAACCTTTTCGACAGAATTGAGGTAAGAATGTTTTTTTAACTTATACGGCGGGTGCGGTTATTTTACGCCGTTATAAAATCTTAAAAAGCTTTCCTTACAAGCTTATAAGAATATTTTCAAAGAAAATGTTTTATTTTATATGGATCTTAAATGATTTCAAAATAAAAGGAGATATTTCTTTAAAAAGAATTTTGATTTCATCTACGTCAACATCCTTTGATGGATTTTAAGATTATTTGAAGTTGATTTATTATAATACAAAACTTCTATATTGTATTGAAGGTTTTGTGATATGTTTGACTGTGGATGTGCTATTTTTATACCATTCATAGTTTATGGTGAAAGTATTGACATTTCGTATGCTAGTTTTAATACGAATGTTTATGTTATGTTTAAACCTTTTCATATGGGAATGCATTGGACTTAATATGTGACGGGTGGAGCCCACTATAGCTCCTCGATGCATCGGTAGGTCTCATGAGACAAACTAGTGTCTTGGCACAAGGCCTTGACAAAATCTTATTTGTAGTCTTGGCACGAGGCCTTGACTATGTGGTTATGATAGTCTGGCATTATGCATTCCAACATTATGAAAGTGGTTATTGATTTTTGCATGTGATTATTCGATTAGTAGAATATCCATGTGAATAAGTAAATGGCATTATTTCATTTTACTTTTGCCATACTATGTTGAAGTTAAAGTTTAAAAGGCTTTTGTTTTAGTAATGCATTGCCTTAAATGTTTATTCTTATTTATGAAAGTTTCCGCTGTATTGTTATCCTTACTGGGCATTTGAGCTCACCCCTTTTCTATGTTTTATTTTTCCCAGGAAGTGAAGAAGTAAGTTATGAATGACCTGCAGGGATATTATGTGGGGATATGAGTGTGGATTATGGAGACAATATGTTTTTGTAGTAGTTTTTCGTTTAATGATGTAATGTAAAACTTATGAATATATCTAGTGTTTCCAAGGCTACTAAACCAATCGGTCTTTCGAGATTTGATCTTTCTTGTGATCATGCCAATATTACGAAGTAATGCACCGACTCTGGGTAGCTGGGGTCGGGGCGTTACAAATACAACGGCTAGGCTTTAACTACCATTTAAAATAATAATATTATATTATTAGTGTGCAACGTAAGATTTCCAAGAAACACGTTGTTGCGTGTCAGGTAAGCCATTGAATATATAATTACCTTTAAAATAAAATTAATATTTAACAAAAAAAATTAAATAAATATGAAAATGTAATAATCATTACTTTATTGGGATGTTACACTTCCAAAGAATAAAATCCATATTTATTATCCATTGGGATGTTAACCCGGCGATATATACTCTAAATGCATTGGTTTTTAATACCAAGTGAGATATTGAACCCAAAAATGTTAAGGAAATACCCTAAAAACCCCATGGATAATCCATATAACTTGAAACATCTACAATGGTCAATACCCCACCACACTTTTTCTATCCCATATGTAATCACCACCGAAATTCTCACACATCAAGGATTTCCTAGAAAAGCATGAAAACACCACTCATTACTCCAACTAAGTGATTTTTTCATTGATATATGGACTGAATAGTTAGACTCACATGTCTTAATAGTAGTCCATACACCATAAAGAACACAATCAAAAAAACCAAGAATCTGAAGTTCTCCTCTTAAGAAAGAAAACTCATTGCTACCAAGTTTCACCATTCACCACCCATCTCATGGATATTAATTCAAGCCGTTAATCATTAATACATTCCCTTACCGTTCTATGTACGACCACATAGTATTTCACTCGGTAACCAGTGAGAGTTTTATTCCAAACTAACTCAATGGGAAAAAATGTATCATTTCCTCTATGTAGAAAGCTTCTAAATACACAAGAACCCAACCTTGTATCACAATTACAAGCACTCATGGAGAAATATAATTATAGGTTGTAAGAAACCATTATAGACCTTATTATAAGACCTTCGAATGTCATGCACATGTAGAGAGATTTTCCATTAAAAAGGCTTCCCATTAAAATTTTTGATAATTCCTACATAAGGAAAACTTTTACTAAGGTTTCTTCCAAGCCACAAAAGGATTAAATTTTCAGTAACTAGTGACACATTTTAAATTCCATAAGGCCAATAAAACCATCCATACAAGGTTTCACTAGGTTTTTAAAACTCAAAAAACCATATAGACGCATATTTCAAGACACATAATGATGGATTGACTCTTAGATGAACCATGATGATAGTCCGTAGATTTTGAGTTTATTTAATGAGCATTCCACGAGGTTCTATATGAATAACTACACCTTGACTAAATATTTAACCTTAATCAACCAAATATATCAATAGACAACTCACACATTATTCTTCACTAATTCCATTAATGTCTTAGAATGAAAAAACAAGTACAAGAAACCATCTGTGCATAAAGGGCCTGCATCATTTTTTCCATCATCATTATCATCACTCAGGTGCACCCCAAAATAGTCTCATAATAAATTATATAATAATTTGACATACATAGGAGTTCAAATGAAATAATTTCATCAAGAACATTTATATGAAACATAGAATAATTCATTGATCCCTAAAAAATTATTGCACTATTTTTACTAAAATCACACACAAGAAACATTCAATTCATGAGAAGATGATGTATTAAATATTGTGCATGTAATTATTATTTCCAATCTAACTAAGAGTAAAATACATATTAAATCATAACAACCCAAATCTATTGTCATCACTCAAGGTTATAACATTTGATAATATCGCAAATAAATAGTAGTAATATTATTCATTGATAACCTTGACTTCCCTTAGAAATGGTTTTCATGATGCCCTAGGATGAGTCGCATCACCTGATTTGAAATATTACTATTTAACCCATCTATCAAGTCAAAAATGGAAAAAAAATACATCTTGTACTCTAACACCATATGTTGAAACCCTGACCTAAATCACAGTGTCTTAGATGGAATGCTTTAAAAACTCAGTCATGCCTCCATATATACCAATAGATTCTAACTAGCAGTGAGGTTCTAAAGTGAAACCGTGGGTAGAATATACCCTCAATAAAATTACGCAATAATTATAAATAACATGACACATAAATAGTACACAACCATAATAATTATAATACAATAACATAATCACCTTATAAATTCTAGAGGAACAGAAAACTAAAACCTATATAGAAGGTACTAATCACCAACTAGGCTGGTCAAATATAAAATTAAGAATAGAGTATGTCCAACAGGATGTACATCTACTCCAAGTCAAACCTTATCTCAATCTACAAACTCATAGTGAGCTATCCCACGAGATAACTAACAAAATCCCTCAACCCAACCTATACATATAATAAGTGAGGGATTCTCGTGTATCCTAGTGAAATTGCTTCCCTAGTGGGGTTTGAGTAAAACTTAGTTGGACAACAAAAATGTGGTCTAGTATCTATCTTATTATTTTCAGTATATATACATGTGATAAGCTCGATAGAAATTTACTTGGATAACATCACTTCATTAGAATAATGTAATATCACTAATAATGAACAAGCATTAAACAACCATGTGATATATATTCATAAACTTACCAAGACACCATGAACCCTTGATATTTCTTTCATGAACACTTATATGAAATATTTTCATAATTAATTTAGAAGTGATTAAGACATAAGAAAATGTAGGTTTCATACTGTATGATATTTTCAAGGTGTCATGTTTATGTAAAGTCACATGGCCAACAAGTGAAAAAGTACTCAAAATCTATAAGGAATCAAGTCTTGTGCCTATCCATAAGGTTGAATAGACACAAGACATGGATACATGTCTCTTATAATCCTCATGGAATATAGAATATAATGAAATTATGAATCCAAAAGTAATAAAGTACCAGATAATTCTTAGAATCATGAAGGAATTAATCTACAACTAGGAAACCATTCTATCATGATCTCACTCCATGTATGGGACCATCGTCAACACCAACATATGTTTTTCACAATCCCCCTCTTAGGTTAAATGTACCTTGATGACCAACCAGTCATAGATACCAAACCATCCTTCAAGGGAAATATAATACACCAAAAAATAGTTAATGAAAAGGAAGGATGGACACATCACAAAATATCATCATGAGTATCAAAATAAATAATATAACCATAAGTGATCATCACCAACGTGGAACTAATATATACAATAGAATACTCCTGGAATAAGAATTCATAAAGGGTCTCATGGTATACTAATGCACCAACATGGATTCACTATAATCCATGGTTAATAAGTTATGATTCTTTAAGTATCACATCAAGGAAACCAACAGTGAAGATAAATAGATCATGGCACCATCATGAGTCATTGAAGATACAAATGTGATTAAAATAAAAAATGGTCAAACAAGAAGTCTTATAATTCTCATGTAATAATCATAATATATGGTCTCATTGGCTTTAAAAGCACACACAACATGCCTCAAGGGTTCCATTAAATAAAGTCACTCAATAGTGATCATGCTTCAACCATTAGTAGAAACAACAATCCTGTGTAAAATGGTCTAACATGGCTCTTGATCTTTATCCAACTACATTTTTCATGGTTCCTTTAATTATTTATGACTCAATATCCATTAATTCACTTCCCATTATCCTTATTGACAACTCATTATTAATTAATGGTAATTAGAGAAAAGTGGATAACCTCATACCTCATTCCAATACACATTCCTAAAATAACAGTATACTGATCATTGGATCACTAAGCTCATGGTTCTAGACATCAACGTTAAGGATAAAACACCTTGTGTAGTTTGAAAGATAGAGTGGAATCCTTTATAGCCAATAAAACATCATCCTAGGAATTATATTTTTATTTTTGACAGATCAATGTGTTTTTCTAGATCAAACAACATTCCATATATTCCTACAATGAATTATATAATTTTTTTGAAGAAGAAATAAAAAACATACATAAAATATAATCATCATCTCTAATGGAAAACCTAGAATAATTTTTTTTATATTTATATGATAATATGTAGATTATTTATCACATAATAAGAGCCTTATCCTTTTTCCATAAATAATATAAAATCTTTTTTTATGAATAACACTATAAATATGACAGATGGAATTTATTGCTTAATTAATTATTTTCTTAATAAAAAAAGAAAAAAAGAGGTTTCTTCTATGTCTATAAATTAGAAGATGTTCTTGGCTAGGCCATGAAAGACTTAAAAAATATCAATAAAAGGAATTTCCTAGTTATATAGACAAGAAACTATTTCTAGAATAGAAGGATGGAATGGTTATAGTATTCTTAAGAAATAAAACCATGCATAAATCCATATAATTAATAACTAAAAATTAATTAATAATTTAATTGGGTTTTCAACTAATTATGAATAATAGAGTATTTATGTCTTCATAAAAAATATTATTAAAGGAAAAAATCAATCTAATTTAATTACATTATATTTGTAATTTAGATTTTTTGAAACCTAGGATAGATTCATTCAGATAAAAGAGAGGAAAAATATATAAAATAGGTTAAAAATAATTAACCTTACATGATATCGTAACAATGTATATGGGTAACTTGTTTTACATATACATTGCAGTCAAAATATTCCATCTATATGCAGTCTATTCTTACATGGGATTATTACCCTTACAGAATATTGATGAGTACCTTTAGATGGATAATTGATGTCTCATTTTACCGTTACCCAACTCGTAGTTACCCAAACACTAGTCTACATTTACCTTTATACAAGAACACTTTTAAAATACATTAAGAGAGGGATTATCCTACTTATCATTATGCAATACAATCTTACCCTTACACAATAAGGTATAACATTTTGAAGCACATAATATTATAAATTTACCTTTATTCAAGACCTATTTTACTTTATATAGTACTTAGTACCCTCACACAACTCCCATGTTATCTTTACAAAGTGCATGGAAATATTATTAACCCTTACATAGAAGTGAAATACCCTTACACAAGCCATAGAAACCCATATATACCATTACCTAGAGGCTTTAAAATAACCTTAGCCTTACGTAGACCCATTTTCCTATATAAGGGTAGAAAATTGGTTTCACATTTTTAAAATTCTACTAAAAATATTAAAAATATAATGAAAAATGGGTTATCAAAATAAGGCAATTAAATTTATTCCCACACTTTTGACATGTGGGAAATGTAATTTTATTTCTTACATAGGATTTATTGATTGATCATCCTAAATTAAACTCCATTTTTCATTTTTTATCTCCATCCCCTTAAGAATACTAATAATTACCAATATCCATCTTGAAAATAAGGTCATAATATACAATATATTTATGGAAATAAACATCTGAAATCATGAAATATTTTCATATATTCAACATTAATATACTAAATAATTTTTCCACCTTACATTTGGTGTTGATAAAAATACTAGAGGTGTGTCATCAAAGGCATTAAATTTTTTCCTCATAAGCCCTTATATGTTCATATTCCTTTAACTTCATTCCAAGGAATCCCTCTCCATTGTAATGATAAATGTTCATGAGAAATATTTATTAAAAAAATCTCGAATATTTCCCATTTAATGGAATCAATTCACTCCATGGCCTTCATGTTCTTGATAGTCTTCCACCTCTGATCATATTATACCTCTAGGATACTGATGATCATTATTAATTTATCTTGTCCATTTTTTTAAGGAACAATGACTATATTATAAATGGATATAATCCATTATTCTATGATCGTGGGATAAAAAGATTAACTAAAAGTAGGATTTCTTTATCACATAAAGGACTCAACAGCTACATTCCCATTATTAAGAGAATGAGGGAATTTTGGATGATTCAATTTATAACTCATAACATCAGTAATTTTTCAGTAAAACCGTAATGTTTTAAGATCACACTCTTATAATGTTAGGAATCACATTAGGGAAATCATCACATTGGTTTTTTTCATGATTCGTTATCTTTTTATCTATTAATTAAAATAAATGAAAAATCATTATTAGAACAATTAAACTAATAATCATACAAAAGTTAAACTATGAACATAATAATAATAAATACAAAATTACTTACATTTCGTATTTTATGAGTCTTTTCTTTTTAATATAGTTTATCCATAGTAATTTTCTTTTTAGGTTTCCTAACTTAACAATCTATTGAAGGTTGTTATGATGGTTAGTAAATAGTTTGTGAATTTAAAAATCATATCCATGAAGAGTGTGAAACAATATATGTAGTAATTTATTTTAATTATGAACTAGTTATATGTGTAGTTAATATCCAATGAGTCATTTCAGTGTAATTACCTCTCGATTTATTTGTTCCTGATCCACATCAACTTGTAGTATCCTGGCGTGGATTTCATTGTTTGAAAACCACTCTCTTTATAATTTACCAAAATTTCATTTTGTTTTCCTCTACATATACTTAACCCTAGAGTTATTACTATTTCATTATTATCCTAATACATGAAAATAACTTATCCTTTCTCTTATATACAATATAGATACTCAATCCTCTAACACATATAATTAAATTTTTTTCAACATCAAAATTCAATAAACACATCCCCAAAATCTATAGGGCTAATACCTTTAAATGAAAATGTTCATAATACATCAACATAAATTAAAATAACAAATCATTATTTTATTTCCCTTAAATTATCCTAAATCCCTTTGAGATTCTAAATCACATTGGAAAAATAGTGGAAAATATAAAGAAAATTTCTGATTTATAAAGACTAGTAAAGGAATAATCATGATAAAGGAGCACAATGTATGAGTCAAATAACACAACATGATAATATAATGGAAGAGGTAAATAAATAACAACATGGAGGAATGGACTAAATAATATGGAATCATAGAAACATGTAATTGTAATAATCGCAAAATATCATAATACACAACATCATTATCATAGGTCAACATTCACTTTTGAGACATCAATCACGATTGAAAGAGTCCCATGATTGATTAGGTTTACTCCCTATTCACATGAATATAATTTCATTAGATATAAACATTACCCAATAAACATTACCCAATGTATTGGAGAGTTATATGGGTGCAACCATAAAATCATATACATTCTTATGTGTTCCATGTTGAGATGGTATGTGAGTATGATATACTCTATAATACCAAATATAGGATTGAAATAATAGAGATAATGTATATAGTATCTAGTGATACAAAAAATACAAGAGGGGGGTGAATTGTATTCTCTTAAAAATTCCTTTGGATCTTTTAAATATGGTTATGTTTAACAATGGTAGACAAGGTAATTTATAAAACCTCTAGTTCTACACACTTTCTTGAATCCGGAAATATGATTCTGAGAAAGTGAATCCGGAAAGATGGATCTAGAAAATTAAACATAATTAAAGTTTACAAAGATAAATATTCTTCCTTAAAGAATATAGAATCTCACTAAATTAGAGTACAAGAATAAGGAAGTATAAGATAGTTATACTTTCCTCAAAAAATAATAAGCAGCAGAAAATTTGTTTCAAAACAAGTAATAAGTAGTAAATATTTTAACCCAAAGAGAAGGGTATCCAACAACCTTGGATACAGGTCCCTTGATTTATACTTTCAGAAAATTATATCATACCCACACTAGGGTAAGCCCTCGAAATGAAGATCGGTGTCTATCTTGCTATCCCCCGCAAGCCCCCAACTTCAAGGTCTTCAGCAATAATCATCCTCGCAAGGTAGTCGGCACATATGTCTTCCTATCCTGTAGTCGGCACATATGTCTTCCTACCAGAATCAAATCGGAGTCACACAAAGAAAATATGAACAAGAAGTTCAGTATGCACAAGTCAATGAGAGTCTCTCTCTAGAAATCACTTCCACAGCATGTAATCTCTAGAGTCATAGAACAGTATTGAGTTCTTTCAAATGAGATCCTATTTGTAGGTACAACACCAACAGTCAGCTCCCTCTTCCAACGGTCATATTTTTCCTTGAATTTCGGAGGCACCTGTACATGTGTCACTCAAACAATGGTTAGTTAGTAACTGAAAGAATGACATCGTTTTATAACAAAAAGAAGTGTAATAAAAAAATATGGTTACACAACCAAAATACAATATTTGTAATGTAATCATGTAAAAGTTTGAAGTCTAACCAAAAATACATTCGGAGTCTATAATACAAGGATATTCAGATTCTATTTTCAAAGTAATTCGGAACCTGAACTCTATAGAATTACGGAGTCTGAATTTCAAGGAAATTCAGAATCTATATTTAGAAGAATTCAGAACCCGAACTTACAAAGTTTGGAGTCAGAGTTCATGAGAATTCGGAGTCTGAACTCTCAAAGATTGGAGTCATAATTCATTAGAATTCGGAGTCTTAACTCACAAAGTTTAGAGACTGAATTCATTAGAATTCGGATTCAGAACTCACAAAGTTCAGAGTATGAATTCATTAGAATTCAGAGTCAAAACTCAAAAAGTTCAGAGTCTAAATTCATTAGAATTTGGAGTTAGAACTCACAATGTTCAGAGACTGAATTCATTAGAATTCAGAGTCATAACTCAGAAGAGTTCGGAGTATGAATTCATAGAACTCGGATTCAGAACTCAGAAAAGTTCGGAGTCGGAATTCGGAGTCAGAAAACAGAATTCTCTTAATCTATGTATTATTTGATTCCGAGCTTTTAGATATGAAACCGAATTTTACACTTAGACAAAATAATGAACAATTAAAAACATGATGAGGATATTTTTCCTTGGGGAAGGAAAATTTTCCTTATAGAAGTAAAATATAGGATAACTGGAATTTTCCTTAAGATAATATGTTTGTGATTTTCAATACAAGAAGGAATGGTAAAGTCATAAGGAAACCTTATTGAATCAAAAATCTCCCCCAAGTATGAAGGAATGGAAAATTCATAAGGAAAACCTTATTGACTCAACAATCTCCCCCTTTTTGGAAATCAAAAACATCCTTACGAAAAAGAACAAAAGGTCTTAGACAGTATTTCTCTAGACTTTGAAAGTAAAAATGATCTCCCTTATCATATGGGCAAGGATGAATATGACTAACTCCTCATTAGGCTTTGGAACACTAAGGATCGTATTCTAGATTTCTGGAATGAGATTTTTCATTATCTTGAGTACGGAAATATCTGTAAAGAAAACTCCCCCTTAGATAAACTCCCCCTTACCTGGGGATATTTCTTCATTTCTTAGTGTTCTTTTTCCTTTCTCCCCATTAGTGATTTTCAAAAAGAATTTGAGGGAATGGAAAAAAAATTGGTACCTAAAATATTAGTACAAAACATGAAAAGAAAAAACGAGCAACCAAAATTTCATTAAGATTGGAGGAATTTGTACAAGGAAAAAAATACAACAAAAGATCGGATTGGATCTATTTTCTTTCCTTATCCTTGGGTATCAATTTATTCACTATGGTTTTCAGCTTCTTTAGCTCTTTGTGATCTTCCTCTATTTGCTTCTCTAAGGCTTTGATCTTTTCTTCTTAAGCCTTCAGAGCCGCTGCCTGAGCTTTCAACAAGTCATATTGCTTCACTAGCTTCTCTTCAATCTCGTTCTAGCGATCCCTTTCTCTTTTCCTACTTTGAGCAACAGAGTACAACTTCCCATTTAGATCCATGACCTCCTAAATCTGATTATTCTGCTCAAGGTTTAGCTTTTCCTCAAAGCTATTTGTGAGATCCTTGATTTTTCTATATTTAGTATCAAAATATTCTTTAACATCATCAAGATCTCTCAAATCTTGAACTATATTCTTTGACCAGCTCACCATTTTATTACAAGATCTTTTATGGGATTCATAGTTGATAAGGAAATATTTGAAGTCTGTCTCCATCTTGACACACTTGTCCATCACCATGGACAATGAATCTGATTTTTGGTTCAAAGTATGTTGAAGCATCTTGCATCTGTAATCTATGCCGAAAATCATAATTGTTCCAACAAGCTTCATCAAGGATTTGACTATGAAATCATGTCCTAGAGAAGATGATTCTGAATCTAAAACTTTGCTTGGTGAGGGATCTTACTCTAGATCAACAATCTTTCTCTTTGAAGATCCACTAGCTTCCTTCTTCCTTAACATTGATTTTGTAGGTGTATCCACAACCACTTGTTTCCCCTTATCGGTTCTCAGAATATATTCTTCATTTTGATTTTATGTTCACTCTCACACATTTGAACAATCTTGTCTTCATCTACCTTTTCTTTCTCACCTATAGCCTCAGCATCCTCAGGGTGTATAAAATGTTGATTATAACTCTCTTCCTAAGACAATTTATTAACTTCTTCTTCACCCTTCTCATATACCCCTTCCTCATCCTTCTTAGGAGTTGGGAGCTTTTAAGACTCTACTTCAGAAGATTGGATTGATATTTTCTCAGATGGGGTTTCCTTTTTATGAAAGTCTTCAACTTTCTGAATGAGGTCTTCTATGTCAGCACTACTTTCTTCTTTTTGTACTTCTTCCACAGCTTCCTTTTCTTCAACAACCTTCTCTTGGATTTTTTCCAGAGTCATGTACTTCTTCCCCAGAGTCTCAAGTAAAGCCTCAACCAAGAACGATTCCAGTACTGGAATTTGTTGTATGTTATTTTAGTATCCCTCAGAAGGGATTGAAAAACCTCAGCCTTAGATATCTTCTTCTTTTGCTTCTTTTCCTTGGCTTGCTTCTCAAGATCACCGGTTGTCTTCCCTTTCAAAGATTTGTCTTCTGCAGGGTCTATACCAAACTGTGGTTCTCCATCCTTCTAATTCTTTTTGTCTTCCTTCCACTTGGCAACCACCTCATTTGGATAAGATTTCTGCTTCTTGGGCTTCGGAGGTGCGGATTGAGTTTCTTTAGCATTATAAGTTTTCTCTTCTCCATCCACTTCCTTCAGCTTCCTCTTCTTTCCTCCTTTCTTCGATGGTTAAGGAACTTTTTGTTCCTTCAGAACGGCTTCTGCTTCCTCCTTTGGGAAGTCATAGAATTCTACAGATTATTTAAAGAAACTAACATTAATTCTCTTCAAAGTATCATCACTTACCAACATGACTTTAAAATTCCTCATCTTGGAAATGCAAGGGATTTTGAAAGACTACAAACACCGAACAATAATCTTGGAAAGGATGGTCGGGAACACTAGAATCTGAGCTTTCAAATTTCCATTTTTTGATATTCTCAATCATAATGAGTGTTGGAGTTGGTAGCCTAGAACCAACTACATTGTACTTTATTCATTAATTATTACCTTATCACATCTTGATTATTCTTCTGCATGACAATTCATGTGATAATGTCCTAAGGACAGTTGTTGCATTAATGTGTCATAGCAGATCCCTGCTATGAGGAGAACCCAGAAGTGCCATGACACTGTTCTTGAATATATGTTGGTCGGATGATGTTATTTGAGGGACACAAATAATACAGGCCATTAGGGGTGAGGACTCATAAAACTTTGAGGCACCTTATCATGGTGTGATCCCTTGGTAATATCCAGGAGGATATTATGAGAACAATACCCGCCAGTAGAAAATCCACATTTCATAGTGTCATTGGATGTTCCTATCTACGGACGTGTGTATTGGTCCTTAGACTTTAAGATTATTATTAAAGGGGTATTACAACTCGTGCACATAGATGTATTGATAAAAACTGTGATGACACACTATTCGCAGTGAGGTAGGATACGTTGGGTGCGTCACGAGTAATACTGCATTAATAGATAATGCGAGAAAGGATTTGTCCCTTCTGTTCCATAACATAAGTAGACATCTCAGGCCCTTTGATGGAATTGATATAGCCTAAATAAATCCATGTCCATGGTAAGGTATGAGCGAGTTCAATTTCGAGAATTCAAAGAAAGAATAATCAAGTGCATGGGTTGATGGAACAAGCATGCAACCCGCTTGATTAGAGATATTGAGACAAAGGGATTATATTACACGGTAAGTGTTCGTAGGAGGTGACATGTCATTACGGCGTTAACTTCTTTCTATATGGGTGCCTTGGCGTGTTGCTAGACACTAACCTTGGACTTTAGGCAGGCTCTGCCTAATGCCACTGAGAAAGAGGCCTAGAGGGTCACACACTAAGTGTGTCCATGTATCTCAGTTAAATATTAATTTATAAAGTTAAATAAATATTATTCCTGACTGTGGTTTAATAATTATTTAAGGATGCCTGATCGCATTTATTTCGACACTAGTTATGTGAGAGAATATATTATGGGCGAAATAATATATTTATTAGCGAGTAATGAAGTTACATTTATTTAAGAAATAAATAGCCATTACTCAAGGTCTAATAAATATGGTGGAGAAAAATGGAAAATAAAAGTACACGTCGTGTATATTAAATATACACGCCATGTAGTTTTATGGAAAACAAGTACATGCCGTGTATTAAAAATTACATGTGGTGTAGTTTTCCAGTCTGGATTTTGAGGATATAATATTGTTTTATTAAATGATATTAATTATAATCAGTGTGGGTGCATGTCAAGGAATTAATAATTCTACATGGGGTTTCAATAAGAGTTAATGAAATAAAAAAAACAAATAACGCATTTATTTATTGGCATAACTCTATTAACCTCAAACCCGATTATAAATACCCTCACAACCCCAACACTTTTCTTGAGACATTTTTTGTTGTGCACAATAGATTTGGAAATAATTTCAAGCCAAGAGAAAATTCCCTTTCCACCAAGAACACCCTCAAGTTACGAGAGCGAGATCCTCCACCGGATCAAGGTGGATGAAGGCAGACATCGCAAGCAAAGTCTCTTCCGCGCTAGCACCCGGAGATCCCTTCGGCGATGTCTAGAGATACCTGGCACACATGCGGATCACCGCTAGAGGAATCCTACTCTTGGATTCTACCACGCAATGATGGATCACAGGATCGTGACCAAAGACATCAACGAAGAAAGAATTCCACCAAGCTAATTCTTGTTAATTAATTAAATTAATTATAACCAACATATGATGATCCTATCTCTATGTTTTCGGGATTCCCTCTTATGTTTTTTGTTCTTCGTTCTCTTCTGAAGATTCATCATTTTAAATCATGACGGATCTTGGATTGAACGTTGCTTAACATTAAAATTAATGTTTGGCATACCCAGCAATGCACTTCCGCTTCACCTGGAACCTTCAAGTGGTATCAGAGGGGCCATATCGTTGATTATAATTATTCAGTTCTTCATTGATGATTTACACATTTAATAATTTAATTATTTCAATTCAAATTTAATCGTTCTGGAAATCTGAATATCGAGATCCATTCCTCCTCCATTGTTTCTCGTTCACCTCACAGAAACGAATTTTAATTTTAATTTTGATTAAAATAAAATAGAGGAACTCATCCGGAGGAGCCAAATGTTTCTGGCCATACAACACCAGAATACACGGCGTGTATTCGGTAGTACACGCCATGTAGTCTAGGTTTAATGCATTGACTGATCCACCAAATCAGGCCGTGTATTGGATTCTTTCTAAGAATTTAAGACACCATGTGTTGACTAGAAATAGGTGGCACGCTGTTTCTGTATGACACGTCATGTGGTCCAATAGACATGTCGTGTAGTCCCTTCGGGTTAGGGTTGGGCTGTGTACCCCATACACGGCTTGCCCGGCTGGAATCCGTGTAACGTGGAAACTACACGGCGTGTGTCCCACAGAACATGTCGTGTATTCCGAAAAATTCCAAAGTACATTAACACGCCTAGTCCCCAGGCGTGTACTTCGGATGGACGGTGAAGAAAGTATATGTCGTGTAGTCAGAACTACATGCTCTGTACTCACCTAAATTACGCAGATTTATTAAAATTTATTATTATATTATACAAACCCTTGAGACGTGTACCATGGTGCAGGCGTAAAGCTGAGGCACAACACATGATAGGTGTTTTATATATATTTGTTTAATTTAACATATGCGTAATAAATGGGAATTCAACGGGTTGCCTCCAAGGTACAAGTTACGTACAAGGATAATTTTAAATGAATTTATTTGTTTAAAATTATAATGGATGATAATCTCAAGGAAATTCAGAAAAAAGATTTAATATAAAATGATTAATTAATTAAAGATAATTAATTGATTCGAGCGTGATTTATCTTAAACAAGAACGATTAAATAATTGAATGCTAGTTTTATTTATGTGTAAATATCATTGCATGTATTGATGATCATGAGCTAGACCAAGACCTCTGTATGTGAATAGTTTCTTTTAATTTATTTATTTAAATTATATTTGTTGGCCTGTGAGTCATCTCCTCATTAATATGTTGGGTCTGCGCGCCCAAGGATTATTTTATGTAAAAATCCCTTTTTACCCCTCACATGCATGTGAGATAAATGCATATGTAATGGATGGAGCTCCCAATCTAGTGGAGTCGGCTCAAGTCAGGAGCCAAGGTGAAACCAATCCAAGGAGATACAAAGGTGGACAGGTGGAAAGCTGTAAACACGAACCTGGAAGGTTCAAGGTGTTTCTCCCCTAGGTCTTGGGTTAGTTTATCAACCGCTAGATAAACTAACCAATAGAAAAAAGCTCATGATCATACCATTTATTTTATTTCTGTTGGTTGGATGGTTTATTTATTGTGGGTGTTTTGTCACGATCACACAATTAATGAATTAAACGAGCATTCGAGATGGAACTAAAATAAAACCAGCTTATACGTAAATATTATCTTAGAAATGGTTAATCACTTAAGTTTATCCAACTTAATATTAACAATCATTTAATCAAAGATAATAAAATGGCAATTTATGTATAAGGATAAAATCCCTCAAAAGAAATATTAAGTCTGTATAGCCTTCTATAATCTAGGTTAGAATCGAACCATAGTTCAAAGTGCTTGACCAACCCTAGTTGGGGTGATTTCAATTATCGAGGAATTCTAATTCAAGGTTTTGGGTTGACTTGACTTGGTTCGCATCAAGGGTTGACTACCACAATAGGACGTGGTGTGACCAAGAGGCAAAGGTTGAGGAAATCCAAAATAAAAGGATTTTAGAATTGGGGAGTCCACTTAGCGGATAAAGGAGCTAAGAGTTAATGCAGTTGGCATTTGGAATTCCTACCTAAAACCCATCAAGTTTCTTGACCAACCCCAGTTGGGATAATGCGAAGGGAAATATGGATCTTTTCCATTAGAATATTCAGGCAACAGATTATTCTGAATTCAATGGTGAGGTCTATTGTATTTCGATAAAATAATGGGATACTAATAAGTATTAATTTATTTATTTGTCTCAGTTTTGTAATAAAGTACTAAACCTTTTCTCATCTTAATTTGTAGAAATGAAAAGAAAATTACTTCAAACATATCATTGAAAACCATACTCGAGAAGGAAAACCTTCTCACCAGCACCAATTTCCAAAGTGGCAGAGGTGTTTACGCGTCATCCTTCACCACGAAAGGAAATTGTATGTGCTGGAAGAGCCTATTCCAGTTGCGCCTGGGAAAGAGGCCAGTGATGAGGAATTATCTCTCTATATGAAACACAAGGATGTTGCCACAGATGTCTAGTGTTTCATGATATCGGCCATATCCAATGAGCTCTTGAAGAAACATGAAAACATGGACACGTATAGCATGATGTCTCACCTTAAGGATCTATACCAAGAGAAGACGAGACAGGAGAGGTATGAGATCTCGAATGCTTTGTTTACAACTAAGCTTGGAGATTCTGTTCCAGCTGGGCCTCATGTAGTCAATCTTATTGGCTACATTGAACGCCTAGACATCTTAGGGATTAAATTCCCGGATGATTTGCGTACAGATCTTATCCTATCATCACTTCCCAAGACCTTCTCTAGCTTCATTGTCAACTATAATATGAGCGTAAATGAGAAGAGTATATCGGAGCTTCTGAACTTGATTCGCCAGGTAGATAAGGAAATGGGGCGTGACAACCCCACGGTCCTTATGGTGAACAAGAAAAGGAAGGACAAGGAAAAGGGGCCAAAGACTTATAAAGGGTCTGAAGCCCTTGAGCACCATCCCTCCAAGAAGGGGAAGATCCAAAGGTAGGGAAAGGAACAGGAGGTAGTGTGTTTTTCATCTGCCAAGCAGGGCCACTGGAAGAGGAACTACAACCAAAAGCATGGTGATGCTAAAGGTGTGTTTTTTATCGAGTGCAATATTTCTATTTCTACACATTGGGTATTAGATACAGCTAGTGGGGCTCACATCTGTATTCATATGCAGGAACCAAGTATATTTAGAAATATTTCCAGAGGAGAGGTGGATCTTCGAGTTGCCAGTGGTGCAAGGCTAGTTGCATTGGCTATTGGAAATTACCACCTCTCATTGCTGACTGGAATGATTTTGGTTTTACATAACTGTTATTATGTTCCTAGTGTTACCAAGAACATAATTTCTGTATCTTGTTTGGATATTGATGGATTTATTTTCATGTTTGGAAATAAGGGTTGTCTCTTTTATAAGAAAAACGTATGTTATGGTATGGAACATTTAAATAATGGTTTCTATGTATTAAATTACGAAAACCAAGTGTGGGAAATCGATAACAAAACAAACTCACATGACTCATACATCACCCAGTTGTGGCATCACCATCTCGGTCATGTGAACAAGAAGCGCTTGGCGAAGCTCTACCAAGATGGCTATTTAGACTCTACTGAGCTAAAACCACTTGATAGATGTCACGCTTGTTTACAAGGTAAATGACCAAGCCCCCTTTTGGTGGACAGGGTGAAAGGACCATAGAGCTTCTAGGATTGGTACACACTGATGTATGTAGACCATTTCCAGTAGAATCTAGAGGTGGATATTCTTACTTCATTACTTTTACTGATGATTTGAGTAGATACGGATTTGTCTACTTAATGAGGTATAAGTCAGAAGCCTTAGAGAAATTTAAGGAATTCAAGAATGAAGTAGAGAATCAGCTTGGTAAGAAGATAAAGAAGCTTTGATCGGATCGAGGGGGATAATATCTAAACCAAGAGTTCATCGATCTTCTACGGGAGTCTGGGATTCTATCTCATCTCACTCCTCCTTATACACCAAAGTGGAATGGTGATAGTGAAAGGAGGAACTGCACCTTTTTGGACATGGTGAGGTCGATGATGAGTCATGCGGATCTTCCATTATCCTTTTGGGGATATTCATTACATACTACAGCATACACAATAAACCAAGTACCAACTAAGGCAGCAAATGGAATTCCCTTTGAGTTATGGAGTGGAAAGAAACCTATTTTGTCGCATACATGTGTATGGGGATGCGAGTCATTTGTTAAGGACTTATCAGGCAACAAACTAGAACCCCGGGGCACGAAGTGTATCTTTATAGGATATCCCAAGGAAAAGAAATGATATTACCTATATAACCCTCAAGACAAGAAAGTGACTATCGCCAGACTAGCCGTCCTTCTTGAGAGGGAGCACATCCTCGAGAAGGATAGTGGGATCAAGATTGACTTCGATGAAGTTGATGCTCAAGATACACAAGAGTTGGTAGAGGAACAAGTTCCACAGGTCCCCGTGGAAGAGGTTCTAGAAACACAAGTACTGCGTAGGAGCTCAAGAGAGGTAAGGGAACCGGTGAGATTTGGTTTCCTAGTCACCGAGGATGGTGAATCAGTATTGTTGGACAATGATGAACCTCTCTCCTACAAGGAAGCAGTAGAAAGCACAGAAGCTGCGATATGGCTATAAGCTAGGAATTATGAGATGGATTCCATGTATCAAAACCACGTTTGGGTTCTGGTCGATGATCCAGTTGATGTAAAGCCTGTTGGATGCAAATGGGTATTCAAGAGAAAGCTGGACAAGGAAGGTCAAGTTAGAACCTATAAAGCAAGGCTAGTGGATAAAGGATTCATACAGCGTTAAGGAATTGACTATGATGAAACCTTCTCGCCAGTTTCCATATTTAAATCCATAAGAATCATACTTTCCATAGCATCTTACCATGACTGTGAGATTTAGCAGATGAATGTCAAAACAGCATTCCTTAAAAGGAACCTTCGGGAAGATGTCTATATGACACAACCAGAAGGGTTTGTGACACCAGGTGAAGCCAAATGGGTTTTCAAGTTATAGAAATCCATTTATGGATTGAAGCAAGCATCCAGGTCATGGAACATTCGATTTGATGAATCCATAAAAGAATTTGGTTTCATTAAGAACGAATGTGATCTATGTGTTTATAAGCGGTTTAATGGGAATGTGGTCATCATCCTAGTAGTATATGTTGATGACATATTGCTTATTGGAAATGGCGTACCATCCTTACAGTCAGTTAAGGACTGGTTGAAGAAGTGCTTCTCCATGAATGATTTAGGTGAAGCAGCCTACATTCTAGGGATCAAGATCATTCGTGATAGATCCAAGAGTCTGCATGGAAGAGAGGATTGGTTCCAGTGTCACATGGCTTACATCTTTCTAAGAAAATGTGTCCTCAGACACAAAAAGAGAAATATAGGATGATAAAGATCCCATACGCCTTGGAAATAGGATCCATCATGTATGCAATGTTATGTACCAGGCTTGATGTTTCTTATGCACTGAGCATGGTAGGCAGATATCAAGAAGATCCAGGGGAACAACAGTGGACTGTTGTTAAGACTATCCATAAGTATCTAAGAAGAACTAAGGATATGTTCCTAGTGTATGGAGGAGACGAGGAGCTTTTCATCATAGGGTATGATGATGATGGTTTTCAGACAGATCAAAATGATCTGAAGTCGCAATCTGGATATGTTTTATGTCTCAATGGAGGAGCTATGATCTAGAAGAGTTCAAAGCAGCTAGTTATCGCTGATTCTACAGTGGAGTCCGAGTATATAGCAGCTTCTAATGCAGCCAAGGAATCCATCTGGATTCGTAACATTGTCCAGGAGCATTATGTGGTGCCTAGCAGTAAAGATCCCATTACATAGTATAGTGATAATACTACAGCAGTGGATCTTGTAAAAGAACCAAGGTCACATCAACGGATAAAGCACATACTCTGAAATAATCACCTCATGAGGGATTTCTATCAAAGGGGTGAAGTTGAAGTGAGCAGAGTGTCCATGGAAGAGAACATGGCGGACCCCATGACTAAAGGCATATCTTAGTAGAATCATGAATATCATGTGAGGGCTAGCGGATTAAAGGTTGTTAGTAGTTAGCTCTAGTCCAAGTGAGTGTCTGTTGGAGTTGGTGGCCTAGAACCAACTACTTTGTACTTTATTCATTAATAAATTCCTTATCACATCTTGATTGTTATTCTACGTGACAATTCATGTGATAATGTCCTAAGGACAACTGTTTCATTAATGGGTCATAGAGGATCCCTACTATGATGAGAACCCAGAAGTTCCATGAAATTGTTCTTGAATATATGTTCTATGGATAGATGATGTTATTTGAGGGACACAAATAATAGAGGCCATTAGGGGTGATGACTCATAAAACATTGAGGCGCCTTCTCATGGTGTGTGCCCTTGGTAATATCTAGGAGGATATTATTATAACGAGACATGCCAGTAGGAAATCCACATTTCATAGTGTCATTGGATGTTCCTATCTGCGGACGTGTGTATTGGTCCTTATAATTTAGGATTATTATTAATGGGTATTAAAACTCGTGCACTTAGATGTATTGACGAAAACTATAACGACGCACTGTTCGCAGCGAGGTAGGATACGTTGGGTGCGACACGAGTAATACTAAATTAATAGATAATGCGAGAAAGGATTTGTCCCTTCTGTTCCATAACAGAATTAGATATCTTAGGCCCTTTGATGGAATTGATATAGCCAAAATAAATTCATGGTCATGGTAAGGTATGAGCGAGTTCAATTCCAGGAAGTCAAAGAAATAATAATCGATCACATGGGTTGATGGCACTAGCATGCAACCTGCTTGATTAGAGATAATGAGACAACGAGATTATATTACACGGTAAGAGTTTGTAGGAGGTGAAACATCATTGCAGTGTTAACTTCGTTATCTATGGGTTCCTTGGCGTGTTGCTAGACACTAACATTTGACTTTAGGCAGGCTCCGCCTAATGCCACTGAGAAAGAGGCCTAGTGGTTCACACACTAAGTGTGTCCATGTATCCCAGTTAAATATCAATTTAACAAGTTAAATAAATATTATTACTGACTGTGGTTTAATAATTATTTAAGGATGCCTGATCACATTTATTTCAACACTAGTTATTCGAGAGAATATATTGTGGGTGAAATAATATATTTATTAGCGAGTAATGCAGTTACATTTATTTAAGAAATAAATATCCATTACTCAAGGTCTAATAAATATAGTGGAGAAAAATGGAAAATAAAAGTACATTCTATGTATATTAAATATACACACCGTGTAGTTTTATGGAAAACAAGTACACGTCGTGTATTAAAAATTACACGCCGTGTAGTTTTCCGGTCGGGATTTTGAGGATATAATATTGTTTTATTAAATGATATTAATTGTAATCAGTGTGGGCACATGTCAATAAATTAATAATTCGACATGGGGTTTCAATAAGAGTTAATGAAATAAATAAAACATGTAACGCGTTTATTTATTGTCATAACTCTATTAACATTATACCCAATTAAAAGTATCCTCACAACCCCAACACTTTTTTTGAGCAATTTTTTGTTGTGCACAACGGATTTGGAAATACTCTCAAGCCAAGAGAGAATTTCCACCAAGAACGCCATCAAGTTACAAGAGCGAGATCCTCCACCGGATCATGGCGGTTGAAGGCGGACATCGCAAGCGAAGGCTCTTCCGTGATAGCACCCGGAGATCCCTTCAGCGACGTCCAGAGATACGTGGCACACGTGTGGATCACCGCTAGAGGAATCCTACACTTGGATTCTACGATGCAATGACAGATCACAGGATCGTGACCGGAGACATCAACGAAGAAATAATTCCACCAAGGTAATTCTTGTGAATTAATTAAATTAATTATAACCAACATATGATGATCTTATCTCTATGGTTCCGGGATTCCCTATTAAGTTTTTCATTCTTCGTTCTACTCTGAAGATTCGGAATTTTAAATTGTGACGGATCTCGGATTGACTGTTGCTTAACGTTAAAATTAAAGTTGTGCATACCCAAAAACACGCTTCCGCTGTGCCCGAAACCTTCAATGAGAATATGCTTCATCAAGTTTATCTTCCTCAGATTCACCAGAAAGTGTAAGATGTACATGTCACTCTTCTTCAATGTGTCCTTATCACCTTTTCTCAGTATGATGAAACCTTGAACCCACAACTCAAGGATCCAATTATCTTTTAAAAAATGATCAATCTTCAGAGTCATGACATCTGAAAGTCCAAGAGACTCCATAGCTTTCACCATGACAAAACTTCCTTGAACATCGGGCAACTTGTGAGAACAGATTTCAACTTCCCCTTCATATGGAATTCCAACCAAGCTATCAGCCTTTGTATAAGATAGAGCTTCGGTCCTACCATAACATTTGAAGGAAAACTTCTCTCTCCCTTCTTCCTTAAAGAAACTAGATGACTCATAGGACATAATAAGCAGATCCGGATACACCAAGTCTTGAGCTCCTGGCATTGAAATACAAACGCTTTCTCATCCATCGAGTTTGATATTCTTTGAGATTATAGAATCATACTTGGAAAATAAATTGGGATACACCAACCTCTCTCTGTAAACATGCCACTCAAAAATGGACTTGACAGTTGATATTTCATGGGAAGGAACTTCACCAGACATTCATATTTGAGAAAATTTTTAGAGGTTCGAAATGGGATTTTGAAAGGGAGGCAGAGCTTCGGCACCAAGAGGCTTGAAAACCGATGTGGGATCACCCTTTGGGGGTCCTTTATATAGGCATCTATGCAACGGTTGAACTTTCAAACTTGGTCTAACGGCTGAAAATACTTCTGATTAGATCTGGCGGCTGAAATGATAGTTGCAAGGAAAATTTGGTAGGATTCGATCTTTTGAGGTTTTTAAAGAAAAACAATCTGATTTAAGGAAACCAGAATCCTTGAAATTTAAACCACAAAAGAGAATACCAGCAAGTAAATGATTACTATGAAAACTTAAGAAATAAATCATAACTTTCAGATTACCAGACGATTATTTGTAATAGGTAATATTCCTCTTGAAGAACTTTAGAAAAAAAACTATGAAAACCTCCATTATGAAAATTTCCATTACGAAAATTTTTATGTATGAAAACTGCATTCCGAAAAACATGAAAAAATTCATTACGAAAAACATGAAAAACTTCATTACGAAAAAAATGAAAAACTTCATTATGAAAAACATGAAAAAATTCATTACGAAAAACATGGAAAACTTTATTACGAAAAACATGAGAAACTTCATTATGAATAACATGAAAAACTTCATTACAAAAAACAAGAAAAACTAACAAGAAAATATACTCCCCCTATGAAAATGAGTTTATTATTGTAAGGAGATTGGTTTCAATAGAAAGATAAAAAGGAATATTAAATTATGGTTATCATTCCTAACTTCTGTTTAATGTATACAAACCTATCGGAGGGTAAAGATTTTGTGAAAATATTAGCAAGTTGATCTTGCGTTCTGATAAATTAAAGAATGATATCTCCTTGAAGTGTGTGATCCTTAAGAAATTGATGCCTAATATCTATGTGTTTTTCATGAGAGTGATGTACATGGTTTTTACTAAGGGAAATGAAACTTGTATTATCAAAAAAAATGTTTTGGTAAAACTCATACCATACTCTGTGCGTATGTGTTGCATCCACAACACTTGAGCACAACAACATCCAGCTGCTACATATTCAGCTTCAGCAGTGGAAAGTGCTACTGAGTGTTGCTTCTTTTATAACCATGAAACTAAAGAATCTCCTATGAAATGAAAAGTTTTGTATTTACTCTTTCTATCCATTCTACATCCACCAAAGTTATCATCTGAAAAAAAATTCAAAAAAGAATCATTTCCAGAAGTATAGAAGAGTCCTAAATCCATGGTTCCCTTTAAGTAGAAAAAAATTCGTTTTACTGCCTTTAAATGAGATTCCTTAGGATTGGAATGATATCTTGTACATAACCATACAGAAAACATTAAGTCTTTATGACTAGATGTCAAGTAAAGTAAACTTCCTATCATACCTCTAAAAGATGTTTGATCTACTGGTTTCCCAGCTTCATCAAGATCAAGTGTGTTTGAGGTACTGATAGGAGTACTTATACTCTTAGTGTTTTCATATCCATACTTTTTAATAAGATATTTAATATACTTATGTTGGGATATATAGATTCCTTCTAGTTTTTGAGAGATTTGAAAACCAATGAAAAATTTTAACTCACCCATCATACTCATTTCAAAATCATATTTCATTATATCGATAAAGGAATCAGTTAGAGATTGCTGAGTTGAACCAAATATAATTTCATCAACATAAATTTTTAAAATCAAAACATTTTTCTTATCTTTATTTATAAAAAGTTTTTGCATTTTCCTTAACATAATTATTTTGAAGCAAAAATCATGTAATTCTATCATACTAGGATCGAGGGGCTTGCTTAATTTCATACAAATATTTTGTAAGTCTAAAAATGTGATCAAGATGTTTTTTATCATCAAAAATAGGTGGTTGTTAAACAAAAACTTCCTCTTGAACATAACCGTTAAGAAAAGAACATTTCACATCCATTTGAAAAAGTTTGAAATTGAAGAATTCTACAAAGGCAAGTAGGATACGAATAGATTCAAGTCTAGCTACTGGAGCATATGTTTCTTCATAGTCTATTCTCTCTTGTTTATTATAGCCTTTAGCAACTAATGTAGTGTTTTTTCTAACTATGATTCCATTTTCATCACACTTATTTCAAAAAACACATTTTACTCCAATAACAGAAGTTTCCTTAGGTTTTTCAACCAAGGTCTAGACATTATTCCTTTTGAATTCATTTAGCTCATCTTGCATAGATTTTATCCAATCATCATCACCTAAAGCTTCAACAGTGCTTTTTGGTTCTAATTGGGAAAGAAATGATAGATGTTATACTTAATTTCTTAAGGAACTTCTAGTCCTTACAGGTTGATTCACATCACCAATGATACTATCACTGGGATAATTCTTGAGAAACACCTCATTTGGGTTTTGTAAAACATGTTCATCAGCATAGGGTAGAAAATATTCTGGGGTAAATACTTCAGAAACATCTTCTTGGACATTTTCCTTATCAGAAGGATCTTCTAACAAAGGTTCATAATCAGTTTTTCAAAACACATCCGAAGATGTAGGTTGGGGTTGTTTAAAAACAAAAGGATCAGTTTCATCAAATTTCACATGTATTGTCTCTTCAACAGTTCAAGTGTTTTTATTGAAAACTCTATAATCCTTAGAAGTTGTGGAGTAACCTAAGAAAATTCCTTCATCATATTTTGGTGTGAATTTTTGTAGATTATCTTTTGTATTCAGAATGAATACTTTGAAACCAAAAACCTTGAAGTAGGAAAGTCTAGGTTTTCTACCATTCCATAACTCATAAAGAGTTTTATTAAGAAAAGGTCTGATCAAACTCGATTTACAGTATAACAATAAGTACTTACAGCTTCAGCCCAAAAATTTCTTGGTAAATATTATTCACTCAACGTGGTTCTTGCTATCTCTTGAAGAATTTTATTTCTTCTTTAAACAACTCCATTCTGTTGAGGAGTTCTCGATGCTGAGAAATTGCGAGTAATTCTTTTTCTACAACAATAAGTTTCAAAATCAGAATTTTGAAATTGTCCACCATGATCACAATGAATATTTTTCAATGGAAGTTTTTTCTCATTTTTAACTTGGTCTCTAAAACTTTTAAATTACGAGAAGGCTTCAGACTTCATTTCCAGAAAATAGACCCACGTAAATCTAGTATAATACTCAACTAAAAAAAATACATAATACTTGCCTCCAATGCTTCCAGATTCTGTAGGACCAAACAGATCCATATGTACTAACTGTAATGCATCAGTAGTTGAGACTTCACCGATTTATTTAAAATTTGATTTATGTTTTTTTCTCTATTGAAAAGGGTTACAAACTTTTGAAGAATCAAATCTAAGCTTGAGTAGATCCTTAAATAACCTTTTCTTATAAAGTTTTTATAGGTTATTAAGGTTACAGTGACCTAACATTCTATGCCACAACCAAGAATGATCTCCCATTAGACTAAGTCAAGGTATATTTTGACTCCTAAGATCTTCTATGTTTAGTGTGTATACATTCTCTTTCCTATGAGCAGAAAGAACAAAAACTTCCTTGGAATTGTGTACTAAAAACTTATAATTCCTAAAATTCACAAGGTAACCTTACTCACATAATTGACTTATGCTAATGAGGTTATTCTTAAGACCCTTAACAAATAAAACATTTGAAATCAATGTTTTTCCAAGAAAAATAATGTTACCCATACCAATAATTTCTCCCTAAGCATTATCTCCAAAAGTTAATTTTCTACCTTTCGTCTTGATAATATTTTCAAAATAGTATTTGTTACCAGTCATATGTCAGGAACATCCATTATCCATGTACCAAGTATTGATATTGGTACTCTCTCTATTTTCCTGAAAACAAAAGACTTATGCTTTCGGAATCCAAACTTTCTTGGATCTAGAAATTTCATAAAGCTAAATCTTTGGCACCCAAATTTTCTTAGAAAAATTGGCTTTATGAAATCCTAAAGATTGAGTGTTGTTTAAGGAACAATTTTTTGCCCAGTGTCCACCACACTAACACTTAGTGTGGAAAGGAGCACTTTTTGGAACAAAATAATTGTTGCTAAAAATTGGGTTAGAACTAGTATAACCAAAACCAGAATTATTCCTTAAAGGTAGGATTTGAGAATACATTTTATCAAAATTTTCCTTACCTAAGGTAAATTTTGAAAAACACTTCCTCAAGGAAAAAATTTCATATTTCAGTTTGATAACCATGTTCTTGTCCTCTAAAACATTTGATTTGGAACTAGAATTAGGCTTGAAAACATTTTTCTTACAAATTACTTTTTCTATAGCTTTAGAAATTTTATTCTTCTCAAAATTTACTTCCTCAAGATTTTTTGAAATACTTTCAAAATCAACAATTCTCTTATCAAGATCTTTAGAAGGATCTGATATTTCCTTAGTAAGAATAGTATTCCTAGATTTTTCCTTATCAATATTTTTCATGAGTTTTTAATTCTTAATTTCAAGGAGTTTGGAAAACCTAGAAACTTCTTCATAGGAAGGTAAAGTATCATCTTCATCAGAAGAGGATTCTTCATCAGAAGAGTTATAATATTTACTATCATTAGCATTCAAAGATATATTGGTCATAGGTTCAGCATTGTGTACCCTATCCATAAATCAATGATTGTCAATAGGTTATGTGGCTATTAGACCAAGATTATTCTATCCAGAAGATTCGTAATCTGATGATTCATCTGAAGAGTCGCCACCACTAGCACTCCCGGTGTCATTCTCTTTCAAGACTTTCTTAGAATTATATTTTTAGTAATTATTTTTGTTTCTCTTAGAATGAATTTCCTTTCTTTCTTTACTCTTAAGCATACGACAATCATGCCTTATATGTCCAGCTCTCTTTCATTCATAACATGTGACTTATGAATCGTTCTTATCTTTTCTTTCCTTTTTATTATATATGGATTGAAATTTCTTCTGGGAAACAATCATGTTCATCCTTTGAGAAAGATTGGAAAACTCATTTTCTGAAGATTCACTTCCACTAGATTCAGATTGAATAATAACATTATTAGATTTGGATCTAGTAACTCTCTCAGGAGTTTTGGATTTCAAGTGATTCGAAGTTGTAGTAAAAGCAACACTACCATTTCCATTCTTCTTCTTTACATTATCAGCATCTCTCTTCATTCTAGTCTCATGTTGAAGAAGAGTTCCAAAGAGTTTATCAAGAGTAATCTGAGTAACCTTTCTGTTCTCATCGATAGAAGTCCTCTTGGATTCCCACTCATTAGGGATGATGTCTGTGATCTTATCAACAAGAGCTTCATCATCTAGTCATTTTTAACCCATGGATTTTAAACTATTCACGATATTCATGAATCTTTGTTACACCATACAAATGAGTTCTCTATAAGGAAAGAAAAACCCATGATATTCAGCTCTGAGAATGGCTCTTCTAGTTTCAACAACTTTGGAAGTTCTAAAGTGAGTGACTTCAAGTTTCTTCCATATACAGTTTGCAGCTTCACAAGATGAAATTTGGATATATATATTTCTAGTCATAGAACAAAGAAAAGTATTGTGTACCTTATAATTCAGTTGATATTCATGTTTTTATTGATTAGTGAAGGTACTAACTTCCTTGTCAGGGATTTTATATCCTCTAGTAAGAATAACAAAATTATCAACTCCAGTATTGATAATGAATGTCTTCTTATGATATCTCCAGTATTCGTAATCATTTCCATCAAAAATAGGTGGTCTTGTCAGATTTAAATTATCTATGGAACCAACATTTATTCCTTCCATCTTAAAGAAAAAAAACATTCCACAAAAACCTGTTAATAGAAAAAGTTTGTAAACAAGGAAAATATTCCTCAGTAAGGAAAATAAAGAACAAAATTATCTCTAAGAAAAATATGAATCCAAGATTTCTGAGTCTGAAAAATATGATTCCAAAAAAATAGAAGAAGAAGATTTCTCTTCTAAATCTAATCTTGAGATTAATTCAGATTGAACCAAAATTTTGAATCCAATTGTTAAATTGATTTAGGATACAAGGTCACCTGCTCTAATACCAATTTTTGAGATGGTGTGTGAGTATGATATACTCTATAATACCAAATGTAGGATAGAAATAATAGAGATACTGTATGTAGTATCTAGTGATACACAAAATACAAGAGGGGGTGAATTATATTCTTATAAAAATTCCTTTGGAACTTTAAAGATGGTTATGTTTAACAAGGTTAAACAAGGGAATTCACAAAACCTCTAGTTTTACACACTTTATTGAATCAGGATATATGATTCTTAGAAAGTGAATCCGGAATGATGGTTTTGGAAATTGAAACTTAATGAAATTTTACAAAGATAAAGATTCTACCTTAAAGCGTATAGAATCTCACTAAATCAGAGTACAATAATAAGGAAGTATAAGATAGTGATACGTTCCTCAACAAATAAAATGTAGTGGAAAACTTGTAACAAAACAAGTAACAAGTAGTAAATCTTTTAACCCAAAGAGAAGGGTATCCCACAACCTTGGATAAATGTCTTTTGATTTATACTTTCAAGAAATTTTGTCTTACCCACACCAGGGTAAGCCCTAGATACAAAGATCGGTGTCTGTCTTACTATCCCCGTAAGCCCTCAACTTCAAGGTAGTCGACACCTCTGTCTTCCTCAGCAAGGAAGCCCTCAACTTCAAGGTAGTAAGCAACTCTGTCTTCGTATCCACAGAAGCCCTCGAATGTTCCCAACAAAAATTAGATCTGCATAAAGAAAATATGAACAAGAAGTTCAGTACGCACAAGGCAATGCTAGTCTCTCTCTAGAAATCACTTCAACAACATGTAATCTCTAGAGTCATAGAACAATATTGAGTTCTTTAAATTGAGCTCCTATTTATAGGTACAGTACCAACGGTCAGCTCCCTCTTACAACGGTCATATTTTTCCTTGAATTTTAGATGGACCTATACATGTTTCACTCAAACAATGGTTAGTTAGTAACTGAAAGCACGACATCATTTTATAACAAAAACATGTGTAATAAAAAATATTGTTACACAACCAAAATCCAATATTCAGAAAGTAAGCTAGTAAAAGTTCAGAGTCTAACCAAAAATAAATTCCGAGTCTATAATACAAGGATATTCGGATTCTTTTTTCAAAGGAATTCACAACCTAAACTCTATAGAATTCCGAAGTCTAAATTTCAAGGAAATTCAGAATCTGGTTTCATAAGAATTTGGAACCTGAACTTACAAAGTTTAGAGTCAGAGTTCATGAGAATTTGGAGTCTGAACTCTCAAAAGTTCGAATTCAGAATTCATTAGAATTCAGATTCAGAACTCACAAATTTCGGAGTCTGAATTCATTATAATTCAGAGTCAGAACTCACAATGTTCATAGTCTGAATTCATTAGAATTCGGAGTCAGAACTCACAATCTTCATAGTCTGAATTCATTAGAATTCGGAGTCAAAACTCACAATGATCGGAGTCTGAATTCATTAGAATTCAGAGTCAGAACTCAGAATAGTTCGGAGTCTGAATTTAGAGAAATCTGATTCAGAACTCAAAAAATTTTGGAGTCTGAATTCGGAGTCAGAAAATAGAATTCTCTTAATCTAAGTATTATATGATTCTGAGGTTTTAGATATGAAACTGGATTTTACACTTAGAAAAAATAATGAACAATGAAAAAAAATGATGAGGATATTTTTCCATGGGGAGGAAAAAATTTCCTTATAAAAGTAAAACATTTGATAAATGGAATTTTCCTTAAGATAAGGTGTTTGTGATTTTCAAAACAAGAAGGAATGGTAAAGTCATAAAGAAACCTTATTGACTCAACAATCTCCCCCAAGTATGAAGGACTGGAAAGGTCATAGGGAAAACCTTATTGACATAACATTCCACATAAGGGAAAGGAACATAAGGAATAAGAATATGAAATACCCATGGAATGTAATTGGTTACATAATCTTGCCTCAAATCCTAAAAAATGATATTTAATAAATATTCCAAAATGAAGAAGAAATTAAATATTCTTGAAATTTATTTTTGAATTATTGATAATATGCCTCAAATATGGGTTTTATTTGAAAATAATTTGTGATAAAGGGTAGATAATTGGGTATATAAATCAACCAATAAAACAATGTTTTATGGAATCATTTAAACACATTTAATAAAAGAAATAATATTTCATTTTCATTGAAACCATAGGTAAAAATTTATTATAACTAAAATAGATTTTATTTTTTGAAATCATGAATGGGTAATATACTTTAAAAAAGTGTTAAATGAAAGGATTAAGGGATGTAAATGTACTCCTTAATTGGGGTTTTTAGAAGGTATTGAGAAATGAACAGAAATCTTGTATAAAAACATAACTCCTGTATAAAACCAATAAGAAAAGGGGTAATTTTCTTTGTATATTTGTAAGATATATATATAGATATATATAGATATATAGAAAATTTGTAATAATTAAATATTTTGAAACGTATAGATGATGTGGGGTTGAGAGAAAAAATTCCCAACCCAAAGAAAAAGGTTCCTTTAGAGATTTTCTTTACCTCTAGTGCTTGATTCAATCAATATGATCACCTAATATCTTCAATAATAAAATTAAATTAATTAAATAAATTATTAGGAAACTTTTTTATTTGTATTTTATTCATTAAATTTCTTTTTTTTATTTTAAAATCATATTCTAAGACATCATTTTTATTCCTACTCTCTTGAGGGTTTTTTCTTCATAGTTCCAAAATGAATTTGGGTTTTGGGATTATTATTAATTCTCTGTTAAAATGGTACTATAACTACTGAATAGAAATTTAATAATATTTATTTCTTTATATAATATATGTAATTTTTTAAATATTAATATATATTTTTAATAGTTATGATTATTTCAGTATAAATGTTATCATTATACAATGACTTCAATTAAGCGGTGTTATTGACCCCAAAGACTTAGATTCATTTTACATAATTAAATGATTATTAATACATTTGAAAACAATAAATAACTTTTAATATAATTATTATCATCATATTTAACCATAATATGATTTATTTAACCTTCTATAAAGTTGGTGGTGAAGAACAATGTACTTTGTTCATAGAGGCGGTTGACCCACCATATTTTGAACAATCATTTTGATTTTAGAATCAATTGAGGAGAGGGTATAAAATAGTTATTACATAATAAAAATAATATATCATTATATTTAGGACACTAATTTTTCTATGTCGTTGTGTATGGAAAACATATTTTGGTGGTAGAAGAAGAATAAAAATGAAAGGGGTTTTAATGAGAATATTCCAATTTCATTGGGTCTATCCTCTTAAGATTATCCATAAGGCTCGTTGGAATGGTCTTTAGTGATATTAGTAAGAATAGATCATGATTTTTAGGATTGTTAAGATAATTGGGAATTAATTTGGAAGTCTTTGAGACTTTGAAGGTGCGAGGATAAAGGGTGGTAATTATAAGGGGAGGAGAGGAGTGTTTTTTAATATAATATAGAATTGTTTAATAATTTTTCTCAAGACAACCAGTACTGTTGATTCTCATAAATTTAAATAGAAATTAGTGCATATGATAGAGATCTAATGGTTTATAACATCATTATTGAGTCAATAAATCATGTATATAACTTATAATGTTAAAAACGAAATTCTATCATATATCACTATTCAAAAAAATCATACTATTTTTGTAAAATAGAAAAACATTTCCTTAATCAATGTTCAAAATTTATATTCAGAAAATATAATCCAATTTGTGAAAATAATTTTATATATATGATATTTTTAATTTTTAAATAAAAAACTTGTTTAATTGAAAATATAATAATTTTAATGTTATGGTCACATTTATGGCCCTTTGAAAATATAGTAATGATCTAATAAAATTATAACATCATTATCATATAAAAGAGTATCATTTTAAAAAATATTTTATGAAAATATGTTTCTATTCCAATTTTCATATTTATTATAAAATTTAAAATAAAATATTAACGTTTTATTAAAATAAAAACACTTATTTTATCTTTTTAAAAACATTTATTTATTTGTATGATGATATAAATTTTATTTATACTCATTTTATAAGATACCTATATATTATTTTACATATCCATAGTTAGGGATTCTATTCTAATAATCTGGTAACTATTCAAAATGGCTATATTACTATTCAAATAGTTAGATTACTATTACAATAGTCAGATTTGAAGTAGTTATTTTGGTTCCCTACCTTCTATAAATACCCTATATTTCATTCATTCTTCATTAAATTAGTTTTTACTATAAGGTTATATATATTTTAATTTTCAAAATGAACATAATATTACAAATATTCTACTTAATTTCAATAATGTTGTTTTTTTGTGAGATCAATTTAGGGGATCAAGAAAATCCAATTTTTCATATCATAGTTGTCTTATTTTATATTTTTCTCCCAGTCTAACACTTTAAATTCTTACATCTATAAATATTATTTAACTATAATTTTCAATTTAATATAATAATTTTATTTTTCTATCATGTGGTGTATGTGATTTTATATAATACAAAATTACTAAATATGACATATTTATTTAATCATAAGGGAAATTTCATTGAAAAAAAATCTGATCCATTATATGTAGTAAGGATAAAATTAATTTTTGAATGGATATATGGTGGTTTCTACTTGGATTTCTATTTTCTATTTTATATATCGATGTTTTCCTAATCTATTAATTTTTCCTAGGTTTTATTTGGTTACTTTTATGTGTTTTTAACCTTGAAATATTAGTACACCTCTTCCCTTTGACATGCCCTAAATTTTTCCTAGGTTATGAAAGTTATATTCCAAGATAATGGAGAATTAACTTTACATAGGAATGTGTTTTATATTTTTAACATGATGTGTACTATGTTTCTTTCCTTTGAATGTTTACATTCTTTCAAATAAGAACCACGAAGATGATATTTAAGGTAAACTAATTTTGAAAAAAATATGAGGTATTCTATATAGTAATAAGAGAAGGGAAAATCCAATCTTAACTAAGGGTCCAATACTAGTACATATTGAATGAGGGAATGGTTGACATAGTTTAAGATCACAGTACCTAAAACCAATGGGAATGTGATAACAAAAAAATTAGGATTTGATATGTAAAAATATTTCAACACATTTTTAACTAGATATGAATGTGATATAAATCATGATTTTAGGTATTTGTGTTAGGGAATAGTGAAATTAAAAGGGTAGTCTTGGATTACCGTTGGCCATATAAAAATCATATATTTAGTAAAAGAATATTAATGAATTTTACTAAGGGTAACCATTGACTAAATTTGAATATTGGGTTCCATTTAAATTATATTGAGAGGATATAGGGTTACAATATCATATAAAAAATTATGAAATCATACCTCTGTTTCTATAAATCTTGTAAGGATACACACCAAATTTTCCATTAGTAATTATAGGGGTCATTTATAATTATAAATAATCATTACTAGTAGACATGGAGTATTTTCATGGATTTATATTTTCTAGGTATAATGTGGGGTACGTGGGAAATTAATACTCAAAATATAAATAGAACCCTCTATTTTGGGATTGATAAAAGATGGGACATTGTAGAATGTTAAAGGGGAAGGGAAGTGAATGAGGATTTGTGGCCAGGTCAAGGAAATAGGTTTTAGATATCACTCATTATCCTATAATAATATGAATTAATCCACACATTTTTCTAAGAATAAAAATTATATTATACTAGTTTAAAGTCAAATATTGAATGACCTGTTGTGAATGGGGAGACCATATAGAGGGAGATATTTTATGGTGATGAAATTTATTGATGGTTCCAAGGTAAGTGACCCAAAAATTAGTTCATATCCTACAATAATAGGAACCAATCAGCATATAGTTATCTGAAATGGGCCATATATATATAATTCTCAAATTTACGAATATATAATCTTAGGGATATTATCCATAGTAAATTATAGTTCTCCTAGAATCTACATCATGTATTTCTTGGGTCATAACCTAGTAAGGATTAAAGGAAACTCAATAATTTTATATTATTTTCTTTTTTATATAGTTTTATTATTAAAATAATCAAAATAGATAAATAATGGAAAGTAATGTTTTGAAATTTAAAATAAAACAAAAGTATGATAACCACAGACACCAATGGTGAGGGTGTGGGTACTAGACATCCATAAAAGGAATAAAACAATGGTATTTTAAATTTATATCATTAGAATGAAATTATAATGTTTTCTCTAGTGATATGAAACACCCATTTACAACCTAAGGATAGCATGTGGAATAAATGTAGAAAAAAAATATTATTCAAACCATGACCTCATTCAATTTAAATAGGAATACATGTTCTTCTCAATACCAATGACCCTTATTTAAATGAACCCACATCTGATACCTATTGATAATACACACATGCTTCAAGAGATTTATATAGTTTCAATCATTGGATCCCAAGTTCTAGTCTGGAGAAGTTGAAAATTCTTTGATGTTCCGATGACCACCGCCATGCCATGCCATCAATACATGAAGAAACAATTGTATCAAAATCCCAGAGTGAGTTATTTCTCTTGCTCAGAGGTGGTTTAGTAGAGATAGGGTATCTTAAATTCAAAATTTGAATAGCATTATGAATTTGTTCTTCTCCTTAATTATATATCATAGTTAAACTTACAAATATTTCTCATTGTTCCCTAAGTAATTTTAACCTTCTCAAATTAGCCATTAATTTTATCATTTTACCTATTAACTACGTTACAAATTATATTAATATTTTATTCTACACATGTAAAATAATATATAATCTTTGGGATGTAATATGAGCCTATAACAGAGATTTTTCTGTAAAAAATATCAAATGAACCTTGAATATATTATATTATTTTATGTGTTCATAGAAAATTGTGTGGGTACTTTTAATAAATACATTAAATTCCTATATTTATAAACATTAATAACATAAAAATATTTATTATCTCTTGGTGATCAATCATACTCAGACATTACTTGACCCTTGATGTGGGACCCACCATCCCCTAAATTAATATTCATTAGAATAGGTCAGACTATTGAATATTCAGTGTGTAACACTCTAATCCATTATATCAATAGAAGGTTGTACTACTCATAGAACAATAGTGGTGTATATAAATTTATTAGGGCTCGTAAGGAGATAAGGATTAATCATATTAATGAAAGTGTCACCTATAAACACATGTTTTGTTATATAATCTATTTATGTCATGATATCTCGTAAAGTAGGGTGCATCACTTGTGCCACCATCCTTACAAGATTTATTCCTTGATGTTTAAAGTTGTACATACCATTTTATACCATGTATATGTATTTTAAAAGGTTATACCATCCTAGTTAACTAGGATGTTGATATATCATTCTATACTTTGGAGAAAAAAATCCTATCTTGATCATTTAACCTATGTCTTACCACTAATGACAAACCGAACATAAGATACCTCATAACTACATTAATGCCATGGATTCTCATCTAGAATCATATAATGTGATAAAATGGACCATATTGATAGTTATCTTAATTCGATAGAATAATAAACATGTTTTTAGATAAGAACAACCAATGAATCCTGAAACACATGGTGTTCCAATTTGTGTTCCATACCTTATAATCTCATCAACCCTAGATCATCAACTGCAAATTTTGTGAGAATAGGTCTAAATGCTTATAATCCACCAACATATGACAGTCAAGCATCATAATTTTCTTACAAGTATGATGAATAAATACCATATGATATATATTTGTTATTACTATAATTATATCTCATGGGTCTCATTATAGATAGGAACTTCTATAACATTTTGATTCAATATATAATATAAGGACGTTACCCTGTAAACAATAAACATAGAAGTTTCAACACTATTTTTATAAGATAAAAACATGGATATATCATAATATATACCTTTAGTGATAATCTATATATATATGTAAGAGTTGTGTCTAGGGAACCCACTCACAACACTCCCACATACACTAGATCCAACTATTAACAAATTTAAACCCTCTAACCCTCACATGATAATAATGATTCACCTGAGATATGAAATTATTCAGAGGGTCTATCATGTTATCCTCTATAGAAACATTCATAAGTATGAATCCACCTATATATAAAAAATAACTAATGGGATAAAATTTCTAATGTAAATGTTTTGTCCTCTATTGTGACAGAGAATTATTGACAAGTATCACTACTGTAGTATTATGATAATAAACTATAATAGACATTGTACTACTATGCAGAACACTGATATCTAATATAACTTTTTATATCTAGTATGTTTTCTTAACAGCATTGGAAGATGCTATATACTCAAAATATGATATATAATCATCCACCAAAAACTACTTTGAGCTTCTCTAGCTCACTACAACACCATTCATAAAAAATATATAGCCTAACTATGATTTCATATCAGAGTGACCTATCTAGAATCTAGCATCAGTGTATACCCTCAATATTGTATCCCCTTTATCATCGTACACTGGGAACATTTCCTTAGTAAATCTAATTTACTTAGAAATTGCAGCTACCCAATCCATCTCACTTAGAGTATCATGATACCTTCCCACCGGGAATAAATAAATGGAAACATCAAACATGGTATAGAACTTGGAATACATGATAGATCCCACTAAAAAATAATAAATTACTTTACTCATCTTCTCAATCCTCTCCTATGTTTATGAAACCTATTTCATGGAAATAATGATTCCAAGTGACATTGTAAACAATTATCTCTTTAAATATTCTATATTGTATCATTTGATCACATTTTCAATATATGTAATTTTACTTTTCCCAAGTATCCAATGTGATCTATTTTTATTGATCTTGATCGATAGAATGTAGGATACATCATGAAATCCTTTCATGGAGAATCATTCATTTAAATAAGTCTTCATGGCCTATAAGGCTTGTAATATATTTCCCATCAATAATATGTCATAAAATTATAATATTAAGAAAGTTATGATATTCATTATAACCTAATTATAGACACATGGATCACTTTAATTCTTGATGAAATAATATTATAGTATGGACACATAAAATCGAATATTCCATGAAGATGCTACCCATTTCAATCCATAAATTAATATATACATCTTTTATAATTTATTGGAAAAATTTATCATGATAAAACCTTTAGGTTGTGTCATATAAAAATATTCACCCAACATACATATAAAAAAAATAGACTTGAAATTTATTCTCTAAATTTTATAATCATTGAAGACTACTATTTCAAGTAATAATATGATGGATTTTTTTATCACAAATATTGAGAATGTTTCATCGTAGTTAATGACCTAATGTTTCCAAAATCCATTTTCAACCATACAAGATTTATAGATACATAATTTTCCATCGATGTATCACTTTTTATGAATATCCATTTTCACACTATAGGTTTTACATCATCTAAGGGGTATACCAATATTGAAACTTGATTTTGGTATGTGATATAAATCATATAATTCATAGCTTCTTTCTATTTTGTAAAATCCATTCCATATACTTGCTCCTTTTAGGTTATAGGTTTATTTATATAAGAGAGTGAACACAAATAAGGGATAATAAAACTAGATCTATCTATTTTTCTAGCCTCTCTAGTAGTATTACACATAACTTGTGTCTTTGGAACATCTTTATCTCCCACCATCTCTTGCATATATTTTTCATGTATTGACTCTAATGAATTTTGAGAATCAAAGTTATCGAATTCAATATTTTCACCACTATTTCTGAGGGAAATGGGCTCCCTATATAAAATTATAGAATTCATTTACAAAATTATTTTCTTATCTAATGAGGTATATAGGTAATCTCTTTTATTATCATTATGATAACTTATAAAGATAAACTCTCTTCTTTGGGACTGTAGTTTTTCATTTAGTACAGTCTTGAAAAAATCATTGCATCCTCATTCACATGTATGATTAAAAGTGCATTTCCTTTCATACTGTAAATCATATAGAATCCCATCCTCTAACTTATTTTGGTATGAATTTCAATGTATAAGACATTTTCTAAAGTACATATTCCCAAAATAATAATGGTATAATTGTATGAATTATCATTAATATTACCCTATCGAGAAAGTAAATATTACTCATTTCACTTATACCATTCCATTTAGTGGTATAAAGTGGATTGACTTGGGAGACTCTCCCATAATTCATCATGATTTTGAAATTTTCCTCCTTATTCTAAGAGAATTCCATTTATCTTCTTACCCGGCTGGATTTTCAATTCATTTTGATAGTCCTTAAATATCTAAAAGGAATTTTACTTATACACAATTATGTAGATATATACATTTCTACTATAATAATTTTCAAAAGTAATGATGTTATAAAGTGAACACATTATTTGTAATGTAATTGGAATCCATACTTTGTTTTGAATCAATTCTAGTAGTTCTGTAGCCCTTTCTTATTCCCCAATGAAGGGTGATTTGGACATTTTCCCTTGTAAACAATTGTGACATACATCGAAGGATTTTAACTCCTCAGTGTCTTAAATACTTTCCTAATGAAATTTATTTGAACAATTCTCTTTCACACGAACAAACCTGAAGTTTCAAAGGTGGGTAGGATAGGATTCATTTTTAATCAGTTTTTATAGATTTCCAAAATAAGGTTTTCAAGTTCAAGTATATAAAAACAATTAATAATATGTTCCATACCAAAACATGTGTTATCATTATAAAAGATAAAAAATTATTTCTATAAATGAAATAAAAACCTATAGATTTTATACTCAATATTGAGGTTTTTTTGGTAATAGATGGTATATAATAATAACAATTTAATATAATAAATAAACCAGTAAGAAAATCTAGATGATAACATCCCACTATTATTACTCATGGTCTCACACTATTTTAATCTTATAGATTCAATTCACCCATTTCAATATTAAAGAATATTATTGGTTCCTGTATATGAATACAAATGTATGAGCTGCATGTTTTTAACAATACCAAACTTTTAGATAAAGATATATTTCATTCAATGTAAAATATACCTAAGCCAGAATAAATTCCTTACCTCTTATTCAATGTGGTTCAATTATTCTTCAAATATCACTTCATGTCACAAGAAAAGTAGACAACCTCCTCATAATTTTCATCCCTATATATCAAATTCTTCATAGAAGGGTATTTCATTTGTGTCTTTGGGTTATAAATGGCCATAGATACCTTTACCTTACCCTTATTCCACTTATTCGCCATAAGGAAACAATAATTAGAGTTATTCATATCCTTATTTTCATGGATAACCAAAATCAAACAGATATAAGAGTAAATTATCTTGTTATTAACATTATAATTAACAATAAAAGTTGATAATATTGGAGGTTAAGTGTAAATAGTGAGATTATTTTCTATTTCTCAGTTTAACTTGATCCCTAGGGATTTTAGTATCTCAATTTACCCAATAATTTTCAGTGTAGGAGTCCTAACATTATACATTAATCTACTCTCCACCTATAAAATGCATTGGATATCTCATATTTTTCTTACCTAACTTCCTCTTGGTATAACCCAAATGATGAGACAACATTTTGTAAGAATCTTCATCCTCATTAATTTTCTACGTCCCATTGGGCATTGATGATAACATAATACGTTGTACGTCTAGATCATCATCCATATTCTCATTACATTTTTATTTATCCATATTACTTTCTCCCAAAGGGAGATTAGGATAAATTTTGGTTTCCAACACATAAAACTTCCTCTCTTAGAAAAGTAATATGAGTTACCACTTATGCCACTCCTGGTGTATAAGGATAGTATATATTTTTTATTTATAAAATATTGAAAATCGTGTGATTGAATTTTAATTGGTGATTTTGACCTGATCTATAATAAATAAACATTAACACAATAGAACAGATCTTGATTACCAATATACATTACTAATTAATTAATCATTAAATGTATCCCACTATTTAATAAATTCCTAGTAGCCCTCAACTACTTGATTTACAATACCTAGTAGATTAAGTATTCTAGTTGAAATATCTTCAATACCTCTCTAAGGATCCAATATATGGATTTGACACTACTTTGAGAGTCTGAAGGTAGGATTCTGGTAGGCAGACTAGATTAACTCGCATAACCTTGATTTGTTGGGTGATTCCCTAACTTTTTGAAGTCATAACCTTTCATTTCTAAACATGTTGACTCTAAAGATAATGAAGCTATCTATGAATACATATTTTCATTAAATATTAGTTAAGTAGGCCAACCACTCTCATAAAACCCCCGATTTGGAGAAGGATCATGAAACTAGGGATAAGGATAACCTTGTACACCCATTGTTTCTTCAAAATTTATATGATGGATGTTACTGAAGAATTAAGAAAATGAGGTATTTTAATTATTCTCGATGAATGAAATCTCTTTTTTAACATTATTGTTTTATGAGATCAAACATAAAACCTAACCTTGCATAATATAAAAAATTTCTCACATATTAATTCTTTTTTAATCTAAGAATAATCATTTATTAATCTATGTGATCACGTAAAAAAACACATTCATAAAATAATTGACCAGGAAAAATAAACTAATAAATTAACTAGTCACAAGAATTTACTTCTAGTTGATACATTGACAATATATGGGATAAACTGTCACTGTAGGGGTAACTCCCTAAGTCAATCCTGACTCAAGTTACACCATTCACCCTATACAATGTATGTATGCCTCACATAGTAGTTCTATATGTATTAGCAGGTCCTGCATCTTCTTTCTTATATGGTATAGTACAAAATTACTCACTTGTATTTGAGAGGGTCTCCAGAATGTGAAGTACACTTGAATGATTACACTAGTTGACATACAAGCCCTTGTAAATATAACAAGGGGAGAGATGATGTAAATACTATCATCTAATAAATAATTATTATAATCATAACACACAATTAAAATAAGTCAATATAAAAATTAAATCTTAGGAATATATTGGTCGGTCTCTACTCATGATCATTTGACATACAAGAATATTTTTAAATAAAATTAATTATATAGATAATTTAGCTTAATAGAATATATTATGTATTAAAATAACATTAAATAATTTCAATTCAATACTACCATTCCACATGGTCCCTAAAAATAATTTATATAATTCTAAATAATATTTATTATTTTTTGGATTTTTTTGAATTTTTTGGCATTCCAGGTATTTAAAACCACCTGAGCTTAGGTTTTACAATGGGATTTGAATACTAACCAACTATTATTATTCATGTGTATAGTAATCCATGAGATTTTATTCACATTAAATAAAATTTATATTATTTTTAAAACTTTTAATATCATATCATGGAGGACCCCCATTTCTACTGCCTCATTTGAAGTCGTTTGGTGAATAATATTGATTTTTTACTATTCATATATATATATAATCATTTTATTTTATATATTTTTGGTGGATAAATCATTCATAAAACATTAAAGGGCCTTGACCCAGACATATGTCCTTCGATTGCAGTACCATTATTATCATTGAGACCATATCAATTCCACATGTATGAATGCATGTAAATTTAATTATAATTTGAATTAATTCTACAAATGATCCATTTGATACAAATTTTTTGTACTAAGAACAAATCATAAGCCTAAAATAATAGTATTTAAAATTTTTACCTCTGTAATGAAGTAATAATTTTTTATCCGGTGATGTGAGATGCCCCGTTACATCATAAGGATCTTAAATGGAAATAATTAAGCCCAAAAATTCAATCAACCATTTCATCATTCATTTGGAAGTCATAGGCATGTTACACTCGTCGTTAGTTATCACTGCTTGAAGGAACCAACATAAGATCACAATAGATTGTCCACATATTCTTTAAGAGTCTTATGAAGTGTTAATCATTAGATATTAGATGCTATAATTGAGATGTAATGAATCCATTTATGTCTTGAGGATCCCTGCCACATCTTTACTTGATCCTTGAAGGAAAACTCATTTTAGAAGATTATGATTTGTTTTTTCTCTCTCCAGTAGGTTGTATAATGAAGATATGAAGTCAAAAATTAATTAATTGAATTATACTCTAAATTTGAGCTTTTACATGATTGTATGTCACGGTTAAACTTATAACTATTTCAAACAGACCACCAAATATGTTTAACCTTCTCAAATAATCTATAAATTCATCTTATAACCTATTTAAAATTTCAAAAATTACTCTATTATTTTGTCACGTACATGTAACATAATATATATGTTTCATGATAAAATAAAATTCATTAACTCAACTGATTTATCCAACAAATATCAAGTGAACATTGAATACAAAATATTTTTCATAAAATATTATTCCTTGTATTCACATGATAGCTTGTAAATACTATGAATAAATAAATTTAACACATATTATTATAAAGAATAATAACATGATCTTTTATCTTCTAGTGATCATCCATACAAATACATTACCTTCTCCAAAATATGGGCCCCAAAATTTTCTAAACATATATTTACTATAATAGGTAAAACATTCGAATATGCTTAGTGGGTGACCCTCTATGCCATTCTCTCAATGTTAGTGAGTACTACTCCTAGATCATTAGTAGATTCTAGAAACCCATCAAGGATCCCAAGGAGATACGATTTTGTATTATTAATGAAAAACTATCCTATTAAGTCATTCCATGTAATATAATCTCCATATCTCATGATATCTCATAAAGAAACATGCATCACTGTTGTCTCTATACAAATACTATTTATTTATCCGATGGATTTTCTGAATGGAATTATCATTTTCTACATTATAAAAGGATTTTTCAAAGGTACTACCATAATAGTTTACTAGGACTAAGATATCTATTCTTTTACATGATGCATCAAATCCTATCATGATCATTCAAACAATGGAATATACCAAATGACACAAGAAATAATAGATACATTTCAAAAACATTAATTACATGGATTTTAGCTTTCATAGAATTGTGTTATCATATAGAACACCATGATAACATTCTCATGTCAATATACTAACACACATGTTCATAGATAGAAAAATCACACCTGAAACATGTTGTGTTCCTATAGGTGGGTTCGTCCTCATGATTTCATCTACTCTAGAACCCCATGTTCAAGCATAATGAGATAAATTCTCAATTATTTTGATCAAAAAACACATTATAGTCGAATATCGTCTATTTATTATTAGTATGATCTATGTAAAGCATAAGATATATGTTTGAGGTTACTTTCAGGATAACTCAAGTTTCCCATTATAGCTAGAAAATGACATAACCCTTTGATGTGGTAAATTATCTATGGAAATTAATATATAAATAGTGGATGCATAAGTTTCAACACTATTATATTAAGTTAAAAACATCATATATATCATACCATATACATGAAATGGTAATACAAATACATACAGAAGTTGGATCTATGGTACCCACTCTCAACATAGAGGTGAATAAACATGGGAGTATGCAGATTCACAATCTAAAATCCCACATGAAATGGTTTATGTCCTAAGATCTGTTACTGGATAAACTGGAACCTATCCATTAGTAAAAATAGAATATCGAATGAATCTAATTCATGTATTATACAGAAAAAAATGAATTTTCACACACACTCATCCCTCATTTTATCATTGAGACATTTGTACTACACTCTCATATGACATGCCAAACTACACCATCTTTTTTGTGTGTTCAATTAAGGGAAAATTAATATTGAACCCCATAATGAACCATAAGGAGTTATAAATATTAGTAAAGAGTGACTACAAGCTCCTCCCCCATTCAAAAAATCACTATCATGGTGATTTCTGAAGATCAAACAGTAGACCTGACTCACACATATCTATAACTCTCCATTACTCAAATTGTAAGGAAATAAAGGATAGTGGATAGAAAATATAAATACATTATATATTAGCTTCTCAATTTCCAAGACATCAAATTTTAATCCCATGTGCCTTGGATATATATATAGTAACCTGAACATAACACTCCCAATATCCACGAAAAAGAAATAGAAAATTTATTAGCTAATTGAAAAGTTATGAGAAATAATAAAATCAATTAAGAGACAACCCACACCCAAATGAGTTATCTTATTCTCCTTTAAAAGGATCCAAAAAAATGAACTCCCTCTTTAATCATGATAAAAATTTATGTGTATGACCATATTCATTCAATATCAGTAGAAACTCAGAGGTTTCATATTTGACCATCTTCTTTGCTCCTCCTTAAATAGTTTCCCCCAATATATCCATTTACATTTGATTCATTATACATGAATTAATAATACATATATTATTTTATAATAGTTTTCTAAAAATGGATATACTTTTCTTACGTGGAATACTGATTTTTCCTCTTGCATCTTGTATATACCCGAGGGTGATTGTAAAAAATATAGGTGCCTTGTTTGAGTGTCTCGATCAATCTTGGATATTATTTTGTGTTCAAAAGGTTAAGGGAATTATTTATCAATGTTATTGTGCTAATATGAGCATTGGGTGGTGAAAATATAGTTTACAATACCCCTTAAAATATATCCAATCATAAATAAAATTAAAACCTTCCTTTAAGTCATTCAAATGTAATGTATTAGAGCACCTCTTGTAGGTAGTTAGAGTATGTTTCTAATATAACATGGTATTAAAATATTATAATATGGAATTTTAATTTTATTGTTTAATCAAACAAAGGTCAAATCCTGGGCCAGTTCAGCTTATGTGAGGTCAAATACAAGGGTTTTATTTTGGAAACCCCCTTATTGATTCTAAAGTGGCATGTAGATAAAACATGCTAATAATTCATAGGTCGTAGTTAATTTTACATGACCTTTGTAGTATTTGGATTAATAAAAAAGAATACATTTCACATCATTTTTTAGCAGATGTGTGACTTGGCCTACGGAGTTAATCTCAAATAGACTTTTGTTGACGTAGTTGATTTTTATGAAAGATTTGAATCCTATCATTTAATTTAATGCATCACATGTCCATAACTTATGGTTATAACATAATTATTTCCCCCATGATTTTATCATATGAAATTTTTATTTTCTAGGAATTCACCTCACACAACTTCAGGAATTTAAATTTAATCACATGTGACACAACTTCTACTAATTTTAATCTCACACAACACCTATTTAATAATCAATAGCCTTTTATTTAATGAAAAACCTAATTTTTATGTATGATCAAATCTATAATAGTATTATAATTAATATCTCTACTAGAGATAATAAATTTATCCTCTTATCAAAAATTTCTTATTATTTTACCTAAAAACAAGAAATGTGATTTCATCCAAATTATTAATTTAAATTGAGAGCTTTATCATATGAAATCCAATAAATATTTTGTGAAATTTTAGTTCTCCTCACTCCCCCAAACATACTCTTTTACACTCGTAGGAAAAAAATATAACATAAAAACTGAAAATCTAAACAAAAATGAGGGTTGTGAAAATTTACTTGACTTTTTTCAAGATAGAATTCATTGTGTCTTGTATATTGGATCAATATTACATAATTTCTCTTATCTCACATTAAAATTAGTTTAAGAAAACACAATGAATGAATTATTACATATTCCTTATTCATTTAATTAGTGTCACAAGTTATATAATTAAGCATATTAAAATGTTTAAAAACTTTTCTTTTCTTTTTATGTTTTATTTTCATTTTTAAATAGAGTAAAAAGAAATTATAATGAAGTAAACATGGAATATTTTACTTCCCTAAAATATTAACTGACCCCAACAATCTCATAAAATTACAATTATCCCTATAATAACACAAAATTTACCCCACTACCCTTACACTCATTTTTAACAAATGTAGATTCAAGGAATTAAAGAGTAGAGGTTGATAAGGAGAATAAGATTTTAATATAAATAATATGTAAGGTGTGTTTTTTATACTAATTTCTAAAAAAAGGTAAATATAATGGATGTTTTAAAATTGGATAAAACAAGGGTTTGTGAATAGTAAATACCTAAATCTAACTAAAAAACTTCTTCATTCTGAAAAGTATTGATGAAAGATAAAACTGAGTTATAGATGACCAAAATAACATTAAATAACTCATGAGTGGAACATACTATTAATAATATGTAAAAATGGGTCTATAGTGAATCTTGATATGGGAAAAATAATATTGGATAGTTGTTAATGAGTAATGGGTTTTAAAAATTGATTATACCAATAATAATGATTTGAGAATCAAAAATCTAGAAAAAAATCATATTCATAATAAATTGAAAATTTATTTCCAAAAATTAACAATTTCCCTTAACAATGAATCATGTTTTAAAGTTTGATATATATTCCATTTAATCTCTCAGTGTGTATGATAAAATAAAAATAATCAAAATCAAAGACAAAAAATACTTACCCAGGAAGCCTTCCACTATACATAATTGTTAAACACTAATCAATGGAACTCATGAATATTTGTGTAAAATATTCTCATAAAAAAATAACACATGTATAAAAAAAAGCGTCGAAAGGATAAATAAAACATAATTATAAAGTGAAAATCCATGTTTTCTTCCACTATTATTCATATGTTTTAAAAATATTTTCAACTTCTTATTACATACAATGAAAAAAAATTCAATTTATTAAACTAAAAATAAGAATGAAATGGAAACTAGGATGTTTATTTAATTTGTGGAAAGTATAAATGTTTAAATTATAGTGGGCTATATATATATATATATATATATATTCAATATAATATAAAAATTATAACACAAACACACTTATTAAACAATTGATAAAATTGAGGAAATTAAAAACAAAATAAGGGGTAAATATTTTAGACCCCCTATTAAATAATATTGTTTTTAATATTATCTACTATATAATCCATTGATCTTCCAAAATCGTTTGGTGGGTGGAGCTTCATTGAGTTAAAAAATACAATTTTACATGATCTAATGGTTTTTATAGCATACGTATTCTTTTTGAGGTCTCTATTTTAAGTAAAGTGATGTGACACCAACTTCTTTGTATACAACCAATGATGGTAATAGTATGAGGTTGGTGGAAATAAAATTTACATGTACTCTAGGTACACATCAATCACTATTCAAGTTGGAGGAAATTTGTTTCCTCGTTGTCAATATAATCCTAAATGAAAAACTAAATAAACTCACATAATGCTATTTTATCTTCTAGTTTAAGAACTTTTTATATGGCTTCATCACGAAAATATTCCTTGAACTATTAAACTATAGATAATTACTGCAAGTGATCTAAGGAGAAAATAGTTTACTAATTTTTTTATAAAAATATAAAATAGATTATTTTAAATTGAAATTAAATCCCTCAAATGTGATTGTTACCAACGATTCTCACTGATGAAATGTTTATGGTAGTCTACAAGTAGGAGTGGACAGTGGTTCGTAAAAATTTCTTCAAAACAAACTACATATTATATGTTTTCATTTTTATATTCTAGAAGGTATGGTAAAATAGTTGAGTAATATTTATAGAATTTTATAGAATCATGATGCATCACTCATTCTGGAATTTTAGTCTAATATAGATCCAAAAAAATCATCAAACTCATATAGTTCTCCAAAATTATTTTACTTGAGTCAAAAATAAAAATTCGTTTCTACCTAAAGTAAAATAATTTATGGATGTGGGTGGTAATCAAGTTTCTCCCCAACTTCCTAGATATCTTCTTGAAAATTTAGAGGAATATTCACTTTTTATTGTGTCTCTATCCTCACTTCCACCACATTTATATAGAATTTTGCGAATAAAAATGAGAACTCATTAAGTTTATATACTAATTCTTCAAAATATTATTTTTATATATATTTCATTGGGTATTCAATAATATATTTAAAACCATCCTCCCTAATAGTTATAGAACATCCCTTAATTTGCATGGAAAAAATTTTGAAATTCCATCCTTAGAGGGTGAATTAGAATCTATTATTTTTATTGTTTTTGGGAAGAAATATAAATTAAAATGAATTAAAAACGATTATAACATTTATAACTCCTTATAAATGGTTCTATATTGTTCAATATCCTATCATAAGGAACTTATCAATAGTAATCTATATTTCTCTAGAAATGAAACTCATGGTTGGCCAGGGTCATCTCCTAGTGATGGTCAATTCCATATCAATGAATTATATATTATTTTACTCACTTTATATTTTTAATAGTAAAATAATTAAATAATATTGAATCGGGATAGTGATTATATAATTATTAAAATAAAATAAATATATTGGAAATTTAGACAATAAGGGTGAGAGGTGGCCAAACATGGAAGTCTACCTATTCAGCCTCTCATAGTCTACTTGTAATGATTTTGTTTCTGAAACACAATCATTTTTAAAAATTAAAACCTAAACTTTGAAAAACAATAAAATTATAGTTATTTTTATGCATGTATCCCCCAAAACAACATATGTCAACGCACACTTACGCCTCATCTTATAGCCAATTCCTTCACACTACATACTTAAATTTTACACCACACTAACCGTGTGTACTGTGTGTTCAATGGGTGGAAAATAAAATTTTAAAAATATAAATAAAATAATGTGATGAGTAATTTTGAGGAACTATTTCTCCTTAATCCTCTCGGTTCATATGCATAGGAATAAATAATTATTAAGATCGTGTAATAGAACCTGATTAATTTTCTCCATTAATCCCCATACATAAAATTTAATGAAAATAATAAACTATGATGTGATAACAAAACTTCTAAATATTTTAAAATATTATAGGATAAGACATAAAATATTGATTTCACATTACTTGAATAAATAAAAAATAATCTTTCCTGGACACTCCCAGTATTTATGAAAATGAAACAAAAAATTCTAGGAAAATCATACTAACCTTAGTGAATTGAAAACCCCTAATCCTAGTGATCTTATTCTCCTTTAAAAGGCTTCATTAAATTCCTTATACTATCTATTAAATCACTAGATAACTCTATATTAATGTCTTCATTTGTTTCATGTCCCCAAATTCTAGGAGGTTCAAAAAATGAGAATATTATTACCTCCTCCTATAACTGCTTCTTCTAATATGCCCATATATATATATATATATATATATATTTGATTTATTTTTCATGAATTCTTAACACATGGATAACTTTATAACTATTTTACTAATAAGGTTATACATTATATATAGGGAATATTTTTGTTGTTCTGTTTCATATTTCATTGACTCTACCTGAAATTCTGATAAATCCAAGGGAATTTTTCAAGTTTATAAATACTTCTTATCTCTATATGAGTGTTAACAATGTCCCATTCATTATTTTTCTAAGTTATGATAGTCATTAAATACTTGGGTGCTGAAAACATAGTATTTTATAACCATTTTGTGATCTATCTAGTCATAAGTGTAATCCTGTTCTTCTTTGGGGTTATTCATATGTGATAAATTGGATAAACTTATATATCTATTTTAATTACACATTTAATTTCATTCAAGATCAAATTACTCTGACAAGAAATTGTAATTTTATGGTTAAATCACTTAGACCTCTCATCATGGGCTTTTTCACCTTGCATGATCTCACAGTCTTAGGTTCTATTCTAAAACAACATCGAATGAAGTTACATAGTATATGGAGGGACTATGTTAATCTTATTTTCCTAAAATTAAATATAAAAGTATATTTGAAATATTTGATTTAATTTTATATAGTGTATATCAAGATATTTCTAACTCAATACGTTACTTGGAAGGTAGAGATAATTTCCCATAAACATTAGTTTCTGTGATTTATTATAACATAATATTTAATGTCCCGCATTTCATATGATAAAGTATATTTCCATGACTTATGATTATTACATGAGTGGTTTCTATTTTTTCAATCGCACACAAGCCTAGTTTTTTTATATTTCTCATCACACATATTCAAGGATTGAAATTTAATTTCTTATGGAATGGATTCTTCTCAAGTTAATCACATATGACACCTATCTAATCATATATATCCCTTCATTTTAAGTAAACCCCATTTTTAATATTAGGTGAAATCTAGAATATTATCAAAAAGTATATATGAACTAAAATAAATAGATTTATCCTTTCACTAATCAATAATTAGTATTTTAGCTAAAATTGAAATTTAATCCCATTTATTAAATAAAATATTGGAATTTATCAAATCAAATTTAATAAAAACCCAATGGAATTATGATTCTCATCACCCCCAAACTCACTCTTTTCCACTAATGGGAAAAAATATAACATCTGAATCATAATCCACATGAAAATCGACGGTGGTATAATTTATAATATTTTTTTCAAGGAGTTTTTGTGTTTCTAGTTTATGGGTTAGATTTTTCTTCTCTAACATTCAATTTTTTTAACTTAATTAATTTACCCATATTGCATGTTGAAACCAAGCTCATCATGAATTCATTAAATATATATTTCATGTGTAATAAATATATGAATTAATTATAATATCAAAATCATGAAATTCACATCATTTTATTTATATAATTTAATCTTATCTATATAAGAGAAAAATATTTATGTGGAAATCATGATGACTTTTCAAAATTGTGTATTAAGGATAATATTTAGTGGGTATAATGTTTAAAAAAAATTGAAAACAAAAAAGAGGATTTACTATTAAAATTTAAGAAATGATCAATCAGTCAAAATGAAATGATAATTACTCACTCAAATTACCCATACATGAGTCCCCAAATCAATTTACCCCTTTTTTAATAGAAAATTACATGTCATGAAAATTGAAGTTCAATGAATTATTTCTCATATCATTTTCATTTTCATTTGTTTGTGTATATATATAATTTTTCTTTTTTTAGTACGGGGTGGAAAGATAATGAAATAAATTAATTATGGAATATTACTTTCTTAATTTTATTAGGATCAAGATTAATAATAATGATACAATTTAATTTTCTAATCCAAGCGTTTTTTTCATTTCTTAAACATTAATTTTTTCAAGGTAAAATTAATTAATTATAATAAAATAATCATGAAACACGAAACATCTCTCAAATGGTCACTAACCCCAACACTTCCATACAATTCCACGCACCCAATAATAACACATGAAGTGACCCAGTCCCCCCACACTCATTTTTAAATATGATCATTAAATGAATTTAGAAGTGGGGGGACACAGGGAGAACAATCTTATAATTGGTATATCCACTAAGGAATTTTAGGGGTGCTTATTGATATATGATGTAAAATATATTGGTATATATTAAAATTCTTAAATCATGGTATTATTATAATGAAGTATGAAAATTACCCCAGCATAATTTTTCCCAATCAACGTTTTTTCAAAAGGTTCAAACCAAGTTCAAGATGGCCATCACAAGGTGATATTATTGAATAATTAAGGGTATACATTAATCAATTTATAATAGGTTTAGTGTATGTATTAGTACGGTAAAATTACATAGGATACATTCTAATTATAAATTGGATTCAAATTTTAATATGTCTTATATGAATGGTTTTAAAATACAAAATATAGATAATGTTTCCATACTAACACTCTTTTAAACCCATTTTTTTTTTCAAAAACCATTTATTTTTTCATCACGAATGAATGATGTTTTAATGCTGACTAGATATTACTTTTAACCTCAAGGTGTTCATAAAATTAATTATACTAAATCAAATATAAAATGTAACAGCCCAATCTTCCATGGTACGTTTCCCTTTGAATAATGCAATAGCTCGCATTGTATGCAACTTCGAGATTCTAACACACCACAACCAATTAAACTAGATGTTACAAATAGTAATACTAAATTTTTGAAATTTTATAAATTTTATATTTAAAAATGGAATTCATTTTTGAATTCGAAAGATCGAAATTAACTTAGGGTGAATTTTTGGTACAATTCTGAAAACATGCATTTTTTGATGAATAGTACTAAATTTTAATTAAAAACAACTTTTTTAATCGAAATAATTTATAGTGTTAAATTATTAATTTTAGTGTATTTAAAGTATAATTAGTTTATAGTTTTATCATTTAATATAATTTAGGTCATTTTTTGTAATTTAACATTTAAACTGAACATAAACAAGTGTTGGTCTTTTGAAAGTTATAATTTTTTAAAAACATGCTTTTTGTTTCCCAATGTGAATTAATTTTAAATTAATTTCTGGAACTTTTTTGTTTTGAATTTGGAAAAATGGATTCCAAATTTGTAATCAGGAGGTCCAAATTTTTTAAATAGGTAAATTTTATTTTTAGACATTATAAATAATTAATTGGGTAAATATTTTATTTACCATGGTTAAAGGGTAAATCTGGTAAATAGGGGTACAAAATAATATTATCCTTATATTTAATTACCCTAAAATGTGTCTTATTCCTATTTTTTAATACATGTATGACCATGGTCATCCTTGGGTCAATTTTGGGACCCCATGGAGCCACTTGGGAGTGATAATGACATTTTACATTAATTAATCTGAAGTAAACACAAAAATAACAAAAGCATGTATCTTTTAGTATAACATATTTATATGGGGTTAGATAATTGATCCTTTCGATTATAAATATTAATTATAAAGATAAAACTATTTCCTAAATAATGGTAATTTATTTATAATTTTTAGACATTAAATAAATTAATTTATTTATGACACAATGATGATGAAGTAATTACCTTAATAATAAAATATTAAAATAGTTGATATTATAAATATTCAAATAAATGTAAATTGAGACTTATGATAAGTTAAACTAATTTTCAAGGTTAATATGACATTTTAGGGTTTTTTAAAAAAATTATTCAAAGTGATAAAGTTTTTATGGCTTTCAAAAAAATCATATAATAAATACTGTCAAAATTGACATAATTGAGTTTTTAAAACAAATGCTATATTATTAATTAATATAATATTCCTAAAAATATAAAGTTTATCAAAAGGTATTATATAAGGTTATATATAGTAATACTTAACCAAATTGGGTTCTATTGGCTTTTTATAGAAAGTTTATTAACCATATAATATAAAAATACAAAGAGACATGGTAAATGTCAAATTATTTAACAAAGAGTTAAATATGAAGGATAATGTTAATACAGTGATCTAAATCGGTATAAAAGCTATTGTTTGAGAGGTTTTAGACCCATCCCCACATTAGCCTCTAAATAATTCATTTTTGAGACATTAGAAACCGAAAATTATTTTATTATAAAATAATATTTCAATCTTTTTCTGAAGTGACAATCACCTCTCTTAGAAAAGGGAACTTTCCCATCTCTTAATATCACACCTCTAGATCCTTTTTTCTGGGCCGAAACCTACCCAAATATCCTCCCAAATTTCCTCCCTTCATTATATTGGAATTATTTTGGTCATAAATCTAGCCTAAGGAGCCCTTTTGATCAAATCAAAAGGAAGAACCCAAAGAAGAGGTAAATATTTCACCACCACTTTCAGGTTCTTTTCTTCTTCCACTTCCCGTTTATTTGTTGTTTTCATTATAAAATAATAACTAGAGTATCTTATATATAATATTATGTTATTATAAAATTTTTACAACGATAATCATTATTATATCCATCCTATAAATGAAAAATTCACCATACGTGCGTACATGTGGTTTACCGTCTCCACGTCATGGTGTAGTTTGTTATTCAAACATTTAATTATTTGGATGGGTATAATAATGGGTATAACTGATGTAAATAATATATATAACATTTTAATGATCCTTTATATATGATATATGATCCAATTATATACTATTTCTCCGTCAATGATATTGTTGTTCGTGCATACGTATAGATTACGATCTCCACGAATGCGATGAGATTCATTTTCCCATCATAACCATTCAAGAATAATTTTCATTTTATGATTAAAAATAATAATTAATAACTTAGAATAATTCAGGATATGAATCAAATATATCATATCCATAAAAATCATGGCTTACATAACCAAGCATATAAAGGAAAACGAGTTAGTTAACACCCAAAACAATGATACTACTAAAATATTATTAACAAAGAAATATTAGAAGATCATATATGATATCATATTTAGTTATATAGTTATTGTATAATTTAATTAAAAAATTTAACTCTTATGCATGAATTCAACATACCATCTACAAAGGAAAAGTACAAGGTAAGGGTTAATTTCATAATATCTTTATTATCCGATGTTGTTTTTACGTAAGTATCTACTGGGACCTCTTTATCATCCACATCCATGTTTTCCTAAAAATGTATTTCAAAAAAATTAATATTGAAGATATTATGGGTTAAAGTCATTTATACACTTATTTGACCTTATATGTTTTTAAAATAATCTTTTCGTCATTTTCGAAACAAGGTACTTTATGATCTTTTCGGCAAAATTAAGGTGAGAATGTTTTTTTAACTTATACGATGGGTGCGGCTATTTTCTGCCGTTATAACATCATCAAAGTTTCCCTTAAAATATTATAAGAATATTTTTAAAATAAATGTTTTCTTTTATAATTATTTGACTCTTATATGATTTCAAAATAAAAATAGATATTTCTATCATATAGTTTTTATTTCATCTATGCCAACATCCTTTGAAAAAATTTACACTTGTTTGAAGTCGATTTATTATGATACAAATATTCTCTATTGTATTTAAGGTTTTGTGATATGTTTGACTATGGATGATTTATTTTTATATCATTCATTATTTATGGTTAAAGTATTGACATTCTTTATGATAGTTTTAATACGAATTTTTATGTTATGTTTCAACCTTTTTATATGAAAAATGTATTGGACTTAGTATGTGACGGGTGGAGCCCGCTATAACACCTCGATGCATCGGTAGGTCTCATGAGAAAATTAGACATTGAATTGGCTGAGGCCTTTCCCATTTTTTTATATGGTTTTGGCCAAGGCCTAAATAATTTTTAGACGTCTTGGTTGAGGCCTTGACAAGAGTTTTTAGAATGACCGGCATTATACATTCCCTTATTATGAAAATAATATTGATGGTTCATGTGGTTATTCAACTAGTTGAATACTCATGACTAAGTTTTATTATGGAATTATTTACTAATCCCATATTCCTACCATAAAGTGGTCATGTTTATTATTAGTAAATACATGTGTTTTTAATTATTCATCATGCCTAATGTTTATGTTATATTCTGCTATATTTATTACCCTTACTGAGCATTTGATCTCACCCCTTTCTTATGTTTCATTTTCTCAGGATATGAAGAAGTTAGTTATGACTGACTTGAAGGCATAATCTAGGAGACTTGGATGTTTCTAAAGGAACAAATTAGTGTTTTACTTCTTTTCAAGTTTTAATTTTGAACTTCTGTATGTATCTTGTTTCAAATAATAATAAATTGGTCGGTCATTCAGGACATGAATCCTTGTATTATGACAATTTTATGTAACAAATCACTGACTCTGGGTAACTAGGGTCCGGGTGTTAAATTTGGTATTAGAGGAAGTTTAGTACAAACCTTAGAAACTAGATTTAAAAAAAATTGATTAGAGAACATTGCCCTAAGATAGACTTTGAGTATTAGTATATAAGAACTTCTTATAATTTTGGTACTGTAGAGATTTTATTATTTTTCCAAGAAAAAAATCCTTGTCTGGATATGATCAGGTAGAGGTGGCTCTGGAACAGATGTGCCTAGGGGTAAAACCTGAAAACACCGCTTTGAGCTAGACTCGAACAGGAACTAGTTCATGACAATAGGCCTTACTGCACTCTTGGTTACGACACTCCTGGGGGATATGATTAGGATAATTCTCATTCCCTTTTCAAACCATTATGAATGGTTTATGAGTATATAATTCCTCAAAGAAAACATTTTTTAAGATTATGGATTATATCCATAAACTGTTCAATTTTTTTAAGTGTTTTACATGTTCGGAATTATGCATTACGGTTCATAAACTAATCTATTGTATGACATTGTTTATAATTGGCGCCTAGTGGAAAGAGTGGAACCATATCAACACACGTAGTCCATGTAGGGATTACCCTTGTATTCAAGATAATTATAGCAAAGTTGGTGATGCAACCGGTGCTGATCAGCTTATCACCATACTGGGACAACTCACACAGGTTACGAATAATAACCTTACCCATATGGAGCACCCTGACCCATAACACAGAGGATCAATGTTAGATCGTTTCATGAGGAAACAACCACTAACATTCAATGGTTTTAAAAATCCATTTATAGATGAATAATGGATAAATTCCTTAGAGAAAATATTTCATGCTTTGGGGAGGATGAGAATGAAATTATTATGGGTGTGGAAAAGAATGTTTGAATAGAGGACGTACCTATTGTGCAAGAATATGTTGATGTGTTTCCAGAGGATTTACGTGGACATCCTCCAGAATGAGAAATTGAGTTTTCCATTGATTTAATTCCTGGTTCAAGGCCCATATCGAATTCCCCTTATAGAATGGCCACTATGGAATTAGTGTAACTAAATAAACAACTAGAGAAATTGAGTAATAAAGGATTTATTCACCCTAGTGTTTCTCCATGGGGATCCCTTTTCCTTTTTGTTAAGAAGAAATATGGATCTATGAGGTTGTGCATTGACTACAGGTAGATCAATGCTATAACAATAAAGAACAAGTATCCCCGACCTCGCATTGATGATTTATTCGACCAACTTCATAGTGCCGAATATTTTTCAAAGATTGAACTTCGATCTGGATATCATCATCTGTTTGTGAAGAAAGAAGACATTCTGAAAACAAGATTTCGAACGAGGTACATGAATTATGAGTTTATAGTAATGCCTTTTGGATTTATTAATTCACTCTCTGTCTTCCTAGATCTAATGAATATATTTTTCAAGGAATATATTGATAACTTTGTAGTGTTATTTATTAATGATATCTTGGTATACTCCAAAATCTACAAAGATCGTGAAAATAACTTGTGCATTATTCTAAATACTCTTAGAAGAAATGAATTATATGGAAATTTTAGCAGGTGTGAATTTTGGCTTCAAGAGATATCTTTTCTTGGCTATATTGTTTCTAAGGATGGAATGTTTTCTGATCCTTCAATGACCAAGGCAATCCAATAATGGACCACACCGATGAGTATAACTGAGGGACATAGTTTTATTGGTTTATTAGGTTATTATCGATGTTTTGTCAAGAATTTTTCCCGGTTGGATAACCCATTAACCAAGCTCACACATAAAGGGGTTAAATTTTTTTGGACAAAAGATTGTGAATAATGTTTTGAATAACTGAAGAGAAGATTAGTCAACACTATTATCTTAACTCTACCATCAAGGAATGATGGGTTTGTTATTTATAGTGATGCTTCAAATAAAGGACTTGGTTATGTCCTTATGGAGAACGATAGAGTTATTGCCTATGCATCACGATAGCTAAAAATTCATGAGAAAAACTATCCCACTCATGATCTTGAGTTAGCATCTGTAATCTTTGCTCTAAACATATGGAGATATTATATCTATGGTGAAAAATGTGAGATTTATACTGATCACAAGAGCTTTAAGTATATTTTCTCACAAAAAGAACTCAACATGACGCAAAGATAATGGATTAAACAACTCAAGGATTATGATTGCACTATAAAATACCACCCCAAGAAGGAAAATAAGGTGGAAGAAGCTTTTAGTAGAAAGTATCATAGAGTTTTGAACAAGATGAGAGTTTAAAGGGATCCTATTTTTATGGATCTAGTAAAGATGAAAATGGGAATAACCATGGAAGGTAAAACATAAATACATTTTCAAATGGTTGCCAAACCATATTTACTAGAAAGGATAAATAGTTCTCAGACTGATGATGAGGAGTTTCAAAAGAAGATTAAAGTTGTAAATTATGGGAGATTGAGTGACTTCGTATATGAAGATGGAGTTTTGAAATTTGGGAAGAGACTTTGTGTTCCCAATATACCTGATCTAAAAAGGGAATTGTTGGATGATTCTCATAGCTCCAATTTCACTATATACCCAGGGAGCACCAAGATGTATAGAGATTTGAAGGAATATTTTTGGTGGGACAACATGAAGAGGGAGATTGATGATTTTTTGTCAAGATGTATGGTTTTTCAATAAGTAAAAACTGGAAGGCAACAGTCTGGAGGATTCATGCAACCTCTTCCTATACCTGAGTGGAAATGGGATGATATTATGATGGACTTTGTCATGGGGCTTCCAAAGACTCCTAGAATGAATGATGCAATATGGGTCATTGTTGATCGTCTTACCAAGTAAGCACATTTTCTTGCTATAAGAGAAGATTTACCACTTGAACATTTAGTAAGGCTATATATTAATGAAGTTATAAGACTTCATAGAGAACCCCTATCAATTGTTTCTGATCATGATCCCAGTTTTACATTAAGATTCTGGAAAAGTCTTCAGAAATCCCTGGATACTGAACTTCGTTTGAGCACTGCCTACCACACTCAAACTGATGGACAATCTGAACGGACTATTAAAACCTTAAAAGAAATGTTGATATATTTCTCACATGACTTTCAAGGTATGTAGGATCAATATTTACCACTGGTAGAATTTTCTTATAACAATAACTTCCATTAAAGTATTCAAATGGAACCATATGAAGTGTTACATAGAAAGAGATGTCGCACACCAACTTATTGTGATGATGCTGGTGAAAGAAAACTCGTAGGCCTAGAACTTTTTGATTAAATGATGGAAAAGGTTAAGTTTATCCAAACCCACATCATATAATCTCAATGTAGGAAGAAGAGTTATGTTGATAACCAAAGGAAGGATTTGGAATTCCAGGTAGGAGATCATGTTTTCTTTAAGGTATCTCCATGGAAGGGAGTTATACAATTCAGTAAGAAGGGTGAATGAAGTCCCAAGTATATCAGACCTTTCAAAATTCTAGAACGAATTGGTGATGTAGCTTACCATTTGGCAATGCCACTATGTCTCTCCAATGTTCAGGATGTGTTCCATGTATCACTGTTGAGAAAATATATGCCTAACCCAACGCATGAACTCACCTATGAGGAAATTGAACTGGAACCTGATTTGTATTATTTTGAAGAGCCTGTCAATATTCTTGATACAAAAGAACAAGTGTTGAGAAACCAGATGAATTGTCTAATAAAAGTTCTATGGAGAAACCATAAGACGGAAGAGGAAACCTGGGAACCAGAGGAACTTATGACGAAGAGACACCAGAATCTTTTTGTACGATAGTATTCTAGAAATTTCAAGGATGAAATTTTTTGAAGGATAGAAGAATGTAACACCCCATGCTTCTATGATACGGTTCCCTTTTAATAATTATATAGCTTGCATTGTACACAACTTTGATATTCTAACACATCAGGACCAATAAAAATAGCCGTTATGAATAATGATACCCACTTTTTTAAATTTTATAAATTACATTTTTCAAATTGGACATTATTTTTGAATTAGGTATATCAAAATTATCTTAGGTTGAATTTTTGGTACTTTTATGAAAACATTCAATTTTTGATGAATAATAATAAATTTTAATTAAAAACAGCTTTTTAAATCGAAATAATTTATAGTGTTAAATTATAAAATTGAGTGGTTTTAAAGTATAATTACATTATATTTTTATCAGTTAATATAATTTAGGCCATTGTGTGTTATTTCACATTTAAACTGAACCTAAAAAAGTGTCAATCTATTGATAGTTATTATTTCTTAAAAACACGCTTTTTGTTTTGACAACGGGAATTAATTTTAAATTAATTTCTTCCACTTCTGTGTTTTGAATTTGGAAAAATGGATTCCATATTTTTAATCAAGATGTCCAAATTGTGTAAATAGGTAACTTTTATTTTTAGACATTATGAATAATTACTTCGGTAAATATTTTATTTACCATGGTTAAAGGGTAAATCCAGTAAATAAGGGTAAAACATAATATTATAATAATATTAAATTACCCAAACATGTGTCATATTTGTATTTTCTGATACATTTCCGACCATTTTCATCCTTGGGTCGATTTTGGGAGCCCATGGAGCCACTCGGGAGTGATAATGACATTTTAAATTAATTAATCTAAAGTAAAGAAAAAAATAACAAAAGCATGTATCTTTTAGTAAAAACATTTTATATGGGGTTATATAACTTATATCTTCAACTATAAATATTAATTAGAAATATAAATATATTTCCTATATAATGGTATTTTATTTATAATTTTTATACAATAAATAATTTAATTTATTTATGAAACAATGATGATGCAGTAATTACCTTAATAATGAAATATTAAAATAATTGATATTATAAATATCCAAATAAATGTAAATTGAGACTTATGATAAATTAAACTAATTTATATGTTAATATTACATGTTAGGGTTGGTTAAATATATTTTTTTTGAAGTGATAGAGTTTTTATGGATTTCAAAAAAATCAAATACTAAATAGTGTCAAAATTGACATAATTGAGTTTTTGAAACAAATGTTATATTATTAATTGATATAATATTCTTAAAAATTTAAGGTTCGGACAAAGGACTTATATAAGGTTATATATATTAATAATGAACCACATGGGGTACTATTGGCTTGTTATAGTATGTTTATTAACCATTTTATATAAAAATACAAAGAGACATGGTAAATGTAAAACTATTTAACTAAGAGTTAAATTTAAAGGATAAGGTTAATATGGTGACCTAAACCTGTCTAAAACCTATTAGTTGAGATGATTTCGACCCATCCCCGTATTATCCTCTAAATAATTAATTTCCATTAGAAAATGAAAATTGTTTCATTATAAAATAATATTTCTAGGTTTTTATAACGTGACCCTCACCTATCTTATAAAAGGGAAATTCTCCTTCTCTTAATTTCAAACCTCCAAATCCTTTTGAATCACCCAAAAAATGCCCAAATATCCTCCAAAATTTCCTCACTTCATCCAAGATGCCTTTCTTTGGTCATAAATCCAGCCAAAAGAGCCCTTTTGATCAAATCGAAAAGAAGAACCCGAAGAACAGAAAAATATTTCACCACCTATTTCAAGTTCTTTTCTTCGTCCAATTTCTCTTTCTTTGTTGTTTCTATTATAAAATAATAAATTCATTATCCTATATATATTATGATGTTATTATAAAAAAGTTACAACCATATTCATTATTCTATCCATCCTATAAATGAAAAAGTCACCATATGTGCATACGTACGGCTTACCGTCTCCACGGCGTGGTGTAGTTTGTTATTCAAACACTTAATTATTTGGATGGGTATAATAATGAGTATAAATAAGGTAAATAATAAATATAATAGGTTAAATATTATTTATATATGATATATCATCCAACTACATATGATTTTTCCATCAATGATATTGTTTCTCGTGCGTACGTACGGATTACCGTCTCCACAAAGGTGATGAGATTCATTTCCCCATCATAACCATTCAAGAATAATTTTCATTTGATTATTAAAAATAATTTTTAAGAACTTAATATCATTCTAGATATTAATCAAATATATCATATCCATAACAAGTATGTCTTACGTAACCAAGCATATAAAGGAGAACGAGTTAGTTAACACCCAAAATGATGATACTACTAAAATATTATTAACAAAGCAATATTAGAAGATCATATATGATATCATATTTATGTATATAGTTATTGTATAATTTAATAAAAAAAAATTCACTATTATAAAGGAGGTTAGCATACCATAGACTACAGAAAAGTATAGGGTAAGGGTTAATTTCACAATCTCTTTATTATCCGAGGTTGTTTTTACGTAGGTATCTACTGGGAACTCATTATCATCCACATGCGTGTTTTCTTAAAAATTTATTTCAAAAAAAATTTACTATTTACTAGACTATGGATTAATGTCATTTATTCCATTATTTTACCTCATATTTTTTTTAAAGTAATTTTTCCATCATTTTCCAAACAAGGTACTTTATGACCTTTTTGACAAAATTAAGGTAAGAATGTTTTTTTAACTTATATGACCAGTGCGGCTATTTTCCGCACTTATAACATCATTGAATCTTCCCTTACAAGCTTATAAGAATATTTTCAATATAAATGTTTTATTTTATAATTATGTTACTCTAAAATGATTTCAAAATAGAAAGAGATATTTCTCTCATATATTTTTTATTTCATCTACGTCAACATCCTTTGATAAATTTTAAACTTGTTTGAAGTTGATTTATTATGATAAAAATATTACATATTATATTTAAGGTTTTTTGATATGTTTGACTATGGATGAGTAATTTTTATATCATTCACAGTTTATGGTTAATGTATTGAAATTTTTTAGGCTAGTTTTAATACAAATGATTATCTTAAGTTTCATATTTTTCATATGAGAAATGTATTGGACTTAGTATGTGACGGGTGGAGCCTGCTATAGATCCTCGATGTATCAGTAGGTCTCCTAAGACAATTATATGTTGAATTTTCTGAGGCCTCTTGCCAATTTGATATATGGTTTTGGCCGAGGCCTAAATCATTTTTAGATGTCTTGGCCGAGGCCTTGAAAAGATGTTTTGGAATGCATGGCATTATGTATTCCCTCATTATGAAAATAATATTGATGGTTCGTGTGGTTATTCGACTAGTTGAATACCTATGACAATGTTTTATTATGGCATTATTTAATCCACCCACATTCCTACCATAAAGTGTTCATGTTTATTATTTGTAAAGGCATGTTTTCTAATTATTCATCATGCCTAATGTTTATATTATCTTTCGCTGTATTTCTTAACCTTACTGAGCATTTGAGCTCACCCATTTCTTATGTTTCATTTTCCCAGGATATGGAGAAGTTAGTTATGAGTGAATTTTAGGCATAATCAAGGAGACTTGGATATTTCTAATGGAACAAATTAGTTTTGTACGTCTTTTCAAGTTGTAATTTTGAACCTATGTATGTATCTTGTTTCCAATAATACTAAAATGATCGGTATTTCAGGACATGATTCCTTGTATCATGCCAATTTTATGTAATAAAGCACCGACTCTTCGTAACTGGGGTTGGGGCGTTACATAAAAACCAAACCAACATTAAAAATTTCTAACTAAGGAATCCCTCCCCTATTAATTGTTTTTTAACTATTGTCAATGAAATTCATTAATATTTTTCCCCATTAAATATAGATAATGATGTAAAATTTATACAAAATAAGTTTGGAATAGAGATATTGAACCTGAGTATGAAGTGGAAAACCCATATATGATTCTGTCAATATTCATTTTTTAAAATTAATTTGACCTCTTATTGTAAATAAAACAAAAGTAAAAATTATTTAACTAAAATTAAGTAACAAAAGACAACCTCAATGTTTAATTAAACTGTATAAAATAATTTATTTTAAATTAAAGTTGGAAGTAATTTTTTTATTAACTATACTATAAAAATAAAAACATAAAATAACTTATTAAATAGAGGCTAAGACAATTAAAACTAGAAACAAAAAGTAAGGGAAGAAAATAACAACCCAGTGTTTTATCAATGGAAATTACCTTCTTATAATTATGACATATTCCACATGAATTCACAACACAATGAACTAATAATCACTACTGGAAATGTTGTTTTTTCCAACGGGTGTTTACCAACGGTTTTCTAAAACCGTTGGGCTTGAAGGATTAAGAAAGCCTTTCCCAACGGTTCATTGAAACCGTTGGGAAAAGCCTCCCCTTTGCCAACGGTTTGAAGAAACCGTTGGTAAAGGGGTGTGTTAATCACCTTTTGCCAACGGTTCTTTTGAACTGTTGGGAAAGGGTCACCCCTTTGCCAACGGTTTCCTCAAACCGTTGGCAAAGGGGGCCTTAGCATCTCTTTCCGAACGGTTCTTTAAAACCGTTGGGAATTATTTCCCCCAAATCCAGCCGCGAGGCTGCTCTCCCCCATTCGCACAGAACCTAATTTCATCCGCTCCACCGCTCTCCTCTCGCGAAATCCCCTATCCGAATAGGTGAAAACCATATGAAATCAGGTATCTTTTCATTTATACACATATACTTCCTTATTTTTATTGTTATTGCTTTAGTATTTTAGTTTTAAGTTATCAATCCACCTCCAGCTCTCTGCTGCTCTCCAAATCCCCCATCCGAATAGGTGAAAACCCATTTGAATCATATCAAATCAAGTAATTTTTTCTTTATACACATATGGTACCTTGTTTTTATTGTTATTGATCTAATATTTTAGTATTAAGTTTGAATTTTGATTTGATTTCACCGTGTAAAATAGGGAAATGAATAAATATTTTGTTAATTAATTAGTTTCCCCTGGAATATCAGTTTTGTTATAATGTCCATGCTAAATAAAGGGGTAATGTAATAAAAGAACTTGAATAAATAAATTGTGGAAGTTGGGGTATGTTGCCTCTATGAGAGGTTTTTTGTTGTGTTTCATTGTATGTTGTGGGCTGTTTTATGGGGATTGCGGTGACTAGTTGGGCTTTGTGATATGTGGGGTTGTAATGTGATGGTTAGTGGGCATGGATGTGTCATGTGAAGTTGTATGATAGTGATGATGTGTGGTGGTGTTGTGTCGTGTGGAGGTGTTGTGTGATGAAGTTGTGGTGTATAATGTGGTGAGGTGGTTTTGGTTGTGCGGTGGTTTGTGATGTGCAATATTTTTATTGTGATATGTGGTTGTTTTGGAGAGATGGTTGGTCGATGTAACATGGTGTCGATGGTTATTTTGAGATGGTGAGTTGTTGTGTGGTGGTTTTATTAGTTTCCTGGTTATCTATAGAATAAATTATGATGTTAAAACAAAAAAAACAAGATATTAAATAAATGAGATGGAATAGAAATGGATGTGTGGTAAATGGATTTAATTAATTTAACATTAAATGAATGGACAATGTAAGTGTGAATGAAGTGGCTTATAAATGAATGTGAGAAATGCTATGCGTCTTGTGTGGTAGTGGTGTGGTTTATGTGTTTTATGGTAGTAGTGAAGTGTGTGATTATGTAGTTAATGTGAACCCATAGGTTGAGTATTTTGTGCTATCTATATATCATGTATTTTTATGTTATTTCTACACATTCCAGGGGGGTGGTATGTCTAGGTGGTGGTGGCGGGGTTGCAGGGGAGGGGGTGTGGGTTGTTTGGGAGGGTGGGTGGGGCTATCCAGGGGGGGTACGGGGTGTCCAGGGGGTACGGGGGTGGGCGGGCTGTCCACAAGGGTGGACGGGCTGTCCACGGGGGTGGTCGGGCTGTCAAGGAGGGGTGGGCGGGCTGTCCAGGGGGGGTGGGTGGGATGGCCACGGGGGGTAGGGGTGTCCAAGGGGGTGGGTGGGCTATCCAAGGGGGTGGGGGCTGTCCATAGGGAGAAGGGGTGTCGAGGGGGGTGGGTGGGCTGTCCACGGGGGTGGTTGGGCTGTCTAGGGGCTAGGGGGTGTCCACGGGGGTGGGCGGGGCTGTCCAGGGGGTGTGGGCTGTCCTGGGGGTCTGGGTGGGGTGTCCTGGTGGGGGAGGGGTGTGTGGGGTGTCCATGTGGGGTGGTATGTATAGGTGGTGGTGGTGGGGTTGCAGGGAAGGGGGTGTGGTCTGTTTGGGAGGGTGGGTGGGGCTATCCAGGGGGGTACGGGGTGTCCAGGGGGGTACGGGGGTGGGCGGGCTGTCCACAAGGGTGGACGGGCTGTCCACGGGGGTGGTCGGGCTGTCAAGGAGGGGTGGGAGGGCTGTCCAGGGGGGGTGGTTGGGCTGGCCACAGGGGGTAGGGGTGTCCAGGGGGGTGGGCGGGCTATCCAAGGGGGTGGGGGGCTGTCCATAGGGAGAAGGGGTGTCGAGGGGGGTGGGTGGGCTGTCCACAGGGGTGGTTAGGCTGTCTAGGGGGTAGGGGGCGTCCACGGGGGTGGGTGGGTTGTCCACCGGGGTGGGCGGGGCTGTCCACGGGGGTGGGAAAGGCTGTCCACGGGGGTGGGCGGGGCTGTCCAGGGGGTGTGGGCTGTCCTGGGGGTCTGGGTGGGGTGTCCTGGTGGGGGAGGGGTGTGTGGGGTGTCCAGGGGGGTTGGTATGTCTAGGTGGTGGTGGTGGGGTTGCAGGGGAGGGGGTGTGGGCTATTTGGGAGGGTGGGTGGGGCTATCCCGGGGGGGTACGGGGTGTCCAGGGGAGTACGGGGGTGGGCGGGCTGTCCACAAGGGTGGACGGGCTGTCCACGGGGGTGGTCGGGCTGTTAAGGAGGGGTGGGCGGGCTGTCCAGGGGGGTGGGTGGGCTGGCCACAGGGGGTAGGGGTGTCCAGGTGGGTGGGTGGGCTATCCAAGGGGGGGGGGGCTGTCCATAGGGAGAAGGGGTGTCGAGGGGGGTGGGTGGGCTGTCCACGGGGGTGGTTGGGCTGTCTAGGGGGTAGGGGGTGTCCACGGGGGTGGGTGGGTTGTCCACGGGGGTGGGCGGGGCTGTCCACGAGGGTACCCTACTAATATGGTTATGGGATGAGGCATGCTCTGATGTGATACACATTAAGTTCTTGTTGGTTTTACATTTTTTCAATAACACATTAGTATGTTTTTTTCACATGTGTAGTTGATACCATGATTATTTTCTTCCTTTATCGTTTACTTAAATGTATTTTCTATTAAAGTTCAATCCTATTGAATTTTTTATGACAAAATGACTTATATGAATTTTTTTACAGAATGGAAAGAAGTTGGATGTATGAAACTGATCGTATCTCAAGCGATTTTCAAAACAATTTGGAGAGCTTTATAGATTTTGCATTTCACAATGCTTCAGATAGTGGTCGCATACACTGCCCATGTTCCAATTGTGTTGGTAGACCTTGGTTGAGTCGTGAAGAAGTCAGCTACCACATAACCAAAAATGGTTTTCAAGAAAACTACTTTGTGTGGTATCACAATGGGGAGAAAATGAAATCTCAAATTGGTGATGATCGAAATGAAAGGACTGGAATGGAGAATTTGTTAGATGATCAGTTTCCGTTTATTCATCATCATGAAAAAACAAAGGATTTCGACTCAAGAAGACGTCGATATGAGGACAACCGATGCATCTAGTGAAAATGATGATATTGATAGGGTGAAAAAATTGAATGATGCTGCCATGACTCCAGTATATCGACAATGCGATAAAATGAAAAAGCTGGAATTTTTAATCCGATTGTTTCATGGAAAAACTATGTATGGGATTTCTAATACAGCAATCGATTACATTCTTACCCTCTTGAAGGATTTACTTCCAGATGATGCAGATATTCCCTCAAACCACTATATGGCATGGAAGTTAGTTGAAGAACTTGGATTTTCCAGAAACAAAATTCATGCTTGCCCGAAAGATTGCAGTTTATTCTGGGAAGAAACCGCTGAACGAAATGAATGTATAAAATGTGGCACATCCCGCTGGAAGTCAAAATCTGATGGAACACCATCCTGCATTCCACAGAAAGTAATGTGGCACTTTCCATTGATCCCCAGACTCCAGAATCTTTTTATGTCTGATGACATATCAATAAAAATGAGATGGCATGATACCGAGAGAAAAAAGACTAATGATGAGTTGGTTCATCCTGCAGATGGATTTTCATGGCAGAGATTTGATGCTCGACATCCTGATTTTGCAGCTGACGTGCGTAATGTGAGGCTGGGTCTTTCATGTGACGGTTTTAATCCGTTTGGGAAGATGCTTACTTCGCACAGCATATGGCCAGTTTTTATACACATTTATAATCTTTCCCCATGGTTGTGTATGAAAAAATCTTTCACTTTCATGAGTATACTCATATCTGGTCCTTCTGATCCCGGCATTGATATTGATGTATACATGCAACCTTTAATAAAAGAGTTGAAACTTCTTTGGGATGTGGGTGTGCGCACATACGATGCATGTTCGAAAGACATATTTCAGATGCGTGCTATGCTTATGTGGACGATCAATGATTTTCCGGCTTATGCAATGATGTCTGGATGGAGCACGAAGGGAAAACTGTCATGTCCAGTTTGTATGAAGAATACACGATCCAAAAGACGGAAACATCATTGTAGTTTCAGTTTTATGGGACATCGAGGATTTTTTCCAAAGGATCATCCATATAGAATGAATCGTCGAAGATTTGATAATACTATAGAGACCGATGATCCACCTTAGCGTATGTCTGGAACTGATGTGCTTAATGAATTGAAAGATTTCAGTTTTTTCATTTGGGAAGGGTCAAATGAAATCTGGAAAGAGAAAGAATGTTTCCACAGAAACATGTTACAATTGGAGGAAGAGGAGTATCTTTTTTGATTTGCATTATTGGTCAACCAATTTGCTACATCATTGCTTAGACGTAATGCATATTGAAAAGAATATATGTGAAATGTTGCTTTCAGTTCTTCTAAATGTCAAGGGGAAGACAAAAGATGATTTACGATCTCGGCGTGACTTGGTGGATTGGGGAATCAGGCCAGAATTGCATCCTGTGCGTATCAGTGAAAATAAATGGCAACTTCCATGTGCTTCTTATGTGATGACACCTACTGAAAAAAAACAATTTTTGGAAGTATTAGAGACTATTAGAGTTCCTGATGGCTATTCAAGCAACATATCTAAACGGGTCAACAGAAGAGAGTTGAAGCTAAAATCTTTGAAGACTCATGATTATCACGTTCTACTGCATGAGTTGCTTCCAATAGCAATCTGTCATCTTTTGTCCAATAATGTAAGGGTGGGTGTTATTCGGTTGTGCCATTTGTTTAGAGATATTTGTGCTAAGAAGTTGTCCAAGTCTTTCTTGCAAAAAATGTTGACAGATTCCCCATTAATTTTGTGTGAGTTGGAGAAAATATTTCCCCCATCATTTTTCACATGCATGCTGCATCTGACTGTCCATATTCCAACTGAAATACTTCTCGGAGGACCTGTTTCTTTTTTTTGGATGTATCCAACTGAAAGAAATATTTTCACATTAAAGACTTATGTTCGAAACAAGAATCATCCCTAAGGTTCTATCGTGAACGGTTACTTAGCTCAAGAATGTATGGATTTCTGTTCAATGTATTTGTCTGATCTTACTACAAGAATGAACAGACCAATGAGAAATGAAGAAGAACAATATGAGAAAATTGAACCCAGTTTTCCATCACTTCCTCAAACAGGAGGAATTCCTGGATCATATACATTGAAGACATTAAGCCTTGAAGAGTGGGAGATGGCACATCGCACAGTTTTATTCAACTATGATTTGTTCGATGACTATATCAGGTAAAAAAATTGAATATGTATATCTTACATATATATCTGTTAAACTATTGATATTTTTTTATCTACAGGGAACATAAAACAATGATAAATAGGAAGCATCGTTCTTTATCTTTGAGAAGGAGAGAGACTTTGCATATCAAAGAGTTTTCTGCTTGGTTAAAATTGAAGGTAAAAATATTACTGTTTAAATTAATTATTTCAATATTTACTTAAGTTTAACTGTCATTTATATTGCAGGTATTGAGTTTGTCTACTGACTCTGTCTCTGAGGAAATAAGAGCTTTGGATTTTGGTCCTAATACCGTGGTTCGTGACTGTAAATCAATTGTTATCAATGGGTACAGATTTATTGTCACTGAACGAGCCAAAAACATGAGAACACAACATGATGGTATTATGGTTTCTGCCACAACATATTGTTATGCCAGTGCATCAGATAGTAGACCGCAACTTGAAAATGTGGGTTATTATGGAGTCGTTGAGAAAATAATAATATTGGATTATTACTCTCATGGACGAGTCACAATGATGAAATGCCATTGGTTTGATTCGATGACGAGACATGGCACATATATTGATGATTGTGGATTTCGAGTAATTAATATGACCCGCACTCTTGCAACCGAAGAACCATATGTGTTGGCATCAATGGCTAAACAAGTTTTTTATGTCAAAGATCAACTTAAACCTGAATTTGGTGTCATAGTTGAAGTAATTCCAAGACATATTTTTGATGATGCTGATGATGGAATTGACACTGTACCTATTTCCATTGGAACCAATCCATTTATTTCTTTTGATGACTCCAATAGCTCAATTTTCAGAGTTGATTGTGAACCTGAAGTTGTGGTTGGAAATATATAGAATCATTCATCAATGTTCTCAATTATTTTGGTTTACCTCAAGTTGGGTTGTTAAGGATGGTAATATTCATATTTATTTAGTATTGATCAAAAATATGTTTTAGCTGACTTGACCGTTATGTGAATTTTCAATGTTTATTGGTTGCTGTTTTATTTGAATTGCATTTTCTAATTTGGAATTGAACTATATTCAAACCAAATCAAACAATATTTCTAACTTGGTGAACATTACAACTTGTATGTTTTATTAAATTCATTCAAGCTCTTCTAAAACAATTGATAGCTAAATTACCAATACATCCCCTCATTCCCTCATATATTTAGTTTTTTTATTTACACATTAATTTTCTTTTTCTAATTAATTACATATTTGTTTTCAAATGCAGGAAATGCAGCCAATTGAAGAGAGACGGAGAAAAAAAATGGCGGAGAACAATCGTCGGATGGAGGAGATGGGCATTCCACCATTAGTGCCTACAGTGAGTACTTTATTTCAAGTATATATATATATATATATATTTACAGAATATATAATGTCATGTGATTATTTTTTTTTTGTAAACTTTTTTGTAGGATCCACCATTATGTCGACAGTTATTCGACGAGGAGCCTAGTACTGGTCCTAGTACTCAGGCCGATGGTACGAGGAGGGTTCGTACCAGAGGTGGACGTAGAGCTGCGCGTGCCCGACTAGACCCTACCCCTCCCACTGACATTTCAGCCTTCCCACATGTTAATCCCGGTGTGTCGTTAGGGACACACGGGGTATTTAGGCCTCCCATGTTTTCGCTACCTTCTGCATCTTCTGCCCCATCATTTTCACATCCCATGATGATTCCCACTCCCCAGTCAGCATCAGGTCATATAGCTGTTCCATCTTCTTTTCCTTCTACTTCTGTCTCTCTGAGCTTTTATATTCCATCGCCTTCGACTCCTGTTCCACCAGAGGGTGTTCCATCAGGTTCTGTGGATCCGGCGCCACTCATTGATCAGACTAGCGCAGGTATATTTATAAAACCCTAACAAATTTTTATTGCAATATTTATTTTCATTATAACATGTTTTGATAAAATATTTGTTTTTCTTTCATGACAGATACATCTACTGACAGGAGGCGGGGACGGGGCCGTACATGCATGCGTTCGGTGTGGAACCGTCGCACACAGGTTATGGTGGAATATAATGAAGACAATCAGATGGTTGAGAAAACAGGGCAGCAATGTCGAAGTTTTATGGCGACGCTTGCCAAATACTCCGACATCATTCCTGTCAACCCGCTGTCGTGGAGACATTTGCCACATGAGGTCAAAGATAGAGCTTGGGCAGAGATATGGGTAAAAAAATCTGTTGTATTTAATGCCATGAATTATTTTTGTATTTATATGAATTAATATTTTGATTTCAGCTTCGATTTAATTTTCTTGATGGTGAGGGTGCACGACTGGAACGTCTAAAGGATTTAGGCGAGCTTTGGAGAGCCTACAAGAATGAGCTGTATATTGGCTGGCGTGCTAGAGTTGGAACTGAGTTAGAGGCGGTACCAGTCGTGGATGATTGTCCTATAGAGCAGTATCGTCAGATGATTACTCATTGGACGAGTACCCAGTTTAAGGTATGAATTACATTTGAGGTATTTAAATAATAACTTTCAAGTTTTGCATTAATATTATCCTTTGCATTATCGAATTTTATTTAGGAATCATCTGGAAAAAATAAAAAAACATTGATGCAAAAAAATACCTCCATACACTAGGACGCACGACGATGCCGGATCATGAGAGGCAGCATGTATGACAATTGTTTATAAGTTTTCTTTACGACTTACATTTTCTTTTGTTTCCTAAATTATTTAATCATTTGATAAATTTTTTATATAACTTTTGTTTTCAATGTCATTGTAGAGGCAAGTAAAAAATATTGAAGGACGTGTGCCTCGAGCAAAACTATTTTGCTCGAGTAGACGAAAAAAGGATGGAAGTGCTGTCAACGAACCGACTCAGCAGCAGATTGTAAGTTTTAATCTGTTGATTTTATATTTTAATATCTATTTTGTAACTTAATAATATATTTATATTTGTAACAGGATGCTTTAGAGGCCCTTGGTGCCCAAGAAGCAGACAATTTTGGGCCATCTGATCACTTACATCAGGTGTTGGGAGAGGATCATTCTGGCAGAGTACGCTGCTGACCTAGGATAGCCCTGACGAGGTATTGGCCTACCTCAGGTATGAGTTGTAGTGACACCGAGCTGCAGCAAGTTAGGGCACAGGCAGAACAGGCTGAGAAAAGGGCCACAGAGACGGCAGAACAGTCTGCTAGGGCAAACAGTGCATTTATGAAATTTATTGAAGTTCTACGTCCAACACATCTAGCAGAGGCCAGCCTAGCGATTGATGAATACATGTCATCGATACATTCTATATATGGTGCACCAGGTGGCAGTTCCAGTGGTGGTCAGGCCGATGTCCATCTTGAAGATGATGATGGCGAGGAGTTTGATGCGGAAGAGGAGGGAGATGAGGAGGGCGAGGAGGAGGGAGAAGGCGAGGAGGAAGGCGCTGTGGAGGGTGAGGACGATGAGGAGGACGATGACGAGGGTGATGATGATGATGATGATGGTGACGGTGATGCTGATGTGGGACATATTGATCCGTTACATTTTTGACTTATATTACTGAGATTTGATGTTTAATCTATTCAAGTTGTTGGTTTTATCTAGACTCGTAATATAGTATTGGAGTTGAGTTATTTTTATATATTGTCTGTTTTTATGGATGTTGTTGTCTTTTAGTGGTTGTGTGTTTGTGAACTCCCTGGACAACCCCCCTCATTCTTGGACCCTGGACAACCCCCCCTCCCCCTTGGACCCCGGACAACCCCCCAAACACCCCCCGGACAGCCCCCTGAACAACCACGGACAACCCCCTGAACAACCCCTGAACAACCCCTGAACAACCCCCTGAACAACCCCCGGAAATCCCCCTAAACAACCCCGGACAACCCCCCTGAAGAACCCCCAAACACCCCCCGGACACCCACCGGACAGCCCCCCCCCCCCCCCCCCCACCCTCCTCCTTGGTCCCCGGACAGCCCCCCGGACACCCACCGGACAGCCCCCGCGGACATCCCCCTGGACAGCCCCCCATACAGCCCCCAACCCTCCACCCTGGACCCCAGACAGCCCCCCGGACAGCCCCCCGGTCAACCCCCCCCCCCCCCCACCCTCCCCCTTGGACCCCGGACAACCCCCCAAACACCCCCCGGACAGCCCCCTGACCAACCCCGGACAACCCCCTGAACAACCCCTGAACAACCCCTGAACAACCCCTGAACAACCCCCTGAACAACCCCCGGACAGCCCCCTGAACAACCCCCGGACAACCCCCTGAACAACCCCCAAACACCCCCCACACAGACCCCGCACAGCCCCCCACCCTCCTCCTTGGTCCCCGGACAGCCCCCCGGATACCCACCGGACAGCCCCCCCGGACTGCCCCCCGGACAGCCCCTCCACCTTCCTTAATTTCATTAGCTTTGAAATGTTTCATAGCACGATCAACTAAAATATAATCCATACTAAATATGATATAAAAATATTCTATATGAATTTCCATAAGATTTTAAGTGAAAACAAAAAGTGAAATACGAAAAACTGACCAAACGCATTCGAAATGTGTTGGAAGCCCGTTTTGGCCGTTTATGACACCAGAACTGCGTTGTCGGTCACCGCGGGCACACGGCACGTCCGATTGACGTGCCGTCTGCTCGACCACTTCATAAATTACTCACCCGTATTTGTCTTCTGATTTCAGGCCATTTCGAAATCGTTCGGCCCGTTTGGACCACCCTCACGCGCGTTTACGAAGCGCGCGCATCACTTAAAACACGAATATTGAGCCGTACAGCGCAAACCGCACGTCCGATTGACATGCCGTCTGCGCGTACACGTCACGAATAATATTTAAAATGTTTCACGGTGGTTTCAGCTCAATCTGAGGTCATCTGCTATGAATTTGACCGTTGGACGCCCGTTTTGGCCGTTTGTGACACCAGAACTGCGTTGTCGGTCACCGCGGGCACACGGCACGTCCGATTGACGTGCCGTCTGCTCGACCACTTTATAAATCACTCTCCCGTATTTTTCGTCTGATTTCAGGCCATTCCGACTTCGTTCGGCCCGTTTGGACCCCCCTCACGCGCGTTTACAAAGTGCGCGCATCACTTAAAACACGAATATTGAGTCGTACCGCGCAAACCGCACGTCCGATTGATGTGTCGTCTACGCGTACACGTCACTAATAATAATTAGAATGTTTCACGGTGGTTTCAACTCAATCTGAGGTCGTCCGCTATGAATTTGACCGTTGGACGCCCGTTTTGGCCGTTTATGACACCAGAACTGCGTTGTCGGTCACCGCGGGCACACGGCACGTACAATTGACGTGCCGTAGGCTCGACCACTTCATAAATCACTCTCCCGTATTTTTCGTCTGATTTCAGGCCATTCCGACTTCGTTCGGCCCGTTTGGACCCCCCTCACGCGCGTTTACGAAGCGCGCGCATCACTTAAAACATGAATATTGAGCCGTACCGCGCAAACCGCACATCCGATTGATGTGCCGTCTGCGCGTACACGTCACGAATAATAATTATAATTTTTCACAGTGGTTTCAGGTCAATTAGAGGTCGTCCGCTATGAATTTGACCGTTTGACGCCCGTTTTGGCCGTTTATGACACCAGAACTGCGTTGTCGGTCACCGCGGGCACACGACACGTCCGATTGATGTGCTGTCTGCTCAAACACTTCATAAATCACTCACCCGTATTTGTAGTCTGATTTCAGGACATTCCGAAATCGTTCGGCCCATTTGGACCACCCTCACGCGCGATTACGAAGCGCGCGCATCACTTAAAACACGAATATTGAGTCGTACCGCGCAAACCGCACATTCGATTGATGTGCAGTCTACGCGTACACGTCAAGAATAATAATTAGAATGTTGCATGGTGGTTTCAGCTCAATCTGAGGTCGTCCGCTATGAATTTGACCGTTTGACGCCTGTTTTGGCCGTTTATGACACCAGTATTGCGTTGTCGGTCACCGCGGGCACACGACACATCCGATTGACGTGCCGTCTGCTCGACCACTTCATAAATCACTCTCCCATATTTGTCGTCTGATTTCAGGCCATTCCAACTTCGTTCGGCCCGTTTGGACCCCCCTCACGCGCGTTTACGAAGCGCGCGCATCACTTAAAACAAGAATATTGAGCCGTACCGCACAAACCGTAGGTCTGATTGACGTGCCGTCTGCACTTACATGTCACGAATAATAATTAGAATGTTGCACGGTGGTTTCAGGTCAATCCGAGGTCGTCCACTATGAATTTGACCGTTTGACGCCCGTTTTGGCCGTTTATGACACCAGAACTGTGTTGTCAGTCACCGCGGGCACACGGCACGTCCAATTGACGTTCCGTCTGCTCGACCACTTCATAAATCACTCACCCGTATTTGTCGTCGGATTTCAGGCCATTCCGAAATCATTCGGCCCGTTTGGACCACCCTCACGCGCGTTTACGAAGCGCGCGCATCACTTAAAACATGAATATTGAGTCGTACCGTGCAAACTGCACGTCCGATTAACGTGCCGTCTACGCGTACACGTCACGAATAATAATTAGAATGTTTCACGGTGGTTTCAGCTCAATCTGAGGTCGTCCGCTATTAATTTGACCGTTGGATGCCCGTTTTGGCCGTTTATGACACCAGAACTACGTTGTCGGTCACCGCGGGCACACGGCACGTCCGATTGACGTGCCGTCTGCTCAACCACTTCAGAAATCACTGTCCCATATTTTTCGTCTGATTTCAGGCCATTCCGACTTCGTTCGGCCCGTTTGGACCCCCCTCACGCGCGTTTACGAAGCGCGCGCATCACTTAAAACACGAATATTGAGCTGTACCGCACAAACCGCACATCCGATTGATGTGTCGTCTGTGCGTACACGTCAAGAATAATAATTAGAATGTTGCACGGTGGTTTCAGGTCAATCCGAGGTCGTCCGCTATGAATTTGACCGTTGGACGCCCGTTTTGGCCGTTTATGACACCAGAACTGCGTTGTCGGTCACCGCGGGCCCACGGCACGTCCGATTGACGTGCCGTCTGCTCGACCACTTCATAAATCAGTCACCCATATTTTTCGTCTGATTTCAGGCCATTCCGAAATCGTTCGGCCCGTTTGGACCACCCTCACGCGCGTTTACGAAGCGCGCGTATCACTTAAAACACGAATATTGAGCCGTACCGCGCAACCCGCACGTCCGATTGACGTGCCGTCTGCGCGTACACGTCACAAATAATAATTAGAATGTTTCACGGTGGTTTCAGATCAATCCAAGGTCGTCCTCTATGAATTTGACCGTTTGACGCCCGTTTTGGCCGTTTATGACACCAGAACTGCGTTGTCGGTCACTGCGGGCACATGGCATGTCCAATTGACGTGTTGTCAACTCGACCACTTCAGAAATCACTCACCCGTATTTGTCGTCTGATTTCAGGTCATTCCGACTTCGTTCGGCCCATTTGGACCCCCCTCACGCGCGTTTACGAAGCGCGTGCATCACTTAAAATACGAATATTGAGCCGTACCGTGCAAACCGCACGTCCGATTGACGTTCCGTCTACGCGTACACGTCACGAATAATAATTAGAATGTTGCACGGTGGTTTCAGCTCAATCTGAGTTCATCCGCTATGAATTTGACCGTTGGACGCCCGTTTTGGCCGTTTATGACACCAGAACTGCGTTGTCGGTCACCGCGAGCACACGGCACGTCCGATTGACGTGTCGTTTGCTCGAACACTTCATAAATCACTCACCTGTATTTTTCGTCTGATTTCAGGCCATTCCGACTTCGTTCGGCCCGTTTGGACCCCCCTCACGCGCGTTTACGAAGCGCGCGCATCACTTAAAACATGAATATTGAGCCGTACCGCGCAAACCGCACGTCCGATTGGCGTGCCGTCTACGCGTACACGTCACGAATAATAGTTTGAATTTTGCACGGTGTTTTCAGGTCAATCCGAGGTCGTCCGCTATGAATTTGACCGTTGGATGCCCGTTTTGGCTGTTTATGACACCAGAACTGCGTTGTCGGTCACCGCGGGCACACGGAACGTCCGATTGACGTACTGTCTGCTCAACCACTTCAGAAATCACTCACCCGTATTTGTCGTATGATTTCAGTCCATTCCGACTTCGTTCGGCCCGTTTGGACCCCCCTCACGTGCGTTTACGAAGCGCACGCATCACTTAAAACATGAATATTGAGCCATACCGTGCAAACCGCACGTCCGATTGGTGTGCCGTCTACGCGTACACGTCACGAATAATAATTAGAATGTTGCACGGTGTTTTCAGGTCAATCCGAGTTCGTCCGCTATGAATTTGACTGTTTGACGCCCGTTTTGGCCGTTTATGACACCAGAACTGCGTTGTCGGTCACCGCGGGCACACGGCACGTCCGATTGACGTGACGTCTACTCGAACACTTCATAAATCACTCACCCGTATTTTTCGTCTGATTTCAGGCCATTCCAACATCGTTCGGCCCGTTTGGACCACCCTCACGCGCGTTTACGAAGCACGTGCATCACTTAAAACACGAATATTGAGCCGTACCGCGCAAACCACACGTCCGATTGACGTTCCGTCTGCGCGTACACGTCACAAATAATAATTAGAATGTTTCACGGTGGTTTCAGCTCAATATGAGGTCGTCCTCTATGAATTTGACCGTTGGACGCCCGTTTTGGCCGTTTATGACACCAGAACTGCATTGTCGGTCACCGCGGGCACACGGCACGTCCGATTGACGTGTCGTCTGCTCGACCACTTCATAAATCACTCTCCCGTATTTTTCGTCTGATTTCAGGACATTCCGACTTCGTTCGGCCCATTTGGACCCCCCTCACGCGCGTTTACGAAGCGCGCGCATCACTTAAAACACGAATATTGAGTCGTATCGCGCAAACCGCACGTCCGATTGACATGCCGTATGCACGTACACATCATGAATAATAATTAGAATGTTTCACGGTGGTTTCAGCTCAATCCGAAGACGTGGTGTGGCCGGCACCACTCAAAGTGTCCGTCTTTTGTTTCAAAAGGACGTCATTTTAAGTGAAAAGCATCAACTGACATACGGAAAACCGACCAAACGCATTCCGAATTTGTTGATAATTTATCCCAACAATCCATGGGTCATATGTGACGTGTACGAGCCAACCCAGGATGAATCTGAGTCGCGGTGTGGCTAGGATAAGTCTAAGTGACTCTCTTTTGTTTAAAATGGACACCATTTTAAGTACATACAGAAAAATGACCAAACGGATTCGGTTTCCGTTGAAACTTTAGGAGAACGATACATGGGTATTATGTGACGTGTACGAATCATCCCCGCTTCAATCCGACATGCGGTGCGGCTGACACCACTCAAAGTGTCTGTCTTTTGTTTCAAAAGGACGTCATTTTATGTGAAAGGCATCAACTGACATACGGAAGAACGACCAAACGCATTCGGATTCTATCGATACTTTAGCACAACGATCCATGAGTCATATGTGACGTGTAGAAGTCAACGCCGTCTTAATCCGAGACGTGGTGTGGCCAACACCGCTCTAACTCTGTCTCTTTTGTTTAAAATGGACATGATTATAAATGAAAAGAACAACCGGCATACGCAAAACCGACCAAACGCATTCGTAATCTTTTGATAATTTATCACAACGATCCATGGGTCATATGTGACATGTACGAGCCAACCCGGGATGAATCTGAGTCGTGGTGTGGTCAGGATTAGTCTAAGTGTCACTCTTTTTTTTAAAATGGACAACATTTTAAGTACATACGGAAAACCGACCAAACGCATTCGGTTTCCATTTAAACTTTAGGAGAACGATCCATGGGTCATATGTGACGTGTACGAATCAACCCCGCCTCAATTGGAGACATGGTGTGGTCGGCACCACTCATAGTGTTCGTCTTTTGTTTCAAAAGGACGTCATTTTAAGTGAAAAACATCAACTGGCATATGGAAAACCGACCAAACGTATTCGGATTGTGTCGATACTTTAGCACAATGATCCATGGGTCAAATGTGACGTGTATGAGTCAACCCCGCCTCAATCTGAGGTGCGGTGTGGCCGGTATCACTTCAGGTGTATGTATTTTGTTTAAAATGGACATCATTTGAGGTAATGATATATGGTATAGAAAAAACCGATCAAATTATGAATTTAATTTCGGATTCCACATATAATTTTCATCTAAATTTTAAAATGAATTCTAAATGAATTATGTATGTTTATAATTATGTTATGAATTCTACTTTAATTATGGATGTGTATAGTTTCAGGATGCATTATATGTGTTGGTTGGTTGGTTTTCATTATTTGTATGTGTTGGTTTGTTCTCTATATGTATGCATTATATGTGTTATAGGTACAATAATTGGATTGAAAAATGAATTGAAAATGAGGGCATAATTGGATTGAAAATTGAATTGAAAATTCCCAAAAACCAGACCTGTTGTGAAAATTGAAGGCTGCTGTGCAATTTGCACAGCAAAGCCTATGCCAACGGTTTTGAAACCGTTGGCATAGGCTCTATGTAGCTATTTTTACCAACGGTTCCTTGAACCGTTGGGATACCTTGTTGCATGGTTGTTTTTACCAACGGTTCTATGAACCGTTGGGAAAGAAAATTATTGTTGATTTACCAACGGGCAAAACCGTTGGGAAAGGTCTTTCCCAACGGTTTGGCAGAACCGTTGGGATAGGTTGATTTTTTCTGACCTATCCCAATGGTTCTGTGTAAACCGTTGGGAAAAGCCTTTCCCAACGGCTTACTTCCCCACGGTTTGCAGAACCGTTGGTATAACATATACCAACGGTTCTGCAGCCTTTCCCAATGGTTTAGAACCGTTGGGAAATGCTGGATTTCGAGTAGTGAATTATTATGTGACCTTTATACATAATATTGTTAGTTCTGTGATTTTAATTGCAAAAATATGACATACATGGTTGTGATAAGTAAGATGTTTGGAGTCTGATAAGACAAACTTAATTTTTGGTGAATAGTAACTGACCCTTATGAATAGTAATATTACCCTTATGAATAGTAATATGCCATTATGAATAGTAATTCATCCTAAATAATATTATCCTCACCCAAGAATGTATAAATAAAATTTAGGCATCTTATAAGTGATAATATGACCATAGTAAAAGTATTGGGATTTTTGTAAGTAATAAAAAATTAAATATAATGAATTAATTAATTTAATATAAAATTTATTTTCCTAAAAGGTGTTCATAAATTAAAAATTATATGTCTTTTAGTTTTAATTTAATTTTATAAGACCTTATGTAATTTTTGAAATCATTATAAAATTAGTCATAGTTTTAAAATCTTTATTTTACAAGTAAATTATGATTTTTATTTAAAAATTATACCAATCATACATAAAAAAATTATTTTTGAAAAATGGATTTCATTTTTAGATTCTACACATCGATAAATGTTTAGGATGAATTTTTTTGGATTTTTCAAAAATACTTGAATTTTTTATGAGTAATGAAATACGGTAATATACTGTATATATGTATTATAAGCTAAATGGACTATTCCAAGCATCATGGATGATGTATGCAACATTAGTTCAAATTCACATACACTTATTACTATTATTGGTCATGGAATCATCACTATTTCTTATCTTATCAAAAAATAATATACTAATGATTAAAATATTAATAAAACCCTCCTCCCCTCCACTATAAAAACCACCCACACTCACCTCTTATCTTTACTCATCTCAAGCCTTTTGTATTCACTAAATAGTGCCAAAATATCTCTCCAAGATCCTTCCCACCATCCAACAGTCGTTGGTCTCTTCAAAATACCAAATCCTCTCTCTTTAAAAGGCTCCCAAGTAAGATTAAACCAAGAGGTAAATTCCTCTTTTCTTTTCTTTCATTTTATTTTCATGTTCTGTTGTTCACTTTTCTTTCTTAACCTCTCCTCATACAATGGGTATGACAACTCCAATACCATAAATTTATTGGAATTTTTTTTATTATAATGGGAAAATTGATTACCATGTCTCATTTCCCGTCATTTTATACTAAATAAATGATAATAAAATCCGAGATGTGTTAATTTATCATATTCAAGGATGATGAGTTATCAATTTATTTTATAATCATCAATTCTGGTAATGAAACCATTTATATGGTTGAAAAATACTATTAAAAGTTTATTTTATATTATGTGATTTTCTAGAATCCATTTTCTCCAATGATTTAAAATAATAATACAAAACATGTTAATTGTGAGAAAAATCACCAAATTAATCCAAGAGTTTATCGTTAATGTTTTATACAATTATTCACCTTCCCTCCAAATATAAAAATTAATTTTATAACCACGTAATATTCTAAATGATCAATAATTTCATATAACTTCAATTCTGGACAACCATTTTCTTCCAAAATGTTTATCCGAATATGAAAATAATCGAACCAATCATGAAAACTAAGGAAGAAAACTGTCCAAAACAATGAAATTGATCCTATTAACTCATCAAAAAATAAAATTAATGAACTAAATAAGGTTATAAAAAATAAATTAAAAGTAGTTTTGTTTATGAAATTATTAATTAATCAACCTAATTTGATTATTTAGGTTATTAAGATCAAGCAAATAACAACATATGGCTTAAGGAAAGGGATCCTCTCTTTCACACATTTATTCAAGAATCTCCTCTATGTTATGTCCTTTTATGGGTAATTTATAATGTTGGGGTATAATTTATCACCTTCCCCTTACATCCCTAATGATGTATAAAAGATGATAAACCCCTTTTTCTCTCTTTATAATCTCTCCTATATACACTCGATACCATGCCGATATTCTGTAAGGGATTCTACGCGAACCTCCATTATTCCTTCGGGTTGCTCTATCTTTCTTTTACCCAACTAAAGTTATCTATTATATTTGTTCACATCATATAAATGATATTTATTCTCTCCAAACACATGCATCAAGAACCATTAATCATTCTCTTTCAGGGATATATGTATTTTTAAATAATTCCATCCTCAATACTTCCCGACTAGAAAACCCATTTTTAGGAAACATCCCGAATCTGTACCCAATTTCAAGTGTAGTCTACCATATTTTTTAATACACCATTTTTTTAGGACCAATTTTTTAATTATGAAAACCTACTTGGATAACTTCTTGTTTTTTTTAAAAAATATAATTCTTTTTTCTATTTTAAATGTTTATTAGTGTTTTTCCTTAAAACCTCACTAATGTGTTTTAATGCTAAATATTATTAAATATTATTTTCACATATTTTCTCTTCTATTTTATATCACATACCATGATATATTCTTATTTTACCTTATATAATTTCCATGTGTGTTCTGACACCTTTCTTTCATTGACCCTTTTATGATATGCCCATTCCTTATGCTTTATGACATGATTATTATACCCATTTATTTCCATGGGTGACCTTATGTTTATGATTTTTTATGTATGATTCCATGTGTTTCATGCATATTCATGAACATTTTAAGATGTGTGTGCTTATATAGTGCTCCAATTCATTGTGTAAATTTTAGTCTAATGAGACATTATCTGCAATGTTCTTGGTGGTTAGCCTTGACCTGTGTTACAATGTGCAACGGTCTTGGCGATTAACCTTTACTTGTTATCCTTTATGTGAAACAAGCCTTGAATCATTATAAAGTGATGATTTATATTTTTTTAACATTACTATGAATTCATATTTATGTTATCCCATGTTTATGTGTTATGATTCCATGTACTCCGTGCCTTTTATTTTCATTATTCCATGCCTTCTAACCCATCTGTTAAACTTGTATTACAATTCTATTTCCTTTACTGGGATTTTATCTCATCCCATCACTCATGTGATCCCCAGGTACCATTTGAATATTTTAGGTCTTAATTGAAGTTAGGATCACTTTATGAATATTAAATAAAGAATTGTTTTTTAGTCCCATGTTTTCAATTTTATATACCTAGTTTTCAATGACACTAGAGTTTGTGATCCTTGGATTTTTTCTGATGTATAATTATTCTTAATATCAAGTAATGTTATGTATAAAAGTCTATGGTTTCTATATTTGGTATCAAAGGGAGGATTAGTTATTTTTTGATATTAATAATAGAGAACTATGTTAAGAACATTAAAGATGATACTAATTATAATAAACAACCCTAAATTTTGGTAAGTATAAACTAAGTGTTTTATAAATAAATTACATCCATGTTTGGATAAAAACAGGAATAGGTGGCTTTGGAATAGATGTATATAGGGGTAAAACTTGAAAACACTACTTCAAGATAAACTTAAATGGGAACTGGTGCATGACAACAATCCTTGATTCACTCTTTGTTTTACACTCCCACGGGATATGCTTTGGGAAATTCATGAGCTTGGTATAAAACATTATTAAGGGAATGAAAAAAAAATATGATAATAATATAAGTTAAGAAATAGATATAGTATAACCTAGATTGAATCATAGATAATCGCAAGTTAGGATATAATTCTCCTTTACATGTTTATCCTATTATGTTCAAAGTTTCATTTTTATGATCAATAGTTAAGTATTTAAGCCCTCTAATTGTATGCCCTTTTTATTTCTTAGTGGCAGAAAATTAAAGAACACGTTCCAAAAATTAATGTGATAGGGAATGTGAAGATTTTCTTAATTATATTCCTGGTATGATGGGAACGTGTTCTCAAAACATCATGATTATACTTGCTCAGCTGGATCAAGTTATGAATAATAACTTGAATCATGTAGAACACCATATTCCTCTAAGTAAAGTGCTAGATTCCATTGAATCCTTCATGAAACAAAGGCCTCCCATATTTAGTGGACCTTCTGATACCATCCTCAGAGAACATTGTATTAATTCCATTAAAGAGATATTCTCTATCCTCCTGTGCTTAGAATAAGATAAATTCATACTGGTAGTTTATATTTTCGATGGGGAAGCTAATAAATGAGGGACACTGATCAAGAATACAAAGCCCTAGGAGTAAATAGATTCCATGGATTTGTAGGAATTCAAGAGAATGTTCTTCCATAAATATTTTCCCCAAAACCGCCATCTCATGATAGAAAGAGAGTCCCTCAGACACAAGCAGAAGGAAGATGAGTCAATCGGGGTGTATGAAGTAAAATATAAAATTCTTGAAAGGTATGCCTTTGGCTTTGTCCCTAACATTGAAATCAAGGTAGATTGCTTCTTTAGCGGACTAAAGCAGAGTTTACGACAAGCATTGGTGATTCGAGACTTCGATAGCTATGAAAAGATTGTATATTGTTCCCTGAAGGTTGAAATAGTGATCGGAGATTCTTAGTGGTATCGTGGGACCATGGAAAAAAATAGGGAAATGGAATCTAATATGGGTGGTTCCATAAATAAATTCAATTATGGAAAGAAGCCCAATAATCCATGTGTAAAATTTTTGTGAAGAAGCATCTTGGGGACTGTCTAAAGGGAACCAGGAATTACTTCAAATTTAGAAAGATGGGATATCTAGCTAAAAACTACCAAATATATATGAAAAATTTCACTAATGTATAATAATAAAGGATTATTCATATCAACACTCAGCATGTATTGCAGTGTTACATCTTCAAGGAGCATGATCATTATGCGAACAATTTTTCTATGATGATGGTTTTTGAAAGAAATCGACAACATCCTCTAAGGAAACAAGGAATGGCTTATGTTATCAATACTACTGAGGTAGATCTAGACAATGATGAGGTGACATGTATGTTAGTTATTCATTCAAGAATAGCGAATTTACTATTTGATTCTGGTTTAATACATTTTTTTCCTATCATTCAAGTTTAGTAAAACTATTAAAGAACCACCAAAAAAATTAGAGGATAAGTTATCTATGAGAACAGTGAATGGTGAAATTATTGCGTCCATGGTTTATAACTCCTACCTAGTTAAATATTGTGGACTAAACCTCTCCACCAATATCATCATACTCCCTTTAGTAGATTTTGATGCTATCTTGGGCATGGATTGGATATCTTTATACAAATCCAACATCAACTTTCAAGAAAGGGAGATCACTATTTACATCTTGAAGCATCCTATAGTTCATTAGAAGTGTAAAGAGGAAGATTAATCACCTTTTGAATCATTATATCATGTTTGGATATTAATTCCTTATGATCAGGCATGTCTAGATAAAATTATTGAGACACAAGAGAGAAACATGCTTGAAGACATTCCCATCGTTAGGGATTACACTGATGTATTCCTTAAAGTGTTTTTTGGTCTTCCTCCTGATTGAGAGGCTGAGTTATTAATTGAATTTATTCCAAGATCTATGCCTATATCAAAGACACCTTATAGAATGGAAACCATAGAGCTAGAGGAGTTGAAGAAGTAGTTATAGGAGATTCTGGAGAAGGGTTTTATATGCCTGAGTGATTCACCATGGGGTGAGTCTTTCCTCTTTATCAAGAAGAAGGATGGATTTATTTATGTATGCATTGATTATCCTAAGATCAACAAAATCACGACAATAAACAAGTATCCACGGCCAAGGATAGATGACTTGTTTTTTCAGCCTTATGGGGATAATTATTTCTCTAAGGTGGACCTACGGTCGAGATATCACCAATTAAAGGCAAGGAAGGAAGATATTCCCATGACTTCCTTTCGAACAACTTATGGAAATAATGAGTTTATAGTCATTCCCTTCAAACTCCCTAATGATCCAATAATTTTTATGGATTTAATGAATATAGTCTTTAAAGATTATCTTAAAAAATTTATTGTAGTACATATCGATGATATTATGATATATTCCAAGAGTAAGGAGGAACATGAAGATAATTTTAATACTATTTTAAAGACAATGAGAAGGGATAATTAGTGTGGAATATACAATAAATGTGTATTTTGGATTGAGGAAGTGTCATTCTCGGGGTATGTTATCACCAGTAAAGGGATATATGTGGACCCTTCCAAGACAAAGGTGGTCGATCAGTAGACTATGCCAACATCTATAATATATATCCACATATTTATGGGTCTAGGATGGTATTATAGACGATTTTGGAATAACTTTTCATGATTGGAAAACCCAATGACCAAGCTGAAAAGGAAGTGAGTAAAGTTTGAATGGGCTCAGGAATGTGAAGACTATTTTAAGGAGTTGAAAAAAGTGGCTAATCACTATGCCAGTAATCACAATACCAACAAGTGGAGAACTATTTGTGAGGTACAGTGTTTATTCAAAGAATGTCTTAGGTTATGTGCTAAGGAAAAATGATAAAGTGATATCCTACACCTCAAGGTAGCTGAAAATCCAATAGAAAAACTATCAAACACTTGATTTGGAGTTGGTGACTATGATCTTTGTGTTAAAAATCTGGAGGCATTATCTCTATAGGAAGAGGTATGAGATATATATTTATCACAAGATTGTAAAATATATATTCACCCAAAAAAGAGATTAATATCCGCCAGGGAATATTGATAGATCTCATTAAGGATTATGACAGGCCAATCCACCACCATCCAAATATAGAAAATAATTTGGTGGATGCTCTGAGTAGAAAGGATCCTGCATCTTTATCAATGATGATAATTAAAAAAGGATCTAATCAGCTTAGATTTTCATAGGATGAACATGTTAATCATTAAGGGAGGAAAAACGTCAATCCTTTATCAAATGATTTCCCAATCATACCTCATTAAGAAAATAAAGGATGCTTAAAGAAAAGATTTTGGAATTTAGAAAAGGGTGTAAGACATTAAAAATGGGAAATCATTTGAGTTCATGATTGATGAGGAAGAAGTTGTAATATTTGGGTCAGAATTATGTGTACCATCTGATCCATAGATAAAGAATGATATTTTGAATGATGCATATAGATCAACCTTCAATATTCACCTAAGGAGCATAAAGATGTATCGAGATCTCCGATAGAACTTTTGGTGGGACAATATGAATAAGGAGATTGTCGAGTATACATCAATGTGCCTGGTATGTCAACAAGTGAAGTATGAAAGAAAAATAACTAAGGGGGTGATGAAACTACTACCCATACAAACATGGAAGTGGGAGAACATCACCATTGACTTTGTCACTCGACTTCCAAGTACATCTAGAGAAAACAATTCTATATGGGTCATTGTGGATTGTCTTACAAAGACAGCTCACATTATCACAATTTGATAGGACTTATCATTAAATAAACTTTCATAGTTATATATATCAAATAGTTTTTATGGATGCATGGATTACCACTATCTATTTTATCCGAAAGAGATATGAGATTCACCTAGAAGTTCTAGAAATGTCTTCTGCATGCTCTAAGCACTAAACTAAACTTTAGTATGGCCTATCATCCTCAAACTAAAGGAAAATCTGAGTGAACAATTCAGACACTAGAAGATATGATGAGAGAATTTTTTATGGACTACAAAGGAGTATGGGACCAATATCTTCCACTGGTTGAATTCTCCTATAAAAATAGTTTCCACGCGAGCATCTGAATGGAACCATATGAAGCCCTTTTGGGAAAAGGTGTCGAACACCAGTGTGTTGGTATGAAGATGATGGGATTAAGCTTATAATACCTGAAATGGTTGAATAAATGGTGGATAAGGTGAAAACCAATCATCATAAAATCAAGGAAGCCCAAAGTCGACAAAAGTGTTATGCAGCCAATTATTGATGAGTCCTTGAGTTCAAAGATGGAGACTTGGTATTTCTACACATATCTCCATGGAAGAAGTTTTTGAGGTTTGGGAAAAAAGGAAAGTTAAGTCTCAAGTCCATCAGCCCCATTGATAATTTTGATCATATCTGGGTTATGGCCTATCGACTAGCACTTTCACCAACCATGTCCGAAGTACACAAGTCTTCTACGTATCCCTCTGAATGAAGTACATACCAGACAGTTCACATGCACTCTCTTCCAAGGTGGAATATTTTTAGAATGATCTTTATTATGAGGAGAACCAAATAAAGATCTTAGATCATAGAGATAAAGTTCTACGTAATAAGACTACTCACCTGGTCACTATACTACGGTGGAACCATAAGTACAAATGAACAACATGGGCACTGGAGGAGGCAATGAAGGAAAAGTACCCACATCTGTTTATGGATTAGAATTTAAAATGAAATTTCAATGGTGAAGTTTCATAAATGGGGAATAATGTAATGACCTAGTGTTTTATTAATAGAAATTCCCAACATATAATTATGTCATATAATCAAATTGGATCAAAAAACAATGAACCACTAAGTACTTTGTGACCTTTAAACATAGTATTGTCACTTCTATTATTTGAATTTCAAAAATTTGACATACCTTGTTGCGATCAGTAAGATGTTTGGGGTCTGATAAGACAAATCTAATTTTTGGTGAATAGTAATTGACCCTTATGAATATTAATGTTACCCTTATGAGTATTAATATGACCCTTATGAATAGTAAATCGTCTAAAATAATATTATCCTCACCCATGAATGTATGAATAAAATTTAGGTATCTTATAAGTGATAATATGACCATAATGAAAGTATTGGTATTTTTTTAAGTCATAAATAACTAATTAGAATTAACTAATTAATTTAAAAGGAAATGTATTTTACTAAAATGTGTTCATAAATTAGAAAATTTCTAACTTCTGTTTTGAAGATAATTTTATAAGACATTATGTAATTTTGGAAAGCATTATAAAATCTGACATAGTTTTAATATCTATGTTTTTCAAGAAAATTATGATTTTAATAAAAAAATAAATTTAATCATATATAGAAAATTATTTTTGAAAAATGGATTTCATTTTTGGATTCTATATTTCAAAAACGGTTAGTGTGAATTTTTTCAATTTTTCCAAAATAAGAGAATTTTTTATGAATATTAAATACTGTAATTTACCTTATATATACATTATAAGTAAAATGGACTATTTGTACCATCACGACGGATGTAAGAAACTTTAGTTTGAATTCACAGGAACTTATTACTATTTTTTCAGGGAATCGTCACAATTTCTTGTCTTATGGAAGAATAATAAACTAATAATTAAAATATTACAAAAACTCTCCTCCCCTCCACTACAAAAACAACTGACACCCCCTCTTCTCTTTACTCCCCTCAAGCATTGTGCATTTCCTAAATTCTCACCAAATATCTCCCATATATCCTCCGCCACGTCCATCACCCCTTCGTCTCTTCAAAATACCAGATCATGTCTCCTTAAGAGACTCTCAAAGAAGATTAAATCAAGAGGTAAATTCTTCATTTCATTTCTTTCATTTTGTTTTCATGTTCTTTTGTTCTCTTTTATTTCCTAACCTCTCCTAATCCGAATGACATGAAAACTCTAGTAACATAAATTTACTAGAATTTTATAATTCTAATGGAATAATTTAGTATTATATATCTTTTCCCCTCCTTTTATACAAAAAAAATTAAAATATTGTCTGAGATGTGTTAATTTATCACATTCAAGGACGACAGGTTATCAATTTATTTTACCATCTTCAATTCTGGTTATAAAACATTTTTTATGGATGAATCAGACTATTAAATATTTATTTTATCTTATTTTATAGTCTTTTGTAATTTTTCACATATGATGTAAAATTATAATACAAAACAAGTTAATCGTGAGAAAAATTGCCAAATTAATCCAAGAGTTTATCATCAATGTTTTATATCATGATTCACCTTCACTCCAAATAAAAAAATGACTTTATTAACCTTGTAATCTTATGGATTCTCACTAATGTCATATAACTTAAATTTTGGACAAGCATTTTCATCCAACGTGGTTATCTAAACCTAAATATAAGTGGACCGATCATTAAAACAAAGGAGGAAAACACTCCAAAACAATGAAATTGAACCTCTTAAATCACAAAAACAAAATACATGAATGAACTTAATAAGGTTATAATAAATCAATAAAATTTTGTGGAGGTTCATTAATTACTAATTAATGAACCTAATTTGATTATTTATGTCATTATAATCAATCAAAGTACACCATCGGACTTAAGGTAAGGAATCCTCCCTTTCTCATATTTATTCAAGAATCTACTCTATGTAATGTCCTTTTATGTTTAATTCCCAATGTTGGAGTATGATATCACACCATCCCCATACTTCCCTAATGATTTATAAAAGGATATAAACCCATTTTCTCTCTCATTAATCCCTCTTATGTACACCTGATACCATGTCGATATTCTGTAAGTGATTCTACCCAAACAACCTTTATTCCTTCAGGTTTCTCTATCTTTCTTTCTACCCAAATAATTTTATCTATTATATTTATTTAAATCCTATAAATTATTTGTATACTCTCAAAACTCATGTATCAAGATCCATTCATCATTCGCTTTTGGTGATATACATGTTTTTATTGATTCCCTCCTCAATAATTCTTGATAGGAAAACCCATTTTAAGGGAACTTCCCAAATCCTTACCCAATTTCAAGTGCACTCTACCCTATATTTTATGCCACCATTGTTTTTATAAAACCAATTTTTTCATTAAGAAAACTTTCTTTGATCACTTATGGTTTTTTCAAAATATTATTCCATTTTCTATTTGAAATTCTTGTCAGTGTTTTCCTTAAAATCGCACTAAATTATTTTACTGCTAAAAATTATTAAATACTCTTTTCGCATGTTTTCACTTATGTTTTAAATCAAATACCAATATATATTCATATTTTAACTTATTAATTCCCATGTATGTTTTAATTCTTTTCTTTCATGGACACTTTAATGATAGGCCAATTCATTACGCTTTATGACATGATTATGATACCCATTTCATTCCATAGGTATTCTTATGTTTATGATTGTTTTTTTATGAATCTATATGTGGAAATAATATTCATGAACATGTTATTATGGGTGTGTCCCAATAGTTCTCTAATTCAATTGTTAAAGGTTAATATCATGAGACGTTATGTACAACAGTCTTGGCAGTTAGCCTTGACTCGTGCTACCATGTGAAATAGTCTTAGTGGTTTACCATGATTAGTTATTCTATATGTGAAATGAGCCTTGACTTGTGATAATGTCTGATTTATGTGGCTACCACATTACTAAGAATTCATATTTATATGATCCCATGTTTATGTGTTATGATTCCATGTGTTCCATTCCTATTATTTTCATTATTCCATGCCTTATAACCCATGTGTTAATGTTTTATTACTATGGTTTTTTACTTTACTATTATTTTAGCTCATCCCTTCATTCATGTGATCCTCAGGGTTCCCTTTGAAGATGCAATGGCTCTAAATAAGTCAAGATATTCTTATAAATATTAAATAAAAAGTGTTTTTAGTCCCATGTTTTCAATTTTATGTACCTGGTCTTCAAGGACACTATACTTATCAATCCTTGTCTTGTTTTCTGATGTATAATTATGCTTCAAATCAAGTAAGGTTATGTGTAAAAGGCTAGGGTATCTATAAATAATATTTTGGTTTAACCTACCCCATTTGAAATTGTTGTTTTTTTAAATAGGCAATTCAAAAAGAATCCTCAATAATGTGGTGGATGAGGATTCTTTGATTTGAACCACCACATTTTAATTATTCTAATGCTATTCATGACCTCCTTATTATTCTCCTAGAGGTTTATATTTTTGGTAAAGTGTAACACCACTACCACCTTTTAATGATTCCAATGATGTTGATGATATGAGGTTGGGGGTGAAAAAAATACACAATTACCCTAGCTCCACTTCATTCCCTATTACAGTTAGAGGGAACTTTATATTCACTTCGTCATTATATACATGAATTATAATATAAGTCACATCATTCTCATACATTTACTCTTCCATTTCAACCACATTTTCTATGGATTCATTATAAAAATACTCTAGAACCAACATAACTATAGCCAATTCTTCTATGCCATTATGAGGAAAATTAGATTGAAGATATATTGTGAAAAATATGAATTAAATGGTTAAAATTTAAATGATAACCATTAATGGTGTTAGCTTCTAATTCACCACCTTCATAAAAATACCCTAAGAGTATGAATAAAGGAGTGGGAAATGGGTTCTAAAACCTTTCTTCAAAAAATCACATTTTTAATGTTTTTTTTCATCATCTAGAAGGAAGAGTAAATTATTTGAGTCATAGTTGATGAATATGGAAGGATCAAGTTGAAGAAATGTTTTGGATATTAGACCAATATTATTCTAGAAAATCATTTATCTCTTCCAATTCTAAAAAAAGTAGTTTATTATGTCCAAAACCATAATTTTATTATCTAGGAAAGTCAATCATTCTTAGTAGTGGGTGGTATTTAATTTTATAATCTAGTTCTAGGATATCTTCCTCAAAATTCAAAGCAATATTCACTTCTTCTAATGTCTCAAACTATCCTTCCACCATGCCTACATATAATTCATGTATGAAATTCAAAATAATTAATAAAGTTTTATAAATTTCTTAAAACATATTAATATAGATCTTTTATAAGGTCTTAAATAGTATATATTAATTCTTCCTCACTAATAGTCCTAGAACATCCCCTAATTTTCTTGAAATGTATATCACAATTTCATCCAATGAGGGTGAATCAAAATCCAATTTTTAAGAATTTTTAAAAACAATGAGAAAATAAAACACTGAAGAAATATCTATGCTAACAAAAAGAACTCCCCAGAAATGGGTCTAGAATCAAAATGATACCATGACATGGTTCATATCTATAGTAATTTATAGTTATCCTGGAATGTAGTATAGGCTAGAGAAGGGCAGTTTCGAAGGGAAACTCAATGGAAACTCATTGAATTATAAATTATTTTCTTTTTTTGTTCTAGTTTTAAAATAATGAAATTAGATGAATTGTGGATTTTTATTATTTGTAATTTAAAATAAAAAAAATGAAAGAAAAAATTATAAACCAATGGTGGGTGGTGTATAAACCTGGGATATGTCATTTTCACTCTCTCAAAGTCCATATATAATTAATTATATATTATTTTCACTCAATATCAAGAATCAAACCCAATTATTCCATAAAAACTCAATGTCTAAGGAAGTTGTTTTTGTTGAATAAATGATTCACTTACATATTTTCCAAATCACAATACACTTCATATGAATTTGATTTGTGAAAAAAAAATATCTTTCCTACACTTTATTTTATGATTTAAATAAATTCACACTTAAAAAATGCCATTTTATCTAAATGAATTTTTTATTTAGGAAATTAGATTCATAAAATAATAAGATGAAATAGGTATACAAATACATTATTTAAAAATTCCACAATATGTCCTTGAAATTTCAATGTTATTCAAAAAGATCATGGCATAACCTAGGGACATACATATGAAAATTTTGAGATATAAATTTATGTAAGAGAATAATCAAATAATAACATGATGAAACAAATATATGTTGGATTATAAACATTAAAATTATACCTAAAATCGGTGAGAATCATATACAAGATCAGAAAATCATGATAAAAGATGAAAAAATAATGGTTACATTGGAATGTGACACCAATATAAAATATGAAATCAAGAAAAAAAGTGAAGGATAAATGTATAGTATCATTAAATTGGTGTTCTCATGATAACATCACATGAACCATACATGGGGTATCATGAGATATAATAATTACCCAATTCACTAGAGGGATATATAATTATGGTCCCACCTATCATATTCTTATCAAGTAAATTTTTAAGTGTGCCGCATATATCATACAATATATAGAGGTGTTAAATAAATTATAATCTCATGGTAAAGGAGTGTTGGTAAAATAAATGGATCTCCCTAATTAATGAAGTATAGGTATATCTATTTTCATACCATTTACTAGAAATATGAATGGGGATTCACTATATAATTTTTGTCTTGGAAAATCATAGATTAACTTAAGCAGCATAATGGGTGTACATAAATATTCATGGAATGATTTAATGATAGTGAAATGGGTCTATCATCACATGGAAATCAAAATTACAGTAATATGGATGTTTTAAAAAATATCCCAACATGAAAAATTGGTAATAAAAATGAATAATATAAAGAAGGTTCTTAAATAAAGGGGATAAGGATAGGATTCCTTACCTTGAGAGAGCACTTATAAATTATTGGGAGGAGCTTCTTAAGATCATGAGAAAACCTTGGGAGGGTTCTAAAAAGGTAAATCTGTAGTAATTCTCAGCTCCAATGGGTTTGAAAGAATAGGAATGGGTGGTTGGGTGGATTTGTATAGAAAAGGGAGGTGAATTTTTTATTAATTTATAAACTAATTTTTTAAACAATATATGATAAGATAATCAAAACCACAAAACTAATCATTGTTTTTTACCACAGATGATATAAAATAGGAGTGGTTTCAATATTTTACATGGAATAGAATCTAACACATTAAAATAATAACCTTGGGAATGTGAAAGTGAGTGATGTTTATAATGAATTAATTTTCAAAACATTAAATACAATATATGTTTTGGAGGATTAATTAAGGGTCTATAAAATTAATCAAATAACATCAAAAACATATTATTTTAACTGTAATTTTTAATTTTTATTATATTTTTAGTATTTATAAAAAATTTTGTGGAATTTTATAACGTCATGATATATTCCATATACTTATATCATATATAATTTTAGCTAAAAAATCATCTTTCTCATAAAATAATAAAAATTTAACCATTGGGTAATTTTTTAGTGATTATTTCAAGAATAATATTTATTTTATCAAAATTGTTTTCTAAATATAATAATTTACAATTGTAATTAAAAATACCCATTTAGTAAGAAATATGAGTTTTTATGATGAGAACAGTTTATGTACCTTATAATTTTTTTACATTATAAAATTATATTATAATTTATATTTAAATAAATATTACTTAATAATAATATTTTATTATTGTAAAATTTACTTAAAAAATTCTTCAATTTATCAAAAAGTGTATCTTTATTGAAAAAATATATTTCCCCAAAAAGCAATTGGTTTTTGATCATATCCAAATCTAATTTTATCAAACTCATTATATAATTTAATAATAAAAATGATTATTTTTAAAAAATTAAAAAATATAAAAATCCATATATTATCTTTTAGATATAATACTACTTATTACACCCTAAGGTCAACCCTAAGGTCAAGGTGTGCGATGGTGAAAAATTCTTTGGCTAGATCAGTGAGCATGGTTTGAGATATGATCTTGATAAACATGAACATCTACTATAAATAGTTTTTCTCATAATTTAGTTATTGATTATCATCTAGGGATTGGTAAATGAAAAGCACAATGATTCCATCTCCCTTGAGAGATATGGTAAATAGGATTCATAGGGTATGATCATACTAGTCAAGATCACCCCTTCTTTTTTCTATGTCAATTGGATTTATCACAACCCTTAATATATAATAATCATAATGATAACTATACAATGAATATATTATAAATGGTTATGATTCTTAATAATATTTCAAATCCAATAGGATATAACTTTTACTAGTATAAAATAACCAAATTAATGCATGTGGTTTATATAAGATAATTTCTTAATAAAAAATTTATTCATTTGAAGAGTAAATTTAATTTATAAAACTTTGGGACATTATTTTATTCCCCAATTCAATAATTTTACACTTGAAATTTCATTTCAAAAACTAAAATAGATAAGGGTACTTCAGTATCTATAACTCTTTTTGTTCCAATGTTACTTCATCGAATTTTTGGTTTCACGAGAAAACATTGACCGTATGTTTTGTATTGTTTCATTGGTCTTTTCCTCCATGATATATTTTCTTCACTAGCTAATCCTAATATAATATATCATTAACCAAGGGTACCACCTCAAGATTTGGTACATGTGAGGGGTATATTATGTAATTCCTCAAGTGGGATACATTGAACACATTATGTACTTGAGATAGGTTCATTAGGAGTTCTAGTTGATAGGATATTACTCTAATGTGATCAAGAATCTCAAAAAATATGATGTATCTAGAAATAATATTTACCTTCTTACCAAACCACATGAAAATATTCCATTTCAATATAGAAGGAATTCCTTATCTCTGTCCTTAAACTCTATGTCACATCAATTATTTTTTATACATATTCTATATAAAATTTTTGGGGATTTCATATAGAATTGAGTGGTTTGAACATTCTCTTTCATATCTTAGATCTGCTCAAGTCCCATAATCTTCAACTCTCCAACTTCATCCCATTATTATGGTATATGAAACCTATTCCTATATATATCCTCACAAGGTTCCATTTTGATGCTAGAATAGAAACTGTGGTTATATGATAACTCTACTTGTGGAATGTGTTGACCCCAATATCATTGGAAAAACTTTGAACATGATATCTACATATCCTCTATTGTTTTAATGGTTCACTTAGATATACCATCAATATGAGGGTGATAATTAGTATTTAAAATCAGTTATGTATTGAATGCTTGATAAAGGATTTTCATTAACATTGAGGTAAACCTTGGATATAAATTAGATAAAAAAGGTAGTTTCACTCCATGAAGTCATAACAATTATCTTATTTATAGCTTGGTGAGTTGTTCTACAGATAAATATTTCATGATATCCATGAAATGTACTGGTATTGTAAGGTAATATATTACCATAAGATGGTATTATTTCCAATAGATATCCTAGGGTCATGTTGTTTCCCATTTCAAAAATGGTATGTTAAATATTTTCATCATACTATTAGACTTCTGTCATTAATACTTAAATTATTTCCATACCAAGAATTGGGATACAAATTTTATAATCTTTTTATTAATTTTTTCTCACTAGATGTTTTTTTATTGATCATTATACATTTTAGTTTTTCCTGGATGAATACTGAATAATGAGATATAAAAATCATCAAAAATTTCCCCCCATCAATTCTAGTTTTATGGGACAAATATCATGGTTCTAGCCATTATAAATCCATCTTTAGAAAAGTTAAAATCCATAATATTCTAGACCGTTTACTATAGATCCACATCATCTTTTTGGGCCTCCTTGGTCCTCTCAAGAGTATATGGTTGAGTTTTATTTTATAAATGTAGGAAAAATATACTTTTATTATTCAAATTTCATCATTATCATATCTATTAAAAATGGATCCCTTTCAATCTTCATCATGTATAAGGTTTCATGATCCTTTCTACTCAAAGAATCTACCAATTTGTTCTCTTTACTAATATGGTAATGTATTTAATAGTCATAATCCATGATAAGATATAACCACCTTAATTAGTGCATATGGATATCCTTTTTTATGAATATATACTTGAGGTTTTTATGATCTATATACACATCACACTACACCTCGTAGAGATAATTTTACAAAATATTAATTATGAATAACAAAACAACAAATCCTTAATCATTTATTTGGTATTTATTCTCATGGATCATTAATTTGAGAGATGCACTAGCTATAACATTTTCATTTTCATGAGTACACAACCTAGGACCATTTTAGATTTATCATTGTAAATCATAAATCCTTCCCCACTGGTGGCTATTGTGAGTACATGTGCATCGATTAGCATTTTATTCTACACTTTAAATATTTATTTCCATTCATCATTCCAAGAATTCACTACCCCATTTTGAGTTATCTTATATAGTTTGATTGAAAATCCCGAGATGTTTCTAAAAAATCAATGATTGTACTCAGATGATACAAGAAAACTACAGATCTCCATCATAGATTTTGTTATGGGTTACTCTTGAAATACCTCTATTTTTGAAGGATCACAAGAGATTAATTTATGTTTGGTAACATTCCACTTGAATTTTACCTTCCCCATCCAAAAATCTCATTTAATTTACATTGAATACAATTTTTTTTTACACAATATCTTTATTATATAACTCAAATACTTCCCATGTTCCTCTTTACTTTATTAGTAGCTATGAATATTAGCTATAAATAAAAACACTAATTTTTTGAGTTAATAAATAATGTCTTTATTGATTAAGTCCATGGAAAAAATAGGGAATTAGTGAGTCTAAATGGAATCAGTATGAACTCATAGTTCCCATACCTTGTATGAAAAAAAGATTTGGGGATATCCTCTTTGTTTACCTATACATGATAATTTCCTAACCAAAGTAACACCTTATAGAAGTGTTGATATACATTTAGTTTATCAAACAAGTAATCAATCCATGAAAGAGGATATTTTTTCTAAATCAAGATCTTATTGACTTCACAATAATCAATACAGAGTCACATTGACCCATCCTTCTTATTGATAAAGAGGATAAGCACACCCCATAGTGGTGCACATAGGTGTATAAACCCTTTATCTAGATTATCCTTTAGTTTATTCTTTATATCTTTATGTTCTATATAATACTTTCAATATATGTTCTTTTATATTATACAATATATAGGTATAAACTCATTTAACAACTAAAATTCGTGTCTAGGATGAAGACTTGGTAATTATTTAGGAAAGACATTAGTTATTTATGTCTCAATAAGAATGTAATCGTGGGTGATATTTTCATTTCTATCAGTTATTTTATCTAGATATTATTTCTCATAATACAATAATATCCCTTCTTGATATGACTATACCAAAAGAGATTCATCCTCCTATATGAATATTAAAATAATCAGAGAGTGATCTGTGATACAGAGTGTAATTTCCTTCTCTCATAAGTTTATGTTTTCTATATACATGGAAAGATATTTCATACCCATAATATCGTCAAATTATTCAATATGGAGTATAAAAAGCTCCACTAATAGGTTAATATCATAAATATGTAATGGGGAGAAGTTGTATATTTGGAAATAATAATTTCCTCAATTTTAAACTTCAAATATATATCCACTTCCATGTTTTTTTTGGGTGTTTGAATAGTTTTACAAATGTTAGGTGACATGAAATAATGCACAAAACCAGATTAAAGTAGTATTTTTTCTATCCATGAATTAATAAGTAGAATACCTATCACTACATTGTTTTAAAGATCCACCATATTAGTTGTGATGGAATAATATCACCCTTTCTCTCTTGGCCTTGGATGTTGTAATCATTAGTTGTATTAGAAAACACTTGGAATATAGCATTGGTTGAAAATTGTCTATATTCCTTGTAATTGAAACATTATACAACTGGATGAGGGTTGATAAGATTATTACTTTATTCCATCATATTGGTGGGTTTCTTCCATGAAATTTTCTTCTTTTTTTCCCTTCATTTATACAACTAAAACACTTCCATGTTCCTATTTAGAAGTTTCTAGGATTATTCTTCCCAAACTTTTGAAAAATGGGGTGTTGGAATTTATTACCCTATGAGTTTCTCCATCATACCACCATAATAAAAATCCATAATCTGGTTACTATCTCTAGACCCATGAGACCATTGATATTCACAAATCTTCATTTTTTTAATTTCAGGGAACATTATACAATTTCATTTTTTGTATCATAGTACAAAATCATCAATTTTACTTGTAGACTTGGTTTCATCCCACCATAAAAAAATCTATATTACTTTTTGGGGTAATGAAAAAGTCAAAGGTATATCATGCAAGTATTTTGATGTACACCTCATATACCTTAATGGATTTTTCTTCATTCCACTTGAGGCTATATAAATACCTATCCATTTTAAGTTTTGGAGTTTGAGGAAAATACTTATCATAAAATATTTTCCAAAATTATTTCCACTCCACCACTTAGATATATTCCTTGAGCTTTATATTTTTGATCCATTTCTACCATTGATCAGCTTATCCCATCATAAAATAAATGGAAAGCATGAAAATATTTTTCTCAAAGCAATAAAGGAGGGAGATGATATTTTAAATAGAGTTGATACATTTTTATGTGACTAAAGGATCCGAAGATCCACTAAATGACAAAGACCTTTATTGGATACAGTTTTCAATTTCAATATTTTATTTGTTTTTGGGTTGTGCGTATTCCTACTAATTCATGTTTCTATTGAAATATTTATTTTTTTAGAAAGTATTTTCATGAATGTCTTAATCCCTTCTCCTATTATTTATGGAATGTCATTTGTGGTTTCATCACATTTCCCCTCACATTGGTTGTTGACTGGGTTCCACTTATTCCTAGACATTGACTTAAATAAAAGGAAAAATATGGATGATAGTTTTAATACTATTAAACATATAAAAGGGATACTATGAATATTGAAGGGATAACTCGTGAATTACATATATTCCTCAACCCAATAATTTCTAGGGTCCAATATATGTTTTACATAAACTATTTTGTAACATAAAATATTATGTGACTTTTTTGGTCCCTTAATAAGGTTCTTAATGAGCTTATGAGTTTCCCAAATCATATCCTTGGGGAGTTTCAATATCGGTGTGTATGAAGTCCCATTTTTTATGCACTGGGTGATGATCCTGTCAAGCCCAATGCACCCTTTTCAGTGTTACTACACCTTTATAACACATTATCAGAGCCACATAAAATTGTAGTATCTTGACAGGGTTTTATTTTCCTAAAAACCACATACTTTATAATTTAGAATTTTTTTCTTCTATGAATACCTTTGTTTTGTCTTATCCCTAGGAAATTCCTTAGGGTTTTATAATCCTATTCTCTATAAATAACTAAACTTAACTCTGACACCATCTATGAACACCCTATCTTTTATATATTTTATTTCATGATTTATTACATAATAGAACAACTAATAAAATACAAAAAGATAAAAAAAATTACTGATGTATTTTTAATATTAGATACATAACATAATAACATGGAATAAGGATTCAAATAAATTATTTTCAAACTCCACAACATGCCATTAAAATTTCGCTATTATTCTAAAACTGCAAGAGATAACCAGGGGATGCACATAATAAAGGGGTGAGTAATAAAGCCTAGTTATGGAATAAAAATAATAATAACATATTTAAAATAATATATGTTATAAAATATGAATATTAATTGCATATAAAGTAGGTGAGAATCATAAACATGACCATTGAAGCATGATATAAGTTGATAACATAAAAGAAATATTAGAATAGGACAAAAACATAAAATAAGAAATAATAAAGATAATTAAAGGCTAAAATCTAAGTAATTATAACATAATGTGCTTAAAATAACCTTTGATTCCCCATACATGGTATATAATAAGATTAAAACATTAAAATAATTCATTATAGGGATATATAATTTTAGTCCCACCCATCAAATTCATATAATGTTCATGAATAAGTGTAACACATAGATCTTACAACATAAGGATGTATTCCATCAATTTTAATCCCAAGGTTACGAAATCTGTGTTAAATACATATAAATCCAAAATAAATGATTTATAGGTAAATCTAGGTGAAAACCCTTGAGTGGAAATGGGGATAGATAGTCACTTCACAAATGTTTGGTATGGAAAAGTGAAAAACCATTTCATCAAAATTACAGGGGTGAATACATATTTATGAAAGGGTATAATGATATTGTAAGTGGTATCTCATCACCTATACATCATAATAATAGTAAAAAGTATGTGTAAAAATAATATCCTAACATGAATAATTGTGAATCAAAAGGAATTATGCAAATAAAGTGCTTAAATAACGAGGTAAAAGAAATAAACCTTTACATTGAAAGGGCACTTATAAAATCTTGTAATGAGATTCTTAAGAGATTTAGGGAACCTTGGGAGGGATTTATAGAGGTAATAGAAGACTAAATTCGTGATATAGTGGTTTTGAGTAAATATGAATGGGATTTTGGATTTTTTTTGAAAAAAATACGGTAAGTTATTTTAATTTCTAAACGTAGGTTTTGGAATCTATAAAATAATATAATAAAACCCCATAACCTATGATTTTAACATGGTTTATACCAAATAATATTGGTTTTAAATATTTTATAAGTTGAAGAACCTAACTCATTAAAATTATACCCTGGGTGATGTTTAAGTTAGTAATGATCAAATGGAACCAATTTTAGAAACATAAAATACAATATAGGTTTTGAAAGATTCATTAAGGGTATATAAATTTAATAAAATAACTTAAAAAAATTATTTTAAAATAGAAACTTAATTTTGGAGATGGATACACTTTATAATATTTATTTCATCACTTTTCGTCATTTATAATGTCATAATACATACCCATAATTATATTGTGTTTAATTTTTACCAAAAAAACTTACTCCCTCAGATTTTTTGTGAAAACTTTACCATTGGTTAATTTCAACATGATGATTTCCAAAATAATATTTATTTTTTTAAAATAATTCTCTAAATAATATAAATTAAAATTTTTTATAAAAATTTCTCTTTTTTTAATAAATATTGTTTTATGAAAACTATTTTTGGAGTATATAAAATTACTTTGGATTTTATAAAATTATAAAATCATTAATATTATAATAAATATTATTTAATGATAAAAATAATGTTTTGATTTAAACTATATATCCCACAAATATACAATCTCTAGTTTATCATATTGAAACATAATTTTTATCAGAATACTTATTTAAATTAATAAAAAAAGATAAATAAAATTATATTATTAATAATAAAAATATAAAAATACTTATTTTTAGTGTCCAGGTTTATAATTCCTTATTACACTAGCATATTCTTTAAGGGTAAGGAGGTTTATGGAGACACAATCCTAGGGTAGTGCAGAGAATATTATTTATGTCCTATTTTGATAAGATTGAACATCTCCTTTATTGGTTTTTTTGAAACGTTAGTTGTAGAAACACATCATGGGCTTGGTTGAGGGAAACTGTTATGATTCCATAACCTTATAAAAAATTGATAAATGTGTTTCATGTGGAATAGAATTAATGGTAAATTTTATTATTTCTTTTTTCTTGGTCAATTGGATTTTTCATAACCCTTAATATCTACTAATCATAACGATCATTATACAATGAAAATATTATCAATTATTATGATTCTTATTAGTCATTTAATTCTGATATGATATAACATATAAAAGTCTGAAATAAAGGAATTAGTTCTTGTGTTTTCTATAAATTCATTTCTTAAAAATTAATTTATTCATGTGAAAAGGGAATATTATTTACAAAACATCAGTTCATTAAATGATTTGGCATGAAATATTTTTTCATTATATTTTTGGTGAGAAATAATATTTTTATAGATGAAATTATAATGAACATAAAAAAAGAAATATAAAAATCTAGTGATTTTTATTATTATGACAGAATACTTCTATCAGAATTAACAAAACTATAGTGGTGTGTGAGTGACTCCTATAGAAGATAAAGAGATAAGGTGAGTTTATCGTAAGATAACAAGGAATCTTCTAATTTAGTTGTTACCAACCATAAAGAAATAATACTTCAGTCATTGGGTTTTGTTATAAAAAATCAATAAATGGATCTATATCTACAAGGATAAGATACATTACATGATTGTTTTGGAATTATTTGGTATTTTTAAATATGAACAATATATTGTTTCATTGAGATCTATTATGATCGATGTTGATTTTATTTATAAAAATATTATCTATGATTTATCATCTCATATGTTTTTCCTTAAAAAATATCAATGTTTTTTAATTATAATGGTTATGTTTTAGAATGTTTAGATCAAAAAATTTTCATAAGGAAGACAAGATTTTAGTGTTGGAAGAATGTAACGCACCTATGAGTTGAGGTATTCTAGGTATAAAAAGTTAGAACACCTTCTAATGGGTTTAATTTGAGTTATTTTAGTTATTAGAAGATAAAAATTTAGAGAGGTATAAAATTTTGGATTAAACCCATTAGGTTTATAGACATCTTTACAACTTATTGTTGAAGTAAGTTGGTTTTATAATATCCTTTTTAGGAGTGCTTGAATTTTGATTCAAGGATATCCACATTTTATAATTATTTTCTTACACTATATTAATTAAATTCATCTAGAGTTATTGTGTTTTGTATAGTATTAATATCCACTATTATTTAATATATAATTTTTTATAACATAACATGATCATATGATCATATTTCCAATCAATTTTAAACTTAACGGTAATGGAAAATTGCAAACTATTTTTAAATAAAAATTCAACCCCTCTTATGATGTATATATGTAACTTATTTGGGATAACCTTTGATATGGAAGCTTGTTTATAACTTAAATTCATCCTGCCTATATTTTCTAATAGATTGTCAAAATTTGTCTTAGTTTTACTTCTAACACTAAATATGTTATATAAGAAAAATTCTCTAATTTATATTATGGTAGGAATTATATTTTTAACTATTGATAATTTAAATCCAAGAAAGATAACATTTTTTTATGGAGTAGATTATAATTATAGGCATGACTATATGAGATATTTCTTCATTAATACTGGTGATGATAAATTTCTTTTGATGATTAGTAGTTATAATGTTATAGAGAAATATGTTGTTCATATTAATCATGAAGAAAATATAGAATATAAGTATAATTACAATGTGATAAATACTCTTATGTGTTCAAGGAATATAAATACCTATAGTCATATATCATCTTGTGATATGGTGAAAAAAATTAGATGATTCCAGAAGTGATACCATTTAGAACGTCTAATGTGTTAGAACAGAATCATATTAAAAAGATATAATGTGAAGGATAAAAAGAATAATAGAGTGTCCTTTAGATATACTTCCTATAATTTAACTTTGTATGATTTTAAATCTTGTGATAATGTTTATAAATATCATGATTCAAAGAAATAATTTATACATTCAGATAAAATTAGTTCGGGTGATAATGAGAATGAACATGGTCAAATTTCTAGAATAATTAATAGAATTGATTGAAAAAAAATTCTATATACTCATAACAAGGAAATGAAGAATATAAATGAAAATGAAGAATAATTAGATGCCATTTTTTTCCATTTTCTATGAATATAATAATACATTTTATATTATATAAAGTTGTATGAAATTAAGGAAGGAAGACTATATATAAAATATGTATCTTAAACGTATATGTAATAAGAGTTTGGAATCATTGGACACTTAGAGTAATATTGAAGGATATATTGATTTTAATAGTTCACCAGAAGATAGTGAATGGGAGATTCGACTGACCATTTGACTTTGTTCAAATATTCTAAAGGATGAAAAACTCTCTATAGATAATTCAACTAAAAAATCATAGAAAAACATAACATATGATTATACCTTTACTTATACATTAGATGATGATTATTTAATTTCATCATATGATGAAAAATATAATCCTTCAAATGATGAAGAAGTAAATTCATTGGCTGATGAAGATTTTATGAAAACATTTGAAGAAATTGTTACATATGTAACCCTTATGGATAAGGAAAGTATAATGTTGGAAAATAACTATTATTATAAAAATGAAAATAAAATTAAATCTAAAAATGTAATTTCAAAATTAAATTATGAGGTTTCAAAACATTCAATATAATTATATTCTACATTTATATATAGTTCAAATTTAGATATTCAGAATTTATTTTCTGAAATTAAATTTTAATTCAATAGATTAAATAAACTATTTTATAACTATACTATAGGAAAATAAAATTTTGAAATAAATGTATAAACAATTAATAAAATCTCAAATATATAATAGAATAATATTTACATTAGATAAGTCACATTTTTGACCAACTAATTTTGTACCTAAAAGTGATCTGTTTTGCACTAAAAGTTAAAGGAGATGTGACACGTACGTCGTTGAATATGATGTCAAAGTTTAAAAATTTGTAAATCATACTTACAACTGTATAGTGGTTTGTTGGGTTGAACCCAAGGGAAGGCTAACAGTGAGATGACTAAAAATTATATACTCTAATTAACCCACTGATGTTAGTAGTGGGTGACTTTTAAACATTTTTATTTTCTTTTATATATTTTTTTGTATTTTTTTATAGGCAGTAATGAGAAAAAAATTAAGTAGGAAACTAAGTCTTAAACTAGAGTAACGATAAAACTATTGTAATATCAGTGAACTAAAACAAAGAAACAAGGACTAAGAAACATAAAATGAAGGGATAAGACTTATAAATCTAACTCTACTGGTTGAATAGAAATCATCTTCATTTGTTTACTACTGAATCCATTACCTCTAAAAATGACCAACTAAGATCCCTCCAAAATATTAATCTCTAATACAAGTGAATCTAGAAGTTCACCTCCACTAGATTAACCCAACAGTGAAAATAATTGAATTAAAGATACTGGAATAAATCTCACCGATTTAATCCATTGGAAATGAATTTTAGATTTGAAAAGGTAATCTTTGATCTTTTACCCCAAAATATTAGGGAGTTAAGAAATTAGATTCATGTGGTGTGAAAACAATATAAATTATATGAATCAGATTCACCATCACCAGTTTAATCTTCTTCTTTGTTTTAAAGAAACAAGTGAAGATGAGAAATAAAATCACCACCAGATTTAAATTCCATGAACTCGATGAGTTTAGTTGAATGTCATATTTTATTCAAATGAAAATCCAATAACAGCAAAAATGAACATCACATAGATGGGTAATGATAGGCGAAAAGAGATCTCCCATATGAACTGTAATCATGCGGCTCTACTGGTCCTTAGGTCTCCAAGAAGAGGTTCTCTATGTCTTTTTCTCTCTCCCAATTGTCGAAGGAATGATTAGCGTAGAATATGAAATTATATCAATCTCTCTTTCTCTACTGCCTCCTTATCCCTTTAAAATTCTATTGTCATACTATTTTTTTTCTGCCAAAGCTTCCACTGAATTTATTTTTTCTCCAGTAATATCACCGAAAATGTTACTTTTTTTTTGAAAAGAAGGAAGGATAACATTAATGGTGAAGATCAGTAGACATACAAATGCAAATCCATGAAGGGAAATTGTCTAGCCAGAGCTAGTTGTCATCAAAGGGGCCTGAGGCCGCCAGCTGATGGGCCACATTGTTTCCTTCCCTTTTGGTAAAGGAGAAGGTGCAGCAAGAGAATCCTTGGCGAAGCGAGTGAATTCTTCTGATGATAAAACCAAATGACTGGAGTCTGTCGTCATTATGGTTAATAGCATCGATTACGGTGAGGTAGTCAGATTCAATGATGATATCAACCCATCCATGTTCTACAAAGAGTATCATACCTGAAAGGATGGCAGAGGCCTCAACTACTGCAGGTTCCCAAAAGGCATGATGTGATTCATATTTTGCAGCAATGATTTGCCCCAGATGATTTCGGGCCAGGAGGCCGAGAGCAACAAGCTCATCCTTGGGGAGAGATGCGTCCATGTTTAGCTTAAGAATCCATTTAGTTGGGGGATTCCAATGAGGGGGACAGGAGGGGGTTACACCTGGAATATAGTGTCATTTGTGGTCCTTCCAGCTCCCAATCCATGAAATGGCCCGTTCAATCCATAATTTAGGAGGTTTATGAACGTGGTGAAAAAAAACATCGTTACGCCGAACCCAAATGATCCAGGACAGGGTGCAAAGTGAACATGCATTATTCGATGAGAGAGAGGATCACCAACAAATCAGAAGATCGGGGAGGTCAGAGGCAATGTCCAGTGAAGCATCTAAAGTCATGCCCCGTTTATTCCAAATTTCTTTAGCTCCCGGGCAGTGAATGATGGCGTGCAAAAGAGTTTATGGAATTTTTGAGCAGAAAGGGTAGGACTCGGCACTGGCCATATGTCGGAAAACGAGAAGGCTCATTATAGATAGGGTGACCATGCACACCTGCCACCAAAAGTTGTGTATTTTTTGGGGAACGTTGAGCTTCCAAAGCGGTTTCCATGGTCCCTCTTCCCGGTTGACAGAGTGGTTTCCAAGAGCAAGTCTGTAACCAGATATCACCGTATAGTTTCTCGATATGTCATTGGTCCAGAATAGATGGTCGGGGCCTGTATCTGGGACCCAAGGGATTCTTAGGATAATTATTTGGTCTCTTTCATTAAACCATTCATGGATCTTTTCCACACACCACCCCCGGTCCTTAGTCTGAAAAGAGGCAGCTGACAATGGCGTCTTCAAGACCTGGTTGGGCGAGGGATGTAGCCCTCATACCATCCTTATCGATCAGCTAGAGATCGGTCCAAATGTTGACAGATGAGCCATTCCTAATACTCTAGCCCAACCCTTTTTCTAGGAGATTTCGGGCCCCCCAAATGCTTCTCCAGAGGAAACTAGGACGGGGGCCAAGAGAGGAAACATGGAAGTCTGTGTGGGGAAAGTACATAGCTCAGAGTACCCGTGCACAAAGAGATGATGGATGGTTAATAAGGCGCCATCCTTGATTGGACAACATTGCATCATTGAAGAGAAGAAGATTTCAGAATCCCATCCCTCCCTCCGACTTGGGTTTGAAGAGTTTCTCTCAGGTCATCCAGTGGGGTCTATTCCTTCCATCATTTTTCCCCCACTAGAAGTTGGAAGTACGTGTATGGATCTGATTGACGATGGCCACAGAGTGCTTAATTAGGGACATAAAATAGCTGGGGATAGACTAGATGACAACTTTAATGAGGGTTTATTTTCCTGCTTTGGAGATTCTTTTTGGGGTCCAGCCTTGAATTCTTTTCTCAATCATATCCACCAGAGATGCAAAGATTTATTTTTTGGACTGGCCAATCACAGTGGTAGCCTGAGATACTTATGGTGTTTATCGACCATATGGATGCCTGTTGATGCACAGAATTCATCTCTCTTAGAAAGATGCACCCCTTCACTGAAAGAGATTTCTGATTTTCCGTGATTGATAGACTGCCCAGACGCCCTCTCATAGTGCTGAATCGCATGGCTGATCACCTGACACTCATTTATAGTTGCTCTGGAGAAAAGGATGCAGTCGTCGATGAAGAAGAGATGCGACACTGGTGGTCTTTCATGGCAGACCTTTTCCCCATGAATAGAATTAGAGGATGCATCCCTGGAAGTAAGGTTAGAAAAAACATCAACCACCAAGATGAAGAGAAATGGGGAGAGGGGATCTCCCTGGCGCAGGCCTCGTGTTGGGGTGAATCCTCGGGTGATATCCCCACTGACCTTGATTCTGGATGAGACATTCGAGATGCAGTGCATGGCTATATCTATACATTTAGTGCAAAATTCATTTTCAGCATCACGACTCTAAGGAAATGCCCTTCCACTTTATCATAGGCTTTGGTCATATCTAGTTTTCAGGACATGGTTCCTATTTTCGCGGTGGAGTGTGTTTTCATAGAGTGGAACACTTCATGGGCCACAATTGCATTATCAGTGATCAGTCTCTTGGCCACAAAGGCACTCCGGTTTTCGGAGATAATATCAAGAAGCCAAGGGCGCAACCAATTGACAAGGATCTTTGAGAAGATCTTATAAGAGACATTGTAGAGGCTGATAGGTCTAAAATCAGGGATCGCTAGAGGTTTCTTGATTTTGGGAATGAGGATGAGGACAGTTTCTTTGATGGTGGAAATGCTTGTATTCCCCGCCCAGATATTTTTTATCATTTTGCAGATGTCGGGACCGATGATGCGCTAGTATTGTTTAAAAAATAGGGCATGGAATCCATCCAGTCCCGGGGCCTTAGTGGGGTGGATATGTTTCTGAGCCAGGCGTATCTCGTCATTCGTCACATATTTGGTAAGCTACCGATTGATCTCTTCGGTGATCACAGGTCTGATGCATTCTTCCACCTTAGCAGACATGAAAGGAGTTCCTGTAGAGAAAAGGTTCTGGAAGTATAATGTCAAAGCTTCATGAATTCCAATGGTGTTAGAAAATTTTCTTCCATCAGGTTGTGAGATACACGTGATAGAATTTTTCCGGCACCTAGTTGATGCTTTCTGGTGTAAATACCTTGTATTAGTGTCCCCTTCTTTAATGTGGATGTCCCGCACTTGCATTGCCCAGAAGCATTCCTTAACACGCAGGGCCACGTCCAGCTCTCTTTGGGTGGCACCAATCTTGGAGAGATTTCAATTGGATGGGGGATTCCTGAGTAAGTTGTGTTGTTTCTTTTCTAGGACATCACAATGCCTATTAGGGTGGTGGAATTTCTTGTTTCTCCAAGATCTCAGATCGGATGCTACCTGTTGGAGATTGAGGCCAACATCTTTGTGAGAACTCTTCCAGTTTGATCGGACCACCTCTTCGCATTCCTAGTCTTTTGACCAGAAGCTCTCAAATCTGAAGGGTTTGCTGGAATGCCTATTACGTTCACCTTGAGTGCAGTCAATGAAAATTGGGTAGTGGTCCGAACAGTTGAGTGTCATGTGGCCAATGTGGAACATGCTGTAGAGATTTAGCCATTCAGTTGAGCCCAGAAATCTTTTAAGTCGCTCAGCAATGCGAGTACCATCCGTATTACCTCAGAACCATGTTAAGGGATCACATGTGTATCCCAGATCGACCAGGTCTGCCCTAGAGACCGCGTCCTTAAAATTTGACATCGGTGCATAGGGTCGGACAATTCCACCCTGTTTTTCCTTGTGGAACATAATCTCATTGAAGTCCCCTCCAAAGAGAATAGGGCTCGGGAGATCATGACGCAGCTTGCATAGAAGATCCCATGATTTCCCCTTCTCATTATGGGGCGGCTAGCCATAGAATCCCACAAAAGTCCAAGGCGGGGCGTGGTCTGCCTGAATGGATGCAACCACATGGTGCGAAGATAATGAAAATATCTTGATGTCGATATTTTCCTTCCATAGGAGACAGAGTCCCCTAGAATGGCCTTGTCTGGAGACCGGGAGGCAGCCTTGGAAGCCACATTTCAGAGCAATGTCAGTGGTGTCCTTGTTTTCCAGTATGGTTTCGGACAGGAAAATCATATCGTGGCGACTTTGGGCGCAATTGCGCTAGAGAATGTGAACCGTTCGTGGGTTGCCAAGCCCACAACAGTTCTAGCATAAGACAATCATTGATCTAGGTGGGGCTAGGTCTCACCCGCCTCCGCCTTTGAGCTCTTCGAACATGATTTTCCACCCATCGTTTTCCATCTTTTTGGGGAGTTCCCCATTGACTGGCTTGTTTCAATTCGTCTTTTCAGTTCCATGGGTTTAGGGTCTTGCAGTTTACCGTCTCTTTCTTCATGTTGCACCCTTTTCCAGGTTCGACGGGTGATTGGGCCAGGTGGTGGAGTTCCTGTCATCCCATATTCACCCTGCGATAAGATGTCGGACTTGGTCCTTTCTGAATCAAGGTTGGGATCAGGTGGTTCAAAGTGCATCTGCTTTGGCTTCGGGCTTTTTTCTGGTGGGTCTTTTGGTGTCGTCATTGGCTCTGTAAATGTTGGGACAGTTCCTTTCAGGGACTTAGGATATATGCCAGTTTCCCTCTGAGTGGTTGGGCCATCTTTAGGGATTTTTGGTGGTCCAAACATAAAGACTTCTTCATGTATAGTTTCCGCCCGTCTGGTATGGACCCATGTGAGACGGTCACGGTCCTTTTGTTTCTTCGTCTCAGGGATGACGGCATATCTAGTCGATTTGGCTCGGAGCCATGGACCATATTGAAGGATGAGAATACTTGATTCATTCCTTTGTTTTGAGACACACGCTCTTTCTAGATGGTCGAGACGTCCACAAAAGAAACAAAAGACTGGGAGTTTCTCTGGGACACACACATCTTTAGAAACACCCACGTAACTATGTCAATTGACCCACTGGTGGTTTGTTTAAGTTGAACCCAGACATCATTTCGGTTCGGGAATAGATCTGCAAAACTTAAACAATGCAAAAAAAATAGTTAAAAGTTACGAATTTTATAAATATTTAAATATTTAATTAACTATGTTAGTTTATAAATATTTGTAATTATTTAGAGACAATTAATTATAATATTGACTAATTATTAATTCAATTAAAATATTTATTATTTTATTAATGTTAAAATCAAAATATAACTAAATTTACGATATTTTTAAATTTATTTAATCATTGAAGATAATTATTTATTAAATATTGTCATTAAAAAACTAAATTATAATTATAATAATTATTAAAGCAAATGATTGATATTTATTAACTCAATTATTTTCATTAAAAATTCAATCTTACTTTTATATTATTAGTAGTATAATTTCATTTTTATTATTTGCGTAATATAATTTGTTTTGTATTCATTTTTATTAATTTTTAATTAATTAATTTTTTTTATTAAATTCTCTCTCCTCCACCCATCCTCCTCTGTACACTACCACAGGCGGAGATTCTGGTTTTCTAGAAGCCTAAGTGGGTGACGGTTGTGGAGGCTTCTCCTTCCTTCTCCAGCAACTCGCGACCTCCTTGGTTCTTAGCGCCCCCCCCCCCCCCCACCCCCCATATTCCCACAACATCAACTCTACGCACGGGTTCTGCTCATGGTGGTTCGGGTTGAAGCGGCTCCTCCACCACAGTGCACTTTATGTCGGCGATTATAGATCCTCGGTCCACAGGTCGCATCGTCTCCTCCAACAGTGGAGAGACCAACTTGCGGTTGCGATGGGTATAATCTTATCCAGCGTCCACGACTCCATAGCGTTCATGATTTCTTATCTGGGGCTTTCCGGGTTCATATCTGTGTTCATGGTTGAATCAGCCAAAGGTGGGATCAAATTACAAAAGTGAAAATATTCAACAAAATGTTTAAAATTAATTAATTAAATCATAAAAAATTTAATTTAAAGATGTGCAAAATAGTCAATTTAAATGCCACATCAGGAGGTCAATAAGCAAAACAATATTCATTAAACCAAAGGTTTTTTTGTATGGAGATTTGATTTCTATTGTACTAGAAGCTATTCAACACAAAAGAGCTATTTATATGCATGTTCCTACACTTTTATTTGATAACGTAATCGAACCCAGAAATGTTTTGGTACTAAGAACGTGTTTTTATTTCGTTCAATAAAAGAGGATGAGTACCCATATATATAATAAATGGTGCATGGAAAGTTGTTGTCTCGATACATGATTCTAGAAGATTCCAATTTCAATAATCCAAAAAAGTTAAATTGAGGAACAAAAACTTTTGGAGACAATGCATCAGGTTAAATCATCAAAATTAGTGATACTTTATTTCTGTAAAAAACATTAATTTTAAATGACATATTAGTTTTAGTACTTAAGAACAACCTTATTTTTCATTAGTTAACTACATAATGATGGTTACCATGTGAATTTTAGGAAAGAGAAATGTACTATTCAAAATTAAAAAGGCACTTTAATTCAATCTGTTAATAGTCATGAGAATTTTTATAAACATGAATTCGAATACGTAACAATTCATAACTTAACATTCCAAAGTGAAACTAAATATTTATCTTGTTTGACGCATAGAAAACTGGAAAATTATAAATTTTGAAATCTGGATATATATTTTTAGAATTGATAAGATAGATATTTACTCAAACATAAGTTTTAACCAACAAGAGTATATGATCATTTTCAATTTGATAAAAAACCTAAGTTTAGTTTTAAATTGAAAGGTGATGTCTCTACTTTTGATGTTTACAGTTAGAGGGAATGGATTTATTTTGTCTTAAAAATATTGTATATATAGTGGTAAAACACTATATGTATGTACTGGTTAATGATTCAACTATATTAACTAAGGTATATTTTATTATATAAAAATCAAGAGTACTTTCTAATTTCAACAACTTTCATGCTTCTATTAAAAATGAGAAAACCCATCCTTTTATTTCTATCTAGTTTGATCATGGTGGTGAGTTTTTAATCTTGGATTTTGAAACTTTTTAAAGTAAGAATCGTATTTATCATTACCTTTTATCATTAATAACTAGTTAATAAAATGGTGTAGTAGAATGATTAAATATAACTATAGTACATTAAAAATAATTTAGGAATTATTAATGTATATTGATCTTTATTTTCTGATGCTTTCCCTGGGGCACACATCGAGGTAGCATCACACATTTCATTACACTCACATCCTCTCTTTCCAAAGGTGGGTGGCCTCCTCCACCAATGTTTGGGATATTGGATCCTTGACCAAATAAGGTTGATGGGAATATGGCATCTCCTTTAATGGATTATTCCTTGGTGTTCATTTCATAGTCCATGTCTCCCTAATATATTTTAGTCATGTTCTTGAAACTCATTCTCCATGCCATCTTGAGGTGGACACTAGTTAATTATGTGGCTTCTCTTGTGACATCGAAATAACTTGTGATGGGATTGGATGGGAATGGTGGACATATCTAGACATTTGTGGACATTTTTGTGTTGGGAAACTATAAATTTATCCACTTTGAAGTAGATGGAATATACCACATGTAGAATATTATTTATAGAACCATATGCATCACAAGTTAATCACATGGTAGTATGCACTAGGGTTGTAGGATGTCTGACGCTCTTTTCTATGGGAATTTCAAGTTTTCCACTTAAGGTATAGATTCATATTTATCTTGAGGGGTTATAAGTTTATGGTATTGTGGGGACACATTCACATGTTTATGTTCATTTGGGGTTTGGATGGTCACATGTTTAATGACCTAAGAGAAAAGGTTGGTCATGAGTTTAATGTATTTTTGAGAGAAGTTGGTCCCTTTTTTAATGTCCTGTGGAGACACGTTAGTCACATGTTTAATGTCTTGTGGTGATGGTTTTGTCATAGGTTTAACGTCTTTTCTGGTAGGTTGGTCACAGTTTTAATGTATTGTGGAGAAACATTTATCACAATTTTAATATCTTGTTGGGACTGGTTGGTCACATGAATAATGTGTTATGGGGAATGTTTGGCCACATGTGCAATGTCTTGTGAAAAAATATTACATGTATACTTGTCCTCTATTAGACCCAATATGGGTTAGTGCCACATGGTAATGAAAAGTTCTAGTGGGGTCCTTATGTTTGAGTGTGTCCCCTGAGTGGAATGATCACACATCTAGGTTGTCTCCCACTAAGGGGAATATAAATAAATGTTTTGAGGGTGGGGTTATAGTGTGTTCCAATAGGAAAGATAATCACACTTTTAAGGTCATTACAACCTAATGGGAATATAAACAACTTTATTGGTGATATTGGTTAATCCATATAGGACCCCCCAAATATGTGGACCATATATGTTGGGATTCAACCTCAAGGAGGTGTCCTACGTACCCTATTAGGAAGAAGAGATGAAAACCCACAAATTTTGTGTTCCAAATTTATGGTCATATGATAGGATGAATCCATGAAATTTAATGTGATGTGGTACATAAATATTTTTATGTAAATGGTAAAAATAAGGTATGGGGTGGGGCTTAATAATTTTGGGTTTTTAATTGAATAGGTATCATCCAATTCTAGTATTATGTGGGGTATCCTTTATTCCTTACACTAGGTAAAGGAAACATTTAATGCAATGTACTGAGGATGTTGTCATTTTGTTAAATGTTGTATGACTAGGAAATTGGGGTATGAAGGTCAAAGTATTACATATTAGATGTTGTGGGGATTTCCCCCAGGGAGGCCATTTCCAGGTGGGAGAGAAGGATAAGGTACTAGCCCTCATCAAGTGGAAAATTGAGTGGTTTTAGATGATGATTCCACCCTTGAGGATTATGTGTCTACCACGTAGATTATTTTGGATGACATATCATGTAAACACTACCCTGTTGAGGTGGAACACGGGGTGTCCCAACATTTGGTTTCCTATGATTAGGAGAAATTGGTTGAGATTCTTCCCAACCCATGTTGGGAGAAAAATGTCTCAGTATGAGGGTTGATTATAAGAGTTCCATAGGTGATCACAGATTAAGTAAAACTTGTTGGAGTAGTGTGGGGTTTCATAACACTCAAAATACACACAAATGCGTTTGATTTAATGAGTAATAAGGCCAGTGACCCAAAATTGGTTCTGAAAAACTCTAAAGATTCATGTGCTTGTGGATCTTCATGATCCATGGGATCCAATATAAGGACAAGGCATTGATAATGGGGTCATATGTGCACACAAATTTTATTTCCGCCGTAGACTTTTAAACATATTATTACATTATTTTATGTATAATTATATATCAAATTACCTGATAAGGGTAATAAAGACTAATGTCTTTGAAAGATTAGATACACATTTAGAAATCATGAAACCAAAATAAAGACATATTTTATTTAATATTCATAATGACCTTCAAACACCCTTTGTGCCCTTACATATACATAGAAAACACGGGGAATAAATTAAAAAATTGATGATCTAAAAATACCAGTAAGGGAATAAACATAATAATAATGTACACCACATAGTTTATAAGGCTTAACATGATGATATAAAAAGGCATTGAACATGAATAAACATATGGAGTAATTACATATATAACATGGGATCATGTAATCATTGAATCCTATTAATGTGGAAGAAACATAAACCATGAGATAAGAATGATTCAAGGATAATTACACATGGAAGAGAAAAAGTCATAGCTAATGACCAAGACCATTTCACATGGAGCACAAGCCAAGGCTAACCACCATGACTATTGCACATGGAGCATGATTCACACCTAACCATCAGGACCATTGTACATGACCTCTCATGAGACTAAACATTACCCAAAGCATTAGAGAACCATCTAGGTTAACCTATAATAACATGTTAATGAATATTTTTTCCACATTAATAAACATACATAAGGAATCAAACATAAATATAAGGGTTACCCATGGAATGAATTGGGTATCATAATCATGCCAAAGTCACAACAAAAGGGAATATCATAATGATATCACTGAAATAAAAGATTTAAAATGATAAATGGACATTAATAAGGGAATATAGGAATGTATAATGACATGTTATGTCAAAATTATGTGGAAACATGTAAAAAAGTGTTTAATCAACTTTATAAATAAAATATTTTAGTGCGGTTTTAAGGAAACTATTAGTGATTCTTTAAAATGAAAAAGAAATAATTGTTTGTATGAAACCAGAAATGAACCAATAATGTTTTCCATGATAAAATGAGTAATTTTATAAAAAAATATTGTTTGCTTTAAATATATTATTGAGTGAACCTAAAAATAGATGAGAAATGGTGAATTTACCTTTAACCAAGCTTGAATATTGGCAAGAATTGAGAATGGAATATGTCACGAACCAGGCCGGGTCGTCATCCGACCCGGCGCCCGACCCGGTCCGCGGCAAGGCCCGAAGGGCGTTCCCGATCCCCACGGGCTGGCACAAGTTCCTGGGTATCAAGAGTAACTTGTGGGAACGGTTTACCCAAAATGGTATAAACAAACACTAACGAGATAATAAAAATGAAACTTGGAATCGACAACCAAAGAGACCATAAAACTGAAATCAAAATTTAAAGGTTTACAACTAGAACCAATGTCCAAAAATAAACGACAACAAAAGAGACTAAAACTATAACTCAAACCTCCAAGAGACAAGAGTGGTGTAGCATCCGCACGCCACAACACCAAACTGCAGGAGAAGGCCACTAACAACTCGAAACACCATCACTGAGCACGATGTCACAACCTGGAATACACAAGATACAAAGTCTACATACACCTGAAGGTGTATGCAGGGTGTGAGCGAAAGGCCTAGTAGGACGTCACCCAATAAAAAGGTTCCATGCCACAACATCAAAAGGAAAATTTAATGTGCTTATTCATGTTATACTTTCGAAATTCTCTTAAAGAAAACAGTTACAAACCAAATGCTAAAGGAAAACACTAAAAAAATCATTTCACAAACACGATTTTAAAGAGGAAGAGGAAGGTTCATTATGGGAACACACACACACACATACTCTCTCTCTCTCACACACACACACACACAAGTGGTCCTCCATATGCCGACGGAAGGCACCACGCCATCGATGGTAGAGCATTATAGGTAAACCCCTAAGGATCATCTAGCTCGAGTGGGACCCTAGAACCTCGTGTCTCAGTGAAACATGGCTTAGAAGGCCACGACCCTCAGAAAACGTGGCTTAGAAGGCCAAGACCCTAAGAACATGTGTCTTAGAAGACCATGAACCTCAGATATCATATGTTTAGTTAGTGTTGCAATCGTCAATCCAGCTAAGTGAAACATGGACGATACCCATCCGGTTCACTAGAGCACTAGTTCTAGTCCACCCACCTAGATAAGCAGGGTTTTCCCATGAGCTCAAACAAGTTTCACATTCACATAGTATATTTCTTTCTCATTTCGTAGACCAAACAAGATATTTCACACAAAAGTCACCATTTTCATAACAAAGCACTATTTCAAAGACACACGCACACGACATGTCTCATTTTATAAAAATACACCGCTTCAAAAATGAACGCGTATTCAACTCCTACAAAGAACCATTTTAGCATCATATAAATGTACCAGTAAATCATTTGAGCTATTATTGAAATCATTTCAAGAAAAACCAAGAAGAATTTACACCGAAAACAGCTTTATTTTATATATAGGCGTCACTTTAAAACTTGATACACGAGGTAACCCTGTTAAAACTTGTTTTCCATTATTCAAACAATTTTACATTTCAACTTCAAAAGTACACAACAAGGAAAACACACCAAAAGTGATCTATATACTTTGAAAATTTCTATTTAAAAAACACAAACACCTAAAGTGACTTGAAAACACCTTTCGTACCTGCCGAACAACCATAAAAAACCTTTCAACCATGTTTTGCACTCAAAACTCCACTTAAATAAACAATTCCTCAATTTATAAAACATATCGCATGCAATAGAAACCATTACAAAATCAATTTCACAAATTTCCCCTTCTAAAACCTCATTGGCACTTTATAAACAATTACTAAACACTTCTAAAATTTTCCACAATAGGATCGAAATGGGAAATAACATAATCGTTTCTAAAGAGAGTGCAATTTTCATCACACATACGTGTCAAACATTTTTTTAAAAACTCCTTTCGCACAACCTATTAAACACAACCAATCATTTATACAACAACACACATATAAACAAGAAAAGAATACTATTTTGGAAACCCAATTTTCATCAAACGAACACGCCAAAACATTATAAACATAGATCACACCATGCAACTAATTCATAGAATATATTAAATTAAGATAAAAAAACAAATTAAATTATCTAAATGATGCAAAGGAATGGAACCACCTACCTCAATGCAGGAACGAAAGAAAAAAGACACGGCGCAATACTCCCGCTGCGCAAAGGTCGCACTGCACGGAACCGTCAAAAAGGTCCTAAAACATTAGACCAAAAATTCTCATCACCAACCCATCACAACATCAGCGATTTAATAATTTAACTAACAATAAAACAAATTCAATAATAATTAATTAAATTGAATAATTAATAAGAAAATTTAATATTAATTAAACAATAAAGTAATAATTAAACAAATTTAATTAACTAAATTGATAAACAATTAAACAGATTAAATAAAATGATTAACCAATTTAATAATAATCAAATAATTTTATTAACAATTTTAAACACATGCGATAATAACTGAATATATTAATTAACAACTAAACAAATCAATAATAATTAAATAAAATAAAACCAACCCTTATCGCGAAATTGTCGGGATCCAACCGAGGGGCGCGCAACGGCAGTCTGGCGAGTGCGAGCCGGGTTGTGGGGGCTGTCCAGCAGCGCAAGCGAGAGTGCGGGATGGCGAGACCCGAAGAGGGTGGGGATGGTCGGATTTTTTTGGGAGGAAGAAGGGTGAGGGGATAAAAAAAAGAAAATAAAATAAAAGAAAAAGAAAAGGGGGGGGGGGAAGATGGGGTGTGCTGGGTGTGGAAGGGAGGAGAGGGGAGGGTGAGGCGCGCTGGAAGGGAGAGGGGAGAGGGGAAGGAGAGAATGAGAAGAAAAAAAGAAAAAAAGAAAGGAAAAAAGAGATAAAAGGGGAGGGGGGTCCGCGGGAGGGGAAGGGATTGGGGGTGGGGTGCGCTGGGCAAAAGGGAGGAGAAAGGTGCGCCTTGGGAGAAGAGAGAAAAGAAAGGAGGGAGGAGAGAAGGAGAAGAAAACGTGGGGGAGAGGAAAGAAAAAAAAGAAGGGGGGGGGGGTGGCGGCTAGGGTATGGATTAGGTGGGTTAAAAAAAATAATTAAATAAAATAAAAAAAGAAATGAAATAATAAAGATAGAATAAAAAAAATGGAGAGATATAAATACATATATATATACATGTATGTATATATATATGTATATGTATACACACAATAATAATAATTAAACTATTCTAAAATAGAAAATGATAAAAGGATTTAATAATATAAGTTAATAATTGAAAAGTAATAGAAATACTAATAATATTTATAATAGTAAGGAAATAAGAATAAAATAAAAGAAATACTCACTAAAAACGTTAAAATTAATAATACCAAGTAAGACCACCCGTGTACCGGGCAGGCCACAAGGCTTCACCCATGTCGTGCCCGTGTGTCGGGCAACGTCAAGCCCGCGTCCATTTATCAGCGCAAGTGCGTACCACTAAAATCACGCTCAGCTCAAACTCCAACAAAACAATTTACATAAAAAGGAAACAAAACTTATGTGATTAAAATTAAAATTAAATACATACCTCAAAGTGAAGACCAGATGTGACAATTCTCCCCACCATGAAATCTTTCCGTCCCTGGAAAGCCACAGCTAGGGTGGAGGCACGAAGAAGAAACTGATACCCCACTAAAGTTCAAAGAGGATCTCCACAACCCACAAGTGAAAAGCAGCAAAAGCAACGTGCTCAGAAAAAGTGACTCAAATGACAACCTCAAGAAGCATGTAAAGAGACTTTCTGATATGTGGTGCCCACCCCAAAGAGCTAGAACGCCTCCAGTTGATTGATTCACGAAAGCAACTATCGTACCTGCGGAAACCAACCTCACAAACCAAAACACCTCAAGCATCATTGAACGAAAAATACACCATTTTACTGGAATGAAGATACAAGACCAACCCACATCCAAGGAATACTTCAATAACCTACCACTAAACCATCTCTGGGAACAAAACTGAATGGCCCACCACGGGAAAGCCCGATGGGGCTCTCCACTATTAAAAAAACTTTCCGACGCCCGAGACGAGACTAGAAAATCGACACGAGGAGGCCCGGGCGGACTCCCCACCACTAAGAACCTACTATCGCCCAAGATGGGTTTGGGAAATCAACATCGGGAGGTCCGAACGGACTCCCCACCATTAAAAAAGAGTCCAACATCGATTCATTCCAGATATATTTGTACGAGATCCGATGTGGGTCTCCCCGCCATTAAAACTAACCGCAGGTACAAAACTTTAGAAAAAATATTCTCGATGGTGACCAAACACCCCACCACAAGGGGCGGGGAGGGGGGGGGGCGACTACCGGGGCGTCAAAAGCATGAACCAAGACAAACCAGCTTTTCCACCTTCCTGGATGAGAATTATTCAGATTTGAGACAGATTTACTCAACAAACCTCATAAGGCCACTAAAGCAATTACATCCAGTGGAACACGACCCCTAAGACTTTAATGCACGAGACGAACACTCCTCCACATGGTCACGAAAACCTTATGCAACCAGACGGCTCATTCGAAATGAAAAAACTATAGAAAAAAATTTAAACTGACTCCACTCTTAACCCCGATGACAGAAACGAGGTCGGAGTCTCATACACTCTTGGGGTTCCTGACCATGCGCCAGCTTCACTCTGGGGCCTATGGCTGGAGCCCTGATGTTTGAAGCATCTCCTGCCTCGCAGTCATGCATGGAAGACTCATGAACAGAGCTTCTCCTTTTGGTGTCACATGCAACCACACTGCAACAAAGACAACACCAGCAAACACGACACATTACAGCATCTGACTGATCATATGAGGAACATTCACCAACACCAGAGTTGAAATGGTGCATGCGCATCACCCTTTGTCACACTAGATGAGAACACGACACCAAAAATCATCACCTGAACATGATCATTTCTGTTGAGAGGAACATTACGCTGGAAAGGACTTTAAACCGCGTCTTGAGCACCACAGGATTCCTGCAAACGACCATAGCAGCCTCATACGACTAGGTCTGCCACACTAGTGGCCTAACGTAGACCCTTTCTTAAATGAAACCAACAAAGGACCAGAGGTCATTTAGAATAGTGGCCTGCACCGACTACTCTAGGATGCTTCCACCTCTCCCCACTGGAATCTCCTTTACTGCTTCCACACCACCGTTGACTATCAAAGAGACCTCACACTGCAAGACGTCACCGAACATGACCCTTGCAGCCGATGAAAACACTACAAATCCCCACAAGACACTGGTCAACACTGGAAATTCTGAACTGCCTTCACCCTTCCCCGCTAGATTTCCTTTCACTATTTTTAGGGGAAAACTTCAAGCGAAACGACGTCAAATTTCATACCCGACGACCCAGACAACTCAAAGAAACCAAAACTCTGTTCAACTCCCCTCGCATCTGTCATCCCGCTGCGAGAGGATCCACTTAGTTGTAAAAAGGAGAGGTGGGTTCAATTCTAGAGTTCAAAAAGAGAGTCCTTCGATCAACTGGAGTGCCGGACAACGGGGAATTTCCCGTAGTTTCACTTCAATCGCATGCAAACGCTTTATGGGAGGGGCATACACTAGTCAAGAAAGAAAACTATGGACCCAACCAAACTGGTCCAACGGTCAAGACATACCACAAGCAAACACCAAACTTCCAGGGGAAACCACTGGAAGGGCTTCCCGATGTACTCTTCAAATGAATTTACTAACCACACGCTTGCATACCAACTTACCAATAAGAACTCAAAATCGGGACACAAATCATTCAGAAAAGATCCTCGGCTCAAAATGCCTCACATCCGACATTTCCTAAACACAAGGACATTCCACACAAACACTGTTTACTAAAATACCATTTTCATTTAACAAAACATTTTGAAGACAATCATGCCAGTGGGTTGCACAAACAGCAATGGTGTCCCATGGGCCTCACACATGCATGTTCTCATGCCACACCAGCACCCACCTCATATACATCCATGCACTCATCTTCTCATGTCGTTAACCATTTCCCTTTTCGCATATACTCATGCATGTGGTTTCCCATAAGAGCGCCAAGGATTAAAACCAAATCTTTCCATTTTTTTCAAAACCAAAACATCCAACCCACACTTTCCAAACCTTTCACATCATTTTCTTTTTAAAGCGTTTCATTTGAAAATATTTTCCAAGACCAAAAAATTTTTACTTAAAAACCAAATTCCCACGAATCCAAAACAAGGAGACGAGAAATAACGCAAGAGAAAACCTGTGTCAGCGGGTGACTGGAACGTATGGTTGGCAGCCATACGCCAGTCATGCCACTACCACAGAGGGTATTCTAGGACAGTGTCCCTGGCTCCACAAGGCTTGCCAGACCTTGCGAGCTCATTAAGACCACTGACCTTACTCCCTTTTCATTTCCCTTAGACACGATTAACCGGGAGGTCCAAAAACTCAAACAACCCCCAACATACTTTGGTAACTTGTGTCCCGCCATGAGTTTTTCTGGCCAGGCACCTTACTCGTATCCATGACGTCGAGTCCCGACAACTTTAAATCAAGTCTACCGTAACTCTATCCCAAAAGAAAATGACCCAAGAGAGCAAACATTGACCTCTGATACCATTTTGTCATGAACCAGGCCGGGTCACCATCCGACCCGGCACCCGACCCGGTCCGTGGCAAGGCCCGATGGGCGTTCCCGATCCCCACGGGCTGGCACAAGTGCCCGGGTATCAAGAGTAACCTGTAGGAACGATTTACCCGAAATGGTATAAACAAACACTAACGAGATAATAAAAATTAAACTTGGAATCGACAACCAAAGAGACCATAAACCTTTAAATTTTGATTTCAGTTTTATGGTCTCTTTGGTTGTCGATTCCAAGTTTCATTTTTATTATCTCGTTAGTGTTTGTTTATACCATTTCGGGTAAACTATTCCTATAGGTTACTATTGATACCCGAGCACTTGTTCCTACCCGTGGGGATTGGGAACGCCCTTCGGGCCTTACCACGGACAGGGTCGGGCGCCGGGTCGGGCGCCGGGTCGGATGGCGACCCGGCCTGGTTTGTGACAGAATATTTTTAAGAAAATGTATTTCCACATAAAATAAGGATGATATGATCTAGATAAATGAGTTTGAAACATATAAACATAAATTTTAATAGTTTAAAAAAATAAATAAGCATTATAATTTGGTAAAGAGGGAGAAAGATCAACATAGAGGAAAATAGAGGTTCAGGTAGAATGCCTTACCTTATGTCTGACACAGTTCTGTACATGATATTAATATACTAGATAATAAGATAAAATTCATTAATTGATTAATTAAAAACATTTTATACATTTATTTGATTTATTATAATTTTATTGAGTTCATTTATGGCCTTTTTGATGTTCTATGAGATTCAATTTCATCATTCAGGAGTATTGGTTTCCTGGGTTTTCATGATCGGTTTACTTGTATGTATATATGAAAAATCATGTAAAATTAAAATGGATGCCCAAAATGGAAGTTATATGTTGTTAATTAACATATATATTATTAAATTATTATATAATTCTTTTCTTAAATTGGGCTGATGACGTATCATCAGATAAGGCGCTTGTAATAATTGTTTAGATTATTTTTGTGGTTTTTCGATCATCAAAAACTAGTTTTGTTTTATTAACTAATGGTAGATATATATATATAATGATTAAAATGAATTAAATCAATTTTATAACATAAATTATAATCTTTTTTAACCATAAATTTTTTTTATGACCTACCATGAATGTCTTAATGGAAATTGAAAACATATCGCCCTTGAATGCGATAAATTAACACATCACGGATGATGTTTACAATTTTCGAACATAAATAAGAGAAGAAAGAAATGATGATTTGTTATTACATTGGAATAATAAAATTCCAATATATATAATTTACTGGAATTATCATTCCATTTTGATGAGGGTATGTGAGGAGAGCATAATAAAAGAAATGAACATGAAAATTAATTAAAAGAAAAGAAAGAGGATCTTACCTCTTGAATAAATATTCAAGAGAACCTCCTTAGGGGGGATTGGTTTTGGAAATTTTTTCAGAATAAAGTATCCTAGAAATGGGGGAGGGTATTGGGAAAATATTTAAGTATAATTTGGATAAGGATCAATGATTTAGAGGTGCGAGTATAAGGGGTGGTGAGGGTGGTATTTATAGGGGATGAGAGGAGCATTTTCTCATTATTTTATTCCTTAGTTTTTTTTGGATCAAGGCCATGAATAATTTGAGTATTATTCCAAAATATATTAAAATAATGAATTTTATTTTTAGATTATGCTTCTTACATCAGACATGGCTCTTGGAATAGTGTATTTAATTTACAATTTATATTTACTGTATATTATAATAATTTACTATCAAAAAAATTCAAGTATTTTAGAAAAATACAAAAAATTAAACCTAACCATTTAAAAATGTTTAGAATTAAAAAATTAACTCCATTTTATTAATATAAATTCCTAAATATGAGAAAATTAATTTAAAAAAAATCATCCATTACGTGAAAAATTCCAATTTTAAAATTAAAAATTATTTTACAACACTTTTAAAAATTAATTAAGGTCTCATATAATTATCTTATAATAATAAGACAAAAAATAATTATTTTTGAATCAATTTTATGAAAATAATATTTCTTTTAAATCATTATAATAGTGATAAAATTGTAAATAGACACTTAAGTTTCACAGAAATATCAATACTTAATTTAAATTTTTTATAATATTTATTTACTTATATTGTGATATAATTATTTAATATTTTCATTCATAAAATTGATAAGTTTTATATATACTTTTATTTGTGAGGTTACTATTATATTATCTGATTTACCACTCATAAGGGTCAAAATACTATTCCAAAGGTCAAGTTATTAATCCCTAGGTATATATTCCTTAACTTATAGAAATACCTCTTATTTCATTCATCATTCATTTATAATGTTTTTACTGGGATATCTATGTGATGTTAAGGTCATTCATACTATATAACATAATTATATAATGAAAATTTTCATTTATAAAATTTTTATTCATTATTTTCTTCCCCCTATTGGAAATTTCACACTCAAAATTTTGTTTTAAAAACTAAATCAGTGAGGGTACTTATCCTTTATCGCTTTTCCCAGATCCCATGTTTCCTCTTCATGCTTATGGTTTTGTTAATTTACTTTGATCAGGTGAGTGTTAATTTTATATAGAACTTTATCCCTATGATCCATGATATTCACTGGCTTTTATTCATATGAGAGTTAATTTTTGAGTTGTACCACCTCTAAATTTTGTACATGTGAGGGATCCGATACGTACTTATTTAATAGTGATATGTGGAATACATAGGGTAATTCAGACATGTTTGGTGGAAGTTCATGTCCATAGGCCACATCTCCAAACCAATCAACAATTTATAAGGGGGCGATGTACTTTAGACATAGCTTTATATTCTTCCCAAATCTCATGATCCTCTTCCATAGAGATATGAAGAAGAATACCATGTCTCCAACCTTAAACTTATGGTCTTGTTGATGATTGTCTTTATATATATTCAAATGACTATGGTATTCCTTGATGTGAGGCTGAATGGTTTCTACCATTTATAAAATTTTATCGACCATTTCATGTCCTAGTAGCTTAAATTCAAAAACATCATCCTAGCATGCTTGGGTTCTTAACCATTTCCCATAAAGGTCTTCATAAGGGTCCCTTTGATGCTCAAGTGGAAACTATTGTTGTAAGAGAACTCAAATAGAGTTTTATGTTGGTACCATCTTCCCTTGAAGTCCATAGAACATGACCTCAACATATATCCAAACATGTGAATATTCTTCTTCGATCGACCATCAGTTTGAGGATGATATGATATAATGAAGTTCATATCAATGTTTAGATCATCTTAGTGATATTTCTAAAATTTATTGGTGATTATATGATCTCGATTAGATACAATTGATATTGATACCCTATGAATCCTTACCAATTATCAGATGTATATATATGCATGTTGATCCAGTGAGAATTACTCTCGAATTGTGATATATTGAGATGTATTTTTAATATGATCCACACCAAACCATATATCAATGTTTATTCTATAAGACTTTGTAAGTCTAGTGAAAAATACCATGTTGATGTTTTCTCATTTCCATGTTGGTATTCATAATGTTTTCATCATCCCTTTAGAATATTTCCTTATATCCATCACATGATGAAAAATCAAGAACTTTGATGTATATTCATTGAACTCCTTCTTCATATTGTCCCAACAATTAGTTTCTTGGAGATCTTGATACATCTTTCTGATCCTTGGGTGAGTAGAGAAGTTTGAGATATATGCATCATTCAGAAGCTCTTTTATTATCTCTGAATAGGATGTTAAACATATTTGTGACCCAAATATTATGTACCCATACTCAATGATCTTGAAATCAGATGATTTACCAGCTTTGATAGCCTCTAACCTTTTCTAAATTTCCACATCATTCTGTGAGCATCAATTATTTTCACTATAAGGGATGGTTGAGAAATCATTTGAGAAAGGATTGTTGATGTTACTTTCTAAAGGATTACTATTTACATCCATTTCATTTCTAAGAATATTGGATAATTTTCAATTTTCATCGCTGATAGAGATGAAAGATTTATTATACAGAGAGCATCCAACACCTTATTTTCTTTTCTGGGATGTTATTGGATTGTGACGTCATAATATTTGATTATATATAAGCATCATTACTAGTGTATATTAATTTTATTCTATGTGAATATTTATTTAAGGCTCTTGTGATCAATATAAATCTAACACTTCTCTCTATAGAGATAATGCCTCTATATTTTCAACAAAAAGATCATAACTTCCAACTCCATATCTTGTGTAGGATAGTTTTTCTCATGAATTCCCAACTAAATTGTAGTGTTGGATATCACATTATAATTTTTTTAATAGTAAACAACCTAAGAACTATTTTTAATCATTTTTTTACACCAAAAATAGTTCCCCACTTTTCAGAAGTGTGGATACTGGTGTAGTGATAAACCTCTTCATCACCTCTTTGAAGAATTCGTCACATTCACTGGTTGAGAAAAATTTTACTTCCATCCATCTAATCTTGGTTATTGGGTTTAAAAAACATGATAACATGTTCAAAAATCTTTTGTAATACCCTGGTAGATGAAGGAAACTTTGGATATTCATTATAGATGATGTACTAGACCACTCTCTACTTTCATTTGTCCTGAATGGATCTAAATATATTCCTTTTTTGGTGAAAAAATTCCCCAAGAATGAAACTTAATCCATATAGAAATGAAATTTAATGTAATTTTCAAATATTCTAACCCTTCACAAATCCATCAATATGATATTAAAATGTTTTTCATGATCCAAATTGCTTTTGGAGTATATCAGAATATCATTGATAAAGACTATCCAAAATTATTCTAGGTAATAACTAGAGACTCTATCCATTAAGTCCATGAATATTTCTAGAGCATTAGTGATTTCTAATGGAATCACTATGAAGTCATTGTTTCCACACTTTTTTTGATAGGTATTCTTGATAATATCTTCATTATTCACCTTTAATTAGTGATATCCTAACCAAAGGTCCACCTTAGAGAAATTACTGGCCCAATGTAGTTGATAAAAAAGTCATCTACCTATGGAAGCAAATACATGTCCTTTATCGTGATTGTATTGAGATAACGATAATCAATTTAGAGGTTAATTGATCCATCCTTCTTCTAGAAAAATTGGATGGGTTCACCCCACAGTGAAGCACTCAAGCATATAAAACCATTTTCAATATTATTCTATTACTACTTATTTAGATCTTCTAGATCAAAGGTGGACATTCTATAAGGTTTCTTTGATATAGATATAAATATAAGAATATGTTAAATTGAGTGATCAAACTCTCAATCAAGTGGAATTTTATGCATCTCTTTGAGTAACATATCAGTGCAGTCCCTCAAAATAGGCATGTATTAAAAAATTATTATCTTTATTGTGTTAATAATTTTAGCAAGATATGATTTCTCGTAAAGAAAACATATCCATAGTTGAGATGATGATATTTAAGTAGTTTCATCTTCCTCCTTACACTTGTATTGAATTAGAGGATGCTCTAGGATATGAAGAGAAATCTACCTTTCTTGGATGTTGATGTTTTATTTTTATAAAGATAACCAATCCATTCCAAAAGTAGAATCATACTCTACCAAAGTGTTAAAAAAATTTATGGGCGGTTTAGTCCATGAACATTGACTGAGGAGGAGTTATATACTTTGGATGAAATAATTTCCCCATTTTCTGTTCACAAAGATAACTCGACCTCCATATTTTGAGGTGGTGTTTGAATAGTTCTACTAAACTTGAAATATATTAAAGAATTCATAGAACCAGAATCAAATAATACATTCAATATTCTTGAATGAATAACCATTGTACCAGTAACCACATCATTGATGGGATCCACCTCAGAAGAAATGATTAGATATGGCCTTCCCTCATGCCTTGTAGGTTGTTCATGATTGCCTCCAACCACCCTTTCTTTAGGGAAATGGTTCACAAAATTCCCATGTTCCTTGATGTTGAAATTCTGCACTAAATGACGATTGTTGAACTGAACCTTCCTTTATTCTTCCAAAATATTTGGATTCTTCATATCCCTTTAGTAGTTAATATCTAGATTCCCATTGATCCCACATTTGAAGAATCTCCTTGTACCCTTTAAATATTCCCCAAGATGATTATTTCCACAATTTTGACATGTGGGATGTTGGGTTTTTATTCCATCAAGGGATTAATATGTTGATAAGTCATGAACCAACCCAAGTTGACCCTGAATTGGTCACCCGAGTCGGTCCACGACATGGCCCAAACGGCATTCCAAATCCCCAAAGGCTGAAAACTAGTGTCGGGCATCAGAATAAACAAGTTGGGAACTATTTGTCCCATAAAAAAAAATAAATAAAGGAAAATAAACCGAACAAATTATTAGTGGAAATAGGGAATAAACAAAGCAACGAGACATACCTCATGTGACACCTTAGGTCACCACAAAACATAAACTAAACTCACTCCAAGAGAAATCGAAGATTGAAACATGCAATTGAAAGGTAAAGAAGGCATGGGCACCGAGATGCTCAGTAGGAATGACAAAAATATAACAATTCATTATGCCCTTTCCTTTTATATGAAATCTTAAACATGGTAGTTTGAAAATAGGACATAATAAAATAATGTTTTTAATTCTTTTAAAATTCAAGTAACAAGTTTTCATTTTCAAGTAAAGAATTTATCTCCTACTGCAGTTTAAAAATAAGTTCCAAGCATGCATTAATGTTTCAACATGAAATGAAACTAATATATATTAAAATATGGTTTTCACAAATAATACATCAATTATGAAACAACTAAAATAAAAATTACATTGCAAGAATCATGCCACAAATGACCACCACTGGTAATCCCTTTAGGTTTCTAGCACAAGTGGGACCCTAGAGACCTCGTACCTTGGCGAAACATAGATTAGAAACCACGACCCTCAGAAAACATGGATTAGAAACCATTACCCTCAATAACCATGGATTAGAAACCACAAACCTCAGTAATTTATATTTTTAGTGAGTGTTATTGCATCAATCCTTCTAGATGAATCGGGACAAACTCCTACCATTTCATCTAGCGTACTAGTCCTGGTCCACCCACCTTGATACTCAAGTTTCCCATTGTTCTCTATTTCAAGAGGTGGAGAGTTTTATTTTTCAATAAAACATACATGTACATAACACTTTATTTATCTAAAACTCATTCCACCTCTCACCACCATTCTCCTTCCTTAAGTGCATTCCCCATATTTCACATCACACAATGCATAAGAATCAAATTAGGCACATAACACCACATTCAACATAAAAATAATTTTCTAAAACCAAGGGGCATGCCTCAAGATGGGTTTTTCTTTTTCATAAAACATTTTTAAAGTTCCAAAAGAGATTAATTACATAAAGTGAACACTTTTTACAACTAACCAGCCAAAAGGCCAAACACCTTTAGAAATACTCATTACCAATTCAAAACCACTTAGGAAATTAATTTTCAAAAAAATTCACTTAAGACCAATAGTGGTAGAAATACATTTTATTTTCCAAAACAAAGGCATAATCATTTCAAGCAACCACAACCAAATTTACTAGCATGTATATATAGCATAAATGTAAAACATGTTTTTCAAAATAATAAATAAATTATGAAATTAAAATTAAAGGCATAGGAACATGGAACCTACCTCAAACATATCACTATTTTTCAAAAACAACTTGAAATTACATTTGACGCATACATGCACATACATTTATACACATATATATACACCCCTAGCTGCATTTCACATATTCCCCACTCTATGAGTGAATATGTACAAAGATGGCATATATATATATATATATTCCTTACCCTATGCATGTACATGTAGTATACCTTGACACCAGCATCCCAAAACTATCGTAGTGAGGTCCATCCCACTATACATATACTTTAATAAAACAATTAAACACTTAAACAACCCAAAAAACGTTTCAAAATAACACATCAAGGGTTTTCACTAATAACACACTCAAATTAAAGTAGGAAAAACCAATTTAAAACCAAAAGTACACCAAAGTGACATTAAAACATACTTTCCATCTTTTGAAAGAGTTTACTAAACATGTTGACAAATGCACAACAAGTAAAACATGCTCAAAGTGGTACATTTCCCATCAAAGATCCTTTTTCCACACATGCACACCTCATGTACCCATAAAAGCACATGAAACACTACTTAAACAATTTATTGAACACGTACAAAGATTTTCAAAACAAGGTACACACAAACAAATACCCCCATTTTCATACTCAAACCCACTTTTGAAAATATACGCTCACCAAGACAATATCCAAACATGTTTCACACCCTTTATAAGATTTATTAAACCACTTAAAAATTTTATGAAACAACCCCAATAAAATATTACCAAACTTTGAACACAAACGACCACCCAAAAACATATACTATGGGCAAACATAAAAAAACATACTAAAATATAATCTACATCCCTTAGATGATCTAATAAAGCAAATGAACAAGTCATAAAACAAAACCAATCATTACCAAAAGAATTTATATCTGAAACATACCCCATTTCACAAAATCATGCCATATAAAAATCAAGCACAAGTTAATATTTTGCAGAAACAACTTTCACACCCAAAAAAAATTCCAAAATTCTAAAATCACAAAACTCCCAAATTAAAATTAAAACACATAGAAGAAATTGAAGATTAATCACCCTAAGAACATGGAAAGCCCACTTACCTTGATGGTAGTGGATAAAATTGGCCTTGATCGAACCTGAAGAAACCTAAAAAAACAAGATTCAATCAAAATCAAAACCCCAAAACATCAGGGTTCAGCCAAATTTAAGCAGGGTGATAGGGAGACCTAAAATCGACTAGGAATGGAAGGAGAAGAGGTAAGAAACCCATACATTTAAGCTTTATACAAGATTCGTGAAGAAACAGAGGAAGAAAATGATGGATGAAGGAGATTGGATGGTGGTGCATCGTGCGACCAAGGAGGGGCTTCGACCGAGGGTGTGTCACGTCGCAGGGAGGTCGCTTGGAGAACTAAACAGGTGCCGGCCATGGAGTTTTCCGGACGGGGGGAAGGGGGAAACAGCTGGAGGGCGCTACCTAGAGAGGGTGGGAGGCACTGCACAACACAAAAAGGGTAGGAGTTAAACAATGGAAAAAAGAAGAAGAATGAAAGAATAAAAAGAAAGAATAAAAGAAAGAAAAGAAAAAAATAAAAAAAGAAAATAAAAACTACCCCAAAAGAAACATAAATATCATAATAATATAAATAATAACTTAATAATAATAATAATAAACATAATAATAATAATAATAATATTATTAAATCGTTCTTCCATTTATTTTATTTTGTTTCATTTTGATTTTAATTTAATTTTTTTTAAACTTTCAGAAACCAAAATACCAATAAAAATAAATAAAAAAATAAATAAAAAAATAACTGTGACCACATGATACCAAGTTGGGGTGTGATAATACTCCCCACCAGAAAACATTCTTCCCCTATAAATTCACCTAGCCAAACGTGGAATCAGACTCGAGTTCGATACTGAACAAGGCCAACAAAATCACAAACTCAGTGTGACTTTTAACTCCACGATTCACACCTGACTAGCTATATGGGAAACTACAATGAGAATAGTCATCAGGAAATGAGGATGGTTCTCCCCACCACAAGAACTCGAATATTCACAACTAACATTGGGACTCCCAGCACGGGTTAACTCTATAACTGTTAACCTGAACCAAAGAGGAAACTACCAACGCATACCAAAAGCGCCACACAAACTAAATCTCGAAGAAGGCACAATAATATTGATGGTGGGTCTTCCCAACAGTTAAGAAAAAAACCAAATTATGCTAATTATCATGGACCAATATGGGAAACCAAACACAAACCGACCCACAAACTCTTTGCATAAACTAAAACCCCACCATATGGGGTCCCTAATGAAAGACCCCAAACCGAACGGCAGACCAAACCCCTCTTCATTATCTCCCATGATGATCGTGTCTCTAAAACGATCACATCCTAAAATAAGAATGTGTCACTAGAGAAGCTATCCACACAAGAGACAATCATATCAAGACTCACAACCATAAAGAGACAACATCCAAAGCTCGAAATTGAAGAGGCACAAATATTGTAATTACAGGAAAATGAGATCACAATGCCTTCTTAAAACCAAAGTGGGATATTCAAAGAAAAAAGACTACAATGAGGAAATGAGTCCTTTACGCCATTTTCAACAAAACGAAACCTTCATAGGTGAAGAATCTACAAAAGAGAAACTCAAACTATCTCTATCCCAACAATGGAGACAAACACAGGGCCAAGGTACTTCACATACTATGATTTCCTAACTGTGAGAAAAAGATACACTCTGAGACCTATGGTTGGAGCTCTGCTGTCATGAATAATCGGATGCCCTACAGTCATGAGATGACATTCTTCAGTCGAGACTCTTTTTGATGATGCCACTAGCAGAATGTCTCCATGTTTCCCAAATGGCCACACTGACAGAAATCCTTTGAAAGATGATGAAAAGTAGACTTAAAGTACCCCAACCGGACCCAACAGAAGGAAACATGGGAGTGGCCCAACAAATAGGAGGTGGAATTGACAAGAAGACTTGTCTGAGATAGGTTCCTCCAGTTCTCTATACTCACCAGATGGGGAACCTTCTCGAACACCAAAAATAATCGGTCCTTGAACCCTAGATGAAGACCCCACACAAGATAAACATTAATTTATTCTACAATGCTACCCCGAGAGAAAAGGGAACCAACGCCTTGAAATGCCCAATGTAAGCCTTTACTATTCATTGGCCTTGTGGAAACTCATGAGCTCTGCCACTTTCCTCACCTTCACTTCCTTAGGTATAAATCATTGGATGAGAGTGGTCTTAAACACTTTTCAAGACATACCATCATCCAACAACATTGGGATCATCTTCTTCCGTCAATAGAAAGTTGAACCTTCAAACGAACTTGAACTAGAATAGACTTTCATAGATGTGGGAGTTTCCAACAACCTAAAAACACTAACGATTTCACCTAGCCAGCCTGATACCTTCAATGGATCACAATCACTAAAAAAGATAGAAAAAACCCAAAAAGATTTCAATTCCACCACTATGCTAAGAGTCTCGGTAGAACTAACAACTAGAAGAGACTCGTTAAAACCCTCTAGGACTTTTCTGGGCGGCATACTCAAAAACCAAAGGCACAAAGCCAAATGAAAACTCATCATAAATAAAAATTCCACAACTCCATCAAAAACTACAACTCAAACTCAAATCGATATTCCAACAACAATTTAGTATGTCAAAACCAAGATCCCACGAAAAAGGATACCAAACAAAAAAAGAGAGCACTAAACAACTGCTCGATCCCTTTTCAAAACATTTGAATTACCTTTTTGAAAACCATTTTCAGCAAAAAAAACTTATGTAACTACCATTGGTATCCCTTTAAGTCTCACATATACATATACCATTGTTCTAGCTCATGTACCCATCCACACATACAACAAATTATCCCTATGACACATGCATACCTCTATACATGTGATCCATCATAGGAATACCAAGGGTTAATTCAAAACACATATCATTCTCAAAATGGATCATTCAACCTAAAGCAAAAAATCTCAACCTATTTAAAAATAACACTTATCATTAAAGAAACACATTTTCAAAATTCCCAAACATTTTTGATTCACTTTCCAAAAGTGTTACCAAGATCCCAAAACAAATTCCAACACACCTCCCATTTTCCCCTTTGAAAACACACACTCCATTAAAAGAATACAATTCCCATTGCATGGCCACTTTTCCACTTCGAAACCACATTACCTTTTGAAAACCCCTTTTACGATGAACCACATTCATTTTTGAAATCCACTCAAGTCAGTCAAAACTAATCCAAAACATAACTCACATCCAAACTTCCAAAAATAAGGGACTAGTGGCTATGCTAACCCAGTAACATGGCCTTGAAGACCATGATACGAGCGAGAATCCACCACAAGATGTATCCTGAAATATACACTCAGGCTGTACATGGGCCGATAATCTATGCAATCTCATCGCATAACATAGAATCACTTCTTTTGTCATCCCTCATTCACACAGACCAAGCAAAAGAAAAACTACAATCCCAGACTACCCCTGGCAAATCGATTTTCGAGATGAGAAAGGGTTCATGACATCCTTCCCATACTTACCTCTCGAGTTGATACACCTAATCACAAATCTACCTGACACCCCAAATAACAATGGCCTCCTCTAATACCATTTTGTCAGAAACCAACCCGGGTCAACCCTAAATCAGTCACCCGAGTCGGTCCGTGGCATGGCCCGAAGGGCATTCCCGATCTCCACGGGCTGGAAACTAGTTTTGAGCATCAAAATAAACCAGTTGGGAATGATTTGGCCTATAAAAATGATTAATAAAGGGAAATAAACCGAACAAATTAGCAGTAGAAAAATGAATAAACAAAGCAATGAGACATACCTCATGTGACCCCTTGGGTCACCATGGAACATAAACAAAACTTTCTCAAATAGCGATCCAAGATTGAAACCCACAACTAAAAGGTAAAACAGGCATGAGCACTGAGATGCTCAGTAGGAATGCCAAAAATATAACAATGCCCTATGCCCTTTCCTTTTATATGAAATCCAAAACATGCTAGTTTGAAAATAGGACATAATCAAATAATGTTTTTCATTCTTTTCAAATTCAAGTAAAAAGTTTTCATTTTCAAGTTAAACATTTCTCTCCCACTAAATTTTGAAAATAATTTCCTAGCTTGAATTAATGTTTCAAAATAAAAGTAAACTAATTTAGATTAAAATATGGTTTTCACAAATAATACATCATGTATGAAATAAATTAAATGAAAATTACATCGCAAGAATCATGTCACAATTGAGAACCATGGGTAATCTCTATAGGTAGATAGTACAAGTGGGACCCTATAGACCTTGTACCTTAGTGAAACATGAATTAAAAACCATAACCCTCAGAAAATGTGGCTTAAAAACCATGACCCTCAGTAACCGTGGCTTAGAAACCACGAATCTCAGTAATTCATATTTTTAGTTAGATTTGTTGCGTTAACCCAACTAAATGAACTTGGATAAACCCCTATCATGTCATTTAGCATACTATTCCTAGTCCACCCACCTAGATACTCAGGTTTCCCATTGTGTTCTATTTCAAGTGGAGGTGAGGTTTTATTATCAAGAAAAAATACATGTACATAACACTTTATTTATCTAAAACTCATTCAACCTCTCACCACAGTTCTCCTTCCTTAAGTGCATTCCCCCTATTTCATGTCACAAAATGCCTAAGCATCAAATTAGTCCCATAACAACACATTCAACATAAAAAACATTTTCTAAAACCAAGGGGGTATGCCACAAGAGTGGTTTTTCTTTTTCGTAAATCATTCTTAAAGTTCCAAACAAGATTAATTACCTAAAGGGATCACTTTTTACAACCAACTGGCTAAAATTCCAAAAACCTTTGGAAATACTCATTACCAATTCCAAACCATTTAGGAAATCAATTTTCATAAAAAGTCAATTAAGACCAATGGTGGTAGAAATACATTTCAATTTCCAAAACAAAGTCATAATAATTTAAAGAAACCGAAACCAAATTTAATAGCATGTATATATAGAATAAATGTAAAACATTTTTTAAAACAATAAATCAGTTATGAAATTCAAATTAAAGGCATAGGCATAGGGAAACTACCTCAAACATGTCACTATTTGTGAACGACCACTCAGACTAACATTTGACGCATACATGAACATGAATTTACACACACACACACACACACACCCCTAGATGCATTGCACATATTCTCCACTCCATGAGGGAATATGTACAATAAAGGCATATATATGGCTTACTCAATGCATGTTCATGTAGGATACCTCGACACCCGCAACCCAAAACCATCGTAGCGAGGTCCAACACACTACACATATAATTTAATAAAAATAATTAAACACTTAAACAATCCAAAAAACCGTTCAAAATAACACATAAAAGGTTTTCACTAATAACAAACTAAACTTCCAGTAGGAAAATCCACTTTCATACAAAAAGTACACCAAAGTTACATTAAAACACACTTTCCATATTTTGAAAGAGTTTACAAAACATGTTGAAAAATGAACAATAAGTAAAACATGATCAAAGTGGTACATTTCCCATCAAATATCCTTTTTCCACACATACGCACCTCATGTACCCACAAAAACACATGGTGCAGTACATAAACAATTGATTAAACATGTCCAAAGATTTTATCAACAAGGAACACACACACAAATACCCCCATTTTCTCAAACCCACTTTTGAAAATATACGCACACCAAAAAAATGTCCAAACATGTTTCAAACACTTTATAAGATTCAATAAACCACTTAAAATTTTTATGAAACAACCCCAAGTAGTATTACCAAACTCTGAACACAAAATCCTACTAAAAAAATCTTCTAAGGCTAAATGAACACAAAAATTACTAAAATATAATCTTCATCCCTTACAAGATCTAATAAAGAAAACACACAAGTCATAAAACAAAACCAAGCATTAACGAAATCATTTATATCTAAAACATACCCCACTTCACACAAGCATGCCATATAAAAATCAAACGCAAGTTAATCTATTGTAGAAATAGATTCTCACCCAAAAAAATGTCAACAACTCGAAAATCACTAAACACCTAAATTAAAATTAAACCACAAAGAAGAAATTGAATAATCCTCACCTGAAGAACATGGAGAACCCATTACCCTTGACGACAGTGGCTAAAACCAACCTTGACTGAACCTAAAGAAACATTAAAAAAATAAGATTCAATCAAAATCAAAACCCCAAAAAAATTAGGGTTCATCCAAAATTCGGTAGGGTGATGGGGATACCTAAAATAGGCCATGAATGGAAGGAGAATAGGGAATAAACCCAAACCTTGAAGCTTCAAACATGATTCATGAAGAAATAGAGCAAGAAAACGAAGAATGAAGGAGCCCAGAGGGTGGTGCATCACATGACCAAGGAGGGGCTTCGGCTGGGGGTGCGTCGCATCACATGGAGGTCACTTGGAGAAGTAAATGGGTTCCAACAATGGAGTTCACCGGAATGGGGGAAGGGGGCACCGGTCGGAGGGCGCTACCTGGAGAGGGAGGGAGGTGTTGCGTAACACACAAGGGGGAGGAGAGAAATGAGGGAGAAGGAAATAAGAAAGAAAGAAGGAAAAGAAAGAAAAAGAAAGAAAGAAGATAAAATAAGAAAAATGGAAAATAAAAACCAACCAAAAAACAAAATAATAATAATAATAATAATAATAATAATAACTTAATAATAATAACAATAAAATAAATAATATTATCATCATTATTATTATTAAATCATTTTTCCATTTATTTTATTTTTTTCCATTTTGATTTTAATTTAATAAATTTTTAAACTTTAAGAAACCAAAAGAAAAAGAAAAAGAAATAAATAAATAAATAAAATAATCATGACCGCATGATACCTGGTCAAGGTGTGGCATGATCCTCCCATATTAAAATCCATTTTCCACATTTTATTTCCAGACTCACATGACCATTGAGATTATTTGATATTCATTTCAAACATGGGGTCACAATGAACAACCTCTTCATAAAATTCAAAGTCTTGAATTTGAAATTATTTTCATAGACTCATCTTTAGTCTATAGATGAGATCCACCTTGCTTTCGGTATTCATGAAAAGGATGAAGGTATACCGTACAATCCTTTAGGAGTTTTCCTCATGTTCCCTAATAGACTTGTCTTTCTTTTACTTTAATTTGATGTTATCCCTTTCCATTATAAGATGATGATTTTAGGGAAAATATTAAATGATTTTTTTTTTGAAATTAGACCATTCCATGGAATCAATTTCCACTTTATACATAGTGTTCTTGATTATTTCAAACACTGATCAACTTCTATATCAGAGTGATTGACCACTAGTACATCATTATCCTATTTTGAGCACTAGGTGATAACGAAGTTCTTTTCAATGAAGTAAATCCCTTTCTCCATAATTATGGGATTAGAAGATCTACTAAACATGGGATGCTGTTGTTGCATAAATTATTTAATAGAAACATTCCCTTTCATTAGTTAAGGAGATAATTCCACATGATTCAAGTTATTATTCATAACATGAGCTAGTTTAACAAGAACTATCAGGATTTTTTTGTTAACTTCTCCATCATATTTGTCATTTTATTAGAGAAATTTTCACAATGCCTATCACACTGATTGTTGGCACGTGGTCTACTATTTCCAGCCATTGAATAAAAAAGAAGGTATAATTTGAAGGGCTTGAAAACTAATCTAAAAATCATATAAAAAGTTAACATTGAACATAATAGAATACACTTGTAATGGAAAATAATATCCTAACTTGTGACTCCAAATGTTTCAATATAGGTTAACCATGGTGATAGAATTATCCCTAGGGTTCCTACGAATGTTCTCTTGTCCTAATCTACAAAAAATAACATGATTGTGCCTCTGATACCAACTATAGTGTCCATATCCATTAATTCATATTAGTACAAGATTTTAAGAATAATTAATCATTAAATTACAATCCATGGATCAAAATGTCTAGTGACTTTGGATGATTAGATACCTAATTAGAAATCATGAAACAAAAATAAAAAGATATTTTATTTGATCTTAATAATAATTTCTTAACACCCTTTGAGACCATACATCTGTATAATATAACCTAGGGATTACATGAAAAATGTGATGAGCTAACAATCCATGTAAGGGAATAAAGATAATAATAAAGTGCATCATAGGCGTTAGAAGGCATAACATGATGACATTAAAAGGGATAGAACATGAATGAAATTTTTAAAGAATAACATATATAACATGAGATCATGTAATAATGGAATTATAGTAGTGTTAAAAAAACTTAAACAGGAAATAATAATGAATCAAGGATCATTTCATATATAAAAATAGTGTTTAAAATTCCTTAGAAATAAAACATTTTAGTGATGTTTTAAGGAAAATATTGATGAATATTTAAAATAGAAAAGGAATAATTATTTGTATAAAATCAGAAATAAACCAAGATAGTTTTTCATGATGAAATAAATAATTTTATAAAAATAATGGTTGCTTGAAAAAATTATGGAGTGTACTTCAAAATGGGTGATAAATTGGGAATCTCTTTTTAATTGAGTTGTCTTATCAAGAAGAATTGAGAATGGGACCTTTTAAAAAAATGTATTTCCCTATCAATGAAGGATGATAAGTTCTGGAAAAATGATTTTGAAAAATATACATATAATTTATAATAATTACCCAAAAACCAAGATTCATTACATATGGTTAAAGAGAGAGAAAGAGTAACCTGAATGAAAATGGGGGTTGGAGCAGAATCCCTTACGTTATGTCTGAAAAGGTTATGCACACGATCTTAATGTCATGGATAATCATATTAATTCAATCAATTAATTAATTTAGAAACATATATAAACTTATTTTATTTATTATAATTTTATTAAGTTTAATTATGCCCTTTTTTATGGGTCATGATATTAAATTTCATCCATTGGTATCTATGGATTCATTGGATTCCATGATCGGTTTACTAGTGTACTTGTATGGAAAATCCAGTAAAATGAGAATGGTTTTACAGAATTGAAGTTATATGTTATTAATAAAAATCCATAATATTAAATTATTATATAATTCATTCGGTAGTTTTTGGTGAGGATGAATCATTAGACAAGACGTTAGTAATAATTGTTTTTATTATTTTGGCATTTTTTCAATCATCAAAAACTAGATTTATTTTATTAATTAACATTATGTATATAAAATGGTTCCATAACATTTAATGGGTTTTAATAAATATCTTATAATATTTTTTATCTATAAAAATGGTTTTATGAATATCCTTAAAGGATGTAATGTAAATTGAAAACTTTTCATCCTTGAATGTGATAAATTAACATATCACGAACAATATTTTCATTTTTAGATAAAAAGTGGAGGGGAAAGAAATGATGATGGATTCTTCCATTATAATAATTAAATTATATTATTTTTAAGGTATTATAGTTATAATTCTAGTTTAATGGAGAGGGGGGTGAGAAGATAATAATAAATTAAGAGATCATGAAAAGAAATTACAAGAAAAAACATGATTTTACCTCTTGAATCATTCTTCTTGAGAACCTCCTTAGGGAGATTGGTTTTGGCTTTTTGTTGGGATGAAATTATCCTAGATGTGGGATATGAGATTGAGATTATAATTTATCTGAATTTGGGCAAGGACCAAATATTGAGAGGTGTTAGGTTAAGAGGTGGTGAGGGGTTGTATTTATAAGGCCTAGAAGTGGTGTTTTCTCTTTATTTTATTCGTTATTTTATTATTCCCGGCTCAAGTCTTTAAATAGTTTTAGAATTATCACCAAATATATTAAACTAATGAATAGGAGTTCTGTAATATGGTTCTTATATAATCCATTATTCTTAGAGTAGTTTATTTAATTTATGATATATATACATATATATATATATATATATTAAATTACAATATTTTACTATTGACCAAAAATCCATGTATTTTAGAAAATTCTCAAAAATTCACCCTGACCATTTTTTGGTGTGTATAATTCAAATATGAACTCCTTTTTATGAAAATATTTTTTGAAATATGAGAAATTTAATTTTTAATTAAAGTTATCATTTACTTGAAAAATACCAAATAAATTTTTTTAACCGATATTACATCATTTGGAAAAATTAATCAAGGTCTCATAAAATTATTTTAAAATAACAAGCAAACCAAATAATAACTTATTAATCTATTTTGATTGTATTTTTCCTTTTAAATAATTATAATAATGATAAAATTTTATATAAACAATTATGTTTCACAAAAATATAAATACTAAATTTAAAAATTTAAACCATTTATTTACTTATGTTGAGATATAATTATATCACATTTTCATTTATATGATGGGTAAGATGTATATAAAATTTCATTTTTATGGTTACTATTCTATTGTGTGTTTTACTATTCATAAGGGTCACATTACAATTTCAAAGGTCAAGTTACTATTCTATTGTTATTTGTTCCTTAACATATATAAGTACCCCTTATTTCATTAATTCTTTATTTATAATGTTTGTAATGTGTTGTCTATGTGATTTTTATCTTATTTATACTATATAACATAATTATAAGAATGGAATTTTCATTGATATATTTGGGGTCATTACAAATTTAGAGGTCACATGATGCTTGGGTTGGTTCAAATATTGATCATGTTGCACAAGCCCACCTATCCTTTAGGGGAGTTGCATGAAGAAATCTCAAATATAAGAAGGGATATTTGGGACCAATGTGAGGTCTTCTATGTATGTATCTACCTATGTGAATCCATGAGGTTTGTATTTTCACAACATTGAGGAAGAAAATAATGCATGAGTGTGATCTTGATGATATATCTTCTAGATCCCGCATAAAAAATGGGGGGGGGGATCTATTTATAGAGTAATTGGAAGTCCAGGTATTTCAGGAATGAAACTTTTACTATGTATCCCAATGTGGAGCTGGTTCACATAAAACAACTATTAAATTCCTCTCACGCCTTTTTGACTAGTGGAAGGTTGTGTAAGGAAGGGTTTTCGACATCTTTGTTCTCATGAAAGTGGCTTTCATACCAAAACGGGGTTGTATGCATTGGAAAAATGTTGCAGAAAACCATTTATATTGATTTTTAGGCCTCTATATTTACCATGTAACTTGTTTTTTAATATAGTCTTTTTGCATGAAAGTATTTTTCATGCCTATATTGGGTGTTATACTGAGTGGAACAATGTTGTGTGAAATTGATCCTTGAGCTTTGAAATAAACCCTTGGGATAGGATGAATATGTGTTTTAGGGAAAACTAACTTTCTAGAAGACATGATATGTTATTGAAACCTAAAAATGATCCCTCTCGAATTATATCTAATGCAGAACCGAAATTTAAAGTGGAATGGAAAACATCAAAGTCCTAGGTCAGGTTCTTCCTTGTCAAGAAACATTTGGTTCAGGTCATTCAAAATGATTCAACAAGAATTTAACATGAGGGTCCATATGATTATATATAGTGTTAGGGGCACCATGTATGGTCACATGATTTTGTCATATGAAAATATCTATTTATGATACACATAATTCTCACTTTTGAATGATCATCTATTCCTAGAGCTATGAAGTTCTTGCAATTCTTTCTTTCTCGATATCCTTTGGAAAAAATAGAAAACTTTTCTATTATTTATCACACAATTTTATTTGGTTTCATGAAATATGTGGACATGAATGGAAAAAAAATTAGTTGTTCTACCAAGACTTTTAGAATATCAAAATAGTCCAAAATGGAGAGAAATCTTCTCAGATCATAGATATTGCTTCATCTACTACCAAAAGAGTAGAGATGGATAAAAATAGTGATATCCCTTAGGTTAGGAGGGATGTTTCTAAAAAAACCATATTAGTATTGTTTAATGATGGTAAGTGGTAATATCTATTATGAAAAGGGATTCCCATCTACGTATTTAGGTTACTCGATAATGTAGTTATCCCAATTTTAGTAACTAATTCATTAATAATATGGTTCTCCCAACATGATGAGGTTAATCCTAGGAATATTACCACTACTATTAAACTATTCATTGGGTGAATTGGATTTTTCTATCTACATTAAAAATAATAGGTTATGTTGATCACGGGGAACAACTAGAAGATGAGAAGTTCCCCACCCATTATGTAATTATCATCAAGGATAGTATTCTAAATAAAAATATGGGATGGTATAAGGATTGAGAATTTTGACATGGGGGATAATTCATAAAATAATGGGTGTGGGTTATTAGGTATGATACACCTATGAATAGTTTGGGGACAAGATGCATCATATCAGGATATATGAAGTAGTGTGGATATCCCTGTATCATTTCTACCACATATCAGAGATGCTACTTGATCTCCTCTATATGTGATCACAGATCACAAACACCTTCCTCCTATTCCATGGGGAGGTTAGGATCATCTTGTGGGGTCTTAAACACACCGGGGGGATTCCATTGATGATATATCTGTATGAAAAGATCCTCCCAAAAACCAAGGTTCGGGGGAATTCATAGAAGAGAATAGTTTTTGGAAAGATCATATTAGGACACCTGAGTATTGTATTGGACCATCAACCATTCCCATAATGGAATCCCATTGAATATATGGTTATGTATATTGTTTAATGTCTTAGTGGAGATGATTTTGGGATGTTTAAAGAAGTGACCAATAACACGTCACAGTAGGAAGCTAAGATCATACTAGATGATATGGGAGGAGGGTCAATATTAGGAATGGGGCTAAAAAATGTAAGACTGGATTCCTAAAAATTGATATTTGGTATTCCTGGAAACTTGTTTGAGTGTATGGTTGCTAACAGTCAGGTACACCAATATGGGACTGTGACCTATGACACTAGTGATGGACCTGATATGAGAATTGGGTAATTGAGTGGATTTGGGTTTCCCGATGCTGGAAAGGCTCTATAATCATATAGGTACTATCATAAGGGGGACATTACCAGGAACATATATAGTCTATTGTTGCTAAATCATAGTTGGATCATGGTTCACTTCATGGGGTATAAATTAATGATTTTTTTCAACCCTAAATACTAGTCTTCATCCATCCCTCTTAAACATCACTGGGGTCCAACTGGTGATGGTCAATGAATATTGGGTGATTACCTATATTAGAAAACACAAGAATATAAAATTACATCCATTACTGACCCCAATAAGTGAAATGGATGCAAAATTATAGGGGAAACATGAGAAGAGGGAGAAATAATAGGCCTCTCAAGGTGGATTGTTAGTGGGTGGTCGATTGAAACACCTATTGAAACCCAAGTAATCTATCTTGGTTTGTTCGATTATTCAGGTCAATCCAATTTCTGATAAAGTGAGTGTTTATGGGGATATGTGAAGAGAGGCACCCATAAAAACATGATCAGTTATGGTGGATGTTTTTTTGAAGGAGGCACTAGGGATATCATCATGATTCCATCATCCAACCTCAATGTTGGCATCATTCAGAACTATGCCAATAAAGGAGTAAAAGATTACTCAATTATTGTTTTACACCAATGGGTGGTGAGGGTGGAATTTTTAGATGATACATAGGCTCACATAGGGGGTAGGAAATTGGTTATTTTAGGTTCAAATTGGATAATGTGGTCTTAGGCTCGTATCACAATAGTTGAAGCTTATGGACCAATCATTTCTCCACCCTCTGGTGGGACGAGAGTCCCTCAGAAGTGGCTATATGATTCAGTGGAGAGATCTGAATATAGAATAATATGATCTCAAAAATCCCCAGGGAAGAAGATACATTACTTAGTGAAAATGAAAATTTATTCCATCCAACCCAAAATTTATCATATGTGGGAGTGTTTTTCCCAAATGCTTGGGAAATTATGGTGGATATTGACCAAGGGCCAGATTGAACTACTAGAGTTCAAAAATTCTAGGATCATCACCTAGGTGGATTTCTGAGAGAGTCACACATACAGAAAGTCCTTGATTCCCTATGAAATTGTCATTGGGAAGGCGATCATGTCAACAATTGAGTTAAAATGATTCTTTATGAGGGTCTCAATGAGGAAACAATGGCTCAGGCACTAGTCAAGTATGCATTGTCTCTTAAAACTGACAAACATTAAACCGTTGTAAATGATTCATAGGGTCTGGATAATGACCAATTAAGTTATGAAGAATGTGGTGAATCCACTCCTAAAGAAGATGAACATAATAATCTTCTGTTAAGAGAGAGAAACTTATAACTCCTTAGCTTGAAAACATGTTTCAATATTTTTCTCCTTTGAAACCCATAACCCATGATGTTGAATCATATAGAAATCAATAGAGGAGTGAAAAGGGACCTCCTTTAAGGGTGATGAGGGTGAATAAATGGACATAAGGGATCCGACATTATATTCCACTACCAATGATCTAATTTGAGAGGAATTGGAAAGGGATATTTAAAGGGGGATCCAGATTCCATAGTTATCCCAACAATATACAGGGATCCTCAACCAGACATCCTCATGAAGTATCCCTCCATTTTTGGGCGATGTATCTTGGAGTGACTGATCATTGATATTCATGTGCCCTCTCTAGGTAAGAATCTGAATCTCATCAATACTAATTTTATAAAATTTTTAGACAATTTCATGAATTTATAATACTTATATATTCATATCAATTATTCATCTTCTAGGCATGCAGTGATGAGGGATCCCATGATGATTTCTAAGGTGCCTACGAGAATATATGGGTCACTAGAAGTTTACTTTTCTTCCAAGGTCTTATATGTGTATGTAACACAAGAACTTTCCTCTTATGAGTGTCTTTTTTGAACAATTTATATTACTCCTATATATTCCTATAGGTAAAAATATATGTTTTAACATATTTTAAAATCATGTTTGAGGTAGTGCATGCTCAGAAATTGTGAATGAATAAGGGAGTGAGTGTGATTACTCTAGAAGTTGATCAATCTCATATGGATATATCCATTGAGGGTGAGATGGCCCTGATCCCATAATATAAATCTATTATAGATACCAATATGGTTGTGGGGGAGGTGGAGATTGAGGTTGAAAGAGATACTTATACTGGTGAATATATGGATGAGGATATTCCTCCTCTCAACATAGTGTCCAGCCCATCAAAAAGTATTCATGAGGAGGATCCCACTAAAAGGCCCTTATGAATTTCCCTGATCATGAGACTACACTACCTGAGGACTTGGAAGATTATGGGTTTGAAATCATTGAAGATAACCACAACAACCAACAAATGGAATAGATAATAATGCTGAACTTCATCATCTAAACTCTAGGGTACGACCTAGTGAGATGGATGATGTCCCTAAACCACTGGCTACTAAACCAAGTGACTAGTTGTGTAGAATCTGATGCCATCCATGCATTATCTAGTGACTATATTGTTGAATATATATGTTTATAATCATTTGAATTGGATATCTCCTAGTAAAAGGATGAATATGAGGAACCAAAATGATTTAGATGGATGAACAAGAACTTTCATATATGGAGGAGAAAAAATAGTAGCATAAAGTTGATGATATTACCAAGGGGGTGATCATTATCTACACGAGGGATCTGTTGGTGGAATCCAATGTTGAGGAAACATCCTTAGTGTCCATATTTATGTTTGAATAGGGCCATTTGTAGATCCAAGATGATGATGTTAGCATTATAGTAGTGTAAGAAACAATAGATCTCTCTAAGAGGCCTATGATCTAGGAGTCTTTTCAACATAGGTTGGTCGAGCTGGAGCACTTGATCACTGAGGCTGATCCTTAGGGGAAATTTACACATCATATGTTTCTAGGAATGAGAGGCTCCAGCTTGTGGATGGCCCTACTCACTATCACCCTTTTTAAGGAAAATATCTATGGACCCTGGTGTATTATCTCGACCATATAAGGGTAGTTCTACCATGATTCCTAAGACCACATGATCCATGATCGATGTGGGGAACAAGGAAGGGCGAGGAACCATCATATTCACATGGGAGTGAATTGAAAGGGTGGAGAGGGTTTTGGTTTATAGGTTCCTAACAACACCAAATATCTTAGTCAACATATGTGAACACATAGAGAGGTAACACCAAGGGCATCAAAATTACACTATAAAAAAGAGTGATTGAAAGGTAGTAATCAGTAAATTTTAGTATTTGAATCATAGTGTGGATTAACTAATAGGTGAGGGAGAAATGTCGACTAAGTAAAAAATATAAGTTATATAATTACATCAATCAAATGTGGAGAAAAAAAATGTGGGATCAACTATTGACTGTGGTCAAAACATATGAGGCTTTTTCTTTATCATAAAATCCTTTAGATAGTGGACCCTAGAATGGTTGGTGATCCAATTATTCCGAAAAAAAATTCATTAGGGGAGATCATTAAAAATTGGAAGATGATGGGGTTTCAAAATTAAGGGAGGCTATAAGTAAATAGATGAGTTGGTGAAGTGTTTGAATAGAAGTTAAACACTCATGGTTTTACACCAACACACATTTTAGTGCACCATAAGGGCACACTAATGAGAAATATTTGGACCAGTGATTAAGGAGGAGAGTCCTAACATTGGTCAATGTCTAGGATGGGTCTAGGATATTAGATTTAGGTATATCTATGTATCCCATTAAATGAAATATGAACCAATACTTATGTTGTTCTTCAATGTGGTGTAGTAAATGAACAACACCAATTAGGGAAGGTCTATATTGATGAGGGCCGAATCATCCCATAGATTTACATCATACAATGGGAATTTAGACCATGTATTTTAATGTCTTGTAATAAGGATCTCTGAAATATATTTTGAAATCAAATGAACTGGATGAGGTAGTTTAAATTTATTGATTTTTAGCTTCTACCAAGGGGAAGGTGAGGTGTTTTTTGTTTAGTAATAATGAACTAACCATTAAAGGAGGGATAAGGTGGTTGAGTTCTAGTGTAAATATTGTCACTAGGGGGTAGGAATTTCTATATGGACCTAAAGAATGGGGTATAATAATAACAAAATATCCCAAAAATTTAAATGGAAATCACAACTCATATTTTTTTTGGAAAGAGGAACACTAGGTGACTAATTCCAGAAGTAGTGGGCTAGCCTCTCTAATAAGGGTGGTGAAATAAATATATAGTTTAAGAATTTCATATAGGAATATGAAAGATATAGATTGTAAAGTCAAAATACAAAGTCCCAAAAGTTTATAAAATCTTAAATTCAGGAATCTTGGAGTTTGGGGGTTTATGTTAGTTTAATGTCTTTTTTATTCGACCAGGGGTCAAGACAGTATAGAAGAAAAAGGATGGAAACCCAAAGTGAAAGGAGGACTGAGGTTATTCCTTGTACTACAAAAACATAAAAGGAAAATTTTTCATAGTTTAGGGTCATGGAATTTGGACTGAGAGGGTATTTTACCAAATTTGTTATCATGTAATTAAAGGGTAGTAAAATGATGTAAAAAAGGGGGATATGGAGGCCTTGAACCATATGAAACATGGGGAACAAACTATACATAGTTTAAGGTCATTATTTTTAGATAGAAGGATTTGAACTAGAATTCTATGTATGGTTCATCATAGCTTTGAACTAATTTGAATGGAAATCGAAAGAGGCATCATTTCAAACAAATGCATTGAGGGAAATTCACACATATTTTATGGTCCTGAAAAGGTTTCTACATGTTTAATGTGTTGGTGAATAGAATAAATAAAAGGAATGCTCTGTGGTAGCTAGTGGTGCATGATAGAGTTGTGACATGATTTGAAAAGGGTCCTACAGAGGCCCTTTATAGTAAAAAGTATAAGGGATAGGTTGCACATGGTTTACGGTCATGATGATTGGACCTAAGGGGTGGAAATATCCTACATGGTGTTTTTTGAGGCAAAAAAAGCATGTTTTATGAGAGATTTTGGGGAAGGTGCATCCGATGCGTAGATAATACAAGTAAATTAGCTCAAAAACCAATTTAAGGGATTGTGTTCATAAAGGAGAAAATTTTATCAACCAAAGTTTTTTATACATATATATTTCATATTTTTGGGATGGATATTCATTACATTACAAAAACACACACTTGAGGATTGAAAATGTACAGTTCCTTTGGAATCGTAGAAACATATAAAACTGTTTTATAGGAGTTCTAAATTTTATCCCAGTTATTCATAAATATCACCATTATTTGACATTTCACATGTAATACCTATCATAATAAATTGGGGATAATAAAGATAAGTAATGATGAGACTAATTCCAAATACTAGTAAATCAAGAAAATACATAACTATAAAGGGATAGTAGGGACATGAGGACATGATAATACATATAAAAACCATACCATGCATATTAAAGATCAAAATCATGAATCATAGAATAAATATTGGTAGGTTATAAGAAATGAATCATAATGAAATAAACTACCATGATCCCTGAGAGAATAACATGGGCATAAGGCATGAAATTTTTGCATACACATAATCATAGAATGCTATTTCCAGATTAGTCATAGATTATTTATAAGGAAATCATAGCGGAATCTGTTAACTCTAAAAACCATTATAGTTGTCATGGTTCAATCCCAAGACTATCATCATGGAAAAAGTCCCTTACTGAACTATCTTCACTCCCTATTCTAGTCATGTTTCTCTCATGATATTTCAGTCATTACCTAATACATTGAACGTTGATATAGGACCCACCTATCAAATTATTGAAATCATACATAAATATTCCACAATATCCTAGAAAATTCATCATATCCAAAATAACGAAAACATATGGGTTCTAATTATTTCATCATAGTACAACCTATTGAAAATAAATACGTTCCATAATTATTTCATCATTTCATGAAGGAACAACCTATCATAAATGAAGTGGCTTTAATAACAATTTTATAATGGTATAACCTATAGAAGAGAAATTGGTTTCATAAATATCTTGTTATCATAATCACAAATCATATAGAGAAACAATAAGAATGGTATCCTTGGATCAAATGCACATTAAATCATGAGAAACCTAAAATGAGGTTATTTGAAATGGACAATGATTTTTAATGTTCAATTGAAACTTTTCTTGAGGAAAATAATATTTTCTCTTTTAAAATAGTAGTTTTTCAAATACAAATGCAAATAAAAATTTTAAATTCATTTTATTTTACAATAATTTTGGAAAATTATAAAGTAATCTCTATGCGATTATGTTATCATAATGATGGTAAATTCATTTCATGCCACACAAGTTAAAACAAACATTACTTTCACAATTTTGGTAAAAGAAAAATTGGACTTTATTGGGAAATTACATAAATATTACATTTATTTTTTCCAAAAATTTAAAAAATGTGTAAAATTTAATTTAAAAATTCATTAGAGTGTAGTAAAAAAATTGTTATAGAACAAAAATGGGTTTTCAACTGAAGAGAGAAATGTATTTGACTATATTTTTTTGAACTCTTGAGTAAGTAAATAGAGTAAAATAAATGGAGAAAATGTATTACTATGACATAAATAGAGTAAAATAAAATTCATGAGTTTCTTGAGAGATGTATCATCGAATTTCATCATCAAAATAATAAACATAATCAATATGGATAAATAATGATATTTTATTATATAACCCTTACCACATTGGTAAAATTGAATCATAAAACCATTGAATAATAACATTAAATAAAATTAAAATAAAATGAAAATAAATAAATTCATGATATTAAAAACCATAGGGGCTGTGTATATAGCTTATAACATAAGATAGGTGAATACCATGTTATATGTCCAAAAGAAGACAAATTGAGACAAAAATACCTTACCTAAAGTCTTTAATTCCATTGAGTACACCCGATCTGTAATTATAATTAATATAGTTTTATTATAAATCTATTAAATAACCATATTAATATGTATCATACCATATATAATTTAAATATGACGTTTTATTACTAGTTTATCAATAATTTCTGTTTAAAATCCGGTTTTAGGTAACAACTAATTCTTTTTTGTGTATGTTTTGGTTTGGTATTTTTAATCATTTTAAATTAATCATGATTACATAATCTCAATAATTATAAAAATGATATAAATATTATAAATATTTATCATATCTTTTTTTATATAAATTCATTAATATTTGATATATAAAACGAGTTATGTAGTCCATAGAGACGGTAAGTCGTACATACATATGAATGTTGTTTCAATTTTCTGAACTGGTTAGAAGAAATAAAGGTAAATAATATTTTAAATTTCAAGATCCATTATAATTATGTATAAATTTCATGTTTTTATTAAATTTACCCCTTAATACTTTTCATTTAAAGAGTTAGTGGAAATTTAATGACTTCTCTTTGTGAGCAGGTAGTTCACAGTACACATTAGTGTTGATATCATTTATTTAATGGAAGAAAATGTAAGAAACTATATGATATATTAATTTTCTGGAATGATTAATATGTAATTAATATCATATGTCAACATAAAATAAATCCATATTATCTTTTATGTAAAGTATATGTGAATAATGAATCACATCACTTCGTGAGGTGGTAGTTTGCTGTACACAGGTGTGAAGTTATCATATTCCCTACGAAATGGAATGTAAGAATTAATAAGTTATATTATAATTCAATAAGTGTAATTATATAATAAAAATCATTTAAAATTCTCATAAAAATCAATATATCCATCCATAAGAAGTGGTGATTGGAAATGATTAACAATGTTTCATGAGGCAATTGTCCTCCACACATATGATTAATAGTTTTTTTCATATTTTTGGGACGAGGAGATGGTTTTAGGTGATGAACTAAGCACAAAACATCTATTTATGTGGAATATACTAAAGTTATTATATCATTATTGTTTAAAAATATTTGAAGGATGTAGAGGATGAAATAAAATAAAATTCTTGGTTAAGGATGATACCTCTTCTTCATATGACTTTTTTTGGTTGTCACAAAAAGCCTTACCATGTAAGATTTGAGGGTTAAAAAGGATTCTAGGATGATTTTTTGGAAGTAGGTAGATAATTTGTGTAGAGAATGGATAAAATAATGGGTTATTGGAGTGTGAAAAGCAGAGGACAGTGGGTGGCCTTCTATATGTGTGGGAGAGGACACACTCAGTGTTGTGTGTAGTGAAAGGTATCAATGGAGTTTTTTTTTACAGAAAAAAAAAATTTCATAAAATATTAGGGTGTTACAAAAAACATTCATGAACCAAAAATCCTTCTAAAGCTCATTTGAAATGTGTAAATTAAATTTGTAAGCTCCATGCATCATATGTTTGATTTGTGGAAGTCACCCATCAACATGGAGGTGGAGGTGTTTACCTCATCACAATGTATATATATCAGTGGAATTCCCCATCCTTCAAGAAAGTTTTAATCTTTCAAAAAGACCTTTATCAATCTTGAATCTGAGGCCTTCACATCTGCTGATCCAATAAATACCTCACCATGTCTTCCTTTTCAATGGACATGACCCTTGTTTTCTAGACAAAGCATTGAATTCATAGCACTCTAAGCTTCTCAAGATAAATTGGTTATTTATTTTCCAAGTATCACATATTTCATGGGACATCCTCTTATGTGTTAATAATTACTTGAGATCAGGGTATATATGTATTTGATGTATCCCCCAAGACTTCACAAAATAAGTAAACCATTTTTATTGGTTGTAGTTTTGTGAGATAATTATCATTTGTGAAACCTACCCCTTGGGAACCAAGACATCTCCTATAGGTAGGGTCTTTTAGTTTTGTGAAAGATATACCTTCACAGGACCCCTATCCATTGTAATTCCTAAAACCTTTTCAAATATGTAACAATCATGAAAGAAATCCACTAGGTCTCTCCATGGTAAATCTTTTAGAAAACAACCTTTGGAGAAATATGAGCACCTAAGGCTCCTATATCCATCTAAATTTGGTTCATTCGCACCCCAAATTCCTATTCAACTGACCTCATCAACTGTTGTGTCCACCCCCATTGCTTCAAACCTGACATAAACTATTATGTTGAATTATACATCAATGAATAGGTATCAAAATGTATCTTTGTTCAGATCATAGGCACCCAAACATCAATACCACTTATTTCCACACATCCATGATAGTGTTTACATTGTTCCCCACTCAAGGGTACATATGAAGTAGACACGTAGTTCATGAATTCATCATCATCCAGGGAAACATTCGGTAATTCTTGGTAGAGACTCCTTATTCTAGATCTTCCTCTCATACTTGAAAATTTTCTACCCCAATATGTTGAACCTGAAAACATCCAATTTATAGGATATACAACATCCTTTCCCAACATCCGTGTCCTACAACATTAAACAGCTTGACAACATCCATGGGACATGATGCAAAATTGTATCCTTACCTTGTGTGGGGAAAACTATATTCCCCATCAATACGAAATAAGGGATGACCCCACACTATCTTCACCCACCATGGGATGAAGTACCTACTGAGAATATAATATGAGTAAGCCCAACTCCATTCCTCATTGATGCTCATTCTGAAACACGAGTGTCCTTACTACTTGATAATAAACCACACAGATCGGTCTTGTACCATGTCAGTAATGTATGGAATCAAATTATGCAGGTTTTGTTTCCTATTTTTAAATTGGGAATGTTGGATGCCTCAATAAGGGATAAGACCAACATCCAGATACACATGGGGTACCTCAATGAGGTTCAATCTCGAAATAAAAAATATTACCACTGAATTCCAATGTGTGATTATATCCCCCATGGCGGTGAACATTCTAACATCAGCACAAAATCATAATTTGGAAATATTCCCCCCATGGGGACACTCTTAACAAAATCTGAAGTATGAAAATTTTCCCTCTAGGGACACACATAACCAAATATCATGTTTTAAATCTCCTCCTTGAGGAGACAATTAACAACCAACCTATCACAAAAATATGTTAAACATGTGAACCACTTGAAACCTCTAACCCATACAATAAACATGGGATACCAATGTTAAAACTCCATAGATTCTTCAAGTACCTAAAATGAAGTACCCTAGAGACAACACATATTGCCTTGGGTTCTACACCTAATATTCCTCACACATGAGATGACCTTGACTTCAAATGAGGAATAAATTATAGGTTCCCAACATACCAAACATAAAAACATTTCCAAACTTCCAAACAACAATATATAATCTAACCAAAGGTTGTATCCATTTTAAGATATATTCCAAAAAATTAGTCGGCATCCACATCAAGATGGCATGAGGGTGAGTTTTAGAAGCAAGACTTAATTCTTTGAGGGAGATGCAGACTAGAAAATGAGATCCAAGGAAGAATCCATGGAAGGAGGAACCGAAATCCCATCATCCAATTTTTTTCATGTATTATAAATCATTAACCATGGTGGTGGATGATGAATACATTTGGAAAGCAGGAATGTAGGAAAACCCACATGTGACATGTGGCCCCATAGAAAAGTATTAAAAAGGGTTCTCAATCCAAAGAGAGAAAATATGGATCCCTACTCAATAATAGTATTCTATCCACCTATAACACTAAAAATTTTCATCCTAGACTCCCTCAATAAAGAATACGTGGATTGCTTCCATCAGAATATTTGGGTGATGTTCAACTACATTAGGGACATTCAACTAACCTACCAAAGAATCCACAATCACCTAAATGTCATTCTACAACAGTGAAAGAGGATTGATATCATAGTTTTACATGTATCTCAGTTCCCTAAATAAAATGGTTACCACTATAATCTATAGGGATCCTTTGTTAAGATTTATATTATTCTCTTATGAGTAAGATTAGAGTCATCTCAACATATGAAGATCTGAGGCGGGGGAAGTATGTTACCTTCCATTTAATATCAATACCATTGAAACAATGAGACTCTCAATATGTCTCACTTACAAACAATGAAGGTTATTCTCCAACCACTAACACAATGATTTTTTAACTATTAACCCTCCATTTTATTAGTGAAATAAGACTAATAACATATGGAATTATACTGAGAACCCGATATAAGGGGAAACACAGTACCAAGTTGATCCCCAAAAGGAGATTGTTCTCATAAAAAAAGAATGGATTTAGGCAACGGGAGTCCCCCAAATGATAAATTTCTTCCCAAAAACTGATATTTTTACAATATAAATGGTACCACCAATCTTATCAGTCTATTTTAGATTTCACTAGAAACTGAGTTAGACTCTAGGATAATCTCCATTCCCTATGAGATAAAGAGATATAAGAAATATATTGCTCATATTATGTATGAGAAGCACCTGAGCTATGAAAATTTAAAAAATTACCCCATATCTCTCCATGACGGGAACCCAGTACTTATCATTCAGTCACCCAGAGATGAACTAGGTTTCCACGTATATCTAATTATGTTAGAGGCTGGAACATTTGGAAAATTAATGAAATATGAGTAAACCATAACATTTGATTTACACTGCTATATACCTTTATATAAATATCACACAAACTCTTTGGAGGATTATTCGATCAGAGCACTATTGGACATAAATAATAAATAGGGTGATGTTATAACATCTCTCACCATTCACCTTGAGGATCAAGAGACAAGACATGTTTCAATACCACATGAGGTAAATCCGTATTCGGCGTGGATAGACAATAATCTCCCACCAATAGAATTCAAAAAACAAAGATTCACCCCATTCAATGGTACAACTAATTCGGTATAACATATGTACCACTTTTCATCATGGTTCACACCAATGTCAAGGACTCCAGAATAGTAGGAATCTACCAAGTTTCAATATCTAGTTCAAATCCTAGAAGGAAAAATGATCATGTGGTATAGCCGACATTCCCTATGATGTTTGGAAGGCTCAAAGTATATCCACATATAGTTTATATACATGTTCAAATCCACCATAATAAATAAAAACATTTATGTCCACTTTAAATGAAAAAATCTTTAATGAGTGAGTTGTTGACATCATTTCCCCAGGGAAGGGACTCAAATAATCACATGATATTCCAATTTACCAAGAATAGTTTCTTATGATGTATGTGGAGAAATTAAAATATGATCTAGTTCTTACACCCACACCTCTAAATTATATTACATAATTTATATAATTCTATGAGAATGATTTTTGGAAGAAAGAATCCTTAAAGAGGACCAAATAATGGTCACACCCATTATTCCTTACAACGCCCATTTGATGGACTGTAAAAACGAAGAAAACTACTTCCATTAAAGTAGAGGCTCTTGATCCATTTCACCTAATGGAAGATTTACTAGATGAACCCCACCAGGTGAATTCATACCAATTGAAACCTCTAATGGTTCATCCATGTCAGGAACATGCACAAAATATCAAAGAGAACATTTCTCATGACACTTTTCAGGACCAGGTACCTAGGGTTCCTTTAAAAAAATAAAGAATAGGACATACTCCATCAAGGATTCCCATGTCTCAGGTTAATTTATTAGTACCTATAAAAAGGGATTTGGAAGCTTCTAGAACAAAAGAGACCCTAAGAGTCCAAACTCATCATTCACTCCAGTAACATCCCATACAATATAAACATGGCCTAGTCAAATTGGAGGACATACCGCAACAAGCGGAACATGTCTCCACTGATCCTGATAGTGACAATAAGACTCCAATGAGTCATATTAATATCTTGGCTAAGGAAAGGATAAGTGATATGATAGGTTGGACTGAAATTATATCACTCATTCCCATAGAATCATCAGTGCCCACTTAAGTAAGATAGAAACTTCTACATTTACAACACATCCTCCATTTTTTTGTCTCAACATTGATGTCATATAATTACATGTCATAGAGAAATAGATGTAAATGATATAAATAAACCATTGTCCTCAACTGGGGATAAAACCAGTCCAAACACTTTGCGAATTAAGGCCACCAGAACTGGGAGATGTACTGGAAGTACATCTATATTTAGAGTATTCCATCAATGAGGGGAAAGAGTACACCTTGATGAATGATTGTAAATTTTTGGATTGTTATTAAATTAATTATGATGGGGAAGGACATGTGAATCATTCATGATCCTTTAGTCAAATTCAATGAAGTTGAGGCATGAAAGATTCACGAAAACATAATTTCCAAGAAGGCACTCCAAAACGGATTGTCTGTGTCATTGAGACCAGAGAGAATACCTCTCATAGGGATAAACAAGCACATCAATCATTATTCTATTTATCAGGAATGACTCAACATATGGCTATATTGGTTGACTATATGACTCATCTATGAATACTCTGCAACCATCCAAATCTAGCTATTGTATATATATAAATGTCTGGTACCCATCCATCATACATTTAGAACAAACTAGCTAACCAACAAAAGATTACGACTACCACTAGACATCCCCTTGCACCATAGTCAATAGTGGCTACTACACCCCTACTGAAGAATAAACCTTTATAGGAAAACATTTCCCTTTAATAGAAGTACGACGTGGTGAAATAACTTTTCTATATTAAAGTGTGGGTATTGATTCTTGAAGTGCTCTTTCTATCAAATGAGATTTGAAAATTCCATATTGAAGCCTTGAAAACACCCTCCATTTTATGATTGAGCTATATTCCTCTGAGGCCAATTACATAGAAGATGAATGTGATGAATTTCAGGCCATCATCACATTTTACCAAGAATATTATAGTTTTACTATTCATGGTAATATACACCAACTATATGTCACAATCTTGTTCAACAATGTAGAAAATTTTCATTACCCCATGGATAATGCCTCTAGGAACAACCTTATCCTAACCTAGACACTCCATAAGAATTAAATTATATAAATTTACATGATTCCCTCTAATAATAGAATTTAAAGGTATGATGAGAGTGAGAAGAATCCACATAGAATGATTCAACTGCTAACTTAGTTTAGTGGTTTGGCCGTGAGCACTGAAGTTTTGGTAGTCCTATAGGATACTTCCATAAACAAGATATTACGAAGCTCCTTACATAATTTTCATGTTTCAATCCCTACTTCCTACAACTAGTTCCTCAAATACTCCCTTAATAGTCTAGTTGGAGTATGCCAATATAATCATCATTCATGAAATCTTGGGAGGCTCATTATCTAAACATCATGTGCTTCAAAAGGGAAGGAAAATAGATACATACTATTTGGGTCAAGAAAATTAGTGCACATAATGATCTATCAGTTACAAAAAAAAAAATCCTTTGGAATACATGAAGGAAATATTTGGTCTCCCAATTCATGGGTTGGAACCCATGAAACTATATCTTGGAGGTTGTTTCATAGTCCCTAAAAGATGGATTTATCAAATATCACCTCTCACTTCTACACAATATAGGCACAAACAGTACTGAAATAACTTTCCCCTATAATTTATCAAGACTTTTTCCCCATGTAAACCCATCCACATTACAAAAAAATGTTCAAAAAGTGGGGATGATTAAACAAAAGTTAATCCATCATCATTTATTTGATATCGAGAGTGTAACTTACAGTCAAGAACAAAATAGGATTGATTTATCAATATTTTTCACTATAGTCTCTATGGATAATGAGTTCGTTGACAAAGACTAGTCTCCATTTGTATAGAGTTACAATGTTATCTATTGATCTATATATTTAGGTGAGTTACCACCTGCATATGATCGTCATATCTCTTGAGATGAAGAGGACTAGGAGAACACCCCTCTTTCATTTGATGAGGTTAAATCTTCCACGTTTGATGAGTTGAATAAGGTTAATCTTGAAAATGTGGAAAATATGAGCCTGACATTGATCAATGAAACCATTTCATTATAGGAGAAAAAATAGTACAAGGCCTTCAAGAAGTAACAATGTGATGTGTTTACCTAGATCTATAAAATTATGTTATGCCTTGAACCCATAATTTCTATCTATCACTATCATCTCATAGAGATTCATCATAGGTTCAAATAGGCTCCCAAAAAATGCACCCTTCTCATAGTGCCATAGTTGAGGCTACATTTGAAGATCTTATTAAATAAAAATTCATTTTGTAGGTTTATCACCCTAAATGGATTATTATAGTCATCCTAGTTAGGAAGTGAAATGAGATGATATGAGTAGGTTAGACTTTAGGGATCAAAATCACCATTTTATGAAGGATGAATTTCCCCTTTCAGTGGAACTATTATTGATTGATGATAAGGATGGGTTCCAAGCTCTATAATTTCTCGATAGATACACCAAATATAATTAGATTCATATGGCCCATTAATACGAGGAGTCCACTACATTTAGGGAACCCTAGGTAAATTTTTTTATACCATGTTATTCTAATTGAATTGAAGAAAGATGGAGCTACTTACTAGTGTTCCATGCACCACATATTCATAATTCTCCTAGAGACATTGGTGAAATGTGACATAGATTATCTGTCTCTTAAATATAGACAATACCATGACCATCTCAAGGATCTTTATAAATATTTTTTCTTCCCTCATTCCCACCATTTAAAAATAAACCCTATAATGTGTGCATTTGCAGTCACCTCTAGAAAATATATTAGCTTCATTTTCAGATCTTGAAGCATCAAGATCAACCCATATAAGATTAAGGACATCAAACAAATACATATCCCACACAACCTCCTGGATATATGAGGCCTCAAAGGTCACTATTCATATATTCATCAGTTTATTAAAAATATAGGTGGAAGTTTTATGTTCTTTTTGAGGGGAATAAAAAAGGATCTGTTTATGTGTGCGATGAGGACTACTATACCTATTTTGAGGTTACTAAGAATTATCATCTACAACCTATGGTTTTGATAACACCAATATTGGGAAACCCTTTGTTTCTCGATGTGACTACCCTAGATTGGTCCCTCGGAAACCATATAGCTTTTTAGAATAATGACTTCATGGAAAAAACTTATATTACCTCAACATATTTCTCCTCATCATAGAGAATGGACACTCCTCAATCAAGAAGTGTTTCCTCACACTAGTATTCATAGTAAAAAAGTTTCCACATTATTTATAACACTATTAGATATAGCTGGTTTCCGGATTTGATCTATTAATGTAAATCCTTTATCACCCTATATTGATAGGAATATTGGTTCCCTGGATGGTAATCCTTCTGTAGTTCGACATTAGTTTTTCCCACAAAAATATATTAAGGGAGATGTTTTGGAAGAATTATTGGTTTCACATCTTACCACTAAAGAATATAACCTAGTCACTGATTTCCCAGGCATGAATGTTCTCCTATTATATTAGGTTAGGTAGTGTTAGAAAGTGTAGTTTTATGATTCCTCCCAATGTCTGACTAGTAGAAGGATCAATGGCTCAAATCTCAATAGAGTATTACTAAGGATTTTATTCATCACTCTAGTGTAGAAAATTCTACCATACATATTCCTATTATCATAAGGCTGCTCTGACAAATAGGAAGAGGATCAGGCTCTTATTACTAGTCTTGAATTATAACTAGATATTGATTCATTCTAGTTACATTTTGTCATAGACTCTACGTTGGTAATCAAGAAGATAAAGGGTGACTACATCATTAGAAAAAGGAACTTTTGACCCTATTGGAGATGAATCATTATGAAATGGACTAATTTCAATCCCAACCAAAGGTGAATCATGGTCATCAGTCGAGATGATACATTGGAAGTATTAGATACATGTATGATAGAGATTGACTATGAAAATTTGGTTTTCATGTGGCACACTAGAGGGTCTTCACTCTCCCCACTTACAATGAAGTCGACCAATAAGTACATAAACTCAATACTAGTAAATCTTAAACACAACCCTAAAATATCCCCATGTTCATGGAAATTACTAATTAGATGATTCTATTTGTTTTGAATATCTAGAATAGAATTCTCCAACTAGGCTGAGCTGATCACGAGTGAGTTCACAAGAATGAAAAAATGTTCACCCTCCAGAAAGGACCTAACCATGAAAAAACCAACTACAAGAATGGGTTTAGTTAAATTATTATCCAATTAATCCATGTATATGTACTAAATCCAGTTATAAAATATGTACATACAAGGAAATGTAGATCCATTTCTATAGTATTGATGTTGTCCCACTGAATTCAGTGGCTGGGAGACATTTGGCATATCTTGGTACATGACTACATTGAATTCAAAAAGTGGTTTCATAAGTACCATATCTATGTGAACATTGGTCATTAACCACCAAATATTTATTAAACTACTAATTATTCTAATCCCTTATTAGTTTTGGGACATTTGTTTTGGGTCCCTACCCACCAGGGATAGCTCAACATTGTTGGTTAATTCTCTCTAGAGAAAAGTTATTCTCAATGTTGGTAGATGTAGTTCCCATAAAAAAATTTATAACCCAGTCCATGACTGAGTTCATGAAATACCCCAAAATTCATTGGTTTGGGGTACCTCACACTATCATCAAAGATAATGGTATAAATTTATGGGATACTAATATGAAGGAATCGTATGCCTAGTACTACATCATCTCTATCCACACTTCCAAAAACCATGCATAGGTGAATCTATAAATTGATTTGATCAATAAAAACCCTATATAACACACCATAGATAATTTTATCTCAGAAAAATAAATTTATTCCCGATAATATCCCCAATTCCCTTTGGAAATATTAGACGAAAACTTGAGATTCTACCTAGAAAACCCTATATTCTCTCGTGTATAGAATATTGATAGTATTACTAATTGAGGACAAGTTTCTATCATTTTGAATAAATATTTTTGAACAAAAGAATCTTTAATGAATAGCAGATGTCTTTTTAGCTGAGTTGGAATCTCTTAAGGAAAGAAGGCTTTAGGAACTGCACAACTTTTAAAAACACTAGTACCATGTTTTGAAACCATTAAAAAAGAAAGTTCGCCTCTAATCCTTCCTTTAGGGTGACATGGTATTGGATCTCATCACAAAAATGATACATAGAAAAGATCAACAAAATATAGAATCCAATTGGGAAGGAAATTACATTATTCATAGGTTCTATTCTAATATAAAATATTATTTAATCACCATGGATGGGGAGCATATCAAATATCCCACCTACACCATGTTTCTCAAGCAGTACATATCAAGAACATCTAGTCAAAGCTATGTGACCATACACTCTAGAAAATGGTATAATAATTATGATGTAAAACTATTTGAAATCCTTTGGTCAGAGATCTATGAACTTAAACTGGTAGAAACCTAAATTTGGGTTATATTACTTTTAACTACAAATCCTAATGTCCTTAACACACGATGATAAAATAAAGCCTTACCTTGTGTGATGAGAATAAGATTACTAATATGATAAATATGGTATGAAAAAAATCTAATTTTCACACCAAATGATGTAACACTTTATCCATACCTTATGTGAAAAAATTTGATGCCTCATATGATAAATGTGAGAGGAACCAAAACTAACATCCTCATCAAATTACATTAAACTATAGTCTTAACTTATGTGTTGAACATAGGATGCCAGATAAAAAATTATGGGATGAATATAACATGCATCCTCATCACAAAAAATTAACATCTAGCCTTACCCTATACAATGAATTTAATATGCCTCATATAATAACTGTTACAAGATCCATTTTACTCTTTAGAGATGAACCCACCCTCCCAATGATGGTGTCCCTCTATAACACATCCCAGAACTACACATGGCTTGATTCTCATGCATGATAGGATATATAGGGACTCATGGATCTAAAATCTCGAGACCTACATCAGCAGCATCCTATTCTATGGTATTCTAGTGATCCAAGAATCTTGACCTTAATCTGTGGGAAACTGGTTTTTGGATTACTTTGTGTTGTGCATGGACTCCTTGGATCCTTATTTAGGAAAAGTTTTCACTCTTTTATCACATGACCATCCTAGAAGTACCTAATACTATTTAGGTCTAGGAATTATGACTATAAAATATTCTAATATGTCCCCATACGGAACATTATTCACATATTTTAGTACAACATGGGTGTTTTATCAAACTAAATCCCCATTATCTTTTTTCATCACATCCTCTATTGAGAGGAAATCCCCATACTGACATAATTCATCTTCCAGTTGTATTATAGAACAATGTTTGTCTTTATTCATACCACCATGGGATATGAATTGATTCTCAAATCACATATCCTAGGTCGATCCATCACTATAAAATCAATATATGAGATTCCCCCTTAACACCATGAGTTCAACATTGGTTCAATTTGTCTTGAATGTTTTCATGGAAAAGGGTATTGTATACATAGATCTATTTTCATGTTATTTTTTTACTCTTCCAAGCCATAAAATTCATTTTATGACACCCACACCCTTTTTTCTGAGATCCATGACATTAAACTGACAATAGCTGTAGACCGAGATGCATGACTCTATACAACAAATCCCAATGTCATTAGCACATGAAATTAAACTATTACATCACTATATGTTATGAATGTAGTATGACTCGTATGATTAATGTGAGATGATCCAAAATTAATACCTCAACAAATGATTTTAAGTGGTATCCATTCCCTATGTGATTAACATATGATTCCTAATATGAAATATATGGGTTGACCAAAACCAATTTCCTCAGCACATGACATTAAACTGTAGACATAACCTATGTAATGAACATATTATTCCACATATGATAAATATGAGATGATCCTTCATCCTATCTAAAAAAGGGAACAACACTTATAGAATTGGTCCCCTACAAATCCATGTATCAAAACTATATATGGAATGATTTCCAATACCATGGGATACATATTGATTCCCTTATATCTTATCCTATGTCCACCCCCACCACTAACTCATTATATCTGATTTGGATCAACATCATCATCTAAATATGAAAAGGTTTCCTAACCGTAATGATGCTTGGCCATGATGACTCACCAACTATCATGGTAACATGCCTTAAAACATCCCCAGTATCAGTTGGTGGTTTATATGTTTCAAAAGTAACCAACGGTCGATCCCACATTGGTTCTATAAATACTTGACTAGTGAAGGTGTAGAACTTATGTTTCAAACATGGCCAACAATTATTCCCCACCCATTAGTCCCCCATTTTAATGATCCTCATCTTAGAAACCATAATTTACTTTCTTTTCCACTTCCCATTTCTCTAGTGTGGATACCAACACCATGTGTATAAATTCCTTATATACACATGTCTGTTGACTAAATAAGTTGAATCCTTTTGGGACATCCTCTTGTCAGTCACATTTTTATCTTATTGTGCTTTCCCACACAAAAAATGGAAACTCTGTACCACTCCTTGCTTCTAAAATTGAGCTTGCTTAATATTGGATTATGAGTCAGGGGTAATTCCCCTATGAAAGGCTGAGTTGTTCAGATTCCATTTAGTATAGAAACAAATAATTTTACAAAACTCCATTCCTTTAAACTAGGAGTCCAAGTCTAAGCATCATTACATTAAACTATTTACTAGTAGGCTCAGATATGTTCTGTGTGACATCAAACCTCCTTGGACCTCATTTTACGTTGGGTTAACACTCTTAATGGAAACCCACACCCCTTTGATACACACCCTCAAGGTCCAAATTATTTTTACTTTAAACTATATTCAACTCATAATCCCAGAATTTTTTCATTAAAATATTGTTCACTTCTTTTTCCAACTATTATGACCATAAATTACCAGAGGCAAGAAGCACATATGTGACTTTAATGAAATGGGAAAAATTCAGGGTGCAAATTAAAATGTTCAAAGCCAGTGATACTCATAATAGGATTGGAAAAAATGTAGTTGTGCTCACTATGGCCATCAGTTCAGGAGAACGTTATAATCAAATGTTATCTCCATTTTCCTGATGAGATCATCTATGTGGTACCACCCATTAGTTTTCCTATTCATGCATCCCACTACACTAAACGAATAGGATTTATTCACAGAGTTTCACATTCCCTTTTCATTTGAATCTACAATATTCTATGAAATACCTATTCACACGATGTTAAACTATACCATTCCTCACACACAACGTAATATGAGAAAATGTTCATTCAAAATCATTACATAAATATGTTCAACTACATGCCCTTTATCCTTATAAAATAATGAAAAACTATCAAACATATTAGTCCATCACCCAAGAAACCCATTTGCTTTTTGGTTATGGTCACCTACCACACCATTCAATTTACATGACTATCTCCCAGCATCTAAGTGGAGATCATCGTTCAAGTTGAGTATTTACCTCATTAAGGCCGATACACCGACCTGATATGCTCACAACCACTATGGAACAATCCCAATGGTTTTAAACTCTATTAGAACATACCCTAAATTCATCCCCCTATTTTGTTTCATCCATTAATTGTATCACCATCATATTTAATGTTTGAATACTCCCCTAACAAAAACAGTGTTGGGCTATAATGCCTCACCATTAATCCTAGTTACACACTCTAATATACTTCTAATGACATTCTGATAGGTATCGTGTTTCTAACATGGTCAAAAGTTTACTCAAAATTTATTTCTATTCATCCCTAATGAATCGATTTAGGAACTAGTGTTTTGAACATGGGTAATAGCCATACCCTATCAATCTAACATTCCCTTGGTGTTCCAGATCATGGGTATCTCAATTCACGCTCTTCATCACTACCCTTTTTCAGGTGGAATTAATTACCCCTGGTGTTACCCCATTTGTTCTGCCACACACAACAGGAAACAAAATATTTTGTATAAGGATCCCTATTCTCGAACTAAACCATTTCCAACTGGGATACTCCATGGGGTCAATACAATATTTATACCCCGAGTATTCAAACCATTTTGGGAAATATAATATAAATGAGAAATCATCTATTTTTCCCTTTTTCCCAAAATAAGCATCAATCATGTGGACTTAGGGATTTATTTTAGGATTTCATTTTTATGTGATTGGGATGAAAAGAAAAATAAATAAATTTTATGAGAAATTTTATAAAAAAATCTAAAATTTTAGAAGGGTTATCCACACATCGAATATCATAATTTATTTAAAAATAAGATAAAATACCATAGGGCTCTACCCAATGATTGAATGCTCATGCTCATCCCATCTCTTCTAAGTTACCTCCAAGATATGGACCCACTCTTCTAGACATGAAACCTTCTCCATGGAAACAAGGATGAACTCACTAGTATAGATTCATTCCTAGTTCTTCATATCTTCGAACTCAGCCACCTAGGATTATACCTATACTAACCTAGCCTCTTACACCTCTAACTAAGCCCTCAATAGGATGATGATATCTACTTGAGTAGTGATAACAACTGAATTCCCTCACTTATAATATTATAGATAATATATATCCTATTTAGCTACCTGGAGCACCTGGTTTCCCTCAGAATACTTAATGTTCTAGAAAATGTTAAACTCCTACCAGTCATCACATTCCCATTCGATGATAATGTCCTGAAGTAGTGATAGGAGGCCTCTATAATCCACCCCACTATTTTCAATGATAAATAAGGAATGGTTAATGGATACCAACTAGTTCTATATATTTTCTAGGGTAGTGTGTGTATTGAAATTTTGTAGACTCATCCATGCCCTATGAGAGACGAACCAGTCCTCCTCAAAAATATCAAAGTCAGAATATTTAAAGTCATTAGGAGGCGATGCTTATATTTAGGTAATAGATCCAATACATATGTGAAAGGAACATCTACTGGAATGTATTTAGGTTTTATAATTTCCAAGACTAGGAGAAACACATCCCCACTTCCACCCCTAATGGGAGTTTACACAACCCAAAAAACACTTCCATGGTAGGCTCGACTACCAAAGCCTCCTTGACTTCCTATTTTTATGGAATGATCTCAACTATATTCATTGAGGCCTCATATCTAGAATCCACCACTAATAAAACATTTGAGGTTTTCATGATCACCCTTTTCTCTTTAATTATCACTTTTTGTGGTGTGATTTCAACTCCCTGAATTGAGGATTCGGTCCCAGAAACCACCCATGACATCACTTATGTGGTCAACCAAACAAAAAAAAGCTTCCATGGCTACTTCCATCAAAGTAACAACCTTCTTAACAATATCTATAAGGACTATAATTCCAATCATTTTAACCTCAGCTACAATATCCACTAAATAAAGCATCTAAATTGATAGCTGATCCCCAAACACATTTTGAACTTCCATTTAATGTACAGGTTTAAATGATCATGAATTATGGGAGGAAAAACAAAAAAGAAAATTTTGAAATGGGAAAAGGATGAAAAGAGTGTTATAGGATGGTAAAAAATCATAAAGGTTCATGACCAACCCCTATTGTGAAAACATCTCCGAGTAGTGGTTAACCCAGTTGTTGGATGTTTACCCGTGGCTAGATGTGATGAATATTTCCAAAATAAATCAAACATGTTAGCATAGTTCCACAAATATATCCTTGAATCAATTATAGGGATGAATTGTTACTAGGTTTTGCATTGTACTGTTGTTCCTCCACCCCAATCACATGATCAATTTCAACAATGTTTTGGCTTTCTTGGATTAGAACCTCATAGATAGGTCCCATTTTTGTCCCCTCAAGGGTTGGGTCACTCTCATCCCACACAGAGGTTCATCATCAACCACCCCTTACTCTATTCGCGCTGCTTCCAATAAAATTGGGAAATAAGTTAGGATAAAATATTAGATATTTTTTAGTATCAAAGACATATAATATAAGAATATTTACCTGAAAAATTGTAGTATTTACTTCCCTGAGGGAGTATTTATATTCATAGCTTACCTTGGAATCCTCCCCTGATCCCACTCCCCAGCCGCACCGATAACCAATCAGTCACGAACCAGGCCGGGTCGCCATCCGACCCGACACCCTACCCCCGACCCAGTCTGCGACATGGCCCAAAGGGCATTCTCGATCCCCATAGGATGGCACAAGTGCCCGAGTATCAAATATAACAAGGGAACAATTTACGTGAAAGAAGAGATAGAAAATCAACTAACCACTTTAATGGAAAGAAAACTGATTTTATACAACCAAACAAAACCTTAACACATTTCATATTTAAATATCTACAATTAGAACCAACAACCCAAGAGAGATGACAATAAAGGAAATTCTAAAACTCTAAGAAGTCTATAATTAATGAAAACTAACACATCTACCCACACCTTCATGCAACTTGATGAGCCACCTCTTCAAACCACCATCGTCATACCTACACGAGAAAACCATCGACAACCCGGACCATCATCACTATGTTCAATAATTAGACCTAGAATACAAAATAAACAGAATCTACATACACCCAAAGGTGTATGTAGGGTGTGACCCAAAAGCCCTGTAAGATGTCACCAAATAAAAAGGTTCCACACTTAATTATTAAATGACAAATAAATTTTCAATTTTAATTAAAGCAAAGTAGTAAATGATTAAATAGTTTTAAAGAAAATGAGATTAAGGAAAAAAGTTTCAAATGGAACAACATAAATTAAAAAAACACCCATATTTTTTAAAATAACCAATGTGTCACATTGATGAGTGTAACGTAACCAATGAACACTAATATGGGAGAGGCCTCATGGGCGCTAGCTAGCTTAAGTCCCTAGATATTCGGGTCTCAGTGAAATAGGAATTAAAAGGACATGACCCTCAGAAAATGTGTCTTAGAAGGACATGACACTCATAAAAAGTGGATTAGAAGGCCACGATCCTCAAAAAAAGCATATTTTTAGTTAGTGTTGCAATCGTAAGTCCTGCTAGTGAAACCGAATCAAGTCACCTCTAAAACACTAGCCCACTAGTCTAGTCCACCCTCCTTGCTACCCGATCTTCCCAGTTTGTGCTCAAACAAGTTTCAAGTTTATGTCACATGTCACACTAATGCATAAAATCCAAACAGGGTATTTATGCATGAAAAATAATGATTTGCACACCCAAACCCTCTTTTAAAACCATAAAGACACCAAAATATTTTCAAAACATAATCTACATAGGTTAAATAATCAAATAAACCATCTAGACAATTTAAAAGACACTCATCACTAAACGAACCACCACTTACACATGTAAACACCATTTTGAAATAAGGTGCACACTAAAACATTTTTTTCAAACACGTTTCACACCATTTTCATAACTAATTAAACCATAAAAAAATTATAAAGCAATAGTAAAAGGGTGTCACATGGATTTGCAAAAACCAAAGTAACCATTTATAAATTCAAATGCATTCACATATCACTCACACTCAAATAAAATTTCAATGTTTTTCCTAAAACACCCAAATAATTTGATAAAAAACCTTACACTATATGTAAAACACAATTACATAAACCACATAATTAAACAAGCCAAAAATAAAATCTTATAAAACAATTTAGATGAAATCTCTTGGCATTAACCACTAAACCCACACAAACCCCTATTTTACAACTAAATGCACCTGAAATCATGTCAAAAATACTATTTTCAACACTTTCACAAATTAATAATATAAACGCATAATTTTAAAATCACTAACAACTAACTAGATAAAATTTCACAATAGAAAACACACACTTAACTTAAACATGGTACTAAAAAATTTCAATACAAATCTAACTTCAATGAAAATCCACTTTTCACTACACAAATTAATTAAATAACATGTTAAACAAATTAATCTTTCAAATTAAATAATCAAATAATAACTTTGATGTGGAACCACCTACCTCGATGTCGAACCTCGAAAATTGATGTGAAATCATCATATTCTAGCGTAAAACATCAATCACATGCCGTTAGAATCATAATGAACCTAGAACGGACCTTAATTAAATAAATAAACCATAAACATAAAATTAGAACCCTAAAACCGGACCCCTAATGAGAGTCAAAACACTACAAGGAAGAAATAAGAATACCGGAGGGGCAGCCGCTGGACAGAAGCTGCCCAGTAGGTGGGGTTGCGGCTAGATGGGGAGTCACTGTGCATCGGAGAGGGTAGAGGGTGAAATGGTGGAAGGCCGAGGGGAGTAGTGGGGTGGGGGTGTTCGCGCGTAAGTAGTGGAGGCATGCCGTTCTTGGGGAATCTCCAAAGAGGTTGTGGGTGGAATCCGCCGAGGAGGAGAGGCTAAGGGGCTGTGCAGGTGGCCATACGGGAGGGGCATGGGTGGTCACTGGATGGCGTAGAAGTAGGGGTGACGCCGGCTTGGAAGAGTTGCCGGGAAGGCACGAACCATCAGATAGAGCGGTGAGCAGTTGTCTTGGGAGAGCAGGGGCAGCGGACCAGGGGGGTGTTTGGGGAAGAGACGGGGCGCGACGCGATGGAGACGGGAGGCAGCAACAGGCGGCACAACGACTTGAGGGAAGGGAAAATATGTTTGCAACAAAACCAGGGAGAGTGGGGGGGGGGATAGGTCATGATGGGAAAGGGGGGTAAGGGGAGGAGGCACAACCCTTATGGAAATGAAATTAAAATAAAAAAAATAAAAACATACAAGATAAAAAGAAAAGAAAAAGATAGTAAAAATAATAATAATATAACTAATAAACTAAATCAAAAGTATTCATAATAAATAAAGTAACTTAATCATCATCAATAATATTTATAATAATAATAAGAATCAATAATAATTATTAATATCCTCAAATAATAATAATAATATTATTATTTTCATTAAAAAAATTTATTAATGTTTATTAAAATTTTAATTTTAATTTTATTTATATTTCATTATTCATTATTATTTCATCCTCTTATTATGTTTAACTCATTTTGAAATCTTGGCTGACCACGTGGTCTCAGAACCATGCCCTGCACGTGTGTCTGGTTATGAAAAACCCAAAATACCCATAATAATAATAATTATTATTTTAAACTAAAATATGTATAATGATGAGAATAATAATAAAAATAATAAAAATCAATTTATGTTACTAAAATAAAAATAAAAATTTGTATCTATTATGATAATAATAATAATAATAATAATAATGTCCCAGAATAACATTTTTATTATTATTATTGTTAGATTCTGTATCCCACATCGGACTTGTGGTCCGATGTATAGTTTCTCATTCATTATAAAAGAACACCTCCGCCTCACTTTGAGGTAAGGAGGCGAGAGGGGTTTCCTCATTCAACATGGTATCAGAGGGAAGCTAATCCTGACCCCCCTCCCATCTTTTTTTTATTCTGCTCCAGGGTTACATTTCCCCCCCCCCCCCCCCCGGGGGGGGGGGGCGGCCTCAAGGCCCCGTAGGGTTACCGCCGCCGCCCCTCCGCCTCTGCTCCACGCCGCTTCTACCGGTCCTCCCTCCCGGCGGCTCTCCTGCATGGCGCAGCTCCCGTCACGCCTCCCTACTCTCGTGCGGCTCCACTGTGGCTCCCGGCGCGACTCCTTCTTTCGCGCGGCCGCCTCCCGCACGGTGCTCCCGACGCGGCTCCCTCCTTAGAGGTGCCCCCCACCATGCCGGCTCCCTCCAGCGCCGGACCTCCCGCCCCTGTTCATCCCGCGCCGGCTCCTCCTCCGGCATCCCTCCTCCCGTGCTCCGCTCCTCCCGCTGCTCCCGCGCGCTCGCAGCTCCCTTCTCCCGGCGGTGCTTCTCCCCGCGCGACGGCCTCGTCTGGCCAGCCTCCCGGTTCTGCCCGGATCGCGTCCTTCCGGAGAATTTCCCCTCAAGCGCCGCTCCTACCCTCGCCGGACCTCCCGTGCGGCTGTCTCCTCGTCTCCCTCTACCGTGCGCACTCTTGCTCCCTGCGCGGCTCCCCGGCGCGATGCGGCTCCCGGCTCCCCTGTGTCCCGTGGCCTCCCGCTGCTCCCGGCGCCTCCCGCTGCTCCAGCGCCTCCGGCACCTCCCGCTGCTCCAGCGCCTCCTGCGCCTCCCGCTGCTCCCGCGCGCTCGCGGCTCGCGGCTCCTGGCGGATCTCCCTCCAGTCTGGCGACCACTCTCCGGCGGCATCTCCCGTCCCGCTCCCCTCCCGGTGACCTCGCCTGCTGCTCTCCGGCGGCCAGATCCGGACAACTCCGGCCGAATCCGGCCCGATTCGGAGATTTCCGGCCAGATCTGGACAGCTCTGGCCGGCTCCGGCCTAATCCAGGATACTCCGGCCAGATCCGGCGATTATCCGGCCAGATCAGGAGATTTCCGGCCAGATCCGGCGATATCCGGACTGTTCTGGGCAGATCCGGACTGTTCCGGCCAGCAACCGGCCTCCACCCGTGCCGGCCGCTCCATGCAGGTGGCCTCCTCCGGCTTCCAGCGCCGCCTCCCGGCCTTCTGCACCCTCGCCGGCCTCCTCCTGCGGCATCCCCGCCTCGCCGACATCTCCCGGCACCTCCCGGCAGCCGCATTTCTGTCCGCCGGCACGTCCATTCACTAGCGCAGTAATTCGACCACCTAGGATTCGGGCCCCGTTGGCGCCGCCAGATCCCGCAACACCTCCTGCGGCATCCCCGCCTCACCGGCATCTCCCGGCACCTCCCGGCAGCCGCATCTTTGTCCGCCGGCACGTCCATTCACTAGCGCATCAACTCAACCACCTAGGATGTGGGCCCGTTGGCGCCACCAGCCCCGCAACCATTCTGCGGAATCCCCGCCTCCCGTCGCCAGCCCCGCAAATGCGGTTTTCCCGGTGCTAGTTTGTATTTCCCGTCGTTTCATCGACCGACCCCACTAGTGCGGTGTTCCTGGTGTTCCGTCAACCGGCTGGTCTGAGTGGTTTCATCTGCTACGCCCGCACCATCATCCATCCATCATCCTGCGGGGGAGCTGTGATCGTGAGGGGGAGCATCAGTGTTGCAGTATTTTTCATTTATTTTATTTCATCTTATTTTGTCATCAACCTGGGCATGTCCAGCTTGAGGGGGAGTGTTAGCGTCTATTTTATTGTTTTCTTTTCATTATGTGTCCAAGCTAGGTACACCTAGCTTAAGGAGGAGTGTTAGAGTCTGTATCCCACATCGGACTTGTGGTCCGATGTGGAGTTTCTCATTCATTATAAAAGAACGCCTCTTCCTTACTTTGAGGTAAGGAGGTGAGAGGGGTTTCCTCATTCAACAATTATCAAAAAAAATATTTTTTTATTTGATTTTTATTTCATCACACAATTAATTGTAGTGATTTATAATTAATCTATTTTATTTAATTAATTGACTATCGAGAAGGGCATGTGATGAACCAGGAGAGGTCGTGTGGTGACCTAGGTGAGGTCGCGCACCTTTAACCATGGAGCGCTGGACACAGTAAAGGCCGAAACATTCATTTATCAGTGCAAAGCGCAAGACCCCAGTCAGGCTCGGCCAAAATTTCATATAAAAAGACTAATAATAATTAGAAGTAGATAAAATTATAAGATGAAAATAAAAATACAAATCATGACGTAGTGAAAAGTTCAGGTGTGACAATTCTCCCCACCATAAATATTTCTGTCCCCAGAAAGCCACAACTAAGGTTGGGACCCAAAGTAGAAAATCACACCCCCTTAAGGTTCAAAGAGGATCCCTATGAAAACAAATGGAGGGAAAAAATGCACAGTGGTTAGAGAAGGTGACTAAAATGACACTCAAGAGACTCGTAAAATGACTTCTTGATATGTTTCGCCCACCCCAAAGAGCTAGAACACCTCCAATTGATTGATCAAAGAAAAGAACTATCACACCCACGAAAACCAACTTCACAAACTGAAAACCTCGAGTAAAAAAATGAGAATCACACTGTTTGCTTGGAACAACCAAATAAGACCAACCACGTCAAAGGATCACTTTTATCACCTATCACCAAATCATCTCTAGGAATAGAACAAAAAGGCCAAAACAGGTAAATCCCGAAAGAGTTCCCCAGTATAAGAATACGGTAATATCGGTTTATTTCTGGGGAGTCTCAATGAGGCCCTTAATGGATCTTACAACCATTGGCACCAATAAAAACACACAAACTCAGAGGCTTCCCGTCACTGTCCCAACACCCCACCAAAAGGGTGGGGAGGGTGGGGCCCAACCATAGGGAATTAAAACTACAACGGAAGTCAAACCAACATATCAACATCCCTGGATGAACACCTTTCAACTTTGCGATCGATTTACCCAAAAGACCACTAAAATCAATTACACCCAGTGGGATTAAACCGCATGACTTTAAGGTAATGAGATGATTACACCCTATCATAGCCATAGAAAACCTCACACACCCAAACAGGTCATTTGGAAAGGAACCACATGAAAAAATTTAAATCTCTTTTACCTTCAATATCAACGATAGAAATAAGGTTGGGGATCCTATACACTCTTAGGGTTCCTAACCAAGCGCAAGCTTCACATCAAGGCCTATGGTTGGAGCCCTGATATTTGAAGCATCTCCGACCTCTCAGTCAGGTAATGAAGACTCTCGAACAGAGTTTCCCCTTTTTTTGTGTCACACACAACCATACCACAACCGAGAAAACACCAAAAAAACACAATGCACCCTGACATCTAACTACTCCATCACCACACATCCACCAAAAAATGGATTTAGATAATGCACATGCATCACTTGTTCACATTAACCAAGAAACATAAGAAGGGAAGACGCATGACAAACACTCCCCTTTGAATAGAAAAATAGAACTCCCTAAGAGGACACAATCCAATGAAAACACGGATTCCCCAAGGATTCTTTGAAATCCACCCTTTCTCTTCATAGAGGACTCACGCTACGAGGCATCACCAAGCATGAACTTTGCGGCCGATAGAAGCAATACAAGCCTTTCAAGACATTGGTCAGCACAGATAAATTTGAACCACCTTTGACATTCCCCATTGGAATTCCTTTCAATGATCCCTGGGGTTATCTACAAACAAAAAGATGTCAAACATCATACCTGATGACTTAGACAACTCAAAAGGGAAAAACCCCTATCAACTCCCCTCAAGTCTGTCATTCCGCTGTGAGAGGATCTGCTTAACTAAAAAGGGTTTGGGACAGACTTAGCACTATCACTAAAATGGGAGAGTCCTTACTTTAATCAACTGGAGGGTTGGCCAATTGCAAATTACCCATTTCCACACATCAATCGCATGCTAAAGCTCTTTGGGGGCATACACTAGTTAGGAAAGGAAACCATGAACCTAGTCAAACTAGTCCAATGGACTAGACATACCACAAGAGAACAATACACTTGCAGTGGATGGGAACCACTATAAGGGATTCTTGAAATACTTCTCAAAAGAATTCACTAACCACACACTTGAACACCAACTTACAAATAAAAATTCAAAATCAAGACACAAATCTGTCAAAAAGGATTCTCGGCTCAAAATGTATCACATCCAACACTTCCCAAAACACAAGGGCACATCACACAATCACTTTTTATTAATACACTAATTTTTTTTCTTAGCCAATTTTTTTGAAAATAAACAAAGCTAGTGGGTTGCACACACACCAATGGTGTCCCGTGGAGCTCACACATGCATGTTCTCATGCCACACTATTACCCACCTCTTGTCCATCAGGTCACCCATCCACTCGTGCCAATAACCATTTCTCTTTCCATATTCACTCATGCATGTGGTTTCCCATGAGAACACCGAGAATCAAAACCGTAGACTTTCATTTTTCAAAAATAAACATCCAACCCACATATTCCAAACCTTACACATCATTTTATTTTTAAAGCACTTTATTTCAAAACATTTTTTTCAAGCCCAAAATTTTTTTACATAAAAACTATATTTCCATGAATCCAAAACAAATAGATGAGGAATGATGCAAGATGAGACTAGTGTCAGTAGGAAACTAGAACATATGGTTGGAAGCCATACGCAAATTATGCCACCTCCACCAAGAGTATTCTTGGAGAGCATCCCCGACTCCACATGGATTGTCAGACCCTGCGAGATCACTGAGACCACTGAACCTACTCCCTTTTCATTTCCCCTAAACAAGATTAACCACATAGACCAATGGTTTAGAAAAACATCAAATTTCTTTGGTAACTCGAGTCCTTCCATGAGGTGTGTTGGACATGCACCTTGCTCGTAGCCAGGACGTCGAGTCCCAACAAACTTAACTCCAACCTATCGTGACTCTATCCCAAAAGTACACAACCTAAGAGGACAAACCGCCTCTGGTTCCAATCTGTCATGAACCAGGCCAGGTCGCCATCCGACTCGGCGCCCGACTTGGTCCGCGACATGGCTCGAAGGGCGTTCTCAATCCCCATGGGCTGGAACAAGTTCCCGGGTATCAAATAGTACAAGGGAACTATTTACTATAAAGAAGAGACATAAAACAACTAACCAAATTAATGGGAAGAAAACTCATTTTTATACAACCAAATAGACCCTTAACACATTTCATATTTAAATATCTACAAATGGAACCAACAACCCAAGAGAGACAACAACAAAGAAAATGCTAAAAATCTAAGAATACTGTAATGAAATAAAACTAACACATCTACCCACACCTTCATGAAACTTGAGTGGACACCTCCTCAAACCACCATCGTCATACCTACATGGTAAAACCATCGAAAACCTGGACCACCATCACTATGTTCAACACTTTGACCTAGAATACAAAAGAAAAAAAATCTACATACACCCAAAGGTGTATATAGGGTGTGAGCCAAAATCCTAGTAGGACGTCACCCAATAAAAAGGGTCCACACATAATTTTTGAAAAAAAAATATTTTCAATTTTAATTAAAGTAATCAAGTAAATTTTTGAACAGTTTTAAATAAAATGAGATTAAGGAAAAAAGTTTCAAATGGAACAACTTAAATTAAAAATAAAAAACACACCATTAGTTTTTAAAATAACCAATGTGTCACACTGATGAGTGTAAAGTAACCAATGATCACTAATATGGGAGAGGCCTCGTGGGTGTTATCTAGCATAGGTCCCTAGATCTTCGTGTCATAGTGAAATGTGACTTAGAAGGGCACGACCCTCAGAAAACCTGGAATAGAAGGCCATGACCCTCATAAAACATGAATTAGAAGTCCACGACCCCCAGAAAAGCATATGTTTAGTTAGTGTTGCAATCATCAGTCCTTCCAGTGAAACTAGGTCGAGTCACCTTTGTAACACTAGCTCACTAGTCTTGTCCCCCCTCCTAGCTACCTGGGCTTCTCGGTTTGTGTTCAAACAAGTTTCAAGTTCATGTAACATGTCACACTAATGCATAAAATCCAAATAGGGTATTTACGCACGCAAAATCATGATTTTCACACCCAAACCCACTTTTAAAACCACAAACACACCAAAATCTTTTCGAAGCATAATCTGTATAGGTTACATACTCAACTAAACCATCTAGAAAATTTAAAAGACACTCATCACAAAACGAACCACCACTTACACACGTACACACCATTTTGAAATAATGCACACACTAAAACATTTTTTTTTCAAACACGTTTCTCACCATTTTCATAACTAAGTAAACCATAAAAAAATTATAAAGAAATAGTAAAAGGTTGTCACATGGATTTTCACAAACTAAAGTAACCATTTATAAATTAAAATGTATTCACACATCACACACACTCAAATAAAATTTCAAAGTTTGATCTGGACCACACAAATAGTTTGATTGAAAACCTTACACCATTTGAAAAGCACAATTGCATAAACCACATAATTTAACAAGCCAAAAATAAAATCTTATAAAACAATTTAGAAGAAATCGCTTCACGTTAACCACTAAACCCACACAAACCCCTCTTTTACGACTAAACACACCCGACGTCATGTCAAAAATACAATTTTATCCACTTGTACGAATTAATAAGCTAACCGCATAATTTAAAACTCACTAAATAACTAGATAAAAGTTCACAATGGAAAACACACACGTAACATAAATATGCTACTAAAAAATTTCAATACAAATCAAACTTCAATGAAAACCCACTTCTCACAACACAACTTAATTAAAAAACATGTTAAATAAATTAATCTTACAAATTAATTCATCAAATAATAACATAGATGTGGAACCACCTAACTCGACATTGAACCCTGAAAATTGATGTGAAATCTTCAAATTCTAGCACAAAATATCAATCACATGCCATTTTCATAATAAGGAATCAAGAAAAGACCTTAATTCAAGAACTCAAACCATAAAAAAAATTATAACCTTAAAATCAGACCCCTAATGAGAGGAAAAACACTACAAGGAAGAAATAGGCATACCGGAGGGGCAGCCGCTGGACGGAAGCTGCCCAGTAGGTGGGATCGAGGAAAGATGGGGAGTCGTTGTGCATCAAAGAGTGTAGAGGGTGCAATGACGGAAGGCCTAGGGGAGAAGGGGGGTCGCGTGCAAGTAGGGGAGGCCCGCCGACCTTTTGGAATCACTGTAGAGGTTACGGGTGGAAGCCGCCGATGAGAAGAGGACAAGGGGCTGTGAGGGTGGCCGAATGGGAGGGGAAGGGTCAGTCACCAGATGGAGTAGAAGCAGGGACGACACTAGATTGGAAGAGTCGCCAGGAAGGTGCGGACCATCGGACAGAGAGACGAGCGGCTGGCTAGGGAGAGTAGGGTGCGACGGACCAGGGGGTGTCTGGGGAAGAGATAGGTCATGACAAGATGGGGCTAGGAGGCAGCAGCAGACGACGCAATGGCATGAGGGAAGGGTAATACTGTTTGTGGCAAAACTAGGTAGAGTGGGGGGGGGGGGCTCGGTCGCAATGGGAAAAGGGGGCAAGGGAAGAGGCGCAACCCTAAAAAAACAATAAAAAAAGAAAAGAAAAATCTAATAATAAAAAAAATATCTAATAAAATATAGAAAAAGTATTCATAATAAATAAAATAACTTAATCATCATCAATAATATTTATAATAATAATAAGACTCAATTATAATTACTAATATCCACAAATAATAATAATAATATTATTATTGTCATTAAAGAAATTTATTAAAGTTTATTCAACTTTTAATTTTAATATAATTTATATTTAATTATTCATTATTATTTCATCATCCTATTATGTTTAAACTCATTTTGAAATCTGGGCAGACCGCGCGGTCTCAGAACCATGCCCTACACGTGCGTCTAGTGATGCAAAACCCAAAAAACCTATAATAATAATAATTATTATTATAAACTAAAATATGAATAATGATGAGAATAATAATAAAAATAATAAAACTTAATTGATGGTACAAAAATAAAAATAAAAAGTTGTATCTATTATGATAATAATAACAATAACAATAATAACAACAACAATAATAATAATGTCACTGAATAACATTATTATTTTTATTATCTAAAAAAAATCTTATTTTATTTTATTTTTATTTCATCATACAATTAATTTTATTTCTCTATTATTAATCCATTTTATTTAATTAATTGACCATCGAGCAGGGCGTACGATGAACCGGGAGAGGTCACGTGGCAAATAAGGTGAGGCCGCACGCCTTCGATCGTGGTGTTCTGGACACAGTCAAGGCCAAAACATTCATTTATCAGTGTGAAGCGCAAGACCCCAGTCGGGCTCGACCCACATTTCATATGAAAAGAATAATAATAATTATAAGTAGATAAAAATATATGATGAAAATAAAATTTCAAAACATGACGCAGTGCAAGGTTCGGGTGTGACACAATCAGTCCATAGGATGATATGAAGGATAAGGCATACATAGAAACACCATCACTCATCTAGCCATGATACACATGATTCCATGATAGTGGACCAAGTCTTCGAACTGTTCCATGTATTACACCACCTCATCCTAAGGGACATGGAAAAATTCCCTTATATGACCCAAAATGATAAGGAATATCCCAACATAATTGAGATGATTCCCTTTCCCAAGAAGATATGTGAGTTTTCTAGGGATCCCAAAACCCTCCTAGGAATCATGAAAAACATAATCATAGGGGAAATTGGGTTAATGAAATCACTATCATAGATCATATACATTATCCCTAGGTTCTAATCCAATGGGTCCACCTTCCCCCAAAAGCCACTTTCTAGGGAGTGCTGAGCCTATTTCCATTCCCTTCCATAAAGCTTCCTCCTATGTAGGACTAGAAATTTCTAGAGTTTCATATGAATCATGTCCTATTAGTCTAGGTCGTTAACTATTGCATTACATGAACACCACTCACCCCAACCCCCATGGTTTTAGGACCCCTTCGACATCTGACCGAGTCATTAGTTTTCTCGGCATTCCCCCATTATAAATTATTTACTAGTTTAGATCATATTAATGGATGATACCATAGGAAGCAGTAGGTGGAGGTAGAACATTTCATTCCATACCATCCTCATTCAAAGAATGCTATATATATATTTTGAAGGTATGAGGGGTTTAGCTCCAAATTTACAGTTTCATACACCTTTATGGAGAGCCATTTGAGACACTAGAATTACTACGAGAAGCTGTATTGGGTGTACAACTCATAAATATCTTAATAGTCCACCCTATCCCCCAATTTCCTATCTCAAAAGTACAAGAGTTATAAATTATTCCAAATGGTCTCCATGCCATATTCATTGACCATTCCCATAGGTAGGGTAAATGAATTAAAGATGAAGTAGTCCTCTAGCCTAATTCTTTTGGCCACATCAAATAAATCTAATTCCAAAGGATTAATCTTAGTGATGTTGAGGATCAGTGGTCTGAAATTCATTCTATGAGGGTATATCATGTTTGTGTATTCATATCCCACTATGTGTGTGCAAACCCAACCATATAGGAAATAGAAGGGCCTGTACAGATGCAAGGGATTATTCTTCTAACTGATGTGGTGAAACACCTTGTACAACATAGCCAACACCAAGATTTCAATGTTGAAGTGCTACTCCATCACAAGAATATATTCCATAATGAGGATACTCAACCATAAACCCATGTGCACATCCCGAATTGCAATAATCCACATGAAGACCAGTGATATAAGAAAATATTTCCATCCTAACTATATGAGACCCATAATTCACACTATAGCCCCTAGTTTCCCCTTAATCGCTACTTGTATACTCTAGTATTAATGATCCTTTCCTCAAATTGATGTTAGTAGACATTGGTGTCACCTCCCAATAAATGATTCCTCTTAATAGTAAATATAAAAACCATTTTTAATGTAATATCCTTTATTCTTAGTTTGTGGAAACTCTCCCTTAGTATGAGGAATAGTAATTCCCAAACAGTTACTCAAATATGCTCCTAGTCATCCAAGAAATCCTTATCCAGGGAAAAATCCTCATAAATTTCCCATTGGATCAGGATCCCCATGATGTTGTATAGGTACCATAATATTATTTCAAACTCTCCCTGATGAAGTTTAAATGTATTGGTCCCCAATGAAAAACTACTTAGTAGATCTCGGATGATGTTCTGATGATGGTATATATATTATTATGAAGACCATGATTCCTCATAAATCTTAACTTGATTAAACTTCACCTTGAATTCATGATAGGACTTTCATACCCAGTATGATCAGGACCACTCAATCATAAAATTTCAACCCTATACCCAGTCCCATTCTTCGGTACATCCCTACAGATTGTCTCACAAAAACAATTTGATAATGAATTCATATTTAGGAGGTTAATTCTTTATCGAAAGTTCCTTGTAATTGATTTCATTCACATGGTTTCATATGGATTTAGTGGTGAGAGATGAAAGGTAATTCATAATGTGACCTCAGACAACTCTGTTCCATATGTAATACCCCAACATTCTCTTAAACAAGTATCTAGGTTCATCCTGATTAATGCTTATAGTGAACATCATCACATAGCATAAAAACACCTTATAGTACCCTCTTTCAGAATGGTTATTCTTGTTGTTTCTTCATAATAAATTTAGTGAGAGTGTCAAGATCTAAAAACACTCTAATGATCTCCCTAATAATAATGTTTATTTATATATCCCTTTGTTGAGTTTTAGTAACATAAAAATCTTAAAAATCAATATTTTTAAAAAATTAGAAACATTTCTATAAATGGTATGTGATGGTCAGATAATGAAGTCTGACTTTGAGAATGTTCACAATATTATAGATGCATGTTCACAAAACAATGGTTAGAATATGGGTAATTATTCATGAGTGATGAGGATCAAGATAAAAAAAATTCTTATGAAGGTATTGAGTTTTGTGAAATAGATAACTAGCCTATGTTTTATGATATTCTCATGGTCCCCTTTGGGACCCCCATACCCATTTATTGTAACAGTTTTAGGCTCAGTTTGATGAATATGGATCAAATATTGAAATTTTTTGGTAGTTTTTACCTTATAATATAATCACATAATCTCTCATAGAATCCCATTATATGGGTGGTGGGGATATTTTTTTATTTTGAAAATAATATTTTAAGGGATATAATGAGTAAGGAATGGATGATTCAAAGAAATTCCAGTTTAAATCACCTCAATAACCCATTTAATTGACTGTGCTCACAGTGTTAAAAAAAATCATGAATGGAACCACTACATTAAAATAACTAAATCCAAAGAGCTTAATGTGGTAACCTGTAAATAGTATATGTTCAATTTGAGGAAGTCACCATGATGTGTAGAGGTGAAAGTGATAATTTCTGCAAAGTGCATGACTATCTATGGAATCTACCTTCCTTCATGAAAGTATTAATATTTAATAAAGGCCTATATTAATGAAAAAAGAAAGAAAATATCCTTTTATGATCCTATAAATACATCCCCATGTCTGAATTTTCACGAGACATGCCCTTTGGAATTATAGTCAAACCTATGAATTTTCAGAATGCTAACCTTTGCAGGACAAAGAGGAAATGGATTTATCAAGGTTTCCATGGGTTCCTAGTTACTTCAGACCATGGTAATGATATATTTCATAAATCCCCAAATCCTTTGAAAAAGAATAAATCCCCTTGTGGTTCTTGGGGATTCATGAGAAAATTATCATTCATGAAACTAACCCCATTGGAACCAAGAGTTCTCTTTGAGGAAAGATCACTTTATTTCTTAAAATATTCATCTTCATTAGGCGCATCCCTTTCATGAGGCCTACACAAATAATTAATCCCCAAACATTGCGAAACACATCCACGAGGCCTCTCAAAGGTTTCTCCTTTCATCCAAGACCCTTTCGTGACTGTTGAGTGCCCAAGACCTTTGTACCCATTTGGCATTAGTTCATTAGCATGAAAAATTCTTGTGAAACTAGTATCATTAAATCTTATTTCCTCCCCCTTATCAACTAGAATTACCTATAACATTATATTTCCTTTTGATTAAAAAAATAGGTATGGTATTCCTCTTTCTTATAAGAATTGGAACCCTAATGTTAGGACTCTGATTAACACTCATCCATGGTAGCGTTTTTACCATTCCCCAATCATAGGTGCAGAATCTATAGAAACATAATCCTCAAAGGTGGTATCATTAAGGGAAACTATTCACCGTTCCTGGTGGAGAGGACTTACTCCAGATCTTCCTCTTCATGTAAGAAATTGTATCCTTAGATATAGACCTAGATAACATATGAGTTTCAAGATGTAAAACTACCTATACAAACCCCTTATTAATATGATGTTATACTAGATTATAATTTCCTCAACACATGATGTAATACTATAGCCCTACCTAGTGTTGTGAAGATAGGATGCCTCATAAATGAATGACACAGGATGAACCCACATCATCTTCCCCTAACACAAGATGAATCTCCCACCAGGTATCCCATATCCATAATCCCTACACTATCCCTCATTTACACACCTTCTATAATGTTGGTCGGAGTGGACACTCAAGACGGGGGGGGGGGGGGGGTGAATTGAGTTCCAATTAAAATATCTATTTAAAAACATTGTCTTAAAATCCCCCAAATAAAACACAGAATTAAACTATAGTGAATTTATATCAAAATAAAGGTTCTGTTTGGTTCTCAAAGGATTGATTATTCCCCAGTTAATCAAATCAGAAGAATTGATTAACTTTTGAAACTAACTTACTGATTGACAACTAATATAAACACTTGCGAGTTTAATTATCAAAGTGACTTTAAAACAGTTTTGGTTTTAAAGTACTTTGCAGCGGAATAAAAATAACTTTGAAAACAAATAAGCACAACAGGTTTAACCAAGAGGTTCAGTCTCAAGCTGAGACTTAGTCCTCTCAAAACTTTATATAAAAGTGATCCACACCCTAGATCGGGGATTACAACAGTATGCAACTGTCCAGGTCCAAGACCTCTACCACTGTTATCCGTGGGAACAAAAACAACAGCAAACCAGCTGTCCAAGTCACACATGACCTCTACCACTATCCCAGTGGGAAATAAAAGTTGCAAGAGTTTGAGTGAGGATTTACAGATCCTCCAGTTAAAGTACAGGAGACAGTGTGTGTGTAAAATACAGCAGATAACACACACTGCTCAATATGTAAAAAGATAAATCACAGAGGCAAATATTTAGAGTTTAGAAATAGATTTAGTGATGGCAGTGCAGCTCTGGACTCCTTTGGATTGATCAGAATTGGTTCTGAGTCCTCTTCTGGTTTTTGTCTAGAAAACAGAGTGTCTTCTGCTTCCTTGACTTCCAGGTTTAGAGATAGAGAAAAAGTAGTCGATGAAGTTCTTGTGTTATGTTCTCATTCTCAGCACTTCACTGGTATGCAGTGATGAATGAGTTCTTCATGTAAGTTCAGTCATCTCTTTTCATTCACACTCGGTTGTTCTTCCAGCACACCTTGTGGTATGTATATCTCTGTGTATTCGTCTATATCTCTCACTTTGCAATAGCACATCCTTCCTTTATTTAAAGCACGAGCTCTGACAAAATATGATTTACTTTTTGTAGGTACGAGGTACGGTTCCCTGACAACCAACAACACACATTAAATAAATGTCAGTGTATTAAAATATACCTAATATGACCGTTGGTTAGATTAAATAATAATAATGAAATTTAAAGCAGTGTCGGGTTCTGTCTCTAGAATGGTAGCTTTGGATATCGGTAGGTAGATGTCACGGTAGGGCTGAGTAATGGTAGACTTGATGTGTAATGGTAGCTGGTCTTGTATCGGTAGCTTTATATCGGTAGGCTTTGCATAACGGTGACCCTCGAGTATTGGTAGGATTTAATGTAACGGTAACCTTCTTATATCGGTAGTGGTAGCTCTGTCTTGTATCGGTAGATCTATATCGATAAGTCTGTCTTGTATCGGTAGCTGTAGGTTTGTCTTGTATCGGTAGACTTTGATATATCAGTATACTTCCTTTGATAATAGTAGCTTCAACATATCGGTGGACTTGTGTGTATCGGTAGCTCGGTTATGTAATAGTAGCTATTATCTATAACGGTGGACTTTAATGTAACAGTGACTAGTCTGTATCAGTAGCTCTCACATAGCGGTAGACATAACTGTATCGGTAGCTCTGTTCTGTTTAATCATTCTATTGGCAGAATAGGTTAAGTTAGAGTGTAAAAACATCCAGTAACCGAAAGACTAATATTTAAACATAGAACAATAGAACAATACTTAAAGAAAATAAATAGCTAGATTCCCAAATAAGTATTTAACCATTTATCAAGTAGGGATTAACAAAATACAAATAATCATAATTGGGATTATCAAAATATAATAAAGCAACTAGATTCCCAAAGGGTTCAACAATCTCCCCCTTTTTGATAATCACAACTTATGCCAAAGAAAAATTGAAATAGTATCAGAGGAAAAAGTGGAAAAGAAATTATCATCAGAAGAAAAGGTTCTTTTATTTTTTTCAGAACAAAACTTCCATATTCCTCCCCCTTTCAATTGTACTACAAGATTCTCTCTTAAGTTTGTTTCTCAAGTCATAGTTTCTCATTCCCCCTTTGTGTGTTTCTCCACCTTTGGTAACTCTTAGGTATCATTTCTTATTTTCTCTCATTGACTCATTTTCTCATTTTCTCCCCCTTTGTGATTAACAAAAATAAGGGTATCAGAGAAAAGATAAAGATTAGCAGAGAATAAATTACAAAGTAATAGAAACTCAGTAAAGTAGAGAATGAAGAGGAATTTCATTAATATACAAATGATACACTAATAAAATCAGAACAAAAAAAATACAAGTGAATCCTATCAAAAAGATCTAGAAACACTCAATCCTCCTCCTGAACAGGTGTCTTCCCCTTAGGATCATCAGAGGGTTTCAGAATGGCTGATGGCACAACTGGTGGTTCAGCTACAGAAACTGTACCGGATCTGAAATCTGTGCTCCTCTAAGTGATCATCGGTGTCAAGCTCTTGATGGCTTGAACTGGAGTCAATTGAGGAGTACTCCCAGAGGCAGAATCATGAAGGACAGGAGGTACAATTACAAGTCTTGCATCCACATGCAAGAATGGTAGCAGCAGATTCCTGAAATTCATTATAATGCTTCCTCCTCTCTCTATTGCAGACACAAAATCATCTCTATTTTCAATGAATTTATCCAAAGCAGGAGTAAGCTCCCTGCGCTTACTAACCTGTTCTCTGAAGGCTTGGGTCACTGGAGGTAACTTCATATTTTCCAGTAAGAGATTGAAATGGTTGGTCAGCTGATGCTTGGTATAAACCTTTTCAAAATAGACATCCACCTTATTCTTTATTGCCTCTTGAGAAGTAGTAGCTGCCCGCAGGTGATCACGAACAAAACTACTAACTTCCCTAGTGGTAGCAAGAATATGAGTATCTGATGCACCACTGAGACTGGCCTTAGCCAATTCTTCCTGAAAAATAGAGTGGATATGGTCAAGGTTCACACTGGAGCTAGATGAGGGAAGATGTTTCATTGAGAAGGACACTGTCTCCTTGAAGGATTGAGTCAGACTACTAACTACCTTCTGAACAAGTTCATCCTGACTGTTCAGATGTTCTTTGACTGACTTCTTAAAGGCCTCAAAAACTTCCACAAATTGCTTGACCACTTCTTTGATATATCTAATGTCAGAGTTTACTTGATTTTGAGATCTATGCATGATAGTCATAGAAGAAATCGATTGTCTCAAGGAAACTACAGCTCCTGTCCAACTCTTAATCTGAGTGTGGCACACTTTAAGTTCATCCATCATTTCTTTCATAGGACTGGATACACCATATCCAATGGTTAACTCAAGGTATTTCTCCATGATTTTCATCTCTTGAACCATACTTTTCTTCATATTTTCCACTAATTCCCTTATTGCTTCTTTCAATTCAGCTTTTAAGGACTCAAGGTCCTCCTTGGTTGCCACATTTTCAGCCATAGTGGGTAAGGTAATTGATTCCTTTTGGGGCTGTTCTTCCTCATCAGAATCTCCATAAGAAAGTACAAGAATCATATATCCGGGATCTGATGTCCAACCTTCAATGTCATATAGCACTAATACTGAGCCAAGATTCCCCCCTCACTTGGAAAATTCTCATGAGGTATCTCTTCCAACTGTTCTTCCTGAGGTAATTCTGCAATTTCCTCTACAATTGTAGCAGATTCAATAGCCATTTGTTCTGAGTCATTAGTGACTCTCTCATCAACAGGTGCTGCGGCTACTTCTTCCTGACCAGGCACTGTCCTAACTGTACTGACTATTAGAGGACTCAAACTGAGCTCTTTTTCAACATTTTCCTCATCATCTGCTTCACCATCAGCCTCCTTTTCTCTATTAACATCATGATCAGATTCAGTTGCCTCATCCACCTCAAAGGTGTCCTTGACAACATACTGGCATGCTTCTTCTCCTTCTTCTGTAGTCTCTGTATCACTTTCCTTCAAGACAATTTCTCTCTTTGGTAGCATTTTTGGAGGGCTAGCTGCTCCATAAGAAATAACTTGATGCACATGACTAGGGGGTAAGTCCGGGTCTCCTCCTTCCTCTACCGATGTCTCTTCCTCCTCAGCTTCAGCTTCATCACTTTAGACTGGTTCTGGCTCATCTTGTCCAAGACCAGGATCCCTCACATCCTTTGGTCTAGAAGGATGATCCACAGGAGTGAACTTGTCATAAATTTTTCCATCATCATTCACCCATGATTTCTTCCAAGGATTCCAGCTGACTTTCATGTATTTACAGATAGTTCTTGTAATACAGAAGTTGTCCTTAACCACTACCAGCTCATCCTGAGGTCCAGCTACCTCTTTCTCTTTTAGCATCACAGAAATTAGCTTTGAGAAAAACAGTTCATTTTATTTGGACTTCGGTCTAGTCATATCTTCCACTTGAACCATAATCAGTCTACATAGATTGATTCTCACACTATGCTTCAGCAAATATAACAAATATATGTCTTTGAATCTCAAAGTAGAAAAATCTCCTCTTCTAGGACTAACAACATGCTGGATAAATTTAAACAACAGCTTATCTTCTCCTGCCATCTCTGCAGCAATCACCTTTCTAGGGGTCCCATTCCCTGTAATATCCAGAAAAGTATCTTCATATTGAAACACATCACTGGTATAAGGTACAGACTTTGACTAGAATGCATAATCTCCTTCATGTGTAACTCTTAAGTTCCTATCCCATTCCACTGAAGTAAAAGATACTTCCTGACCATTTACCATAGAAATCATTCTGCTTTCTTCTTCAGACTTTTCAAAACGAACAAATTCATAGAACTGTTTCACCAGTCCTGGATAATAAGGTCCATTGTTGTTCACGAAGCACTCAGTCCAACCTTATTCTTCTAAAACTTTAAGAACCAAGGACTTTCTCTCCATGAGCCATTCTGCACACACCTCTTTCTCAACTACAATCTCTCTCTTTGAGAGATGCAGGTTTATTGGATTTCTTCGAGCTATACTTCCACTTCCACTTCCACTGGTACTAGCATTCGTTACTTTCTGTCTTTTCGCTTGCGGCTCATCACTCCCATATGTAACCTGAGGTCTCTTTACATGGGCCATTACAGATTCGAGGTTTAGGGTTTTGCGGCTTGAGAGGGTTAGGCTGGAGGGATTCAAACAGATGAGTTCGCAGTGAGATTGAGTGAAGTCTAGACACGGTTTAATATCATTTAGGATTCACAAATAAAAAAAATCATAAAAAAAAATCAATGTCTCGGCTTTAAAGAAGTTTAAAATAGCGTGAGATGTACCGATAAAGTCTTCTAATGGTGAGGTATTCTAATGGTGAGGATTATCTAACAGTGAGGATTCTCTAATGGTGAGGTTTCTAATGGCGAGGTTTCTAACAATGAGGTTTCTAACGGTGAGGTCTTCTAACGGTGAGGTTTCTAACGGCGAGGTCTTCTAACGGTGAGGTTTCTAACGGTGAGATCTTCTAACGGTGAGGTCTCTAACGATGAGGTTTCTAATGGTGAGGTCTCTAATGGTGAGGTTTCTAACGGTGAGGTCTTCTAACGGTGAGGTTTTTAACGGTGAGATCTTCTAACGGTGAGGTTTCTAACGGTGAGGTCTCTAACGGTGAGATTTCTAATAGTGAGGTCTCTAACGGTGAGGTTTCTAACGGTGAGGTTTCTAACGGTGAGGTCTCTTAATGGTTTAAGGGTAAGTTATCATTCCAAATTTGTGTCTAATGAAACATAATTTTTCTGAACTTAAAGGCTTAGTGAAAATATCATCTAATTGAAGTTCAGTGCCTATAAATTCAAGTGTTATATCACCTCTTTGATAATTATCTCTTAAAAAATGGTGTCTAACATCAATGTGTTTTGTTCTAGAGTGAGACACAGGTTTCTTAGAGATGTTAATCACACTATTTTTGTCACAGTTAATTTAAACATGTTTAAAATCAAATCCATAGTCCAATAAAGTGTGTTTCATCCACAGAATCTTTGCACAGCAACTACTAGTAGCTATATACTCTGCTTCAGGAGTAGACAATGCAACTGAGTTCTGTTTCTTACTACACCATGATACTAGGGACTTTCCAAGTAAATGACATATTCCATAAGTGCGTTTTATATCTAACTTTCATCCAGCAAATTCAGCATCTGAATAACTTATTAAATCAAATGATTGTCCTTTTAGGTAAAACAATCCCAAATTAGCAGTATTTTTAATATATTTGAAAAACCTTTTAACAGCAAGTAAGTGTGACTCTTTAGGGTTAGCTTGAAATCTTTCACACCTACATACACTAAACATAATATCAGTTCGACTAGAAGTAAGATAAAGTAAACTCACAATCATACCTCTATAATTAGTTTGATCAACTGGTTTACCAGTTTCATCAATATCCATTTTATAGGTGGTACTCATAGGTGTATCACTTCCCTTAATACTATCCAAACCAAAACGTTTTAATAAATCCTTAGTATATTTACTTTGATTTAAAATAATACCATCTTTAGTTTGAAAGATTTTAAATCCAAGAAAGTACTTAAGCTCTCCCATTAAGCTCATTTAAAACTCATTTTGCATAACCTTTGAAAAATCAGTACATAAAGAATTTTTAGAAGATCGAAAAATAATACCATCAACATAGATTTTTACTATTAAAACATCTTTTGAAATCCTTTTTATAAAAAGAGTGGGATCATCAATTCCTTTTGAAAATCCTTTTGAAATAATAAAATTTGTAAGTCTTTCATACGAAGCTCTTGGAGCTTGTTTTAAACCATATAAAGCTTTAGAAAGTTTAAAAACATGATTTTGAAAATGAGGATTTGAAAAACCAGGTGGTTGTTCTACAAAAACATCTTCAGAAATAAAACCACTTAAAAAATCACTTTTCACATCCAGTTGATATAACTTGAAATTCAGATGTGATGTATAGGCAAGTAAGATCCTAATAGCCTCTAATCTAGCTATAGGTGAAAAGGTTTCCTCATAGTCAATTCCTTCTTCTTGATTGTAACCTTGTGCAACTAGCCTAGCTTTATTTCTAATGATGTTTCCAGATTCATCAACTTTGTTTCTAAACACCCATTTTGTGCCTATGGTTAAAGTGTCCTTAGGTCTTTCTACTAATTTCCAGACTTTGTTTCTTTCAAATTGATTTAGTTCTTCTTGCATAGCCATTACCCAAAATTCATCATTGATAGCATCATTGATATTTTTAGGTTCTAACTGTGAAAGAAAATCTTGATGTTCAACCTGTTTTCTTAGAGAAGCTCTAGTCTGTGTTCCTCTATCTAAATTACCTACAACAGCATCTAAAGGATGGTTATTTAGAGTCCTAGTTGGTCTAGAAGAGTTAGGACTAGAGATTTCAGGTTCATCTATTGGTTGGAAATCAACAGAAGTAGGTTATGGGAAATTTCCAGAACTGGATGTTTTTACTACAGGTCCACTGTCCTTATCATTAAGGTTCAAAGAAGATAGATCATCTTCAAGATTTTCAAGAGAGGTCTTAAGTTCATGTGGATCAGTTTCATCAAATTTGATGTGAATAGATTCCTCCACACATTTGGTTCTTTTTTTTGAAAACTCTATAGGATTTACTAGAAGTAGAGTAACCTAGGAAGATTCCGTCATCACTCTTGGATGAAAACTTTTCAATATTGTCTTTGGTGTTGAGAATAAAGACTTTGCAGCCAAAAACTTTGAAGTAGTTAACCTTAGGTTTCCTATGGTTCCATAACTCATAAGGGGTCTTCTTAAGAACAGGTCTGATCAAGAATCTATTGATTATATAACAAGCTATATTGACAGCTTCAGCCCAAAAATAAACAGGCAGGTCATACTCATTAAGCATGGTTCTAGCAATTTCTTGAAGGGTTCTATTCCTCCTTTCTACTACACCATTCTGCTGGGGTGTCCTAGGGGCATATAAATTGTGACTATAGCCATTGTGTGAGCAGTAGGATTCAAACTCATGATTTTCAAACTCACGACCATGATCACTTCTCAAGGTTTTGATCTTAATTCCACTAAGATTCTCTATAGATTTGGAATATTTAACAAAGTAAGAACAAGATTCACGTTTGTGAGCTAGAAAATATACCCAAGTATATCTAGAAAAGTCATCTACTAGAACATAGACATAGTGCTTCCCATTTAAACTAGAAACTCTAGAAGGTCCAAATAAATCCATGTGAACCAACTCGAGAGGTTGAGAAGTTGACACTTCTTTCTTTGATTTGAAAGAAACTTTATGTTGCTTTCCCTTTTGACAGGGATTTCAAACTTTGTCTGCTAGAAATTCAAGTTTGGGTAGGTCTCTAACTAAGTTCTTCCTAGAAAGTTTTCTATGTGAGTGTACATTGCAGTGTCCTAATCTTCTGTTCCAAAGACAAGGCTCTTTATGAAAAGCATTTAAACAAGTAATATTTTTCTTAGCTAATGAATTTAAATCAATAACATAAACATTTTCATTTCTTAAAGCAGAAAACACTAAAACATTTTTAGAATTAAAAACATTGCAAGAATCATTTTCAAATTTAACATAAAAACCATCATCACATAACTGAGAAATACTTAAAAAATTATATTTAATTCCATCAACAAATAAAACTTTAGAAATTAATATTGAGTCAGTGTTACCATTCTGGCCTAAGCCAATGATTTTTACTTTTGAGTTATCAACAAAAGTGACAAAACCTCCATCAACTCTGACTAAGATTTTAAAGCATGAGAAGTCTCCTGAAATATGTCTTGAACATCCAATGTCCAAGTACCAGGTCTTTCTACAGGAGCTCTTTAAGCAGGTTCCCTACAAAACAGATTTAGACAGGAAATGATTTTGGTACCCAGATTTTCTTGGTTCCAAACAGGTTAGCCAACAAAATTTTAGGCACCCAGATTTGTCTAATGGGTCTCATAAAATGCCTAGAATCAACAGATTTTGAAAGATAAACTTTATTGGATTTATAACTATGAATATAACTAGTTGAAGCATATGAACTTCCATAACTAGCTACATTCTGTCCAGATTTAGGAATGAATTTAGTTTTGGTAATTTTCCTTTGTCCAGGTTGGTATCCTATACGAGTAGTGTATCTAGGTGCTATTTTCTTACCTAGAATTTGAGTAAGAGTATCTTTACCATTTGTGAACTTTTCTAAGTCTTTATTAAGTTTCTCATTATATAATTTTAGTTCAGTATTCTCTTTAAGCAACTGATCAATCTTTTCTATTTCAATATCAAGATCAGATTTATGTTTAATAGTTGAAGCATACTGTTTCTTTAAACCTTTGTATTTGTCTTTCATCTCATTACAGGTTTCTTCTAACATATCACAATATTCAAACAGTTCAGATTTTTTCATGTTTTCTGAGTCAGAATCATCTCTAGAATAATATGAATTTAATGCAGGAGTTTTAGATGTTACCTCATATGTGTTTGTCATAAAACACATGTTTGCCTTATGTCTGTTTTCAGTTTCAGAAATTTCTGCTTCACTGGAGCTATCCTCAGAAGCACTCCAAGTAGCCTTCATGGCTTTCTTATACTTATTGTCCTTGTATTCATACTTCTTCTTGTACATCAACTTTGGAGCATCTTCTTTTATATGTCCTTTTCTTTTGCACTCATAGCAGACAACTTCATCTGTTATGTCAGATTTCTTCCAATCCTTTTTCCAATAACCCTTGCTGTCATACTTACCTTTGTAATTTGATTTTCTGAAAAACTTCTTCTTCCTATAGAACTTCTTAAACCTTCTGGAAATGTGAGCCATCTCAGCATCACTGTAAGAAGCACTTTCAATGTCTTCACAGCTTGAACTTTCATTTATAGCTTGGAGCTTCTCCTTATCCTTTTTCTTTGAAGTTGAAGTCTTGAATGCAACAGACTTCCTTCCTAGTTCATCTTCTTATTCTTTGTTCACTTTGAGTTCTTATTCATACATAATCAGCTTGCCAATTAATTCCTTAACTGGCAGTTCACCAATATCACACGACTCTCTAATTGAGACAGAAGTTCCTCTCCATCTTTCAGGTAGGCATCTCAGTATTCTCATGATCTGTTCCCTTGATGGAACATCCTTTCCTAGAGATGTCATTGTGTTGAAAATTTCATTAAACCTGAGATACATGTCAAAAATGGGTTCATCAGGCTTCATCATAAAATTATCATACCTAATAGTATAAGTGTTCAATCTCATTTCCTTGACATTAGTTGTTCCTTCATGAGAAACAGCTAAGGTATCCCAAATTTCATAAGCAGTTTTACAAGCAGATGTTCTATTAAACTCTTCATCTCCTAAAGTATAGTACAGAGCATTCATGGATTTGCAATTATTGTTGTAGGCTATCTTAGTAGCTTCATTCCAAGTAGATCTAACAGTAGTAGGAATTTTATATTCTGATTCTATAGCAGTCCAAATATCAAAACCCATGCTCTCTAAATGAATTTTCATCTTGATTTTCCACTGAGCATAGTTAGTTCCATTGAAAAATGGTGGTCTATTGGTAGCAACACCTACAAGTCTGTTATCCATGATAACTTACTAAAATCAACGATTTTAAAGAGATAAAAATTTAGAAGTAACATAAATTTTAAGAACTTTAAAATACAACTAAAATCAAAGTTGAAAAACAGAGTACAAAATATTTTAAACAGCCTCTAATACCAAATGTTGGTCGGAGTGGACACTCAAGAGGGGGGGGGGGGTGAATTGAGTTACAATTAAAATTTCTATTTAAAAACGTTGTCTTAAAATCCCCCAAATAAAACATAGAATTAAACTGTTTTGAATTTATATCAAAATAAAGGTTCTGTTAGGTTCTCAAAGGATTGATTATTTCCCAGTTAATCAAATTCGAAGAATTGATTAAATTTTGAATCTAACTTACTGATTTACAACTAATATAAACACTTGCGACTTTAATTATCAAAGTGACTTTAAAAAAGTTTTGGTTTTAATGTAGTTTGCCGCGGAATAAAAATAAAATTGAAAACAAATAAGCACAGCAGGTTTAACCAAGAGGTTCATTCTAAATCTGAGACTTAGTCCTCTCAAAACTTTATATAAAAGTGATCCACACCCTGGATCGGGGATTACAACAATATGCAACTGTCCAAGTCCAAGACCTCTACCAATGTTATCCGTGGGAACAAAAACAAAAGCAAACTAGCTGTCCAAGTCAATCACGACCTCTACCACTATCCCAGTGGGAAATAAAAGATGAAAGAGTTTGAGTGGAGATTTACAGATCCTCCAGTTAAAGTATAGGAGACAATGTGTGTGTAAAATATAGCAGATAATACACACTGCTCAATATGTAAAAAGATAAATCATAGAGGAAAATATTTAGAGTTTAGAAATGGCTCTAGTGATTGCAGTGCAGCTATGGACTCCTTTGGATTGATCAGAATTGGTTCTGAGTCCTCTTCTGGTTTTTGTCTGGAAAACAGAGTGTCGTCTGCTTCCTTGACTTCCAGGTTCAGAGATAGAGAAAAAGTAGTCGATGAAGTTCTTGTGTTATGTTCTCATTCTCAGCTCTTCACTGGTATGCATTGATGAATGAGTTCTTCGTGTAAGTTCAGTCGTCTCTTTGCATTCACAGTCAGTTGTTCTTCCAGCTCACCTCGTGGTATGTATATCTCTGTGTATTCATCTATATCTCTCACTTTGCAGTAGCACATCCTTCCTTTATTTAAAACACGAGCTCTAGAAAAAGATGATTTACTTTTTGTAGGTACTAGGTACGGTTCCCTGACAACCAACAACACACATTAAATAAATATCAGTGTATTAAAATATACCTGATATGACCGTTGGTTAGATTAAATAATAATAAAGAAATTTAAAGCAGTGTCAGATTCTGTCTCTGGAATGGTAGCTTTGGATATCGGTAGGTAGATGTCATGGTAGGGCTGAGTAACGCTAAACATGATGTGTAACAGAAGCTGGTCTTGTATCAGTAGCTTTATATCAGTAGGCTTTTCATAACAGTGACCCTCGAGTATCGGTAGGCTTTGATGTAATAGTAACCTTCTTATATCGGTAGCGATAGCTCTGTCTTGTATCGGTAGATCTATATCGGTAAGTCTGTCTTGTATTAGTAGGTGTAGGTCTGTCTTGTATCGGTAGACTTTGATATATTAGTATAATTCCTTTGATAACAGTAGCTTCAACATATCGGTGGACTTGTGTGTATCAGTAGATCAGTTCTGTAACGGTAGCTATTATCTGTAACGGTGGACTTTAATATAACAGTGACTAGTCTGTATCAATAGCTCTCACATAGCGGTAGACTTAACTGTATCAGTAGCTCTGTTCTATTTAAGCATTCTATTGGCAGAATAGGTTAAGTCAGAGTGTACAAACATCTAGTAACTGAACGACTAATATTTAAACATAGAACAATAGAACAATACTTAAAGAAAATAAATAGCTAGATTCCCAAATAAGTATTTAACCATTTATCAACTAGGGATTAACAAAATACAAATAATCATAATTGGGATTATCAAAATATAATAAAGCAACTAGATTCCCAAAGGGTTCAACATATAACATGAGCATACTTACCACATGTAATTAAACTATTATGAAATGTCATGTCATGTGACTATGAACCATGACATTAAACTATGTTAGTTTTGATCCATGTTTCCAAATAAATTACATAGGATTATTTAAGGAGGATGAATCTCAACATCCATATACATGTGGTATACCTCCACCAGGTTCAATATTGTCACTTCCAACAATACTAAAAAATAAGTAAGTGTGATCATCTCCCCCCATGGGGTAACACTTTATCCCATCACCACCAAATCCCATGTGAGAAATAATCCCACCTAGAGATAAACTTAAGAAATTATAAAGTGAAAAATATACCCCCATGTGGAAACACATAACCAAATATATAGTTTTAAACCCCCCCTAAGGACACACATGACCAAACCCTCAAGTTTGATATATTCTATCTTGGGGAAAAACATAACCCCCAACATGTCCCTACAAGGTGTTAAAACATAAATCCTCAAGGAAACTATACCGTATACAGTAATCATGGGATGAATATGGTAAAAATCCAAAGACTCCTTAGATTATTGGTGTCAACTACCATATGGTCAATATAATATTTCTTATGTTCCATGTGAATGATTCTTGAAAAATGAGATTACATTGCCTTGAAAAGGGGAAGAAAATATAGGTTTCCAAAAATACCAAACATCTAGAGATTCCAAGACATACCCAACTATACTATATACTATAATAAATGGTTTCTACCCAATCTAGAAAAAATCTTCATAATTTACCTATATCCACCTCGAGATGGCCTTTTATAATAAGTATCATGAACACAAATTAAATCTTTTATGGAGACCTAGACTAGGTGATGATCCCCAAGGATGAATCTGGGGAAGGAGTAACCAACATCCCATTACAAAATTATTATCAAGGATTTGACATCACCAACCCTAGTGGTAGAGGCCACCTTCCTTCAGAAAGATGGAATAAAGGGTAAAACCACAAGTGATTCAGTACCCAAAGATAAATATGCAGAAATTTTTTTTGTGCCTCCAAAATTCTAGGGGAGAACCCTACATTATTTATAAGTATGTATGAACCATTCTTAGTGGAGATAAAATTAAGTGGTGAGGATTATTACTTATCTCATGGGGCACATGTTAGTGGTGAAGGAAGCCTACTTAGGAAGGTCCTAATAGTGAATACCTATGTATTTTATGTGTATGAGTACGTGGGGAAATAACATTGAGGGTGTTATGATTCCACTTAAATTAAGTATGGTTGAAGAGAGGTAATTCATGAATTAAAAAATATCAACCATGAAAATGTGGGGTGATTGATGGGTATGAAATGATTGTTGACCATGATCAAAAAATAGGATCTATAATTTTGTTATTCAAGGATGGAGAGAAAAAATATGAGATTAATAGTTGAATATGTTTGAAATCAAGATCTGAAATATATTATGATAATCATTCAGGAAGTACACATAGGATAATAATTTAGATATTTTAGCTAGGCACCATTTCCTTTTGGAAGGCATGTTCAGTTTTAGAGAAAAATGAGGATCTTGATTGAGGAAGATTCAATGTGTAAAGGCTTTTATGGGTTATTTTGGGGGATAATAAAAACAATCTTAGAGATATCTAATTTTTTTAATGGGATAATTAATAATAAATAATTTAACATGATCTGAAGGAAGGAAATCACTAAAATAGATCAATGGTGGGGATAATACTGATACATGTTGTCTGGAGATCCCATCATATCCCATCAAACTAGTAATATAGTCGTACATAGTTAAAATACGTGGAATGGTATGGGGATGACACTGAAAGGGGAGTACCATCTCATATAATGGATATAGTTATTACAAAATTTTACATCTTGAAATGGGGATGTGAATCATTCATTTTAATGTTTTTTAGTGTGGATTCTAGACACACAATTCAACATCATATAGTATGGTGAGGTTAATACTATTTAAGTTCATATAGATTTGACCAAGGTTTATTATAATTTAACATCATGTGATAGGATATTGTAATTATTTTTCACATCATTTGACTAGAACATTGACATTTATAGTTTAATGTTTTATAGATTAGTATAAATGTTTATCGAATGTACCAGTTGAAGAACCTTATTTTAGTGGGATGTATGTTACACTCCCCATCCATGGCGACTAATGACTAAAAAATATTTTCATTTTCCTTAAGAATATTTTACCTTTATTTTCCTTTAATATATATCTTCAGTTTATTTTTGTTGGGTATCATTAGTGTACGGAGGTCCAAAACCATGTCTCTCTCGAGTAAGGAGTGAAAGAAGACCTTCTAGTTAAATTATAATGAAAATAAATTATGATTCCTCTCAATGTTAAAAAATTCATTGAGTATTGTAACACCCCAGGATTTCATAGTACCTTATATCTTTAAAGTAATTCAATAGCTTGCGCTACACGCAACACCAAGTTTGAGCGCACCAAAACTTACCAAACTAATCGTTCAAAAAGCAGTTATGAATAGTATTAACTGAATTTTGAATTTTATATACTCCATATAATTTTAAAATCCATATTATGTGTTTCATAGACATAATATAAGAACAAATTCATTTTTTTCAGAAAAAAGAAGCAATTTCCAAAAAATGAAATTTTACCGCCTTTTAATGGAGAACCCTTTTTTATATCCAATATTTGAAACTTTAATATATTAAATTTAATGAAATTAAATTCCTATTTAGAAGTGGTATATAAAAATTTAGTTTGGATAAATTTTGGGTTTTTTTCTGATAACTTTCATATTTTGATGAATAGTGAAAATACCAAATTTTAATTGAAAACAACTTTTTTAATCGAAATAATTTATAGTGTTAAATTAAGAATTTGAGTGGTTTTTAAGTATAATTAGATTATAGTTTTAAAATTTTATATAATTTATGTCTTTGGATGCAAATTCGTTTTTAAATTGTATATAAATACATGTCAATCGTTTGATAGTGTTAATTTCTTAAAAACCCGTTTTCTGGTTTTGATAACGAGAATTAATTTTAAATTAATTAATGAAACTCATATGTTTTGAATTTGGTAAAATATACATCATTTCTGGATTCATAATATGAAAATTATCTTAGGGTGAATTTTTTTCATTTTTCTAGGAACATTCAATTTTTGATGAATAATGAAAACACTGTGTAATTGTATAAAACCAACTTTTATTTAAATAATTTTTATTTTTATTTTTATTTATTTTAAATTAAATATATAAAATACCTATATTAGTTCAATATAATCCATTGGAGTCATTTTATAATAATATTAGATGTATAAAATTTTATTGAATTTTTTAAACGTCTTTTACCCCCCTTCAAGGCGCATTCACAATTATGCATAAAACGTAATTTTACCACTTCTGTCAATTGAATTTTAAAACTCTGAGAGAAACGATTGAAATCAGTAAGTAAAATATGGTTCAATAAGATGAAAATAATTTTTAGTGAATAGTAACTTTTGACTTTTATTTACCACGGTTAAAAGTAAATAGGGTAATTAAAGGTAAAAAATGATATTATAATTACCCTAACACATGTCCTAATTCTATTAGATACATGAATTTCGACCGAAATAAAACTTACTAATAGAATATGATTTTTTGGTCCACTTGGAATAGATTATGACATTTTTTATTATTTTATTTAAAGAAGAGTTAAAAGTGTTAAATTCAATGATTAATAACTAAACCATTTTTAATATTTAGTTATACATTAGATAAATTCAACTATAAAAATTAATTATAGAGATAAAAATATTTCTTAAATCATGATATCTTATTTATACTTTTAAGACATTAAATAATTAAATTTATTTATGACACAATGATGATGCAATAATTTCCTTATTAATGAAAGATAAGCATAATTGATATTATAAATATAAAAATAAATGTAAATTGATACTTTTGATGCATTACATGAATTTTCAAGGTTAATATGACATGTTAGGGTTTACTTAATTTATTTTTTTCTAAGTAACAAAGTTTTGTTGACATTCACAAAAACCAAATACTAAATAGTGTCAAAATTGACATAAATGAGTTTTTAAAACAAATACTATATTATTAATTGATATGATCTTCATAAAAATCTATGGATTGTCCAAAGTACTTATATAAGGTTAGATATATCAATAATTAACTACTTGGGGTTCTATTTAATTTTTAAAGTAATTTTATTAACTATTTATTATAAAAATAAAATAATATATTGTAAAAGATAAAATATTTAACTAAGAGTTAAATCTAAAGGATAAGGTTAATGTGGTGACAAAAACCTGTATAAAAACTATTGGTTGAATTTTTTTCTACCCATACCCAACTTATCATCTAAATAAATTCTTTTGGAGCCTTTATAAACTGAATATTATTGTATAATAAAATTATATTTCAAGATTTTTCTAAAACGACCCTCACCTCTCTTATAAAAGGGTACTTCCCCTTCTCTCAAAATCACACCACCAAATCCATTTGGATATTCCAAATACTTATAAAATATCCTCCCAACTACTCTCAATTCGACCTCAAGGCCTTAATTTTATCATAAAGGCAACCTAAGGATCCCTTTTGACCAACTCAAAAGGAAACACCCGAAGAAGAGGTAATAATTTCACCACTTATTTCAAAGTTCTTTTATTCTTCCACTCCCTCTTTCTTTGTTGTTTCCATACCAAAATAATAACTTTAGTACCTTATAAATACTATGATGTTGTTTTAAATATTGTATAGCCATATTCATTATTCTATCTATCCTATGATTGACAAGTCACCATACGTGCATACGTACGACTTACTGTCTCCACATCCTGGTGTAGTTTCTTATTCAAACACTTAATTATTTGGATGAGTATAATAATGAGTATAAACAATGTAAATAATAAATATAACATTTAAATTATTCATTATATATGATATAACATCCAATTATATAATATTTCACCATCAACAGAATGATATTTTCGGTCGTGCGTACGTACGGATTACCGTCTCCACGAACGCGATTAAATTCATTCCCCATCATAACCATTAAAGAATAATTTTCATTTTATAATTAAAAATAATTTTTAAGAATGTAATATCATTCTAGATATGAATAAAATCTATTTTATCTATAACAAAAATGGATTATGTAACCAAGAATATAAAGGAAAAAAATCATTTAACACCTTGAACAATGATACTACTGAAATATTTTTGACAAAGCAATATTAGAAGATCATATATGATATCTTATTTATGTATGTGGTTATTGTATAATTTAATAACAATGATTTAACTGTTATACAGGAGGTTAAAATACCCTCAATCAAGTAAAAGTACATGGTAAGGATTAATTCTACAATCTCCTCATTATCCAAGGTTGTTTATACATGAATATCTACTAGGACCTCTTTATCATCCACATCTGTGTTTCTTAAAAATTAATTTAAAAAAAATACTATTTACTAAACTATGGGTTAAATTCATTTATACCCTTGTTTGATGTTTTATAAAATTGTTTTAAAGGAATATTTTCATCATTTTCCTAACAAGGTACTTTATGACCATTTTGATAAATTAAGGTAAGAATGTTATTTTTTTAACTTATACGGTGGGTGTAGCTATTTTCCATCATTATAGCACCTTCAAAGCTTCCCTTACATGCTTATAAAAATATATTCAAAATAAATGTTTTATTTTATAATTATGAGACTTTTAAATGAGTTCAAAAAAGAAATATATATTGCTCTCAAATAGTTTTGATTTCATCTATGTCAAATCCTTTGATAGATTTTACACTTGTTTGAAGTTGATTTATTATGATACAATTTTCCATATTGTATTGATGGTTTTTTGATATGTTTGAATGTGTTATTTTTATACCATTCATGGTTTATGGTTAATGTATTAACATTTTGTATGGTAGTCTTAATATGAATGTTTATGTTATGTTTCAAACTTTTCATATGAGGAATGCATTGGACTTAGTAAGTGACAGGTGGAGCCTGCTATAGCTCCTCGATGCATCAGTAGGTAACATAAGAAAAACTAGTGTCTTGGCACAAGTCCTTTACAAAATATTATTTATAGTTTTGTAATGAGGCATTGACTATGTGGTTATGAGGACTAACATTATGCATTCCATCATTGTAAAATTGGATATTGATATTACTTGTGATTATTCAACTAGTAGAATTTCCATGTGAATAAGTAAATAGAATTATTTGATTTATCTGTTCTATATTATGCTGATTTTTATGTTTGAAAGGCTTGTGTTTTAGTCTTATAAATTTTATTTAAATGATTATGCTTATTTATGAAAGTTTCCACTATATTGTTGTCCTTACATAGCATCTGATCTGACCCCTTTCTTATGTTTTATTTTTCCCAGGATGTGAAGAAGTATATTACGATTAACCTACAAGAGTAGGATATGGTATATAAGAGTGTTCAAAGGTGAAATAATGTTTTTTTTATTTCATGATGTAATATTAAACTTATGTATGTAACTAGTACTACTAAGGCTACTAAACTGATAGTTATTTTGGGACACGATTCTTTGTATCATGTTAATGTTATGTAATAAAGAACCAGCTCTGGGTAACTAGGGTCGGGGCATTATGGTTGGTATCAGAGAAAGTTTAGTACAAACATTAGAAGATATATTTAAATAAACTCCAATTCAAGAACATTAACCAATGATAGTCATTGAGTATTAGTATAGAAGAACTTCCTAGAGTTTTGGTAATGTAGAGATTTTGTGTATTTTCCAGGAAATACATTCCTATATGGATATAAGCAGGTAGAGGCAGCTCTAGCATAGACGTATCTATGGGTAAAACCTAAAAACAAAGCATTGAACTAGACTTAAACAGGAACTGGTGCACGAAAATGGGCCTTACTTCCCTCTTGGTTATGATAATCCCAGGTGATATGGTTAGGATAATTTACATTTTGTGTAAAAACCATTATGAAGGACTTATGGGTAAATAACTCCTTAAAGATTTTTTAATGATTTTGATTATATTCATAAAAGGTTCAATTTATGTTAGCTATTTTACATGTTTGGAATATTTCATTGTGTTTCATAAACTAACCAAGTGTATGAAATTGTTTAGAAATGGTTCCTAGTAGAAGGAATGAGAACTCCAATAATACACATGATCCAAAGAGTAAGAAGGATTATATATTTCATGGTCTTAAGCCAATATTAATAAGGTAAATAGTCTCCTTAATATTCTCATCATATAAAGAAATAGTATCATGCGTTAATAAGATACGTAATTAATTATCATATTCCTATGTCTTTGAAGGGAATCCAGATAAGAAAAGTATTGTAGAGAGAAATATGCATAAAGGGAATAAGGGAAAGAAGGATTTTCCCATATGTGATAACCATGGAATGAATCACTTTGGAAAATGATTGAAAGGAATGGGAGTTTATTATAAATGTGGAGAAAAATGACACCAAGTATGTGATTTCAAGGGTAAGAAAATGGTTTTAAATTTACAATTCTTAATCTGCAAGGAGTTGGGGAACTACACGAATCAATGTCCCAATCATCAAAGTACACCAAAAATGATACTGTTGGATAATAATCAAGTTATGATACTACTACATATGAAGAGGAATGACTAGTGTTCTTATGTTTATATTAAATAACTATGTCATTTGAGGGTTTTATCAACGATGTAATGATTATAAGATTCATGGAGTATATAAGGATTATACTGCATTACTATTTCATTAAGGATTTGAGATTTTGTGGTACCAAGAAAAATGACTCAATAGAATGTTGAATTTTTTAGAAAATACATGGGTAAAGGAATGATAAACTTTAATATGGTCTTGATACTGAGGTATTTATTTTGGAATAAGAGATGATTGATTTGGATAAATTGTATTGGATATTATTGACTACCTTGTAACTAATTAATGGTATGTTTATTCCATAATTGTTGGAGATGATTTTTTTTTGGATTTAAGGAGTATATCCAGTATTATATGATTTACAGAAGGAATAAGAAAGTACATACCTCTTAAAATATGGTTTTCTGATAATTCATTTTATTACTAGATTCTAAGAGAATACACAATGAAGGTATTCACATGTATATTATGTGACCTTCCTTATAAATTCTGGACTGTGAGTTCAGAAATAAGTATTGTGTATAAGTTTAAAAGTTGGAATGGAATATGTTTTACATTGGATACTATTGTTGCAGTTAAATCATTTCTTAAGATTATTTTTGAATTGTTATAAAATAGACAACCCAGAGGTTGGGCGACAACCCGTCGCGTCCGGAAAGGCCGCAAGACTTGATCCTGTAACTGAAGGGTGACAAGGGTGCATCCCCTACTACTAGCCTACGTGATGTCCTGGATTATATAATGTAGTTTTTAAAGGTCTGAAAAATGAATTATAAATTCATTTTTTGGAACCCCATACGATTAGGATAAATAGAATATTTTTGAGTTCTATTATCTTTTGGGAGTAAAATATGAGTTTGTGGTTGAAATTAGTTAATGGACATAACTATACTTGTCATGTATTTTTTTCTTATTATGTGATGAAATTAACATTTAAAATTTATTGAAAGGATCTTAAAACCAAAAATGTTTTAGCCTAATACCTTATGTATTGATGAACCAATAATATTTTAAGTCATCATAGATTTATGGATTTGAGGCCCAAAATTTTCAATTTATTGTTCAATTTTTTGTGATTGATGACCTCAATCACACCCTATAAATATTTACATTTTCCTCCAATTATGTGTTGCAAATTTCCACCGATGTTCTTCTATTCGAAATCCAAATTCTGTGGTGACTTTTTCATTTCTATTTCCCTCTTATTATGAATAAATTTTATTAACCCTATTTTTGATGTGGATTTTCCACAAAGGTATTTTCTATTTTTAAAATTTTATTTTCAATGATCAATTAAAAATTTTGAGGAATCAATTTATTGAATGTGGGGAGAATGTAACACCTCAGGATTTCATAGTACCTTATATCTTTAAAGTAATTGAATAGCTTGCACTACATCGAACACTGAGTTTGAGCATACCAAGATTTGCCAAACTAGCCATTCAATAAGTAGTTATGAATAGTATTAACTGAATTTTGAATTTTATATAGTCCATATAATTTTAGAATCCATATTATGTGTTTCTTATATATAATATAAGAACAAATTCATTTTTTTCATATAAAAGAAGTATTTTTCAAAAAATGAAATTTTAATGCCTTTTAATGGAGAACCATTTTTAAATCCAATATTTTACAATTTTATATATTATAATTAATGAATTTATATTCTTCTTTATAACAGGGACATAAAAATTTAGTTTTGGATAATTTTTTGGTACTTTTCTGATAACTTTCATATTTTTATGAATAACAAAAATACTGAATTTTAATTGAAGACAACTTTTGTAATCAAAATAAATTATAGTGTTAAATTATGAATTTGAGTAGTTTTTAAGTATAGTTAGATTATATTTTTATCATTTAATATAATGTAGGTCGTTGGATGAAAATTGAAATTTTAATTGTACATAAATATATGTCAATCTTTTGATAGTTTTTACTTCTTAATAACCCGCTTTCTGGTTTTGACAACAAGAATTAATTTTAAATTAATTAATGAAAATCATATGTTTTGAATTTGGTAAAATATACATTATTTTAGGATTCATAAAATCAAAATTATATTAGGGTGAATTATTCATATTTTTCTGATAACTTTCAATTTTCGATGAAAAGTGAAAAACACTCTATTATTGTTTAAAATAGACTTTTATTTAAATAATTATTATTTTCATTACAATTTATTTTAAAGTAAAAATATATATAGTATACCTATATTAGTTCAATATAATTTATTGGAGTCATTTTATAATAAGATTAGATGTATAAAATTTTATTGAATTTTTCAAATGACTTTTACCCACCTTCTTGGAGCATTGGAAAATTTGAATAAAACATAATTTTATCGCTTATGGGAATTGAATTTCAAAAATCCGAGAGACACAGTTGACATCAATAATTAAAATGTGGTTCAATAATATGAAAATAATTTTTGGTGAATAGTAACTTTTGGCTTTTATTTACCATGGTTAAATGTAAATAAGGTAATTAAAGGTAAAAAATAATATTATAATTACCCTAACACATGTCTTAATTATACTAGATAAGTTTATTTCGACCAAAATCAACCTTAGGATTAAAATATAATTCTTTTGGTCCACTTGGATTAGATTAGGACATTTATTATTATTTTATTTAAATAAGAGTTAAAAGGGTTAAATTCAATGTTTAATAACTAAAATATTTTTAATTTTGGGTTATACATAATATAAATTAGACTATAAATATTCATTAGAAATATAAAAATATTTCCTATATCATGTTATTTTATTTATAATTTTTAGAAATTAAATAATTAAATTTATTTATGACACAATGATGATGTAGTAATTACCTTATTAATGAATGACTAAAATAATTGATATTATAAATATCAAAATAAATGTAAATTGAGACTTTTTAAGCATTAAAAAAATTTTATAGGTTAATATGACATGTTAGAGTTTATTTAATTTATTTTTTTTTCAAATTAATCATGTTTTTTTGACATTCAGAAAAACCAAATACTAAATAGTGTCAAAATTGGCATAAATTAGTTTTAAAAACGAAATCTATATTATTAATTGATATAGTATTCTTAAAAAACTAAGGTTCTGAAAAAGGACTTATATAAGGTTATATATTTCAAAATTTAACCACTTGGGGTTTTCTTGTCTTTTTAAAGTATGTTTAGTAACCATTTATTATAATAATACAAGAATACATTGTAAAAGTTACACTATCTAAATAAGAGTTAAATCTAAAAAGAAGGTTAATATGGAGACCTAAAAATGTCTAAAACCTATTGGTTGAGATTATTTCAACCAATACCCACATTATCCTCTAAATAAATCCTTTTGGAGTCATTAAAAACTGAATATGATTGTATAATAAAATAATATTTCAAGCTTTTCCTAAAGTGACTCTCACCTCTCTTATAAAAGGGTACTTCCCCTTCTCTCAAAATCACAGCTCCGAAGCCATTTTTATTGGCCAAAAACTACTAAAATATCCTCACAACTACCCTTACTTTGACTAAGTGGCCTTAACATGATCAGAAATCCAACCTAAGGATCCCTTTTGATCAACTCAAAAGGACACACCTGAAGAAGAGGTAATAATTTCACCAACTCTGTCAAAGTTCTTTTCTTCTTCAACTACCTATTTCTTTGTTTTTTCCATACCAAAATAATAAATACAGTATCTTATACATAAAATGATGTTATTAGAAATATGGTACTACTATATTCATTATTCTATCCATCATACAAATGACAACTCACTATACCTGCGTACACACAGTTTACTGTCTCCACGTCGTGGTGTAGTTTGTTATTCAAACACTTTATTATTTGGATAGATATAATAATGATTATAAATAATTTAAATAATAAATATAACATGTTAATGATTCTATATATATTATATTCCATCCAATTACAGACGATGTTACCATCAATAGAATGATATTTTTACTCGTGCATACGTACGGATTACCGTCTCCATGAACGCGATGAAATTCATTCCCCATCATAACCATTCAAGAATAATTTTCATTTTATGATTAAAAATAATGTAAAAGAAATTAATATCATTATAGATATTAATCAAATACATCCTATCTATAAAAAACATGGCTTACATAACCAATTATATAAAGAAAAACGAATCAGTTAAAACTCGAAACAATGATACTACTGAAATATTATTAATAAATAAATATAAGAAGATCATATATGATATCATATCTATGTATGTGGCTATTATATAATTTAATAAAAATTATTTAACTATTATACAGAATGTTAATTTACCCTCTATCAAGGAAAAGTACAAGATAAGGGTTAATTCTACAATCTCTTCATTATCCGAGGTTGTTTATACATGAGTATCTACATGGACCTCATTATCATCCACATCCGTGTTTCTTAAAAATGTATTTCAATTTTTTTTACTATTTACTAGAAAATGGGTCAATTTCATTAATACCCTTGTTTGAATTTTTATAATTTTTTTTGAAAGGAATATTTTCGTCATTTTCCAAACAAGGTACTTTATGACCATTTTGACAAATTAAGGTAAGAATGTTTTTTTTAAATTATATGGAGGGTGTGGCTATATTCCATTATTATTACACCTTTGAAGCATCCATTACAAGATTATAATAATATATTAGAAATAAATGTTTTATTTGATAATTATTATAATTTTAAACGATTTCAAAATAGAAAGAGATATTTCTCTCAAATAGTTTGGATTTCATTTAAGTCAACATCCTTTGATGGATTTTACACATGTTTGAAGTTGATTTATTTTGATAAAATCTTCTATATAGTATTGAAGGTTTTGTGATATGTTTAACTATGGATGTGTTATTTTTATACCATTCATGGTTTGTGGTTAATGTATTAAGATTTTATATGTTAGTTTTAAAATAAATGTTTATGATATGTTTAAACCATTTCGTATAAAGAATGAATTGGACTTAGTAAGTGATGGGTGAAGCCTTCTATAACTCCTCGATGCATCGGTAGGTCTCATAAGACAAACGGGCATCTTGGAACAAGGTAATGAAAAAATATTATTTGTAGTTTCAGCACGAGGCCTTAACTATATGGTTATGATGTCTGGAATTATGAATTCCATCATTATGAAATTGTATATTGATATTACATGTAATTATTCGAATCGTAGTATATCCATGTGAATAAGTAAATGGAATTTTTGGATTTATCTTTTCCATATTATGCTGATGTTTAAGTTTAAAAGGATTGTGTTCTAGTCTTATAGATTTCCCTAAATGTTTATGATTATTTATGAAAGTTTCTGGTATATTTTTATCCTTACTGAGCATCTGATCTCACCCCTTTATTATGATTTATTTTGACCAGGATGTGAAGAAGTATGTTACGATTAATCTACAGGAATAGGATAAAGTGTATAAGAGTGTTCAAATGGGACACTTTTTTTTTGTTTTTATTTAATGATATAATATAAAACTTATGCATGTATCTAGTACTTCCAATGCTATGAAACTGATCGATCTTTCGGGACATGATTCCTTGTACCATGCCAATTTTATGTAATAAATCACCGACTCTGGGTAACCGGGGTTGGGGTGTTACAATTATTATTTATTTAAGGGGATTCAACTTATAAAAATAGACTTCATATCTCTTTTCTAAAATACAATGATTGTAAATTGCAATTTGAATTGATTGTCGCTATACCTCTATAGGTAAAAATTATTTTGTCCCATACATTAAAAGTATGGGGTCACCTAGGTGTAATTTTAGGTCATCGATTGGTAGACCTATATGGAATTTGAGAGATTATCAGGTAAAATCATTTTATTCTAACCAATGACAATTTTTACAATATTATAAAGGGATTTGTTAAATTCCTCAACCTGTCTATTTTCTTACATATAGTGGAGGGAGGTGTAGTTGTAACTGATGTGGTAATTTTAATAAAACATATTCATATTGGTGGAATAGAATTTGGTACTATTGTCCGTGACAATGGTATGAGGCACACCAAATCGATGAATGTGGTGGTACTTTAAAAAATTCAATCAGAGATAGGGTCTTGACCTCTTTGAGGGGGTTGAATTCTACCATCTTCAAAAAGAAATTAGTTGTAGTGGGAATGAACATGCAATATCATGATATTTCTGGCTGGTAGGGCCCCACAACATTGAGTTTCCATACTATGAAGAGATAGGAGCAATTTGTACTATATAGAAGCATCAGTGGATAATAAATGAAGTTAAAATAGACTAGACATGAATGAAACATCCTGGTGAATGTGAACACTCATAACCATGGTGGGCCAAAAGAACCCCAATCTCTGAATTTGGTGGGAGATCATCAAACCTGAATGAAGGGCCCCACAAAACCTTTTATGGAATTCTTGTAGGTATCAAGGGATTTCTCCCCATTGGATAAAACATATAAATATTCCATAAACATCATGACATTTTATGGTCTAATCTACGGTGGGTTTATCCCAAAGAGTATATTTTACCAAGCACTGGTGGATTTTCTCACAGTTGGATCTTTCTAGTGGGAGGGTACCATGTTCTAGATAATAAATGAAGGGATTCATCCAATCAATTGATTCTTTAAATACAATGGTGTTTAATGGACTTAATGTATAAATTTTTATATATAACTAGATTACTTGTTGGTCATATTCAGCAAAGGTGGTAGGGAAATATCTTTTGGAGAGACACATGAATGAACAAGTGTTGAGTCAATAATTTTTTTATTAAAAATTTTCTATTCCTTTATGTTTTGAAAATTAGAAACACTCGATTTCAATGAAAATTTTATTTCCCCTTTTATTTTCCTTAATAAAGAAATTTTTCATTCCCCTTATAAATTTTCTCCAAACCTTGTTTTCATTATTCATGATTTAGTTTCACTAAATCTAACCCCTTTTATGTCTAAGTGTAAAATTTGGTTTCATTTCTAGAACCTCAGAAACTTATAAATACTTAGATTTAAAGTATTGTGTTTTTAGGTTCTGAATTTAGATTCTAAATTCTATGATATTCAGAATCTGAATTCTCAGAAATTAAAGTTCCGAATTCTCTAAAATTTAGAATCTGAAATCTCTACAATTCAGGTTCCGAATTCTCTAAAATTCAGAATCCAAATTCTCTGAAATTTACGTTCCAAATTCTATGAAAATTAGAATCCAAATTCCCTGAAATTCAAAATCCAAATTCTTTGAAATTCAGAATCCAAATTCTCTAAAATTCATGTTCCTAATTATATGAAATTCAGGTTCTGAATTCTTTAGAATTCAAGTTCCCAATTCCTTATAATTCACACTCTGAGAATTCAGACTCAGAATTCCTTAGAATTAAAGATTCAAATTCCTTATAATTAAAGTTCCAAATTCCTTATAATTCAGGTTCTGAATTCATTAAAATTCAGGTTCCAAATTCCATAGAATTCTGGTTCTATATTTTGCTAAATTCTGGTTCTGAATTCTTTAGAATTCAGACTCCAAAATCTATTAAATTCTGATTGTGAATTCCATGAAAAATAGAATCTGAATATCCATGTAATATAGACTCCAAACATTTATTTTTCCCTAGACTCCAAAAAATATATTTGGTTGAGCAACCATATTTTACTTACTATGTTTATTGTTATGAAATAATGTCATCCATTCTATTTCTAGCCAACCATTGTTTGAGTGACACGTGTATAGGTCCCTCCAAGATTCAAGGAAAAATATGATAATTGGAAGAGGGAGCCGATTGTTGGGAAAATTCATATAAATAAGAGCTCATTTAAACGAGCTCAAAACTTTGACTGAGACACTATCTTACAGCTCTTGTGATTACATGCTGTTGAAGTGATTTCTAGAGAGAAAGACTCTCGTGCCTTGTGCGTACTAAACATCTTGTTCAGCTTGTTTCGTGTGACTCTGAATGTTGCTGAGTACATTTGAGGGCTTCCTTGGATAGGAATATAGAGGTTCCCACTACCTTAATGTTCGAGGACTTACTTGATATGGAAGACAGAGGTTTCAACTACCTTGATGTTCGAGGGCTTGTAGGGGTAGAAAGGCAGACTCTGATATTCCTATCGAGGGCTTACCCTGGTGTGGGTAAGATGAACTTTCTTGAAATTATAAATCAAGGGACCTTTTTCCAAGGTTGTTGGATAACCTACTCTTTATGTTAAAATATTATATACTTGTTACCTATAATGTTTTATGTTTTTTTCTTATGCATTTTGAATATTAAGGAATGTATTACTATCTTATAATTTTTTATACTTGTACACTCATTAGTAAGATTCTATATGAATTAATGTATAATCTCTGTCCTTGTAAACTTTTATTATGTTTCATTTACAGAACCATATTTCCGGAATCTAGAAAGTTTGTAAAACTAAGAGGTATTGTGAATTTACCTTGTTTATCTTTGTTAAATAATAGAATGTTTTATATCTAATTTAAAAGATCCAAAAGAATTTTTAAAGGATATAATTCACACTCTCTTGTATATTGAGCATCTACATCATATTCCGATCCTAAAATTGGTATCAGAGGAGGTTTCTGAAATACTTATTTTCACATATATGTTTTCTTTCTCGATTTTCATTGTTCTATATTTTCCTTACATAGGATTTTTTTATCCTTGTTTACAAACTTTTTCTATTAACAATATTTTGTGGATAGATATTTTCTTTTAGATGGAATGAGTGAATGTTGGTTGGATTGAAATTATTAATCCTACTAGGCCACCAATCTTTTATGGGAATGATTATGAATACTAGAGAGATAGAATGAAGAACTTTGTGATAAACACAGGTGTTGAAAACTATATTTTGTTAACTAAAGATTATAAGATTTCTGATAAGGAACTTAGAACCTTTACTAATCCAAAAGGTAGAATACCAGCTGAACATTAGGGTATGAAATACTTTGCTTTGTTCCATTAATAGAAATTTATATAGTCAAATTTTATCTTGTGAAGCTACAAATAGTATTTAGAAGATTCTTAAAGTAACACACTTTGGAACATCCAAAGTCATTGAAACTAGAAGAGCTATGCTCAGAGTTGAATATCATGGTTTCTTCTTTCCTCATGGAGAACCCAAATGTAAGGTACAAAAAATATTCACGACTATTGTTAATTGTATACAATCTATGGGTGATAAAGGATTAGATGATGAATCTCGTATAGAAACAATTAGAGACATCATGCCTAACGAATGGGAATCTAATAGGACAACTATATATGAAAAATTGGAAAGTTACTCAGATTTCTCTTGATGAGATTTTTGGAACTCTTCTTCAACATGAGACTAGAATGAAGAGAGATGTTGATATGAATTATAAAAAGAATGGAAATGGCAGTGTATATTTTATAATAACATCAAATCATATGAAAGCTAGGACTCCAGAGAGATTTACAATATCTAAAAATAAGAGGACTGCTATTCAAACCGAATCTAGTGGAATTGAATCTTTAAAGAATGAGTTAGCGAATCTTGCCCAAAGGATTAACAGGATTGTTGGATAGAAGAAATTTCAATCTAGATACAATAAGAAAGAAATAAAAGATACGAAAGATTTGGAAGTCACTTGATATGAATGCAAAAGATCATGGTATATAAGCCTAGATTGTCCAATTCTTAAGAGAAAAGATAGAAAGGAAAAGCATTCTAAGAGGAATAGAAAGAAGTAATACAATACTAAATCTAATAAAGTTTTGAAAGCCAATGACACCAGGAGTGCCAGTGGTGGTGACTCTTCTAAAAAATCCTTAGAGTATGAATCTTCTGGACAGAAGAATCTTGGTCTATTAGCCAATTTACATATTGGAAATCATTATTTAATGGCCAAGGCACCCAATGTTGAATCCATGACCAATATATTTGATTTAATGCTTGTATTAGTCCCAAAGGATGTTTCACATTAGGTGTTCCATCTTCACAGGGCTTTTCAGATTTGGTTATTTGAGAGGGTATGGCATCAGCCATCAGATCGAGCCTATGCTTTGACACATGACACTTGCATGATGAACTGTCATGAAAAGGTGGAGGGTTTCATCGTGATTATATGCTGGGGTGGGGCTGATCCATGTTTTTGTCTGATTTTTTCTCTCTTTGACCCTCGGGTCGTGTGATGTCCTATGTCAATGAAGTCCGGGTTCCCCCCTTATTCTTTTAAAAGGGGTATTATCTTAAAAAAAGAAAAGAAAAGAAAAGAAAGATTCAGAAGCCACATGCTATGAATGAAAAATAGTAGGGCATATAAGGCAAGATTGTCCTATTATTAAGGAAAAATATAGAAAGGAAAAATCATTCTATGAGAAGTAGAAAGAAGTACTACAAGCCTAAATCTAAGAAATATTTGAAAGCCAATGGCACCTGGAGTTCCAGTGGTGGCGAATCTTCTGAGGAATCCTCAAAGTATGAATCTTCCAGATAGAATAATCTTGGTCTATTAGCCAAGATACCCTTTAAAAATAATTGTCTAATGGACAAGGCACAAAACGCTAAATCCATGACCAATATATCATTAAACGCTAATTATAGTGATATTAAATATTATGAATCTTGAAATGAAGAATCTTTTTCGAATAAATATAATACTTTACCTACTTATGAATAAGTTTATAGGTTCGCTAAGCTCCTTGAGAAAGAAAATTCTAAATTCAAGAAAAATATTGATAAGGAAAATTATAGAATTTATTTTCTTATTAATGAAACATCAGATCTTTATAAAGATCTAGATAAGAAAACCCTTTATTTTTAAAGTATTTCAAAAAATCTTGAGGAAGTTAATTCTGAGAAGGAAAAACTTTCTATGGATTTAGAAAAATTAATTTCTAAGAAAAATGTTATAGAGCCCAACTCTAGTGCTAAAACTAATGTTTTTAATGATAAAAACTTAGTTATTATACCGAATTCATGAAATATTTTCCTTGAGGAAGTGTTTGTAAAACTTTACCTTATGTAATGAAAATTTTGATAAGATGTCTTCCCAAATTAGACCTCTAAGGAATAATTCTGGATTTGGTTATACTAATTCAAAACTAGTTTTTAGTAACAATTATTTTGTTCCTTAAAGTGATCCATTCTGCATTAAGTGTTAGTGTGGTGGGCATTGGAAAACAAATTTTTCCCTAAACAAAACTAAGTCATTAGGTTTTCATAAAGCTTATTTTTCAAAGAAAATGAGGATTCCTAAAATTTTACTTTCTGATGTTTCCGGATCCAAGAAAGTTTGGGTTCCAAAAGACTAACACTCTTGTTTTCCAGAAAGTAATGATAGTACCAACAAAAAGACATGGTACATTGATAGTGGATGTTCCAGACATATGACTGGTAACAAAAACTTCTTTCAAAATATTATCAAGACAAAAGGAGATATCGTTCTTCAATTTATCATAACGCTAGATCAACTTGCTGATATTTTCACAAAATCTTTACCATCTGATAGATTTGAATACATTAAAGAGAATTTAAGGATGATAAATTTAAGGTAATCTTCCTTATTAACTTCTTATTTAAACCTATCTCATTACAGTAACAAACTCCTTTTCATATGGGGAGTACATTTTATTGTGAGTTATAATTTTTGTAATCTAAATTATCATAGTTAAAATTTTCAAAGTCAAAAATTTCATTGTTAAAATTTTCATTGATAAAATTTTCATTATCTATAATTTTCGTAATCTAAATTTTTTGTTATCTTAAATTTTTGTAATAAAAAATTTCAGAATCTAAAGTTCTTCAAGAATAATACTCATTATTACAAATCATATTCCTAGCAATCTGAAAGGTATGTTTCCTTTCCGAAATTTTCATAATCATATTTTTCTTGTTTGAATTCTCATTTTGTTTTCAAAATTTTTGAATTTAATTTTTCTTAAATCCGAATGTTTTTCTTAAAAACCTCAAAATATTAGAATCTATAAAAATCCTTCTTAGGAAATCATGTCAACCATAAGATCTTCTCAAGAAGTTTTCAACCGTTGGATCATTAAGGGAAGTTGAATCGTCGCTTAAATTGCATATATAAAGGACCCCCCAATGGTTGTCCCACATCAAATACCGAGCTCTTGCGTGCTGAAGCTATGCCCTTCCTAAATAAGACCATTCTGAATTTCTCTAGTATTCCTTAGTTTTTAATGTTTAAAGAAGCCTCTCCTTAAAAAAATGTCAACAGTAAAGGAAATCTCTAAATGGATGATTTATCATGAAAGGTTGGTAGAAAAGGACTTCTTTAATAAGTATGATTCAATCATCTCAAATAACATCCAGTTAAATAGTTGGGAGAGTATAGCTGTATCTAAACCCAAGGGAGAGGATCCCGTCATTCTAAAGTTTCGAGTATAGTTCTTTGAATTCGTATCATTTTTCAATCAAGGGTGCAAAGAGAAATTTTCTTTCAAGAGTTATGGTAAGAATTACTCTTTTTATTATTTAAAGGTTTCTAGTCTGATTGGAATACCTTACAATGGAGAAGATGAATTTTGTTCACATAAGTTACCTGATGTTGAAGGAAGATTTGATAAGGAGAAGTCCATAGAGTGCCTTGGTTTGGTTAGAGTAAAGACTCCAAAGATTCTTTATCTTTCATCAAATTTACAGAAACATAAACTTTGGGTTCAAGGATTTTTCATTCCGAGGAAATGAGATAAAGATACTATAAAGAAAAGTGATATATATGTCTTAGATTTCATAGTAATCCTCTAGAAACTAAATCTGGTTAAGTATATTTTTTTTATGATTGATAATATCAAGAATGGAAATATGAAGTCTCAGATTGTCATGTATCTGGAAATTCTATCAAAGATCATTGTTTCTTGTTTATAATCAATGAAAATTTCATGCAAATCAAAGTCAAGAAATTTCAGGGTAATTTTGTTAAGCGAAGAAACTATAAGGAGATTGAAAACTAGATTTTCTGGTGAATCCAAAGAGTTTTATGATTTATCTAATGAAGAAGTTGAAATTTTATCGAATAAATCTATTCTAGTTGAAACCTCCAATAAATGTGGAAGGAAGAAGAAAGAAAAGGAAATTCAAGAGATAGAAAATGTTTATGTTTCCAAGGAAATTAAATCTATACCACCAAATTCAAATAATAAAGAATCTTCTCCTGATGAGGTAGTTGAAAAATGGAGAGAGGATAAGAAGAACAAAAAGACAGGGGAGCCTAGTTTTGGTTTGGGTCCTACTGAGGAAAAATCCTTGAAAATAAAGATTTTTGAAGAGCTTGAGAATCAAGAGAAAGAGAAGAATCAAAAGAAGAAGATGTCTGAGGCTAAAATAGCACAATCTCTTCTTAAGGATTCTAATGAAGCCTCTATGAACATTCTGTTACCAGAACCATCTTAATAGAATCAATCCCAGAGATTCTGGGAAAGAAGTTTGTGATTTTAGAGAGATATCAAGAAGAAGAAATAGTTCTAGAAGAAGAAGTGGAGGAAAAAGAAAAATGGAGTGGTGATACTGAGGATATGATAAAGAAAGTAGAACATTATTATGAGAAGAATATTTCTTCTGATAGGTTATCAATCCAAACTTCTGAAGCTGAGTCTTCAAAACTTGCAACCCCAAGAAAATATTAGAAGGGTGAGGAAGAATTAAATAAATTTTCTGAAGAAGAAAGTAGCAATCACGATTTCATACAGCCAGAGGGTGTTGAGGCAGGAGCTGAGAAGGATGAAGTTGATAAAGCTAAGATTGTTCTATTATTAGATAGTGAACATGAATAACATAAACAAGAAGAAATCATTTCAATAATAGATCAGGGAAAGCAGGTGATGGTTGATACTCCTACCAAGTCTTTGGTCAATAAGAAAGATATTGGTGCTTCATCAAAGAGGAAAGATGATGTGCTAGGAAAATAATCCTCATCAACAAAGCATTAGAATTCAGAATCATATTCTCTTGGACATGACTTTGTTGTTTAGTCTTTGAAGAAGTTGTTAGGTACTATTCAGTTATTTCTAAGCATAGATTCAAGATGCCAAATGCTTCAAAATTCCTTAAATCAGAAAACAAATTTAGTATGCATGGTGATGAATAAGTGTGTAAAACTTGAGGCTGATTTCAATTTTTTTTCATTAATTATGAATCCCATAAAATATCTTGTAAGAAAATGACTAGTTGGTCAAGGTAAACTGTTTAAGAGATGAGAATTATCGATGAGGTTCATGATAATGTTAAGAATGATTTTGAAACTGAAGATGCTAAGTTCAAAGATCTCACCATGTATTTAAAAAAAAGATATCTCTTGAAGAAAATACTCAGAAGAAATAAGTGAAAGATATAAATGGGAAATTATAATCAGTTTTTCAAAGTTAGAAGAGGGAAATGGATCTTAGAATTGAACTTTAGGGAAAAATTTCTAAACAAGAAGAAGCCTTGAAGGATCAGGCTGATATGCTTAAGGACCAAGAAGAAAAAATTAAAGTCTTAGAAAAGAAAAGTGAATATCAAGATTAGATACTCAAGAACATGGAAGATGATCACAAGGAACTCAAGAAGATGAAATCTATTTTGAAAAAGCTAATTTCGGGAGAGAAAGAGAGATAATTTCATTCAAATTAGATCTTTTTTTGTATTTCCCTATTTTACAAATTCTTTCAAATCTTAATGATATTTTTGTTGCACTTCATATTTTTGTTTGTTTAGTACTAATATTTTAGGTAATATATTTTATTTTCCATTCCATTTATTCCTTTTTGAAAATCAAAAAGTGAGAGAATGGAATGTCAAAAAATAATACTATGTAAAGAAGAAATCTATCTAAGTAAGGGGGAGTTCATCTAAGGGAATGTTTTTATCATGAAGATTTTTGTATGCAAGAAAATGTAAAATATCATTTAGGAAATAAAGAATACAATCCTTAGGGGTTTCAAAGCCTAAGGGGGAGTTAGTCATATTCATTATGATCCATATGTAAAGGGAGATAATTTTTTATTTTCAAGTTCATAAAAATTTCAATGTCCTTATATTCTTTTTAGTAAGGATGTTTGTACTTTCCAAAAAGGGGGAGATCATTATTTTAATTCACTGAGTCAGATATCAGAAGTCAGGGTCCGGGTGTATGGATATGTCAGCCGCCACACCAACACTGGACTCCCTGATCTGAAAACCACACTTGGTACCCTTAACACTATTGCTTCATAGAAAAAAATATCAGAGTTGTATGTTCTACAATAGAACTGACTCCTCTGATACCAATTTTTCATGACCCGTACCCTGGGGCCCGTATCGTGACTACCCTAAGCCCACCTTCCATAGGCTAGGGGCTGGCGACTAGCACCAAAGGCGTAATTCCCTAAAACTGGGAAGCCATCGCCTTTAAAAAGCGTAAACACACACAAATAGAGTACATGAGGAAGAAAACACAATGAAAAAGATGTATAACATGTGTAATGAATGTAAAGAGGGGGTCAGAATATAAGCCCAACTGTAAATTACAAATACAACTGAAAGCATGTACAACTAAAAAAGGGAAAAACAAATGAAAGGTGAAAGAAGCTCCTAGATCATCCTCTGGGGTTCCAACCTGAAGGGTAGGTACAGATGACCTCCACAACACTCTAGGTCTGTCAGAATCCACTGTGTACCGATACTTCGTAAGGTCCTCCTCTGGGTACGGTCCAGTATTTGCACTCTCGGCATCCGTCAGCGTTGTCCGTCATCTACATCCAACACAACGAGGTGCGGGCATAGCCCATGCAGGGGTGAGTATAACGATACTTAGTAGGGACCCCGAGACCATCAAAGTCTCACAAAATCCAACAAGGATAAACCAAAAAGTATGAAATCAACGAATAACCATTACTTAAGTTTATGCCCATAAATATACCTAAGTTATCAAGTAACCCATCACAATCATGAGGAAAACACAAAGGTCATTGACTCAGCTCAAACCAGGATTTTCATTATCGAAACCATGGCTGTTGGAGAACTCCTCCTCGGTCAAGTACAGTTGGCCTGTCACGACACCGAGGCACTTCTCACTAACCTTGGACTGCTGAGGTACTCTTCCTGTCAAGTACAGTGAGTCTGCTGTCAACTACCAAGTGCTCCGTCCGCTGTGGGTCTACCGCCAAATATCTGACGCTCCCCCTAATAGCCTATAGAGGTACTCATCTTGTCATGTACTACGGGTCTTCCACCAAATACTGGGTGCTCCTAGACCATGGATCTGCCACCAACTACCACGTGCTCCCCACTGGGCTAGTCAAATCACTTCGATTCAAATCGTTCAAGTAGTTGTCAGGTGTGTCAGTTACTAGGTCTCCGCACTTTATATGCTCGTCTCCGGGAGCATCTGCTCCACGAGCTACTAGTCGATAAATCAAATGTCACGAAGTTTCAATTTCAAGTATCTCAAAGGACCTACATGTCATAGGGGTCTCAACGCAATAGACGACACGTCAATCAGATGCCCGGTTTGTGAGTTTTGGTATTTTCGTCCCAGGGGCCCGATTGGTTTTTAGGTTCAAACCAACCCGAAAGTGCTCCAACCATGTCCAAAACTCAAGTGGGATATTCCAAAGGGAACTTATAATTTTATGCTTTCCATATCCGTAGACAGTTTGTCGATCGGACACCCATAGCCTGAGTTATAGGCGAATAAGTGTATTCGGGTCTGATGGGTCTGGGTCCGGTTTGACCTAGTCGGACCGACTTGACCTGGTCCATGTCTGGACCAGGGTCTGACCTGGTATGTGAGTCTGACCCAGTCCAAAGGGGCAGACTAACCTGAAGGGACGACCCAACATGAAGGCGCAACCTGGTCCGAAAGGACGGCCCGAAGGCGCGTCATAACCCGAAGGCACAACCCGGCCCATGGGGACAACCCAGTAGGCTAGCTGCGTGGCCTGGTCGGTTGGCCGCATGTGGGATGGCTGTGTGGCCTGGTCGGCACACCGCATGCTGGCTGGCCACGTGGACCGGCTTGCCACATCGTGGGGGGGGGGGGGCACGCCCCCTGTTGTCCGTAACAGAACCGGTACCTAGCATCGGTTCAGGAAACTAAGGGACCCTACAGGTCCCACCTGTAGTGCGCACCGATGGCCAGCTCAGCCAACCGCCCTTCCCTGTCCACCGTGGCCTTAGGCCATGAGTCTTCTGCAGTGCAGCGCAACGACGCCGCACCCTGCTCTCCCTCTGCGGCCCGCCCTGGCCGCTATCCTGCACCACCAGCACGGCGCGACGACGTTGCGCCCCTCTGATACGTCCCGCCTTGGTCGCGAACTCCTGCCGCCCTCCCCATGGAGCGATGAGGCTGCGTGCCTCCACCATGGCCCGTCGTTGCCACGACTCTCCTCCGCATTGCGAGGCGGTGCCACGCCCTCTTGGTGACCTGGCATCCTTTGCGCTATCGGTTTCTTTCACAACCGGCTCGTCGCCGGCCGCCGTTGTTTTCAGCAGTCCGTTCCTCCATCATGAACAAACAAGATCAACTAAAGGGGGGGGGGGGAGGGTCAGACCATGTTTGTGCAGTCTGATCCCTCCTCATTAAGTTGATATCAATCGACAAAAAGTTTCACAACAAATGACGAAGAACAGAGGGTAAATTCATACACAAAACAACCCCTACCTCACTTGTTGGTGATCGACGATGGAGTCACAGAAGGTGGACGTCGTTCTGTCAATGTCGGAAGAGGAAGAGGGTACCCGTTGTTGGAAGATGAGTGTTCGAAGGTGACAAATTTGAAGATGACGTCGACATTCTTCATGGGCGTCGCTTCCCTTCCTTTACCCGGTTGAAGAAGGAAGAAGAGGTCGATGATTCTTTGTGTTCTTCATTGAGAGGATGTTCTCTCAATTTCTCAAAGGCTCCACCAGATGAAAGTACCAACTAAAATAAAATAATATATTTTCCTATTATTTTATTGTTAGCATGAATTAAAAATAATTCCAATAATTAATTAATGAACCATTAATTAATTCTTGTGGAGTTTGCACTTTAATGAGGGAATGTGAAGAGGCTCCCCCACTTAATTGGGGGTTCCAAGGGGTTAAAGGTGTTTAAAGCTCGTGTGGGCCCCACCTTAATAATATCCTCCAAAGGGAGGTTATGCTGGGGTGGGCCCCACCACCATAACCTCCCATGAGAGGTTAGGGTGTGGTGGCACCCACCTCCAACCTCCCCTTGGAGGTTTTAACCACCAAAATAAAAATAAACTTAAACACTTTATTTTTATTCAATTTAATTAAAAACCCCCAAAATCTAACATCCATTCTTGTTAGAAAGAAACTGAGGTGAAGGTATCACTAAGAAATCGTCGACGCTACGAGTTCAACGGTGCCCTAAAATTTCAATTCCGAGCACTGGTTCAAAATATATGAAACACCGATCGAACGTTTACTGAACTTACCCGAAAAAAAGTTCGGAAAATTATTATCTGTCACCCTCGACCCACTGCAGTCGAGGTCAGGCCCTGCCTTGGTGAAACACACCACAACGATCCCAACGGTACTCTCAGATTTTCAATCCAAGGTACCATTTAGAATCTATGAATTTTATAATAAAATAATTGTCACTTAATTATTTTATTTACGGCCAAAAACTAACTTTTTCTGGTGGCCCACGTTGGCCAAAGTTAGTATCTACTTAAATAAAGCAAGCCCTCACTAGTTCAGTGGTGGTCTCTGATTTTTAATCTAAGCTACCATTTATGAGTTATATGCATTTGAAATATAAAATAACTTTATTTAATTATTTTATTTACGGTTATTCCATTTTTTGGATTTCTCACAGGAGCCCCGTGATGACAAAACTTAAGTCACGCATAGGGTAAACCCGCCATCCTGAGCGCATCAGTGCCCTTGGATTTTTGATCCGTGTAACCGTTTAAGAGTTTTTCCACTTTTTCCGGAAAAATGCTTACATGCATTAATTTAAGCTTAGAAAAACTTTGACGGATCATTCCAAGCACTCCGGTCCTGGGAATCATGTGCTGTCAGATTTCCCGGACTCGTAAAATTCCAAAATATTTAAAAAAATATTTACATGGAAATTTCAGGTCTTTACAAATATATTCATATCACATTCATCTTGGTATCTAATAATAGTATCTATATGATGGTATTTTAATGTTATATGATGTATAGGTAAGAGTATTTTAGACTTTACAATATCATAATCATGAAAACTAGATTGGTTTTTGTCATTAATTTTATTTGAAATAAATATTTTGAATTACCAGGTTATATGATATTTAAAGAATTAGTGACTTTATATTTTTTATTTTTTAGGATTAATAGATCAATTTAATCAAACATTATGTAATTTTTCAACTATCCTTGAGTATTTAGTAAAATATTTAATTGATTTTGAAATAGTAGATTAATAAAGAAGGATTACCTCATCATCAATTAGATCAAACATACCATATTTTTCCATACTTTTTATGATATATATCTTACATCCCAAAAAGTTAAAGTATCCACATTTATGTTTTCTATAATTCTACAACATATGTTGTGTCTTTTTTATAAAAATTCTATGTTATATTTTTTTAGGATTTGTAAATTTTTGTTAACTAAATCTTTAAAAAAAATGCAGGAAAACTATATTCATTAAATATAGTTCTTTACAACTACTGAATAATATTATTTTTTTTTTCAATGTCATTATATTATGGTGTTCATAGAGAAGGGAAAGTATGTTTAGCACAAATTTTTTTTCCAAAATAATTAAATTTCTAAATCTCAAATTCTTAACCATGATAAATTCTTAATGAAATTATTTTAAAATATTTTTAATTTTAAAGAATTTAAAAAAACTAAAAAAATAAGAAACAAATCACTCTATCAATTTTAGATAAATAATCACAGGTAAATCAGACAAAATTATCAAGAAAAACAAATTCATTTATTTTTACTTAAATGTTATCTAATATTGAGGTTATAAAAAATATAAAGAGATGAATTATAAAGAATTTAAAGTAGTAACCTTTTAAAAAATATTAAAACATAAATTTTACTACATTCCAAGTTGGCATGAATCAAATTTATATTCCCATCAAACATAATATTTGGTAGAACTACGATTAAATTAAACATAAATAATTTATATAGTTAATATATATTATAATATATTAGTCACTTATTCCATATCTAGTATTTAATTACTTTAATAGTTGAACAATTTAATTTCTACTCACATGAGGTACTGAAGTCCAATGTATAAAAATATTTAGTAATAGGTTCTCTAAATTTAATTAGTTTATCATTAAAAAAACACATTGCTAGAAAAATGAACAGAATAGACAACAAGAAATAGTTGGGAAATAATTTTATATTGGGATTTACCCCTTTAAGGTTTATAACATTATCAAATATGACAATTTTTGGATTCCAATTGATTATACTATAATGTTTTTTCCATTAGCATCATCTCCAAAGATAACCAAGGCTCTATATACCTTTTATATTTCATAAAAACTTGAAAAGTATCCACTCATATTTCATGAGAATACACTACCAATGTTCCACTTTTTAGTTTTGTCTATGTGGCTCTTTACCAATTTTGTTTTTAAATTTTTTGGAACCCTAATGCTATTGGGTCCAACTGTTTCAGCCATTAATGATTTTTGAAACACTATATATCTAGGTTTTCTGGAATTTATAAAATTACCTTTAGAAAAATTCCTTGAAATATGGTATTTCATTACAAATTTTTTTAGGATTTATCATTGAAAAATAATTTTTACAATTACCATTAATTTCATTGAAAAAACATATAATCCTAGACTTATTAAGGATCTTTTGAATGGGAGTAAAATAGTGTCTATATATCATGGGGTTTTCACCATTACATACTATGAATGCTTTTCTTTTTTGGGAACATTATTATTGAGGATATGATTTTAATATTCCTCACCTTTAGTTAATATACATGATGCACTTTAAAAGGATTATACTTTAGGTTGTAGTTTTATAATTCTAGTTTCATGATGAGTTTATCTTGAAGTAGATTTGCATATTTTGTTTTTCAAATGAAGGTGGTATTTTAACAAGGAATATTTTTCATTAAGAATATCATTATAAAAATTTTTCAATGTTTTATACTTCTTTAATTAGGATTCATATTTTCCCTTAATCATAAAAAAATTTGAATCCCTTTTATAATTGTTTCAACATTCAAAAAAATAAGTCAATGTATAATAGGTTTGTATCTCTTATTCTGTATCCATAAAGAACATGTTTCTATTTATATTTGATTTTTTCCTTTACTGAATCACTACATGAAGAGCTGCTAGAGTTTTTAAAAATCACTCCATATTGCTAATATATCCTTTTACCTTTTCTCTCATAACTATATAGCATATTTTATTTAAAAAATTTCTTTTCCATTTTTAATTTCTCCTATTTCTATAGTGGTAAACGAGGTCAAATATTCCTAACACCAGATTTTTTTAATCCATGTACATACTTTGTAAAATCATTGTACGACTCCGTAAATAATATTTTATTGTTTTGGAACTTAATAAATCCTCTGCCTAGGTGATTCAGATATTCTATAGAATTTTAAAAACTATAATAATTTTAGGATTTAAGATCCCACTTAATATCCATTTCTCAATTTTGAGTAGTAACATTGAGATCAGTATTTTATTTTTTGATGATTATGGAATATTCTGCATCATCTTGCAATTAATCTTCACAAATCATTCATATACCATTTAATTTCATCTTTAATATAATTTTAATAGGTTTTGATTTAATGATTTTAATAGAGATCCTATTAAATTTATAGGGTAAAACTCTATGAAATATTAAAGAATGAGATGGTTCTTGAATTGGTTCTTTAAAGGGAGATTCACCATTGACTGTTCTAGTCAATAGTCCATTCCTTTAAGTAATACACTCTCCGCTATACATAAAAAATCTATAAAAAATCATCTCAATAGTTTTGTATCTTAGTTTATTGACATTGTTAGTCCCTTTAGAAATAATAACTATAGCTAACCACATTTCATTGGTCATATGAAATTGTGAAACATGATTGAATTCATCTGAACTAAGTCCACTAGTAATTATGTTCAAAATACTGAATTTACCGCAAATTCACCAGCCTTCAAAGAATCTCACTTATATTTCATGTGGGAATTTCATAATGTTTTAAAATATTCTTATAAAATTTGAAATAAATATTTTATAAATAAATTATAATTAATTATTTCCAACATCTATAGTTATCACCATTAATATAATGTAGTCTGATAATTGGAATTCCATCAACGAGTTTCTCTATTAACATATTTTCCTTGTAGAGAAATTTAACTCATCATTTCTTGAGCTAAATTGAATTCATCAATGAGAAATCTGTGGTTAGAAATTGGATTGAATATACAAGAAGTCACAAGACGAGGGTCAGTTGTGTCCTTTTAAAAATCATTGATAATTTAAAATTCACCATCCTCTACAATGTGAAGTAGTATTATTATTATAATAAAATACTTATTAGTGGAAATATAATGAAGATAAATAGATCAACAGTTATAGTGGCTTATGGAATAAAGATCCTCTTATCTAGTCCACCAATGCACTCTCAACGAGCTGGATGATTTTCACAAATATAGTCCTTTTAGCAAGGACCTAAAAAACTGAGAGTAGGTATTTGACAGTTGATGAAAATTTATTTTATTTTATAGGGAACCTTTAAATCCACAATTTTTATGAGAAAATAACAATCCTTAATATTGACTATAAGAATCCCACACTTCAAAATTATAATATTTATTGATATATCAAATAAATAGTTTAGAAGATACTTATAGAAGAATCTAACGGAGGATTGATATTATTATTAATAGGATGAAATATTTAAGTAAATATATCTCCTAATAAATACTCATTGATGAAATATATTTAATTAATATATCAACAAAAAAGTAATCTTTATTATTAGTATGTCAAACACACAACCACAAATTATATCACGTATACCTCAAAATATTTGTCTTGGATGCTTTAAAAAACTATAGTAGGTTGGAAATTGTACTTCTATAAAGATTATTATTGAAATATTCTATAATTTTTTTTAAAAATTAGTACGATATCACATTTCCCTTAATTTATAAGAAATCTTTATCCCTTATAAAAAGGTCAAACCAATGAAAAAAGTGTAAGATATTTGATCATTATAATTATATAAAAATAATACCATTCTAATTAATAATACATTAACTCTTTAAATTATAATATTAATTCTTTATATATCATCTAACATATGAAATATATTGAAAAAAATAAGATCATAGATGTTGAATTCTTTAGAATAATATGTAAATATTTCCATATAAATCATGACATTCAAAACTCTCCATGCATTTGAAATTTAAAGTTAAATAGGCATTAAAAATCACAACATCCCTTGGAAGAAAAAATAATTTAATCTATTTATTATGATGCTTTAAATTATTCATCAATCATATTTTTATTTGATATTTATTCCAGTAAAACTGTTGATGAATCAATAAGAAATATCTTTAATTAACATTTCATAGATGACTTATTCAATATATAGGTTTCAGTATGTATGGATTCTTTAAAATTACGACACGTAATGTACCATTGATTCTAGAAATTTAGTTAACTAGACTTATTTTAGATCATTAAAAATTGGGTACTTCAAAAAACTATGGTTCATGATCCAAACAATTACCTTAAAAATATAGTACAAAAGTAGAATTACTAATCGAATGTTAGGTTTCCAATTTTTTTTCTTAAACGTATAATATCATGTAAGTTTAATAATTTTCCAGATTACATATAAAAAATTTGAGCGAAATATAGATATAATTTTAAATAAAATAAAATTTACATTTCAATATATATAATGATGAAATTTAATTAATGTAACTCTAATAGTAAAACAAATAAGGGAATTTGTGGGTATCAAAATCAATGATAAAAGAAATGAAATTTTTGGATGAACATCTATATTACAAACATTGTTATCTTTTAATCATTTTATTTTATGGTAAATTACTATACTGAAATTTCATAGGGTATTGATTAAAATGTTACTCAAGCCTCAATGGTTCTTTGTCTCAAAGTATAATTCATTGAGACATATTTATACATAAATCATTTTTTTCCATTTAATGGGTTATTAAATTTAAATTGATTTAAATTTATCATAAATTTTTTTGTTTATGGGTTATTCAAGTCCAAATAATTTCATTTTTAGAAAATTTATTTTACATAAATGTTCCCCCATTTATAATGATTTTTGGAAAATCAATTATTATTCATCTTATTTATTATCATCCTCTTTCACATAACTGTCTTGTAAATTCTACTAGTTGATTTTATTTTGTGTTATTTTATTTTTTTGAATTTAAATTCCTACTAAACAACACACCTTTTTTAAATATTTGTTACTTTGTGGAGAATATTTCCTATAATGTATATTTTTAACTCATGTCTTCATTATCTATGTTATATTATTTCATCATTAAATTATTTATCATTCTTGGGTTCTGGCACAATAATATTTTATTACATGTCATCTAATAATCCTAGTTGGTAAAATAATTTTTATTGGAAAGAAGGTTTTGTTACCCTTTTCACAATGTGAATTTTTTACAATGGTATTTTTTATGATTTTAAAAAGGGGTTTCCTTTCACTTAAATATTATTTTCATTCTTCTTAAAATTTATCCATAATAAAGCATATATGTTTTAATGGCCCTATTAATGGATATTATTTTATAAGTAATGTGTTTATATTATTTTCTGACTCACCTTCTAAAAAAACATAAAATGACTTGTAAAATTGTATTTCATGTCAATGAATAAAATATTTTGTAAAAAAACTTCTAGGTTTTCATTTCTATTTCCATTTTAATTTTTGAAAGTATTTATTATAATATGGGTTATGTTTCACTCTTTTAACTCTAATATATATTTATATTTTGGGAGAATAAAATCATATAACTGTAAAACCAATTATTTATCACTTCTTTGGTGGTATAATTATGAAATTAATTTATTATGTTTATTATAATATATTTTAAAAATCCTTCCATGTTTCCTTTATTACACTGGGATTTCTTTTTGTTTTTAAAAAATCCACCTTTTTCTATATATAGATAATTATATTTTTATTCTTGTATCCATTTAGCTATACACCCATATCTATATAATGTGTAAAAATAAAATTTTATTTATTTATATTAGGATATGTTCACCTATAAATAATTTTATTCAATTTACATATGGAAAACTATCAGCATTCTATATGTTTTTATTCATGTATGAATGATAATTGACAAGGTTAAATAACATTTTATAACCATCAAATTTCTTTAGTCGAATGGGTTAGGATAATTTTATCCCTTTTATTAATATGTGGGAACTTATCAACATAAAAAATGTTGTTATCACAATAAATATGATTATTACAAGTTTGGTTATGTATTTTTTTTATTTTCTCATATAATGAAATCACTGGACATAAAAATGTGATGGGTTGGGATTGAAATTATATATCCACAGGATACATTGATAGGTATCATTATATGAACATTATAGGGTATATTGGTTAATATTTACCAAGAATTAATTTTTTATATGATCAAAGGATCATTATTTCTTGGAGTATAGTAAGGAATTAGCTATTCAGAATTATTCATTTCATCCCTAATGATCCAGTTACTGTTTTCTATGTGATAAATTTTTTTTCATGGAAATCTGTAGAAATATAAATCATTTAATTTTATTTTATTCCATAATTATTTTTTGTTGACAAATCCTACAATAAAATCTATTCTATGTTTACTACACGACTTTCTTAATTTTATGTTTTCTCTTATTAAGGGCTGGATCTCACCTTGTATTTTGTTTCTCTTTCACCAGGTTTTGAAGAAAATTATTTCACAAGACATTTCTAATAGAATAACCTATAAATATAATTCAAGGGATATATTAATGAATTAATTTTTATTAATTAGTTCATTATATAATGAAAATATTCATTAATTGAGAATAAAATGAGATTTGTTAGTTTATGTTTTTACACAATTTAATAAATCAATAAACCTATAATGTCTGGGGTATGTTTTTAATCTATTTTTTTAATTAGTAATTTTATATATGGAGTGGTTATGTCTGGGAATTGATTGATGCACTAAAATTAAGTATATAATTTATGTGTTTATGGAACCAGATATCAGTGTGCATGTCTAGGATGTCATACAAGACCTCTATTTCTATGGAATCATCCAAGGGAATGTCAATGCTCTCAACATGAGTAACTGATTTTACTAGTTCATATTACTTTATATATTACCATATTAATATAACTTCTTAATTACTATATAAATACAAAATTATTAATTTTATACCAAATTTTATTATTATATAGGAATAAACATTTTCATGTATTCTACATTTATATTAAGAAAAAAGTAATAGTTATTCATGTTTTGTGGAGACTATCATCTATATGTAGTAACATAATTCATTTTCCCCAAATACTCTCTTCACATAATAGAGAATTGAAATAGGAGAATTAATGTGAAATATATAGGATTATAATTATTATTAACATCCAAATTATAATCCACCTTTTATCTGTCACATTCATTGATATATGAAAACTTTAGTGGTGAATTGGGAGGAGTACCACCTATATTAAATAACAGATCTTATTTTTCATCTAGATTCATTATTATTAATTAAAATATATTCAAATATCATATAAAACTATAAAAATATCTAAATAAAATAATTACTCTTATATAATAATGTAAATAAACTAAAATAAACAAATTTCATAATTACATTCATCCATTAATTTTTCAATGTCCATGTTTGGGTTAGTCTAACCACTTACTAGAACCATGTAATAAAATTATAGAATTGATAACTATGAGAACATAATTAATGATGATATTTTATATAAATAAATAAATAATTATTTTATGTTTTCCATGTTAACGTTTACATTACAACAATTAATTAAGATACTATCACTTATTTTCTAAAAACCATTAAAACAGTCTCATCACCAATTTCATCTTTAAGGATCAAAACCAAAAATCTATTAGAATGAAATTATAACAATATAAATAATTATAATTTTTTTATTCAAGTACCTTTTATGATTTAGGAATGATGAAAGTTTATAGATCAATGAAGAGAAACACCACTATTATAGAACTAGTTCAAGACAATCATTATATCTCACACCTAATATTGATAATAGATAATTACTAACTAAAAATGTAGATAATTTCCATAAATAAATTTTATTACTCGTTGCATATATTAAAAATAAAATACATTAATTTTTTTTGATATTTTTTTTATTTGAAATTCAATAACTTTAGTGGATGTTATGAATTGATGGAATGGATTCTAATTTAAAATTTTCACACCTGATACATATTCGTTATTATAAACAATTTTTTATTGGAATAGTGTATGTATTAATTTTTTTATAATTTTAATTATTATTTCAATATATTTCATGATATTCAATACTATATCCCATAATCTTTTACTCATGGATTATTTAGATCAAAAATTAAACAAGATTTATGGGTTTGATGTCTTATATTCTTTTCTTTGAGACACATTTACATTATTCACCAATTTTTTGATATGGTGTATATAATTCAAATTTTATTATTTTTAAAATGAAATATAATTCATTAATTTTTTATATATTTAATTTGATTCTCTCTCCCATTCATGGGGTTTTGATATCAATGTTACTCGATCTACAATAGTTTTTATGGCTCAATCTCTTTCTCCCTAAGTCATAAATTCTCAACTATATTATGATATTATAAGTCCATTACATCCAATAAATTATTTTTCACTATAATATATAATTTTCAATGTCTGTAATATACCTATTTTTAGTGATATCACCTTCCATGATGAAATGAATTCTCTAATAAAATATGTAAATTAGAAATAATAACACCCATTTTATCAAATTAATATTTTCCTCTAAGAACATATTATATTATTCACCAAGGCCCTACATTATAATTGTAAATCTATTAATTAATTATCTCATATAAAATAAATATTTTTCCAATCCTATATTAAAAAAGGAATTTTTAGTCCTTTTAAAATGTGGGGTTTCAGCAATGATACTTTAAAAATATCAAAATAATATTTTCTATTCATTAAAATATAATGTTATTTATAGCACCCCCATAAAATTTGATAAAATCTATGTGTTTGTAATGAAATATTATTTAATCATATTTTTTAATAGTAAATTCTTTGCAACATGTTCATTTCACAATTTGAAAATACATTTTTAAAAGTCCTATAACTCTACCTTTTTTAGATATTATTGAATTTGTTTTCTAAAATATCTTTTTAACTTTTTTATTCCATACGAACACATCAACCTACCTAATATTTCAATTTATATGAAAATAATTCACTATGTTTTCATGGATTATAAATTAAATAACTTTTTATTTGTTTTATAAAATAGTTCTTTGAAAATGATTTCAAAAGATAAAGAATATTTTTTTATTTCGATAGGTATTTTTATAAATTCTTAAGAAATGTTTCTTATATAATTCATTATCATTTGGTATATCTTATTATAGATCATGGATATTATTAAAATGAGACCATACAATTTATTTATTAATATATCTTATTAAATTTTATTTTCTATGTTATAAATGATTTATGTCTTTCATTGCCTTTCTGATACATTGATGATTTAGAAACCTAATTTTTTTTCTCTATTTTATTTCTTTTATGAATAATCTATATTATGTTTAATTTATTAAAGGGTGGTTACCTAGATTACATACATTGATTTATTGGATATATTATTGAATTCTTATTCTACCCATTTTATGTACGCAGTAAATACAATATGAAATATTATTTTTATTGAACTTTATTTTCCAAGAAATTCACATAATATATTTGGAAAATAATTTATTTTACCTGGATATATCATAATATGAATATTTCTTGAGTTATTAATGTTTTTCTTATGTGATTTCATTTAAAATTAAAATAAATCCCATTTTCATTCCAGGGGATATTTATGATATTATGTTGATTTATTTAATATGGATCACATATGTATGGATGGTGGTGCATGACACCTTATATCAATCTTCAATATAATGGTTTATATCGATATCTCTTGAGATAGTAATATATTTACACAATGTGTTTTCAACACATACATGGGAATAATGAGTTATCTCATATATTAGGTGCTTAAAAAATGATTTTTTATTAGAGGTTTGGGAATAATGAGTTTTTGTCAATGTGTTTTCCTTTGATTATATTGATCAAATAATTTTTATTTGTATTATTATGAATATTTTATGATCTCAATGATCATGTTTATAGGATCACAATTTTATACTCAATTGATGCATTACTTATGTTAAGACATGTCAAATTCCTTGACTCCTGTTTTATATTCTAAGATGGGAGGGGTATGATTTTATTATATATCATGATTATTCCAAAATCTTCTTTGAATTCCCATATATGATATTTTATTTTTATCACATATGTTTACCCTTACTGAGTGTATGATACAACCCATTTCATATGATTCAATTTCTATTGGTTTGGGAAAAAATTAATAATTAAGACGTATCTAAATGATTTTATTTTGTGGAGAATTTATGGGAGATGTTAAATAAATGTTATGGATTAAGTAGTTTATTATATTTTTAATAAATTGTATGTTTGATAAAAATAAAAATATTTCAATAATATATAAAGTTATACGAACTCTCTAAAATAATAAAATAAAAAAGTCCCTTTGAATGTATATGTGACATTATTTTTTAATGATCATGTAAGTAAGGATGCATATCAAATATAGCGGGTAATGTATTTTATTTTTAAATTTAGATCTAGGCTTACATGACTAGGGAACAATATTTAGTAGAAGATAAGGATGTAAATATATTTATAAGTCATTATATTAAGATAAATTTAGAGTTATAAATATCATTAAGTATTGATAGGTTAAATTGGATCATATTTTAAACATTATAGATAAAACATTCAGTTTTTTATACTAAATATTTTTTGATGATTAGGGATTATAATACGATATTTAGAGAAAACCATTGGAATAATTATAAATATAGGACACTATCATAAATTTTAGGTTACGTATAGATTGTGTGGTTTTTTTGGGAATAAAATCCATCTCTAGATATTACAAGTGGATGATGGATTATGAAAAAATGTACCTTGGGGTAAAATAATGATAATTTAATGTTTGGTATTAAATCAATTGTTAACTAGTACATAAAAAAGTTCCTTAACTATCCACCTTGTTTGAAACTTGTAGGGGATATGATTTTATTATTTAAAATTCCCTTTATGAACCATTATGCATGATTTAAATATAACTAGGTTTGGTAGAATAATAGAAAAGTGACCACGAATACCTTTTAATTAAACATTTATATTCATAATTTAATGTACATAATAATTAAAATGTTAATTATTATTAAAGTGTTATGTGGGATTTAAAAGAATAAATTTTAATAAATTTTATATTTAGAATATGTTAAGAAAGTCCATGATAAATTTGGGAAATTAATTTTTTGGATTATGATAAGATGTATAAGGGAACCTAATAATAATTAATGTTTATTAAAAAAAAGCTTAAAATAATTAAAATAAGGTTTCATTAGAAATTACATATTTGCATTGAGTATTCATATTTATATGCTCATTTTGTCTGATTTTATTGATAACCATTTTGATTTTTAGTATTTGGTTGAAACGGGATCATAGAAATTATGATGATAAAGGTATGTATATAAAATAAATTTACTCTATAGTTTAACAAAGAAGCATACATAAATTCTTTAGAATATTATTGTATAATTGTTATTATATAAAAGTTGAGTATCATAGTGTTACCTAAGGTATCCAGGTTGATATCATAAAAACAATTAAATCATGACATTCTTAGCTATTATGATTAGTGGTTGATATATATCGATGGCAATATGATATTTTATAAAAGTATGAGCGTTACTTGATACATAGAAGGATTTATATTCAAAAATTTTTATTTAATGGTTTGGAAACATACATAAACTTTTATAAATAACACTTAAAATTGAATTTATGATAATTTATATTTTCAGGGATAACTATTGAAGAACCATGAGTGAGGTATGGATAAATAATAGTTTTAATATTATCATAATGTTGAGATATATAAGGGTTGATTTATTTTTTTAATATTGGTAGCCTTGGGATTTATAGTTGATTCATGATATTTTTGGTGATGTTTAATGGATTTTTGAGATTATAAATTATATTAAGTTGGTTGTGACATTTTGAACTAGTGGTTAATACATTTATGGTTAAATATATTGTTAATTTCTAAAAAAATATATAATTTCACAGTGGTTTAATGTTTTTTAAATTCATATGGTTTTATGAACGGTATATTATAGAGAATGTATGGTTAGGGTATATACATTGTTGGGTAAATGAGTGTATAAAAGATTAATGTAGTTTGATTAAAGATAGGTAAACTAATATAGCCAAATAGAGTAAGGAAGATGTCATATTATAATATATATCTTGAATGGTAAATAGGTTAAGAGTACCCTCATCTAATTTAATTAGTGAGTAATAATTAAAAATTTATGGATAAAAATTATTTAAGGTGAGTAGAATGTATTGAACCTTTATTTTTAATCCTTTATATTAATATTATATTTGATAGCTTATGGAACTAAAAATTTCAAATAATTGAAAAAACCAACTAAAATAAAGCATAACATATTAAAATTAAATAAAAAATATAAATATTAATAATCAAAAAGAAAATAATTAATTAAAACACATATATATTATTATTATTTAAAAATGGTTTCCTTTTGAAGAACCATTTAAAAATGTGATGTATTTTAAATTAATAAATTTAATTAATCATAGTTAAAAATTTATTATATTATGTATTATATAGTTGTACAAACTAATATGTAAAAATTTATTTAGTTATAATTTTTTATATTTAAAGACGCTTGAAATTTTTTCAAAAAATAAAAAAATTATTTTTAATCATAATATCTTGTATTTTTATTTAATTTAATAAATCATTAAATTTTTTATTTTTAATTTAATAAAAATAAAATTATTTATTAAATTATAATGAAATTTTTTTCTTATGGTTAATTGTTGATATTTTTCTTATATAATTTATTTTTATGTGAATAGTAAATAATAAAAATTTTTACTAAAAAACATAGAGTTTATTATTATATCAAGAAAAAATTATAACTTTAAAACATATAAATATTTTTGAAATTGTCAATGAATTATTTTAAGCATAAACTACAAATTCATAAAAACTAGTATTAATTTATAATTTTTTTTAACATCTTACAAACATAATTAATATAATAAAATAAAAGAAACTTTTTTTGTATTTCCTTTTAAAGAAATATTATTTAGGAAAAATAGATATGTGTGTTTCATTAAAATACCAATAATTTTTTTATAATAAACCAATTATTAACAAAAAAATAAAATTAATTTATAATTTTATACATCACATAAATTTGAAGTTTAAAAGTAAATATTTTATTTTAAAAACAAATTGTTTATTATGTATGGCTTGTGGTAATGAAAAAAATATTTCTTATTAAACACAAAATTTATATGATAGAGTGGATTTAAATTTTTTATTAATTAGGCGCAAATTATTAAAAAAAGTCTATTTTTAGACATTAAAATTAAATTTCTTATATAAAAACTAGTCACTAAGGTTAAATCTAAAATTATGAATATAATAAATCAATGTGTAAGGGGATTGAAATGTGGGGAAAAAAATTTATAATCAAGTTGTTGAGAGATTATCAACCATATCTAATCCTAAACTCAATTATTTTCTTGTTTTAGAGTCACTTGACAAGTGAAACATGTGCTCTCTTTAAAATATTTAATAAATTTCCATTACCAACACTTATAAAGAGGGCCTCTCACCACCCCTTCAAGACCACATAAAAATGGTTTCTCATATAAATATTCCTATTAATGTTAATTTATAACCCTTTAATTATCATAGATAATATTGTAAAAATATATTTTCTTATATCCTCTATTTCCAAGGAGCCTTCTATGGGAATGTCGTAGTTCTCCACATGAGTTCTCATTTTTCCTTCATTCTTTTCATTTACATATTATCTTAATAAATAAAATTTTATAATTACCATATATTGAAATAATTATTTATTTTATATTTAATTATATTATTCTATTATAATAACTATTAACCACATTTCTCCATCTATATTAAGAAAAACAAATTCATCATTCAAGTATTCTGTGAACTACCTCCTCCATATAGTGATGATTCCGTCTTTTAAACAATTCTATTCTCCATTGATTATAAAATTTAAATTTTCGAAGAAATTTTATAGATATACTATAATTATAATTAATAAGATAAAAATTATAATCAATCTTTGTTCCCACTCAATTTTTAAGAAATGAAAATGTTTACTATACGTTGTGTGAACTACTGCCTCCATAAAGTAACATATATCATTTTTCTTCTAGTTTCATTATTATTAAAAAAATATATTAAAATATGAATAAACTCTTTAAGGTGTCTAAATAATTTAATTTTTCTTATCTAATAATGAAATTATTTCAAAATAAACCACTTTCATAGTCATACCCATCAATTAATTTTGATATGATCATGTCCAGGTCAATCTATCCACTTACTTAAACAATTCTATTAAATAATATCACATATGACAATCATAATATTATTAACAATAATATATGATATAAATAACTAAAAAATTATTTTATTTATATTATTTAATTGTATTATTAATATCAAAATAATTAATTAAGTTACTAATGTCTGTTGTTTAAGAATCACTAAAACACACTTATCGCTTATTTCATATTCAAGGATCATAACCAAAAACCCAACCTAATTTTGTTAAAAAATATTAAATAGATATAAACCATAAATTATTGTAACATGTATGATCTAGAAATGATGAATTTTCGGTGAATAATTACAAACAACAATATTATAATGAAACCAGTTAAAACAATCCATTTTACTCACACCCAAGATTGAAAATAGATAATAAAAATTTAATATATATGCAGAGAATAATTATAAATTAATTTTATAAAGGTATTTATTATTTAATAATTTTATTATACAATCTTTTAAAATAATTATCTTTGTTATTTAGGACATTCAATTTCATTAGTGGAAGTCAGCAATTAATGTTAGGGTTTCGTATCATTTTATTTTCACCCCTTAGGATATATTTCTTAGTATACAATATATTTTTTAATATTTCACATACTATCTAAGGTTTATATAATATTTCATTATATTAAATTTTAAATTCAATGTTCCTTCTCTAATAGAGTTTTTTATGAAAAATTAAAAAATATATAAGTGTTTATATTCTAAAATTGATTTCTTTGAGACATGTTTATATCATGTAACTAATTTTGTTTATATGATGTATATAAAATCTATTTGATTAATTAAAACAAGAAATATCATTCATTTATGGTATTATTAGTTTAATATCAGGATCACTCTCACTCTAGGGGTTTCGATTTAAATGATTATCAATATTTAATAGTTTTCACCACTCAAATTCTTCCTCCATGTGTCCCAAATTCTATACTTCATTATGGTATTATAAGATCCATTTATCTTATAAATTGATTAAAATATGGTATTTTATATTTTATACTAGTATGTAATATATTTTCATTGATAAAAAATTCCACAATGAAATATATTTTCATATAAAACTTTGGCATTGGAAAGAATAACTTACATTCTTTCCAAAATATCTTTTCCTCCTTTTCCATAATTTCATAAATTCAAATGTACATCATTATAATTTGATTCCTAATCATGTTTATATCATGATAATATATATTTTCCATTTTTTATTTTAAAAAGGTTATTTTATTAACATTTTTACAATATGGTTTTTATGAAAAATCTATATCAATATATATAAAAAGGATTTACATATATCCAAATCCATTATTTTGTCTTCCACCACAAATTTAATCTTATTAAATTTATGTATTTTGAAGGATCTATTATTGATGTTTGTTATTCTAATTTTTTTTCAAATATTTTAATTCATATTTATAAAAATATCATTTGTAAGGGGTCATAACTTTATATTTTTATGATAATATTAAAAATGTTTTCTAGAATCTCTTTTTATGCTTTTATTCTATATGAACTCTTATTTCAACCATATTTTTCATTTAATAATAAATATTTTCCCTATTTTTTAATGTATACAAAAATAAATCATTTTCTCCAAGTTTTATAACATATTTTCCATATAATTATTTTTTGAGATTTGATATTTCTTATTTCCAAAGTGATTTTTCTAAGAAACCTAAGAAGTGTTTTTCATGCAGGTAATTATTCATTGGTATATATTATGGTTGATTAATGACATTATTCATATGATACCGTCAACTTTATATCTCCACATTAATGTATAAATATTATTTTCTATCTTATATATGATTCATCATGGCCTTACTCTATCATAATCATTAAATATTTTAAAACCAAAATTTTCTTCAACTTCTATTCCATTATGAAAACCATATTTTAATTTTCATTAATGAAAGGGTGTTTATATTGATTAAATAAATTGATTAATTTTTGAAGCTATTTAATTTACTAGAAAATAGTTTCCTATATTATGTAAATAATATATTCTACATTATTTTTATTGAATGATATTTAACTATATGGTTACTAAATATATTTGGAGACCCATTTATTTTCAATGGGTATATAATTTTATGATTATTAATGGAATTATGAATGTTTTCATGACATGATTCATTTTTGAAAAGGATATGAACCCATTTTTTCCCATATGTTCTTTATAATATGATAATGATTTATTTAATATGAAACACATATGTGTGGATGATGACAGGTGTGGTCCTATATCTACCTCAAATGAATTTGTTTATTTTATATCCCATGAGATATTCATACATGGACATCAGTAGTTTTTTCACACAAACATGATAGTAACGAGTTTCCAAAAATTTGTAGGAATGCACATTATGAGTTTTTCCACATAGTTATAGAAATAACGAGTTTTTACACAAGTTTTTATTATAGTTATGTTTATTATATAGTTTCCTTATTATCCTTATGACTATTTTATAGTCTCATATATCATGTTTGTTGAATCATGTTTCCATACCCTTTTGATTAATATGTTTTGTAATGAAATTTATTTTTCAGCTAATCATGTCTTAAAATCTATGGGTTTTTTGGTAAAAATTTATTATGTATATTTATTATACCAATATGATCATATTATGATCACATATGATATTTTATTATTATCACTTATATATATATATATCAATACTGAGTATCTAAACTCACCCCTTTCTTATATTTCAATTTCTCTGGGTTATAATGACACGTAAAAATTAAGATGTGTATAGAAGAGTATCATGTATGGAGTATTTGTGGGTGATGTTAATGAATTATTAGTGATTATGTAGATTTTTTATAGTGTAAAAAATGGCCATTTGATATAAATAATCTGGGTTATATTAACATAATATTTACCCAAAATCTATAATGCAGTTCACGTTAATAGATAACTATAGTATAAATACTACATTATTTGTGAAATATAATTTAATTTTGGATTTTTATAAAAAACATGGTATAAATTTTATCAATTTTAAAATCAAATATAGGTGTTTTGGATTGGGGACCCTTATGGATAAAGTGGATAATTGAAGTGAATGTGGATTTTTAAATAGTTATTTGATATGTATTCCACACATCACTATGTATCCTGAAATAATTTAAACCATTGCAAAAATAGTTAATATAAATGTTTTAGAAATTTATTTATATGATTTTTAGGAAGAAAATAAAATAATTTTTTCATAGTGTTAGATATAAAAGTGAAAACACGATGTGAATTGACGATAAACACCAAGATAAAATAGTATAAAATTGATGAAACTTGAATTTTTAGTAGGGAACTTGATGATATATTTGGAAATAAAAATATATATTACTATTATAGGATTCAAATAACATGTATTTATTGAATAATGAGGAATTTTTTTCCAAAAATTTTATTATGTTTATCGAAAAAAATATATTATTCCTCACATATATATTAAACTATATTATATATAAATAAGGTTATATGAGATACATCACTCTAAAAAAGTTGAGGGTTATATGGGACAAGGATATTGCCATATAGTTTTTTATTATAAAACAAGGATCATATTATAGGTCGATTAGGGTCATAAAATAGGGATATGGGTTCCATGTGTTTTAGGGTCATATAATAAGGACCGATTTAAATAAGTTTAATGTAATGAGAAATAGGCTTATAAAATAAAACATGAAGCTATAAAATGTATTTATTGAGAATCTTGGTATTGGTGGAAAACGTGATACCATCTAAATCCATTTTTATCAAGGTAGAATATCTATTTAGATCATGTATATTATGTAAGGGTTTTCCAATTATTGTTTGAGTTATATGAGATATTTTTAAGCATCATCAACATTTTCAAGGCCACCACCCATCCCCCTTAGATAAATTAGTAGTGGAAGACCTTTCCATTGAACACTTGTGTGATATAATTATGATGATATTTTATATTTTTTAATCTTGTTAACCTTTTATCATACAATCATTTAGGATCATCATAAAAAATATGGGATAATTTATTTTTATATAGTTTTGAATGACCCATGTTTTTCAGGAATATGAACTTTTGTAGAAATATGATTATCTTTTCCAGATTCTCAAGAGGGGTAAAACTAACTATTTCACTGAGAATAGGATCTAAGATAAATTTATTGAGCACTATTTTGGTCATAAGATCGAGGTTTTACCTTAGTATAAGAGTTTGGTAGAATTATGAGAACTAGTAATTTTCAAAGAATAAAAAATAAATTACTTTTAGTTAATTAAATAATAATTTATTTTCATCCATGAATTAAATGTTATATTTCATATGGTTCGTCATATAAATATTCCATACTCACTATTTACTCTAGAATGGTATTTTCTTAGCCGATACATAAACTCATGTCAGGCGTTGTGGTGGGGTCTATGCCCCTCTTCTTTTCTTTTCTTTTCTTCCTTTACTTTTCCCATTTTCTTTCATCTACTCCCCATAGAATCTCATGTGCACCCCTTATGGTCTTACCCCTTCCATTAAATTTATATATAAAATGGATAATGATATAGGGAGAGAGAGTGAGTAACACCACATGAAATTACAAAGTTTTCCTTTTAGAATAAATTTAATACCGTTACTTACATGCTTTATATGAAATACCATGTTAATATTATAATATACTAATCATTAATAAATTTAAGGAAACATAATTTTTATCATTATATAAATGGAACAATAAGGCTCCATTATGTTACACTCAATAATGACTATCTACACTAACTTACGTTACACGCAAGGATGAGATTTTCCAAAGAACAATATATTATTAAAATATTATTATTCAATATAATAACATAACACCTAGTTTCTATGTTGGAGATTATAAACATGACTATATATATTTTGAAAATATATTTTCAAATTCATTGGTTAAAAATTAATTAAAAATGAATATAAAAACCAATTGGATATGAAGTGAATAATTTTATAAAAAACATGGATTTATGCTCATAAAATAGATTTATCTTATTGAATTAAATTAATTAATATTAGTGAATTGAATTAAAAGAATATGAATATTATTTTTTTATTAAAATATATTTTAAATCAATCCAATATATTATATAGGCTTAATATAAGAATAAATCCAGTTTTATCTTAAAAAATTATATTTGTCAAAAAAGTCAATTTTCGTGACTTTAAATGGAACAACTATATTAAAACTATTTTTTGAAAATTTAATAAATTTTATATGTAAAAATAAATTTTATTTTTGGAGGTGTAACCTAAAAACAATCTTGGGGTAGATTTATGATATTTTTGTTTTACGTTTTATTTTTTGATGAATAGTGAAAAATAAAGAATTTTAATTGAAAAATACATTTTTTTCCATATAATTTATGCTATTAATATATGTCTTAAATACGTTTTAATGTTGAATTTGTTGAATTATACATAAATTAATCGAAATTAGGTCATTTTAATCAATTTCAAATTGATATTTGATTTAAAAACATCTCAACCTTTTGAATATTTTTAATTAAAAACCCTCTTTCTCAACCCATCCATAAGATTAAATTTAAATTAACTTCATGAACTTCTATTATTATAATTTTGGAAAATGGATTCCATATTTGGAATATAATTAATTTATAATTTATATAATGTTAAAAATAGATTTTAAAAAAATTATTAATGAATGTAGTTAATATTAAATACAACGATTAAGAAAATATTAATCTTAACAGGGGACTAAACCATAATTATAAGAGCCAAAATAACCTAGAAACACATCCCAAACACATTTTATGGGCATATTTTGACCCTATAAACCCATTTATTGATCTTTGTTCCTTATTGGAGGTATAGAAGGTATTCAATACCTTCGAATAATTTTTATAATATTATATTTACAAGAATTATACTCCCCCTCCACTATTAAAAGACATTCAGTCCCCCCAGTTCATCCAACCTCACAAGCCATTTTGTGTAGTAACTTGAGTCTTTGTGAATATTTTTTGGAATAAATTAATTTTCTTTAATGTATTTCATTTAATTATAAACAAAGTAAAAAATTATTTATATGTTACACTATGTTAAACTTTTGATACAAGAAAACAAAAACTTGGCTTGCGTTTCATGAAACACCAAGTATCTATGAAACAATATTTTATTATTATTATTATAATCATTTAAACAAGATAGCTATCAAATAGCCATAGAACATAGTAATATGAATAATAATAAATAATTTTTTAATATTATTTTTAGTGTTTGTATTTAAATAAATCATAATGATAAGAAGGAATATTTTTTTTTATAAATTCTTTATATGTTTAAAAATACAATTTTTATAAAAAACGTCTTCTTATGCCCTTATATGACCAATAATAAAATTAATTTCAGAAAATATTATATTTTTTATGATAAAATTAATATATTTTTTGAACTCATAATGTAAAAAATTATCTTACAGTTATTTTTAGGTATTTTTCTAGAAAAATTTAATTTTTGCTTCATAGTAAAAATACTGAAATTTTTTTGAAAACTGATTTTTCATATAATTTATTTATATAGAAAAACTATATATTAATTTTATTTTAAAGACAAATTTGATAATATATATATAAAATAATATAATTTTTGCCATTATTTCCAATTTCAAATTTAAGTTGTATTATAAATAACTTCGAACATTTTAACATTTTTATTAAAAAACCCCGCTAACGTGACACACCTATGAGATTATTTTTAAATTATTTTATTCTAATTTAGTGATTTTAACATTGAAAAATGAATTCAATAATTTTAATAATAATAATTTATAATTTTTAAAAATTTCAACTTATTTCTTGACAAAACTATTAGTGAAACTAATGAAAATTAATTATAACGATTAAGGGGAGGACTAGCGTAACAAAAGAAGTAAACCATAAACTTAAGGCCCAAAAAGACCTATACAGTTATTAAAATTCAATTTTTTGTTATTTTTTACCCTATTATCCATTTTATTAGATTGGGTCTATTATTTGTGACACTTTTCATGTATAAAACATGGGTGGAATTTAATTTTCAAAAATTTACAAGAATGACACTAAAAAATAACTCACCTCTCCCACATTAAAAAAAATATCAATATAGTTTGGTTCAAAACAAATCCGGCCATATAGATCCCAAAAATCTATATTCTAAACTATTATGCCTCACCTTGAGAATAAATACATCCTAGGAAACCCTTTAGTGCAAACCAAAATGAGTTACCCAAATAAGAGTATCATTCTCTCTCAAGATCCTTTATTTTATTTTCACCTCGCACTACCTAAAATATTCTTATTACATGTTTATATTATATAAAAAGTATCATAGATATAATATTATTTCTTATTATATAGTTTCAACCAAAAATTATACACACATCCATCTAATGGGTAAAAAACTTACCACGCTCTTGTATAACACACTACCGCCTCATGAGACAATTTTGTTCGTTTATGATTTACCACATATCATGGTTTGGTATTATGATGTAAAATATAATTTTATATGATATATATTATATTAATTATATATTTTTGTATTGGGAATTATTATATAACAAATACCTTCATGCTTTCCATTTTTTGTATATATGATAATTTTGTTTGGGAAAGTGAGGAACACCGCCTACTTAAAGCGATGTGATTCATTCATACTCTACATGTAATGTATTAAGTATGGATTTGGTGAAATTATATTATATATATGATATAATATATCTTCTATAATGATGATATACATCTATATATGTTACTTAAATTCTTTAATTCAATATGATAATGAAACAGAAGCAGTATACTTGTGTACACACGACCAACTGCCTCCATGAATGGTGCATTAAATTTCATCATTATATATATTATATTATATTATAAATTTATATATAATGATTATATATGTTTTTTAGAAAATTATTCAATATATATAAATGATGATATATATATGAGGGAAAAACAACCCAAATTAAGACACGTGTAAGAAAAATAAATCAGATATTACCCAAAGAGTAGCCTTAAGATATAATTGTTAACATGCATGAAATATAAAGTAATAATATAACTATATATGGTAATATATGTAATAATATGGTTATATACAATATTTATAATAAAAATTTATTTATAGTATATGAGTTTTGTACGAGTATAATGAGAGTCAAGACATAATGTATGGGGATTTCTAGTCTCACTTTTATTTTGTGAGATTTATGCCACAATCACCACTCGTTTCTTTTGTGTGGTGTGTATTATGCCCATGAAAATATTCTATGATTATAATTATTAAATATATGGTTATTTTCATATTAATTTTATGATATCACATTCAGGGGGTTTATTTTTCAAAATATACAAAATCGGTAAAGTAATTTCGTCTAAATTTGCCTTTATTGAGACACATGGAATGATTTTCAAAAAAATAAAAATTTCATAAATGATTTGAAAAATGTTTTTAAGAGGTAATTTTATGTTTATTTACAAGGAAAAAGGATTTTATAAATGTATTATGGTTTTCAAATTATCTTTTATTTGTTTTTCACTATGTTTTCAAGAAAATAGTTTTCAAGAAATTTTCATGCTTTCTTTATATTAATTCATGTTTATTTAAAAGTAAAATGGGTTTAAAAAGTTTTTATGTATCATTTTTTATAAAGTCACTATTCTAATATGGAAATTTCGTTTCTTCTTGTGTAATGTATAATGTATTTTGAAAACTTTATGTAATGTTAATGTATGAAAAGTGAGGGTCTCCATACATGGATTCAAAGAAAAAGTAAAATAACCACTAGAAACTGTAATTAGAAAACATAAGTGATATCCCTAGGAATATTTCTAATGATGTGTCTATGGATGTCTCTAAGGGTATGTTTAAGGATGAAGAAAAGTGTAGGAAGAAGGCCTAGAATTTTGGTAATAGATTTATTGAATGATTTCCTAGAAATAAATCACTTTCTAAATACTAAATGTGGTTGTGGATCTCAAGATAATGTACCCAGGGGTAATAACTCTGACAAGGTGTGGAAGGCCTGACCCGAGAATAATCTGATATATGACAATGATCCTTGCTGCATACCTAGTTTGATACTATCATAGGATATGATTTGGGAATTCATAAACTCTTCATGAACAGTCATGAAGCATTTAAAAATAATTTGTATACGAATAACCTAGGATGAACCTATGTTGAAATAAATTAAGTAGGGTATCAAATGTTTTATGTCCTATATATGGGTTTTCATGATTATGTGGTTACTCACTAAGACAAATTTTTCTTACTTTATTATTTTTTTGTTTGTAGCCAATGTTTAGAACATAAAGAAACCACATTAATGGTGACTATTATTGAATATAAAATGATTATACTCCTGATAAACTGAATTCTATAGGATATTGAATGAAAAACCACATTATTATGCTCATAATAGTTTCTCAAGCTATGAATCATAGCGATATTCAAAACAAGAAAAGGAGGGAATGATGTTTTATGTAGACTTTCTTAAAAAAACATCCACCTTATTTAAGAGGGTCATATAATAGAATCATTGAAAAACACTAGATCCAAACCAATAAAAATATATAATAATTTCTCCAATGTTCGGATCATGAGAATGTTATTTTTAATTATTATCGGTTAGAAGGTGAAACAGACTAGAGATAACATCTAGTAACTAATATAAAGAAGAAATATGAAATTGAATCCCTAGATTGGGCTGAGTTATAGAATTTATTTATCACTAAGTGCATTCCTTGTGTTCATTGTTCAAATATGGAAAAAGAGTTCCTTAAGATGAAGCAAACATATAATGAATATTTCGGTACCTACATTGCAAATTTCACAAGACTTTCGAGGTAGGATTTTAAAATATTTATCCAAACAGAAATTAAATTAAATTGGTTCTTTAGTTTCTTAAATCCATGTCTTAGAAGAGAGTTATCTTTAATAGAATTTATTAGGTAAAATGAGCTTGTGAATTGTGCTATCAATGTTGAAATGGATGTTGGTGTTACATATCAATATCATGTTTTTAAAAATAAAAGAAAGATATTGTTCAAAATAAAATAAAAAAACCATAAATATAAGTATAATATATTTCCTTTATTCTCCATGTGTGGAAATAAGAATAGTGGAAATTTATTTATGGGTTATCACAAGTTATTTATGTATGGAAGAAATGGACATTAGAAAATAGATTTCCACTCTTTCAGGAAGATGTTATTTAATGATGAAAATAGTGGAAAAGCTATAAAGAATACACCTCCCACACTTGAGTGATTAAAGTATTGGGAGTATAGAATTATGATGACATGTTCTTAAACCCAAGGGTTGGTGATCATGATTAGTGATAGAAACCTCTAAAACCAAGGGACAATGGGAAATCTCATTTGATAACTATTTCTAAAGAGGGGTGATATAATGATGTGTTGAAAGGTAAACAATGCATCCAATCTAGAACTTCTAATGTATTATTTGATTTTGGATCTACCCACTATTTAATATCTAAATAATTTTCTAAGGATATTAGGATTTCAAAAAAAAAGATTAGATATGGAATTAGTAGTGGAAATCCTTATTAGAATGAAAACTGCATCTCACGTCTATAATTCCTCTTAAATTTACATTTTTTGGACTATACTTTATGAAAATTGTATCATTCATTAACTCATTGAAATTTATGTCATCGTAGGTGTGGATTGGACTTTCCTCCATAAATCCCAAATCAATTTTTGGGTAAAGATACTGTCATTTTATATTTCAAACCAACCAGTGTTCATATATCAATTTTATGATAAGTATAAACTTCATAATGAGATTAAATCTAATTTATGGTCTTAATTACCATAAAATGGGATATTTATCTCAAATGTTTTGGGGGAAAATATGCATTGATGATATTCATATTGTTAATGAGTTTTTTTATGATTTTTAGAAGAGATTAATATATTTCTTCCAAAATATAATGATTATTTATTGATAGAGATTATACTTGGTCACATAAAAACTTGAAAGACTCATTATATAATGGATGTAATTGAGTTTAAGGAATTTAAGACAAAAATCTAAGAAAATAATGATAAGGTATTTATTCATCCATGTGTTTTTATTGGTGTTCACCTATTCTATTTGTGAAAAAATAATGATTGATCAACAAGACTGTGCATTTCTTATGGGGAGTTGAACATGATCACAATCAAGAACATATATTATCTTCCACACATTGATGACTTGATTGATCAACTTCGCGGATCTCAATAATTTTCCGAGTTTGATTTTTGTTCTAGATATAATCAATTGAGGGTCAATAAATGAAATATACACAAGATGTAATTTCATAGAAGGTATGGACAATATTAATATATACTGATGCCTTTTGGTGTTACAAATTCCCCTCTTATCTTTATGGATTTGATGAATAGAGTCTATAAAGATTACCTCGATCTATTTTTGGTAGTGTTTATAGATGATATTTTTATCTACTCTAAGGGAATATAAGAGAATGGATACCACTAGATAATTTTACTAAAGTCTCTAAGGAAGGAGAAACTCTATGAAAAATTTACAAAGTGTCAATTTTCTCTACAACAGGTTTCATTTTTGGGTCACAAAATATAAATAGATTTTATAACAGTAGGTTCATCAAAGATAGAGGATATTGAATGTTCTCTTTGAATAATCACTGTGTTTGAGATTCATAGTTTTCTTGGATTAAAATGATATTATCAATGGGTTGTGGATAATTTTGAATGAAAATAGAATCCTTTTACCATGTTAACTTGGAAGGGTGCCAAGTTCTTTTAGAGAAATGAATGTGCGGAAAATTTCAAAGAACTGAAGAGATGGTTGATTAGTACAACTATGCATACATAACCCTGTAGTGGAGAAGGGGTTTTAATCTATAGTGACACATCCAAGAAGGGATTGGGATTTTTTATTATACATAATAACATGGTTACCCATTATACATCCCAATAATTGAATAATGATCATAAAAATTAACAAGCTCCTACTTTAGAGTTATTAGCGGTAAATTCTTTACTAAGGATATGTTTGAATTGTCTATACGGATAATAGTGTGATATATATACTAATCATAAAATCCTAAAATATATATTCACATAGAAGAATATGAATATGTTCCTGAGAAAATGGTTTGAGATAATAATGGATTATGACTGTTCAATACATTAATACCTTGGTAAAGTGAATAAGGTGGTCGATTCTTTGAGTGAAAAATATCATGCTAGGTTATCCTTTATGAGGATAAAAAAAGATCCAATATTTACGGATCCAAAAAGGATGGATCTAGACACCGTTAATAATGGGGAAAAATGTTATCTTTTTTAATTGACTGTTCAACCATAAATCCATGTAAAGATTAAAAAGATAAAGAATGAATATTTAGAGCTACGAGAGATGGTTATAAATGTTTCTGAGTTTAACCTTGATCAAGATAAAATGATAAGGTTTAGGAACTTTGTAAGTGTTCCTTCCATATCATATTTGGAGAGCTATCTTCTAGAGTAATATCATAAATCTTCATTCTCTATTCATCCTGGTTGTATGAAGATGTATGGATATTTGGAGGGATACTTATGATGTGATTGATTGAAAATGGATATCTTAGAGTTTTCATCCTGATTTTATGTATTCTATCATGTTAAAGAAGAAAGAAAAAAATCCTAAAGGGATGTTGCATCCATTACACATACATGAATTGAAATGGAATAACATCACCATGGATTTTTTCATTCGACTCTATAAAACGTATAATAATTTTAATGATATATGTTTAGTATTTGATCACCTTATTATGCTAGGAAACTTCATTGCTATTAAAGAAGACTTATAACTAGACCTTCTTTCTAGGATATACATTATATAAGTGGTAAGTTTTCTAAGAGTACCACATTATTTTGAATATGATAGGGATCCAAGGATAACATAAATGTTTTGGTGAAGTACTCACAAGAATATGGTATATAATTTGTTATCATCAATTCATATCATCCTAAAATAGATGGTTAGTATGAAATATCCACTAAAACCCATTAGGATATGTTGAGATATTGTGCTTTGGATTTCAAAGGATGTTGGGATCAACGTCTTCCTTTAGTTGTGTTTCATTAAAACAATATCATTTACTCACGAATTTAGATGTATCCATGTGAATACCTCTATGGGAAGTAATATAGATCTCCAATGTGAAAGTATGATGTTGGAGAATGAATGGTATTGGGACCAGAGATAGATGAATAAATGACATGGAAGGTTAGAACCATTTAGAATCACATCATGGCATCAAAAGTTTGAAATAAAATTTATTCTAATTACCATTGACATGATCCAGAATTCTATTTTAGTGAGAATGTGTTTTTATGAATCCCTCCTTGGAAGAAGGTTATAGGGATCAAGATGAAATGAAAACTAATCCCTACATATATCAGTCCCTTTGAGATTCTTGATCATATTATAATAGTGGAATACATCATGGAAATTCCTCCAAATATCTCTCAAGTCAATGGTGTGTTCCATATATCCCTCCCAAGGAAGTGCATACTTGACCATTACTATGTAATGAACTTAGAGGACATACCACTAGAGCATGATATTTCTTTTGATGAATAAACTGTTGAAATTATGAATCATAGAGAAAAAGTTCAATGAAACAAGACCACTCACTTGGTAAAAGTTTTTTTAGAGAAATAATTACCTATAGGAATATATATTGAATCTTGGGGGTATGATTTGGTAAAAATATCCTCATTTTTTTGTATCATAGTTACAAAATTTTGATGGTGAAATTCATTTTAAGGGGGTAAAATTTAAGTCCCTGTGTTTTTGAGAACATTTTTTATATAAATTAATTTCATTTAAAATATTTTATTTTATGATATACTATGTAATATTTTATTTATACACTACACCACATTAACCTTGTTTTATACACAACACCAATTTTTCTTGCGTTATATGCAACACCGAGTTTCTACAGTTTTACTTTTTTTTATTATTTAAACGTTATAATTATAACATAAATGTTAAAATTTTTAATATGAATAGTAACATATAATTTTTTAAAAATTATTTCTATTGGTTTATTATAAATAAAATATATTTCTAATAAGACATACATTTTTATTAATTTCATCATATGTTTTAAAATATTCTTTTCATAATAGAACTACTTTTTATGTCATTCTATGAGCAATAATAAAAATAAGTTTAGAATATTTTATAAATTAAATTTGAAAAAATAAAAAAAAATTTAAAAATAAAAATTTAAAGTTTATATTAGGGGTAATTTTTAGTATTTTATTTGAAGATATCATTTTCGGATGAATAGTGAGAAATACTGAATTTTATTTCGAAACCATTTTTCCATATAATTTAATTATATAGATAAATTATATATTAATTTTATTTACATGTTTAATTAGATCAAATAGAAATAAAATAATTTAATTTATGTCATTATATCCAATTTCACATTTATGTTTGAGGTAAAATCAATTCACACTTTTGAACATTTTGTAAAAAACATAATTTCATAACATGCCCATGAGATTAATTTTAAAACCATTTCTACTACTTATGTGATAGTAATTTGGAAAAATGGTTTTTGTATTTGGAATTAGAATTTTTTTAAAATTTATAATAATATCAAAATAGTTTTTTGGAAAAAAAATATTAGTAACTTTAATTGAATTTAATTACATTTATTAAGGGAAGAATTAATATAACAACGGAATAAACCTTATACTAAAGGCCCAAAATGACCTAGAAAAATGTTCAAATCACATTATCTATTGCTAGTTGGACCCTATACTCACTTTTAATATATTGTTTCCATTATTGGAGCCACTTATTAGGGGATAAAAGTGGGTTGAATTCTTCTTGTAAAAAATTACAATAACGCTACCCCTCCTCTACTTTAAAAAGGAACTCAAACCTCCCACTTCCCCACAAATTTCATGAAACTTTGGATTGACAATGATATATACTAATATTTCCTAAAAATAACTGCCCCAATCATTTAATCCTAAACTTGTGCATAAATCCATCCAAGTAATCCCATTGGTTCAAACTAAAATGAGTTTCCCGAATAAGATCTAACATCCACCCTCAAGATCAATTATTTTATTTTCATTATCCCACACCTAAAATATTATTATTAAAAGGATATATTATAACCTAAATATCCTAAATATGTTGAAATGTTTTTATTAAAATGGTTATACCTACACTTACAAACACATATATCTAATGGTTATCGAAGTTATCGTTATTGTGTACGACACACTACTGCCTCATGTGAAAATAAATCATAACATATTAAAATTAAATAAATAATATAATTAGTTGTAAAAAAAACAGAAAATAGTTAATCAAAACACATATATATTATTATAATTTAAAAATGGGTTCCTTTCATAGAACCATTTAAAAATGTGATGTATTTTAAATTAATAAATTTAATTAATCATAGTTAAAAATGTATTATAATTTGTAATATATAGTTGTATAAACTAATATGTAAATTTTTTTAGCTATAATTATTAATATTTAATGACGCTTGAAATTTTTTCAAAAAATCAAAAAATTATTTTTAATCCTAATATCTTGTATTTTTTTTAAATTAATAAATAAATAAATTTTTTATTCTGAATTTACAAAAAATAAAATTATTTTTTAAATTATAATGAATTTTTTTTCATATGGTTAATTGATGATATTTTTCTTATATAATTTATTTTTATATGAATAGTTAAAAATTTAAATTTTTACTAAAAACATAGAGTTTAGTATTATATCGAGACATAATTATACTTTAAAAAATATAAATATTTTTGAAATTATCAATGACTTATTTTAAGCATAAAATACAAATTTTTAAAAACTATTATTATTTTATAAAAACTTTTTAACATCTTACAAACTTAATTAATATAATAAAACAAGAGAAAGTTTTTTTGTATTTTCTTTTTAAGAAATATTATTTAAGAAAAATAGATATGTGTGTTTCTTTAAAACACCAATAATTTTTTTATAATAAACCAATTAATAAAAACAAAGTAAAATTATCCTATAATTTTATACATCACATAAATTCTAAGTTTAAAAATAAATATTTTTTTTTTAAAATCGTTTATTATGTATGGATTGTGCTAATGTAAAAAATATTTCTTATTAAAAATAAAATTTATATGATACAGTGGATTTAAAATTTTTAATAATGAGGAACAAGTTATTTAGAAAATACTATTTTTAGACATTAAAATTAAATTTCTTATGTAAAAACTAGTTACTGTAGTTAAATCTAAAATTATAAATATAATAAATCAATGTGTAAGGGGATGGAAATGTGGGGAAAACATTTATAATCAAGTGGTTGAGAGATTATCAACCTTATATAATCCTAAAATAAATTATTTTCAAGTTTTATAATAACTTGACATGTGAAACATGTGCTCTCTTTAAAATATTTAATAAATTCCCATTACCAACACTTATAATGAGGGCCTCTCACCACACCTTCAAGACCACATAAAAAATGGGTTCTCATATAAATATTCCTATTAACCTTAATTTATAGCCCTATTAATTATCCTAGATAATACTGTAAAAATATATTTTCTTATGTGCTCTATTTCCAAGGAGCCTTCTATGGGAATGTCGTAGTTCTCCACATAAGTACTCATTTTTCCTTTCTTATTTTCATTTACATATTATCTTAACAAATAAAATTTTATATTTACCATATATTTAAATAATTATTTATTTTATGTTTAATTATATTATTCTATTATAATAACTATTAACCACATTTCTCCATATATATTAAGAAAAACAAATTCATCATTCAAGTATTCTGTGAACTACCTCCTCCATATATTGATGATTCCGTCTTTTTAACAATTCCATTCTCTATTGATTATAAAATTTAAATTTTGGAAGAAATTTTATAGATATAATATAATTATAATTAATAAGATAATAATTATAATCAATTTTCGTTCCCACTCAATTTTGAAGAAATGAAAATGTTTACTATGCATTGTGTGGACTACCGCCTCCATAAAGTAACATATATCATTTTTCTTATAGTTTCATAATTATTAAAAAAATATCTTAAAATATAATCAAATTCTTAATGTGTCTAAATAATTTAATTTTTCTTATCTAATATTGAAATTATTTCAGAATAAACCCCTTTCATAGTTATACCGTTTAATTAATTTTGATATGCTCATGTGCGGGTCAGTCTGTCCACTTACTTGAACGACTCTATAAAATAATATCATGGATGACTATGATAATATTATTATTAATAATATATTATATAAATAAAGAAATAATTATTATATTTCTATTATTTAATTTTATCATTAACATCAAAATAATTAATTAAGATTTTAATGTCTTTTGTTTAAGAATTACTAAAACATGTTTATCGTGGATTTCATATTCAAGGATCATAACCAAAACCAAAAAATAATTTAGTTACAAAGTATTAAATAGAAATAAACCATAAATTATTGTAAACTGTATGATCTAGAAATAATGAATGTTGGGTGAATAATTACAAATGACACAGCTATAATGAAACCATTTAAAATAATCCGTTTTACTCACACCCAAGATTGAAAATAGATAATAAAAAAATAATATATATCTATAGAATAATTATAAATGAATTTAATAAATTTATATATGATTTAATATGTTTATTATAAAATCTTTTAATACATTTATCTTTTTTATTTAGGATATCCAATTTCATTAGAGGCAGTCAGCAATTAATGTTAGGGTTTCACATCATTTGATTTTCACTGCTTAGGATATATTTACTATTATACAATATATTTTTTAATAGTGCACATACTATCTAACATTTCTATAATATTTCATGATTTTAAATTTTAAATTCAATGTTCCTTCTCTCAGGGAGTTTTTTATGAAAAATTAAAAAACATATAAGTGTTTATCTTCTAAAATTCATTTCTTTGAGACATGATTATATCATGAACCTAATTTTGTTTATATGATGTATATAAAATCTATTTGATTAATTAAAACAAGAAATATCATTCATTTATGGTATTATTAGTTTAATATCATGATCTCTCTCACTCTAGGGGTTTCAATTTAAATGATTATCAATATGTAATAGTTTTCACCACTCAAATTATTCCTCCATGAGTCCAAAATTCTATACTTTATTATTGTATTATAAGATCCATTTATCTTATAAATTCATTAAAATATGGTATTTTATATTTTATACAAGTATGTAACATATTTTCATTGATAACATATTCCACGGTGAAATATATTTTCATATACAATTTTGGCATTGGAAAGAATAACTTGAAATCTTTCCAAAATATCATTTCCTCCTTGTCCATATTTTCATAAATTCAAATGCACCTCATTATAATTTGATACCTTATCATGTTTTATATCATGATAATATATATTTTCCATTTTTTATTTTAAAAAGGTTGTTTTATTAATATTTTTACAATATGGGTTTTATGAAAAATATATATCAATATATATAAAAAGGATTTACATATATCCAAATCCATTGTTTTTTCTTCCACCACAAATTTAATTTTATTATATTTATGTATTTTTAAGGATATATTATTTATGTTTGTTTTTATAATTTTTTTTCAAATATTTTAATTCATATTCATAAAAATAACATTTGTAAGAGCACATAACTTTATATTTTTATGATAATATTAAAAATGTTTTCTAGAATATCTTTTATGATTTTTTTCTATATGAAATCATATTTCAATCATATTTTTCATTTATTAATAAATTTTTTCCTCTATGTTATAATGTATTAAAAAAGAAAACCTTTTTTCCTAGTTTTATAATATATTTACCATATAATTATTTTTTGAGATTTGATATTTCTTATTTGCAAAGTGATTTTTTCTAAGACACCTAAGAAGTGTTTTTCATGCATGTAATTATCCATTGGTATATATTATTGTTGATCAATGACATTATTCATATGATACCATCCAATTTATATCTCCACATTTATTTAGAAATATTATTTTCAATCTTAGATATGATTCGTTATGGCCTTACTCTATCATAATCATTAAATATTTTCAAACCAAACATTTCTTCAACTTCCATTCCATTATGAAAACCATATTTTAATTTTCATTAACGAAAGGGTTCTTACCTTGATTAAATAAATTGATTATTTTTTGAAGCTATTTAATTTACCAGAAAATAATTACCTATATTATGTAAAAACTATATTCTACATTATTTTTATTGAATTATATTTAACTATATGGTTACTAAATATATTTTGAGACCCATTTATTTTCAATGGGTATATAATGTAATGATTATTAATGGAATTATGAATGTTTTCATGACATGATTCATTTTTGAAAAGGATATGAACCCCATTTTTTTCCTTATGTTCTTTATAATATGATAATGATATATTTAATATGAAAAAAATATGTATGGATGATGACAGGTGTGGTCCTATATCTACCTCAAACGCATTTTTTCATGTTTATATCCTATGAGATATTCATACATGGACATCAGTAGTTTTTTCACACAAACTTGAGAGTAATGAGTTTGCAAATTTTTTTATGAATGCACATTATGTGTTTTTCCACATACTTATAGACATAATGAGTTTTGACACAAGTTTTTATTATAATTATGTTTATTATATAGTTTCCTTGTTAACCTTATGACTATTTTATAGTCTCATATATCATGTTTGTTGAATCATGTTTCCATACTCTTTTGATTAATATATTTGTTTATGAAATTTCGTTTTCCATTAATCATGTCTTAAAATCTATGGTCTTTTTGCAAAAAATTTATTATGTATATTTATTATACCAATACGATCATATTATGATCACCTATGACATTTTATTATTATCACTTATATATATATATATATATATATATATATATATATATATATATATATATATATCCTTACTGAGTATCTAAACTCACCCCTTTCTTATGTTTCAATTTCTCCGGGTTATAATGACACGTAAAACATAAGATGTGTCTAGAAGAGTATAATGTATGGATTATCTATGTACTATGTTAATGAATTATTAGTGATTATGTATATTTTTATATAGCATAAGAAATGAACATTTGATATAAACAATCTGGGTTCCATTAGCTGAATATTTACCCAAAATCTATAATGCAGTTCACATTAATAGATAACTATAATATAAATACAACATTATTTGTGAAATATAATTTAATTATGGATGTTTATAAAATACATGGTATAAATTTTATCAATTTTAAAATCAAATATAGGTGTTTGGGATTGGGGCCCCTTATGGATAAAGTGGATAATTGAAGTGAATGCTGATTTTTATATAGTTATTTGATATGTATTCCACACATCACTATGTATCCTGAAATAATTGAAACCATTGCACAAATAGTTAATATAAATGTTTTATAAATTTATTTATATTATTTTTAGGAAGAAAATAAAATGATTTTTTCATAGTGTTAGATATGAAAGTGAAAACTCGATTTGAATTTACGATAAACACCTAGACAAAATAGTAGAAAATTAATGAAAATTTTATTTTTAGTTGGGTACTTGATGAGTGATTTGGAAATAAAAATATATATTACTATTATAGGAGTCAAATAACATGTATTTATTTAATGCTGAGGAATTTTGATACTAAAATTTTGTTATGTTTTTGGGAAAAAATATATTATACCTCACATATTTATTAAACTATATTGTATGAAAATAAGGTTATATGATATAGACCACTCTAAAAAAGCTGAGGGTTATGTGGGATAAGGATTTTTCCATATAGTTTCTTATTATAAAAGAAGGATGATATTATAGGTTGATTAGGGTCATAAAATAGGGATATGGGTTCCATGTGTTTTAGGGTCATACGATATGGACCGATTTAAATAAGTTTAATTTAATGAGTAATAAGCTTATAAAATAAAACATGAAGCTATAAATTGCATTTATTGAGAATATTAGTATTGGTGGAATACGTGATACACCCTAAATCCATTTTTATCAAGGTAGAATATATATTTAGATCATGTATATTATGTATGGGTTTTCCAATTTTTGTTTGAGTTATAAGGGCTATTTTTAAGAATCATCAACATTCTTAAGGCCACCACCCATTCCCCTTAGACAAATTAGTTGTGGAAGACCTTTTCTGTTGAAAAATTTTGTGATATAATTATGATGATATTTAATATTATTAAATGTTAATAACCTTTTATCATACAATAATTTGGGATCATCATAAAAAATATTAGATAATTTATTTTTATATAGTTTTGAATGACCCATGTTTTTTCAGGACAATGAACTTCTGTAGAAATATGATTATCTTATCCAGATTCTCATGAGGGTTAAAAATAACTATTTCACTAAGAATAGTATATAAGATAAATTTATTGACCACTATTTTGGTCATAGGATCGGGGTTTTACCTTAGGATAAGAGTTTGGTAGAATTATGAGAACTAATAATTTTCAATGAATAAAAAATAAATTACTTTTAGTTAATTAAATATTAATTTATTTTCATGCATGAATTAAATTTTATATTTTATATGGTGTATAATATAAATATTCCATACTCACTATTTACTCTAGAATGGGTATTTTCTTAGCCGATACATAAACACATGTCAGGCATTGGGGTGGGGTCTGTGCCCCTCTTGTTTTCTTTTCTTTTCTTCCTTTACTTTTCCTCTTTTCTTTCATCTACTCCCCATAGAATCTCATGTACACCCCCTATGGTCTTACCCCTTCCTTTAAATTTATATATATAATGGATAATGAGAGAGAGAGAGTAACACCACATGACATTACAATGTTTTCCTTTTTGAATAAATTTAATACTGTCACTAGCATGCTTTTTATGAAATACGATGTTAATCTTATGCTATACCAATCATTAATAAATTTAATAAAACATAATTTTTATCATTATATACATGGAACAATAATTCTCAATTATGTTACACTCCATAATGACTATCTATACTGACTTACGTTACACGCAAGGATGAGTTTTTCCAAAGAACAATATATTATTAAAATATTATTATTCAATATAATAACATAACACCTAGTTTTAAAGTTAGAGATTATAAATATGACTAAATATATTTTGAAAATATATTTTCGAATTCATTGGTTAAAAATTAATTAAAAATGAATATAAAAACCAATTAGATATGAAGTGAATAATTTTACAAAAAACATGGATTTATGCTCATAAAAGGGATTTATATTATTGAATTAAATTATTTAATATTAGTGAATTGAATTAATATAATATAAATATTATATTTTTATTAAAATATTTTTTTAAATCGATCCAATATATTATACAGGCATAATATAAGAATAAATCCAATTTTATGATAAAAATTATATTTTTTTAAAAAGTCAATTTTCTTGACTTTGAATGGAACACCTATATTAAATCTAATTTTTGAAAATTTAATAATTTTTATATGTAAAAATAAATTTTATTTTTTAAGGTGTAACCTAAAAACTATCTTGGGGTAGATTTTTGGTATTTTTGTTTTAATTTTATTTTTTGACGAATAGTGAAAAATAAATAATTTTAATTGAAAACTACATTTTTTTCTATATAATTTATACTATTAATATATGTTTTAAATATGTTTTAATGTAGAATTACTTGAATTATATATAAATTAATCGAAATTAAGTCATTTTAATCAATTTCAAATTGATTTTTGATATAAAAACATCTCAACCTTTTGAATATTTTTAATTAAAAACCCTATTTCTTAACCCATCTATAGGATTAAATTTAAATTAATTTCTTGAACTTCTATGATTGTAATTTTAGAAAATGGATTCCATATTTGGAATATAATAAATTTATAAATTATATAATGTTCAAAATAGATTTTACAAAAATTATTAATGAATATAGTTAAAATTAAATACAATGATTAAGAAACAATTAAGCTTAACAGGGGACTAAACCATAATTCTAAGAGAAAAATGACCTAGAAACACATCCAAAACACATTTTATGGGCATATTTTGACCCTATAAACCCATTTATTGATCTTGGTTCATTATTGGTGGTATAAATGGTATTGGGTACCTCTGAATAACTTTTATAATATTATATTTATAAGAATTATACTCCCCCTCCACTATTAAAAGACATGCAGTCCCCCAAATTTATCCAACCTCACAAGACATTTGGTGTAACACCTTGAGTATTTGTGAATATTTTTTAGAATAAATTAATTTTATTTAATGTATTTCATTGCATTATAAACAAAGTAAAAAATTATTTATATGTCACACTATGTTAACCTTTTGATAGAAGAAACAAAAACTTGGCTTGTATTTCACGAAACACCAAGTATCTATGAAAAAACATTTTACAATTATTATTAAAATCATTTAAACAAGATAGTTATCAAATAGACATTGAAAATAGTAATATGAATAAAAATAAATAATTTTAGAATATTATTTGTAGTGTTTTTATATTAATAAATCATAATTATAAGAAAGAATATATTTCTTATAAATTCTCTATATGTTTGAAAATACTATTTTTATAAAAAACGACTTCTTATGCCCTTATATGACCAATAATAAAATTAAATTTAGAAAATATTATAAATTTTAAATGATAAAATGAAAATATTTTTTGAACTCATAATGTAAAAATTATCTTACGGTTATTTTTAAGGATTTTTCTAGAAAACTTTAATTTTGGATTAATAGTGAAAATACTAATTTTTTTAAAACTGTTTTTTCATATAATTTATTTATATAGAAAATTTATATTTTAATTTTATTTTAAATACTAATTAGATAAAAATATATAAAATAATATAATTTAGGCCATTATAGCCAATTTCAAATTTATGTTCGATTTAAAATAACTTCAAATTTTTTAACATTTTTATTAAAAAAACCCGCTAACGTGACACACCTATGAGATTAATTTTAAATTATTTTTTCCAATTAATTGATTGTAACATTGAAAAATGTATTCAATAATTTTAATAATAATAATTTATAATTTTTAAAAATTTATACTTATTTTTTGACAAAACTATTAGTGAAACTAATAAAAATTATTTATAACGATTCAGGGGAGGTCTAGCGTAACAAAAGAAGTAAACCATAAACTTAAGGCCCAAAAAGACCTATACAGTTATTAAAATTAAATTTTATGTTAATTTTTTACCCTATAATCCATTTTATTGGATTGGGTATATTATTTGTTCCACTTTTCATGTATAAAACATGGGTGGAATTTAGTTTGAAAAAATTTACAAGAATGACACTATAAAAAATAACTCACCTCTCCCACATTAACAAAACTCTCAATATAGTTTGGTTCAAAACAAATCCAGCCATATAGATCCTAAAAATCCATATTGTAAACTATTATTCCTCTCTTTTAATGTAAATACATCCTAGGAAACCCTTTAGTGCAAACCAAATGGAGTTACCCAAATAAGAGTATCATTCTCCCTCAAGATACATTTATTTTATATTCATTTCACACAACCTAAAATATTATTATTAATTGTTTATATTATATAAAAAGTATCATAAATATAATATTATTTATTATTATATGGTTTCGACCAAAAATTACACACACATCCATCTAATGGGTAACAAAATTACTGCGCTTGTGTATAACTCACTACCGCCTCATGAGACAATTTTGTTCGTTTATGATTTACCACATATCATGGTTTGGTATTATGATGTAAAATATAATTTTATATGATATATATTATATTAATTATATATTTTTGTATTGGGAATTTTTATATAACATATACCTTCATGATTTCTATTTTCTGTATATATGATAATTATGTTTGGGGAAGTGAGGAACAACCCCTCCTCAAAGCGATGTGATTCATTCATACTCTAAATGTAATGTATTAAGGATGGATTTGGTGAAATTATATTAAATAAATGATATAATAATTCTTCTAGAATAATGATATACATCTGTATATGTCACTTATGTTCTTTAATTCAATATGATAATGAAACAGAAACAGTGTTCTTGTGTACACATGACCAACCGCCTCCATGAATGGTGTATTAAATTTCACCATTCTATATATTATATTATATTATATTATAAATTTATATGTAATTATTATATATGATTTTTAGATAATTAATTAATATATATAAATGATGATATATATATGAGGAAAAAAATACAAATTAAGACACGTGTAAGAAAAATAAATCAGATATTACCCAAATAGTATCCTTAAGATATAATTGTTTACATGCATGAAATATAAAGTAATAATATAACCATATATGGTAATATATGTATTAATATGGTTATATAAAATATTTATAATAAAAATTTATTTATACTACATGAGTTTTGTATGAGTTTGATGAGATTCAAGACATAATGTATGGGGATTTCTAGTCTCACTTTTATTTTGTGAGATTTATTCCACAATCACCACTCATTTCATTTGTGTGGTGTGTATTATTTCCATGAACATATTATATGATTATAATTATTAAATATAGGGTTATTTTTATATCAATTTTATGACATCTAACTCAGGGGGTTTATGTATCAAAATATACCAAATCTGTAAACTAATTTCACCTCAATTTTCCTTTATTGAGACACATGGAATGAATTTCAAAAGAAGAAAAATTTCAAAAATGTTTTGAAAATTGTATTTAAGTGGGTATTTTATGTTTATTTTGAAGGAAAAAGGATTTTATAAATGTCTTATGGTTTTCAAATAATCCTTTATATGTTTTCACTATGTTTTCAAGAAAATAGTTTTCAAGACATTTTCCTACTTTCTTTATATTCATTCTTGTTTATTTAAAACTGAAATGGGTTTCCAATGGTTTTATTTTTCATTTTTTATAAAGTCACTATACTAATATGGTATTTGGGTTTATTCATGTGTAATGTATAATGTATTTTTAAAATGTGATGTAATGTTAATGTATGAAAAGTGAGGGTCTCAATACATGGATTCAAAGAAAAAGTTAAATAACAACTAGAAACTAGGATCAGAAAACATAATTAGTATCCCTAGGAATATTTCTAATGATGTTTTTATGATATCTCTAAGGGTATGTTTAAGGATGAAGAAAAGTGTATAAATAAGGCCTATAATTTTGGTAATGGATTTATTGAATGATTTCCTAAAAATAAATCACTTTCAAAATACTAAATGTGGTTGTGGATCTCAAAATAATGTACCTAGGGGTAATAACTCTGACATGGTGTGGCGGGCCAGAATCGAGCATAACCTGATATATGACAATTATCATTATTTCATAACTCGTTTGACACTGTCAGAGGATATGATTTGGGAATTCATAAACTCTTCATGAACAATCATGAAGAATTTAAAAATAATTTGGATATGAATAAACTAGGAAAAACCTATGTTGAAATAAATTACGTAAGGTATCAAATGTTTTACATCCTATATGTGGGTTTTCATGATTACGTGGTTACTCACTAAGACAAATTTATCTTACTTTATTATTTTTTGGTTTGTACCCAATGTTTATAACATAAAGAAACCACATTAACGGTGACTATGATTGAAAATAAAATGATTATACTCCTGATAAACTAAATTATATAGTATATGGAATGAAAAAACACATTATTATGCTCATAATAGTTTCTCAAACTATTAATCATAGGGATCTTCCAAACAAGAAAAGGAGGGAATGATGTTTTATTTAGACTTTCTTAAAAAAAATTCCACCTTATTTAAGAAGGTATTATAATAGAATAGTTTAAATACACTAGATCCATACCACTAAAAATATATAATCATTTCTCCAATGTTCAGATCATGAGAATGTTATTTTGGATGATTTTCGGTTAGAAGGTGAAACAGGCCAGCGATGGCATCTAGTAACGAATATAAAGAAGCAATATGAAATTGAATCCCTGGATTTGGATGAGTTATAGAATTTATTTATCTATAAGTGCATTCCTTGTGATATTTGTTAAAATATGGAAAAGGAGTTCCCTAAGATTAAGCAAACATATAATGAATCTTTCGGTACCTACATTGAAAATTTCACAAGACTTTAGCGGTAGGATTTTATAATATTTATCCAACCATAAAGTAAATTCAATTGGTTCATTAGTTTCTTAAATCCATGTCTTAGAATGGAGTTATCTATAAGATACTTTATTTGCTACAAGGAGATTGTGAATTGTGCTATAAATGTTGAAATTTATCTTGGTGTTACATATCAATATCATGTTTTTAAAAATAAAAGAAATATATTGTTCAAAATAAAATAAAAAAACCATGAATATAAGTATAATATATTTCCTTTATTCTCTATGTGTGGAAATAAGAATAGTGGAAATTTTCTTATGGGTAATAACAAGTTATTTATGTATGGAAGGTATGGACATTATAAAATCGATTTCCAATCTATCAGGAAGAAGTCAGTTAATGATGAAAATAGAGGAAAAGCTATACAGAATACAACTCCCACAATTTAGTGCTTAAATTATTGGGAGTATATAATTATGATGACATGTTCTTAAACCCAAGGGTTGGTGATCCTGATTAGTGTTAGAAACCTCTAAAACCAAGGGACAGGGGGAAATCTCATTTGATCACTATTTCTAAAGAGGGGTGATATAATGATGTATTGAAAGGTAAACAATGCATCCAATCTAGAACTTATAATGTATTATTTGATTTTGGATCTACCCACTATTTCATATCTAAATAATTTTCTTTGGGTATTATGATTCCAAAAAAAATACTAGATATGGAATTAGTAGTAGAAATACTTATTAGTATGAAAACTGCGTCTCAAGTCTATGATTCCCCTTAAATTTATATTTTTTGGACTATACTTCATGAAAATTGTATCATTCTTCAACTCATTTAATTTTATGTCATCGTAGGTTTGGATTGGGTTTTCCTCCATAAATACCAAATCATTTTTTGGGTAAAGATACTGTCATTTTATATTTCAAACCAACCAGTGTTCATATATCAATTTTATGATAAGTATAAACTTAATAATGAGATTACATCTAATTTATGGGCTTAATTACCATAAAATGGGCTTTTTTATCTCAAATGGTTTGGGGGGAAATTGGAATTGATGATATTAATATTGTTTATGAGTTTTTTTTATGATTTTTTGAAGTGATTCATAGATTTCTTCTACAATATAATGTTCATTTATTGATAGAGATTATACTTGGTCACATATAAACTTGAAATACTCATTATAGAATGGATTTAATTTACTTTAAAGAGTTGGAGACAAAAATCTATGAAAATAATGATAAGGGATTTATTCAACCATGTGTTTTTTATTGGTGTTCTCCTATTATATTTGTGAAAAAATAATGATTGATCAATGAGACTTTTCATTTATTATGGGGAGTTGAACTTGATCATAATCAAGAACATATATTATCTTCCACACATTGATGACTTGACTGATCAACTTCATGGATCTCAATACTTTTCCAAGTTTGATTTTTGTTCTAGATATAATCAATTAAGGGTCAAGAAATGAAATATACACAAGATGAAATTTCATACAAATTATGGACAATATTAATATATACTGATGCCTTTTGGTCTTCTGAATTCCCCTCTTATCTTTATGGATTTGATTAATAGAGTCTATAAATATTACCTCTATCTGTTTTTGGTACTGTTTATAGATGATATTGTTATCAACTCTAAGGGAAAATAAGAGAATGGATACCACTTGATAATTTTACTAAAGTATCTAAGGAAGGAGAGAATCTATGAAAAATTTACAAAGTGTGAATTTTCCCCACAAAAGGTTTCATTTTTGGGTCAAAAAATATAAAGAGATTTATAACAGTAGGTTCCTCAAAGATATAGGATATTGAATGTTCTCTTCGACTAATCACGGTGTTTGAGATTCATAGTTTTCTTGTATTAGAATGATATTATCAATGGTTTGTGGATAATTTCGAATGAAAATAGAATCCTTTGACCAAGTTAACTTGGAAGGGTGCCAAGTTATTTTAGAGAAATGAATGTGAGGAAAATTTAAAAGAACTTAAGAGATGGTTGATTAGTACACCTATGGATACATTACCCTATAGTGGATAAGGGGTTTTAATCTATAGTGACACATCCAAGAAGGGATTTAGATTTATTATTATACATAATAACATGGTTATCTGTTATACATCCCAATAATTGAATAATGATGATAAAAATTAACAAGATCTTGCTTTAGAGTTAGAAACGGTAAATTCTTCACTAAATATATGGTTGAATTGTCTATATGGATAAAAGTGTGATATATATACTAATCATAAAAGCCTAAAATATATATTCACATAGAAGGAGATGAATACGTTCCAGAGAAAATGGTTGGAGAAAATAATGGATTATGATTGTTCAATACATTAATACCTTGGTAAAGGGAACAAGGTGGTCAATGCTTTGAGTGAAAAATATCTTGCTAGGTTATCCATGATGAGGATCACAAAAGATCCAATATTTACAGATCTAAAAAGGATTGATCTAGACACCCTTAATAATGGGGAAAAATATTCTCTTTTTCATTTGAATGTTCAACCATCTATCCATGTAAAGATTAAAAAGATAGAGAATGAATATATAGAGCTACAAGAGATGGTTATAAATGATTCTGAGTTTAACCTTGATCAAGATGAAATGATAAGGTTTAGGAACTTTGTATGTGTTCCTTCCAAATCATATTTGAAGAGATATCTTCTAGAGTAATATCATAAATCTTCATTCTCTATTAATCCTGGTTGTATGAAGATGTATGGATATTTGGAGGGATAATTATGATGGGATTTCTTAAAGAGGGATATCTTAGAGTTTTCATCATGATTATTTGTATTCCATCATGTTAAAGAAGAAATAAAAAAATCCTAAAGTGATGTTTCATCCATTACCCATACTTGAATTGAAATGGAATAACATCACCTTAGATTTTTTTCATTCAACTCTATAAAACATATAACCAGTTTAATGATATATGTGTAGTATTTGATCACCTAATTATGCTAGGACACTTCATTTTTATTAAAGAAGACTTCTCAATAGACCTTTTTTCTAGGATATACATTATATAAGTGGTAAGTTTTCTAAGAGTACCACATTATTTTGAATATGACAGGGATCCAAGGATAACATAAATGTTTTGGTGAAGTATTCACAAGAATATGGTATATAATTGATTTTCATTAATTCAAATCATCCTCAGACAGATGGTTAGTATGAAAGATCCATTCAAACCCATTAGGATATGTTGAGATATTGTCCTTTGGATTTCAAAGGAGGTTGGGATCAATGTATTCCTCTAGTTTAGTTTTATTAAAACAATATCATTTACTCATGAATTTAGATGTATCCTTATGAATCCCTCTATGGGATGTAATGTAGATCTATAATATGAAAGGATGATGTTGGATAATGAATGGTATTAGGACCAGAGATAGCTGAATAAATGACACGGAAGGTTAGAACCATTCAGAATCATATCATGGCATCAAAATTTTGACAGAAATTTTATTCTAATTACCATTGACATGATCAAGAATTCTATTTTTGTGAGAAGTTGTTTTTATGAATCCCTCCTTAGAAGAAGGCTACAGGGTTTAGGACTAAATACAAACTAATCCTTAGATATATCAATCCATTTGAGATTCTTGATCATATCAGAATAGTGGAGTACATCATGGAAATTCCTCCAAATATCTCTCAATTCAACGGTGTGTTCCATGTATCCCTCTCGAGGAAGTACAAACCTGACCATTCTTATGTAATGAACTTAGAGGACATACCACTAGAGAATGATCTTTCTTTTGATGAATAACCTGTTGAAATTCTGAATTGTATAGAAAAAGTTCAATGAAACAAGACCATTGGCTTGGTAAAAGTTTTTTTTGGAGAAATAACCACCTATAAGAATATATATTGAATCTTGGGGGGATGATTTGTAAAAAATATCCTCATTTTTTTGTATTACAATTAGAAAATTTTTATGGTATAATTCATTTTAAGGGGGTAAAGTTTAACACCCTGTGTTTTAGTGACCATTTTTTATATAAATTAATTTCATTTAAAATATTTTATTTTATGATATACTATGTAATATTTTATTTATACACTGCACCACATTAACCTTGTTTTATACACCACACCAATTTGGCTTGCATTACATATAACACCGAGTTTACATGTTTTCACATTATTATTATTATTTTTATGTGATAATTATAACATAAATGTTAAAATTTTTAATATGAATAGTAACATTTAATTTTTTAAAATTTATTTCTATTGGTTTTATATAAATAAAATATATTTCTAATAAGACATACATTTTTATTAATTTCATCATATGTTTTAAAATACTATTTTCATAATAGAACTACTTTTATGTCATTCTATGAACAATAATAATAATAAGTCTAGAATATTTTAGAAATTAAATTTGAAAAAATAAAAATAATTATTCAAATTTTATATTAGGAGTAATTTTTAATATTTTATTGAAAAACATCATTTTCAGATGCATAGTGAGAAATAATGAATTTTATTTCAAAACAAGTTTTTCATATAATTTAATTATATAGTTAAATTATATATTAATTTTATTTATAAGTTTAATTAGATCGAATAGAAATCCAATAATTTAATTTATGTCATTATATCCAATTTCACATTTATGTTTGAGGTAAAATCACTTCACACTTTTGAACATTTTGTAAAAAAAAATACTTTCATGACATGCCTATGAGATTAATTTTAAAACCATTTCAACTACTTATGTGATTATAATTTGGAAAAATGGTTTTCATATTTGGAATTAGAAAATTTTAAAATTTATAATAATATCAAATTAGTTTTTTGGACAAAAAATATTAGTAAATTTAATTGAATTTAAATACAGTTATTAAGGGGAGAATTAACATAACAATGGAAAAAACCTTATACTGAAGGCCCAAAATGACCTAGAAAAATGTTCAAATCACATTATCTATTACTAGTTATACCCAATACTCACTTTTAATATATTATTTCCATTATTGGAGACACTTTTTAGGGGAAACAAGTGGGATGAATTCTCCTTGTAAAAATTTACAAGAATGCTACCCCTCCACTACTATAAAAAGGAACTCAAACCTCCCACTTCCCTATAAATTTCATGAAACTTTGGATTGACCATGATATATACTAATATTTCATAAAAATAACAACCACAATCCTTGAATCCTAAACTTGTGCCTAAATCCATCCAAGTAATCCCATCGGTTCAAACTAAAATGAGTTACCCAAATAAGAGGTAACATCCACCCTCAAGATCATTTGTTTTATTTTCATTATCCAACACCTAAAATATTATTATTAAAAGGATATATTATAACCTAAATATCCTAAATATATTGAAATGTTTTTATTAAAACGGTTATAACTACACTTATAGACACATATATCTAATGGTTATCGAAGTTATCGTTATTGTGTATGACGTACTAGTGCCTCCTGAAAAAATAAAGCATAAAATATTAAAATTAAATAAATAATATAATTAGTAGTAAACAAAAATAAAATAGGTAATTAAAACACATATAAATTATTATAATTTAAAAATGGTTTCCTTTCGTAGAACCATTTAAAAATGTGATGTATTTTAAATTAATAAATTTAATTAATCATAGTTAAAAATTTATTATAATATGTAATATATAGTTGTATAAACTAATATGTAAAAATTTATTTATTTATAATTTTTAATATTTAATGACGCTAGAAATATTTTCAAAAAATCAAAAATTATTTTTAATCATAATATCTTGTATTTTTATTTAAATTAGTAAATCATTAAATTTTTTATTTTGAATTTAATAAAAATAAGATTATTTATTAAATTATATTAATTTTTTTTTTCATATGGTTAATTGATGATATTTTTCTTATATAATTTATTTTTATATGAATAGTTAAAAATACAAATTTTTACAGAAAACATAATGTTTAGTATTATATCAAGAAATAATTTTAACTTAAAAACATATAAATATTATTGAAATTATCAATGACTTATTTTAAGCATAAACTACAATTTTATAAAAACTATTATTAACTTATAAAAACTTTTTAACATCTTACAAACTTAATTAATATAATAAAAAAAAAGAAACTTTTTTGTATTTCCTTTTAATGAAATATTATTTAAGAAAAATAGATATGTGAGTTTCTTTAAAGAACAATAATTTTTTTTATAATAAACCAATTATTAACAACAAAATAAAATTATCTTATAATTTTATACATCACATAAATTTGAAGTTTAATAATAAATATTTTTTTTAAAAAAATAATTTATTATGAATGGCTCATGCTAATGTAAAAAATATTTCTTATTAAACATAAATTTAATATGATATAAAGGATTTAAAATTTTGAATTATTAGGCACAATTGTTTTAAAAAAACTATTTTTTAGACATTAAAATTAAATTTCTTATATGCAAACAAGTTAATGTGGTTAAATCTAAAATTATAAATATTATAAATCAATGTTTAAATGGATTGAAATGTGGGGAAAACATTTATAATCAAGTGGTTGAGAGATTATCAACATTATCTAATCCCAAAATCAATTATTTTCTAGTTTTAGAATCACTTGACATGTGAAACATGTGCTCTCTTTAAAATATTTAATAAATTTCCATTACCAACACTTATTAAGAGGGCCTCTCACCACCCCTTCAAGACCACATAAAAAATGTTTTCTCATAAAAATATTCATATTAACCTTAATTTATAACCCTATTAATTATCCTAGATAATACTATAAAAATATATTTTCTTATGTCCCCTATTTCCAAGGAGCCTTCATTGGGAATGTCGTAGTTCTCCACATGAGTACTCATTTTTGCTTCCTTCTTTTCATTTACAAATTATATTAACAAATAAAATTTTATAATTACCAAATATTGAAATAATTTTTTTTAAATTGAATTATATTATTCTATTTTAAAAACTATTAACCACATTTCTCCATATATATTAAGAAAAAAAAATTCATCATTCATGTATTCTGTGAACTACCTCCTCCATGTAGTGATGATTCCCCCCCTTTTTACAATTATATTCTCCATTGATTATAAAATTTAAATTTTAGAAAAAATTTTATAGATATAATATAATTATAATTAATAAGATAAAAATTATAATCAATCTTTGTTCCCACTCAATTTTGAAGAAACAAAATTTTTTACTATGCACTGTGTGGACTACCTCTTCCATAAAGTAACATATATAATTTTTCCTCTAGTATCATTATTATTAAAAAAATATCTCAAATTATGAATCAAATCCACAAGGTGTCTATATAATTTAAGTTTTGTTATCTAATAAAATAATAATTTCAAAATAAACCCCTTTCATAGTTATACCCATCAATTAATTTTAATATGCTCATGTGCGGGTCAGTCAATCCACTTACTTGAACGATTCTATAAAATAATATCATGGATGACTATGATAACATTATTAATAATAATATATTATATAAATAACTAAAATATTATTTTATTTATATTCTTTAATTGTATCATTAATATAAAAATAAATTATTAAGATACTAATGTCTGTTGTTTAAGAATCACTAAAATACGTTTATCGCTGATTTCATATTCAAGGATAATAACAAAAACCCAAACATAATTTAGTTGAAAAATATTAAATAGATATAAAACATAAATTATTGTAACCTTTATTATTTAGAAATGATGAATGTTGGGTGAATAATTACAAACGACACTACTATAACGAAACCAGTTAAAACAATCCATTTTACTCACACCCAAGATTGAAAATAGATAATAATAAACTAATATATATTCATAGAATAATTATAAATGAATTTGATAAATGTATATATGATTTAATAAGTTTATTATACAATCTTTTAATACATTTATCTTTGTTATTTAGGACATTCAATTTCATTAGTGGCAGTCAGCAACTAATGTTAGGGTTTCGTATAATTTTATTTTCACCCCTTAGGATATATTTATTATTATAAAATATATTTTTTAATAGTTCTCATAGTATCTAACATTTCTATAATATTTCATGAGATTAAATTTTAAATTCAATGTTCCTTCTCTCATGGAGTTTTTTATGAAAAATTAAAAAATATATAAGTGTTTATCTTCTAAAATTCATTTTTTGAGACTTGTTTATATCATGAACCTAATTTTTTTATATGATGTATATAAAATATATTTGATTAATTAAAACAAGAAATATCATTAATTTATTGTATTATTAGTTTAATATCATGATCTCTCTCACTCTAGGGGTTTCGATTTAAATGATTATCAATATGTAATAGTTTTCACCACTCAAATTATTCCCCCATGATTCACAAATTATATAATTCATTATGGTATTATAAGATCCATTTATCTTATAAATTCATTAAAATATGGTATTTTATATTTTATACTAGTATGTAACATATTTTCATTGATAACATATTCCACGGTGACATATATTTTCATATACAATTTTGGAATTAGAAAGAATAACTTGCATTATTTCCAAAATAAATTTTCCTCCTTGTCCATATTTTCATACATTAAAATGTACCTCATTATAAATTAATAACCAATAATGTTTTATATCATGATAATATATATTTTCCATTTTTTTAAAAGGTTGTTTTATTAATATTTTTACAATATGGGTTTTATGAAAAATATATATCAATATATATAAAAAGTATTTACATATATCCAAATTTATTGTTTTTTCTTCCACCACAAATTTAATTTTATTAAATTTATTTATTTTGAAGGATCTATTATTGATGTCTGTTTTTATAATTTTTTTTTCAAATATTTTAATTCATATTCATAAAAATAACATTTGTAAGGGCTCATAACTTTATATTTTTATGATAATATGAAATTTTTTTCTAGAATATCTTTTTATTATTTTATTCAATATGATATAATATTCCAACCATATTTTTAATTTAATAATAAATATTTTCTCTATGATTTAATTTATTAAAAAAGAAATCATTTTCTCATAGTTTTATAATATATTTACCATATAATTATTTTTTGAGATTTGATATTTCTTACTTTCAAAGTGATTTTTATAAGACACATAAGAAGTGTTTTTCATGCATGTAATTATCCATTAGTATATATTATGGTGGATCAATGACATTATTCATATGATACCATCCAATTTACATCTCCACATTTATTTAGAAATATTATTTTCTATGTTAGGTATGATTCATCATGGCCTTACTCTATCATAATCATTAAATATATTAAAACCAAATTTTTCTTCAAATTCCATTCCATTATGAAAAACATGTTTTAATTTTAATTAATGAAAGGGTATTTACCTTGATTAAATAAATTGATTAATTTTTGAAGATATTTAATTTACCATAAAAGAGTTACCTATATTATGTAAATACTATATTCTACATTATTTTATTGAATTATATTTACCTATATGGTTAATAAATATATTTGGAGACACATTTATTTTAAATGGGTATATAATGTTATGATTATTAATGGAATTATGTGTAAATACCCAGAAATTTCAAGGAAATTTTTTTCTTAATTTCTTTGGAATTTTACAAGTCTGTGGCTTCAGATGCCACTTGATTTCGAGGCCCAGTGTGCCCGGAATCAATTTCCAAAGTTTAGCTCGGGTACGTTCAGTGAACAAATGAGCGGGTTTTTCTATCTTTTGAACCGGTGCTCGGAAATGAAAACTGAGGGCACCGGTGAACTCGTAGAGCCGGTAATTGCTTAAGGGGACTTTTAGCACAGTTGCGTTTTAAGCAGGATGAGATTTAATTTTTTGGGAATTAGTTTAAAAATAAATAAAATTGGTGTGTACAATTTTATTTATATCTACAGTGGTTAAATCCTACAAAGGGGAGTTAAGGGTGGGACCCACAACCACCTAACTAACCTTGTGTGGATATTTGGGAGGTGGGGCCCACAGGAGCCCCAACCCTCCACCTTCCATAATAGATTTCAAAACCCCTCATTAAACACCCCATATATCTCCCTTAAATCCATTTATTCTTAATTAACTTTTTAACTCTTAAACTCCCCTATTAATGAAAATTCTTCACCGCCCTCTTCCCCAACATCGATGGAATCAACACCGATCTTCCGCGACGTCCGATCATCGCGACACTTTCCTCTTTCTGTGGCTCGACGACGTGTGACGTCTTTGAGAAGTAGGGGTTAAGTTCAATTTTATTTAATTAAAATTGTTCTTTTTTTGTCATTGAGAATACTCGTTCTTTTGGCCGCTTGTTATCCACATGACGGGAGGAGGTCGGACCGCACTAACACGACCGATTCTACTCCCCTTCTCTTGTTGTTTATCATTGAAGCTTGAGACAAAGACGTCGCAGTTCCATTACACCGCGCGGGAAGGAAATAGAGGCCACGAATGAGGCGGGCCGCGACGATGGTGCGTGGCGTCGTTGCGCCGCGCCAGTGAGGCCGAAGGAGGCCGCGACTAAGAGCGGGCCATGGTGGAGGGGTGCAGCGCCGTCACGCCGCGCCGGAGCACCAAGGGGCCGCGACTGGGGTGGGCCGCGAAAAAGGGGTGCGGCACCATCACACCGCACTGGTCGGACGGGTGCCGCGGCCTTAGGTCACGGTGGTTCAGCAAGAGGCGGCTGGGCTCGGCCGGCCGCCGTCGCCACCTGGAGGCGGGATCCCCCTCAGGTCCCGTGGTTACACAAGGTCGGCCTTAATGGTCGGACGTTCCAGAAAAGCTGGGGGTTGAAACCCCTGGCCAGCACAAGGGGAGGTGCCCCCCTCCTTTGCGCCCCACTCGGCCAGCGCCGAGCCACCCGCGCTGGGCCGGACAACCCGCGCCGGGCCGGACCGCCCGCGCCGGGCCGGACCGCCCGCGTCGGGCCTGACCACCCACACCAGGCCGGGCCTCCAGCGCTAGGCCGAGCCGCGCCAGCTGGGTCGGGCCGCTCCCAAGTGGGCCGGACCCAGACTCGGGATAGGTCGACCCGGTTCGGGCTGACACAGGGGGTATTGGGCCGGGTCGGACCGGGCCCAAACCCCCTATTTTCGTACCAGGTTCGTTCAAACACCCATATCTTGGGATATGAACCTCTAATCGATGCACCGTCGGTTGATTAAGGATTCTTGGATTGAGTAAGTCTTTTCTCTATATTACAATCATGATTTTGGTGAAGTTTGGGTACATCCGGGTTGGTTCGAACACGAAACCAATCGGGCCCTTGGAGCGGAAATGGTTATAACTCGATCTCCGGACGTCTGATTGACGTACTGTCGAATTTTTTGGATTCTTTTTGGTGAGATGGATCTTTTGGTGTACTTAATCAAAGGTTGGATGCAGTTGGAGTATGGCCGGGTTGGATTGTACCCAAAATCCAACCGGGCCCCTCGAATGGAAAAGCTAATAACTCTCAGACCGGACATCGGATTGACGAACCATCAGCAGTGTTGGTTATTACGTTGAGAAACGGTCCCTATGAGTATACCTTATGAGAGTTTGGGGTACATTTGAGTTACGGTCGGGTTGGTTCGTACAGAAAACCAACCGGGACCCCGGGACGAAAAGGCTAATAACTCACAGACCGGGCGTCCGATTGACGCGTCGTCCATTGCGTTGAGACCCCTGTGACGAGGCGGTTCTTTTTGATGCTTATTCATGGGACTTTGTGATACTTGGAGTATCGACCAGTAGCTCGTGGAGCAGATCCTCCCGGAGACGAGCATGCGGAGTACGGAGATGAGCATGCGGAGTACGGAGACCTAGTAGTTGTGGAATTGACGACTGCTTGACCGATTCGACTTGCAGTGAGTCGACTAGCCCAGTGGATTGAGCGCCCGGTATTTGTTGGCAGACCCATGACGGACGAAGCGCCTGGTAGTTGGTAGTAGACCCATGGTACTCGACAGGAGGAGTACCTCTGTAGGCTAATATGGGAACCACTACTATGTTTGGGCGGCAGAACCCCGACGGGGAGCACTACTGTGTTTGGGTGCGGACCCGTGGTACTCGACAGGAGGAGTACCTCAACAGTCTAAGGTTAGTGAGTAGCACCTCAGAGTTGTGACGGAGCTACTGTACTCGATAGAGGAGGAGTTCTCCAGCAGTTGTGGTTTCGATATCATTAATGAAAATCCTAGTTTGAGCTGAGTCAATGACCTTTGTGAATTCCTCATGATTGAGGTGAGTTACTTGATAACTTAGGTATATGTATGGGCATATACCAAAGTTGTGGTTATCTGTTGATTCCATATCTGGGTGATACCTCATGATTGAGATGGGATACTTGATAACTTAGGTATAAGTATGAGCTTATACCTAAGTAAGGGTTATCTACTTAGATACTTTTTTGTGGTTATCCTTGTTGGATTTAGTGAGACCTTGAGGGTATCATGGTCCTTACAGAGTATCGTTATACTCACCCCTACACGGGCTATGCCTGCACCTCGTTGTGTTGGATGCAGATGATGAACAGCGCTGACAGAGGATGAGTGTTCGAGGACTGGACGGTACCTGGAGGTGGACCTGACGACGAGTCAGTATCCGGGGGTAGAATTCATGACGAGACGGTACTCGAAGGAGGATGACGAGTGATAGCATTGAGGAGGATATCTGTACCTAACTTTTAGGTACGATCCGTGGTGGATGATCCAACAGCTGCACTATCTGTACCTACCCTTCAGGTAGGATCCGAGGTGGACGACCTAGGAGCTGCTTCTATTTTCCATCTGTTTGTCTTTTCTGTTGTACTTTCAATCAGTTGTAGCTGTACTTTTCAGTTGAGTTTGTATTCTGGACCATTTACTTTACAACACTTTCTTTTGTACTTAGTGTATTACTTCCGCTTGTACTCTGTGGTGTTTGATTAATTTTATAAAGGCAATGCCTTCCTAGTTATTGGGATTTACGCCTTTGGTTCTAGTCGCTAGCCCCTGGACTATGGAAGGTGGGATTGGGGTAGTCACGACACGAGCCCCGAGGACGGGTCATGAAAAATTGGCATCAGAGGAGTCGGTTCTACCGCAGAACTCATGACTCTGATAATTCTTTTCTGTGAAGCAATAGTGTTAAGAGTACTGAGTGTGGTCTTCAGTTCATGGAGTCCAGTGTTGGTGCGGTGGCCGACGTATCCATACACCAGGACCCTGACTACTGATTTCCGACTTAGTGCACGAAAACACTAATTGCAAGTGTGTTTCCAAAAGTTTTAAAGTCAGCTCAAACCAGGTCAGCTCACCATGTATAAATCGTTTGACCGCGTCACATCGGTTCAGGATGCCTCCACGCAGACAGTTGGTGTACTGAGAGAGTACTCGATGACATCCCACTGAGCGACGAGGCTCCAGTACAGGGCCCTTTTACTATGTTGGCACCTTCGGGTGGTGTACCAGAAGCACCACCACCCGTTTGGAAGAAGATTCCACCAGTCATACTAGCGAATGGTGCACGTCAACGGAGCACGTTGCATGAGTTCCAGTAGCAGAGGCCTCTGAGGTTACAAGGCGAGACAAATTTCCAGGCAGCAGAGGACTGGATGGAGGTGATTGCTAGAGTTTTCTGCCCAGTTGAGACACCAGTAGAGTGGATGGTGGACTTAGCTACTAGTGTTTTCCAGTGAGTGACCATGAGGTCGGACCGCATAGTGATGAGGCTTCGGTACGTGGACCGATGCCTGAGATAGTACCTTCGGGTAGTGTGCCAGCTATATCACTACCTCTTGGTCAGCAGACATTACCAGCGGTACCAGAAAAGGACACTTGTAGGCTTAGTTCCTTACATGTGTTTCAGCACTAGATATCCCTCAATTTCCGAGGCGAGCCCGACATACAGGCGGCTGAGGACTAGCTTGAGGTGGAGGCTGAGTGTTTTTCTAGAGCTTATACAGCTTTGACAGGATGACTTATCGATGGATGAGTATTCATCGAAGCATACCGATCTTTCCCGGTACTCGATGAATATGATACAATCAATGCTTTAGAGCTCGGACCTCTGAGCGAGGTGTGTTTAAGGATATCTGAGCCAACACCTTTCCTCTATGCATTCCTACTTATGTTAGGGTGCTAGAGAGAACCTTGGTGGTTGATAATTATCTGCCTGAGTTGATACAGTCAGTGAAGGTTAGCAGTGGGAAAGCAAGAAACTGGCGCTAGTCTTGGAGACTTGGGCGTGTAAAATGTTTCAAGAAGAGTAAATGTTAAGGACAGATAAATCTGAAGAGCAGCATATGTGGAAGCAGAGATAGGAGAGCAACATGAGGTGGTGTACATTTCAACATGTTAAAATCACCCATGTTTGTTGTCCCCGCTAGGCTCAGGGAGGTGGAGGGTAGGAGAAGAGAGTAGCTGTGTTCGGTCAATGAGTGTGACCCAAGGGCCCTAATAATGATTCAAGGTACGGTCAATGCCTACTACTATCTTCCTTAACAATAGACATTGAAACGAATCATCCCGTAATTCCACGAATCTTGTCCCAGACCTAGAGTTTCCGGTTAAAAGCCGTTGACTTGACCCTCATGTCTAAAGATACCTTTGGGAGGAGACTCGATAATCACGCTTATGCCGATGATGTGATATGACCATTGAGGCGAGAGTTTCGGTTGGAACCTCTTGGTTGCAGCGTCGAGGCCTTACGATGTTAGTTTGGGTATGGACTGGGCAACCACAGTTCATACACGAATTGACGGTATTAGGAAAAAATTTTGTGGTTTACCTACAACGTTGGGATGGGGTTTTCCTTGTTCTACAAATAGGAAAACCCAGGTATCACAAGACAGAATCATGAATAAGAGGGTGAATTCGATAACTCAGGAGATGGCCAAACTTACCTTTGTGCCAGAATTCTCCAGAGTTGCGGCACCACTTCTAGCATAACTTTTAGGAGCTGGGGTAGAGGTTGAACAATGCGCCCTACCTGAGGGCGTTGGTTTCATAGTTCACTACGACGCATCAGGGACCAGACCTGGGTGTGTCCTGATGTAGGAGTGGGAAGTGATATCCCATGGATCATGGTAGATGAGACTACATAGAGCAGATAGAAGTCCACTAGAGTTCGATAATGGTGACCACGACTTCTTACGGGTCTCACCTCGACAAAGTCTAAGGATATTTGGCCGAGGCGACAAGTTATCTCCGAGGTTCATCAGACCCTTCTTGGTCCTCAGCAGGGTAAGCGAGGTGGTTTACCGCATGACCTTTCTACCACAGTTGCACCTGGTGCACAACATCTTCCACTTATCTCAGCTGAGGAGATGTACGCATGACCTAACCGTTATCATCGACCATAGAGAGCTGGACATCGAAGATGAGGTGACTTTCTCAGGGTTCCAATCGAGGTTGAGGATTGACAGGATCGGGTCCTACGGGGATGGTCGATTCATCATGTGCGCTTTTGCTGGCAGCACGAGAACTTTAGGGAAAGCACCTGGGAGCGGGGGGCTCAGTTGCGTGCTCGATACCTCCTTTAGTTTTCCTAGTTAGTGTTATAGTTTTACAGGGACGTAAAGCCCTAAGGTGGGAGTAATGTAAAGTCCCAGAAATTTCAAGGAATTTTTTTTCCTAATTTTGTTTGGAATTTTACGAGTCTGTGGCTTTAAACCTGACTTGATTCCGAGGCCTGTTGTGCTCGGAATCAATTTCCGAAGTTTAGCTTGGGTACGTTCAATGAATGAAAGAGCGGGTTTTTATATCTTTTGAACCAGTGCTCAGAATTGAAAACTGAGGGCACCGATGAAATCACATCGCCGGTAATTGCTTAAGGGGACCTTTAACGTAGTTTTGTCTTAAGCAGGTTGAGATTTAATTTTTGGGGAATTAGTTTAAAAATAAATAAAATTGGCGTGTGAAATTTTATTTATATCTACGGTGGTTAAATCCTACAAAGGGGAGTTAAGGGTGGGACCCACAACCACCTAACTAACCTTGTGTGGATATTTGGGAGGTGGGGCCCACATGAGCCCCAACCTTCCACCTTCCATAACACTTTTCAAACCCCTCATTAAACTCCCCAAATATCTCCCTTAAACCCCTTTTTTCTTAATTAACTTGTTAACTCCTAAACTCCCCGATTAATGAGAATTCTTCACCTCCCTCTTCCCCTATTAAATGCATGCCAAATCTTTTTAATTAAGGAGATAAAACTCTTAAATTAATAAAGAGTTTGATTTATTTTGAAATGGAATGACACTTCTATAAATTGGGAGAGCTTATTTCTTATTATGGGGTTGGAAAATATTTTGTGGGGGAAAACTCTGGAGAAATAAAAATTGGTGTTCTTCTTTAAACGAAGAACATCGTCCACTCTCGATGAAAAATTTCTTCGATGAAGAATGTGAAGTCACCGACAATGTGCCTTCTCCTCTTCATCCTCCGCATCAAGGGAGGAGACACCACCATGAGTAATGTCTCCATCGATGAAGACACTTCCTCCGACATCAACGAAATCGGCACCGATCTTCCGCGATGTCCGATCATCGCGACACTTGCCTCTTTCCGCAGATGACGCGCGACATCTTTGAGAAGTAGGGGTTAAGTTCAATTTTATTTAATTAAAATTGCACTTTGTTTTGTCGTTGACAATACTCATTCTTTTGACCGATTGTTATCAACATGACGGGAGGATGTCGGACCGCACTAACACGGTTGATTATCCTCCCCTTCTCTTGTTGTTTATCATTGAAGCTTGAGACAATGGCAGCGCGGTGCTGTTGCACCACGCGGGAATGAAATAGGGGTCGCGACCGAGGTGGGCTGTGATGATGATGCACGGCGTCGTCGCGCCGCGCCGGTGAGGCCGAAGGAGTCTGCATCCATGGTGGGCTGTGGCAGAGGGGCGCGACGCCGTCCCGCCAAGCTAGTCGGATGGGAGCTGCGACCTTAGGCTGTGGTGGTTCAGCAGGAGGTGGCTGGGCTCGACTGGACGTCGGCGCCACCTAGAGGCGGGACCCCCCTCGGGTCCCGCGGTTACACAAGGCCAGCCTTAATGGATGACCGTTCCAGAATAGCCGGGGGTTGAAACCCCCAGCCAGCGCATGGGGAGACGCCGCCCCCTTTGTGCCCCGCTCGGCCGGCGCCAAGCCGCCCGCACTGGGCTGGACCGCCAGCACCGGAACGGACCGCCATCGCCGAGCCGGACCGCCCGCGCCGGGCCGGACCGCCCGCGCCGGGCCGGGCCACCAGCGCCGGGCCGGGCAGCGCCAGTTGGGCTGGGCCATGCCCAAGTGGGCCGGACCTAGACCCGGGACGGGTCGACCCGGTTCGGGCCGACCCAGGGGGTATTGGGCCGGGTCGGACCGAGCCTAAACCCCATATTTTCGGACCAGGTTCGTTCAAACACCCATATCTTGGGCTATGAACCTCGGATCGATGCACCATTAGTTGCGTAGGGATTCTTTGATCGAGACGGTCATTTTGGTATATTACACTCAAGCTTTCGGTGAAGTTTGTGTACAAATGGGATGATTCGAACACAGAACCAACAGGGCCCTCGGAGCGGAAATGGTTATAACTTGAGCTCCAGATGTCCGATTGACGTATCGTCGACTTTGTTGGATTCCTTTTGGTGAGACAGATCATTTTGTGTACTTTATCTAAGGTATGGATGTAGTTGTAGTATGGATGGGTTGGATTGTACCTGAAATGAAACCAGGCCCCTGGAACAGAAAAGATAATAACTCTTAGACCAGACGTCCGATTGACGAACCATCAATGGCATTGGTAATTACGTTAAGAAACAGTCCCTATGAGTATACCCTATGAGAGTTCGTGGGTAAAGTTGAGTTACGGTTGGGATGGATCGTACACGAAACCAACCGGCCCCCCCGGGACGAAACGACTAATAACTCACAGACCGAGCGTCCAATTGACACACCGTCTACTACGTTGAGACCTCTATGACGAGGTGGTTAGTTGTGATTCTTCTTCATGGAACTTTGTGATACTTGGAGTATCGACCAGTAGCTCATAAAGCAGATCCTCCCGGAGACGAGCATGCAGAGTACGGAGACCTAGTAGCTATGGACTTGACGACTACTTGACTGATTCGACTTAGAGTGAGTCGACTAGCCCAGTGGACAGAGCACCCATTATTTGGTGGCAGACCCACGGCGGACGGAGCGCCTGGTAGTTGGTAGTAGTCCCACGGTACTCGACAGAAGAAGTACCTCTATAGGCTATTAGGGGAACTGCTACTATGTTTGGGCGGCAGACCCCTGGCAGGGAGCACTACTGTGTTTGGGTGCGGACCCGCGGTACTCGACAGGAAGAGTAACTCAACAGTATAAGGTTAGTGAGTAGCTCCTCGAAGTCGTGATAGGGCTACTGTACTCGATAGAGGAGGAGTTATCCAGCAGTTGTGGTTTCGGTATCATTAATGAAAATCCTGGTTTGATCTGAGTCAATGACCTTGGTGAATTTCTCATGATTGAGATGGGTTTCTTGATAACTTAGGTATATGTATGGGCATATACCTAAGTTGTGGTTATCTATTTATTCCATATCTGTGTGATACCTCATGATTGAGATGGGATACTTAATAACTTAGGTATAAGTATGGGCTTATACCTAAGTAAGGGTTATCTATTTAGATCCTTCTTTGTGGTTATCCTTGTTGGATTTAGTGAGACATTGAGGGTCTCGAGGTCCCTACTGAGTATCGTTATACTCACCCCAGTACGGGCTATGCCCGCACCTCATTGTGTTGGATGTAGTTGACGAACAATGCTGACGGAGGCCGTGTGTTTGAGGACTGGATGACACCCAGAGGTGGACCTCACGATGAGTTAATATCTGGGGGTAGACATCACGATGAGATGGTACTCGAAGGAGGTTGATGGGTGAGAGCGTTGAGGAGGATATATGTACCTACCCTTCAGGTAGGATCCGTGGTGGACGATCCAAGAGCTGCACAATCTGTACCTACCCTTCAGGTAGGATCCGAGGTGGAAGACCCAAGAGATGCTTCTATTTTCTAGCTGTTTGTCTTTTCTGTATTACTTTTGTTTAATTGTAGCTGTACTTTTCAGTGGGGTTTGTATTCTGGCCCATTTACTTTTCAGCACTTTCTTTTGTACTTAGTGTATTACTTCCTCTTGTACTCTGTGGTGTTTGTTTACTTTTATAAAGGCAATGCCTTCCCAGTTATCGGGATTTACGCCTTTGGTGCTAGTCGCCAGCCCCTGTCCTATAAAAGGTGGGCTTGGGGTAGTCACAGCATGGGCCCCGAGGACGGGTCATGACATTATGAATGTTTTCATGACATTATTCATTTTTGAAAAGGATATGAACCCCATTTTTTTCTATATGTTCCTTATAATATGATAATGATTTATTTAATATGAAACAAATATGTATGGATGATGACATGTGTGGTCCTATATCTACCTCAAATGCATTTTTTTATGTTTATATCCCATGCGATATTCATACATGGACATCAGTAGTTTTTTCACACAAACATGAGAGTAATGAGTTTGCAAATTTTTTAGGAATGTACATTATGATTTTTTCCTCCTAGTAATAGAAATAATGAGTTTTTACACAAGTTTTTATTATAATTATGTTTATTTTATAGTTTACTTATTATCCTTACGACTATTTTATAGTCTCATATATCATGTCTATTGAATCATGTTTCCATACTCTTTTGATTAATATATTTTGTTATGAAATTTCGTTTTCCACTAATCATGTCTTAAAATCTATGGGATTTTTTCTATAAATTTATTATGTATATTTATTATACCAATATGATAATATTATTATCACCTATGACATTTTATTATTATCACTTATATATATATATATATATCCTTATTGAGTATCTAAACTCACCCCTTTATTATGTTTCAATTTCTCTGGGTTATAATAATACTTAAAACATAAGATGTGTCTAGAAGAATATCATGTATGGATTATTTTTGTAATATGTTAATGAATTATTATTGATTATGTAGATTTTTATATAGTGTAAAAAATGACCATTTTATATAAATAATCTGGGTTCTATTAGCTAAATATTTACGAAAAATCTATAATGTAGTTCACGTTAATAGATAACTATAATATAAATACTACATTATTTGTGAAATGTAATTTAATTATGGATGTTTATAAAATACATGGTATAAATTTTATCAATTTTAAAATCAAATATAGGTGTTTGGTATTGGGTCCCCTTATGGATAAATTGAATAATTGAAGTGAATGCTGATTTTTATATAGTTATTTGATATGTATTCCACAAACCACTATGTATCCTGAATTAATTGAAACCATTGCACAAAAAGTTAATATAAAAGTTAATATAAATTTATTTATATTATTTTTAGGAATTAAATAAAATGATTTTTTCATAGGGTTAGATATAAAATTTAAAACTTGATGTGAATTGATGATAACCCCCAAGATAAAATAGTAGAAAATTGATGAAAATTGAATTTTTAGTTGGGAACTTGATGAGTGATTTGGAAATAAAAATATATATTACTATTATAGGAGTCAAATAACATGTATTTATTGAATACTGAGGAATTTTGATCCTAAAATTTGATTATGTTTTTGGGAAACAATATATTATTCCTCACATATATATTAAACTATATTGTATGAAAATAAGGTTATATGAGATGAACCACTCTAAAAAAGTTGGGGGTCATGTGGGACAAGGATGTTGCCATATTGTTTTTTATTATAAAACAAGAATGATATTATAGTTCGATTAGGGTCATAAAATAGGGATATGGGTTCCATGTGTTTTAGGGTCATACGATAGGGACTGATTTAAATAAGTTTAACGTAATGAGTAATGGGCTTATAAAATAAAACATGAAGCGATAAAATGTTTTTATTGAGAATCTTGGTATTGGTGGAATACATAATACCCTCTAAATCCATTTTTATCAAGGTAGAATATCTATTTAGATCATTTATATTATGTAAGGGTTTTCCAATTTTTTGTTGAGTTATAAGGGCTATTTTTAAGCATTATGAAAATTTTTAAGGCCACCACCCATTCCCCTTAGATAAATTAGTTGTGGAAGTTCTTTCTATTGAACACTTGTATGATATAATTATGATGATATTTAATATTATTCAATTATGATAACCTTTTATCATACAATTATTTGGGATCATCATTAAAAATATGGGATAGTTTATTTTTATATAGTTTTGAAAGACCCATGTTTTTCAGGACTATGAACATATTTAGAAATATGATTATCTTATCCAGATTCTCATGAGGCATAAAAATAACTATTTAATTGATAATAGGATCAAACATAAATTTATTGACCAGTATTTTGGCCATAGGATCAGGGTTTTACCTTTGGATAAGAGTTTGGTAGAATTATGAGAACTAATAATTTTCAATGAATAAAAAATAAATTACTTTTAGTTAATTAAATATTAATTTATTTTAATGCATAACTTAAATGTTATATTTCATATGGTGCATCATATAAATATTCCATACTCATAATTTACTTTAGAATGGGTATCTCTTAGTTGATACGTAAACTCATGTCAGGCGGTGGGGTGGGGTCTGTGCCCCTCTTGTTTTCTTTTCTTTTCTTCCTTTACTTTTCCTCTTTTCTTTCATCTAGTACCCATTGAATCTCATGTACACCCACTATGTTCTTACACCTTATATTAAATTTATATATAAAACGGATAATTAGAGAGAGAGAGAGTAACACCACATGACATTACAATGTTTTCCTTTTAGAATAAATTGAATACTCTCACTAGCATGATTTATATGAAATACCATGTTAATCTTATGCTATACCAATCATTAATAAATTTAATGAAACACAATTTTTATCATTATATACATGAAAAAGTAAGGCTCTATTATGTTACACTCCATAATGACTATCTACACTGACTTACTTTACACGCAAGGATGAGTTTTTCCAAAGAACAATATATTATTAAAATATTATTATTTAATATAATAATATAAAACCTAGTTCCTAAGTTGGATATTATAAATATGATTAAATATATTTTGAAGAAATACTTTCAAATTGATTGGTTAAAAATTAATTAAAAATGAATATAAAAACCAATTGGATATGAAGTGAAATTTTTAATAAAAAACATGGATTTACGCTCATAAAAGAGATTTTTCTTATTGAATTAAATTAATTAATATTAGTGAATTGAATTAATAGAATATAAATATTATATTTTTATTAAAATATTTTTTAAATCGATCCAATATATTATATAGGCATAATATAAGAAAAAATCAAGTTTTATGTTAAAAAATTATATTTGTCAAAAAAGTCAATTTTCTTGACATTGAATGGAACACCTATATTAAAACTAATTTTTGAAAATTTAATAAATTTTATATGTAAAAATAAATTTTATTTTTGAAGGTGTAACCTAAAAACTATCTCGGGGTAGATTTTTGGTATTTTTGTTTTATGTTTTGTTTTTTGATGAATAATGAAAAATAAAGAATTTTAATTGAAAATTACATTTTTTATATATAATTTATGCTATTAATATATATTTTAAATACGTTTTAATGTTGAATTAGTGGAATTATACATAAATTAATCGAAATTAGGTCATTTTAATCAATTTAAAATAGATTTTTGATATAAAAACATCTCAACCTTTTGAATATTTTTAATTAAAAACCTTATTTCTTAACCCATCCATAGGATTAAATTTAAATTAATTTCTTGAACTTATATGATTGTAATTTTGGAGAATGGATTACATATTTGGAATATAATAAATTTATAATTTATATAATGTTGAAAATATATTTTACAAAAATTATTAATGAATGTAGTTAAAATTAAATACAATGATTAAGAAAACATTAAGCTTAAGAGGGGACTAAACCCTAATTCTAAGAGCCAAAATGACCTAGAAACACATCCAAAACACATTTTATGGGCATATTTTGACTCTATAAACCCATTTATTGATCTTGGTTCATTATTGGAGGTATATAAGGTATTGGATACCTCTGAATAATTTTTATAATATTATATTTATAATAATTCTACTCCCCCTCCACTATTAAAAGACATTCAGTCCCCCCACTTCATCCAACCTCACATGCCATTTGGTGTAACACCTTGAGTATTTGTGAATATTTTTTGGAATAAATTAATTTTCATTAATGTATTTAATTTCATTATAAACAAAGTAAAAAATTATTTATATGTTACACTACGTTAACCTTTTGATATAAGAAACAAAAACTTGGCTTGCGTTTCATGAAACACCGAGTATCTATGAAATAATTTTTTTTATTATTATTATATTATTTAAAAAATATAGTTATCAAATAGCCATCGAAAATAGTAATACGAATAATAATAAATAATTCATGAATATTATTTGTAGTGTTTTTATATAAATAAATCATAATGATAAGAAGGAATATATTTTTTATAAATTCTTTATATGTTTGAAAATACTATTTTTATAATAAACTTCTTCTTATGCCCTTATATGACCAATAATTAAATTAATTTTAGAAAATATTATATTTTTTTATTATAAAATAAAAATATTTTTTGAACTCATAATATAAAAATTATCTTATGATTATTTTTAGGGATTTATCTAGAAAACATTAATTTTTGATTAATTGTGAAAATACTGAAACTTTTTTGAAAACTGATTTTTCATATAATTTATTTATACAGTAAAATTATATTTTAATTATATTTTAAAGAATAATTAGATAAAAAATATATAAAATAATATAATTTTGGCCATTATATCCAATTTTAAATTTAAGTTGGATTTAAAATAACTTCAAACATTTTAACATTTTTATTAAAAAAACACGCTAATGTGACACACCTATGAGATTAATTTTAAATTATTTTATTCCAATTCATTGACTGTAACATTGAAAAATGTATTAAATAATTTTAATTATAATAATTTATAATTTTTAAAAATTTCAACTTATTTCTTGAAAAAAATATTAGTGAAACTAATAAAAATTAATTATAACGATTAAGGGGAGGTCTAGCGTAACAAAAGAAGTAAACCACAAACTTAAGGCCCAAAAAGACCTATACAGTTATTAAAATGCAATTTTATGTTATTCTTTTACCATATAATCCATTTTATTGGATTGGGTATATTATTTGTGCCACTTTTCATGTATAAAACATGGGTGGAATTTAATTTGCAAAAATTTAGAAGAATGACACTATAAAAAATAACTCACCTCTCCCACATTAAAAAAACTGTCAATATAGTTTGGTTCAAAAAAAATCTGGCCATATAGATCCTAAAAATCCCTATTCTAAACTATTATGCCTCACCTTGGGATTAAATACATCCTAGGAAACCCTTTAGTGCAAACCAAAAGGAGTTACCCAAATTAGAGTATCATTCTCCCTCAAGATACTTTATTTTATATACATTTTGCACAACCTAAAATCTTCTTATTACATGTTTATATTATATAAAAAGTATCATAAATATAATAATATTTCTTATTATATGTTTTCAACCAAAACTTACACACACATCCATCTAATGGGTAACAAACTTACCGCACTTGTGTATAACACACTACCACCTCATGAGACAATTGTGTTCATTTATTATTTACCACATATCATGGTTTGGTATTATGATGTAAAATAGAATTTTATATGATATATATTATATTAATTATATATTTTTGTATTGGGAATTTTTATATAACATATAGTTTCATGCTTTTCATTTTTTATATATATGATAATTATGTTTCGGGAAGTGAGGAACACCGCCTCCTCAAAGCGATGTGATTCGTTCATACTCTAAATGTAATGTATTAAGGATTGATTTGGTGAAATTATATTATATATATATGATATAATAATTCTTCTAGAATGATTATATACATCTGTATATATCACTTACATTCTTTAATTCAATATGATAATGAAATGGAAATAATGTTCTTGTGTACACACGACCAACCGCCTACAGGAATTGTGTATTTAATTTCATAATTCTATATATTATATTTTATTTTAAATTTATATATAATGATTATATATTTTTTTAGATAATTATTTAATATATATAAATGATGATATATATATGAGGAAAAAATAATACAAATTAAGACACGTGTAAAAAAATAAATCAGAAATTACCCAAAGAGTTTCCTTAAGATATAATTGATAACATGCATGAAATATAATGTAATAATATAACCATATATGGTAAAATATTTAATAATATGGTTATATAAAATATTTATAATAAAAATTTATTTATAGGACATGAGTTTTGTACGATTATGATGAGAGTCAAGACATAATGTATTTGGATTTCTAGTCTCACTTTTATTTTGTGAGTGTTATGCCACAATCACCACTCATTTCTTTTGTGTGGTGTGTATTATTCCCATGAACATATTCTATGATTATAATTATGAAATATATGGTTATTTTTATATCAATTTTATGACATCACATTCAGGGGGTTTATGATTCAAAATGTATCAAATCGGTAAAGTAATTTCGTCTCAATTTGCCTTTACTGAGACACATGGAATGAATTTAAAAAGAAGAAAAATTTCAAAAATGATTTGAAAAATGTTTTTAAGAGGGTATTTTATGTTTATTTTCAAGGAAAAAGGATTTTATAAATGTATTATGGTTTTAAAATAATCCTTTATATGTTTTCACTGTGTTTTCAAGAAAATAGTTTTCAAGACATTTTCATGCTTTCTTTATATTCATTTATGTTTATTTAAAACTAAAATGGGTTTCCAAAGTTTTTATGTTTAATTTTTTATAAAGTCACTATTCTAATATGGTATTTGAGTTTCTTCTTGTGTAATGTATAATGTATTTTGAAAACATGATGTAATGTTAATGTATGAAAAGTGAGGGTCTGAATACATGGATTCAAAGAAAAAGTTAAATAACCACTGGAAACTAGGATCAGAAAACATAACTGATATCCCAAGGAATATTTCTAATGATGTTTCTATGGATGTCTCTAAGGGTTTGTTTAAGGATGAAGAAAAGTGTAGGAATAAGGCCTAGAATTTTGGTAATGGATTTATTTAATGGTTTCCTAGAAATAAATCACTTTCTAAATACTAAATGTGGTTGTGGATCTCAAAATAATGTACCAAAGGGTAATAAATCTGATAAGGTGTGGCGGGCCTGACTTGAGCATAACTTGATATATGACAATGATCCTTGATGCATACCTGGTTTGACACTGTCAGAGGATATAATATCGGAATTCATAAACTCTTCATGAAAAATCATAAAGAATTTAAAAATAATTTGGATATGAATAACCTAGGATAAACCTATATTGAAATATATTAAGTAAGGTATGAAATGTTTTACATCCTATATGTGGGTTTTCATGATTATGTGGTTACTAACTAAAATAAATTTTTCTTACATTATTATTTTTTTGTTTGTAGCCAATGTTCATAACATAAAGAAACCACATTAATGGTGACTATGATTGAGAATAAAATGATTATACTCCTGATAAACTGAATTCTATAGGAGATAGAATGAAAAACCACATTATTATGCTCATAATATTTTCTCAAGCTATGAATCATACCGATCTTCCAAACAAGAAAAGGAGGGAATGATGTTTTATTTAGACTTTCTTAAAAAAAAATTCCAACTTATTTTAGAGGGTCTTATAATACAATCGTTAAAAAACACTAGATATATACCACTAAAAATATATAATCCTTTCTCCAATGTTCGGATCATGAGAATGTAATTTTGGATGATTTTTGGTTAGAAGGTGTAACAGACCAGTGATGGCATCTAGTAACGAATATGAAGAAGCAATATGAAATTGAATCCCTGGATTGGGATGAGTTATAGAATTTATTTATCAATAAGTGCATTCCTTATGTTCTTTGTTAAAATATGGAAAACTAGTTCCCTAAGATAAAGCAAATATATAATGAAACTTTTAGTACCTACACTGAAAATTTCACAAGACTTACGAGGTAGTATTTTAAAATAGTTACCCTACCAAAAAGTGAATTCAATTGGTTATTTAGTTCCCTATATCCATTTATTATAAGGAAGTTATCTATAAGAGAATTTATTAGCTATAAAGAGATTGTGCATTGTTCTATCTATGTTGAAATGGATGTTGGTGTTATATATAAATATCATGTTTTTAAAAATAAGAGAAAGATATTGTTCAAAATAAAATAAAAAAACCTTGAATATAAGTATAAGATATTTTCTTTATTCTCCATGTGTGGAAATAAGAATAGTGGAAGTTTTATTATGGGTTATAACAAGCTATTTATGTATGTACGGGATGGACATTAGAAAATAGATTTCCACTCTATCAAGAATAAGTTAGTTAATGATAAAAATAGAGGAAAAACTATATAGAATATACCTCCCACACTTGAGTGCTTAAAGTATTGGGAGTATGGAATTATGATGACATGTTCTTAAACCCAAGGGTTGGTGATCATGATTAGTGTTAGAATCCTCTAAAACCAAGGGACAGGGGGAAATCTCATTTGATCACTATTTCTAAATAGGGGTTATATAACGATGTGTTGAAAGGTAAACAATGCATCCAATCTAGAACTTCTAATGTATTATTTGATTTTGGATCTACCCACTATTTCATATATAAATAATTTTATAAGGGTATTATGATTCCACAAAAAAGATTATATGTGGAATTATTAGTGGAAATACTTATTAGTATGAAAACTGCATCTCAAGTCTATGATTCCTCTTAAATTTACATTTTATGGACTATACTTTATAAAAATTGTATCATTCTTCCACTCATTGAATTTTATGTCATCGTAGGTATGGATTGGATTTTCCACCATAAATACGAAATCAATTTTTGGGTAATGATACTGTCATTTTATATTTCAAACCAACCAGTGTTCATATATCAATTTTATGATAAGTATAAACATAATAATGAGATTACATGTAATTTATGGGCTTAATTACCATAAAATGGTCTATTTATCTCAAATGGTTTGGGGGGAAATTGGCATTGATGATATTCATATTGTTCATGAGTATTTTTATTATTTTAAGAATAGATTTATAGATTTATTCCAAAATATAATGTTTATTTTTTGATAGATATTATACTTGGTCACATATAAACATGAAAGACTCATTATAGAATGGATGTAATTGTGTTTAGGGAATTGAAGACAAAAATCTATGAAAATCATGATAAGGGATTTATTCATCCATGTGTTTTTAATTGGTGTTCACCTATTATCATTGTGAAAAAAATAATGATTGGTCAACGAGACTTTTCATTTATTATGGGCAGTTGAACATGATCACAATCAAGAACATATATTAACTTCCACACATTAATGACTTGATTGGTCAACTTCATGGATCTCAATACTTTTCTATGTTTGATTTTTGTTCTAGATATAATCAATTGAGGGTCATGAAATGAAATATACATGACATGAAATTTCATTATATGAATGGATAATATTAATATATACTGATGCCTTTTGGTATTACAAATTCCCCTGTTATCTTTTTGGATTTGATTAATAGAGTCTATAAAGATTACCTTGATCTGTTTTTGGTAGTGTTTATAGATGATATTGTTATCTACTCTAAGGGAAAATAAGAGAATGGATACCACTTGACAATTTTGATAAAGTATTTAAGGAAGGAGAAACTCTATGAAAAATTTACAATGTGTGAATTTTCACCACAAAAGGTTTCATTTTTTGGTCACAAAATATAAAGATATTTTATAACAGTAGGTTCATAAAAGATAGAGGATATTGAATGTTCTCTTTGACTAATCACAATGTTTGAGATTCAATGTTTTCTTGGATTAGAATGATATTATCAATGGTTTTTGGATAATTTCTAATGAAAATAGAATCCTTTGAACAAGTTAACTTGGAAGGGTGCCAAGTTCTTTTAGAGAAATGTATGTGAGGAAAATTTTAAAGAACTGAAGAGATGGTTTATTAGTAAACCTATTCATACATTACCATGTAGTGTATAAGGGGTTTCAATCTATAGTGACGCTTCCAAGAAGGGATTGGGATGTGTTATTATACAGAATAACATGGTTATCCCTTATACATCCCAATAATTGAATAATGATGATAAAAATTAACAAGCTCCTGCTTTAGAGTTAGCAGCGGTAAATTCTTCACTAAAGATATGGAAGAATTGTCTATATGGATAATAGTGTGATATATATACTAATCATCAAATCCAAAAACATATATTCACATAGAAGGAGATGAATATGTTCTAAAGAAAATGGTTGGAGATAATAATGGATTATGACTGTTCAATACATTAATACCTTGGAAAAGTGAACAAGGTAGTCTATGCTTTGAGTGAAAATATCATTCTAGGTTATCCATGATGAGGATCACAAAAGATCCAATACTTACGAATCTAAAGAAGATTGATTTAGACACGCTTAACAATGGGGAAAAATATTATTTTTTTTTCAATTGAATGTTCAACCATCTATCCATGTAAAGATTAAAAAGATAAAGAATGAATATGTATAGCTAAAAGAGATTGTTATAAATTTTTCTGAGTTTAACCTTGATCAAGTCGAAATGATAAGGTTTAGGTACTTTGTATGTGTTCCTTCCATATCATATTTGAAGAGCTATCTTCTAGAGTAATATCATAAATCTTCATTCTCTATTCATCCTGGTTGTATGAAGATGTATGGATATTTGGAGGGACACTTATGATGGGATTACTTGAAGAGGGATATATTAGAGTTTTAATCATGATTTTATGTATTCCAGCATGTTAAAGAAGAAAGAAAAAAATCCTAAAGGGATATTGCATCCATTACCCATACATGAATTGAAATGGAATAACATCACCATGAATTTTTTCATTCGACTCTATAAAACATATAATCTTTTTAATGATATATGTGTAGTATTTGATCACCTTATTATTCCAGGACACTTCATTACTATTAAAGAAGACTTCTCACTAGACCTTATTTCTAGGATATACATTATTTAAGTGGTACGTTTTCCAAGAGTGCCACATTATTTTGAATATGATAGAGATCCAAGGATAAAATAAATGTTTTAGTGAAGTATTCACAAGAATATGGTATATAATTGATTTTCGTCAATTCATATAATCCTCAGATAGATGGTTAGTATGAAATATCCATTCAAACCCTTTAGGATATGTTGAGATATTGTTCTTTGGATTTAAAAGGAGTTTGGGATCAACGTATTCCTCTAGTTGAGTTTTTTTAAAACAATATCATTTACTCATGAATTTAGATGTATCTTTATGAATACTTCTATGGGAAGTAATGTATATCTCCAATGTGATAGGATGGTATTGGATAATTAATGGTATTGGGACCAGAGATAGATGAAGAAATGACATGGAAGGTTAGAACTATTCAGAATCATATCATGACATCAAAATTTTGACAGAAACTTTATTCTAATTACCAACGACATGATCCAGAATTTGATTTTTTTGAGAAGGTGTTTTTATGAATCCCTCCTTAAAAGAAGGTTATAGGGTTCAGGATGAAATTCACACTAATCCATAGATATATCGCCCCCTTTGAGATTCTTGATCCTATCAGAATAGTGGAATACATCGTTGAAATTCCTCCAAATATCTCTCAAGTCGAAGGCGTGCTCCATGTATCCCTCTCGAGGAAGTACATACCTGACCATTCTTATGTACTGAACTTAGAGGTCATACCACTAGAGCATGATCTTTCTTTTGAATAATAACCTGTTGGAATTCTAAATCGTATAGAAAAAGTTCAATGAAAAAAGACCACTCACATGGTCAAAGTTATTTTGGAGAAATAACCACCTATAGGAATATATATTTAATATTGGGGGTATGATTTGGAAAAAATATCCTCATTTTTTTGTATTACAATTACAAAATTTTGATGTTGAAATTCATATAAAGGGGGTAAAATTTAACACCCTATGTTTTTGTGAACACTTTTTATATAAATTAATTTCATCTAAAATAATTTATTTTATGATATACTATGTAATATTTTATTTATACACTACACCAGGTTAACCTTTTTTTATACACAACACCAATTTAGCTTGCGTTACATGCAACACCGAGTTTCTACAGTTTGAAATTTTTTTAATATTTAAACGTGATAATTATAACATAAATGTTAAAATTTTTAATATGAATAGTAACATGTAATTTTATAAAAATTATTTCTATTGGTTTTATATAAATAATATATATTTCTAATAACAAAATATTTTTATTAATTTCATCATATGTTTTAAAATACTATTTTTATAATAGAACTACTTTTTATGTCATTCTATGAATAGTAATAAAAATAAGTTTATAATATTTTTGAAATTGAATTTTAAAAAATAAAAACAATTTTATAAATAAAAATTTAAAATTTAGATTATTGGTAATTTTTAAAATTTTATTAAAAAACATCATTTTCGAATGAATAGTGAGAAATACTGAACTTTATTTCAAAACCAGTTTTTCATATAATTTAATTATATAGTTAAATTAAATATTAATTTTATTTAAATGTTTAATTAGATAAAATAGAAATCAAATAATTTAATTTATGTCATTATATACAATTTCACATTTATGTTTGAGGTAAAATCACTTCACACTTTTGAACATTTTGTAAAAAATATACTTTCATGACATGTCTATGAGATTAATTTTAAAACTATTTCTAATAATTATGTGATTGTAATTTGGAAAAATCGTTTTCATATTTAGAATTAGAAAAATTTAAAATGTATAGTAATATAAAATTAGTTTTTTGGAAAAATATATTAGTAAATTTAATTGAATTTAATTACAGTTATTAAATGGAGAATTAATATAACAATGGAATAAACGTTATACTGAAGGCCCAAAATGACCTAGAAAAATGTTCAAATCACATTATATATTTCTAGTTAGACCCTATACTCAATTTTAATACATTTTTTCCATTATTGGAGCCACTTATTAGGGGACAAAAGAGGGTTGAATTCTCCTTGTAAAAATTTACAAGAATACTACCCCTCCTCCACTATAAAAAGGAACTAAAACCTCCCACTTCCCCAAAAATTTCATGAAACTTTGGATTGAACATGATATATACTAATATGTCATAAAAATAACTACCCCAATCCTATAATCCTAAACATGGGCATAAATCCATCCAAGTAATCCCATTGGTTCAAACATAAATGTGTTACCCGAATAAGAGGTAACATCCACCCTTAAGATCATTTGTTTTATTTTCATTATCCCACACATAAAAAATTATTATTAAAAGGATATATTATAACTTAAATACCCTAAATATATTGAAATTGTTTAATTAAAATGGTTATACCTACACTTACAGACCCATATATCTAATGGTTATCAAAGTTATCGTTATTGTGTACGATGCATTACTGCCTTATGAAAATATATGGTTTGTTTTTCTTTTAAAACCTATCATGTTTATTAATTATGATGTAAAATATGTTTTTATAATATATATGTGATATATATGATTTATATATGATTATTTATTTATTATTCAACACATACCTTCATGATTTCCATTTTCTGTAAATTTGATAATTTTGTTTTGGGGAAGTGTGGACTACCACCTCCATAAAGTGATGTGATTTGTTCACACTCTACAAGGAATGTATTAGTGATTGGTTTAGTGAAATAATATAATGTATATTATATAATAATTATTCTATAATTATTATATATATTAATACATTCCATCTAATTTCTTTTTTTAGCATGATAATAAAACAGAAATAACATTCACGCGTACATATGACATACCATCTCTATTAACAGTGTATTCTATTTAATCTTTCATTATATTATAGATTATTTTAAATACATATATAATGATTATATATGTTTTTATATCATGGTAAACATTATGGAAATGATTATAAAAGTATTAGGATAAAAAATATAACAAATTAAGGAACATGTAAGAAAAACAAATTTAATATTACCTGAAGCATAAACATAGAAATGAATTTTTAACATGAGTATAATATAAAGACATAATAAAACAATATATTTTATTAAATATAATAATATTATTTGATAAAATATTTATAATAAACTTATATTAATTATGAAGGAGGTTTTTATGAGTATGACGAGAGTAAAGACATAAGGTAAAGGGATTTCTTGTATCACTTTTATTCTGTGGGATTTATACTATATTCCCAACTCATTTCATTTTTTGTTGTGTATATACTTCACTTGAAAATATTATATGTTTATTATATATAAATATTTGTGTATTTAAATATTAATTTTATGACCTATATTTCATTGGGTTTATTTTTCTTAAGATACAAAATTGGTAAAGTAGTTTTGTCTTAATTTTATTTCCTTGAGACGCCTACCATGAATTTTAAGAAAAAAATGTATTCAAAAATTTTTTAAAAATTGTGTTTAAAGATTATATTTTAGGATCATTTTCAAGGAAAATGGATTTGAAAACTATTTTATTATTTTCAAAAAATATTTATAATATTTCAAACTGTTATCAAGGAAATGGTTTTAAAAAAGTTTTCAATATTTATTTATATGTTTTAATTATTATATTCAAATAAAATAATTTTGAAAAGGTTTTATGTTTAAAAAAAATATAATAAAGTATATTTTACTCATGAATCTTTTTTAAAATATATATCAAAATTATTTTCCTTCTATGATGACAGTTGTTTATATTACTCATTCCTTTTGAGGGAATGTTCCAAAAGTTCCATTCATATTCTTTCTTTGAATGGTTTATGTTTTAATGGTATGGTGTTAACGAAACCTATTTATCATTCACATGTAACATGTTTATGAATAACATTTCTTCACCATGAGTTATATTCTTATGAATATACCTTTTTTAGAGGTTATTGTATTGATGAAATGATTATAAAACCTATATATTTTTCCACATGTTATTATATGATAACATGTATGGACCCGACCCATGAGTGCCAGGAGCCAGTTCCTATGAGACATGATGTACCAAAATTTCATTACAAAAATTTACAAATGTTACATCATGTCTCAATATTACAGATGATTGGGAGGTTCAGGTCCTGGGAAAACTAGCTTGCATTCTGAAAATTCATTGGAGATATTATTGAAACCTGAAAATTTTCATTTAAAACATAGGGTGAGCATTGAAATACCCAGTAAGGGGTTTTAAAAATACTTAATACATCTTTTGAAAAACTAATTTAAAAAATAATTTCCCTTATTTAATATAATTATTTTAGGAAAAACAACAAAACATTTCAATGGTTAATATAATAAAGTTAAAGAATGTCATACATAAGTAGTTGAACATTTATCTGAATAAAACTTGATGAAAAATGCATGCTTGTATAAAAATTCATGAATTATTCCAAGTAAAATAGGAATAACATGCACAATATGAAAGTACTACTGAGCATGAAAATTATCAGAGTTGTGCATAAACAATATCACTATAACTTATAAAAATGCACAATACAACATGATAAATGTAATGCTAACATTTAAATTAAAATTATGGAAAGGTAAACTGATCATGCATCATCACTGTCTCATAATATTCCATGTGAACTTTAATATCATACTCATAGGTAATGGTTCTATAACCAAGGATATTCCTCCAGTCGAAATAATCACTTGGTTGGTCTTATACTAAAACATAATGAGAAAATGTATACTGAAGGACTCATGATATCTATGTCAAGGCCTTGTACCATGAACTAAGGGTAAAAAACCAATCTGATTGTCTAGAGAACTATCGATGCATCAAGGAGCTTAATTTACCAGTCTCTAACCCGAAGGGATTACTTTAACCAGTCCCCAACCTGGAGGGCTTACTTTTAACCGGTCCCTAATCCAGCAGTCCAATACATTTCTCATATTTCAATATGGTCTAATATTCAAGGTGTCCCATACCACTTTGAATATTTAATTTTATTTCTCATTACCCAAGGTATCCCATACCACTTTTGGTAATTTAGTTCTTAGTTCATTATCATGATATGTCAAATGCATGCATGATGATCAATAATATGGGCAAGGACACCATTTTACAATTGGTCTACAAATACATGACATTAAAGATAAGATTGCAAATAAGGAATAATTAATCAATATCATGCATGGTTTAGTAAACATTCTATGTTCACATGATAATTACTAAATCACATCAAATGGTAGGGTTTGCCACAAGAAGTGTTAAATGATAACTCTTTAAAATTCCAACACATGAAAATGAAATACTTAAAGAAAATGCTTGACATTAATTATTGTGATATACATGTCTTTCAAATTGAAATTAAAACATAACCAGATAAACCAGTAATAAACACTACACTAGGTTTAACAACAAATAATAAATGGTTACTACATGATAACATAAACCCATAAATTATTAGTCCTTAAATATAAATTTAAATCAGGCCACAACACATACTTTTAAAACATGAAATACATCAAGGGTACTTGTTAGAATAACTTCTTAAATTAAGCAAGTTCCTTGTTGTACACTCATGAGAAAAACACATATAGGCTTGGAAAAGTAGACACTAAAACCTTATGTGTCAAAACATCAACTAAGTCCTAATACGTATACTTGAAAACGGGGTTGTGGAAATTAAACTTATAAATACATATTTACATACCCATATATACACGAAGTGTATATATGGGGTTTTCACACAATAATCAAGGTTCATTATAATTCCTTGAGTTATAAAAATCTCAAACCACTTATCATTTACATAATGGAAAACTACAACCATTTGAGAATTTAATATTTATATATATGTAACTATAAATACATAACTACCTAAGAAATATGGTTTCATACCATAATATGATTACACATAAACCAAAGACCTAGTTAGCATCCAAAATATCATCTAAGGATGTGTATTTATCTCTTATAAATTATGTTTGATTTGTATTGAACACATAATTATATTTAAGAATATTGTCTTATATATATACAAGGTTTATAATAAGAATATGTATGTTAGGAGTAGATTCAGAAATAGATTTTATATAATTATTATTATCAAATAATTAATCCTATGGAAATCTTAAAAGTAGTTTTGTATGGGGTACTTATATACATACATCTATTCTTAAACACCCAAAAATATATATATATGTGTATATATATAAGATATATGATAGAAGCCTTTGAAAACAAAACATACATAAACAAATTGAGTTTACAAACCATGAACAACATTCCTGGAAGCCCTTAAACATGAAGGGTTTTATGGTGTATACATAAATATATACATGATTTAAAATTATTTATATATATAGATTTTTTTCACACAGGTTATAAAATCGAAACCTAAAAGAATCATGACTCTCATGTCATTTAGGAATTACCAGACTAAATCCATACACCAAGTTTTAAAAGAGGAGGATAATCGATGCTCATATTGAAAACATATATATATTTATACGTATATATTATATAAACGACTATACTCTAAGAGTGTATATCGGGTTTTCCATCAAAAGGAAAGTGGATATCCCCTTACTGATATAGAGGAAAAGGGTTCAGACTGACAGAAGAGGAGGATGATTTAGACGAGGGAGGAGTTTGCTAGAAATCCTGAGAAGCTTTTGGGAGAGGTTGAACCCATAGGGTTAATTTTATTGGAAGTGGATTTAAAAGGACCAATAGGTCATGGTTCAAGCTTCACAAGGGTCCCCCTGCCTGACTACCAAGGAAAAAACAAGACTTTGAGTCGAGTAAAAAATAATGAAAATATAAATATGTATATATATATATATATATTCTATATAATCTTACCCGAGGAGCTTGAATTGGGTGGAAAAGCGTTGAGGAATTAGGGGGATTAGTTTCATAGAAATGTGAGGCCAAAGGTACCCTTGGAAGGTGATGGGTGTGCACGGGCCGAAGAGGAGAAGTAGAGGAGGGAGGTGGTCATCGCGATGCCCACTGGTGTGGATTACTGAAGAAGACGACGATACAAAGGATAGATGGATGGTCCAGATCATTCCTGGCTGGATCAAACGGTAGTGGGTTGTTTATGATTTGAGATGAATGCTTAAAAAGGAAACAATGGCTAGGATTAGATTTGGGAGAGATCAGATGGACATGGGAGGACGCGTGGAGTCTCCCCAATGAAACCCTATGCGCTAACCATCTGCACCACCGCCCCTACTCACGCGGATCCCCTCTTTCTCCCCCTTTTTATATTATTATGTATTTTTTTTATTTCATAAGTATCATTTTTCCCATTTTTTCATTGTTGTTTTATTTTCCTTTTTTTGGTCCGTTGCGCCTAACCCTAACTGGGTTTCCTATTTTTTTCTTCAATCAAACCATTATATTATTATAATATTGTTAATATTATTTATAATTTATCTTTATTATATTATCATATATTATTAATAACATAAAAAGGTCAAAATTGAAACATAACAAAATACATATTAAACATATTTTATCAATAATTTTAAAAGTGAAAATTATTATTTTTAAATCTTTATATAATATATATATTCATATATTTCATGCTACATACGTATAATGTTATAAACTAGATTGATAATTGGATATGTATTATCATAATTTGAAATTTTGAAATGTAATATTACACATATATATTATATGATTCAATATAACGATAATTTTTATCAACATAACATTCATATTGGTATATTATTAATCATTATATTTAAATAATTTTATTATATATTAAGAATGTTAATAATATTATGAAGTATTAATCAAATTTATAATCTAATAATTGTCACATCTTTGTTTATATATATATATATAACCCATATAATTATTCATATAATGGTTTATGTAACTATATACATTGCTAAAATAGTGCAAAATGATGCCATCAAGATATTTTAAAATAAAAATCATTGATTTCATGAATAACTACATTATAAAATTATAATTATATAATTCAAAACAAATATAAACATAATTTAAGAACTAAATATACCGGGTTTTCAGTTAATTATCAAATGTGTCCAATAGCTATATTTATAGCCATTAGTATTGTATGGTCACCCTGAGGAAATGGTCAGATTAGTGTCTTATAAATCCACAACTTTGGGTGTCCTAAAACACAAGTTTATTAAAGAAAATGTTTTGCATCATACCTTTGGTGCTTAGTGTGGCTACGGTGGCTTCGACCACTCTTATGTTTGTTATGATGGATACTAAGGACCCCTATCATCTTCTTGGGGTTCTGGTTGTTTTGAGTGGTCTTCCAATAATCTTAATAGAGGTTTTAATTCGTATATTTGGTTATCTTAATTTCCCATTTTATCTCAGTGTATTGTAATTACTATGGTGTTCCCATTTGAATAAAGAGCATTTCGTTCATTTGTGTGTTTACTCTATTTCATTATAAATTAAAATTTTATTATTACTTTTCCATAAGAAACCAGTTTTTTCGATTAATGGGTAACATAAAATATAAAATTTACCATTATATGAAACACATATTCTTGGGATGTTACATTACATATATATGATACCCATTTCATTTCACGTTGTATTAATTTATTTTTTATAAATATTTGGGAAAAGTATATATGGATTTATTACGAGATGGTTGGGACGAATAATTTCCTCCAATTAATTTTATAATAATTTATATCTCATGTGATAATGATGGGATTCTAGTCAAGGGGCTTGATCTAGTATGGGAATATGGGAAAACCAAATCCCTTACACGTAAATTACTATAACTGTGGATCGTGGTGTGTCACACCATGTTGGTGTAGTCACCATGAATATAGGATATGGTTAAACATGATCCACTATGGGATGTTGGGGAATCCCAATCCACTATGGGAATATGGGGAAACCAATACACTGTTGGAATATGGGGGAACCCAATCCCTTATAAGGATCAGACTGTGATTAGGGATGGTGGTGTGTCCCTCCTTGTAGGTGTAATCCCCATAAAGTTCCTCGATAAGTTCTAGAAATATTTCTTGACTATAGGGAATGATATTATAGGTTTTTTATTCCATAATTCTATGTTTTATTCGTATTATCTACTTTCATAGATTATTCTCTTGATTTCATTATGATTCATGTCTTATGAACTGTAAGTATTTATGCCATGATTTATGTTTGTTGACATTTGAAATGTAGGGTATGATATTTTAATGTTATGATGACTTTAAAATACAACTTATTAGCATGTTTTTGCATACATATGTACCCTTTTTACCCTTACTTGGAATATTACATCACCCATTTTTATGTTTACTTCCTTAGGTTATAAAGATATATATTATTTATGTGGTGTCTGAGAAGGTTTATTGTCATGAATAACCTATTGGGAGATGATGCATCTCACTTATGTAATAGTGTTTATGCTTCCATATTTCCAAATGAACCATAATAAAATATTATTTAGGTGTCTTTCTGTGAAATTTATTTTTTATTCCGAAAAAGTGATATAATGTAAATGCATGAAAAGATATGGAATCTGTATTTAGATCATCCAAACCCTTCCCAAATAATCATTTAAAATCCCTCCCATCAACATAGATGCATCACTTTGGGTAGAAATAAATCCAAGAAATTACATTGGTGAAAAAAAAGGAGTTACCAAAAAAAGAGGATGGTAAAGAGACATGTGACATGTCAGACTCACGGTAAGATATTTCTATCTCACATTTCACATCTTTGAGATAACTTTCATATTCACCACTTAATAAAATTTTCTGGTTTATATGCTTCCTCTTTTGATATATTATATTAATGAATCTTTTTATCTTTATGTTATTTAATGTTTTATATTGAATTATCTCATCCAAGGAGTTTTAACTTAAATATTACCAATTGGTAAAAGTTATCTTACAATTTATCATTATTTTATAATTGTAAAATTTACCTTAAAAAACCACATTCACATAATCATTACTCATTGAAAATTATATTTCATTAGGATATATTTATTCTTATATGATGGATATGATTTTTTCTTAAATCATATACCATATTAAAATGTGGTTCTTACATAGAATGTTACTTGATTTTTTGGGGAAATATTGGTAAATATGTATCATTCAATCGAAATGGATATTTGATAATGATCATTTTTTATGAATTAAAATATATTACACAATATATGAGGAATGATTTGGACATGAAATAGAAAGATTTTGGACCTGTTAATATAATCCCCTAGCTGCATTGAATGTCTCATGAGACAAATTCAATTGGACAAACCCTTTGTATTTGTAACATGTATGTTATAAAAAATAAAATGAATGGTCTTGATAGTTGAGTTATGGTTAGATAAAAAATTTATTTTGTACCATGTATTTTTTAAACTATCTTGTGAATGGTCATAATGATAAAGGTTTCATGTCCCCAGGAAACATGATGTCTAATATATAATCATTGAATCTATTTAAGTTATTATTTTTCCTTGAGATTGTTTCTTTGACATTATTAATTGGATATAGTTCATTATCAGTTTATTTATTAAATGGAATGTGTTTTAGTTATAGAAATTTACATACAGATTAAGCCTTATCAAACTATTTAACTATAATGTTTGTTTATTTATTTTCCTTTCAATTTTACTTATTCTTATTGATATATTATTACTTCCAATGTATGCACACCGTTTGAATTTCCACTCAACATTATTTAATGTAAAATTTCCCAAGATATGAAAATGGATTCCAAGAATGAGTTTCAATGATGAGTTTTATTAGTCATTGATATGTATTAGATTTTATTTTTTATTTCCCAATATGATATGGTTTTAATGTATGCCATCATGTATTCTAAAACTGATAATCTGGTCAGTTGTTTTAGATTTTATTCCTTTTAATCATTAAAATTTAATATTATAAGGCACTAGTTTCTTGATTCTAGGGTTGGTGAATTATAGTTGGTATCATCATAAGATTAGTAGAAACCGTGGAAACTAAATTTTGGAAATAAATATATTAGACAACATAATCTTATGATTGACCTAACACAATATTTTTTTTATTTTATAAAAAAATCATCATTAAGGACAAGTGGGAAACTTATAGAAATCCATGCATCTAGAATCACCAACAACCCAAACAAATTGAAAAAGCACAAAATACATCATATAAAAATTTCAAAATTCCAACAAAATATTTACATCACATTTTTTCTCTATACCACTTTATTAGTAACTGTTTTTCTAAAATTTAAAGAAATGATTCATTTTAGGAAATCAAAATTAAAAATCAGTCGGAAATTAGTATAAAATAATCATCATGACTATCATCTTCCTTGACAAATTAATAGCCTTAAGTTGAAAATCCTGACACACCATCCATATAAGCACCAAACAAACCCAACACCACCAGCACCTGATGAATTTCCATCGAATCCCACCAATCCCAACAAGAATCATCCAAATTCAGTAGCCACTAATGTAAACATTAATCTAGGGAATTTCATTAAATTTCTATAGAGTGAATCCATCGACAAATAATCATCTTTATCATCACATCACCATCAGTATATAGATGCAATAAATAAAGCGAACCATGAAGAGTATTCCAGGAAAAAACTCTAACACCCGATCAACAATGCACATGAGGAAATAGTATCATGGGATAATGAAGTAAATAATGATTTTCCTAAGTATTGAGGATTTTTTTGGACATAAAAACAAGATGAAAACTTAGAAAAATATATTTAATTTTAAAACGAAAAAATAATAATTTTTCGACAAGTAATAATTGTGGAAATAATCACCCTAGTTATTTTTCTTAAAATGAATGGGTTTTTTGTAAAATTATATAGAAAAAGGCTATAATGATTATCATTGTAAGGATATGATTTTTTTTCAATGTACAATGATTCATCTACAAGGATATCAGGAAACAAAAAAAATCTATTTTTAAAGTGTCAATGGAATATAACTAAAATGAGTTTAATGAATCAGGATAAATCTTTTTCTACTACCATAGATAAAGAGTAATGATTAATATTAATGTCCTTGGATTCATAAATTATATCATTTTTATAAAGTACCTATCATGGGAATTATTAAATATATAATTATTGTACTATAGTACCTTTGATTGAGTTTTTGAACATATGTTAAATGGTACTAAGGGAATTGATTCATTATCAAGTTAATTTTTTTGGAAAACACATGGTTGAGGGAAAGATAACCCATAATATGTTCCTGATGCTATGATAATGATGTTTGGAATAAGAGATGTTTGATATGGATAAAGTAAATTTTATAGCACTCACTAGCGTAGAACTGATTAATGATTGTTGTTTATGTTATAAATTGTGGAGTTGAATTTTTTTTATTTATATATTATATCCAATAACATTGGTTTTACCTAAGTTAGATTGAATAATGAATGTTCCCAAAATTAATTTATGGTAATTAAAGTAATTACCATACAAGATGAAGGTATTCACATCTTTGAAATGGGACAAGTAATATAATATTCATGTTGATTGGAGGATAATGATATGTTTATTTTTTAAATTCAGTGACCTTACTTCCAAAGTGTTGGACCATAATATTTGAGAAAATTTAAACAGTTATGAAATGGTTTAAGTTGATCTTTGGGTGTGGTTTTAATAGTTAATGCATCAAGTGAACAAATGATGGAATCTATGATAATATATGCCATAGATAAAGGAACAATCAAATGATAAAATTGTTTTTATAAAATATAAATATATATAAATTTATTTATATTCTTAAATAGTGGAATAATTCATCACATCTAGGAAAAACATTCTTGAAACAAAAATTGTTTCCTATTATATACATTTTTTAATATATTAATGACATTTTTGATAATTTGGGTTAAATTCTATGTGTTCATCATCTTTAATATGAACATGTTCTCTACCACTCTCTATCAGAATATGATATTTTGATTTATCTTCAATGTATATGTTTCACCAATTTTCTCTTATTAGAAATCATAGCTTTGTGGTTACCTTCACATACCCTATTCCTTCTTATTAAGAAGTTGTGTAATGAACCATATTTATGAAGTGAGATTTTCAATAATATTATTTTTAAATATAAAACTATTTATAAGTAATATCAAGTTAAAAAAACAATGGCACAATTTAATTATGTTTTGGATAATATAACACCCCAAAACCATACAATATTTTCCTTTTTGAATAATGTTTTTTGTTGCTAGCATGATTTTTGTGAAACACCACAATTTTTTTATGATACAAGAAAAATTGAGATATTATTTGAACCATAATTTTAATCTTTATGTACATGGAAGAATGAGGAGAGATTATGTTACATGAAACAATGACTCTCTAATGACATGTGTTACACTCATGGATGAGTTTCAAAACAACAATATATTATTAATATATTATTATTTAATATAATATAATTTAACAATTAAATTATGTAGGATATTATGAATATAATTAGGTAGCTTATAAAGATATATTGTTTAATTTACAGGATACAAATTAATTATAAATGAAAATAAGAAAAAATTTTATATAAAAAGAATGTTTTTATATTAACAATTTTTATTTTTACAAAGGGTTTTTTCCTCAATAAATTAAATTTAATACTTTTAGTGATTCATATTAATGTAATATAAATAATATTTATTCAATTAAATAGTTTTTATTTTTTGAAATATATTTTATAGGCATAAAATAATAAAAATTCACTTTTATGTTTAAAAATTGTCTTTCTCTTAAAAGGAAATTTTTCCACTTTTTAATAGAGAACCTATTTTAAAACTAAATTTTGACACTTATAAAATTTATATGTCAAAATAGAATTCATTTTATTAATTGTAATATAAAAATTATATAGGGGTTGATTTTTTTATTTTTTTGTGAAGTTTTATTTTTTTGATGAATAGTGAAAATACTGAATTTTATTTGAAAACGACATTTTCATCTGTACAATTCATATTCTTGAATTATATTATAAATTGGTTTTAATGTTCAATTAGTCCAATTATAAATCAGTCAATCCAATTTAGTTCATTTTAGTAAAATTCACATTGATATTGGGTGTAAAAACATTACAAAATTTCGAACATTTTTACTTTTAAAACCCTCTTTTTCATCCCATCTATAAGATTAAATTTAAATTAATTTAAGACTCTTTAGTGATTAAAATTAAAACAATTGGCTTCCATATTTTGAATAATAAATATTTATAATTTTTAGTTGGGTAAATGTATTTTCCCCCAAAAACATTTCTGAATGTAGTTAAAATTAGTTATAGAGATTAAGCTAATATTAAGCTTAACATGAGAATAAACCATAATCTTATGGGCTGTAATTACATAAAAACATTTATTGTCATATTTGGGCCATAGACTATATTTTATCAAAATTGGTTCCTTATTGGAGGCACATGAGATACATATAACTTTTAATAGTTTTTACCTTTATATATATACATGAATGCCACTCCCCCCTACACTATAAAAAGGGATTCACTCCCCCATCTTCATCACACCTCACAAGAAATTGGGATGGTCCAATTTCTGCCAAAGAAGCTCCCAAAGTCCCTCCCCTAAAACAAGAATCCTCACTTTGCATATACATAAATCAAACTAAGTCTTTTGGTGAACACCAATTCAAGTTACCTAAAAAAGAGAAAGATAAAGACACATGTGACATGTGAAACTCAAGTAAAGGGATTTTCATATCACTTTATATATATATGAGATAAATTTCATACTTAAAATTTACTCATTATTTGTGGTGTATCTACTATTTTAGACATATTATATCATGAATCTATTTATATTCATAGAATTTAATGTTTAACAAAGAATTATCTCATCCAAGTATTTTTTACTTGAATATTACCAACTAAAAAAAGTTTTATTGAAATCCCCAATTCATTTGTGATTGACAACTTTCCCATTTAAAAATATCATTCTGATAAGAATTTTTCATTTTAAAATTATATTTCATTGTGATATCCATATTCTTGTTTGATGGATATGATAATTTCTTAAACCATATATAGTATTTACATATGGGTTTCACATTGAACGTTATTTGATTTACTGAGGAAATATTAATAAATATGTATCCATTAATAAATAGAGTTATATGATATGGAATTTTTTTAAATTAAATTTAATTGATAATTTTATATATGAGAAATTATTTGCAGATGAGTGACATGGGTTGGTGACCAGTTAATATAATCCCCTCAATGTATTAGTAGTCTCACAAGAAAAATTCAGTTTTAAAAAAGCAATGCATTTGTAACCAATATGGTTTAAACACTCCTATGAAAGGTATTGATGCATGAGTTATGGTTTTACAAACCAAATCAGATTTTACCTAGAATATTTTAAATTATGCTACGAATGGTCCTGATAATAAAGGTTTCATGTTCCTGGGAAACATATAATCCAATATTTAAGAATGTACTTAATTTCAGTTATCATTTATCCAAGATGGGTTTTATTAGACTTTATCTATGGATATAGTTATTTATAATATTATTGATTTAATGGTATGTGTTTTAGTTATATATGTTGACATATTTGTTATTCTTTTTTTAGTTGTTAAATTTAAATTGGGTTTACTTATTTACCATTCCAAAATTTGTATTTATATTGATTCATGATTACTTATGCTTTACACATACCTTTACTGATCATTTGAGATCACCTTTATTTTTTTCCTTTCCCCAAGATATGATGATGAATTATTGGAATGAGTTTCTTGGATTTAGTTAATTAGTATTTTTCAAGTATTATGTTTTATTTTCTATTTCAAAATGTAATATTGGTATCATATATGTAATCAGGTATTCTAAAACTAATAAACTGACCAGACCTTTAGTATTTAATTTCATGTAATAATTATAATTTAATAAATTCACTCACTATGGACATAATGGATTGGAGTGTTATAGAGAGAGTTATAGAGGGAATAAGTGAGGTTCTTCAATATATCTAGGTAGGAGTTGGATGAAAATCTAGTAGATGCAGAGTCTGAATATAGGAAAATATTCAGTAGATTAAACCCAGAGGTAGGAATTTTTTTTACCAAAAATTACTAATTAGTTCATTATTTATACATTTAAGCCGCTATAATAACTTCTATTGATCCCCATGGGGTTGATCTATGTCTAAACGGTGAAAATGTGTGATTCTAGACAATTATAGGGGTTCCTAATAGAATAATCCCAATCAGATAATGTATTGTTCTATGAACACACACAATGTATTTTATTAGTTTTGGGGAATATTTGTTTTTAAAAGTATACACCATTTTCTTAGAGTACCCATATTTTTCTAGTGCATGACCATGTAGCCAATTATATGACCAGAAAACTCATATAGGGGAAATTGGTCATGTAGGGCACAATGTCAAACCCAATATGGGGGCCATGACTTTTTATAAGTACCAAAACCAGTAAAAAACATGGCCTCAGGATGTGTGGTACATGAACAAGAACCTCGTATAGGGTAAACATAGTATTCATGACATGCACTCCATGTAGTTTTGTTTTTCATGCCGAATTCGGATAGAGTGCTCGCCTAAGTGGGGCTTTGAGAGTATATTCTATGTACATTGGTATACACATCGTGCACTTTTTCCTTACCACCCTATATATGTTTTTTATGGTTTTATAATCTAGAGTCAGAATAAAATGATGAGTAGTCCATTTTGATAATTTCTCTACATATATCATTATTTTAGAACCATTGAGGTGTTTGGAGGTATTCTACAAGGAGTTTTAGGGATAATAATTTATGTTTGATTTGTTCATCCACTAATAATTGAATACATTCATCCTTGGTAATTTAGAAATGGGTTGAGACCTAGTTGAGGATATTGAAAATGGATAATGTATATGGGATGAGATTTCCAATGTCCTCATTCAATGTTTTCTTGTGAGTTTCCATGGTTGTCAGGATATATATATGACTTGAGGAAATGATAGGTTGGGCATTAGAGCCAACATTGGGTGAGATAATGATCCGAGATGGTCTATAATCCATCTCACTAGGCCAATAACTTTTTTTATTCCCCCTTTTGAACAAATTCCTCATGATGTTGGCCCTTTTTTGGACTGTGAGGCCAAGAAATTTTTGAGAGAGGGTTGTGGGATGTGTTTTACATGAGATACTAGTCTGTCACTAATGATCTCTTGTAGGATGTCTTTTATTATGTAATTATTCAATGGATCCCATGTGGGATGCCTCCTCAAATAATTTGACATAGAAGATACCCCGTGGGACCACTCTACCTTTTCATTCCAATGATACAAAGAAGGATTACTTTGATTAATTATGAACCTCAAGGATCTAGAGTAGGATTTTTCTCCTAAGTAGACTTAAAGGATCAAATGGGGGAATCATTGGCTAACTAAACCTGAATTAGTGAATTATGGTTTTTGATAGAGAAGATATCATGTGTCACCATAAAAATAAAACCAAACATGTAATCAAAAGGGTATGTGAAAATAGTGATGGGTTTTTGTGTTCGAACGACCTCAGTTTAATATTTTATTCTTTCAATAAATTATTGTTGATGAAACTATGAATGTTATATATTATTACTATAGTTTTTTATGGTATTGATGTGATGTAATTGTAATTGGAATTAGACACCCTAATTTTTTATTCAAGAATTCACTTAGTTAAAGCTGTATCATTTATTCTTCCAGCCATACATCTTATAAATCACCTAGTGGGCCTGATATGATATGATTATATGTTGGGGATGCCCATTAGTACTTCATGGGATCCTAATTTTGATCCTATTTTATTGACTATTAATTTATCAAGATATAAAAAGCTATATACTTAGATCTTTCTTATGTTACACCTTGATAAATACATAGATTGATAAAACGGAATGCCTTGGTGGAATTAAAGTTTAAGTACAATTTTATTTCACATTGGGTAAGATATATATTCATTATATGGAATTGATTGTATGGGCTCTTAGGTTAAGTGAAATTATATTACACTTTGGATTGAAAATTGGATTTCTTATACATAATTACATGGATGGGATTAAATTACAAAAAAATTAATGTAATACCTGATTACTATTTAGTTAACTCTAGTTATATAAATAATTAATTTCATGGAACTTAATGAACCCAATATCATTATCATTATACATTGAATCGTTATTTATATATCTCGAGTCCATGTTTTATTCAATTAATGTGAATTTCATAGATCAAATCTAATGTTCACCGAAGTAGGTATGGTCAATCAAAATTATAGATATAGGGATCATCTTGTTCAAATACATCATAAGCAGTATCATATCCAAAAAATTGTATTTTTAAAAATATTTCCACTCGACCAGTTTCATAATTCTAAGGATAAATTTTTATTTTACCTTAATTATTTTTATTGCAGTTTTGTCTTGGCTAGGATAAGCATATTTCAAAAGCATGAGATTATAAAAATATATTATAGATTCACCATTGGGGGTTACCTACAGAAATTATTTCTCACCCCCAATATGGACACCTCAGTATATGTTCAGACCTTATATATAAATTCAGGTTGACATAGCTACATTATGGATATGGATGAGGCCGCATTTTTTATGATCTAGTAGAGATACTCATGTTCATTTTTATGAATGATATGAAGCATCTTAAGAATACATGGAGATATAGTATGTGATTTAGATCAGATGTAGTATTAGAGCCTTGATTTTTTTATTTATATTTATTTTATTTACACAACTATATTCATGGATAACCTAGTGACAAATCGGTGTTGTACGTATGACAAGGCTATTCCTGAACTATCTATATTTCATATATTAATAGTGGCTTGTTGAATTGATGTAACTTCTACAATATTATTATTTTCTATAATGAATGATGTTTTGTTATTTTTTCTTTTTCTTAATGTTATATAATGAAGTAGTATCCCCATAGAAACACCTTAGATAATTAGTACTAGATTATAGCCTCTAGAATATGGGGATTCATACATGAGGCCTTGTAACCCACTAGATTGTTACTATTTATAAATTGATTTGGTTCAGGATTTAACATTGTGGCATTAAATGTGTTTCTTTTCCGATTGAATTAATATTTGGGATATGGTAGCTAGGATTATTCATAATTCATCAGATCCTATGTTGGACATCTGACCCGTGCATTAATAATACAAATTTTGGTTAGTTTTCCACATTTTTAGGGATATAGGATTGATATTCTTGATGTGTGGTATTACCATTGTATATCATTTTCTCTTTAAAAAACACACATTTTGTGTAAATTTTAAAATTTATTATACATTCATGGATCTCAGCCAATTTTTGATATTCTAGGGTTGGATTTGGAGTCATTGATGGAATTGGTTTCTCATACATCATATTTGGCACATAGGGTCTATATGTTATATGCCATCCATAGTGTGATTTATTTTCTTGATGATTAGGTAAACTATATAAAGTTTCAAAAACAATGTAAATGATGTTCTCCTATATAAGTTATTGGCTTCATTCTACTCATTCAAACCAACACACACACACACACAGAGAGATATATTTATATATATATATCATTCTATTGTGAGGTTATGCGAATCTACGACGAGGCTTTCAATGATGAGGATTATGAATCATTATTTCTATAATAAAGGTTAAATGACCCTAGTTGGATAATATGGAACATTATTACCATGTGTTAGACCCATATTAGTGTGATGTTACATAGTTAAATAATTTAATGTGTTAGTGACAACCTATCTAGTGTTTTACCATATAGCTCTGAAAGAAATAATACTTAACTGAAACTCATTCATGTTTTTCCAGAAATATCATTTGATAAATTTTTGTGCATGTAATTTTGACCCTCATTGGTCGACACCTGCAGCTAATTACCTTTATAGTATCCACTTTAAGGGTTTATCTTTTCCATGTGTTGTTAAATATATATTCATAAAAACCTACAAGGTGTTTATCTATCTAAATTTCTATGATATTTTACTCAACCAAATTTTTTTAATGGATATATAGTTGGATCCTCTACTTTGATGATGAATGAAACCAAAATTTTTATTGTGAATTGATACCTTAATGTTATTACTTCCATGTATGGATGCCATGTAAGGATCCATTCATTATCATATATATACATGATATTGTGACCCATGAGGAAGCAGTCCCTAACAAGGACACACATAGAAGATCTAGAACTGGTATGACAATGCTTGGATGGAGATTATATATTGACTAGTTTTTAACCATCAAAGGTTTATGTAATCGTTTCCTTCTTTCAAGAGGTTTTATAAGCACACTAGTGCCCTGTATTAATATTTGTTTGTGGATGATGAACCATGATATGTGACCTTAATGAGAGGGTGAACTATGGGCTTGGTGGTTGGACCAAAGGTCAATTTTATGAAAATTTATTCATAAGGGAAAGATGGGAATCTTAGAGGCCCTTAGTTTCTACTAAAACCCCTTCGAGTTAGAAGTTTGTTTTATTTAGGAAAACCTATAAGAGGAGTTGTCTAGGCTTTGTTGATTCCTTTTTAAGATGTGATGATTGATATATTCTTAAGGTAAGAAGATAAAATATTGGGGATTGGGTTGTCCAATATAAGAATGATTATTTTATTGGTTCTTGAGAAGTACCTAGGTTGGATTTATATTGAGAATGACTTCAGTGGTTAGGATTGTTCAGGTGGATTTCCCTTTAGACTAGTGTTTTTGTGGTTAGAAATATTTTTTTATAAAAGGTAGAAAATTGAGACTTGAATAAATCGTTGTGAGTTTTCAAAATGGAATAAATCACCGCATGAGTGCGGTACCTAATTTAGATGTCGAGTTCCATGGGTTATTCATACTTTTTAAGACTATCATTCAGTGTGGAATTTTCATCATGACCCTGATGGTGATCGAATCATGAGAGAATGATATTTGTATTGAATTGGTTTGTATGTGATTATAAAACTACTATTCTAGTAGAGATATGAATGATACATTCTAGTTGCACATGGTACCATTTGAATTACTAATTAGTTATTAGCTATGTGTGATCAATGGATAGTTAGTTTTAATGAAATGTTACATGAATGTTTTCTCAGGAGTTATGATTAAATGTGAAATGTACCTCCATAGTAGAGGAGACATTAGGAATGGATTGTGTGTGGTGGTATGATTAATTAGGCTTGACCGTGTTCAGGTATGGATATGACACTAATCATGGATCATTATGAGTGGTAGATGTTTTGTTATAGAACCAATTCAGGTTGTTTTCGATTAGTGTTTTGAGTTAATCCATATAGTAGGGAGTTCACCATTAGTTGTTTTTGGAGGTAACCATCTTTATGCGTTGAAATTAATTTTTTTCCTTTCGAATAATTATCAAAACAGGGAATGTGTAATGATTTGATATTGCTGTTTAGCCCTTGAGAATGAGTGGTTTTTTCTACACTATTCATTGTGTTTTATGATTGATTGAGTGTGGAATTTGAATCATGGAGTTTAACATCAAAGCGACAATAAGGGTATTCCTATGGTGGGGAGTATCACATCAGCCATTCGTAAATTTCTTCTATGTTGGAGGAGTTGTGAGGATACAAGACTTTTCATTTGATAGTAAATATATTATAGTTTCTAAGAAACACATTTTGAGATGAAAATTACTATTTAACACCCAAGACTTCTCTAGGGTGAGAAGGGATATGGGGGAGAGGTTCTAAAGATCCGTTTTTTAGATGGATTGATTTTGAAAAAATAAGAAATTTTTCTCTCATATTCTCATGTGGGGTAAAATTGTTTATTTCTCCAACTATATGTCCACTGATAATTTTTTCTTACAACTCCATTTTCCTAGAATATGGGTTTTTCATAGGAAAAGATATTGGTGGAGTTTGGATCACTTCAAATTTTAATAGAATAATTAATTTTTAATTAATTAATTCTTAATTTATTTAAATCAATTAATTTAGAAATATAATTACAATAGAGTGTTAAATTTAGATTTTATCTTTTTCTTTGTCTCTCGAATGAGGTGTTTTTCTAAATCAAGGATAAACTAATGTCAGGAATCACACCCCCTTTTTTGTTTTCTTTTATTTTCTCCCTTTTTATTTTGTTTTTTATTCCCATCACCCTAGATTCTCATGTAAATACCCTATTTGATCACACTTTCCATAACCTAGAGTGAAAATAGAGAGGTGTAGAGAGAGAGAGAGAGGGAATAAGGGACGTTCTACTTTAGTACTCCAGAGGAGTCTGATCATTGTTTGGTAGCTACAGAGCCTAGATACGAGTAAAGCATTAATGGATTATACCCAAAAGAAGGCCTTTATATGTTTTTTTCTCTGTAAACCCCTATCGAGTAACTAATTATTAGTATTTTGGGACTGTAATGAGTTTGAAGGACCCCCATGGGGTTGTTCTTTGTTTAAATGGGGAATTCTAGTTTTTAGGTGAATTTTAGGGGTTCTCATTTAGGAAATCATGATCACATGGAATGTGGTTCTATGAACGCACGTAGTGTACTCTTCATATTGGGGGAATATGAATTTTTATAATTTCACATCATTTACATGAATTAAAGAACATGTTCAGGTACTTGTCTATGTGGTCCAGTTCATTTCTAAACATCCCGTGTATGGGCACTTGGCTATTTAGGGTTCACTGTCAAACATTGTGTGGGTTAAAATCCATGTATAATTACACGAAAAGGTTAAAAATAATATCCTATACATGTGTGGTATAAAATTTGGTACCCTATGTTGGGTATATGCAATTTACATGAATTATGTGATTTCTACTTTAATTTAATATTCCATGTCTAGCTGAAGTACATTCCCATGTAGGACTTTGAGAGTACAAGATGTGTACTTGACTATAGACATCAAGTAGTTCTCCCTTTATATATCATTTTAGGATTTTTAATATTTTCACACATAAGAGTTATAGTTGGATGAATTAGTATTCAATTGTTAGTGTTTTTTCATGTATCTCAAAATTATTGAACAATTTGGGCTGTTTGAGTACACTTAAGAAGGGTTTTGGGGGGAAATAAATATGATGTATCTGTTATTCCACTAAAAATTGAATAAAACTACCTCTAATAAGTGAGACGTGGGTTGAAGCCCATTTGAGGGTTTTTAAAATGGATGGTGGACATGGAATGAGATCACTAATTTCCTCTTTTTATGCTTTTATGAGACCACACCAAGTCTATGAGACTGAGATACCACATAAGGAAATGATAGGATGGGTGATCAGGATATCCTAGGGTGAGACCTTGATCTGGGATGGCCCATGAAACATGTCTCTAAGCTGATGATAAAATGGATTTTCATGTGAGTAAATTTCCCTCACATGGTGTGCTCTTATTTCCCTATGAGTCCATGAGATGTTAGAGATAAGGTTTTTGGATGTGTTTACCCTGAGATACTAGTTTATGACTACAGATCCTGTATAGAATTCTTCCTTTTTCGTAATACTTCCAAGGATCCCGAGTTGGATACCTGTAATTATAATATAAACTAAAGTATCCCTTGTGGGATGTCTCTTTTTTTACTTGGATTCCATGTATCCTAAGATGTATGGATTATCTTTGTTATGTAACTTGAGTATCCCAATTAGGATGCGTCTCCTATGTTAATTTCTGGGATCTAGTGGGTGACCGTGTCACCGACTGATCCTAAACAATTACATTATGGGTTGTAGTATAGTTGGTTGTGGGTTTAACCTTATAAAACAATCTAAACATTTAGGTCGAAGATGATATGGAAGTAGTGATGTGTTTAGGGGTTTTCCATCCTACCTCTCTTATTTTACACTTTATATCAATTATTGTTAACATAGTTGGGATTTCCATATGTTCTTCCTAGATTTAGGCCTATATGCATAAAAATAATTGATTGGTTTAAAATATTTATACCCTCATACTTTTATTAAAATATCCACTCAGTAAATGTTGATAAAACTAAACATCGATACTATCTTCCTGGAACATAGTCTATGGGTCCTAATATGATATTATTCTACAATGGGGATGCCGAGAGGTACATTTTGGGATTCAATATATAAGAATATTTTATTGAATATTAAGTTATCCTAATGTCCAATGATAGATCCTCTGATATATATTATCTCATGCCTTGAGATGTACTTCGATTCCCAATACAAAAATTCCTTGGATGGGATCACATGTTAATTGTAATTATATTTAAACTTGAAAAATACTTTGATTAAATATAAAAAATTCATTATATGGGATCATAGATTAAATAGAATTATATTACACTTTCACTAATACTATAATTCCATATATGGAATTCCTTTAATGACATCATAGTTAACAAAATATTTATGCTATGCCTAATTTATATTAATTTAACTCTCAATTAATGAATCAATAACTTCACAGATATTATAGATCCCTATAAGATTATTTTTATACTTGGATGAATTTTTTATGTTACTCAATTCCCATTTATATTTATGTAAAGTGGTTTTCTTAGTGGTATTCCATTATATACTGAATTAGATTTAGTTAATTAAAATTATACACCCAGGGATCATCCTTTATATTCACAACATGAGTTGTATGAAATCCATATAAATTCTTTTTTTAGGATGTCCAGTCAATTGGATTCATAGATCAATGTTGTAATTTTAGTTTTATATTATTTTGTTTTATTCAAATTATGTATCAGAATGGTTGGTAATATTTTATGTTCATTAATTTATGATAGTATATTAATGTTTTTCCATTGAGGGTGCCCTATTGAGATTAATTTTCACCTTTTATGTGCCCCCATTGTATGTGTAGACATTATTTCTAATTTTAGATTGAGTATGGAGGCATGGTGGATAGGGCTATTTCACAACATTGTATGATTGAGTGTAGCTACTACTGTTAATTCTTATGAGTATTCTATAGAAGATCAACAATATCTAGATACCATGAATATTGTTAAACTCAATGATAGAAGTGTATGAATATACCTTTATTTCTATTTCTTCTACCTAATCTTGAATAAGTATGGTCAGACCAGTGGGAGATTAGTTTTGTATGTCTGACATCATTGTTTGGGATATTAATGAATTTCATCTATTTTTAAAGACTTTTTTAACTTTTTAATACTTTAATAATATGATAATTTACATATGTGAATGATGTTTAGTTATTTCCTCCTTTTCATACTCTACTTTTGTGGTCATTATCACCCCATTAACACACCCTAGGCCCACCTTTCTATTCATCAGCATCTAGAAGATGGAAAAGAGACTATTAGATCATATCTCCAATGATTTTAGCTAATATTTATCATGTTTTGTAGGAATAAATGTGAAATATATGATCACACATATCAATTTTATGTTATGGTAGGCGATAGACTACTTATGTCTGATATACTAGTGAATATGGGTTTTCTTGTGTGGTAGGATGATTCCTAGTGCAATAGGATCACAAATAATGAATGTTTTTTTCGGTTAAATTCTTATTAAAAGTTTCCATTATTTTATGAAGGATATTGATATGAATTTTGTTTAAAGTATCATTTTTTATCATTTTTATATACATCATTATAGAATAAATGATTATATTAACTTTAGTTATCATGTAACAATTTATTTATTTCAGAGGTGTATACATTGGTTCCTTTATAATTATGGATTGAATAAAGGACACTAAATAAATTGATGATATTATAATTTATTGAGTTGAATATATATTTTTTGGTTAAACTCATTTAATGATACTGCTTTGTTCCATTTATAGAAGAAGTTTGCTGTAGTATGGGTGAACTTAAATCTCATGAATGAAATCAATTAACCATAAAAACTGTAACACCTCCTGGTCTATAGAAAAGCCCAAAGGCTGTTCCTTATCACAATAGGCAGGAAAAAGTTCTTGGATATGATAAAAATAGTCCAGGAATGGTTTACCAATGTTTAGAAGCATTAAACAACCAAAAAAATAAATAAAACGAATCTAAAAATTACCAACCAAAAAACACTTAAGGAAAAATAAAAAATAAATACAATGTTTTAAAAATGACCAATGTGGTCCAAAACTACTAAATTAGAAAAAAAAATGTCTAAATACTAGTACACAATAAGGGGTCAACACCCTATATCCATCTCCGCAACACTGCACCATGGAAGGAAACTAACTACCCTTACTATCATCTTGAAGGACCTTTCCCTTATCCGTGTCAAACGTGATCATTTCTACTTACTCCCAAAGGTGTAAGTTGGGCGTGATCCGAACCCCAATAGGATATCCCCCAAATATTCACTATGATAATAATTACAAGATAAAAATCTACAATGTTTTTAAAAACAAGAAATAGTAGAAACACTTTTTAAAGTGAAACATTTAGTGGAAAATATTTTTCTAGGGTTAACATTAAAGAATGGATAAATTTAAATAAAACGTACACGCTACTGAATTTTCCATCCAAATTCTTCATAAGCTAATGGTAAATACCAAATAGTTAATGAGCACTAGTCATAGGAACACCTCTAGCCACTAGCTAGTTGTGGTCACTAGGTACCTCATATCTTAGTGTAAAAGTTACCATAAAAATATCTTTCTCATTTACGGTCCACCCATAGAGATAATACCCATAACCTAGTGGTCCCAAGACATAATCCTTATTGATTTTTAGTATTGTCAACATCAAACTTTCATAGTGAAACAGTGACAAAACCACTCCGAATCACTAGCTTACTAGTACACATATGCCCACCTAGATACCTAAGGTTCCCTCTTTGTGCACAAAATGTGTTTCTCATAGTATAAAGTTTTATTTTCAAATAAAAATACAATTTCTAGTCAGATAAACTCAAATCAATATCTAAAAATTCCTTTCACTATTTATATAACTCAAATAAACACTTAGAGTTTTCATAAAACGATTTTATAAAGTATAAGAAAACATTTCACATAAAATCCATCCAAAATCCCTCATTTAAAACTAAATACATACCAATTGAATACCAAAACATAATTGGATTCTCTAAAACAATTTAATAAAAAAATTCCATGAATTATAAAATAACCCCAATTGGTACAACCTAGAATGCACATGAAAAAAGCCCATTTTCATAGAAAAATTCCTCTTAAAAATATACCGCAAAACAAATACTACCAAAAATAGTTAAAAAATACAAATTAAAATGGTAATATGATAAAAATATAAATACAAAAGATTTAACTCATCTAATAATTCATACACATGAAATCATCTAAAAAATGAGTCAAAAACATCAAATATTTTTATAATACTTCAACAGCACCACTACCGCACCACTAGGGAGTAAAATCAAACCTAAAACCAAAATATTGGACTGAGAAACTCAAATGCAAGAACTAGGTACGAATATCTAGTTTCTGGACATTTGGATCTTCAATAAAAGATAGAGAAACCCTGAGTAAATGGAAGGAACTAAGGAGGAATCTCACCTACTTGAGAAAGTTTGATGTTTCTCTATAAAACCCCCTTAAAAATTGATTTCCAAGGGGGCTTGGGAGAGCTTGGAGGTTGTCCATGGATGCTAGGAATTAAATAGTGAGGAAATGGGGGGATTTGGGTTTATTTCAGAAAGAAAAAATGGTTATTACAAAAAAAGTTTAATGATATGGATATGGCTGCATGGTTTTCTTACACGGTTTGGTAAACCATGTACACAAACCATGTAGCCTTGTCTAGACAACACAAATTTTTCCACTTTTATCCAATTTTAAGGGTGTTTCAGAGGGAAACCCATGGGAAAATCTGGGATAAGGATTGGATGGAAAATACCTGAAAAGAAAGGCATGGTTGTGACAATGAAGTCTATGAATTTGGTTGGAGGGTGTAGAACCATGAAATCTATCCCCTATATGAAAAATGGTTATGAGTATTTGGTTGTTTTTAACCGATATATGGGTTGAGGAATAATTTTTTCATATATTTGATATATATAGAGAATCTTAGTGAAAACCTTTAAACCTTGGAACCTTGCATTTCCCTTGTTTCAAAATTTTAACCATAATGGGTTTTTAGTAAAACCAAGTGGTGAGTGGATACCTGAGGTTCTAATGTAGGTATATCTATATAATTCATTGTGAAAAAATCTCAATGATTAAAAAGTAATGATATGTGTGCTTATTTTGGTTCAAGGGTCATAGTGGAAAAGGTCAATTCTGGTCATGGGTACTCTTATTACCCAAATCCAACTATTAGTGTCTACAAAATATTATAGAAACACCCACCTAAGAAGCTGATCTACCAACATTTTTTATTCTTCTTTTTTTAAGAATAATATTAAATTATCTATTAGTATCCAAGTCAATATTTATGAGGGTCATCATCTCTATAGGGATTAAACCTATATGATAAGTGTAACGGTTTTTTAGGTGTAACTAAGAAAAAGGGAGGGAAAGGTTATTAAACCCTATTTCATCCCTTGAGTGTTTATATCCATGTAGTAAATGAGCCATATCCATTTTTAAAAATATATATAATTCAATACAATGTTCTTGTATATATTATGAAGGGAAATAATTATTTTAATAGATAATAGTGGATCTTCTTTCTCATTGGATAGTGATATTTGAATTGAATCATCTACCAAACAATCGAATTAGAAGAAGGTGATGACAGGGTTTATGTCGTTAACTAAATCTAATTAAATATTTCTATGATATGGAGATTTAGACTCAATGTAGTTGATGGGATGTATAAAATCACAACTTAGTCCTCTCTACGAATTTATCATAGAAGCTTATAGGCTATAATCAGTATCAATTTCGTTTGTATCATTCCCAAATGGCTACATACCATCTGTTTCATTATATTCCACATCGATGTACTATGATTCAAGGGATTTTAAAGGGTATATGTAACCATAGAGTACCCTAATATTATATTTGATTGATTTTTTTAGACATTGAATATATGTTAAGGGATATATTTTATGAATATGAAGCTATAAAATTTCCACAAATTCATTTCAATCTTTATTTGGATATAAAATCATGAATTTTGAGTTATAAATGAGGTCTATAAATCTGGACTTCAACTTGATATTATTGACTTCCCTATATTTATCGCATTTAATAGATGTATTATAAGATTATAAGGATACAATTTTTTTCACTATAGCCCAAAAAAATATATTTTTGGACCTAGATGAGGTGTATTCAAAAACAATTTTAAATTAATTTTTTTAAATATCAACATCATCAATTATTAAAAAATAAATAAATTTCTAATGTTCTTGTATATAGTAGTTTCCCAATATTCTTTGGTGAATAACATTATCACATGAAATTCACTAAATACTATTACTACGTAGTATGTCTCTACATTATCTACTTCATTCATGAACTCTTAAGGGCCTGAAAGGGACTAAATATAACCTTACGAATGTTCCATATGTTTTTAATGATTAAAATATTTACATGTATGTCTATGTTATGATTTAAAACATCATACATTTTAACCAAGGGACATTGATTCTATAATATGGTTATTTGTAGTCATTGGATTTAGGGACCAAAGAAAACAATACAGATGAAACCCTACCTTTATTGGAATTTAAAGGCGACGTTTTTGTTTGATAGTCAATATGAGTTAGTCTTCAAACATCATTAAATAGAAAAAAGGCATTATCTAAAATAGATGGTCTACTAATATGATACAATTAGTATAAATCCCCAAACTCTCATGATTACGATGAATTTTCAACTCATCTCATTGGATAACCCATCTCTATGTCTAGTCTATATTTATGTTCTCGCTGTGAATGAAGATGAATACTGGGTTGCACCATAGAATCATTTCCATAGACTTTATAACCTCATTCATGATTACTGTTGGGTAAATTTACTTTATAATAATCTTATTCATCAATAGAATAATATTTAAAATGGATGAAATTAATTGACTTATATTGTGGTTTTTCATTGGATGTTAATTTTTTTGGGGAGAAGTAGGTATAATTTTACTAATGGGGGAACAATATTTAACATGTTAGGGATCTATTTGGGTTCCCATGGAGAATAATCATCCTATTATTTATTCAATTGACGGTGATTGTGTCAAATAATTGATGGTTGTGAAGATAATGATGTACCCATGGATATTTTATAGGGAATTAGGGTCATTTCTAGATGTTTTCGTAGTGCCATTATTATGGAATATAAGTGTTTTATTGATTTTACTTTCTTATAGTTATTAAATTTAGAATAATTTCTATACAAGATTACCTACAACTCTCCTTCTTACAGTGGGGTAACAGACAATTGCATCACATTTTCTAGGGGATAAACTATCATTACATGTTCATTGTCTGTTATTTTCTATATAAGTATTTTAAACATAATCTAATCTGAGATATTTTAAAAACAAGTAATGATAATAATAAAAATAATTTGGTTGATCATTTAGACCATCCTTAATCAGTATTTTGACTTCTACATTTCTATGTTAAAAATGACATATTCTAGGTTTAAATACTTTTTAAGGGAATAAAAGTTTGTAATCCTATCCTTGGAGATCAATTAATTCAGTTACATATTCTCATCCTAAAGATAAATCTAACATTTCTTCCCAAAAGAGGTAATTACATTATAATTGGAAAGCTCAAGATTTTGTGATAGCATTCAAACTGGTTGTAGAGTTAACATTGATGTTTATACATTATCGGGTTTCTTTTCTTGTGGTGATAAATATAGTTAGGATTCAGAATTAGAACATCAAATGGTATTATCCAAGAACATTTTCACTAAAAATAAATGATCTAATATATTGAGAAAATTCAATGACATGAACAATGTTTGTATATAATCATACATATTATCTATTAAAATATATAATAACTACTTTTGTGGGGGTTTTAGTTTCAGTGTGCAATCATTTCCATCAATTTATGAAATCTAAAACCCACTTATTTTAAATGTATTAAAATATGAGAGGAAAAGTATAACCATCGTCTTCACTAGTGATCCTAATTGATAGTGTAATTTTAACTAATGTTTTTCCCTAATATAATTTTATTAGGCTATAAAATTTCTAGACAAGATAAGAGTATTTTTTTTCAAAATAATTGTTTAAACATCAAATCATCTGTCCTTTAAACAATTCTGATATTCCTACTATAGAACCACATGAAGTCATGAAATTTATATGATTCGTATATGTATAGTGACCCTGATTTATAATAAAGGAAACATAATATTTTTAGAGGCAATGTCCCATGAAGAGGGTATAATAGTAAATTTACAATATTAGTTGACCTCAATATTTTTTATAATAGTTTCATTAAATTTAGAATATGATATTTACCCTTGGTATATGTTTTGGTCAATTTTTAAGAAATTTTAATTTTAAGACATATTTATTATCTAAAAAATAAAAAAATATTTATATGGTGTGTAAAAATATTTAATAAGACTTAAATATAGTCCTGAATGGAAACCTCCCACATTGTATATGCATTTGAAAACATGTTTTTTAAGGAGAGGTGAAAATTATCTTCTTGTTTTTCAAAACAATGACCAATCATACTTGATGTATCAAATAGTAAAAAATTACATTTTTATCTATCTGAGAGTGAGGATACATTAGCATGGACATAGAGTAGTGACATTCCAAAAATGTGGATTACTGGTTTTGATGTGGCATTGAGAATTATAGAAGATTATTTCAATGGGTCATCATAGATATTGTGAGTGAAATTATTGATATATTTATTATGGGATAAAGATGATGATATATGGGAGGATTTAGTAGAATATAAATACTATTTACTTTGAAAATTTAATTTCTTTAAGTACAATAAATATATCTACCCTCTTATTTTTATTAGTGGAAATAAATTTTCTTAAGGATAATACTTATCATTATCTCTCTCTCTCTCTATGTTAGCACATTCGAGGGATTTACATGTGTTCATCACATCCTTCTTAGTGGTGGTGACCACAATGATCATTGATAATGCCATGAATAGAAAGAATTGGTAATGTACAATCAAGTTAGGGAAATTTTTCTAAAACATCAAGCCTTGCTTATGTGGTGTGATTCAACACACTTCTAAAATTTTATTTATTAGTTTTCCATTGAAAATGATTCTTAGTGGGGAGTATTATAAAATTATTTATTCTTATAAAATTATTTATTTTTATAAGAACCATTCATTTTACGAAGATTTCTAGGAGAAAATTATATATGAAAAAAAATTAAGAATTTATAAAAACAAAAAATATTTTGACATATTATTATTGTTCTACAATTTAACATTTATTGAAAATAAACATCTTATTGTAAAATAAATTAAATATGATACAATGATTGTTAGATAATTTTAATAATATCAGAAGGATAAAGAAGCAATAGATATTGGATTAATTAATTTAATTAGATGAACAAATTTCATGTAGAATAATTTTCTTATACATAAATTATAATTATATATATGATTACACAATATTGAATATTTGATTATATAATTTATATCATTGAATAAAAATAGGGATGGTGTCTCCATGTTTATCAGTATTTTTTAAGAACTATCTTTATATTATTTATCAAATGAGGTTTTTTCTTGTTGAAAACATCCATGTGATCATATAACATCAATTAATATTTCACTTATAAATAATATATCTTTAAATGAAATTATTTGATTGATATTTTAAACCATCAAGAAATTATTATACAATTAAAATCGATTCTATTCTCCTCCCATGATCATGTATCACAATGAACTTAAATACGACCCCATTATTCAATCGTGGTGTTTTCTTATAACCTCCAAATTCTAGATAAATTTTTTCCCTTTCTTTGTTAATTAGTTCTCACATAGATTCATGATGTTATGATGAAGGGTAAATGTAGAATAATGGGTATAAGAAGATGTGAATGATGACATAATTTTTTTATCCATCATTCAAAGAAATAATGGATTATGAAATATCACATAATGAAAGATGGCCAAAAACAATCTTATGAGGAGTCAAAGAGGCCCCATTGGTGTTGCAGTCGAGTGACAATGAAAACATTGATGGAGGTAGAAGAAATAACACATATCATAATGTTTTTAGTATTAATGGTTTTATTTTTTAACCTATAATCTCTGTAACCCTTTTAATTTTATTTACTCTATGTCATCAAACCACACCTTTATGTTTTCTGTATTTTATAAATATTATAGACCGTAAAAATCTAGGTAACGCATAATGTATATTGATACAGTTTTAATAATCATGTAACTATATACACCAAAAAATGAGATAAAACCACATGATGTGTACCACCAATTTACTCATCATGTATATTTTCTCATGTGACTCTACAAGTACAAGATTAATAAGCCCCATGACTACATTCACTTACACACAAATTATTCTTGAGACCACATGTATAACTACATGTAGTTTGTTTCTTAGATATGACTTGTAAAACTATGGTGGATACTAATAATATATACAAAATTCAAAATGACCATCCTATGAAGTATTACATGTTTTATTCATAGGTACATACCAGGAACCAAGATACATGACATATATTATGATGTGGAAACACATGACTTGTATGGATCTAGATTTCTAAAAATCCTCTATTTTTATTTTCCTATGAATAACATGTTTCATGAGGGAGTTAAAATGAATTTTTGATGTTATAAATGAGTTTGGGAATTTTTAGTCTCACCAAATTATTTAAAATTGTGTGAAATTATGATGTTGTTTCTATGCATTTTCAACGGTTGACAGTGGAGATGGATATTCAACATTAGGGTGTACCATGATAAATGATATGAAATACATATAGTTTCACACCCCGACCACGGATGTCCGTAATTTTTCTCCTTTCTTGGTCCCGGTTTAAATGTTTCGAAGATTAATCGCAATTGGTGGTTTCACGCCGGTGCGCGGTCACCGCATCATTAGCGGTGACCGTACGTTCAGCCCGTGTGACAGTGTGTTCACCCGGTGTTTTAAATATTATGATTTTTATGTTGGAATTTTATTATTATTACTTTTTTTAAGTTGTGTTATTAATATTATAGTTATTTCTATTTTATACAGGTTTATACATGTTATATATATATATGTATAATAATGTATATATATACATATAGGTCTATATATGTTTATGTATATATCTTTATATGCATAAATGTATATATATGTATTATCATTAAATTATTTTATTATTTGATCAAAATAATTATTATTAGAATTAACTAATGTATTATTTATTATTATTATAAGTTCTATTATTATTATTATAAGTTTTATCATTATTATCATTAATATTATAAAGTTTCATTATTTTTATTATAAGGTTTTTATATCATTATTACTATAATGTTTTAGTATTATTATTAATATATTAAGGTTTTATCATTATTATTATACTTATTATTATTATTCTTATAATGTTACTAATATTATTATTAATAATATTTTTATTATTTTTATCACACACACACATATATATATATATAAACCTAATCAAAACCCTAATCCACCCTACCCCTACCCTAGCGCCGCAACACCCCCCTCTCTCCTCTCTCCTCCCTTTATTCTCCCCCCACCTGCGTGCTCCCGTTTCCGCCGCTCCCCGACCTCGTGCTGCCGCGACCTCCCCCTGCCTCTTCGGCGCACAAGCCCAGCTCCGGCCTCCTCTCCTTCCGGTGCGACCCACCGTCCCGACCACCATCGTCGTCCCCTGCCCCTTCTCCCGTCCAGCGGCCCTCCCCCTCGTCTGGCTCCCGCTTAGCTCCAGGCGTGTCACCGCGACCCCCGGACCCCGCTGCTCCATCGGTCCGCCTGTGCTTCCCGACCCCGCTCCCGCAACCGGCGCCCTGCCGTTGTCCCCAGCCTCCACCGACCTCCGGTGACCCCCTACATGTGCTTCCCAGCCTCCCTCCATCGCTGGCGCACCTCCCTGTCCGGCGTCCTCCCTCACCCCACTGCACCACCGGCCTCGCGCAGCACACCCTGCGGCCTGCCGACCTCCATCCGGCATCCGCGCACCCCCGGATCGCCAGCGCACCCCCTTGCATGCGCTCCCCGTTCGGCTTCGGCCGCCGCACCTCCGGCGACACCCCGCCGTGACCCCCATTCCGGCCGCCGCACCACCTGCGCGTCTTCCCCCCCCCCCTCTGCTGTAAGTTGTTTTTTTTACTTTTTTTACATTTTGTTTTGTTTTTTTATATAACGTTTTGATATTATATTTTATCATGTTAATAATAATATTATTATTATATTATTATTATTACTATTATTATTATAATTATTAACATTATTAGTATTATCATTATTAATAATATTATTAATATTATTATAATTATTATTATCATTATTGTTATAATAATAATAATTATTATTTTAATTATCATGTTATTATTGTTATTGTTATTATATTGTTACATTATGTTATTGTCATTATTATATTATGTTATTATTATTATTATTATTACATTATGTTATTATTATTATTATTATATTATTATTATTATGTTATTTTTATTATATTATTATTATTAATATTATTATGTTATTATTATTGTTGAACCCGTTTAACGGTCTTTTGTTTTAGGACCGGTTTTACGGCGCAATACGATCCGCCCTTTTATGCATCGAGAGTTTTGCGCTGTGTCGTTTTTTGTTCCGAGCTGCGTCTTGAGGTAGGTCTCCCTTTGCACTCGCCTTTAAATTTAGAATTTATTTATCCTTGACTTTTTATTAAGTTTCAGTAAATTTAAAAGTATTATTAAGTAGTTATTTATAGTGTGGTGATCTGCTGATGATTTAAGTTGTTTTAATTCCAGCGTTTCATTAAAAGCGTTTTCTTGGATTTAATTGTGTGCTTCCATGGTAGTGTTGCTAGATGGTTCTTACTGAATAATGAAAGATATGTTGAATTGGGTTTTGAAATGTTTTTGGCATGTGTAAATTAGTAGATGTATTGTTTATGGAAAATGGTGTTTTTCTTAGAACCTTGATTAGAGGAAACGTCGTATGACCTTTAAACTTGATTTTGAAATCTTTAAGTGTGATTCTTAGTTGTTGAAAAATGTTTTCCTTTAACATGTAATTAAAAGTTGGGATTTCATTTGAGAAATATTATTCCTTCAAAAGTGATAAAAGGCCCGTTTGGATCTTGATAAAAGTGGATTGAGTTTGGATATTGGAAAATGATTCTACTTGTGAAACTAGTGTGTTTCAGGTTTAGTATGCTGATTTGAGTTTCTTAAATAAAGTTCTAAGTGTGTTTCTGGTTTTCAATGAAATGGCGTGTGTCATATCCTTTAGAAATGCTTTAGTATTAAATGGTTAAAATGTGAATGATGTGGCAGCCCGGTTGTCACCTTATTGATTGTGAACTGATTACTTATATCTATATATATACGTACATAAGAGGAATCTCTACAGGGGGACTTCCCTTCGAGGATTGTCGTGTAGTGGTGTCCGTGTAAGGGGTTGGAAAGTGCGGTGCGATGAGTCACGCGTGCGAGGGCCTCCCACTTACAAAGTATTATTAAAACTACTGTGGGTTCCTGGGCGTCTTTTAGAGAATCAAGTGACAGTTGCTGGCTAACCCCGATTAGACGGGTTAGTCCCCCCTTGGTAGGTAAGGCCTTGTGGGGCGTGCCACTGGTTGGCTGTTAGGGAGGCCAGTTGGTTATTGACTATAGAGTACCATGCCGGCAGGTAGTCTGAACCCGAGTACGTCCAGGGGTTTTCTAGGGATGTTTAGGATCACCCATGGTTAGTGCATACGACTTCTGGTTTACTTTCACTTGCACTTGTTTTTCCCTGCTTGTTTACTTTCAGTTCTTCTTTACAGCTTGTACTGGGTACTTTATGGAAATGGTTTTCAAATGAAAAATGTGTTTTTCTCTTGTGTAGTAAAATTAAAAATGTAACACTTCTTTATCTTTTAGAACAAATTTAGAATCAATGAAAAGAAATTCAACTTTTGAAAAGGAATAAGGGTAATGGCTCGTGTTTAGATTTTCAAGTGAAATAGTATAAAAGCTTACTTTTATACATTGTAGTTCAAACCTGGAATTTGTAGATTCTTTATTTACTGGAAGTGCTTTGGAATTTTTTGTGGGGCTCACCTACTGAGTACTTTTGTGATCACGCCTATCTTTTACCATTTCAGTTGCAGGTTCCTTGTGTCCAGGTTTTTCCTGGCTTGAGTCGCTCAGTGAGGGAGCGACGTTGGTTGTAGTTGGGTGGTGACCCGCGAGGTCACGTGGAGGTATGTCGTGGTATAGTTTTTTTTGTGTCTTTAGTGTTTGTCTGTTTGTTTAGTTTATATTCTTTCTTTCGATCCTGTTTTTAGTTTGGGCTGAAATGGTTCCCATGTATTCTCTATGATGCCCTGGCGCTTGTCGCCATCCCGGGACGATCGAGAACGCCTCTCGGGACTTTACGCGGACCGGCTCGGGTGATCGGTTCAGGGCTGACCCGGGGTGGTTCGTGACAAAATGGTATCGGAGGGAGGTTTCTTGTTATTTGGGTTGTCTGGTAGGTGGATATTAGGACTTTCGGGACTCGAGAGGTAGGTACGGGAAGGACGTCATGAACCCTCGCCCGTTCCGCACCTCGAGTCGCCAGGGGTAGTTCGGGAATTGTGTCTTTATCTCTTTCTGGTTTGTTTTGGATTGAGAGATGACAACGGAGGCAAACCGACATTACGTCATGATTTCACATGGAGTATTGACCCATGTGGAGTCTGAGTACACGGTTTGAATTCCTCCTAGTTGTTGACGTTGACTTGGTACATGGCCCACTACCATGTCTCCAGGTTGAGCGTGACTACTAGTCCATCACTTCAGTGGTTGATGCAAATTTGGTTGCTGCTTTCTTTTTGGTTTGTGTGAGTGCGTAGTTGGAAATGAAAAAGGTTTTTGAAAAATTGGACTGGTTTCTTTTAAAAGACCTTAAATGTGTGAAAAGGGTTTTAAAACTGAAATCTCTTGATTTGGAAATCTGTTGTTTGCTTGGAGTTGGTTTAGAATGGTTTGGGGTGAAACCTCGGTTCCTCTTTATGAATGTTTGCACATGTGTGAGAATGCATGGAAAATGCGCGTTGGTACGAGTATAAATTGACAGTGGATAAAGACATGTGCAATGGGTCATGGGAGTACCTGGGTGTGTTTGAAATAAAAGGCTTGACTTTATTTTCTAAATTGGTTTTAAAGGGGAAATGGTTTTGGAAAATTTTGATTTGAAAGTGGATTGGTATTTGGAAATTGGTCTTGAAAAAGGGTGGTTTTGAAATTTAAAATGAAAAGGGAATTTTAAAGAGGGGATTTTTCTTTTGAGTTGTGTTGTATGCGTTTGGTCTTTGTGCTGACTGTTTTTGATGAAGGATCATTTATTGATGTTGCTTCGGTTTGATGTTGGTTTTGGATTTGTGTTTTATATGTCACTCAGGAAATGCCACCCAGAAAGGTCCTTAAGGATTCTGACAAGTCATGCCCAGTTTTTGGTCCTCCTCGGACTTTGCCCATTCTCCATGGTGATCGGGGTCCGCTAGAGGCGGTGGAATGGCTCGAGGAAGTGGAGCGTGTCTTTAGAACATTGGGAACTCCCGATAATGTTAAGGTTCGTGCAATTATGGAGTTGTTTGAGGGTCCAGCTCTGGACCAATGGAAGAGGGTTACCCCATCATCAATGCAAGTTGAAATGATGTGTGATGTCTTTAGAATCGTTTTCATCCAATGGTTTGTACCCGAGGAAGTGAAGCTGGAGAAAAGGGAGAGCTTGTGCATATTCAACAAGGACAACGGACGGTGAAGGCATATGTTGACCATTTCAAGGAACTGACTCCCTTTTATCTAGAGGTAGCGTCGTATGAGCTCATGAAGGTCTCTCTTTTCACCGGGGGTCTTCATCCAGAGATCAAGGAGAGAGTCCTCCCTTCTAAAGACCTTTGTTTCGAGAAGCTCATAGAGGAAGAATTCTTGGCTGAGTTGGTTTTTGGTGTGTGGGTGGTTAATACTTCAGCATCCCCGGTTGTTCGTAAGAGTTCACCCTCTGGTGTGGAAAATAAGCCAGAGATACCTGTTCCTTAGGAGTTATCCTCTTTGGTCCCAGCTTCCAGTTCATCAGATCGTTCAATGGTGTGCTATCAGTGTGGTCATTTCGGGCATTTAAAGCCGTCTTGTCGCAAACCTCCGAAGACGTGTCATCAATGCGGCTGTCTGGGTCATCTGGAGAAGTTTTGCAGGAAGCTTCGCTTGAAGAGGACGCTGTGGCTGGAGAATGTCAGTACCTAACTGTGAGGCAAGAGATGCTTCAGCCATCAGAGCCCCAGCCACAGGTCTTGGGGTGAAGCTTGCGCATAGTCAAGAGTCCCCAGGGGTGTGAAGCCTTGGTCCAGGTTTTGTGTTCCGTGTTAGCAGTGGAACAATCAAGATCTTTTAGTACTTGTTTTTCTACTGTTAAGTTTTGACGTTATTGTACGTTCATTGTTTTACCATGGGGTTATCATGGACTTGTTCTATTATAATCCAAGTAGTCTGGTTTATGTGGATGTGTTGTTTCTGAATCGTGTGTCCTTCTTAAAAGTGTGTTTGACCCTCGTGTGGGTTGACCTCGTTTTAGTTATGTTGTCGATGTGGTTATGTTTCGTGGACTTCAATGGATCATGTCTCCAATTTGATATTGGTTAAGTCTTTTCTGTGGGTTCTCTCTGGTGTGAAGTTCGTTGACTCTAGTCAAGGGTTCAATGTTTCGACAGAGGTGTTAAATCTGATCGTGATATAGGAGTCGGTTTGGATCAGTTGTGAGTTTCCGCACTGGACCCTCATCCGTGTGGTAATATGTTTTGGGTGTTAAATTTTCGAACTAGTGAAGTTCTTGTGGTGGGGAGAACCCCTTCGTGTTCTCCCCTCAATTTTGGACCCCAGTTTTCTCTTGAATCGGTTGGGTGTGACCTGTGCAGAGTAAGGTCATCCCCGAGATTCTCAATTCTCTCTGGTTCCTTTAGTTTTGTTGGGGCATGGACTTAAATCTTGATCGAATTTTGTCCTGGTGACTTTATGGGGGCAGAAAGTGTCTGTGGTGGGGAGAATTGTCACACCCCGACCGCGGATGTTCGTAATTTTTCTCTTTTCTTGGTCCCAGTTTAAATTTTTCGAAGATTAATCGCGATTGGTGGTTTCACGCCGGTGCGCGGTCACTGCATCGTTAAGGGTGACCGTACGTTCAGCCCGGGTGACAGTGTGTTCACCCGGCGTTTTAAAAATTATGATTTTTATGTTGGAATTTTATTATTATTACTTTTTTTAAGTTGTGTTATTAATATTATAGTTATTTCTATTTTATACAGGTTTATACATGTTTTATATATATATGTATAATAATGTATATATATACATATAGGTCTATATATGTTTATGTATATATCTTTATATGCATAAATGTATATATATGTATTATCTTTAAATTATTTTATTATTTGATCAAAATAATTATTAATAGAATTAACTAATGTATTATTTATTATTATTATAATTTCTATTATTATTATTATAAGTTTTATCATTATTATCATTAATATTATAAAGTTTCATTATTTTTATTATAAGGTTTTTATATCATTATTGCTATAATGTTTTAGTATTATTATTAATATATTAAGGTTTTATGATTATTATTATACTTATTATTATTATTCTTATAATGTTACTAATATTATTATTAATAATATTTTTATTATTTTTATCACACACATATATATATATATATAAACCTAATCAAAACCCTAATCCACCCTACCCCTACCCTAGCGCTGCAACACCCCCCTCTCTCCTCTCTCCCCCCTTTCTTCTCCCCCCCACCTGCGCGCTCCCGTTTCCGCCGCTCCCCGACCTCGTGCTGCCGCGACCCCCCCTGCCTCTTCGACGCACAAGCCCAGCTCCGGCCACCTCTCCTTCCGGCGCGACCCACCGTCCCGACCACCGTCGTCGTCCCCTGCCGCTTCTCCCGTCCAGCGGCCCTCCCCCTCGTCCGGCTCCCGTTCAGCTCCAGGCGTGCCGCCGCGGTCCCTGGACCCCGCTGCTCCATCGGTCCGCCTGTGCTTCCCGACCCCGCTCCCACAACCGGTGCACTGCCGTCGTCCCCAGCCTCCACCGACCTCCGGTGACCCCCTGCATGTGCTTCCCAGCCTCCCTCCGTCGCCGGCGCACCTCCCTATCCGGCGTCCTCCCTCACCCCACTGCACCACCGGCCTCGCGCAACACACCCTACGGCCTTCCGACCTCCATCAGGCATCCACGCACCCCCCGATCGCCGGCGCACCCCCCTTGCATGCGCTCCCCGTTCGGCTTCGGCCGCCGCACCTCCGGCGACACCCCGCCGCGACCCCCGTTTCGGCTGCCGCACCACCTGCGCTTCTTTTTCCCCCCCTCCGTTGTAAGTTGTTGTTTTTACTTTTATTACGTTTTGTTTTGTTTTTTTATATAACTTTTTGATATTATCTTTTATCATGTTAATAATAATAATAATATTATATTATTATTATTACCATTATTATTATAATTATTGACATTATTAGTATTATCATTATTATTAATATTATTAATATTATTATCATTATTATTATCATTATTATTATTATTATTATTATTATTTTAATTATCATGTTATTATTGTTATTGTTATTATATTTTTACATTATGTTATTATCATTATTATATTATGTTATTCTTATTATTATTATTACATTATGTTATTATTATTATTATTATTATTATATTATTATTATTATTATGCTATTGTTATTATATTATTATTATTATTATTATTATGTTATTATTATCGTTGAACCCGTTTAACGGTCTTTTGTTTTAGGACCGGTTTAACGGAACAGTACGGTGCGGCCTTTTACGCAATGAGAGTTTTGCGCCGTGTCTTTTTTCGTTCCGAGCTGCGTCTTGAGGTAGGTCTCCCTTTTCACTCGCCTTTAAAATTAGAATTTATTTATCCTTGACTTTTTATTAAGTTTTAGTAAATTTAAAAGTATTATTAAGTAGTTATTTATAGTGTGGTGATCTACTGATGATTTAAGTTGTTTTAATTCCAGCGTTTCATTAAAAGCGTTTTCTTGGATTTAATTGTGTGCTTCCATGGTAGTGTTGCTATATGGTTCTTCCTGAATAATGAAATAAATGTTGAATTGGGTTTTGAAATGTTTTTGGCATGTGTAAATTAGTAGATGTATTGTTTATGGAAAATGGTGTTTTTCTTAGAACCTTGATTAGAGGAAACGTCGTATGACCTTTAAACTTGATTTTGAAATCTTTAAGTGTGATTTTTAGTTGTTGAAAAATGTTTTCCTTTAACGTGTAATTAAAAGTTGGGATTTAATTTGAGAAATATTATTCCATCAAAAGTGATAAAAGGCATGTTTGGCTCTTGATAAAAGTGGAGTGCTTTTGGATATTGGAAAATGATTCTACTTGTGAAACTAGTGTGTTTCAGGTTTAATATGCTGATTTGAGTTTCTTAAATAAATTTCTAAGTGTGTTTCTGGTTTTCAATGAAATGGCCTGTGTTATATCCTTTAGAAATTCTTTAGTATTAAATGGTTAAAATGTGAATGATGTGGCGGCCCGGTTGGCACCATATTGATTGTGAACTGATTACTTATATATATATATATACGTACATAAGGGGCATCTCTACAGGGGGACTTCCCTTCGAGGATTGTCGTGTAGTGGTGTCCGTGTAAGGGGTTGGCAAGTGCGGTGCGATGAGTCACGCGTGCGAGGGCCTCCCACTTACACTGTATTATTAAAACTAACGTGGGTTCCTGGGCGTCTTTTAGAGAATCGAGTGACGATTGCTGGCTAACCCCGATTAGACGGGTTAGTCCCCCTTGGTAGGTAAGGCCTTGTGGGGCGTGCCACTGGTTGGCTGTTAGGGCGGCCAATTGGTTATTGACTATAGAGTACCATGCCGGTAGGTAGTCTAAACCCGAGTATGTCCAGGGGTTTTCTAGGGATGTTTAGGATCGCCAATGGTTAGTGCTTACGACTTCTGGTTTACTTTCACTTGCACTTGTTTTTCCCTGCATGTTTACTTTCAGTTCTTCTTTACAGCTTGTACTGGTTACTTTATGGAAATGGTTTTCAAATGAAAAATGTGTTTTTCTCTTGTGTAGTAAAATTAAAAATGTAACACTTATTTATCTTTTAGAACAAATTTAGAATCAATGAAAAGAAATTCAACCTTTGAAAAGGAATAAGGGTAATGGCTCGTGTTTAGATTTTCAAGTGAAACAGTATAAAATCATACTTTTATACATTGTAGTTCAAACCTGGAATTAGTAGATTCTTTATTTACTGGCAGTGCTTTGGAATTTTTTGTGGGGCTCACCTACTGAGTACTTTTGTGCTCACACCTATCTTTTACCATTTCAGTTGCAGGTTCCTTGTGTCCAGGTTTTTCCTGGCTTGAGTCGCTCAGTGAGGGGGCGACGTTGGTTGTAGTTGGGTGGTGACCCGCGGGGTCACGTGGAGGTATGTCGTGGTATAGTTTTGTTTGTGTCTTTAGTGTTTGTCTGTTTGTTTAGTTTATATTCTTTCTTTCGATCCTATTTTTAGTTTGGGATGAAATAGTTCCCATGTATTCTCTATGATTCCCTGGCACTTATCACCATCCCGGGAGGATCGAGAACGCCTCTCGGGACTTGCCGCGGACCGGCTCGGGTGATCGGTTCATGGTCGACCCGGGGTGGTTCGTGACATATAGTTTTTACAAGGAGTGATTCCTTGAATTTTTTATATAAGATATTAGTACAGGGAAATGGACAAGGAATTAATTTTATTGAAGGAAGGTAGGGTGTGGTGGTTGGAGAGCCTCAGAAGAAAAATCCGGAAAATGTGGAGGGCACAATATAGTAGTATTGGGAATAGTGGGGGTAAAATTATTTTTTATTTTAAAATATTTCATGGATGAGGTTGTGGTGGTTTGAAAAATTGATTAAAACTAGTTTTAAAGGAGTTTAAGTTCCCATATTCAAAATTCCCAAAAAATCAGATATCCCTTTGGATGGGCACACCATTATAATTTTTGGAGATCACCATTCTATAGTGAATGATTTTAGAATTCATCCTCAAATAGAGGGATCATTCTCCTTGGTTTAGATTTAAACATCCACTCTCAAATCATGGCTAACCCCAACAACCTTCATCACCTTCTAGCCATGCCTTGGAGAGTCTTGAACCGTTATATTGTTAGATATAGGTCTTGAATGAATGTATTCTCATATTTATACTCTCATAAGAATTTCCCATATTATTCTTATTATTTCTAGAAATTCATTTTTGTGGATTATCTCTTATTTTGGTTTATAAATTTATCAGGACCCGATTGTGGCTGTCTATGATTAGGTTCTAGTGGAAGTTCATTTGGTTTTGGGTTTTTTTCTTTGTTTTTGGTTGTTTCTTAATTGTCCATTCTTGTTCTAAAAACATTGAGATTCTAATCAGGGTAGGATTTATATTACATATTCTATTCATTATGTGGATGTGTGTATCAACCATGCATTTCCCCCTTACCATAATGTGAGTATTTAAAATTAATAGGATAATAACATAGTAAATGAATCACATAATTAATTATTTTTCAATAATTTGGAATTTGTAAAGAGTAGAAGAATTATATTTCATTCTAATAATTTATATTTCATTTGAATAATAATATTCCACTAAATATTTTAATTTTCATAATTCAATAATTAAATTAAATATTTTATTATATTCCATATAATAATGTGTTAAGGTTATTTAATAAACAAAAATAATAATAATTATGATGACATCGCATGGTACAAAGTAAACTAATTTTTATTTTGAGACTAAAATTATTTTTTTAATACAGGATTATTGATGTTTGAAATGGTTGGGGTGTGATCCATTGTGACTTTTAATTTTATTGATACCACCTTTCATGGATTTTTAGGTCTTGTGATTTTTTTCTATTAATTTTTTGTTTGTAATTTATCATGGTTAATTTCAAGAAAATATAATAAATATAATGTTCAATGATGATAAAACTAAATGGATGAGGATTGAGAAGAGTGGTTTCAAAACATATTAGATTTAATTAAACATGGTAAAAAATTATTGAAAGGATATTTACCTTTTTTTAAAATACTTGATAAAATTGGCATTTTTGAGGAATAAATTTTAATGACAAACAAGCCCATTCATTATTATGGGTGTCTTAAATTACATGACAAAATTGAATTAATTCATTTTTATTTGTGTGTAAAATAAAATTTAAATATATATGTGTTCTTTGGTTTTGTAGCATTGAATAATTTTTTGATAATTTTTTGTGGTTGTGACTCTATAATAAGCAATGGGCTAGAGGCATGAGGCTATTTTAATTGATGGATGAATTAATGATCAATGGATCATGTTGTAGTGATGGTATATGACTATAATGGATGAATTTATTATACTATGCATAATGGTGTGGGATTCAGAGTGCTCAGGATGAGTTAAAAGATGGTATTGTTCGTTAATATATTTTATATTTCTTGATTCTTTCTTGATGGACATATGGCTAGATGATATTTACATGAATAGTTTCAAACTAATTGATGTAATTTGATGCTATACACTATTATTGAATTATTGAGGTGTCTTCTTAGGCAACATCCTAGAGTACCCTATTGATTAATAAAATTATTAATGGATTAATATGAATAACGGGGTTAGTTTTTGTTATTTATAGATGATGATGATATTATTAAGATTATAGGTATTGAATTAATATTGACATAATTAATAAGTTTATATGATTAATATATTAATCATGGAAACCAAAATTGTAATAATTGTCTATTTAATAATTAATTAATTAAATAATATTGATCTTCATGTTTATATGCCTATTTGTTACCAAGATCATAAAAGTTGTAGAAGTGGGTCCTGTGAAATGATAGTAGCATATGTTTCTAACATAGGTTGTTTAACACATTGTTAATATGTATGATATTATTTATATTATCTAATTTCATATTCTATCTTACCCTCTCCTATAGGGAAACTGATACCCAAACTATTTTTGTGGGTGTTTTCTCTAGAATCCATGATGGTAACAAAAAAAAGGGAGACTTCTCCCTACCACCACTCTTAAATTATATGTATGTGAGTTGGAATATCCTGGCTTATGCTGGATTTAAATATAGGTCATCTTCCTATGAGTGTTGTGATGGATTACTGTTTCACTATAAATATATGTTCATGTTGAATCAACATTATGTATAGCACATAACGGTATCAAGACCCCATGTTTTTGGATTCAAAATGGTATGTGTGTATGAACAATAATAGATAGAGGTATAACACATGTGCGTAGTATATTGTGTCTTTTTTATCATAATCTTGGTAACTATTTTGGTATGTTTATGATGATATATTCCAGATTTTAATGGGTGCAGTAATGGATATGAGAATACCGTATGAGGTTCATGATTTACCATTGAATGGGTGAGAACATGATGTATCCATTATGGAGATAGAGTGACAAACCAATAGAGATTTGGAAGGGAGGTACCTTCATATATATATGTGTGTGTGTCTGTGTGTGTTTGTGTGTGTGTTTTTTTGTTATAAATGAGTTTATCACATTGAAATAGTTTGTGAGTAATCCACATCATAGTTGGGAGAATGAATTTCATACCTGTCTATGTGATGAGTTAGTCTCATTTTATTATTTATTTTACTTATATCATGATTCATTCACCATTTTCATAGGTGGTTTTTGGTAGGATCCTACTAAGTATATAGGTTATACCCAACCAACATATATATAAACAATTATTTAGTTCCACATTATCCTTTTGTTGATCAAGAATGAATGTACTACTTTTAACATCTTCTTTATGAGATATTTGAGCTTCATTGTAACCACCAAGTGTTAATATTTAGTACGTGGGGATTTATTTTCAACCAATTATTTACACCCCATGTAATGTTTTTTTTTTTTTTTATGTACGATATTTATTAGTGGTTCTTGTCATCTTATGTATGAATATTTAAACATATATAGATGGTGTTTTCAACCATGTGTATTGTTGATATATACTCAGTGAGATTCACCAACCCTTGGACTATTAGAAGTGGGATTTAGGTATTATTATCAATTATTCTCCATTTTCATCCGAGGAAGGGTACCTTTGGAGGGAGGGGGTCTTGATAGAGCAGTATAAATGTTAATGGTTGAGATATAGAGTATGGGTTTTTTTTTCTAATCATGACTTATGGGTTGATAGGAAAAATTATCATCTTAGCTTAGAACCCACTATAAATATAGAATAATAACAAAGAGAAGATATTTTGTGGCTACCAAATATTCAATATAGTCATTATCACTTTTAATGAACATTAAAAGTGATATGATGCTACTTCTAGTATAGATATTTAGGTAATGATCAAGAATAATGATGTCTTATGCCTATATATTAATTAAGTAATAAATGGGGAATATGATGACCTAATATAATGAATTAATTAATTAAACATAAAATGTTTTTTGACCCAAGTTTATAAGTTCGTAACATTTCTTATTATATAGATATGGAATTAGGTTGACGTACTCATATAGTTCATAGAGAAGATGTTCAACAAGTTTTTCCAATGGACAACTACATAGTGTTGGTCAATGACTATTATAAATTGAGGAGGAAACTATCTGGGTTTTATATCCATGTATAATAAAATTATAAAGGATCTATTTTAGATCAGGATATAGAGGATTAACTAGTGGTGTTAAATAGAACCTTCAGTTTGATTCCTTCTTAGAAGGAGAACATGGTTTCATTATATGTGATGATATTTTCTAGGCCATCTTAGTAGTGGTATAGTTTCTTCCCCATGGATTTCAATGATTTGTTTATTTCCAGGGGAATTTTTTTGGATTATTTTTTGATAGTGTTTAGATCAATGATAACTTATGTGTCTTATGAAAGGAGATATTTACCATTTTATTAGGGAGTTCTAATGTTTAATAGCTATGTGTACACTTCAATAACCTCTTTTATTATGCCTTGAACCTTTTTTAGATGATGTGGATATAATGAAGAATTTTTGGAACATTCTATACCTATTTCAGTTATATTAATTACATATAGTTGGCCACATGACCTCAAGTAGGACTCCCATTATTCTAGAGGATTCTAACTATAAGTGAGGTTCTATGGTGGTATAATGGGGGGAAAATAACCCTTTTATAATAGTGGTACAAACTGATTAATCAAATATAATTAATGGAATATATACAATTAATAACAATGAATTAAATAATACAAATACCAATAGTAAAACATAATCCAAAACCTATGTTATATACAATATTATTTTATGTAAATACAAAACCATAATAGGCATATATATCAGTAGGAGACATAATATATAGGTACAAAAAAACCGAAGGACCCAAAACTATCACATTTTAATCTTTATCACTGGATCAGTCATATAATATCAATATATTGTCCTACTATAGAGAATCAATCATCTATATCAGGAAACATTACCTTAACCCTACACATATATAAGTAATATGTCTGGTTACCCAACGATGACCTAAATATGGTGTGCGTAAAACTCAGTTGGCCATTAAAAATGGTTTCTATCACTATCCGGTATTTGAATATAAGGGGATATATGGGTATGTATAATAAATAACAACATTAAATAAACAAACCACATTGGACCAGGTTCCTCATTTGATAGCCTTCTAATACTACCAAATGATTAATACAATGGAATGTCTCAGAGCATTTTACCTTTAGAATATATATTTATAAGGATATGAATAGTGGTATACAACTATGGATTCCATATTTAGTGAAAATAATGACAGGTTCCATAATTTCCATGGATTTTAGTTGTTATAAGTTTGGTGAAATCCACAAGGGTGTAACCTTGGAATTTATACATAATTGGGAGTTCCACCTAAGCCTTAGGAACAAGTCCTATGAATCCTATGTGCGAGACTTGAAAGAATCAAAATGAATTATCTATGGTTGTTTATTACCTCAAGATGAATATATGTAGAATATAAATAGTCATTAAATTTAATTTTCCTAAATATAAGTAGAACCCCAGTTACATGTTGGGGAGTTCTCAATCTAATAAAAATAATGAATCTAAGTGTGGTATCTCACTCAGTAGAAACATCAATGCATTGGTTAGAATATCATGAGACCATTCAAGGAAATCCATAATAGGAAACTAAGTATCAGATGAGGCATTTCATACCCATAATGTAATTTCATGTCAGTTACCATTGTCAAGAATTATATAATAATTAATCATATTTCTAAAATCATAAGAATATACATGATCACAATTCATATTTAAATAATATCTAAGAGTCATGGTTATTCCCACTACAATTTATTTAAATCTTTTGGGAACATTAATTTTAATTAAATAATAGACACCATATAAGGTGGATTTATTACATAGCCAATGAATCAGAGTCTAGAAAGTAATCAAAATAATCCATTCTATTCACTCAAACTGTTTTATTTCTGAGGAAAAATTTATCATACAACCTTGGTTGTTTAAATATATAAAATTTTACAGCATTCAAATGAATTTTATAAAATGAACGCTAAGGGTAGGTCCTTGTTGAGGTAGACAACCTCTAATGATGCATATTTGGATTCAAGGGAAACCATTTCAAGGTGATAATAATTTATTTAATTAATTTGACATAAAAATGATTTCACATAGAAATTCCAACACGAGGCATGAATAAAAATGATATAAATTCAATGACTATATGGAGGAATTTCTAGAACAAATAAATAATTATTAAGAAGCTTCAGTTTTATCAAATTGGACCTGATTTAGGTCAAAATATGAGAAACCGAGAGTCAAGAAAAAATGACATAAATAAATAAAGAATTTTAGATCACATGAAATATCATCCAAGATATAAGTACCTCACTATATGGTTGGAAAGATCATGCTTACACTATGCACTCAGAATTTTCATAATCCCAATACCTCTCATGGTAATAGTGAATATTTAGGAAAATCATATGACAACTCTGCATATTCCTCTATGAATATGAAAAATATTGAATGGTTAATGAAAGACCTAGAAATGTATTGAACAAACCATGTCACAATTCAATTGGGCCACATTTTTTGGGTCAGATGTTAAGTACTAACCCTATGCCAACGGTGTGCCCCATTCTATTTCTCATAATATAGAGTTTTTAAAGCATAAGACTTCCAAAATACATCCAGACTGTCTATCATTCCTATGTTATTTAAATACCATTCAAAAAAGTGTTTTCACTCTTAAAATTACATTCTAAAGATCAGGTTACATTTTTTCACATCCCCAAAATGAATGTATAAATTCACTTTCAAATTAAAACCCATTAAAAACATGGAGCGTTATAACCTACATACATAAAATGTATCATCCTTGAAAAGACTTGGTGGATATAAAAATAAAATACCTGACCTACCTAGGTTGGAATTCTTGCTCAAATGGATGTATTTCATTTTGAAATGAGAAACACGGCTCTAATAACTAGTTTAACACATTGAGATTAAGCCACTAAATCTCAATACAACACTCAAATTATCCAAAAAAATATAAAAAATTATTACATGATCTTTTTTATAATGAGCCTTGATCATAGCATAATATCTTCCTTCAATTGACCTATGATGCTTTTACTATATGTCCTATCTTCTGATGGAAAATTTTGAACCACAAAACATTCTCCATTTGAATTTTCTGATTAAGAAAATTTCTTATAATTATAGTGATTCTCCTAACATGATTATGAAAATACCACATCCGATCACACATGATGATTCTTCCAAAAGTACATGATTTATCAATATGATCAAATTCCAATCGACATTTCCCATCATAGTTTCACCATATTTTCTGTAAAAAGTCATGGGTGACCCTTGAATTGAAATTTACTAATTCAAATGATGTTCTAGATGTTATTCCTTTCTGACCATATGATACTACTCAAGTGAAATCTAGTTAAATTACCTCTAATTCTTTTTTCAAAAACCACTCAACATTAATTTTTTTTGTGTCACTAAAACTATATTTAAACAACATTAATCTAAGGCCCATCAAGATTTCATTGAGAATGATCAATGAATTACATAATCAACTTTCAGTATCATATTAATTATGAAATATTCCTTGGTCATAACTATTGTAATGATATAAAAAAATCACTGATACACAATTGATCCACATCCCTTGGATCCCCAAAAAAATCTCTAGGCCTAATATCTATTCTTAAAACTCCTACTAAGACCTAATTCAATCTTGTAACTATAAATAATCAAGAAATATTTCCATAAATGATCCATTTATCCAATGTAATTTGAGAGATAAAATGAACATCAACACCAGTTTTCCCATGAACCTTCTAACATTGTGGTCAGCAAATAGGGACCGACATCACACTCCCCATTATAGGAGAATCACCAATGTCACACCAAAAAAATAGTTCCACATTACTAAAACCCATGATCCATGAACCCCCGAACAAAAAGAGTAGAATATATAGGAAACAACTGATTTCTATATAATAACATAAATATAAAAATTAACACATTCCAACTCTCCGTGATTGGATATCATGGATTTTGAGAAATTTTACCTTATGGTGGGGGTCACCACCATCTAATGGAAAATGGTGCGATTCCCCCACATTGTTTACCTTAAACAACACCTCAAGTGTGAAATACTAGGAGTATCTCTATATGAAAAAAGGAATTCAAATAGGCTAATGTATAGTCAACACTCTCTTAGTGTACTCAAGATGATGTCAAGTTATTGAGAATGATTTCCTCTAAAGAAAGAGTTCACTATGATTCCATATATAGGCATGTATCACTATCCTTATTCCATGACCACAACAAACATGATCTACATTAAATTAATTGATTCATGAAATGACATCTATTGAAAATTAGTGTCGACATCAAACAATGGGTAATCCTTCACACAACACCATATTTATTCCTCAAATAGTACTCATCGACAATACCTATCATGAGTGTGCTAGACTACCTTTGAAAGATCTTTATTCGATGTTTAAGACACATATTTCATAACAAAAAAAAAGTTCCAATCATGATTTAAAATAAAAAACATCCAAATTCCCACACATAAAGACAATCGAACAACCTATATCTGACTCCTCTAGAAGATGATGAGCTATAGCTGCCGATGTGTCTTCACTACTCAATCATGATTCCTTAACTCATAGAAATATCTCATGATTGATCAAGTATTATTCAAGATGATCATACCCTTTCTTTAGTAAAAATTCAGTATTTTGGATCTCAAAAATTGATTTCCACCATCCAATGGTTGATCACCAACTGTTAATTTTTTTATCCTATCCTAATGATACAATTTTAAGGGTTACACTTTAAAATGAATCATTAAAATTTTCATGTATCAAAAAGGTAGTTAAAAAGTTCCATTTAAATTGATTTGCAGAGCATCAATAAATCTATTCTAAAAATACATATTAAAGGGAAAATATATTTCAGCATCCCAAATCTCAATTTAGGATCAGACACAATACCATAAATCCAAAACATATTAATGAATGTTTAGGAACTACTACTATAGTATATCCATGATTCCCATTTCTCATCATTAGTTGGGTTCGTGACCAACCATGTATCTATCATACTACCATGAAATAATAGACACACTACTAACATGATTCTCTCCACATTAGGATTTTCATAGTTTTCTACTTAGAATAGAAACTCATCCCATGATACATGATCTATCCACCACCAAATCTAATTACTGGTTATGGATAAAAATATTATTCTATGCTTGATCAGGAAAAGAGATAGAAAAAATATTATTGTAAGAATGTTAAATATAATTAAAATTTGGACATGCATGTAAATCTCTCAATGAGTTATTTACACATGGTCCTTTAATAGTAAACATATAAATTACAAAGCACATTTTCCCAGTATGGCCTCAAAACTCAATCAATTCTAAATTGTCTTTTTGAGAATAGGGATAACCCATTCTTCTATTTACCAATAATATTGAAAATCTCACATTTAACATTATTAGTAAAAGGGATTTATGAGAAATTTAGAAGTTTTGATACTATTAGTGATATTAAATAGTTAGCCTTATATTTTCTTGTGAAAATAATTATAAAGGTCCCCTTTATCAGCATAAAAAATGTAGATAAAAGAGGCCTTTATAAGAAATTTTCTAGTACATATAAGGTGGGGACTTTATCAGTACCTTTTTAGAACCTCTAAATCCCATAATTAATATCACTAAATACATAATTGATGAAGGTACCACTAATAATGGGTATAAATTTTTTTCCATGCCCCACGCCACCCTTTATAAGAGCTACCCCACCGCCATTGGTCAATGCTTCCTCCTCCCCTTTACCACGACAACTTTATTATCACTTCACCCACACCTTTATTAGTGGATCTCCCACCCCTTTATTAGTTCTTTAGATTATCCTACCCTAAGAATACAACCCTACCTCCAGTGAGTTTCACACTTCAAACCTTCATATTACACACCTACACCTTTTCCACTTACCTATAATGCGTTGTTTTACATTTTAGGATATATCTTTATATATTTATATATAATTATATTTTTTTACCCATATATTTATATATATATATTATATATATATATTTAAGTACAAATATATATATATATATAAGTACAAATATATATATATATATAAATACATATGTATATATATATATTAAAATAGATTTTAAATATAAAATCACTTAAACCCCTAAAAACCATGAAACGAAAAATAACTTCAGATCTAGGAGTCATTATTAGCTCTAAAACTAGTAATATCAATTATTATATATTTTTTTGATATGATATGTGGTACTGGACGATCAGACACCTAGATCAGAAGTTATAGCGATTTGAATTTTTACAAACCGAGGATGGTGTTGAGAAAACATAGTTCTAGAGGCCTTCATTGCCATTCTGGGATTGAAAAATAGCACCGAGATCATATACCTCAATTTTATAGCATAAATGGAATTGAAAATATAGTAGGATATTATTTTATATGTGGTCGAGACCAAAAAAATACTGGGATAAAATGTTATGGCCATTTGAAGTTTTGGTTTGATTTCAGATTTTTTTAAATTATAATGTATTTTATTCCTTCAATTAACACATGATTTAATTATCACGTGGTTTTTGAAAATATTATAAGATTTTATTTGTCTATTTTAGGATCTAAAATGGACTCTTGGATTAAATGTTATGGTCATTTTCGTGTTTTATACTTTCTTAATGTTTTTATGGATTTAATGTGTTTCCCGAGTTATTGTCGACTATTCAGGTTTTTCTGGGTTTATATGGATTTTATAGAGTAATAATAAATTTTCACAAAATATATAATATAATATGTGAACATTCATATTTACCCTTATCAAAAAAGTATTTAAAATATATATATTATATTTATAACAATAAATTATTTTTAGTGAAATAATATTTTTTGAATTATATCCTTTATCAGAACATTTTTAGAAGTGCTAATAAATTCACTTTTTTATCAAAGATTTTTTACTAGCAATGATAAGTGTGGAAATTAATAGTGATTTTTTACAAGCACTGATAATTTAACCTCTTTCACTATTCTATACTTAGTGTGGTTAGAGACATCCTTTAACAGTGCTAAAAAAGCGATGTTAAAGACCACTTAATAGTGCATTTTCTAGAACCGAGGAAGGGGGTTTTAACAGTGCTGTTAAAAACATTAGGTTGGATAAAACCATTTTTTAGAAGTTGGATCAAGGTTACTATTATCATAATTGGATATTAATGATCAGGTAAGTATACTTAAAAGTTGACATATGGATATAGCCTTCACATACTCAAAACCCTTTATCAATAAATTGTGAAACATACAGTTTATGGTGTTATAAGGAATTATTACTCAAAGTAGATCAATAAATGACCAACCATCACCAAACTACATATAGTTTACTAATTCATTTCTCAATTCATTTGATCAATATATAACTATGCATACATCATCAATAAAACAACATCCTACATGCATACTAATGGTCTTTGAATACTACGGGCCAACAAAAAGACACATTGCACTATGCACTAGCCTACCAAATAGATTTACAAATATTTATAGTATCCCATATTAAAATTAACCAAGATGATGAAAATATGAGTCATCTATAAAAAAAGTGTAATTAATATAATATTTATAGGTGGATAACCATGCCTTTGGAATTTCTAACCCTGTGATGTTTAGAATTAAAGAATATTCACCTCCCAAACCATACTTAACATATAAAAGGATCAACTATAAAATCAAGGTTGGTTTTTAATACTATGAAAATTTCCATATTTCAAAAATACCCAAATGGAACCCCTTTTCTAAAAACTCATGAAAAAATTTAACTATCCACTTACCACCAAAATTGCTACAAAAAACGATTCAACAATTCACATACTTGAGGTAACGACTCCAAAAACAGGATCACACCAAAATGATCACTAGGCTCACATGACCAGCCTCTATGTAAAATGTAACTGAATAAATCATTAGATACCCATAAAAAACCTCCATGTTTTTATCCAAGTAGAGTCTTATAAAAAAACTATAACTAACACATACACGGGGGATCTAATTTATTAACACCACTAAATGTTTGTATTTAATAGTATTCAAAAAAAAAACAATTTTATTTAAAATTAATGTGGATTAAACAAATTTTATGTCATGTAAAATTATAATAAATATGTTTTATAATAAATAAGTCACACATTATTTAACTAGAACCTCATTATATTGTTGGAAATTTATCTGAAAATTTCATTTAATATATTTTACTTATCCAAAAGTTCTCACATATTTGATCAAGTAACGAAAATTCCAATTACAAGATATAGAGGAAAAAATCCCTTTCAGTTGTAACTGGAATATTAATTATCTAAAACCAAATAATGATAAAATCTTCAAAGCGACAAAAAATATTATATCATTTAACTGTAGACTATGTAAGTAATATTCCATCATTAACATATAAAAGTAACCATATTTGTGGATTCTAACTTAATGAATAACAATCTCATTAAACAGAAATATACACCAATGAGGTTAAGAATTATGAAAAAATAATAATGATGACCTATGTGGGTAATTGTATACCAACCATGGTTCAGATATATAGTCCTCTATTCCCAATTTATGGATTCAATGGTCTATAAATTAAAATTGGAAACCAATTGAAGTTAAAACCATTAATATTTTATTAATAATAATTTTAAAACACCCTTATCAGTTTTATCTCATAGGAATACAATATAAAACTATAGTATAAGGGTCAATTAAATTATAAATTTATTCTATTATATGGGTCATCATATCCATGTTATATTGGTATACTCCTTAATATCTTTCAATGTATATACCATTTAACAATAATCAATGAGTAATGACTTCAATTTATACAAATTATATTCCAATTAATTACCATTTTCATGATTCTGGTGAGGTTAATTCATCAAATAATTTAGACCATTTCATTTACATAATTAATTGTAGATTTGTAAGACATAATCCCATCATCAGGCTATATATAAAGACACCATATATGTTGATGTAAACACTTTATTTAGAAAACCTTACATAATATCCATAATAACAAAAACTATCAAGTGGAAATAAAATACAGATATAAAAGGCGTGAAATCACTAAATAATGGCATAATAGTAATCATGATAAATAATCACATATGGAAGGTGGATAGAAATGTAGTCTAAAAAATAACCTAAGCATGGTATACAAATAATAATGTTAAGGGAATATGAATCTCGTTCACCTTTAATTGTGTACACATATACCTATTTTCTTTTGATACTATCCCAATAGTGGAATCTCTTAAATCAACAAAAAGTAGAAATATAATAAATTAACCCAAGGTGAAATGTTAATCAGTTATAATGATGATCATCATGAATAATAATACCATCTTTGGGAACATTATATTTACCCCATGTGTGGGTTAGTTATTCCATGACACAAGCTATTTACTTAGTTTTGACTCATTCATAGTCTCTTGTTTACCAAATGAAATTTTTTATACAGTGATAAATAAACCCTCTGATATTGGTTTTTGAATTCCCAAACATTATCCAATCATATATAACCACACACATTTTTCCACAAAGCCTTATGCACACCTCCCCATATTTGAGAGGCTACTAACTAGAAGTGAGGGCCTATGACAATATCGCGGGGAGACTATAACAACATTTATGAGAGTAGATCACAATGATTAATCATAAATAAAAAAAGTAGTATAATGAATAAATGAACAAATAAATCTTTTGAATGAAAATAATAATACATAAACAAAAAAACATGTTATATATAAATGATGGAATGTGTATACAAAAATTTTGCAGGATGTCATGGATATAAGAAGACATATGATACATTTATGAAAAAAGGACAATACATGAAACTATCCCTTGAAAATACCGATCCCTGGATAAGATATCTACTACTAAGATATCATCCTAGTATAAGAAACCAATCATCCATATAAGGATTTATTCCCTTATCACTAAAAACATACACATAATTTTTTAGTGTACCTAACAACGAACCGAACATGGTGTGAGTAAAACTTAGTAGGCCACCAAGAATACTGTTGAGAACCAACTAGTTTTTGAATATAATATGAGTAGTGGTAAGGTATAATAATTTGGATAATAAATAGTAAAACCATTTTAGTGTATTTTCCTTGTGTTATACCTATATGATACTACATAATTCAGCATAACCCAGACCATTTTAAGCACTTTATAATTTATATTTATTTTTTAGAAGGATGGGACCCAATTCATACAACCAAGAAATCCAAATTTAGTGATAATAATGGTTCTTTTCATCATTACCAAGTATTTTAAATTTTATAAGATAGGAAAAATCCACAGTGGTTAACCCATGGTATTTCACATTAATGGTGAGTTCTACCTGATCCAAAGGAATAAGTCCCACATAGACTCAGGTGATAATTCAAAGGTGCACAAAAAATGATACATGGTAGTTCATAACATTAATATGAATCCATGGGGATTCATTAAAGGAATTAAATTTAATTTCTATAGATATAGGCAAACACTCTATGCCATGTTAGTGCATTTTAAATCAAAAACAAAGATCAAATTAATGCGTGGTCTCTCACTTTGAGGACACATCAAAAAATTAGTTTGAGTCATATGATCCCATCCAAAAAACTCCACAATGGAAATCATGTATATCATCAGTCATTCCTCACCCTTGATGTAATTTCATTATATTACCTTTTTCAAGAATGATATAATAATTAATCAATGATCGGTATCATAAAAATATCCACGACTAGACTTCATAATTTAACATGGTCTAGGTAAAAAGATCATTCCATTAACATTTAATTTAAATATTTTAGACACATCCATATTAAGGAAAGTTGAAACATCATAAAAGGTGGTTTAATTTCATATACATTGAATATAAACCCTGAAAGGAATCATAATAGTCCATTAAATTTAGCTAAACAATATCTTTTATAAGTTCTAATTCAACATAACACAAAGGTTGTTTAATTACATAAAAAATTATAACATTCATATTCATTTTAATAAATTCAACCTAAGGGTTTGTTTTCATTGAGTTAAAGAACCCCAAACAATATAAATTTGGTTAAAAGGTAAATCATTTCAAGGAGATACATATTAATTAAATTAATTTGACATAAAAAGTGCGTTACATGGAAATTCAATTGTATGGAATGATGAAAAACGACAAAAACATAATTTGTTTTGGGAAAAGGGATAAACAAATTACCCCATGATCAAGAAGAGTTACTCATCCAATATAGACAATTGATTCAGGATGAAAATATTGAAAATGGGAATACAGAAAAATAAAAAAGAAAAAGGGAATATTATTTTTCATGGAAATAACATCGAATATAGAAATTTTATTGATGAAATGAGTTGGTAGGATTGATAGAAACCCCCCTCGGGGGGGGGGGGGGGGGGTTAATGTGACGAAAGAAACACATAATAGAAGATCAGATGAGGGATATCTATCATATCCTAAGTGATTAAAGGGGGAGGTATACAATGTTATTCATTTTAAGGGAAAAAGATGGAGGAGAATGAATTTTTGGTTTAACTGGAAAGAGGCTACAAAAAAAATTCTAGGCTCTTAAATAAGTTGCATAGTTTGGCTGGAAGGTTATGAAGAATTTGATATACCAATGAGAGAATAACTATCTAGGGAATGTTCCTAAAATGGTCTATTAAATTTTATTAAATACCATGATCATTTTCTACACTTAGTACTATCTTAATCTCCACACCTCACAAAATTTTAGCGCATGGTTAGGAAAACTAGGTGCGAACCATGTGTGTTCTTCTATGAGTCTACACCATCAATCATATTCAGCCATATAACCTCGCATGATTTGAAAAAACAATGTGATTATATAATTTGGACTAATGGTTTGGGTCATATAGTTTTCACTAACATTGTTCCAACCATGCACCCCAAGATGTTTCTTCCAAAAATGACTCTTAAAAGATAGACACATCCGAAAGTCAATAAAACTCTTGATACTCCCAAAAATATTTAAAACCTTTCCAAAAAATAACACTTTAATGTTTTTGAAATCATATAATTACATTCTGAACATCAATTTTAGGTTTCTTTCTTTGACCAAATGAAAAAGTCAAATTAATTTTGAAATTATAATCTATTGAAAAGATGGGATCATTTAATTTTTATGAGTACCCCCCAGATATTGACTTGTAGGTCACTAAGTTTAGGTTGTAGTAATAATTTGTGGTGTTGAAAAATTTGAATATCATCTTGAGGAAATTGGAATAGACTAGATCATCATGAGATCAGAGCAACCAAGACATTTCATGGAGCTGATTTTTGACTTGGAGTTCTTAGTTTTCCAAATAGAAGATAAAGTATAACTATACGGTGTGTTGGTTTCATCATTCTTCAAATATATTTAATGGGGATAGAGGTTCTCATAGCCATTATAGTGGGTCATTTGTAGACTCATTCACTTTTGAATGATATAAAAATCAAATGTAAGTGTTTTTCAATTTCCTCAACATTTATCACTTGCCCGATGGCCCAAACCATCCCTTCCATTTTAGCAGTTTTAGTTGAGATTATATCAAATTTATTATGGAATCAAACCTTATGATCAATATAAAGGGGATAAAACAACTTGAGGATAACAACAAGATATACCTAATCCTTAGAACTAATAAAAAATTATATATGTTGAGTTTTTATCCATTAGGGATATAGTGTACATGAAGTTAGACATATTCAAATGAATACATTAGAATTTCCATCATCAGGTGATCCAGAAGTCATATGAGGTAGTATATGTTTTTTTACTACATAGATTTACATTTTTTTTGAATAAATAAAAAAATACTTGATTCACCCACACTAATCAATTAATGGGGAGTTTAGGTGGAGAGACATCAAGTGTCCATATCACTGATTATGGTAGTTTGAGGTCGATAATAAATTTTTAAGGTGTTCAAATACTTTTAGTAGGTTCTAGAACAAATATTATATTGGGTATATTTATTAAATTTATAAATATAACCATTATAAATTATTTATGACATGGATTGGATGTATTCAATGTAGGAAATCATTTATTTATTCAACAACTACGTCATAAAATATGATGCTAATAGCGACTACATGGTGTGCATTAAAAAGAAAGACCATAAAAGGGTAATAGAGATATTGATTCTCTAAATTAATTTCTATATGATACAATGCTATATTATATAGAGGATAATTTGGTTGTGTGTTCTAGGATTTTTGAATAGTACCTCGATGCCTTCCCCAAAAAGGTTATAACATTACAACCCTCTATGAGAGGTCAAGGGGACAAATCTCTAGCTATGTTTTTCCATCATCAATAGGTCCATATAAAATGACCAATTTTTAAGTGTTGGAAATAAGTATTCAGGTTTATTATCTCTCATATATAGGATTCATTCGCCCTATCGTGTCTCCTCAGTGATCCCCGATTCTGTTGTTGAAGAATGCATACAGAAGTCAATAGTGGTGCATTAATTCTATTCATTTGAGTTCTGTGAAGGTGAAGAAATTCTGTCCACTACCCTGAATTAATGAATTTTTCAATCCATTTGTGGGATAAATATTATTCACAAAGATTTACATGTCATTTATATATCATTAGATGAAATTTAAGTATGAGGATTTCCCAAAGACTACATTTTGACATCATCTTCACCATTATGAGTTCATTTTGATAACATTCAGAGTGAGTGATTTACCATTAATGTTCTTATAGATAATGAATGGAATGTTCCATAAATATATGGACTAGTTCATGGTGTCCTTTATCAATAATATCATCATTTAATCATCATATTAGGATGATCTCATGGAGCATTAGTGAGATATATTGATATTTATTCAGTTTCAATCACTTTTAAATAAACTATAGAAGTATATGTTTTGTGTTATAATTATGTTTCTTTAAAAATTTCATATATCAGGGTAGATTAGTAATTTAACCTTCAATTATTGATGCATTTGTTTCTTGGGTATCCCTTAAGAATATTTTGTAATTTTAAAGCTTCTATGTCCTAGTAGGATTTATAAGTGGTTCATTCCCAACATCACTCAGATAGTGACTTCATTGACAATATCAACCCGGATGGATCATGTATTTTGTTGGATTTACCAATTAAAATCTATTTTTAAGCTTTTGAAGTTGAATCTAGTTAGTGTACCAGTTTCTCATCTGCTAAATTAAGGGATATCATTTGAAGTTAACTATAATTCTTTACTTCTAAGATTAGGATATGTGTCGATAAAGTGAATGATGATTATATCTTAAGGGTCTTTGTAGTTATGACATAATTAATGATAATTTTTCACCTATGACCTTGAGAATAGTTTGGTACTGTTACTTTGTTGTTGTGGTGACACTATATTATTTTAAATAGCTTTGTTATCTTGACATATTATAATAGAACAAAGTATATCTCATTATATGAAGACCAAAATTTAATTCAATTATTGTGTATTGTGTTATTGTAGGAATAAAACACAGGGATTTATATTATACATGGGAATAAAAATTTCATGGTTGATTCCATCTGAAGAATGTTGTGAGGTTGTGGTGTGTGTGCTTTTGAAGACTCTTGGAGAATAATGGGAGGGTTGGATGAAAGGAACCATAATATGAAAGATATTAATTGTAAATGTTTCAAATATCAAAATATGGTTTAGTCATCCTTGGTTCTTTTGGTTGAGGAGTCTCAGAATTGGGATAATGAGTTAGAGGTTTGGAAATATTGTATTTAATTTTTTGTTGATTCTTCCATGGGATGGTCTGATGACAGAAAACATCAAGTGTTGTATCAAGGGAAGATTTTTTCTCTTTTAGAAATGTGTGAGGTCATTTTTTGAGTTCCCAAGTTCTTATACGATGGTGCATCCATAGTTTAGGAAGAAATATCATGCTCTAAGATACCATTTATAGTGACCTGGTGTGAAGAAGATTGCTGAATTATTTCTATATTAGTGTTTCATTTTACTGAAGGTAAAGTCTAAGAATCATTTTTATAGTGGTTTCATTAAACCGCATAATGTTATCTAGTTCATGTGAAATAATATTTCTATAGTATTCATTACCATCTTATCAAGATATCAGGGTGGTTATGATTCTATATAGGACAATTTATGTCATCTAATAATGTATGCTCAATTCATAGAGGATATGTAGTGGATTTTAGTAAAGTTGTTTTTGAGGATGTATCTTTAGGATATAGTGAGGCTTCATGGGGATCCAAATATTTTAATCTAAGATCATGATCCTCATTTTAACTTTAGTGTGTAGAGAGGTATCCTGTGTACTATTCACCCTCAATTATTCCTCACAACTAATCTCTATTTATTTATATACTAGAACAATGAGTGGTCCATATATATTTTAGAGGACATGTTGGAACATGAATTCTAGATAATGAAGGGTCATGGGTGAGGAAAATACCCTTGGGGGAGATTATAAAAATGAATATTTATCACTCTATAATCAGTATGAAAGAACTTAAAGTTCTCTTTGGACAACCTTAACAATCCCTATTTTATTAGACAGAGGTCGATGATTCTGCTATTATTTGGATAGAAATGGGTTAACTTATAAATAGTAAATTATAAGTGATCCATGAGATAATGAAGGAAAAATAATATCATTTGATGTTTCATGCTGATTATAAGAGGATACCCCAAGAGATTAATGTCCAAGATCATGTGTTCTTGATGGTTCCACCATATCATGGTCAATAATGATATGATTATTGGAGAATATTTCTCATATGCTGTTGGGAAATTTAATGTGTTATCACATGTTGGAGTTGTGGAATATTGATTAGTATTACCTCATAGATGATGAAGATTCATTTCAACTTCTATGTAACAAAACATTTCCAATATCTTCATGAAAATATCCATGTCATTGGATAGTGTGAGATGGAAATTAATGATGGTGAAACCACTAGAGAATAACCTATTGAGATTGAAAACTATCATGAGAATGTGTTTCATGGTTATTGAATTACATTTTTTTGTTTCTTGTGGAGACATGGTGGCATATAGGATAGAACATTGGAGATGGAGTCATAGATATTCAAAATATATCATGAGTGGTTTTTATGTATTATTCATCCCTAAATTATATTGATAATATGTGATTAACCTTGTAGTGTTATATGAGGTCATTAAATTTAAAATATTTTTTACAAATGAACTTACTCTTGATTGAGAGGTATCATCATCATGAGATTGTATTTAGTCTATTAATTAGTGTTTCATTGAAGTGTGTTTTGTCCCTTCAGTGATATAGTATTGTTCCTCTCATAGTGAGATTCTTAAGAGATATATTGTAGGTTGGTTTTTAGAAATTATTTTGATTCTATATGTTTTTTAAATTCTCAATGATGATAGTTGTTTGAAATATTTCTGATATAAGTTCCTTGTTTTTTAAACACCTTCCCTTTTTTTCAAAGGCTCAAAAGGTCTTGTGTGGTAGTTTATAGGAGATAAAAATTATAAATTTTTTAGACTTTTTTGATAGTGAATGCACCATTTAATTTGGAATGGTGTTTTTTGTTTTGAAAAATACTCAGTTGATTGTGTGTGGGGAATGAAATTTTTTCATTTAATGTTTAGAGGTTGTCTATAGAGTTGGTCGTTTAGTGTTGTAGTACACTATTGTGAGTGAAATGACTTTTCTTGTAGGTTTTCAAGGCATTTTCCATGATTTTTATCCTTGAGAAGTGGGTATTAGAATTTTTTTGGGAAACCATTTGAGAAATGATGGTAGGGAATGGTGCTGGGTGAGTCATGTTGTTGGAAATCTGAAAGAATAGAGGGAATCACTTCATAGTGTTGGGTGTGATGCAGGTAAAATGGATTGGAGTTTCATAGAACACAGCAGTGTCAGATTCTGGGGATGTTAAATAAATAAATAAAATTTAATTTAAATGGGTGAAATATTAATGATTCAAATTCCTCTGTAACCATATCTCTCTTTTTTGGGAAAACCATGGGTGTTTCAGGTGCTTGAGGAGTTTTAGTAGTTTAGAATGCCTACATAAATATTGTTATAGACCTCCCATGTTTATGATTTTTTATCCCTATCTTCAGACATAGAAAACTAGTATTACTCTCATTACCATCCTTACATTCATTGAATTATCAAAACTCCCCAGATCATTGGATCAATGTCTGAAATCATAGTATTATGATTTTTATGATTTCATCCTTGTTTACCATGTTATTATTCATTAAATAAATTCATTTTGGTTTTGTTACATAACTTTATTATTCTAAATAAATTAATAATTATTATTGGTTTGATGTGATTAGTTTTTTTGGTTATTTCTTTCAATTCTAGGTTATACTCCATTTAGTGGTGGTAATTTCTTGATTTTATTCAATTTCTCACATAATGAGGAGATTTTTATCGAGGAATAAGATGTGATATTTAATCATTTATTTATATATAAGATAAAATAAAATATACTTTATCTTATATAATAAATTTATTTAATTCAACTTATTAATATAATATCATGAAATGGAATAAATTATCAAATTATTATTAAACAATCTACTATTCATAAAGAGGATAAGAAATCAATTTATTTCTATTATTTAATTATTAATCGAAATTAATCCCATTACATAGGCTAATAATATTATTGTTTATTCATGAATTTAATTTAATTTTTAATCACATTTCATAGTTTAATAGTTTAATAAAAATAAGTTTTTAATTTAAAGGAATGAAATTATTATAAAATATTGAATCATCAATAAAAAAATATTTTATAATAATAATTATTTACATAATACTAGATAATTGAAATTTGAAATGTTAAGTCATTGATCTATTGTTCCTTGATATTTTTATTGATAATACGGCTTTAATTTATTATATAATGTGATATATGTTTGGAAATAATTTTTATTTATTTTTATCATGGTTAGTTTCATCAAACTATGAAAAACATAATTAATTTTGATTAAAATAATTAAATAGAAGAGTCCTGAGTAGAGACATCACTATTTATCTTGAATTAAACTAAACATTGGATGTGACAATTGAAATAATTTTTACTTTTAGTATTATCCTTGGATATCCTTTACATTAGGCTTAATTTTCATAGAGAATCTATGAATAAAAATCTAGTTAATTTAATATGGAATTTAAATAGATATTTATTAAGTAATAATTATTAAGGGTTGAAAGACTACATTCCTTGATGTGGAAGGATTAAATTCCTCGATTAAATTTCTTATTTCCTTTTCCATTATGTTGAAAATATATTTTAAATATATGTGTGCAATATAGATTTTAGGACATGATTTATTTATTAATAAAATTTTTATGGTTTAGACTCGTTGAAGGGAAATGGGATGGTATCCCAGGACTAGTTTTATTGATTATTGATTTGATGAGTGATGGGATGGGATCCTGGGTGATGGTGGTGGCCTATGTCAATAATTGAAAGAATTATTTTTCTATGTGATATTGTGTAGGACACAGGGTGGCTTGAATGAGTTCATAGTTTGGATTAAACATTGATACATTTAATAACTCTTGATGCCTTCCTGATAGAGAGATCACCATATGACATTTACTAGATCATATTCCAACTACATGTTATTGTTATATGTTTTTCAATATGAGTTATTTTTTGGAGTTTTAAATTTGGCTAATACCTATAATATCCACAAAATTAATATAATAATTAATTGGATAATTTAAATAATTTGTTTGGTTATAGATGTATGTAGATGATGATGATATTTTTGAGATTATAAGGAATGAATTAATTGTGTTATTGACACTTTTTTTATAAGAATAAAATATTAATCTTGAAATGATAATTTTAATAATTAATGAAAAATTAATTAATATTGATATTTATGTAGTAATTACTATTTGATACCTATATCATAGTAATTGTATATTGGGGTCCCATTTAATGGTAATAGTAGATGTGTGTAATCTAGGTAGTTTCCCTTTGTGTGGATGTTCATGATATTATTTATATTTTCTCATTTCAAACAATACATCACCCATGTTGATAGGGAAACTGGATCCCAAATTCTTTTTAGAGGGTGTTTGCTAGAACATCCATGATGGTGAGGGAATACATGGATGACTTATACCTATACCTCACTCTTTGTTAAAACAAATATGAGGATTTATATCTTGGGAAGTGATGGGTTTTATATATTTTAACTTCCTACGATGTCCATGATACCTCATATTTTCACTATAAAATTATTTATAGTTTGTAATATCTTTTGTTATAACATGTACTTATATCTGAACATGGTGGTTTTGGTTTCCCCTGGGTGTGCATGCATTGGCTCTGGTGGCTTGGTGTAAAATTTACATAAACATGTTGTAGTGGGTTTCGTGCATACACTGAGTAACTATTTAGGTATAATGATAATGAGAAATATTGATCTTTAAAGGATGAAAAAATGACTATAATACTATTTCATGAGGTGTATGATGTCTTATAGAATAGATGATATGATGATGTAGCCATTGGGGCATGAGAGTGACAAACTTGTGGAGAATAAAAAGATTGGGAAATATATATATATATATATATATTTAATAGAGTATAATACTTATATTCATTACTTATTGAGTGTTCCATGGAGAGGATATGAAAAAAATAGCATAAACAACTAAGATATGAGTTTGTTTATCTTATTTATTCCCATGTATTTATAATTCTAATTTCAAAATAAATAATGATAGGATTCTGGGATTATAATAATCAGTATACATTTAATACTCACCCTACATAAAAATAAATATTTTTCATAATCCACTTGAGCTGGTTGGTGATCTATTTGGAAAGTACTAGTTTGACGAGATTTTATAGGAGTTGTTAGAGTTTTATGGTCACATTCATGTATTTATTATTGTTATTTTTATATTTATTCTCAATTTATGTTTTATATCACATGTATTGGTTTTTCCGATTATATTTATTAAAGTGTTTTTTGTGGTTCTTATTATTTTATCTCTTACTACATAATCTTATATAGAGGGTAATGCCTATCATTTCTCTGATTGTTATACAGTCAGTTTTTGTTGCCAAACCTTGTCCTATTGGATGGTAGATTCATGCATCTGGAGGTGTACCTTTGGATGGAGGGGGTCATGAACCGACCGACCTTTCTCATGTACTATAAATTCAATGTGCCCCACTACACATGGAATGTACTTGGTCTTCACATAGATTAAGTATTAGTAGTGAATGAATATAATTTCTTAAGGGACCCTGATTTAACAATATTTTTCCATTATTATTATTGATAAAAATACCTTAACAAAATTTTAGGAATAAATTCAATTTAGTTTTAGTTGCACAACAATATGTTTAATATGAAAATGGACAAAGTATGTATTTTATTTATTTTATTATTCTTATAAATTTAAATTATAATATATATATTTTTAAAATTTACTTTTAAATGATTTTATATTAATAGAGTTAATCATACATGGGTAGTGCATGATCTATAGGGAAAATTATAAATTAAATTGGCTATGTCTTATTAACCCCAAAGATTCAGCTATAAAAAAAAATAAAGTTTCCTTAGGAAACCTCCAATGTAAGAATATTCATATACTCCATGAAGTTAAATAATAATCATCCATTTTTATAGTGTTATGTAGGATCAAAATAATTATTGAATGTGGTTAAAATTAATCCTAGTAAATATGAAACATTAAATAATCATGGAGAATAACTTTGTGTGTTTAACCCCAAAAATTTAAATATCAGTTAAAATTTATATAAAATCATGTTCTATTAAATGGGGTTTTCAATTAGAGAAATAGGAATAATTATATGAAAATTTGACCTTTCTATATCAAATATTTAGTGAGTATGCCATATTTTTAGCTACACTTTCAATTGTATCCTATGATCTCAACACTATTTAGTGTCCTTCTTACTGTATTAGCTATAATATCTTTAAAATAGACAACCTTTCATTGCATGAATGGAACACATGGTTTCACTCAACTAAGGATTTATATAAATAATATAATAATTCAATATACTTTTCCAAATTGTATATAAAGAAATGACCATCCAAATGTTACTCATCAATGAAAAAGAATAGATAAGGTTTTAAATGGACTTTTCATGTTTGAGATTATCAGGAATGTAACTCTGTGGAAGAGTCTCCCATATTGGAAAAGACACATGAAGACCATATATTTTATAAGGAACTATTAAATTATTCCATAAAATCCAAATTGATCCAATAATATAAAATATAATCATCTTGTTTTGGGGTTCCCCAATATGATAAATTAATTGAATATATTTTGAAATTATGCATATTTTAATATAAAAAATAGTGTAATTTATTATTCATTTTTAAAATGATTTATTATGTCACTTCTTTTTAGGGCCATGGAAATGGACCACTATATCATAGATTTAATGATGATGGGTGGAAGTGAGATCCTGAGTCTTATCCCTTTATTTCTTTCATGTTTTATTTTATTCCACGATTAGGTAATAAAGGAATGTGTGTTTATTTAGTAGTTGTTAATATTCAATGATCTCTCTTTGTCCAATACACCCAGAATCATTTATCTCCTAATCTATTAAATATTCTATATTATGGAACAACTATTAGTATTAAATGTTTTATGGTTGTTTGAAGACAATTGTTAGGTTGTTGATGTAATATTTTTTGTTGATTAGTTACATTGTTTACTAACATAGAATGATTTTTGTAAGAAGTATACTTTGATTGGGTTATGGAGTGAATTTTTTATTCAGAACAAATTTTTTTAAGAAGATAATTCACTAATGGTATTTTTCGGGTCAATGGATATAATGACAGATGATTTATATAGAATTATATTACATCTTTTTGTATGAATATTAATTAAATTATACAAACTCATTCCTGATGAATGTAAATGTTCAGTTCCTTTTGAAACATATAAAATAAAATTCTATTGTAGTGATCGATATACTATATCATCTGTAAATATAATCCCCTTTAGTACTCTTAAATAAAAACTTTCTTCATAGCCTATAGAAAGGAAACTTATATAATAAGTGATATTAGGTGCTCAGTAGGGGTGAAAATGGAAGAAATTATTTTATTGACTTATAAAATCATATGATAAGAAATATGGTTTTTTGATCATGTCAAATGTTCATTCTCAACCTATGATGGATCATAAATATGATTAATGGCATAAAACATTAACATTTCAAAAAATATGAATCATCAGAATGAATCATCATCAAAAATGAATAAAGAAACATAAATTAATATCATAAATGTGTGTGATTGTGTGGAGTCATTATATGTATCAGAAAACGTTTCATTTGGAATGGTTAACTTGCATGAGTCTTGGATCATGCCTTATCATCTTTTTACCCTAATGAATCATGCACATCATCTTTTTCCTATCACTAATCAAGAAGATCGACTTGTTTCCCAAAACTATCTCATGTGATATAATTCATTACCCAATTAATTTTAGGGAGATATAGGCTCTACCTACCATGTAATTAAGACTAACGATACTTGTTAAATAAGACTATAAATCATTCAACACATTAAAAACCATATAATGAAATGAGTTTCATAAACACTTGATAGTAACCTAACTCATAAGTAAGAAATAGTTTTCCTAAATATCATGAAATCATAAACATAAACCATTTACATAATGAATAAGAATGGTAACATTGGTTAATATCCACAATAAATCATATGTAACTTCATATAATGTAATCTTATATAGAAAATGGCTTTTGAACGATTAGTTTGAATAATTCTTAAGGAAAATATCATTCCCTTTATGAAATAATTTTTTAAAAAGAAACATAATTTTGAATGAGAAAATTTACATTCAAAATAACAATATATGATTTTAAGGAATGATTCAATCAATTAAGGAGTTATAAAGGTGGGAAAATAAATTCATTCTATATAAGTCAAAAAAAATTCTTTCCGAACTTTTTTTGAAATAGTTACAAATCACCTCATTCGTAAAATTAAAAAATAAATAATTTCAAAATTAATAGTAAAATGTAAAACATTAGTAAAAATAAATTTTAATATTCATTTTAGAATATTAAAAACATGTTTTAAAACATTTTTATAAAACATGAATGTCAGAGAAAAATATTCTCTAATGGATAATTAAAATGAAACAATCACAGATGTTTATGAGATTATGAAATAACTACTCATCACATTAAAAACAAAACAATCGTATTCCCCGTGAAAGAAATAAAATATTATGGATATGATTATAAAATAATATTGTGGATAATTCTCAAAAAATACATTCATTAGATTTTTATAAACAACATAAAAGATATAACTAGTGTATATGGCATGTGTCCCACAAAAATAAAATTGAGACACAAATATATTACTACATAAGTAAATTTTGAATCATGAGATCCATGAAAGAATAACATATATTGAAAAATATAATAAAATTAAATAATGTAATATCATGATATAAAATTTCATTAGTCGGTATATACACCCCATAAAATAAACTATTTCTGAATATGTCAATTATATAATAGATAAAAAAGGTACACAAAATTCCTATACCATTAGTATTGTCTTCCTTTGTAAAAATTAAAACCTATTATATAAAAAATAATAGTTTATTATAAATATATCAAAGAACTATATTCATATATATAATACCATATAGGGTTTCATTTGGATTTTATATTTCTCACATATTAAAAATTCCATGTTAAATTTATGTTTTGGGTAATACCTTCTTTGTTTTTAATATATATTTTGACTTGTTATCCATATTACTATTTCATAGATAACGATTTAATAATATCCAGAATGATAAAAATGATATATATATATATATATGAATATTCAGTATATATGTAATTAGGGTGATTCATAAAAGATAAGGGTAGAATATAAAATACTCCATTCATGGAGACAACTGGCTGTACATACGCATGCAATCTATTTTCATTTTCTATTCATGTTAAAAGACAGAAAATTATATGATATATATTAATTACATAATTATTTTTATATTATATATATATATATCAGATATATATTCATAAAATTTATCCTTATTACCATCCATTTGAAATATAGAAGAAAACCTAATGACATTGCATCATGGAGATGGTAAGTCATACGTACACATGAGTTTCGTCGTCATTTCCAAAATTTCTAGATGGTAAAATGGTAGATATGATATTATAATTAATTATTTAGAATTATATAATAAGTATAATATTTAAAATTTAATCCTATCATAATTACAACTTATAAAATATGGTTTTGGAAAATGAAATGTTTCACTCTATGGAGACGGTAAGTCATATGTACGCACGTATGATAATTTTAATTCTTTTTCAATGGAAAAGGAGATGAATAATGGTGTGTTATTAATCCTAATAACATTTAAATTTATTTAGGATAATTAATTTATTATATATATATATATCATATATTTCTAGTAGGTATAGAAGAGTATAAAAATAGAGTGATTAGTTAGAGTGATTACCTCTTCGTTGAAACAAGTCCTTTAGTTCTCCTTTAAATGACACTATATTTGTCCCCATGGGAAACCAAGCACCTATATAATTTGAATATTTATATATAAAAGATAATAATTAGAGTATTGATGAGATATATGGCTCAATGTTGTGAAATGAGATAAGGTAGGAGGTGTTCATTTATAGTGAACGTGAGGGTAAATTTTCCAATTTTTCAGAAGATTAATTAAAAATAAATTATATATCAATCAAAATACCTAAAAAAATAAATTAATTAGAATATAATTTTAGATATGGTGAATATACCATCATCCAATATATTTTCAATTTTTTTAACATTAAAGCTTATCTTTGGTATTAACCCTTCATTAAACTATTTTAATATTTACTAAAATGACAATGTTTTCATTTTAAAATGGTAGAGATTTACATGTAATATTTAAATTGTACTATAAATTTAATATTTATGAAATTTTAGACCATTATTTATATAAATTTTATTTATTTATTAATTTTATCATTTTTAACAATTTGTATTAAAATATTACTTTCATAAAATATCATTAGTGTCAGTTTTGACACTATTCATTTCATTGACTTTATGAAAATAAATACAAAAAGAAAATTTATAAAAAAATTATTTAATACACTTATAATATTTCATAGTAACCTTTAAAACTTTTGTAGAAACTTAATTAATTCAAATAATATTCATTTTAATATTTTTAATATCACATAATTGATTGATCCATTAATTGAATAATTACTACATCAACATTTTTTAATTATTTATGATAATTATTTTTTCACTAAAATGTTAAAATTAAATTAAATTATTTATTAAAACTCATAAATTACATAGGAATAAAAATATTCTTGCATATATTTAATTTATGCACATACTAAAAATAGCATACTTATTAAAGTTAAGAGTGTGATATTTTAGCACTCTAGTAGATTTTTAAAATATCCAAGTCATTACTATGTTTAGGTGTCCATAAAATTATTCAATTAAAAACCATATGTGTTAAGAGTCAAAATAAATTCATCCATAAATTTTTTCCATGTGTTTGGGTAGTTTTAAAAAATTAATAATATTTATTTACCATATATTTATATGATTTACCTGTAACAGTGGTAATAAAAATTAACAATGTTATTGTGCATATTGTCCAAACATAAAATGGATATTTTTAATAAATATGTAACTTTTTATTCCAAATTTGAAATCCATTTTTTCCAATTAAATTTATATAAAATTTAAAAATAAATTAGAAATAAATCTCAAAGATGGGATGAAACAACATGTTTAGAAAGTAAAAATGTTCAAAAGATTGGAATGATTTTATATCCAATTTTACTGTGAAATTGATTCAAATTACATTAATTGTATTTAATTACAAATAATTAATCTAATTATACATTAAATTAAATAAAAAATTTAATTTATCACTGTAAATTATTTTGATGAAAAAGCTGTTTTTAATAAAATTTAATTATTTTTTTATTATTTATCCAAACAAGATACCTCTCAGAGAAATTACAAAATATTTAACCAAGGAAAAATTTTATAATCATATATCAATGAAGATTTTTTTTCAAATATAATTTATAAAAGTGTATAAAACTAGAGTAAAACAAGTGCACCATTAAAGGGAAGCAAAGATGATTTTTTAGAAAAATACTTCTTTTAAGTAAAAAAATTGTATTTGTTATTATATATTGTCTAGAAAACACATAAGGTAAAAATTAATCATAATATTGAATGTATTATATATATATATGTATTATAATAACATAATTCAACAATATTTACTTGTTTATTTGTTGGTATAAAATTCACTTGTGAAAATATTTTTCAGAAAAACATTTCCTTTTATTTTAAAAAGGGTTTTAAATATTACAATTAAATGGTAAAAAAATTATATATATAAGGTAAAATATATTTACATAATTCATATAATCCTATTTAAACACACCATTCTAATATCTTGGTTATAATTATCTAATTCAATAAATTACAATAAGAAAATGATGTTTTGTAGAAACTATGTTTTCTGTATCACGAAAGCTAAGATGTGGTTTCTTATTGTGAAATGTTAATGTTGTTTATCAAATAACATAATACATAAAATAAATATAATTTATATATAAATATAAAACAATGATAAAAACATGGGGTGTTAAAATGGATGGACTTAATTAATCATTAGAATTAAAATGAATTTATTCACTAAATACCACCAATGTCCACCACCTTTTATGCTGATTCTCATTTCCCTTCCATGTCTCATTTAATTTCCTATTTTAAATCACACAAAAAACATGGGATTTAATTCCATTACAATAAATAAAAACAATAAAAGGTAAATATCTGAAAAAGATTTATGAGTAACTGGAAATGATATTCATGGAACTTCCCTAGTCAGTCACTATGATGCAATTAGATTTTATTAAATTCTATTGATTGGAACCTTGTGATTATATCTTATTTGATCAATACCCCATATATCTGAATATACATGGTTTTTTCTATGAAATTTTAAATAGTATTCAAGATTTCTCACCTGGGTGATAGTTTTGTAAGTAAGTGTTATCTTGGAATATCTTTGTTTATAACGTGATAATATGACCCCTTTGGCTATTGAAGTAATCTATGTGATTTTGTTGATCTGTTAAGTGTTCATAGGTAAAGAGATATGAAATTTGGGTTTCGATAATGTGTTTAGAGTAGAAATTTGGTTCAGGTACTCATTGGGGTTTTGAGGAATTATCCTTTATACAAGGGCTTTAGGTACTCTCTTAGTGAATACTCATGATAGGGATTTGTCCCCCATACAAAATATGGGGATAATTACCCCATTGTGTAATGAAATAATCCTATATTAATAAAGTTAGTTATCCCACAAGTGTTGGGGAAAATTTCCCTATCCATGGTGTTTGTAATCCACCACGTGTCTGAGCATGGTTTAAAATCCATAGAGTTAGTACTCACCATTGATATTGGGAAAATACACCATACAAAGATTATGTAATCCCCATGTATCATGAAGTGTTCATCCATAGAGGTCATGTACTCCCTCTATCGATGAATACATATAGTGATGGGGCAAGAGTCTACTATAATAATTTAAGGAAGGAATTATAGAATTTATAAATGTTTTGAAGTTTATGAGTCTTAGGTCATACAATTTTCTGAAATTCCTATAGGACCAACGACATTCAAATATAAATGAATATTGAAAGGGAGAAAAATAATATATAAATAAGGAAAAAATAAAAAAGGTTATATGTAATCTGGGAATAATCCTAACATATATTAAGTTAAAAAAATTACTATATTAAGGAGTAAATTACATGCAATATTCTTAGTGTCGTGATACACTTTAATGAAATGATCTCATAAAGAAACATAGTGTTATTGTTACACATGTTCTTATAGTACCAAATTTTCTAATTATGTCCACTACACTATAGTAATAATGACACAATGTATATAGAGCTACAATACCTTATTAGTGTCACTAGTTATCTCTGATCCATAATCTTTGATGAATTACACACTACTACATTACTACTATATGTGTCATTAATCAAGTATAATATAGTGATACAAAATTTTGAGTAGTGTAAATTTTTGTTTTGATAACAGTCACACCAAAAATATCTGATATATTAGGCTTCCCCATTCCAAAAATCTCAATCTTGGTTCATGGACAAAAAATGATATCTCCATCGATGTATTTGAAGTTATTAAAAATTATTTTAGATCATACTATTGTTCACTAAATATGATTTACTTTTCTAAAATATATTCAATTTCAACTTGATGATTAATAAATTACTAGAAACATTCCTATAAATCTCCTGTTTCCAGAAAAAATATCAAGAAATACCAGTTTCATTCACTTCTATGCTCTTATAGTTTTCTTCCATAATCATATTATCATCCTCAAATCATTACTAAGGACCAATAATGGATCAATATGGACTCAAATTTTCAATCACCATCAACATCATCTACATGTATTCCTGGTTAATGGTTCTATAAATTTTATTCAATGTCCATATCCCATCCAAAATTAATCTTATGATAAATGGTATATTTAAGTGAATTTACTTAATTTAATAATAAAGGATTGTGTACTTGATATGACGTATAAAAGTCTCACTATCACTATATAATACAGTTACCTCCTAATTTCTATAAAGATCTTGCCGAAATTTTATTAATAAATCTATCTTATTCGAAGATTCTTTTACATTAATGTATTGTGTCTTTATAGAAAATTTTGAAACAACCTTTTCTATTTTATATACCCAACTTATTTTTGTTTCTACATAGGTAAACATATAACTATTGTAATCCTATTATCAACATCACCTGCAAGGATAAAACCTAAAAACCCATATAGTGAAATTTCATTCACAAAGAACAAATATAATTCCTTAGTTCCCTTAAAACAACTAGTTACCCACTTAAAAACATCCCAAATATTGTTTTATAGATTATCCAAGTCCCACCTAAAAGTTTGGATTACACCAGAAATATCTAGAAATTTATAGAGCATGGAATACATCATTCTATAAAAAACTAATGCCGAATGGTCAATTACAATTTACCCAATGTATTCTACTACCCTTGATTCATTCTCATTTTCAATAAAAATTTTATTTATAAGGGAATAAAAAGGGGATTTTCTTCCACAATACTAAATATTCTAAAAACTATTCCATTTTAGTTATCAGAATATAATATTAAGATCCATGCTTCAAAATATCTATTGATTTTCTTGCTCAAAATCATACAATCATATCTATGATATTTTAGTTAAAACTCTTTAGCCAACTACCATAAATCACCTATATAAATTTTCCTACAATGAAAATGCATCCAAATATAGAATAAGTATCATTTATTCATAAATAAAATCATTTAATATATGCATTAAATAATGATAAAATATTTTTATGCATTTTTCCTCACAAGTTCATCAAAATTATTATTCCAAAACATGTGTTCCTACTTTATCCCATATAATCTTTTCTAGAGTTTAAAAACATTATTCAATATTACAGACTCAAAAAATAGATGTCATTTTTGTATAAAAATATCCTCATCTATATATACTTGAAGAAAATCAGTATTTATGTCATGTTTCAAATGTTGTAAATCCTATGATTTAATAGTATTATAAACCCCCTATATGTATGTATGCTTCACTATAGGTGATAAAATTTCAATGAAATCCACACACTTCTACTTTTGAAAATCATTCACCACCATCCTTTCATTTTTTATCCTCTTACCATGACATTATTCATTGACCTAGTATGACCATTTTTTCTTCAAATATTTCATTCTTTATGGAAATGGATTCTTGTCCCAATTATTGGCATAGTGAATTTAAGAAATATCTTTCATTATAAACTCTTTTAACTGCATTTCCTTATCAATTAATTTGGTATGTCCATCATTTTTCAAAAATAAATAGTTTAGATATGATGGATAACGTTTATGTATTCTTATTATTCCTATTATTCACATTATCTCCGCTCGAGGGGTTCATTCCAAAAGTTATATTAGATTATGATTTGGTACACCTATAGTCTGAACATTCTCCTAACACCCTAACCATTTATTCCCATTATCAGAATCAAAGGCATCATGACTATTATACATGAAACCCTTATTCTATATCACATATTTATTATTATGAAGTAATATTATAATTAAATTAGAAGTGAAATATATACTCTTCAACAGTTTAAAAAAATATTGAAACATGATTTTGAATTGACATCAAAGTTTTCTCATATATCATTATACATCGGTACATAGTCTAAGGAACTCAATAATAATAAATTTTATTGACTTACCAATTATTGTACCATATATCATTGGGTAGAAATTATCACATTAGTATTGATGTACTTTTTTTAATAATATATTCTTCTATATTCCCTACCTCTACCCATAAGTTCTTGGGAAACAATGTGTGATACTTCACATTCCTGGAATTTTCATTGAATGTTATATTCATCCTATTAGAAAAAACATTCAATTGTGGTGTACCTAGATGTGTATTCTATATTAAAATTACATTATGTTTAGATTATTATCTAAAATATTCACTTTTATACTCTCTTAATTTATCACAACTCAATAATTTCAACTTTAATCCCAATTATTCCTCCACCAAAGTCTTATACTTCTCAATCAAGGTAAATAAATCATATAATATTTTCTGAAATTAAACCCATACCTTCATTTTTGATTCATTAATAAATTTCACATTATATTTTGAAACTCCAAGATAATGTACTAGTGCATTTTCTCAAACATTAGTATGTACCAGGTATATCATCCCAACATTTGGTGTTATGTTTGCTTTTATAATATCAACCTTTTTATGATTTTTAAATGTCTATTCATCATAAGAGAAACATATTTCCACTTCGTCTCTAGTATCATTCCTTTTTTACAACAACCTTCATACAATTCTAACACATTTAAACTAACATGCAATTAAAAATTTAAGAATCAATGCTATAAAATATTACTATGACTATGTGTAGGAATTTTTATATCTTATTTTTTAGAGATTCATTATTTACTCTATGAGCTATGACCATATCCCCCATAGTGATTTTCCATGAACCACCAGTGGACATAGTTAAAAAAACAACATAAATATGATTTTAGATTATATTTTATTATTTATTATTCATGGGTTATTTTAGTTATCCTCTATAATGAGTATACTCCCACTATTAGATTTGATTTTGGAATTATCTGATTTAATAATTTATAAGGGTTCATGGTATGTCACATAATTTTTTTTAATATTTCCTAAAATATAATTTTTCAGGAATCATTTATTCAATATCTTTTGTATATATTCTCTTATGTATGAAATCCATTTCCACATAGGGTTATCCAAAATTAGTTGAATAATATCTTTATGTCCTTGAATTAAACAAGTTTCTTAATTGATTCAAGGTTCCTTTTGTTTGTCTCTACACTCATTCTTAACAAGTAATCTCTTCTTACAAATACCACAGATAATAACATACCAATTTTAAATGTCTATAATCATTCTTAATTTGATAATATTTTAGGATTATCCCATGTTATGTATTTTCTTCTTCTTTTCATTGAATTATTGAAACCATATAGTATAAGGCCCCAGCCTTAAACCTTACTTAATCTTGAGTTATTACAAGATTACACATTGAGGATCTTTTCGGGTTTAGAGTTTTAGAGAATTAGATCATAAAACATGCATTATATTCCACATATAAACAAAGTGGTTACATAAAGATAGTATTCTTCATTCCCATCAATGGAAACACATTTAAAATAAAACATGGATTATTTCTTGACACATCCTTGACTCTATCATCTTATCATGTACCTTTCCCTTGACCTGTTAAAAACATTTCAAAAACTTGGGATGAGCATAAAAACTCAGTGTGGGTTATAAAAAAAACATGGAAAGGAAACATGAGTTCATATATACATAAGAATGAAATCATACTTTACCCATAAAACATAGGCACTTTAACATACCTCATAAAATCATGAATAAATCATAGAAATCATAAGACATAAAGGTAAATTGAGGCATTCATAACATTCTTACGTAGGGAGTAACCCTCTTGGTTACGTTTGGAATACCCATCACAGTATATTCCCTAAAATCTCTTCGGAGAAACCTTAACGTTTCACTCCTTCGCGTTACCCAATGCATTGGAGAGCTATAACGGGCTCACCCGCCCTTAGTTTATCACGGAACCACCCGTCTTCATAATAATTCCCAAGAACCATAACATAATCATATCACATAAAACATGCATAAAGGAAACATAAAATTTCCACATTTCAATCACGAGATATCAATACAACACATTAATATAAAAACATTATGAAAACCATTTTCAAGACTAAAATAAAAGAAAAGTAAAACATGGTATTTATTTTTCTTTTAAAAAGAAGGTATGGCTTGTAGAGGAAGCCGAAACTCAAATAACGGTCACGACGGCGGAGAAGTCGTTGTCGCCGCATACGTACGACAAAAACATTCCCTTTTGTCGTTTAGTAAATGCTTCGTATAAAAAAGATTCCTTTTGAATAAACGTAAAAGTCAAAGGGGTTTATACACCGTATAAAAGAAAGTTGTGTATAAAATAAAATATGCCTCAACGAAAGCAGATTGAGACGAAGTCCCATACCTCGTATCCGACTTGACCCGACCGTTCTTTAATCTCCTGAATAATAAACTTGAGTTAATCTCTACTTGCTTATGAATCTTTTTCAAGTTCATTATTCCTTTTATACCATGTTATGAACATCATGTAATCAGTTAAGTTAATAATGTTCATTTTGTCGGTATTTGGTTCTTAAGTCAAAAATAGACTTCTTACACTTACATGTTGTTAATTTGGTCAAAGGTTCATTATATCCAGAATGGTATTCATGATGTAGATATCATATATGTCATATATATCCAGTACATACATGAATAAATAATATTACATAATCATTTATAGGTAAGAAATGAAATGCACCGTTCATGGAGACGGTAAGCCGTACGTACGCATGAACGCTACTTCCATTTCTATTTCGTATTTCTGGAATGGAATCATAATGATATAAGAGTATATTGTAATTCCTGTATAATAACATATATAATATCATAGTTCCATCCCTTATATGTCACACATATGGAATTTAACAAATCAAATCACTTTCAGGGGGCGGTAGTCCGCACTTCCTAAAATGAAGATATCGTGTTTACCCATAATGGAAACCATAAAGGTATGCCCAAAATGAAAAAAACAGCAGCTTAAGGGAAAAATAAACATATTATATATCATATATAAAAATAGTGACATCATAATGTCCACCTTTGAAGGTGTTAAATGAGTATTGAACAATCATCGTTTCGGGAGGCAGAATTTCGCCATCCACGGAAACCGTATGTTCTTTAACCATTTGATGTAGTTGTGTGAGTGTGTAGCTCAAATATATCTTATAACAACATCCTAGTATATTGAAGATACTGGTTTTGTTACAAAAGAAGTAAATAAAAAGAGTTTAGGGGGTTGGAGAAGCAAAATAAAACAAATGAACATGAGAGAATGAATTACCTTAAAAAGGGTAACTCCTTTTGATTTGAGCCTAAAGGCTTCCTTTGAAAGGATTCTGCCCAAAGGGAATCCTCTAGGATGAGGATAGGGATGTGGAGAGAGTAAATGGGCAGGGGTTGGCCGAGACAAAGGCTTGAGGAGTGTGTGAAGTGAGGTAGAGGTGGGGGCCTTTTATAAGAGGAGAGGAGGGACACTTTTGGAAAGTAAAGAAATATTAATTTATTTGAAATTTTTTTCGGTTTTAAAAGGTCAAACATTGATATAATTCGTGGATAAGGTGATAAGGGTTCTAAATCCACTCATCCAATTGGTTTTGGCCATGTTTAGTTCATATATTTTACATTTTCTTTCCATTTTATTTAAATCGTCAAATAATGATGTCATCGCTGCATCATTATTATGTCATAAATAATTTAATTTATTTAATGTCTAAAAATCATAAAAAAATACTATTATGTAGGAAATCTTTTTAGCTTTCCAATGACTATTTATAATCAAATATCTGATCTTTATAACCCTATGTAAAAAGTGCTTTCGTAAAACATATTATGTTTGTGTCATTTTTACTTTTACATTAAATAAAAAGTTATTTATGTCATTTCCCAACCAAAATGTCTCCATGGGGTCCCCAAGTTGACCCATGGATTTTCTTGGTCGGCCATGACACAACCAATAATGTTGGGACATGTGTCTAGTTCATTTCATATTATTAAAGCATTATTTATACCTTAAACTACACTAATTACCACTAATCGCGATTAAAAACTTAATAAGTTACTATTCACCAAAAAATTATTTTAATCTCATTGAACCACATTTTACTTCTTAATGACAACCATGTATGTCGTATTTTCAAAATTCAATACACATTAGTGGTAAACTTTCATTTAACTGAAAAATCAGTTTGCTTGATTACCACTTAGTGGTTTCACTATTCATCAAAAATTGAAGTTTTTCAGAAAATTACCAAAAATTCACCCTAAGCTATATTTGATATTCAGAATTCAAAAATGAAGTCTATTTTACAAAATTCAAATAATATAAGTCACATTAATTAATTTAATAATTAATTCCCGCTGCCAGAGCAAATAGCATGTTTTTATGAAACAATAAGTATCAAAAGATTGACACCAATTTAAGTCTAATTTCAAAGTGAAATTGATTCCAATGACCACCATTGGATAAAATGGTAAAAATATATTTTAATTTAACTTAAAAACCAATTCAAAACATAATCTAATCATATAAATAAATTAGATTAAAAAGTAGTTTTGATGTAAAATGCAGTATTTTTCACTATTCATTAAAAAATGAACATTGTCAGAAAAATACCAAAAATTCACACAAGGTAAATTTTGATGTCCCAATCATAAAGGATAAGTTTATTTTGACAAACATAGTTTATAAAATTGTCAAAATATAGATTCAAAAATGGTTTGCCATCAAAAGGTAGTAAAACAATCTTTTAAGAATATTAGTGTATTCCATGCATAAGATTGTATTTATTTTCAATTTAAGCCTCTATAACACTATCTTAATCATTAATAGACATAGATAAAAATATCTATTATTTATTACTTACTTGGGATGTTACATCCTTCCCCCTTTAGAAAATTGCGTCCCCGCAATTTATTTACTTATCGAATAAATGGGGGTACTTATCCCTCATTGCATTTTCAGATTCCCATGTTGCCTCTTCAATCATGTGGTTTTTACACAAAACCTTTACCTGATGAATCACCTTATTCTGTAACACTTGCTCCCTGTGGTCAAGAATCTGGACCGGTTGTTCCTCATAAGATAGGTTCTCTTCCAGCTGAACTACCTCTGGACTCAAAACATGAGATGGATCTAGCATATACTTTCTCAACATCGAAACGTGAAAAACATTGTGTACCTGAGATAAAATCGGAGGTAAAGCCACTCGGTAAGCAACTGATCCAACTCTTTCCAGAATTTCGTATGGTCCAATGAACCTTGGACTCAACTTTCCTTTCTTACCAAATCTCATCACACTTTTCAAGGAGAAACCTTGAGAAAAACATGATCACCTACCTCGAAAGATAGATCCTTCCTCCGGTTATCCGCATAACGCTTCTGCCTGCTCTGAGCTGTTCTCATGTGTTTCTGAATCAGCTGAACTTTTTCTGCCATATCTTCTACCAATTATGGTCCCATCAACTTCCTTTCACCCACTACATCCCAAAAAGCTGTAGTTCGACACCGCTTCCCATATAATGCCTGAAATGGTGCCATCTGTATACTGGAATGAAAAATGTTATTATATGAAAACTCAACCAAAGAAAGATGTTGGTCCCAACTTCCCTGATAATCCATAGAACAAGCTCGTAGCATATCCTCCAATGTCTGAATTGTTCGTTCTGACTACCCATCTGATTGAGGATGAAAAGCTGTACTAAAATTTAATTCAGTACCCAACGACTTCTGAAGGCCTTTCCAAAAGATAGAAGTAAACCTGGGATCACGATCCGATACAATGGAGAGAGGAACTCCATGTAACCTGACTATCTCTTTAAGATACAAACGGGAAAGTTGATCAAGAGAGAAAGTATCTCGTATAGCAAGGAAATGAGCAGATTTGGTCAAGCGATCAAGAATAACCCAGATTGCATTATTACCTCGAGATGTCTTCGGTAATCCAACAACAAAGTCCATGGATATATTCTCCCATTTCCACTTTGGCACTGGTAAAGGCTGAAGCATCCCTTTCGGTAACTGCCGCTCTGCTATAACCTGCTGACAAGTCAAACACTTCATAGTAAAATCAGCAATATCTCTTTTCATTCCATCCCACCAGTAATACTCCCGCAGATCTCTATACATCTTTTACTACCCGGATGAACTGAAAACGGAGAACTATGAGCTTCACATAACAATTCTCTCTTCAACTGTGAATCACAAGGCACACACAATCTATTCCCAAATCTCAAAACACAATCATTATCAATGTTGAATTCAGGCAACTTACCTTTCTGAACCAGCTCTACCTTTTTCTGCAACTCACTGTCTTGCTTCTGTGCTTGCTTGATTCTATCTGATAGAGAAGATCTCACTGATACCTGAAACAAAATAGAAGGACATCCTACACCAACAACTTCTATGCCAAATTTCATCAAATCGTTAACCAAAGGATTATGTTCCAACCGCAACATTGTCAATGAAGCATTACTTTTTCGACTCAAAGCATCAGCCACTTTATTGGCTTTTCCCGGATGGTAATGAATTGTACAATCATAATCCTTGATTAATTCCAGCCATCTCTTTTGTCTCATGTTTAACTCTTTCTGAGTGAATATAAACTTTAAACTTTTGTGATCGGTATATATTTCACACATTACTCCATACAAATTATGCCTCCAAATTTTTAAAGCAAAAACAACAGCAGCTAGTTCCAAATCATGTCTAGGGTAATTTACCTCATGAGTTTTAAACTGTCGTGAAGCATAAGCAACTACCTAATCATTCTGCATTAGGACGCAACCAAGTCCTTTCAATGAAGCATCACTGTATATAACAAACTCACCATTCCTGGAAGGTAGTGCCAAAACTGGAGCATTCACCAATCTTCTTTTCAATTCCTGAAAACAATCATCACATTCTTTTGTCCAGATAAACTTAACACCCTTCCGAGTTAGATTAGTCATTGGACTAGATAACCGTAAAAAATTTCTAACAAACCTTCGGTAATAGCCCGCCAAACCAAGGAAGCTACGAATCTCAGTTACATTTGTGGTTCTTGGCCATTCTTCCACAACTTTTGTTTTTGCAGGATCAATAGTTATTCCATCTTTAGAAAAAATGTGACCAAGGAAAGAAATTTGTTGCAACCAAAACTCACACTTGCTGAATTTCCCATACAGTTTCTTTTCTTTTAAGGTTTGCAAGATAACCCTTAAATGTTTTTCATGCTCCTATTTACTTTTAGAAAACACCAAAATATCATCAATGAAAACCACCACAAACTTATCCAAGAACTCATGGAAAATTCTATTCATTAAGTCCATGAATACAGCAGGTGCATTGGTTAGCCCAAAAGGCATTACTAAAAATTCATAATGGCCATATCTCGTACGGAACACGGTCTTCGGAATATCTGCCTCCTTTACCTTCAGCTGATGGTACCCCGATCTCAAGTCAATTTTTGAAAAAAACTGAGCTCCCTGGAGCTGATCAAACAAATCATCGATATGAGACAAAGGATATTTGTTCTTAACAGTGATATTATTCAAGGCTCTATAATCAATGAAAAGTCTCATAGAACCATCTTTATTTTTAACAAATAAAACAGGGGCACCCCATGGTGATGTGCTAGATCTAATGAAACCTTTCTCTAATAAATCTTGCAATTTCTCCTTAAACTCTAAAAGTTCAATTTGTGCCATTCGATAAGGGGTTTTGAAATTGGCTTAGCATCAGGAACTAAGTCAACAGTAAACTCAACTTCTCAATCTGGTATTATTCAAAGAAACTCATCAGGAAAAACATCAGGATACTCATTTACCACTGGCACATCATTAATCTGAACAGTTCCTTTATTTTCAACGACGTGTGCAAGGTAACATTCATTTCCATCTTTTACAAGTTTCTCGGCCTCTTGATATGTTATCAAAAGTAAGGGTTCATTCTTGTAAACAAACTGAAAGTATTTCTGAAAAGAAACTTTTTTATCTCTACAGTCAATCTTAGCATGGTAAATAGAGATCCAATCCATACCCAGGATAACATCAAACTCTACTAGAGGTAGAACAATAAGGTTTGCAAGTAGGTTCTTTCCACAGATAAGGATTGGAAGATTCTTATAAATTATTTTTGCCTCAAAATTTCCCCCAGGTTTTTTTACCAAATGTTCAGGAGTCATTTCTTGAGATGGTATTCCCATTTTACTAGAAAAGGTTTCAGAGATGAAAGAATGTGTAGACCCCGAATCAAACAACACACTGGAATAATCTGAAAAAACAAACAAAGTACCTGATACCACTTCATTTGATGGCCCGACATCTGCTGAATTAGTTGCAAAGGATTTCACCACCCCTTTCTGCTTGTAGTCTAACTGCTTCCCATCACTCAAGCTCTTTGTCGGACACTCATTTGCATAGTGACCCGTCTCATTGCACTTATGAAATTTCACTAACTGTAAGTCAAATTTGTTCTTACCTTCACCTTGATCCTTTTCAGTGCAATCACGAGCCTTATGTCCCATCTTACCACATCGGTAGCACTTCCCAGAATTCAGAGGACATTCCCCAGCATGCCTTTTTCCACATTTATCACAAACTGGAAACTTAGTTCTCTTACCATCATACTTTTTTAAAGAATTCTTACCTTTCTCCTACCACCTCGGTCTCTTCTTCTGCTGGTTGTTATAGAAAACTTGGTCATCGGCAAACTCCATTTCCACCTTCTCAGCACATCGAACAAGCTTTTCATAACTTTTAAACTCATGAGAAGCTAATGACCTTCGATATTTTGGCTTTAATCATGAGTAAAAACGATTGATTTTACTATCAAGGTCCCGGATAAAATTTGGAGCATACCTTGACAATCGAGTGAACCTTTCTTCATAGGCAGCCACTGATTCTTCCTCTTGCCTCAATTCCAAGAATTGCTTTTCCATCCTAAGTCGAACAGCCTTAGGAAAATACTTCTCAAGAAACATACCTTTGAATTCATCCCAGTCAAGAGCATCAATCTCATCGGCGTCCCTGATATTTTTAACCATAGACCACCACTGATCTGCTTCACCCTCCAAACGGTAAATAGAAAGACTAACCTTTTGATTGTCTGAACACCCCATGACATCAAAAATCTTCTCCAGTTCTTTAATCCACCCTTCAGCTAGCACAGGGTCAGATGATCCTCTGAATGATGGTGGATGTTGCCTCATGAAATGTTCCACCACTGACATGTTCCTCTGCGGTTGGTCTGGCTGATCTTGTGTATGGATACCACTGCCATTTATCGCTTGAGTCAACTGCGCCATTACTGCAACAAACTGTTTAGTTCCAATTCCAACCATTTCTGGATGCTGATTCGGAAGGTTATTTCCTTTTGTATGCCTTCCTAGCACTGCTTCCCTGTTTCCTCTACGGAAAACCATTCTGAACAAACATGTCTTAGATGAAGCAACATGGTAATCTTTAAATTCTATATCATTTTGAAAAAAGAAAAAAATATTTTTGGATAATCGTTTAATAGAATTCTAACTCCTAAAGTTATCTAAACCGACCTTTGATACCAACTATAAGGCCCCAGCCTTAAACCTTACTTAATCTTGAGTTATTACAAGATTACTCATTGAGGATCTTTTCGGGTTTAGAGTTTTAGAGAATTACATCATAAAACTTGCATTACATTCCACATATAAACAAAGTGGTTACATAAAGATAGTATTCTTCATTCCCATCAATGGAAACACATTTAAAATAAAACATGGATTATTTCTTGACACATCCTTGACTCTATCATCTTATCATGTACCTTTCCCTTGACCTGTGAAAAACATTTCAAAAACTTGGGATGAGCATAAAAACTCAGTATAGGTTATAAAAAAAAACATGGAAAGGAAACATGAGTTCATATATACATAAGAATGAAATCATACTTTACCCATAAAACATAGGCACTTTAACATACCTCATAAAATCATGAATAAATCATATAAATCATAAGACATAAATGTAACTTGAGGCATTCATAACATTCTTACGTAGGGAGTAACCCTCTAGGTTACGTTTGGAATACCCATCACAGTATATTCCCTAAAATCTCTTCGGAGAAACCTTAACGTTTCACTACTTCATGTTACCCAATGCATTGGAGAGCTATAACGGGCTCACCCACCCTTAGTTTATCACGGAACCACCCGTCTTCATAATAATGCCCAAGAACCATAACATAATCATATCACATAAAACATGCATAAAGGAAACATAAAATTTCCACATTTCAATCACGAGATATCAATACAACAAATTGATATAAAAAAATTATGAAAACCATTTTCAATACTAAAATAAAATAAAAGTAAAACATGGTATTTATTTTTCTTTTAAAAAGAAGGTATGGCTTGTAGAGGAAACCGAAACTCAAATAACGGTCACGACGGCGGAGAAGTCGTTGTCACCGCATACGTACGACAAAAACATTCCCTTTTGTCGTTTAGTAAATGCTTCGTATAAAAATGTTTCCTTTTGAATAAATGTAAAAGTCAAAGGGGTTTATACACCGTATAAAAGAAAGTTGTGTATAAAATAAAATATGCCTCAATGAAAGCAGATTGAGACGAAGTCCCATACCTCGTATCCGACTTGACCCGACCGTTCTTTAATCTCCTGAATAATAAACTTGAGTTAATCTCTACTTGCTTATGAATCTTTTTCAAGTTCATTATTCCTTTTATACCATGTTATGAACATCATGTAATCAGTTAAGTTAATAATGTTCATTTTGTCGGTATTTGGTTCTTAAGTCAAAAATAGACTTCTTACACTTACATGTTGTTAATTTGGTCAAAGGTTCATTATATCCAGAATGGTATTCATGATGTAGATATAATATATGTCATATATATCCAGTACATACATGCATTTATAATATTACATAATCATTTATAGGTAAGAAATGAAATGCACCGTTCATGGAGACGGTAAGCCGTACGTACGCATGAACGCTACTACCATTTCTATTTCGTATTTATGGAATGGAATCATAATGATATAAGAGTATATTGTAATTCCAGTATAATAACATATATAATATCATAGTTCCATCATTTATATGTCCCACATAAGGTATTTAACGAATCAAATCACTTTCAGGGGGCGGTAGTCCGCACTTCCTAAAATGAAGATATCGTGTTTACCCATAATGGAAACCATAAAGGTATGCCCAAAATGAAAAAAAACAGCAGATTAAGGAAAACATAAACATATTATATATCATATATAAAAATAGTGACATCATAATGGCCACCTTTGAAGGTGTTAAATGAGTATTGAACAATCATCGTTTCGGGAGGTAGAATTTCGCCATCCACGGAAACCGTATGTTCTTTAACCATTTGATGTAGTTGTGTGAGTGTGTAGCTCAAATATATCTTATAACAACATCCTAGTATATTTAATATACTGGTGTTGTTACAAAATAAGTAAATAAAAAGAGTTTAGGGGGTTGGAAAAGCAAAATAAAACAAATGAACATGAGAGAATGAATTACCTTAAAAAGTGTAACTCCTTTTGATTTGAGCCTAAAGGCTTCCTTTGAAAGGATTCTGCCCAAAGGGAATCCTCTAAGATTAGGAGAGGGATGTGGAGAGAGTAAATGGGCAGGGTTTGTCCGAGCCAAAGGCTTGAGGAGTGTGTGAAATGAGGTAGAGGTGGGGGCCTTTTATAAGAGGAGAGGATGGGCACTTTTGGAAAGTAAAGAAATATTACTTTATTTGAATTTTTTTTCGGTTTTAAAAGGTAAAACATTGATATAATTCGTGTGTAAGGTGATAAGGGTTCGAAATCCACTCATACAATTGGTTTTGGCCATGTGTAGTTCATAGATTTTACATTGTCTTTCCATTTTATTTAAATCGTCAAATAATGATGTCATCGCTGCATCATTATTATGTCATAAATAATTTAATTTATTTAATGTCTAAAAATAATTAAAAAAATACTATGATGTAGGAAATCCTTTTATCTTTCCAATGACTATTTATAATAAAATATCTGATCTTTATAACCCTATGTAAAAATTGTTTTCGTAAAACATATTATGTTTGTGTCATTTTTACTTTTACATTAAATAAAAAGTTATTTATGTCATTTCCCAACCAAAATGTCTCCATGGGGTCCCCAAGTTGACCCATGGCTTGTCTTGGTCGGCCATGACACAACCAATAAGGTTGGGACATGTGTCTATGTCATTTCATATTATTAAAGCATTATTTATACCTTAAACTACACTAATTACCACTAATCGCGATTAAAAACTTAATAAGTTACTATTCACCAAAAAATTATTTTAATCTCATTGAACCACATTTTACTTCTTAATGACAACCATGTATGTCAGATTTTAAAATTTCAATACACATTAGTGGTAAACTTTCATTTAACTGAAAAATCAGTTTGCTTGATTACCACTTAGTCGTTTCACTATTCATCAAAAATTGAAGTTTTTCAGAAAATTACCAAAAATTCACCCTAAGCTATATTTGATATTCCGAATTAAAAAATGAAGTCTATTTTACAAAATTCAAATCATATAAGTCACATTAATTAATTTAATAATTAATTCCCGCTGCCAGAGCAAATAGCATGTTTTTGTGAAACAATAAGTATCAAAAGATTGACACCAATTTAAGTCTAATTTCAAAGTGAAATTGATTCCAATGACCACCATTGGATAAAATGGTAAAAATATATTCTAATTTCACTTAAAAACAAATTCAAAACATAATCTAATCATATAAATAAATTAGATTAAAAAGCAGTTTTGATGTAAAATGCAGTATTTTTCACTATTCATTAAAAAATGAACATTGTCAGAAAAATACCAAAAATTCACACAAGGTAAATTTTCATGTCCCAATCATAAAGGATATGTTTATTTTGACAAACATAGTTTATAAAATTGTCAAAATATAGATTCAAAAATGGTTTGCCATCAAAAGGCAGTAAAACAATCTTTTAAGAATATTAGAGTATTCCATGCATAAGATTTTATTTATTTTCATTTTAAGCCTCTATAACACTATCTTAATCATTAATAGACATAGATAAAAATATCTATTATTCATTACTTAATTGGGATGTTACATATAGTCTAATGGAAACCCATCTCAAAATATCCTCACCAAGTAATATATCTCACACATCATTTAACATAAAATTAGATTTCTCTAAATAACCTCTTATAACTATTATAATATTTTAAAAAATATCTCAAAAGAAATAAAATAAAATCACATCACATAGATCATTATTTAGAGTAATTCCCTTTGATTTCATGTGACTTGTGAGGGTATCAAATTGGTCGATATGACTATAAAAATAATTTTTTTCAATCTACTTCATATTGAATGAGAATTGTATCATGTAATTGTTTTTGAAGAATAGGACCTTTCAGACATATTCATGAGGTAATTCATCAATCGATACATTTCATCTATAATTTTGTGAGTTGTTCTATACTTTTTTCCAAAATAAGAAACATAATTCCCCTAACTTACTAATACAGTAACTCCCTTGGTATTCTCCATCTCTATTGGTATAAAACACAGATATTGTAAGCCCAAAATGTGAAAACATAAATTTCATTACACACAGAAAATATTTTATTACAATACACTCCAATACATTTTAGGAACATATTCTTAGATAGTTAGAAAAAAATATTAACTAAAAAAACCAATTATTTTTCAATTAAAGGGAATTTCACACAATATAAGAAATATATTAATCCATGAAAATTATTCAACATCACCCCTAATTTTTTTAACACATTATACTCTTAAAAACACATCATAAATATTAAATTTATTAATTACAAGGTGAAATGGAATCCTTAGAAAGGGCTGAGATAAAATTCTCATTGTGGGTAATTATATGTGATAATAATATTTACTCAAAATTGAACATAAGATGATCAAATGGGTATAATCAGATTTCATGTGAATGTTATACCTAAAACAATAGATCATAAATATTGACATATGGATTGAATTAATAAAATAATATACCATTTAACTTCCAAATATCAATTAAGCATGGCATACTTGAGAATTTTTGGTACATCCATAGGCATATACAAACAACACATTCTTGAGTCACACCCTTACACCTATGGTTAGGGTCTAACTAATTATAACCTCATATATATTACACTCATGGGAAAGAAACATGACACCATCTTTATGGAAAACTAAATTGTTCTAGTAAATACATAAGGAAGGTGATTTAATGTTTTACCCAATACCATGGAGTGCAATATAAGACTTCAATCATTATCATCGATATAAATTTGTAACACAAAAAATAAATTATCCTCATAGTATAGTGAACCCATGGGAATAAAATGGGTTTCATATCCTTTGAAAAAATGGATTCCAATAATGGAAAAATTAAAAAATCCATCAATAATAATTTTATGATAAACCCATTGAAAATAAATATGTATCCAATGAAAACATAGTGACCTTATAGGTAAATACAATTATATTTATTTGAGGATGTTTATGGTATTTACACTATATAAATTATTGGAATACAATATATTCAAACTTTTTCCAATCAATAAATGGATGGGAAAAATGGTTAACACTCATAAATGAGGAAAGAATAATAGGATTTTCATAGTGGAAATTAATTAGGAGAACATTTTTCCTATATACAGGGGATAATTAGAAAATAAAAAATCATCGATAAATCATTTAATTGATATAAAAAAACATTACATAATAAATCTATAAAATTTCCATGGATGGTCTACTTTTTTTGAATATACTTAACCCATATTATGTTAGGTAAAAGGGAGATTCCTTTTATAGAAAGATAATTTTAGGAATTTCAAAATATTCACTTTGGAAATAGGAAATATCCTTATAATTTTGAAATCATTTTAAAATAAATATATGTTTAAACTAAGAGAAAAATAATTTATTCTATAAACCTAAAAAACGTATAGATAATTTTTTTATAAAATAAAAAATGTTTAGGAATGATATGTTCACACAGAAATAATTAAAGAGACTATTTTATCAAAAACTGACCCATATAGAGTATTTTTAATATATTACTTATTATTTTTTTAATAAATAATATATTTTTAAAATGAATATTTTTAATTTTTTTTATAAAAAGCTGGGATATCGACAAAATGTGGAGTCAATGATAATATACGAGTGGAAAATAGAATATTTTAATTTTATTGAAAATACCTATGATGACAACCAATTCTATTAAAAATATTATTGAGCTATCAATTTGAAAATAATAAAGAGGAAAAAAATTTCAAAAAGGATAACCAATGTTGAAGTAAATGAATGTGATATACAAAATAAAATCCAAAAACAATTACTCAAATGGGATATCATGTTTTTGAGATATCAATTTTAAAACAAAGTTGGGAATTTCTATCTTACAAATTGAGTAAAAATTATAGATATTTCCTTCTTGAAAACATATCTTGAAACTAAACTTCATATACCTTTAATGAAAGCTGTTTCATGAAATAATATATCAAATATGAAAAATATTCACTATATAAAATCAAATTGATGAATAATAATAAATATGAGTCAATATATTATGATTGAATCTCGGAAAGCCTTTCAAAACATTGTAGGTAAGATTCATTTGATAATAATGTTGCAAAGAATAATTTTGGAACACTGTAATATAAGAATGTAATATATAAAAATGAAGCTATTATTTAGAATAAATTGTCCTTGGAACAATATAGGTCAATATGAAAATTTTAAACTCAACAGAATAAAATTTAGTAAACACAGACCCTTTTGATAATATAGCCATTCTAATTAAAACCCTTTGAGTGATTTGATTTAAAATGAAAAAATTAAATGATATGGAAAATGGGAGGATCATGATAAAAATATTGAAGGAGTAATATATACACAATTCAAATAAAACAAGGAATATAATAAGAAGTATGAATCAAGGGATTATAAATTGAGATAAGAAACACTTTATGTCGTTTTGATTCACTATACACATGGATCTAACTTCTTAAATATTCAAATAACATTTATTAGATTCATTATTATGAACCCCTTTCATCAATATTTCCATTATTAAAAATACTTTATTATCAGGTGATATTCATTTATTATATAATTTTTATTATAATTTTAATTTTTAAGAAAATTGAATCAATTTCCACTTTTTTGGTTAACTTTTTCAAGGAAAAATCATATTTTAATAATCTGTAAAATATATAATATAAAATATAAGGAAATATATAATTATCCAAATTTTCATCAAAACTAATAAAAATATTTGTATGTAGGTTCCCCTAGTCATATATGATATAAAATTATATTGTAGTTTGTACAAGTGGTTTATCTGGCCCAAATGGGATATATAACATTGAGAGGGTGGAAGGGATACCCTTTTTTAGGTGAAGAAAAGTGGACTTCTATTAACACCTATTATTTTTCAACAACAGATGGCCACTATTCTGTGTTCAATGGTACCAAAATTGATAAAAAATTGAGTATGGGGTGATATAATGTCTATGAAGAACCTACCACTCATTTTAAACATTTTTTACCGATGTTTCAAGAAATTTACCATTTTTATTTTACTTTTTAAAAAATTTTTATTTTCACCTATGAAACAAGATTTTAATTATCTAATATATATTTTTTAAAAAATAAAATAAAATCCATCTTAATAAATTTGTATTTTATGAAACTAAATTTAAAACCCATATAGCATAATTTAAATTATATATATAATAAAATTACATTTCAAATTAAAACATTTAATATATAAAAAACTATACTATAGAGAAAAGTTGTTTTTATCATTATATGTTCATAAATAATTTAGTTTTGATTATCAATGTAAAAATAATTAGTAGATTAGTATATGTAGTTTAAAATTATATTACATTCAATGTTTGATAAGAGACTAATTTATATGATTAGATTAAAATTTTAAAATGATAATAAAATAATTCCTTAAAAATAACAATTTTATCATTATCATGAAAATTAACTTTAATCATTATCATCATCCTATTATCCATAAAAATGAGATTGAATTCATTAAATAAAATAAATTTTATATTATAAATTTTAAAATTTTCTTTGTTCTATTTTATATCTTTTAATGTTGAAGATTACATTTTATTATAAGGGAATAAAAAAAAAATTTGAGTAAAAAATTTAATTCATTTACAAAATGATTACCATAGGTTTCATAAATTCAATATATAATTTTAAATGATTTATTTTAACATATATATTTATATCGTTATATATATATATATATTGTTTTGTAATCTTTTAATTCATAAAAAATTTGGGCATTAGCAAAATCAGTATATTTTTCACTATTCATCTAAAAATCAATTATTTTTTGATAAATATAAGAGATTAAACCTAAGATAATATATATATATATATATATATATTTAATCCAATAGTTATTTTAATTCTATTAAATTAATATTATAAAATTTATCAATTCATCATTTAAAAGAAAATACAATAAAAAAAATAAAAAATTCATTTATTAAGAAAGAGACATTTTTAAACATCATGTGTATTTAATACGACTTTATATTAATTTAAAAATAAATGAATATTGATATAATATTTTCACATATATATATTTTATAATATAATAAACATTTATCTTTGATAAATATCATTTATACTAGTAAAAAATTTCAATTTTTCAAATGGGTCATCAAAATACTTTCTATATAAAATATTAATAAAAACTAAAATATAATTTTTTTAATTTATTGTTATATTTTTATCTATTAATGATTATATTAATAATTTAATTTTAATACATCATGTTTTAATTTAACTATGTGTTTTATGTGAGACAATCTATTGAAAATAGTATTAATTTAAAGAGACTTAACTCTCAAGTCTATATATTCCTTCTACTCAAATAAATTAAGTCCTTTCAATTTTAACAAATTTTCACGGATGAAAGTATTTGAGAGGGTTTGTAACATATTAATTAATCATAATATAAATTATAATATGAAATATACCATACTCTCTTAGGTTATATTGTGTTACTTATCTTTCCTTAAATAATACTAATATTTCAAAAAGTCATATACTCAAGTATGTATATACCTCAATAATAAAATCTCTAAAATATACCCTAAAAAAACTAATAATATAAAGGACATTAAACCATAATAAAACAATATATTATTCAAAAAATTAACACTTTATTTATCCCTCAAACAATAATAATTTCTTGGTTATAAAATCCTATTGTAGCCAATATTTATAATAACTGCAAAATACGATGTACCATAAAAAAATATCAGGAATCAATTTTCAATCCAATGGATTAAAATAATATCTAAATTAATTTTTTAAAATCTATAATCCATTTATTATATAAACATAAAATGTATATGAAACTTAAGAGTTATCTATTCCTGAATAATGTGTTCAAAAATTGTTATCCAAAAAATGTAACATTGTGAAATAAAAATTCATTTTTATTGATTACATTTATTTTATGTTCCCAAACCATTAAAGAATAAATAATAATTAAACATCCTTTTATATTTTTCATAATACTCATGTTTTTCAAAATATAATAGTATATCATTGATAAATATCATTCAGTAATTAAAATAGATAAGAGTTTCGTGAATTTATTTATATTATGGTATAAACATTACTACCATATGTAATACTAAGAAAATAAAATTTTCCATTATAATATGAGTATAATAATATTATAAACAATTCAGAACTGATCAAATTTTATATTATAAGATTAATTTTTTATAAAAACATACCACTCTCAGTTTGAAATAATTTTTCCTGTTTAAAAAAATACTAAAACCTAAAACGGTTATTAATAAAATGAAATAAAATGATAATATGAATATGAAAATCCAATCCTAAGATTTCTTCTCTAATATAAACTTCATCTCATCCTTTGATTATTTTAGTTCAATCTAAATTTCATTATGTAATGTTCTCTTGTATTACACATCCTAATACTAAAAAGAACAATCCCAAAATTAGCATGATCTTTCAAATAATATTCTCAACCAATAAATCATTAAAATATATTCTATAAATGGTTTTTTATACCCATTTTCAATAAAATAATATATCAATTAATACGTCCCTAAATCAATAATATATATATTTTATTCTACAGAATCTAAAATCGGTGTCCTTTTTTTTGCAACTGTAAATAATTTTTAATCATTTATAATGATTTGTATATCGAATGTGAACCAACCAATGAATATCCCAATAGGGTGTTTATCAGGAAATCAGGTAAAAGGTCCACTCATCTTGAACCAGAGTGAATATTGAGTTGATAATTTACAATCAATTTTGGGTTATTACCCCTGGTTGAATATGTTCTATAGCTGCATCCACATTCCAATATCTAGATATAGATTTAATTGATAGTTTAAAAAAATATATTCTTTAAAAAAACACAGGGTTGTAGTAATATTCTTAAAATTATCCATTAGACTTATCATAATGGTTTTCAATAATATTATTTTATCATAATCCCTAAAATATTCAATATTATCCAAATTAACTTAAAGGGTTATCTATACCTATGAAATTATGATAAACATTAACTTATATACCGATTATTATACTTTACTAACAAAAAATGTCCAATGTAATATAAAATATTCTATGACATAAAATATAGTATCCTAGGTCCGTAAATAATCCCATCACATAAATTATAGAAATTATTTCATCACAATACATTCCAATGATGTTTTATGTTTATATTCTTAGAGAATTTGGATAAACCATTTGAAAACCAAAAAAAAAAATGGTTTTTTCAACTAATGGATAAGAAAATTATTAATCATTAAAAATTCTTCAATATCTCCAAAAAATTCATCACATAAGTTAATATTATAGAAATAAAATACATATTATTTTTCTTTATAGCCTTTTGAAATGAAAACAAAACAAAGGGAAGAGATAAAATTCTTAGCAAGGATAATAAAAATAGAAAAAAATCAAGAATTATAAGTGAATATAAGATTAGAATAAGATTATAATCATGTTTCATAATACATTTATACCCAATGAATCATAAATCATGACATTTTTCATGAAATATTAGAAGAAAAAAACAAGGAACTGACAAATATCATATAAATAAGCCAAACTTGAGAATTTTGAAACAAGAATAAGTATAATAAAATATCCCATCAATCAATCACACTGTAGAATCTATTATTCTGAGGAAACTTAATTTTTACCATATATATATCACCTCTACAAGTCACACACTTCCCCAACACAAATATAAAAAACTAAGTTGTTCCAATTAATATTTATACCAAGATTTTTAAAAATTTACCAATGAATTTTATGATGATATATGATGACACCTGTCATCAATGATACATATTTTTCCATACAAAATCCATAAAAAATATATTATAGAGAAACAATAGGAAGAAAAATGGATTTATATATTTTTTAAATGTATTCATGTAATGGAACATTCACAAACAAATAAATAATAATCACATGATAAACCCATGAAAAAATGGGAATATAGTGACATAATGTAACGTTCTAGGTAAATAACATTAAATTGAAGTAATGAAGTATATTATATTTTCATAAGGAAGATAAAAAGAATAATATTTAGTCAATATTTTCTCTGATAAATAGATGTATTTTCATCCATTTCAACATCAATAATCAATGACTGAATAATAGTGTCTTCATAATGAAAAGAGATTGTAAGAAAATAATGAAATTATATAGTGGATTATTTGATGAGGCAAAAGAAATAATGGGTCATTTTGATGATAAAAAATAACCATATATAATGAATCCAGAGAAATAAGTCATATGTATAATTTAATTAATAGTCTATATCAATTAAATGATATGTAAAATTAAAATAACATTGATGAAAAGTAGTTTTTATATGTTTTAAAAATCACTTTTTAAAGAACAAATACCAAAACCTTTTAAAATAATTTCAAAATAATTATTTGTAAAACTCGGAGGAAAATAATTTATTTTGGAAATAATGAAAACATTAATATAATGTGAAAAAGGTATTATAATTTTACTCACACATATAAATTCTAAATATATTATTTTATCGGAAAAAACCTCATAGAAATCATTAAAATAAACTAATTTTAAAAACAATTAAATATAAATTCAAGGTTATTAAAATTGATATTTTTTAATTTTCAAGAAAATATACTGATATACACAAAATGTAGAGTCTAATATAAAATATTAGATAAAATTAATTTAATTTTTATTATATTAAAAATACCTTTTTGTAAACCAAATCCCCTAAAAAGATTATAGAACTTGGAATTTAAAAAAATAAATAGGAATCAATGTTCACCTGAGATAACCAATGGGAAAAATGATTGTGACATTGGAATGAAAGACTATACTAATTTCCCACATGGATTATTATATTTTAGGTATCTTGATTTTAAAATGAGGTTGGGAAAATAAACCATATGACATGATGGACAAAGATATAAAACTCTTCATTGAAAAGTGTAAGAGACAAAACATTAAATACCATAAATGAATTATATTTCATGGAATAATATAAAAAATAGGTATTTCAATCACCACATCCAATTGAATTTGAGATTAATTAAAAATATTATTTAAAAATCGTAATTGAAAAAAATAAATCCTTTTATAATATTTGAGGAAAGAATCATTTGATTGTATGAATATAAGGAATAATTTTATAACCCAAGAAAAGGAGGGAAAATGAAAATTATTCACTTGGTAAGATAAATAAATACTAGAAAAAAAGAGTTTAGTAATAATATTTTTAACTTAATAGAAGAAAATTTAATTAGCTCAAACCATTATGATATGAGAATCTTTTGAATCAAAACCCATTTAAAGATTTTATTTTAAATGTAACATTAAATTGCATGAAGAATGTAACACGATAAAAAATATTAAAGGGGAAGTAGATAAGCACCTAAAAATAGAAAAAGTAGTACAATATGAATTATACCACAATGATTTGAAAATTTAGGCAAGAAAGCCTAACCGTGGTTCAGATTTTCTATGTACAAGCGCCAAACATACCGAATTATCCAATTGTGTTGAATATATTCATTATTTATAACCTTATTGATTAATAGTTTATTTAATAAATACCATTTATCCTAATTTATAATTTTGATTTATCGTATATTTCTTCGTTATGTTCTATATTTAGTGTAAAAAATGGATTAGTCATGATTAATTTTGAAAAATTTCATTGTCAATGATGATAACATAATAATAATTCAAATTTATTAGATAAAATTTTTATAATTATGAAAAGTAATTATTTCCATACCAAATTATAATAATATTAGTATTTAAGTTTCAATATTTATCCATGATACTATTTTAATGAATATTTTATATAGGAGGTTAAACTGACCAAAACAAGTACATGTTATAGCTCATTGGGTGAGTATAGTTAAGGAATTGTGTAATATCAATATAATAAAATAATTTATAATTTATTTATATTTTTAAATATATCAGAATCTTATTTTATATCTTAGATATATATTGAAAATCAAGTTATAAAACTAAAAACATTACTTTGTAGAGGTAGTAGCCCACACAACACAATGTTTACATTTTGATTTCTAAATGAATACGTGGGAATGAGGGTTGATTATAATTTATCTCTTCATAATAAAAATAATATTATATTTCTTAAATTTAGTCTTAAATTTCATCCTTATAATTAAAAAAGAGTGGATGTTGTTAAAACAGAAGATGTTGCTTCATGGAGGAGGTAATCTGCATAAACAGACGATCGATGAACTTATGTTTTTGTAAGTGGATGGGAAGGAATAGATAATGGTGTTTTTATTAATGTAATAACAATTTAGTATATTAACAATAACATTTTCATTATATTTCTATTGTTATAAATTTTTTTGTTGTGAAATTTTAAGAATAAAAGGATCAAGATTAAGTAATGATCAGTATGGGACATTGTACAATCTCTTGAAAGTATCCTTAGAAATGAAGGGATTAGGGAAAATTATGGTGGCCAGAGAATATTTTAAGTGTAACTTACTTATAGGATAGAATTCAATAGTAGTTGTTCAATGAAATTTGAAATGCTGTGTGCATATTTTGAATTGTGTAAGTTATCCCCTTTTATAATTGAAAATGGGATATTTTGTGAACATCCATTGTTCTTCAATAATAGAATGAAATTATTCACGGATTAATGGTTCAAAAATGGGAAAGTATTGAAATTTTATTTGAGATATAGATTCAAGATCCTATATATTTCATTTTAACACACATGCTAAATTGTTTTGGCCATTTATCATTCGATTAATAAATTATACCATTTTCATTTTTACCTAGATAGTTAGATATTAACTAATTTTTTTTTACTAAAAAAATTATTTATCATATTTTACCAATTTTTTTTGAAAAGAACCAAATTTTGAGTCATGTATAGTTAAATTAAATTTATAAATAAGATTATAGTATCTTTAAAATTATAATATTTAAAATGTTGAAAAATGTTTTTTTAATAAAGTGGCATTCTCCATTAGTTGGTCATAAAAATAATTAGTATTGATTACCAAATAAATTATTACGAATATATTTATATATGGAATTAAAATTAATATTAGACAGAATTTTTTCGGGAAGGTACTAATTTATTTTATTATAAAAAATGCACAATATCAATAAAATAACTCAATGGAAATAACAGTTTTATTATTATCATTGTAAATAACTAATTTCCAATTAGTCCCATTTTTATGACCAAAAATTTAATTTTCCTTATTGAATAATAGGACAATTCTGATCTAAAATATAAAACCAATTCTTTCAGATTTAATTTCTATAATTGATGAGAACTAATTTTAATTTAAATGAATAAGAAGAGTTTCAGATTAAAAAATATCTTATGTTTACAAATCATTTAAAACATGTATTATAAACTGAATAGAGTATTATTAAATGATTTATTTATTTTATGTATATTAATTCATATAAAAAAGGGTTCAAAATCTATTATGTCCTAAAAATAATAGTATTACAAAAATTGATATATTTTTCACTATTCACAAATATTAAATTATATTATAAAAACCATAAAAAATCACTTGAAGATAAAACTAATATAATTAATCATAAAAGTATGCATTTTTTTTAAATTAAAATAGTTTTTAAAATTTATTTTTTAAATGAAAATAATATATATATATATATTTAAAGGTCAAAGCACAATATATAAAATAAAAAGGTTACAAGAGATGAAAAGATGAGATTTTTTGACAATCTCTGTCGAAAAGATAAGATAAACTAGCTGGTAGAGTGTCAAACCAAGTCATGTTTTGATGTACTACTTTGTTAGCAAGAGCATCAGCAACAAAATTTGCTTCACGGTAGGCATGAGTAGCAATGTAATCAATCCCATGGAGAGTCTTCAAGCAATTCATCCAGCGTGTAGTGAGAGGCCAGGCCAGATGAATGATGCCATTCCAGATGGCATGAATGATGGTGGTAGAATCACTTTCAATCCAAAGCTTTCTCCATCCTTTTTGAAGCGCATACTCAACTGCGTGAATGACTCCAAGCATTTCCACCTCCAGAGATGAAGAGTGAGCACATCCATCATAGAAGAAACCCTGACATTGGCCAGCCGAGTCTCAGAAGATAGCACCACAACTGGAAGGTCCTGGATTGCCTTTAGAAGCACCATCAATGTTCACTTTGATCCATCCCGGTATCGGTGATTGCCAGAAAACTTCAAAGGAGCGTTTGGGTGCAGGGTAGATTCCAGGAATACGGAGATGACGAAGTATCTCAAAGTCACCAACCGAGTTGTTGCAACCGTCTTTTTGAATTGAGGCGGCTTCATGGATAGCAATAAGAATCTGAGATTTTCCTGCATTGAGACTAAATGAGCGATTATTATGAATGAAATCATTTATAGCGTACCGGATCTCATGCAGGAGTTCTGCCACAGCCGCAAGAAAAATATTTTTAAACTGTGAAGAAGCTTCATGTCTAGTGCAATTTTCGAAAAATGAAGAAATAGAGTCAGTTAAGATCCATCTTCAATTGAATAAATCAAAAACATAATTCCATAAAGTAGAGGTCGTGGCACAAGAAAGGAAAAGATGATCGGCATCCTCCCTGTGTTGATTACACAAGTGACATTTAGAACAAAGCTGAATGCCAAACTTTTGCAGAATATTTTCATTGGGCAATCTATTATGAGAAATACGCCAAATAAGGGTGAACCTAGAAGGTTTAATCCAAGGTTTATTAAAATGACTCACCCCAAGATAATTATATTCCTCATTAGAAAAGTTATGCTTTTAAAAGTTTTTTGAGTCAAGCATACCATTTGGGGCAGGTTCCCAAACAAGGAAGTCTCCATCAGAGGAAAAAGGATAATTATCAATAGTCTGCATAATATGTTCAGGGAGATCATGTCTATGAGAATGTAAGACATCTTTTGTGGACTGACTAGTATCAGCAGGAATGACATTGGGTGGTAACAGTGAGATCAGGGGGTTACCACACCATTTGCCACCCCAAAAATTAATGGAAGAATCAGAACTGACCATCCATCTATCATTTTCCATGATCTTACGGTAAGAGTCTCTGATAGAAGGACAGATTGAAGAGTTGATGAAAGTCGAATTACCCGTTAAAATTTTATGAAGAAATCTATGATTTAAAAAATCATAAACTTTAGAAGTAGAATTGATAATACGCCATGGTAGACGGGCTTGCAGAGCGCTATTGAAAAAATTTAGATTTTTAATGCCGATTCCACCTTTATCAATCGGTTTACAACAAGAATTCCAATAGAAAGTGACAAGCTTCTTTTCAAAAATACTTCCAGTCCAAATAAAGTTTTTAATGTAAGTATTAATTTTTTTTGAGGATGCTTATATGCCATTTGAAAATCATGAAGGCGTAGACCATTTTAGAAACAATGGTGGATTTGACCAAACATATTCGCCCAGCCATGGAAAGGGATTTACCCTTCCAATTAGAGAGTTGGTTAATGATTTGATCTATGATATTAGCAAAGTGGCTAACTTTGGGTCTACCCCAAAAGATAGGAACACATAAGTAAGAGAAAGGTAAGAGACCTTCTTTGATACCCAGATAAGTTGTAATGGTAGATTTTCTTCTAGACAGAATGTTCTCACAAAAATAAATATGAGATTTATTCCAAGAGATAGCTTGACCAGAAACTTCCTCATAGTGGGTTATGGCTTTCTGGAAAACTTGAATGTTTTTTTGATCCCCTTTAAGAAATAGAATAATATCGTTGGCCTATAAAATATGAGTAGGGGCCATTAAGTTTCTGGAAACTTGAATAGGCTTATGTTTTCTTTGATCCACCAGACTGCTGAGAAGCCTACTTAGGTAATCCTCAGTAATAACAAAAAGGATGGTAGAAAGGGGGTCACCCTGTATAACACCTTTAGAGCATTTAAAAAAACTTCTAGGAGTGCCATTAATGAGAATAGAGATGAAAGATGATTGAAAAAGAGTCTTAATTCTTCCAATAAAGGTATCATTAAACCCAAAGTTTTTTAAGACTTTGAAGATAAAATTCCAGTCTATGGTGTCAAAAGCCTTTCTGATATCTAATTTAATAGCCACACATCCTCCTCTAGTGTTTTTATTTAGACTGTTGGTACATTCGGAGGCAATACAAATGCTATATATATATATAATAACTTTTATTAAAAAATGACCATTTTAAACATCATGTGTCTATAATATTATTTCATATATATTTACAAATAATTCAATATTTAAAAACTATTATATAAATTTAAATATTAACTATTATTGTAAAATTTTAACTACAATCAATTTTATTTATTAAGTTAATATAAAATACCATTTTGTAAATGGTTCATTAAGAGGAACCATTTTTACAATATTTATTCAAATAGAAATAAAAATATGTAATTATATTATTATATTATTATATTTTTCTATGAATTATTATATTATACATGAAATTACAATATATCATTTTTCATTTTATTTATGTGTTTCTTAATTTTGGTGTTGCATCTGACACTAGATATTGAAGATAGTAACGATTTAATGGGTCTAAATCACGGTTCGTTACACCAGAAGTGGAAAGTATATATATTTAATATAAGTATAATTATTAATCATTATTATAAACTAATTGAAGCCAAATTCATAAAAATAAGTGATCTTTACCTTTACTTCTACCAAAAACATCATTCAATTAATGAAAATTCACCTTGATCATCCAAAGTCATTATCTGAAAGCATTTTTTGGGAAAATTTCATGGGAAATAATGACATTCGATTCCATAGGAAGAGTAAAATGGTAAAAGATAATAGTTTAATTACAAGAACAAAAATATATTATACACATAGTTTGGTAATGATTTTTAAAACTATATATAGCATGAATAAATTCCTTATATCCGCTAGAGGGTTTAAGGATAGACTATTAGAGGTTAAAATCTCTACCTCAAAATTAGTTCATAATAAAATATAGTTCAATTATAACCCATGATGATATACTAGAAAATAAAAACATTAATACCACAATTCTATATCAACATTGGTAGTAATTGTGAAAAAATATTACACACTTTCAGTGAATCCATTCATCTCTACTACATTAACCATATCGAAGTCAACACTACAACAATATGATAAGAGTTAAGGGGTGATGTATATTACAACCCTTTAATAGTTATCCTAACTTCATCCAATGTACCAAGCTATACAATTTCATCATTATAAGGTATCTACACATGGTTATTACTATAAAATACAAGTATAATATCAAGCATTAATTTCAACATGAATATATGACTTATAGTTAAGCTTTTAACTTCAGGTGTCACGTGAGTTTCATTTTCCATGATATAACTAGTTTTTTATACAATATGACAATTCATTTAAAGTAATTACAAATATATAGATTCATCTATTTTAAATGGTTATATTGAATTAATATTATATTTTTTTTCTATGGGATATATTTCATTATTCTCTAGACTTATGTTTGGAGTTGAATTATTGGTTATCTTTACATTATGATTATATGGATTTTTATTTGGTATATTTTTTATAATGCATGAAAGAGAATTATTCTAAATCATGTTTTGATTTATTAAAAAAAATAATTTAGGGACAAGATAGATCTAGTGGAGATGCAGGAATATATTCATAATATATGAGAGTGGTATTAGGTAGATATGGTTATATACAGTTTTTTTTAAATCAATCTATGTGGTGTGGTGATTTCATCACTTTCTTCAATCAAATGAACCGGATGGTTGAGTTCAATGTATTTTTTCTTCTTAGGTAATTTATTTATATAATTTTATATTATATTTTATATTCAATGAAATTTTTTATACAGTATCATTAAAATATATATTTTATAGTGTTGGATGAATTTTTTTTATATTAGAGATGAATTAATATTACATGTTTTTATAAGATAAGGACTCCCATATATGTTGTACATTTTTTGTGATAGTCTCAAGATAATGGAAGATTTGAGGTGGTATTGGGGTGGAATATTTATTCTATCACTGGCCTAGGTTGGATCCTAGTTGGTTAGGCCATGTCAAAATATTATCAATGAAAATAAAGTTCTAGGAATAATGATAAATGTTTTTTGTTTTTTGGGGATTGGTTTATGAATTATAGAAATGATTATTAATATGTATTTAGTTCAATTATCATAATAGGAAGACAATAATCAGTGCAATGATCAATCATCCTATTATAGGGACTACAAAAAAATATTTATATTAAGAAAAACTATGTGTTTTTTGAGGTAAAGTACTGTAAAAGTATCCAATAACGGCCATTCATGATCTATCAGTACCTTTTAATGACATCTCTCTTTACTATTCTTGATTTAAACCATGGTTTCCTTCTTCCTAGTATAGGATTTTTCCCATAAAAATCCATCTACTATTTAGAGTAAGGTTTGTGGTGTACCCATACTAGTTTTAACATTTCTAATATTTGAGTGGTGGGTTTACGAGGTGTTGATTTAATGATTTATTATGAGGTACCATTTCTAAACTAATTATTGGATGATTATCTATATATTATTATTTGTAAATATATTCTATTTAGAGATGATGGTAGATCTCATTGATAAAGAATATACTAACATTATCATGAATATATAGTGTGTGTTTTGAGGATAAATGGATTGTGAGGATTAATGGAGAGAATAATCCATAAATTGTAGAGGAACACATGGAATCTTGGGATTTAATACTATTTTGGTTTATAAATACATTAACTAGATAATGGTTTTTAAACTAATTTACACTATTTATGGAATTGAATCATTTCTAGATATTTTTATGAAACCATGAAGGTATTTTCTAACCATTATTATATTTTGAGATTCTCCTTAGGGATTCCTATTAATTGAAATTTTAAACTTATTGATCTTAGAGGATTCATTATAAATTTTTAGGGATTTTGGATCATGACCTACCTTAGGCATGTGGTTATATCCTCCCCATAGAATGATTAAATATTGACATCTATATACTTGGGAGATTTAGAAGGACCTTATATGTGAGAATTGAATATAACATTATGACTTTTCAACAATCCATACCTAAAAAAAGGCATATGGTCTGTTTTTGGAAGTTAAATTTATTTAGGATATGACACACCCTAGCTTTTGGAATTGGTAAAAACACCCCTATATAAAACTAGAGTGATTCAGTGGTAAATAATCCATGTCAAAGATATGATTATAATTCATATAATCTTTATAGAAGGATCTATGGCCTTCTATGATAAGGTTATATTATGTGATTTGATGGTGCAAAAAAAAAACATAAAAGAAATTATTCCTTGTACGATATTTATTTAAAATTTTTACGTAATCCCCATTAGACCCATAATGTAGATAATTGTGATTTTGTTATTTGCGAGTAGTTTATTTCATTTAATATACAACTTCTTATGATATATAAACTAAGGAATGTTATTTCCTCCTAAAAATTCATTATAAATAATTATAGAAAGATCATGTTCTTTCATTCAGTTGTGTCATTTAGTAGTTGGTGATTCCAGTGGAAATCCTCATCAATGTTTTAATGGTCGATTCTATTAATAATAAAAGTGATGTTAACTTATCAATGTATTTATTCTATATGGTAGTTTTTACCCCATTAATTATATATCTCATAAATTTATCCTATTAGATATATCTAGGATACCATAAATATGAATATTGTATTTTGATTAGCTAATATTGAAGATGTACTGATATTTTCTATTATAAATTTGATTTCTTCTCTTATGATAAAGGTGATAATGTGTAATTGGTGGATATTTTCAATAATGTTTTCAATAGGGTTATGTGTTACCTCTATGACCTATGGTTTATGGGGGATGATCTTTGGTATATATTGTATGGTCTTTTATTTTTTTGGGATTGTTCACTAGAAAGATTTCTATAATAGTCGGGAGTACCCCATCATTCTTTTGGGATTAATATTAATGTTTTATTTAGAATCATATAGGGAGATACAGTTAGGAGTCGATAAATAATGTTCCAAAATGGGTATCATACCATATATTAGTAATTATTATGAAGAATTTATGTTTATTGTTTTTATATTTTAGATATGAAATAAATGATACTTCTTTGAGGTTTGTGGTTATAGTCTATTGAATTTGAATGTTTATTTTTGGGTCTTGGTGGATGATTAAGTAGGGTTATGGGAACAACCGACACAAACTTCTTTGGTTTGTGGTGAATTGGTCTACTAATGAAACTTAGTTTTTTCATATGGATATGTGTGGAACATAATGTTATGTCTTAGTATGATCATAAATTTATTTCTCATAAAGTGTATATAAAAAAATATGGTAATATTTTGTATTAGATGTTCTCTTTTAGGTATCTTGAGGTACATTATTTTGCTATATCTTATAATTTTTTAGTTATCATTAAATATAAGGAGTGTGATTCCATCAAATATGGCGAATTTTATAATAATATATTTTAATATTGATGGTCATGAATGTTGGTTATCTATTCATGCTATATAGATGGGTGGCATGTGTTAGGGAATGTCTTTAATACCAAATTCTTATAAGAGTTGGGTAATTCATGTTAATCTCTACTATCCAATGAAGTATTGTCATAATCATGAAATGGGTGATTCATATGTGAATGTGAAGTATGTCTCCATGAGTAATTTTACACGAGTATTCTTAGGGCATAGAATTATAGGGATGATTTGAGTATGAATGATAGTAGTTTGTATCCAACATGAAGTTTTTTCCCAGTACATAATTAATAGTTTGGATATTTTCCCTTTTTTAGGATGAATAGATTTTATGGTATGGAAGATGTAACAAACAATATTTTTTATAATATATAGAAAATAATTTTTGAGTCTCTAAGGAAGGGTCCAATAAAATGGGTATGTGGGAAAAGATTACCTATTAGTTAACCATGATTTGTTTTCAAATGGTTCAATTAAAATTGGATTGTTTTATTTATCCTTCAGCTAATGTTTTGTGACAATATTTTATAAATTTATTTTAGGGGATATTAAATATTTATTAAATAAATAATAATTATTCCATGAGTGTTAAAATTTAATAAATCCTAAATGGAGTGTTGAATCCAAATCTTAGCATTGGTGTTGTGGTTAATTTTTTTTTACTTTGGTGAGGTAAATTTTTTATAATAATGTGTTGAGACAATTTCCAACCATTACTAACATATATTTTAACCTTTTATAAATTTTTTTATCTAAGTGATAGTGAGGTTGTTTTGGAATTTCAATCTGGTATTAACATGAAATAAGCCAAAATTAGCGGTGTTGATATAAAATAATGAATTCCAAATGATGGAATGTTTTTTCTGCCTCAGAAATTATAAATATAATTAGTGATGGATTTATTATGATATAATAATTAATATTAATTATATTTGTTTATTGAAATTAATTTTTTTTCCTAAAAATAAATTTCATTCCATTGGTAAAAATTTCACATTTCTTTTTTAATAGGTCAAATATTATTTCCCACTAACAATCCATCTTCGCCATCTCTATATTCACACAAATAATAGTGATATATATGGTCTTCAAATCCTTCATGATGGTGGGGGAAAAGAAAATCAACAAAAATCACATAATCATCAAGCATAAAAATAAACTATTGAGGTTTGATTTATTTTCCGAAACACCATGCCTCTTTTATGTAGTGTGATTAAATTATATTCTACACAAGATAGAGTAATTCAAAAATACATTTAAATGAAATAAATAAAAAATATTTATGTATTTAAAATATGATTGAATACTAAAATAGTTACTAAATTTTTTTCAATATTTATTAACAAGGAATACTCTAGCATATTTTTAATTGGTGAAAATTCAATTTATGGGAATTATATCAACTTCTCTTATTATTGGTGAAGAAAGAAAATTTATTTTTCAATAAAAACTATTTATTATTTAAATAATATATCCTATTATGAAAGATTATAAAAGAAATTAATATATTAAAAATATTATGTATTCAAAAAATAAAATAACATTCGAACATATTTTCCTTATTTGGCCTTATCACACACATCAGATATAAACTTTTTATTATGAAATATATTCATTACAAGATGAAGATTTTTGTAAAATATTTATAATATAAAAAGTATATGGATTTAAATGATAAATGATTAATTAACTGAATTGAGTAAATTATTTTTATATAGATAAAATAATTTTATACTTTAATGCCAATTTATTACCTAATTATGTGTGAATGAATATTTTTTTTCTTAATTTTTATCATTAAACAAAATAGAGGATGATGAATATACATTCATGAAGAATATTTGTTTTATGAATTATCCTTGGATTATTTTTAAAATCAGTTTTTTAGGAACTTTAATTTTTATTTATAATTTGTTAAAAAATTCCCCGATAAAATAATTATTTGTAAAATACATTATCCTTTTTGATATTTTTAAAAAATTGAGTATTTTTCCACTATGAATATATATTTCATTCTCCTCACACAAAGTTTTTTTAAACAACCTGAATGTTAAACGATTATTATGGGGTTGAGTATTTCATGAGAACCGAACTTCTTGATTACTATCAAACCATACATCATTCCTGGTTTGAGAATAGTTTAATGATTCTTTGATGGATGAAAACCTATGATTCATGTGATCAATTTCATAAAAAGTATGATGTGAAAGATTTTGGCTAAATTTTAAAGGAATAATTAATGAGAATAAAACAAAGGATTATTTGTGGCTAAATATCATCACAATGAGATGTGATAGAGGCTCCATGAGCATCATAGTTGAGCTGCATTGATAGTGCTATTATAAGTGGAATAAATAATTCCTTTCAATATTTTCTTAGTGATAAAGGTTTTTATTTTATTTATAAATGTTTTCTGATAGTTAGCATCAGAAAACAAGTCCATGTAATTCTTTAAATGCTTCTATACAGGTTCCCAAAGCATTTATCGTTCTGCAAGATTTAATTTAACTCGTCGTGGAGCCCGAAAGGAGTTACGGATTAGAAGTTATTTCCATTCGAAACCAGGCTGGTGGAAATAGCCATCCAGAACAATTTTGGGGAAAAGTATGGATTTGCACGTAAAAAATGGATTCTTGCATGTAATAAAGGAATATTTCACTAAAACAGTGAATCTTTCACATAAAATAGTAATCTTGCACGTAAAAAAGGAATTTTTCCTGTGAAAAAGTCATCTTGTGTGTAAAATGGCATATAATGGAAAATTGGAATGGAATTTTACGCGCATCGATATTCGAGGCTTTGCCTATAAAATTAAAGTATACCCCCTTATTTTTGAGAGGGCCTCCAGAGTACAATTACAGTTCAAATGCATGTAAGTCCACATTTTCCGCGTATATGGGTAACACCCCCTATTGCATGAAAAACATCACTTTTGTGTGAAAAAGCGCAAGTGTTCCCAATTTTGTGTGCAAAGCATAATTGTTTGTGCGCAACATTTCCAATGTGCCCAATTTTTCGCGCACCAATGTTGCACGTGTCTAATTGCATGCACACCTTCCCTATTGTATGAAATTCCTTCCCTATTATGAAAAAGGCTCACCTATTTTTCACTCATTCCACATTGCGTGAAAAAAATCCCCTTTTGTGCGCCAACCACCCATATTGCGCGCAATTGTTTCCATATTGTGCGCACAACCACCTGTTGCTTGCATGACACCCCTATTTCATCCACACTCCCTATTGCATACACACCTTCACTTTTGTGTGCCGACCACCCCTATTCTACACAATCCCTTCCCTATTATATGCACAACCCCCTATTGTGCCTTGGCACCCCAATTGTTCACACATTTCCTATTACGCGCACAACTTTCATTTTGCACAATAACCCCCATATTTCACGCAATTATTTCCCTATTACATGCACATCTCCCATATTGCATGCAAACCTCCACTAGTGCGTGAAATCCTTTCCTCTTGTGCATAGATCCTTCCCTATTAGGCGCCAAACTTTCTTAATCCATGCAAAAATACCAAGGTGATGAATCTTGCGCGCACCTGTGCCGTACAGTTCAATATTGCACGTGGCCTATCCTACATGTAACACATTTTATGCATAACAATGTACAAGACAGCCCCCGCTGGTTCATACCGACGGGGCTGCGCCCCCGCACCCCCACTCAGGGTCATTACAGGGCTAAAGTCCCCCACATTCTATGCTAGTCCCTTCCCAACCATCAATGAATTCCATGAAAATGGTGAGTCACACCGTGAACCTTTCGGGCCAAGACGTTGATAATTTCCATTGCACTTTTATGTGCATCCTCCTTCCTCCTATAGGATACCGTGATTTGAGATACTCCTCTTCACACCATGAAACACCTTGAGCTAACATATTTCTCTTTGTCAATTTCTTATGTTGTGAGTTGAGATTCTCATCATCAATCCCCCTGAGTACCTTAAGTTGAACCATCCCTCAAGCAACTCATATGAACCCCATCACTTGACTCCTATGCCAGGTTAAACCAGAACGGGCCACCCTTGTGTACGTCCCAACACTAGCCATTGATAGGATCCTTATGCCGAATAGTCCTATCTACATGACTTTAAACTATAGTAATCCCTATATGACAAACATAAGATTCCTCTTACTCAATATAAGAGATTTTTTGTGCCCCAAGCATTAGATGCCAATCTTCCTCTCTACATGAATTTAAATTGTAGTACTCACTATGTGACAATCATTGTATGCCTCTTGCACAAAATTATAGAGGCCTTATTCTCCATGAATAAGATGCCAATAATCCTCTCTACATGACCATAAACAATAGTACACCCTATGTTACAATTATTGGATGCCTATTGCTCCAAACAAGATATGCCTTATGCACTAATCATAGGACGCCAACAGTCCCCTCTATATGACTATAAACTATAGCATGCCCCATCATTTAATAATAGGATGCCTCTTGTTCCAAATAATAGATGTCTTATGTACCAAGCATAAGATACATTATGACACGATCATAGTGGGATAACTTAAAGAGAATTGGAATCTATACAAACATTCCATCACACAACCTCATGCTTTGCAGGTCCTTCATTCAGATCTTCAGCCTCTTCCATGTTTTAAGGGACCCCATAATGGCCTAGTCCTATGCCACCTCAACTCACCTACCGTTCTAGTCCAATTCCCAGAAAGACTTTGGACGATACATTGAGTCAGGTCCTGTGTTCCAAACATGGTCAATAGTCGACCCTCATTTGTTTGTCCCCATTTCAGGCTAACACAATATGGATTCTGTGTTTAGAACACAATCAATAGTTATCCTCCCTCATCTTTCTACCCTTACCGTGTTCCGAATGTCGGTCATGTGATTCACACATTTCATCCCCCTTTGTTTGGACTAAATCCAGTGCCCTTGGCGTTATACGGCTTGTGCACTAGCACATAGGTGTAGACCTCAATCATATGCCTCAACTCACCAGTGAGATGGGATGCCCTCATGGCCATACATGAGGAATAAATTATGGGTGGATTCCTTGCGTAATCCCCATTAACCATTTCAGCACCATAACGGCACCCAGGCAGCTTCCATGCATAATCCCCATTCACCATTACAGCTCCTTAATGGCACCCAGGCTCGCTAATGACTATTGCCTCTTCAAATATCCAAGCTAACATGGACCCCCAATGGAATTATCTATAAAACCCCCTCAACATGGCATTTCTGATGCCTTCTGTCCTTCAAGGGAGGATGGGTATCCGTTATGTAAGTCCTAGGGGTGCGGAGTGAACCCCCCTCGTCTGATCTGTAGGACGTTAAACTGCCAAGCACCATCATCCTCAGCACATGATGTTAAACTGTAACCATACCCCATGCATCAGATGCTGTGTTCCCCTACCTTGGATATTCTGTATGCCCACTAATCTCCACGGGAGTGATATCATTCCTCACATGGAATGACATCCTTTTAATTGGAACGAAATTCGTCCATGGGGAAGATCAATTCCTTAGTTGTCCTGGAATATTTATAAATCATATAAGGGAACTCTATAAGAAACCACCCTTTATATGAGGGACTCACCACCATTCTCAATGTTATACATTACCTCATTGTGGATTAGGTTCATTCCTTAAACCATAATATTAGTAATGGTTCACTCCCAATACCATCATAGTGGAAAAAGTGTGTTACTTAACTGAGTTCAAAACCCCTTCAATTCTTATATTACTGAATATATGTAAATCCCCATTCAACTACTATCTTAGCGAATCTATTCCACTTTTCATTTAAAACTATTTTTATATTATTGAGTTCACTTCCCCTTTCTGTCTTGCATATATCTTGAGATATAAATCATTACCCAAAGCATTGGAGGTAGATATAGGTCCCGCCCTTCCTTAGTGATAATAGAACCACCATCCTTAGATATTACTTTACCACCATACATGTTCATAATGTAACCAACATCTCATAATGAAAACCCTAAATATGTTTTCCATAATATCATAAGTCATTCATCATATCATAACCCATGTAAAAACATGAGTTTCAAAGACATTTCATAAATACATAAGTCTTGAAAAGGAAATGGGTTTCTTAAACATAATGAAATCATAAACATAAACTATACATAAAAAATATTTATGGTATCCTAGAATAAAATCCCCATTAATTTAGATGTAATATTAAATAATATTTTCTGATAAGGAAAACAATTTTGAACCATTAGTTTTTTTTAAAAAAAAATTCATTTTTAAATCATTTATTTTTAATAAGGCACACTCTTATAAAAGAATAAGATTTATTTGAAAATAAACTTATAAGATAGTAAAAGATACATAAAATCATTAAGTTTTCATGATGGTAAGAAAATTATGTCATGGTGTATAAGCTAAAAAAATTCATTCCATCTGTTTTTCAAAAAATTCAAAAAGAACCTCCATTAGAAATAGAAAACAAAAAATAATCTATTCAAACCATGTTGTAAAAATTAAAATATAGGTAAAAATATATTTAAAAAATCATAAATTAATAGAAAATGTATTTTTTTAAACTAATTTAGAAAACACAGTCATGGATAAAAAATAGATTTTGAAGTGACTCATTAATAATATAATTTTTAAAATAATTTCCCTTATAAATATCTTATCATTAATTTGAGAATTTATCAAATGAATGGATTTTTTAGGAATTTATAAATCCACTTAAAAAATATGTAAATACAATATAATTTAATAATTTTTTATCCCTCACATAATCATAAGAAGTAATAATAGATAAAAAATAATTTTTATCCAATAGATAAAAATTTAGTTAATAAATATCTTACAACCATTTAATCAGTCGAATCATTTTCCAAAAAAAGAAATAATTATAAAAGTAAAAAATTAATAAAATTATACTCATGATATTATTTATAAAACGTATTTATATGCACCACATGTATGAAATTAGTGTTCAATGATACATATATATCATAACTATAAAAGTTAGATGAGAAACCCTTATATCACGCTTCCCTTTAGATTTTAATACGTAAACCTCCTATATAAATGTATAAATAATTTTATTAATTTATTATAGAACCATATTCATAATATCACTTTATATGATACTTTTATATCATCTTAACACCTATTAATTAATATTATTTCCTTATTTTCATTGTTTCAGGTGATTTTATTTCATAGTTTCATTTTCAGTTCATTTCTGCAATAATTGTGCTTTTGCTGTTAAAATGGAAATAAAACTATAAATGAGAAATGGAATGTTATTAATGAACATATATAAATTTAAATGGTCTCATATATAAATGTTATTTCTAGTATGAGGATAAATTATTTGGTAAAATGTTAATGATAAAAGTTTAATTTATTTGGGTAGGATTTCTGACCACTATGAACTAGTTTTATTTTATTTAATATTATGTATATATATTAGTCCAATAACATTAAATAAATTAATATATATATATATATATATATATATTTTATTTAACCAAAATATTACTTTTTTGACCAACCTCAAAGGTGGTAATGGAAAACATAAATTTGTTATCCACTAAGATGGATAACCACCATAATTTGGACAATAGTTTCATTTCCATGAATAAGAGTAGATAAGAAAATGTGTGGATAAAATATATTAGGTTTTAAATATAATATTACATTATATAAATGATAATAGTGTATTTATTATTTTATTAGTGATGTTGGTGAAGAAAATTTAGAATAAGACAAGAAATTTAGAGAGGTTGTTTGTGAATGTTACCTCTTGAATATCACATCCATGAAAGAACTATTAACAAACATGGAATTAGTCTTTTGGTGATACCAAAAGAAATATTAAATTGGGATAGTTTGGAGGAGTAGTATTTTATATATTTTTAAATATTAATTTATTTGAGGAGAAATGGGGTGGTAAGGAGTGGTATTTATTCGTCAGGGGGGTTTAAGTGATTAAATAATGATTATTTTATATTTAAATAAAACCAAATTTTGGTGGCATTAATTCAATTGAAATTGTATTATAATTAATGTTGTAAATGACTTATAAGGATGGGATAAACATCATAAACAAAAATATACTTTTAGGTATTTTTAAACATTTACCTTTTAAATTTAACCAGCTGCATTATTTTACCTATAGATTCATAATTTTTTTTTTACCAAGGTAAATTTTTAATTCATAAAAATGAAAATGACCATATAACCTAATATGGATGTATGGATTTCAAAGATAGAATAAATTTTTCAAAAATGGAAACAAAAAAATATTACAACTACATTTAAAATAAAACCATTAAAATACTACCTAATTTTTTTTTAAATTGTGTTTGAAGACAAAAAATACACTTATATAAAGATAAGGCATAAATATTGTTGAAAATTAATTTATTTTTTATTTGAAATAAAAAATAATTCATTAACATTGAGATATATTTAAGTTAATTAAATTTCAACCAAATATAAAGAAAATGAGAGTTTTTTAAAAATAAAAAAATTATTATTCAATGAATAGTTAAACATTTTAAAAAATTCACCAAAATTCAACTAGAGATAATTTTGACATTATAATTCAAAAACTGATAGTCATTTAATCAAATAAATTTTATAATTTTTTTAAAATATTTTTTTTATTATTCCATTAAGATAAATAAAATATCCTTTTGAAGAAAACAAATATTTAAAAAAAATTAAATTATTAAAAATAATATTTTTTTTATTTTTAGAGAGAAAATTAATTTTCATAGTGTTTAAAATCCATATATATTTTATTATATATTTATTAATCTTCCCAAGTAATAATTTAATTGTTATTTTATAATGTTCTTGTAAAAATAATAATATTTTTGATATCGTTTATACTCAGTGTTCTATCAATTGTAACATATCGATGAGATTAAATTTGAAAATAGAAATATTATAAAACATAGGCTTGTTAATTTATACCAACATAAAAAGAATTCTCTTGATTGACTTTTTCCTATGATACCAATAGATGATGATATCTCTACCACATCACATCCACATGTTCCCACATTGTTTCCTCAACTAAGTGGGTTTTCCCCAAAACATAAAACTATGTCCAGTTTTCATTTATTAATCTTTATATATATGATATAGAATCTATGTTTATTTTTCTTCTTAAGAATATTTTTTATCCATCAGTAAAAACACTGAGTTCAGTACATGTGAATGGTCATGTATGTACTTCCTTAGGAGATATATATAAGACACAACATTAACTAGTTAAAGATTTGGCAGAAGATCCAATTGATCAATTACTGTCAAGATATGATAAATAATTTCAAAATGAATGATAAAACTATTGCATAGATTTACCTCGTTTCCAAATCCCTTCACCGTCATCTAGGGAGATATTTTTATATATACATTATCTCCCACTTCAAACTCTATATCCCTCCGATGACCATCAACATAACATTTTTGTTGACTCTATGATACTCTAATGTGTTTTTGTATGTCTCTAACCTTCTCTTCCATTTTCTTAGAAATACTAGGTACTAATAGTTTTCCTTCCATAGTTTCATTCCAGAATGTTCGTGCTCAATAATTCAAACCAAATAAATATTCATAAGTGAGTAATCTGAATTCTAAAATGAATGCTATTAATATACAAAAATTCAATAAATGGAAGATGTTTATCACAAATAAGTTTAAAAAAAATTATGAATGATCTATAAATGTTCTCTAGAGTTTTAATAGTCCTCTCATAAGTACCATCTATATAAGTATGATAATAAGTTTTGAAAAGTAACTCTATATCGTGATCCTATTGATAAATTTTCCAAAACATTAAGGTAAACCTCAGGTCCTGATGATAAACAATGGGAAGTGTTAATACATAAAATCATACAACTTCATTAATATATATTTTGGAATGGAGATAGAGATATATATCATCTGTGATATCAATGAAGTTTTTTGACATTATAAGGGGATAAATTATACACCATATGTTATTATGGATTATACATGTTTTGAGGTGTCAAAAAAATGAAATCCATGGTGATGTTTTACACATTCCATTTATGTATGGTCAATTGTTTTAATAACCCCATATAATTTTGTCTCTCCACCTTATCTTTATGGAAACCAAGGCACCGAGAAACAAACTCTATTGTATTCCTCTTCATGAAATCCCAACACAATTATTGTTTCAAGAATCTATACGTCTATTTTAAATCTAGGATAAATAGAGAATGAAGATCATTAATCCTCGTCAGACATATTATTATCCAAATATGATATGTGTAGAACAAAGAAAAGGATTATAATCATTATTATTCACTAAAAATAAATATTTCACTCATGAACATTTATTACCTTTATTTGGAGCTCTAAATCATTATTTTTCACCTCTTTAATCTTAAATTAGATAGAAGGATGGGCATTTATTTGATCTAGATAAGAGTTCTACCCTTCATTTTATTTTTCCAGTGCCATCATTTTTTTAGTCCATAAATATTTTATCATTTGTGTTCCTTATCATATATAAGCTAGTACGATCCTTTCGGCTCAATGCATCTTCTACCTTATTCACATTCCTTGGGTGGTAATTTATAAAGAGTAATAATCATTAACGAGCTCTATATATCTTTATAGGTGAATGTTAAAATATTTTGAGTTAAAATATTCTATATAATTTTGTGAATTGTATTTATGTCACATATTTTTCCATAGAGATAATTCCTCTATATCTTTAATGGAAAAATTACCACAGCTATCTCCAAATCAAGTGATAGAAAGTTTTCTCATGGACATCCAAATGACATGAGGAATAATAAATCACCAAATCATTTTTCATGATAATAGATCACAATCAATTCATTTAAACATAACTACAGATCTAAAACATCACTCCACTATTTAGTAGTGTGAAACATGTGCACTAACAAACCTTATTTTCAGCACCTTGAAATTCTATTCACATTCCTCCAGCAAAATGAACATAAAAATATTAAAAGTAAAACTTGTGGGTTGATTACATAATGATGATAAATGATTAAAAATATATGTTACATCTATCCAAACTAAGAAAACTATATATTCCAATCATCTTAGTTGTTCTAGGCCACATCAAAATAGCTTCAGTCTATAAAGAATCTACATATATACCTTTAATTGTGATTAAATGACATATAAATGTATCTTTCTAAAGTGAAAAATTCATTCTTGGTAATTTTTTCATTAATATTATCCTTTTAACACACTTCATCACAATCATAAAGTGATATTCATGTTCTTCCTTTCTATTTGAATATATAAGAATTTCATCTATAGAGACTACCACAAATTGATCAATATAGTCTCTATATGCTCAATTCATTAATTTCATAAAGATAGTGGGGGTGTTATTAATACTAAAATATATCATTAAAAAATCATAGGGTTGATTCCTTTTAAATAATTACATCTTGGATATATCTTCCATTATGAATCTCAATTGATGATACCCATATTGAAGTTCAATATTGATAATAATATTGTTATATTGTCAATAATTAATGTAGAGTGGAACTAATATATATCTCTTCTTAAATAATTGAATAGGTAAATCCCATGGTGATTCACTAGGGTGTATAAATCCCATATCAAGACATTTTTTGTGTTTATTTTGTAGTTCTGGATGTGATGACCCGACCTCGGGTGGAACTCAAAGGTGTCTCAAAGCCGGTTGGCCACATGGCCTGAAGACCATATCATTGAACACCAGAGGATTCCAACTAGAAATGAGGAATAATATGTTCCAATAAGAAGACTATTCCTTTATTTATAGAGTGGAGGATAATGTATAAATAAAATAATAGATAAATATAGGATGTGATATAATTAAAAGATGGCATAATAGATAAAAAACTATAATGAATGGATTAGTAACCCACTATATTAAAAGAATACATAATATATAAATAAATTAAGAAGATGCTTATAATAAAAATAATAGCAAGAATCTGAATCACATACAAAAGATGATGATAATGTAGGTCATGTATCTATAAAACTAGAAAATTGGTGTCAATGGAAGTATGAAATACATGCTATACACATGAAAAAAGAAGCATACAACTATCAGAGATTTCCTAGATCTAGTATGGTCATCTAATACCAAGATACATCCTAATTTAAGAAAACAATACCATGTGTCCAAGGAAAGAAAATTCCCCATTTCAACAATAACATATATGTAATCTACTTAGGTACCAATGGTGTCCCAGATAGTTTGTTAGATAAATCTTATTATCCCACCATGAATGACATCTATACCATCCAATTTGTGAAATATTAAATCCCATTGTGCATGTATATAAAAATATAAATGATAAAATCAATATAAATACATAGGTTTATGCTTTATCATCCACTAGTAATGTCTATGGACACGAGATCACTATATTAGTTAATTTGTGTTCAAATTATATGATAAGTCATCAAAGGTATAACCAAAACTTATATCATGTCATGATAATGAAAGTAAAGGATCCATGACATAACAAGGAATCCTATGATGATGATAATAATTATGATGGTCCTCGGTAATAACTAAGTAATCCTTGACCTTAGGGTGCAAGCCAACTCAGTGATAATATATAGAATTGATATAGGGGATCACAATGTAATCCATGGGGAAACGACCAAGGGATTCCCCCAATACATTATTATAACTAAGTCTAAGGATATCATATATGTTAAAGAAGGATAAGAATTTACTGGGCCCATTGGGTGTATCAATTTCATTATGTGTCCTTATACATCAATCTGGAACCTTGGAGTGTATCATGGAATCCAAATTTCTGAATGATAATGGTGGGATCCAATGATGTCATTATAGGTATCCAAAAGTAAATGATGATTGGGTTACAAGGTGGCTATATCCCTTCAAAACAGGCACCCTTGAATTAGAATTGAGTCCACAAGTGCTTAATGAATTCCCTTGGAAATCCATGGCCATCATGAGTATGAATAACAGTATAATGATGTCAAAGTATATATGTAATAGGAACCTTATAATCAATTCATTTCACATATTTGGCCCTATAAAAATTGTTCCGATTAATAATCCATTTGGTCAATTAAAATGCCTTTCATAAAACTTACACGGATAAAGGAACATGAAACCTTTAATAAGATTATGCCATATTATATTTATTTGGTTTACTCTGTAACCTTCCATTATGAACAGAAAGGATTTCTATAGAAATGAAATGAAACCGTTTAATTATATTCTTCAATCCATGTGATATGTATTAATATAATTTCTAATTAACCCTTACAAAATTCTGTGAAAATTTTTAAACACATAGATGAGAAGGGACATTGATAATTATAATGAGATATCCATTACTAACTCAATGATCTATTATTTTTATAAGTCTTACATTTTAATGGTTCTATCTAGAAACTAAAACTATATGTTAGAATAACCCACTTAGTTTACCCAAGAATATTTAAATAATCACCTTACATGGGTTGTAAATGTAGTAGTCTTGACCTCCAACTATGTACTGATATAAGATAGTAAGGGATACAGAAGGCGAGCATGCTGAATATAAGTAAATCATATAAATTAAATAGGAAATGACTAGTGAGAATGATATATTCAAAATGAAATAATTTTATAACATTATGAGACTTTAGGAATGGGTTATAGACCACCTACCTTAAAATTGTATAACTTTTCTCATCCAGTAGCAGCCTTTAGTTTTCCATACATCAAAAGAAAACTGAAGAATAGATGAAATCCCTAAAATTAGGGTATTTGAGCCTGTATCTAAATATTTTAATCAATGTACAGAAGAGTGATGAACTAAGAAGTATCAAATACATTATCAAGAAGAATCCAGTGAAATGAATTGTGAATTGATTAGACATTGTGCGATGGAATGAGATAACAATCTATTAATGAGTCACTTCAGAGCACAGAATGAGAGAAAATATACTTTTCTATATTATTGAAATGAAAATTACATGGGTAGAGTTAGTTAGTTTAAATATTATGAATTTTCATCATTTCACCCAAAATTTTAGTAGAGCACGGTTTGGTAACATGGTTGTACTATCTATGCCTCAACTATGGGCATGTCACTATCTAAAGGAGGGTACCCAAAGCTTTAGGTCACATGGTAAATGAAACCACGAACCAAGTATTCGAAACACCCCTAATACAATTATATTTACTATTCATATATGCAATAATCTCTTGGTACATGGTTAGGGAAAACCATCTCAAATCATATAGTTGGAAGTGATCTTCATGTAAAAGGAAACAAAAAAATATTATTGTACATCTTGAATCATGTTGTTGAAAGTGATAAAATATCCACCATAACGTTTTATACTTTCCTTGAATTACAATACATCAATCATCAATAATTATAACTCTTAATTGAATTATTGAATTCATTATTTTTTAAAAATAAAAGACAACAAAGTAAACAATCCCATTTCATATTCCTGAGTTTCAACACTAATCTAACAAAAAGTAAGACCCACTTAGTCTCCAAAATATCCCACTTAAGATTTTTTTCAACCAGTTAATAAAAATATCTAATATTCTAACTACCTAATATTTCAATATGAAATTATATTTTAAATAATAATTTTTGATAAAATTTTCCACACGCAATCCAAAGCATAAATGACCTAATAAATATTATATAAATATTGTTTATTAAATATGATTGTAATAACATTACCATTAGTTTATAGGGTATAAATTGGAATCAATATATAATGAAATACATGTTGAAATTTTTTCATAATATAAATATACCAATTAATTTCTATTTAATGAGATCATATTTTTTCAATAAATTTAAACTCGATTAAGGGAGATTTTTTTATGAAAACATTTTATATGCACAAAGTAATTTTATCAATATAAATTATGTTAGTAAAAAATTATGAATATTTTTTTAGAATATATATATATATAATATTGAATAAAAAAATTAACATTCATCTAATTAATTTTACTAGACAAATAATAATAATAAATTCATTTTATACTTCAAAATATATTTTCTTCAAAAATGGTTTATATGTAATTTGGTGTACACATATTATAATTAATTTGAAAAATATTTATAAAATTTATTTGAAAAAATGGAAACAATTTTGGAAATAATCAAGTCAAATTTTAGTTAGGGTATATTTTTGAGAGTGCTATCACATGATTGATATTTTAATAAACAAATTTAATTAATAATTTTTTCAAAACTATAATTTATTTTATTTAAGTAATTTTTCATAAATTTTTCATTATATTATAGATTTATATTTTTAATAATATTACATAGAATTGATTAAAAAGAATCTAATTAATATTATTTGAATCATCATTTTATTTGATTTTGGTATAAGTTCATTTGTCTATTCCTAAAACAGAGAATTTTCATTTAAAAATATTTTTTCATTGCCTTTTTTGAATTTATTATAAAATAAATTGATACTATGTTTTTAAATTAAATAATATAAATTGTATTCCATATTTAGAATCATCATATTGAAATTATTTATTATGTTTTATCGCATTTTTATTCATAATAATAGAAGTAATGATAAATGGTAACAACCATGATACAGATTAAAATGGGTTAAACGTGGTTAAAACTATAGGATATAGTCTATTTATAATTCTAACAAATAAATTTTTTTAATTTGATGCATGTTTGTATACCATCATTTTTTTATTCTTAATTATGGGAAATTTATTTAAATTTCTTTTCTTAACGATGTTTTTATTATTTAAAGTAAAGGATAATTAAAAAATACAATTGACATTAGTTTACAATCAATAATATTTTATCGTAGGAACAAAAAGATGTTATGAATAAATATAAATTTTAATTTTTAATATAGAAATATTTTCTCAATGATACCTATTTATTTATAATTCTTGGAGATATCATAATTACCTTGGACTCTTATGTAACACCAATGAAACACTTTTGAATGATTATAAAAATCAAGTTAATAATTTATAAAATCATCAAATGTAATATTTTCTTAACGAATAATTTTTTTAAAATAAATTTAATGGATAAATATAAAATATTTCTTCCTTTGATTAAATAATTAATAAAAAGTAAAATATTTTATAATGTGTCAGATATTTTAGTAGATTTTGAAAACCAGTTACATATATATATTACAATTGAAGAACATAAAATAGCACATGAACATAATGAAATAACATGATTATCCATTCTATAATAATCCAAACTTATTTATAAAAATGTTAATGATAATGAGAAAATATGGATATAAACTCAAAACTAGAAGATGAAATTAGGGGTCCTAAAGTGATATCGACCGAGAGAATCCCCCCCCCATTAAAGAATATCCCCTTTAGGGTGAAATATGTTCATCCAAGAAAAATTGGTGACACCAGAACCTATATTCACTATGGATACACGATACCCAGTAACCATCTTCCCTTATGCCTAGTGTAGAGGATGTGGATGATTTTGTTGATAAGGATCTTACATTTCATAACAGGATAAGAAATTGACCATGGAATAGAACACGTTCCCTTTAGGGAGTTGTATGAAATAATAAAATTTGTCTCCACTTTTGTGAGAGATATAATTTCTTATAGAAAGGGGAAAAATGGTTATATCTGAGGCTCATTAAGGAGTAGTATAAAACAGAATCTGGACTAATATAAAAACTAAATATTTGATATGGATGAATAAATGAATAACTCAAATCTATAATCAACTTATATATAAAGAATAACATATCATTTATAATTATTCAAAACATGGATAACTATAGTCATTGATCTCATACTGATAGAATGCATAATAATAGTTATCTAAAACATTATTTCAAGTCATTTTTCAAAGAAAATTTACTTTTTATTGAGCTGGAAATTATGATAGTATCTTATTGTGTGGATAATAATACACAAAAACCCAATTTGTTTCACATGAGACATGTCGATGCTTCAAGGAGCTTTATAATTCTAGGCCCCACATATTTCTTGTATAATTACAATGCATTCACTATAAGATTTATCGTTAACATTCATACCATTCCATGAGGAACTACTTTATAAAAAAAACATAGATATACATATAGAGAGAAACACATAAATAAAATACATCTTGTATGAATATAATAATGTGTATTTCTATAAGAATATCCCTTAGTAAACATGGATGTCATGAGTTATCATTAAAGTAACACGATGTTCCCTTATTATAAATTTTTGTAAAGAGATTATATAAAATGTGCTAGGATATCCATGGCTTATAGTAATTAGATAAAATATATTTTATTGTTTTTAGAAAAAATTAATGTTCAGAAACATATTTCATCTTAGTTCATTAAGAGAGTATGAATATTCCAATGAATATCTAAAATGAGTATCTCACTAGGTATTTTTTTAGGCCCAATGATCATGGATTAGGGACATGATAGATTGAATTTTTAAAAATTCTCCTTTTACTGTTATTACCCCAAGATTAATTTTTTCTCAGACAACATTAACATGCAAATATCTAGATATTGATCTATTTGCTATAAAATTACACACAGTTTTACTTTACTCAAATATAGGATGATTTTTCATGATGGATATGGTAAACAATGTACCAATGGTATTTAATATATTTATAATAATATAGAATAAAAAGTCCCATAAATTTTAGGAGTAATGTGGATAAATTCATCCATCGAAATGTATGCACCATATAATAGATAATATGTGGTGATAACAACATGGAACACAAAGAATGTATTTTAAGATGGAAAACCCAATATATAGGTTGGTTATTAATGAAATTATAAACTCTTTAATAGAGAAAAATTAATTTTTTTTACAAAATACAATGAATAACATTATTTCATGAGATAAAATCTAAAATATGAAGTATAAACCCAATATAAAAAAATTAGTGAATAATACAAAAAATATATCTATTAGTTGAATTTGAGATAGAAACCCCTTAATTATTATCATGAATAATTGAAAATATTTTTAAATCATATATCATAAATTGAGGTATCTTAATCACTTAATTTATAAACATAATCATATAAATTTCCATTTATATTCTTCATAAATTGTCATTCACTATTTGATTTTTTTGATATTCCACACTAGTGTTTATAGTTTTGATCATTTATACGAGTTTCATAATTGCACTGAACATATAAATTATTTTAACAAAGTGTATTATTCTTAAGTAATTAATTTTACAATTAAGGATTATTTATATTAATTAATGATTTTTAAAATACAATTCCGGATTGTTACAGACATTATCCTTGAAGATGAAGTTGTTAATAATGTTGTTTTAGTTATTTTTGATGAATGAATGGTATTAACTGAATTAATTTATTAGATATTGATATAATATATCTAGAACCAAAAAAATAATTATTTACATATTTATGTCATATTATATGAGTAAATAAGTTCTCCTAGTCATATTTGATATGAATGTATATTATTTGTCATGTTGGTGGTTAAAAAAACCCAAACATGAACCTATATTCATTATATAAGGATTAAGAGGTGATTTATTATAAATATCATTATAATATGAGTATATTAAACTTATTTACTATATATTTTCATGATATATCAGAATTATAAGGATGCAGAAGATGAATTAATTAATAATAAATCATTACACGATTTGAATATAATATTACACTCTTAGTGCACTTATTTTAAATCATTAAACTAATGATGATTGTTTTCCAGTAATATCATAAAGAATTACTAAAATTTTGTCACAAAAAAACCTTAATGATATCATAAAGAATATTTATCCTTTAATACCATCGATATATCCTACCTTTTTTAGAACTCAATGAAAAGTAATCACAATATGTAATGAAGGCGGTAGTTCATGCAGATCTGTGAAAATAGTTTTTGTTTTTCTTAATTATAGGGGTATATGAAAAAAATTCCTAAAAACATTAATAAAGTAGAATTAAATTATTTAAATGATTATAATTTCATTATATTTGTGTTTATAGAACGAATTTTATGGAATATAATTAAGAATATAAATACACAGTTTATTATAATCACACGGGGGACTTTATTTATCCTTTACATTCACCTCAAATTTCAAGGGATTATGATAACTATGAGTGACATGGGGAATATTTCACTGAGAGATGGTTATATGGATTAAAAAATTGTAGAGTTTCCTGGAGAATTTTTTATTAGAGGTTAATGTTGAAGTGGAGAAGATGTTCATCCTTTATAAGTGAAGGTAAGGGTAGTATTTGTATCACCTCTATAATTTTCAACAACGATAAGCCACTATTCAAGGGCTAATGACTCAAAAATGGAAAAAATATTGGGTAAGCATGTATAAGGGGGTCCAAATATCAAAAATTCTCTTTAAGGTATTATTATTTAAATTTATTTTACAATTACACTAGGTAAAACTCAAAATAACCCTTTTACTTTTACCTTTGTAATTATTTTCAAATTGTATTAATTAATTTTTATTAAATTATTTTAATTAACCATTTTAACTAATTTGAAAATTCTTATTTCATAGTTGAAAATAATTTTATCAAATAAAATTTAGAATGGTGTGTGAATTCTATTTTATAAAACATATTTTCAATCATATACAAATAATTTTTATTGAAATAATGATTTTAATAGTTTTTTTTTGAAAAGAAGGTCAAATAAAATTAATGACGAAGATCAGCCGACATATATATGAAAAGACATGAAGGGAAATTTTCCACCTAAAGCCAACATAAATATTTTAATAGTTAAATTTATATATAATGTAAAATTGTGTTTTTAATCAATTTTAATGAACTAATATTATTTTTTGTAAAACAAGAAAATGTTATGATTATTTTAAAGAAAATAAAAAATGAATATCCCTAAAAATATCTTGATTCATGAAAAAGGCGAAAAAAAATTATTTATATTAAAAAAACTTATTAATTATATCTAAAAATGTTTTCCATAGGTTTTCTATGTTCATAGAATATTGAAAAAAGTATAATATTATTTCCAAATTTCTAATTTTATTACTTGAAAGGTTTTCAAAACTTATAGTTAAATCTTATATAATTGTAAATTTATTAAAATTAAAAGTTTCATGAAAACCATATTTTTTCATTGAAAATTGACATTTTTATAAAATGATGAAACCTTAGATAAAGACGGTTAATATATGATTATTTGAAAATCTGTAATTACTTTTTGAATTTAAATATAAAAATTCTCTTTTAATTAAATTCTTAATCAAAACCTATTTATTGTGTGGATTGGTGTGGTAGTTAATGATATAATATTTATCAGTTACAGTACTGTATCAGGTGTTATAGATTCTCTCATCCTTTAGAACATATATTTTCCTTATATATTTATATTAATTTTATGAGATTATTTTTTATTTATTAACAATATAGTAGGGATTTTGGGGATTAAGAATCCACCAAACCTATGTTATAGGTGTTTTGGTGAGATTTTATCACTTATAATTTAAATCTTTTTTGCCTCTCAATAAAAAACATGAATTATTGTTTTATGTGGTTTATTTTTTTAATTATTTGGGTAAAAAATTTATTCTACTAGAGATGATATTAAATTTTTAGGATTTTCATGCCTTATGTTTTTTTCAGGATTTTATTTCTAATTAATTGATGAATAACTGTATCAATTTTTTGATTATAATTACTTAATCTCAAAATTGATTTTTATATTTCATGGTTTTATCATAATGAATAACTAGATTCTATATAAATAATATTCAAAAATTGATTTATTGAAATCTATCTTTAAATTGTTTTTATAGTTGATATTATTTGTAAAAATGTGATGAAAAATAGAAATGATATAAATTCCCTAAAATAAATACTGTATATATGGGGAGAGGAGTATATAATGATTTAGTGAAGTACCATGACAATATTAAAACATTTCTTTAAGAGATGTTAATATTTTTTACTTGATTGTGGTTTTAACACTACCCTAAAGGTGATGAGGTCAACCCAACATCATATTCATAAAAAACTAAATATTATTGATGTACCCCTTAAAGTAAAATGTTATCACATGAACCCAGAGAATATTTACATTATATTATAGTGATGTAATGAATTAATTTCTTACTCATGGGTTTAAAGAATAATATACCATGATTTGTTTATGGTCTAAAATATGACAAAAATTTTTTAGTGGAAAATTCATTCTGTATGATGTTGTAATCAAATCCTCCCTCAATTAATTTCTCACAATATTTTTATATCCCAAAATGTTTTTTTCTACATTGTAAAGTGAGATAGAGTCATTTCCAAAATTTCAATATTTATCCAAATTATAGTGATATGTTAGAAGAACTAAAAATCATATTTATCATGTCTCACCCATTGTCTTATGAATAGAATCACTGATTGATAAACAATTATATAATAATTATGGTTCTATATTTATAAACACTTCAGGATAATAGGTTAATTTTAGAATAATTATTTCATAAATTGTCTTATCATGTTGTATACCTTAGTGAAAACATGTATAGTTTTTTAAACATTGATAATTAACAAATTGATGAGGAAATATAAATCGAATACCATTAGAGGAATTCAAAAGTCAATATTTTCTTGGTTATAAACATGTGGGGATCTACATTTAGAGTTCCTACTATATAAACATAATGTACTCTATGAAAAATATATTTTTTGGACTTCAAAATATTCTATATTTATGATTATTAGTATATGTAGGATATCTATGTAAAATAAAATAGAGGTTGAAAATAGTGGTCATAAAATCATCGTCATCAACAAGGAATGGAATTCCATGTCAGAATCCCAATTTGTTATTAGAATTAACATAATTATTGGAACTCTAGGGAGGACCTAAATTTTTTTGGGTATTTATCTCAACGAGGAAGATGTTCACTATGAGTTTCCCAAAATATTATTGGCATGACCTATCTAAGGGTTCCTAGGGAGGGAATCCATTTCAATTTGACTATTTATTCCTATATGTAGGACATATATGGTTGTTGTTTTTTTAGTAGTAAGTATAGAGAGGTCCAATATGCTGAATAGATTATTTTTTATATGGTATAAAGTATATAATTTCTACCAGGGGGAGGACCCCCATGATTTTTATTCCTTATCTTAATTTGGTAGGAGCTAAATTATAATTTTCTATAGAATTAAAATATGTAATTTAACAAAAGAAATATTTTTTATATATATTTAACTATGAAACTAGTAAAAGTTTATTTTTTTAATTTTATTTTATTAATGGTCAACCTCCATCGAATAAATTATTCTCCCACATAAGTGATGTTTCAGCCGATGGAATCACCTTATTTCCACCAAAAAATATGTAATTTAATTGGTAACAATGACAAGATATTTTCTTTATAATACTATCATTAATTTATAGTGGGTTTTAAGAATAACTAAAATGGTTGGTGAATATGTTACAACATCTAAACTAATACGGGTTTTTTCTTCAATTTGATTTTATTTTGGGTTCTGGAGTCTAGATAATTGGGGGAAATACATCTCCAATAATTCTAGGTAATTAATATCATGTGGTGGTTGTATTTACAATGATTCTTGGGAGATAGATTTGGAATCTCTTGGGTAGTCACTTGGATGTAAGGGATATCCTACCAAGATTAATCTAGTTTATGAAAATACCAATTTTCTAGATCTTGGTAGAGATTAAATAAATAGATTGATGTTGTTACAAGGGTTCCTAGGCCTTTTTGTTATATATGTGGATCTTTATTTTTTGACCTAAACCCAACTTGATTATGATGGGATGTTTTTAATGTAATTATTGATTTTTTTTTGATTCATTCATGAACTATCACATTAACTATATATAATTACAGGTTTTGGGGTGTGAACAATGTCTTTTGATACCATGAAGATGATGTGTTTTTGGTGGTAGTAATGAAAATATATTTCTATGGTGACATTAATTAATGATTTATAGTAACCGACAATGTAATATTGTTACAAAATTCTAGTAGTTGTAACTAACACCATGTTTCATATTTGGTATATGTGACATTTTGAATATGGGAAAAACTTATAAAAAATAACCCATTAATGCACTATCATCATATAAAATGCATATCCAATAAATATCCTTAAAAATTATGGAATTTCATTCTTTTTCCGTAATATTTTTATCAAAAACTATTTAATTCTATGTTTCATTATTTTTGGTTTCTTTGAGAATAAAATTTAAATTTTAGGGGACATGATGTTGATTCATCCCACAATGAGGCATGCCATATAGTCGTATACTATCATATATATATATTAGATTATTATTGAAAACCATAACAATTACTATATAAATTACTATTTTGTAAAATATATAAACAAAAAAAAAATAATGAATATATATAAGAATGTAACACATAATATCATTGAACATAACTAATATCTGTCAAGGGGTAAAAAACTCTACACTGCAAGACCTCATGGGAATATAACACCAACAATAACCATTTTATCTATATACCATCAATCCCCTCTATGTACTAGCTAAAATAGCTATTCTAGATCAATCTATGATATATATTACTCCAATAATAACATGTAAATATATACTAAATACTTGTAGGTATTGGGAGAATTCATGGGTTGCTATAGTCATATCCAATGGAATACTCTGAAAACATAATGTGATAGTGAAATAATATTTAATCTAAAAACCCATGACCATGGAATATCAATGAATGAAATATTACTACAAAGAAGATAACATAATGGATATTTGTACCATAAAAGTTAATTTCTAATAATATTATCCCACAAAACAACAGTTATCTTCAAGTTGAAGGACATAACAACTCTTCTAGAATATCTCAAATCCTGTAGTGAAAAGTGATAAAATATGCACAAAACGTTTTATACCTCCCTTGAAGAAAAATACATCAATAATTAATAATTATTACTCTTCATAGAATTAATAACTTCATTATTTTTTACAATAAAAGAAACCACTGTAAACAATCCGATTACTTATTCTTGAGTTTCATCACTAATCTAACAACATATAAAACCCCATTAGTCTAAAAAATATCCCGCTTTATATTTAATTTTTCAAAAAGGGAATAAAAATAACAAAAGGTTTAACTACCTAATATTTAAATATTAAATTGTCTTTTAAAAAATAATTTTTGATAGCATGTACCACATGGGACCCCAATCATAAACAAGACTGAAATACTATGGACATATTATTATTTATATATGACTGTTATAACATTTCCATTGGATTATAGGGTATAAATTTGAATTAAAATATAATTAAATACATGTATATTTTTTTAATAATAAAAATATATTGATTACTTTCAATTATATGAGATCATTTTTTTTAAAAAAATTCAAATTTTTTAAAGTTGTTTTTTTATTAAAACTATTTTTATACGTGAAGTATTTTTATCAATATAAACTATGTTAATAACACTTGATGAATATTTTTTATGATGTATATATACATATATATATATATAATATTTTATAAAAATAAACATCATTAGTCTAATGATGTTTACTAGAGAAATAATATTCATAAATTAATTTTACACGTCTGAATACATTTTCTTAAAAAATGGGATATAATTTATTTTGAGTGAACATATTATAATTAATTTCACATACTTTTATAAAATTTATTATCAAAAAGGGACTGAATTTTTGAAATTATATGGTTAAATTTCTATTAGAGTAATTTTTCTTGATTTTTATCACATGACTGCTTTTTTAATGAATAGGTTTAAATACAAATTTTTTAATAAATATCATTTATTTTCTCTAAATAAATTAGTTTAAATATATAATTATATTATGGAATTATATTTTAAATAACATAAGATCTATCTGATTACAAATAATTTAATTAATTAAATAGGAAAATATTTTCAACGAATTTTGGTATAAGTACAGTTTTTTTCTTAAAACATAATTTTTTCAACTAAAACAATTTTTTAATTACTTTTTGGGAATTAATATTATAATAATTATGTACCAATTAAGGAAATTAAATTATATAAATTTTATTCTATATTTTTCAAGATCATTTATAAATTATTTATTATGTTTTATTTCATTTGTATTTATAATAAATATTAATAATGGAAGAAAATAATCACCATGATACTGATTAAAATGGGTCAAATGAGGTTGAAAATATGTGATATCTTTAATAAATTATTCTAAAAAATGAATTTAATTAAATTTTATTAATGTATGTGTACCATCATTTTACTAGATTATTAATTATGGGAAATTTATTTAATTTTCTTTGATACTGCTATTTTTATTATTCAAATTAATGGATAAATAAAAAATACAACTCTTATTCTTATAATATCACTAATATTTTATCTTTGGAATAAAAAGAAACTAAAAATATTTATAAATATTTATTTTGTATATGAATATATTTTTTCAATGATACATATTTATTTTTAATTCATGGTGATTGTATAATTACCTTTTACTCTTAGGTAACGCCAATGAAACACTTGTGCATGTGGTTAAAAATCAAGTTAATGGTTTGTAAAAACAATAAATTAATATATTCATATTGAATTATTGTATTCTAATCAATTTATTGTATAAATATAAAATATTGCTGGTTGTGAATGTCTTTATAGTTTAATGTTATTGATATATTGATGGCAATATTGTTCATTTTTTTGGATATTGCTAAAAATGAATTGAAAATATATTTACTGTTAAATTTTTTCATTTAACACCCGAAACTTCCACTGTACATTTTCCTTTGAATAATGTAGTATCTAGCATTGTACGCTACCTGAAGTTTTAACACACCAAAACCAATCAAACCAGCTGTTATGAATATTAATACCCACTTTTTAAAATTTTATAAATTTTATTTTTTAAAGTGGACTTTTTTTTTGAATTTGGAATATTGAAATTAGCATAGGGTGAATTTTTTCCATTTTTCTGATGACATTCAATTTTGGATGAATAGTGAAAAACACTATGTTATTATTTAAATACGATTTGTTATTTAAATAATTAGTTATATTATTTTAATTTATTTTAGGACAAAATAGATACATAATAACTATATATGTTCAATGTAATTCATTGGAGTCATTTTATAATAAGTTTAGATATATAAAATTTTATTGAACTTTTTACCCTTTATTACTCACCTTCTAAGAGAATTTACAAATTTACATAAAACATAATATTACCACTTCTGTGAGTTGAATTTAAAAAATATAAGAGACACGGTAGACATCAGTAATTAAAATGTTGTTCAATATGTTCAAAATAATTTTTGGTGAATAGTAACTTTTGACTTTTATTTACCACGGTTAAAAGTAAATTGGGTAATTAAGGAGAAAAATTATATTATAATTTCTTTAACACATGTTCTAATTTATTGGATAAGTGTAATTCAACAAAAAACATCCTTAGAAATAAAATATGATCCTTTTGGTAATCATGGATTATATTAGGACGTTTATTACTATTTTATTTAAAGAAGAATTAAAAGAGTTAAATTCAGAGTATAATAACTAAACCATTTTGAATATTATGTTAAACACAATATAAATTAGACTATAAATATTCATTAGAAATCCAAAAATATTTCCTACATAATGTTATTTTATTTATAATTTTTAGACATTATATAATATAATTTATTTATGACATAATGATGGTGGTGTAATTACATTTATAATGAAATATTAAAATAATTGATATTATAAATATACAAATAAATGTAAATTTAGACCTATTATTAATAAAAATAATTTTATAGGTTAATATGAAATTTTAGGGTTGATTAAATAAAATTTATTAGAAGTGATAAGGTTTTTATGGACTTCAAAAAAAAAACAAATACTAAATAGTGTCAAAAATGATATAATTGAGTTTTTAAAACAAATACTATATTATTAATTAATATAATATTGCTAAAAATATAATTTTCAAGAAAAAGACATAGATAAGGTTATATATGTTAATAATTAACCACTATGGGTTCTCTTGTCTTGTTATTGCATGTTTATTAACCATATAATATAAAAATACAAAAAGACATGGTAAATATCAAACTATTTATCATAGAGTTAAATCTAAAAGATAAGGTTAATATGATGACCTAAACCTGTCCAAAACCTATTGGTCGGAGGTTTCCAACCCATTCCCACCTTATCCTATAAATAAATCATTTTTTAGCCATGAGAAACTGAAAATTATTTTATTATAAAATAATATTTCTGGCTTTTCCTAAAGTGACCCTCACCTCTCTTATAAATGGGTACTTACCCTTCCATTAATTTCACAAATTCAAAGCCATTTGGATCTTCCTACCCTTACCCAAATATCCTTCCAACTTTCCTCCCTTCAACCTAGAGTCCTTAAATTGGTAAAAAAGCCATCCTATAGAGCTCTTTTGATCAAATCAAAAGGAAGAACCCGAAGAAGTGGTAAATATTTCCTGACCTCTTTCATGTTATTTCCCTCTTCCTCTTCCTATTTTTTTGTTGTTTCAATTCTAAAATAATAACTCTAGTATTTTCTATATACTGTGATATTATTATAAAATTGGTACAAACATATTCATTATTCTATCCATCATATGAATGACAAAGTCACTATACATGCGTACGTACGACTTACCGTCTCCATGTCGTGGTGTAGTTTGTTATTCAAACAATTCATTATTGGTATGTGTAAAATAATGAGTATAACTAATTTAAATAATAAATATAACATGTTAATGATTATTAATATATGATATACCATCCAATTACATACAATTTTACCATCAATATAAAGATATTTTCGCTTGTGCGTACGTACGGATTACCGTCTCCATGAACGCGATGAGATTCATTCCTCTTCGTAATAATTCAAGAATAATTTTAATTTTATAATTAGAAATTTTGTTTAAGAACATAATATCAGTATTTATATTAATAAAATACATCCTATACATAACAAACATGACTTACGTAACCCATCATATAAAGGAAAATGAATTAGTTAACACCCAAAACTATGATACTACTAAAATATTACGAACAAAGAAATATTATAAGATCACATATGATATCATATTTATATATATGATTCTTGTATAACATAATAACAATTTTTTATCTATTATAACAGAGGTTAACATACCATCGACTAAAGAAATGTACAAGGTAAGGGTTAATTTCACAATATCTTTATTATCCAAGATCAATTTTACATAAGTATCTACTTGGACCACTTTATCATACACATACGTGTTTTCTTAAAAATTTATTTCAAAACATTTTTACTCTTTACTAGACTATGGTTTAAATTCATTTATACCCTTATTTTATCTTATATGTTTTGAAATGAATCATTTTGTTGTTTTCCAAATAAGGTACTTTATGTCCTTTTCGACAAAATTAAGGTAAGAATGTTTTTTTAACATATATAACGAGTGTGACTATTTTCTTCCGTTATAACATTGTAAATGCTTAACTTACAAGATTATTAGAATATTTTCAAAATAAATGTTTTCTTTTATAATTATGCGACTCTTAAATGATTTCAAAATAGAAATATATATTTCTCTAAAAAAGTTATGATTTCATCTATATCAACGTCCTTTGATAAAATATAAACATACTTTGATTAGATTCATTATGATTCAAATATTCCATATTGTATTTAAGGTTTTGTGATATGTTCAACTATTGATGTGTTATTTTTATACCATTTAGGGTTTATGGTTTAAGTATTGACATTTCATATGCTAGTTTTAATGGGAAATTCTATGTTATATTTCTACATTTTCATATGAGAAATGTATTGGACTTAGTATGAAATGAGAGGTGCCTGCTCTCGCTCCTCAGTGCATCGTTAGGTCTCATGAGACAATTAATAATGGAATTGGGTGAGGCCTTTCCTAATTTGATATATGTTTTTGGCCGAGGCCTAAATCCTCTTTAGAAGTCTTGGCTGAGGCCTTGAAAAGATGATTGAGGAAGTCCGATATTATACATTCTCTCATTATGAATATAATAATTATAGTTCATGTTGTTATTCAACTAGTATAATTCCCATGACTATGTTTTATTATGGAATTATTTACTCAGCTCATATTCCAGCCATAATGTGTTCATGTTTATTATTTCTAAAGGCATGTGTTTTCAATTTCTCAACATGACTAATATTTATTTTATCTTCCGCTGTACTTCTTAGTCTTACTGATCATTTGATCTCACCCATTTCTTATGTTTCATTTTCCTGAGATATGAATAAGTTAGTTATGAATGACATTTAGGCATAATCTAGGATTCATGTATGTGTCTAATGGAATAAATTAGGGTCGTATTTCTTCACAAGTTGTAATGTTAAACTTATGTATGTATTTGGTTTCCAATAATACTAAATTCTTCAGTCTTTCAGGACATGATTCCTTATATCATGTCAATTATAGCTGTGACTCTGGGTAACTAGGGTTGAGGAGTTAGAATTGGTATTATAGGAATTTTAGTACAAACATTGGAAACTATATTTAAATAAACTCTATTTAGAGCACATTACCCTAATATAGACTTTGATGATTGGTATAGAATAATTTCATAGAATTTTGGTAATGTAGAGATTTTGTGGGTTTTCCGAGAAATATATCTCTATCTGGATACAATCAAATAGAGGCAGCTCTGGAAAATATGTACGTAGGAGTTTTGGGCCTGACTTGGGGTATCTTGGTACACGAAAAAGGGCCTTGATGGACTCTTGGATATGACACTCATGGGGGATATGATTAGGATAATTCTAATTTTATTTAAAGAACATTATGATGGATTTATGAGTATATAATTCTCAAAGATGTTTTTTATGATTATGGATTATATCCATAAATTTCCTAATTTATGTTAAGTGTTTTACCAGTTTGGAAATATGTATTTTGATTCATAAACTAATCAAGTGTAAGGTGTTTTTTAGAAATGGCGTATAATGGAAGTAATGGAAACCGTATCAACACACATAATCCATGTAGTGATTTACTCCTACTCAAGATAATTATTGTGGAGATGGTGATTCAACTGGTTCTGATCAACTTATCCTCATACTGGGACAACTAACCCAGGTTATGAGTAATAACCTTACAAGTATGGAGCACCCTGGTCCGCAACATGGTGGATGAACTTTAGAAAACATCACGAGGGAACAACCACCAAGATTCAGTGGGAGTACAAATCCAGAGGTAGCTGAGCAATGTATAAATTTCATAATGAAAATATTTCATGCTTTGGGGAGTAGAGAAAGGGAAAAAGTTATCATGGAAGTTTATCACCTCATGGGAGATGTAGATTTATGGTAGTCATTAATCCAAAACAAAAAAAATTTGAAGAAGTATCGAACATGGAATGGAGGGAGTTTAATGATATTTTCTTAGATAAATACATTACTTGTGACCATTGAGTTGATGTATAAAGGCAATATTTGAGTCTAAGATAAAAGAAAGATGAGAATGTCACAAATTATTAATATAACTTTACAAGGTTAGAATGGAATGCTGCAGATTATATACATAACCCAAGAAGTAATATTGATCATTTATTGGATGGGTTGAAACTATTTCACCATCAAGAATTAGTCTCACAATCCTTCTCATCATGTACAGATATTGTCTCATGTGATATCAAGATAGAATAGGAATTCTCTAAGTCTTACGACTTTAAAGAAAAGAAAGAGAAGAAGAGATCTACTTAACACTATGGGAAAGGAAATAAGAAAACGGGGAAGAAGAGAAGAGTTGATTATCCACCCTGTGATAATTGTGGAACGAAACATCCTAGTTCCTGTCTAAAAGGAAAAGGAGTATGCTACAAATGTGGAAAGAAAGGCCATCTTTCTGGTGATTATAAGGGGAATAAAGATGCTACCAATTTTCAATGATACAATTTCAGGTATATGGGACATTATTCAAATGAATTTCTTAAGCGTCAGGGAAGCATACCTAAGAAAAGGCCAAGGGATAAAGGATAAGATTATGCAATCACTACTGTTGAGGTTAAATATCAAAAAGACATGGTGGTAGGTAATTAAATGGTTTCATCAAGTTTTTCCAATGCTTTATTTGAATCTATATCATTATATTGTTACATATATTCACAGTTTTCTATGAAAATAAGATAATTTTATTTTGACATAACAAGGGAGTTTTCATTAAAAACTCCTTAGGGAAGTATCATCGTAATAATGTTTTGTGAATCAGTTCCCATTAGGGCATACAAATGTTATTTATCTATAGATCTCATCAACATAACCATGATTGAGTTTGATATAATCCTCAGAATCGATTGGATTTCATACCACGATGAAAAAAGTTTTTGTATGAAGAAGGAGGTTACAATTTTTGATGATGATAATGAGTACCTTATCTTTAGAGAAGAAACATCACCACCAGATTACTATCTAGATCCACCCCCATAAGCTCTACTAAATTCAATTATTGGGGAGGAAGAGAATGAAATAATTATGGGTGAGGAAAATAAGGTTCTAAAAGTGGACATACCTATTGTGAATGAATATATTGATGTGTTTCTAGAGGATTTACCTAGACATCATCCAGAATGAGAAATTGAGTTTCCCATGGATTTAATTTTTGGTTCATGGCCCATATCGAAGACCCTTTATAAAATCTCCACTATGGAATTAGTGGAACTAAAGAAAATACTGGAGGAATTGGGTAATAAGAGATTTATTTTCCCTAGTGTTTCTCCATTAGGAGCCCCTATCCTTTTTGTGAAGAAGAAAGACGAATATATTAGGTTGTGCATTGATTATAGGGAGATCAATACTATAAAAACAAAGAACAACTATTACCTACCTCACATTGATGATTTATTTGACCAACTTCGTGGAGCTCAATATTTTTCAAAGATTGACCTTCGATATGGATATCATCAGTTTTCTGTGAAGAAGGAAAACATTCTGAAAATAAAATTTTGAACCAGGTACGTGCATTATGAGTTTACACTAATGCCTTCTGGATTGACTAATTCAACCTCTATCTTCACAGATTTAATGAATAGTGTTTTCAAGGAATAACATGATAACTTTGTAGTGGTATTTATTTATGATATCTTGGTATACACAAAAATCTATAAAGATCATGAAAATCACTTGCACACTATTCTGAAAACCCTCATAATAAATGAATTATATGGGAAGTTCAGAAAGTTTGAATTATGGCTTCAATAGATTTCTTTTCTTGTCCATATTGTCTATAAAGATATAATCTCTATTAATCCTTCAATGTCCAAGGAAATCTAATAATTTCCAGCACTGACGAGTATAACTGAGTTACAAAATTTTATTGGTTTCGCAGGTTATTATCAACTTTCCATCCATAATTTTGCCCGGTTGGCTAACCCATTAACCAAGCTCACACTTGAAGGGGTTAAATTTGTTTGGAAAAAAGAGTGTGGAGAATTTTTTGAAGAACTGAAGAGATGTGTAGTCAATTCTCCTATCTTGACTCTACCATTAGGGAATAATGGGTTTGTTAAATATAGTGATGCTTCAAAAAAAAGGAATTGGTTTTGTCCTTATGTTGAATGGTAGAGTTATTTCTTATGCATCACGATAGCTAAAAATTCATAATCAAAACTATACTTATAATGATCTATAGTTAGTAGTTATAATAATTCATCTGAAGATATGGAGACACTGTCTCTATGGTGAAAAGTGTGAGATTTATACCGATCACAAGAGGTTGAAGTATATTTTCTCCCAAAAAGAACTCAATATGAGGAAAATGATATGGGTTGAACTACTCAGGATTATGATTTCATAATAAACTACCACTCGGGGAATGAAAATAAGGAGGAAGATGATTTGAGAAGAAAGGATCATGGAGTTTTGAACAAGATGAGAGTATAAAGGGATCCTATTTTCATGGATCAAGTAAATATGGATATGGGAATAACCATGGAAGGTGATACATCAACACTTTTTCAAATGGTTTCCAAACCATATTTACTAAAAAGGATAAAATGTTCTCAGACTAATGATGAGGAGTTTCAAAAGAAGATTAAAGCTATAAATGATTGGAGATTGAGTGACTTCATATATGAAGACATAATTTTGAAATTTTGGAAGAGACTTTGTGTTCCCGATATACCTGATATTAAAAGGGAATTATTTGATGATGCTCATAGCTCTAATTTCTTTATATAGCATGGGAACATAAATATGTATAGATATTTGAAGGAACAGTTTTGGTGGGACATCATGAAGAGAGGGATTGCTGATTTTTTTTCAAAATTTATAGTTTTTCAACAAGTGAAAGCTGGAAGGAAACTGCCTAGAAGAGTCATGCAACCTCTTCCCAACTCCCATAATTAGATGTGGGATTTGGAATTTCAAGTAGGAGATCATGTTTTTGGATGTTATCTCCATGTAAGGGTGTTATATAATTCAGTAGGAAGGGTAAATTGAGTCTCAGGTACATTGGTCCATTAGAAATTCATGAATGAATTGGAGTTGTGGCTTATCATTTGGAAATCCCTCCAAGTCACTCCAGAGTTCATGATGTGTTCCATGTATCACTGTTGAGAAAATATATGCAAGACCCAATGCATGTACACACCTATGTGGAAATTGAAACAGAACCTAATCTGTCTTATTGTGAAGATCCTAACAAGTTCTTGATACCATATAACAAGTTCTGAGAAACTGGACGAATCATCTAGTAAAAGTTCTATGGAGAAACCTTAAATGGAAGAGGCAATGTGGGAACCCGAGGAACATTTGATGAAAAACCACCCGAATCTTTTTATGCAGTGATATTCTAGAAATTTCATGGAAGAAATTATTTTATGGAGGGGAGAATGTAACACCCCAGTCTTCCACAGTACGTTTTCTTTTGAATAATTCAGTAGTTTGCATTGTACGCAACTTGGAGTTTTAACACACCATGAACAATCAAACTAACCATTATTAATAGTAATAACCACCTCTTGAAATTTTATATTTTTTTTCAAAATGGACTTCATTTTTTAATTTGGAATATCAAAATTATGTTAGGGTGAATTTTTGGTATCATTCTGAAAACTTTCAATTTTTGATGAATAGTGAAAAGTGCTGCATTAATTTTTCAAACTAACTTTTTATTTAAATAATTAGTTATGTTACTTTAATTTATTTTCACTCAAAATAGATACATAATAACAATATATGTTGAATGTAATTCATTAGAGTCATTTTATAATATGTTTAGATATATAAAATTTTGTTTAACTTTTTACCGTCTTCTACCCTCCTTCTAGGAGCATTTGCAAATTTTCATAAAAGGTAATATTACTGCTTCTGTGAGTTGAATTTCAAAAATCCGAGGGAAGTAAAATTTTGTTCAATAAGATTAAAATAATTTTTGATGAATCGTAACTTTTGACTTTTATTTATCATGGTTAATAGTAAATTGTATAATTAAGGGTAAAAATGATATTATAATTGACCTAACACATATCCTAATTCTATTGGATAAGTGTAATTCGACCAAAAAAACCTTAGGAATAAAATATGATCCTTTTGGTCCACTTGAATTAGATTAGGACATTTATTATTATTTTATTTAATGAAGAGTTAAAAGAGTTAAATTCATAGTTTAATAACTAAAAAATTTTCAATATAGGGTTACAGACAATATAAATTCAACAATAAATCTTAATTAGAATGATAAAAGTATTTCCTACATAATTTTATTTTATTTATAATTTTTAGACATTAAATAATTTAATTTATTTATGACACAATGATGATGCAGTAATTACCTAAATATGAAATATTGAACTAATTGATATTATAAATATCAAAATAAATGTAAATTGTGACTTCAGATGAATTACACTAATTTTATAGGTTAATATGACATGTTAGGCTTGATTAAATAATAAATTTTCCAAGTGATAATGTTTTTATGGATTTCAAAAAAATCAAATACTAAATAATGTTAAAATTGACACAATTGATGTTTTAAAAAAAATACTATATTATTAATTGATAAAATATTCTTAAAAATCAATGGATTAACCAAAAGACTTAGATAATGTTATATATATTAATAATTAACCAGCAGGTGTTCACTTGGATTATTATGGTATGTTTATTAACCATATAAAAAAATACAAAGAGACATAGTAAATATCAAAATATTTAACTAAGAGTTAAATGTAAAAGATGAGGTTATTATGGTGACATAAACCTATCCAAAAATCTATTGTTTGAGAGGTTTTCGACCCATACCCACCTTAGCCTCGAAATAAATTATTTTGGTGCCATTTGAAACCGAAAATAATTTTATTATAAAATAATATTTAATTCTTTCCTAAAGTGACTCTCATCTCTCTTATAAAAGGGAACATACACTTATCTTAATTTCACACGTCTAAAGCCATTTTTCTCAGCCAAATCCTTCAAAAATATCCTCCCAACATTCCTCACTTACTCCTAGAGTCCTTACTTTGGTCAAAAAGCTAAACTAAGGAGCCCTTTTGATCAAATCAAAAGGAAGAACCCGAAGAAGAGGTAAATATTTCATCACCTCTTACAAGTTCTTTTATTCTTCCACTATAAAGTAATAAATCCAAAAAATTCTATATAATGTCATGTTATTATAAAAACTATACAACCATATTCATTATTCTCTCCATCATATGAATGACAAAGTCACTATATGTGCGTATGTATGACTTACCGTCTCCACGCTGTGTTGTAGTTTGTTATGAAAACACTTCATTATTTGAATTGGTATAATAATAAGTATAAATAATGTAATTAATAAATATATCATGTTAATGATTCATTATATATGAAATACCATCTAATTAAGAACTATTTCACCATCAATATAATGATATTGTCGCTCGTGTGTACGTACGGATTACCGTCTCCAAGAACGCGATGAGATTAATTCCCCATCGTAATCATTCAAGAATAATTTTCATTTTATGATTAGAAATATTGTTTATGAACATATTATAATTCTGTATATGAATCAAATACATCCTCTCCATAAAAACCATGACTTACGTAACCAATCATATAAAGGAAAACGAATTAGTTACCACCAAAAACTATGAAACTACTAAAATATTATTAACAAAGAAATATTATAAGACCATATATGATATCATATTTTTGTATATGATTTCTGTATAATTTAATAACAATTTTTTAACTATTATACATGATGTTAACATACGATCTACTAAGGAAAATTACATGGTAAGAGTTAATTTCACAATCTCTTTATTATCTGAGGCTGTTTTTATGAAAGAATATACTGGGACCTCTTTATCATCCACATTTGTGTTTTCTTAAAAGTGTATTTCAATTTTTTTACTATTTACTAGACTGTGGGTTAAAGTCATTTATAACCTTATTTGACCTTATATTTTTTGAATGGAATATTTCCATCATTTTCCAAATAAGTTACATTATGACCTCTTCAACAAAATTAACCTAAGAATTTTTTTTAACTTTTATAGCAGGTGCATATATTTTCCACCGTTATAACATCATCGAAGCTTCCCATACATTCTTTTTAGAATATTTTAAAAATAAATTGTTTCTTCTATAATTATGTAAATCATAAATAATTTCAAAATTTAATGAGTTATTTCTCTCAAAAAGTTCTGATTTCATCTATGTCAACATCATTTGATAAAATTTACAGTTGTTTGAAGTTGATTCATTATGATACAATTATTCCATATTGTATTTAAGGTTTTGTGATATGTTCGACTATGGATGTGTTATTTTTATAACATTTATGTTTTATAGTTAAAGTATTGACATTTTGTATGCTAGTTTTAATATGAATATTTATGTAATGTTTCAAACTTTTCATATGTGGAATATATTGGACTTAGTATGTAACGGGGGGAGCCCGATATAGCTCCTTGATGCATCAGTAGGTCTCATGAGACAATTAGACATGGAATTGGATGAGGCCTTTCCCAATTTGATATATGGTTTTGGCCGAGGCCTAAATCATTTTTAGACGTCATGGTTGAGGCATTGAAAAGATGTTCCAGAAAGTCTGACATTATACATTCCCTCAATATAAAAATAATAATGATGGTTCATGGTGTCATTCAACTAGTATAATTCCCATAACTATGTTTTATTATGGAATTATTTACTTAACTCATATTCCCGCCATAAAGTGTTCATGTTTATTATTTATAAAGGCATGTGTTTTCAATTATTCAACATGCCTAATGTTTATGGTATCTTTCATTGTACTTCTTAATATTACTTAGAATTTGATCTCACCCCTTTCTTATGTTTCATTTTCCTAGGATATGAAGAAGTTAGTTATGAGTGAATTTTAGTCATAATCGAGGAGGGTTGGATGTTTCTAATGGAATAAATTAGTGTTGTATTTCTTCTCAAGTTATAATATTAGACTTACGTATGTATATTGTTTTCAATAACACTAAACTATTTGGTCTTTCAAGATATGATTTTTTGTATCATGCCAATTCTATTTAATAGAGCACCAAATCTGGGTAACTGGGGTCTGCGCGTTACATTTCATATCATTATGAAATCAATAAAATAAATTATTAACTCAAATTGATAGTATATTATATATCATATATATAACAGTTCACATATTTTCAACATGGAATTTTTAAATTTATATTTTTGAACCTTAAATATTGATTTTTTTACATTTGTTAAGGTTAAATAATCATAATGTGGGGTTTAAACCAAAATAAAAGGATTAATATGACACCAACCCTAGAATAAATCCCGTAGGATGAATGTATTCAAAACTTTTTTATCATTATCCTCAAATATATGAAATTTTGGGTCCATTTTACATGGGTTAGGTACATTTTTTATATAAATAATTCAGGTATTAAGATGATTGTAACCCACACCACATATAAAAGGAAACCTCTTCTTCTCCCTTACTCAATGCACATTAACCATTAAGTTCATCTATGATCTACATTAATACCTATATAGGTTATCTATAAACTTGTTAGAGCTTTATATATTCTCCGATGTCATTTTTAATAAGGCTTAAGATTTAATCCAAAGTAGGAATTGAAAAGAATAACAGTTAGAGAAATTGTGAAATTACCTGAGACAATAAAGGATTTTACATAACAATTTACTTTAATTGAGAATTATACCATTTTCCCCACAAATGATTTTTAGTGTATATACTTATATATGGATTTATTTTAACAATAAATTTATGAATATTATTCGGATTAAAAGTCTATTTAAAGCACACTTATTCAATATAATTTTTATTTTATTGTTACCAGTGTGGTAATTGATTTTCATTCAAAACCATTTTAATGTTTTATATTCTTCATAACTCTTCTCCATGTCAATGGTCATCCAATATTTTAAGAATTTTATTATTTATGTTTCCCATTATGTTAATTTTAATTTACATCATCTTTAAAAATTTATTATAAATGATAAAATGGAATCTTTCTAAATGATTTCTATATGACTCAATTTTTAATTTTTTCAAATGTGGGAAAATAATGTTATATTATAAGATATATAAAATAAATAAATTTTATAACCATCATGACCATTTTTTTAATGGATATACTTTATATGTTTCCATGACTAATTTCATATTTATGAAATTCCTCAATTGTATAGAAATTTTCATTTAAAATGTTATCAAAAGAAAAAGATATTTTTCACTTTATTTAAATGTAACAACTGAATTGTATTTTAAATTAACTTCTAGTTATATCAATATAATTTGATGGATAATTTTATTTATGGGGGATTTATTGTAATGATACCATAATACTTACTTATTTTTATGGCTTGTGACCATGTTGATATATTTATTAGAAATGGAATATATGAGAATTTAATATGCTAGTTTTTCCATATGGATGCTTATATTGATTAAATATTTTTAAAATTTTCATTTTTTAATATAATGAATGAATTTTAAATATTATGTGATATTTATGGATTTGTTATATATATCCCTTTGGTTCATTAGTAGGTCTCCTAAGAAAAGCTATCAAGTATATTTTGTGCTTACTTATGAAATTACTTAGGATTCATTGCCATGGGGATCTGATGGTATGATTGTTATTACTTGGGAAAAGGATTTTGATGTCTTATTATAATATCTGAAATTATTCATTCCATCATTATAAAATTATTTACTATTATTATTGTCCTTTTATATATTTCATTTTATAGTTGTTGATGGATTTTATATAAATATTTTGATTTTATAAGAAAATAAAAGAAAAATTAATTTTAAAAAATCATTATGATCTCCCATGGTTAAAAGGAATTTTTTTATTCATGAAATTATTTTATGTTTTCCAGAAATTTGAATGAAATATTATTTTTTCCTTTATGTTTTCTTATGATATGTTTTAAGATAAACCCTTGGAAAAAATGGTATTTAAATATTATTAGATTATTTAGAACAATATTTTTTATTATAAGAAAATTAAAACAACCTTATTATTTTTCCTGAATTTCAAATTGATTAATGGGATTACAATATTTTTTTACCATGTATTTATATATTTTTCTCATCACAAAATTTATAACTATTTTTTTGGAATTGTGAATGTATAGGAACTAAATCAATTTATCTCTTTCTATTATAGGGATCCATCTTAATGGAAGAAAATGTAATTTTAATTAACTATGTGTTTCAATATAAGAATCATTTTTAGTGAATAAAATGGCCATTGAAAAAAAGTGTCCACATTATTATTTATGGGTTTAATATTTATGAATTTTTATAAATTCACTAAAACATTATGCCAAAAATATTTTAAAAGGTATTGTAGTGGGACCATTTTTCTAAATCTTGTAATTACAGGTTTTTTTAAGTTAAAGGATGTTAAATTTTGTATCTAATGAATGTTTAAGATAATTTTAGAGTTTTATATGATATAGATTATAATAAATTAATAATATTTTGTAAAATCATTGGTCAATAAGTATAAATCTTATCATGAGTTTTATGGAATAGATAAAAACATTTTAGATTTATATGATTAGATTTTTTGATGATTAAGTGTATTTTGGGAGACAATTATGGGGATAGAACCCTCAGATATAGTATTTTTTTTAGTGAAAATTTATTTGTGGAAAAAAGCTTCTATATTTTTTTTATATATTTTTAATATTATTGATAACCATTATGGTTAATATTATCATTTATGATAAGGTAAATTTTGTAAATTGGATAAAATGGTCATTACATTGTTGGAATATATATTTTATCTCACATATAACTATGGGATCAAAGCATTAGAAGGTGACTACAATGTTTCTTTTAATTTTCAAATAAGTTGACATATGTTTTATCTTATAGATTACAATGTGATTAAATTGGAATATGTTTTTTTCTAATTATGGATTTTATTTATAAATAAAAGATCTATTATTATTTAGAATCATATATGATTTTATTATAACTACATGGAGTTTAAAATATGTTATTGGAAATATTAATTTATCTATATTTTATGATTTTATAATTCTCATTTTTTATTTTAATTTATGATAGATTAAATGTTTTACCCATAATTTTTAAATTGATTACAAATAAGTGAAATAATATATCAAATTTCATGGGGTTTAGATATTTAAGGAATATTTTGAATAGTTTTAAAGTTGTTTTCTTATATAATATTTTAGATTAAACTTTGGGTGTAACATCCCAAGTAAGTAATGAATAATAGATATTTTTATCTATGTCTATTAATGAATTGGATAGTGTTTTAGAGGCTTAAAATGAAAATAAATCCAATCTTAAGCATGTAATACACTAATTTTTTTTAAAGATTGTTTTACTGCCTTTTGATAGCAAACCATTTTTAAATCTATATTTTGACAATTTTATAAGATATGTATGTCAAAATAAACTTATTCTTTATGATTGGGACATCAAAATTTACTTTGTGTGAATTTTTGGTATTTTTCTGACAATGTTCATTTTTTTAATGAATAGTGAAAAATACTGCATTTTACCTCAAAACTGCTTTTTAATCTAATTTATTTATATAATTAGATTATCTTTTGAATTGGTTTTAAAGTGAAATTATAATATATATTTACCATTTAATCCAATAGTGGTCATTGTAATTAATTTCACTTTGTAATTGGACTTAAAATAGTGTCAATCTTTTGAAACTTATTGTTCCATAAAAACACGCTATTTGCTCTGACAGCGGTAATTAATTATTAAATTAATTAATGAACCTTATATGTTTTGAATTTTGTAAAATATAAAACATTTTTGAATTCAGAATACCAAATATAGCTTAGGGTGTAGTTTTGGTATTTTTCTGAAAAACTTCAATTTTTGATGAATAGTTAAAGCACTAAGTGGTACTTAAAAAACTGATTTTTCGTTTAAATGAAATTTTACCACCTCTGTGTTTTGAATTTAAAAAATCCGACATACATGGTTGTCATTAAGAAGTAAAATGTGGTTCAGTGGGATTAAAATAATTTTTTGTTGAATAGTAACTTTTATGTTTTTAATCGCGATTAGGGTAATTAGTGTAGTTTAAGGTAAAAATAATGTTTTAATAATATGAAATGACCTATACACATGTACTACCCTTATTGTATGTGTCATGGATGACCAAGAAAATCCATGGGTCAACTTGGGGACCCCATGGAGCCACTTTGGTAGGAAAATGACATTAATATCTTTTTATTTAATGTTAAAGTAAAAATGACACAAACATGAGTTATTTTACTAAAACAATTTTTACATGGGGTTATACAAGTCAGATTTTTGATTATAAATAGTAATTGGAAAGATAAAAATATATCCTACATCATAGTAGTTTTTTTATAATTTTTAGACTTTAAATAAATTAAATTATTTATGGCATCATGATGATGCAGTGATTACCTCATTAATAAAGGATTTAAATAAAATGAAATGATAATGTAAAATATATGACCTAAAAATGTCCAAAACCTATTGGATGGGTATATTTAGAACCCTTATCACCTTAGAATCTAATTATATCAATGTGGGACCTTTTTAATCTGAAAAAATATTTAAAATAAAGTAACATTTCTTTACTTTCCAAGAGTTCTCCTCCTCTCCTCTTATAAAAGGCCCCCACCTCTACCACCTTACCCACACTTCAAAATCCTTTGGCTCAGACAACCACTGCCCATTTTGTCTCTCCACTTCCCTCCCTTAATCCTTGAAGCCTCCCTTTGGTCAGAAGTCTTCCCAATGGAGCCTTTGAGCTCAAACCAAAGGGAGTTACCCGATTTTAAGGTAATGTCTTCACTTGAGTCCTTTTGTTTTATTTTTCTTCTCCAACCCACTAAACTCCTTTTATTCATTTATTTTGTAACAAACGCAGTATCTTCAATATAATATGATGTTTTTATAAGAAGGATTCTATCTACACTTACACACACCTACATCTAATGGTTAATGAACATACTGTTTCCGTGGATGGTGAATTTATGCCTCCCGAAACGATGATTGTTCAACATTCTTTTAACACCTTCAAAGGTGGAAATTAAGATGAAACTATATTTATATATGATATATAATATGTTTATGTTTTCCTTAAGCTTCTGTATTTTTCATTTTGGGCATACATTTATGGTTTCCATTATGGGTAAACACGATATCTTCATTTAAGGAAGTGCGAACTACCACCCCCTCAAAGTGATTTGATTCGTTAATACCATATGTGGGACGTATAAAGGATGGAGTTATGATATTATAAATGATATTACACAGGAATTATAATATACCTTTATATCATTAATATTACATTTCATAAAATATGAAATAGAAATGGAAGTAGCGTTCATGCGTACGTACGGCTTACCGTCTCCATGAACGGTGCATTTCATTTCTTACCTCTAAATGTTATATAATATTATAAATGCATGAATTTACTGGATATATATGATATATATGATATCTACATCATGAATACCATTCTGGATATAATGGATACATGAACAACTTGTAATTATAAAGGGTTTATTTTTGACTCAAGTACCATTGATCGTTAAAACGACCGTTATTAACTTAAATAATTACATAGTGTTCATGACATGGAAATAAGTGATATAAAAGGAATAATGAACTTGAAAAAGGTTCTTAAACAAGTATAAATTAACTCATGTTTATTATTCCGGAGATTAAAGATCGACTGAGTCAAGTTGGACCCGAGGTATGGGACTTCCTCTCAATCTCCTTTCATTGAGGCATATTTTGTTTTATACACAACCTTATTTTATACGGTGTATAAACCCCTTTTCATTTTAAGTTTATTCAAAACGAATCATTTTTATACGAAGCATTTATTAAATGACAAAAGGGAATGTTTTTGTCGTACGTGTGCGGTGACGACGACATCTCCACCATCGTGACCATTTTTTGAGTTTCGGCTTCCTCTACAAGCCATACTTTTTTTAAAAGAAAAATAAATACCATGTTTTACTTTTATTTTATTTTGGTATTAAAAATGGTTTTCATAATGTTTTTATATCAATGTGTTGTATTGATATCTTGTGATTGAAAGGTGGAAAAGTTATGTTTCCTTTATGCATGTTTTATGTGATACGATTATGTTGAGGTTCTTGGGAATTATTATGAAGATGGGTGGTTCTGTGATAAACTAAGGGCGGGTGAGCCCGATGTAGCTCTCCAATGCACTGGGTAACACGAAGGAGTGAAACGTTAAGGTTTCTCCGAAGAGATTTAGGGAATATAATGTGATGGGTATTCCAAACGTAACCAAGAGGGTTACTCCCTACGTAAGAATGTTATGAATGCCTCAAGTTACCTTCATTTATTATGATTTCTATGATTTATTCACGATTTGATGAGGTATGTTAAAGTGCTTATGTTTTATGGGTAAAGTATGATTTCATTCTTATGTATATATGAACTCATGTTTCCTTTCCATATTTTTATAACCCATGCTTAGCTTTTTATGCTCATCCCAAGTTTTTTTGAAATTTTTTTCACAGGTCAAGGGAAAGGTACATGATATGATGATAAGGTCAAGGAAGTTTCAAGAATGAATCCATGTTTTATTTAAAATATGTTCCATTGATGGGAAAAAATGAATACTATCTTTATGTAACCACATTGTTTAAATGTGGAATGTAATGCAAGTTTTGTTATCTAATTATCTAAAACTCTAAACCCGAAAAGATCCTCAATGTGTAATCTTGTAATAACTCAAGATTAAGTAAGGTTTAAGGCTGGGGACTTATAGTTGGTATCAGAGGTCGGTTTAGATAACTTTAGGAGTTAGAACCCTATTAAATGATTATCCAAATTTTTTTTAAATGATATAGCATTTGAAGATTACCATGTTGCTTCATCTAAGACATGATTGTTCAGAATGGTTTTCCATAGAGGAAACAGGGAGGCAGTTCTGGGAAGGCATACAGAAGGAAATAACCTTCCGAATCAGCATCCTGAGATGGTCAGAATTGGAATTGAACAGTTTGTTACAGTAATGGAGCAGTTGACTCAGGCGATAAATGGTGGTGGTATCCATGAACGAGATCAGCCAGATCAACCGCAGAGGAACATGTCAGTGGTGGAACATTTCATGAGGCAACATCCCCCATCATTCAGAGGATCATCTGACCATGTGTTAGCTGAAGGGAGGATTAAAGCACTAGAGAAGATTTTCTATGTCATGGGGTGTTCAGACAATCAAAAGGTTAGTCTTGCTATTTACCGTTTGGAGGGTGAAGCAGATCAGTGGTGGTCGATGGTTAAAAATATTTGGGACACCGATGAGATTGATGCTCTTGACTGGGATGAATTCAAAGGTATGTTTCTTGAGAAGTATTTTCCTAAGGCTGTTTGACTTAGGATGGAAAAGAAATTCTTGGAATTGAGGTAAGAGGAAGACTCATTGGCTGCCTATGAAGAAAGGTTCACTCTATTGGCATGGTATGATCCAAATTTTATCCGAGACCTTGATAGTAAAATAAATCATTTTTACTCAGGATTAAAGAAAAAATATCGAAGGGAATTTGCTTCTAGTGAGTTTAAAAGTTATGAAAAGCTTGTTCGATGTGCTTAGAAGGTTGAAATGGAGTTTGCCGATGATCAAGTGTTCTATAACAACCAGCAAAAGAAGTGACTGAGGTGGTAGGAGAAAGGGAATAATTCTTCAAAAAAGTCTGATGGTAAGAAAACTATGTTTCCAGTTTGTGATAAATGTGGTAAATGGAATGCTGGGGAATGTCTTCTGAATTCTAGAAAGTGCTACTGATGTGGTAAGATGGGACATAAGGCTTGTGACTGCACTGAAAAAGATCAAGGTGATGGTAAGTTCAAATTTGATTTACAGTTAGTGAAATGTTTTAAGTGCAATGAGATGGGTCACTATGAAAATGAGTTTCTGACAAAGAGCTTGAGTGATGGGAAGCAGTTAGACTACAAGCAGAAAGGGGTGGTGAAATCCTTTGCAACTACTTCAGCAGATATCGGGCCATCAAATGAAGTTGTATCAGGTACTTTGTTTTTTCAGATTATGCCAGTGTGTTGTGTGATTCGGGGTCTACAAATTCTTTCATCTCTGAAAACATTTCTAGTAAAATGGGAATACCATCTCAAGAAATGAATCTTGAACTTTTGGTAAAAACACATGGGGGAAATGTTGAGGCAAAAAGAATTTATAAGAATCTTCCTATCCTTATATATGGAAAGAACCTACTTGAAAACCTTATTGTTCTACCTCTAGTAGAGTTTGATGTTATCCTGGGTATGGATTGGCTCTCTATTTACCATGCTAAGATTGACTGTAGAGCTAAATAAGTTTTTTTTTAGAAAGACTTTCAGTTTGTGTACAATAATGAACCCTTACTGTTGATAACTTATCAAGAGGCCGGTAATCTTGTAAAATATGGAAATGAGTGTTACCTTGCACATATTGTTGAAAACAAGGGAACTGTTCAGATTAATGATGTGCCAGTGGTAAATGAGTATCCTGATGTTTTTCTTGATGAGTTTCCTGGAATAATACCAGATCGGGAAGTTGAATTTACTGTTGACTTAGTTCTTGATGCTAAGCCAATTTCGAAACCCCATAATCAAATGGATCAAATTGAACTTTTAGAGTTGAAGGATAAATTGCAAGATTTATTAGAGAAAGGTTTTATTCAACCTAGAACGTCACCATGTGGTTCTCCTGTTTTATTTGTTAAAAAGAAAGATGGTTGTATGAGACTTTTCATTGATTATAGAGCCTTGAATAACATCACTGTTAAGAACAAATATCCTTTGCCTCATATCGATGATTTGTTTGATCAGCTCTAGGGAGCTCAGTATTTTTCAAAGATTGACCTGAGATTGGGGTACCATCAGCTGAAGGTAAAGGAAGCAGATGTTCCGAAGACTGCGTTTCGTACATGATATGGCCATTATGAATTTGTAGTAATGCCTTTTGGGCTAACCAATGCACCTGCTGTATTCATGGACTTAATGAATAGAATTTTCCATGAGTTCTTGGATAAGTTTTTGGTGGTTTTCATTGATGATATTTTGGTGTTTTCTAAAAGTAAAGAGGGCCATGAAAGACATTTAAGGGTTATTTTTCAAACCTTAAAAGAAAAGAAATTGTATGGGAAATTCAGGAAGTGTGAGTTTTGGTGGCAACAAATTTCTTTCCTTGGTCACATTGTTTCAAAATATGGGATAACAGTTGATCCTGCAAAAACAAAGGTTGTTGAGGAATGGCCAAGACCCACAAATGTAACATAGATTCGTAGTTTCCCTAGTTTGGTAGGCTATTATAGAAGGTTTGTTAGAAATTTTTCACGGTTATCTATTCCAATTACTAAGCTAACTCGGAAGGTTGTTAAGTTTATCTGGACAAAAGAATGTGATGATTGTTTTCAGGAATTGAAAAGAAGATTTGTGAATGCTCCAGTTTTGGAACTACCTTCCAGGAATGGGGAGTTTGTTATCTATAGTGATGCTTCATTGAAAGGACTTGGTTGCATCCTAATGCAGAATGATCAGGTAATTTCTTATGCTTCACGACAATTGAAAACTCATGAGGTAAATTACCCTACACATGATTTGGAATTAGCTGCTGTTGTTTTCACTTTAAAAATATGGAGGCATCATTTGTATGGAGTAAAGTGTGAAATATATACTGATCACAAAAGTTTAAAGTATATATTAACTCAGAAAGAGTTAAACATGAGACAAAGGAGATGGCTGGAATTAATCAAGGATTATGATTGTACAATTCATAACCATCCAAAAAAAGCAAATAAAGTGGCTAATGCTTTGAGTCGAAAAAGTAATGCTTCATTAGAAATGTTGCGTTTGGAGCATGATCCTTATGTTATGGATTTGATGAACTTTTTCATAGAAGTTGTTGGTGTAGGATGTTATTCTATTTTGTATCAGGTATCAATGAAATCTTCTCTATCAAACAGAACCAAGAAAGCAAAGAACAAAGACAGTGAGTTGCAGAAAAAGGTAGAGCTGGTTCAGAAGGGTAAGTTACCTGAATTCAACATTGATAATGATTGTGTTTTGAGATTTGGGAAGAGATTGTGTGTGCCTTTTGATTCATAGTTGAAGAGAGATTTGTTATGTGAAGCTCATAGTTCTCCGTTTTCAGTTCATTATGGCAGTACTAAGATGTACATAGATCTGCGGGAGTATTACTGGTGGGATGGAATGAAAAGAGATATTATTGATTTTACTGTGAAGTGTTTGACTTGCCAACAGGTTAAAGCAGAGCGGCAGTTACCGAAAGGGATGCTTCAGCCTTTACGAGTTCCAGAATGGAAATGGGAGAATATTTCCATGGACTTTGTTGTGTGATTGCCGAAGACCCCTCGAGGTAATAATGCAATCTGGGTTATTGTTGATCGCTTGACTAAATCTGCCCATTTCCTTACTATACGAGATACTTTTCTCTAGATCAACTTTCCCGTTTGTATCTTAAAGAGATAGATAGGTTACATAGAGTTCCTCTCTCCATTGTATCTGACCGTGATCCCAGGTTCACTTCTAACTTTTGGAAAGGCCTTCAGAAGTCGTTGGGTACTGAATTAAATTTTAGTACAACTTTTCATCCTCAATCAGATGGGTAGTCATAACGAACAATTCAGACCTTGGAGGATATGCTACATTCTTGCTCTATGGATTATCAGGGAAGTTGGGACCAACATCTTTCTTTGGTTGAATTTTCATATAATAACAGTTTTCATTCCAGTATACAGATGACACCATTTGAGGAATTATATGGGAAGCGGTGTCGAACTCCAGCATTTTGGGATGAAGTGGGTGAAAGGAAGCTGATGGGACCAGAATTGGTAGAAGAGTTGGCAGAAAAATTTCAGCTGATAGAGAAACACATGAGAACAGCTCACAGCAGGTAGAAGAGTTATGCGGACAACAGGGGGAAGGATCTATCTTTTGAGGTAGGTGATCATGTTTTTCTCAATGTCTCACCATGGAAAAGTGTGATGCGATTTGGTAAGAAAGGAAAAATGAGTCCAAGGTTCATTGGACCATATGAAATTATGGAGAGAGTTGGATCAGTTGCATACCGGGTGGCTTTACCTCCGAGTTTATCTAAGGTACACAATTGTTTTCATGTTTCGATGCTGAGAAAGTACACGCTAGATCCATTTCATGTTTTGAGTCAAGAGGTAGTTCGGCTGGAAGAGAACCTATCTTATGAGGAACAACCGGTCCAAATTCTTGACCACAGGGAGCAAGTGTTACGGAATAAGGTGATTCATCAGGTAATGGTTTTGTGGAAAAACCACATGATTTAAGAGGCAACATGGGAATCTGAAAATGCAATGAGGGATAAGTACCCTCATTTATTCGATAAGTAAATAAATTGCGGGGATGCAATTTTATAAAGGGGGGAAGGATGTAACATCCCAAGTAAGTAATGAATAATAAATATTTTTATCTATGTCTATTAATGAATTGTATAGTGTTTTAGAGGCTTAAAAAGAAAATAAATCCAATCTTAAGCATGGAATACACTAATATTTTTAAAAGATTGTTTTACTGCCTTTTGATGGAAAACCATTTTTAAATCTATATTTTTACAATTTTATAAGCTATCTTTGTCAAAATAAACTTATTCTTTATGATTGGGACATCAAAATTTACTTTGTGTTAATTTTTAGTATTTTTCTGACAATGTTCATTTTTTAATGAATAGTGAAAAATACTGCATTTTACATCAAAACTGATTTTTAATCTAATTTATTTATATGATTAGATTATATTTTTAATTGGTTTTAAAGTGAAATTAGAATATATTTTTACCATTTAATCCAATAGTGGTCATTGTAATTAATTTCACTTTGAAATTGGACTTAAACTAGTGTCAATCTTTTGAAACTTATTGTTTCATAAAAACACGCTATTTGCTCTGACATCGGGAATTAATTATTAAATTAATTAATTCAACTTATATGTTTTGAATTTTTTAAAATAGACAACATTTTCGAATTTAGAATATCAAATATATCTTAGGGTGAAGTTTTGGTATTTTTCTGAAAAACTTCAATTTTTGATGAATAGTTAAACCACTAAGTGGTACTTAAAAAACTAATTTTTCGTTTAAATGAAATTTTACCACCTCTGTGTTTTGAATTTCAAAAATCCGACATACATGGTTGTCATTAAGAAGTAAAATGTGGTTCAATGGGATTAAAATAATTTTTTTGGTGAATTGTAACTTTTATGTTTTTAATCACGATTAGTGGTAATTAGTGTAGTTTAAGGTAAAAATAATGTTTTAATAATATGAAATGATCTAGACACATGTACTAACAATATTGGATGTGTCATGGCCGACCAAGAAAATCCATGGGTCAATTTGGGGACCCCATGGAGCCACATTGGTAGGAAAATGACATTAATATCTTTTTATTTAATGTTAAAGTAAAAATGACACAAACATGAGTTATTTTACTAAAACATTTTTTACACGTGGTTATACAAGTCCGATTTTTGATTATAAATAGTAATTGGAAAGCTAAAAATATTTCCTACATCATAGTAGTTTTTTTATAATTTTTAGACTTTAAATAAATTAAATTATTTATGACATCATGATGATGTAGCGATTACCTCATTAATAAAGGATTTAAATAAAATGAAATGATAATGTAAAATCTATGACCTAAAAATGTCCAAAACCTATTATATGGGTATATTTCGAACCCTTAAAACCTTATCCTCTATGTATATCACTGTGGAACCTTTTTAATCCGAAAACCATTTTAAAATAAAGTAACATTTCTTTACTTTCCAAGAGTGCCCCTCCTCTCCTCTTATAAATGGCCCCCACCTCTACCTCCATACCCACACATCCAAAGACTTTGGCTCGGCCAAACCCTACCCATTTTGTCTCTCCACTTCCCTATCATACTCCTTGAAGCATCACTTTGGGCAGAAGTCTTCCTAAGGAATCCTTTGAGGTCAAACCAAAGGGAGTTACCCGATTTTAAGGTAATGTATTCACTTGAGTCCTTTTGATTTATTTTTCTTATCCAACCCCTTAACTCTTTTTATTCATTTCTTTTGTAACAACTAAACTATCTGAAATATACTAGGATGTTTTTATAAGAAGTATTCGAGCTACACTTACACACACCTACATCTAATGTTTAAATAACATACTGTTTCCGTGGATGGTGAATTTATGCCTCCCGAAACGATGATTGTTCAACATTCTTTTAACACATTCAAAGGTGGACATTAAGATGACACTATATTTATATATGATATATAATATGTTTATGTTTTCCTTAAAATTCTGTATTTTTTATTTTCCACATACCTTTATGATTTCCATTATGGGTAAAGGCGATATCTTCATTTAAAAAAGTGCGGACTACCGCCCCTCAAAGTGATTTGATTCGTTAATACCATTTGTGGGAAGTATAAAGGATGGAGTTATGATATTATATATGATATTACACTGGAATTAAAATATACCTTTATATCATTATGATTCCATTTCATAAAATACAAAATAGAAATGGAAGCAGCGTTCATGCATACGTACGGCTTACCATCTCCATGAACGGTGCATTTCATTTCTTACCTATAAATGTTATATAATAATATAAATGTATGCATGTACAGGATATATATGATATATATGATATCTAAATAATGAATTCCATTCTGGATATAACAGATACATGAACAAATTGTAATTATATAGGGTTTATTTTTGACTCAAGTACCATTGATTGTTAAAACGACCATTATTAACTTAAATAATTACATAGTGTTAATGACATGGAAATAAGTGATATAAAAGGAATAATGAACATGAAAAAGGTTCTTAAACAAGTATAAATTAACTCAAATTTATTATTCAGGAGATTAAAGAACGACCGAGTCAAGTCGGACCTGAGGTATGGGACTTCGTCTCAATCTCCTTTCATTGAGGCATATTTTGTTTTATACACAACCTTATTTTATACGGTGTATAAACCCCTTTGACTTTTATGTTTATTAAAAAGGAATATTTTTTATAATAAGTGTTTAATAAACGAAAAAAGGGAATTTTTTTGTCATACGTGTGCGGCGACAACGACTTCTTTGCCGCCGTGACCATTATTTGAGTTTCGGCTTCCTCTACAAGCCATATTTTTTTAAAAGAAAAATAAATACCATGTCTTACATTTCTTTTATTTTGGTATTGAAAATGGTTTTCATAATATTTTTATATCAATGTGTTGTATTGATATCTTGTGATTGAAAGGTGGAAATGTTATGTTTCCTTTATGCATGTTTTATGTGATACGATTATGTTGAGGTTCTTGGGCATTATTATGAAGACGGGTGGTTCCGTGATAAACTAAGGGAAGATGAGCCTGATATAGCTCTCCAATGCATTGGGTAATGTGTAGGAGTGAAATGATAAGGTTTCTCTGAAGAGATTTAGGGAATATACTGTGATGCGTATTCCAAACGTAACCAAGAGGGTTACTCCCTACGTAAGAATGTTATGAATGCCTCAAGTTACCTTCATGTCTTATGATTTCTATGATTTATTCATGATTTGATGAGGTATGTTAAAGTGCTTATGTTTTATGGGTAAAGTATGATTTCATTCTTATGTATATATGAACTCATGTTTCCTTTCAATATTTTTATAACCCATACTGAGCTTTTTATGCTCATCCCAAGTTTTTTTGAAATGTTTTTCACAGGTCAAGGGAAAGGTACATGATATGATGATAGTGTCAAGGAAGTGTCAAGAAAGAATCCATGTTTCATTTTAAATATGTTCCGTTGATGGGAAAAAATGAATACTATCTTTATGAAACCACTTTGTTTAAATGTGGAATGTAATGCAAGTTTTATGATATAATTCTCTAAAACTCTAAACCCGAAAAGATCCTCAATGTGTAATCTTGTAATAACTCAAGATTAAGTAAGGTTTAAGGTTGGGGCCTTATATTAGGTGTTATTTTTGAGGCTTTAGAGATTAATATAGTGTATTTTTATATGAAGGTTTATTCATATAGGATATTAACATAACTTGGCTTCCTAATTTTTTGGTTTAACTAATGGATAGGAATATAATAAATAACCTTCCATCCATTTTAGTTTATTATGATCCATTAGAGGTTGAATTTGGTTCCATGAGATTTAATAATTAATGATTATCATTATGATTCCCATAGTAGGATGAAATATTTCTTATATAATAGAAAGGAATCATTTATGATTTTTTTTAACATTATCTACCCTAATGTTAAAGTAATTCCTCAAAATCAAGAAAAGAAAATGAAAATATATTGAGTTTTATGTTAAATGTTACAATCATCTACAAAATAATGTTTTCAGAAAAACATTTATAAAGATGAGTCATATAGAGGTACATTAATAATTAGTTTCCTAGTATTGACCAATAAATTATTGATTTGGATATAATCTACATAGTTTTATATCACTATGTTATGATAAATTCATTCTAATAGATTAAAATTTCAATTTCGGAGAAAAATATTAACAAGGTGGAAAATGTTACAACCTAATAATTAAATTTAAAATTCAATATTAAATAGTACTATTTCCAATATCATATATCACAAACAACACTAAGCCTAAATTAATTGTGGTATACTATAAACATATTATTATTTAAATAAGAGCCTTAAAACTAAGCCATTAATGAGGCTGGTTTTAATATTATTAGCTTTATTATGAAATATATATAGAGAATGTTTTTCATCATATACATTTAAAAAAATATTTGAAATACGAACTAAAATTAAAATAATGTCAAAAAAGATTAATATAAATATTTTTTCTAAAAAATATTCTTTAGGTAAAAAGTAGTTTTTAACCATATAAATTTTTTTAATCACCTTATATGAATGATTTTAATGAGATTTTTAGATCATACATTTTGTAAAATAAATTTACATTCATCTAATGGTTTTTGGTCTATAATAAAATTGTTAAAATTAATTTTATACTTTAAAAAATAAATTTTATTCAAAAATAATTTTTATTTCCATTTATGAATTAATAATATAACTAATTTTTTAAAATATCAGAAATTTTATTTTTTAAAAAATAAAATATTTTTGAAATAATTATTTAAAAAATATGCTTGTGGAATTTGTTTTTGGATTTTTATGAAATTATTTATTCTTAAATAAATCGTGAATTTTTTGATCCCTACAATATTTTAATTTTAATTTCATTAAATCATATAATTTAACTATATAAATATATATTTTATATTTTGTTTCAAAGTAAATAAAGTCCCATTTGATAAAATATTATAAAATTAATTTTATATGAATAAAATTTACATTTTATATTGCTGTATGTTTAGTTGTATGCTTAAAAAAACTTTTTTTATAATGAAAGAGTTTTTTTACATTTTGAAAACATATATTAAAATTATTTTTGTCAAATTATAGAAATTAAATATTATAAATTGATTCCAAATTTTGAATTATTATATTCAAATTATATAATAATATTTATTTCATTTTTAGTCATAATGAAAATTAACAATGGAAATATTTTACCACGACGTTAAAGAGTAAAATGTATTAAATAATGTTAAAAATATGTGATAATGTCTCAAAATCAATCAAACACTTGTATTTATTTAATATCATGAGTTTATTTCTTCCAAAAAATTTCAGTAAGAACCTGGGTTTTGAGCCTATGAGACTTTGAATTTTTTCTTGATGTTCTTCCAGAGCAGGTCATTCAGATGGCGTTTGATTCAGAGCCCCAGTATGGTCGGAATTAAATTTTAAGTGCATTCACACTAGACGCACAAAATAAATAAAATAACTCCTAAATTGTTTTTTGGATGGAAAATTTGATGTCACCATTGAGTACGGAGTGTGCTGTTTACCGTAGGAGGTGTGTAACTTTCATGGGCACGACCCTTTTATAGAAAACGCCACCAGGGGAGTTTTCGTAATTTTGCGGCCTCTGGTGTGGACCTTATAAACACTGAACGAAGGCTCATATTAATATTCCGAGACCACTTTTGTGCATAGAATGTGGATTTACCCTAGGAGCGGTGTAACCTCGACCCCGTCAAGAGTTTGGGTATGGTCCCACTAGTGGGTGTTTAAAATTAATTAAATTTTAATTAATTTCCCCTATATAAAAACATCCACCCCTATCCTTCCCCCATTTGTGTTATCTAGCGGAAGCTCCCAACAAAAACTCTCCTCCGCTTCCTTCAAGCTCCAACTTCTCCCCAATAAGGTGTTTTTGGTTCTGGCGAAGGCAGATCGATCATGGAGCGTCGAGCTACGCCATGCGAGGTAGGCATCATTGTGTTTCTATTTTTATTTTATACATCTTCTTTACACTCAATTTATAGCATCTAAATGATATTTAATTATCGAACTAAGGCAATATTTGAATAGGGCTCTATCCGAGATTTCCAAATATTTTTTCGGATCAAAATTATGAGTCACGGGGTGTCCGAGGTGACCCCATGATGTTTTCCAGCCAAGAACCCCATTTTCCGGTGGTTCTAGGGAGGTCCGGCGGGCGATGACGGCGGTGCAGGCTCCCCAGGTGGCAGAATGGGCTTCCCAGGAAATGGCGCAGCTCTTTTCCGGTCGGTTCCGGTGAGCGGGATAGTGGCCCAGTGGTCCAAGTCGCGGGAGGGTGTGCAGGCTTGCTTCACCGATCAGCGTGCGGCGCGAGACCGGGGTCCTCACGACCCCAGGAGTAGACCAAGACACGCGAAAGAAGGGTCTCATGGAAAAGTTCCGTACATGAATAAGCCGGTCTGGGTGAAGCGGTACGGCTCGCATGGTGAACATCGGGCCACAGTGGACTGGGCAGTCTGGGCGGCTGAGCCGCAGACCACCGGTTTAAAGGGGTGGACCGGCCGAACAGGGCCGACCCACCCTGTCTCCATCCATTGGCATTAAATCACCTCTAACTCTCAAATCGAGTATCGTATTTTCATTATGTCAATGGAAACCCGATTCTTGGATTGATACGGGTGTTTTGAGATGTTCTCTAGAATTTTTAATTCCCGAGATAGGGACTCGGTGGTGAGACACGTCAGTTATGTGTTATTTAGCGCCTAGCCGAGAATCCAGTATCAGATGGAACGAGCACATCCGGAGTCCATTTTAGATAGCGTCAGAAAAATTGTGACCCTGGCACCGAGATGAGGATTTCCAAGGGTGGTTTCAGGCGTTGAAGCTGAAGTTGATGTTTGGTCCCCACATGTCATCTTTCAAGCTACATGCAGCATTTTCAAATTTTTCATCAGACATCCATTTGAGAAAAATGAATAGTTGATATGGTGTGTTTTTCGGAGATCATCGCGATGGAGTAGTTTTCCCGACCATTGTTGGGACATAGGTGTGGGACCCACAAGATTTCGTATGTGCATAAAGCGGCGTTGACCAATGTTTTCATCGAGCGTCCATTTCAAGCGAGTAAATAGTCTATCTCGCTTGTTTTTCAGTGAGGATTTCCATTGTGTAAGCTATTTGGGAATGTGGAGCCTTATTCGAGATCTCATTAAATGTGGGAAAATGAAAGGGCGTCGGTCAGAGGTTCTTTTGACGCACTACGGACCAACACACATTAGCAATGTTAGTGAAACCTAGTGATGGCATGTGAAGTGTGGATTTGTCAGACCATTTCATGGTTTAACCTCCAGAATGGATGGGCATTGGGTTACCCACCGGCGTATCAGGGTTTGCCCTCTAGCGGGGCTGGGCAGTGGGTTACCCGTTGACCTTAGGGTTTACCCACCAGCGAGGGTGGGCAGTGGGTTACCCATTGACCTTAGGGTTTACCCTCCTACTAGGCTTGACATTGGGTGACCCAAAAACCTCTTAGAGTTCACCCACCAGCTGTAGTGGGTAGTGGGTTACCCGTTGAATTCTTTAAGACTTAGCCTTTTATATGAGGCTAGTCTGTGGCATTTCTCCGTGATTACCAGAGCGGGACTCTTCGTTGTACGGTTCAGAAATGAGATAGCTTTGACGTGCGGGACATTTGGGAATTAATGATGGATATCCATTGAACTATTAGATAATTTTCATGGGAAGATATTGGAAATGGAGATCCCATTATACACTTGTTTGGGTTTCTTGTTGAGCATATATATACATAAACCCTACTTTTTTTCTCACTCCTTGGGTTCAGTTACTCTCTTTCTATGAAGGAGCATAGAGGGCACAAGAGCTTGGGCTACGTACTGGGGTTGCAGTAGAGTTTTCTGGTGTGGGAATATCTAGTTGTTCAAAGTTTTTTACTTGTTTCCAGGTTGTGGCACCATTTGGTTTGGGTCTATGTTTTTCTCTTTTTCTATTCCGTTTCCTTGTCAGTACTTATTCGAACAGTACTTGTTCTATTTAGAAGTTGATTCATGACTGTGGTTGGGTTATAGTTTTTTGTCCTATGGTTTCCTTTTTTTACTCTACACTTCTACATCGAGTGGGATGTGTGTGTGTATAGGTACTTAGGTGAAGGCCTCCCCGAGATCATTATGCCTTCAGCACTTGTCACCAACCCCTGACCTATGGAGGTGGGCTTGGGGTAGTTGTAGCTCGAGACCGGTAGGGTCTGGTCATGACAAAGTGTATCAGAGGATGGTTAGTTCCTTGGGGTGTTGTTTGGACTTCTTTAAAAAGAAATTGATTGGGATTTATGGAAATAGTGTCAATGTGTCTCGAGAGAAGCTCTCAGGACAGGGAGTCCAGTGATGGTACGGGTAGCCGACATATCCATTCACTAGGACCCAGATAACCCACATGTCGACTCGGAATGTTGAGACATTTGTTGAAAGGAACTTTGGTAAATTAATCTGGTAGGATTGAGTCTATGAGGTTCATTTTTGATTCAGCTCCCATTTGTGATTACTATTATATATATTCTCTTCTGATCATGGTAATCCTTGATAATTTTCAGGATTCCCCCATGACACCAGCCAGCCAGGTTAACCTGTCCAGTTCGTGACAATGACCTGTTGAGCGATGAGGAATCAGTTTAGGGACCCTCACATGATCCCCTTCCACCTAGAGGTTTCGTAGTAGCCCCTCCATCTAGAGATCATGGTTAGTACCTGAAGCACATGCCGGGTTTGAGCGTAGGATGAGTGTGCTTCGAGACTTCTAGCGTCAGCAGCCGTAGAAGTTCTGTGGGGACCCGGATCCCTAGGTAGTGGAAGACTAACTAGAGTCTGTGGACTGACTTTCTAAGTTGGTATGGACACCAGAAGACCAGATGGTATCCCTAGCTTCCAGCCGTTTCCTCAGGACAACCGGGCGTTGGTGGGGGTTGGCTATGCAGGCCCACAATGAGTCATCTATCACGTGGGATAGCTTCCAGTAGCTCTTCCGGGAAGAGTAATCCTCCTCTTGTTTACACTCCATTAATATTCAGGATCTTCTGAAGCTGAATTAGGGTGGATAACCAAGGAGCATTAAACAACCCAGTATAACGATCTGACATGCTACTCGCAGGATATGATCCATGATAGTTACTTTCAGGCACGGATGTTTGAGCATGGTATTCACATGGAGATCTGTGCTAGTGTAGTTCCCCTGTGCACCCCTACTAATTCCATGGTGCAAGAGTGGGAGCTTGTGACATAGGGCTTCTTGGATGCAAGATTCCAGCTGACATGGCCTAGCAGTGGCCACTTCAGAGCAGAGTCTTCGATAGCAGTCAGGCAGTAGAGAGCATAGACTCAGTCGAAGAGACCCTTTTGTGAGCAGACTTAGGGGCAGGTTCGTACCCCACAACAACACCGTAGGGAATCTAGATAGTCAAGAGCTATACATTTCATTTCTTGTGATAGGTAGGGTCACCAATCATAGGACTACCTGACCAGTCATACAGAGCAGTCGTCGCAAGAAGTGGGAGCACCGCAGTGGAAAAGGCAGCGGGGTGACCATGGATCTCCCAGGTGAGGACAGGGTGGTCCTCAGGGAGGTGGTGCAGGCATAGTGTCCGGACCTGGAGGTGGGGGATGGTGTTTTGAGATCCTTCCACCACTACCATTGGGCATCCCACGCCAGGCTCAGGGAGCTGGCGGTAGGGGCCGCAGGCAGCTTTGGGCTATGGGTGTTCGTGACCCCCAGCACATGAGATGGTCTGAGGTACGATTTGTGTTTACTCTATGCTTGCTTCGGTACTAGTAGACATAGGCACCAACACCTATTTTATATTGATACTTTTGGTATGGGAGTTGGATCTCCCAATAGAGGGGATGACACCTGCGCTTAGCCTCGAGGTTCTTACAGGAAGTGCATCATTAGTGACCTTTGTTTTTAGACAGTGCAATATATTGTTTGGAGGAGAGATATTCAGGTGGGACCAAATAGTCATCACTATAGATCCTAATGAAATCATCCTAGGAATGGATTGGATTTCTATGGTTCATGCCCCGATCAACATTCATCAGAGATGAGTCAGATGAGTGCATTCTGATGGGATGAGGTTCACCATCCACGGTAAGTGAGACCTCGTGGTAGAGCAGACGGGTACTCTGAGCAGGAGAAAACATCCTTTGTTTCACCAGTTGGTGATCATAGATCTTGGAGTAGAAGACTCTATATGAACCTGGATCCCTACCGTTGTAGACAACTATATGGAAGTTTTTCCCGAGGATGTCTCAAGACTACCTCCAATGCGAGAGATGGAGTTCTACATTGACTTGCATCTGGGGACTACCCCAATATCATATGATACTTATTGGATGACACCCACAGAGCTTCAGGAGCTATGAATATAGTTGTAAGACCTTTCTGAGAAGGGATTCATCAGGCCCAGTGTGTCCCCCTGGGCAACTCCAGTTTTGTTTGTGAAGAAGGCAGATGGGATCCTACAACTTTGTGTGGATTATCGTCACCTAAATCAGGCCAATATAAGATCAAGTACCATTTAACGAGGATTAATGACCTATTTGACCATTTTATAGGTGTGAAGTGGTTCTCCATGATTGATCTTCAATCCGGATACCACTAATTGCAGGTTCGTGAGGCTAATATCCCAAAGTAGGTTTTTTTGTCGTTATGAGCATTACTAGTTTCTTGTGATGCCCTTTGGCATGAAGAATTCCCCCGTCGTCATCATTGATCTGATGAACCAGATTTTGCAACCATACATAGACCAGTTTGTGGTTGTTTTATTGATGACTTACTCATCTACTCTGTGATAGAGGAGAAACATGCATAGCATTTGAGGATGTCCCTAGAATTACTTCGGGAGAACTAGCTAAATGAGAAGCTCTCGAAGTGTCAGTTCTAGATTAATGAGGTTCACTTTATGGGGCATGTCATTTTAGAACCGGTTTTAGCCATAGATCCCGCAATGATAAAGGCAGTGCTTTCTTGGGATCCACCTATGAATGCGTCTGAGGTGTGGAGATTCCTTTGTTTGTCAAGGTACTACAAGAGGCTTGTGGAAGATTTCTCCAGGATTGATGCCTTTTTGACCACATTGACATGGAATGGATGACCGTTCACCTGGACTGATCAGTGTGAGGAGGACTTCAAGGAGTTGAGGCAGAGGCTGACTAGTGCTCCAGTGTTGAGGCTACCAGTGGAGGCTGTTGAGTTCGTGGTATACTGCCACACTTTAGTAGATGGGATCAGGTGCGTGCTTATGCATCAGTGGGATGTGATTGTATATGGGTCTAGGCAGTTGAGGCCCATGAATAGAACTATATGACTCGTGATTTGGAGCTGGCAGGGGTGGCCTTCGCCTTGATGTTATAGAGACACTACTTTCTGGGTGAGCATTTTGTGGTCTACTCAGACCACGAGAGCCTCAAGTATATATTCACTCAGAGGGATCTGAATCTGAGGTAGAGGTGATGGCTGGAGTTTTAGCAGGACTATGATTTTGAGATAGTGTACACTCTAGGGAAGGGAAATATAATAGAATATTCTTTTACCAGGCATTCCCATGCTCGCTTAATGTGAGAAGCTATAGAGTAGTTGGCTTCCCTGCAACTGACCTTGGGGGAGTAGGAGGGTACTGCTTTTCTGCAGTCGATGATGTTGACTCCTTCGTTCCATGAGCATGTTAGAGATTCGCAGCTAGGGGATATCGACAGTGAGGTACTGCGTGATCAGATATCCATGGGTGACACACCCGATGGGTATTCTAATGGAGGGAATCATGAGATCATATTTCAGGGGAGAGTTCTATTACCAGTGGATATGAGGGAGGAGGCGATTTGGGAATTCCACACATCTCACTTAGATGTACATCCTGGTGTGGGGAATATATACAAATACCTTCAGTAACATTTTTGGTGGTCTGGTATGAAGCAGAGCGTAGCTGAGTTTGTTTCTCAGTGTCTTACCTATCAGCAGGTGAAGGAAGAGCATCAGGTTTTGGATGGGTTGCTACAACCCCATGATATCTCAGAGTGGAAGTGGGATGGCATATCTATGGACTTCATCACAGGGATTCCATGCATAGAGAATGACCATGATCCTATTTGGGTGATAGTGGACTGACTCACGATGTCAGTGTACTTCCTTTCCATTAGCGAACATAGCTTGGTGGAGTGTCTAGGGTAGCTTTACATTCAGAAGATCGTCCGCCTTCATGGAGTACCCTCAACGATCGTCTACAAAAGTGACGTGCGGTTTACATCAAAATTATGACGAGGCCAGCAGGAGGCATTCCGGACTCCGTTGCGGATCAATAATGTTTTTCACCCCCAGACAGTTGGGAAGACCGAGTGCACTATCCAGGAGTTGGAGGATATGCTTCGGGCCTGCGTGTTAGACATCGGCCTAAGCTGGGGGGATCACCTACCCTTGGCAGAGTTCGTGTATAACAATAGTTACCACTCTAATGTTGGAGTGACACCTTTTGAGGACCTCTATGAGAGACCCTGCAGGTCACCGTTGTGCCAGACAGAGGTTGGGGAGACCTCCTTTGTGGGCCCAGACTTCGTGCGGGCAACGACGGAGAAGGTGCAGATCATTCATGAGCGGATAAGGACAACTCAGAGAAGACATAAGTCCTACGTAGACCATCATCATAGGCCTTTGGAGTTCCATCAGGGGGGCCATGTCTTTTTGAGATTCGCCTCGTGACACGAAACATGGAGGTTCGGCCAGGGTGTCAACTTATCACCAAGGTTCATCAGGACTTTTGAGATCACGTGTAGGGTTGGAAAGGTTTCCTACCATCTTTATATACCCCCATAGCAGGAGAGAGTGCGTGATGTCTTCCACATGTTGCAGTTGAGAAAAAACGTTCATGACCCCATGCACATCATCGACTGGGGAGAGATGGACATTGAGGATGGATCGACCTTTGCAGAGCACTAGGTGGCGATTGAGGACTAGTTGGAGTAGCCTCTGCGTGGATGGACCATTCCTTTGGTTCAAGTGTTGTGGCAGTAGGAGAGGGTATAGGAGAGCACCTGGGAACGGGAGAGACAGATGCAGGTGCAGTATCCCGAGTTGTTTTTGTAGTTTTGTTTTTCAGGGATGAAACAATTGATGGAGGGAATGATGTAAGAACCTGGATTTTGAGCCTGTGAGACTTTGAATTTTTTCATGATGTTATTCCAGAGCAAGGCGTTTAGACGGTGTGTGATTACAAGCCCTAGTGTGGGAGGAATTAAATTTTAAGTGTATTCACACTAAAATTGGTAAATAAATATAATAACCCTTAAACAGTTTCTCGGATGGGAAAACTGAGTGCAATATTGAGTCTGGATAGTGTCATTTACCCCAGGAGGTGTGTAACATTGATGGGTGCGACCCTTCTGTGGAAAATGCTACCAGGTGCATTTTCGTAATTTAGTGGGCTCAGATGTTAACTTTATAACATCCGTATAGAGGCTCAGATTATGATTATGAGACCACTGTTGTGCTCAGAACGAGGATTTTACCCTATGAGTGGCTTAACGTCGACCCTGTCGAGAGTTCGAGTACGGACCCACTAGTGGGTGTTTAAAAATAATTAAATTTTAATTAATTTTCCCTATATAAACATATCCACCACCCTCACCTTCCCTCATTTGTGTTCTCTGGAGGAATATCCCAACAAGAACTCCCATCCTCTTCTTTTAAGCTCCACCTCCTCCCCACCAATGCATTTTTGGTTCTGGTGAAGGCAGATCGATTTTAGAGCGTCGGGAAATGCCCTGCAAGGTAGGCATCATTGCGTTTCCATTTTAATTTTCTGCATCTTCTATAAACTAAATTTATAGCATCAAAATGCGAATTAATTATCGAGTGAAGGAAATATTTGATTAGGGCTCGATCTGATATTTCCAATGATTTTTCAGATAAAACTTTTGAGTCCTGGGGTGTCCGGGGTGACCCATGGAAGTTTTACGGCCAAGACCCCCATTTTCCGATGGTTCCAGGGTGGTCTGGCAGCACCGCGCGGCGGTCCGGCTGGTGAAGGCGGCGGCGCGGGCTCCCCAGGCAGCGGCACGGGCTCACCAGGCGGCATCTCGACTCCTCAGTGGTTGGTGTGGGCAAGTGGGATGATGGCCTGGTGGTCCGGGCCACAGGAGGGCATGCTGGCCAGCTTTTCTAATTAGCGTGCGATGCGAGACTGGGGTCATCGCGACCCCAAGAGCAGACCGAGACCCAAAAAATGCGGGTCCCGTGGAAAAGTGCCAGACTGACTTAACCATGTCCAGGTGATGCAATGCGGTCCACGAGGTAAAACGCGGGCCACGGTGGACCGGGCGGTCCGGGCGGCTGAGCCACGGACCGCCCGTCTAATGGGGTGGACCAACTGAACCGGTCCAACCCACCCAGTCACCGTCCGTTGGTGTTAAAACCCATTAACACTCATACTGAGTATCATATTGGCGTCCCGTCTATGGAAAGATGATACTCAGATCACGATGGAGGTTTTTAGATGGTCTCAAGAATTATTAATTCCCGAGATGGGGTCTCGGTGGCATGACAAGTCCTTTAAGTGTAATTTAGAGCCTCATCGAGAATCTTGATTCAGATGGCGTGAGCACATCCGAAGTCCGTTTGAGGCACTGTTAGCGGGGTTGTGATCCTAGAATAGGGATGAGAGTTTCCAGGGGGTTCAGGAATTGATTCTAGAGTTGAGGTGTGGGACCCACATGCCTTCGTTCTGGTTGCGTGTAGCGTTTGAGAGTTTTTCATCAGACGTCAGTTCGGGGAGAATGAATAGTTTATTTGGTATGTTTTTCTTAGAGCATCATGATGGATCAGTTCACCCAACCTTTTTCAGGACCGAGGTATGGGCCCCACGAGACTTCGTATGGGCATAAAGTGGTGTTGAACAACTTTTTCATTGGAAGTCCGTTTCAAGCGAGTACATAGTCTATCTCATGTGATTTTCAGCGAGGATTTCCATAGTGTAATCTGTTTGGGTGTGCAGATATTCATTAGAGATCTCATCAAATATGGAAACATGAACGAGCATTGGTAGGAGGTTCTTTTGATGCACTTCGAACCAATACATGGTAGCGATGTTAGTGACACCCAGTGATGGAACATGCAGTGTAGAGTTATTGGACCAGTTCATGGGTTACCATCCAGTGGGGCTGGGTAGTGGGTTACCCACCGGCGTATCAGGGTTTACCCTTTAGCGGGGCTGAGTAGTGGGTTACCCATTGACCTTATGGTTTACCCTCTAGTGGGGCTGGGTAGTGGGTTACCCGATGACCTTAGGGATTGCCCTCTAGCTGGGCTGGGTAGTGGGTTACCCGACAACCTCTTAGGGTTTACCCTTCAACTGGGCTGGGCAGTGGGTTACCCGATAACTTCTTTCAGACTCAGCCTTTTCTATGAGGCTAATCATTGAATTTTCTCTATGATTACTAGAGAGGGACCCTTGGTTTTACAATTCAACAATGAGACAGCTTTGACGTGCAAGACATTTGGGAATCAGTGATGGATATCCTTAGAACAATTTGAAAATTTTCCTGGGCTGAGCTTCGAAATTGAGATCCACTGACACACTCGTTTGGGTTTCTTGATGAGCATATATGTACACACATGTTACTTTTTTCCCATGCCTTAGGTTCAGTTACTCCCCTTCTTGGAGGGGTGAAGACACGTGGGGTATGCCACATGCTTTCTGTATCTAGCTCCTCTTGGTTGGATGAGTTTTCTTACTTTCTCTTGTTGGGGTGAGTTGCACTCTATTTACTATACTATTTTACTATTCTTTGTTATGTTCACTGCTCAACTATTTAGTGCATCTTTTGTTGCTCCCTTGAGCTTTCGTGGCATCCTACACAGTATCTTTATAGTCTCCCCTTCTTGGGATTTTTTTCCACACCTAGTGTGCCCATGCAGATGATGGATAGGTCGATTGTGACTACAGAGGTGTGTAGAGGGCAACTGAGCTTGGGCCGTGTACCAAGGTAGCAGTAGATTTTTAAGGTGTGGGACTCTCCAGTTGTTTAATTTTGTTTACTTATGGCCGGTTTGTGTCACCTTTCGGGTTGGGTGCATTTTGTTTCCTTTTTCTGTTCAGTTTCCTTGTCAGTACTTATCGGCACTTATTCTATTTAGAAGTCAATTCATGACTGTGTTTGGGTTATAGTTGTTTGTCCTTTGGTTTTCTTTTTTACTCTTCACTTCTGCATAAGATCTATTTGATTACAAATAATTTAATTAATTAAATTGGAAAAAATTTTCAACGAATTTTGGTATAAGTATAGTTTTTTTTCTTAAAACATAAATTTTTCAACAAAAACTATTTTTTCATTACTTTTTGGGAATTAATATTATAATAATTATGTACCAATTAGGGAAATTAAATCATATAAATTTTATTCTATATTTGTGAATATCATTTATAAATTATTTATTATGTTTTATTTCATTTGTATTCATAATAAATATTAATAATGGAAAAAAGATAATCACCATGATAATGATTAAAATGGGTTAAATGAGGTTAAAAATATGTGATATCTTAAATAAATAAATCTAAAAAATGAATTTAATTAAATTTTATTAATGTATGTGTACCAACATTTTACTAGATTATTAATTATGGGAAATTTATTTAATTTTCATTGATACTGCTGTTTTTATTATTCAAATTAATGGATAAGTAAAAAATACAACTCTTATTCTTATAATATCACTAATATTTTATCTTTGGAATAAAAAGAATCTACAAATATTTAAAATATTTATTTTTTATATGAATATTTTTTTTCAATGATACATATTTATTTTTAATTCATGGTGATTGTATAATTACCTTTGACTCTTAGGTAACACCAATGAAACACTTGTGCATGTGGTTAAAAATCAAGTTAATGATTTGTAAAAACAATAATTTAATATATTCATGATGAATTATTGTATTCTAATCAATTTATTGTATAAATATAAAATATTACTGGTTGTTTTTTTCTTTATAGTTTAATATTTTTGATATATTGATGGAAATATTGTTCATTTTTTGGATATTGCTAAAAATGAATTTAAAATATATTTAATGTTAAATTTTTCATGTAACACCCGAAAAATCCACAATACATTTTCCTTTGAATAATGTAGTATCTAGAATTGTACGCTACTTGAAGTTTTAACACACCAAAACCAATCAAACCAGTTGTTATGAATAGTAATACCCAATTTTTGAAATTTTATAAATTTTATTTTTTAAAATGGACTTCTTTTTTGAATTTGGAATATTGAAATTAGCATAGGGTGAATTTTTGGCATTTTTCTGAAGACATTCAATTTTGGATGAATAGTGAAAAACACTATGTTATTATTTAAATACGATTTGTTATTTAAATAATTAGTTATATTATTTTAATTTATTTTAGGAAAAAATAGATACATAATAACTATATATGTTCAATTTAATTCATTGGAGTCATTTTATAATAAGTTTAGATATATAAAATTTTATTGAACTTTTTACCCTCTTTTACCCACCTTCTAGGAGCATTTACAAATTTACCTAAAACATAATATTACTGCTTCTGTGAGTTGAATTTCAATAATTTGAGAGACACGGTTGACATCAGTAATTAAAATGTTGTTCAATAAGTTCAAAATAATTTTTGGTGAATAGTAACTTTTGACTTTTATTTACCACGATTAAAAGTAAATTGGGTAATTAGGGAGAAAAATTATATTATAATATCTTTAACACATGTCCTAATTTATTGGATAAGTGTAATTCTTCAAAAAACTGACTTAGAAATAAAATATGATCCTTTTGGTAATCTTGGATTATATTAGGACATTTATTATTATTTTATTTAAAGAAGAATTAAAAGAGTTAAATTCAGAGTATAATAACTAAACCATTTTGAATATTATGTTACACAAAAGATAAATTAGACTATAAATATTCATTATAAATATAAAAATATTTCCTACATAATGGAATTTTATTTATAATTTTTAGACATTAAATAATTTAATTTATTTATGACATGATGATGGTGGTGTAATTACCTTAATAATGAAATATTAAAATAATTGATATTATAAATATACAAATAAATGTAAATTTAAACTTATTATTAATTAAAATAATTTTATAGGTTAATATTAAATTTTATGGATGATTAAATAAAATTTATTAGAAGTGATAAGGTTTTTATGGTCTTCAAAAATAAAATAAAATACTAAATAGTGTCAAAATTGACATAATTGAGTTTTTAAAACAAATACTATATTATTAATTGATAAAATATTTCTAAAAATATAATGTTCAATAAAAATACATAGATAAGGTTATATATATTAATAATGAATGACTGTGGGTTCTATTGGCTTGTTATTGCATGTTTATTAACCATATAATATAAAAATACAAAGAGACATGGTAAATATCAAACTATTTAACTTAGAATTAAATCTAAAAGATTAGGTTAATATGATGACCTAAACCTATCCAAAACCTATTGGTTGGAGGTTTCCAACCCAGTCCCACCTTATCCTATAAATAAATCATTTTGGAGCCATTAGAAACTGAAAATTATTTTATTATAAAATAATATTTCTGGGTTTTCCTAAAGTGACCCTCACCTCTCTTATAAAAGGGTACTTACCCTTCCATTAATTTCACATCTTCAAAGCCATTTGGATCGGCCTACCCTTACCCAAATATCATTCCAAATTTTCTCCTTTCAACCTATAGGCCTTAAATTTGTCAAAAAACCAACCTATAGAGCCCTTTTGATCAAATCAAAAGGAAGAACCCAAAGAAGTGGTAAATATTTTCTGACCTCTTTCATGTTCTTTTCTTCTTCCACTTCCTATTTATTTGCTGTTTCAATTATAAAATAATAACTCCAGTATATTCTTTATAATTTGATGTTATTATAAAATTGGTACAAACATATTCATTATTCTATCCATAATATGAATGACAAAGTCACCATACATGCGTACATACGACTTACCGTCTCCATGTCATGGTGTAGTTTGTTATTCAAACAATTCATTATTGGTATGGGTAAAATAATGAGTATAACTAATTTAAATAATAAATATAACATGTTAATGAATATTAATATATGATATACCATCTAATTAAATACAATTTTACCATCAATATAATGATATTATCGCTCGTGCGTACGTACGGATTACCGTCTCCACAAACGCGATGAGATTCATTCCCCTTCATAATAATTCAAGAATAATTTTAATTTTGTGATTAGAAATTTTGTTGATGAACATAATATCATTATTTATATTAATAAAATACATCATATCCATAACAAACATGAATTACGTAACCCAACATATAAAGGAAAACGAATTAGTTAACACCCAAAACGATGATACTACTAAAATATTACGAACAAAGAAATATTATATGATCACATATGATATCATAATTATATATATGATTCTTGTATAACATAATAACAATTTTTTAGCTATTATAACAGAGTTTAACATACCATCGACTAAAGAAATGTACAAGGTAAGGGTTAATTTCACAATCTCTTTATTATCCGAGATCAATTTTACATAAGTATCTACTAGGACCACTTTATCATACACATACGTGTTTTCTTAAAAATTTATTTCAAAACATTTTTAATCTTTACTAGACTATGGTTTAAATTCATTTATACCATTATTTTATCTTATATGTTTTGAAAGGATTCTTTTCGTTGTTTTCCAAATAAGGTACTTTATGACCTTTTCGACAAAATTAAGGTAAGAAAGTTTTTTAACATATATAACGAGTGTGACTATTTTCTGCCATTATAACATCATCAATGCATACCTTACAAGATTATTAGAATATTTTCAAACTAAATGTTTTCTTTTATAATTATGTGACTCTTAAATGATTTGAAAATAGAAATATATATTTCTCTAAAAAAGTTATGATTTCATCTATGTCAACGTCCTTTGATAAAATATAAAATTACTTGGATTAGATTCATTATGATTCAAATATTCCATATTGTATTTAAGGTTTTGTGATATGTTAAACTGTTGATGTGTTATTTTTATACCATTCAGGGTTTATGGTTTAAGTATTGACATTTCGTATGCTAGTTTTAATGGGAAATTTTATGTTATATTTATACATTTTCATATGAGAAATGTATTGGACTTAGTATGAAACGGGAGGAGCCTGCTCTAGCTCATCGGTGCATCGGTAGGTCACATGAGACAATTAACAATGGAATTGTGTGAGGCCTTTCCTAATTTGATATATTTTTTTGGCCGAGGCCTAAATCCTCTTTAGACGTCTTGGCTGAGGCCTTGAAAACATGATTCAGGAAGTCCGATATTATACATTATCTCATTATGAATATAATAATTATATTTCATGTGGTTATTCAACTAGTAGAATACCCATGACTATGTTTTATTATGGAATTATTTACTCAACTCATATTCCAGCAATAATGTGTTCATGTTTATTATTTCTAAAGGCATGTGTTTTCAATTATTCAACATGACTAATATTTATTTTATCTTCCGTTGTACTTCTTAATCTTACTGATCATTTGATCTCACCCATTTTTTATGTTTCATTTTCCCAAGATATAAATAAGTTAGTTATGAATGACATTTAGGAATAATCTAGGATTCTTGTATGAGTCTAATGGAATAAATTAGGGGTTTATTTCTTCTCAAGTTGTAATGTTAAACTTATGTATGTATTTGGTTTCCAATAATACTAAATTGTTCAGTCTTTTAGGACATGATTCCTTATATCATGTCAATTCTAGCTCTGACTCTGGGTGACTAGGGTTGGGGAGTTAGAATTGGTATTATAGGAAGTTTAGTAAAAACATTGGAAACTATATTTAAATAAACTCTATTTAGCGCACATTACCCTAATATAGACTTTGATGATTGGTATATAAGAACTTCTTAGAATTTTGGTAATGTAGATATTTTGTGTGTTTTCCAAGCAATATATCTCTATCTGGATACGAGCAGGTAGAGGTGGATCTCGCAAAGATGTATGTAGGAGTTTTGGGCTTGACATGGGGTATCCTGGTACACGACAAAGGGACTTGATGGACTCTTGGATACGACACTCCTGGGGGATATGATTAGGATAATTCTAATTTTATTTAAATAACATTATGATTTATTTATGAGTATATACTTCTCAAAGAAAACATTTTTTATGATTATGGATTATATCCATAAATTTCATAATTTATGTTAAGTGTTTTTCCAGTTTGGAAATATGTATTGTGATTCATAACTAATCATGTGCAAGGTGTTGTTTATAAATGGCGTGTAATAGAAGTAATGGAAACCGTATCAACACACATAATCCATGTAGTGATTTACTCCTACTCAAGATAATTATTGTGGAGATGGTGATGCAACTGGTTCTGATCAACTTATCCTCATACTGGGACAACTAACCAGGTTATGAGTAATAACCTTACACATATGGAGCACCCTGATCCACAACATGGTGGATCAACTTTAGAAAACTTCACGAGGAAGAAACCACCAAGATTCAGTGGGAGTACAAATCCGAGGTAGCTGAGAAATGTATAAATTTCATAATGAAAATATTTCATGCTTTGGGGAGTAGAGAAAGGGAAAAAGTTATCATGGTAGTTTATCACCTCATGGGAGATATAGATTTATGGTAGTCATTAATCCAAAACAAAAATAAGGTTGAAGAAGTATCGAACATTGAATGGATGGAGTTTAATGATATTTTCTTAGATAAATAAATTACTTGTGACCATTGAGTGGATATATAAAGGCAATATTTGAGTGTGAGATAAAAGAAAGATGAGAATTTCACAAATTATGAATATAACTCTACAAGGTTAGAATTGAATGCTGCAGATTATATACATAACCCAAGAAGTAATATTGATCATTTCTTTGATGGGTTGAAACTATTTCACCATCTAGAATTAGTCTCACAATCCTTCTCATCATGTAAAGATATTTTATCATGTGCTATCAAGATCTAAAATGAATTCTCCAAGTCTTACGACTTTAAAGAAAAGAAAGTGAAGAAGAGATCTACTTAACACTCTGGGAAAGGAAATAAGAAAACGGGGAAGAAGAGAAGAGTTGAATATCCACCCTGTGATAATTGTGGAACGAAACATCCTTGTTCCTGTCTAAAAGGAAAAGGAGTATGCTAAAAATGTGGACAGAAAGGCCTTCTTTCTGGTAATTATAATGGGAATAAAGATGCTACCAATTTTCCATGATACAATTTTAGGTATATGGGACATTATTCAAATGAATTTCTTAAGCATCAGTAAAGCATACCTATGAAAAGGCCAAGGGATCAAGGATAATATTATGAAATCACTACTGTTGAGGTTATATATCAAAAAGACATGGTGGTAGGTAATTTAATGGTTTCATCAAGTTTTTCCAATTCTTTATTTGAATATAGATCATCGTATTGTTTCATATATTCCCAGTTTTCTATGAAAATAAGATAATTTTATTTTGACTTAACAAGGGAGTTTTCATTAAAAACTCCTTAGGGAAGTATCATCGTAATAATGTTTTTTGAATCAGTTCCCATTAGGGAATAAAAATGTTCTTTATTTACAGATCTCATCATCATAACCATGATTGAATTTGATATAATCCTCAGAATCGATTGGATTTCATACCACTATGAATAATGTTTTTTTATGAAGAAGGTGGTTACAATTTTTGATGATGATAATGAGTACCTTACCTTTAGAGCAGAAACATCACCACCAGATTCCTATCTAGATCCACCCCCCATAAGCTCTACTAAATTCAATTATTAGGGAGGAAGAGAATGAAATAATTATGGGTGAGGAAAATAAGGTTCTAATAGTAGACATACCTATTGTGAAAGAATATATTGATGTGTTTCTAGAGGATTTACCTAGACATCATCCAGAATGAGAAATTGAGTTTCCCATGGATTTAATTTTTGGTTCAAGGCCCATATCAAAGACCCTTTATAAAATGGCCACTATGGAATTAGTGGAACTAAAGAAAATACTGGAGGAATTGGGTAATAAGAGATTTATTTTCCCTAGTGTTTCTCCATTGGGAGCCCCTATCCTTTTTGTTAAGAAGAAAGACAAATCTATTAGGTTGTTCATTAATTATAGGGAGATCAATACTATAACAACAAAGAACAACTATTAACTACCACACATTGATGATTTATTTGACCAACTTCGTGGAGCTCAATATATTTCAAAGATTGACCTTCGATCTGGATATCATTAGTTTTCTGTGAAGAAGGAAGACATTCTGAAAATAGAATTTCGAACCAGGTACGTGCATTATGAGTTTACACTAATGACTTTTGGATTGACTAATTAACCTCTATCTTCATAGATTTAATGAATAGTGTTTTCAAGGAATAACATGATGACTTTGTAGTGGTATTTATTTATGATATCTTGGTATACACAAAAATCTATAAAGATCATGAAAATTACTTGCACACTATTCTGAAAACCCTCAGAATAAATGAATTATATGGGAAGTTCATAATGTTTGAATTCTGGCTTCAATAGATTTATTTTCTTGTCCATATTGTCTCTAAGGATAAAATCTCTATTAATCCTTCAAAGTACAAGGCAATCTACGAATGGCCATCACCGACGAGTATAACTGAGTTATGAAGTTTTATTGGTTTCACAGGTTATTATCAACATTCCATCCAGAATTTTTCCCGGTTGGCTAACCCATTAACCAAACTCACACTTGAAGGGGTTAAATTTGTTTGGACAAAAGAGTGTGGACAATTTTTTGAAGAACTAAAGAGATTTGTATTCAATGCTCCTATCTTGACTCTACCATTAGGGAATAATGGGTTTGTTAAATATAGTGATGATTAAAAAAAATGGAATTGGATGTGTCATTATGTAGAATGGAAGAGTTATTGCCTATGCATCACGACAGCTAAAAATTCATAATCAAAACTATCCCTATAATGATCTAGATTTAGTAGTTATAATAATTCCTCTGAAGATATGGAGACACTGTCTCTATGGTGAAAAGTGTGAGATTTATACCGATCATAAGAGGTTGAAGTATATTTTCTCCCAAAAAGAACTCAATATGAGGAAAAGGATATGGGTTGAACTACTGAGGATTATGATTTCATAATAAACTACCACTCGGGGAATGAAAATAAGGAGGAAGATGATTTGAGCAGAAAGGATCATGGAGTTTTGAACAAGATGAGAGTTTAAAGGGATCCTATTTTCATGTATCAAGTAAAGATGGATATGGGAATAACCATTGAAGGTGATACATAAACACTTTTTCAAATGGTTTCCAAACCATATTTACTAAAAAGGATAAAATGTTTTCAGACTAATGATGAGGAGTTTCAAAAGAAGATTAAAGAAATAAATTATTGGAGATTGAGTGACTTCATATATGAAGATGTAATTTTGAAGTTTTGGAAAAGACTTTGTGTTCCCGATATACCTGATATAAAATGGAAATTATTAGATGATGCTCATAGCTCTAATTTCTCTATATATCATGGGAACATAAAGATGTATAGATATTTGAAGGAACGGTTTTGGTGGGACATCATGAAGAGAGAGATTGCTAATTTTGTGTCAAAATATATGGTTTTTTAACAAGTGAAAGATAGATGGAATCTGCCTAGAAGAGTCATGAAACCTCTTCCCACCTCGCATAATTAGAGGTGGGATTTGGAATTTCAAGTAGGAGATCATGTTTTTTGATGTTGTAACGCCCGGACCCTAGTTACCCAGAGTCGGTGCATTATTACATAACATTGGCATGATCACAAGAAAGATCAAATCTCGAAAGACCGATTGGTTTAGTAGCCTTGGAAACACTAGATATATTCATAAGTTTTACATTACATAATAAAATGAAAAACTAATACAAAAACATAATGTCTCCATAATCCAAACTCATATCCCCACATAATATACGTGCAGGTCATTCATAATTTATATCTTCACTTCCTGGGAAAAATAAAACATAGAAAAGGGGTGAGCTCAAATGTCCAGTAAGGATAACAATATAGCGGAAACTTTCATAAATAAGAATAAACATTTAAGGAAATGTATAACTAAAACAAAAGCCTTTCAAACATGAACTTTCAACATGGTAAGGCATAAATAAAATGAAATAATTCCATTTACTTATTCACATGGATATTATACTAATCGAATAATCACATGCAAAAACCAATAACCACTTTCATAATGTTGGAATGCATAATGCCAGACTATCATAACCACATAGTCAAGGCCTCGTGCCAAGACTACAAATAATATTTTTCCAAGGCCTTGTGCCAAGAAACTAGTTTGTCTCATGAGACCTACCGATGCATCGAGGAGCTATAGCGGGCTCCACCCGTCACATATTAAGTCCAATGCATTCCCATATGAAAAGGTTTAAACATAACATAAACATTCGTATTAAAACTAGCATACGAAATGTCAATACTTTCACCATAAACCATGAATGGTATAAAAATAGAACATCCACAATCAAACAGATCACAAAACCTTCAATATAATATAGAAGTTTTGTATCATAACAAATCAACTTTAAATAAGTGTAAAATCCATCAAAGGATGTTGACATAGATGAAATCAAAATTCATTTTAAAGAAATATCTCTTTTTATTTTGAAATCATTTAAGATCCATATAAAATAAAACATTTTATTTGAAAATATTCTTATAAGATTGTAAGGGAAGCTTTGACGATTTTATAATGGCGGAAAATAACCGCACCCGCTGTATAAGTTAAAAAAACATTCTTATCTTAATTCTGTCGGAAAGGTTAAAAACACCTTGTTTGGAAAACGACGGAAAGATTCCCTTATAAACCTCTTATAAAAAGTCAAACAAGGGTATAAATGACTTTAACCCATATTCTTTTAAATATTAAAAATGTTTTGAAATACATTTTGAAGAAACATGGACGTGGATGATAACGAGGTCCCAGTAGATAATTATGTATAAACAACCTCAGATAATGAAGAGATTGCGAAATAAACCCTTACCTTGTACTTTTCCTTGGTTGGGGTAGGTTAAACTCCTGTATAATGGTGAAATAATTGTTATTAAATTATAAAATAATCATATACATTATTATGATATCATATATGATCTTTTAATATTGATTTGATAATAATATCTTAGTATTATCATTGTTTCGGGTGTGAACTTACTTGTTTTCTTTTGTATGTTTTGTTACGTAAGACATGTTTGTAAAGGATAGGTTGTATATTATTCATATCCAGAATGATATCAAGTCTTTAAACATAATTTTTAAATTATCAAATGATAATTATACTTGAATGGATACGATGGAGAATGAATCTTATCGCGTTTGTGGAGACGGTAGTCCGTACGTACGCACGAGCGACAATATCATTCTTTTGATATTAAAATAATATATAAATGGATGTTATATCATATATACAGAATAATTAACATGTTATATTTATTATTTACATGATTTTCACATCATTATTATACCCATCCAAATAATAAAATATTGAATAACAATTACACCACGACGTGGAGACGGTAAGCCGTACGTACGCACGTATGGTGTCATGTTATTCAAAGGGTGGATAGAATACTGAATATGTTTGTACAATATTTATAATAACATCACAGTATATGTGAGATACTGGAGTTATTATTTTAGAATGGTAAGAACAACGAAAGAAGAAGTGGAAGAAGAAAGGAACTTGAAAAGGGGTGGTGAAAACATTACCTCTTCTTCGGGTTCTTCCTTTTGATTTGATCAAAAGGGCTCCTTAGGTTGGATTTATGATCAAACTAAGGCCTCTAGGTTGTAGTGAGGGAAGTTGGGAGAGTATTTGGGCAGAGTTTGGCCGAACCAAAAGGCTTTGAAGGTGTGAAGAAATGAGAAGGAGTGGTCTCCTTTTATAAGGGAGAGGAGGGGCTCTTTAGGAAAGAGTGAAAGTATTACTTTATAATATAATTATATTCGGTTTATAATGGTCCAAAAATCATTGAGGTCTAAGATAAGATGACTCATTTTTTAAATAACATCATCCAATAAGAATTGGACAGGTTTTAGATAATATTTTAATCATTATAATCTTATTTATTTAAATGATTTATTAATGAGGTAAACATTGCATCATTATTGTGTCATTAATAATTTAAATTATTTGATGTCTAAAAATTATAAATAAAATATCATTATGTATGAAATCTTTTTGGATTTATAATGAATATTTATAATAGAAAATCCAACATGTATAAACCTATGTAAAAATTGTTCTTCTCAAAGATGTAAGCTTATGCCATTTTTATTTTTATTTTAACTTTATTAATATAATGTGTCCCTACCACATACAAGTGGCTCCAAGGGGTACCCAAATCGACCCAAGGATTCCCATGGTCGGGTATGTGTCCACCAATAAGGTTAGGATACGTTTTAGGGTAATTTTGTATTATTATAATATTATTTTTTAACCCTTATTTACCGGATTTACCCTTTAACCATGGTAAATAAATTATTTACCGCAGTAATTATTCAAAATGTGTAAAAATAAAAGTTACCTATTTACATAATTTGGAAATACTGATTCCAAATATGTAATCCATTTTTCCAAATTCAAAACACAGAAGTGGCAGAAATTAATTTAAAATTAATTCCCATTGTTAAAATAAAAAGCGTGTTTTTAAGAGATAATAACTATCAAAAGATTGACACTTGTTTATGTCTGGTTTAATTGTGAAATTATGTCCAATGACAAACATTAAATTAAATGGTAAAAATATATTCTAAATATACTTTAAAAACACTCAAATTCATAATTTATCAATATTAATTATTTTGATCAAAAAAGTTGATTTTAATTAAAATTTACTAATTTTCACTATTCATCAAAATATAAAAGTTATCCGAAAAGTACCAAAATTTCACCCTAGGCTAATTTCAATATTCCGAATCCAAAAATGAAGTCCGTTTTGAAATATAAAATATATATGATTTTAAAAAGTAGGTATTACTATTCACAACGGCTAGTTTAATTAGTTGTGGTGTGTGTTAGAACTCGAGGTTGCGTACGACACATGCTATCGCATTATTCGAAGGGAAACGTACCGTGGAAGCTTGGGGTGTTACATTCTCCCCTCCTTCAAATAATTGCATCCTCGCAATTTCTAGGGTATTACTGCATAAAAAAACTCGGGTGGTTCTTCATCATAAGTTCCTCGGGTTCCTACGTTGCCTCTTCCATCTTATGATTTCTCCACAAAACTTTTACCAGACGCGTCGTCCGGTTTCTCAGTACTTGTTCTCTTGTATCAAGAATCCTGACGGTCTCTTCGTAATAAGACAGATCGGGTTCCTGTTCTAATTCCTCATAGGTGAGTACATGCGTTGGGTCAGACATGTATTTCCTCAACAGAGATACGTGGAACACATCGTGAACTTTGGAGAGACTTGGCGGCATTGCCAATCGGTAAGCTACAACCCCAATTCGTTCTAGAACTTCAAAGGGTCCGATGTACTTGGGACTCAATTTACATTTCTTTACAAAACGTATGACTCCCTTCCATGGAGATACCTTCAGGAAAACATGATCACCGACTTGAAATTCCAAATCCTTCCTTCGATTATCGGCATAGCTCTTCTGCCTACTTTGAGCTACTTTGATGTGATTTTGGATTACTTTCACCTTTTCCACCATTTCCTCCACCAGTTCTGGGCCTAAAAGTTTTCTTTCACCAACTTCATCCCAACAGGTTGGTGTACGACATCTCTTTCCGTATAACGCTTCATATGGTGCCATCTGTATACTCGAATGGAAGCTATTGTTATAGGAAAATTCTACCAGTGGTAAATATTGATCCCACATACCCTGAGCAAGATCTCAACATGTCTTCCAAGGTTTGAATAGTCCGTTCTGATTGTCCATCTTTCTGAGGGTGGTAAGCAGTTCTCAAATGAATTTCAGTATCCAGGGATTTCTGAAGACTTTTCCAAAAATCTTGAAGTAAAACGGGGATCACGATCAGAAACAATCGATAGGGGTACTCCATGAAGTATCACAACTTCATTAATGTATAGTCTTTCTAGACGTTCCAGGGGTAGATCTTCTGTTATAGCAAGAAAATGTGCTGACTTGGTAAGACGATCAACAATAACCCATATTGCATCTTTCCTTCTAGGAGTCTTTGGTAGCCCCATGACAAATTCCATCGTAATATTGTCCCATTTCCACTCCGGTATGGGAAGAGGTTGAATGACTCCTCCAGGCTGTTGCCTTCCAGCTTTCACTTGTTGAAAAACCATACATCTTGACACAAAATCAGAAATCTCCCTCTTCATGTTGTCCCACCAATAATGTTCCTTGAAATCTCTATACATTTTGGTGCTCCAAGGGTGTATAGAGAAATTGGAACTATGAGCATCATCCAGCAATTCCCTCTTCAGATCAGGTAAATCGGGAACACAAAGTCTCTTCCCGAATTTCAAAATTCCATCTTCATACACAAATTCTCTCAATCTCCCATCATTCACAGCTTTAATCTTCTTCTGAAATTCTTCATCATCGTTCTGTGAACTCTTAATCCTTTCTAGTAAAGATGGTTTGGCAACCATTTGAAAAAGCATTGATGTTTCACCTTCCCTGGTTATTCCCATGTCCATCTTCACTAGATCCATGAAAATTGGATCCCTTTCAATTCTCATCATGTTCAAAACTCGATGGTCTTTTCTGCTCAAAGCATCTGCCACCTTGTTTGCTTTCCCCGGGTGGTAGTGTATCGTGCAATCATAATCCTTGAGTAATTCAAGACATCTCCTTTGCCTCATGTTGAGTTCTTTTTGTGAGAAAATATACTTCAAACTCTTGTGATCAGTATAAATATCACATTTTTTACCATAGAGGTAGTGTCTCCATATCTTCAAAGCAAAGATCACAGATGCTAACTCAAGATCATGAGTAGGATAGTTTTGTTCATGAATTTTCAACTGTCGTGATGCATAGGCAATAACTCTATCATTCTGCATAAGGACACAACCAAGTCCTTTCTTTGATGCATCACTATAAATAATGAACCCATCATTCCCCGATGGTAGAGTCAATATAGGAGCATTGACTAATCTTCTCTTCAGTTCTTTGAAACATTCTTCACACTCTTTTGTCCAAACAAATTTAACCCCTTTACGTGTGAGCTTCGTTAATGGGTTATCCAATCGGGCAAAATTCTGGACGAAACGTCGATAATAACCTGCCAAACCAATAAAACTATGTACCTCTGTTATACTCGTAGGTGCTGGCTATTCTTGGATTGCCTTGGTCTCAGAAGGATCAACAGAGATTCCATCTTTAGAGACAATATGGCCAAGAAAAGAAATATCCTGAATCCAGAATTCACACTTGCTAAACTTCCCATATAATTCATGCCTCCTCAGAGTCTTCAAGATAATGCGCAAGTGATTTTCATGATCTTTGTAGGTTTTGGAGCATACCAAGATATCATCAATAAATACCACCACAAATTCATCGAGATACTCCTTGAAAACTCTATTCATCAGATGCATTAATACAGAGGGTGCATTAGTCAATCCAAATGGCATTACAGTAAACTCGTAATGCCCATACCTGGTTCGAAATGCTGTCTTCGGAATGTCTTCCTTCTTCACACACAACTGATAGTATCCAGATCGAAGGTCAATCTTTGAAAAGTATTGAGCTCCATGCAGTTGGTCAAATAAATAATCAATACGAGATAGGGGATACTTGTTCTTTATCGTTATAGCATTGATCTCCCTGTAGTCGATACATAACCTCATAGATCCATCTTTATTTTTAACAAAAAGAACATGGGCTCCCCATGGAGAAACACTAGGGCGAATAAATCCCTTATTACTCAATTCCTCTAGTTGTTTCTTTAGTTCGACTAATTCTACAGTGGCCATTCTATAATGGGTCTTCGATATAGGCCTTGATCCAGGAATCAAATCAATGGAAAACTCAACTTCTCATTCTGGAGGATGTCCAGGTAAATCTTCCGGAAATACATCTACAAATTATTTCACAACAGGTACATCCTCTATTTGAACATTCCTTTCCTCACCGACAGTTATTTCATTCTTTTCCTCCCCAATAATTGAATTAAGTTGAGATACTGGGGGTGGATCTAAATAAGAATTAGGTGGTGACGATTCTGCTCTAAAAATAAGGTGTTCCTTATCATTATCATCAAGAATCTTAACCTCTTTCTTCTTACAATAAATCTTCACATCATAGTCTGAAAGCTAGTCCATACCGAGGATTATATCAAACTCAATCATAGGTATGACGATGAGATCAGCAGATAAAGAAAATTTATGTGCTCTAATGGGGACTGATTCACAAAACATTGTTGCAATGATACTTCCCTTAGGAGTTTTAACTGAAAACTCCCTTATTAAATCAAATTGGAAATATCTAATTTTCTTAGAAAACTGGGAAGATATGAAACAATGCGATGATCCAGAATCAAATAATGCATTTGCTAATCTTCAGGAAACCATTAAATTACCTGCCACCACGCCTTTCGGAGCTTCTACCTCAGCAGTAGTGATAGCATAAGCCTGGCCTTGATCCCTTGGCCTTTTCTGAGGTAAGTTCTCCTGACGCTTAGGACATTCATTTGCATAATGCCCCATCTCCCTGAAATTGTAGCACTGAAGGTTGGTAGCTTCCTTCTTCCCCTTGCAATCACGAGCTTGGTGGCCTTTTTCACCACACTTGTAACAGACTCCCATTCCCTTCAAGCAACTACCAGGGTGTTTCTTCCAGAATTTACCACAGTATGGATATTCAACCTTTCCCTTCTTCCCCTTATTTCCATTCCCAGATTGATCAGCAGGTCTCTTCTTCTCTTGCTTTGCTTTAAAGTCATAAGACTTAGAGAATTCCTTTTTGGTCTTGATAGCACATGAGACAATGTCTTCGTACGATGAAAAGGATTGTGAGACTAATGCTCGACGGAGAAATGGTTTTAACCCATCAAAGAAACGATCAATCTTACTTCTTTGGTTACATATATAATCACCAGCGTACCTTGCTAACCTTGTAAAGTTAGCCTCATACTTTGCGACATTCTCATCCTCCTTCTGTCTTAGACTTAGAAATTGCCTTTCCTTATCTGGTCGATGGTTGCAAGGGAAGTATTTTTCTAAAAACAGATCATTGAACTCCCTCCATTCCATATTTGATACTTCATCATCTTCCTTCATGTTTTGAATCAATGACCACCATTGATCAGCATCTCCAGTGAGGCGGTAAACTGCCATGATAACTTTTTCCCTTTCACTGCTCCCCAAAGCCTGAAATATTTTCTCTAGGGAATTTATCCATTGCTTAGCTACTAAGGGATTTGTACTCCCATTGAACGTTGGTGGTTGTTGCCTCATGAATTGATCTAACATTGATCCTCCACGCTGTGGATCAGGGTGCTCCATACGGGTAAGGTTATTATTCATAACCTGAGTAAGTTGTCCCAGTATGGTGATTAGCTGATCAGCACCAGTTGCATCACCAGCCCCACTATAATTATCTTGAGCAGGAGGACAATCCCTACATGGAGTGCGTGCATTGATACAGTTTCCATTTCTTCCACTAGGCACCATTTCTAAACAATGGCATAAACTAGATCAGTTTATGAATCAAAATACATAATCCCATACTTATAAAACACTCAACATAAATTGAACTATTTATGGATATAATCCATAATCATAAAAATGTTTCCTTTGAGGATGTATATACTCATAAACCCTTCGTAATGGTTTGTAAAGAAAATGAGAATTATCCTAAGCATATCCCATGGGAGTGTCGTAACCAAGAGTGCAGCAAGGCCCGTTATCGTGCACCAGTTCCCGTTCGAGTCTAGCTCAAAGCGGTGTTTTCGGGTTTTACCCCTAGGTACATCTGTGCCAGAGCCGCCTCTACCTGCTCGTATCCAGACAGGGATGTATTGCTCGGAAAACTCACAAAATCTCTACAATACCAAAATTCTAGGAAGTTCTTCTATACTAATCCTCAAAGTTCATCTTAGGTCTACGTGCTCTAATCAGATTTTATCTAAATCTAGTTTCCAAGGTTTGTACTAAACTTCCTCTGATACCAACTGTAACGCCCCGACCCTAGTTACCCAGAGTCGGTGCATTATTACATAACATTGGCATGATCACAAGAAAGATCAAATCTCGAAAGACCGATTGGTTTAGTAGCCTTGGAAACACTAGATATATTCATAAGTTTTACATTACATCATAAAGTGAAAAACTACTACAACAACTTAATGTCTCCATAATCCACACTCATATCCCCACATAATATCCCTGCAGGTCGTTCATAATTTACTTCTTCACTTCCTGGGAAAAATAAAACATAGAATAGGGGTGAGCTCAAATGCCCAGTAAGGATAACAATATAGCGGAAACTTTCATAAATAAGAATAAACATTTAAGGAAATGTATAACTAAAACAAAATCCTTTCAAACATGAACTTTCAACATGGTATGGCATAAATAAAATGAAATTATGCCATTTACTTATTCACATGGATATTCTACTAATCGAATAATCACATGCAAAAATCAATAACCACTTTCATAATGTTGGAATGCATAATGCCAGACTATCATAACCACATAGTCAAGGCCTCGTGCCAAGACTACAAATATGATTTTGCCAAGGCCTTGTGACAAGACACTAGTTTGTCTCATGAGACCCACCGATTCATCGAGGAGCTATAGCGGGCTCCACCCGTCACATATTAAGTCCAATGCATTCCCATATGAAAAGGTTTATACATAACATAAACATTCGTATTAAAACTAGCATACGAAATGTCAATACTTTCACCATAAACCATGAATGGTATAAAAATAGAACATCCACAGTCAAAAAAATCACAAAACCTTCAATATAATATAGAAGTTTTGTATCATAACAAATCAACTTTAAATAAGTGTAAAATCCATCAAAGGATGTTGACATAGATGAAATAAAAATTCATTTTAAAGAAATATCTATTTTTATTTTGAAATCATTTAAGTTCCATATAAAATAAAACATTTTATTTGAAAATATTCTTATAAGCTTGTAAGGGAAGCATTGACGATTTTATAACGGCGGAAAATAACCGCACCCGCCGTATAAGTTAAAAAAAACATTCTTATCTTAATTCTGTCGAAAAGGTTAAAAAGCACCTTGTTTGGAAAACGACGGAAAGATTCCCTTATAAACCTCTTATAAAAAGTCAAACAAGGGTATAAATGACTTTAACCCATATTATTTTAAATATTAAAAATGTTTTGAAATACATTTTGAAGAAACATGGACGTGGATGATAACGAGGTCCGAGTAGATAATTATGTATAAACAACCTCGGATAATGAAGAGATTGCGAAATAAACCCTTACCTTGTACTTTTCTTTGGTTGGGGTAGGTTAACATCCTGTATAATGGTGAAATAATTGTTATTAAATTATAAAATAATCATATAAATTATTATGATATCATATATGATCTTTTAATATTGATTTGATAATAATATCTTAGTATTATCGTTGTTTCGGGTGTGAACTTACTTGTTTTCTTTTGTATGTTTTGTTACGTAAGACATGTTTGTAAAGGATAGGTTGTATATTATTCATATCCAGAATGATATCAAGTATTTAAACATCATTTTTAAATTATCAAATGATAATTATACTTGAATGGATACGATGGAGAATGAATCTTATCGTGTTTGTGGAGACGGTAGTCCGTACGTACGCACGAGCGACAATATCATTCTTTTGATATTAAAATAATATATAAATGGATGTTATATCATATATACCGAATAATTAACATGTTATATTTATTATTTACATGAGTTGCACATCATTATTATACCCATCCAAATAATAATATATTGAATAACAATTACACCACGACGTGGAGACGGTAAGCCGTACGTACGCACGTATGGTGTCATGTTATTCAAAGGGTGGATAGAATACTGAATATGGTTGTACCATATTTATAATAACATCACAGTATATGTGAGATACTGGAGTTATTATTTTAGAATGGTAAGAACAAAGAAAGAAGAATTGGAAGAAGAAAGGAACTTGAAAAGGGGTGGTGAAAACATTACCTCTTCTTCGTGTTCTTCCTTTTGATTTGATCAAAAGGGCTCCTTAGGTTGGCTTTCTGATCAACTAAGGCCTCTAGGTTGTAGTGAGGGAAGTTGGGAGAGTATTTGGTCAGAGTTTGGCCGAACCAAAAGGCTTTGAAGGTGTGAAGAAATGAGAAGGAGTGGTCTCCTTTTATAAGGGAGAGGAGGGGCTCTTTAGGAAAGAGTGAAAGTATTACTTTATAATATAATTATATTCGGTTTATAATGGTCCAAAAATCATTGAGGTCGAAGTTAAGATGACTCATTTTCTAAATAACATCAACCAATAAGAATTGGACAGGTTTTAGATAATATTTTAATCATTATAATCTTATTTATTTAAATGATTTATTAATGAGGTAAACATTGCATCATTATTGTGTCATTAATAATTTAAATTATTTGATGTCTAAAAATTATAAATAAAATATCATTATGTAGGAAATCTTTTTATATTTCTGATGAATATTTATAATTGAAACTCCAACATGTATAACCCTATGTAAAAATTGTTCTTCTAAAAGATGTAAGCTTATGCCATTTTTATTTTTATTTTAACTTTATTAATATAATGTGTCCCTACCACATAAAAGTGGCTCCAAGGGGTCCCCAAATCGACCCAAGGATGCCCATGGTCGGGTATGTGTCCACCAATAAGGTTAGGACACGTTTTAGGGTAATTTTGTATTATTATAATATTATTTTTTAACCCTTATTTACCGGATTTACCCTTTAACCATGGTAAATAAAATATTTACCGCAGTAATTATTCTAAATGTGTAAAAATAAAAGTTACCTATTTACATAATTTGGAAATCCTAATTCCAAATATGTAATCCATTTTTCCAAATTCAAAACACATAAGTGGAAGAAATTAATTTAAAATTAATTCCCGTTGTTAAAATAAAAAGTGTGTTTTTAAGAGATAATAACTATCAAAAGATTGACACTTGTTTATGTCTGGTTTAATTGTGAAATTATGTCCAATGACAAACATTAAATTAAATGGTAAAAATATATTATAAATATACTTTAAAACCACTCAAATTCATAAATTATAAATATTAATTATTTTTATTAAAAAAGTTGATTTTAATTAAAATTTAGTAATTTTCACTATTCATCAAAATATAAAAGTTATCCAAAAAGTACCAAAATTTCACCCTAGGCTAATTTCAATATTCCGAATCCAAAAATGAAGTCCATTTTGAAATATAAAATATATATGATTTCAAAATGTAGGTATTAATATTCACAACGGCTAGTTTAATTAGTTGTGGTGTGTGTTAGAACTCGAGGTTGCGTACAACACACGCTATCGCATTATTCGAAGGGAAACGTACCGTGGAAGCTTGGGGTGTTACAGATGTTATCTCCATGGAAGGGTGTTATATAATTCGCTAGGAAGGGTAAATTGAGTCTCAGGTACGTTGGTCCATTAGAAATTCATGAATGCATTGGAGTTGTGGCTTATCATTTGGCAATCCCTCCAAGTCACTTCAAAGTTCATGATGTGTTCCATGTATCACTGTTGAGAAAATATATGCAAGACCCAATGTATGTACATACCTATGTGGAAATTGAACTAGAACCTGATCTGTCTTATTGTGAAGATCCTAACAAGTTCTTGATACAATATAACAAGTGCTGAGAAACTAGAAAAATCATCTAGTAAAAGTTCTATGGAGAAACCATAAGATGGAAGAGGCAATGTGGGAACCTGAGGAACATTTGATGAAAAAACACCCGAATCATTTTATGTAGTGATATTCTAGAAATTTCATGGAAGAGATTATTTTAAGGAGGGGAGAATGTAACACCCCAATCTTCTACAATATGTTTTCTTTTGAATAATTCAGTAGTTTGCATTGTACGCAACTTGGAGTCTTAACACACCATGAACAATCAAACTAACCGTTATTAGTAGTAATAACCACCTTTTGAAATTTTATAATTTTTTTTCAAAATGGACTTCATTTTTTAATTTGGAATATCAAAATTATCTTAGGGTGAATTTTTGGTATCTTTTTGAAAACTTTCAATTTTTGACGAATAGTGAAAAGCACTGCATTATTTTTTCAAACTAACTTTTTATTTACATAATTAGTTATGTTATTTTAATTTCTGTTTTCTCAAAATAGATACATAATAACAATATATGTTCAATGTAATTCATTAGAGTCATTTTATAATATGTTTATATATATAAAATTTTATTTAACTTTTTACTTTCTTCTACCCTCCTTCTAGGAGAATTTACAAATTTTCATAAAATGTAATATTACCATTTCTGTGAGTTGAATTTCAAAAATCCGAGGGAAGTAAAATTTTGTTCAATAAGATTAAAATAATTTTTGATTAATAGTAACTTTTGACTTTTATTTACCATGGTTAATAGTAAAATGGGTAATTAAGGGTAAAAATGATATTATAATTGACCTAACACATATCCTAATTCTATTGGATAAGTGTAATTCGACCAAAAAATCCTTAGGAATAAAATATGATCCTTTTGGTCCACTTGAATTTGATTAGGACATTTATTATTATTTTATTTAATGAAGAGTTAAAAGAGTTAAATTCATAGTTTAATAACTAAACAATTTTCAATATAGGGTTACAGACAATATAAATTAAACAATAAATCTTAATTAGAATGATAAAAGGATTTCCTACATAATTTTATTTTATTTATTATTTTTAGACAATAAATAATTTAATTTATTTATGACACAATGATGATGTAGTAATTACCTAAATATGAAATATTAAACTAATTGATATTATAAATATCAAAATAAATGTAAATTGAGACTTTAGATGATTTCCACTAATTTTATAGGTTAATATGACATGTTAGGTTTTATTAAATAATAAATTTTCCAAGTGAAAATGTTTTTATGGATTTCAAAAAAATCAAATACTAAATTGTGTTAAAATTGACACAATAGAGGTTTTAAAACAAATACTATATTATTAATTGATAAATTATTCTTGAAAGTCAAAGGATCAGCCAAAGGACTTAGATAATGTTATATATATTAATAATGAACCAGTAGGTTTTCACTTGGATTATTATAGTATGTTTATTAACCATAAAAAAAATACAAAGAGACATAGTAAATATCAAAATATTTAACTAAGAGTTAAATGTAAAAGATGAGCTTAATATGGTGACATAAACCTGTCCAAAAATCTATTGGTTGAGAGTTTTTCGACCCATACCCACCTTATCCTAGAAATAAATCATTTTGGTGCCATTTAAAAACAAAAATAATTTTATTATAAAATAATATTTAATGCTTTTCCTAAAGTGACTCTCATCTCTCTTATAAAAGGGAACATACACTTATCTTAATTTCACACCTATAAAGCCATTTTTCTCAGCCAAATCCTTCAAAAATATCTTCCCAACATTCTTCACTTAGTCCTAGAGTCCTTCCTTTGGTCAAAAAGCTAAACTAAGGAGCCCTTTTGATCAAATCAAAAGGAAGAACCCGAAGAAGAGGTAAATATTTCATCACCTCTTAAATGTTCTTTTCTTCTTCCACTATAAAGTAATAAATCCAATATCTTCTATATAATGTGATGTTATTTTAAAAACTTTACAACCATATTCATTATTCTATCCATCACATGAATGAAAAAGTCACTATATGTGTGTATGTATGACTTACTGTCTCCACGCCGGGCTGTAGTTTGTTATGCAAAGGCTTCATTATTTGAATGGGTATAATAATAAGTATAAATAATGTAATTAATAAATATAACATGTGAATGATTCAGTATATATGATATAACATCTAATTACAAACTACTTCACCATGAATATAATGATATTGTCGCTCGTGTGTACGTACGGATTACTGTCTCCTAAAAAGCGATGAGATTAATTCACCATCATAATCATTCAAGAATAATTTGCATTTTATGATTAGAAATAGTGTTTATGAAAATATTATAATTTTGTATATGAATCAAATACATCCTATCCATAAAATACATGGCTTACGTAACCAAGAATATAAAGGAAAACCAATTAGTTACCACCCGAAACTATGAAACTACTAAAATATAATTAACAAAGAAATATTATAAGACCATATATGATATCATATTTTTGTATATGATTGATGTATAATTTAATAACAATGTTTTAACTATTATACATGATATTAACATACGATCGACTAAGGAAAATTACAAGGTAAGGGTTAATTTCACAATCTCTTTATTATCTGTGGTTGTTTTTATGCAAGAATATACTGGGACCTCTTTATCATCCACATTTGTGTTTTCTTAAAAATGTATTTCAATTTTTTTTAATATTTAATAGAATGTGGGTTAAATTCATTTATAACCTTATTTGAACTTTTATTTTTTGAATGGAATCTTTCCATCATTTTCCAAACAAGTTTCCTTATGACCTCTTAAACAAAATTAAGGTAAGAATGTTTTTTTAACTTATATAGAGGGTGTAGATATTTTCCACCATTATAACATCGTCGAATCTTCCCATACAATATTTTTATAATATTTTCAAAATAAATTATTTCTTCTATAATTATGTAAATCTTAAATAATTTCAAAATTTAATGAGTTATTTCTCTCAAAAAGTTTTGATTTCATCTATGTCAACATCATTTGATAAAATTTATAGTTGTTTGAAGTTGATTCATTATGATAAAATTATTCCATATTGTATTTACGATTTTTTGATATATTCAACTATGGATGTGTTATTTTAATAACATTGAGGTTTTATAGTTAAAGTATTGACATTTTGTATGCTAGTTTTAATATGAATGTTTATGTTATGTTTCAAACTTTTCAAATGTGGAATATATTGGACTTAGTATGTAATGGGGGGAGCCCGATATAGCTCCTTGATGCATCAGTAGGTCTCATGAGACAATTAGACATGGAATTGGCTGAGGCCTTTCACTATTTGATATATGGTTTTGGTTGAGGCCTAAACCATTTTTAGACGTCTTGGTTGAGGCCTTGAAAAGATGTTTCAGAAAGTCTGACATTATACATTCCCTCAATATAAAAATAATAATGATGGTTCATGGTGTCATTCAACTAGTATAATTCCCATAACTATGTTTTATTATGGAATTATTTACTTAACTCATATTCCAGCCATAAAGTGTTCATGTTTATTATTTCTAAAGGCATGTGTTTTCAATTATTCAACATGCCTAATGTTTATGGTATCTTTTGTTGTACTTATTAATCTTACTAATAATTTTATCTCACCCCTTTCTTATGTTTCATTTTCCAAGGATATGAAGAAGTTAGTTATGAGTGACTTTCAGTCATAATCGAGGAGGGTTGGATGTTTCTAATAGAATAAATTAGTATTGTATTTCTTCTCAAGTTATAATATTAAACTTAAGTATGTATCTTGTTTTCAATAATACTAAACTGTTTGTTCTTTCAAGATATGATTCCTTGTATCATGCCAATGCTATGTAATAGAGCACCAAATCTGGGTAACTGGGGTCAGGGCGTTACATTTCATATCATTAGGAAATCAATAAAATACTTTATTAACTCAAATTGATAGTATATTATATATCCTATATATAACGGTTCACATATTTTCATCATGGAATTTTTAAATTTATATTTTTGAACCTTAAATATTGAATTTTTTTTACATTTGTTAAGGTTAAATAATCATAATGTGGGGTTTAAAACAAAATAAAAGGATTAATATGACACCAACCCTAGAATAGATTCCATAGGATGAATGTATTCAAAACGTTTTTATCATTATCCTCAAATATATGAAATTTTTTGTCCATTTTAAATGGTTTAGGTACATTTTTTATATAAATAATTCATGTATTAGGATGATTTTCACCCACACCATATATAAAAGGAAACCTCTTCTTCTCCCTTCCTCAATGCACATTAACCATTAAGTTCTTCTATGATCTATATTAATACCCATATAGGTTATCTATAAACTTGTTAGAGCTTTATATATTCTCCGATGTCCTTCTTAATAAGGCTTAAGATTTAATCCAAAGTAGTATTTAAAAAGATTAATAGTTAGAGAAATTGTGAAATTACCCGAGACAATAAGGGATTTTACATAACAATTTACTTTAATTGAGAATTATACCATTTTCCCCACAAATGTTTTTTAGTGTATATACTTATATATGAATTTATTTTAACATTAAATTTATGAATATTATTCAGATTAAAAGTCTATTTAAAGCACTCTTATTCAATATTATTTTTATTTTAATGTCACCAGTGTGGTAATTGATTTTCATTCAAAACCATTTTAATGTTTTATATTCTTCATAACTCTTCTCCATGTCAATGGTCATCCAATATTTCAAGAATTTTATTGTTTATGTTTCCCATTATGTTAATTTTAATTTACATCATCTTTAAAAATTCATTATAAATGATAAAATGGAATATTTCTAAATGATTTCTATATGACTCAATTTTTAATTTTTTCAAATGTGTGAAAATAATGTTATATTATAAGATATATAAAATAAATAATTTTTATAACCATCATGACCATTATTTTAATGGATATATACTTTATATGTTTCCAGGATTAATTTAATATTTACGAAATTCCTCAATAGTATAGCAATTTTCCTTTAAAATTTTATCAAAAGAAAAAGATATTTTTCACTTTATTTAAATGTAACAACTGGATTTTATTTTAAATTAACTTCTAGTTTTATCAATATAATTTGATGGATAATTTTATTTATGGGGGATATATTGAAATGATACCATAATACTTATTTATTTTTATAGCTTGTGACCATGTTGATATATTTATTAGAAATGGAATATATGAGAATTTAATATTCTAGTTTTTCCATATGGATACTTACATTGATTAAATATTTTTACAATTTTCATTTTTTAATATAATGAATGTATTTAAAATATTATTTGATATTTATGGATTGGTTATATATATCCCTATGATTCATTAGTAGGTCTCCTAAGAAAAGCTATCAAGTATATTTTGTTCTTACTTATGAAATTATTTAGGATTTATTGCCATGGGGATTTAATGGTATGACTGTTATTACTTGGGAAAAGGATTTGGATATCTCATTATAATATCTGAAATTATTCATTCCATCATTATAAAATTATTTACTATTATTATTGTCCTTGTATGTATTTCATTTTATAGTTGTTGATGGATTTTATATAAATCAATTTATTTTATAAGAAAATAAAAGAAAAATTAATTTTAAAAAATCATTATGATCTCCCATGGTTAAAAGGAATTTGTTTTTCATGAAATTATTTTATGTTTTCCAGAAATTTGAATGAAATATTATTTTTCCTTTTATGTTTTCTTATGATATGTTTTAAGATAAACTATTGGAAAAAATATTATTTTAATATTACTAGATTATTTAGAACAATATTTTTTATTATAAGAAAAGTAAAACAACCTTATTATTTTTCTTGAATTTGAAATTGATTAATGGGATTACAATATTTTTATACCATGTATTTATATATTTTTCTCATCACAAAATTTATAACTATTTTTTTGGCAATATGAATGTATAGGAACTAAATCAATTTCTCTCTTTCTATTATAAAGATCCGTCTTAATGGAAGAAAATGTAATTTTAATTAACTATTTGTTTCAATATAAGAATCATTTTTAGTGAATGAAATGGACATTGCATAAAAGTATCCACATTATTTTGTAAGGGTTTTATATTTCTGAATTTTTATAAATTCACTAAAACTTTATGCCAAAAATATTTTAAAAGGTAATGTAGTGGGAACATTTTTCTAAATCATGTAATTACGTGTTTTTTTAAGTTAAAGGATGTTAAATTTTGTATCTAATGAATGTTTAAGATAATTTTAGAGTTTTATATGATATAGATTATAATAAATTAATAATATTTTGTAAAATCATTGGTCAATAAGTCTAAATCTTATCATGAGTTTGATGGAATAGATAAAAATAATTTAGACTTATATGATTATATTTTTTGATGATTAAGTGTATTTTAGGAGACAATTAAGGGATAGAACCCTCAGATATTGTATTCATTTTAGTGACAATTTTATTTGTGGAAAAAAGCTTCTATATTTTTTTGAAATATTTTTAATGTTATTGATAACCATTATGGTTAATATTATCATTGATGATAAGGTAAATTTTGTAAATTGGATAAAATTGTCATTACATTTTTGGAATATATAATTTATCTCACAGATAACTATGGGATCAAAGAATTAGAAGGTGACTACATTGTTTTTTTTAATTTTCAAAAAAGTTGACATATGTTTTATCTTATAGATTATAATGTGATTAAATTGGAATATGTTTTTTTTCTAATAATGGATTTTATTTATAAATAAAATATCTATTATTATTTAGAATCATATATGATTTTATTATAACTACATGGAGTTTAAAACATGTTATTGGAAATATTAATTTATTTATATTTTATGATTTTGTAATATTCATTTTTTATTTTAATTTATGATATATTAAATTTTTTACCCATAATTTCTAAATTTATTACAAATAAGTGAAATAATATATCAAATTTAATGGGATTTAGCTATTTAAGGAATATTTTGAATAGTTTTAAAGTTATTTTCTTATATAATATTTTAGATTAAACTTTGGGTGTTATTTTTGAGGCTTTAGAGATTAATATAGTGTATTTTTATATGAAGGTTTATTCATATAGGATATTAACATAACATGGCTTCCTAATTTTTTGGTTTAACTAATGGATAGGAATATAATAATTAAACTTCCATCCATTTTAGTTTATTATGATCCATTAGAGGTTGAATTTGGTTCCACGAGAATTAATAATTAATGATTATCATTATGATTCCCATAGAAGGATGAAATCTTTCTTATATAATAGAAAGGAATAATTTATGAATTTTTTTCACATTATCTACCCTAATGTTAAAGGAATTCCTCAAAATCAAGAAAACAAAATGAAAATATATTGAGTTTTATGTTAAATGTTACAATCATCTACAAAATAATGTTTTCAGGAAAACATTTATAAAGATGAGTCATATAGAGGTACATTAACAATTAGTTTCCTAGTATTGACCAATAAATTATTGTTTTGGATAAAATCTACATAGTTTTATATCACCAAGTTTTGATAAATTCCTTCTGATAGATTAAAATCTCAATTTCGGAGAAAAATATTAACAAGGTGGAAAATTTTACAACATAATAAGTAAATTTAAAATTCAATATTAAATAGTACTATGTCCAATATCATATATCATAAACAACACTAAGCCTAAATTAATTGTGGTATACTATAAACATATTATTATTTAAATAAGAACCTTAAAACTAAGCCATTAGTGATGCTGGTTTTAATATTATTATCTTCATTATGAAATATATAAATAGAATGTTTTTCATCATATACATTTAAAAAAATATTTGAAATACGAACTACATTTCAAATAATGTCAAAAAAGATTAATATAATTATTTTTTCTAAAAAATATTCTTTAGGAAAAAAGTAGTTTTTAACCATATAATTTTTTTAATCACCTTATATGAATGATTTTAATGAAATTTATAGATCATACATTTTATAAAATAAATTTACATTCATCTAATGGTTGTTGGTTTATAATAAAATTGAATAAATTCATTTTATACTTTAAAAAATAAATTTTCTTCAAAAATAATATTTATTTCCATTTATGAATTGATAATATAACTAATTTTTTAAAATATCAGAAATTTTATTTGTTAAAAAATAAAATATTTTCTAAATAATTATTTAAAAAATATTCTTTTGGAATTTGATTTTGGATTTTTTTGAAATTATTTATTCTTAAATAAATCATGAATTTTTTGATCCCTACAATATTTTAATTTTAATTTCATTAAATCATGTAATTTAACTATTTAAATATATATTTTTTTATTTTGTTTCAACGTAAAAAAATACCCATTTGATAAAATAATATAAAATTAATTTTATATGAATAAATTTTACATTTTATATTGCTGTATGTTTAGTTGTATTCTTAAAAAACATTTTTTATAATGAACGAGTTTTTTTACATTTTTAAAACATATATTAAAATTATTTTTGTCAAATTATAGAAATAAAATATTATAAATTGATTCCAAATTTTGAATTATTATATTCAAATTATATAATAATTTTTATTTCATTTTTAGTCATAATGAAAATTAAAAATGGAAATATTTTATCACGACATTAAAGAGTAAAATGTATTAAATGAGGTTAAAAATATGTGTTGATGTCTCAAAATCAATCAAACAGTTGTATTTATTTAATTTCCTGAGTTTATTTCTTCCAAAAAATTTCAGTAAGAACCTGGGTTTTGAGCCTATGAGACTTTGAATTTTTTCTTGATGTTCTTCTAGAGCAGGGCATTCAGATGGCGTTTGATTCCGAGCCCTAGTATGACCGGAATTAAATTTTAATTACATTCACACTGGACGTGCCAAATAAATAGAATACCTCCAAAATGGTTTTTTGGATGGAAAATTTGATGTCACCATTGAGTCCGAAGGGTGCTGTTTACCGTAGGAGGTGTGTAACTTTCATGGGCACGACCCTTTTGTGGAAAACGCCACCAGGGGATTTTTCGTAATTTAGCGGCCTCTAGTGTGGGCCTTATAACCACTGAACGAAGGACCATATTAATATTCTGAGACCACTGTTGTGCTCAAAATGTGGATTTACCCTTGGAGAGGCCTAACCTCAACCCCGTCAAGAGTTCGGTTATGGGCCCAATAGTGGGTGTTTAAAATTAATTAAATTTTAATTAATTTTCCCTATATAAACACATCCACCCATATCCTTCCCCCATTTGTGTTCTCTAGATGAAGCTCCCAACAACAACTCCCCTCCACTTCCTTCAAGCTCCAACTCCTCCCTAATAAGGTGTTTTTGGTTCTGGCGAAGCCAGATCGATCATGGAGCGTCGAGCTACGCCATGCGAGGTAGGCATCGTTGCGTTTCTATTTTTATTTTATAAATCTTCTTTAAACTAAATTTATAGAATCTAAATCCTATTTAATTATCAAACTAAGGCACTATTTAAATAGGGCTCTATCTGAGATTTTCAACGTTTTTTTCGGATCAAAATTATGAGTCCCGGGGTGTCCGAGGTGACCCCGGAAAGTTTTCCAGCCAAGAACCCCATTTTCCTGTGGTTCTAGGGCGGTCTGGCGGGCGACGATGGCGGTGCGGGCTCCCCAGGTGGAATAATGGGCTCCACAGGAAATGGAACTGCTCTTTGGTGGTCGGTTCCGGTGAGCGGGATAGTGGCCCGGTGGTCCAGGTCGCGGGAGGGTGTGCAGGTTTGCTTCGCCGATCAGCGTGCGGCGCGAGACTGAGGTCATCATGACCCCATGAGTAGACCAAGACACGTGAATGAAGGGTCTCATGGAAAAGTGCCGTACTTGATTAAGCCGGTCTGGGTGAAGCGGTACGGCCTGCATGGTGAACCGCGAGCCACAGTGGACTGGGCAGTCTGGGCGGCTGAGCCGCGGACCACCGGTTTAAAGGGGTGGACCGGCCAAACAGGGCCGGCCCACCCCGTCTCCATCCATTGGCGTTAAAGCCCATCTAACTCTCAAATCGAGTATCGTATTTGAATTCTGTCAATGGAAACACGATTCTTGGATTGATACGGGTGTTTTGAGATGTTCTCTAGAATTTTTAATTCCCGAGACAGGGACTCAGTGGTGCGACACGTCAGTTATGTGTTATTTAGCGCCTAGCCGAGAATATTGTATCAGATGGCACGAGCACATCCGGAGTCCGTTTTAGGCAGCGTCGGTAACATTGTGACCCTGGCACCGAGATGAGGATTTCCAAGGGTGGTTTCAGGAGTTGAAGCTGAAGTTGATGTGTGGTCCCCACATGTCATCTTTCAAGCTGCGTGCATCATTTGCAACTTTTTCATCAGATGTCCATTCGAGGAAAATGAATAGTTGATATGGTGTGTTTTTCTGAGATCATCGCGATGGAGTAGTTTTCCCAACCATTGTTGGGATAGAGGTGTGGGCCCCACAAGATGTTGTATGTGCATAAAGCGGCGTTGACCAATTTTTTCGTCAAGAGTCCATTTCAAGCGAGTAAATAGTCTATCTCGCTTGTTTTTCAGGGAGGATTTCCAAGGTCTAATCTGTTTGGGAATGTGGAGCCTTATTTGAGATCTCATTAAATGTGGGAAAATGAAAGGGCGTCGGTCGGAGGTTCTTTTGACACACTACGAACCAACACACATTAGCAATGTTAGTGAAACCCAGTGATGGCATGGGAAGTGTGGAGTTGTCAGACCAGTTCATGGTTTAACCTTTAGTAGGGATGGGCATTGGGTTACCCACTGACATATCAGGGTTTACCCTCTAGCGGGGCTGGGCAGTGGGTTACCCATTGACCTTAGGGTTTACCCACCAGCGGGGCTGGGCAGTGGGTTACCCGTTGACCTTAGGGTTTACCCACCAGCGGGGCTGGGCAGTGGGTTACCCATTGACCTTAGGGTTTACCCTCCTGCTAGTCTTGACAGTGGGTGACTCGACAACCTCTTAGAGTTTACCCACCAGCTGTAGTGGGTAGTGGGTTACCCGTTGAATTATTTCAGACTTAGCCTTTTCTATGAGGCTAGTCTGTGACATTTCTCCGTGATTACCGGATCGGGACTCTTTGTTGTATGGTTCAGCAATGAGATAGCTATGACGTGCAGGACATTTGGGCATTAATGATGGATATCCATTGAACTGTTATAGAATTTTCATGGGATGATCTTAGAAATGGAGATCCCATTATAAACATGTTTGGGTTTCTTGTTGAGCATATATATACATACACCCTATTTTTTTTCTCACTCCTTGGGTTCAATTACTCTCTTTCTATGAACGAGCGTAGAGGGCACAAGAGCTTGGGCTGCGTACTGGGGTTGCAGTGGAGTTTTCTGGTGTGGGAATCTCTAGTTGTTTAAATTTGTTTACTTGTTTCCAGGTTGTGGCGCCATTCGGTTTGGGCGCATGTTTTTCTCTTTTTCTATTCTGTTTCCTTGTTAGTACTTATTCACACATTACTTGTTCTATATAGAAGTTGATGCATGAATGTGGTTGGGTTATAGTTTTTTTGTCTTATGGTTTCATTTTTTTACTCTACACTTCTGCATTGAGTGGGATGTGTGTGAGTACAGGTACATAGGTGAAGGCCTCCCCGAGATCATTACGCCTTCAACACTTGTCCCCAGCCCCTGACCTATGGAGGCAGGCTTGGGGTAGTTGTAGATCGAGACTGGTAGGGTCCGGTCATGACAATGTTGTATCAGTGGATGGTTCTTTCTTTGGGGTGTTGTTCGGAATTCTTTAAAAAGGAATTGGTTGGGATTTAGGGAAATAGTGTCAATGTGTCTCGAGAGAAGCTCTCAGGCAAGGGAGCCTAGTTATGGTACGTGCAGCCGACATATCCATTCACTAGGACCCAGATAACCCACTTGTCGACTCGGAATGTTGAGACATTTGTTGAAAGGAACTTTGGAAAATGAATCTGGTAGGATTGAGTCTATGAGGTTCATTTTTGATTCAGCTCCCATTTGTGATTACTATTATATATATTCTCATCTGATCGCAGTAATCCTTGATAATTTTCAGGATGCCCCCATGACACCGGCCAGCTAGGTTAACCTCTCCAGTTCGTGACAATGACCTGTCGAGCGATGAGGCATCAGTTCAGGGACCCTCACATGATCCACATCCACCTAGTGGTTAAGTAGTAGCCCCTACATCTGGAGAGCATGCTTAGTACCCGAAGCACATGCCGAGTTTGAGTGTAGGCTGAGTGTGCTTCGAGACTTCCAGCGTCAGCAGCCGTAGAAGTTCTGTGGGGACCCGGATCCCTAGGTAGTGGAAGACTTACTAGAGTCTTTGGAATGACTTTCTAGGTTGGTATGGACACCAGAAGACCAGATGGTATCCCTAGCTGCCAGCTGTTTCCTCAGGACAACCTGGTGTTGGTGGGGGTTGGTTACGCAGACCCACGATGAGTCATCTCTCACGTGGGATAGCTTCCAGTAGCTCTTCCGGGAAGAGTAATCCTCCTCTTGTTTACACTCTATTAAGATTCAGGATCTTCTGAAGCTGAAGTAGGGGGGATGACCAAGTACCATTACTTATCCCAATATACCGATCTGACATGCTACTCGCAGGATATGATCCATGATAGTTACTTTCAGGCACGGAAGATTGAGCATGGTCTTCGCAGGGAGATCTGTGCTAGTGTAGTTCCCCTATGCATCCCTACTTATTCCAGGGTGCAAGAGTGGGAGGTTGTGACTTTGGTCTTCTTGGATGCAAGATGCCAGCTGACAGGGCCTTGCAGTGGCCACTTCAGAGCAGAGTCTTCGATAGCAGTCAGGCAGTAGAGAGCATAGACTCAGTCGAAGAGACCCTTTTGTGAGCAGACTCAGGGGAAGGGTCGTACCCCACAACAACACCGTAGGGAACCTAGATAGTCAAGAGCTATCCATTTCATTTCTTGTGATAGGTAGGGTCACCAAGCATAGGACTACCTGACCAGTCATACAGAGCAGTCATGGAAAGAAGTGGGCGCATCGTAGTGCAAAAGGCAACGCGATGACCATGGATCTCCCAGGTGAGGATAGGGTGGTCCTCAGGGAGGTGGTGTAGGCAGAGTGTCAGGACCGTGAGGTGGGGGATGGTGGTTTGAGATCCTTCCACAACCACAATTGGTCGGCCCACGCCAGGCTCAGTGAGCTGGCGGTAGGGGCCGCAGGCAGCTTTGGGCTATGGGTGTTCATGGCCCCCAGCACACGAGATGGTCCGAGGTACGATTTGTGTTTACTCTACACTTTCTTCGGTACTAGTAGACATAGGAACAAACCCCTATTTTATATTGATACTTTTGGTAAGGGATTTGGATCTCCCAGTAGAGGGCCTGACACCTGCGCTTAGCCTCAAGGTTCTTACAGGAAGTGCATCATTAGTGACCTTTGTTTGTAGACAGTGCAATCTATTGTTTGGAGGAGAGAGATTCATGTGGGACCTACTAGTCATCACTATGGAACCTAATGAAATCATCCTGGGAATGGATTGGCTTTCTATGGTTCATGCCCAGATCAACTTTCATCAGAGATGAGTCAGATGAGTGCATTCTGGTGGGACGAGGTTCACCATCCACGGTAAGTGAGACGTCGTGGTAGAGAAGACGGGTACTCTGAGTAGGAGAAAACACCCTTTGTTTCACCAGTTGGTGATCATGGATCTTGGAGTAGAAGACTCTATAAGAACATGGATCCCTACCATTGTAGAGGACTACATGGATGTTTTTCCCGAGGATGTCCCAAGACTACCTCCAATGCGGGAGATGGAGTTCTGCATTGACTTGAATCTGGGGACTACCCCAATATCTTATGATTCTTATTGGATGACACCCACAGAGCTTCAGGAGCTACAAATACAATTTGAAGACCATTGTGAGAAGGGATTCATCAGGCCCATTGTGTCCCCCTGGGGAACTCCAGTTTTGTTTGTGAAGAAGGCAGATGGGAGCCTACGACATTGTGTGGATTATCGTCACCTGAATCAGGCCAGTATAATATCATGTACTATTTAACGAGGATTAATGACCTATTCGAACAGTTTATTGGTGTAAAGTGGTTATCCATGATTTATCTTCAATTCGGATACCACTAATTGCATGTTCGTGAGGCTAATATCCCAAAGTAGGGTTTTTTGTCGTTATGAGCATTACTAGTTTCTTGTGATGCCCTTTGGCGTGATGAATTCCCCTATCATCTTCATTTATTTGATGAAATAGATTTTCCAACCATACATTGACCAGTTTGTGGTTTTTTTATTGACGACGTACTCATCTACTCTGTGATAGAGGAGAAACATGCAGAGCATTTGAGGATGTCCCTAGACTTACTTCGGGAGCACTAGATATATGAGATGCTCTCAAAGTGTCAGTTTTGGATTAATGAGGTTCACTTTCTATGGCATGTCATTTTAGAACCAGGTTTAGCCATAGATCCCACTTTGATAAAGGCAGTTCTTTCTTGGGATCCACCTAAGAATGCGTCTAAGGTGTGGAGCTTCCTTTGTTTGTCAAGGTACTACAAGAGGCTTGTGGAAGATTTCTCCAGGATTGATGCCTTTTTGACCACATTGACATGGAATGGACGACTATTCACTAGGACTGATCAGTGCGAGAAGGCCTTCAAGGAGTTGAGGCAGAGGCTAACTAGTGCTCCAGTGTTGAGGATACCAGTGGAGGTCGTTGAGTTCGTGGTATACTCCGACACTTTAGTAGATGGGATCAGGTGCGTGCTGATGCATCAGTGGGAAGTGATTGCATATGGGTCGAGGTAGATGAGGCCCATGAGTAGAATTATATGACTCATGATATGGAGCTGACAGGGGTGGCCTTCGCCTTGAGGTTATAGAGACACTACTTTCTGGGTGAGAATTTTTTGGTCTACTCAGACCACCAGAGCCTCAAGTACATCTTCACTTAGAGGGATCTGAATCTGAGGTAGAGGCGCTGGCTGGAGTTTTTGCTGGACTATGATTTTGAGATAGTCTACACTCTAGGTAAGGGAAATATAGTAGAAGATTCTTTTACCAGGAAGTCCCATGCTCGTCTAATGCGAGAAGCTATAGAGCAGTTGGCTTCCCCACAACTAACCTTGGGGGAGCAAGAGGGTACTGCTTTTCTGCAGTCGATGATGTTGACTCCTTCATTCCATGAGTGTGTCAGAGAGTCGCAGCTGGGGGATATCGACAGTGAGGTACTGCGTGATCAGATATCCATGAGTGACACACCGGATGGGTATTCTGAAGGAGGGAATCATGAGATCATATTCCAGGGGCGAGCTATAGTACCAGTGGAGATGAGGGATGAGGTGATGTGGGAATTCCACACATCCCCCTTAGATGTACATCCTAGTGTGGGGAATATATACAAAGACCTTCAGTAACATATTTGGTGGTCTGGTATGAAGCAGAGCGTAGCTGAGTTCGTTTCTCAGTGTCTTACCTATCAGCAGGTGAAAGAAGAGCATCAGGTTTTGGCTGGGTTGCTGAAGCCCCATGATATCTCGTAGTGGAAGTGGGATGGCATATCTATGGACTTCATCACAGGTATTCCACGCATAGAGAATGGCCATGATTCCATTTGGGTGATAGTGGACTGACTCACGATGTTAGTGCACTTCCTTTCCATTAGCGAACATTGCTTGGTTGAGTGTCTAGGGTAGCTTTACATTCAAAAGATCGTCCACCTTCATGGAGTACCGTCAATGATCGTCTACAAAGGTGACGTGCGGTTTAAATCAAAATTTTGATGAGGCCTGCAGGAGGCATTTAGGACTCAGCTGCGGATCAATACAGTTTTTCATCCCCAGACATTTGGGAAGACCGAGTGCACTGTCCAGGAGTTAGAGGATATGCTTCGGGCCTGCGTGTTAGACATCGGCCTAAGGTGGGGGGATCACCTACCCTTGGCGGAGTTCGTGTATAAAAATAGTTACCACTCTACTATTGGCATGACACCTTTTGAGGACCTCTATGGGAGACCCTGCAGGTCACCATTGTGCCAGACAGAGGTTGGGGAGACCTCATTTGTGGGCCCAGAGTTGGTGCGGGCAACGACGGAGAAGGTGCAGATCATTCATGAGCGGATGAGGACAACTCAGAGCAGACATAAGTCCTAGTAGACCATCGTCATAGGCCTTTGGAGTTCCATCAGGGGGACCATGTCTTTTGGAGATTCTCCTCGTGAAACGAATCATGGAGGTTCGTCCAGGGTGTCAAGCTATCACCAAAGTTCATCAGGCCTTTTGAGATCACGTGTAGGGTTGGCAAGGTTTCCTACCATCTTTATATACCCCCATAGCAGGAGAGAGTACATGATGTCTTCCACGTGTTGCAGTTGAGAAAAAAGGTTCATGACCCCATGCACATCATCGACTGGGGAGAGATGGTAATTGAGTATGGATCCACTTTTGCAGAGCACTTGGTGGCAATTGAGGACTGGTTGGAGCAGACTATGCGTGGATGGACCATTCCTTTGGTTCGAGTGTTGTGGCAGTAGGAGAGGGTGTAGGAGAGCACCTGGGAATGAGAGAGCCAGATGCTGGTTCAGTATCCCGAGTTGTTTTTGTAGTTTTGTTTTTTATGGAAGAAACAATTGATGGAGGTAATGATGTAAGAACCTGGATTTTGATCCAGTGAGACTTTTAATTTTTTCATGATGTTATTCCAGAGCAAGGCGTTTAGACGGTGTGTGATTACAAGCCCTGGTGTGGGTGGAATTAAATTTTAAGTGTATTCACACTAAAATTGGTAAATAAATAGAATAACCCTGAAATAGTTTCTCGGATGGGAAAACTGAGTGCAATATTGAGTCTAGATAGTGTCGTTTACCCCAGGTGGTGTGTAACATTCATGGGTGCGACCCTTCTGTGGAAAATGCTACCAGGTGCATTTTCATAATTTAGCGAGCTCAGGTGTGAACATTATAACATCTGAACAGAGGCTCAGATTACGATTATGAGACCACTGTTGGGCTCAGAATGAGGATTTTACCCTATGAGTGGCTTAACGTTGACCCTGTCGAGAGTTCGAGTATGGACCCACGGGTGGGTCTTTAAAAAAAATTAAATTTTAATTCATTTTCCCTACATAAACACATCCACCACCCTCACCTTCTCCCATTTGTGTTCTCTGGAGGAATATCCCAACAAGAACTCCCCTCCCCTTCTTTTAAGCTCCACATCCTCCACATCAATGCATTTTTTTTCTGGTGAAGGCAGATCGATTGGGGAGCGTCGGGCAATGCCCTGCGAGGTAGGCATCACTGCCTTTCCATTTTAATTTTCTACATCTTCTATAAAATAAATTTATAACATTGAAATGCTATTTAATTATCGAGTGAAGGAAATATTTGAGTAGGGCTTGATCTGATATTTCCAATGATTTTTCAGATAAAACTTTTGAGTCCTGGGGTGTCCGGGATGACCCATGGAAGGTTTACGGCTAAGACCCCCATTTTCCGATGGTTCCAGGGCGGTCTGGCAGCTCTGCACGGTGGTCTGGCTGGAAAAGGTGGCGGCGCAGGCTCCCCAGGCGGCAACACGGGCTCACCAGGCGGCATTGAGACTCCTTAGTGGTTGGCGTGGGAAAGTGGGATGATGGCCTGGTGGTCCGGGCCGTAGGAGGGCATGCTGGCCAGCTTTTCCAATTAGCATGCGACGCGAGGCTGGGGTCATCTCTACCCCAGGAGTAGTCCGAGACCTGCAAAATGCGGGTCCCGTGAAAAAGTTCCATATTGACATAAGCTTGTCCAGGTGAAGCAATGCGGTCCACGGGGTGAAATGCGGGCCGCGGTGGACCGGGCGGTCCGGGCGGCTGAGCCGCAGACCGCCGGTCTAAAGGGGTGGACTAACCGAACCGGTCCGGCCCACCCAGTCTCTGTCCGTTGGGGTTAAAACACATTAACACTCATACTGAGTATCATATTGGCGTCCCGTCTATGGCAAGATGATTCTCAGATCACGATGGAGGGTTTTATATGGTCTCGAGAATTATTAATTCCCGAGATGGGGTCTCGGTGGCATGACAAGTCCTTTAAGTGTAATTTAGAGCCTCACTGAGAATCTTGTTTCAGATGGCGTGAGCACATCCGGAGTCCGTTTTAGGCACTGTTAGTGGGGTTGTGAACCTAGAATAGAGATGAGATTTTCCAGGGGGTTTCAGGCATTGATTCTAGAGTTGAGGTGTGGGACTCACCGGCCTTCTTTCTTCTTGTGTGCAGCGTTTGAGACTTTTTCATCAGACGTCAGTTCGGGGTGAATGAATAGTTTATTTGGTATGTTTTTCTGAGAGGATCATGATGGAGCAGTTTTCCCAACATTTTTCATGACCGAGGTATGGGCCCCATGAGACTTCATATGGGCGTAAAGTGGTGTTGAACATCTTTTTCATTGGAAGTCCATTTCAAGCGAGTAAATAGTCTATCTCATGTGATTTTCAGCGAGGATTTCCATAGTGTAATCTGTTTGGGTGTGTAGAGCCTCATTAGAGATCTCACAAAATATGGAAACATGAAAGGGCATTGGTAGGAGGTTCCTTTGATGCACTTCGAACCAACGCATGGTAGCGATGTTAGTGACACCCAGTGATGGAATAGGCAGTGTAGAGTTATTGGACCAGTTCTAGGTTTACCATCCAATGGGGCTGGGTAGTGGGTTACCCACCGGTGTATCAGGGTTTACCCTTTAGCGGGGCTGAGCAGTGGGTTACCCATTGAACTTATGGTTTACCCTCTAGTTGGGCTGGGCAGTGGGTTACCCGATGACCTTAGGGTTTACCCTCTAGCTGGGCTGGGTAGTGGGTTACCCGACAACCACTTAGGGTTTACCGTTCATCTGGGATGGGCAGTGGGTTACCCGATAACTGCTTTCAGACTCAGCCTTTTCTATGAGGCTAATCAGTGAATTTTCTCCATGATTACCAGAGAGGGACCCTTGGTTGTACAGTTCAATGATGAGACAACTTTGTCGTGCAAGACATTTGAGAATCAGTGATGGATATCCTTAGAACTATTAGAAAATTTTCCTAGGATGATCTTGGAAATTGAGATCTACTGACACACTCGTTTGGGTTTCTTGATGAGCATATATGTACATATATGTTACTTTTTTCCCATGCCTTAGGTTCAGTTACTCCCCTTCTTGGAGGGGTGAAGACACGTGGGGTATGCCACATGCTTTCTGTATCTATCTCCTCTTGGTTGGACGAGTTTTCTTACTTTCTCTTGTTGGGGTGAGTTGCACTCTATTTACTATACTCTTTTACTATTCATTGTTCTGTTTACTGCTCAACTATTTAGTGCATCTTTTGTTTCTCCCTCGAGCTTTCGTGGAATCCTACATAGTATCTTTATACTCTCCCCTGCTTGGGATTTTCCCACACCTAGTGTACCCTTGCAGATGACAGATAGGTCGATCGTGACTACGGAGGTGTGTAGAGGGAAACTGAGCTTGGGCCGTGTACTGAGGTAGCAATATATTTTTAAGGTGTGGGACTCTCCAGTTGTTTAATTTTGTTTACTTGTGGCTGGGTTGTGGCACCTTTCGGGTTGGGTGCATGTTTTTCCCATTTTCTATTCAGTTTCTTTGTCAGTACTTATCGACACTTATTCTATTTAAAAGTCAATTCATGACTGTGATTGAGTTATAGTTGTTTGTCCTTTGGTTTTCTTTTTACTCTTCACTTCTGCATCCAGTGGGTTGTGTGTGTGTATAGGTACTTATGCTAAGGCCTCCCCGAGATCGTTAAGCCATCGACGCTTGTCGCCTGCACCTGGCCTATGAAGGCGGGCTAGGGGAAGTTGCGGCTCGAGACCGGTTGGGTCGGGTCATGATGTTTTATATATTCAAAATTAATTTAATTTTATTCATTTTCCATATATAATGATAATTATATTATTTGAACTAATAAAAAATTTCAATATATTACCTTCACCCTTTTATCATTTCTAATATGTTTTTCTGATGATAAAATAATTATTAATATTTGTAAATAATTTTTTAAAAAATCAAAAAATATTTTTATTATATTAATTTATTTATAATTTTTTTTATCATATAAGTACCTTGAAAGATAACATAACTCCACTGGAGGGTTTGTGAAAGGAGTAGAAAAATAAAGTAAAATGATTCTAAAGAAAAGTAAAATTAGTTTTTTCTTAATGAATTATTATTTTATATGAATTTAATGTGTAAATATAAATATCCATTTTTTTATTATGACTGGATTGTAATTTAATTGTAATATTGGTTCCATTAACATCAAAGATTGTGAGTAGATCCAAGTAAGACCAAAAATAGTATTAATATTGATATATTAATTTGAAATCATTAGATATTACTAAAGACATAATAGTGAATGAAATTCATGTAAAATTATCAATATTATAATATATGTTTCTTGTAAATTTCAATTTTAATTTTCAATTTTAATTTTATGATCGTTATATATTAAAAAATATTTTACAATAGTAAAGGTTATAAATGGTTAGTGTGAGGATAAAACCAATGGATAAGGTTTGAAACGACATACCAAATTGTATAGTTTTTATTCATTGAATTTACCTCAACATTGAGCTTATTATAATCAATGATATTCAATTTTGAGGTATATTATAAGACATAGAGAACTATACTATATTTATGTTTCATATATTTACAAGATTTCCAGTTACCACACTTATAAAAGAGAACCATATATTTCCTCATCCCCATACCTCATATGCCATTTAACCCAAAAAACATATCCACCGAAATACCCTAATAGCTTCATTCTCAACATCCAATTTTTTTTACCTAAGAATATCTCAAGAAGGCTTAAGGGGTAATCCAAAGGAGGATTTCCAATGAAGAGGAGTGACAGAATGTACTAAATGAGCTGGGACTCGAGGTAATGGATTTCTCATATCAATTTTATTACATAAATACATATTACATTTTAATAAAAAAATAATTTTTCTCATGTATATAGTTAAAAATATATTTTTTGAGTTATTTATTTATGAAACTTTATGTGGTTTACTTGTCATTACAGAATAATCTACTCCAATTTACTTTTGATATATAGGATTCAAATGTGGTATGATATATTTCATCAAGAAATTTCTTTCATGTTTTCCATTCAATAACTTTATTATCCTTATCCATGTAAATCAAATGTTTCATGAATTTCCAAATTTAAATTTTAGATAATGGAAAATTTCATTATCAACTACTTATTAATTTCTTACAAATTACTAAAATAAGTCGTTTCATATTTGTTTAATAAAACACTATTCATAATTTTTTAAAATGTGTGCAAAGAATATTCTGTTTTTTAATTTACTAAATTAATAGATTTTATAGTCATACTTAAAATTATTTCCTTTTTATAATTTTAATTTTACATTTTTATTTTCAATGAAATAAATTTCATCAATTTTTTTAAAATTTTATTATAAAATGTTTTCTAAAGAATGTTATACTTTTCTCATGTATTCAAATAATGTATCAAATATTCATTTAAACAAATTTTAATCTATTTCAACATCCTTTTAGGTTATTATTATTTAATAGGTATATAATGTATTGATTCAGTCCCAAATATTTATCTAGAGGGATTATTATCATGTTATTATACATACTATGTAGAGGAAATGTAGACATTTTTAATACTATATAAATTTAAATAAGAAAATTTATATTGATTATATAATTTATTTTTATTAATTTACCAAATTTAATGAATTCATTACACATAGTAAGTGATGGTTGGGGGATCATTTATGATATCCCCTATATGCATATGTTCATCTTAGGATACACATGTTCATAGTTATTTTTTGTATTCCTACTCATGTATTTATGATTTCGTTCCATGATAACATAAAAATATATTTATGATATATTAGAACAAGGCCATGATGATATGATTAGAATTTCTATAATTATTAATTCCATATTTTTGAAAAAAAAATAAAATTTTTACATCATATTATTTAAAAAAATTTCCGTTTATATATTTCATGATCATGTTGTTGGTGGGTTTTATAGAAATATTTTGATTTTATAAAATTAAAAATCTACTTTGATTTATAATTTTTTTTCTATTCTCCTATGGATAAAAATATTATGTTCATGTAATTTTGTTTTTACTCTCAAGAAGCCCTATTTAAATATATTTTTTATTATATTAAATCTGATGAAACGTTTTATAAAAAAACATTGGAAAAATCTTGATTTTTGTAGTAATTAGGCTAATATATTAAGATACCTATTTATTATAGGAAAAGGAAAACACAAAAATTTGATTTCATGAATTTACAATGGAATAATGGATTTATATTTTTTTAAATACGATATCAAGATTTGTTTTTTCTCATCCAACGTTTTCAAATGGGTTTTAATGGGATTATGGAAAATTATGAAATATCAAGAACTATATTTTCAATAATAGAATTTTTACTAAAAGAATACAACACATTTTCAATGAACCATGAGTTTAATTTTATGATAAAATATTGATATATTAAAAAGAAAATTTAATGGATTTTTTATTATTAATTTTAAGGAATTTGATATATATTATTTTTTCATAAGACACAAAATATATAAAATAAAAATAACTAAAAAATTAAAGGAAGTAAAACCCTTATTCTAAATTCTAAAATTATGGGTTCATCAATTTAAAAATAATAAAAAATAATATAAAACATAAAATATCAATCACTATACAAAAACTATAATCCTACATGAGTAATATTAGTGTAGGAAACATGTATAAATGAACAATAATTCTATGTTTTCTTTAAATTAGTGATCTTCAATCATTTCAGACATATTTTTTTACTCAAAAAAATATTTACACCCAATACTATTAAAATAGTTAGTAAATAAAAAACATTATGACAACTCAACTTAACAAATTTTAAAAAAATACACCTTAATATATGTTCTATGAAAATAGGAAAAGAACATATTAATGTTTATATTTATTTTTTCAAAAGTATACACCTTTGAAAATAATATCCAATGATAAAATATCGAATGTAATGGCAATCACATTCCTTATCCTTGATGAGTGTAAAATTAAACACCCTTAATCCACCGCACCTTGTTAAATGTATCCATTGAAATTAAATTAATGAATATATCATCCAGTTTGTAGTCTTTATTCACAAACACAATCTTTTGTTATTCTCTTTCATGAATATCCTTGATGAAATATATTTAAAATGAATGTGTTTTAATTGCGAATGTTTCACTAGATTCTTTCTAATATTGATTTCACTATGATTATCACTTCCAAAGAGAAGTGTAAGCTTCACATCAATAATAAAATATACCAATAATTTTTTAATCCGCATCAATTTCACTATTTTATGAGTGGAAAAAACCTTATCAGTTTCTACAATGTTGAGTGTCATTAAACATTAATACATTTTATGACTACTCTCACATATTTTTCAAATAAAAAATAATCCATCGTACATGGATCTTCTATCATCGACACAACCTATGTAGTCTAAATCTATATATCTGAACATATTTTACTCTCACATAATTTTATAAACTATCCCATTATCTACTGATTCATTAATTTATATGTTAATTTTTTTGTCCAAAAATTGTGTCATTTTTGTGCACTTTGAAATATATGACAATATAAAATCACAAACTATGACTATTATAGAGGCTATTGTATATTTAAGGATTAAATTAATTTTTTTAAATCCATTATGATCAATAAACTTTTGATATTCATCAGTAAGAAACATTGTTTCCATTATGATAGGTATGTATGAACATTTAAATTTTATGTGACGATTTTTTATATAATTTCATAATATATGTTTCTTATGATATGGGAATTTGATCCTTATATTATGATATTAGTAAGTGATGAATGTATCTCAATTATCATTTTATATTTATTTCAAACAAAATATTCAACTATTTTCAAAAAAAAATCATAGACTTATTAATTTCATTATCAAAAATAAGTTCCCATCACTGCAAGAAATCGCAAAGAGAGAAAATTCAGGATTTTATTTTTTTGAGAGGCTATTTTAAACTGTTTGATACATGAATTTATTCTTATTTAAATAAGAATAATTCATGGAATACCATGATATTAGGGATTTATTATTTACATATAAATATATATTCAATGTACACATATAATTCTTTTCTTTTGTAAGAAATCACTTGTAAGGACCATATGGATATCCTATTCTAATTATCCATAAAGAATGGAAGTCATGAATTTTTTTTTGGAAAATCATATATTTTATTTTAAAATAAATATAAATAAAGTATTTGATGGTCTAATGCCTTCGAACAAGTGTAATGGTCTCCTAAAAATAAACATGTTCAACCTATGAGTAGCTATTTGAAACTATTATTGGAATGTTTCATACAAATTAACCCTTTTCAATCAACTTGTGCTAAAAAATCACATTGTTAAAATTACATTTTCTTCATTAGTTTTGTGTTCCAAATATTATGTCTCATTTTTCACAACATTAACTGATTCATCATTCATAGAATCAATTCAGTTGTGGTTCTCCATTACTTATTCTATATCAATTTGATTAACATGTGAAAAAGGTAAGTTATGTGAAATAGTTATCAATGATCTTATCATATGAACTAATTTTCCTTAGATTCTAAGGATATTTTGGATCTATAAATACTTTTACATCCTTGTATGAAATAAATTAGATTACTTTTCATCACATTATATAGTTGAATCAATATCTTCATCATGTATAACATCATTATTATCAATTCTATAAGAATCTATCATATTTTTTCAATAGAAACTCCATCATATTCATGTCCTATAGTATCTATAGAAGAATATGAAACCATACTTTCTTTATATTCCCACAATTTCATATAATTATAATAATAAAATTAATCTAATTTCATTTTTATAACATATGTATCCTCTTACATTTGGCGGGAATCCAAGAATGAAATCATCAGTATCTCTAGATTTGATAATACATTGGTTTAAAAATATACTTAAGTACTATATACTTAGGTCCCTCTTAGAATACATATCAGAATGATAAATTTTTAAAAAATATTTATATAAAAGAAGTTATCTTGGATGTGGGATACTACAATAATATACTATATTAAGAAGAAATTATAAGTATCATGATCTATTAATATGGTTCGAGAAATCTCAACTAATTATTTATTTATTTTTTAGTGGAGTGGTTTTTAGTGTTTGTATGGTCCAATCCACTCATGATTCTTACCATTCATATAAGAACCCATTTAATGTTAATTTTTTATTATAAATTTCAATTTTCACTAGTATTCATGGATTTGATTTTATAAATTTATTATATGGAAACTATGGATTTTATTAATTAAAAATAAAGTAGTTTCGGTCATATTAAACCCATTTTAATATATTATAATATCTTATTTTAAAGAATAATTATAAATATTTTAAATTTATATTTGAATAAATTAATTTAAATTTTTAAATATTAACATTTTATACATCTTATGTTGATATTTTGGTATTTTTATAGGAGGATTGTATTTTCCAAGAATAGTGAAAAAATGGGTTTTGTTAAACTGTCATTTCAATTTATTAATTAATTTTATTTAAAATTTCATTATTTTTGTAATGAAATACATGTAATATTTAATTGAAAAATATAATTAATTACATTGGAATCATAAGTAGACCTTATTAAAGTATAATTTCATCTAGCATAAAAACACATTTATCAAAAATAATATTTTATGGAGTTATATATATAAATAATATATTAATTTCTTAAACATATAAAAATTGAATCATGAAAATTATTTTTTATATTGGGAATAAATAGGTATATAATTGAAAAATATGCCAATTTAATATTATTTATTATGAATATTAATGGTAGTAAATATTCATCACATCTTAAGGGTAAAATGGGTAAGACAAGGTCAAAACCAATATATATAGCCAAATAATCAAACAAAAAACTGAATATATTTCATTTTATTTCTGAAATATTAATATTTACTTCCTAAGTTTAAATATATGGAATATTAATTAAATTTTTCCTTGATAATAACATTTATAATAATTACAAATTGAAAGCACAAAAATGTCACTTTCTTGACATTAATATCTACATTTTTTAAATAGGGATAAAAATCGTATAAAATATGTTATAATTTTTTATGAAATAAAATATAAATTTTTTATTAAATAGATTCATTTTAAAATTTTAAATTAAATGATCACACAATATTTACACAGGGTTTAGGTTAACATTAGAAATTAAAAATAATGTTTTTATATAAACCCTTAATGAAACTAATTTTTGGATGAGTTATAGTGTCCCATGAAATTTATAGGTAAATATAAAAAATTTGGTATGTTTGGAAGGTTTATATTTTAATTACATTAATGTCTTGATTTCATTGGGATAAAAATAAATGGATACTCCCAAAAAAATCATTATTGATTTTTAAAAATAAAAGGTATTTTAATGAAAGATTAAAAATTTATAAAAATAAAATATTTGTTCAAGTGAAAGTTATATAGTTGAAAATGACAACCATTTTCCAATTATGGATAATTTTTTTATTTATTGTATCTTTATTTACCCATAATTATTATAAATCATTGATAACAATGTATTTTTTAAAATGCTAAATGGGGGTTAAAAGAATGAGATAAGGGGAAAATATCACCTCAAATAATTAAAATTTGATTTTATTGGATAATTTAGACACATAATCGTCTAATATTCTAATTATACCAATTTTTACCAACTTTAACATGAAAAAATAAAATTTTATTAATTTATTACTTCATGTAATTCCCTGAGTACCCCCACACTTATAATAATTACCTCCTCTCCTATATACTTTACACCACTTAAGAAATATATTTTTATAATAAATTCAAAATTTACTTAAATAAATCAGTCAAAAAATCCTATATCTCTTGGAATCTCAAAAATAAAAAACATATGAGGTTTAACATATAATTCAAAGAGGTTTTCCATAGATAAGATATAAGTCCCAACTTTTCCATTTATTGTTTTTTTTCCTCTAATAACTCCTAAAAATATTATTTAAACATGAATAAATAATAAAAAAAATATATTCCATATAATTATATGATGTTATTATTATATTAAAATCTATTTTCAACTCCTTTTCCTTCTTATTGGAAATAAAAACATCACTCTAGAATATCTGTTGATCAACACCTCAATGAAACAATTTGTTTTGTTTTCCATTACAAGATAACATGGATATTTATTATGATAGTATAAATAAATATATATAATAAAAATATCATAATTTATATTTTATTATGAAAATATATCATTTAATTTATTACCTTTCCTTCTATTGAAAAAACATAACATAATTCATGAACATGTGTGGACTACCACCATTTGGAAGCGAGGTGACTTGTTTTTCATTACTAGCTCAGATGTATGATATATATATATATATATATATATATATGATATTTTAAATATAAAATTTTATTTTTATGATATAATAATTGTTCTACAAGGATAAAATAATACTTACCTTATTTTCATCATGATCATAAGAAAATGGAAACTTTACACTTCCTTAGGTATCGCATACCAACTCCATGATTGTTATATAGTACATTTTCTATTACCATCAATCAGGCCTATTTTTAAAATTATATATGATGTATAAAATCTATAATTATATAATGATTATTATTTAAGAGATTATGAAATAATGTTCTCTTTAGCTTATGAATTTTATTTTGGATATATGATCTGAATGTCGTTAAAACATCTAACATGAACATAGTTGATTAAGTAATAGTATATAACATAGAAGTAGATAAATATATGTAATAAGAAAAATGAAAATGATAATAATAAATTAAATAATGAACAAAATTTTATAATTTTAATTATAATAAACATTTGTGAATTTATAGACTCATTATAAGGAATAATTATATTTAAAACGTTATTTGAAATTTTACAAAAGTTTATTTTAAAAATATTTTTCATTCATTTTCATATTGATAAAATAATTTTTTAATTTTATTTATATGGACATAATGGAAATATAATAGAAATATTTATTTTAATTGAATTTATTTAAAGTGATTTGAAATTATTTATTTTTATATTTTATATAGAATGATTTAAATTATTTATCAAATAGAAAATCAATGTTATATTTTAATATATAAAAATACATATTTTTTATACTAATATAGACATCAATATATGTTTTAATTACCTTAGAATTTTATTTTTTTCATCCATTAAATTTCATTTTTCCCTTTTATTATTTGTATATTTTTTTAAAACATGTTTTTAAAAGGAAGGAAATTTTGATAATTGAAATTTTTTTTTTATAGATTAAAATCTATTTTCAAGGGTTTTTATAGAAAAGGTGCATGATAAAAATGTTTTATTATTTATGTGGAACATGATTATAATAAGTGAATAATGGGTTTGGAGGATACTTTTTATAATATGGGTAATCCTGATACAACTTTTAAAATGGGAGATCATAGTCTAACTAATATGATGGGTGAGCCCAATATAACACCATAATGTGTTGGTTAATGTTAATATTCCTAAGAGGTAAGAAGGAGTGAGTTATCCATAGTGGTTTCCATTATCGATTTAATTATGATCTTGTAATTTCTTCAATGAGTGAAATTTATTTAAAACTATGATGTTCTAGGATGCCTAAAAATATTTATATTTAGTTATTGATAGATTTTGAAGGATTTAATTAAGAATATTTTTTTTTGATTTTCAGGAAAAAAGGCCTATATCATGCAACCAAATAATATAGGTTCAATGGTTAAATTTCTAAGGGTTTTCTTATGTGTTACTACACTGAAATATTTTCAAACGTTTATGTACATTATTTATTATTTGTGCTCATGATGAATTTTAAAATATTTTCAATGGGTTTTAGAATATTTAGGAAGTAATAAAAATTCATGATGAATATCATGATTTTTTTTATGAGATAAAACTGAATTTCAATTTCAATTTTTTATATTTTTGAAAAAATGGGTGTTGAGTGGAATTGACCAATTTTTAAAATATATTTTTTTCTATATGTTTTAGGAACTTATTCTATAAAATAATAAAGTGTAAAAATCCAAAAGTGTATGAAAATTTATTATTGAATAAAAAAATCCGGAATATGAAATTATTTAGGGTGGGTCCATAGAATTATTGTTAAAGGAACAGATTAATTATATTTAGAGGTTAAGAAAAAACTAATATAAAAACATTGAAATATTATAAATTATGGTTAATATAAAGTTATTTAGGATTTTAAAATACCCATAAATCTTCATTTTATCGATTTTTGTTCAAAATTATTTTAGTTATAGGTAATGGAGATGATGATGTAGGAAGTCATAAATGTAGAGACCCGTATCTTGACATAAATTGACATTACATTACTTTTGCGGAATACTTAGTACATTACAAAAACACACACACAAGGACCGTAATAGTTTAGTGTCTTTGGAAACTCGGACTATAATCTTATAATCGTGGTGAAAGATCTTCAAAATCTCCCATAAAGATCTTCCTTTTTTTTACCTAAAACCTTTCTTTATATCCTGGGGAAAAGAAAACATAAAAGGGTGAGCTCAAATGCTCAGTAAGGGTAAACAAAATAAATATCAATCACATCATATTCATAAGAACATAACATTTTGGAAATCATAACCTGCAAAAGAGAGCATAATTTCATAATCATGGGATAAATCATGGCAGTGAAAAAGTAATCCCAATAATCATAACTTAAAACATGAAACTTTGTGGCATACACACATAATCATAGAGAATCATTTCTTGTTAGTCAAGACTAATTGCCAAGACTATCTTAGTGGACAAAGTCCCTTTCTGAATCGAGTAACCCTCGTTTCAGTCCTGTTTCACTGAACCGGTATAACCTACCGTTCCAGCCCTGTCTATCTCATGAGATATAAAATCTTTACCCAATGCATTGGAGGGAGATATAGGTCCCACCCATCTTATAATGAATCCTTTCTTATGTGTGCCACATAATCATTAATCATACTTCATCGCATAAAATGGGATTCTTAAACAACATGACATCATAAAACAATTCATATAAGATAAAGGAATTCATAAAAATAATTCCATCACAACATGAACAAATCAATTTAATAATAGGGATAAAAACAGAACCCATTATTATCTTCGATGGAAAATAATTTTGATAAAACACTTGAACTCCATTCTTGAGGAAAATATCCTTTCTTCTTCAAAAACATTTTTCCTTTCATGACATGTCATACAACTTTAAAATAAAAGAAGTTGATTAAAAATAAACTTGAAAACTTGTAAAGGAAGCTTCTTGGAAACAATGTTTTAAAAATCCATTCATGCCTTATAAGTTAAAAAAAACATTCTTCGTACTTTTGTCGGAAATGTCAAAAAGTACCTCGTACGAAAAACGACAAAAGATTCCTTTCATACATATTACTAAAAACTCATCGACGGGTAAAAATGGATATAAACAATTGTAGGTGGATGGAAATAATATTACATATTGATGAAACATGGATGTGGATGATAAAATACACCCCAGTAAATACTTACGAATAAACAATATCGGATAAAAATGAGATTGTGATATTTCCCTTACCTTAGGTCCGATTTGCTTTGTACGTGTCTGAAGCTCCTGTATAATGGTTTAAATAATGTCATTGACTTATTACAGAATCATATTCATTGTTATGATATCATATATGGTTCACTTATGACATTATATTACCCGTTCATTTGTAAATTCCATGTTAAAGAAGCGTTTTGGGTAAAATCGTTTCTTTTATCGTAGGTGTTTTGACTTGTTGTTCTTGACATTATTATTACTTATATCATGATTTAATTACTTCCAGAATATAAAATATGATTTATATATCATATATATTCAGTATATATATATATATAATAGATAGATAAATGAAATGAAAAACACCGTTCATGGAGACGGTAGTCCGTACGTACGCATGAACGCTGTTTTCCTTTCCCTATTGTCTTGAATGGAAGTAAGTAGATGACATACATATATATATATACATAAATACAGTAGCATTATAATGTCATATATTTCATTATTATTTCTTATATATACTTTATAATCATTCTTAAATGGTTAACATGGAGAATGAATCTCATCGCGTCATGGAGACGGTAGTCCGTACGTACGCACGAGCGATGATATCATTTCCATAAATATTGAATTGAATTGGAGTGGATTATACAATATATCAGAATCAATATGATGTTTTAATAACTATGTATAGTTATTCTTTACACCATTATACCCATCCATGTAAGGTGGTGGTGGAAAATAGATTACAACACGGCGTGGAGACGGTATTCCGTACGTACGCACGCGCGGTGATTTCTTTTTCCGTATGATAGATAGATGGTGAAATAGGGTTGTTTCATACTTATAATAACATATCAGTATATGAGTGATACTGATGTTATTACTTCATAATGAAACAACTTAAGAAGAAGAAGTGGAAGAAGAAATAAAGATGAAAGAATTGGTAACGGTAATTACCTCTTCTTTGAAGCGCCTTTTGGAGACCTCCTCTTAGGGAACTAAAATTGGTCTTTGAGGAAGACCAGAACCTCTAGGATGTTTATAGGGAAGTGTAGAAGAGATTTTGGCAGGGGTTGGCCGAGATTGAGTGCTCAAATTGGTGTGAGGAGGAGGGGGAGGAGGTGCCCTTTTATAAGGGAGGAGAGGGGCACCTTTGGAATATCTCAAAATATTATTTTATATTAAAGTAAAAATCGGTTTATAATGGTTCCAAAGGGTCTTATTTCGAAGCTAAAGTGGGGATGGGTCGAAATACTATCAACCAATAGAATTTAGACAAGTTTAGGTTCTTATTTTAACCTTATCAATTAGATTTAACTCTAAGTTAAATAATTTAACTTTTACCGTGTCTTTTTGTTTTCTTTCACTATATGGTTAATACACTTACTATAACATGCCAAACGAACCCCAAATTGTTTATTATTAATATATATATATCCTATTCTAAGTCATTTTGCCGAACCTTAGATTTTTAGGAATAAAATAACAATTAATAATATAATATTTGATTTAAAAACTATTTTGTGTCAATTTTGACACTATTTGATATATGATTTTTGTGAAAGTCATAACAGAATTATATGTTCGAACCAAGTTGATTAAATCAACACTAATATATCCTAGTAACCTATAAAATTAGTGTAATTCATAAAAAGTCTCAAATTACATTTATTTGAGTATTTATAACATCAATTATGTTAATATTTCCTTAAAAGTGTAATTACTGCATCATCATTGTGTCATAAAAAAATTAATTTATTTAAAGTCTAAAAATTATAAATAAAATATCATTATATAGGAAATCTTTGTAGCTTTCTAATGAATATTTATAGTCGAATTTATCTTATGTATAACCCCATATTAAAAATGTTTTAGTGAATAAACTTTGATTTTAACTCTTTTAACTCTTCTTTGAATTAAATAATAATAAATGTCCTAATCTAATCCAAGTGGGCCTAAATGATAATCTTTTACACTTAAGGTTGTTTTTGGTCGAGATACACTTGTCCAATAGAATTAGGACATGTGTTAGGGTAATATTAATATCATTTTTACCCTTAATTACCCTATTTACTTTTAACCGTGGTAAATAAAAGTAAGAAGTTACTATTCACCAAAAATTATTTTCATCTCATTGAACCACATTTTACTTACTGACATCAACCGTGTCTCTCGGATTTTTGAAATTCCATTCACAGAAGCGGTAAAATTAAGTTTTATGAAAAATTCAGTTTTTTAACTACCACTTAGTAGTTTCACTATTCATCAAAAAATGAAGGTTTTCAGAAAAATGCCAAAATTTCATCCTAAGCTATATTTCATATTCCGAATTCAAAAATGAAGTCTATTTTACCAAATTCATAACATAGAAGTTGCATTAATTAATTTTATAATTAAATCCCGCTGTTAAAACAAATAGCGTGTTTTTAAGAAACAATATCTATCAAAAGATTGACACTTGTTTATGTCTGGTTTAAATGTGCAATTACATCCAATGACCAACATTGTATTAAATTGTAAAAATATATTCTAAATATACTTTAAAACTACTCCAATTAATAATTTATCGCTATTAATTATTTCGATTAAAAAAGTTGTTTTTTTAATTATAATTTAGTAATTTTCACTATTCATCAGAATATGAAAGTTATCCGAAATGTACCAAAATTTCACCTTAGGATAAATTCGATACTCCGAATCCAAAAATGAAGTTCATTTTGAAAAATAAGATTTACAGAATTTTAAAAAGTGGTTATTACTATTCATACCGGCTAGTTTTAATAATATTTTAATAGCATATCGTTGTTTAGTGAAACTCGGTATTACGTATTACACACGCTATCGAGGAAGGTCGCGATTGCGTGTAATGCAAGGCAAGTCAAGGATGCGTGTTGTGCAAGCTCCTTTTGGTGTAGCATACAACACAAGACATTAAAAAGAATATTTTTTATAAAATCTAGGGCTGTTACATTCTACCCCCCTTAAAATGAATTTCGCCCTCGAAATTCGTCGGGGTTATAAATGGTTTACTATTTGGAAGTTTCTTTAATAGAAACCCACATCGTAAAAAGGAATATCAAAACCAATCTTTAAAAACAAAAGTATGAAACGTAACGGTTACCCAAATAAACTAATCATTGGGTTTCCACATAGGTGAAAATATGGATATGGAAGAGAAATCTAACCATCATGTTCTGATGGAGAGTGGTAGAGAACATGGCTATGGAAAATCCAATAATCACAAATCCATAAATTTGTGAAGATCTAAGGTACCATCCGATTCATCAGGTATAAGATCACTAGGACAACATTTTTGGTTTTCAAGATCATTTCCCTAAAGTTGAAAATTTGAATTGGAATAAATACTTTCTTTATTTTGGTACAATCTCACTATTGTTCGTGCCTAGAACAATTTTCACTTCATCTCTTAAATAAATGAAGTTGAATTTGTTATTCGTGAAGTGTTAGCAGATCATGTGATAGAATGACGGGTCATTCCATCTGTCTCAAACAAAAGGTTAGCAAAAATTATATACATAAGTCGATCTATAGTGAGATTAATCATATATAGTTCCTAAAATGGACTTATACTTCATATATCATACTGCTTAATATAATAAAACTAGTTTCTACTAAACAGGGACTTCCTATAGGCCAGTGGTAGGCGATAAAGGCCAGTCGCACTTCGGTTGTGGGTTCGATTCCCACAGCCTTGTCCGAAGCGATGGGCTGTCGCCCGTCCTGCAGGTTGTCCTTTTTCTAAAACTATATTACTATAACATCCCATAAATAATATCGAAAAAACTTCTATCCTTAAACAATACTAACTTATGTCCAACATAATCCATTCCAATCTTTAGTCCTATCCATAATACTGCAGTCCATTCTCATAACATAGTGAAACCGATTACCAGAGATTTAATACCATCGTTGATCCCCATATATCATAAGATATATCTTGTTGGACACATTCCAAACATTCAAAGGCCTTAATCTTGTACTCTCTTGAATACCCATTGAACCTTAGTGAAAACTTGAATGTAGTTAAAAGTTAACACTTTCCACATACCAAAATCCTCAAAATTCTATATACTCAAACCATGATATCACTTAGTCCTTATATCAATCATGAGCTCATGAATACTGTTAAACATTTCATTTTCTCGTTTTCCCTTCATTATGCGCATAATATCTCAATCACTTTGAATACCACATTAGACCAATACATAAATATTCCAATATTCCATGATACAACATTATTTTGGAATCCCATTACATAAAAACATAATCATTCCACCACATCATTGTCATATTCAACATTGCCAATAGTGATCGCATGTGACTTCCCTTTGTCCTTTGCCTTAAGCGGTTGCTCATGTCGATCATCACTAACCCTTGGATTAGGGCATTTATTGGCATAATGTCCCATCTCCTTGCACTTGAAGCATTGAAGTGTTGGTTGTGCGTTCTCTGCAGTGTTTGCTTTATTCACTTCATTAGAATCCCTTTTTTCATTACTTCGACACTCAGCTGCTCGATGACCTTCTTTTCCACACTTAAAACATTTTCTAGTCCCTTTAAGACAATCTCCACCATGCTTCTTTCCACACTTTGTGCATAAGGAAACATTCATCTTCTTTTCACCATTATTCTGAGATTTCTCCTTGAACTCCATCTTTCGTTTCTTGTCAAACCCATGAGATGGATATGTAACACCAACTTCCATTTCTACCTTGATAGCACAACGCACAATTTCTTCATAGCTACTGAAGTCTCTTATAACTAATGCCCTTCGAAGACTTGGTTTTAAGCCACTGAAAAATCGATCATCTTTACTTTCAGGTTGGATGATAATGCCAGATTAATACCTTGCTAGTCTTGTAAAATTCGCTTCGTATATACCAACAGATTCATCATCCTTTTGCTTTAGTTCAAGAAACTCCTTCTCCATCTTCGTTCGAAGAATACGAGGGAAGTACTTACTGAAAAACAAGTTCTTGAACTCGTCCCATTCCATGGAATCAATTTCATCTCTTTGCCTCGTATTCTTGATAAGATTCCACCATTGATCAGCTTCACCTTCCAAATGATATACTGCTAAGATGACTTTATCATGTTCAGAACATTGAAGAACTGAAAATATATTTTCAGTAGTACTAATCCATTGTTCAGCAACTAATGGATCAGTAGACCCACTGAAAGAAGGCGGACGCTGCCTCATGAAGGATTCAACAGAATGTTGCTTCTTCCTTTGCTCGTTTGGAAGTCCTTCATGATTCATAGCTTGAGAAAGTTGTGTGAGCATGGCTACAAGATTTTGAATTCCAGCTCCCATATCGTTTGGTTGCTCAGGGGGACAATCATTGCATTGTCCATTGCATTGATCAACACGGTTCCTTCGGGTTCCAGCCATCGTCTAAAACCCCAAAAGAATAGTGTGAGAGGCAAAAATCATGCTAGGGGAAACAACATAATAAAGGGGTAGTACCCTCAATATCTAACATCTTAGGTTAAATTCTAAGATCGTTAGAGCAATTCTAGGACTATAACCTATACGTATACTTAACCTTAGAGACATCCCTAGACATACCTTAGAAATTTCTCTAGGGATCTCACTAACGTTTTCGCATCCTAGTTTCCAAAGGTTGACTAAACCTTTCCTCTGATACCAACTGTAGAGACCCGTATCTTGACGTACATTGACATTACATTACTTTTGCGGAATACATAGTACATTACAAAAACACACACACAAGGACCGTAATAGTTTAGTGTCTTTGGAAACTCGGACTATAATCTTCTAATCGTGGTGAAAGATCTTCAAAATCTCCCATAAAGATCTTCCTTTTTTTTACCTAAAACCTTTCTTTATATCCTGGGGAAAAGAAAACATAAAAGGGTGAGCTCAAATGCTCAGTAAGGGTAAACAAAATAAATACCAATCACATCATATTCATAAGAACATAACATTTTGGAAATCATAACCTGCAAAAGAGAGCATAATTTCATAATCATGGGATAAATCATGGTAGTGAAAAAGTAATCCCAATAATCATAACATAAAACATGAAACTTTGTGGCATACACACATAATCATAGAGAATCATTTCTTGTTAGTCAAGACTAATTGCGAAGACTATCTTAGTGGACAAAGTCCCTTTCTGAATCGAGTAACCCTCGTTTTAGTCCTGTTTCACTGAACCGGTATAACCTACCGTTCCAGCCCTGTCTATCTCATGAGATATAAAATCTTTACCCAATGCATTGGAGGGAGATATAGGTCCCACCCATCTTATAATGAATCGTTTCTTATGTGTGCCACATAATCATAAATCATACTTCATCACATAAAATGGGATTCTTAAACAACATGACATCATAAAAAAATTCATATAAGATAAAGGAATTCATAAAAATAATTCCATCACAACATGAAAAAATCAATTTAATAATAGGGATAAAAACAGAACCCATTATTATCTTCGATGGAAAATAATTTTGATAAAACACTTGAACTCCATTCTTGTGGAAAATATCCTTTCTTCTTCAAAAACATTTTTCCTTTCATAACATGTCATACAACTTTAAAATAAAAGAAGTTGATTAAAAATAAACTTGAAAACTTGTAAAGGAAGCTTCTTGGAAACAATGTTTTAAAAATCCATTCATGCCGTATAAGTTAAAAAAAACATTCTTCGTACTTTTGTCGGAAATGTCAAAAAGTACCTCGTACGAAAAACGACAAAAGATTACTTTCATACATATTACTAAAAACTCACCGAAGGGTAAAAATGGATATAAACAATTGTAGGTGGATGGAAATAATATTACATATTGATGAAACATGGATGTGGATGATAAAATACACCCCAGTAAATACTTACGAATAAACAATCTCGGATAAAAATTAGATTGTGATATTTCCCTTACCTTAGGTCCGATTTGCTTTGTACGTGTCCGAAGCTCCTGTATAATGGTTTAAATAATGTCATTGACTTATTACAGAATCATATTCATTGTTATGATATCATATATGGTTCACTTATGACATTATATTACCCGTTCATTTGTAAATTCCATGTTAAAGAAGCGTTTTGGGTAAAATCGTTTCTTTTATCGTAGGTGTTTTGACTTGTGTTTCTTGAAATTATTATTACTTATATCATTATTTACTTACTTCCAGAATATATAATATGATTTATATATCATATATATTCAGTATATATATATATATATAATAGATAGATAAATGAAATGAAAAACACCGTTCATGGAGACGGTAGTCCATACGTACGCATGAACGCTGTTTTCCTTTCCCTATTGTCTTGAATGGAAGTAAGTAGATGACATACATATATATATATATACATAAATACAGTAGCATTATAATGTCATATATTTCATTATTATTTCTTATATATACTTTATAATCATTCTTAAATGGTTAACATGGAGAATGAATCTCATCGCGTCGTGGAGACGGTAGTCCGTACGTACGCACGAGCGATGATATCATTTCCATAAATATTGAATTGAATTGGAGTGGATTATTCAATATATCAGAATCAATATGTTGTTTTAATAACTATGTATAGTTATTCTTTACACCATTATACCCATCCATGTAAGGTGGTGGTGGAAAATAGATTACACCACGGCGTGGAGACGGTATTCCGTACGTACGCACGCGCGGTGATTTCTTTTTCCGTATGATAGATAGATGGTGAAATAGGGTTGTTTCATACTTATAATAACATATCAGTATATTAGTGATACTGATGTTATTACTTCATAATGAAAAAACCTAAGAAGAAGAAGTGGAAGAAGAAATAAAGATGAAAGAATTGGTAACGGTAATTACCTCTTCTTTGAAGCGCCTTTTGGAGACCTCCTCTTAGGGAACTAAAATTGGTCTTTGAGGAAGACCAGAACCTCTAGGATGTTTCTAGGGAAGTGGAGAAGAAATTTTGTCAGGGGTTGGCCGAGCTTGAGTGCTCAAATTGGTGTGAGGAGGAGGGGGAGGAGGTGCCCTTTTATAAGGGAGGAGAGGGGCACCTTAGGAATATCTCAAAATATTATTTTATATTAAAGTAAAAATCGGTTTATAATGGTTACAAAGGGTCTTATTTCGAATCTAAAGTGGGGATGGGTCGAAATCCTATCAACAAATAGGATTTAGACAAGTTTAGGTTCTTATTTTACCCTTATCAATTAGATTTAACTCTAAGTTAAATAATTTAACTTTTACCGTGTCTTTTTGTTTTCTTTCACTATATGGTTAATACACTTACAATAACATGCCAAACGAACCCCAAATTGTTTATTATTAATATATATATCCTTAGATAAGTAATTTGGCCGAACCTTAGATTTTTAGGAATAAAATAACAATTAATAATATAATATTTGATTTAAAAACTATTTTGTGTCAATTTTGATACTATTTGATATATGATTTTTTTGAAAGTCATAACAGAATTATATGTTCGAACCAAGTTGATTAAATCAACACTAATATATCATAGTAACCTAGAAAATTAGTGTAATTCATAAAAAGTCTCAAATTACATTTATTTGAGTATTTATAACATCAATTATGTTAATATTTCCTTAAAAGGGTAATTACTGCATCATCGTTGTGTCATAAATAAATTAATTTATTTAAAGTCTAAAAATTATAAATAAAATATCATTATATAGTAAATCTTTGTAGCTTTCTAATGAATATTTATAGTCGAATTTATCTTATGTATAACCCCATATTAAAAATGTTTTAGTGAATAAACTTTGATTTTAACTCTTTTAACTCTTCTTTGAATTAAATAATAATAAATGTCCTAATCTAATCCAAGTGGTCCTAAATGATAATCTTTTACACTTAAGGTTGTTTTTGGTCGAGATACACTTGTCCAATAGAATTAGGACATGTGTTAGGGTAATATTAATATCATTTTTACCCTTAATTACCCTATTTACTTTTAACCGTGGTAAATAAAAGTAAGAAGTTACTATTCACCAAAAATTATTTTCATCTCATTGAACCACATTTTACTTACTGACATCAACCGTGTCTCTCGGATTTTTGAAATTCCATTCACAGAAGCGGTAAAATTAAGTTTTATGAAAAATTCAGTTTTTTAACTACCACTTAGTAGTTTCACTATTCATCAAAAAATGAAGGTTTTCAGAAAAATGCCAAAATTTCATCCTAAGCTATATTTCATATTCCGAATTCAAAAATGAAGTCTATTTTACCAAATTCATAACATAGAAGTTGCATTAATTAATTTTATAATTAAATCCCGCTGTTAAAACAAATAGCGTGTTTTTAAGAAACAATATCTATCAAAAGATTGACACTTGTTTATGTCTGGTTTAAATGTGCAATTACATCCAATGACCAACATTGTATTAAATTGTAAAAATATATTCTAAATATACTTTAAAACTACTCCAATTAATAATTTATCACTATTAATTATTTTGATTAAAAAAGTTGTTTTTTTAATTATAATTTAGTAATTTTCACTATTCATCAGAATATGAAAGTTATCCGAAATGTACCAAAATTTCACCTTAGGATAAATTCGATACTCCGAATCCAAAAATGAAGTTCATTTTGAAAAATAAGATTTACAGAATTTTAAAAAGTGGTTATTACTATTCATACCGGCTAGTTTTAATAATATTTTAATAGCATATCGTTGTTTAGTGAAACTCGGTATTACGTATTACACACGCTATCGAGGAAGGTCGCGATTGCGTGTAATGCAAGGCAAGTCAAGGATGCGTGTTGTGCAAGCTCCTTTTGGTGTAGCATACAACACAAGACATTAAAAAGAATATTTTTTATAAAATCTTGGGCTGTTACATTAAAGATGAAAATATATTTCATATTTATCATCATGGAATGGTGTGAATTGTAATTGAAAACATTGTTGTAGTGATGGATATATTGATACATTTAATGGATGGTAGAGGCATCCATGATATAGAAAACAAAATTTACCATATAGGAAAATGTTTATGGTTGATAATTTCATGAAGAAAACCCTTCGTATTTTGGTAGATCCTCTAACAGAGTTGTAGCTGAATGATGGATCAGTGATCTGGAAAACATATCTCAAGTCATGAGATGTCAATAATTTGAAAAATAAAATCCTTATGAATATAATTTTGATATGGATGTGGATCAATTTATTCCATTTAAACATAATACTAAATAGGGAGATGATATCAATTTCATGTAATATGAGACATTTATGAGTATTTTCCTAGATGAATTTTTCTCAGAGGGTTTTTAACTCAGGATAGAGAAACAATTCATTGATTTGAGAAAAAGAAGTTAACAATTCAATTGATATTTATTAATTTATTTTAGATTATTCGATCGGTACATACTGGATTTTATTTGAGACCATGTTAGTATTAATAGTATATTATAATCATGAATGAAACAAAATTTACTCATAGATTTGGCCTCATGGAAAAATAAAATTTATGATAATGTTATTCATTATTCCAAGAATGTTGAGATGTAGTTTTTGAAACATATATTAATCAACATGGAAATTGTAAAAAATAGTCAAGTTTGTATGAAATGAGGAATTATTTGACTACGTGAACATGAGGTAATTCCCCAACAAGTTCAAAGTGATGTTAAAACCATTTATTGTAATGTATGAATGGATATTGAAAGTGTTTTTATTTTTGTATACATGTCGATGGGCCTGTTCCATTAAATAAAATTTTCCTTAACATTCCATGAATAAGTAATAAATATATAACTTATGATAAATTTTTTTAATTGTAATGAGATAAAAAATTGTTCTAAATATTTTACAATGATAGTTACTCAAGGGGTAAATAATCATGATTAAATGAAAAAATGTGTGGTAAAATGATTTTATTCGTGTGTATTTTATTTTGGGACATAAAAAAAATTCATTTAAAATATAAATACTACCTCGTGAATGTAAGATAGAATATTTTGTGAAAAATCTTAGCAGAAATATTAAAGAAATAACGATTTATAGAAATACTTCTATTATTATAAGTTCAATGATCATTCCATGAAATCATTTTTAATATTTAATAATATTTTTTTTAATTTAATTAGGTTATGTATTGATTTTATGTTTTTCATGATAAAATATATTTCAGAGCTAACAATGTCATATTTAATGATTTCTTCCATTTGATGAAATATCTAAAATTAATGAAATTAATTATACATTTATGCTAAATTTACCAGGATCATGCTTTATAGGATAAATAAATTATTCATATCAATTATTTTCCCCTAGTTAATGAATATATGGATGTATATCATGAATATTTTCTTGGATTTTTCACATATAAATAGGTTGATCTTAATATTTACAATTTTCATGATTCTCATCATCTTTTAAAACCCCTTCACTGAATGTATCAAATAGAATATTAGGAAATTAAAAAGAAACTACAATTTTTTTTATTTTTGATTCATTATGAGATCAATTTACCAAGGGATGATACTAATTTTTTTTTAAAAAGCTAATGTGGTTCGATAAGAATTTCTAAGGATTATAGATCCTTTAGTACCATCACTATTAAGAAAAAATATCATTTTAATCATATCAATGAATTTTCTGTTTACCTCTAAATAGAGAATTAATTTAGAAATATTAATATGAAGTTAGGGTACCATCAGTTGAAGGTAGATGGGGTGGGGTGGGGGTATTTTAAAGGTAATGTTTTTTATACGTTATAGGGATTATGAGTTTTTATTTATTCCCTTTTGGGTTTTTAATGAAATAATTGTATTCATGGATTTTATTAATAGAATATTTCATTGTTATTTAGGAAAGATATTTTTTGTGTTTATCGATGATTTACTGATATATTATTAAATCCATGAGTATCATGAAGGGGACATAATTATTGTTTTCAAACATTTCATTGAAAGGTAGTTATATCAGAAATTCAGTAACATCTAGTGGAAAATTAAAAAAAAAGTTTATAGATATTCATAGTTCTTTTGGATTCTAGGGTAACTTCTTGTGGTTAGTTGAAAAAATTACTATGTTATTTGTCCCTCTGATTAACTGAATTAAAAAGGATAAAAATTTATCTAGATGAAGTTGTGTTATGATTATTTCCCAAAATTGAAGATAATATTGACGAATCTACAAATTTTAGTCTTGACTTTTTGAAATGGAAAATTTTCATCGGCCAAAATGTTTCATTAAATGTACATGTTTGTGTTCTAATGCATAATGATCTGGTAATTGGTTACTCATCACATCAATTGAACCTGCATTAGTTATATTATCAAAAACATGGATTAATATTATCATTAGTGTTTTTTATTGTAAAATTGGAATGCATTATTTATATAGATTAAAGTGGGAAATATATACTGATGAGAAATGTTTAATGTATAAATTCACTCTGAAATATTTGAACATAAGTAAGAGAAGATTTCTAGAATAGATTATGTATTATTTATTCAAGGATGATTTCCATAAAAATTCACAAAGTAATTGATTCTTTGTGTTGGGATGAAATTTTTTTATAAATCACGTTTTGTTTGGAACATTACACATTTGTTAATGGTTTTATAAATTTCAGCCAAGAATTTGTTTATTATAAAATTTTCATGGTTGTATTTTTGGTGTTAGTATAATTGTCTCTGTAAAATATAATTAATGAGGATCGTATTTTATAATAAAAGGTAGTTTTTGTTATGGAAAAAATGATAATAGTGTTTAATATTGATGAATAATTTTTTTTCTTAAGTATAAATAGATTATGCAGGACTTGTGATTCCCAGGTGAAGGGAGAATTATTGTGTGAAGATCATATATCTTTGTTTCATTAGGTACTAAATTAAATTTTATTTGTATATTTTCTACCTCCATGTAATGGAAACTCCAAGAGAACAATTCAGACCATTTAAGACCTTATTTTATATAATTATTTTGATAGATAAGGAATTTTTTAAAAACATATTTCCTCAGTAATGTTATCTTATAAAAAAAATTTCATTTTAGAATACAGATGGTTTCTTTTGAGGCAATATATGGAATTCTAGTTCTGACTCCATCTCTATAGGAAGTTATTGTTGATAGGATGTTGTTAGGTCCATAATTTTAATATGAAGTGTTTGAGAATGTAAATATTATTTATAAAGATATTGATATGTATCATTATAAAAAAATTATATATATATTTAGAGGAAAGATATTAAATTTGAGGATGTTAATCATGTTCTTCATAATATATCCCCATGAGAAAGTGTTAAATATATTAATAGAAAATTGATTCTAATTTAGTGTCTCATTATACTATATGAAATTCTATTGAAATATGTATTAGTTTCCTACCAATTTTATTTACCACTATGTTTATCTTCAATGCATAAATTATTTCAAATTTCAATGTTATGAAAATTTATTCCAGATGCCAATCATGTCTTGAGCCCAGAATTTTTTCAGTTGGGAGAAAAACTACCTTATAATGAACTACTATTATATATTGTCGATTGTATAGTGAATAGTTTTTGGATTTTGTTAATTCATCAAGTCAGTAATTTGTTGAAAAACTATATGGCTGGAGAAGAATCTTGGGAATCATCAAATTCTATGAAACAAAAATATCACATGTTTTTTAAGTAAGGAATAAAATTTTAAGGATTTATTTTCCAAAAGGGGAGAAAAATGTAATAGCCCCATTAATTTTGATATACAATAAATCTCATGATTTATTAGTTTTCATGAGTTTGAGGGTATATTGTTACTATAAGAATAGTATGCAATTTTGAAATTAATGAGGATGTTGTTTTGTTAATATTAAATTAATTTTATTATATTATCATATTTTATGTCAATTAGCGGCCCAATGGGGCCCCAACCATGTGTAACTCAATCCCACATTCAATAAGCCATGGGTTGTTGAACATGGATGAGTTGGCATATCACAAACATGGATGGAATTATCCTAATGTACCTGTATACATGTATAAATATCCAGGACCATAAAATAATGAAATATAAAGCAACTAATAACCAAGCATGCTTAAGTAAAAAATCTCACCATCTGTGTAATTTTTTTTACTTGAATTAAAAGGGTCAAATATAATACTACTAGAAATAAACTGAAAAAACATTCCAACCTATGATTTAATAGTGGACTACTATCATTTTAACCCCTAGTACTCACCTCAGCCTTTCTAGAACATAAATCATGACCTGGTCCTGGTCCCTCTAAGACTCCATCAAAACTATTTTCATCTATATATGTCAAACCACATGAAGGAAATCCCAATAAAGGGTGGGCTTAAAATACATAATATTACACCCAAAAATCATTAAGAATATAATGCCAAGAATAATAGTTAACTTCTAATAGTCATACTTCCACAACAAACATAATACAAATTTCATGATATAATAATACAAGACAGAAATTATAAATCTAGGTTTAAAACCATATTTCAATCCTAATATTAATGCTAAATGGTTCCATACAAACCTATTATTGGAGATCCCAATCGATGATCTAGATAATAGTAATGGTTTCTATCGAAGATGTTGTGTTTGTCAGGTATCGCTAGAAGAAATACACAATAAAAGTCAGAATTTTCTAATATATATACGGTGGTGAAACCCAAGTATATGGGTTTTTTAATGTATCTAGTATAGATTAACCCAATATATAGAAGATCAATTCTAGTGTATTATTTTTCAGGATGATATTGAGAACCCCACAAAGAGAAAATTATAATGATATATGACCTCACTCTGGGTTTCAAAAAAGGATTCTAGTTTCCCTATCCGATATTGAAGTTCAAAATAATGGATCACCATCCTACACATAATATGTTATTCCATAATAACCATCATGATATTGATCATGGGAACACACACTAATGAAACATGTAAATACTGATGAAAAAAAGGGATTGATTAAATCCTTGAATAAATGCACCGAGTGTCCCTTCAGCACATGGTTCTACTTGGGTATCACTACATGTACCGATTCTCATGTATGAGTACAAGACAGGTAGCCCAAAACCCATGTCATGTGGATGACACAGTCTCCTAGGAATTTACCCCCTTTATATGTGGATCTTTCTTCAACGATGTACATAAAATGTGGCATCGTCTAGATAAAATATAATTCAACTTGAAATTTAGGGTGTAAACACCCTATACACACTGTTATGTTTTCAAGAGTGTATAAATTCTATTATATGATCCCCATGATTAGTAACACCACCCATATTATAAAAAAGGTATACACAATACATGACATTCTGTATAGCATGGGATAACAAGACATATGGTTGGAACCACAAAATATGCAATTCATAACTCAACACATAAACTGTAGAAGCTGATCCGGGGGCCACATGGAATATAATTATAAATTAGATGTAGTGTAATAATATATTTTATAGAATCACATATCTATTTAATTCATCGTCATATGCTCATATAGTCTCTAATATATCCAGGTATCATACAGATAATAATTGAACTAGTTTGGAAGTGACTTTTAGTCACAAATGACAAGAATCTATACACCAAATCATAGGGTAAAACCATTCTATCTTATCTCCCTGTCTGTGCACTAAAAAATATGAATTATGATATCTAATTTAGTTCCAATACAGTATTGTACATTGATATAATCATCAATATAAACTCATATATATGGTATCAATCCATTGATACAATAAATGTGTTCACAACGATTGATTACTGGGTATTTATTGAACCACAATCCAAAGGCTACACTGATGATGAATGAACTAAGAATGGGGGGAAATGAACAAAAATGATTAAAAAACCTCACCTAATATTAATGTTAGCCTCAATTCATTTCCTGTATAAGGATGAATGAAACGATTTAATATAATAAAAATTAAAAATCCATGATTCCCAGATAATCTGACACATACCTACAATACATTCACTCTATGAATGAATAAATTAGTTGATTGATTCTGGTTCATCATAGGATAAACAATTTTACCAAAAATCAATTAAAAAATTTCAAAAAATTATATTTATCAATCACTAAAAAAGAATGATCCCACATTTTTTAACTGTGATATCCTTTAATATCTCTGGCACAATGACCCTCAATCTCGATTTGATCAAATTTCTTCTTCTACGAATGATTCTAACTAATGGTCCCCTAGATCTCAATGGTTAAGATAAAACCCTCAATATCTATTAATAACCATATATTTATCATGTATTTCAAGTTTATGTGTTAAGAAGATCTTTTAGTTTATTTTAATAATTAACCCATTACTTCACTTTAAAAAAATGGCCAATAATGATGAATATTATGTTTCACCTATGGTAAAACCTCTTGGCTGAACTCAATTTCCACATCATATTTCTAATCAGAGTCCTTATTTGAATGTTATATCGTTTTTTATGAATACTTTTTGAACGTTTATTTTATTTATTTAAAATATTTCAAACATTGATTTTGGAATCACAAGGAATCAGAATTAGGATCCATCTATGTTCATGTACTTGAAAATATTACAAATATATTTTATGACTAGACATATAAAAATAGAGATATTAAATTATCAACTCCTTAAGTATTTATGTCCCGAATTGTTATGAAAACAACTACCCAAAGACATGTGGGTATTGGGGATGCATCTGGGTCTCCCATTCCTTGATAATATCTTAAATATTATAATGTTCCAGCAGATATACACTAGAGGTGTCGATCACCTATATAGGTTCTTCTCCTTTCAATCCTCAATACATTTTGGGTACTTTTAAAATTCATCCCCATCCTTGATGTCCATCTCACCCTGGTTGATAATATGAAATGGTTCATGCATCAACCTTCTCAATTGTGATATGTGGAAAATTTCATGTAACCTTTCAAACTACATGGGTAAATTCAAGAAGTAAACCACCTTGCTAACTCTATGAATTATTTGGAATGGATCAATTAATATCAAAGATAGCTTTCTACACGAATAAAAATCTCGAAAATCTACAGTGAGTTGAGGCACTCAGGAACACTTGGTCATGAAAATATAAATCCAATAGCCTCATTAATCAGTGTAAATCAGATTGATGATGGCTCTTTTTAGTCCTTATCCTCTTCTGGATGATCTGAATCTTCTCTGTTGTGGTTGGAACCAACTCAGGGACCATAATTTCAGACTCTCCTGGGTCATTCCAACATATCAATGACATATAGGGCTTCCACTAAAATTCCTCAAATGGTGACATGCCTACAATGTAATTTTAAATATCATTGTACATATACTTCACTAATAATATGTGATACTAAAAACTATAAAAAAATTAAATGTGCCAGCCCACATCATGTTCTCCAAAATTTGAGTTTTCCACTATATTTAGCCATTATTCTAGGGTTTAAAGGCCATGCTCAAACGCAACTGGGCCGCAAAGGACACCTAAAATCCCCTACATAACCATGATGTAATATGAGAAATATGGTATGAAAAGATCATCAAGGGAAATATAGGGTTCTATACTATCTCCTCCATATACAAAAACTTGATCTTATCTAATAAACTCTTATACGAAATAAGATAAAAGTGGGCCAACATTGTGATTCATTCAATGATCACCCAGATGGAATAATGTTCCCTATACATTCTTGGTAACCCCATCATAATTTTAATGGATATATTATCCCACTTCCATTATGGAACCTTAAGGGGTTGATCTAAACATAGTAGAACTTAGTTCCCAACTTTCACTTCATGATAAGTTTGTAATAGAGAGGGGAAAACTATGAAACACACCCCTTCAACCTTGGACACCACTACTATTGGTGATGGTCCTGGTAAATATTCAACAAAAATTGATTCACCACTAAGTTTGAATTATGAAACTATATTAGAAACTCCTCTCTCAATGTAAATGGTACCATCATCCTTCTTCGAAAAATAATGACATACTCTAGAAATTCATAAAATCTATAAGGAGTACATCGAGTGGATATCTGATTATGTAGGGTCTCACATTTAGTATCCAAATGTTTTACCTTCATGAAACAATATAAAATAGTATGGGTAACAAACATCCATTAGTAGAAACTTACTCCATCCCCATCTTCAAAGGATTACGTTATTGAGGATAAATTCTCTAACGCATAATTTAATATTTGTGAACAAGATATCCTGCGTTGAGAATCTGCTACAACATCCACCTTCCCATGAGTATAGACAATAATAATTTTATACTACTAGTGGAATTATAGCCATCTAATATATATCTAGTTAATATAATTCTATGAGAATATATATTGGATACTCTTGAGGTTAGAATAGATGATAAATTACTCACACATAATGTAGTGTTTCCTTATATTCAGTGAAAATTCTACTGATACTAGTTTAAGATTGTGGGAAATGTGTATTTTTTCATCTGGTCTCAACTGATGAAAACCATATGAAATATTTATCTACCTCTCTATTATAACTAAACCAATTAAAATTACTTTTTATATCACTAGACACAATGTACTGGACACCCTCCTCTATAAATCTCAAGATGGGAGAACTCTCCAATATATCCTTCAAATCTTGGAAAACTAGTCGGTGCCTCTCTGTCCACATGAAATGATTACCCATTCCAATAAAAAATATTATGGGAGATAATATCATATAAAAATTGGGTAATATATATAATTTTATCCTTCCAAACCATGGAATCTCTTAAAATCTTTCTGGAATATGGTTTTCTCCCAATTTAACACTCCTCCAACCTTTTCTAAGACTACTACTACACTATTTACAGAGATAATAAGTCCCGAAAATTTGACCTCCTGAATCTAGAACATGAAATTTTAGAGCATCCCATAATGATGGTAATCTCAGAGTATATATAGGATCATCCTCATGTGTCTCGTTTTATCTTCCTTATATGTCGAGTACACTAGGATATCATTAATGAATACTCCAACAAACTTTCCTAAGAAGGTTGTAATGATCTAGTTAATGGGTCCCATGAACACTTATAGGGGATTCATCATGTCTAGAAGAATCAACAAATAATCGTACTAACATAAATACGCTTAGAAATATTTCTTAGATATATCATAATCCCATAATAGCAGCTAGTGATTGCATAATCAGAGGAAAATATGGGATAAACATCATGACACTCTCAAATTATTTTAGAGGTCATTGATCCTATGTAATGGATAAATTTTTATTACGGTCACCTAGTTTAAGTGAAGGTAATCCAATCACAACCTCAAGATCCTATCTTCCTTCTAGGGTAACAAAAATGGGTATTTCCTCTGTGAAACACTAGACAATATAAATATCTTTCTCCACAAGTCTTCCAACTACACCATAAGGTTTCTATGATTTGTGAGATAAATCTAATATGTTGGTCTAGATATGTGGGTGATAACAAAGTGCAGACCAATAAAACAGTTTATCTCCCAATGGGGAGGTATATCAAGAAAATCCTAATGAAATACATCCTCATACTAGGCTATAACATTACGAAAACTGAAAAATCATTTCATCCATTACACAAAGGGCCATTCTAGCCCACTACCGTGTTATCAACAACAACCGCCTAAAAATTATTCTATATTGGTCACCCATTGTTTTATTTTGATCCAAAATAGAAAAAACCATCCCATAATTATAGAAACACCAAATCATCTACCTGAAAAAATTTATGTAGTCATGAATTATAGATAAATAGTTTAAACCTAAGATGATGTCGGAAGGCCTCACTACTATTATAAAGTGATCCCAAAATAAATTATCACCTCTAAGAGTATGATATCTCAGTTAATATAAGTATGATATCAATGATTCATCTCTACAATGATTGTATAAGCATAATGGTTAAACCAATGGATCTACCATACTAACTATATCATGAAAATAAGTGTGTATTGAAATGAATGGATGCCACCAATTTCTATCAATTATATAACTAAATTATACAGGACATATTTCATACATCATATGATCCCTAGAGAATCTAGTTCAAAAACCTTAACCACATAATTCTCTGCTCACAAATATCCCCCAGCACAATGAGCCTGACACAGAACACCTGGGGGTGGTTATACTAACAAGTCATAATGTCTGCCACCTATTGTTGCTCTTCATGCTCTACTACACATCGACTACCTAGAAGGATTTCATTATCCCGATATAGCCTCTACCTTTGAAACCCCTCCACTATATCACTATCTTTCACACGTTGAGTGAAGAAATCACATTCAATATTTCCTTTACCATAAAATTAATATCACCTTATCTTCTTTTGATGACTATATATATAATCTGATCCCTGAACTATAGAACTTCTATCCAAGGAATACCTCTAGAAATGTTTCACATGTCCATGTACCTATGTCTTTCATATGCTCCCTACTACCACTGTCAATTCTCATATGTTCCCAAAACCATCAAAAACATTATACATCCTCCTCGTAATGAACCTAATATCCAAAAAGGCACACTCTAATATCCCAACATATGTACGATTTCATAGAGTAATAATTTTGGATTGGATGTCTCTATATATTCCTCGATCAATGGTCTATGTACAAAATATCTAATCATATTACATATTCATGGAGCATCGAGACGATTTAGTGAACCAGAATAAATAATCATCTGTAGTCGTATGACACCTCTAAAGACATTGAATCATTATTTTTCATACATCCCCGACACAATCAATAATCACGAAGGGGCCGATGTACCTGGGACTTAACTTCCATTTCATTCCAAACCTCATGACCTTCTTTTACGGAGACATTCCCAAAAATACCATGTCTCCAACTTTAAACTCAAGGTATCATCGACAGTTATCTGAATTACTCTTCTGTTGACTTTGGGATGCCTTGATATGCCGCCGAATGGTTTTCACCTTCTCCACCATCTCTTCAACCATTTCTAGTCCATGCAGCATAGGGTCACCGACCTCACCCTAACACACCAGTGTTTTGCACATTTTCCTAGAAAGGTCTTCATATGGTGCCATTTGGATGCTCAAGTAGAAACTGTTATTATAAGAGAACTAAAACAGAGGAAGATGTTGATCCCATACTACTTTAAAGTCCATTGAGCATGCTCTCAACATGTCCTCAAGTTCCTGGATAGTCTGCTCAGATTGTCCCTTTGTTTGAAGATGGTAGGCTGTGCTGAAGTTTAGTTCATTACTCAGAGCATGTTGAAGACTCTTCCAAAAAAAGGTGGTGAAGCTTGGATCTCAATCGAACACAATAGATAGTGGTACTCCATGCAGCTTTACCACTTCGTAGATATATATCTGTTCCAGTTGATCCAATGAGAAATCCTCCTGAATAGAAATGAAGTGTGCCACCTTTGTTAGATGATCCACAACAACCCCGATTGCATTTTTGCCTTTGGATGTCTTCGGAAGTCCAGTGACAGAGTCCATGGTGATGTTCTCCCATTTCAATTCTAGTATGGGAAATGGTTTCATCATCCCTTTATAGTTCTGCTTCTCTTCCTTCACATGTTGACACACCAGGCACTTTAGTTTATATTCAACGATCTCCTTCTTCATATTATCCCAAACATTATGCTATTGGAGATCTCGATACATCTATGTGTTTCCTGGGTGAATAGAAAAATTTGAACTATGTGCATCATCTAAAAGTTCCTTCTTCAACACCAGACTTGATGAAACACATATTCTTTTCCCAAGTCTCACAATTCATTCTTCATTAAAATTAAACTTTTAGGATTTCCCTTTTTCTGATAGCTTCCACTTTTTCTTGAATTCCCACATCATCCTTTTGAGAATCCTTTAACCTATATAAAAGTGACGGTTGAGAAATCATTTCTGAAAGGATTTATAATGTAACCTTATTTAGGATTCATATGTCCATCTTAATCAAATCTACAAAGATTGGATCCTTTTCAATTCTCATCAATGATAGAATCGCTGGGTCCTTTCTACTTAGGGCATCCACCACCTTGTTCACTTCCCCAGGGTGGTAGTTGATTAATCAGTCATAGTCTTTGATAAACTCTAACCCTCTTCGTTGGAGCATGTTCAACTCTTTCTATGTGAATATATAATTGAGGATTTTTTGGTTCATATATATTTCACAGTTTTCCCCAAAGAGATAATGCTCCCAAATTTTCAAAGTGAATATCACTACAGCCAACTCGAGATCATGTGTTAGACAGTTCTATTCCTGAAATTTGAATTTCCTTGAAGAATAGGCAACAAATTTTTCATTTTGCATCAACACACATCCCAGTCCCTTATTTTAAGCATCACTGAATACAATAAAAAGTTCTCCACTTGTGGGTAAAGTGAGCACATGTGTAATGATAAGCATCCTTTTCAACTCCTTAATGATTTCTTCGCATTCATCACTCCTATAAAACATTACTCCCTTCTAAGTTAGATTGGTAAGAGGGTGGACAATCATGATTTTTTTTACAAATCGTCGATAATTTCCACCTAACCCTGAGAATCAACAGACATCTGTAACTGATTTTGTCCTAGGGAATCCCTCAATTGAATCTATTTTGGAGGAATCTATAGATATCCCTTTTCTTGTGATGATATGGCCCAAAAATGAGACATCATTCAACTAGGACTAATATGTGTTGTACTATGCATAGATCTTCTCTTTTTGTAAGGTATCTAGTACAGTTCATAGATACTCCTCACAATCCTCCATGGTTTTAGATTATATCAGAATATAATCTATAAAGACTACAACAAATTTGTCAAGGTAATCTCTATAGACTATATTCATCAAGTCCATGAAGATTTCTGTAGCATTAGTGAGTCCTAAAAAAATTACTATGAATTTATAGTGCCCGTATCTTGTACGAAAAGCATTCTTGGTGATTTCTTCCTTCTTCACCCTTACTTGATAATATCCCTACTACAAATCCAACTTGGAGAAGTATTTTTATCCACAAAAATGATAAATCAGTTCATCAATTCATGGGAAAGGATACTTGTTATTTATAATGATTTTTTAGTCCCATGATAATCGATGCAATGGAGCATTGACCAATCCTTCTTCTTGATGAAGAGGACTGGTGCACCCCACATAGTTGGGCATATAAACCCTTTATCCAAATTCTCATGTAGTTGTTTCTTCAGCTCCTCAAGATCCACAACATCCATTCTATATGGAGTATCGGAAATTATCAATGCCCCAGGTATAAGATCAATTGAGAATTCAACATCTCTTTTAAGAGGAAGACCATGAAATTCCATAGGAAACAGTTCATGGAATTCCCTCACAAAAGGCATGTCTTATTGGAAGGTTGCCTCCTTAGACTCAATCATCTGAGCTAGATACACATGCTCATAGGGCAGTAATATCCACACCTGAGATGATGGATCTAAAGAAGGTTCATCTTACTTCTTTCACTTGTAAAGAATCGGGGGTTGATTCTCAACATGGAGAGTGATTACCCTCTCATGGAATTTTATGTTGGATATATATAAGGAAAGATAATTCATCCCATGAATTGCATAAAATTCCACTAGAGGGAGTATGCTGAGGTTCACCAGAAATTTCAATCCACAGATTATGATAGGGGAGGAGTTATATTCATGGGACACAATGACTGCCCCATTTTCCGTACTCACTGACATCTTGAATTCCATGATTTGTGGTGGTTTTGGGATTGTTCTAATAAACAATCGAGATATAAAAGAATGTGTAAAACCTAAATCAAAAAGTACATTTCCATTAATGAATGAATAACTAGTGTAAATGTCACCACTTCGTTGTGGAGGTTAACTTCGGCAGTAGTGGTGGAAAAAGCTCACCCTTAATGACTTGGAGGTTGTTGGTTTCCTCCATAGACCCTTGTCTTAGGGCACTAATTTTCAAGATGCCCTGGTTCTTTACAGTTGTTTCAATGAACAACACGTTGAGGTTTGAAGGAGTGTTCCTCTCCTCTGTCGCAACTACAGGTCTTTCTTGTCGATAGTTAACAGCTAGCAGCCCTTCTCTTCAACACCTAAATAACTTGCTTATACCATTCAGGCCATTTAGCAGATTCTTCTTTCTGCACCTTTGGAAAGTGGGGTGCTGGATCTTCATAGCACTATTGGATTTATCCATCAGACCACTACCACTGATGTACAAATTATGCTTCTTATCCCCATGATACCCCTGAGATTCTCCGATCTCCATTTCGACCTTGAAAGCACATTGAATAATTTTCTAATAGTTTTCAAAGTCATGGATTGCCAGTGCTTTCCGAAGGCTAGGTTTTGGCCCACCAAAGAAGCAGTCAACCATGCATTCAGGGGTAACGTCAAAGTCGGAAGTGTATCATGCAAGCCTTGTGATTTTTGACCTATATACTCCAATATATTAGTCATATTTTATCTTGGGGGAAAGGAATTCCATTTCCATCTTATGCCAGAGGGTGTGAGGATAATAATTATCGAAAAACAGTTTTCGAAAATCCTTATATTCCAATGCCTCGATCTCCTCCTCGGGCTTCGTATTTTTGATCAACGTCCACCATTGATCCGCTTCACCTTCCATATGGTAAGCAGCCTATAGAACCTTTTCTTGTTCAGAAGATTGAAGGATGGATAAGTTCTTTTCAATGGAGTTTATCCATTTTTCATCGATTGGGGGATCAGATGATCCATTAAAAGTAAGAGGCATTTATATCATGAAGCTCTCGATAGAAACTTGTTATTTCTCGGGGGGGGGGGGGGTGAACGTTCCTCTTGAACCATGTTTCTATTCAAAGTATGAGTTAGCTAATAGATAAGCGTGAGAATTTTCGGGATTCCTACTCCAATTGGATTGGGCGTCTCATTAGTATAGTCATCCCATTGATCTTCACATCAGTTGTTAGCCCGAGTCATCCTCTTACCAGCCATTGGATGAAATAAAAGGAAAGTTAGGTTTAACACAGAAAGGGTAATACGAATACAAAACAAATGACATATAAATGACTTTTATTTCCTTATCTTATGAATCTATGGGCTTCAGTCTATGTTATCCATGATCTACTTTCTATCATATATTCTTAGGGAATTTTTCTCCACTAATAATGGTTCATACTAATCTTGTGAATTTTCCAAAGAAAATCCCCCAAGACTGTTGTAACCAAGAGTGCAGCAAGGCCCATTGTCGTGTACCAGTTCTCATTCGAGTCTAGATCAAAGTGGTGTTTTTGGGTTTTACTCCTAGGATACATCTGTGCCAGAGTCACCTCTACCTACTCGTATCCAGACATGGATGTATTTGCATGATAAACCACTTAATTAAAATTCAACAAAAATTAGTGATGTTTTTATTATACTTAGTCTTTTTTTAAGTCTTTACTAGGGTTTTGTAATCCTAATCCCAAAAATAACTAAACCTATCCTCTGATACCAACTTTGACAACCGTGCTATTTTATAACACAATTAAACATAATTTCTTAAATAAAATTCACTTGATAAATCATAGAAGATTGAGGGGACTAGTGTCTTTGGGGATTAGGGTTATTACATAACCTCTTAAAACATGAAAATCAACATCTTCATTGAAAACATCCTTTACATTACCACTAAATTCCCTCGTACATAGTATTGCATGGGATAACCAAAGAACATGCACAAAAAAGGGTGAGCTATAAATCCCAGTAAGGAAATAATCATGGAATAAAATTAGGAATACAATACATGTTATACAATACACATTTCAATAAAGCATAAGAGAAGCATAAACATAAAGGCATGATAAAGCATGATAATCATAAGATGGAAATATGGCAACAACACTTAACATTGAATCAGCATGAGCCATGGCTAATTGCACATGGATCATGAGTAAATACTCATTGCAAATGAAGAACAAGTAAAACCTCATTGAACTTGAATTAGAATAAGTCAACACCCATTTCACATGATGTATCATGATAATATACATTACCCAATGAATTGGAGCGCTATAAGGGCACACCCTTCTTAAACCTTTCTTTTCATGCATAAGTGTGCCTCATGGATCATATAACATGGATTCATAAAACATTATGATTTATTCCATGATAAAGGAATTTGGAATTCATAGATGAAAGTTTATAATCAATAAGTAAATTTGAATAATAGTGAATATCCTTGATAGAGAAATTGTCTTGGTATTCACTACACAATGACATTGGCTTGAGAAAGCAGTGCAATTTCGGTAGCGTAACGACGTGACATAAGAATTCATAAAAATGGTCGATGAGAGAGAAAGGGTTGTCTCATAATATTTACATTACATGAACAATAAAGGAGTCATATAGATACATTTCCCAACAAATGTAATGGAAATTAGATTAATGATATAAAATAATTTCTTGAATGTAAATGAGGAAAGAGAAATTCTTTTCAGAATTTCTGTATAGTAACATGTGAACATGAGAGGCATTTAATGATAGATAAAGGGGTCTCCCATCATTAAAACATAAAGAGGTCAGTATGGAGGAGGTTTGAAACCATACCCCAATATTTGTAATTGAAATTAAAAGGGCATAACAACATTAAGAAAATAGGAAAAAATGAGAAAAGAAGAAAAACCATTACATGGAAGTATGCTTCGAAAGGATTAAGAGAGGATTCTTGGGAGCTTGGGGAACATTTGGAGGATTCTAGAGAAAGGATAGAAGAGTTTGGATGAACTCCAAATGCTTTGAGTGAGGAGTATGTGGGAGATTTTGTGGGTTTATAAAAGAATGGTGAGGGAATTCATTTTTATTTAGGTTTGGGGCCCTCACATTAAACTAATCCAAACCACACATCCTCCAATGGTCATTGCCAATGGTTTTTGAAAAAGGATAGTGGAAAAAATATTTTATAAATACAATGTCCGAACTTCTTAAAATAATGGGGTTGATTATGTGTAGGTGAGTCACACTCCCAAGGAAAACAATTTAAAAAGACAAAATGATTTATTAGTCTTGAAGGGTCCACTAATGATTTGTAAAATAAATCAAACAAACTGAAAATCACTTTTTTTAATGGTAAAACATATATTGGATGATGATTATGTTTATAGTATTCTATTACATCACTATTAGGTCATTATGATGTCATAAAACACATTATATATTTAAACGGTATTTAATTGTTACCCAAATATTTGAATATCATAGAAAATTATGAAAAATTCAGAGTTGGATAATTTCAATATCTTGAGTCCAAAAATAATATTAATTTTATATAAATAATTTTCTAAATATGTTAATTTTTACTTCTAAAATAAAAACCGACATTTATCGAAAAATCACGGGGTTTGACAAAAACGACATTCAAACCTTAATAAAAATTACAATTGCATTTATAAAATTATAAGATCATTTATATTTAATAAATATTAATATAATAATAATAATATTTTATTAAAATATTTTTTAATTCAAAAATCCATTAATTCATCAAAATAGATTTCTTATTGGAACATTAACTTAAAATACTATTTGTGCTTTAAAAACTATTTACAAGGTAACAATAATAAAATGAAAGTATATTCATTATTATGTAAACAAATAATGTGCATAACCATAGTACTATGGATTTGATACATATCCCCTTAAAACAGCTGCATAAGACCTAAGGGTATGGTGCGTGATGGTGACATACTCTTGGGGTGGCTCAGATAAGATTGCACGCGTGGTGATCTCTATTACTTCTACTTCTTCCATAGACGGTTCAATTCAATATTCACATTATAAATTTCAGCTTGGGCTAGATCAAGAGTGAATCCCAATGAAGCCACCTCTTTTCCGAGCTCTGAAAAATGGGCTTCTTATGAAGCAATTATACTATATTTGGTAATCGATTACTTTTTCTAAGTAAATTAGATTGTTAAAGCAATATATTTATACTAATAATGTGATCACTTTTCAATGACTATATTAGCAACGATCACAATTCATAAAATAAAACCAAAGAAGATGACATTTTATATAAACAGTTTACATAAAGAGACATTTAATTAGATCAAGAGTGATTTCAATTAAAGAAATTTTGGGTCGTTACAAACTCCTCATGATAGTCCTTATCTTAATAGTTTTCTGGCATGCATCAAAACATGAGGGGAAACTATCACTGAAACTCATGAAGTGCACTTATCATACACACCGTATCAATTGTAACTTCTAGAACCTTCTAGTTATTAACTAGTGGTGGAAATATTGGTGCCCCAACTAAAAGTAACTTGTCCTAAACATGTCACTATATTGAAGCCTCATCCCAGAGGGGATCAAACTCATGGTCGTGTAACTAAACCCTAACAAGAAAATTTCATGGAGGTATCCTAAAATAGACAATATGTACCATGATCAATGAGAATATATGGAGAGATGACACTATAAGAACACGGAAACCATAACATAAAACTATACAATTCATGAAACAAAGTATTTTAAATACATCCAGTGCATTCATTCCATGATTCACCAAGAAGGGAGTCAGTGTCTAGGTAAATTCATACGTTAGCCATCACAACAACAATGATGTCCCTAGATTTAGAGAAAAACTAGAAATATTTAACACTATTTCCATAAAACCCAAAATAATCTCTCACAATAATTTATTAAGGTGGAACAGAGTCCATTGATAACACTTTGTCATGAAACATCTTAATGGAAGCTCAGCTAAAACTACCATAAGCCTTCCTCCAATTGTATAGGGGATAATGATTAGCATCGAGTAGGCATATCACACACATGGGAGGCCATATCCTTATGTACTTATACACACACACACACCCAAACATCTCCATGCCCGTAAAATGATGAACTATAAAACAACCAATAACCATTTATTATTACATATAAAATTACACCATCAGATTATGACATCAAAGTTATTGAAGGAAAATGGAGAATTGAAATCCCCCCAAGTAGACTTTGAAAGATATGAAATTTGAAGTATGAGTGGTATTTGATCAATTTAATCACTAGAAAACCCATTGCTATATCTAGCTGACAAGTATCAAATTGTTTATAATCCCTCTAGGACCCCAAAAAATGTGAGGTAATTTTCATAAGACATGAATGATATGGGAAAATCTATTACAGGGTGAGTATAAGAAAGTATGGTAGTAAAACCCTATATCACTAAGCATATATAATAAATAATAATAGTCCTCTCTTACTAGAGATATTTCAACAATAAACTTAAAAATAACATCTAGATATAATCATAAAAATCACATAGTCTCAATTTAAGGTCCTAATCGCATTTCCATCCTAGGATTATTGTTAAATGGTTCCATATAACATTCATATGTGAGATAAAAACTCCATGAATCAGATAACGGTAATGGTATCCATCCAAGATATCATCATAGTTATGTTTCACCATAAGAAGTACTTATTGGATCCGCAAAGAGATTGATTCCCATATGGGGACTACAACCAAGGCCACTGGGTATAGTAACATTCCAAATTGTAATAACCCCCCAAAGTAGGGGATCAACATTTGTATATTGTTATTTATGGAGATACTGAGAACCCCACGTATGGAAAATGAAAATGATAGATGATATACCTCTGAGCCTCACAAAGGGATTCCCAAAACAACATCAGAGACTAAAGTTCCTTAGAGTAGGTCACCATAATCTGAACATGATATGATTCAATAACAAATATATTTAAAAATATCAATGGAAAAATATTAATGATACATATCCATCGTGACTAGAATAAGGGATCCAAGCCATCAAGGTAGATTTACATGGAGTGTCACTTTGGAACATGTTACTACTTATTCCCAAGTCTATGTCTGAGTATATACTCATGTGCCACCACACATGGAGTGTGTGTCCACATGGTATCCAAGGAGTGTAACACTTTTAAATAATGATCCTCATTCCAGGTTGTATATGACATGTGTAATTTCCCATATGGCATTTAATGTCATCCATCCTCATTGGCGTGTACACCCTGTATGCACCAAGATGTATGATAGTGTGTACATGATAAGTGGCATGGTCTATATGTTGTGTAACTCCACATGAATTCCTCAGTATATGCACCCTATATAAATTGATCTTTCCAACTAGGTACCACTTGACATGTGGTAGGGACCACACAACTCGTGATCCTTATATCTTCACATAACCCCATGATGCAACATGTTGTCTCCCAAAAAGCATGTAATTTTATATTACATGGCATATAACAAGATATTTTATTGAATCCCATATATATTTCCAGAGTTCTCAGCTACTACTTTAGAATTGATCTAGCCAGGAATCATTCTGGTAATAATGGGAATAGTCCTCCCTTGATTTTTTATTGGAGCTCTCAAATATTTGACCACCAAATCACATGGTAACACACTTTTATCACATATAACAAACACATAAGACCAAATTATTAAGATGATATCTGATACAATCCCCATCTAGTAAAGTAGATCGATACAATCATCAATATGGACTGGGATCTTAAGTATCAATCCATTGATCCATGAAACATGTGTCAAATGATAGATTACTAGGTATTTTTCAGAGCACTATAAAATTCAAATTATGGTGATGAACGAATGTAGAAGGGGTAAATAAATGCACTAAACAAAAAAAATGAGGAATGGAACTCATCCAATGTTTAAGAAGGACTGGATTAATTACTATTATAATGTTGAAAAAGAGATATAATATAATCGAAAATAGAATTCCCTCTATCCCAGATAATATTACCCAAACCCATAATAAAATTGATCTCTGAATCAATTCACTAGTTGATTGATTCAAATTCAATATATGAGAAATTAAATTGCGATAAATCCAAATAAACGAAATTTATACCTCATGATGGATCACCCATTGATGAAGAATGATTTTGCATCATTTCCATTGGTGAGATCCTCAAATTATGATGGTGAAATAATCCTCAATCTTGATCTTATTCAATATCATCCACCAGGAATGACCTCCTCCAACTCTCCTATAGATCTATGAGGTTAACAAACCATCCTTGATATCTCCTCATAAAAATATATTTATTGATTATTTATTGACTCTATGTTAAAAAAATAAAAAATATAATTTTTTATTTTAATAATTTTCCCATGACTCCACTTTATATACATGTCCGATGCTAATAAATATTATGTTTCCCATAGGGTAAAGCCCACGTTATGAACTCAAAATTTTCTTAATGTTCATAATCAGATTCACCTTTTGGATGTTATTACACTTTTCTATGAAAACTATGAATGTATATCTTTAGAATATTTAAAATATCACAAACATCAATTTTGAGATCATCGATACTCAGAATCACGCATCCTCTTAGTGCATCGCCTTGAAATTTTTTTAGTTATTTTCAAAGGCATTGCATGGGAAAACTGAAATGATACATTTTATTTAAATGTTTAATTCATATTTATTAATTTTACTCTTTAATAAATGAACCTAATTTCTGAAATAAAAATATTAAATCTATCTTATGGAGAAATTTTGGTATTTTTATAAAAAAATCATTTTTATGAAAATACTAAAATATATAGAACATTATAAAACCTTTATTTCTTTTCATTAAATAACGTAATTAAATATTTATATTTTCCTATCATGAAAAAATTAATCCAATTTAATAATATAATTTATTTCAAATGAAAATTCATTATATTTAATTTTGTTAGATTGTCATTCTTGGCTATAAATACACATTTTTTAAATGTTGATATCATTATGACCTGTGTTTTAAACCAAAGTTATTTGTTAACACTTCTAAAAACTATATATTAAATGATGGATTTAATATTTGGAATCATTTGTCTCCTTTAATGTAATTATTTCCATTTTAATTTTTATCATATGAATAGTAATAGTAGTAAATATTTGTCACCTCAGTAAGGGTAAAATGGGTAAAACAAGGTCAAAACCAATAGATAAGGCCTCCAAATCAACCCAGACCGTAAATTTATTTCATTTTATAGAAATACTTTGATAATTAGCATCACAATTTACAATATATCTCATTTTGTTTCAATTCATTTTTCATAATAATATTTAGATTTTATTAGTACTGAAAAATCCAAAATGTCTGTCTCTTGAAATTAATATAACTAAATTGTTTACATAAGGAGAAAATAGGATATGTTTGGTAATATATATATATATATTAAGAATAAATTAATTACTTTTATTATATTAATTTTTTTAAAATTTTTAGTGATGAGATAATTACCTTAAATTCTTATATAACACCAACACAACGTTTTCATAAGATGTAGAAAAGTCGAGTAAATAATTTTAAAACCTCTAAAAGTTAATTTTTGGATGAGTTATAGTATCCCACGAATGTTATAAATTAATTTATAATATTTGGGATTTTATAAGTATTAATATTTTTATCCTAATACTATATTGATATTATTAGAGTCAAAGTAAATGAATAGCTCAAGAAAACGACATTAATGATATTTTACAATAAATAAAATTTTATTAAATGATTTAAAATTCCTAAAATCAATTTATTTGGAAAAGTGAATGGAATATTGTTTATACAGTAACATATAGTCCATACAAGGTCCAGTGTTTGTTTTTATAATAATTTATTTCACCCTTAAATAGATAAAAAACCTATATCCCAGTAATTGTCAACAGTGTTAATGAGGCAGTGAGGGTGTTAAAACAAATATATATGGGTGAAAAAATCAACAAGATTCTTAATAATATTATTTTTTGAGAGTATTTGGACCCGTATTCATTATATATTTTAATTATATCAATTTGGGGCTAGTTTAACATGAAAATTAATTTATATTAATTTAATTATTTATATAATTCCAACAGTGTCCCTTCCCTCCCATGAAAAAGGGATCCTATTCTACAATCTATATCAAACTATTTGAGAACAATTTTTTATAAAATACCCTCTCATGTATATCCCTGACTTCACTCCCAACATCCTAGAGGTTGTAGTCTCACTAGTTGAAAACCCTAGGAGGCTTAAGGTGTGATTCACCAATATTCTATGAACAGAAGATATAAGTTGAAAATGTCCCGTTTCATGTTTATTTCATAATACACCTATAAAGAATATTGATTAAGAATTTAAAAATAATACGAAAACTATCTCCCATAAAATTATATGTTATTTGGATTTTAAACTGATGAATTTTAAAATCTTATAAAACCTAATTTAAATTAAAACATCACTTGTTCATATGTGTGGATTTCCACCTCTATGAAGATATGCCTTTCGTTTTACATAACCAAATATCATGTTTGTTTAATATGATATTTTATATTAATAAAATAATTAATATTATTTAATGATAATATATCATCTACATTCTAACCCTTCTGTCTATTGGAAAATAATAACGTCATTCAAGCATATCTGTGGACTATCACTTCTATAATGCAATGTGATTCATTTTTAATCTCCATATCACAAAAATGATATGTAATAGTTTATTTAAAGATATAATATCAATTTAAGATTATATCATAATTACTGAATGGTAAAAAATACTTACATTCTATCATATAATATCATTGGAAAATTGAAACATTACTCATGAGTATGTACAACCTACCTTCTATATGATTGTACCATAGTTAATTTTTCAAAACCCACATTCATGGTTAAATTTAAAAGTATAATTTCTATATAAAAAATATAATTATTTTATATATTATGAAATAATGAAATATTTGACCATATTCAACTTACAAAATTCATTTTTGACATTTCTATCGAATACCGTCAAAACGTCCAATGTGAACATAATTTATTATGTAATTTTAAAAAACATGATAATAAATATAATAAATTGAATAATAAATTTTTAAACATTTATTAAGTAAGATAATAATTAATATAATTTCATTACTTAATAATATGAGGAACATATGTAATAAGTCAGAGTTTTGGTAAGGTACACTTTAACATAAAAACTAGTTTTAAATTTTATTTTGATTTATTATATAAATATCTATATTCATTGTCCGTATTTTTAAATTTATTTTTTAATTTATATATATATATATATATAATGAATTTGAAAGTACATTTTATGTTTTTTTAATTTCATTGATTAAAATTCAAAAGGAACTTTTTTAATATTTTATACAGAATGATTTGAATGTCCATACAAAAAGAAAAAGGAATGTTGAGTTTTAATATATATGATATCAAGGGATTTTCCCAAAAACCTAAAATTATTTTATTTTTTGATTAATTTATAATAATTAATTTTTTCTTGAATTAAATTCCATTTTCTCATTTTATTGTAACACTTATAGTTTTCAAAATTGGGTTCATAATGAACAGGTATTTCAAACTATGAAGGTATTTTTTCAAATGTGTTAAAAAGAGATTTTCAAGGGATTTATGATGAACATGTGCATGATTAAAAACATTATTTATGATATGATAATTTAAAATAATTTTTTAATTAATGGGTGAGTCTGCTATAGCTCATATAACAGGTGATATCAATCTAACATATATGATGGGTGAGCTCATTACATATTTTATGACATGTGAGATTGATATATATATATCTAATGAATTTGTTTTAATGTTCTATGTATTCAAAGGGGGGAGGAGTTATCCAATGTTGTTTCTTGATTATATTTAATAAGGATGAACCTATTTTTGACGTAAGTTAACATCAATAGTGAATATGATGCTCTAGAATTATTAAATGGGTTTTTATGATCTTATTATTGATTTTAATGGTTTTCTATGATAAAAATGCCTGTTGTTTTCATGGAATTATTTTTAATTATATAATATAATTGAATATGGTGATAATGGTAAAACATTAATGTTTTTTAATTTTTTTCATTTGAATAATTTGTTTTTGTACATTTATGTTCCTTACTATGATTTTTATTCCAATATGATGATTTAAATTTTTTTTAATAGGGGTTAAGGATGTGTAATAACAAAAAATAATTATAGATTATAGTTAGGAATATTTCCCAATAAAATAAAATCTGTTCTGTTAATTTTTTTTATATCTATGTTTAAATAGATACATAATATTAGTGTTGATTTGTAATATATGGGTTTTCACATATAAGTTATGATCCAATTATCTAAATCTATAAACTACATTAATCTAAATAAATTTATGAAAAATAATCAGTTACTAAAAACACAAAAATATGTAATATTTTAGGAAAGTTTTTATAATTATTCTCATGAAAACATTTAAGTATACCAATCATGTATTCAACACCATTATTAGTTTGATTCTTATTTATTGAAAACAAAACCCCTTTTCAGCTCTTATCTCGAACGTTTTGAACATCTTCAGTACCTATGATTTGTGATTTAAAAGAATGATACATATAATAATAAAGAAATAATATAAAACATCAATGAAATTATTATATCGATTCGTACATTTCTTCCTCATATGACATTATATATCAAAATGAATAATTTATAATGGATAAGATATATTTACCTCAACATTCTTATCTAATTAATTTTAAAATTACCATTTTCATAGTTTTAGAAAACACTAATCTCTAATTCTTATCAAAGAAAGGATATCCCAAACACATTTTATATGTGAATACATGCTCATTTTTCATCGGCATAAATGACAAAAAATTTAATTCAAGAATTTTTATTTCATCATACATATATAATTTTGATTCAATGAATATCTTTTCGAGAACATGATTCTGTTGGTTTACTCTCCACCTATAACTAGTTCCCCATTTCCATGAATTTTAACCATAAATCCATATCTTATGAATAAAAATGTGTTTCTATAACTAAAATTTTAAACTTACCCAATAGTTGTTGTGTAATCCATCAAAAAATATGGAACTTCAATATTTCAACTTTTCTTCTCCAATTATAATAGATAAAATGAATTTGATTCAAAGAGACTAATCATTTCTAAATATCACTATGTATTTTGAGTTTTTTTATAAAAACATAATGGGATAGAAAATTAAGAAGAATTTTTTTTCCCTATTTCTGGGTTCATTCCAATAATAATATAAGGTTTCCAGATGCCTAAATCTATTATTTATTTTTAAATTAGAATTTTTAGATTCATTTTGAGCATTTCACCACAGAGTTCCTTGAATCCCCCCAAACACTAACTATAAAACCACATATATCCATTTTTGTTATGTTGTTTTAACCAATATAACATCACTAGGATTATAAATCCCCTACAATACCATAAATATCAATAAAAAATTATTTTCCAATAAAACATTCATGTTTTCAGAAATAGTATATATGATATCCACCACCATTATATAAATTAATATTTGATATTTTTTTGTGATTTTTTTGAATGATTATTGAAATATTATTCATCATATTATAATTCATCACATAATTTTTGGAGGCACATTTTTTGGTATTATTTATGTTAAATTTTAATTTACAAGAAACTATTTAATATTGGATTTCATTTTTTGGAGGGATACATGATCTTTGTGAGTTAATAAACCTTTTAAGAAACATCCAATAAATATTTTCCTTTATTAATATTTAATTATGGTAATCTTTGTTGATAATTCTGACATTCAAAAACTATAGAGATTACACAATCTTTAGAAATTGAAATTTAGAAGCTAGGTTTCAATATTCATTTTCAAGCATTTTCTATTATACAATGTTATATTATTTCTAAATTACCTTCACAATTTCTATTACGTTGTCTTTGAGTTTTCAATATTTATCATGTAACTTCATTAGGTTCCAATTTTCTATTAAATTTCTATAGTTTTCTCTTTCAATCATGTATTATTGGTAGTTAATGCGATTCCAATCATTATTTATGTTATTTCCATTATAACTATTTATAATTTTTAAAAGAAATAATTTTAATTATATATCTATCATGAATAATATTTAATTTTCCTATTCTTTATCTTCATATTTTCTTTATTCACCCAATTTCAAACTATAATTATTCACCATTTTAATAAAAAAATCTTATCACCTTAATCATTGGTATTTTCATCTGTCATTTCTTCTCCACTATCTTCATGTACAACAAATTTAGACAAAAAAATTGCCTTTAATATTTAGAAAACATATTATTCCATCTGTCTATATTGGAATTTTTATTTTCTTCCCTCTTCTTCCTCAGTATTTTGGGACTTCCATATTCTTGACCACTCTCATCATTTTCTATTTGTCATGGTGAATTTTCTATGAAATTTATAATAACACAAATATTAAATTTCTTCAACTGTAATTTTTTTTCATACATCCCTATATATATTTCCACATTTTTTGAAAATAAAATGATTTTATTAGTCTTATTATCTACTCTATATTTTAATTAAACATCAATGAATTAAGTTTTGATAATAAAATTATTGTAATTTTCATGCTTATTATCTTTAAAGGATGATTAATGACCAATCATTCCATTCCTTTTTATAGAATTTTCTCATCTCATGTAATATGTAATCAAAATACATTGAAAATATTACAATGAGAGTATATTAGGCTCTCTATCATCTAATTATGATAATTAAGCATTAAATCTATAAAAGAGAATTACAATGATTTTCTACACAATTATTGTCTCTTCTAATGTTTCACTAAATATTATAATAGTTATTAAAATAATAGTAGGAATTATAAATAAAACTATAATAGATTCTTCATCTCAAATTATGAAGTGTTTATTCTTAAATATCGAAATTGGTAACATGTATTTCTTTACATTAATGTTTTTCTCATAAATAATTTCCAACATATCATAGATTCCACTATTCATTATAATTCCTTAAAACGTCATTAACATACTTTATGAGATGAAGGAATGTACAAATTTTTTGGATCATATACCATTCTATAGATTTTTTTTATCAGTTGGTGTTATGAGATAACCCATTTTACTAGGTGCGAAACCATATGAAGTACTGTCCAAAACATCATATTCAATGGGTAATAGATAAGATTGCAGTATTCTCTTCTTGATATGATAGTTATTTCCATTGAATGCATTAATCCCCATACTATTAATATAGTTAAAAGTATCCAATGAAACCATATTATTTAATCTCTATATATAAAAGAGTCAATTTATTGGACCATTAATTGATATCAATTATATGGTCAAGACATTATTTGTGGAGCCACTAGGGGGAGTGAATCAGTGGTAAAATATTGTATGGATTTCATATATTAAAACAACCTTCAAATATTTTTCGGGAAAATTATTCATAAAAAACAATAAAAAAAGAACACCCATAGAAATATAGTTATTTACAAGGTTCACTACTCAACAAGAGTTTCTAATCAATTGAATAATCTAGAAAATTTCCATGATCACATAGTCTCCTAGAAAATAATTCTATGGTTATATAATATTGGGAATATACAATAATTACTTTAATCTATATTAATTTCACAATGATTTTTTTCTTTGAAAACATCATATAACTATACAATATTTTCAATAATGGAATATAACTTCATTAGAAATCACTAACACATCATCACTCTGTTTCTTGGATTCTTCACACCAGCACTTATACATGTTAGTTAATCTTCTTCCTGTATTTCGTTCACAATAATGAAAACGAAACCCCTCTAAAATTCTATATCCCTTATTTATTATTCCAATGAAAAACAATATCGTACACCCATACATCCATGATATATAATAATTAAAAATATATTCCAAATAGAACAAAAAATACAAATTTTTTAATGAAGGTGTTATATATTATTAGTTAAAATAATAAGATGTTATGAAATAATAGGTTTTTCTCTGGAATTTTTTATTTTAAACTGATAGGGATTATTTTGAAGGTTCTACCATGAGAATCTCGTAGTAGCGTCTGCTTCCATTGGGAATGCCATTGCCATGTGCTACTGTTATGTGTCACTGCCTAGTTCTACCATTAGGTACTCCCCCTAAGGTGATACAACCAGGGTAAAACCATTGATGTTGTACCATTGGTGTTATAAAATTGGGTTGACACTATCGGGCTCTTACCATTGATGTTTTACTTTTTTTACACACCCATGTGATGAAAAAAGTGAATCTCTATGAAGAGAAGTGTTTGAAGATACTGTGAATTAACTGTGACACTATAAGGTGACATGTTTCTATATGCACTAAATATCATGTTATATAATACAATGATTCTTAAAATATGTTTTTTCATATGAAGTATGAAGGGTAAAGATGGTGTTTAAGATCAAATGTCACTATTTTGTTTCACGAAATAAAAATTTAAAAAGGGGTTTTCAATTCACTTTTCTTTCCACCTGAAGAATGGATGTTTACCGATTTGATCTTGATGTTCACCATCATAGAAATGAATTAAAATAAAATAAAAATAGTTTTTCATTGACACTTATGGAAATCTTTTTATTATATTTTAAATTAATTTTCTCCATATGTCATTCAAATATAAATGAATGATTATTACATGATTGTATTTTACTTTTATCATTAAAAGGAAGAGATTATTTTTGAGAGGATGAATTCCAAGATTAAATATGGTGTGGTTACATATCTATATCATTCATGAATCAACAAATACACATGTTTTTAATTATAACTAATAATTTATTTAAATAATAGTGAAGAGGATGTGTCATTTCAATATTACACAGTTTAGATAGTAGTAGTTATAGAATTTGTTTCTTATGGATTAAATTTCAGTTAATATATCTAATGTATTTATAAAATTGAATTCAAATATATTTACTTGGTATAATAAATATTTTAATTAACAAGAAGGATAAAAGTAGAAACATCAAGTCCTGATAAATGTTTATCTAGTGTCTTCCAATCTAGAAGTTCAAGAGATGAGTGTGAAAACTGGGATAGAGGTTTTGGTAATGGAGTAGTAGTTACATAAAGTGTTTTTAATTCAAATTTATGTGATGTATATGATTTCATGAATAAAATAAGACTAATAATAACATATAACCCTTGAGAAATATATTATTTTATATAAGAGGAATTTCATTATCATTTGAATTTTGTATTAATGTAGTATGGATTTGATGTGTGGGATGTACAAAAATTTACAAATAATTATAAGTGGAATCTAGGTATTTCTTATATCTATGTATCTTAAATATTTTATTGAATCGTATAATCATGGGTTTTCCAACATAATTCCAATGACTAGATAATCATATTATGTATAAAACCTTTAAAACACATGTGCTCTCTTTATGTGTGATTTTTTGGTTGAAACCTCAAAATTAACTATAACCTTTGGTGATGTTTTTTTAAAATGTAAAAAATAAAATTGTTGAATTTTTAATTCATTCCATCTCAGTTATTCTTTTATCCTATATTCCTATAGGTTGTATCAAATGGAGGTTACCATCATATGTGATTCCCAATTGAAGAAAATGTTTTAATAATTTGTCTCTATTATTTATTTTAAACTCTTTGTAAATTTTTAAATTTAGCTAATATAAAGTGTATTTATATGTTCGATGTGATTTTTTATATCTAAAAGGATATGATTTAACCTTATATATTCACTACTAGTTATGATTCTTTGGATGTAACAACTGATGGATTTGTTCCCCATGAATATGGTGTTTCAATTATAGTATAAGTAAGAGGAATTTTTAAAATGATGGTCATCCTATGAATGGCTATTTATTTTATGTTTAGGAAGGTAAATTTCTGAAAGGTAAATGGTCCAAATTATAAAAAGTGATCTAGGGAAAAAATAATTAAGAAGTTATGACCAATGTGAATTTGGGTAAATTATTATTATAGAGATTAATGTATGAACATATCTAAAAGAATGACGAATGGAATATTTAATGTTTTCTAATAAGGATTAAAGAAGTTGTGAGATAAATAAAAGTCTATATTGAGATGTTTTATGATTATTTTATTTTTGAGAAAAAGTTACATATCTTACTTGAAATTTTTTATACAAAATTGATAACATATGAATAAAAATATCTAGATAACATTCCTCTTGATGTTCAATAAATTATTCTAATATTGTATAAAATATTGAAAGGTGACAAAGTTAATACAAATGTAATGTTTATTAAATTATATTTTTATATATCCTCTAAATATGAGAAAGGTAAAAAGATTGATACTATGAATGATTTATTAGAATAATTAGAATTAAACACTTATATGGATGTGAAATTATATAAATTTATGTTCCCCATCTCATGAAATTTGAAAGAAACCTTTGTAATGTTAAGTGGTACGTTACCACTTAAGTTATCTAATTATGTTGATATTAAAGCTTTTGTAAAAAAATGTCCTTAATTGAAAGTGGATGACACCATTAGAGAATTAGAATAATTTGTTTTTAAAATAAATATAAACATTAATTCATTTAAGAATGAAATTTTCAAAATTAATGTATATGAATTTATCTATGAATAAAAAGACAAAAGTTTTACCTAAGAATAAAAAAATTAAACATAATAATGTTGATGATGATATTGATAACAAAATTTATATTGAATAAAATGTTCTTATCATAAATTTTAATGATAAAAAATTGTCTTGTGATGAAGGTAGTAACTCTATATGTGAGGTTGAGGAAAAATAAAAAAGTTTTTATTCTAAACTTTTAATTAAGATATTTTCTTAAAAAACATCAATATTTGAATAGGAAAATAAGAGGTTCAAGAAATATAATTGATTACTAGCATTATAGAAACATCCCATATACAAATATATGTGATAATATAAAATAAAACTATCTTATTAGGAAGATATTTGTTCATAAAATTTATGTATAATGTTTTAGAAGAAAAATAATTTCAAAAGAACCAAGTCTATGGTCTAATATATTGAGTTCTGAAAATCAAATAATTTAAGGTTTTTTAATGTTGGTTAAAATTATATAATATTTATAACAGTAAAATAATTCTATATATGTTAATTTTAAAGAGAAATATTATAGTAAATAAAAATAGTGGTTCAAAAAACAAAACCAAGAGTGTTGGTGAAAATGAAGGATAATGTTTGTGGCATTATTCAACAAATCATGATATTTTTAGATGTAGATATTTGTAATCAGAATATTGTGGGTATTTTGGATGATTTGGGAATACATAAATTATGTTTTGGTTTAGTTATGATAATAATTATGATTTTAAAAATCTAGTGAGAACCAAAATTTGATGGGGATGCAACCCACTCTAACAAGAACAACTGAGAAATAATATGGTAGATATGATTTGAAGATTGAAAATAGATTTCTATTGATAAATGAATTTTATGAAAGATGTGATCTATTGGGATATCATGAAAAATAATTTCTTACAATAATTCAAGACCGACAAAATAATATTTCTCATATGAATTGTAATTAAATGACTCTTGTTGTAGAAGTTTCTCTCAAATACTCGATGGAATAATGAAAAGGGAAAATTGATAGTGGGTTTTACTATCTTATCATTGGAACATAAAATTGAATAATAATGTTGTCTAATAAAAGGAATAATCAATAACCTTTGGAAATGACTGGTCTCTTAACAATAAAGGGGTTGGTTCTACTGAAATTATAAAATAAGAATTTAAATCTAATAATAATTTACATGTTGATGGACTAAAACACCATTTATTAAGTGTTTAAACACATTTTAATGTTTTTGATGATGCAAGATTCATATAATATTATATTTTGGTAAATTGTTTTTATTATTCCATGTTTTGATTATTCCATGTTTTTTAAAAAAGGGTTGTGAAAAAATTTAAAGTTATTTTAAACTGTAAATGATCATAATTCAGGATAGTTGAGAAAGGAAGCTAGAAATAAACACTAACATATAAGTATTGGACATCATGGAAAGAGGAATATAAGTTATATTTATAAAATAGAATGTGTTCATGTATTTCTAAAATAAAGAGACATATTTATTTTATTTACTCTACAATTTTTAAGAGGTTTATTAATTCATCAGACAAAATGTGTTAAGATTCATACACCAAATCCCTTAGAATCATTCAATATGTATATATATGGGCCCTTGAGAAAATTTTAAACAAATGGAGATAAGTTTAAAACTTCTTTTATTGATTAATTTACCCTCATTACATGTTTTATGTTTATTTATCATAAAGGAGAGGCTCAATCTATGTTTAAAATTTTCATTAGAAATTCAGAAAATAGTGTGGTTACTCTTTGAAGTGATTTTATAATTATAATGGTTTTGGGTGAACTAATAACAGGATTTATGATTATCTTAAAAAACATGCTATTCAAATCTAACATAGTTCACCAAACACCCCATAATATAATTTTGTAGTGTAATTGAAATATATAATCATATATGTTATGGATGAAATAATGTTGATGGAAAATGATATTTATATGACTATTTATAAGAAATATATTGGTGTAGAATGACATGTTAAAAAAATTCTTTTATAGACTAAATTTTCATATGATACTACATGAGATATACTAAATGATTACTAAAATCATGATGCATCTCCAAGAATCTTGAAACCCAAGTATCATCAAGATTGAAGGTGAAAATATAGATAAGATTAATACAAGAGGATTTTCTAGAATGTTTCATTTCTATCCTCAAAATTGAATTGGATTTTATTTATATAATAAAGAGACTATTATAATCATCGACACAACTAAAGAAATGACACATGAATATTAAAATTATAAATTTACTGATGATGAACCTGGTCTAGGATGTGATGTTATTGCTAACTATATTTCCAAAATTAATGAAATATGAGACAAATAAAAAATGTTAAAGATATTCAGAATTGAGGATAAGATTCATCAACATAAAGTGATTTCAAATAATCACATTTGATTCATCCTAGGATGAAATGGAATGATCAAATTCGATATATCATTGTAAATCATTAAAAAGGTACAAATTATAAGAAAAATAATGATATCATCATATTAGTCTCTTTTTTATCAATTCAAACCTAGAGATTGTGAGAAATATGTAGAGAATCAAGAGTGGGCCAATGTTGTGAATGATGAATTATATTAAATTAAGAAGAATGATACATAATAACATGTTCTTATAGCTAAAGATAAATTCTATTTTGGACAAGGTTGGTGCTTCGAAATAAATTTAATTAATAAGGTGAGGTGGTGAGTAATATAGAATGATTAGTGTGTAAATCATATTCATAGATTGGGGGAGTTTAAATTTATGATTAAATAACACATGTTTTTGATCATGAAACCATTATAATTTTGAATTTAATTATTTCATAAGGTAAATACAAGATCTTTTAAATTTATGTCAGGTCTTTCTTTCATAATAGATAATTTAAGGAAGATGTTTATATTGAGAAACCATGGGTTTTGTTCATGGAGAAGATGAAATTATTTTTATAGGTTAATTAATTCTATATATGGGATTAATAAATCCATAATATCATGGTTCTAAAATATTGATATGTATCACTCTTTCCTTTTAATAGAAGAAAATTATGATCATTAGCATATACAGCACACAACACCATCTTTAAAAATAACAAAAAATAATTTTTTAAATGTCAATGATAACTCATTATCATGATGTGAAAGGGATGATAAGAAAACAATACATAAAAAAATATATATAATGGATATAGTCAACAAAAATGTATTAATTAATTAATAAGAAATAATAACTTAATTTTTAGTATTGTTATATGATGCTTGAAAAAAGTTTCCTTCAACAATGATATTTATTACTCTTTGTGAGAAAATATTATATGTTCTTTTTTTCACATTCATATAATATATATTATAAAATAAAATAAAATATTTCAAATAATCATATCAAAATTAGTTTATGGTAAAATGTTTGGATTTTTTGTAAAGGATTACATTCTTGTGAATTAAAAAAATATTGATTTTTAATGAAAAAATTATTTTTATTTCAAATATTTACATTTTGACATTTTATTTTTAAATTATTTAAAAGAATTGTTATTTTTACACTATTTTTAATATTCCAAGTAATTCGATTAGATTAAATTTTATGTTAAATTTTTTAATAAAAGCATTTTAATACTAAAAAAATTATTTTTCAAAACAAAAAAAATTTCATTTTTGTTTGTGTTTTTATCATAAATTAATTCCTACCACTTTTATATATGGAATCAATAAAAATTGATACATTATTTGGAATTAGGAATTTTTAGAATTTTTAAATATGGCCCTTTTATTTCGGTTTACTATGAATAATATCGTTGATAAATGTTTTTCACCTTGTTAATGGTAAAATGGGTAAAATGAGGAAAAAAAATTAGGATAAAGGTATAAATTTTCCCAAAAAATTAAATTTTCTATTTTTTCATATATCTCAGACATTTCAATCAAAATAGCTATAATATGGCCACTTGGTGCCATTTTTTCTTTGGTATTTACCATTAAATTATTCTATGTAAGAAAAAATACAAAATATCACTCTCTTCATTTAAACCATTATATTAGGTTGAAATTGGGATAATAACAAGTTGGGAATAAATATAAAACTTTATTTTCTATGTAATGAAATTATTTTTGTTATTTTAATTTATTACTAATTTCTAGTGATTATATAATTACCTTAAACAATTAAAAAACATGATAAAATATATTTTAAATTAATAGAGAAATAGAATAAATTATTTTTAAATTGTTAAAAATTAAACCAATATGAACTAATTATTTTTCTTAATGAATTTTCAAGATGAAATTATCATATAAGAGTTATTTTGAAAGAATTTATTTGAATTACATGTTATTAATGATTTATTTAATGTGAAATCAAATTAATATTATAAAAATGAAAATATTGATATTTTGTTAAATAATTTAAAATTTATAAAAACATTGATGATGGTTAATAGGATTAATACATGATTAAAAATTTCATTATTTATTAATTTATAATCCTTATTATTCATTACAATTAAAATTTAAACCCTTTACGAATTAACTTTTTTTTTCATAGTTAAGGATAAAAATGGTTAACCAAGGGTCTAATAAAAAATATGATGTAAACATTCCCACAAAAAACTATATAAAATTAATTATATGATTTAATTTTATCCATGAACAAATTTTCATCAAATATTGTTCCATTTGAAGTATTGGTATTAAGAATTTAATTAATTATTTTTAAACCTATTTTGTAATTCCAAGTTTGTAATTTTTCTCCCTTTTAAAAGGAAATGACCTACGACTCTTAATTAAAGTAATTTGAGAAACATAGATATCAAAATAGAGAACAATTTATCTAATTGCCATATTTATTCATGTTACAAATGTTTTCATCCTCCCCCAAAACCAACCCTAGCTTCCTTATGAAAGGATTTAAAGGTGGCATCCAAAGAAGAGATAATCATCTTAACATCATAGTTTCTATATGTTTATTATTGTAACTCATCTATATTGATGAAATGTATCATAAAATAGTTACACCAGTATCCTAAATATAAAAAAAATGTATTATTTTTATGAAACCACCATTGTGCACTAGATTTTCCATCAATTAGGAAGTGGAAGAAATACTCTTCTAGACATACGACTTACTGCCTCTACATAGTGAAACAATTCTTTTTTTGTCACCATATTTTATGGATGGGTATTATGATGAATGTAATATTTTTATATTATATTTTTGAATCAATTATTAATCTTTAATTATAATATCATATACACCTTGTTACCTTCAAATCCACTTGAAAACAATAATGTTGGTCATGTGTACGTGTGGACTACCACATCTATTAAACAATATGACTATTTTTTCATTAAAAATTTTCATGGATGTTAATAAGGATGAATTTAATGATTATATATGATATATATTATTTTAAAATTATTTTTTATGGTCAATTTTAATTTAATTTTCTTTCTTTCCATCTGTCAAAAAATGGAAACAATGTCTAAGTGTATATACAACATACCATCTCAATGGACAATGTAATTAAAATTTTTATCAATAAATTTTATGGTTATCATTAACTATATATATATATTAAAATAATATATATGATAATAATATCATTATTAAAATTCTTGATGTTATTTATCCATAATCATGTTATAAGTCCAAAACTACATAACAAAAAAATATGTGAAAACTATAGAATTGTCACAAAAAACGAAGATTTTATTAATGAATACTTAATAAAAGTGTTATAAATTATATAAGTAAATAAAATATTATATGATTCATAGGATTATTATTATAATATATATGTATAATGAATTAATATTTATTAAATAGGATGTCTGAACACATACGAAGGGATTCAGACCCGTGATAAGGGTTTATTTTCCAATCACATTATTATTCGGGATTTTTTATATTTAAACCACTTTTGGGGAAAATATTTGATCATTCTATATTGAACCAAATATATTTTACTATCCTTTAGTAATATATTAAAATATATCTCTCCAATTTTGTTTAATATCTTTATTTGATGAAGACACCTAAATAATTTATTAAATGATAACCAACATTGCTTTTTCAACAAAATCATCAATATTTTTATTCCATGTCCATATTTACATTAATTTTTTTTCAATGATAGTATTATTCAATTATGATTTATTATAAAAATTTCTTGTCACATTTTTATTTTTAAAAAATTATATTAATGGTAATCATCTTCTAATTTTCCAAACAACATAATGTTTTATTTTTACAGAAAATGTGAAAGTAATTTTTGTTTTAATAGACATGACATGAACATAATTTCATTCCATCGTGTCTTCCTAATTAATTGAATATTAATGTTTAGTATTAAAATAATTCCTTCGAATATATTGTTTTATATATTAAACCAAATATATTTTACTATCCTTTAAATGGCATGATTTGTTTTTTTATATTATTTCAATAACTATTATCCATTATTTATTAATGATAGATTCCACTATACATAAACCTTATTGAGAATATGAGACCATAATTTATTTTTTCCCTTTCCCCATGATACAATGAAGTGTAATGTGATTCATATGAATGGATATTATTTATATATAATGGTGTACTCAATAAAAATACTATGTTTAATTTTAAGCATTAAAATATAACAAGCGTTTGAAGTATGCAACTAGATTACCAAGAAAAATAAAATATTTTGTGTTTTTGAATCTGATAACTTATATACATTACCAATGAAAAAAGGTGAAACATCGGCTCTCGAAAATGTGTTTTGGGTCATTACATGAACCCTGCTTGAAGTGATTGAATTTTAGAAAGCAAAGTGGAGACAGTAATGTATATATAACATATAAAAAATAGGTAAATCTCTTCGTTATTATTTATATACATTACATCATATATAATATAAATTATAGATTAATATGTGATAATTTTTCTAAAAAAATTATGCAATATTTTGAAATGTAAACTCTATGAAAAATGACGTTCATTATTGGTCTACAAAAAATGAAAAGTAAATATCAACCTTTTCATTCTAAATAGTGGTATTCAATAGAAAAATTAGAAATACTTGGTATGGTTTTTTTAGAAATCTATTCCTCAAGGAATTTCAATGTGAATAAATATTTTTATAGATGAACATGGAAGATAATATAATGAATGTGAGTTTATAATGTTGTTTGGAAGTTTTTTACACCATATTGTTTCACGAAAAAAATTAATATATATTCTCACTATTTGAAAAAGATATCAAACTGATTCAACATAATCCCATTTTTTTGGAAATTTTTTTATAAGTTATATATATGTGGACCAATATTTTATATTTAAATATGAGAATAAAAAATATTTGGATTTTGTGGTTATGCTGATACTAATAGGGTATGTTGCACCTATGATAGAAAATTCATATCAGGTAGATCTTTCATTCATTGAAAATTTTTAGTGTTATTCAAAATAAATTCCTATAAATTTAAATACATATGAGTTAGATTATATATTTTCATTTTAATCTACAACTCAATTGGTGTTGATGAAAACATAGTGGGAAATATATTGGTTTTTTTAGGATTCCACTCCTTCTTGGGTGAGATAATAAGAGTTCTATAAATATATCCTATAATGTAGTTCAACATTATAGGATAAAACACATTGATAATAAATATAACATCATCAATGATCTTTCACAGAGAAATGAATTTATTTTTGAGTATATTCAAAAAATAATAATATATCACTAATATATTCACCAGGCAATTATCTAAAGATTTATTCAGTAATCTATGCTTGATGTTTGGAATTTGACCTCACACTATAACAAGATATTGTATGTTTGTATGGTTCAATATTTATTCTTGTATTTTAATTTTGTTTTCAAAGAGGGTGAAAAATTGAAGCATATTCTATCCATTGGTATGTGTTTAATCTCTTTTGGGAGAGAATAAAATTAAGGTGAATTTTTATACAGGGTAATCAGTTCTTTATGCTTGTGTAAACTATTTTAACAATTTTTTGATGTGTTTTATAAACTATTTTGAATATTCTTTAATTGAATATCTATTGTGGAGTTCTTTATTGGAATGTTTATTTACCTTCCACTACATTGTAGAAAACTTGTCATTGTTATACTATAATTAGTATTTCCTATAATAAGATCACTCTATTAAGGATAGAATTGTTAGATAATAATATGTTATCTTAGTTTCATAGAATAAATTATTTATGTTCCTTGGTTGAGGAAAATATCAAAATGGGGTGATTGTTGAGAACAAGGTTCTATGTATTGTTGGTTAACGTGAAGAACACGGTAAGTGGGAAATGTGTTTCATTATGTTGTTTTATTTCACTTGGGGATGTTAATTATGTTTCTACCAAGATATTTTCATTACAGGGGTTGAAACAATTTCTTGTTTCACCATTATGTTGTAACTTCTTGTTTAATCTCTTGGTTCCACCTTTAAGTCCCACTGCCAGGGTCCACCACTAGGTGTCATCACAAGGTTCTACTATAAACATCTACATCTAGGTTTCCACCGCGAGGTAGCTATTACAAGGTTTCCACTATTGATGTGATGCCACTAGAGTTCTACTACTGTGGAGCTAATATTTATGTTTTATCATTGATATGTTGATTACTTCTTAAAAAAATTAGAAACTATGAGTTTCATTTTATTTAGAGATACCTAAAATAAAATCTTATGATGAAAACTTATGTGTAATTATAAGGTTAAAATATCATTATATAATTATCATGATTATTTTAAAATTATATGTTGAATTATGTTTGAAAGATTAATAATGTTATTGATAAATATTGTGACTAATCTGGGGCACTGAATACTGGATAAAAGAGGTGTATGATGGGAATTTTTGTTTCCACATGAATAAAGACAATTGATCGAGTCATTTTTTATATTAAAATTCATGGAATATTTTTTGATTATATTCAAAATATATATTTTGAATACATCATGGAATTATTTTTACCTTTCACGATTGTTTTTTATGGATGTTTTATCTTCTTAAATTAAATATTATTTTTTATAACAGATTGTGATTTTTTCATGCAAGGAAGTAGGTTCGGTTTTAAGAGGTTGAATTAGAATTCTGAAGATGGTGTATTCGTATGTCCTTATTAGGCATGAATCAGCACAAAGTGTATTTCTAATGATAAATAATCACATTTTAATAAAATATTGAAGACGATATTTTATTTTTTCACAGACTAATGCAGTTCTAAACATTTAAAAAATTCATTTATAATGGAAGTTATTGCAATGACTAGATCTAATGTTTCATTGATATTCAATTAATATGTATTTACTTGGTGTTTTAAATATTACGAGATAATTTTTACTATTAAGGAATGTTATGTTTTTATCTGGTGTTTTCAGATCTGAGTGTTGAATACATTAATGTGATGATTGAGATAGAGGCTTGGGTGAAGGATACAAGGTTACATACTGTGTTGTGCCTGGAATTGTTGGTGAAATATTTCTTAGAAAATAATATTAAAAGAAGAAGAAAAATATTGCATATTATAAAAATATATTATTAGGAGAAATTTCAATATGTATATACTTTATCATTATCATTTAAATTTGTTTTTTCTAAGATTCCCATGATGTTTGTGTTTGAAATTGTTTTTGGGAGACTTATCTAAGCGATTTGTAAGGACTTTATCCACTATATATGGTTTAATAATTTTTAGTGTTATATATAATAATAGGTCTTTCTAGATCATGATAAGGACTAGATATTCACATTGATTAGTAAACCTTATAAATCACCTGTTCTCTCTCTTTTTGAGCTTGTGTTTGGTTAAAAAAAAATTCACTATAAAAATTGAAATTGTAGTCTTAAAAGAAAATATTTTTTTGAATCACTAATTCCTCACCTTATGTGGCATGTGGTTATTTGTTCTTATACTTATTATATTTTTATTAATATTTACAAAATCATATAACTACATTGGAATTCAAATATATTGAATTCATGGATCTTTTCATCATAGTAAATAATTTAAGAAATTACTTCCATAACCTATTTGTATCTACATATAGAAATGATGAAATATCATGGAATATTTATCCTCATTCTATTTTACATTTATTTCACATTAAATAACTATTTATACATCAATACATTCTTGGAACAATGATGTGATCATGGTAACATTAATCCTGTAATTATTCCCCATAAATACCATCAAAACTACAAATCATTTACTCCACAACAATTTCAAAATACAAAACATTCAATTAATATGGAATCTTTTGCAAAAAATATATCTTGTAATCATTCATCATTTGTTCAAAACATTATAAGTTATTTATTTAACATCTATAAACTTCTAATATTTTGATAGTTGGTATCATAAATAAAATATATAATGGTATTTAAGGATTTAAGGTATTTTAATTCATGCGTCATCAGATTTCAACAAATATCCATCAATTAATGTAATACTGCAATCATGTATGGTGAATTCATTGATATTCCATAATCAAAGAACATCCTTGAAGATATTTCTTGATTCAAAAGTAATTTTATATTAAAAAAATATATAGTCAAGTTTATAATATAATATTTGTTCTCATCATTCTCAAAAAGAATGTACCATCATATGAAAGGTTCATAATTTGTCCATATAGAAACTATATATCCTGGATTATTAATTTAGGGAATATTATAAGTTTTTCTATGGTGGGTTATTTTTTCATCTTCTAGTATGTCCAAATTTCATTATCTGGTTAGTAGAAATTATATTATGAGGCACCTTTCTCATGGTTGATTTTTATACTGTATGAATCTCAAGAAAAGTCATCACCTTTATACATTCAGTACATTGACTATGACATTTCACATCATCTGTTTACTCTAAAATTACTAAAATAATATAATTATATTGAATCTCAATGAATGTAATATCACTTCATGGATTATAATTCAATAGAATATCATTTCATGGAATATTATCTCACATAAGCATAGTGATCTTCATGCAGAATAACATAAATAACATTTCTGAAACATCCTCACTCATGTAAATGAGAGTTATAAAATATACAAAAATTCTTTTAATAATTTTCTATAAGAACAATATATTAAATTTCAAAAATTATAAATCATCCTCCTTTTATAAAATCACTTTTGTGTTGAAAATAAAATACAACACCATATAAAATCCAATTTTATAATCACTATATTCTACAAAAATCTAAAAACTCAAAACCTCTTGATCTCAATAAAATACTATTTTTTGGTTTACTTGACCTTGTGGCATATATTTTCCCTTTGAGATTCTCCACCCTGTTTTCCATAGGCATGGATTTTTTATATTACCTATTAATTTTCTTTTATATTGAGTTTTTAGAGTGTTATACAAAATCTTTTTATACTCAACCTTATAGAATAATTTTACCTATATGTTTGTTAATATAAATAAATAGAAATAAAGGATGTTTATTTAGAAAACATAGTACCAGTTAATCCTTTATTACAGATCCATATGAGCATATAATGGTAAAAATATGAGATTTATTCTATTGATCATCTCTTCTAAGGAGTAAATATAGTTTGATGTATCCTTCACTAATTCAAATCCATTATATTTATGTACATTTACTAGTTTTGTTTATTTCCATTGGGGGGGGGGGTTGTCATGCTAGTTTTTCCTCATAAATGAATTTTTATTCAATTTTTTTATTATATGTATATGCTGATAGTGGTTGATTGTTTTGTGATATGTATTATAAATTCATTTTCATTGTTAATAATAGTTTATTTCCTATAATGTATGTTTATTTCATCTCAGTGATAGTCTATAGCTCTTTTCATATTAGAGGTAGGCCTAGGCTGGCTCACAGTACCATCCTCTATCTAGGATAGGGACTAAATAGGTCATGTCACGTTAGAATGGTATTAGAGTGGTTACAATCCTAATAATAGTTTTTAGACTTAATTACCTTTTGGGGGTTGGTTTCTTAATTTAAAAAAGTTATGAAAAGGGGGTCATGTGATTATTTATCAAACCAAGGAATCCAATGTGGGTGAAACAAAATACATGTCCTATTGTGGCCATTGATAAGAGGTTAGTAAACCCAGAACTCAAAAACATATTATTAATGGCATATCTAAGTTCATAAATAAATTATAAAAAATTAATTTATATATATCATTACCTTCTTTTGTTAACTCAAAAATAAAATAATATATTTATTATTGGTCCATCTAGTCAAATTATGGATTCCTCTATAGGCATCGAACCCATCAAAAACTATCCTAGGTTATCCCTAGACCAGTCACTTGAGCTGTTCTATAACATTGCTCGAGGGGCATTTTTGATCCCCATAGGTTGGAAACAAGTTTTAGGCATCCAAATTAAACCGTTGGGAACAATTTATCCAATGAAAAAAAGATAAACAACTAAATTAAAACTAACAACAAAAATAAAACTAAAACAAAATGAAAAAAATTCATACAATTCTTTGTGACCTCCAGGGTCACCACCTAACTCAGAACCAAGCCTGCTCCAACATTGAGGAGATGATCCCAGAACCTAAACCAAAAAATGAACCTTCAACTGGATTGATATAATATGTGTTACCACCAAAATTTTTAGTAGGAAATCACCACATAATCTAGGTGTTTTACTTTCCAAAAATATTCAATTAACACTAGTTTGAAAAACATTAACAAAAATCCATTTTCTAAAATTTTAATAAACAAAAAATATTCTTCCACTACTTTTTTGAAAATAGACACACGAAACCATATATTTATCATGCAAATAAAAATTTATAAATAAAACCCAATCCAAAAGATAATAGTTCAATGTTGGAAAAAACATACCTATAAAACAGAAAACAAGGTGCGATAAAATACTAGAAAGACAGTAAAGAAAGTATTGAATCAGTATAGGAAATAACTACAGGTGATCATAAACATCCCTAGAAGACCCCTTGACATACTGGATTTGGAAAAACCTTCTAGCGTATGGTGATGCTCAAAAGCCTATGACCAACTAGCCACCCTCACAATAAAATAAACTAGCAGCACTCCCCATCTGGCATCTATACAAACCAGTGGGTACCAACCCATATAATTTGGGCTGATAAGAAACCACCACTCGATCAAATAAAAGACACCCAAGAATCTATTTTTGTTATAATAATAATACTATGAAAGTAGGTGGACTCACATGTGGGAAAAACCATATCATGTCCTTACCGCACTTTCCTACCAAAAACTCAAACACTTCATATGCATTCACCCATAAAGGTTTACTCTAGATAAGAGTGTCCCATATATACATTCTATCATTTCACATTAAATAATGTGAAAAAAAGGACATTAAAACATCTAATGATTTAAAACATTTCACAAAACAATTAGGGTGCCGGTGGGCACATTGTTTCTAAACACAATCTTTTGTAAATGTTCATACAAACATCATCATTTGAGCTGGAGGTACCAAGTGAGCCATCACCCCACATAAACAATAAAGTAACTTATTTGATAAAACATGTCTTTATAAATGGGACTTTAGCTATACCTAACGAAAAACATTACCCTAAATATCACACAAATACTACTTTTACATATTCAAATCCAAATGGGCCCTTAAGCTCCAAACACAAACCCAAACACTTCACAACAATACAAAGAGCCTTTACTCATTAAATTAACCAAAACACACACCTAAATCCAAAGAGACATGAACAATAAGATTAAATTTCAATCCAATTTTAAATTCATATGAAGTGACTAAAACTATTTAGAAATCAATGACCGTATTGGAAACCAAAAGTTAGAGGAAACACCAATTAAAACATCATATTGATTTGGAGGCACATTCATACGTGCACCTTGAGCACCCATGGTAGTGAAAATATCAAATGGCACTCCATAATCTGAAAAAGAACCTAAAAAACATTTCAAAAAAACACCATTCATTTTGAAACCAAACCCAAATTACTGACCTTATTTTTTTTGAATAGCACAAAACAACCCCCATAAAACAAAAGGCCCCTTTTAATATTTTTAACTCAAATCTCAAACCACTGCATAACCAAATCACCCACACATAACCAAAGTCAAAAAAACACCATTATAACACAATTAAAGATACACATCTATTAAAAACACATAATTCCACTTTTAAAGAATGATAACATTTATATTAAACATCGTAGGTATCATTAATCTAGAAATTTCAGACAAATTCCATTGAAAACCCATTTTTAATAAGTTTAATAATCAAGAAACCAGAAATTAAAACTTTCCATGAGTACAATAAACTCTAGAATGAAATTTTAAAAGAAATGTAAAACATGGGAGTGCCAAAGGATATGTCCAGAATGGAAAAGTTGGATTCTCATACCTCAAACAAAGATCGAACACGATGGGACCCCAATAGAGAACCAACTCAATGATTTCTATCTCAAGAACTGTCACACTCGCACACACATAAATCCATATATATATATATATATATATATTCCCTTAATCTAATGCATGTGTCCCCCACTTCATGAGGGAACACACACATGGGAGATATATATATTCACACCAGAGTATATGTGTTTTCACCCATAACGGTTATCAAAACCCACTACAACAATTATCATAGACCCAACATTAAAGATGAAAATATAAAAAAACCAATAAATTAAAACAAGGGAATCACTTATCACAATATACCATATAGAAAGTGGTAAAAATCCAGTCAGCTGGTATAGAATCTTACCTAAAACAATAGATACAATGAAATTTGAGTCCATTAACATCACCCAGGTGGAGGAAGCTGGAACATGGACTAACATGTCGCAATAAATCAATTTCATATCCTAGACACTGAAAAAAGACACACAATTCACAAAACAAAAAATTAGGGGTGGGTTTGTATAAGAAATACTCCAAAATAAAAGAATATTCTAGAGGAGGGGAAACCGCATGCCAGAGATGTAGAAGAGGCACTATGAAGGGGGGGGGGGGTTCAGGTTCTCTGGATTGTGGTGATGTGGTAGTGCAGATGTCCGGTGTGGAAGGGGCATGTCGGATAATCGGATAGGTAGTATCGGGGGCCGCCGCCAGTTGAGAGATTCGGCTAGGAGGGGGAATGAGTGGTCATGTATAGGGTAGTGGATTGTAGGCTGGGTACTAGTGTGATTCTGAGTGGGAGGGAGACCCCCAACGAGGGAGGGGAGGTTTCACGAGGATGGAGGGATCAGCGGGATGGTGCAATGCACAGAGAGAAGTCCAAGAAGGGGGGGAGGAGCTGTGTGGTAGGGAAGGGGTTGTTGGGTTCTATTATTTATCCCTAAATAAAACTGTAATAAAAATAATAATACAAATAATAATAAAAATAATATTATTAACATAATAATAATAAGAAAAATAATAAGAAGAATCAAAAAACATGTTTTTGTTAATTTCAATTATAACCATCCGGATATTAATAACCATTTTATAATAATTATATTAACAAAAAAAATTATATAATAATATGATTATGATATACAAAATAATAATAATAATATTCTATTTTTAATAAATAACATATTTTATTCTTATTAAATTTTATTATTTTCTGATGTGGGAAACCGTAGTGGCACCTAGGTCAACCGCGCAATAACCTCTAATTGTATGGTTCCTGCGCATAGGTCTAAAACCCACCAAAACAACAAAAAGTTAAAAATTTGGACTATATCTCAACCCACACCTTGTCGAGGCCAACCAAATCCAATAATTTAAAAAAAATAAAAAAAGAGAATAATTTGGATGGTCGGTGAGTGAAAATTCTCCCCACCACAAAATATTATGCCCCAAAAATTCATCAAGCTAACAGTTAACACAACACAAGTCCAAGCCCAGACAAAACCAACGAAAAATGAGAGGATGAGGGTGACAATTACCAATACATGTCACACATGAAAAAATCAAGAACAATCACTGACTGGGGTTGAGGTGAGAACATTGGAGGGTTTACCCCACAATAAGAATTTACTAACACAGAAATAATGAAACGTGAACAAAACACCCATGGGGGGGTCAATACAGGAACAACCCAAACTAAACACATTCAATTTATTCACATAGATAGATGAAAAACCTAAATACATAAGTGTAAATATTGTTACGAAGTGAGTAAACATCATGAAGATGAGAAATTTATTCAACACCTCCTACATAGACAAAAGAAAATCATCACCGCAACCAAAGACTTGGGGACTAAAAACATGAACACAACAAACTTTATCAACACCAATGGAAATAATACACCACTAGTATTAAAAACATTATATGGAAAATAGGCACACCAGGACTCTTTGATGGAGGAATCCCCTAAATATCGAAACACAGTTGAGGAAAATAAACAAAAAGGTTCTTGAACTAAGAAAGGGCCTAAAAACACAACCCCGTAATTTCAAGAAACCAAACATCCCCCTAAAGAGAAAAATTGAGACCAAGCTCAAAAATTGAATGGGTATGTTTATTTAGGGGAACAACACACTTCAAGGAATTTGAAAAATGTAGAAACCACTCAAATAGTAGATAATGAAATGTAGATTGTGGTTGAATGAGCTTACCACACCACCAAAAAAAGATGACATTATGATGATGAAAACAATTGAAAGTGTAAACATTGGATATTTCCTTAACAAATATAAAAATATGATTTAGACTGAGGTTCCACATGGCCTGGACAACTCCTAACTACACGTGAGCTTCACCAAAAAACCTATTTGCTAAGGCCCTTTTGGCTGAATCATCTCTTGTCACATAGTTAGGCATTTGCATCGTACTATCCCCAACCCATTATTCCCCCTAATGATTAAAATTACCATAATTATGGAATATTTTAAAAGGGATGTAACATGATGGATTATAATTCACAAACTTACCTTACATGTGGTACACAAGAGAATAGTCAGACAAATTGGGAGTCAGCACCAACAAAGAAGCTTTTTCAGAAATAGGTTTCTCTAGCACACTCCACTCGCTAGATGGGGATCCAATATGAAACCTGACTACCCTTTAACCACACCCCAAGTCCTAACATCTATGAGGCACCAATCGTACACTAGACCAATGTTGGACCCTCTATTATACTCAAGAGAATATAGACTTTAACAAACTTGGGCATTCCCAACCTCCGAAAGATGTGCTATTCTATTAATAAACCACTACATGTAACAGACCTCAAAAGCTTCAGAAAATGCAACACCATATAAGAACTAGAAGCTGGCCATGAATCGCTTGTAACATTAGCATCCTTTCTGGGTGGAATACTCAGAACAACATAGAAAACACAACTAAAATCCACATCAAGAAAAAATTCTATCAAATCAATAACGCAAGCCAATGGAAATAGGCCAATACGACAATCATATAAAAATAAAAGAAACAATTACTTTCCAAAAACCCAGATTTTTTTTAAAATTTAAATCTTTCTTATGGAATCATAAGAATTTTTACTTGTGTGTTCACTTAATATCTCATACATCATTTGCAGAAAAGATCCCCCCCACACTCTCCGTAGATACCCATGCACATATGATCCTTTATAAGGAGTAAAAAAGTTTCGATCTCTCATTTCTTTATCGAATCAATACACATAACCAATTTTATGTATCAAAATAGTCTCTCATTAAAGAAACCACTTCACAATGTTCAAAAAAATTTGAAAGAAAATATTTTTTTTCCATTTTCAAACCAATTTCATTTTTAACATACAATCACATGAACATAAGTCCAAAATAAACACAACCAACAACAAACCATCAGAATGAGGAACTAGAGCTCATGCCTAACATATTGAAATGGTAGTGGGACATTCCCCTTGTCAGGAATAACACTAAGAGGACAATGAACCGGGATGTTAGACTCCACATTGGATACCACCCCATGTGGGGCTGCAACATAACCCAATTCACCTCCATTATCATCCCGCAATCTGAAACAACCAAATACTGAAGACACAAACCAAAGACTACCCATGTTAACAATAGGATCAGTTTGAGAAAGAGTTCATGTTGCTTTTCTGGCACCTAAATCCCAAGTATCGAATGTCTTAACATCCTTCTACAAGAAAACCCAAATTTCTAGGGCCCCTCTGATAATATGTTTTCATGAACAAGCCCTGGTCAACCCTGGACCAGTCACCAAATAAAATATAAATCCTGGCCCAAGGGGAATTCCCATTCACTATGTGATGGAAAATACTATCAGGCATCAAAATTTATTCATTTGGAACAATTTGACCAATGAAAAAAAGCTAAATAGAAAAATAAAAACTAATAAAAAATAAAAATAGTAGTGGAAAGAAAAGAACTACACATACCTCCATGTGACCTCCTAGGTCACCACCTAACTCAGAAGATAGCCTGATCCATCATTGAGCCGGTAAACTAGGAACCTGAATAATAAAATGAACCTACAAGTAGAAAGAAATAATAGGTTTGAGCACAAAAATGATTAGTATAAAATCACAAAAGAATCTAAGATTTTTCCATTCCCAAAAAAGTCCAGTAACACTATTTTGAAAAACATTAATAATGATGAGTTTTCTATATTATCAATAAGAAAAAATGGCCTGCTTATTAATTTTTAAATCCAACACACTCCACCATTCATTTCTCCAAAAACTAGTATTCTATAAATAAAACCCAATCCAAAAGATTCTAGAGCTATGTTGAAAATAAGTAGACATGGAAAATAGAAAACTATGTACAATAAAATACCAACAAGCCAGTAAAGAATGCATCCAAGAATTATAGAATATTACTATGGGTGATCATAAAAATACCTTGAAGACCCTTGGGTGAACTCGGTTCTGAACAACCTGCCGACATATGGTGAAGCTCCTAAGTCTATAACCAACATGCCACCCTTGCGGCAAAACAAACCAGCAGCACTCCCCATCTAGCCTCTATACCAACTTGTGGGTACCAAACCATCCAACCAGGGATGATAAAAAACCATCACCTGATCCAATAAAATATTTCCAAAAACCCATGGTGGTTACAATAATAACACTATGTAAGTATGAGGCCCTAGCATACATGAATCACATTATCATGTTGTCACCGCACTTGCCTACACCAAATGAGAACAATTCCTATGCATTCACCCATAAAGGGTTACTCTAGATAGAATATCCAAATATATACATTCAATAATTTCACATTAAATAATCATCCAATCGGGCCTTTACAACATCTAAACATTTAAAACATTTCACAAAACAATAAGTTTTACAAGTAGGTACACAGTTTTTAATCACAATCTTTTATAAAAGTTCATACAAATAAAATCATTTGAGTTGGAGGTTCCAAACAAACCGTCACATTACATAAAAAATTAAATCAATTATTTGAAAACAAAACTATTTCTAACCAATCCATTATCTATACCTAACCAAAAATATTAACTAAAATATCACACAAATACCACTTTTACACATTCAATGCCAAACGAGACTATAAGTTCGAAACACACACACATACACTTCACAAAAAACCAATAGGACTTTACCACTTAAATTCACCAAAACACACAAAAAAACCCAAACTAGAGCACATGATAATATTACATTTCATATCATTTTTAAAGCCAAATGAAGAGACCAAACTAATAAGAAATCAATGACCAGTTTGAAAACAAAATGTTAGAGGCACACCAATTTAAACACCATATTCATTTTGGGGAACATCTATGCATGATCCTAGTGGACACATGGTTGTGACAATATCCAATGGAACTCCCAAATACATTAAAATACCTAAAACCTTTTTTCACAAAACCACCAATAATTTTGAAATAAAACCAATCTAACTCACCTTAGTTTTTTTAAAAGAGGACAAACCACCCCCCTTAAAAACGACAGCCCTATTTATGTTTTTTAACACAAATCTCAAACCATAGAATTTCCAAACCACAAACATATAAAAAAATTCATAACCAAACGACACCATCATATCACAATTGAATCTAGACATATATTTAAACCCCCAATTCCACTTTTAAAGAAAAATAAAATTTATATTTAACACCCTAGGTTCCAAAAATATAAACATTTCACACAAATTCTGCTAGAAACCTTTTTTAAATAAGTTTAATAATCATGAAACCAATATTTTCATCTATCCATGAGTACAACAAAGGTATGAATAACATTTTCAAAGCAATGAGAAACATTCATGTTCCAAAGGATCATTCTGGAAATGAAAAGATGGATTCACCTACCTCAAACCAATAACGATCACGATGGAACCCTAATGGAGAACCGAGTCGACTATTTCTAACTCAAGCACTCTCGTAATCGTATACACACACACACACACACAAAAAAACACACACACACATATATATAACCTTAACCGAATTCATGTGTCCCGCACCCAATGGGGGAACACCCACACGTGATATATATATATATATATATTCATACCTGTGTATATGTGTTCCCACCCTTAAGGACATTCAAAACCCACTATAACAATTATCAGGGGCCCAAAATTAAAGTGAAAATGTCCAAAACACCTCTAAATAAAAACTACGGACTCACTAATCACAATAGATCCTAAATTATGTGGTGAAAAACCAGTTAGAGGGTTTAAACTCCTACCCAAAACAATGGAGGCAAGGTAATTCATGTACGTTCACCTCTCCCTTGGTGGAAGATGCTGGAACATGGACCAGAGTGTCCTGATACATCAATTTCATATCATAGACACCAATAAAAACATGTGAATCCTAAACTAAAACATTGTGTTTGGTTCTTTTGAAAAAAACACCAAAATAAAGTAATATACCGGAGCCGGGGAAACTACACATCGTAAAGGCTATAGAGGAACTACGAAGGGGGGTTGGGTTTACTGGAGCGTGGTGCCACACTGGTAGAGAGGTCCGATGTGGAGGGGGTGTGCTAGAGCACAAGCAAGGTAGTAGAGGTTGCTGCCACTGGTGGAGAGAGAGTGGCGAGGATTAGGTGTGGGATGTCGTGTTTAGGGAAGGGGAGTGCGGGCTTGTGGATGGTGTGATGTCGATCGAGAGGGTGTTCAGCCATTAGGATACAAGGACATCAGTGAGGGAGGGGAGGAAGCATGAGGAAGGATGGATCTGTGGGATGGTGCACCACATAGGGAGAAGGCCAAGATGGGGTGCAGGCACTACGTGGTAGGGAAGGGGGTATTAGGGATTCCTTTTTTTATCCCTAAAAACATATTATTATTATTTTTATTAATAATATAATAATAATAATAAGAATAATAAGAATAAAATAAATTTTTTTTCATTTCAATTTTCACCATCATGATATTAATAACAATTTAATAATAAATATATTAACAATTTTTTAATAATAATAATATTATAATCTACAAAATATTATTATTATTTTTATTATTATTTATATAATTACCTTATTTTATTCTCCTAAAATTTTAGTATTATAAAATGTAGGAAACCACAATGACACCCAGGCTGCCCACACGGCTACCTTCAACCGTATAGGCCCACACATGGGTCCAAAACCTACCAAAATTATTAAACGTCCAAAATTTAGTCCAGCGCTCAACCCACACCTTCTCAAGGACAACCAGAGACAATAATTAAAAAAATAAAATAATTTCAATTTTTGGGGTGTGATAGAACCAATATTTTAAGGCAAGTTATCGAAGAACCTAACATAGTGTCTTATACACTCACCACTAATAAATTACAATTTGATTTATTATTATAGAGACTTATTATGAAGTATTTTTTCCATGAAAAGAATATATAATTCTTCCACTAATTACTATGTACATATTTTCATATAGAGAATATTGTGTTTCTAATTTTGTTATAAATGTCTCCCTATATATGGAATATTCTATCTACATTACAATGACTGATACATTAATGGTTTGTATGGAAATATTTTTCCTTGGTTTTTAAAGGATTAGATAGAAAATGAGATTTTTGTTTTATCACTTATTTTGGGGACCAGATTTCAATAAATTATATCTTTTGTTAGATTATACTTTCATCTAATTGTGAATCAATGGTTTACATATACAATGACATGTGATGAATTTAATCTAACATTATTGGAGTTCCAACACTTGTTTAGAAAATAAATTCAATAGTGTTGTTGATGTCTTACGATTGGAAGTATTTTTCCCCCATTAGGTAATCATGGACCAGATAAACCATGCATTGATGTTGTTTAGGTTGTATACCCTAACCATTATCTTGGTTTGATCATTTCCAGTTTGAAAAATTGTTGTTAGGAATTCAATTTTATATTTGATACATGGATATGCCTTTATTCCCTCCCATATAAATTTTAGATTCCAATAGAAATTTGTGTTGGATAGAATTTTTTATTTAATGTTCTCCCTAACATTAGACTGGTCATATTTTCCATATATCACGGAGATCATACACTATAAAATTTTATCTATAGAAATATAGATTTCCGTAGTCATAGGAAAATTAGTAGATCAATAGTAGCTTGATATTTGTGATGATTTTTACCATATCTGTACACATCTATAGGTAATCCTCATTGAACATTAAGTGACAGTAGTTATATTGTAGATTATTTTTACTCTGTGATAGATCTGATCGTGAGGACGCATACATGGTTCTGGGAACAATTTGGTCCATTATCACAGACACTCAAACACATAGACTATGGGTTAAGCCATATATTTCATCATATATATGTTTATTTGGTGTTGTAAAATATATTGGACATCTGAAAATGTATTCTTGGACTAGATACCCCAATTATTGGTGATTATACATTGTTCATAGAAGTTGAAACTATCATATTAACTTCTAATGAGAGAGATATTTGGTGTAAACATTATAATATTATTATAACATGTGTCACAAACCCTAGTCTAGGTTCGATGGTTCATGATCCTTGAAAGGATTGTTTTATTGAACCAGGTGAATCTTTTTAGAATTACATTAGATCATTCACTAGTTTCCAAATTTAAATTGGCATACCATGTGTCTAATATGAGGTATATTACACATTGTTCATAATAAAAGCATAAATGAATATCCAATGGGATATATTATGGTTTTCATCATTATTTTACTATCATTTTTATTAAAATTATATTTAGCTTATATGAATAACTTCTATAGTTTATCTAATTGTCTATCAGAGATTTGGGAGTAGATATTCTAGATAGTAAAGAAATTAGAGGACATTTTTCTTAGAGATTATTGAAAAACAATTAACAGATGAAGTAGAAGTAAGGGGCTCATGGGGTTGATATGAGGGAAATATGGCATATAATAAAGTTTTCTGATGATATTATATAAGAATCATTCATAATCGTTATAGAAATCATGGAATGAAAAATATTTCTATTCTAGTAATTAATTTTTTTTCTAGAATTAGGTGACACATGGTTTATTATTTATGTCGTTCTTTGATCCAACCATTTTTATCTAAAATGATAGGAGATACACTTAGGTGTCTATTGTTTATAATTTACCAACAAAAAGAGAACCATAAATAGGGAAAACCCTTGATGTGTGAATTTTATTTTCTAAATATCCATCCCTTCACTCATGATATTAATATAGAGGTTTTTCATTGTCTTCTGTGAATATTTAATATTTGATGACTATTCTATGGGAAATGCCGAATCATTATATGACGGTTGACAACAGTTTTGAAGAATATTGTGCTTAACAGTTGTATGAGATGTCTGATCAGATGACCTCAGTAATGACAATATTTATAAAAGATATATATATGGAAGGATTTTAATAGGTTATTACGAACATGACATATATTTTATAGGTGGGGATCCTATTTGGAGGATTCCAAAATAGATTCAATCATGAATAAGCAAATTATTTGGTTGATCCCCTGATGTATTATCATATTAACTTGGAGTATTTTATTTTGGTTTATGGTTTGGTAGTCATATTTTTGTGATATTCATCTATAGTTTCATGATGAATGGATTTTAAAAAAACTCCAATTCTATGAATTAGCCCTAACAGTTAAAATATTTCAATTAATTAGAGTTACCTTTGTAGAAAATATTTATTTATAGTGAAGGGTTTTGATTGGTAGGATGAGTATTTACATCACATGGGTTTAAGTAACTATATCCTGGGTTCTGGGGCTAAAATAGAAGGATTATCTAAAATGTTCAGAAATTATTACATCATTGTTTAGTAATTTGGGTGATGACTTGTTTAATGATAAGTTTATAGTTAATCGAGGATATTGATTTAGTATTTTAATGTACTATTTAGTCACGTCCATAATGCGAAACAACAACCCAACCACTTAATCTATAATATCGGATAAAACCTATTTTTGAGTAGAAAATGTCACTGTTTGGTTTTATGTTGGTTGAATAAAGAGGTTTAATCATTAGAGCTAGTGTTTTATTAATGATTTTTTATGGAATCATCGAAATTCACACCTTATTGGGATATAATATATAGCTAAATAAGACTTCAAGGATATCCAATTTTTTATTTCATATAGTTTTAGTGGGGATTTTATGTTCAATATACATGGGGAAGGGTCTGATATGGAATAATGTTTTTTTGCGGTATATTTTGGGGTTCTTTTAAATGATAGGGTGAGTAAATCTCTTTCTTGTAATTTCATTGATAACTGGTCTCTTTGATGACGTTATTAACTATTTTTTCTTTGTGGTATGAGTATTAGTGAATAGATTTTGAATAGTTTGTAATATTGAATATTGTAAAATGTTTTATAAATAAATATTATACTTTTATTTAATTTTTTTTAAAAAATTTATTCATATTATAAAACAAAGTTAGGGAGTAAACTTCAATGTAATTTAATAAGAATAAATTAGGTGTAAAAATTAATGCATTACATATGTTTTTATGCCCAAGGTTTTGATTAATATAGTACATGCATGGATGGATTGGTTCACATAGAAAGTTCTTTTGTTATCGTCGTAGATTACTTGCTTAGGATGAAAGATCTTCAATGAAAAAAGGGGTTTTATAGTGGTGAGGGAATAATGTACTAGGTTTGTTTACATCAATACATAAATAATTTTTGATTTTAAAGGCATGAATCAACTATAGGGAAAAAATGGTAAATTTTCCACAATAAATGACCACATTAAATTTCACAAATTTATTCATTTCCTTCATCATGTCGTAATTACCCTTGGGATAAATTTTTGTTGAATATTGATCAAATAAAATTTTTATGGATGTTTAATATATATTAAATAATTAAATCATTTTCATATGAGTAGAATATTGATATCTTATAAACAATAATTTGAATGGAAGTTATTACATTTCAGTTTTTATAGATTGGGTTTTCATTCAAAAATAAAGTGTATAATAGGATTCATGGAATCATGCACTAAATACTGTCTCTTTGTTTATTTCATTGAATATTTCTATTGATATATTTTTATTCATATATATTGTATCTTAGGTAAGCAAATTTCTTTGAAGGAACAGTTTGCAGAGTTTGAGAAGCCTTTGATATTGGTTATACAATTAATCATAGAGTGAATTCAAATTTTTGTGGCATTAATGATTGTAGAAACATCCATGTATTTAACATCGGGGTATAACATTCAAATAATTCTTGCAATAAATTATTCATTTGGTATGATCATTCTCCTATATTGATTTAATCACACAATATTTAAATTTTTATCATTATAACCTGATCCAATATATCACCACACTCCTATCATGGCCTGGGACATCGAGGAGACATACATAAATTAGGGGAAACTTAATATGGGTGTAATAGATTATAATTTTACATATAAATTTCATGATAGTCAATATTAATAACATGTAAACAATAATATAAATATTTTATATGATACAATATTGCATTTGAAAATTTCAATAGTGAGAAAAAAAGTAATTCGACATAAACATATTTTCATTCATCATATCAATGGTCAAGGATTGCCTCATTGAAATAATAAAAAATTTGAATATCACTACCAAGTCATAATTATAATAGGTCAATTTTTACCACCATTTATTATAAAATATAGGTCATGGATCCCTTCCATTTCATCATAACATTATGGAAAAATTTAACCACAACACCCCTATACCAAATGATATCATCTGATTTAAATAATTACCCAATCAATTAAAGAATTTTTAAATAAAACCCAACTTTTCATCGTAGTAGGTCATCTGTTTGAGCTTTATATAGAATTGAAACATTCATAAATCTGAATCATTAAATAATCCTATGATAAATAAATGTGTTATAAAATGATGTAAATATTCTTAGTCGAACAGAGAATAATTTGGATTCCAAAAATTTTAGAAGAATGTGTAATATTAGAAGATTATATGTAATATTGACCAGACAAAAAAAGATTTTAGGAATTTAAATATAAATTAATGGTATAAGAATAACATAATAAGATGTTTCAAAAAATAGAATTAAACTAGATAAGTTCCCCTTATAATCTTTACATGGTTCAACTAGAAGAAAAAATAGACATAGAAACATATTTTCATTCATATCTGTAGAAAAAATAAAGGAAAATATATCATAATGGGAATCCTGTAATTATTTTTGAAAAAATGAATGAGTAAGTGTGATATAGAGAAATGGTGATAGAGAATATATACCCAAGAATTAAAAATTGTTTAAAATAACCAAGAAGTTGAGTCTTGGCCTATTTTGGATACTCTAGGAACCACATGAATTGTAATGTTATATTCATTAATTCCATTCTTCAAAAAATTCCTATTTATGATAACTCGATAAACAATTTTTTATCATATTAACTCAATTATTAATTTTATATTTTCCACATTGACACTTTTTAGGTTGTTTAATTTATATTTATAATGTCAAATTGTTGTAGTATTAAAAGTCAAAGGACAATTTCCAATAGTCCAATAATCACAATAAGTATTGAGTTATTATGTTCATGATTTTAAAAATTCATGGATGATCAATATTTTAGTAGATCATAAAAATTTAAGAAATATTCATTAATTATCATGTTGTAGATGTTTGAAAATCACTAAGATTTCATACATTCAATATACTTTTCAAAATTATTAATTTATCATTCCAAATAATATTAATGAAATAATTTTATTATTAATGTTCAATTAAAATTGAAAATATATTCTTAATAAAATACATTATAGGAATTAGTGGAAAATATTAATCATTATTCCCATAGGTAGTGTCATACCACCATTAGAGAAATATTATTTAGACGAGTTTACATGAACATGGAAAGTAATTAAAGTTTTCTATTCATAAAATAATTATATTATAATAAAACTATTACATTAATATCATTTTTATAATCGCCCATATATATTGGGTAATATGGTAATATAAATTATAGGCCATGGGTTTTAAAATTCATATGATTTTTTTGAGTAACCATAATAAGATTGAGTCTGAATCCTTCGACAGTGGGAAATTTTTCTTGACTGGAAATTTATAGATGCAGATTTGGGAGTTTAAAGAGGGACTTAGGAAGATAATTTTTGAAGGATGTGTTTTGAATTTAAATATTAGGGGGTGAAGCAGAAGTGTATATATAACCAAGGGAGAGTGGTATATCAGAAAAATATATTTATTATTCTATTATTTATATTGAAAAATATGAGTAGAATATATTATTTTGAATTTTATTTTATTTTGAATTACAAATTTTGAATTCATTGAAATTTTAACCATAAAAAAGTGATTGGTATCATGGATATATTTTTTTCGAATCCACTAATAAAAATTATCTTTCTGTTATCCTAATATATTACTTATGTTATTCAAATCTATTTAGAGGTTTAGAAATTATGTATATTATTTTTAACTGAATTATTTAACTCATTAAAAATATTTTATTTTGTGAAAATTATTTTACAAATTTTAATATCACAGTAATATCTTGATGATGTCCTAAATCATATAGAATTTGAAAAAACAGTCATTTCACTATTAACAGAAAATAAAAATTTCCATAAAATCCCAAAAACCCACCATAAGATGACTTCATCATGTTTACTCAAAAAATAAAGTCTTTTATATAAAAGTAAATAAATAAATTTAAGAGATTTAAATTTAAATTAAATAGTATAACACCGAGAAAAACAATTTTGTCACGAATTAATACAATTTTTTATGGTAGATCACATTTCAATTTGTTCTTAATTTTTAATTATAAAATCATTGATTATTTACTATAATATATCTTTAGACAACATATCATTATCATATTTATGTAGTTATAACATTTATTTTTTAAAATAAAAAATATTTTTAACTTATGTAATTTTTAAAAATTTTATAAATATATATATTATTTTTTATTTGAGTTATATAGTGGGAGTAATAATTTTATAGAATTAAAATATATATTTTTAACCATCATTTTTAATACTATTTTTTTATCATTTTACTAATATTAACAGTTTAATTGTTATTCTAATGAGAAAATACTATTCCAGGTATAAAATATTTATCCCACCCGTACGATAATAATTATACTATATAAAAATAACTCTTTCTTGTTTTATTATTCATTAAATTAATTTTTATTAATGTTAAATATATTTAATTTTAAAATTACAATATTTTCTCTAATAGATATATCTATTTACAATATATGTTGTATTTGTGCCACTTATATGAGACCCTGAAACACCAAAATTTCAAAATATAGCTATGTTATTTTTATTAATTTTGTACCCCATAATACCTGTTTATTAAAATTTTATATATTATATTTTTAGTTGTCATATATGGGTTTATCTTCACAATATAATTTTTTTGTTTTTTTATATAACATATAATATTATTATAATATATTATTATTAAATTTGACACACATATATTTAGAAATTTATAAATTTTAATATTAATAATGTCTTAGTCATTATACTCTCCCATATTTAAAAATTTTATCCTTGAAATTTCAAATCATTATTTTTCAGGAAAATAAATGAGGTTATTTTTTCATTACATCCTTGTGTTTTTTTTCATCTTTGGGCTTATCATTTTTCCATAGTACTTTAACTAGATGAGAAATATTGTTTGATAGCACATTCACTATCATATCAAATATTTTAATAATATTATCCTTATAAGAGTGATCATCTAACTATTATACGACCTATGAATTCACTATTTATGATAAATCTAGTATTTATTTCCCCTATAGATATACAGAGAAAACATTTTGTATTTTAGATATTTTTGTGGATGGTAAATTCAATAATTCATAGATATAACATGATCAAGAATCTCAAATTAGCCTATGTACCATGGAATTACAATTCCCATATATAGAAAAATCATTACTCCCTTCACTAGAATTTTTTATATAAATACATTATCGAATCCTCCAACTGAAATCCACACTAATTAATGTAATTATAATATTTTTATTTACTATAATTTTTTTATGTTTTATTGATTACTTAAAACTTATCTATATCACTTATACTATTTATAGCATTAATTTTCTTCTTCATCCAACTTCTTCCCATCATGTTAGTGTTATTTATTTATTCTAAAAAATTTCTTCATGTAGAGATATCAAAATTCTTAAATGAAAACTATTATTCTTCAAGTAATAAATTGTGGTAGGTATTAATCCTAACCTTAATCAATGTCCATAGATAAATATATGTTGATATATTATAGAGGATGAACATTACTTTCCGATTTATCATATATTCAGGTATATTTAAAAATTGATAAACTCTGCATTCAATAAAATCTAAAAATTCCTCTTGAATATTGAATTAAATATTGTATCTCAGATAGATACAAATAATTGTGGTCCTCTATAAATACTCAAAACATATATTATATATATAATATATTTTATATCATGTGAAAATTCATTTTGAATGGAGAGGATGTGATTAGGATTTGTGAGGAAATCCACCAAAACACAGTTGTAATTATTTATATTTATAACATTTGAGAAATTCAATATTAATTTTCTTATATTTCCATGATGGTACCTTTAATGGCTTCCTCATATAAATATAATTATTCAATTTTACATTTAAAATAAAAAATAATAAGAACTCTGATGTATTTTTAGTAACCTTATTCATTATATTTTCCTTCTAAAATTTATATTGAAAATTACAATATATAATATTGATAAATAAAATTGAGGTGTAATAATCATTGAAGAGGTTTTTCATTATTACGTGTTCTATTATTATACCAAATCTTTTTCTGACTCATAAAACACCATCAATATCAATATTGAACATTCATATTGTCATATTAATTGATACATTCATGTTGATTTATATATCTATATCAACCAATTATTAATCCTTATTGTTCTATAAGATATATTGTTATTATATAATTTGTGATAGGTAAAACATTATAACTTACTTTATGAATCCCTTTTACATCCTTTACATGTTTATGAATATTTTATCTCCTTGAATCCCGATCATGGTTATGGTTTCATGATATGTTTTGAGTAAATCCTCAAATGGTTTGATTAATTTTTCAATATGGTAATTGTAATGATGTTATAGTAATTTATTATCCTTATAAATTATTTTATAAAATATCAATATCTTTATAGTTAAATATATTTTTTATACTTTTATTATCACTATATATTTGAAACATTCATTGATAGATATAAAGCCTCCAAGTTATTAAGGAAAATATTACCACAATTAACTCTTGATCATGTGTATGGTAATTTCTTTAAGGTACCATTATTGGAACCAATTAATAGAAGACCACATTATTTTTTTATGATGTTCATCCCATGTAAATCATTGAAATAACATCTTATATAATTAATCATTCCCCTCCATGGGGTTGAGTGAGTGATTTTGTTGTTACTAAAATATCACCACCTTCTCGAATCTCTCATAAGAATCAATATTTTATAAAATATTAACTAATTTTTATTTATATTCTTCCATGGTTTTGATAATCATGGAAAATTTATCAAAAATAATTCTATGTTATCTAGATAGTTTACAAAAACTACATATCAATGTAAATGAAATTTTTTATGGTTCAAAAATAAATATTAGTAATCCTTAAAGTATACATATATATCCTTTTGGCTGTGATACCATGGACTTTAAATGTAACTAAATCATTATATAAGTCAAATTTACAATATAACTTATAAAAATTATCTCTTTATAATGTATTTATAAAAACTCTCTTGTATTCATTATTCTCTAGCATACATTTGGAATATATGAGAATATAAACAAGAAATTACAAAAAAATTATCAATTAAATTTTAAAAGAACAAATTCAGCAATTTTATTATTATTTCATAAACATCGAGTCTAATCAGAATTAACATGAACTCATAGTTTCTATATACAATAAAAAAATATTTTATTATGAAATTTCATCATTTTCTCCTTCAATTAACAATATCCTAAATGACAGTAAACCATAAATCTGAACAGTTTCCAACATAGTGGGTAAAAAAATCATTCAATTTATAAGAAATGATATATTTTCGTTATCATGACTTTTTTAATCTTCCATCAATAAATTTAGGGGTTAATTAAACCACCATCCTCATGAAAAAGTAAATGGGCTGACCAAGATATACCGTAGGTTATATAAAATAGTTTTAAATGTTTTTATATAGTTTCATATTAAACCATAATATTTTAATGGGTAATATTATATAGGGACTCTATGATATTACTATAAATCAATGAATAAGTATTATATTGGAAATAACATCTTGATATAGAATAATAATAGGGAAATAATTGAGAACAACATTAGTAAATTATTTTATAATGGGAATGTATTTATGTATCCTACATTACTCTCACTCAATAATTTGAGATATATATTCTTGATGAAAATTAAATAATATCAATTTTGGAGAATGGTTTTAAAAATTAGGTTCATAATTCCCCTTTCCCATATACTGAATCAGTTGATAATCTCTGATACAGAAAGAAATTTCTCTCTCTCGGTAGTTTATATTATCTTTATATAAGAACACATGGTACATTACCATTATAAAATCAAATTCTACCAAAGGAATCATAACATGATTTTTAGGAAAAATACTAACTAAAATGTTAATTAAAAAGTGATTTCCATTTCCTTGAAATCTAGAGGTCCAATGTATTTTGGAAATTACAAAAACAATAAAACACTGTTTGAATGAACTACATAATTGTTTATTTACTTTTTTATATCATTCTGTTATAAATCACCAAACTGTTATCACTATATGATATATAAATGAAAAATATCTAAAATAAAGGGAAACACATATATCCAATTAAAGGTGTAAAGTAGGGTATACATGGTGTTATGTTTCATGAGAGTGATTATTTATAACATGGAATCAATCAAAGAAACATTGAATAAGAGACAAGAGGACATACAAGAGTAGTAATCATGAGAAATATAATATGTTTGTACAAACACAATGAACTCAATTCTAATAATAGGCTAAGGATCACTTTCAAGACATCTTAAACATACTTAAATTATCAGTACCAAAATATTATAATAATAGGAAACATTATACTATTATGGTATCATAATCATTAGTTAATTATTACTATCAATAAATCATAACATAGTTGGAAATGTTAACTACTATAAGCCTATATATAATAATCTCAAGATAGGAAAAGAATTACTCAAATGGTTGGGGTTTGATTTATTAATATAGGCCTAATTTAATCATTATATTTAATAAATATGAGTTCCAAAAAAAATAAATATTCATAAATCCCAAACATGAAATAAAAACATGAGAAATAAATGTGTGTGATAATTATCTCAAAATTTTTTGTCAAATTGAAAATTATTTAGATATCTAAAATTGTTAGAGAATATTTTATATTCGATACTCAATGTTTAGATTAAATAAATATTATAATTTTATAGGAAAGGAGGAATGAATAATTAAAAGGAAAACATAACAATAGTTATGGAAAACGAGATTGAAATTGGAAAATATTATCTTAATAGTTTCATAGGTTCTCACATAAAAAAATATCAATTTAAGAAATGTTTATGATATACCAAGATGGATGAATGGAAATCTATAATAATGGTAACAATGTGATAATATGATAAATAAAAGAATTGGATGACATAATGATAATTAATTATTGGGAACATATCATCAAATACTAGAAAAAACATAAATAATCCATTACTTAGAGTTAAGATCATCTTTAAATAAACCAATAATGACTATAATAGTAAAATATCATTCCTTAATTACATTTTTTGAAAATTAATTTATTTTACCTCTTTAAGAAAAATTTATTATTTTTCATTATTTAGTAAAATTAATATTTTTTACATCTTTGGTTTCAATCTGGCATTATTTATCATTCTAAAACCCATTTGATGTACTGAAGATATTACAGGTAAACATTCGAATTTTTCCATAATCTCAAAAACTATTAAGGAATTGTGTTATTATAATAATAGATATATGGGAGGTAAATTTTTTGTATAGAGTTTCAAGCCGTGTATGTATCCATGGTAAGAATGTTTTTGAGATTAAAAATGACTATGATTACTTAGTTTAATAACATTATTACAATTCATATTTTTTTATTCCATAAGAATAGTCATAATTTTTTTATTATTTCTATTATATTCAATAATTATATTTATTTTACAGAATATACCTTAAAGTAAAAATTGAAAAATAAAATTCCATCATTCACATAGGTAGAATATAACCCCCATAGGTGAATGATATTTTTAGAATCGTTTCAAAGTAGTTAAAACTAAATTATATTAATAATTAATAAAATAATTTGAGTATATTGAATCTAATATTTTATGGTATATTTTAAGGATCAATTTAAATATATATGTAGTAAAAGTATAATTTAAATGAGTATACATGAATTTTCAAACAATTTCCATTCTTTTTCTGTAACCAATTTCGATTGAGTCTAAAGCAATACCTAGAAGATATTTTGACCATGAATATGTCTCTGAGACAAGGATAAAGGTGTTTATAGATATTTTTGTGATAATAATAATAATAATTTTTTTTACATGAGGATAATGACATTGATATGGGGTGTTTTTATTTCCAAATGGGTGGGAGTATGTTTAAATTATTTTTTTAAATTTTAGTATTTAGGATCAATACAATGAATAATGTTAATTGTAATAATTTTTAATAGTTCTTAATTAAAATATATGTGTTTATTCGACATCTCAATACTAATACAGTGAAAATGAAACTTGTAAATATTTTATAGAATGTAAATAATAAAAGATAGTTTTTTATTATAATAAAATGTAACATATTTTTTGAAAATAAATTTTAATGTTTGGAAATTAACTATATTTTTATAAATTGAGTATTTTTTCACTAAAAATATATTATTTGGGTAATTTATGTTATGAAATTTTATGTCATAATTATATCAATTTTATTTAACAAAGAATTCATTATTTTAAAAAAAGTTATTTTCACTATTCACTAATAGTCTAAAATTTCAGAAAACCCCAAACATTAGTGGGTGATAATTTTAACATTATTATTTCAAAAATGAAGTATATTTTTAACATACCAAAATTCTAATTTTTATGAATATTTTTATAAATAATATAATATAATACATGTGAAATATGTTTATCCTAAATAATGACTATTTCTTTTATAATATGTGATATCATTTGAAATTTTAATTTTATATTAATTACTAACAATTGATAATTATTTATATAATGCCAATTAAGAAAAAAATGTATCAAATTTAGATAATTATAATATTTTAATTTAAAAATTAAAATTAAATTTTTTATAAATAATGTAAACCCATTTTCAAAATTATTATTTATTTATGTTTTATAATTTGTGAGATCATTTTATAGGATTATATATATTATTTTTAATTTTCTAGGCATTTTAAATTTGAATTATAAATATTTTACTACACTCATTTATCTGATTTCTAATTAAACATATACATAAAATTTCAATGGTTAAATAACAATCTAATTAGTTAGATATTTATTATATAGTTAACAAATTCATCTTTTTCATCTCAATATTCATTCGATCATTTTTATAAAGAATACTTACATTTAAATTATAAAAATAAAAAACATGTTTCTAATAGTTTTTTTCTTTTCACAATACGGTTTGCGTTGATGATAATTCCATTATACTATTCCACACAAGAATATAATATTTTATTTATGTGTTTTGAATATGTTTAATTCCCAATTATAATTTATTAAATTTCATAGAGTTTATTTATACTTCATAATTAATGATTTTTATTGATGTAATAAAATAATGTTTTTTATTATATTATTTATGTGACTTATAATTTACATTTTACATAAATATAATTCATTAATATTTATAAAAGGTTTTGTTTCTTATTGAAAATCAAAATCATTAAAATAATTTTTTAATTGATTATTAAGTGAAAAAATTGTAAATAAAATATTTTGATGGATAATTATGAATGGTCATTAATAAATATGTATAGTTAAATTTTTGTGATAAATTTTCCATCATAATTTTTTTATAAACTTTTTATAAAGAATAAATGTTAAACATACAAAACATAATACAACTATTAGTTTTCAATACCATCATTATTTTTACAATTTCTCTAATTGAGTAATCATAAATTATTTATCCTTATGTTATTTAGTTTTTTAAAAAAATATTTTTACTCTGGATTTTCTCCCAAAATAAATAACCTTTACCTTTTGTAATTTATTTCAAAAATATTATTTTTCTATGGATTTAATCTATTACAAATATTTAATCACAGATATATTTTTTAGGTAATTTTATTTTTTATATATTTCTCCCATCATAAGTCCAATATCACAAATATATTTTTTAATATATGGAATGAATTAATTACATAATAATTTTGTGATGAATGTGATTTATAAAGATAATAAAAATATCTATAGTGATGAAATAATTTCTAATAAAAAATAACTATCAATACAAGAACAATTTACAAAAAAACTGACCCCTCTTAAATAAATAATTTAAATAATATGTTATCATATAGTGATATATATATATTCTATGTGTTCGGTTTTAGAGGTGTATTGATTATGAATATTATTGCAAGGTAATAGTTAATTTTATTTAATTTTTTCCCAATTACATTTAAGGTGTCTATATTAATATATCCCTAAGGCGGATATATATTTTTTATTCCTATTTAGGATAACATGTTTTTTCTAATGATTATTTCTCCAAACAAATATTTTATTATATATTTGGATGTAAATATTTTTGGATATTTTATTTATTAAAAGTAATTTTAATGATATATTTAAAAGTATTTGAATTTATATTAAATTATTATGTATAGTAATTTATTAAAAATGAGTATATTTTTAAAAGTTTCAATATTATTGGAAAAGAAAACAATCATGGTTCACACTTTAATAAAAACCCATGATGTGATCCTCACATCGATAATATATATTGAGCTTGAGTAGTATAGTATATCAGCTCTTAAAGGAGTATCTAATGGGATTTCCATATACTGTTTGACTTCTCACACACTAAGGAGTAGGGATTTCTAAAAAATGATTCACAGTCTTGGGATGTGGTGGTGGGAAGCCCTAATCTAGATTAATCCATAGGTTTTGGTTATTATTGTAGAAAATGGGTGTCAACACCATAAAAAATAATCTTTTCACACTTAGGTTCTTTTTTTGGCCTCAGAAAAATATTATTATATGAAAAATACTCTAAGGATGTTGTTTATTTCACATTCTTCAATGTGACTAAGTGTAAATAAAATATGTACAAACAGATCCATATCTACAGTTTTCATATGCAGGTATCCATTTTAGCTTGAATTAAAATTTATTAAGAGAATTTTTTTATATTTTAATTTAGTAGTTCAAAAAGATTCACATAGTTATAAAATTCAAACCTCATTCACGATGAAGTCATTTCAAAAGTTCCCTCACCATTTTGGGTACACCATGCGTGTTCATAAATATATGTCATTTTCACTTATCGTGTGGTAACTATTTTACTACCACATACATCCTACATAATTTAATTTTTTTTGTCTTAGAGGTTGTGATTTCAGACTCACTTTGTATTTCATTATAGATCCCTCATGGTTCAGGGTTCACCTATGTCAAAATATGATCCTTACATGGTTGACCATTTCCTAGAAGTTTTTATCCAACAATAGTAATAAATACCCAATACCTACCTCAAATTAAACACGACAGATGATAAAATAGACTTTTAGAGGCCTCTAAGGTAATCCTCCTCAGTTTTAACTGCATAGAGTGGAGGTCCCTCCCAAAGCATGTACATCAAGGGAAATTTGAAAAGTGACACCATTATAGCTATTTGTGAATAAATCTCATGATGTTCATTCATAAGTAAAACTAAATAGTTATTCCAATTTGGATTCCCCTTTAGGATGCACTATGTGGTCATATTATATGGTAATCCCTATGAAAAGTACATTGTGAGAGGATTCTATATGGACATAATAATGAAAAATGAAATTTCATTTCTCCCCATGTAACCTACATGCTTGACCAGTGATAATTATATTTAGGTCTCTACCCCCGCACCATCAACTAGGATCGACGATGGGATATGTTCTTATCCCAATTTCCCCATAACTATCCCCCATGAATAAATAAATATATAATTGGAATCTTTTATGGGTACGGTGGGTTGGAATTGTGTTCTTATATGTATAACCCTAATATCCCCACCCCCAGTACCACCTCAAGGTCAGATACTCCTTGAGTGTTCCTACAAACTCCTTTATTTTTGATACTCCTCTAGGATCACATATTTATCTTTAGTTGAGATTTTATTTATTATTTTTTCATATGAAACATGTGTTGAGACACATCTCTGAGATCCCATATATGCCTTGAGTCGAGATACTCTACTAAGATTCCCCATATATAGGGATCTTGAAAGATATATGCCAAAAATCAAACTCAATTAGGTATTTCAATACTTAATCTACACTAAATCCATATTTTTATCCCCTATTTTAATAATATAGTTTTTTAATATCTATTGTTTCGCACACTGATCATGAGTCATATAGGATTAATGTTTTTAGTTGATTTGTTTATTAGCCTAATCAAGGTGAATTTTTACTATGAGAATGACTTTATCCTATCTTCTCAAATCAATGTTGTATAGCAAAAATTAGTACAACACGATGTTAGTTTTCATAGAGAATCATCAAAACATGATTTTAAACTTTGTAGCAAAAACATCGTGGGATTTTATTCCCGTTAAATAGGATATATGTGATTCCACTCTATGGTTAAATTCAAACATCCGAAAATAAATTTTATTCTCTCAAGTCATGAGAATTAGATGACCTAATATTACAGTGTACCTCAACATTAAATTAAACATTCATAAATCCTAAACATTAAATAATCCTCTTATAACTGAATGAGTTATAAAATGAAATAAATATTCTTAGTACAACAGAGAATAATTTAGATTCCCAAAATTGTAGAATAATGTGTAATATTTGAAGAATATATGTAATATTGACCACCTAAAAAATGTTTTTAGGAATTTAAATTTAAATTAATGGTATAGGAATAACACAACAAGAATTTTCATAAAAGAGAATGGAAATGTATATGTTTCACTTATTAGCTTCACATGGTTCAACTAGAAGAAAAAATAGATATAGAAACATATTTTATTTATATATCTAGAAAAAATGATGGAAAAAACTATCACAATGGGAATCATGTAATTATTTGTGAAAATATGAATGAGTAAAAGTGATATAGAGAAAGGGTGATAAAGAATATATCTTCGAGGATTAAAAATTATTTAAAATAACTAAGGAATTGAGTCTCGGACTATTTTGGATACTCTAGAAACCACATGAATTGTAATGTTATATTCATTAATTCCATTATTCAAAAAAAATTACATATTTATTTTAACTCTATAAACTATTTTTTTATCATATTAACTCAATTATTAATTTTATATTTTCCACATTGACAGTTTTTTTGGATGCTTAATTTATATTTACATTGTCAAATTTATGTGGTATTAAATATCAATGGATAATTTCCAATAGTCCAAAAATCTCTATCAATATGAAGTTATTATGTTCATGATTTTAAAAATTAATGGAATATCAATATTTTAAAAGATCCTAAAAATTTAAGATATATTGATTAATTATCATGTGGTAGATATATAAAAATCACTAAGATTTCATACATTCTACATCAATTTCAAAATTCTTTATTTATAATTCCAAATAATATTAATGAAATAATATTATTATTAATGTAAAATTAAAACAGAAAATCTATTCTTAAGAAAATACATCATAGGAATTAGTGGAAAATATAAATCATAATGCACATTGGTAGTGTCATACCACCATTAGGAAACTATTTTTAGAAGAGTTTAAATGAATAGGGAAACTAATAAAAGTTTTCTATTTATAAGATAATTATATTTTAAAAAAATTATTACTTTAATATCATTTTTTTAATTTCCCATATATATTGGGTAACATGGAAATATAAATTATAAGACACGGGTTTTGAAATTCATATGATAATGTTTGAGTAACCACAATAAGAATGAGTCTAAATCCTTCTATATTGGGAAATTTTTCTAAACCTGTAATTTACAGATGTAGATTGGGGAGTTTAAAGATGGATTTAGGAAGATAATTTTTAAAGGACGTGTTTTGGATTTAAATAGTAGTGGGTGCAACAGAAGAGTATATATAACCAAGGGGGAGGGGTATATGAGAATTTTTTTATTATTCTATTATTTATATTGAAAAATATAAGTATAATTTATTATTATGAATTTTAATTTATTTATATTATCAAATTTTTAATTCGTTGAAATTTTAACTATGAAAAATTTATTTGTATCATGGAGATATTTTATTCAAATCCATTAATAAAAATCATCTTCCAGTCATCATAATATATTACTTATGTTATTCAAATTTATTTAGAGGTTTAGAAATTATGTATATTATTTATAAATGAATTATTTTACTCATTAAACATATTTAATTTTGTGGAAATTATTTTTACAAATTTTAATATCACATTAATATCCTGATGATGTCCTAAAGCATATGTTATTTGAAAAAATAATATTTTCACCATTAACAGAAAATCAATTTTTCCATAAAATCCCAAATACTCACAATAAGATGACTTCAACATGTTTATTCAAAATAAAATTAAATAAATAAATTTAAGAGATTTAAATTTAAATTAAATAGTATAGCCACCAGAAAAACAATTTTGTCCTAAATTTAGACAGTTTTTATGGTTGATCACATTTCAATTTTTTTCTTAATTATTAATTATTAAATGATTGATTATTTATTATAATATATCTTTAGACCAAATATCATTTTCATATTTAGGAAGTACTAACATCTATTTTTTAAAATAGAAAATATTTTTAAATTATGTAAATTTTAATATTATTATAAACATATAAATTATTTTTTATTTAGGTTATATAGTTTGATTAATAATTTTATAGAATTAAAATATATATTTTTAACCATTATTTTTAATACAATTTTTATCATTTTACTAATATCATGAGTTTAATTGTTATTTTAATTAGAACATACTATTCCCGGGATCAAATAATTATCCCAATTGTATGATAATTATTATAAAATATAAAAACAACTCTTCCTTGTTTTATTATTCATTAAATTACATTTAATTAATGTTACATATATTTCATTTTAAAATTCCAATCTTTTCTCTAATAGTGTTATATATTTACAATATATATTGTATTTGTGCCACTTATATGAGACCCTGACACACCAAAATTTAAACATTTAGTTATGACATTTTTATGAATTTATTACCCCATTATAAATGTTTTTTAAAATTTTAAACATTATATTTTTAATTATCATATATGGTTTTAACTTCAAAATATGAAATTATTTCTTGTTTTTTAATATCTTGTATGATATTATTACAATACATTATTGGTAAATATGACACAAATATATTTAGAAAATTATACGTTTTAATATTAAGAATGTCTTAGTCAATATACTCTCCCACATTTAAAAATTTCAACCTTGAAATTTCAAATCAATATTTGTCATGAAAATAAATGAAGTTATTTTTTCATTATATCCATGGGTTTTTCTTCATCTTAGTGCTTATGATTATTCTATAGTACTTTAACCAGAAGGGTTATATTTTTTCATTTAACATTCACTCTCAGATCAATTTCTTTAATAAGATTATCCTTATAAGAGTGACCATCTTACTGCTATACGGCCTTTGGATTCACTATATGTGACAAACCTAGTATTTATTTCGCCCATAGATGTACATAAAAAACATTTTATATTTTAGATATTTTTTGGAAGGTAAATTCAATAATTCATAGATCTATCATGATCAAGAATCTCAAAGTAGCCTATGTACCATGGAATTACAATTCTCATATTTAGAAACCTCATTACTCCCTTCTCTAGAAATTTACTTATAAATACATTATCCAAACCTCAAACAAAAATCCACACTAGTTAATGTAATTATAACATTTTTATTGACTATAATTTTTTGATGTGTTGTTGATTACTTAAAACTTATAGATAATCAATTCTAATATTTATAAAATTAATTTTGTTCTTCCTCCAACTTCTTCCCATCATGTTAGTGTTCTTTATTTATTCTCAAAAAGATCTTCATATAGAGAAATCAATATTATTAAATGAAAACTCTTATTATTGAAGTACTCTAATTCTGGAAGGTGTTAATCCTAACCTCCATCAATGTCTATAGAGAAATATCTGTGGATTTCCTATAGAGGATGAACAGTCCTTTCAGATTTAACATATATCTAGGTATATTTTAATATAGATAAACTATGCCTTCAATAAAATCTAATAATTCCTCTTAAACATTGAATTAAATCATGTATCTCATATAGATAAAAATAATTGTGGTTCTCCATGAATACTCAAAACATATCTAATATATATAATATATTCTAGATCATGTGAAAATTCATTTTGAATGGAGATGATGTGATTAGGATTTGTAAGGCAATACACTAAATGCATTTGTAATTATTTATTATTATTACCATTGAGAAATTCAATTTTAATTTTATTCTATTTCCATGATGGTATATTTATTGTCTTCATAATATAAATAAAAATATTCTATTTTAAATTTACAATTAGGAATAATAATAACTCTGATGTATTTTTAGTGACCTTATTCTCTATATTTTCCATCTAAAATTTATATTCAAAATCACAATATATAATATTGATAAATAATATTGATGTATAATAATAATTTTAGAGGTTTTTCATTGTTACATGTTCTATTGTTATAGAAAATCTTTTTCTAACCCATAAAACACCATCTATATCCATATTGAACATTTATATTGTCATATTACTTGATACATTCATGTGGTTTTATATATCTATATCATCCGTATATTAATCCTTATTATTCTATAATATATATAGTTATTATATAATTTTTTATAGGTAAAACATTATACCTTACTCTATTAATACCTTATACCTCCTTTATCTGTTTAGGAATATTTTATCTCCTTGAATCCCCATCATGATTTAGGTTTCATGATATGTTTTGAGTAAATCATCTAATGGTTTGATTAATTTTTCCAAATGGTAATTTTTAATTAAGTTATACTAATTTATTATCCTTATAAAATATTTAATAATTTATTAAGATCCTTATAGTTAGATATATTCTTTATAGTTTTATTATCTCTATACATTTCATATATTTATTGATAGATATAATGTCTCCACATTATTAACGAAAATATTACCACAATTAACTCTTGATCATGTGTATGGTAATTTTTAAAATGTACCATTAATTGTACCAATTCATTGAATACCACATTATTTTTTATGATATTCATCCCATGTAAATCATTGAAAGAACATCTTATATAAATAATCATTCCCCTCCAAAAGGACGAGTGAGTAATTGTGTTGTTTCTAAAATATCACTACCTTCTTGAATATCTCTTAAAATTTAGTTTTTTATAAAATATTAACTCATTTTTATTTAGATTCATTCATGGTTTTGATAATCATAGAAAATTTAACAAAAATAATTCTATGTTATCTAGATAGTTTACAGAAACTACAGATCAATGTAAATGAAATTTTATATGGTTCACACATAAATATTAGTAATCCTTAAAGAATATATAAATATCCTTTTTTTGATACCATTGAACTTACATGTAACTAAATCAATATAGAAGTCACATTTACAATATAATTTATACAAATTATTCCTTTATAATGTATTATCAAAACTCTCTTGTATTCCTTATTCTCTAGAATACATTTGGAATATATGATAATAAAAAAAAGTACAAATTTTTTTTCAATGTAATTATTAAAGATCCAATTCGTCAATATTAGAAATATTTCATAAATATTGAGTCTGATCAGAATTACTATGAACTCTATGTTTCTACATATAATAAAAAAGAGTTTATTATGAATTTTTATCATTTTCTCTTTTCAATGCACAATATCCTAAATGATGGTAAACCATAAATTTGTACAGTTTCCAACATTGTGGGTAAAAAAATCAATCAATTTATAAGAAATGATATATTTTCATTATCATGACATTGTTAATATTTCATTAATAAATGTATGGTCAATTATACCACCATCTCTATGAAAACATGGAATGGCCTGCCAAGATATACCATAGGTTATATAAAATTGATTTCAATGTTTTGATGTAGTTTTTTTACCCTAAGTGTTTAGTCGTTATTATTATATAGGGAATCTATGATATTAATATAAATCAACTAATAAGTATTATATAGGAAGTAGCATATTGATCTGGAATAATACTAGAGAAATAATTGAGAACAACATTAGTAAATTATTTTATAATGGGTATGTATTTAAGTATCTTAATTTACATTGACTCAATAATTTGATATATTTATTCTTGATCAAAATAAAATAATATTAATTTTGGAGAGAGGTTTTAAAAATGATATTCATAAGTCCCCTTTCTCATGTACTAAACCAGTGTATAGTCTGTGATACAGAATAAAATTTCTCTCTCTCGGTAGTTGATATTATCTTTATTAAAGAACAAGTAGTACAATACCATTATAAAATCAAATTCTACCAAAGGAATCATAACATGAGTTGTAGAAAAAATCCTAACTCAAATGTTAATTAAAAAGTGATTTCCATTCCCTTGAAATATAGAGGTCTAATGTATTTTGGGAATTAAAAAAACGATACAACACTATTTAAATAAACTACATAGTCGTTTATTTTATTCTTTATATCATTATGTTATAACTCACCAAACTCTTATCACTATATAATATATATAAGACAAATATTTAAAATAAAGGGAACCACATAAAACTAAGTAATGGTGTAAAATAGGGTATGCATGGGGTTATGATTCATGAGAGTGATTATTTATAACATGGAATCAGTCAAAGATACATTGAATAAGAGATAAGAGGAAATACAAGAGTAGTAATCATGGGGAACATAAAAAGTTCATAAAAACACCAGGAATTGAATTCTAAAAATAGGTCAAGGATCACCTTTAAGATATCTTAAACATACTTAAATTATCAGTACCAAAATATTATAAAAATAAGAAAAATCATACTACTATTTTGTCATAATCATTAGTTAATTATCACTATCATTAAATCATAACATAGTTGGAAATGTTAACTAATATAAGCCTATATATAATAATATCAAGATAGAAAAATAATTACTAAAATGGTTGGGGTTCGATTTATTAATATAGGCCTAATTTAATCATAATATTTAATAATTATGAGTTCCAAAAATAAAATTAATATTTATAAAACCCAAATATGTAATAAAAACATGACAAATAAATGGGTAAGATAATTATGTTAACAGTTTTTGTCAAAATGGAAAATTATTTAGATATCAAAAATTGTTAGTGAATATTTTGTATATGATACTCAATGTTTGGATTAAATAAATATTATAATTTTATAAGAAAGGAGGAAAGAATAATTAAAAGGAAAACATAAAAATAATTGTGGAAAATGAGAATAAAAATGGAAATTATTTTCATAATAGCTTCATAGGTCTCACATTAAAAAATATAAATTTAAAAAAATTTATAATGTACCAAGATGAATGAATGGAAATCTATCATAATGGTAACAATGTGCAAATATGATAAATAAAAGAATTGGTTGACATAAAGATAATTAATTATTGGGAACATGTCATCAAGAAATATAAAAAACATAAACAAACCCTTACATCGAGTTCAGACCAACTTTAAATACACCAAGAATGACTATAATAGTAAAGTATCTTTCCTTAATTACATTTTTTAGAAAATTAATTTATTTTTCTTCAATAAGAAAAATTTATCATTTTATATTATTTAGTAAAATTAATTTTTTTAGAATCCTTGGTTTCAATGTGGTTCTCTTTATCATTCTAAAACCCATTGAATGTAGTGAATATAGTACAGGTAAATATTCCATTTCATTCATGATATCAAAAACTATCAAGGAACTGTGTTATTATAATTATAGACATATGGGAGGAAAATTTGTTGTATAGAGTTTCAATCCATGTAAGTATCCACTGTAATAATGTTTTTGAGATTAAAAAGGACAATCATTACTTAGTTTAATATCATTTTTACAATTCATATTTTTTATTCCTTAATAATAGTCATAATTTTTCTTATTATTTCTATTATATTAAATAATTATTTTTATTTCAGAGAATATACCTTAAAGGGAAAATTGATAAATAAAATTCCATCATTCACATAGGTAGAATATAACCACCCTATGTGAATGATATTATTATAATCATTTCTATGTAGTTAAAACTAAATCATATTTTTAATTTATAACAAAATTAGAGTATATTGAATCTAATATTTTATGATATCTTTTAATGATCAATTTAAATATATATGTAGAAAAAGTATAATTTAAATGAGTATACATGAATATTCAAAATGTATCCATTCTCTTTTTGTAACCAATTTGGATTGTGGCAAAATCCATACAAGGAAGATATTTTGACCATTAATTGGCCTTAGAGACATGGATAAAGGTGTTTATAGATATTTTTGTGATGATAATAATAAAAAAAATATTTTTTTTACATGAGGGTAATGAGATAGAGATGGGGTGTTTTTATTTCCAAAGGGAATGGTGTATATTTAAATCAAATTATTATTATTTTAGTATTTAGGATCAACACTTTGAATAATGTTAATTATAATTATTTTTATTAGCTCTTAATTAAAATGTATGTGTTTATTCAACATCTCAATACTAATACAACAAAAATGAAACTTTTAAATATTTTATTGAATGTAAATAATAAAAAATAGTTTTTTATTATAAGAAAATGTAACATATGTTTTGTAAATTAATTATTAGGTTTGGAAATTAACGATATTTGTTTAAATAGAGTATTTTTTCACTAAAAATATATTATTTGGGTAATTTATGTTATAATGTTTTATGTCATAATTATATCACTTTTATTTAACAAAACAGTCATTATTTGTAGAAAATCTATTTTCAGTATTCACTAATATTCTTAATTTTCAAAAAACCCCAAACATTACCGGAAGATAATTTCAACATGATAATTTCAAAAATGAATTAAATTTTAACAAACCAAAATTCTAATTTTTATCAATATATTTATAAATAAAATTAAATAATATGTGTGAATAAGTTTATCCCAAATATTGACTATTTCTTTCATCAAGTGAAATCTCATTTAGATAATTATAATATTTTAATTTAAACATTAAAATTAATATTTTTTATAAATAAGGTAAAAAATTTTCAAAATTATTATTTATTTATGATTTATCTTATATTCATTGTGATATTATTTATTAGGATTCAAGTAATTATTTCTAATTTTTTAGGCATTTTAAATTTGATTTATAAATATTTTCCTACACTCATTCATCTGATTACTAATTAAATAGATACTTAATATTTCAATGGTTAAATAATAATCCAATTAGTTAGATATTTATTATATAGTTAAAAAATAAATCTTTTCCATATCAATATTCCTTTAATCGTTTTTTATAAAGGATAAATATATTTCATTTGTAAAAATAAAAATCTTTTTTCTAATTGTTTTATTTCTATTCACAATGCGGTTTGCATCATTGATAATTCCTTTATACTATGCGACCAAAAAATTTAAACTTTTATTTATGTGTTTTGAATATGATTATTTCCCAATAATAATTTATAAAATTTCATAATGTATATTTATACATCATAATTAATGATTTATGTGGATGTAATAATATAATGTTTTTTATTATATCATTTATGTGATTCATAATTTAAAATTTACATAAATACAATTCATTTTTATTTAGAGAAGGTTATGTTTCAGGTTTAAAATCTAAATTATTACAGTAATTCAAAAATTTATTATTAAGTGATAAAATTTGTAAATAAAATATTTTAAAGAATAATAATGAATTATCATTAATAAATATGTATATTTAACTTTTTGTTATAAATTTTCCATCATATATGTTTTGTAACCTTTTTATAAAGAATAAATGTTAAACATCCAAAACATAATAGAACTATTATTTTACAATCCCACCATTCTTTTTTAAATTTCTATAATCGAATAATCATAAATTATTTATCCTTATGTTATTTAGTTTTTTTAAAAAATATTTTTGTACTAAATTTTCTCCTAAAATAATAAATCTTCCCCTTTTTTAATTTATTTGAAAAATATTTTTTTCCTATCGATTTTAACTATTACAAATATTTAATCACAGATATATTTTTTAGGTAATTTTATTTTCTCTATATTTCTTCCATCATAAGTCCAATATCGTAAATATATTTTTCAATATATGGTATGAATTACTAACATAATTTCTTTGTGATGAAAGTGATTTATAAAGATAATAAATATAGCTATAGTGATGAAATAATTTCCAATAAAAAATAACTATCAATACAAGCACAATTTACAAAAAACATTATCCATCTTAAATAAATAATTAAAAATATATTATCATATAGTGATATATAGATATATATTCTATGTGTTCGGGTTTGGAGGAGTGTTGATTAACAATATTATTGCAAGGTTATATTTAATTTTATTGAATTTTTTCCCAATGACATTTAAGGTGTCTATATTAAAAAATAATTGAGGAGGATATATATATATTTTATTCCTATTTAAGATAGCACTTTTTTTCTTATGAGTATTTCTCCAAACAAACATTTTATTATATATTTGGATGTCAATATTTTTGGATATTTTATTTATTAAAAGTAATTTTAATGTTATATTGAAAAATATTTGAATTTATATTAAATTATTTTGAGTAGAAATTCATTAAAAATGAGTATATTTTTAAATTTTTTAATATTATTGTAAGAGAAAAAAATCATGATTGACACTTTAATAAAATAACATGATGTGATCCTCACATCGATAACATATGTTGAGCAGAAGTAGTAGAGTATATCATTTCATAAACAATAATCTAATTGGATTTCCATATACCGTTTGACTTGTCAGACAATAAGGTGTTGGGATTTCTCAAAAATGACTCCCACTCTTGGGATGTGGTGGTGGGAATCTCTAATCGATATTAATCCATAGGTTTTTTTAATTATGGGAGAAAATTGGTGTAAACACCATAAAAAATAATCTTTGCACACTAAGGTTCTTTTTTTGCCCTTAAAAAAATATTATTATTTTAAAAATACTCTAAGGGTGAAGTTTATTTCACATTCTTCAATGTAACTATGTGTAAATACAATATGTACAAATTGATCAATATCTATAGTTTTCATATGCAGGTATCCATTTTAGTTTGATTTATAATTCATTAAGAGAATATATTTATATTACAATTTAGTAGTTCAAAAATATTCACATAGTTATAAAATTCAATCCTTATTCACGAGGAAGTCATTTAAAAAGTTCCTTCACCATTTAGGGTACACCATGCATGTTCATAAATAGATGTAATTTTAACTTATAGTGTTGTAAATATTTTACTTCCATATACTTACTACATCATTTAATTTTTGTTTTTGGCTTAGAGGTTGTGATTTGATACTCCTATAGTATTCCATTAGAGATAGCCCATGGTTTAGGGTTGGGATATGTCACTGTATGCTCCTTACATGGTTGACCATTTAATGGAAGTTGTTATTCAACAATAGTAATAAATAATCTATACCTACCTCAAATTAAACATGATAGATAATAAAATAGTATTTTAGAGGCCTTTAAGGTAATCCACCTCAGTTTAAACTACAAATAGGGGAGGTCCCTCACAAAGCATGTACATCATGGGCCCTTTTAAAAGTGACACCATTAAGGATGTTTGTGAAGAGATCTCATGTTGTTCATTCATAAAGCAAACTAAATAGACATTTTAATTTGGATACTCCATTATGATGCACTATGTGGTCATATTTAATGGGAATTCATATGAAAAGTACATTGTGATAGGATTCTATATGGATATAATAATGAAAAATGAAATTTTATTTCTCCCCATGTCACCTACATGGTTGACCAGTGATCATTATCATTAGTTCTCTATCCCCGCACCATCATCTAGGATCAATGATGGGATATGTTCTTATCTTCATTTCCTTATAACTATCACCCATAAATAAATCATTATTTAATTGGAAACTTTTTTGGGTAGGGTGGGTTGGAATTGGGTTCTTATATGTATAACACTAACACCCCTACCCCCAGTACCATCTCAAGGCTAGATCCTCCTCAAGTGTTCCTACAAACTTTTTTATTTGTGATACTCCTCTGAGATCACATATTTATCATTAGTTGATATTTTCTCCTTTATTTCATCATATGAACCATGTGTTTAGACACATATCTCAGATCCCATATATGCCTTGAGTTGAGATACTCCACTAAGATACCCCATATATAGGGACCTTGCAAGAGATATGCCAATAATATAACTCAATAAGGTATTTCAATACATAATCTACACTAAATCCACAATTTTATCCCATAATTTAATAATGTATCTTTTTAATATCTATTGTTTCGCACACCGACCATGACTCATATAGGATTAAAATTTTTAGTTGATTTGTTTATTATTTTAATCAATGTGAATTTTTAATTTGAGAAGGACCTAGTCCTATTTTCTAAAATCAATGTTTTATAGCATAAATTATTACAACATGATGTTAATTTTCATGGAGAATCATCAAAAAATGATTTAAACTGTGTATCTCAAACATCGTGGGATTTGATTCATGTTAAATAGGATATATATGATTCCAATATATGGTTTAATTCAAACATCCTCAAATATATTCTATTCTCCCAAGTGATCAGAATATGATTACCTAATATTACAATGTACCTCAACACATCACACTCTTCTTATTTCCATTATTTAAATTTAGTTGAAATTCACCACCTAGTTATCTCAAAAACCTTGAGTTGAGGTACTCTTATTTACTTGAACATACCGACACCTCTATTATATTGTAATTCCTAACATATTAAGTATTCCTTAAAAATATACTTACCAATATATATATATGTTTTAGATCACTAAAGGGGCCTCCTTTAAAGTGTTATCCCCGGATAAATATTCTATTTTTTAGCTAATAATTAACATTTTGAAATATGAAGGACTCCTCATATAGAAGTCCCAGAAAAACAATTTCTTTTAAACCGTATACCTAGTAGTACAATCAAAATGAAATTAATTTTCATGGAAGGGGTCATGGTTGAATTAACATAAAAGTATCTATGATTTTCCTTGTCATAGAATTTTAAAAGTAACAACATGCCAAACAAAATTACATTAATTCATGTGGGTTCTTAATCCCTTCATATGGAATATATATAAATCCACTTTCATGGGACCATTCCTAAGAATGTAGGAAATTATTTGGGTCCTTACAAGAGTTTAACTCTACTTTTATTCATTAAATATCAAGGCAATAAAAAAATAACATGAATGTTGACCTAAATAATCCAAAATACTAAACTCAAATAAAATTAAAAAAATTAATCCAAAATAGAATTCCAATAATCCTAGAGAACCACATTAAAATACATTAAAAAAATTCCACTTTTCATTATAAATCCCACAAATTTTAAATAATAGGTTTAAAACCTATTTAAAAAAGATAAATAGAGATTAAAATAACTCTCATATCCAATTTTTTTTTATTTTTGACCCAATTTAAAAAAACCCCATATTTAAAATTACACTTCCTTCATAAAATAACGCCTAAATTCCATTATGATTTAATTCGTATCCATTCAAAAACATTTATTAATCAATCCAATTTATGATAAAATAAGGGTCCAAAATAAATATTAAAATATTATTCATTGAAATAATTTAAATTTTATAACTTAAAAAGGAAACCAACTTGATTGTTTCTATAAGTAAATACCCAAATGTTTTAAAACATTCAATAAAAACTATATAAAAACAACCAACACTTTACTCCAAAACAATGATAACTAAAAATAAAATATATTTTATCTAAGACCATTTAATTATAATTCCAAATACCTGGTTTTGAAATTAAATTATGATAATTTTTAATAAATAATTCAACATTTTTAAAATCCAAAATGATTCCATTTTAGACTATTATTATTTATAAAAATTAAAAACCATGTTTCATGGAATTTAAATATGTATTTTACCAAATAAATAGAAATATATCATAGTAAAAAAAGAAATATAATGTTATATGTGAAAAAAATCAATGGGGTTCCAGTTTCTGTGTGAACAATGGTTACATGGTTTGGAGGAAAATGTGTTAATTTCATATCTACAACTAAGAGTCTCAATGAACCATGTGCTCATGATCTACATGGATTTCTAAGATCTGTTTTATCATTGAGTACAACTAGATAACTGCAAACATAATCCATAGAAGGTGAGAAAAACACAGATAGTTGTTTTGGGAACCATAAAAATTCCTCCATATAATTCTATTTATACTAGAAAGAGAAGAAAATAAAACTCTAAATAAATTACACAAAACTCGACATTCCATGGAATATTGAGTCTCCCAATGTGAAATATATCAAAATAATATTCCCATTCCAATATCTAAAGATTTAAACATATTACTCTGATTTAGAATTAATTCCAAAATTTAGAAGATAATTCTAAAACCTAGGCCCTTTATAAACAAAGAAAATGACAATGTTTTTGATGGACTAGATTAGGACAACCCTAAACTCATCCCTCATGTTGGATAATGACAAACATAAGAAGCTTCCATGATTTCCATATTCTAATAAATATAATCATTTGTATCAAATTCAATCAGTGATGATGTTTTTTCATAGCAAATTTGATTAAATAATTAGTAAAGCATTACAAGAAATTGTAGAATAAACCGTATTTACGTCTAATTTCCATTCCAAACCAAATTAATAGAAACATTCATTTTGAATAAAAAATATAACTATTTTAATGAAAATGATACCCCTCTCCTCACCTATAACACCCTCTATAGAAACAGCCCATAAGATCCATCAGCAACTCTCCACATTTATAATGAACCATTTATTCAATAATAAAAATGAATGAATGTCCTATTTGTATGATGAAATAAAGAAAACTAAATAAAAAATAATAATCATTTAACATCCACCAGAGAATAGATCACCATCCATTCCCCAAAATATAAATATAGTAAGAGTTTTCAAAAGTTGTGTTGGATCATAAAAATTAGATATAATATAGGTTTCATCATGAAAATTCCAAGTATGATATTTCATATCAACTTATTGTTTGATCAAAATCAAAAACAACAATCGAGGAATAAAAATAGTTATAAAGAGTGGTAAAAGGAGATAGTGGAGATGGAACTCTCATATGAGAGGGTTATGCATGAAGTTGAATATATTAGAGATATAAATCAAATTTTTAAGGGGAGAGGGATTAAATTGAGCCTAGGATATCCCATGGATATATCAAGGGATTTAGTTGAATGTTTGATCAAGGAAGGGTGCTATCATGGGCAATTTCAAATGTTATTTGGTTTTAGGTTATTTATGGGTAGCAGAGTGGCCAATCGAGGGAATATCTAAAAGAATGAAGTAAATTAAGAGAACATATTAAAGGTATTTTGACAAAAATTAAATAACTCAAACACACTACTTTAAAGGTTGAGTTTTTTTGTTATTTAAAAAATTAGAATATATTTTCTTGAAGAAGATTGATTTTTTTTGTTTTTGTTTTTAATTTAAAGTTTGATTAAAAAGACACACAAGGAAGTTGTTTTTTAGAAAATATTTTAAAAGTATTAATTGATCTAACTCTACCTCATCACATACTTATTAATCATTATCATTTAATTTAATATCCACTTAATTATGATGCACCATTTTTTTTAACCTCTAACCCCTACAAGAATTAACGTTACAACAAAGCTGAAAAGAATTAAACCCTAGGCTATCTTCAGAACATTCAATCGTATCACCCTTATTTGATCGATGTTCAAAATATATCTTATGTTTAGTGGTAAATAAAGTCACATAACAAGTCCATAAATAATTACAATTTTATTTAGGGATTATTTTTTAGCACTACAAACTGATCCCATATGGTTTTTAATTACCGATTAAGTTCACACTCTCACAATTCCCATAATTCTCAACCTCATGTGTTTTTGAAAGAATAATTCAATTTGTTTCATAGTTTCAATTAAATTAAAATATCAATTCATAGATCATATTAGGTGAATTATATTAGATCATTGATTTTAAATAAATGAGTGAAGAAGGATATATATAGAACGATTACTAAAAAGTAGTACTCTTCTATTGGTGGCGTAGTCATCGTAGAAATATTTTTCATGTTCAAAGGTTTCAAATGTTTAGAACCCAATCTAGTTTTTATTATTGATTTCCATCCCAAATAGGATGATTAATAGAAGACAAAATTTAAACAAAATTGTAGAACATAGATTAAATAAAAGTGGAACAGATAATTTTATTATGAAAACACAAACTTTACAACAATAGAAAGACAGGACGGCTTTGATGAAGGGATCCTTGCTTCAAGAGCACCCCATATGAGTATGAAAAGTTTCATAACATCAATGGTGATAAGAGTAATCCTCCGGAACTCCAAAACATAAGACCTCCACTCCTTCAACGAAATCACCAAAACATGAATAATTTCCCCTTTTAACATTGATAAAAATTTAACTATCGAATCAAATGTGATGTGAAATTTAAGATTATATTTGTATATTTAAATACAAAACTAGTTTAAAATAGTGATGTGGGGGTGTAGTAAACAATGAATTATTATGGGATCACACCCCCACACATACCCTTTTTCACTCCTTTAAAAAACCACATATCATGTATTCCAAAAAATGACTAAATTAAATATCTATATCAAATCAAAAAAAATTTTAAAACACATATCCTTGAGAACCAAAAAATCCACACCAATAAACAAAATATATCAGGCCTTATAAAAATACATTAGTTAAAGTTCTCCATTTATATCATTCAAAAAATTCTCACTTCATTTTGTATCCCATTCAGAAAAAAAATAACCTCACTTTCATTTTCTCTCACCAAGAAAATGATAATTTTTACAGTAATGTCTTTCACATCCATACTCAAATAAGGTTCACCATAGGAATTATAAAGTACTACATCTCCAACCAATGAGATTCAATGAAATATGTTTATCATGGGGACTTTTTATGGTTTTTTGTGGCTTTCAGTTGGTAGGATTTTGATGTGAAAAATTATGAGGATGAATGAGGAGGTCTTGACTCTTTTTGAAGCAAAATTGTATTATTCAAATTTTCACTCAAGTATGGTCTCATCCTCACTCCCGTTAGTATCAATTCAGCTCCCTAATCATGAAATATCATGTAATGTGTTCACCATTCATTATTTCATCAAAAAAATTCAATCTTCCCAAACATAGTTTTTTCATGAAATATTTAGATTGGAAAAACGTTCTTTCAACATTTGAATCTTTTGAAAGGATCAACTTATTTTATCATGAAAGGTAAAAAGGTATAGATTTAAATAGAATGATTTTTTAGTGGAAAAAAATCCATTTCAAATTTAATTTACCACCCAATGTATCAAGAAATTTTGTAGCAGAATACAGGAAAACTTCCCCCACACTTCTGTTCAACTAGATTATGAAATTTCTTTTCCAGAGTTGATTAGATAGGGAAAATTGTCTTGTAATGTGGCTATCCAAATAGGATGTTCATGGATTCCAAGGGATAAAACGATTAAATGTTCATGGTATGACATTAGAAAAAGGAATCCAATGAAATAGGGGATTTAATACCAAATAAATATCTCAATCATTTAAAATTCATGTACCTCAAACCTTCACATTTTAACAAGAATAAATAAAATTCTGGTTAAATAAAACATGGTTTGGTTATCTCAAGAAGTGAGGTAAATGTAATAAATATCAAAATAATGGTTAATAATCCTCATAAGAATGTGATTTCAAATATAAATAGAGTGATATATGGCATTTGATTTAAAACTCAATGTACTTTTTTATGAAATTAATAAAGATTTGAACTTGAAATGAAGTCAGTTTCAGTATTCATTTCATCTCAGTTTCATTGGATAAATTGATTCAATTGGGAAAGTGTTCCAAATTAGTTCTTGGTCCAAGGTGTAATCCTCTAGCGTGTGTGTAAGCCTACTCATGTGGTCTTCCACCAAGTTCTATGAACCCTAATTAACCTTTATGTTAATATAAAATTCTTAAAGGAGGATCATCCATCTAATAAGACTAGGATTTTCATCCGGCATCTTGAATATGTATACCATTACTGTATGGTTAGAAAAGAAAACTACATTAGGTACCAGTAAAAATGAATGGAATTTATCTAAAGAAAATATGACAGACAGAAACATCTTTTCCAAGGTTGTGTAGTTTTATTGGGCTGAATCCAGTGTCCTTGATTCATATGGAATCACGTGTGAATTCCCCTCCACCCTATGAGATAAGAAAAATCCAACTGCGAAGTTGGAGGCAACACAAATAAGCTCAAAAGGAATCTACCATCTTGGAAGCTGTATGATTGGTGGAATGGAAAAATTTGTTTTTAGATCATTAATGTAAATCCTTAAAGAATAATCAAACACAAAATCAGAATGCTTTAGATGTAATCATGTCATACGAAGAGAAATCCTGCTAAAATCTTTGAAGAAGCAATGATAAAATCTTGCATGCCCTAGGAATTGTCTAACATCATCCACACAAGTAGGATATGGTTGGGGGGAAATATTATCTAACATAGATTTATAAACCTCTATCCCATGTTTTTACACTACATTCCGTAAGACAATGACACTATCTATCATGAAATGACATTTTTCAATGTTCAAGACCAATTTTTTTTTTTAAAAAATGATTCAAAACATTTCTAAAACTATATACACAATCATAAATTGAAGTCCCATACACTGTATAATTGTCCATAAATATTTCCATTCAGGAATCAATGAAATATAAAAAATACTCACCATTCATCTATGGGAGGTACATGTGGCAATACAAAGTCCAAATGGCATCCTTCGGTCGGAAAACATACTAAATGGATAAGTGAATTTTTTCTTCTCTTGATCGTATGGAGTCATAAGAACCTGAAAATATCTAAAAAATCCATCCAAGAGACAATATTGTACTTTCTCATCAAGTCTCTCAAGAATTTTATCAATAAATGGCAGGGGGAATGGTCCTTGTGAGTGGGCTGATTTAGTTTCCTACAATCAATACAAACACAACAACTGTTTTCACCTACAACGGAACTAAATCTTCTTTATCATTTTTAACAACACTGACACAACTTTTTTTAGGCACAACCGGAATAGTACTTATAAAACCCCAGGTAAATAAAGAATATGACATCTTTATATTTATCCATATTTGTGAATAAAATATTAATATTACTTTAAAGGGGATGTTATGCTCAATGGCGTACCAAATACGCAACAACGAGTTTCTTGGGAATCTTACGTTGCACTCTAATAATAAAATAATATTATTTTAAATGGTAGTTAACGCCTAGCCATTGTAATGGCGGGAATGAACAGAACTAACTAAAAAATTATTATATATGTTTGTCAAATATTTTTTACTCTTTACAATAAATGTTAGAGGATTAAAAATGCAAATGAATCTAGTTTTTATGCGTAAACATTCTAATATTCTTTAAAAGGTCGATTAACCGTGTTTTGATGGTGAACCCCTTTTAAATACACTTTTTGACAATTTTATAAGCTCTATTTTACAAAATAAACATATTATTTATGATTGGGACATTGAAATTTACCTTGGGTTAATTTTTGGTATTTTTCCGATAAAGATCATTTTTTAAATGAATAGTGTAAAATGTTGTATTTTAATTCAAAACATCTTTTTAATCTAATTTATTTATATGATTAGATTATATTTTGAATTGGTTTTAAAATGAAATTATAATATATTTTTACTATTAAATCCAATAGTGGTTGTTGGAATTAATTTCACATTGAAATCAGACTTAAACTAGTGTCAATCTTTTGATACTTATTGTTTCAAAAAAACAAGCTTTTTTCATGACAGTGGGAATTAATTATTTAATTAATTAATGTGACTTATATGTTTTAATTTTGTAAGATAGACTTAATTTTTTAATTTGTAATATCAAATATATCTTAGGGTGAATTTTTGGTATTTTTTTTGAAAAAATTCAATTTTTGATGAATAGTGAAACCACTAAGTGGTACTTATAAAAACTGATTTTTCGTTTAAATGATATTTTACCACTTATGTATTTTGAATTTCAAAAATCCGACATACATGGTTGTCATTAATAAGTAAAATGTGGTAAAATGGGATTAAAATAATGTTTTGGTGAATAGTAACTTATTAAGTTTTTAATCGCGATTAGAGGTAATTAGTGTAGTTTAAGGTAAAAGTAATGTTTTAATAATATGAAATGAACTTGAAACATGTCCTAACCTCATTGGATGTGTCATGGCCGACCGAGAAAAGCCATGGGTCAACTTGGGGACCCCATGGAGCCACTTTGGTTGGAAAATGACATAAATACCTTTTTATTTAATGTTAAAGTAAAAATGACACAAACATGAAATGTTTTACTAAAACAATATTTACATGGGGTTATACAAGTCCGATTATTGACTATAAAAAGTCATTGGAAAGCTAAAAAGAGTTCCTACATCATAGTATTTTTTTATAATTTTTAGACGTTTTATAAATTAACTTATTTATGGCATCATGACGATGCAGCGATGACCTCATTATTTAACGATTTAAATAAAATGGAAAGATAATGTAATATATAAGACCTACACATGTCCAAAACTTATTGGATGAGTGTAATTAGAACCCTTATCACCTTATCCTCAAATTATATCAATATGGGACCTCTTAAATCCGAATATCATTTTAAAATAAAGTGACTTTTCTTTACTTTCCAAGAGTGCCCCTCCTCTCCTCTTATAAAAGGCCCCCACCTCTACCTCCTTACCCACACTCCCAACGCCTTTGTCTCGGCCAAAACCTGCCCATTTTGTCTCTACACTTACCTCTATTACTTATTTAAGCCTCACATTGGGCATAAGTCTTCCCAAGGAAGCCTTTGAGCTCAAACCAAAGGGAGTTACCCGATTTTAAGGTAATGTCTTCACTTGAGTCCTTTTGTTTTATTTTGCCTCTCCAACCCCCTAAACTATTTTTATTAATTTATTTTGTAACAACTCCAGTATCATAAATATACTAGGATGTTATTATAAAAAGTATTCGAGCTAAAATTACACATACCTACATCTAATGGTTAAAGAACATACTGTTTCCGTGGATGGCGAATTTCTGCCTCACGAAATGATGATTGTTCAATAGTCATATAACACCTTCAAAGGTGGCCATTAAGATGTCAATATATTTATATATGATATATAATATGTTTATGTTTTACTTAAGCTTCTTTATTTTTCATTTGTGGCTTACATTTATGGCTTCCATTATGGGTATACGCGATATCTTCATTTTAGGAAGTGCGGACTACCGCCCCCTCAAAGTTATGTGATTCTTTAATGCCATACGTGGGACATATAAAGGATGGATTTGATGTTATTATATATTATGTTATACTGGAATTATAATATAATTCTATATCATTTATTATTTCTCTCCATTAAAGTATGAGATAGAAATGAAAGTAGTGTTCATGCGTACGAACGGCTTACCGTCTCCATGAACGGTGCATTTCATTTCTTATCCCCAAATGTAATGTACTATTATAAGTACATGTATATAATGGATATATATGATGAATGATACATCTGAATGATGAATATAATTCTGGAATTAAAATATACATACCTCTCATTTAGTTTTAATTCCATTAATACGACAAAGAAATGAAAGTAGCGTTCATGCGTACGCATGGCTTACCATCTCCATGAACGGTGCATTTCATTTCTTACCTCTAAATGATTATGTGATATTATAAATACATGTATATTCTAGATATATATGATATATATGATATCCAAATCAGGAATGAAATTCTGGATATAAATAACCTTTTACCACACGAACAACATGTAATTGTAAGAAGTCCACTTTCGACTTAAGAACCAAATATCGACAAAACAAAAATTATTAACTTAAATGATTACATAATGTTTATAACATGGAAATAAGTGATATAAAAGGAATAATGAACTTGAAAAAGGTTCTTATGAAAATAGAAATTAACTCATGTTTATTATTCAGGACATTAAAGAACGATCGAGTCATGTCGGACCCGAGGTAAAGGATCTTACTCCTCTCTTTCTTTTTAAGTACACTCTTTTATGTCATTACTTTTAAAGATAATATTTCTTATTATTGGGATGTTATTTTATATTAATATTATAGTGATTTTTTTGTTCATATGATGAGAGACCCTATTCTCTCTCATCAATTCATTTTGGGAGTTTTGAGTGGCGCCGTTATGCTGCCAAATTTTCGTAAGAGATCTAACCTCTCTCTTTCTTTTTAAGTACTCTCATTTATGTCACTTATTTTAAGATCCTATTTGTAATGTTGGGGGATGTTCTTTTATATTCCTCTTTCTATAAACTTCATGTTAATATGATGAGATACCCTATTTGATCTCATCAATCCATTTTTGTAAGTTTTATGTGGCGCTGTTAGGCTGCCGAGTTTTCGTAAGGGATTTTTCATCTCACTTTTATTCCCGTGTGATTTATGCTACATTTTCCACAATTTACATTGAGTGGCGTATGTAATTCCCATTATTCTACTCTTTGTGTAATTTACTTTCGTTTATGAGTATTTATATCAATGATGTATTGTCTTTCTTTCATGGGGTGTATATTTTGAAAGATACCCAAGTCGGTAAGGGAACCTTTCACCCTCCTCTTTTTAAAATACTTCTTTCGTTGGGTCTTTTAATTTACATATTGTTATGTTGGGATATGTTCTCATATATCCGTATTGATGTAAATTTTATGTCCAAGTGATGAGATACACTTTTTATCTCTCATGTGACTTCGTCAGGCTGTCAAGGAAACATCTTAACCCAATTTTAATTTCTTTGGGTTCAACATGTAGTTATTGAATATTTAATCCTTTGAATATGTGTGAATGAACTTTGATTATTTTACACTTAATATCCACATATATTTGGTGTATTAATTTGTCACACATAATTATGTAATTGATTTATACTTAAACCAAGGATATCATCCTTGTATGGGACTTCGTCTCAATCTCCTTTCATTGAGGCATATTTGGTTTTATACTCAACCTTCTTTTATACGGTGTATAAACCCCTTTGACTTTTATGTTTATCTAAAAGGAATCTTTTGTATACAAAGTGTTTTACTAAACCACAAAAGGTAATGTTTTTTTCGTACGTATGCGGCGACAAAGACTTCTCCGCCACCGTGACCATTATTTGAGTTTTGGCTTCCTCTACAAGTCATACCTTTTTTTAAAGAAAAATAAATACCATGTTTTACTTTTCTTTTATTTTGGTATTGACAATGGTTTTCATAATGTTTTTATTATATCAATGTGATGTATTGAAATCTTGTGATTGAAATGTGGAAATGTTATGTTTCCTTTATGCATGTTTTATGTGATACGATTATGTTATGGTTCTTGGGCATTATTATGAAGACGGGAGGTTCCGTGATAGACTAAGGGAGGGTGAGCCCGATATAGCTCTCCAATGCATTGGGTAACGCGAAGGAGTAAAACGTTAAGGTTTCTCCAAAGAGATTTTGGGAATATACTGTGATGGGTATTCCAAAACGTAACCAAGAAGGTTACTCCCTACGTAAGAATGTTATGAATGCCTCAACTTATCTTTTATGTCTTATGATTTCTATGATTTATTCATGATTTGATGAGGTATGTTAAAGTGCCTATGTTTTATGGGTAAAGTATGATTTCATTCTTATGTATATATGAACTCATGTTTCCTTTCCATATTTTTATATCCCTTACTGAGCTTTTTATGCTCATCCCATGTTTTTGAAATGTTTTTCACAGGTCAAGGAAAGGTACGTGATGTGATGATTGTGTCAAGGATGTGTCAAGAAAGGATCCAAGTTTTATTTTAAATATGTTTCCGTTGATGGGAAGAATGAATCCTGTCTTTTATGTAGGTACTTTGTTTAAATGTGGAATTTAATGAAATTTTTGTGATCTAATTCTCTAAAACTCTAAACCTGAAAAGAACCTCAATGTGTAGTCTTGTATTAACTCAAGATTAAGTATGGTTTATGTCTGGGGCCTTATAGTTGGTATCAGAGGTCGGTTTAGATAACTTTAGAGGTTAGGGTACTCTTTAAGCATAAGTGACATTACCATAATGGTTAGGATTTCAGAAAGAGTCCTAGTTTTAGATAAAGTGAATGAGTAAGTATATCTTAGTGTTTATCTTCTTCATTAGTACATGATGGTTTTGTTGATATACTCACACTGACCTTTTTGGTTTTAGTAAATGGATGGATCTAGAAGGCACCAAAGTAATAGTTGATGTGAAGGAAACTTTGACAGTTTTTTGAGAAAGAAACTGAATGATATAGGAGCTGCAATGAGAACCCTTGTGTTTATCCTAAACCAACTGTCAAAGAGTCATGATCAACCACTTGAACGTTGGTATGTTCTGTAATGCATCATGTATGAGATGACCAATCGATGTGGAAGTCCAGGTAATAATTATAAAGGTAATCATTAGGGTTTATATGATCCTTACTTTTGAGGTAATTATGGGTAATTATATGTTATGATGGAAAATGAAAGGCATGAGATAAACTTGAGGTTAAAATATGTTATGATTATTTTTGAAGATTTTATCTCGTTTTGGGGAATTTTTTTAAGAGTTATACAGTTTTGGAAAAAGGACAACACGCAGACCGTGTGACAACCCGTCGCATTGGAAAAAGCTGTGGGAATCGAACCCACAACCAAAGTGCGACTGCTATTTATCGCCTACCACTGGACTACGTGAAGTCCCTAGATAGTTTGAATGATTCTTTTTAGTTAGATGATTTTATGAATTAAGAGTAAGCAGATTTTGGGTTATCTATGGAAATTTATTAACCTATCTTGGAGGATATGTGATTAGGTTAATTACTTTTCAATACGAGACATTAAGAGAAACTAATGTGGTTTGGAGATAAATGATACGATTTAACTTGGTAGACTATGTGACTAAATCCTTAAAATATTTGGGTTTCAATCTTAGTTTGGTTTACTTTGAAGAATTTTATGGACAAATTGTTTATCGAATGGTCCTCGTTGAACTTTGGGTTTTGTTGGACAAATTTTGGAGATTAAGAATAGATTATCTTTTTATAAAGGGTTATACTTTTCTGGATTATCTGATCTTGTACTAACCTTTTTGGTTTGGTTTTGGTTAAAGTCTAAAGACATGGGAAGTATATAGTTCTCTTTTTTGGATTAGGTTATTCTCTAGAAGTTGATTATAGTACTCTTAATGTGAACAAGTCTTCCTAAATACTCGTCTTTTGGAGAAAATATGAGTTTGTGTAAGGAATGTAATAAAAGTTGAAAGTCAACATGATAAGTGATTATGTTTCCTTATGAATAAATTCCTCAATAAAAAGTAACTTAAATCAAAAATGTTGTCTATTAACTTTTCCTACTGGGGAATCGAATACCATTTAACCCATCACAAGTTTGTGATTTTCTTATGGTTAACTTTCTCCTAAACATGTTTTCTATCACTCTCCAACAGAACATGACCTTTTGTTTTTTCCTCCATGTCCATATTTCCATACTTGGAATCCTATTATGGGTTAACTCGGGTGACCTTTGTACTTATCCTTCTTTATTTTAAAGTGATTGTTTTACCGACTCTTGTTCCGATGTGGGACTTTCAAGGATGTTTCCAAGCTCAATTTTAAAATTGCGAGGACCCAATTACCAAAAGGGGGGAAGGATGTAACACCTCATGTAAATAAAGAATATGACATCTTTATATTTATCCATATTTGTGAATAAAATATTAATATTACTTTAAAGGGGATGATATGCTCAATGGCGTACCCAATACGCAACAACGTGTTTCTTGGGAATCTTACGTTGCACTCTAATAATAAAATAATATTATTTTAAATGGTAGTAAACGCCTAGCCGTTGTAATGGCGGGAATGAACAGAACTAACTTAAAAATGATTATATATGTTTTTCAAATATTTTATACACTTTACAATAAATGTTAGAGGATTAAAAATGCAAATGAATCCAGTTTTTAAGCGTAAACATTCTAATATTCTTTAAAAGGTCGATTAACCGCCTTTTGATGGTGAACCCCTTTTGAATCCACTTTTTGACAATTTAATAATATCTATTTTTCAAAATAAACATACTATTTATGATTGGGACATTGAAATTTACCTTGGGTTAATTTTTGGTATTTTTCCGATAAAGTTCAATTTTTTAATGAATAGTGTAAAATGTTGTATTTTATTTCAAAACCACTTTTTAATCTAATTTATTTATATGATTATATTATCTTTTTAATTGGTTTTAAAGTGAAATATGAATATATTTTTACCATTAAATCCAATAGTGGTCGTTGGAATTAATTTTACTTTGAAATCGGACTTAAACTAGTGTCAACCTTTTGATACTTATTGTTTCATAAAAACACGCTTTTTGTCATGACAGCGGGAAATAATTATTAAATTAATTAATGTGACTTATATGTTTTGAATTTTGTAAAATAGACTTCATTTTTGAATTCAGAATATCAAATATAGCTTAGGGTGAATTTTTGGTATTTTTTTTGAAAAACTTCAATTTTTGATGAATAGTGAAACCAGTAAGTGGTACTTATAAAAATTGATTTTTCGTTTAAATGAAATTTTCCACTTCTGTATTTTGAATTTCAAAAATCCGACATACGTGGTTGTCATTAAGAAGGAAAATGTTGTTCAATGGGCTTAAAATAATTTTTTGGTGAATAGTAACTTATTAAGTTTTTAATCGCGATTAGAGGTAATTAGTGTAGTTTAAGGTAAAAGTAATGTTTTATTAATATGAAATGAACTTTAAACTTGTCCTAACCTCATTTTATGTGTCATGGCCGACCAATAAAAGCCATGGGTCATCTTGGGGACCCCACGGAGTCACTTTTGTTGGAAAATGACATAAATACCTTTTTATTTAATGTTAAAGTAAAAATGACACAAACATGAAATGTTTTACTAAAACAATTTTTACATGGGGTTATACAAGTCAGATTTTTGAATATAAATAGTAATTGGAAAGATAAAAAGATTTCCTACGTCATAGTATTTTTTTTATAATTTTTAGACGTTAAATAAATCAACTTATTTATGACATCATGATGATGTAGCGATGACCTCATTATTTAACAATTTAAATAAAATGGAATGATAATGTAATATCTAAGACCTAAACATGTCCAAAGCTTATTGGATGAGTGGATTTCGAACCCTTATCACCTTATCCTAGAATTATATCAATGTGGGACATCTTAAATCCGAATATCATTTTAAAATAAAGTGACTTTTCTTTACTTTCGAAGAGTGCCCCTCCTCTCCTCTTATAAAAGGCCCCCACCTCTACCTCCTTACCCACACTCCCAAAGCCATTGGCTCGGCCAACACCTGCCCATGTTGTCTCTAAACTTCCCTCTCTTACTTATTGAAGCCTCACTTTTGGCCAGAAGTCTTTCCAAGGAAGCCTTTGAGCTCAAACCAAAGGGAGTTACCCGATTTTAAGGTAATGTCTTCACTTGAGTCCTTTTGTTTTATTTTTCCTCTCCAACCCCCTAAACTCTTTTTATTAATTTATTTTGTAAGAACTACAGTATCGTAAATATACTAGGATGTTTTTATTAGATGTATTCAAGCTACACTTACACACACCTACATCTAATGGTTAAAAAACATACTGTTTCTGTGGATGGCGAATTTCTGCCTCACGAAACGATGATTGTTCAATAGTCATATAACACCTTCAAAGGTGGCCATTAAGATGTCACTATATTTATTTATGTTATGTAATATGTTTATGTTTTACGTAAGATTCTGTATTTTTCATTTGTGGCTTACCTTTATGGCTTCCATTATCGGTATACGCGATATCTTCATTTTAGGAAGTGCGGACTACCGCCCCCTCAAAGTGATGTGATTCGTTAATTCCATAAGTGGGATGTATAAATGATGGATTTAATGTTATTATATATGATGTTATACTGGAATTATAATATAACTCTATATAATTATAATTTCTCTACATTAAAGTATGAGATAGAAATGAAAGTAGTGTTCATGCGTACGAATGGCTTACCGTCTCCATGAACGGTGCATTTCATTTCTTATCCCCAAATGTAATGTACTATTATATGTACATGTATATAATGGATATATATGATGAATGATAAATCTTAATGATGAATATAATTCTGGAATTAAAATATACATATCTCTCATTTAGTTTTAATTCCATTAATATGACAAAGAAATGAAAGTAGCGTTCAGGCGTACGTACGGCTTACCATCTCCATGAACGGTGCATTTCATTTCTTACCTCTAAATGATTATGTGATATTATAAATACATGTATATTATAGATATATATGATATATATGATATCCAAATCAGGAATTTCATTCTGGATATAAAGAACCTTTGACCACACGAACAACATGTAATTGTAAGAAGTCCATTTTCGACTTAAGAACCAAATATCGACAAAACAAACATTATTAACTTAAATGATTACATAATGTTTATAACATGGCAATAAGTTATATAAAAGGAATAATGAACTTGAAAAATGTTCTTAAACAAATATAAATTAACTCAAGTTCATTATTCAGGATGTTAAAGAACGATAGAGTCATGTTGGGCCCGAGGTAAGGGATCTCACTCCTCTCTTTCTTTTTAAGTACACTCTTTTATGTAATTCCTTTTAAAGATCATATTTCTTATTATTGGGATGTTCTTTTATATTAATATTACAGTAATTTTTATGTTCATATGATGAGAGACCCTATTCTCTCTCATCAATTCATTGTGGGAGTTTTGAGTGGCGCCGTTAGGTTGCTGAATTTTCATAAGAGATCTAACCTCTCTCTTTCTTTTTAAGTAATCTCCTTTATGTCACTTCTTTTATGCTCCTCTTTGTTATGTTGGGGGATGTTATTTTACATTAATATTTCTATAAAATTAATTTTAATATGATGAGATACCCTATTTTATCTCATCAATCCATTTTTGTAAGTTTTATGTGGCGCTGTTTGGCTACCGAGCTTTCATAAGGTATTTTTCATCTCACTTTTATTACCGTGCGATTTATGCTACATTTGCCACAATTTCCTTTGAGTGGCGTATGTAATTACCATTATTCTACTCTTTTTGTAATATACTTTCGTTTATGAGTATTTACATCAATGATGTATTGTCTTTCTTTCATGGGGTGTATGTTTTGAAAGATACCCAAGTCGGTAAGGAAACCTTTCACCCTCCTCTTTTAAAAAGACTTATTTTGTTGGGTCATTTAATTTACATATTGTTATGTTGGAATATGTTCTCATATATCCTTATTGATGTAAATTTTATGTCCAAGTGATGAGATACACTTTTTATCTCTCATGTGACGTCGTCAGGCTGTCAAGGGAACCTCTTAACCCAATTTCAATTTCTTTGGGTTCAACATGTAGTAATTGAATATGTCATCCTTTGAATATGTGTGAATGCCCTTTTATTATTTTTAACTTAATATCCACTTATATTTGGTGTATTCATTTGTCACACATAATTATGTAATTGATTTATCCTTAAACCAAGGATATCATCTTTGTATGGGACTTCGTCTCAATCTCCTTTCATTGAGGCATATATTGTTTTATACTCAACCTTCTTTTATATGGTGTATAAACCCCTTTGACTTTTATGTTTATCTAAAAGGAATCTTTTTTATACGAAGTGTTTTACTAAATGACAAAAGGTAATGATTTTTTCGTACGTATGCAGCGACAATGACTTCTCCACCACCGTGACCATTATTTGAGTTTCGGCTTCCTCTACAAGTCATACCTTTTTTTAAAAGAAAAATAAATACCATGTTTTACTTTTCTATTATTTTGGTATTGAAAATGGTTTTCATAATGTTTTTATTATATCAATATGTTGTATTGAAATCTTGTGATTGAAATGTGGAAATGTTATGTTTCCTTTATGCATGTTTTATGTGATATGATTATGTTATGGTTCTTGGGCATTATTATGAAGATGGGTGGTTTAGTAATAGACTAAGGGCGGGTGAGCCCGATATAGCTCTCCAATGCATTGGGTAACGCGAAGGAGTGAAACGTTAAGGTTTCTCCGAAGAGATTTAGGGAATATACTGTGATGGGTATTCCAAAACATAACCAATAGTGTTACTCCCTACGTAAGAATGTTATGAATTCCTCAAGTTATCTTTTATGTCTTATGATTTCTATGATTTATTCATGATTTGATGAGGTATGTTAAAGTGCCTATGTTTTATGGGTAATGTATGATTTCATTCATATGTATATATGAACTCATGTTTCCTTTCCATATTTTTATATCCCTTACTGATCTTTTTATGCTCATCCCAAGTTTTTGAAATGTTTTTCACAGGTCAAGGGAAGGGTACGTGATGTGATGATAGTGTCAAGGATGTGTCAATAAAGAATCCAAGTTTTATTTTAAATATGTTTCCGTTGATGGGAAGAATGGATCCTATCTTTTATGTAACCACTTTGTTTAAATGTGGAATGTAATGCATGTTTTATGATCTAATTCTCTAAAACTCTAAACCTGAAAAGATCTTCAATGTGTAATCTTGTATTAACTCAAGATTAAGTAAGGTTTAATGCTGGGGCCTTATAGTACTCATCCACTGAGAATCTAATATGGGATAAATTATACATAACTCATGGATTTTTTCAACCTCTTTTTTAACAACCTCCAGAAGGGTTGGATTGAGTCTCCTTCTTGTCTTCCTAACCAGTTTACACCCATCCTCTAGAAGAATACTATGTGTGAAAATATAGGAGGTAATACTAGATATGTCATCCAAGATCCACCCAATTTCCCAGATGTTCTCCCTCAGAGTATTCAAAAGTTTTTCGTCACATTCAAATGAGATATTTTTGGAAATTATAATAGGATACTTTTCATCACTTAACAAGTATGAGTATTTTAGGATTGGTGGTAATGGGTTGAATTCATATGAAGGGGGTGATGTGAAAATGGAGAAATTGAAGGAAAAGAAAGATGTGCATAATGAAAAAGAGTATCAGAATATAAATCATCAAAATCATAGAATAAAGAATCAAATACATTAAAATTATCAAAAACCATGTCAAAATTAGAATTAACATGATCAAAATTCGAATAAGAATCCATTTCAAAATAAAATCATGGAGATTATTGTGCATTAGAAATGGGTGTTGACGTACTCTATGAAAACAAACTAGATCCAATATTCATAAAGTCCCTAAGCATAGGATAATCAAATTTAATGGGGTGTTTATTTTGCGGTTCAAAATGGGAGAAATAAAATGCAGAATGGTTCTCTAAGGGGTACTTCTAGGAGTCTATAACATTAAATATTGAACATTCATCCCCAAAATCCAAAAAAAGTGAACCCTCATTGACATTTATGATTTTTTTTTGACATTTTATGTAAGGTCCTACCAATGATAATAGGAGCATGAGAACTTACCAGATCATCCTCTACCACTACGGGAAAAATGGGTATTTGCGACGGGGGTCTTTACCCGTCGCAAATAAGTAGTCTTTTGCGACGGGATAGGCTTCCCCGTCGCAAATAGTTTTCCCGCGATTTGGCGCCAAATCGCGGAAAAAACTATTTGCGACGGGGAAGCCTATCCCGTCGCAAATAGTTTTCCCGGGCTTTGGCGCCAAATCGCGGGAAAACTATTTGCGACGGGAAAGTATTCCCGTCGCAAATAACCGGCGGCGGTAAAAGGTATTTGCGACGGGAAAGTATTCCCGTCGCCAATAGTATGTTATTTGCGACGGGACCCGTCGCAAATAACTATTTACCGGTTGACCGTAATAAATGCGGGCTAAGGTATTTGCGACGGTACCCGTCGCAAATGCTAGTATTTCCGACGGGATACCCGTCGCAAATGGGCCCGTCGCAACTAATCTAACCTATAAATACCCTCATCCGTTTTTTTCAAATCATTCTCATTCTCTATCTTCTCCTGCTCTCAAACTTGTGTTTCTAAAGTTGAGTTTTTCTTTAGTTTAATTTTTTTTTCGGAGCTGATATTAATGTTTTGAAGAACGATTAGAGCAGATCAATTTTCAAGGTATTTATGTTCATTTTAATTTAATATTTATTTTTAATTTTTTATTAGTTTCAGTTATTCTTAATTAGTTGTAATTTAATTATGTTTATATTGTTTTCTTACTTAATAAATTTAAATTATTAGTATTGTTCATAGTTAATGGTAATTAGGAATAATTAGTAATAATTTTTAATAATTAAGAATAAATATTAATAATTAGTAATAAATACCAATAATTAGGAATAACAACATTATTACATTATTAGTATATTTTATTATTAATATCAAAATAATATAGTTTTTTATATATATACAATTCTTTTTTCATCTGTGTGTTTACTGTCTTCACATGTATTATTTGTATGTGGAGATAGAAAACGCACAGATGAAAGGAGAATTGTATATAAATCAGAAAATTATATTATTTTAATATTAATAATAAAATATACTAATAATGCTATTATTTGTAATTATTGGTAATTATTCTAAATTATTGGTAATTATTCATTTAATTACTAATAATTAGGAACAATTATCAATAATTATCAATAATTAAGAATATTTAGTAATAATTAGTAATAATTACCAATAATTAGTAATAATTAGTAATAATTATCAATAATTAGTATTAATTAGTAATAATTACCAATAAGTAGTAATAAGTAGTAATAATTACCAATAAGTAGTAATAATTATGTATAATTTGGAATAATTACCAATAATTACCAATAATTAACAATAATTAGTAATAATTAGTAATAATTACCAATAATTACCAATAATTACCAATAATTAGTAATAATTAGTAATAATTAGGAATAATTAGGAATAATTAGGAATAATTAGGAATAATTAGGGATAATTAGGAATAATTAGGGATAATTAGGGATAATTAGGAATAATTAGGAATAATTAGGGATAATTAGGAATAATTAGGAAGAATTAGGAATAATTAGGAATAATTAGGAAGAATTAGGAAGAATTAGGAATAATTAGGAATAATTAGCAATAATTAGCAACAATTAGGAACAATTATCAATAATTCGGAACAATTATCAATAATTTGGAATAATTATCAATAATTTGGAATAATTAGTAATAATTAGTAATTCTTACCAATAATTACCAATAATTAGTAATAATTACCAATAATTGCCAATAATTACCAATAATTAGGAATAATTAGGAATAATTAGGAATAATTAGGAATAATTAGGAATAATTAGGAATAATTACGAATAATTAGTAATAATTAGGAATAATTAGAAATAATTAGTCATAATTATTAATAATTAGTCATAATTATTAATAATTAGTAATAATTAGGAATAATTAGGAATAATTATGAATAATTATGAAGAATTAGCAATAATTAGCAACAATTAGGAACAATTATCAATAATTCGGAACAATTATCAATAATTTGGAATAATTATCAATAATTTGGAATAATTAGTAATAATTAGTAATAATTACCAATAATTACCAATAATTAGTAATAATTACCAATAATTGCCAATAATTACCAATAATTATGAATAATTAGGAATAATTAGGAATAATTAGGAATAATTAGGAATAATTAGGAATAATTAGGAGTAATTAGTAATAATTAGGAATAATTAGGAATAATTAGTCATAATTATTAATAATTAGTCATAATTATTAATAATTAGTAATAATTAGGAATAATTAGGAATAATTATGATAATTATTAATAATTAGTAATAATTAGGAATAATTAGGAATAATTATGAATAATTATGAATAATTAGTAATAATTATTTATAATTATTTATAATTATTTATAATTAGTAATAATTACCAATAATTACCAATAATTACCAATAATTACAAATAATTACAAACAATTACCAATAATTACCAATAATTACCATTAATTACCATTAATTACCATTAATTAGCAACAATTAGCAATAATTACCAATAATTAGCAATAATTAGCAATAATTAGCAATAATTAGCAATAATTAGCAATAATTAGCAATAATTAGCAATAATTAGCAATAATTAGCAATAATTAGTAATAATTAGGAATAATTAGCAATAATTAGGAATAATTACCAATAATTAGGAATAATTAGCAATAATTAGGAATAATTAGCAATAATTAGGAATAATTAGCAATAATTAGGAATAATTACCAATAATTAGGAATAATTACCTATAATTTGGAATAATTACCAATAATTTGGAATAATTACCAATAATTACCAATAATTACCAATAATTAGCAATAATTTCTAATAATTACCAATAATTTGTAATAATTACCAATAATTTGTAATAATTAGGAATAATTTGTAATAATTAGGAATAATTAGTAATAATTAGTAATAATTAGTAATAATTAGTAATAATTAGTAATAATTAGGAATAATTACCAATAATTAGGAATAATTACCAATAATTAGGAATAATTACCAATAATTACCAATAATTTGTAATAATTAGTAATAATTACCAATAATTACTAATAATTGCCAATAATTAGTAATAATTATCAATAATTGCAAATAATTAGGAATAATTGCAAATAATTAGGAATAATTGCAAATAATTAGGAATAATTAGGAATAATTAGTAATAATTAGTAATAATTAGTAATAATTAGGAATAATTAGGAATAATTACCAATAATTACCAATAATTACTAATAATTGGTAATAATTACCAATAATTGCAAATAATTGCAAATAATTAGGAATAATTAGTAATAATTAGGAATAATTAGTAATAATTAGGAATAATTAGTAATAATTAGGTATAATTAGTAATAAGTAGTAATAATTAGTAATAATTAGTAATAATTAGGAATAATTAGTAATAATTAGGAATAATTAGGAATAATTAGGAATAATTAGGAATAATTAGGAATAATTACGAATAATTAGGAATAATTACCAATAATTGCCAATAATTACCAATAATTGCAAATAATTAGGAATAATTAGTAATAATTAGGAATAATTAGGAATAATTACTAATAATTAGTAAACGAAATCTGCTTGGATAATGAAGGGAAAATTTATAATCATCTCCACAACGATGATTACCAAATTTCCTTTCATTATTCAAGCAGTTTTCCTTTTGCTAAGTATTGCTAAGTATTGCTAAATTAGTAATAAATAGTAATAATTAGCAATAAATTGTAATAATTAGTAATAAATTGTAATAATTAGTAACAATTAGTAATAAATTGTAAAAGATTGTAATAATTAGGAATAATTAGGAATAATTACCTTATAACAGACATGTCTCATTTTTTTCGGGAAATTTGTGCGGCTACGGCAGATTATGATGCTCTAGGCAAACATGAAAAAGATGTTGTTGTAATTATATGTAAACTGGAAAAAATATTTCCGCCGTCTTTCTTCGACTCAATGGAACATTTGATGTTACATTTTCTATATGAAGCCAAATGTGGAGGTCCGGTACAGTTTCGATGGATGTACCCATTTGAAAGATGCATGCAAAAATTGAAAAGAAAAGTACGCAACAAAGTATCTGTTGAAGGATCTATTGTAGAAGCTTATTTGCAAGAGGAAATATCTTTTTTCTGCTCCCATTATTTTGAATCTGAGTATCCTTCAAAACACAACCGAATGGGACGGAATGAGAGGAATATTGATGAAATCGACAATCAATTATCTGTTTTCAACCAGTCAGAGCTTGGTTTTGGTGGAGTTTCTGAACGTTGGCTTTCAGATGATGAACATCATAGAGCTCATACGTATGTTCTTCTCAACTGTGAAGAGATGACATCAGTTGTACTGTAAGTGTTTATATCACTTATTCTATCATTTATGTTACAGTAAATAACTTTGGTTTTTATAGGTTGTATGATAATCATATCAAGAAACAAATTCCACAAATTACAGCAGCTGCTCTCGAAGAACGTCGACTGAAAAATTTCTCTCAGTGGTTTCAAAAACTGGTAACATAAATTGTTTATCATTTAGCAACTCATTCAATGTATAGTTTACTATATTGATAATTATTTCACAATTCTTCAGGTGTCTCGACATGCTGATAAAATTGACAAACGGCTGTGTGTATTGAGTAACCCACCTTCCAAACTTGTTAAAACTTATAATGCATATGTCGTGAATGGATTTCGATTCCACACACATGCATATGGGGAATCGAAAAAAACAATGAACAGTGGAGTTAGCTTGAGAGGATCTCATCATCGAGAAAATGAAGTTGACTTTTATGGCATACTTGATGAAATCATTGAACTCTGTTATCTTGGACAACATTACATAACCATGTTCAAATGTCGGTGGTTGGATACAGAGAGAGGCGTGCGTGTTCATCCGACTCATGGAATCATCGATATTAAATGTAAAAGTGTTCTCGCAGTAAATGAACCATTCTTATTGGCTCAACAGGCATATCAAGTTTATTATGCAAAGTACTGTGCAACATCAAGAGACTTGACTGATTGGTGGAGTGTAATAAAAATCAAAATTCGAGACAATCAGTTTAGTCAAAGTGAATGTGCTTTCACTGATGTGAAAAGAATTGAAGTTTTTCAAGAGAGTACTCAAAATCAATCTTTTTTACAAAGAGATATGAGTATCGATGACGACACCCCACATTTAAGAGTCGGTGATGATGATGATGTTAATGATGTCACACATGAATTTGAAATGGTAAGAGATGAAGCAACTGCAACTCGAATGGATATCGATGATGTTGAGGAGGAATATGGAGATGACATTGACATATATGAAGATGATGATGAAGATGAACACTTATAGAATTACATGGTATTTATATACAATCATAATATGTATATATGTATATATAATAGTAATTATCAATTATTTGCTAATATTAACATTTTCTGTTTCAGATGGACGAGGCCACATTTCGTGAGTTGGCGGAGGCTGACCTGCCTTTCGATGCGGATGAGTTGCTGGCAGATGACCCTCAGCCTGCAGGCGCTCCAGGGAGTACGCGGAGGGGGCGCGGTCTTGCACGATTGATGATTCCTGACCCCGTCCCCGAGCGACGTCCACGTCTTGGGTTTGATCCGCGCAGCCGGAGGTGTGATAACCTGTGTAATAACCTGTGAATTTGACTAAGATTTCATTAATCTATTCACATAATAAATGTTTATTATTTTTTCAGTTTTTCGCATATAGCAGTCGGACAGGGCAGTGCTATTTTGCGCAACTATTTCTCTCAGCCGTGGACCACATGGGAGCAGATTCCCATTGATGTGCAGCAGGCCATGTTCGGCCATTGGTTGGTACGTACGTAAATAAATAATTTTTATTTTGAAAATTATTTCATTTCTAACTTGATATTTTGATTTATTTGTAGGGTTTATGGTATCCGATCGAGGATACCATGCGTGACGCCATCCACGAGGCATGGGAGGTGGCCATGCGTGATCGCCTTCGTCAGTTTTTGCACAATTTAAGAAAAGCTGCGATGAAGAAAGCAGGAGTGTCAGATTTTGATGAGTCATGTAAAGCACACCGACCAGAGTACATTTCATCCCATGTATGGGATGGATTATGTGCGCACTGGTTGAGTGGTGCCTTTCAGAGGAGATCATCGGTGGGGAGGCAGAATCGGGGGAGGCAGGAGGTGACTCATCGAGCTGGGAGTCGTTCTTTCAGTACTCATAGACAGCATCTGGTACGTACATTATTTATAAATATTTTATATAACTATAAATATTAACAGTTTATTTTTTATTCTTATAGGCTGTCGAGCACCCCGATATTACAGAGTACGACGTATATCGGAGGATGTATAGTGATCCTGCTACTGGGGAGCTCAGAGGTGATCGTCAGCATCACATCGTGGTCAGTATTATTTGTTTTCAAGTTTAAAAATTAACTGCATATAATATATTCACAATTTTAATTTTAAATTGCAACTATAGGAGTCATATGAGGCTGCAGCGGCACAGGCCCGGCCTGAGAGTCAGGCCGATGCATCAGATCAGACCACTGCCCGTCAGTTTGATGAGGCGGCATGGATGCAGGCCACCCAGTATGCCTTCGAGAAGGGCCGGGTAGTTGGTATCGGCTCTCGACTGACTCCCGGAGATTATTATGGCAGTGCTGCGATGTCGGCGTCCAGCTCGAGAGGAGCTTGTGCATCTTCTTCTACACAGTATGAGGAGCAGTTGCGATCTCAGACTGCACAGATAGAGAGTCTCCGACAGGAGCAGGAGCAGATGCGTCAGCAGCACGAGGAGCAGACGAGTCGGTGGCAGCAGCAGCATCAGGAGCAGATGGAGTACATGCGCCGACTCACTCATGCTTTAGGGATGGAGTTTCCTCCACCACCATCTGCAGATCCCCCACCTCCCCCCCTCCTACAGATTAGAGTTTGTATTTCTGTTATAAAATTTGTGAAATCAAAATATTTTTTTTTCTATTCGTAGTTTCTGTCTCATTATAAAATATTAATAATATTATATTTTTAAATAACAATATTAATATGAATAATAATAATATTTATATTTTATAATATTAAATTATATATATATATTAAAATTTTATTTATATAATAAAATTTTATATATATATTAAAATTTTATAATATTATAATTTAATTATTTTTTTGTAATACTTGAATTATTTTAATATTTGAATGTAAAATAATTCTATTATTTTTATATTAATTAAAATAACTTATTAATATTTTTTTTATTTATGAATTATAATTATAATATTATTATATTAATTAAATTATTTATTAATATTCTATTATTTTTATTTTTGAATTATAATTCTACTATTATTATAGTAATTAAAATAATTTATTATTTTCATTTGTAAATTATAATTCTATTATTATATTAATTAAAATAATTTATTAATAATTTATTTTTTTTATTTTTTTATAGTATTTGCGACGGGATACTATGCCCGTCGCAAATACTAGTATTATTAATAGTTTTTTATTTTTTTTAAAAAGAGTATTTGCGACGGGTCCCGGTTCCCGTCGCAAATACTAGTATTAATAATTTTTTTTTATTTTTTTAAAAAAAGAGTTTTTGCGACGGGCCCGTCGCAAAAGGTATTTGCGACGGGCCCGTCGCAAAAACTGTTTAAAAAGTTTTTTACAAAAATACGGAATACTATTTGCGACGGGGAGAAGGCCCGTCGCAGAAAAAGGATTTAGCGACGGTCCCTTCGCAAATAAGTTTAGTTGCGACGGCGTTTTCAGCAACGGGCTATTTGCGACGGGACCCCGTCGCAAATGGCTATTTGCGACGGGATCCCGTCGCAAATAGCCCGTCGCAAATACCTGCTTTTCTAGTAGTGTACGTTATGCACAAAGAAATCTAATAGAATGATTAGGTCTCTTATATGGAAAAGTATATTCTCAATGAATCCCACATGATATGTTGTAGCTCTATTTTATAACTCCACCACAACTATTTTTGGATTCAACTCACCAATCTATAAATAAGAGAATATAGAGTGAGGATTCACATTTATGGATGCTCCCAAATCACTAAGAGAATAAAAAAAGTGTAACTCCCCTATAGTTCATAGGATGGTTAATGTACCCAGATCCTTCCACATTGTTGGAATTTATAAAGTTGGTGTAATGACTGCAGATACATTCCTTCCAATATTAATCCTCTCATTTCCTTAGATCCCACTTCTATCGGTAAATAGTTCTTTTAAATATTTAGAATACCTTGGGATTTTCTTTATTGCCTCAAGTAGAGGGATGTTGATCTCAATCTGATTCAATGTGTCAAAAATGCATTTTTTTGCATCGGCTATTCAACCATATTCATGGTTTGTACAAATTTATTTGGATAAGGAAGGGGTTTAATAGGAATATAATCTATTTTTTCTTACTTTTATCATTTTCCTTGGGTTACTCAATAGTTGGTGTGGAATGAGGATTTTCTATAGTTAAGGTGAATCCTGGTTCAATGATAGGTGGAAATGTATTAGTTTTTTCTTCCCACATCTCAATGTGATGGAATTGACATTACCCTTTGGATTTAGATCATGTTGGGAAGATTTATTTTCAAAATTCCTATATATGAGTTCATGGTGGGTAGTGGAAATATAGATCATTTGACTCTTCAACTCCATATGCTCCAAACCTTGACTCTTCAGCTCATTATGCTTATTAGGGATAATTTTTTTCAAAAGATCATCAGTATTAGAATCTACCTTCCGTGATGGATTCCATTTTTTATGGCTTGTTGATACTTGATATTGAAATCATCTTTGGTGTTGTGGGAACCCTACTAGTAAGGCGGAGGTTGCTGGGTGATTGGTTGAAAAGGGGGCCTTTGTTGTTGTTGAGAGCAATATGTCGGGTCTGATTGATCCTTCCACCCATAGTTGTATATTGGATCGATGGAATCAAACTTCTTTTCGGGATATGGTAAATGATTATGTTGATATGTTCACCAAGGAAACAATACTCCACAATCTTATGTTTCTTTTAGTTTGATGAAAAAGTCAGTTGGGTGGCTTGTCTCAGTGAAAATTCCACAAGGCCTTAAAGGAGGGGGTTGGGATTTATTTTGTGCCAAAGAAATTTGTCTCACCATATTTGTCAATTCTACCATCCTGATATCAATCAAATTTCTTTCAAGAGAAGATGGACTTAACTGATGTACTCCTCTAACATGTGGCGTACCTCGATTTTAAAATTGTTTAAAGTTTTATTCCATCTTCCCAATCAATGCACGTGCGAATGATTGTGTTTTTTAAACCAATTCCACTCCAACTGCGGTTTCCACCATGATTCTATCCATAGTTTTGAGCCCTTCATAAAAGTTCTAGATGAGAAGTTGCTCACTGATTTGGTGATGCAGGCATCTTTCACACAACTTCTTGAATCCATCCCAGTACTCATACAATGACTCCACTTGTGCAGGCTTGATCATCAAGATATCTTTTTGAATGGAAATGGTCCTTTATGCTTGAAAAATTCTCAGCTATAAAAGATGTTTCAAATTGTTCCAACAAGTTACATCTTCAAGTTGTAAAAAATACATAAAATATTTCTCAGCTCCATCAAGTGAGAATGTTAATGCTCTATGTTTTATTTGTTCCTCAAATATATTCCCTTATTTAAGGGTTGATAAAAAAACATTAAATTCATTTAAATTTTTATTGGTATCCTCATCGGATTATCCATGATACATTGGAAGAAGGTCAATTAACCCAAATTTTAGAGTAAAGTATGATTAAATATTTGGGTATTCGATAAAATTTCATTAATAGTTAATGTTAGGTGTATCCATGAATTTAATGGTTATATTGAGTTCATTATTATTTATTTCATCCATTGGTTCTTCTTTTAGGATAGATCAAGAAGTGTTTCCAATTTCCATGTTCCCAGAATAGAGAAATTCTACAACTTTTTCAATCTTGAAACTACCCATAGACTATGAATGTATGATTCTAGCCCTAAGGCTACATTCAATCTCAAGGTCAAGATCTAAAAGATCATCAGGATTTTTTCATGTCATAAATAATATATAAAAATAAAGAAAATGGACCAGAATTAAAATGAGAAGTTAGAGTTGATGGTCCAAAAAGAAAAAGAAGAAAATAAAAGAAGAAGAATAAATTTCAGATTGGGAGAAAAATGATGATTAAAGAAGCGACAAGAATAAAAAGAAAAATAAAATAAATACCTTTAATTAGTTGAAATAATTACTTGCCACCTTGAAAATATCCCCAATTTTAATGGTTATGTAGTCGGTGATTTCAAATGATATTCATATTCATGTTATTTAGGTGCAATACAGTGGCAGAAAAATATCATCTCTCAAAGGAGGAATTAATTTAAAATAACATGTTGAATGTATTTTGATAATAAAAAATAAATAACACAAAAAATACTTTAATGTATGGTGGGGTGGGGGGTTGTTTATCGTTTATAAAACAAGAATATGTTTTCTAGATGGTGAATGCATTTTTCTTATTTTTAAAATGAAGTTTGATGAAAAAGACACAACCCGAAATTTTTTTTGAAACTATTTTAAAAGACATAATAAATCTAACTCTACCTATTTACTTGATTATTAATCATTATCATTAAAATTAATCTACACATAATTATGATAACCTAATTTTTTAACCCTTAAACCCTACGAGAGTTAACTTCACCACAAAGATAAAGATAATTAAACACTAGGCTATCTTTAAAACATGAAATCACAACACATTACTGTGATAGGTGTTCAAAGGATAAATTATGGTAAGTGGTAAATTTAGGCAAATATCTAGTCTGGAAATGAGGAATAATATAGTTTATGGATTGTTTTTTAGCACTAAAAATAGATCTCATGTGGTTTTGAATTACCGATTATGTTCACGCTCTCACAATTCATACAATTCTTGACCTCACATGATTTTTCATATATCATTCAATTGCTTGCTTAGTTTCAATTAAATTAAAATATCAATTCATAGATCATATTAGGTGAATTATAGTAGCTCATTAATTGAAATTAAATGAATGAATAAGGTTAGAGGTTGATCAATTACTAAAAATAACTACTCTTCCATGGGTTCTGTAGTCATCATAGAGATAGTTTTCTTGTGAAAAGGTTTTGAAATGGTAGTACCCAATCTCATTTCTACTCCACATTTACATCTCAAAGAGGATGATTATGTGAAGAAGAAATTTGATTAAAATGTATGGATGTAGTAGAAATAAAAGAGTAACAAATAAGTCTATTATAAAAACAAAAATATTACAACATGAGAAAGATAGGAAGTCTTAGATGAGGGGATCATTGCTTCAAGAGCTCCCTATATGAGTATAGGAATTTCAAAAACCTTAAAGGTGATGAGAGGAATCCCCTGGAACTCCAAAATTGAAGCACTTAAATCATTCAACGAAATCAAAAAATCAAGAATAACTCCCCTTTTTAACTGAGTTAAAAATTTAATAATTGAATCAAAGGGGATATCAAATTTGGGGTAATAATTGTAATTTTGAATAGAAAACTAGTTTAAAATAGTGTTGTATGGGTGAAATAAATCAGCGAATTATGATACGATCAAACAATCTCCCAAAAAGTTTTTTAATTTTTTAATTGGATAATAATAATGTTTTAATATTCAAAGTAATAAAAATATCACATTTTTAACCACATGGTTGGAAAAAATTTGAACCAACCATGTGAGACTCCTTAAAGGGAATAGTGTAAAAAAATTGTCAACTTAATTAGTTGGAAATAGCATGTTACAACTATGATATCATCTATTCTAAACTCTATAAGCCTATCACACGATATCCACATAGTTAAAAATAATTATGTTATAAATGTGGGACATTAATTACATGCGATTAACATTAAAAGTAAATGATATTTTACTTGAAATGAGGGGGAAATGTTAGAGTATAAAAATTAAAAAAATAAAAAAAATAATGGAAGAAACCTAGGGTCACAAAATTATATTAGATGTATTAGTTAATCATATAATTATCATGATAAATAGACTTTTTATAATTCCGGAAAACCCTATATTTGTTTCATAAATCTATGCAGTGTAGTGTACATCCTTAATTAATATTGTTAAAATTAGTAGAATAGTCCTCTCACATGACCTTAAACTATAAACCTATTTCTATTTGGGCATTGACCCTGTTATCAAGGATACATATGAAACCACTAAATGGTCAATCTCAACTCCATAAACAACCCATTTCTCTAATAAGATCATCATAATATGAACCTCTATTCCTAAGTACCTTGATTGAAGATATACCTCTAGGTTTTTTTCTATTCTTTCAGTTGAGATACTAGTCTAGTTTCCCTCAATCACATTTAGTTTGGATACTTTGTTGGGACTCATGATATATGGGACTACATGATTGTACAACCCCCAACCAATAAATTATTTCTTCCTCAATTAGTTAACAATGAATAGAATTGTGACTTCACTACATATGACTCCTATTATGTGTAATAACCATCCATACGTTGTCCTTTTTAGTTATTAATAAACATAATTAACTATAAATATTTTGTAATGGGTGATTCCCCTACTAAAAATTTATAGATATGAATTTTAACAAATATTTCACCTGATATGAATTGAAACTAATTATATTTAGATACATTTGTATAAAATTAAATGGAACTATAATGGTGATTGTCACAAGAACAAAAAATTTACGATGATTCCTTCTTTAAAATATAAAACTACACGTGTTCTGATTCCCCTTAAATAGTTATGTAATAATATCCTTTTATAATATTGATCCCAACACCATAAACATGTTATTACTCCCATTATGGAGATGGAGTTCCTAGTTCCCATTCGAGATTATAAACCCAAAAATCCATAATTAATAAAAGAATAATGGAAAACCTCTAATATACAAATATACTCACATCAACACATTATTTTGATATGATCATTGGTACAATTATAACCACCATCGTGATAGTATTTTGAAGGGTTTCATGAACATATCATAAATATATTACAGAGTCTCAAAGTAAGAAATGAATCCCCGTAAAAGGATGTGATGAGACCAACCACACACCCTCATGACTAACACATATTCTAATTCATCACTATTAAAAACTCAAATGATTGAATTTATTGGAAAAAAATGTGTATTGACTCAAATCATCATAGGAATAGAATAAAATTATATTTTCCATAAAAAATAACATCAAATGTGTTTTTTAAATTATTATGTAATTCCTTGACGTGAAAAGATTATCATCTAACATGATTTTTTTGAGATATTATAATTTTTTTGTTAGTGTGTGTATCCCAAAAATGAGATTTCACGATGGTTTACCATTAATATCTTTATATGTGACATTAATATATTTTTTGGTATATATCAATTTGTATTTTAATTTTTTTTAATGGATTAATTTTGTTGGTTTATTTTTTATTTAGTAGAAATGCTTCTGAGGTTTGATATTAATATTTTGGGCATAAAAAAAATATGTATGATCGTCATAAAATTAGGATATATTATTAAGAATAAGAGGGAATGATAAAACAAAAATAGGCCAAGGAAACCAAATAGTCAGTGATTTAATTATTAAATTTGGAATTAATATGTGTTTTGAACGGGCACAATAAAGTATGTTTTCTGTTTTAGGTAGTTATACGATGATTAAAGATTGTATTTTTGGTATATAGGCCTCAATGATTAAGAATTTTATTGAAAATAAATTAATACTTGAAAATACCTCTACATGTATATTAGTGGTGGGCTATGATGAAATGGAGGTGAATGTTTTACCTGAGATTATACATTGTTGAGTTTTCTTGTAATTTTTAAATAGTAATATATTTTTTTATATTTGGAGTTAATATTGAGTAAAATTTATTAAAAAAGTTAAAAAAACACCCCAAATAAGCGTTATTTTTTATTTTAAATAAATATGGAATATTTGGAGTAAAATTATAAAATATGTTAATTATCTAAGTATTTTGAATAAAATAATGGCATAAAGTAGGGGTGATAAGTTTGAAAAATATTTTATTAGGTTATAGATGGTTAGAACGAGGGTGATGCTAGTTTAAATGTATAGTTATTATAATCATTAACCTTAACCATGTGTGGTTCATTTTTTACCAGTGATATATCCATGTTTGGATCATGGATTTGAAAGAATGGAACTAACAATTTTCATTACATGATAAATCTATTTGAAATTTTAATTAATCCAAAAACCTTAATTGAAACCTATAAATATCCTTCCTAGAAATACATAATTAATCACTTGATTTATGATGCTAAAAAGCCCAATGATAGTTCCTAATTTCCATTGGACGATGACTAACACAAGGGCATGAAATATAACCTTTTTGGAATGGTTTCATCCTTGAGAATATGATATTTCGAATCCGTGAAATTTTAAACCATGCTAAACACATACTAAGATCAAAAGATATACATATATTTTAAGGAAAAAATAACAATGAATAGATATAGATATGATAATATCATCATATAACTTGTCGTAAAAATACATACACATTTTAAATCCTTTGAAAAAACTAAAAATAATTAATAGACACCAAAAGAAAAATAGATGACATAAAAATCATATAAAATAAGAAAACCTCTCTATAAGATCAAAAATCATGAGACATAATCTCAACAATAACACAATGACCACAGACCATCATAATACATATGGGAATTGATAAATAAGTTGTCTATTCACTTAACAGCGTTCTTCAAAACATGACAAATATAAGACTAAAAGGCATATGAAATGTGTTGGGTGAAATACCTAAAGGAAACCACAATGAATTTATAAATTGCCTTTATCCATGAAAAATAATAAATTTCGGTTTGAAAACACCATTATCAAATCTAATATTACCTTTAAATCACGTTCACTTAAAAGAATTCTTATCCAATACCATTGGGTCTTCTAGAAAACCATCTTTACAGAACATAATAATGATGTATAAAATAAACAATGAATACACACAACATAACAATATCTAAATACACAAACCTGGAATCAATAATAACATAAGTCTAAACACCATTATATAATAGAATAATGGAAAATATTCATGTGTTTAAAATATAACACAACCAAAAAAATAGACTAGCATCATTCAACAAGAAAATAAATCATCCTAGAAAAAGTAATACTCATCTAATGATATAAAAAATTGGGTATAGTATAAATTACCCTATGACAAGAATTGGAACATAGAAAATAAAATATAATATGTTTGGAAGCTCTCTCAGTCATCCTCAGGTCCAATAATACTTCCATGGGCACTCTTGGTGCACATGGCCATAACATGGAAGATTCCACATTATTCTTCAAAAAGACTCCATCGACCCATTTGATAAAATAATCACTATGGAATAAAATTATTTTAGATGAGACTATTGGGAGAAAATAGTCCCCCATTGTAAATAATCAAAAAAATAGTTATATGAGATAGAATAAGACTCTCGTCAAACAAACTATGAAATTTTGTGGTATTTATGATGGGAATCATCTACCTATGCATATAATTTTAACGCCAATTCATGCTAGAACACATGAAAGGATTATTTTCAATGTAATAAGTCTTTCCATCATAAATATGTATTTTTGACAGGATATTTTCACATCATAAATATCTTCAAATTAATAATATAAGTATTATTTTCTACAAAATGAATATTTCCAGCACAAAAACACTATCAACAGATTAATTAAATTTTATTTATAGAGGGTTGCATTTACGATGGAGTTGGTCACCTATTGCAATTAAATTTATGATAAATTCCATATGTATTTATGATAGGAACTATTTGAGACAACACTAGTAATGAATACTATTATTAACATTGTAAATTCATTCTCAATAGTTACACTAGTAATCTAGAATATATATATATATATATATATATATATATATATATCCATCCCCACATTGTTCTTCAATCACAACTTGTCACCTACTATTATAGTTTATATCTACCTTTTTCTTTGCATAAATTTCAAATTTTAATTGAATGTATTCAATACCACACAATAAAGAATCATTTTAAGGTATTTATATTAAACATTTAAATTATTTATTTGAATATTTTATATAAGGATTAATTGTTATTTATTTTTATTTATTATTAGTAATTATAATTAAATATAAGTAAATAGAAGTAATTAGGAATAATTACCAATAAATAGTTACAATTAGTAATAACTAATAATAATAAGTAATAATTATTATTAATTAGAAATAATTTGTAATAACTAATAATAATTAGTAATAATTTAAAATAATTATTAATAATTTTTAATAAAAAATAAATATGAAATAGACACTAATAAATAGTAACAATTAATAATAAGTTAAAATAATTAAAACAAATTTATAATAACTAATGATAAATAGTAATAATTAATAATAATTGGAAATAATTGGAAATAATTATCCAAAATAGTAATAATTATTAATAATTATCAAAAATTTGACTTAAATTTTATTAATTAAATGTAATTATTAATAATTAATGATAATGGATAATTAATAGTAATAATTATCCATAACTAGTTCTAATATGTAAAAATTGTAATAAAAACCAAAAAATATTAATAATTTACTGATATTACAATAGTTACGGGGAGAGGGATAAATACAATAAAAATCTTACTATTCTCCAATAAGAAATTACCTAGTGAGAATCAAACGCAAGACCACAACGAGACCCCACAAAGCCACTACCAATTGAGAATGACTTCAAGGGATAATAATTTACCAATATTTAGTAATATATTTTAATAATTAGTAATAATAAACAATAATTAGTAATAAAAAACAATTATTAATATTAATTACTCCTAATTATTAATAAATACCAATAATTTTCAATAATTAATTATTGATATTGAGAATATGTAATTATAAGTAATAAGTACCCAAACATTATTGACAATGACATATAAATAGATAATGTTTAGAAATAATTAGAAATAATTAGTAATAATTTTGGATAATTATTAATAATTATTGATAAATAGATATAATTTTCTATAATTATTGATAATGAGTTATAATTATTATCAACAACTACTAATTAGTAATAAGTATTGAGAATTACGTATAATATTTAATAATTCATAATAAATATAGATAATTAATAATAACTAAAAATAATTAGTAACAATTAGTAATAAATATTGATAATGAGTAATAAATAACAATCATTGGTATAAATTAGTTATAATTATTGATAATTTGAAACTATTATCTATAATAAGAAATAATTAATAATAATTATAAATAATTAACATTATTTATTAATAATTGCATTTTATTAGAAATAATTACAGACTATTAGTAGTTTTTACAAATAATTAGTAATAATTATTAATAATTAGTAATAATTATTGGAAATTAATAATAATTACAAACAATCAGTAACACTCACATACCACTTGTAATAATTACTGATGATTTGTATTAATTATATAAATTAGTAATATTTATTGATAATTATTAATAATTACTAATAATTATAAATAATTATAAATAATTACCAATATTCAAAAAAATAGGGATAAATAATAATAATTAGTATTAATTTCTAATTATTTACAATAATTTTCAATAATTATATATATAAATAAATAATTAAGAATAATTAGTAACAATTAAAAATAATTAATCATAATTACACATAATTATTTATATTTATTTATAATAAGTATCAATTATAATGAATTAGTAACAATTTCCAGTAATTTGTAATAATTCATCATTATTGGAAAACATTACCAACAATTAGTATAAATTTATAATAATTACTAATGTTTTCAAGGGAAATTGGGAGTTCATTGAGAAATAGAATGGTCTGATGAAGATTGATAAGTACATCACTTTTATTGGAGGAAATCCAACAATTGAGCCATTCAAGTCGGTTTCACCATTTTTTGTTTCCCTCGGAATATGTGTTCTGGTTAGGAATCACTATTTCAGAATGGTTTCTAACAGTCTTGTTTGTGGATAAAAAAACCAAATTTTTCTATATGAAAAGTGTCCTAATATAAAAGGTAAGTGCTCGTTTGGTATTTTGACCAATGATTTATTATAACTCACATTGGATGAGAGGATGGGAGGATGATCTCGTCACACCCTTTTGGGGGGTATTATTTCGTACACCAGATAGTCTCATAGACATTGGATATGTTCATGAATCTTTCATTAATTTCCATGTATGTGGTATGTCATCCAAATATTTGTAATCAATTTTTAGAAAGTGCGGAATTCAAAATCATCTGAATGTATCTGAGGATCTTCATTAATGGAGATATCTATATGTATTTGAGTTTCCCCATAAATGGTATCCTTTTATATACTACATAGAGATTGTTTAGTCGTTATTATGATGATGATGATTTTCTAGCCATGTAGTGGGGTACTATGGTGTTTACGTTTATCTTGGTAGACGAATGTCACTCTGGATTTTATTATTATCTAGGGAGATGATAATTGTTTTGATGTTGGGATAGAACCAATAAATGGGATTCCATCATCTCCTTATTAAAGGAATCAGAACCCATGTAGTTTCATGACACTTAATGGGTCACATAAAACATTTTAAGGTCATTTGATATGGACCTAAAAGTATAGTTTAACATCACGTGGAAAGGATGTATATGAGTAAGTTTCCTAGTTAGTGTTTGGTGTGTGACTTATACCTAAGAAACCTGGGGACCATAGATGGAATGAGTGGTTCCAAGTCAAATTTGAACTTGGTAAGTTTATGTACCAAAAGAAAAGTCTTGATCTATGAGTTCTTCTTGAACCTCATGGATTCATCCTACATATCCAATTTGGAAGGGATTCAAAGCCCATGTTGTTCAGAAATTCTCATATTAATGTATGACCCTTTGAGAACAATATGTTGCGGTTTACTATTGAAGATGATTTACCATAGAAGAAACCATGAATGTTGTATCAACCTATGATGGTTTGAGAATTTTAATCTACAACTTACTATTAAGAGAATTCCCAGATTAATGGAATTATTATTGTGGTTAAATAATGAGGAGGATGTCCCATGAGCTCGGGCCCAAAGTGGGCTTCCATTATCTCCTAGTTAATGATTGAATTAGATTTCTCATAGTCCAATCCATCCGGTTGATTGTATTTATTTCATGATCAAAAGAAACCTCTAAGACCATGTGAGTCATAAATGGCATTAAAAAACAAGAGTATGAGAGAGATTCAACAGAACACACACCATTCCTCCTTCGCTGGTGGATGAGGAGGAAGATAATGGTGGAAGAGAATGGGGTTACTAAACATCCCTATATTAAATTGAACCTAGAAATGAATGATTTTGAAGGATGTAGTGATAAAGAGAAGAAAGAATGAAACTTAATACATGATATTCTAGAAGCTTAATCCATGACGGATTCACTAAAATTGGTTCAGAAGTTGGAGGAAGATCTATTACCTATTGGAGGGAAAAGCTGGTGTGATCCATACCCATCCTTCTAGGAACTAGAGGCTTTGGGTCATAGAGACAAGAAGGGATGAAAATATTCCAATCCTGATAATCCGAGATCATAAAATTATAAGCACTATCCCTATAGTATGGGTTTTGATGACATAGTTATATAAACTCACTGGAACATTGAGAACTCTGACCAGCCAACTAGAAAATTGGGGGAAACTCATACCATAAGAATACACACACAAAATGAGGACATGACGTTGTCACCCTTTTTGGGGTATTGTATGTTAGGAGGTCTTGGTGGAGGATTAAAAATAGTTAATTTTATACAAGGTATCTATATATGTAAATGCCCTACCATTAGTGGCTTGGATGAGGTCTTAAAGGGTGTCTCGCCTAGCTCATATACGTAGGTTCTTGGAACAGGTGTACCACACAGTTATGCTGTGAAGGGCGTAAGATGAACTGAATATTCTTCATGTAGGGTTAATAGGGTTGTTCATGATGTACATGCTTCATAACAAGGACTATTAGGGAAACAAAAAATCATGGATTCCTTATCCTAAGAACCTAAGGACTTATTTGGTGTCCTTGGATGAGTCTTGCATAGGTCCTTGTTTGAGGAAGGGGCCACACACTTGTAACTTCTTCTTATGGAAGAAGTATTCATGAATAGGTGTATTGTATTTAGGACCCTAGAGGGACTTTTATCTCACAAATACTCTTTAATATCCTCTTTTATAAAATTTTAGAGAGCTACCTGAGAAATTACGGGGGACTGGGGAAAATGTGCTACGAAATGTGTCCTCTTGGGATTCTTCCAATTTATCAGTTCATGAAATTGTGATCCCAAGGAACCTATTTATAATCAAGGACCAGACCCTAGTCCAAAATGTTTTTCTACATAGGTCCTTAACACAGGTCCATAGTATATAATTCCCTTGTAGGGGTAGAAAAATCACTCTGTCAGGTTGGCCTTTCATATAATTCATCAACAAAGGTCCAAAACCCAGTTTCTTAGTGTAGGTCCTCAATTTTGGATGGTTGTGCCTTTTGGGATGCACTATCATGACCAATTTTGGATGATTACAGTGTAGGTGATATTCATGTAGTTCTATATGGATATCATTCTTGGATTCTATAAAAATTCCACTATAAATTAACACACTAAATGTTCCTTAATAATATTTTTGTCCTCCTTTATTAAAAAGGGAGTTTCTATAATATCCACCATCAAGATTTGACTCGAATGAAATATGAGATTCTTCTCTTTAGGTAGAAGGAACAATGAAAAAATTATGAATGATAAACAATGGATCATGTAGGTTCTCCATATAGTGTTCCCAAATAGGTTGTGCACAAAGTGTGTTGGGTGCAGGTGAGTGGCATAGGTAGAAAGCGTAGGTTGGAAAATCCTATAAATATCCCCGGTCCTATGTAGTATTCTTCAACCAAGTATTCATATTTTTCTATCACCACACATATAATTTTACAATATACATCGTGTAGTTTTACCGCGAAGGTCTCCCAATGATTTTTTCAAGGTACCACCAACTGAGTGATGGGGGTGTGTGTAGTCACCATAGTCGAAAGTGATGCACATATTCATCTTGTTGAATGGTCTATCTAGAATAATATTGTTGAGAGGGATTTTCAAAGTCACCTCATTGAAAGGGATATGCGTGCCACCTTATCAAATGTGTTTCACATGAAATTTCCATTAAAAAATCTTCAATTATTCTATATTAAAAATACAATATTTATTAACTCAGTATTTCAACTTAGTGAAAGAATTTGGTTTCTTCTTATAGGCTATCAAATGGATACTTTAATTACTGTAACTAAGGAAACTACTATCCATCAAAATGAAATGATCAAAGCCCTCGAAAAAGCGTATTATGAAGTTATGGATACTACCCTTCTTGATTTAAAGAATATTCTAATTCCATATTAGTGTGGGTATCCATGAAGTGACTACGTGCCTCTGTACAAGCATGAGCTTTTGTGGGATTCTCATATTACAATATTTAGGAAATGTTTTCCATCCTCTTGTTTTCTAAAACACATCAGCGATCCATGCTTCATCATCTATAAAATGGTTGTTCCCATTAATGAGAGAACATTCATTATTGGATGAACTTTACATCATAGTTGATGCACTCCAGATATTATGGAACATGTCATAGAGAAAATACCACATTCTTATGACTCAATGTTTCATGATTTGAAGAATTATCAATATCATGGAAATATGGAAGACAAGGATCTCCGCTCTAGAGGAGGATTTAGGACCAAGTGGATGATGATGTTCTCGGTACAAAAAAACATAATGCAAATTTAGAGTTGTTCTAATGAATTTCCATTTTTATGAGGATGTTTGGGTAATATAGAACTCTATTTACAATAATTTGGCTATCATTCCTGAGTTATTGAGGCAATGGGGTCTATAGAAAAAATCTGTTCACTTGACACATGGTGAGGCAAAGATCTGTTTGTGATAGGATTACCAAATCAATGGGGCTATAATTCATGGGGAATATAGGATGAATTTATCCCACAAAAAATATGGGATGATGCTGAGAGGACTCCACCATTGGCCCTTGAGCTATCAAAAATACTGAAGAGCATATAGAAAGAAAAATATCCTTTTCCCTGGTCTTATGGCCATGCAGAATCATGGAAGATGTATCTTATAGAACAAACAAAAGAAAAGGTTCTTACTTATCGGAATCTAATAATTTTCCCCAATATAGATAAACAGGGTGCTTCAGTCCGGTATTGGACCACATTGGATAAGGGATATTACAAATATTTGGGATACAATGTTAAAGAAATTATTCACACAAAGTTTCACTTGGATGGATTCCATTCCATGTGGATAAGGTTTTAACTTCTCCCAAGATGTGAATATAGTGGAGACGTGAGGATATGTACTTTCTTGATTGAATCAAATTATCATAGGGGAATTTTTTCTAGTTGGATGCCCATGTATTAGCAAGAATTTATCATTTAATATTTCATTTATACAATATAAAGGATCCATTTAGGCTTTTAGTTCCATTATAGGTGTTGTGGGGTGGGATTGAAGCACATTTCAGTTCATATTTAGTGATGAATGTTGTTATGATCCCAAAATGTCGATTCTAATTTTTTTTAGAAACTCTATGAGATTCTACCGCTGATCCTGAAGCCTGATGAGGTTATGAAGGTGCTGAATGTATTTAGAGACATTAGATGTTTTCTTCATGGGAACCTATTGACTAGAAATTCTATAAATGATTTAGTGGAAATGAATTTTGAGCTAAGAGAATACATGAGAGAATTTAGGGAGAGGGTATTGGTATCCCATATTTATAGTGATAATATCTATGTGTCTTATGTCCCTTATCGATTTTCTAATCTTTTTAAATGTCTTCATCAATCAAACACCCTTCCCCTTAAATATTTTATACATGAGAAGCATCAAATGGTAGATTGACAATTAAAGATCCTAATTTCTATAGAGGTATCCAAAATGTCTATCATGCTACCTCTGTTAGTGGTGTCAATTATACAGTAGTATTGATATGCCAAGGTTTGGGTTTCTTTATAACCACCGTAGGAATTGAAAAAGGGATCATAACTACTAAAGGCCATCAAAAATAATGTTTGAGGAATTCATGGATAGAATGAAAGAATAAAAGATGATGTGAAGGATCCATATACTTCAAAACATTATCTTACAGAAACCATATATCAAGCTATGGTTAAAGAGATAACAACTACTGTTCCTAGGTGATCCAAATACCATCATCGAGAAGAAGTTGTCACCTAATCCCCCCATTATTCTAAAGGAGTAAAGAGGTATAAAGAGGCTTTCCAATGGGTGGGCATTGAATTTTCCCCACAACCATTGAAATCAAATACAAATTATATGCGACCCTTAGCAATCCATTTTTTGGAAAACATACCTCTTGATATCATGGATGATTTAGATTTTCTCTAGACTTCCATTTATGTAATAGGGTGATATTAAAGCACTCATATATTTTCATCCTGAAAATAATATGGCTTATGAATCATAGTAAATCATTGAGGTAGAGGATTTCAAATATGAAACCGATGATCAATTTCTGGCATCGACGTGAATATTCAAAAACCTAGATGGAGGAGTACTAAAAGGGGTAATTTTTTATCATATGGATGAATGGGAAGTTTTTATTAACCCTACTGATGTATTTATCTTTTCTTTATTTCACTTTCCTTATTTTTCATCCACCATCACTAATATTTTGGGTATTACAGTTTTCTATTTGGAACAGAATAACGAGAAGTAGTAGAAAATGTTCTTTATTAAATGAAGTACATCCCTATAGTCAAGAACTATCTCCATCTGGGATTACTATGATGGAGGTGATGTTAATGAAATTACCCATCCATTACCTCAAGTCTCTACTTCTAAAAAGAATAGTATAGTCTCTTCACCATCTCGTTAGAGGAACCAAAAAGAAGTGTTAATTTTTTTCTGAAAAATACTACATAATGAGTATTTGTGCTGTCTTCCATATTACAACATTATTTACCCCCTTCCTTACCATTTTCACCTTTTTATTGAACCTTCATTTCATTCCCCCATAAGGGCCATGTACTGGTCCCTCAAAGATTGAAAATAATTCTCTATGGGAGGTTCATATTTATGGTAATGAGTATTTCACCATGATAGTGGAAGATTCATGGGGCGTGGATGCATTTGTTTCTATTTTTATTGAGATGGAGGAGGGTTATATTAATTTCAAATTCATTCTTTTGGGTTACATATGTTTTTTCAAACATTATTCTATCCATATTATTTCAGATCTTTTTCTTGCACTAGATGATTCTACGATAGTCAATGTTTATAATCTAGTTTCTCTAGAAGGATGAAATGATGATATTGGATAGTATATGGAAGGTGTGGGTGCTGATCATGGAAATTCAAGGACTAGAAATATCATTATGGTTGATGAGTTGGAAGGGAGAAATTTCAACCACACCAATATGGATCCCGGTCAAATTAAATGGATATCTTAAATAGTGATGATTCAATGATTTAAAAGGCTATCTAAAATGATAATATTGTTGTACATAATCAATAAATTTCTTTTATATGTTCCATCAAAGAGTTTGGGGACATAAAAAGGAACAAAAATGACTTAATATTTATTATGCTTTTTTCCAGATGTAGTTTTTCTTCAATTTTCTTATACTTCACATTAAATATAAATCCATGACACTTTTTATATAGAGAAAAATTAAAAGGACCTTGAAGAACAATGAATCCAAATCCATCCTACCTCTTCTACTGAAGTGGTACTTACTGAGAGCCCAGAACTTAGAGGTTCTTTTAAACCACTAGTTAAGGAGACTGATCAATTTCAGAAGAGTGACCCCCACTAAAAAGTATACATTCAATCTATTTATGTTGGTAATGTTAGGGAAAAATATAATTATTCTTCCAACCTATTATTAGGTAAATTTCACTATCTACCTTGATCTTCCTTCATTATTGATACTCCTTTAAGCTAAAAATTATTTTGATTCATCATTTAGGATTATTAGCTTTTGTGACTAGGTCAGAGAATGGAGATTTTTTCATTAGATCAACAAGAAATGGAAGGTGAGGTATCCTCTCTCACCGAGGGAGGAAAAATAGAATTTCTTTTTGAGTTATTTGATTCTATAAAACATTCCACCCCAAGATAATGGCTCTAATTCAGCAATATGGGTGCATTTTTCACTCAATATCACACATGGTTGGAGATGGTGGATCATATAAAAGAAGATTACTATCAAACCATGGGAATGCCTTTATTTACAATTTGGCCGACTTCCAGCTATGTGTGGAGTGTTCGTATTTGGTGGATTTAATAATTTTTTAATATATACTACTATAAAAGAGACATTTCACCTATAGGATGAAGAACATAAAATTTATCATGACTTAATAAAGTCTAAATTTGTCACTAATTTTGATGGGGTTTAATCAATAGTATCCCATGTGGATACCAAATATACAAAAAACGAAGATGAAATCTTGCGAAAATTAAAGAGAACACATTTGAATTGTCAAAATTGAACTTGAATTGGACACTACTCAAGTAGTACTCAAATAGCTTCAAAAATCATTCAATGAACCCGAATTTGAAGGGGTAACAACCATTTTAGCTTCCATGAAAGAACTTCATCCGAATGAAGAGACTGAATATGGTCGACTTACAGAGTTTCAACAGGTGGCTAATGTGGATCAGGTGGTTGTTAAATGTATAAAGAGTTATGTTGAAGTCCACATTTAATATATAACAAACATACACAATTTTATGGATGTTCCTATTATTTTCTCCATAAATTGAAAGGATTTTGTTTCCAATAATATATCTCTCCATCCCTACATTCTTCATATTATCATAATTTCAATGATGATTTTCCTAACATTACATCATTATACAAGATAATCATAATTACAAGGATATGGATGGGGAACATCTAAAATTTTTCCTAAACCAAGAGGACTTGTGATCATAGTTTGAATGTTACTTGGGTCATATGGACAACCAAAAAAACAAGTTTACTTTTGTGTCATTAACCTATTTTTTCCAATTCTCAATATGGAGGAGAAAAAGTTAATGAGACTTGGACTTTTCTTAGGTTTTCCTTTTTAGGTTTTCACCCTAACAAGGTTATTTACTTTTAATATTTTAATTGAAAGATATTTACTAAACCATATAGAGTGCAGGTCTACTGAGCTAGGGAATGGCATTCATCCAGAGTTCCCTTTGTAGGTTTTCAGCTTGATGAGTATTATGTCACTTTTTTGGGTAGTTTAATGTCATTTATGTTGAATAATAAATAATTTGTTTTAGGTAAAACATCTTTGATTATTAATTCCAAGTTGATAACCCAAACAAGGAATAATGGCATGGAATGTTCTGATATTCATCCAATACTCTTAATGTGAATCTTGAGTCATGATTTTTATAGTTTTAGAATTATAGAACATGTTATTCAAGAATATATAAGCTCTTTCCTAATAAAAAAGTTACCATTGGTTGAAAAACACATTATGATTGATGTTTTATGAAAGGATAAATAAGGAAAATATTGCATAGTCATACAGTGGTATAATTAGGCAGATATGCCCATTCTTTGGGTGACTTATGCAAGGCCAACAAGTCCACATACTTTATAGTTATGTAAAGGAGTCCCGGGAATTCTAATATTCTATTACTGATGAATAATGGAAGTTTCTGATTTGTATTTCTCAAGACCATAATGGGTGGATCTGTAGAGGAAACATGTTTGAGAATAAATTAATCATCTATACCGACATTGGACATCAATAGGAATCCAATCATACAATGATTCTATTTGTGTAAGTGGGTACATTTTGTTATAAAGTAGATTTCTAATATTATTCTATTCTATTAAATGTCTTGTAGCAAGTAAATTTTTTTGTCCAGTGTAGTGTAATGTAATGAGGATATTATGTTGTGCAGTTTAAGTTAATGTATCAAGGACATTATGCGGTCTAGTTTAAAATCATACATTATGGACATTATGGTATTTTAATTTACGGTCATTAGCCTTGACCAAAGGTTTGGTGTTGTTCCCATTATTGATTTTTTTTGAAATGTACTGTTGAATTCAAGTATGGAATGAGAGTTGTAAGCTATGATTTGGGGATTCCCAGATTATATAAGTGTTATGGGAAAAATGGATAATGGGATTAAACAAGGCCTCTTATTATTATTAAGTTAACATTCCATGGAAAACCTATTATTGGGGATATTTTTTACAAGGCCTATTGGGGAACATACTGTATAGTCAGTATTGGAATTCATAGGCTGATGGGTTGTTATGTGGGTGACTTATTCTAGGAAAATATTGTCAAATACGTCATTTTCATGTAATGAAGCTCTCAATACTTCTGAAAATTGATTTCTAAAAGCTGATGAATGTTTTGGGAGATTAGGGTTTCTATAGGAATATAGATTTTTGTTGTGAAGAAATGTTCTTGAATACAGAAGGGGAATTTAATGTAATGATAGTCAATGAATTTGGGGAATATACTCTCTATGAAGGTCTGACCCAAACACAATATGTATGGTGAATGTAATTTTAGAACATATTACTAGGACCATAATATTATGTAATCAATAGATCCTATATGGTCAAATGGTACATGTTTATTTGATTATACTTTGAACTAGTGAACTAGAAGTGCAAACCATGGTTGTAGAATGTTTTAGGTTAGTAGAAATGATATGGGACAAATATAAAATTGATGACCACTGATTATTGGGTTCCAGTATTCCATATTCAAAGCTTAATGTGATAGAATATGTTTCTCCTAGGGGTGAAAATACTACAATTTAACAAACCCGTTATGGGTGCTATTTTATACGTGGCCAACTAGGGAACATACTGAAATGTCAAACAATAGAATTATTATGATAAAAAACTCTTTATGAGGGAGACTAATGCATGTGATACTTGGGAATGTGCAGTATAGTCAGTTAAAGAAGTTCACAAGTATCATACATTCTTCCACTAAACGCTTTGGAATGATCATGAATATTGTGAAGTATTCAAGATTAGGAGTTGACATGAAAAATGGGAAATTTCAAATACAAAAAGGTAATATTTGGACCTATATTGGCCACAAATTTGGTTCCCTTGCATAGACTTGAATAATTTGTATAATGGGGACATATCTTGTTTCCTTGGTGGGATCTCTAAAGAGTGAACAAAAAACAAAATATCCTATATATATATTTTAGTTGTATGTAAGAGAGGGGGGTTTTTCTTTTCCCCATGACTTAGGGTAGGATATATGTACATTTAATCAATACATATCTAAATTCGATTGTAATCAAACTACACATAGTTCTTTGGGTATCATTCAGTTCATTGTCATGCGACAAGGACACAAGCCCTATATTTTAATTTCATGTTACATGGATACATGTGTCTAAACATGAATAGTAACAAGACAATGTTGATGATCTAGGGAATAATTCCCAAGAATCAAAATGTATTTTTCTAGAGAAAATATCATTCCACACATATTTCTAACATATACGAGTTTATGCATAAAATGAGAACTCTTACTCAATCTTCCTGTATAGATATGCTTTGTACATTGGATAATAGAGTCTTTTACATGTTCTGATGTGGTTTGGGCCATGATTAATGATCTTGATGTGACTATTTCTATCATAGGATTCAAAATCAAGCCTCACATTGTTCATAAATAAAGGTCACCCACCCTAATTGAATTCATAAGTGGAGGATAATGGGGATTTTATTGAATACAGGTTCATACATAATATGAAAACTTGTATTAAATATCATCACTTAGATTTAACTCATACATGTGATAAAAGTTGAATTGTTAAGAGGGATGTGAAGAGTCACCATGGTCTAAAGGGAAATGTAAAGTCATCTTGTTGAGAGGGATGTGCAGAGTCACCTCATCAAAAGGGATGGGCAGAGTCACCTCATTGAAAGGGTTGTAAGGGGCACCTTATAAAAAATGTTTCAAAGGAAATTTCATTTTACAAAATCTTCAATATTTTATGTTTAAAATATAATATTTATTAATTCAATATTTCATCTTAATAAAAGAATATGGTTTCATCTTATAGGTTATCAAATTGATCCTTTTATGAATGTAAGTAAGGAAACTGCTATTCGTTAGAATTAAATGATCAAATCCTTCAAAAAATAGTATTAAGACATTTTTGATACTACCCTTCTTGATTTGGAGAAGAATATATTCCTATAACTGTTTGGGTATCCAGGAAGTGACTACGTTCCTCTGTATGGAAATGGGCTTTTATGGGATGCTCATATTGTATTATTTAATAAATATTTCACATCCTCATGTTTGGTGAAACACATCAGCGATCCATGCTCCGTCCTTTCTACGAAGGTTGTTCCCATTAATAAGGGAACAATAATTATGGGATGAATTTTAAATCATAGAGGTTTCACTCTATATATTATGGAAAATTTCATAAGGGGAATACCTCATTCTTATGACGCGATGTTTCATGATTTAAAGAATGATCAATATCATTGCAGTATAGAAGACATGGATCTCCACTCTGGAGGAGGATTTAGGCCAGAGTGGATTTGGATGTTCTAGGTACAAAAAACATGAAACAAATTCAGATATAATCTATAAAATATCCAAATATATGAGGATGCTTGTGTATGATAGAACTCTATTTACAAAAATTTGGAAATCATTCCTGGGTTATTGAGACAATGGAGTTTATTGAAAACATCTTTTCACTTGAAACACAGTGAGGCAAACATCTATTTGTGGGATGTTTACCAAATCTATGGAGATCTAATTCTTGGGGAAATTTAGGATGAATATATTCCACTAAAAAATATAGGGTGATTCCAAGAGGATTCCACCATTGTCCCTTGATCTAATAAAAATAGAAAAGGGCCTGTAGAAATAAAAATATCCTTGTCCTAGGGTTTATGTCCATGCAGAAGCATGGATGGGGGATCTATCAGAACAAATAAGAGAAGAGGTTATTACATGTAGGAATCTAACAATTTTCCCCAATACAGATAATCAGGGTGCTTTGGTCTGGTATTAGTCCACATTGGATATGGGATAGTACAAATATTGGGGATACAGTGTTAAAGACAAGATTCATGCAATGGTTCACCTGTCTAGATTCCATTCCATGTGGATAAGAATTTACCTACTCCCAGTCTGTGAGTCTAGTGGCGGGCGAGGATATTTATTTTTTTCATTAAATCAAATTATCATAGGTGAAGGTTTTCTATTCGGATTCCCATGTTTTAGAAAGAATTTATCATTTTATATTTCATTTATACAACAGAAAGGATCTATTTAGACTTTAAGGTCCATTATAGTTGTTGTGTGGTGGGATTGAAGCACATTTTAGTTCATATTTAGTGTGGAATGTTATTAAGATCCTAGAATGTCAATTACACAATTTTGTTTAGATACTCTTTAATATTATACCTTTGATCCTGATGTCTGATTCGGTGAGGAAGGCGCTGAATGTATCTAGAGAATTTAGATTCTTTTTGTATTAAATCCTATTAAGTAGAACTTCTATTAATGATGTTGAGGAATGTAATTATGAGATAATGGAATACATGAGAGAATTTAGGGAGAGATTATTGGTATCCCATATTTACAGTGATATTATCTAAGAGGCTTATGTACCTTATCTATTTTCTCATCTTTTTAAATGTCTTCAACATTCAAACACCCTTACCCTTATGAATTTTAAACTTGAGAAGCATCAAATTATAGAATTAAAATTATGGATCCTAATTTCTATAGAGGTATCCAAAATTTCGATCATGTTATCTCTGTCAGTAGTGTCAACTATATAGAAGTCTAGATATGCCAATGTTTGGGTTTCTTCATAACCTCCGTCGGAATTGAAAAATGGAGAATATCTGTTAAAGTCCATGAATTTTTTTAAGGCATTCATTGGGAGAATGAAAGAATAAAAGATGATGTGAATGATCCAGATTCTTAACAACATTATCATACAGTGACCATAAATCAAGCTATATTTAAATAGATAACAGCTAGAGTTCCAAGGCTATCCAATCTCCCTCGTCGATAAGAAGTTTTCACCTAATCCATATATTATTCTAAAGATAAAAGAGGAATAAATAGGCTTTCCAATGGGAGGGCCTTGAATTTACCCCACAACCATCGACATTAAATACAAACTATATGGGACCCTAAATAATACATTGTAAGGAAAACATACCTCTTCATATCAAGGATGATTTAGTTTTCTCCAGCATTTTGATTATATAATTTTGTGATATTAAGGAACCAATAGATTGTCATTCTGAATGCTCTGATACAGGTTCCTCTTCCTAAATCGAGGATCTGGTTTCATGTTGGATGGTATTGCTTACTTGTTCTTGTTCAGTCCTGTTTGCCCAATCCTTGTTTGGATTTAATTTGACTGAGCTTGGTGATTCACTGGAATCTGTTTGATGGAAGTCTTAGATTTTTACTGCTGACCTTTCCTTGCTCCTGTTTGGTTATGAAATTGCTCAAATGGTGTGCTATTTGACTCATCTATGCTTGGACAAGTTTTGATCCTGCAAGGGATGTTGAAGTTCCAGATTTCTAAAGATTGGTTTTCCTACTCTTGGCTACTTTGGAAAGATTATTCTCTGATCACCTGAGCCTGGCCTCTTTTGCTTTGATTTCTGGATGCAAGGCCATATCCTGCTCTAGTTGAGCAGCTGGATGCTGTTGATGCTGGATCTGATGGTTTGTTCCTCTAAAGTTACATACCTGTTTTGACGCGCTTGGAATTCTGGTCAGATTCTCTCTGTTTGGATCAAGTTTTTCCAGAATGCATAATGTGCTGCCTTTATTGTCTTTTGTTTGGCGGGTTTCTTTTAGCAGCCTTTGTTTCACATGTTTTTCCTTATGGGCTGTTTTTTATTTGCTGGCTGGTGTAGGCTATCTGCACCTCGTATGTACATTGTAACCCTTTTTTTGTTTTAATAAATTTTCTTTGACATGGATTGGGAAACCAATCCATGTTACCTTCAAAAAAAAATCTACCATCACTAATATTTAGTGTGTTATGGTTTTTTGTTTGGAACAAAATAATGACAAGCAGTAGCCAAGGTTCTTGATTCAATGAAGTACATCCCTATGGGGAAAAACTATATCCATGTGGGATGACCATGATAGTGGTGTTGTCGTTGGAAATTACCCAGCCATTACCTCAAGTCTCCACTTCTAAAAATAATAGTATCGTCTCTTCACAATCTCTTTAGAAGAACCAAAAGAAACTGTTAAAATTTGTCTAAAAAATAAATCATAGTGATTATTTTCATTGTCTTCCAATATTACAACATTCTTGAACAAACTTCCTTGTCATGTTCATATATTTATAGAACCTGCATTTCATTCACCCAATACATTTCATGTACTTGTCCTTCAAGGATTGAAAATCATACTCTAGGGGTGGTGAATATTCATTCTAATGAATCTTTACCCATCATAATGGAAGATTCAAGGGGCGTGGATTCATCTATTAATATTTTTAAATATAGGAAGAATGGACATCGTAATTTCAAATTCATTCTATTGGGGTACATATTTTTTTCTAACATAATTCTATCTATATTATTTCAGATCTTTTTCTTGTAAAAGAGGATTCTACGATAGTCAATGTTGATACTCTTTTCTCTATAGAAGGAAGAAATTATGATCTTATATAATCCATGGAAAGTGTGGGTGCTGATCATGGAAATTCATGGACTAGAAATATCATTCTGTTTGATGAGAAGGAAGGGAGAAATTTCATCCCGACCAATACAAATCCTTATCAAAATTTAATGGATATAAAAAATAGTGATGATTCAATTATTTAAAAATATATATAAATTGAAAATATGGTTATACATCATCTATAAATTTCAATTCTATTTTTTATTATGGAGTTTGGAGACTTCCCAAAGGAACTAAAAGGATATAGGATTTATTATGCTTTTCTTCACACATAGTTGTTCTTTTTTTATCTTATACTCAACATTAAATTTAAATCCATGATGAATTTTATGTAGAGAACAATAAAAAGGACCTTGAAGAATAATGAATCCAAATCCATCCTACCTCTACTACCGAAGAGGTACTTATTGAGAGCCCAGAATTTGGAAGTTCTTCTGAACCACTGGTTCTGGCGACTGAGAAATCTCAAAAGAGTGACCCACACCAGGAAGTAGAAATTAAATCTATTTATGTTGGTAAAGTTAGGTAGGAATATAATAAAGCTTCCAACAAATTATTGGGTGAATTTCACTGACTACTTTGATCATCCTTCATTATTGCTACTCTATTAAGCTAAAAATTATTCTGATTCAACATTTAGGATTATTAGCTTATGTGTCTAGGTCCGAGGGTGAAGCTTTTTCATTGTCTAAACAATAAATGGAAGGTGTGGTTTCCACTATTTCTAAGGGTGAATAAAATTACGCTTCTTTTAGTTCATTGATTCTATATAACATTCCACCCAGGATAATGGCTCTATTTCAGTCATAAGGGTGCATGTTTCACTAAATATCACACTTTGAAGGAGATGGTGGATCATCTAAAAGATGATTACTATGAATCCATGGTAATACCTATCTTCACAATTTGGCCAAATTATAGCTTTTTTGGAGTGTTTTTATTTGTTGGATTTAATTATTATCTAATATATTATACTATAAAAGAGATAGTTCACTAGTAAGAAGAAGAACATAAACTACATCATGACATAATAAAGGCCAAATTGGACAACAATGTTGATGGGTTTTGATCTATAGTATCCCATGTTGAGACTAAACATACAAAAAATCTAGATTAATTTTGATGAAAAATTACATAGAACACATTTGAATTGTCATAATTCAATAATAAATGGACGCTTATCAAGTTTTACTCAAATAGAACAACCAATAATTTGATGAATCCCAATTTTGAGGGGTAACTACCATTGACGATTCCATGGAAGAAATGCATCAGGTTTAGGAGACTGAATATGTCTGACTCACTACGTTTCAACAGGTGGATGATGTGGATCATGTGGTTTGTCAATATATAAAGAGTTATGTTAAAGGCCTCATTTAATATATTATAGAGAGACACCATTTGTGGATGTTCCTATGATTTCATCCATAAATTAAAAGGATTTTGTTTCTAATAATATATCACTCTATCCCTACATTATTTCTATTATAATAATTTCAATGATGATTTTCCTAGAATTATATAATCGTACAAGATAATTATAATTTCGATGATTGGGATGGAAAATATCTAAAATTTTACCTAAGCCAAAGGGCCTAGTGAAAATAGATTGAATGATACTAGGGTCATATGGAAAACCCAAAAAACTAGGTTACTTTTGTGTCATTAACCTTGTTTTTCCTAATGCTTAATATGGAGGAGAAATATTGGGCGAGACATTGAATTTTCTTAGGTTTTTCTTTTTGGGTTTTCATCCTAACTTGATTTAGGCCTTTTAATATTTTTATTGCAGGATATTTTTTAAACCATATAGTGTGTAAGTCTACTGAGCTGAGGATTAACATTCATCTAGAGTTCCATTTGTAGGTTTTCAGCTTTGTGAGTATTATGTTACTTTTTTGGGGTAGTTTAACATCATTCATGTTGAATATAAAATAATTTGTCTTAGGTAAATCATATTTGATGATGAATTCCAAGATGATAACCCAAACAAGGAATGATAGTGGGGAATGTTCAAATATTCTTCAAATACTCCAAATTGGAATCTTGAGTCATGATTTTTATATTTTTAGAATCATAAAACATGGTATTCAAGAATTGATAAGGTCATTCCTAATAAAAAATATTCCATTGTGTGAAAAACCCATTATGATTTCTAATTTATACAAGGATAACTAGGGCACATATTGTATAGTCACGTAGTGGTATCATTAGGCTGATAGGACAATTATGTGGGTGAATTATGCAAGTAAAACTAGTCTATGCACTTCATAGTGATGTAAAGGAGTTCCACGGAAATATGAAATTATATTACTGATGAATAATAGACTTTTATGATTTGTATGTCTCAAGACCATAGTGGGTGGATCTTTGGAGGAAACATGTTTGAGAATAAATTAATAATCCGTACTAACATTGTACATGAATATGATGCCAATAATACATAGATTCCATTTCTGTAGGAGGGTACATGCTGTTATAAAGTAGATTTATGATATTATTCTATTCTATTAAATGTCATGTAGCAAGTACATTATGCCGTTTAGTGTAATTTAAACCAATGGAGATATTATGTTGTGCAGTTTAATGTAATATATCAAGGAAATTATGTGGTGTAGTTTAAAATCATACATCAAGGCAATTATGGTATTTTAATTTAAGGTCTTTATCTTTGACCAAAGGTTGTGTGGTTTCCCCATTATTGATTTTTTTGGAAATGTACTATTGAATTTACGTATGGTAGGATAGTTGTAAGATATAATTTGGGGATTCCAAGATCTTATAAGTGGCTTGGGAAAATGGGATAATGGAATTAGATGAGGTGTCTTATTATAATGATGTTAACATTTCTTAAGAAATCAGTAATTGGGGTTGTTTTCTTCATTTCCATTTGGGGAACCCACTGCATAGTTAGTATCAGTATGCTTAGGCTGATAGGCCTGTTATGTGGGTGACTAGATCAAGGAAAAGGGATGAGGTGTCTTATTCCATTATGCTTTGATGATGGTATACTGGTTCCCACAAATATAAAAGGGATGACCACTGATTTGTGGGATCCAGTATACCATCGTCAATGCTTAATGTTATAGAAGTGGTTTCTCCCATGGGTAAAAAATCTACTATTTTACAATCCTTTTATGGGGGCTATTTTATACGTGGCTAACTTGGGAACATACTGAATTGTCAAAATAGTGGAATTATTATGATAAATGGCTCATTATTAGGGAGACTTATTCATGTACAACTAGGGAATGTGCTGTATAGTCAGGTAAAGGATCTCTTAGGTATCATACATTCTTCCACTAGATAGTTTGGAATGATTATGAATGTTGGGAAGTATTGAATATTAGGAGTATGACATGCACAAGAGAAAATTCCCAATCAAAAAAGGAAGAATTTCGACCAATATTGGCCATGAATTTGGAGTCCCTTGTAGAGATCTGAATCATAGGTATAATGGGGACATATCTGGTTTCCTTTGTGGTCTCTCTACGGAGTGAACCCAAAAAAAATATCCAGTATATATTTTTAGTTGTATGCAAGAGGGGGGGGGGTTTATTTACCCCATGACTAAGACTAGGATATATGGCATATTCATCACTACACATCTAAATTGGATAGCAATCAAGCCATACGTAGTTCTTTGGGTATCTTGCAGTTCAACATCATGTGACAAGGACACACTACCTAAATTTAAAATTCACATGACAGGGATACATGTGTCTTGACTTGAATAGTTTCAAGACAATGTTGATGATCTGGGGAATAATTGACAAGCATTACAATGTATATAGTCAGAGAAAAAATCCTTCCAGAAATATTTCTAACATATATGAGTTCATGCATAAAATGAGAAATCTTATCAGATATCCTTGTGTATATATTCCTTGTACATGGGATAACAGATTCTTTTACATGTTCAAATGTTTTTAGCCCATTATTAATGATCTGGATGTCACTATATATATCATAGGATTGTGAATCAAGACACAAATAGTTCATAAATAATTTTCCCCCACCCTGATTGAATTCATAAGTGGTGGACAATGGGGATTTTATTGAATACAGGTTCATACATTAGATGATAACTCATATTAAATATCATCAAGTAGATCTAAATAATACATGGTAGAAATGTAGAATTTTTAATAATACATTACATCTAGACTATGCATTGATAGTCTAGGATTCACAATGTATCTCATATGAGAGAGAATCAAGACACACATATTTCTTAATGAACCGTATAGTTTATAATATGTTGGTGAGGAAGTGGGAATCAAGACACAAAAAGGTTTCACAAAGAATCTTACTAAGGGAAGCTAGTTATCTTTTGAGGGACCATAAATAATGTCAACTCATTTTATATTGGTGTATTCATTAACGTAAATTTAGGTAAATATTAATCATATAGTTTAATGTTGTGTGGTGTGGATAAATGATTTTTTTTCCATTTCTTGCCTTGAGAATAAGACCTAGTGTCATGTAGTTTATCATTGTGCGACAATAATGATGATTATAAGTAGTTTTACATCGTGTAGATAAGACAAAATCTATGTTATTACACAATGTACTTCTTGAATAACCATACATTGGTAGGAGTTGTAGTCTATTCTCCATCCATTGAGATTAATGAATAAGAACCATTATAATATAACTTATCTACAGAGTAATCTCTCACCCACTTTGTCTTAGTCATCTGAGGATTATTTACTGGTATCATCATAATCCTAACAACCAATACCAATTACCCGTAGTGGGATGAATGAGGGTGAACATTCTTGTTGTCAGGTCATGCTATTTCATTCTGAAAAAATTCAATGTGATGAATGTTATGGAATCTTTTATCCAATAACTCTAACTCATCCAATCATTTATGAGATTTCACATATGTGGACAGCTGATAATTGATATAAAATTATAGAAATATAAATTTAACATCAATGGGAATGAATTATTTTTTTCTATACACAAATGTGTATGAGGATTCTCATGTTATAGTATGGGTTGTAGTCCAATAGGCCCCAAATCCAGGCTAGTGCTTGTAAAGCCAAGGTTTCTTATATTTATACACTATGTTTGGGAGAAAGTTTGATAGGGTCTTGAGGAGAGCTTATATTTTTTCCGTTTTCCACTTCATGATAGAAGGATGAATGTTTGGATATGATATTTTAATCCTTATATAGATTCCTTACCATCTTAGAATAGAAATAGGTGTCCTTGACAATGAATGATAGTATTAGGGAAAAAACATTTGGTAATGATATTGTGTTTGAAGAATATTAAAATGGATCTGTATCCAAATTATTTAATGGGTATTGATTTATCCCATTTGGAAAAGAAATCAGTTGGAGTAACAATGTACTTGAACTGCTTCAATGTAGCTAGAGGATAAGGCCCCACAACATCAAATTCCCATGTTGAGAATGGAAATGAGCATTTGGTAGTATTTTTAAACTCTAGGTGTTGGTGGATGAAATTTTCTTGCATTTGGCATTGATGATACTTGTTTGTGAATTATGTGCAATCATGTATCATGAATGGAAAGTTGTATCCATGCCTTTGGATTTGATTAGAAATATTATACCTAAACAGGTGGGCACTACATGCTCATACATATATAACCTCTATGATAGCCACAACTTATTCTCCATGAACACATCTGAGAAGGATTCTATTAGAGACTCATTTTTAGAGGACTTTCTGATGATTTATTCCATCATTAAAATGAAATTGGCTACACACCATAGGAACAATGGGGTAAGAGATTTTGTATCAATTTCATTTCAATGAGGCATATTGAAATTCTATGCACTTAATTTCTATTATATGAGGTATATACTTCCAATTGTTTTTCTTTGATATCTTGAATAATTCATTTTTCATGGTATTTTATGCTTTAATTTCAATTATATCATCTAAGGGGTGTTTATTTAAATGTCAACAAGTGTAAAAAACCATTACTCAATTTTTTTATTGGGTTATATTACTCTTTTTTGTCCTTTACATTACAATATTATGTATGAAAATGATTCTAGTTATCTTATGTTGTATTTAAAATTTTAATATAAGTATTTATAGTTGATACATATAATAAATTCATTGATAAATTCCCACTTTAGTGTTATGATAAATGTGGTGTTTTAGCTTTAAATATCATTTTAATATTGATTATTTGTTCATGAATTTTAGTTGCATGTAATTATTTTTAAAATTAAAAATAATCAAAAATATTTTTATCATCCTATTTTTATTTGAGAATTTTTTTATTTAATATTAACATTTTAAACTCTTTGGTTCACAAAATAATTGATAAAATATTTGTAATTAGATCTGACCTTATTTTAATATTCAGTCTATAACCTATTTTATTGTAATTCTTTTTCAATAAATGTTTTTAAATTTTACTTCTACTCTTAAAATGATTTATTAAATAAATTTTACCATTTTTAACCATTTAATGAAATATTTATTAAATGAATCTTTATGAAGTTTTCATGTCAATGTATGTTTGACTTATATGAAAAAATTGATTTGTATCATTATTTTAGCATGTATAATATGAATGAAATTTATATCCCTCATAAACACTCATATGTTTTAAAGCTTCCGTTATATGTATAAAATAATTTTTTTCAGAGTTAATTATTTTCAATATTTTTTGGAATATTTATATTTAAATATCTATTCTGAAAATGATAATGATATTTTCTTGAAGAATTATTTTTAAATGTATTTTTATTTTATTTCTATTAATCATTGAAAAACTATAAATTCTTACCCTAGTAGGTAAATTATTTATTCATACAATCGTTATTCACCCCTTTGATGTTTTATTATAATTTATAACAAGGAATGTATTGAAACCAACATCCATGTTTCAATTTTATAGTCATTAACATTCGATTAAATTATTAAATTTCATATAAACAGTAAATTTTTCTATAAATATCCATATTATTTATCATAGAAATATTTATTTCATAAATAGTATATATTTTTATCATATTATTTTATATATTGAAATTTATTAGTTTGAATAGGAAAGTATTGATAAATACATATTCCTCAATCAATATAGATAGTAGATGATAATGAATATAGTTAATAAATTGAATCAATTATTTGATATCTGAGTATTTCTTTTAAAATGTTGATATAGAAGTGGACTAGATATAGATAAAACCATTATGAATTGGTAGTCTCATGAGGTTAATCAGTATTATAGCATGAAATCAGTTTGTGAAACCAGATGAGTTTATACAAAGCAGTTTTAAACATTCAAGAGTATAGATCATAACGATAGAGGTATCATTTACCTAGGACATGACATCCAATAAATTTGAATTTTTCTCATTATGAATTTAGTTTTTATTACCCCTGATATTTTTACAATGATATTATCTTTGGATGCATTTAAGACTGATTTATTGATTTAATTTAAGGTTTTTATGCTATATACCAGCCTTATCTATTAACGATTGCCTTTTTATTGATTAAATTGCATTTTTTTCAGTTTTTAAAATACCCATATTGATTATTATCACTGATTTTATGCTACTGATAATACACATGGATTCAATTAATTCTCATCTTATTAATCACATGTACCATGTTATCATGTCTTTACCTTTATATATTGATTTTAGTTATGGATCCATGGTGGCTTCTTTTGTAATTAACCCTTACTGATAATTTAATCACATCCCTTATTTGGATTAATTTAGTAGGATTATATAACAATTATAATTATTGTTCTTCAATTATATGATATATCAAATAATGATATTCTCTAAAAACAATATTGTAATTTTTGATTTGAAGTGTATTGTTATACTTATGTATATATATAGTTTACCAATACTATTAAATCATTTAGTATATCATGATGTTATTCCTTGTATATTCTTCCAACATATTAAAGTGGAAACTAGAATATTGATACTAGGTTCTAGGGCAGTATTGTTGGTATCAAGGGATATGAAGTAGAAAACTTTGGAATGCGATTTCCGAAAAAATATGTTAGATAACAAAAGGATTTGTTAGACATTGAAGTTAATTATGGAAGAATGCCCAAATTTTTGGACATGGAATATTTTTTTTGATTTCCTTGTAATACATCAATGTCCATATACTACAATTGGGTGTGGTTCTAGAACTGATGTACATAGGGATATTAACTCAAAAATTGGTGAAACTGGCTACACCCCACCGGTACCTCGTGCATGACAACAAGACTTAATATGCTCATTCTTTGACCCATAAAGGGGATACAGTTTAGATAATTCAATTTTTCATTAAAAATCTATTTTGGATAATTTGACTAGATTATAATAATGAATGATCTAGATAATAACTATAGTGTATTATAATGAAAACTTGTTTAGATTAAAAAATACAATAAAATATTATATTGTTTTCCCATTTATGATTATTTTAACTCATGTGAGGTTTTTTGTTTTTATCGATTGGATATAACCCAAAGATAACATGATAAAATAGAATATTAATGACAATGTAGAGTCTAAGAGTAAGAAAATGGGATTACGATCAAATGGTTATATATTGTGATTATGCCTAATTAGTTTTCATGAAGTATGATTACAAAAAAAATCCTTATCAAACTCGAAGACATGCTAACTATGTGAATGATTGAGTTTTCTAAGAGATAGAGTGGTAATGACCATGGATAAAAGAAGTATCAATTTCACTCAATATAGAATTTTTGGTTGATAGTCTGAGGAGTTCCACTCATTGGAATGGGAAAACTATTTATGTGTGTAAAGTAAGTGTATCATGCAATTAATTTCTTAGAAAAAAATGAATAGTTTAATTGAATAAAATAAATATAATCCTATTGATATATTTTTTAGTTTTTTTATTAAATATTTGGATCCTAGGAATTAATCATGATAATGAAATATCCTTATTGGTAGACAAATACAACATAGGGAACACTGTTGAAATAATATAGATGATGTATTCATATATTGGGATTGTGGAATTAGACATTGGAAGTTATTAATCAAATGGTAATTTGATTAATATCAATGGGAAACATAGAGTGAATTTTATATTTTTTTTAATAATATATGTTTTCACTAACAGAATAAATATGGATGGAATATTTAGAATATGATTTTAATGATGGGAAGAAGTTAAATTCGTTAAACACCTATTTTGAAAAATTTAATTGTAGGAATATAATAGAATTAAGTATATAAAGATAATTTATTTAATAGAACACAAAACATTGAGTTATTAAATGTTTTATTGAATCATTATGTTGAGGAATAATTACAGCACATTATATAAGAATATTTTTAGTGGTATTGATAAAATTTGTTATTAATTTGATCATCAATGTCATTGTAATAATATCTAAATAAGAGTATTAGACTACATGATAAATTTTCTTTTCATTAAAATCATTATAAAAATGTTATTTAATGATTAATTTATCTTCAATGATATCTATCATATCTTTTGTGAATGTTTTAGGAATTAGATTAATATATAGTATAAAAATGATAAACTATATACTGGGTGAAAAGCCTTCACATATAGAATGGCTGTGGGATTTGAACCCATGATAGAAAGATGATAATGGTTAATTACCGAGTAATTGAATATATTTTCTCATTGAAAATATATAATTTTTTATATTTATGAGATTTGGAAAAATTAATATTAATTAAGAACTCATGGTGTTACTTCCGTGTTCTATAAATTAATACAGTAAACTAGATAACCTATTCTAAACTTGTTTTTTTGAAAATAATTAGAGATAGATGGAAAGAATTGTCTCTATTATAAGTGTATAATGATCCATTAATACTGAATTGTAGTGATTCATGAATAAAAAATAACATTTTTATATATCCATTTCCTTGAAAATTTAATGGATTGGATGTTTTGAAACGAACAACTAATGGATGAAATTGTTCTCTTGAAATAAAGATGTTTTATGTAATTATAATTCCTAGTATTATTGTATAGTAAAATATTTCCTGAAATTTATGAAAAGGATTCTTAAAAAAGATGTTATAATATTAAATTCATGTGATACGAATACGACAGTACTTTTAGTTATAACAAATTTTTTGTTATGAGGTCCCTTGATTTCCATTGATCAATCACATTCTTGAGATAAAATAACCTCAATAACTCACTATAATTAGATTCAATTTTCTTCAATTCAATGTATTAAAATTTCAACAGTTTTATCCAACACGGGAAACTAGTTATGTGTTTTTAATTATGACCATTATATTTTTATTCCCAAATTATTAATATGACATTTTATTAACCTTTTAACAATATGGGTTTCTAAACAATGAATTTCCAAATTTTAAACCTTTGATTAAAGATATCATATTTAAAAAATGATGGCCAAATTTTTTCAAGGAGAGAAAAACATGTATTCTAATGATTTTAAAATAAGATAATGTTTTTCTATTATGTTTGTTACATGAAATAACAAGCATAAATATCCACTAAAATATATTTTGTTAAATTTAATCTCTTTGATTTCTTGCAGAACACAGAACCCCAAGTCAAAATGAATAGTAATATATTAGACCATTGTAAATAGACATTAAATTAATTATTATGAATATTAATAAGAAAATTATAATGAATATAGTTATCTATTGATTAAAAATAATATATTATTGATTAAAAATAAAATTATTTGATTTCTGAAAAACTATATATTTCTGAAAGGGGGTTTAGTCATTATTTTATAACAAAATATAAATATAAATTTTTAAATATTTAGAAAAAATATTTTATATTATAAAAATAATTTTTGAAATCATAATATAAAATTTAAATTATGGGTTCTGTTTTAGATATTTTGAAAAATTTTCATCTTTGGATGAATAATATACATAGAAAATTTTAATTGAAAACTACCTTCTGGTTTAAAGAATATATAATAATATATAATATTATTAATTGTTAATAATGTAAAATTATATAAATTTTAAAAAAATTAATAAAATTTATGTCATTTAAATCATTTCAATATTGAATTTCAATATAAAAATATTATAAACCAATGGACATTTTCTAATTGAAAACCCACTTTTTCATTACATCTACTAAAATAATTTTAAAATAAAAATTATCATTTACATATTTTAATTTTTCATAATTGAATCAATAATTTAAATCAAAATAATTTAAATAATATAACATTCATAACTTAAATTCTAAATTAAATTAATAGTGAAAATATAAACAAATTTTTTTTGCGATTAATGTTAAAATTGATTAACGAGGGGTTAAACTAAATAGAAATGCAATAAAGTGACCTATAAACATTACTGAGATAAATTTTCTCACCATATATATAAATTTAAATATCTATGGATAAATATTACTCCATTTTATACCCTTTTGACCTGTGAAAAAAATCATCAAAACTATTTCATTTCAACAACTATAACTGTGCCACTCTGATATCCTATAAATGCACACCCATATCCTCTCTTATTCACTCATCCAATCCATTTTGGATTCACTGGGACTTTTCGAATTCACATCCCAATATAGCTTATCTAATCAAATAATACTTATTTTTATCATCAATGTATCCTATGATTATTTGTTTTCAAACCTACGGTGTTTACCTAAAAAAAAGTAATGTTTTTCAATGATATTTTTTATTACATTTCATTAAAACCCCCATAATTTATAATAAATAAATGATGATAAAATCTACAGAGTATATTTAAAATAATAATAATTTTAAATAATAACTAAATAACCCAAAACCATCTACACTTCCATCAAATTGGGTATTAAATCATCATTCATGTGCAGGGTGAACTATTACCTTTCGAACCGATGTCATATGTTTTTCCATTACCATATCTCACTGTTCATAATGATGAGGAATATAAAGAATACAAATTATAGTTAAAAAAAATTGTACATAGAGTTTCATTTATATATATATATATATTAACTATCCACTTTATAGGATATATGATAATTGTGATCCTGTGTAACGAAGACTACCATCTTGCAAAGTGTGGTCATTCCTCTTTCACTAATGAATTACAGGGAATGTGATAAGGTTAATGTTAATGATTATATGTGATTTTAAAGACATGAATTATATATTAATGGAAATATTTTTATTCCAATATATATATATATATATATCATTTTCATTCAAATGTTTTCACTAAATTAAAAATGAAAATGTCGATCATATATGTGTGGACTAACACTTTTAAGAAATGATGTGACACTATTTTCATCACCAATCCACATGGATGAAATAAATATATATATATATATATATATATATGAGTGTGTGTGTTTCTGTGTGTTTATTTTAATAAATTATATTTTATTAATGAAATTATTGTCATTATGGAATGATAAAATATTACATACCTTCTTTCATTATGATCATTGAAAAATGGAAGCATTACTCATGTGTACGTACAACCTATCATCTCTAAAATGGTAACATATAAAATTTCTCAAAACCGTTATCCATGATTGGTTTTAAAAGTATTATTGTAATATAAATATAATAAATATGTCATTATTATTGTTCAATGGATTATATAACTATATAATACACGCACGAACTATATCTTCTCGGATGAATAATGAATGAATACACAAGGAAATTACCACATTATAAATGAAAATAATGAAATATTATTAGGTCAATGGTGATATTAAGTTATTAAAGTAACTTATATGATATTATAAATGTTAATATGGGTTTTAATATGTTAATTACATGTTTTAATCCATTATACAAGATGTTAAATAATGTTCATCCATAATAATGAGTGAGGTAAGTGATTTCATCTCAATTACATTGAATTGACACATATTGTAATTTTATGAAGCCAATTTCATTTATAAGGTGTATATTCTACCCATTTTACATGTAATATCATTAATACATAAAAATGATGGTATTTTCTGGTTAAATTATATTTATTTTATCTGTAGGGATTTGAATTAAAAGTTACCATGTAAGAATGAATTTCATAAATCAATTAATATACACTGGGTAATATTACTCCATTGTTGTCTTTGATATCTTACGGTTATGTGTGTAATGATGTTTTATTATCTTATATTGTATTTCCAATTACATTATAGGGATATATATTTGGTACTTATAATCGATTACTTTATTAAGCATCACATCGAATTTATAATGATTGCAATGTATTATTTCACAATGTCATTTGAATAGATATTTTTTGTTCATAAATTTTTGTTAAATGTAATTATATCTCCATTTCCTAAAAAATTCATTTTATTATATCACACAATAGGGTTTCATGACCTATTTCATGTAATAATATCATTTTCCTACACATTGGTTATTAAAATAATTCAAAATATTTTTATGAAAATATGAATTCTTTTACATAATCATTTGGAAACATCCTTCCTCAATATCCATATTTTTTGATAAAACATCACCTCTTCCAAGATATTTTTTAATGAAGCTTTTACTAATTTTCAATTTTTAAAAAATATTTTTTAATGGAAAAATCATTTTGTTTCTCAGTAAATTAATTTTTGTTTTTCGATAAAAAATATGAAAGTCATCATTTCTTTAATGTTCACCTAGTGAACATAATTTAAATCCATTATGAACATTCAAATAATTTAAATAATAATTTTAATGATTTAAAGATTATTTTCATGTAAAATTATTTTCAAACTATTATTTGAACATTATGTTTTTAAAAAATATTTTCCAAATGAATGAAAAATTTTCCTCAATAATTTTTTTAAATAATTGTTTTTATGGTTTCTATTCATCATCATAAACTACCCTTTATTCTTAATCGTATAGTTATATATGTTACATATACCATCCTTATTCTTCTTCTGGATATTTGATGATCATTTTTACCATGTTAAGTATTGAAATTAAATTATCTGATTCATTTTTGTATTCATTAACATTCCTTTGATTTATTCAAAATAATATGGTCTTTAAATATCCTAATAAATATATATATTATATTAAGTGGATATTTTTACAGATGAAAATTTATTTAAATTTTTTATAATATATTTTATAATGATTTTATTTTGTTTATGTTCATAAATATTTATAAATCTCTATTACTACCCAATATTGAATTTTATTTGAAAGGGATATGTTTCATGAATAAATTTAGTTTTTGAATATATAGAGAATTATTTGGAAAAGAATATATGTGTGGTACATAGTTATATATAGCCCTATGATGCATTAATAGTCTCATTAGGAAAATATACAAGCACTCATGAAATCAGTTTTCCAAACTAAATGATATTGTACCCTTAGTTTTACAATATCATGTGGATAGATATTGATGGTAAAGGTATCATGTTCTGGATACAATAAAATAAATAATTAATCCTTTCCATCATTAATATATTATTTATTATTAAACATGATATGATTTATATGATATTATCTCTAGATGACTTTCAATCATAGTTATTTATTAAATGGCAGGTGTTTTATGTTATTTACCATGGTTTATTTTATATTACCTATCATGTTAGTATAGTATTGATATTGATTAAATGAAATTTGTTTACAATTATGTAGATTTTTATTTTGATTTATATCGATTATACATACTTATTAATATTAAATCTAGATGCACATCCTTCAATGTATATTGATTACATGGCATGTATGTTCAGTTATTAATGATTTCATATAGATTATGCCCTTCAATCTTTGATATCTTATTTGATACAAAACCATTACTGAGTGTTTTATCTCAGAAAATATTTTCTTCCTCTCTATATAGTTACATGATGTTTCAAATGATTGATGTGAAATGATATTCTAGAGAAAAAAAATAATATTTTATGAAAAGATAATGTTTATTTTTGTATTTAAAAATATAATGTAAGACACATGTATGTATCATATTTACTAAGATTGATAAATTAATCATCCCATTGGGATGAAATTACATGTTTATTATGTCAATGAAATAAATAAGATAATGGATCCTGGTTATTGTTTTTGGGGTCATTACATGATTAACTAATGGAAATGAAATGTCTCCTATAAAAATATGTTGGAAACAAGATTAACTTCTCGGAATGTAATATGTACTATAATTATCTCTTTGAAATATTGTTAATCAATGTAGATAAATAATGAGGAAGGATTGAGTAAAAAAATCCCCTTTGGATCATATGTTACTCTAAGGTTGGTTGATGTTGAAGGATCTAAATACGAATAAAATATATTCAATAAAAATTAAATAAAATAATTTTTTCATTTTATAAATATCTTTCAAAACTTTATAATTAAAAAATATTTAAAAATAATATTCTTTGAAACAAAAAATGGGGACATTTCAATGAATTTTCAATTCAAATAATGGTTATTATATTTATAAAATCCACTAATTACATAATTACTAAAAAAAGCATTATCTAAAATACATTTTAAAAAACGGAGTCTAAACTAACATTTTTTAAAAAAATTAAGAAATATAAATTTTAAAATTTTTATTAAGTTAAAAGATCATATAAAATTGATTTTGGAAATTCTTTTTTAATTTTGATTTTAAAAATCATTTCACAATTTTTTTCGAATTCAGGGATATGTAATTAAATGATATTTCATTTAAAAGAAATACCAGATATTTTTCACTTATAATTGACATTTCTGATGTTTCTGTAGTCAATAAGGGTGAAAATAGAAATGAAACATGTTAAAAAAATTCAAAACTAGTTGATATGAAAGATAGTTTTTTCATTTAAATAAGTGAATTTTATTTATTCTAAAGTAATATTGAAAATACACAATACCAAAACAATGATATTATAACTAAAATCCTTATTTACAATGTAACTCTTACATCATAAGACTAATTAATTGATAATATAAAAAGAAAAAATAAATACCAATAATATATTAATATTCATGGTTCGATATGTCAATGGGATAGTAAATAAAACTCATAAATAATGATAGGTGTCTAACATTACAATATGCCACGATGAAGGGAAATTTAGACAAAGTCCCTTTTGGATACAATAATATCTTTATAAAAAAACCTAGGAAACAGTGAACCATCTATGGATTCATAAATAAAAATAATTTATATTAAATAATAATAATATATTTTCAATGGAATCATATAGACCATAAAACAAAAATATGTCGTGAATTTGGCATATGTCTCATGAAAGAAAAGAGAGATGAAAAAACCGTCACCTAAAGCCTATAATTTCTATGTGGGCCCTTTAACTCCCTTATAATAAGATAATATAAATTATTTTGTTTAAAAGAAATTAAATGTATTAATAAATAATTATTAAATAACTAATTTTATTTATTTATTTATTTATATAATCACATAAATAGTTAAGTACACATTTGGGTGTTTCAAGGCGTTGGGTTCATTGTTTCAAAATAACATTGGTGTATTGACTGTGGCCAAAGAGGTAATAGTTTATACATCTCTAGAATAATAATCAAGATATAATTATCAAATTTATACATCAATTATACATTTAAAATAAATAATGGAATATGTTTATGGAAAATAAACAACATTACAATCAAGGAGATGATCAATTATATGTATGCATGAGCAACAATTCCATTTTCAATTATTATTATCAAATGAAGGTAAGTAGTATTTTATGATCCAATAATGATAATATTATAATAATATACAGATTAAATGATTAAATACCCTTTTATATTTCTTACATGTGTTTTGGGAATGAAAATAAGAATCACATCTCTTAGTGCATGTTGTATTCCACATTTATGAATTAACGAAATTATTAATTTTCGGTATAAGAATGAAAGAGATATATTATAAATTTATAATAATAAATATTTAACTAGTAGTACATTTATTTAATTTACATTAATTTATTCATTAAATTTATTGGAATAAAATTTCATGTAAAGATGTAGTGAAAAAAAATCACATCGCTTCACAAGGCGGTAATTAACCGTACAAACGAGTGACGTTATATTATCCACCATAGAATATATTTTGAGAAGGTATATATGATTCAAAAACAAATTATGTAGAAATTTGTAAAAAATTTCCTATTTATACTTTCAATTTATCATTTTAACAATCTGTGAGAGGTGATGATGACAAATGAATGATATTGGTTCATGAGGCGGTAGTCCAGTATTCAAACAAATTATGATTTCATATTCCATTTTTATGGAAGTGGATATAGATTTATTTTATTACATTAAAATAATAATATATTTGTTTATCTGGTTTAGTAATGTCACTATATAATAATAATTTATGTATATTTTAAGGATTTTGAAGAGGAAATAAAATATAAATTCATGTGTAAGCATACTACCACTTCTTATGACAACTTAATTAGGTTAGAACCAATATCATACATAAGAAGAATTTATTATAAAAATAAAGGAAGCATTTCTTGGATATTGAACTTATGAAATTTTCTTGGTAGAGTGTGGGTGACAAAAGGAATATGATGTTGTGAATGAGAAATGAGAATGGGTTTCATTTTTTATGTGGGGGGAGTGGCACACTGAAAATGTTTGAAATGAAAATTTTATACTCACAATTTTCATATTCCATAAATTTCCAAAAATGACCATTATCAATAATTGGATATTATAATTTATAAAAAAGGAATTTAAATATAATTTAGAAAAAAAAATCTGGTAATTTTAACCATTATTTTTTAAACCCCCAGTAAATCCATTTTTACCTTAACAGTAGTAAATAAATTTTATTATTTCCACTATTAATTAAAATAAATAAATATTAGAACTTATTAGATAATATAAGTATTTATTATTTGAATATATAATCCATTTTAAAAAATTAAATTAACTAATTTAAAAAATTTAATTTAAAATTACACCCATATACACAAAGAATAGATGGGTTTTCAAGAAGTGTATTTATCAAACAGTATATTATTTTATATTAACGATTTAAAAAATAACTATCTATGTATGGATGTAAATTAATATTAATTGATATTTAATCTATACATTTAATTTTTAAATCCAAAAATTCAGATTACTTTATTTAATTACTTTGAAAAAATTATTAAATTTAAAAGAGTTTTTAAAAATACTTTTTTTAATCTACAAATAATTTTAAACAAAACTAAAATATAATTTGGATTAAAACATAATAAAGTTGAATAAATATAAATATATAATAATTATTTTATTAATTCATGTTGAAAGAATAACAGTATTTTTATATAATATAATTTTAGGAAAATAAATTGTATTTTTACAAACATAGGTATTTTTCCCTATTCTCTGATAAATAAATATATGATATAAAAATATAAAAATTTAACACCAAATTAATTTTTGTATGATGATTAAAATATGAATATAATTTTAAAAACTAAATTTTATAAAAACCCATATAAATTATGTATATTATTTTCACATAATAAGGAACAAAAATCTTTTTTATGTAATAATATTTTTAAAGAAAAAATTTTCATTTAATTTTTTTAATATTTAATAGGAATTTACAAATAATATATACATAGTTGAATATATATATTTATAATTTAATTTATATATTACTACTCAAACCCACCAATTTATTATCTACTTTATAACATTAATATATATATTTGGTTATTTATGTTTGGAGTTATGTGTGAAATACACTAGCAGTCAGATTTTTCTTCCTAAAGTCTATGGGTGTTAAATCTAAAGAGAAACAAGGATATGATTATAATAATGTTTTTAAATTTATTGAGTTTTATTCATGGTTCAAAATGTTTTGGTATTATGTTGTATTTATGTAGTATACTGGATGTGGCCAAATCGTTGTAGTGGTAGTCTATATTAAATCTATATGGATCACCTTAAATTAGTAGAAATGTGTATTTAAATTATATCCCTCACCAATGACATGAACCAAATTTATAGGTCACTAATGTACTAGTGAATTAGATTGATGTGATCATCTCCACCGGAAAAGATATTTCAATTAAAATGTTTGTTTCTCTTATAACCCTTGAGTGGTTTGAATAAATTTAACTAAATATGTTCGCCTTATGTGCTTTACATTTGGGGCCTCTGACTATATCTTTTTGTAGTTTCAATTTATTTGGGGTGTTTTACATGGGGTTTTCACATCGATAAATCGGGATTTTCAAATGTTCCATTATGCTTGATGTGATGGACATTAAGTGGGTGATCATTTACCCTACAAATATATGGTTAACCAAGGGGATTGAATTGGTTAGGTTGGTGAAAGGGTCAACTGTGTGGTACAAACAAGGGAGAGTTGATAAAAGAAATGGTAACTATTCCATTTCATAAATAATAGTAGTTGCTCTTGGCCATTTTTGGCCTAAAAATCCATATTTGTAGTTCATAAATCCCAAGCAATGAAGCCAAACAATATAGCTTGAGAATTCAGATAGTGAAAACTCTAAAGATCCTTTATTCATTTTTATATTTAAAAATATAACTTTTGTATCTTATAATTTTATTATAATAATATAAAAATATTTTCTAAATTTATCATTAAATTATGATTTTCATATGAAATTTTATATTTCTGTGAATTATTTGGGTCAATAGTAAAAAACAATTTTTGTAAAAATGATGAATTTAATAGAATTTATTGGATGTAAGAAATTTCTTAAACTCAAAACACCATTATCCAAAAACTTTTTATTGGTAAGATTTTATGTTTTAAAATATTATGAATAATTTATTTAAAAAATAATATTTAAAAAATTTGTTCCATTTTTCTATAAAACTATTTTAATGAAAATATACATTTACTGTAATAAACATTTCATGATGGAAGAGAAAGGGGTGAACCTTGTAGGGATGAAACCTTTGTGCAGATCGATTTTCATGATGGGTCGAAGGGAAAGTAGACATATCTGGTTCCAATCCAAGCCAATTGTTTCAAATAGAATGATTTATTTAATATTTTTCCCCCAAAAAATCAGATATTAGTTGTGATGTGACTTCAGTTTTACTTGTTTTGATGAAAAATATCCTAGGAATTATCAAATTAGTGATCAATATTACTTTCACTGATTTTCTCACTTATTGTTAGTGAATAATTATCAAAATCGGTTGGGTTGCACATGTTTCTTTCTATTAGGAGGAAGTTGAAGAGAAAATTGGTATCTACAAATTCTCTATCATCACATTTATTTTGACCCCAACATGTGAAAAAATGTAGAGATTTAATGACCATGTCCATAAAATCTCTATGTCTGGGGGCCTTGAGGATTAGATCATGACACCTATATGAAAGGGATATTTCCATGTGGTCTTCCCTTCAGATGAACTTAATTGAAGAGCTTTGAGATTCAGGTCATTTTATCTAAGACCTAGAATTCTAAAAATTCAAGATTAAGATTGTAATATTGTCCTCTTCATTATATTAAATACTAATTCAAAAGTATGTATTCATATTAAAATACTCAAGTCGTTATAATGGAATACTGGGATATTATGTGCGATAACCTATTTTTTCACTCAGGCATGAATCATTTAAATTTCTATCTACTTATTTATTTGGGATCTAATATAGATTCCTAATGTGTTACTGATGGTTATAAGAGAGTTCATTGTTTTTTTGGAGCTTAAAACCCAATTCTTTTTGGAAAAATAGGCCCGTAAATGGTTTTAGTAAAACATAATGGAAGGCTACTCAGTTAGATAAAATTGATCTGGTGGTTCATTTTTTGGATAGTGCCTTACCCCATTGTTGGTGCACAGTTTCCCTAACTTTGTGTCCTAATAGTCTGGTTAATCCATTTTCCGGGTAGTTGAATATAGTTTTCACATGGTTTGTCCAACTGCGCACAATCTATTTTATGGGTAATTTAACTATTTTTAACTTAATGATCTAATTAATCCTCTTAGTTCATATTAATCCAATTTAATCCATGTTTGACATGTTTTTCTCTCATTATGGATATTTTTGATGGTCTAAGGTATGGATTGAATGATCTCATTAGTTCGGGATCCGATTGAGCATTCGTTAATCACATTCGATGTGCAACATAAAGTACTCGAGTCTGTTTGATCATTTCTTTTTCTCTATTTTTCTCAACCTAGTTATCGTGGTGTGAAATGTTTCCCCTTTTTATCAGATCCAATATTTTCTAAGAAAAACAATAGACTGATATCATAGTATGAGATTCATACGACCATAAGGTGGGTGGTCTATAAATCACCACTCCGGACGTTGATTTTGGAATTGTCGTGTGGGGCCACTGATTTCAATTGGTGTTGTTTATTGATTTTATATGACATGATTTTAATCATTATAACCATAATGTTTTTATCTTTACAAATATGTGATTATTTATTAGTGGTTACGCCCACAACTCTATATATTCCATGTAGGATGTTATGAAATAAATGAGTTCATAATATTTTGAACTTTTGATCCAATGTTCTGCTATTCATTGGATTCAACCTTCAAAGATTAATATTTTATATATTAAAATGGTTCTTTTAAGTTTTCAATTTCATAATGGAAAGTACCATGTATGCTGACCACTTGATCCTCTTAATGTAATTTCTTCAATTTGATAATAAAATTAAATAATTTATTTGGAAAGTATATTAAGTATATGACTTGGCCTTCAATGTAAATGAATAATATGTTGCATTTCTATAATAACCCTTACCACATTTAGGGATGACAGTGGAATAAACCTTTATAGTTCAATATTATTTAATGGATTAAAGTGTTCAATTCTATATGGCCTTAGCACACTAATGAAAGTAAAGGCTTGAACAAAATGGACATGTTGATAAATTATGAATTGATTAAAGGGATTCATTCCACATGGAATTGGAACACAAATGAATTATAATTAATGAATCTAATGTAATATAATATGACTTCATTATAAAATAAGACGTTCCTGACTCTATGTCTCCTTGGATACCTATTGGGGAATTCCTTGAGCACTCAAGAAGCCCATTCCGATTCATGGATTCATGTTTCTTAGGTTGAAACCAACCTAGAACCCGATCATTGTCTATTCTTGGAGTCCAGGTATGACACAATAGGATCCCTCACATAGTAATAAAGTATATTTGGGTACAATCCTTCGATCCACCAAGAACATAAAAGTTATATGGTTAAATCCCATCGGTCCCAATCATTGATTAGCCACATTTTCCTTGGATGGACTGATTGGACCCAGTAGGCATCTCATTATGGAATGATATGGAATCTTCTCCATGGATTAGACTCATTCCCTTAGTCAAGTTACATTTACTACTGAGTTGGTGATCCTTGAGGTCTACGTTATCTTGATGATTACATTATATCTTCATTTTTAAATATCATTATAGGGTTCCTATTAACTTCTTGGAAACATAAATATTTCATACATTTGGCTTAAAAATAAACTAATAATAGAAAAATAATAAATTTTTTATTTGTTCAGAAACCCGATGAGGACTAAAGCATGTACTTATGTATTTAGTTACACTACCCTACTTTACTTTATATATGAATGCTTGCAAAATGTTATATCCAATTAAAAATGTTGGCTGTCATATACACCATTGGTGGTGGACAACTGGGATTTATCTCACACCCTCTCTGGGTGCCTTTTGAAACTTGGAGTAGATTACATGAATACATGTATTGATAATGGGAAGAATATATATTTTAACACTTTATTTCATTATTTTTTGGGTATAGATTGATACCATATAGATGAGATGGAGATAGAGATGATTGGGACAACATTTTTATATATTTTTATACATATGTGGATGATATTAAACATGTTTTGTTGTATCCATGTTTTCTGGTGTTTCTAGTGGCATGACATATCATCATCAGTTATTCCAGTTGTTTCAATTATTGTTACTTTTTACCATATTTCCTTTTTCCCTAGGTTTTACTTATATTTATTTCCCTATACACCCTAGTTTTTGTTTATTCAATGTGATACACTCTATTAGTGATGGAATTTCCTCCCCATTGATACACTCATGGCCCTCACTACAAGTCGATAGGCTCAAGAGTTTGGAAAGATGAACTTGAGTTCATGTGGCCCGTCAGTCTAAGGGAACCTATTAAGTGGCATCTGGGTCCAATACATCATAATGTGGAATCAATATTATGTTATTCTAAATCATTACTCTTTGGAGAAAATATTCAAGATATTAGGAATAGTTGGGAATTGTTCATAAGCCATATTTGTGCATTGCAAACCTAGGTTCAGGGTAAAATCCATGTATCCAAAAAATTAACTATTATTCCAAGATTTCATATTATAGTTGACATTATTTCACCATTGGGTGATTTTTATGTTGTGTGGGGTTGTTGATTTTATTCTGACTAATATTTTATTACATATATGGAACAATTATATGAGGGCAAGGATTGTTGTTACATGAATCATATTAGGCACCTAGAATTCCCATGTCATCTATACTGCCATTCCATATAGGTGCATTTCATTTCATTAAATTTATAAATATTATTGTGATTGTTGAGTAATGCTGTTATAGTTACATTATTCTTGTATTATTTTTGGATGTGGTTGGGTGATTGTCTTTCTCAATTCATGAGGGGTATGTGCCCTTATGGGTTGAGATGATTAATTGACTAAGTCAATCCATTTTGATATATATAAATTAGTTTCATATTAATTTATGTTGTCTATGGGAACTAATTCAATGGGAATGGCCCTCGATCATAAAGAAAATTATTATATCTTTAAATATTTGGTTTCACATCCTTATTAATCCCTATCATGTTTGTTAAAGATAAAGGGGAAACCATGAAAATTAATGTAATAATCAATAATTCATATACTTGAGAATGTACTATTACCTAGTCATCTAAAATGGTAGTTCGAGTAGTATACCTTTGGTAATGATGTTTTCCTAATTTAGATTCTTCTTGGGGTGATATCTATATACTTCTATGCTTGATCTGAGTCATGTTATTGGGAATTGTAGACCAGTTCCACCATGATGTCCTCATTTTGTATGCAATGAAGGTGGAGATGATAATTCTATTGATGTGGTGGGACCTAATCTACCTATTGTACCTCCAGAAGTGCCACATGAGGCTCCACATTCTGTAAATAATCTGAAAACTTCTTCCCATGTTGTTATTGATTCCTACTTTTGATGTTGTCCGTCCACAATTCACTATTTCTTGCACCTACGATGGATGATCTAACTCACGAGTTCCATTGAAAACACCCTCCTACCATATTGGGGGATGGTGTTCCATTGGAAGTTTATTTTTGAATATAGGCCACCTTATCTATCTTTGACCATACCAAGACATCTCCCAATCAGAGGTTGGAACGTTCTATTTACATGTTATGTGATTCATCCAAGCAATGGTGGAATGTGATTACCTGGGATGGTCACCATTAGGGCATGTTATTGGTTGATTTCTAGTCTTCATTCTATGATTATTTTCTTCCATTTATATTGAGATGTGATATAACTATAGAGTTCATTCCCCAATAGTATGTTTCTTTGACAATAATAGAATATTCAGTGTGCTTCATAGAGTTTCAACATTTTTCACCACTTCTAGATAGGGATGATATTTCACATGAAAGATGCTTAGAGGATGTAATTTATTACACCATTCATATGTAGGTGAGTGTATTTCTCCATTATAAAATTTAAAAAATAATCAATCAGGATATTATCATTGAGCGTATCCTGAGTTATATCGATAGCATTTAGCATAGAGAACCAGTGCCATGTTTGGACCGTAGTTCTTCTGATGTAATGAAGTGTTCTCTTGAGGTTTCTCGTCAGGGAAATGAAAACCAATGTAACAAATTTTAGAACTCCATTTTGTGTCATCAGTGTGGATGATAGGATCACCTGAAGCCTCAGTGTGATATATAACCCCTAGAATGTTAATATTTCACTTGTATGTCAAACATTTAGACGTTATGTAAGGAATTTACACTACTTTATATTGGAAGAGAATCTTCCCCAGCTCCCCCAATAAGAGTGGTTTCATTTGTGTCTCATAAGTAGGGGAGTTGGAATACCACCCGTAGGTTTTTCCTAGGAGGAGGTCATGGTTGTGGATTCTAGACCATGATCAGCCGAAGTGCCAACAGAGCAATTATGATCATGGTTGTATAGATTGTGTACATGGTCATGGTTTTGGCCAAATTCATGAACTATAGTTGATACCCAAGAGTCAGGATGAGGGACCATCGATATAACGATGTACTATTCTAGGGGAATCTAATATAATATATAATTTATTCTATATAGGTTATTTTAACAATTTTATCTCTATATCAATCTTGGATTGTATCAGACTAGAGATACCATTTAATATGAAGCAATGAACCTAGAAATGAAATTAGGGGTATGAGAATAGGGAATATACTTGTTAGGGACCGTCCCCTTGAGTTACAAAGTGTGACATTCTGTTGGGACCTCATTTTTCATGAGGATATGTGATTTGATGACAATATTGGGATGAATTTGTTTTTTCTGTAATATTGTAATATACACTATTATTGTGGCAGTGTATCATTTATATAACCCATGTGAAATAGTTATCAAGATAATTTTGAATGGTATGTCATGGATTCTATAGCGATACCGGTGCATCATTGTCTAGGTGGAGTGGTCACCCAAATTGAAAATCTCATCATGGAGGAGCAGGGTTTATGAAATGCAAATTTCCCTCTAGTAGCAGATCTTTTAAGGGATTTTTCAATAGGTTTTTATATATTACCTCCTAAGGGACATTTAGAGTTTACAATCAATATTATTCCAAGAGAATCACTCATTTCCATTCCTCCTAATAAGATGGAACATATAGAGCATGAGGATATCAAGTTGCAGTAAGAGGATTTAGAGGCCAATGTCTTTATACGACCTAGTACATCCTCTTGGAGTTCTCCCATACTTTTTACCGAGAATGCATATGGAACCTTAAGTTTATGCTTGGAATATAGACAGTTGAACTAGCTTATAGTCAATAATCTGTATCCACTACTTCAAATAAAAAATTTGTTTACCTAGATCAGAGGAACTAGGGTTTTCTCTATGATCGACTTGTGATCGGGTTATCATGATGTGTGAGTCAGACCTCCAAACATACCTCATATAACTTTTGATAGAAGTTATGGAATTCAGGAAGAACATTTTATGTTGTTATATCATCCCATTACATCCATCATTTTCATGGATTTAATGAATGGAAATTTCCATCACCATCTCATTTATTTTGTTGTGTTCTTTGTTGATGACATCTTGGTGTGTTCTTATACTTGTAGTGACCGTGAAAATAATCTTGAGATCATTCCAAGTACCTTGAGTGAGAGTCATCATTATTCCAAGCTTACTAAGTGCCACTTTTGGAACAAAAAAGTACATTTATTGGGTCATATCATATCAGAATTTGGAGTATCTGTTGACCCTAAATAATAAAGTGTTGTAGTTTCCTAGGAGAAACTGATGAATCTGTTTGATATATAGAGTTTCTTGGTGAGGGATGGATATTGCAGGCATTTCATAAAACACTTCTCAGACCATTCTTCATGTCTCACTGGTCTAATAAAGAAGGTTTTCATGATCCTATGGTCTGAAGTGTGCGAGAAATTATTTCAGGAATGGAATGAGAGGCTTGTCCTGACACTAATTCTAATTCATATAGATCCAGGTGTAGGTTATACCATCTTCCGTGGCAAATATGGTATCAATATAGGATAATTGATGATTCATAAGGACACATTCATTACAAATGGATCTTGATAGTTGAGGGATCATGAGAGAAACTACCTGATACATGACCTTTATAAATCATCAATTGACAGTGACATACATTTCTAGATACACTATCTATTTGGTGAGCACTCTATGGTGTACATGGACTACAATATAATCAAATATATCATTACCTAGTGGGACTTGAACATCAGATAGTTGATATGGGTTGAATACCTACAATCCATTTAATTTGATATTTCCTATATGCATTGGGAGGAAAATGAAGTTGCCTATGTGCTGATTCAGAATACTCAAACACATTCCATATGAGAAGCTAGTGATTAATTGAAGTTAATGGACATCTTTTCTGAGAAGTATTTAATGTTTCATGATATTAAAGAGTATTCCTACCTTTTATTATTTATAGTTACCTCTTCTCTCTTTGAAAATGTTTTGTTATGATGATTTTAATATCTTAAGAGATTGGTTATCTGTGATAGTATATCACGTGATAACCCAACCCTGGATTGGTCTATGGATAAAGACAAAATCATACATATTCATGAACATGTCTGGGTCCCTAAAAATATGAGAGATGATTTAATGAATGTGTCCCATGCTTATAAGTTGTAAATTTATCTTGTAATATCTAAAATGTATAAGGATATGTGAGACATGTATTGGTGGCGTAGGATAAAATTTCATATTTCAGGCTTTATCAATAGATTTTCCACATATCTGTAGGTGAATACAGAGCACCGGAGACCTGTAGGCTTGTTACAACCACTTCCAATACTAGAATTGAAAATTTATGATATTTATAAGGAATTTATAGTTGGTCTTCCTTGGTCATAGATATGTATTAATGTTTTATGGGTAGCTGTAGATTTACTAATGAAATAATCCAACTTCATTCCTATTCAGAAGAGTTTCTATATTGAATGGCTATGAATATTATATTGTTGTAATATTATAAGACTACACATAGTACCATGTACTATTGTTTCAAATAGAAATGTTCATTTCAAATCCTGATTCGGGTAGGGTTGCAAAAGGGTAGGGAACACATGTGATTCTATGTACAACAATTCACCCTCAGACAGATGGATAATCGGAATTGAATATAAAAGTTCTAGAGGATATGCTCTGAGCATGCGTCCTTGATTTTAGGGGTTCTTTGGAGAACTATATGTATCTCATGGAGTTCACCTATGATAATATTTTCCGAAAAAGGATTTAGATTGATAATTTTGAGGCGTTATGTGGTTAGTCGTTCCAAATCCACATGTTCTTAGTATAGGTGGGTAAGGCAGCCCTAAAGGGTCCTCATCTTGTTCAGGAGACATAAGATTAGGTTTTCCTAATCAGAAATCGCAAGGATACTACTCCGTGTATATAGAAATATTATACTGATCACCAACAATGACATATATAGTTTGAGGTTATGGATCATGTTTTCCTTTGGGTATCATCTAGTATAGGGATTATATGGTTATAGAAGAAAGGGATATTTTCACCACATTTTGTAGGGTTGTTCAAGATTCTCAAGAATGTTGGGCCATAATCCTATCATTTTCTATTACCTCATAGGTGACATGAAATTAATGAAATCTTACATGTTTCATAGCTTCTCCATTATCATTCTGACACATGACATACCGTTGATCCATGGGAATTTCAGTTAGATGATGATGCTTCCTTTCTGGAGTATCCAATACCCATCGTTGACCAGATCACAGAGCCACTACGAGGCAGTGTTGTCCCTCTAGTATGGGTACTATCATATAAAGGCCATGTGAAGGATGAAATATGGGAGAGAGAAGCTGACATAAATTCCCAATGGAATGATTTTTTTTCATAGATAGTGTTCCTCCACCCTTGTTAAGTGAAATCATAGATGAGTTATTTTTAGTGGGGAAGACTGTAAGAACCAATTTTTTCACTCAAGAATGAATCCTTTAAATTTGTTTCCAGTTATTTATTTTGGACCTATTATGGAATAATAATGATTAATTTAAGGTTTAGTGGGTTTTGGGGGTTCATCGATGTCTGTATCACAATATTTTTTTTGGAAAACATGGCATGGTTCATGGATTGTAGTATACCGTGCCCGAAGACCGCACAGGTAAGATCAAACTGTGCGGGTGGTTCCTTTTCAGGAGCTATACCAAATGACTGGGGCGTTTTTTCATTAACCATTTATCATAAAAATGTGGGTGCCCTTTATTTCTAGGTACTCATTCGTGGTTTTCACAACTTTTGTCAAACTGTGTGGACAAAACGTACAAAGGTTATTTTATGGGTAATTTTACTATTTATTCCTTACTGATATAATTAAGCCACATTTTCCTTCAAATATGAAATCTTGTGAGATTAACTTTTTATATCCCATTTTGGATCTCATTAAAGTCATATTTTTTGGATTGTATGATATCCTTCATCCAGGACACAATCAAGCTTCCATTCATTATGTTGGATGTGTGATGGTATGTAATCGGGTCCATTTAATCCATTATTCGCTTTCATCATGATCACAAGAAATGCATTAAGGTATGAGTGTTTCCCCACAATAATAGATATAATCCATTCTAAGTTAAATAATATGTCAATATCAGAGGAGAGAGTTGTACAACCGTAAGGTGGGTGGTCTAAAACTCACCCCCCATGTTTTATAATTGTCTTATTTCGCCCACTGATTTCATTGGTTTTTGTTTATTTATTTTATATTCCATTATTATAAACATTAGAACCATATGATTATTCTCTTTCCAAAAATGTTAATGGTTGTTTGTGGTCATTACCAAAACTCAATCCATCACATGTAGATTTTATTCTATATTTGGATTTTTGTATTGGAGACATTTCAGCTGTCATATGAGTGTAACATGGATTTAACATTCTAAGGGAATGCTTTTCCATCATAAAATGGTTTTTTAAAGATAGTAATCACATAATGGAACGTACTATGTATTCTCATCACTTTCCCTGCCTATGGAAAGTGCTTCAATTTTATAATTAAACGTGAAATTGTAATTTGGAAAGTATACTAACTATATGATTTGGCGTAAAATGAAAATGAATTATTGGTTGAATGTATGAAGAACACCTTACCTAAGTAATAGAAATTAGAAAAATAAACCTTGACTATTTAATATGATCAAATGGATTAAAGGGTTGAATGTTACTTGGAATTATTACACTAATGAAATGAAAGGCTAGAACCAAATGGACTTATTGATAAATTTTGAATTGATAAAAGGGTTAAAGCCTACAAGGAATTATCACACTAATGAAAGTAAATGATTGAATCTAATGGAATATAATATGAGTTAATTATAAAATTGGGGTATCTTAAATCAAGATCGCCTTGTTTTTTTATCAAGGAATTCCCTGACCACTCGGGAACCCCATTCTGATTTGAGGATATTGCTTTCATTGGTTGAAACCCTTATAGAACCAGTTCCTTCTCTATTCTTGGATTACCAGTATGACACCTTAGGATCCCACACATTGTACTAAAGTATTATTTTGGTAAACTTCTTGGATCCCCCATTGAAAAGTTGGTTCCATGGTTAAATCCCATCGAGACCAGAGATTGGTTAGCCCCATTTTAAGAAGGATGGACTTATTGGTATTGAAAATCATCTGATTGGGGAAATCCTTGGAATATGATCCATGGATTAAACTATTACCCGTATCCTAGAAATAATTATTACTGAGTTGGAAACCCTTGAGTTCAATATTTTATTAGTTATTAGTTTGGAACTACATTATTAAATATCATTATATGTTTCCTTGTTATATCTTCGAACCATCACTATTTCTTACATTTGGATTATTTATAAATTAATATTTAAAAAATAATGAATTCATTCAATTTTCAGACACCAACCGAGGGATGAAGTAGGTATTTTGGTATTTGGTAACATTGTACTGATTTATATTATATATGCATCCTTGTAGATTGTAGATTCCATTACACATGCCAAACGTTATAGGCACCATTGGTGGTAGACCATTGAGATTTATCTCACACCTGATCTAGGTTTCATTTGGTACCCAAATTAGATTATAAGAATGCATTTTTTGATAAATAGATAATATATGGCTTCAAACACTTGATTAATTTTTGTTTATGATGGTGTTTAATAGAAAATTACCGATAAAGAGTTATGGATTATCGTGATATTATTTAGAATTTATTTATACTTATGTGGTACATATTATTCCTACTGTATTGTAACCAAGTTTTCTATTTTTTTTGAAATGACATATCATCATAAGTTATTCTAGTTGTTTTAGTTAATATAATTGTTGTATTTATTACTTATGAACCTTCTATTTACATATATTTCTCTGACTATTTACCTAATTTTATATTTATTCCCTGTGCTAAACTCAAGTAGTGATGGAATAGTCTCCCCATAGACTCACCTTATTCCCTCATTTCTAGTCGAAAACTTATGGAATTTGAGTAGATGGTCCAAATGTCTTGTGGCCCACTATGGTTTGGGAACATATTAAGTGAAATTCAGTTCTAGGAAGCCACATTTTTGGATATAGCCTCATCTGTGGGAAATCTGATATGAATTTATTGGAAAAAAATAATCCAATATTGGCACACATTACCAATGTTCTAGTGGTGGTGGAAATGGAAAAAAAATTGGATGAAGAGGTGGTTCTGACCCGGAGGGATGATAGTATAAAACAAGAGATTCTCTATGAAATAAGACCAAAATTTTGATAAGAATGTAATTTTTTCCACCTTGTTTCCTAATGCAATAGATCCAAGGTTTGTAGTCTTTGTAACATGTTGGGGCACGATGAGTATTCTTGTAGGAGAACCTCTGAGGGAGGGAAGAGGAATGTGTTCTACTCTAATATAATAGACCCTGGACAGACTTCTCATGTGAAGGATTATGATAATATTGATGATGTCCCCCAAGTATCATAGGATGACAAGGAGTGCAATATATTCACTTTTGGGATTATAACATAAATGGAAATGTGGCTTCCCTTTCAGGGATTGTGAAAATTTAGACTATATCCAAATCCTTTAACATTTTATAGTTTGAAATAAGTCAAAAATAATGTTGACATGAATGTCCCATTTATTATATTTTATGTGGCTCCTCACTAACACATACAAGTGCACGATTATGGATATGACATGGGAGATGATGATGCCCCTGATAGTAAGGTGCTTGTGTTGGTTAATGAGGATGAGTTCATCTTACATGATGTCAGAATGATCCATTATTCACATGATATAGGTGATGCCCATCCTTCAAAATAGATTTGTGATTTGTGGGATGATGGTCCCTCTCTTACTGTGGACCACTATAATCTATCTCATATCATTCCAACTATTGATGACTATATATAATGCATAATTATGGTGGGTAGTAGGAGGATAGTCATCCTATCCATCCAACCGAGGCGGGTTCCATATCCCTTATGATATATATCTCTTTGGTTATGGATGCATTGAAGGATCACCGATATCTAGATTCACTGCTTGAAGCCCGGAAATCACAATATGAGTGAGTGGTTTCTCATTGAATGGAAGGGATATTTTCATAGGTTCCTCCTAGAAAACCAGTCTATAGAATATTTCCTCAAGACACAATCATGAGAAATGATCATTATACTAACAAAATTATTCCTCTCAGTCAAATGTTATGGGTTAAAGGTAGTGATTTATCCCAACATGAGGCCCCTTAAAATTCTCCAAGGATGTTTGGTGAGAGAGTTGATACTAAGTACCCTATGGAAATGACAAAGGGAAGAGTAAAACGAATAGACTGAATACCATGAAGAATGTGGTCCCATACAGTAGAGGCAATTCAATTGATAATAAATAAAGATATTCTTTTCAAATTTCCATGTGTTTTTGAATCCTCCAATGGTCAAATTTTTCAGGCACATTATTATGACCAAAAATTCATTATCAATTTATATTAACGAACAAAAAATGAGTATTTAGAATTTTAAGGCTTTAAAATTTTCCTAAATTGGAAACTCACGTAGCACACAATATGTGAATGAATATGGAGTTGTTGATAATTGGATTCTCAAGAAGAAGAGTGTTCAAATTTGATCCTACACTAACCACCATAGAAGTTTCGTGACTGAGATGATAATTCAAGGTGTGGTCCTATCATTTTATTTTTATTATGCATGTAACACCAATATAAAATAAAGGGATATGGGGTAGGAAAAGATTAGAATATATGAGAAAACTCCCCACAGTTGAATGGCTCTAGGTGACATTAATAATGTTCTTCAACCTGAGGAGAAAACTAGTAGTAACTTCAATAGATCTAGTACCTCTAATTTATCTCCATTAATTGAAAAATATATGATGTATGAGGTTCCCACTATGGTGGGTGATTAAACATAGAGAAGTTTCACCATTAGCAAGAGACAATATAGTAAATGTAACAGATTCTTGGTCTGTATTGATGAAGGGAATGAACCCTTGAATATTTTGGTCCTCATCTTAACAAAGTTCCACTCTGACCATAATCCTATTTTGGATGTCATCTACACATGAAATCTAAGGTATTCTCCCTTTCCTTGTATATATAATATCTAGTGTATTGTATTTTTTGGATGCAGAAAGATCATTTTAAATGCATGGAATGATTATTTTTTCTCTTCAGAAATCTCAAGAAATCTATAAACATTGTTAGTTATTGGAAAATTTCATCCTTACCAAACCTGTAAAATGAAATCCAAGATACTAAACCTTGAATTATTCAATTCCAAAATAATAATAATCCAGTAGTATTCTCCCTCCACAAATGAGATAAAGGCTCTATCTAATCATAATGACCTTATGAATCTTTAAGAAAGTCTAGAAAGAAGTTATTACGATGTCATATTTCTACAAGAGGGCATTATAAACTTTTTTTTTCACATCCTATATGTAGATAAAAATATCCAAAAAGTTTTACTTGTCTTAAATATTATGGAGTTATTTTCAAATCAGAGCTTCAGATCTCAGCTTTTGTGGTTAGATACATTGAATGATTACACTCAGGTGAAGATGGGGAAATACCTCACAAAAAGAATGGAAATATTTCTCATTCGAATGATGATCAACATAGAAGGATTCAAGTTGAGATCTGAAGCTCTGATTTGTGATGCTTAAGAGGGATGGAATTTTTAAATCATTCATCAGTCTTTTCAACATAATCGTCATGTGTGGTAGGATTTTTATTCTCATAAATGCATCCCCTAAAAGCTACTTTCTATGATCAAGAGGTGTTAGGAAAGGGGATCCTCTAACTTGATTGCTCTATTCCATGAATAAAGACTATTTTTTGTCTGTATGAATTATTTAGTTCAGGATAGACTTTATAATAAACTGAATGCTAGAAGGAACCTTTTTTCAATATCGCATGTGCATTATGATAACGAAATCCTCATTTTTTGACAGTTTGATAAGGTTACTAGTTCTTGTGTCCAAAAGATCATTTCTAACTATGATACTCTTTATAGGCCATGTTATAAGATGGAAAAAGTTCTCTATGGTTTTTAGAAAATGTATGACTATAATAAAAAAAATTCAGGATGCATGGAGTTAAGAAAGGGGACCACCCCTTAAACTACCAAGGGGTGACCTTATTTTGATGATGGTTGAAAAGAAATTATCTTTAAAACATAATTTATATTCTTATTTCCAAGATGACAACCAAGAGAAGGAAAAAAATGTCTTAGGAAGAGAGGTTATGAATTTTCAACTTATTGTTCTTGTCAATGTTTGTATATGAATTATCCATTTTTAGATAGCCACGAAACATCATCAACGAGATAAAAGAATTGATTATGATATTTATATAGAACAGATGTATTTACGAGGGTAAGATCATTATTGTGGATTGAAAAGAGTGCATTAATGTATTTAACATGGTGGAATGTGAATTAAATACCCTAAAATCTGTAAGGATTATCTTCTCTGCAAATTCACTGTGAATTTATTAAAATCTAGAGACATTTCGGTAGAGTTCATACTCTATATATTTCTTGTAAATATGAAAATGGTCATTCCATTCATGTTTTATCTTCCATATAGCTAGCACATTGGATCTATTATCAAAGAATTAGGTGATTCTTGAAATGTATGTTATGTAAATAGTTCATTCTGAATGTTTGGTCTACACCCTAGCATAGAAGAAGACACAATGAAGTGATGAATGATCCACCACACATGAAGAAACTTACAATTTATGATTCCATTTCAACTACTGATTTTCATCGGATAATCCCCAATGATATCAATCTGTAAATTTAGAGTAACATATATCTGGATGTTGACACCTTATCATGGACTCCCCATTTCAATAGACAATTTACTACTAAAGATTTATATAGGCATATGTGATGTGAGTCCTCAATCACACCTCTATATAGTTAAAGCATTTCAAATTCTCCAATGTTTCCCCATCATGATACATACAAATATGGAGGTTGTAGAAAGGAATGATACATGTGTAGAGCTTATTACATTAATTGGGATTTAATCTAGCCTCTACATGCTACATCAGTTTCTAGGTTGAGGAATCTATTACACATGTATTCTTCCATTTCCACTTTTCTTGTGGGTTATGGTCACACTTGTAGACTATTTTTTCATTCAATAAGATATGAGTGGGTTTCCTTCTCTCATGTATATTGAAAAATGATAAAAAATGAGTAAATAGGTTGGGTCTATCATTTTTGTGGCAGTCATTGTTTTCATCAAGTACATCTAGTGCACAAGAAATTCCATGGTATTTGAGGCTCCGAAGCCTTCCATGTAATTATGAATATGAGATGTGCATTGTGAGGACTTAACAACCTCCAATCTACATAAATGCACAATGTAAAATGAGTTTTCCAAATTGATTATTTTGAATATATTTGGTTTTAAAGGGAGAATAAATAAACCTTTAGTTCTTATATCCATTAGACAGATTCCACGGATTACAATACGGATGGATGTCACTATGGATGGAAATCTTCAGGTGCCCCAAGACCATTAGGATATAGTGGTGTGTTATGTACCCATCAGGGTTTATTTAAAGGATGGTTTTACCACTACCAAGTAAATAAAATTATATTTTATGCAGTGTTATGTGCTAAGAGAAAAGCAATAAAATATGTTTATCATCAGGGATAATGGCATCTTTAGTAGGAACTAACTCCAGCACCATGGTCCACATTGACAAGACTCATTTTGGATCGACAGAATGGAAAAATCTCCCTTCTTGGATTCAATGCATTGATATGATTGAGAAAATTCCATGTGATGTCACCCACATCTACATAAAGGCCAATAAGTTTTATATTTCCTTTCCAAGAGAAATTTTTTAGACTTCTTTAAGAAGTTATTTTATCATTCCAATTTTTTTTCTAGTTTTTTTAAATTTGGACGTGTGTGGTAAATTTTATTCTAATATTTACAAACCACCTTCTTGTTATACATTCTCTAATAATTTATAACTTTTTTTAGAAATGGGCTTGCCCCGCTCCGAAATCTTTTTAACTGAAATCATCGTAAATAATATTTTGATATTTACTATTATTAAATAGATTATAATTTTATAATTACTAGGTTAAAATTTTTCAAAAAAAAAATATTTATTAGCATAAAGGATAAATTAATAAGATAAAAACTATTTAATACATTAATAGTTAAAATAGTATACACTGATAATATTGATTTAATGTGATGAAAACAACTTAAATAAATATAGGAAATTTAATGGTAACGGCACTCATATAATGATATGTTCATCAATATAATTCTTCTCAATTTTTGTGAGAATTTTTATAAGGTGACTTATATTTTTAAAAATGTTATGGGTATTTTAAAATATTCAATCCTTTGTCACTTTTAAATGTTTCCTATCACTATCCCGTCAATACCGGTCCTATAATTAATTCTCTTTATTAATATATGTATTTATATTTCACTTAAATCCCCTCTTTTTTTATTAAAATCAAATAAAATTGGTTTTCCATAGGACCTCCATTTTCAAGAGATCCTATAAAGAAATATCACAGTGATCAATAAGATAAATAATTTTTACATAACTTCATTCCCTATGATAATACCTTTAAAAATATATTTTTCTCATATCCATATGTTAACATTAGAATTGTTTATTTACCTTATTTTATCATGTTATGTTAATAACAATTAACCACCTTATATTATATTTTTATGAAAAATGAATACCCAATTGAAGAATATTTACAGGAAACCACATCAACAATATAATGTGTTTAAATTTAATCTCTGTAATTCCCCAACCCTAGTTACCCAGAGTGGGTGCATTATTACATAACATTGGCATGATCACAAACGATCATGTCTCGGAAGAACGATTAGTTTAGTATCCTTGGAAGTACTAGATACATTTTTAAGGTTTACATGACATCATAAAATGAACAACAAAACAAAATTGTTTCCACTGACAACAATAAGATCCCATAGACTATCCCTGCAAGCCAGTCATAATATATTTTTTCGTATCCTGGGAAAATTAAAACATAAAAATGGGTGAGCTTAGATGTTCAGTAAGGATAACAATATAACAGAAACATTCATAAATAAATGTAAACATTAAAGTCAATGCATAGAACTAAATCAAAATAATTTTCTACATAGACTTCATCATAATATGAAAAATATAATTCAAAATAATTCCATTTACATAGTCACACGGATATTCTACTAGTCGAATAATCAAATGCAATATCAATATGCACTTTCATAATGATGGAATGCATAATGAAAGACATTCATAACCACATAGTCAAGGCCTTCGGCCAAGACTATAAATAAGATTTTTTCAAGGCCTTTTACAAATACACTAGTCTGTCTAATTAGACCTACCGATGCATCAAGGAGTTATAGTGGGCTCCACCTGTTAATTACTATGTCCAATGTATTCCTCATATGAAACAGTTTAAGAATAACATAAAAATTCGTATTAAAACTGGCATACAAAATGTCAATACTTTATCCATAATACATTAATGGTAAGAAATAACACATCCATAGTCAAACATATCACAAAAACTTCAATACAATATGGAATTTTTTCATCATAATAAATCAACGTCAAACAAACTTAAAATTTATCAAAGGATGTTGACATTGAAGAAATCAAATCCTTTTTAGTGAAATATTTCTTTTTATTCTAAAATAATTTAAAAGTCATGTAATTATATAAGAACACTTTTATATTTGTAAATATTCTTATAAACTTGTAATGGATGCTTTGACGATGTTATAACAGTGAAAAATGGTTGCACTTGCTGTATAAGTTAAACAAACATTCTTACATTAATTTTTTCGAAAAGGTCATAAAGTACATTTCTTGAAAAACCACGAAAATATTCATTTCAAAACAGATAAGGTAAAATAATGGTATAGATGAATTTAACCCAGAGTCTAGTAAATATTAAAAATGTTTTGGAATCCATTTTTAAGAAACATGGATGTGTATGATAAGGAGGTCCCAGTAGATACATACCTAAAAACAACCTCGGATAATACAAGGATTGTGAAATTAACCCTTACCTTGTACTTTTCCTTGGTCGAGGGTAGGTTAAACTCATGTATAATTTTGAAATAATTGTTATTAAATTATTCAATAATCATATGGATTAATTTGATATCGTATATGTTCTTTTAACATTGATTTGTTAATAATATCTTAGTATTATCGTCGTTTTGAGTGTTCACTGATTCATTTTCCTTTATAAGATTTGTTACATAAGTAATGTTTGTTATGGATAAGATGTATCTTATTAATATTCAGAATGATATCAAGTATTTAAAAATTATTTTTAATGATATAATGAAAATTATTCTTAATTGGATACAATGGAGAATAAATCTCATCGCGTTCGGGGAGACGGTAATCCGTACGTACGCACGAATGACAATATCATTCTTTTGACATTAAAATAAAATATAATTGGATTTTATATCATTTATACAGAATCATTATAATGTTTTATTTATTTTTTAAATCAATTACACATCATTATTATATCAATTCAAAAAATAATGTTTTGAATAATAATTACACAACAACTTGGAGAGGGCAACCCGTACGTACGCACGTATGGTGACTTGTCATTCATTGGATGGATAGAATAAAGAATATTGTTGTACCATATTTATAATAACATCAATGTATATAAAATATACTAGATTTATTATTTTATAATGGAAACAACAAATAACAATGAAGAGGAAGAAGAAAGGAACTTGAAAGAGGTGGTGAAATATTTACCTCTTCTTCGAGTTCTTTTTTTGGATTTGATCAAAAGGGATCCTTAGGTTGGATTTTTGTCTAAAAAGGCCTCTAAGATGATGGAAGGAATTTTTACAGGTAATTTGGGTAGGGTTTGGCCGAGCCAAATGGATTAGAAGGTGTGAATTAGAGATAAGGGGGAGGGCCCTTTTATAATAGGGGTGAGGGGAATCTTAGGAAAAGCTAGAAATATTATTTTATAAGAAAATCAGTTTCGGTTTCTAATGACTCCAAAATAAATTATTTAAGAGATAAGGTGGGTATTGGTTGCAAAACACTCAAACAATATGTTTTAGAAATTTTTTTCACTATATTAACTTTATCTTTTAGATTTATCTCTTAGTTAAATAGTCTGACATTTACCATGTCTCTTTGTATGTTTACATTATATGGTTAATAAACATACTATAAACATCCAAGTGAACCCCCAGTGTTTTATCAATGATACAACTATCATTATATAAGTATTTTGAAAAAACCTTATATTTTTAGGAATATAATATCAATTAATAATATAATATTTGTTTTAAAAACACATTTATGTCAATTTTGACAATATTTAGTATTTTGTTTTTCCTAATTTCTTAACAGCATAATTAAATAGAAAAAAATTCATCTAACCAACCCTAACATGTAATATTAACCTATAAAATTAGTTTAATTCATAAAAAGTCTCAAATTACATTTATTTGGATATTAATAATATAAATTATTTTAAAATTTCATTAATTAGATAATTACTCCATCATCATTGTGTAAAAATAACTTTAATTATTTAATGTCTAAAAATTAAAATTAAAATACCATTATGTAGGAAATATTTTTATCCTTCTAATGAATATTTATAGTAGAATTTATATTATGTGTAACTCAATATTAAAAATGTTTTAGTTATTAAACTTTTAATTTAACACTTTTAACTCTTCATTGAATTTAATAATAATAAATGTCCTAATATAATCCATGTGGACTTAAAGGATCATATTTTATTCCTAAGGTCATTTTTGGTCTAATTAAATCTATCCAATACAATTAGAACATGTGTTAGGGTAATAATAATATAATTTTACCCATAATTACCCTATTTACTTTTAACCGTGGTAAATAAATGTAAAAAGTTACTATTTACAAAAATTATTTTCATCTTATTGAACTACATTTTACATACTGATATCAACCGTGTCTCTCAAATTTTTGAAATTCAACTCACAGGAGTTTTAAAATTAATTTTTATGTAAATTTTCAAATGATCTTAAGAGGTGGGTAAAAGACGGTGAAAAGTTAAATAAAATTTTATATATCTAATATTATTACAAAATGAATCCAACAAATTAAATTGAACATATATAGGTAATATGTATCTATATTGACATAAAATAAATATAAATAAAATAATTAATTATTTAAAAGAAATTCGATTTTAAACTATAACTCAGTGGTTTTTACTATTCATCAAAAATTGAATGCTTTCAGAAAAATAACCAAAATTCACCCCAAGCTAATTTCGATATTCCGGATTAAAAAATGAAGTCCATTTATAAAGATAAAATTCATAAAATTTCAAAAATTGGGTATTATTATTCATAACGACTAGTTTTATTGGTTGTGGTGTGTTTGAACTCGAAGTTGAATAAAATACACACTACTGTATTATTCAAAGAGAAGCGTACTATATAAGCCTGGGGTGTTACATTCTCCCCTCCATCAAATAATTTTCACTCGAAAGTTCATGAATATTACTACATAAAAAGACTCGGGGTGGTTCTTCATCATAAGTTCCTCAGGTTCCCACATTGCCTCTTCCATCTTATGGTTTCTGTATAGAACTTTTACCAGGAGAGTCATCCAATTTCTCAACACTTGTTCTCTTGTATCGAGAACCTTGATAGGATCTTCACAATAAGAAATATCGTGTTCTAGTTCTAATTTCTCATAGGTGAGTACAGAAGTTGGGTGAGGCATGTATTTTCTCAACAATGATACGTGGAATACATTGTGAACTTTGGAATGACTTGGAAACATTTTCAAATGGTAAGCTACATCCCTAATTCGTTCAAGAATTTTGAAAGGCCCGATGTACCTGGGACTCAATTTTCCCTTCTTACCAAAATGTATAACACCATTCCATAGAGATACCTTCATGAAAACATGATCTCCTACTTGAAATTCCAAATCCTTCATTCGGTTATCAGCATAGACCTTCTACCTACATTGAGATGCTTTGATGTGGTTTTGGATTACCTTCACATTTTCCATCGTTTCCTCCACGAGTTATAGGCCAACAAGTTGTTTTCACCAACATCATCCCAACAGGTTGGTGTGCGACATCTCTTTCTGTATAACGCTTCATATGGTACCATCTGAATACTTCAATGGAATCTATTGTTATAGGAAAATTCTACCAGAGGTAAATATTGATCCCACATACCTTGAAAGTCAAGTGAGAATGATCTCAACATGTCTTTAATGGTTTTAATTGTCCGTTCTGATTGTCCATCAGTTTGGGGGTGGTAGGCAGTGCTTAAACGAAGTTTAGTATCTTTGTTATTCTGAAGTCTTTTGCAGAATCTTGATATAAAATGGGTATATTAGAACTATGAGCGTCATCTGATGATTCTTTTATTAGATCAGATATATTGGGAATGCAAAGTCTCTTCCCAAATTTCAAAATTCCATCTTCATATACAAAGTCACTCAATCATTCATTATTCGCAGCTTTACTATTCTTTTGAAACGCTTCATCATCGGTCTGAGAACTCTTTATTCTTTCTAGTAAATATGGTTTGGAAACCATTTGAAAAAGTATTGATGTTTCACCTCCCATGGTGATTCCCATATCCTTCTTTACTAGATCCATGTATATAGGATGCTTTTAAACTCTCATCTTGTTCAAAACTCCATGATCATTTCTACTGAAAGCATTTTACACCTTATTTTCCTTCCCCAGGTGGTACTGTATAGTGAAATAATAATCCTTGCATAGTTCATGCAATCTCCCTTGCATCATATTGAGTTCTTTCTGTGAGAAAATATACATCAAACTCTTGTGATGAGTATATATCTCACATTTTTCACCATAGAGATAGTGTCTCCATATCTTCAAAGAAAATATTACAGATTCTATCTCAAGATCATGAGTATGATATTTTTTTGATGAATTTTTAGCTGTCGTGATGCTTTGGTAACAACCCTATCATTTTTCATAAGGACACAACCGAGTCCTTTCTTTGAAGAATCGCTATAAATAACAAACTCATCATTCCTTTATTGTAGATTCAAGATAGAAGAATTGACTAATATTGTCTTCAATTCTTCAAAACATTCTTCACACACTTTTTTCCAAACAAATATATTCCCTTTTCATGTGATATTTGTTAATGGGTTAGCCTACCGGGGAACATTCTGGCGAAATGCTGATAATAACATGATAAACCAATTAAACTATATGCCTCAGTTATATTCATTAGTCCTGGACATTCATGTGTTGATGTTGTCTTACAAGGATTAACATAGATTCCATCCTTAGAGAAAATATTGACAAGAAAAGAACTATCCTGAAGCCAGAATTAACACTTGTTAAACATCCCATATAATTTGTGTCTTTTAAGAGTCATCAGGATAATGCGCAATTAATTTTCATGATCTTTATAGATTTTAGAGTATACAAAGATATCATCAATATATACCTCTAAAAATTCATCATGATATTCTTTGAAAACTCTATTCATTAGATCCATGATGATAGAGGTGTATTAGTCAATCGAAAAGGCATTAATGTAAACTCGTAATACCCGTACCTAGTTTGAAATGTTGTTTTCGGAATGTATTCATTCTTCACACACAACTGACGATATATATATCGAAGGTCAATCTTTGAAAACTATTGATCTCCATGAAGTTGGTCGAATAAATCATCAATGCGAGGTAGGAGATACTTGTTCTTTATTGTTATAGATTTGATCTCCCTTCAGTCAAAGCACAATCTCATAGATCCATCATTTTTCTTAAGAAAAAGGACAGGGGATCCCCATGGAAAAACACTAGGGTGAATAAATGCTTTATTACTAAATTCCTCTAGTTGTTTCTTTAGTTCCACTAATTCCACAGTGGCGATTTTATAAGGGGTCTTCGATATGGGCCTCAATCTGGGAATTAAATCAATGGAAAACTCAATTTCTCATTCTGGAGGATGTCCAGGTAAATCTTCTAGAAACACATCATCATATTATTTTACAATTTGTACATCCTCTATTTGAACATTCCTTTCCTCGCCCATAGTTATTTCATCTTCTTCCTCCCCATTAATCGAATTTAGATGAACTATTGGGGGTGGATCTAGATAAGAATTAGGTGGTGATGATTCTACTCTAAACATAAGGCGTTATTTATCATCGTCATCAAAAATAATAACCTCATTCTTCTTACAATAAATTTTTGCAACATGGTCCAAAAGCCAATCCACACCAAGGATTATATCAAATTCAATCGTGGGTATAATGATGAGATCAGAAGATAAAAAACATTCATATGACCAAATGGGGAATGATTCACAAAACATTATTGTAATGATAATTCCCTTAGGAGTTTTTACTGAAAACTCCCTTGTTAAATAAAATTGGAAATATCTAATTTTCTTATTAAATTGGGAATATATAAAATAAAGCGATGATACAGAATCTAAAAATGCATTGAATAAACTTGAGAGAACCATTAAATTACCTGACACTACATCTTTTGGAGCTTCAACCTCAGCAGTAGTGATAGAATAATCCTGGCCTTGATATCATGGCCTCTTCTGAGGTACGATTCCCTAACGCATAGGAAATTTATTTGCAAAATGCCCCCTTTCTCTACAATTGTAGCATTCAACATCGATAACCTATTTCTTCCCCTTGCAATCACGAGCATGGTGTCCTTTTTCATCACACATGTAACAGACTCCCATTCTCTTTAGGAAAGTACCAGGGTGTTTCTCCCCATATTTACTATAGTATGGATATTCATATCTTCCCTTCTTCCCATTATTTCCATTTCCAGAGTGTTTAGTAGATACCTTCTTCTCTTTCTTTTCATTAAAGTCATAAGACCTAGAGAATTCTATTTTTTTCTTGATAGCACATGAGACAATATATTGGTATTATGAAATTGATTGTGATACTAATTTTCAATGGAGAAATGGTTTTAACCCGTCAATGAAACTATCAATCTTACTTTTTGGGTTACGTATATAATCTGCAGCATGCCATGCTAACATTGTAAAGTTAGATTCATACTTCATGACATTCTCATCCTTCTTTTTCCTCAGACTCAGAAATTTCATTTCCATATCTTCTCGATGGACATGAGTAATGTATTTTTCTAAGAAAATTTCATTAAACTCCATCCATTCCATATTTGATACTTTATCATATTGCTTTGTTTTTTGAATCAATGACCACAATTGATCAGCATCTCCAGTGAGGTGGTAAACTACCATGACAACTTTTTCCCTTTCTCTACTCCCCAAGGCAGGGAATATTTTCTCTAAGAAATTTATTCATTGCTTAGCTACTTCTGGATATGTACCCCCATTGAATGATGGTGGTTGTTTCCTTATAAAGTGATCTAACATTGATCCTACACACTACGGATCAGGGTGCTCCATATGAGTAAGGTTATTATTCCTAACCTTAGTGAGTTATCCCAGTATGGTGATTAGATGATCAAAACTTATTGCATCACTAGCTCCACTATAATTATATTGAGTAGGATGGAAATACCTACATGGAGTGCGTGCATTGATATTTTTCCATTCCATCCACTAGGCACCATTTCTATACAATGGAATAAAATATATTAGTTTATGAATCAAAATATATAATTCCAAACTTGTAAAATAGTTAACATAAAATGAACAGTTTATGGATACAATCCATAAATATAATAATTTTTTCTTTGATGAATTATATACTCATAAACAATTCATAAGGGTTTGTAATGAAAATGAGAATTATCCTAAGCATATCCACTGGGAGTGTCGTAACCAAGAGTGCAGTAAGGCTCGTTGTCGTGCACCAGTTCCCATTCGAGTCTAGCTTGAAGTGGTGTTTTCTGGTTTAACCCCTAGGAACATCTGTGCTAGAGCCACCCCTACCTGCTCGTATCCATAAAGGGATTTATTTCATGTAAATCTCACAAAATCACTGTAATACCAAAATTCAAGGAAGTTCTTCTATACTAATACTCAAAATCTATCATAAGGCTATGTGCTCTTAGAGAGTTTATCTAAATCTAGATCCCAAAAATTGTACAGAACATTCTCTGATACCAACTATAATGCCCCGACTAGAGTTACCCAGAGTTGGTTCATTATTACATAACATTGGCATGATCACAAAAGATAATGTCTCAAAAGACAGATCAGTTTAGTAGACATGGAAGTACTATATACATTAATAATGTTTACATTACATCATAAAATGGAAAACTACAACAATATTATTTCCATGTAAAACATTGAGATCCCATAGAATATCCCTGCAGTCCAGTCATTGTATACTATTTCACATCTTGGGAAAAATAAAACATAAAAAGATGTGATCTTAGATGCTCAGTAAGGATACCAATATAGCAAAAACATTCATAAATAAGAATAAAAATTTAAGGCAATTTATAGAATTAAAACAAAAGCCTTTTCAACATAAAATTCATCATAATATAGAAAATATAAATTAAAATAATTCCATTTACCAAGACACATGGATATTCTACTAGTCAAATAATCACACACAATATCAATATCCACATTCATAATAATGAAATGCATAATTCCAGACTTTCATAACCACACAGTCAAGGCCTTGTACCAAGACTAACAATAAGATTTTGTCATGGAATTATTCCAAGACACTTGTTTGTCTCATGAGACATATTGATGCATCGAGGAGCTATAGCGGGCTCCCCCAGTCACTTACTATGTCCAATTCGTTCCTCAGATGAAATGGTTTAAACATAACATAAAATTTTGTATTAAAACTAGAATACAAAATATCAATACTTTATTCATAAACCATGAATGGTATGAAATAACACATCCACAATCAAACATATCAGAAAACCTTCAATACAATATGGACGTTTTGTATCATAATAAATCAACTTAAAAAAATATTAAAATCCATCAACGGATGTTGACATATATGAGATCAAAACCTTTTTAGAGAAATATATCTTTCTCTTTTCAAATCATCTAAAATTCACATTATTATAGAAAAAAACATTTAGATTTGAAAATATTATCATAAGCTTGTAAGGGAAGCTTCGACGATGTTATAATGTTGTAAAATAGCCGCACCCACCATATAAGTTAAAAAAACATTCATACATTAATTTTGTTGGAAAGGTCATAAAGTACCATGTTTGGAAAACGACGAAAAGATTCCATTAAAAACATATAATGTAAAATAATGGTATAAATTACTTTTACCCATATTCTAGTAAATTGTAAATATCTTTGGGAATACATTTCAAGAATCAAGGATGTGGATGATAAAGAGGTCCTAGTAGATACTTACGTAAATACAACCTCAGATAATAAAGATATTGTGAAATTAACCCTTACCTTGTACTTTTCCATGGTTCAGGGTAAGCTAACCTCATGTATAATAGTGAAATATTTGTTATTAAATTATACAAGAATCATATACATTAATATGATATCATATATGATCATTTAACATTCTCTATAAATAATATCTTTGTATTATCGTCGTTTCAGGTGTTAAATGATTCGTTTTCCTTTACATGCTTTGTTAGATAAGTTATGTTTTTTATGGATAATATTTATCTTATTAATATTCATAATGATATGAATTCTTTTAACATTATTTTTAATCAACTGATGAAAATTATTATTGAATGGATACGATGGTGAATGTATCTCATCGCGTTCATGGAGACGGTAATCCGTACATACGCACAAGCGACAATATCACTCTTTAGTTATTAAAATAATATATTATTGGATATTATATCATATACACAGAATAATTATAATGTTAGATTTATTATTTACATCAATTACACATCATTAGTATACCCATCCAAATAATATTGTATTGAATAACAATTACACCACGACGTGGAGACAGTAAGTCATACATATGCACATATCGTGAATTGTCATTCAAAAGATCGATAGAATAATGAATATTGTTGTACCATATTTTTAATAAATTCTAAGTATATAGAATATAATGGAGTTATTATTTTATAATGGAAACAACAAAGAATGAAGAAGTGGAATAAGAAAAGAACTTGAAAGGGGTGATGGAATATTTACCGCTTCATCGGGTTCTTGCTTTTGATTTGATCAAAAGGGCTCCATAGGTCAGATTTATGAATAAATTAAGGACTCTAGGATTAAGGTATGACAGTTTAGAGGGTATTTGGGCAGGGTTTGGCTGAGAAAAATGTCTTGGAAGTTGTGAATTATAGAGGAGGGGGAGTTCCCTTTTATAAGAGGGGTGAGAGGCACCTAGGAAAAGAAAGAAATATTATTTTATAATAAAATTATTTTAGATTTATAATTGATAAAAAATGAATTATTTAAATGATAAGGTGGGGATGGGTCGAAAAACACTCAACCAATAAGTTTTAGATAGGTCTTGGTCACTATATTAACTTTATCATTTAAGTTTAACTCTTAGTTAAATAGTTTGACATTTACCACGTCTCTTTGTATTTTTATATTATATGGTTAATAAACTTACTATAAACATCCAATCAAACCCCAAGTGGTTAATTAATGATATATATATTATTATATAATTCTTTTGGATGATCCGTAAAATTTTTGGAATAGAATATCAATTAATAATATAATATTTTCTTAAAAAACTCTATTATGTCAATTTTGACACTGTTTGGTATTTTGTTTATTCTAAATTTTTAACAACATTATGAATTCGAAAAAAATTCATATAACCATCCCCATAATGTCATATTAACATATAAAATTAGTGAAATTCATAAAAAGTCTCGAATTACATTTATTTGGATATCTACATCTCAATATTTTTAATATTTCATTAATTAGGTAATTACTACATTATCATTGTGTTATTAATAAATTTAGTTATTTAATTTCAATATATTATAAATAAAATACCATTATTTAGGAAATATTTTTATCTTAATAATTAATATTTATAATAGAATTTAGCTTATGTCTAACCCATTATAAAAAATGTTTTAGTTATTAAACATTGAATTTAACACTTTTAACTCTTCATTGAATTAAATAATAATAAATGTCCTAATCTAAACCAAGTAGACATAAAAGATCATATTTTATTCCTATGGTTCTTTTTAGTAGAACTGAACTTATCTAATAGAATTAGGACATGTGTTAGGGTAATAATAATATCATTTGACCCTTAATTACCCTATTTAATTTTAAACATGGTAAATAAAAGTAAAAAGTTACTATTGACCAAAAATTATTATCATCTTATTGAACCACATTTTACTTAACAATATCAATCGTTTCTCTCAGTGTTTTAAAATTCCACTCACAGAAGCGGTAAAATTAAGTTTTATATAAATTTTCAAATGATCTTAGGAGGTGGGTAAATGATAGTGAAAAGTTCAATAAAATTTTATATATCTAATATTATTAAAAAATGATGCCAATGAATTACATTTAAAATATATAGTTATTATGAATCTATTTTGACCTAAAATAAATTTAAATAAAATAATTAATTATTAAAATAAATATTTGGTTTTAAACTATAAATTAGTGTTTTTCACTATTCATCAAAATTGGATGTTTTTAGAAAAATACCAAAACATCACCCTAAGCTAATTTCGATATTCTGAATATAAAAATGAGGTCCAGTTTGAAAGATAAAATTTATAAAATTTTATAATTTTGGTATTACTATTTAGAATGACTAGTTTGATTGGTTGTGGTGTGTTAGAACTCCAAGTTGAGTTAAACACACGCTATTGTATTATTCAAAGAGAAGCATACCCTGGAAGCTTGGGGTGTTATAATATCCACCTAAAATGGATGAAATTAAAGGGCTACATTGTCCTTAATTATGATATATTCAAACTTTTTATCTTTTGAAAATATTAACCCTTGTTATACCTTTCTTTAATTATACGGAATATGAAAAATAATGTGTGAATACACATAGACTATGACCGACATAGAAGAGTGTATTAGTTTTTTTATTACTATAATTCATGGATACATTTACAGATGGTTTTATTGAAAAAATATGATTTTATTTCACTAATAATATTCCATTTGAGATAAATTTAATATCATAATAATTATTTAAATAATAAAAACGAATTATTATACGAATTGTCTTAAACAACCAGTCTAACATAAAATCTTATATATATAAATATTTATTATGTAATAAACTAATAAAAATGAATTAAGATTATAATTTTAATAAATTAAAATATATCATAGTAATGAAAACTAAATAAACCACTATACTTCTTGTATACAAATTTTACATCCATCCCACCTTATAATAATCAATTAAATCTTGCTATGTTCATGTTTGTGATATTTTCTCAACCCACTAGAGTATACTATGAATTTATAACATGAATATTAATTGTATAATAATTATTAGTACAAATGGGAATACAATGATTAATGATTTTCTAGATATGTTAATTTAATATTAAATTCAGTAATTAGGAAAACTCATTCCGATTATAAAGGATCATTGAAATGTGTTGGGTATCAATTTTATATTCGCAGATAAAGACAAAAAAAATTCATGAACTGAATTTGAAAAATAAATAATAATTATCAATTATCTTAAAATAAAAAAATTGTTATCATTTTAATGATAATAATTTTAGAATAAGGAATACAAATAGATCATTTATGAAATGTGTATAAACTATCATAAAAAACACCTAATGAAAAAAATAAGAAAAATGATAACATGAATTAAAATAGGGAATGATTATTTAAGAAATGTACATTATATCATGGATAAGAGTTTGTTTCGGAATTATTTTATTAAGATATATTATTTTCTGATACAATATTTTATTGAGCTTCGTTAATATTAAGAAATTAGGATAGATATTTCCTTCTCAAAGTCCTCTATTTAATTCATGTATTATTATTATACGCTTAATGTGTAATATATGGGTATGTAATTACTATTTCAGATTTTATTACATGAATGTTCATTTATTCATGGTATTTTAGGATCAACATGAATACATATCTTTCATGAAGTTTTGATTGAATTGCAACCAATATGTAAGACGACAAATATTTTTGGAGTTGTCTCGGACTTGAATTTAGGTTTCCTTTTTTTTCTTATTTATGATCTTTTTAATTGGTTTTTACCATTGGGTGTCTTTCAATGATTTTTTGAGGAGCTTTCATGGAACTAGGGACTTTCATGATAAGATAAAAATGTGTTCCTCAGACCACCAAACCATGAAACATGGGATAGTGGGTGTTCTCATAGTTAGAACATGGGTTTTGAAACTATGCACCCTATAAAGAGACATTGTACACCCCCAAAATAATATGTGGATATTTAAGATGCCTGCATAAGGAAATCCGTATAACCCTACACAATAAACTATGAACCATTTTTAGGGCCCTAAAAATTATTCATTCATTCCCTAAAACCCATAAAACTCCTCCAATTTTACCCAAACATGGACCCTTATGAATTTGGATGATAGTTATTCTTTTTGAAAGGATTAAAATATAATCTGAATTCATTCTTCATAGGTCAATTCTTAGATTAAAGATATTCTATTCTCCCAATAAGTAGATCTAAACCCATTTTCTTTCCCTAATCCTCCATCATTATGTCACACTTTTGGTGTTATTTTAAATACAATATTTGATCTAGATAAATATTTCATTATTCTAGATCTTGAATTTTGGATCAATATTTAGAATGAAGTCATATTTAATTTTTTATTCATGATTTCACGTTTTAGATCTGGACCCTGATCTACATCATTGTTCTGCTCACATTTGTGGACTTCAATTTTGTAGTCATTATCAAAGAATTAGGGTAGGTGGTATAATCATCAATTTCCATAGTCATAATTTTCATTTGGTTTGTTAAATTATATAATTTCTATAATTATTTATCAACTATATTTCTTGAATAACTAAATATTTTGGGTGAATTGATTGGATGTTTTAATTATGAAATTATGATATTCGGAAATAGTTTATTATAAGATATTAATATCATAAATTGTGAATAATTTAATTTAAAATTAATTATGTGATATTAATATCATTATATGGGAAAATAAATTTTGAAAATAATTATTGGATATAAATATCATAAATTTTGGATAATTAACAATACAATATATTGTGTTATATTGGTATTATTATATGAGAAAAATGATTATTGAATTTATAATAGGATAATGATATATTGAATTTAGATATTTATATTAGAATCAATTTTGTGATATTGATGTTATAAATTTGACAATTAATCGGTGAATTGACTATGAAATATTGATATTGTGTGTTTTTATAATTAATTGGATATTTAATTGTTTGATTTTGATATTGGTAAAATATTAATAAAACATTGAATTAATTAGTGGGATATTGAGATATATGTAACATTGTGATGTTTTAATTTTTTTTATTAAATGGTAAGTGGTGTATTGGAAATTTGGCCATATTTTATTATTGGTAACAAGATCATTCAATTATGTGTTATTAAATCGTAAGTGGTAACGTGGACATTTGGCTAAGTATTTTTAATGGTAACATGCTCATTCAATATTGGGTTATTAAATGGTAAATAGTATCTATGGTGACCAAGACTTAACATACACGGATATTACATCATTTTATATGAATATTTATAATATTACAAATATACATGCCAGAGGACCGTAATGGTTTAGTGAATTTGGTAAAATGGAATCAAAATCATCAATCCGGGTGAAAGATGTTCCAAATCTCCCCTATATATCTCTACTTATATAAAATCTACCTAAATTATTTCTTCATAACATGGGGAAAAGAAAACACAAAAAATTGGTGATCTCAGATGCTCAATAAGGAAAAATAAAGGAATATTTGAAGCATAAAAATAACCAAAGGGTATTGAAAGTGAGCATAATAATTGAATATCATACCTCACATATTAATGATAATAATAAATCTTGGTAGTCCATAAGACTTGAATCACAATGAAGTAAAGAACATAATCTATGATTGAAATACATAAGAATGAAACATGGAATTGTGGAAAACATATAATCATATAAAACCCATATGTCAAGGTGGCCTACCATGGCCTTTGATACTTGTTATGATTGGGATAATAACTAGTTTAAATGATTTGGACATATAATTTACTCCCGTGTACACTTTTGTTTGTGTCTCTAGATTTCATCCTAGGTACCCTATTGTTTTGAGCTTGGGATGTCCTCTTGTTTACCCTCTTGTTTCTGGCTTGGGATTTTCTATTATATACCCTCTTAATTTGGGCTTGGGATGCCCTCACGTGTACCCTTTGTGATCATAAAACATATTTCATTACCCAATTAATTGGATTGATATATAGGTCCCAACCAACTAATAATGATATAATATATACTTGTTCAGCTTAATCATAAGAAATCATATGATAACCCTTTAAATTAAATGGGTATCATAAAAATAAAATGATATCATGACATGTAAAAAAAATACATGTTTCATAGTAATTTCATCAAAATAATGACCCTAGAAAGAGGGTAGAATTTTATAATCAGATAACCCATAAATGAGAAATGGATTTACCACACATACTACCCCTTAAAGGGAAACATATTTAATAAAAATATAACCCATGAAGGAATAATGGATTTCCAGAAGACCAAGACATTATGAAAACCCATTCAGAGAAAGCATATCAGTGTACCAATTAGATAATTTCTTATAAAGGGATGTGTAAAATTAATATATTTCATTATAGATGGAAAAATAAATTTGAAATAACTTTCAAAAACAGTTTGTAGGGACATAACTTTTCTTCATTGAAAAAGGCTATTTAATACAAAAAACCATTCAAAAATTAGTTTCTTAGAAAATACCTTGAAAACATATAAATATTACATGAAATAATTTTGATTTTTTTACTTGAAAACCTATAAAAGAATATTAAAAAACCGTTGGATACCATTTCCTTGAAAAAATGTAAAATAAGATTCAAAACATTATAAACATATTTTTCATTGAATTTTTTTTGAAACATTATAATTAAATATTGAAAACGTATTGAAATAAATTTATTTGAAAAAAAACATAAAACACCTTCCTAAAAATTTATATTTCAAACATGGAATGGAAGATTTATAGAAATAATGGTGGGTGAAACTGTACATGCCATAAAAGGTAAAAATAGCATTCATTTTACACATTAGAAAAGGAGGAAAATACCCTCTTTGGAATATGACAAGATGATTCCTCCAAATAAATTTATAAAATAAAATAATGTAAAAAATATTTATTTTAATGATTATAGGGGAATAATATAATATTATTAGAAACCATTTTTAGAAATAATTTCTTTTAAGGAACATGGATTTCCAACAAAAAATATGGTAAAGTCAGGATTTCTTAAAAACAAATTATTAATTATCTTATCTACCAAATAGATGAAAAACAGAACTAATTCAAGAATAAATCATAAATAATTGTAGGATAATAAAATTTATGGACTTATTTGGGATGTGGATGTTATGATTTCATAAAATTATAGATATAAACAATCTTGATGATTGATGATATTGTTTCCAAAAACTCTTACCACATGGAAACATTGAACCATAATCACAATGTATGAAAATGAGGTTACATGGTGCATGGAACACCATTAAAATAATTTGACTCATGATATAATATTTTAAAGGAAATATATACACCTAATGTCAAAATATACATGTGTAACAATTCATTTTTCTCAAAGAAGGAGAATAGAGACATAATTATATTTATTATTTGGTAACTTTTGTAATATAAGTCACAAGATAGAAATATCAAAAAATTGATATCTAAATTCCCATAATTTTAGTTATAAGAATAATAGAATACATCTGTGGTCTGTATGGACACCCAACAAAAGGAATTGATGGTAAATAAATAATATATATCAATGAAATAAAAAGTGATTTGAAATTCCCATACTTTATGTCTTGACTCTCATCACACTTAATCAAACCACATATATAAGAAATATAAATATAATATAAATATTTTACAAAACCATATTTATATATTAAATACCATATAATGATCTATTTTAACATTATATTAATATCCTATTAACAATCTTATCTTAAGTTTTTTACTTCACATAATATTTAGTTTGTTCTTCGCATGTGCCTTTATTTGTTATATCTTCTGTCCTTATACTAATGTCATGATTTCCAGAATGTAACTCATTATATAAATGTCATTCATATTTTAAATATTATTATTATTACAATCTATTGAAAATATATTCATCAAATTGAATATACTATTCATGGAAACATTATGTTGTATTTACCTGTGAATATTGTTTCTGTTTTTATTGCAGTATTGAGTGAAATAAATTTAATGACATATATGTATATATATATACATATAATTATTAAAATAGAATAATTATATAATATACATTATATAATTTCAGTAAAATGATTTTTAATGCATCCCATGTAGTGTGTAAATGGATCACATCACTTAGAGGGTGCGGTAGTCCACACTTCCTCAATCAAAAGTTTAATACTTACACCTAGTAAAATGTAAAAAATTTATTTGTTGTAAGAGGAATACATAAGATTAGAAAAATTATAAATATAATTTATTTAATATATAAAAAAAATTTCCATCACAATGTCCACCATGAGAGGCAGTAAAGAAAAAAATAAACACTCATCATTTATTGAGTTGATAGTTCATTATAATCCTAAATAGTTTGTTTATTACCCATTAGATGGATGTGTATATAGGTTTAGGTATAAAAATTATAATAATAAAAACATATTAAACATAAAATTATAATTTATTTATTAAATAAAGTAATAATATTACTTTATGGAGTGGAGAACGAAAATAAATGAAAAGACTTTGTTGGTGGGTATTACCTCTTAATCGGGTAACTCCTTTTAGTTTTCACCAAAGGGGTTCCTAGGAAGGATTTATTCCTAAAGGGATCTTTTATAGGGGAAGATAGGTATGTTTTAAATCCATTGGGATGATCGTTTGTGATATAAAATTGATTGATAGGTGTGGGGAATTTGGAGAGTTGGAGGCCTTTTATAGAGAAGGAAAATGACTCAAATGGAATTTTTGAAAACATGTTAGGTGTACACATGTTCATACATCCTAAAATTCATAAAAACTAACCCAAATCATGAATTTATGTTTTATGGACTAATTATTTCCATCCAATTGATGCTGGACAATTCTATTTGTTATTTGGGCCCCTAAAATTAAGGATTAGTCCCAAATTATGTTTAATTTAACCTCATTCATTGTGATTAATTTAAATAACTCTTGCTAATATTTGTTTTGTAAATAAATTAAATTATATAATTAGAAAATAAATATTATAATTATTAAAATTATGTATGTACATTATATAAAATTTATTTCATAGAAGTGGAGAAATTATGATTAACTCTAATCCCACAGATGTGATGAAATCACATGTTTTAAAAGTAGAAAAATGTTCCAAATTTTGTTCTGTTTTTATATACAATTTCAAACTCAAATTGATTAAAATGAAATTAATTGAATTAATATATTTATAATTGATCTAATTACACCTTAAAACCAATTTTATGTGAAATTTTATATTAATAATTATTTAAATGAAAATGAAGTTATTAACAAAAATTTTCAATTTTTCTGTATTACTAAAAAAATGACGTTTCATAGAAAATTCCCCGAAACACACCTTGTGTTAATTTAGGAATTATAAATTAAAAAATGTATTTTTTTATAAAATTAAACTTTTATATGGGTACTAAATTATTTTTTTTGTTATTCAACGAATGACAAAGAAAGCAGTTTATTTAGGAAAATTGCATTTTTAAACATGTAAAAACATCAAAAAAATTATATTTTTCATTATAAATAAGTTTTATTTGTATAAAACCATTATAATATTATTTTAAAATTATTTAATAATATTAATTTTACTATTTTTTGGTGTCTAGGTTATAATAATTCCATTTAAATAATTATAACAATAAAATGATGTTTCTAAGTAACTCGGTATTACAGGTAACATACACCAAGACAGTGTTGCGTATAGAACAAGACAAGTTAGTGTTGCGTGTATAACAATAAAATTTTGTGTCATTTGAATGGAATGATTGAATTATTGTTTTAATATATATATATATATATATAACTATTTTTCGTGTCATGGGAAATTGATAACATCAAAATGATAAATTTATTCGAGAAAAATATTTCACAAATTACCAGAGTGTTACATTCCACCCCACATAAAATGAATATTTATATAATTTTTTTCCTGGGTTATCATGTGTTTATTACATTAAAGTAAATTTAATATAAATTGACATTTTAAAAATGATTACTAAAACATCATTTAAAAAAATTGAAACCGTAATAGTTTCCCAATTTATCATTTAACTAGATTTCTACATTGTATAACATAGGTTGACAGTGAATATTGGACAAAGAGGAAAAAATATTTATAAATATTGGCTAATTTCATCAATAAAAAACAAGTGAATAATTAAAGAAATATTAATCACCTAAAATTCTTAAATCAGTTATGATTTATAGATCCGTCAGTTCAATAAAAATATAGGAATTAGGACTACAATTTTGTTTCTCATTATAATATCATTGAGTAATTAGTTTACTAGCCAAGAAGGTTTGAAAATATTCTAATATGGTATATTTTGAAAAAAATAAATTCATTCTCCACTTATTCTTTTATCAATTTGAAATTCATCCATTACAATAAGAAATGGATGTCCAAAAATTATCTTTGATTTATGAAGTGCTAAAATACAATTTTATCATATATTAAGGCCCATAATGAATAGAAGTATAAACATTTTACTCAAATAATTAGGAAAAAGTAATATGGTTAATACCTTAATTTAAAAACATAAATGTAAAATATTATTTCATCATTAGCAACTATTCATCAAAAATAATTATAGATAATGAGGAAATCATGTAGGCTAGTGGTAGGAGTCAAACCACTATCATCAAATGTTTATGGGTTCAAGACCCAAGAACATTTCATTCTTGATTGGTGGTCACCTGATATAAATGATTTCCATTTCATGAACCACAATTATATAATTTCCAAAATATGAGTAAAATTCATTAAATTATGTTAATCTGTAAATATACGTTTAAAAAAAAATTTCAACAAAATCTCAAAACATAAATACTTACTTCGAATATTTACAGAAAATATTCATGAAAGAATAATATAGTAACCCTTCTGAAAGGTTTAAATCACAAACATTATTATAAAAGCCACAAAATCATCTTAACATTGATCCCCTGTATATTAAAAAGTATCTCTTGGTTTTCACATACAAAACATGTGAATATCATAATGGTATGTTTTCATGGAACATTGTAACAACCTGAATTACCATATATCATTTTGGAAAACATGCATCCAACCTTATTCCATGGATTACTTGATTTATTTCATAAATCAATGACCTATTAAACATATTTTCTAATATCATGAAAAACTTATCAAAAAGTAATTAATTAGTTTCTTGGTAATCAATACTATCCAATTTACTTATTCAAATCCCACATATCAATATAAAAACAAAAATATCCTAAAATAAGGAATATATTTAGGGATAACATTCCCTTAATCAAATATTTTCACTAGATATGACCTTTATATTAAATTACATTTATATTCCATCAGATCGATTCAACACAATCTTGTAAATCATTAGAGGGAAAAAATAAATTCAGAGATCCTAATATATTTCACATTTCATAATTCATGAATCCAAATACCAAAAAAAAAAGAATTTATTACTTCATCATTATATCGTTAACAAGGCTCCATTACCCTATTATATAATACCTCTTTCCTTTCAAATTTCATTTATAGTCTATTCATCATCAACAATGTAACCATTACTCTAAAAACCTTGTTTATTATTTTCTGGATCTTTCCAATTGGGACATTGAGTTGCATGATGACTATTTTTTCCACACATAATACACTTAACCTTAAATGATGTCTTATGGAGGACATTATTTTCAAAAAATTAATTAACTGAACTCTTCATTTTTTCTCATGGAGTTGCATTCTCTGTTTCCTTCTTTTCCATAGTCAAAACATATTATTGTTCCATTGTGACATTCACATTGGTGATTTTTTTTCATATTTTTTACACAAGGGTAACTGAATATTCTTTCTTCTATGTTCTTTATTACAAGAACTCTCAATGAATACCTTCTTTATCTTCCTTGGGGAGCCTGATATTGGGTTTAAGTAGACTTTGTCAATCATGTTCTGTGAAAACTGATTATGCATGATCACAACATATTTTACTCCAATGATCATCCCACTTGAAACCTCATCATAATATTGTCCATAATATTAAACATTAATCCAGTTCCTTCTTATTCTCACCATTTACCAAAACAGAAATCAATTTTTGAGCATTACTTATCATAGTATAAACCCACATAGTCATGAAAACATTTACATATAGAATGTATAAATCATGACACCTTCTGTAACATATGACACACTAGGTTCTTCATAGGTTAGTCATATACAACTTATACTAAAATCCATAATAATGGTTTGTGATGATTTTGTGAATATTCAAAGAATATCCCCCATGAGTGTCGAACCATGTGTGATTCAAGGCCCATTTTCTTTTACCCAATTACCCCAAGTCAGGCTAGAGAAATCATGTTAGAGTTGTTACGACTAGGTATATATATTCCAGAGCCACATACACATATATTATCTAGAGGGGGGTGTATTTCTAGGAAAACACCCACTCTATACATTAACAAAATTTTAGTACATTCTCATAAACAATAATTCATATTTATACTTATATACAATGACATCCATGGACATATCATTATAAATATACATAAGAATATAAGTAATGTTTTTATCATAGTTTCAAATGGTCTACTTATCCTTTAATTTGATACCAAGTACAGATACCCAATCTTAATATACCTGGATAATACATCATTTTTTAGTAATATTCCTTATATTACAAAAATACAGTCTTAATGACCGTAATATTTTACTGTATATGGAATTTTGTAAAAAATATTCTATCATGGTGAATGATATTTAAAATCTCCCAAAAAGTTCACCACCTTTAGTAATTATACAAAAAACCTTTCTTCATAATTTGTGGAAAGGAAAAAAGATAGGGGTTAGCTTAGATTCTTAGTAAGGGTAAATAAATGAATCCTATACAAATAACTTGAGAAAAAGAATATTGAACTTGAGAAAAAAAATTTAAGATCATATAGTACATATTATAGACCATAATAAATATTGGAAGATCATGAGAAATTAATCATAAGTAAAAAAAGAACACAATCCATGAAATAATAACATCTAAATAAAACATGGCATTGTGGAAAACTCATATGTATGTAAAAAATCTATGTCAAGGTGGAGTACCAAGGAATTTTTTATATGTTAGACTTTGTTTACTAACCCATTTACCTTCTTAAGACTTGATATTACCTCCCAGATACCCTCATGTTTAATTCTGGTGATTTCCTCCCATGTACCCTCTTATTTCTGGTTTGGGATGCCACATCGTTTTACCTCTTACTTCAGGCATTGGATGTCCTCAAATATATTCTTCTGTATTGGGAATAGGATTCCCACCCATATACAATTTGAGATAATAAAACATTTAATATTACCCAATTTATTTGAGGGGGATATTGGTCCAACCAATATCATAATGAAATAATACACACATGTGCCAAAAAATTTTAAACAATCATATCAAAACCCATGAAATTAAATGGGTACTATAAACATTTATTCATATCATATACTATGAAAAAAGTTAAGGGATTATTAACTATTTAATAATATGAATAATCAATGAAACCTAAATAAATTTCCTAAACATATAAACTATTATAGAAAAATGGAATTCACAAACATGTAAAACGTGAAGGAGAAATAAATTTCATAAACATATAACCCGTTTAAGGAAAAATAGTTCCATAAAGTCAATGAAATTAAGAATAACACATTTAGAGAAAGAATATGAATTGAATTATTAGATAATTTACATTAAAATATTGTGTAACATCAACATATGACATATTATCTACAATATAAATTTGAAATATCAATCAAAAATGATTCTTTTGAAAAATATTCCTTCTTCATTGAAAAATTATATTAATAGATAAAACTGATTTAAAATAACATTCCTAGAAAATTCCTTAAAACATTAGAAGAAGACTTCAAATCATTATTAAATCCTTTTTACTTAATATTTTTTAAAATAAGCATGAAAATATGTTGAAAAATTTTTTATTTAAGAAATATAAAATAATATTCAAAAGGTTTTAAATTTTATTTCTTTGGAAGAATTTTGAAATCTTATAAAAAAAATATTGAAAATCTTTTGTGGTCCTTTTATTTAAAAATTTGATTAAAAAATGTAATATTTTTAGTTTTATATCTGCAATGGTATCTTCACAAAAATAAAAGAGGTTGAATCTGTGCATTTCTTATGATGTAAAAAAGAACATTCCATTTACAAAATAAAATAGTAGAAAAATGGATTATTTATAAACTGATAAGAGTATTCCTTTAAAACATTACTAAAACAAAAAATGATAAAACTATAATTTAATTATTATAGAAAAATATTATTATATTTATTGAATTCCTTTATATAAAACATTGGTTTTAAGAACATAGATTTTCAATCAAAGAAAGTCAAACTTTTGGGCTACATTTAAAACACATTGTAAATAATGTTTTGTGTGAAATAGTTAAAAAATGGTACTGATTCTCGAGTAAATAATAAATAAAAACAAGATGAAAAATTCATTCATTTTATTAGGATATTTATTATAATATTTTATCAAAGATCGCATAAACATAAACAATCTCGATAAGTGAAGATATTATTTTAATAAACTAAACCCACTTTGTAACATTATACCATAAAACCCATGTATGAAAATGATGTTTAATTAAGATTATAATATCATTAAATGAATAAGATTCAATATATTAAATTTCGATGTTTGTACATACACCTCATGGAAACTTTTTGATGTATAACATAGAATGTGTCTCCAAGAAGGAATATTGACACAAAATTACCGTACTGATTTGGTAACTTTTGAAAAATTAGTCCCATGAAATAAATATCATAATTTGGATATGTAAAAACCCATAATTATATATATATTAATTACATAATATATTTTTGGGATGTACACACATAACACAAAAGGAATTGATGGTAAATAATGAATTGATCTTATGTAAATAAAAAGTGAGATAAAATTCCATTACCAAATGTCGTAAAAATCATTGTACTAAATCAAAATACATGTATAATGAATTTAAATTTATTACAAATATTTTTCAGAAACATATTCATATATATAAATCCATATGTGGTTTTATTATGACCTTATATTACAATTTTGTTATAAATCCAATGTTAATGTTTCACTTCTGGTAATATATTCTTTGTTTTTCGCTTCTATATTAATTTTTTATATCTTTGGTCCTTACACATATATCATGATTTCTATAATTTACATATTTATATAAATATAATTTAAATTCATCATATTTAAATTAATATAATATATAGAATAAGGATTTATGAAATGGAATAAACCATTAATGGAGATAGTATGTTATATGTACACATAAATGTTCCACCCATTTTTATTATCAGGTTGAAAAATGAAAGTACAAAAAATATATCTATATATTTGTGTTTATAAATATCATTATCATAGTAGAATTATTTAATAATATATATCATATAATTTCACTAAAACTAGTCATAATACAGTCCATAGTGTGTGAATGAATCACATCACTTTGAGGGGGAGGCAGTCGACACTTCCTCAAATGAAATTACCATACTCACACCAAATGGAATTAAAAAATGATATGTTTGGTAATATAAAAAGAAGAATAAATAAATTATAAATAGTCCATATGACCTATAATGATTTTTTTCCATCATAATGTCTACCATGAGTGGTAGTAAAGGCAAAATGACCAATCATCAATTAGTGAGATTCTTCATACACATAAATACTATATTCATTACCCATTAGATGAATTTATCTGCATGTCATTGTCAAAACCATAAAAAAACATCATAGTATATTGAAAATACAATTATTTTTTAGAATCATTAAATAATAACATTTTATGGAGTGGATAAATTAATTAATGGAAAGGAGTTTGAGAGAGGGTGTTGCCTCTTAATCAGGTAACTCCTTCTTGTTTGCACCAAAGGGATTCCTTGGGAGGATTTCTACCCAAATAGAGGTTTAATGTATAAAATAATGGATTTTCAGAAGTGTATTTGGAATATATTGACCAACACAAAAGGGTTTGGTTGGTTTGAGGGAGTGGGAGAGGTGGTGTCTTTTTTAATGAGGAAAAAGCACTCTCTTGGAATTTTTGAAAACAAGTTTGTTGTACACATAACATTACCAAATAAAAGTCATAAAAAGCAAGAAAAGAGATAATTTAAGATTTTTGGGAATAATATGGCTAGAAAATTGTATCTGGACAAGTGGCAAGATCATTTGGACCCCTAAAATTAATATTTTATCCCGAATTTATATTAATTTGATCTTAATCACTGTGAATAATTTTAATCAATTTTAATATACATTTTTGGTCAGAAATTAACATGACATAATTATAGTGTAAATATTAAACAAGTTAAAATTTTTATTTTTTGTTTATAGAAATTACATTTATAGAAACAACATATTTAATATTATTGCTAATCCCAAGGACGAGATAATGTAATAAGTTTTCGAAGTTGAAAATTATTCAAAAGATTGTTATGTTTTTGTTTACAATTTCAATATGAAATTGATTATAATGACCTAAATTGTATTAATAGATTAATAATTGATATGTTTTTACATTTAAATAATATAAAATTATAATTTAACATTAATAATTATTTAAATGAAATAGACATTATAAACTAAAATGTTATTTTTTTCACCATTCAACAAAAAAGAAGGCTTCTCAGAAAATACCAAATATTAACCCTATGATAATTTGGGAATTTTAAATTCAAAAATTATGTTTTTTTATCAAATTACATTTCTATATGTGTCTAAAATCATATTTTTAGTCCTTTATCGATGTATATGAAATGATGATTATTTAAGAAATAAAATATTCTAAAACTTATAAATACTTTACCAAATATTATATATCATTTATTATCAATTGTATTTATTTATTTAAAATAAATATAAATCCATTATGAAAGTTTTTATAAATAATCCTAAATCATAATTTTAATGGACAACATATAACTAACTTTTTTAAGTAATTATAATAATAAAATTATGCTTCATAGAAACACGATATTCTATGCAATGTATGCCAAGTCAGTGTTTCGTGTAGTGCAATACAAGTCAGTGTTGCAGGTAGTGCAATCCTTGTTAGTGATATGTGAAAGGAATGTTTAACATATAATTTTAATATAAATATAAATATATCAATTTACACTTTCACATGAAATGAGAAATATAAAAAATATAAATATATTTGGAAAATTATATATTTCATAAATTATTGGGGTGTTATAGTAACATGTAAATTTTGTGATTAATTAGGAACGATAAAATTCTCCTTTAATTATGTGTTATTAAATGGAAAAAGGTAACATTTTCATTTTTACATGTATTATGAATTATAAAATGCTCATTTAATTGTGTGATATTAAATTCTTAACGAAAACATGGATATTCAGATATGAATTAAGATTGATATAATTGTCATTCAAATAATGATATCCAATGGGGATAGATCATACTCCATCATGGGTTGAAACTTTTATTGAGGTTCGGGTGTCCTCCGGAACCGATGGGTTCATATGGTTAAATATATAATTTTTTACAATCCAATAAACATTTTTATTATTCTATATACTTTTACATTGTACAAATGTATATATATATTTTTGCTGGATATTTTTAGATATTGCTGGTAGTGACCTACTCATTCAAACTCACAGCATACTCGGGCTTCATGATCAGTACCAAATAGAAAATATTTTTGATGACATTTCAATGGAAATGTCCCCTTGCTAGATAGTTTATTTGAGGATTTTTCTCTTTTGAGGGAAGTATATATTTTTCAAGACCCGCATGGGAGTCATAAATGTCATATTTTTAGTTTTTATATTAGACATATGACACATACATAGGCACAAAATGTTTTCTTATTTGGATGGATACTGATATTTGATGCATTATTTATCTTGATAAATTTGTATTGTTTATGTTTACATATGATTATGCTATTGTTTATTATTATCACTATTTTTCACCCTAATAAATGAGTGTATTTTATTCCAATGATTGAATTATTTGACCCTTGCTGATAGTAGTTAGCCTCAAGAAAATCAGGAGGCATGTTTGAGGTCATGTGACTGAATAGCACGAGGAAAGAGTTTATAGAACCCTGGCCTTGATGTTACAAAATTTTGGCAGTGTTCAAGTTGTTTTATGTTTTCTTTTTGACTTACTATTAGGTAAAGGTATATCAGAGTTTAGTAGGAGTAGTGGCATGGTTATGAGAGCATTAATTAGAGTTGGAAACACATATATGATGAAAAACCTAATTACATAGGGTGGGATTATTTTTTTTGTGGAATTCTATTATAGTAGAATAATTATTTCACCTTTTTTGATACACTTGTTGTGTGTAGAAATTATTGTTTTTAGAAATTTTTTAGATGTGACTCATGGCCTAGTATGGTATGAAATGTTACTTAACATGAATCATTCTTGTAAATTAGGATTTTTGTTACATGCATCATTTTTGTGATGCATCTAAAAATTGGTTTTGGGTATGTTATTAAATGTGTAATGTTTTTCCTTTCATGTTAAATTGAAACGAAAAATGTTTCTGTAATGAAATTAAGAATGATTGTAAGATGATTAAAGACTAAAATTAATGGATTTCTAATGAGAAACATGATGTGAGAATGTGAGTACACTTTAATAAAAAATAATTATGTGTAGGATGGTTAAGGGTAGTAATAACTCTTCACTTTTGAATGTGTGGCAGGGTTGGGGGAATTGAAAGGATGAGTCCTGATGTGGTTTCACTACAATGTAAATTTTTTCAATTTTATGAATCCTTGTCCTAATGTGGATTTTCATAATTTTAGATAGTATGCCTCTAAGACGATTCTTTTTAAGAAGAATACTTGAGGTTATGGATTCATATGACTCTCCAATTATGGAACCTAAGGCATTGATCATGTTGGTTTAAGAAGTAAGAGATCAGTTCCTAGAAAACGTTGCTCAATTAATGAAAATCATTTGAAGAGACACATCAAGGGTTTAAAATCTTATATTCAATCTGACAAGGGAGTACCTATTGCCACACCCTCTAATATTTACTGGAGGGGGTGGAACTATGGGATTTGTGTTCTTGGATTAGTTTATGAAGTTAATATTTGAAACATTTGGAGACACTTATAGAGAATAGGTTTATAAGGGTACTTATATTCTTGGAGGATTGGCGATGCATTGTTAGAACATTCATGTGTGGAATGCTAAGGATGATAATATGCTATAGAAGGAATTTTTAGGGAAAATATGGATCACTTCTATCTAGAGACACTGATACATAAGTGGAAACTGAGTTCATGCAGCTGAGTCAGTGGACCATGTTCGAGTCGGATGGTGTTGGGTTCTTTAATGACATAAAATTACTTCCTCTATAAATATGAGAAGATGACATAGATAAAACAAGACATTTTCATGATGTAATGAGGTTCAAGATTAAGTCACAAGTTATCCTCTATCGGTTCGAGATGCTTGCAATCGGGTTAGATTAGAATATCATAGGTGAGGTGAAAGTGAAAATGGACTATAGTGATAGATAAATAGTTTACACTGGGAGATTAATATTTGTGACATCCGGGAGATGTAACCACATCTTTGACCCAATTAGTCAAGGAAGTGGAATGTTGAGTACATAGAGTGAAGGGTCAGTTCAACATGACCATACTGAAGTGATCTGTCATCATTATGGTAGGTTGTGGAATTATCATAGAGACTATCCCTAACCACCTATAGAGTTATATTCTTGAATAATGAACATAACTCTACATATGTTCTATAAGATAAATTTTTATATAATTATTTGGGGTGCTGGTGGGAAAAGATAGAGTGTGTTAAGGGGATCTTCTACACCATATCATACAAGTAGTTGGAGTTATAATAGTTGATGTGGTCGAGTTAGAGAATATTGTGCTTCTGGGAAGTAGAACCTGTATATATAGAGTGGTTCTATTTAGGGGAGGTATATTGAATTAAATGGAAGAGGGGAATGACATATTAATTTGGTGTTGCCAACAACTATGGGAAGTGAAGTTGGACCATCAATGTTGAGAGGTACTATTTTGAAGCATGCACATTATCTAGATCCTTATTTTATACTAGTTCCTATCATTCAATTATATCACCAATGTATGTTAATGGTTTAATCCTAGTGGTAGAGTTTGTGATATTGAAAATTATTATTGATAAAATATTGGGATTGTATTATAGTGAAATATATTTGTGAAACAATGTTTTTATGAGATAGGGTAGTTGTATTTTCTCAAGGATATGTATATTTTTATATATCCAACATTAACTTATTTATGTGTATGGACTGTCTAGTCTCATCACGATCAAACATTTATTGTTATAGAATTAGGGTGACATTTACCACAACTAAGGGTTACCTTACAATACTATTGGGGAGATTAATATCTAGGTAGTCCAAGTAGGGCTAATCACTCAGAAACTAGTAGATCTCATATCCTCAGGTTTTTGTGATTGGTTGGATGAAAGAGGTTTGACACGATATGTTTTATTGGTAGTAGAACAGTTTTAGGATGTGTTTCATGATGAATTATTAGGGCTTTCACCTACAAGATATGTGGAATTGACCATTGAGCTCGTTCTAAGGGCTGAGATGTTATCTATTCCTGTGTATGTAATGGCACTACTAGAGGATCAGGATTTCAAGACTCAGTTGGAGGAGTTACTGTATTAAGGGTTTATCCATCTGACTATATTGCTTTGGGAATCATGTATGCCATTTTCAAGGAAGAATGAGAAAATTTTCCCTTGTGTTTTTATTAATATAATTTGTACAATATGACTGCAAAGAAATGATATCATATTATATTTATCGATGATCTATCAGACATATTGAGAGGAGATTTTGTGTTCTTGATGATCAACATGAGATGAGGGTATCATTAGCTAAGTGTTCAGGCTACTAATATAGTATGGACTACTTTCAGAAGAAGGTATGACCTTTATGAGTTCGTCCTAATAGATTTTGGGATGATGAAAGAATTATCCATTTTTATGTCCCTGAAGAATGGAATCAGTCATATAGTCATGGATTAGTTAGTGGTAGTGTGTGTAAATTAAATATTGGCTTACTCCAAGACCTATAACAATCATTCCCAACTTCATGAAATTTTCAAGAGTATACCGGGATAAAATCAACTATACACTTCCAAAACTATGATTTAGTTTTGGATTTAATAGGTACACTTATTCATATTCATCATTTTTGATGAAGGTGATTCATTATACTCATAGATGGTTTAGGTATTAGAATATTGGGAGCATCCCATTGACTTTTCAATATCCATAGACTTATGGGGTAATATGGATATTATCAGAGGTTTATCCTAGACATTTATTATTCGGAATCACCACTTACATGGTTGAACAAGAATGGGATACTATTTTAATGGATAAAATCTTGTGAGGATGACTTCTAGGTTTTGAAGAATAGTTTGACATCAACATTAATCACAATCATAACTGAGCTATGTGAGGAGTAAATGATGTATTGTGATGTTCCTAGGATTTGAATCATAGTAGTTTCAATGCATGGTGATCTATTTTTGAAAAATGTATCTTTGAAAATGATTCCACGTGAATTGAATTGTCCTATGAATGATCTCTAATTTGAAGAAATGGTTTAAGATCTGATGTGTTCAAAGAATTGCATGTTGGGTGAGACATTTAATTGTTACACAGATCCTAATAGTTTGAAATATAAAATTTTTAATAGGTACATGAATCTACACAACCATAGATGATTATTGTATATTCAATCATTCTATTACGAGCTAGTATATAGGCTTATGGGAACTGTGTGACAGATTATTTGAGAGAGAAAACGTAGAATTAGATGGCTTAAGAGACTTGTAATAAGTGGAAAATGAAGAAATTATGGGCTGTAAAACTTATGGTTGTTCATGAGTTTTGATATAATATGAATCTCATATCAGTATCAGTATATTCGACTCTTTTGATATGGATATAGGTTGGTTATTTTGATGATATGGAATTTTTATCTTTTAGGGAAAGCCTTAATAATGGGAAGTCAAATTCTAATTAGAACATAGACGATGATGAGATAATATTTGAAGGAATAAGGTTTTGCTCCATCTATTATGATATAGGATATCATGCAGTAATATCATGCTTCAAATTCAGCGGTTCATAAAACTTTGACCAAAATGTACTATGACATGTGATGACTGTTTTGGTGGCCAGACAGACAATAGGGTTCATGAAAAGATGTTAACCCTTTAATAGGTGAATTCATAGCATCAATGACCTATAGGTTTGCTACACCTATATCCAATTACGAAATAGAAAGGGGAGGATGTGAAAATGGAATTTACGGTGGGTCCCCTACAAACACCCAAGAAGTATGCCATTTTACATTTTATTGTTGATAAACATTCTAATGTAGAGGATTTATTTCTTATTTAGGATATGTTCTCAATGGAGCATCTAGAGACATCTATGATTAGGAGATAGTCTATCTATGTTGAATTCCATAGATTATATATTCATATCGTGACCCACATTTAACTTTCACTTCCAGAAGGGATTGAAGAAGGTTCACAGTACATAGTTATTATTGAGTATGACCTACAACCCACATAACAATGGGTTGTTGGAATGTACTATACATGTACTTGGGGATATATTATGGGAATGTGTCCTTGACATCAGTGGGTCTTGGTTGAAGCAAATAATTTTAGTTGATTAGGGATGTAGTAATAGTTTTGAGTAAAATATACAAATGGAATCATATGAGTATCTTTATGGTATGCCATCCATATCACCTCAATGTGGGGTGGAGGATGGTGAGTAAGAGTTACTGGTGCCGAGTCTCATACATGAAACAACATATCAGTTTAGCTAATTCTAATGTGTATGGAAACATATCAAAGATAATAGAAGTCATGTTCTGATAATATTTGATAACCAAAAGAGTTTTCATAGGGTGATCATGTATTCATTTTGGTGTCACCTAGATTTGGTAAACATATGATATGGAAATGGGGAAATTTAGCACTCATGTTGGTCAGACTGTTTGAGTTTGTGTAGATAATCAGGCTAGTGGCACACCAATTGTATCTTCCAATGAAATATATTATTGTGCATGATGTTTTCTAGGTACATAACTTTGGTTTTATACCCCTAACATTCTCATTTCATCAATGTGGATTAAATTGATTGTGAGATCCATGCATCCATTGAGGAGAATATGATATGTGTGATGTATCACAATGAAAAAGTGTTAGTTTTGAGTTAAAATACCACACCAATAGTTCAGGTATTATAGGAACATAGGAATCTTTATGAGGAAATGTGGAAAAGAGAAGAAAATATATAGGCACAATGTCTAGATATTTTTATGTGTAATCTTTGGGAATATTTCATGTAAAGATCGAGGAAGATATGTTATAATGTAGGGAGATTTTAAGATACCATCCTTTTCTGGAGTTGAATCAGACTTGAATTAATGTAAAATGTTATCTATATTAAATTAAATATCATCTGGGTTTTACCATTGGGGGTGTCTGGGTGAATTCATTAGAAATATTGATTGATAGAGGGTTGTGCATTGTTGGCACACTGTTAGATGAAACCTGTTTCCCCAACCAAAGAAACCCAAAAATACTAGATAGTGGGGGGTTCACATGAATGTAACATAGTTAGTCAAATTGTATCCCTAAAATAGAAACTGTGGACCCCTAAAATAAGGGGTGCATAGTTAACCTGCATGTTTAGGTCTAAAAATGGGTCCCTTCTCAAAAAACAATGCACAATTTTTATGGTGGCTTGAAAATTTGTTTTTCATTCACTTGTACCCCCAAAACATCTCCATATCAACCGAAACACAAACCCTTATGTGTATGGAAACCTTCAGGGCATTATAGAGGGATTTAAATGTTCTCTATTCTCATTTATTTTCAATTCAATTCCCATATATAAGATCTTACCCTCTCCCGGTAAGGGATGTTATCATGTTGCTTTCCAGCTCATCCTCCAACCTTCTCTCATTCTGTTTATAGGAAGTTTTCTTCAATTTTTATAGATATAAGTCATATTTTGATGAATCTATATATATAATTGTGGATATATATAGAATAAAGATATTGTGAATTTTTTAATCTTTATTTGGGGTTTCAGATCCAAATACCAATCTACATCATTTTGATACTCAATTTTGTGGACTTTTATTGGGATATCGTAATCCAAAAATTGAGGTAGATGGTCTTATATTTAATTCTAATTGTAATGATTATGATTTTGTTTTGACAATTTTTCAATTTCAAAACATAGTTATAAATTTAAGATCTTGATTAACTAATTTATTTGAGATAATTGATTAAATGACGAAATTATGAAATGTTGTGATTTAGGGACAATTAATTATAGAATTAATCATACGATATTAATATAATAAATTGGGTATAATCAAAATTATAATTAATAATTTTATATCGATATCATTCGTTGGAATAATTAATAGTATAATTGAATATGGGAATATGATATTATTAATTTGGGATAATTAATTGTAGAATTAATTATGTGATGTTGATATTTTTCTTTGAGATAATTAATTATGGGATTAATTAATAGATAATGTTATATTGAATTGAGGTAATTAATTACCGAAATAATTTTTTGATATTGGTTTTATAAAATGGATAATTAATTGGGGAATTAATTATGTGATTTTAAAAATGTGTGTTTGAATAGTTAATTGATTAATTAATTTTTATATATAGATATACTGAAAATATTGTTTAATCATTGAATTAATTAATGCATTTTTTGAGATATATGTAACATTGTGATGTTGTCAATTTTATATTATCAAATGGAAACGTGGAGCATGGTCATTCGATTCTGCATTATTATATGATAAATGGTAATATGGACATTTGACCAGGTATTATAAATTGTAACATGCTCATTAAATTATGTTTAATTAAATGGAAAGTGGTAACATGGGCATTTAAACAAGTATTATTAATATTAACATGCTCATCTAGCAATGTGTTATTTAATGTTAAATGATAACATGCACAGTTGTCCAAGTATTATGAATGATAACATGCACATTCAATTATGTGATTTTAGATAGTGAATGGTAACATGAATATTTGGCTACGTATTAAGAATAGTAACAATAACATTCAAATATGATATCCCTTGGTAATATATCATACTATGACATGGATTATAGTAGGTATTGAGGTCTGCGTGTCCTTAGGGGCCTAGAGGTTTATGTGGTTAAAAAAAAGAATTATTAATACTTTGATAAACATTTTATTTGTGCATTTTAATTATTATTTATCTATATTCATACACTGTTATTTATTAGATTATTGTACACAATGTTGGTTGTGTTATACAGAGTCTTACTTACACCCTACCCAGGCTTCTTGACCATTATTTTTATAGAGTTTATTATTAAAATATGAGTGAAGGGAAAAGTACTGATGGAAGAGGAATGATTTGGGATTGGAACATTGATGAGGGAACTAGATGTGGTCTTGGACATTCTTTGGAGTCGTTCATGTATTTATTTTCAGTTTTTATATTATAAAAATGACAAAAATATTGGAATGAGATGTTACATTATTTAGTTGGATATTATATTTTAATTCAATGTTTATCTTGATGAATTGTTAATATTGTTAATGTTTATATAGGTTTCGAATATTTTTTTTTCAGGTTTTACTCTCTCAAAAGAAGTTATAGTCACCCCATGATCGACTTATCCAACCCGTACTACTAGTCTGTTGCCTTAGACATTTTAGTAGGTGCACTTGAGGATATATGACCCACATAATCAGGGCATTGATGTGTGGAACTCAGACATGGATGTTACACCATTGCATAAGATTCTTCTTTCCATCTTCATTTCCATCCATTGGGACTCATAGTTGTAACACCCCAAGCTTCCACGGTACGTTTCCTTTCGAATAATGCGATAGCGTGTGTTGTACGCAACCTCGAGTTCTAACACACACCACAACTAATTAAACTAGCCGTTGTGAATAGTAATACCTAATTTTTGAAATCATATATATTTTATATTTCAAAATGGACTTAATTTTTGGATTCGGAATATTGAAATTAGCCTAGGGTGAAATTTTGGTACTTTTCGGATAACTTTTATATTTTGATGAATAGTGAAAATTACTAAATTTTAATTAAAATCATCTTTTTTAATCAAAATAATTAATATTGATAAATTATGAATTTCAGTGGTTTTAAAGTATATTTAGAATATATTTTTACCATTTAATTTAATGTTTGTCATTGGACATAATTTAACAATTAAACCAGACATAAACAAGTGTCAATCTTTTGATAGTTATTATCTCTTAAAAACACGCTTTTTATTTTAACAACAGGAATTAATTTTTAATTAATTTCTGCCACTTCTGTGTTTTGAATTTGGAAAAATGGATTACATATTTGGAATCAGGATTTCCCAATTATGTAAATAGGTACCTTTTATTTTTACACATTTTGAATAATTACTGCGGTAAATATTTTATTTACCATGGTTAAAGGGTAAATCCGGTAAATAAGGGTTAAAAATAATATTATAATAATACAAAATTACCCTAAAACGTGTTCTAACCTTATTGGTGGACACATACCCGACCATGGGCATCCTTGGGTCGATTTGGGGACCCCTTAGAGCCACTTGTATGTGGTAGGGACACATTATATTAATAAAGTTAAAATAAAAATAAAAATGGCATAAGCTTACATATTTTAGAAGAACAATTTTTACATAGGGTTATACATGTTGGATTTTCGATTATAAATATTCATTAGAAAGCTAAAACGGTTTCCTACATAATGATATTTTATTTATAATTTTTAGACATCAAATAATTTAAATTATTAATGACACAATAATGATGCAATGTTTACCTCATTAATAAATCATTTAAATAAATAACATTATAATGATTAAAATATTATCTAAAACCGGTCCAATTCTTATTGGTTTATGTTATTTAGAAAATGAGTCATTTTATCTTCTGCCTCAATGATTTTTGGACAATTATAAACCGAATATAATTATATTATAAAGTAATACTTTCACTCTTTCCTAAAGAGCCCCTCCTCTCCCTTATAAAAGGAGACCACTTTTACTCATTCCTCACACCTCTCAAGCCACTTGGCTCGGCCAAAATCTACCCGAATACTCTCCCAACTTCCCTCACTACAACCTAGAGGCCTTATTTTGATCAGAAAGCCAATCTAAGGAGCCCTTTTGATCAAATCAATAGGAAGAACCTGAAGAAGAGGTAATGTTTTCACCACCCCTTTTCAAGTTCCTTTCTTCTTCCACTTCTTCTTTCTTTGTTCTTACCATTCTAAAATAATAACTCCAGTATCTCACATATACTGTGATGTTATTATAAATATGGTACAACCATATTCAGTATTCTATCCACCCTTTGAATAACATTTCACCATACGTGCGTACGTACGGCTTACCGTCTCCACGTCGTGGTGTAATTGTTATTCAATATATTATTATTTGGATGGATATAATAATGATGTGCAACTCAGGTAAATAATAAATATAACATTTTAATTATTCTGTATATATGATATAACATCCATTTATATATAATTTTAATATCAAAAGAATGATATTGTCCCTCGTGCGTACGTACGGACTACCGTCTCCACAAACACGATAAGATCCATTCTCCATCATATCCATTCAAGTCTTATTCTCATTTTAGGGTTAAAAATAATGTTAATATCATTCTGATTATGAATAAGATATAATCTATCCATTACAAACAAGTCTTACGTAACCAAACATTTAAGAAGAACGAATCGATTATCAGCCGAAATGACGATAATACTAAGATATTATTATCAAATCAATATTAAAAGATCATATATGTTATCATATTAATGTATATGATTATTTTATAATTTAATAACAATTACTTCACCATTATACAGGAGGTTAACCTACCCCAACCAAGGAAAAGTACAAGGTAAGGGTTATTTCACAATCTCTTCATTATCCAAGGTTGTTTATACGTAATAATCTACTGGGATCTCTTTATCATCCACATCCATGTTTCTTAAAAATTTATTTCAAAACATTTTTACTATTTACTAGAATATGAGTTAAAGTCATTTATACCCTTTTTGACTTTTATAAGTGGTTTATAAAGGAATCTTTCGGTCGTTTTCAAAACAAGGTCCTTTTTAACCTTTTCGACAGAATTAAGGTAAGAATGTTTTTTTTAACTTATACGGCGGGTGTGGCTATTTTCCGCCGTTACAAAATCTTCAAAGCTTCCCTTACAAGATTATAAGAATATTTTCAAAGAAAATGTTTTATTTTATATGGATCTTAAATGATTTCAAATTAAAAGGAGATATTTCTTTAAAAAGAATATTGATTTCATCTATGTCAACATCCTTTGATGGATTTTAAGATTATTTGAAGTTGATTTATTATGATACAAAACTTCTATATTGTATTGAAGGTTTTGTGATATGTTTGACTGTGGATGTGCTATTTTTATACCATTCATAGTTTATGGCGAAATTATTTACATTTCGTATGCTAGTTTTAATACGAATGTTTATGTTATGTTTAAACCTTTTCATATGGGAATGCATTGGACTTAGTAAGTGACGGGTGGAGCCCGCTATAGCTCCTCGAGGCATCGGCAGGTCTCATGAGACAAACTAGTGTCTTGGCACAAGGCCTTTACAAAATCTTATTTGTAGTCTTGGCACGAGGCCTTGACTATGTGGTTATGATAGTCTGGCATTATGCATTCCATCATTATGAAAGTGGTTATTGATTTTTTCATGTGATTATTCGATTAGTAGAATATCCATGTGAATAAGTAAATGACATTATTTCATTTTATTTATGCTGTACCATGTTGAAAGTTCATGTTTGAAAGGCTTTTGTTTTAGTTATAAATTGCCTTAAATGTTTATTCTTATTTATGAAAGTTTCTGCTATATTGTTATACTTACTGGGCATTTGAGCTCACTCCTTTTCTATGTTTTATTTTCCCAGGATGTGAAGAAGTAAATTATGAATGACTTGCAGGGATATTATGAGGGGTTAATAGTGTGGAATATGGAGATAATATGTTGTTGTAGTAGTTCTTTTTTTATTTTGATGATGTAATGTAAAACTTATGAATATATCTAGTGTTTCCAAGGCTACTAAACCAATCAGTCTTTCGAGATTTGATCTTTCTTGTGATCATGCCAATGTTATGTAATTAATGCACCGACTCTAGGTAACTGGGGTTGGGGCATTACAGTTGGTATCAGAAGAAGTTTAGTACAAACCTTGGAAGCTAGATTTAGATAAACTCTGATTAGAGCACGTAGACCTAAGATGAACTTTGAGGATTAGTATAGAAGAACTTCCTAGAATTTTTGTATTGTAGAGATTTTGTGACTTTTCCGAGCAATACATCCCTGTCTGGATACGAGCAGGTAGAGGCGGCTCTGGCACAGATGTACCTAGGGGTAAAACCCGAAAACACCGCTTTGAGCTAGACTCGAACGGGAACTGGTGCATGACAACGGGCCTTGCTGCACTCTTGGTTACGACTCTCCCGTGGGATATGCTTAGGATAACTCTCATTATCTTTACAAATCATTATGAAGGGTTTATGAGTATATAATTTCTCAAAAAAAACATTTTTATGATTATGGATTATATCCATAAATAGTTCAATTTATGTTGAGTGTTTTATAAGTATGGGATTATGTATTTTGATTCATAAACTGATCTAGTTTATGCCATTGTTTGGAAATGGCGCCTAGTGGAAGAAATGGAAACCGTATCAATGCACACACTCCATGTAGGGATTGCCCTCCTGCTCAAGATAATTATAGTGGGGCTGGTGATGCAACTGGTGCCGATCAGCTAATCACCATACTGGGACAACTTACTCAGGTTATTAATAATAACCTTACCCGTATGGAGCACCCTAATCCGCAGCGTGGAGGATAAATGTTAGATCGACTCATGAGGCAACAACCACCAACGTTCAATGGGAGTACAAATCCCTTAGTAGCTGAGCAATGGATAAATTCCCTAGAGAAAATATTTTAGGCTTTGGGGAGCAGTGAAAGAGAAAAAGTTATCATGGATGTTTACCGCCTCACTAGAGATGCTGATCAATGGTGGTCATTGATTCAAAACATGAAGGAAGATGATGAAGTATCAAATATGGAATGGAGGGAGTTCAAAGATCTATTTTTAGAAAAATACTTCCCTCGCGTCCATCGAGCAGATATGGAAAGGAAATTTCTAAGTCTGAGACAGAAGGAGGATGAGAATGTCGCAAAATATGAGGCTAACTTTACATGGTTAGCAAGGTACGCTGGTGATTATATACGTAACCAAAGAAGTAAGATTGATCTTTTCTTTGATGGGTTAAAACCATTTCTCCGTCGAGCATTAGTCTCACAATCCTTTTCATCGTACGAAGACATTGTCTCATGTGCTATCAAGACCAAAAAGGAATTCTCTAAGTCTTATGACTTTAAAGCAAAGAAAGAGAAGAAGAGACCTGCTGATCAATCTGGGAATGGAAATAAGGGGAAGAAGGGAAAGTCTGAATATCCATCCTGTGGTAAATGCGGGAAGAAACACCCTGGTACTTGCATGAAAGGGAATGGGAGTCTGTTACAAGTGTGGTGAAAAAGGCCACCAAGCTCGTGATTGCAAGGGGAAGAAGGAAGCTACCAACGTTCAGTGCTATAATTGCAGGGAGATGGGGAATTATTCAAATGAATGTCCTAAGCGTCAGGAGAACTTACCTCAGAAAAGGCCAAGGGATCAAGGCTAGGCTTATGTTATCACTACTGCTGAGGTAGAAGCTCCGAAAGACGTGGTGGCAGGTAATTTAATGGTTTTCTCAAGTTTAGAAAATGCATTATTTGATTCTGGATCGTTGCATTGTTTCATATCTTCCCAGTTTGCTAAGAAAATTAGATATTTCCAATTTGATTTAATAAGGGAGTTGTCAGTTAAAACTCTTAAGGGAAGTATCATTGCAACAAAGTCTTGTGAATCAGTCCCCATTAGAGCACATAAATTTTCTTTATCTGCTGATTTCATCGTCATACCTATGATTGAGTTTGATATAATCCTCGGTATGGACTGGCATTCGGACTATGATGCGAAGATTTATTGTAAGAAGAAAGAGGTTACGATTCTTGATGATAATGATAAGGAACACCTTATTTTTAGAGCAGAATCGTCACCACCTAATTCTTATTAGATCCACCCCCAGTAGCTCAACTTAATTCAATTATTGGGGAGTAAGAGAATGAAATAACTGTCGGTGAGGAAAGGAATGTTCAAATAGAGGATGTACCTGTTGTGAAAGAATTTGTAGATGTATTTCCGGAAGATTTACCTGGACATCCTCCAGAACGAGAAGTTGATTTTTCCATTGATTTGATTCCTGGATCAAGGCCTATATCGAAGACCCCATATAGAATGGCCACTGTAGAATTAGTCGAACTAAAGAAACAACTAGAGGAATTGAGTAATAAGGGATTTATTCGCCCTAGTGTTTCTCCATGGGGAGCCCCTGTTCTTTTTGTTAAAAAGAAAGATGGATCTATGAGTTTATGTATCGACTACAGGGAGATCAATGCTATAACGATAAAGAACAAGTATCCCCTAACTCGTATTGATGATTTATTTGACCAACTGCATGGAGCTCAATACTTTTCAAAGATTGACCTTCGATCTGGATACCATCAGTTGTGTGTGAAGAATGAAGACATTCCGATGACAGCATTTCGAACCAGGTACGGGCATTACGAGTTTACTGTAATGCCGTTTGGATTGACTAATGCACCCTCTGTATTCATGGATCTGATGAATAGAGTTTTCAAGGAGTATCTCGATGAATTTGTGGTGGTATTTATTGATGATATCTTGGTATACTCCAAAACCTACGAAGATCATGAAAATCACTTGCGCATTATCTTGAAGGCTCTGAGGAGGCATGAATTATATGGGAAGTTTAGAAAGTGTGAATTCTGGCTTCAGGATATTTCTTTTCTTGGCCATATTGTCTCTAAAGATGGAATCTCTGTTGATCCTTCTAAGACCAAGGCAATCCAAGAATGGCCAGCACCTACAAGTATAACTGAGGTACGTAGTTTTATTGGTTTGGCAGGTTATTATCGACGTTTCGTCCAGAATTTTGCCCGATTGTCTAACCCATTAACGAAGCTCACACGTAAAGGGGTTAAATTTGTTTGGACAAAAGAGTGTGAATAATGTTTCGAAGAACTGAAGAGAAGATTAGTCAATGCTCCTATATTGACTCTACCATCGGGGAATGATGGGTTCGTTATTTATAGTGATGCATCAAAGAAAGGACTTGGTTGTGTCCTTATGCAGAATGATAGAGTTATTGCCTATGCATCACGACAGTTGATAATTCATGAACAAAACTATCCTACTCATGATCTTGAGTTAGCAGTTGTGGTCTTCGCTTTGAAGATATGGAGACACTACCTCGATGGTGAAAAATTTGAGATTTATACTGATCACAAGAGTTTGAAGTATATTTTCTCACAAAAAGAACTCAACATGAGGCAAAGGAGATGGCTTGAATTACTCAAGGATTATGATTGCACGATACACTACCACCCGAGGAAAGCAAACAAGGTGGCAGATGCTTTGAGCAGAAAAGACCATGGAGTTTTGAACATGATGAGAATTGAAAGAGATCCAATTTTCATGGATCTAGTGAAGATGGACATGGGAATAACCAGGGAAGGTGAAACATCAATTCTTTTTCAAATGGCTGCAAAACCATCTTTACTAGAAAGGATTAAGAGTTCTCAGACCGATGATGAAGAATTTCAGAAGAATATTAAAGCTGTGAATGATGGGAGATTGAGAGACTTTGTGTATGAAGATGGAATTTTGAAATTCGGGAAGAGGCTTTGTGTTCCTGAGTTACCTGATCTAAAAAGGGAATTGTTGGATGATGCTCATAGTTCCAATTTCTCTATACACCCTGGGAGCACCAAAATGTATAGAGATTTTAAGGAACATTTTTGGTGGGAAAACATGAAGAGGGAGATTGCTGATTTTGTGTCAAGATGTATGGTTTGTCAACAAGTGAAAGCTGGAAGGCAACAGCCTGGAGGAGTCATGCAACCTCTTCCCATACCGGAGTGGAAATGGGACAATATTACGATGGAATTTGTCATGGGGCTACCAAAGACTCCTAGAAAGAACGATTCAATATGGGTTATTGTTGATCGTCTTACCAAGTCAACACATTTACTTGCTATAAGAGAAGATCTACCCCTGGAACGTCTAGTGAGACTATACATTAATGAAGTTGTGAGACTTCATGGAGTACCCCTATCGATTGTTTCTGATCGTGATCCCCGTTTTACTTCAAGATTTTGGAAAAGTCTTCAGAAATCTCTAGATACTGAACTTCATTTGAGCACTGCTTACCACCCTCAGACAGATGGACAATCAGAACGGACTATTCAAACCCTAGAAGACATGTTGAGATCTTGCTCACTTGACTTTCAGGGTATGTGGGATCAATATTTACCACTGGTAGAATTTTCCTATAACAATATCTTCCATTCGAGTATACAGATGGCACCATATGAAGCATTATATGGAAAGAGATGTCGTACACCAACCTGTTGGGATGAGGTTGGTGAGAGAAAACTTATAGGCCTAGAACTGGTGGAGGAAACGGTGGAAAAGGTGAAGGTAATCAAAAATCACATCAAAGCAGCTCAAAGTAGGCAGAAGAGCTATGCCGACAATCGAAGGAAGGATTTGGAATTTCAAGTTGGTGATCATGTTTTCCTAAAGGTATCTCCATGGAAGGGAGTCATACGTTTTGGTAAGAAAGGTAAATTGAGTCCCAGGTACATCGGACCCTTCGAAATTCTAGAACGAATTGGGGTTGTAGCTTACCGATTGGCAATGCCGCCAAGTCTCTCTAAAGTTCACGATGTGTTCCACTTATCTCTGTTGAAGAAATACATGCCTGACCCAACGCATGTACTCACCTATGAAGAATTAGAACTAGAACCTGATTTGTCTTATTGTGAAGAGCCCGTCAGGATTCTTGATACGAGAGAACAAGTACTGAGAAACTGGACGACGCGTCTGGTAAAAGTTTTGTGGAGAAACCATAAGATGGAAGAGGCAACGTGGGAACCCGAGGAACTTATGATGAAGAACCACCCGAGTCTTTTCATGAGATAGTATTCTAGAAATTTCGAGGATGAAATTATTTGAAGGAGGGGATAATGTAACACCCCAATCTTCCACGGTACGTTTCCCTTCGAATAATGCGATAGCGTGTGTTGTACGCAACCTCGAGTTCTAACACACACCACAACTAATTAAACTACCCATTGTGAATAGTAATACCTACTTTTTGAAATCATATATATTTTATATTTCAAAATGGACTTCATTTTTGGATTCGGAATATTGAAATTAGCCTAGGGTGAAATTTTGGTACTTTTCAGATAACTTTTATATTTTGATAAATAGTGAATATTACTAAATTTTAATTAAAATCAACTTTTTTAATCAAAATAATTAATATTGATAAATTATGAATTTGAGTGGTTTTAAAGTATATTTAGAATATATTTTTACCATTTAATTTAATGTTTGTCATTGGACATAATTTCACAATTAAACCAGACATAAACAAGTGTCAATCTTTTGATAGTTATTATCTCTTAAAAACACGCTTTTTATTTTAACAACGGGAATTATTTTTTAATTAATTTATGCCACTTCTGTGTTTTGAATTTGGAAAAATGGATTACATATTTGGAATCAGGATGTCCAAATTATGTAAATAGGTAACTTTTATTTTTACACATTTTGAATAATTACTGCGGTAAATATTTTATTTACCATGGTTAAAGGGTAAATCCGGTAAATAAGGGTTAAAAAATAATATTATAATAATACAAAATTACCCTAAAACGTGTCCTAACCTTATTGGTGGACACATACCCGACCATGGGCATCCTTGTGTCGATTTGGGGACCCCTTAGAGCCACTTGTATGTGGTAGGGACACATTATATTAATAAAGTTAAAATAAAAATAAAAATGGCATAAGCTTACATCTTTTAGAAGAACAATTTGTACATAGGGTTATACATGTTGGATTTTCGATTATAAATATTAATTAGAAAGCTAAAAATATTTCCTACATAATGATATTTTATTTATAATTTTTAGACATCAAATAATTTAAATTATTAATGACACAATATTGATGAAATGTTTACCTCATTAATAAATCATTTAAATAAATAACATTATAATGATTAAAATATTATCTAAAACCTGTCCAATTATTATTGTTTGATGTTATTTAGAAAATGAGTCATCTTATCATCGACCTAAATGATTTTTGGACCATTATAAACAGAATATAATTATATTATAAAGTAATACTTTCACTCTTTCCTAAAGAGCCCCTCCTCTCCCTTATAAAAGGAGACCACTTCTACTCATTCCTCACACCTCTCAAGCCACTTGGCTCGGCCAAACTCTGCCCAAATACTCTCCCAACATCCCTCACTACAACCGATAGGCCTTAGTTAGATCATAAAGCCAACCTAAGGAGCCCTTTTGATCAAATCAAAAGAAAGAACCCGAAGAAGAGGTAATGTTTTCACCACCCCTTTTCAAGTTCCTTTCTTCTTCCACTTATTCTTTCTTTGTTCTTACCATTATAAAATAATAACTCCAGTATCTCACATATACTGTGATGTTATTATAAATATGGTACAACCATATTCAGTATTCTATCCACCCTTTGAATAACATGTCACCATACGTGCGTACGTATGGCTTACCGTCTCCACGTCGTGGTGTAATTGTTATTCAATATATTATTATTTGGATGGGTATAATAATGATGTGCAACTCATGTAAATACTAAATATAACATGTTAATTATTCTGTATATATGATATAACATCCATTTATATATTATTTTAATATCAAAAGAATGATATTGTCGCTCGTGCGTACGTACGGACTACCGTCTCCACAAACGCGATAAGATTCATTCTCCATCGTATTCATTCAAGTCTTATTCTCATTTTAGGGTTAAAAATAATGTTAATATCATTCAGATTATGAATAAGATATAATCTATCCATTACATACATGTCTTACGTAACCAAACATTTAAGAAGAACGGATCGATTATCACCCGAAATGATGATAATACTAAGATATTATTATCAAATCAATATTAAAAGATCATATATGATATCATATTAATGCATATGATTCTTTTATAATTTAATAACAATTATTTCACCATTATACAGGAGGTTAACCTACCCCAACCAAGGAAAAGTACAAGGTAAGGGTTATTTCACAATCTCTTCATTATCCGAGGTTGTTTATACGTAATAATCTACTGGGATCTCTTTATCATCCACATCCATGTTTCTTAAAAATGTATTTCAAAACATTTTTACTATTTACTAGAATATGAGTTAAAGTCATTTATACCCTTTTTGACTTTTATAAGTGGTTTATAAAGGAATATTTCGGTCGTTTTCAAAACAAGGTCCTTTTTAACCTTTTCGACAGAATTTAGGTAAGAATGTTTTTTTTAACTTATACGGTGGGTGTGGCTATTTTCCGCCGTTATAAAATCTTCAAAGCTTCCCTTACAAGCTTATAAGAATATTTTCAAAGAAAATGTTTTATTTTATATGGATATTAAATGATTTCAAATTAAAAGGAGATATTTCTTTAAAAAGAATATTGATTTCATCTATGTCAACATCCTTTGATGGATTTTAAGATTATTTGAAGTTGATTTATTATGATACAAAACTTCTATATTGTATTGAAGGTTTTGTGATATGTTTGACTGCGGATGTTCTATTTTTATACCATTCATATTTTATGGTGAAATTATTTACATTTCGTATGCTTGTTTTAATACGAATGTTTATGTTATGTTTAAACATTTTCATATGGGAAAGCATTGGACTTAGTAAGTGACGGGTGGAGCCCGCTATAGCTCCTCGATGCATCGGTAGGTCTCATGAGACAAACTAGTGTCTTGGCACAAGGCCTTGAAAAAATATTATTTGTAGTCTTGGCACGAGGCCTTGACTATGTGGTTATGATAGTCTGGCATTATGCATTCCAACATTATGAATGTGGTTATTGATTTTTGCATGTGATTATTCGATTAGTAGAATATCCATGTGAATAAGTAAATGGCATTATTTCATTTTATTTATGTCGTACCATGTTGAAAGTTCATGTTTGATGTGCTTTTTTTTAGTTATAAATTTCCTTAAATGTTTATTCTTATTTATGAAAGTTTCTGCTATATTTTTATCCTTACTGGGCATTTGAGCTCACCCCTTTTCTATGTTTTATTTTCACAGGATGTGAAGAAGTAAATTATGAATGACTTGCAGGGATATTATGAGGGGTTAATAGTGTGGACTATGGAGACAATATGTTGTTTTAGTAGTTCTTTTTTTATTTTGATGATGTAATGTAAAACTTATGAATATATCTAGTGTTTCCAAGGCTACTAAACCAATCGGTCTTTCGAGATTTGATCTTTCTTGTGATCATGCCAATGTTATGTAAATAATGCACCGACTCTGGGTAACTGGGGTCAGGGCGTTACAATAGTATATTTAAAAATTCATTCTTTATGTGTGGTATGTTCATTCAAATGAAATTACTTTTACTATAACCATTATTATTTTAAAGGAATTTTCAAATCCTGAGTTTTATTCATCCATCATATTCTATGTATTCAAGAGTTACCAATTTTTTTTGTGAAACTCAATTTTTTCACGATGGAAAACCCATATATGTATTGGTGTAGTAATGTTTTATTGATTTCTAGAGTTTACGTAATTGTAGGTATAATGGAATGTTGATGTACGTGGGTCACATATTCATATAGGGATAAAGACCTTTTATGGGTTTGGTTGAGCATTAAATCAATCATAATACTGATGCTTGAAGATTTAGAACGTCACCCTAAACAAATTTACATTTTTATCATTAGAAAGATTAAATTTATTTTTTCATTTAAAATAAATAATTATTTTCTGTTCGTATGTATTATTAACCGTGATCATATCATAACATTTATTTTCTTTATAAAATAGTTTTTTCGTTTTTATAGTTGAAGAAATGTACAGAAATGTTCAAGAAGTGTTCCTAGGTTAAATAAATAAAATTTGATGAATAATATATTTTTACATTTTATATAATTATGTTTTTGGAAAGTTTGGAAATCAAAAATATGAAAATATAGGGAACCTAACACATGGGAGTAAACTGACCGTTTCCCCTAAGGGTTTCACTTGAACATGTGATCAAAATATTATGATTGTATACAATTCAACTATCCATGTCACTTGAAAATGTCACTTTACTAGATTAAATTAAATACGTACCATATTCCAGTCATCTTTCCATGTACCCAGACCATATCTTCTTACCACATGAAATCATTTACTTACTGTATGGGACTCAACTAACTTTGTCAGCTTACTATGTATCCTAACCACATGAACAAAATATAATGACTATATGAGATTCAACTAACTATGTCACATGATCTTGTCATCCTACAACATGAAAAAAATTTATTATATTGTGGGAGGAATCAGATTGTGCCACTTGACAATGTCACCTAACAATGTCTACCTAGCACATGAATAAAATATACAGACAGTGGAGCCTACCATTGAACCTACATAGAGTATAAATTTATTAACTATTGTTAATATAAAATGAAATAATGAAAACTATATTAATTAATAATTTATTCATGGGGTAGATAAAATATAATGAACATTTCATTTAATGAAATTAAAATATTGATCAATCATTATAAATATTGAAATTAGACTATTGTCACTACCCATTTTTAGTTAAATTTTTATGTTTTTTATAATTATTTTCAAGGTTATTTTAATGATTAAATGAGTTTTATAATTAAGATTAATGTGATACATATTTATAAAGAAAGAAAATTTTATTTTATAAATATAATTCATTTGTATATAAATCTTAATCTATTATTTTTATGGTCTATTATAAAGTCAAACATTATATGTTATGTTTTGAACAAATTTATAGAATCAACTATGTGAAATTAGGGAAGTAAATTTCTTTGTGTAAATTCTTATATAAATATTAAAAATTTTAAACCCCCAACATAAATATTATTCATGAAAAATACGATGGATATACTTATATTGATTATTAATTTTATATAAGATATTGTAAAATCATGAAAAATTCCATATTTTATATAACATTTCACATTTTAATTTTCTATACATTTATATTGGAAATATTAAATGGTTTTTTAAATAATTAATTATTAATCAAATAAATCCTTTACAAATTTTTTTAGATTTTTATTATAAATTATTTCTCCCTGGGAAAATGTATGATGGTGATTTCATCAAAAAATTAGAGTTCCATAATAAATATTATTTGAATATTAACCTTTTGTCTCACATATTTTATTTGATTTTTAAATTGTATTTAATATTATTTATTATTATTCAATATTATTGTATTATATAAACTAGCATTTTATCACATTAAAACATGAATCAAATTTTATTGATTAATTATGTTACACAAATGATTATTCTTTTCAAACACATTTAATAAATAGAATTTATTTTTTAATAATAAAGACAATATATGATGGGTTTTTGGGTTAAATATTTTTTTGATTAATAAACAATATATCTTGATTTCAAAATATTCAAGTAAATTGAAGAATGTATTTACAAATTTCATGGAGTACAAAGGGATCCTTAATCATTGATGATCACCAAAAAATATTATTTGGAATTTAAATATTTGATTTTTTGTTTATAAAAGTTACTTAATTTCCATGAAAACTAAAAATGTATTATGTTTATATAGATATTTGGTTTTAGTTCTTTTAATTGACATTTGATGTTTTTAATTGGATTGGTTTGTACTACCCACAAAAATGGCAGTGTTTTTGGTTCTGAATGCCAATCAGAACCCAATAATTGGGTTGTTCTAATTAGAGAAAAACATTGGCACATAGGGTTGTGCCTCCAGGTCAATAAAGGTTCATTTTTTGGGTTTATGCCTCTAATGTAAAATTCTTTTTAATCATGTTCTTACTCTAGGTGGAAGAATTCATTATCTAATTCCCTAATATTTGTTATAATTTGTGTTATCATTTCAGTTAATGAGAGTGGTGAATAGTATATATGTTATCATTTCAATTAGAACATCTATAAAATTATCTTGTGTCCATATTATATTATTTTCCTCCACATAATCATTGTACATCAAATATATATTCATTAAATTCATTAATTATATTCAAAATTCATATTCACCAACCTCTTGGATATATTTTTATCTTAAATTTGGATAAATAATTTGAATTAGTAGAGGATCCATAGGGATATATATATATTTCTGATGACCATTTCCTAACTTAACCCTAAAGGGGGAACAATCTTGTTTAAGATTGTAGTAACTATTCTGAATGATGTATGGATTTAAATAAAAATAATATCATTTTTATATTAATACTTATGGACATTAGAATTATTTTATTTGATATATCGTGATGATATATAGCACTGATCATCAGATGATGATTGAAAATTTATATTAGATTCCATAAGGCGGAGCTAATTCATTGGTTGGAAATGATGTGGTAATGAATTTTCTTAATTAAAAAGTTTCCAATATTTTGTATAATGTGTATAAAATAGATATCTTTATAGTCATTTATAATCTTGAAAAAATACTCATGAAATATATAAAATTTTACAAGTTTCACATCTTGGTTAAAATAAATATATTATAACTTAGTTGGGTATATTATGATCTAAATATAATGAATTTAAAATGTGTAATGATGAAACTATAAAAATATGTTCCATAGTTTCACTACAACTATTAATTGTATATGTTCCCTAAGAGAATATTTTAATAGTACTATTCGTCTTGAAATATTTCTTAGATAACTTCTTGATTAATGTCATGTCAAAAAGGTAATTATAGATGAAATATTGAACAATAAGTAATACACTCTTGATTATCTTATTTTTTCATTAACATAATATGATTTGAATTAAATAATCTTACTAAAAAACATTATCAATTGTGGAAATTTTCATTTTTATTAAATGCATCTAATTATTGTTTTAATTGCATTGTAAAATGATTTGTTAAGAATGATACATCATATGTATCAAAAGCTGGACATATAAGGAAGAAAGGATGCTCAAGGATACCATGGAATGATTATGCTAAGGATGATCACAAGGTTAAAAAGAAATGAAATTTCATTATTAATGATTATAATGATGTATCATTTTATGTGTGTCACATCAAGCCATATTATTCAACACAAAAATAGAAAAATAATTCAAGGAATATATATAAAAAAGTAAAAAAGGAAATGGATCTTGTATGGAGTTTTTCATAGGATTAATGTACCAATAAATTATATAGTTTTGAAATATTTGTTTCAAACATGTGTTTCGTGGATTCTTAATGTCAAGATATACATCCAGGGTCATCAAATACGATGTTTGGCACACAAAAAATTGATAATAAATACAAATGGGTAGCGATATTTTTATCTTTTTAATTATTTAATCAATGTGATTGTGGGTAATAATCCCTTTTCTAATAATTCAAATGGAAAGGTAGAAGGATTTTGTGATGTTGGAATTTAATATTTTTTAAATATTTCTAATGAATTAACTTTTGAGGGATATATCGGCAATTTAATAATCATTTGACAACAATGTGATGAATATTTATTTTCAATTTTAAAATCATAATTGAACTATGTTAAATAATAAACTAATGTTGTTTCATCCAACCACAATTAAAATATTTATGAAATTAATTTCACATAATGAAATTGAAGAAATTAAATTTTTTGTGATCTTTCATAACATTTTTTTGTATAAGCGGTTGGTACATTCTAATTTCACGATGGTGAACATGTTTTCCAATAAAAAACTATTTTTATAATTACCAAAATTAAAACAGTGAAACATATTTTCTTAATATTTATTGAAAGTTAAATAAAAAAATCTTGTTTTAATGTAATTATATAAGAAAAAACTATAATTATTATTTATATAATTCATTTAAATATATTTTGTGTTATTAAACCTTATATTTTGGTAGGTAAATGTTATTTTTTATCATAAACATGATTTTACAAGAAACAAATCTATTTAATTTCTTAGTCTTAAATATTAAATCTGAATCAGATTATTATATATTATAAAACAGTTCAAAATGATAATGGAATTGAAATTTACTCAATATTAATTAATCATTATGGAGAATAAAAAAACATGAATTTATCGTGTTTAAATGGGAAAATATATTTTCTCACAATTTTTATCACCTTAAAAACCACAAAAAATAGTCTAGTTGAAAAGGAAAATATAACAACATAAGAAATGGATAGATCCATGAAAAATGAGTCTATAATACAAAATAAAACATAATGAAATAATCTCTGAAACAACATGTTATATTAAAAATATAATTATTTTAAGAACCATGATGAAGAAGTATACATATGATAATTGGAAATGAAGAAAACCATAAATTTTCATTTTAGAGTTGCTGGATACAATTTTGTTTCTAAATACAATGGACACATTTAATAAAAATTATTCATATTATTATGAGTGTATTTTTTTGATATTGAAACTATAGTATGGAATATAATGTTTAAAATAAAATAACAATGGATTTTGATGAATTAATTCATGTTAATATTTATGGAGTAATGTTGAATAAAATGGATGATGGTATTGATCAACTTAAAGGACAGTTTTGATAATTAAATTTTCTGTTGGAAGGAACACAAGATATAGATACACATATTGAGGGGGATAATGTTTCTAAATATAAACTATTGAAGAAAAATCATGAACAACTTAAATAGATGATACCATAGATAATGTTTTTGGAAATGTAGAATCAAAAGTTCAAACCAGAATATGTATAATGAATTTTTGTCCATGTCAAAATTTTATTTATACTTTTACACCAAAAAATATAGATGACGAATTTGGTGATTTTAATATGATTTTAGCAATTCAATATGAATTAAATAAGTTTACATGGATTAGTCAATTCAATTTAGTTGTTCATTCATATGATTCTCAATTTTTTGGAACAATGTTGGTTTTTTTAGAAATTAAATTGATGAATATGGAAATATAGTTATGAATAATGACATTTTTATTCCTCACAGTAATTAATAATATTAGGGAATTTATTTTTAGGAATATATTTCTCGTATTTTATATTATGATTGTTGAGGATATGTTTTATATATGAAGTATTTCGTTGTTTTAGTTTATTTCAAATGGATATTAAAATATATTTTGAAAATGTATATATTTATAAATATGTGTGTGTTAGATGGACCCTAGGTTCCCAAAATAATAATAATCATGGTCATATTTTTTTAAAATCCAAGGAATTATGTGGTCTTAAACATGCTCCTAGATCTTGTTATGAAATTATGACTAGTTTTTAAATGGAAAAAAATTTGAGAAATGAAAGCGTATCAATACATTGATTATTAACGAATATCATAATAATATTTCTATTGTGTAAAAATGATATTTTATTTGTATCATCAAATAAAAATCTTTCTAAAGAATGATTAATTTAGGATATTATATGTCTATGGGACCATGTATAAATCACAGAAATTTTTATTAGTTTATGATAAATAATAAGTCTTAGTGTAATGTAAATTTAGATGAAACCAATTACCCTTATTCTCACTTGTCTTTTGTGTCATTATCTTCCTGAATAAAAAATATATGTTAATTACATACCTATTTTAGAAACATTTTAATCTTTATTAACACATTTTTTTATAAAATTACTTAATCCATTATGTTTTAGTCAAATGGTTTCACCATAATTTGTTTATTTGTCAAAAATGTCTTTGGTAAGTATATTATTGACCAAGGGGTAATCATTTAAAATTATAAAAACTAATAATTATGAAATAATTATCTTATTTGTACCTAAATATACTATAAATCCAAATAGTTATGATTTTTATGGAAAATGAACTAATTTTAAGACCATGGATACAGTAGGTCATACATACACATGATTAACTATCCCATTTTTCAATGATCATTATAGAAAGAAAGAAAGAAAAATTTATCATTACATCATGGTCATCATATTTTACACTATATATTATATAATTATATATAGCATTAAATATAAATATTATGATGAAAATGGAATCTCATCTCTTTGAAGAGGAAGTAGTCCACATATCTACGAATGAAGTATTAACGTTTTCTTTATTTAAAATCGCAATGATGAAAATGGTATATTACATTACAAAAATTTAATTCTTCCACTAATATCATAATAATTTAATTTATATAATATGTATTAAATATATATTTACTTAGATAAATCCATAATATTCTTTGATAGGAAATGTAAGATAACGTTCATAGGGAAGGTAGACCGTACATACACATGAATGATGTTTCCATTTTATTAACGTACAAAATGATTGAAAAATAAACAATATATCATTTTATTATTAATAAAATATAATTTATATGTAATATATATCATGCTATAATTTTTTCCATAAAAAATTCCACATAAAGAATGAATAAATCACATCGCTTGGAGGATGTCGTATTCCACACATCAACAAATGATCAAATTGTATTCCCACAAAATTTAAAGTGTGAAGGTATGAGTTATAGAAAAATCATAGAATATTAATGAAATATTAAATATAATATATATCATATAAATATAATATTATCATCACTACTCCCATGATTTATAGGTGGAAATAACAGAACAACTGACACCAGTTCATGAGGTGGTTGTCGAGAAACAGACAAATGATGCTTGTGTAGACCATATGATGGAAGAGTTTGTGACTGTAAATCATAATAATAGAAAAATAAATCTCAAAATATTTATAATAAAATTTTTATTAAATAAAATAGATATAAGATGATTTTAAGTTGTGAAGAATGAAATAAACCAAGAGTTCTTGTTGGAGAATGACACCTCTTATATAGGTAACACCTATTGGATTATACAAAAATACTTCCTTGTATGGATTTTAGGGATTATAGGATTGGGGTGGGGGTAGAATTGTGAGTTTATCATGGTTTGGATGATCTAAATGGATTTATATATGTGAATAAATTTCTATAGTGGGTTCCCATTTATACTAGAGGAGAAGTGACATTCTTGTAAATAACAAAAATAAAACAATATTGGGATGTCTCCCTTTTCTCATGTGCTTCCAAAATTGAATACTAGTCGAACAGATGGGATTTATTAGATATCCATCATTAATCCAACCAGAAGGAATTTTTTTACAATTTTTTCCTTACTCATTAAGTTCACTTAATTTTATCTTTATAGTATTTACAATGGGAACTTGTATCTTTTTCTTTATATAGTTAGTTTCAAAATTTAAGAATTTAATTATGAAAATATTTTTTAGATAATTTATTCATAATTATTATAAATATTATGTTAAATTAATTAAATAAAAATCCTACATTTCAATAAAACTGATTTTTATACCAACATATTTATTCAAAAACCCCTATTTTAACCTTAATCACGATATTTAATATAATTTTTCCCGTTTTATCCCTGTTAAAAAAATAATTTATCTTTATAAGAATATAAATATTAATTAAATTCAAAATAATTATATCAATTATTTAAAATACAATTCATTTGTAAGGAAAAATTTAATATAAATTTAATCCTATGGACTGGATGAAAAATCATAGTTTTAATGTTAAGAATATGAAAAGTTAATTATATTTTTTTCTAAATTAAATATAATAATAATTTATATGACCTAAATTGTATTAATATAAATATGTGATCTAATAATAATTAAAATTTAATTAACAATATTATATAATATTATATTCCTTTTAGAAGTTGAATCAATTTTCAATTAAAAATATTTATTTTCATTATTCACTAAATAATGAAGCATCATATAAAAATAAAAAAATCACACAAATATGATTTTGAAATTATTATTTCAAAATTGAATTTTTTTTTCATATAAAATTTTTATAAGTACAAAAAATTCATTTTTAAATTTGTGCAACATTAAAATATTGTAAACCCACCTTTAAAAAACAACTTTCTATATATAAAATTGAAATCATTGTTATCATGTTCCTATAAAATCAGTTGCATGAATGTAAAAGTTATTTTTTAGTGCATATATATATGATTAATATAATTCACAAAAAATAATTTAATTAATACCTTATTACAAAATTCCATTAGGGGCATAATAAGGGTTTTTTATAAAATCATCTACTTTATGTTGATTTTGGTTTTTTTTTAATTTATAATTAATTGGTAATGATTGACTTAAAAAATATATTTAAATAATTTAGTAACATATATTCAAAAACTCGAATTTTTTTGATATGTTATATCTTTTTGTAAATATATATTAATAATATATTATTGTTTTGAAAAACTAGTTCTTGTATGTAATGAAATATATTTAGTAAACACATTATTTCCCATGAAATAATATAACTTGTTTTTTATGACTGTAAACATACCATTTTATTTTTTTTAATCATGCATGAAACAAAATTAAATTTATTTTAAAAAATAAACATTATAACGTATTGAGGTTTTACATTATCCCTAACATAAAAAACTGCACTGTCCCAATTAAAACATGATCTCGGTAATCAATGTATTGATATTGGAGTATAATATTTATGGATAAAACATCATAAGTAGGTTTAATAACATATGTAATTATTAATAGGGAAAATTAAATGTGAAGGTCACCATAAAACTAGCCTTTCAAACATATGATCCATTAGTGAAATCCTTTACATAATAGGGAAATATAATTATCTTTTTCTGATTTAGAGGGATAAAGAACATGTTTATGAGAATGTTTTTGAAAATAAACCCATGAAATATGGGTATAAGAATGTTTATTGATATCATTAATAATTATACAAATAGAAAAAATTTATTTTATTCCCAGATCCATTTATAAGAGTTTAAGAATTCTTTCACTCTATAAAAATATATGTAAATATACATCTTTATTTAATAAACACATTATCATCCATTATTTGTTCCTTGAAATATTTATACTTCATTTCTTATAATATTTTATATCTTATGGGGATGTAATACATTAGCCTATAAAACCATGTCCTAATATAAACATTATCCATTTCATAAATTGTTAACCATATGACCCTTCCCAAATAATATTATCCAAACCATAAGAAAAAATGACACTAAATTTCTAACCAAATCATGTCATCAATTCCTAAAAAAACAAGTTTTTTTTCTTAATATTAACTTACTGACATGTCATATGTTCTTCATGTATTCTCAAAAACCATGTTAATAAATTGAGTTAGTATAACACCTTATTGAAAAAGTATATGCTCATTTAGAACAGAAATATAAACAATTTCCAAGAGTATTGAAACCCATAATTCATCTAGGTTCCATTTATAAATAATTCAAGACACTATATTTGATCCTAACACTATATAATATAATTTTTAGTCCAAAAAATAGTGAAATTCATATCTTTAATTGAAACAATTATAAACAGATAAACTCATAATCATAAAAATGGTTTCATTTGGATTATCTTATATACATATCATCAATGTCAATAATATTATTTTTTGATATAATTAATGTTTTAATTTGCATTGTTTCCATGTTTTCTACAAACCTTTTATGATACCAACTATAACACTCTAACCCTGAAATCTCAGAGACAGTGCCTTACATTTTTACATTGGAAAGATTACCATGAATCAAATCCTAAAAGACATATCAGTTTAGTAGTTTTGGTAACAATATATATACATGATACCCATTTTACATTGTAAAATTTAAAAGAAATAATTATACATAAAAAATCTAAAAAACATCATCCTTGAAAACTAATTCATATATATCTTCTTCAAAAACAGGTGAAAAGAAATAAAAAAAGGTTGTTCTCAAATACTCAATACAGGTTATATATAGTAGAAGAAGTATTGAATCTATGAGAATAATCAAAATGTTATCATAAATAACTTATAACTCATTCCCTTTAACCAATAAACATATAATTATATGCATCTATATATTTTTTCATAATTAAAATCTCATGGATAATTATAAATAAATTCTGAAAACAAGAAATGCATAAATTTGGACACCATGTTTACCATGTACACCAAACCATTATCATCAAGAAAATTAACATCAGGGTTAAAACATGATGGCTAAAAGATGATTCTAATTTTTATGCCTTATCATTATTGTAAAGACTTTTCCCTAGAATGTATAAAATATACTAATTACAAATGTATAGGGTTTGGCCATCGAAATTTCTACTCATAATTATATGAATGAATCAAGGGGATTACAATAATTGATTCCCAAACACTATTATTTTTGTATAAAGAATTCCTCATATATTTATTAATCAATTTATCAAATACAAAATGTTCCATATTACATATCAATATAGATTTACTGATATAGATTTATCTATATTTCCCCAGTTAATCAAATAACATACAATGTAAACACTATAAGTAAAATTGGTATATAGTTTAGGAAGTAATCATATCAATCACAAATAAATACAGATATTTAAGATAAATTTAATTGTTAATGAAATTATTTTACTATAAAGTGATTGATTCATGATAATTTTAACTATCACAAAAAAGGTAACATTTCACAATAAGTTTTATCACTTGGTAATTTTTGAATAAAATCACCAATGACGAAATAACTAAAATTTAAACTAAATAAACCATTTATAATGACTTATTAATGATATTAAATTCATATAGGGTGTTTATACACAACCTAAAATTGAATTGTTTCTTAATAATATATAATTATCAATGTCAGGAAAATTTAGATAAAATACCATACCTTGAATCTGACTAGTCACATTATATCTTTGTCTCCCTAAATAATAATATTTTGTTAATTATTTACTTATTTTAAAAAAATATTTCATGTTTTTATCACTTTTATTTCATCTATTAACAATTTTTATTAAATTACATATTTAATTAAGTTTAAGTTATATTTTTTGACCATATTTGTTATATCTTTCAAATAACAACTTTGGTAGGTATTCTATCGTCAAAGGGATTATTATTTAATCATTTTAGTAACAATAATAACCAAATTATTACCAAATTATTACCTAAATCATAATTTTAACACCAATAATGAATTACAGTTCCAAAAAATGAATTAATGTTATGATCATTAAGATGTTAGGCCATAAGTACACATGAATCTCATTTCCATATTTCAATGATAATTATAGATAGATGGGAAGTAACATTTATCAATAAATAATGATCACTATATCCTAAATACCATATTATGTAGTCATATATAATATAAAATATAATTATTTTAATGAAACATTAATCACATGTCAGTGAGATGTGGTATTGCACATGTTAATGAAGGACATTATGGATTTTTAGTTTGTTAATGGGTAATAATGAAGGTGGAATATTATATTACCAGAAATGTAATTATTACATGAATATCATAATGATTTCATTTATATTATATATATTTAGTTTTAATTTATCCTATATTTCATACATTATCTTTTTATCACAACCTTTTTACCTAATTCATTCAGTTTCATGGTATCCACCAATGGTATCTCAATGTGCTCACCATGAGAAATCTAATTTTCATAACTTTGTTTTTGTCCGTACTACATTAAAAATTATACTTTTTTCATTACTATATGGTAACATTAGTATATTATAAATAGAAAAATTTATTTTTAATGTAATAATCATTAAATACTTTTCCTATTTTCCATAAGAAATATGAAAGCGTTATATAAGAATATTTTTAAACTACCACCTCCATAAAGGAACATGATTCTTTTTTCTTTCATACACTAACATGTACAATTCAAAAGTGTTACAAGAAAATTAATATATATATATATATATATATTTATGTTTCTAAGTAAATTATCCTTATTACTTGTATATTTTTTCCAAGGGAAATTGAAATCCACATCCACACATAGGGGAAAATTACTACAATCATGAAATGGTTGTTAAATATTTTTTATTACATCCACTCATAGGTATAATTAAGAAAGGGTATAAATGATTAATTATTATTTTATATCATTAATGAGGATTCATTCAAAAAATAAAATATAATAATGATTATATAATAAATAAATAATTGAAATAAAATTAATCTTATTAAACAAACATAAAATGAAGAAAATCCATTTATTCATATGATGTAATATTTTTATATTCATTAATTCTTATTCAAGTTCATTTTAATTATAATATTTTATAGTAATAAATAATAAATAATATAATTATGATTTTTGGTAATGATATTTACATTTAACTATCTCAAAATCATCTACAAAATCAATATATGTTCCTGTTTAGGTATGATTAACCTCCTACTTGAACAACACTGTAAATATATATCATGACTGACAATGGGAACATAGTTTCCAAATTAATATTTTACATTTGTGTAATTTATTCTTTTTATTGATGTGTTAAAAGAATATTAAATTATGTAATTATGGAAAAATCATTTGATCATAAATGTTTCCAAAAATATGCTTGGTATTGGTTGCAATATTAAAAATAATAACAATCATGAAAGGAATTCGAAACTACCTAATTGTTTTTAAATCATCCCAAGAAAATATTTATTTACCTAAATATAAATTATTTTTTAAAAATTATTAACCTAAACCTTAATATTATAGAACTAATATAAACAACTAAAAATTAAATACATAATATGGGAAAAAAGAAAACACTGACTGAAATTCATATAATGAATGAATGTATAATAATAATAGAAACGAATATGTGTCATACGAGGGTTATAATTTATTTTATTATAATTTTTTTATAAATGAGTTTAAATTAGATTTGATGACATCATAGAAATATGATATGGGTTTCATTATCCAATTTTACCTTTTTAAAATTTGTCCTGTATTATGAACATATTTACATATAAGTGTGTCACATACTACCTATAAGAGTTTTTATATCATTTAATTCTATTATTTCATCAATATTATGATATTATTTATGATATTACATTAAAGATACATTTAATGAATTTCAAAAAATCAATAATTTTATTTTTCATGTCTCAATTTTCATTCGTTTGGACTCATGATATATTTACTAGTTATTTTCATTTTATGGTGTACATATTTTTGTGGATCAATTTATACCACATTCATAAAAAATATAAATGTCTTAAAATGTATATATTTTTATATCCTTCATATTAATTTGAATCAATAGTTACCAAAGCCATTGTAGACTCTAATTATTCCAAGACCTAAAGGCCACCATATGTTTTGGTAAAATAAATATGTTTGTAGATTACTTTAAAATAAATTCATTTTTGGCTACTAAAAAATGGATATTATTGGGACATGTATTCACCTATGGTTAATAACCCTAAATAGGTTGGTTGAGAATTAACTCAATCATCACACTCAGGCATGATGAGTGGGATTAATGCATTACATCTTTCTAGACACTCTTGGGGTAATAATTAAGGATATTCACATTATCATGGATAACTTATCACACTGAATGTATCCTTTCTACTATATTTATATAGTAAGGGTACTATATGATGGAAGATACCCTCTCTATCTATGATTATTAATGTATATTTAGATGGATACCAATAATATTCCAATGAATTGGGAAATGTTTATTTTCATTACATTTTTAATATATAGATATAACCATTATTTTTAATCTATAGTTTCATTAGGGTATGTTATGAAATATTTTGATGACTGTTATGGTGAATTAATTGGACACAATTTGGTGAGAGGTCATGACTGAAACTGTATGGCACCTCGATGCATCGTTGGGTATTTAGAGACTAAATAACCTGGGTTTTTGTGCATATATATCCCTATATCAGTATAGTGTTATGCAATAACACTTTAATATAATAATTTTAATTACACCAATATGAATACAATCAATATGATATTAATAATTATTATTATCAATGTTGTCATTTACTATTATGGATATAACATTCCAACTATTTTTTGGCCTATGGATTCAATATTTTTATTTACTCCTTTAGTCATGACCTGACCCATAATGGAGATCGAGATGAAACTACCCCTAGACTACCTCAATTAGATGGGGTTGGTGACAATCACCAATGGAAAAACATAATATGATGAGAAAGTCTCTTAAGTACATATACACACAGACAACTAACTCATTGAAAAAGTAAAGAGGGAATGAAATAAAAGTTTCAAAACTACTATAATTAAACCAAAATACGAATGAACCACTATAAATAATTATACTATTCTGTAAACTCAATGGAAAATGGAAACAATCATGAAAATCCAAAAATATTTCTCAACATTACAAAATTAGAAATTGTAACAACTAATAGCCCCACACTTGTATCCCATATTATGACTACCACATGATGTCCAACCAGTCACTATCTCTAAGATCATATGAATTTTTTATTGACCTATCCACCATCTGAAAAATACATGACACATTATGGGAAAATTCCATATAGTTGTGAGTATATATATTCTAAGTTGATATCCCTGAAAATGTGTAGGGGGAGCAGTAAGAGATACAATAGAAGGGTAAAAAATAGATAGAATAATGTATGGTAATAGAGAACTGATCGACCCAACAGAATAGTTAAAGTAAACTCATCCAAACACAAGGATATTGAAATAGTGTGATGATGAAATTGTCATTTTGTTTTCTCAACCTATAGTAGAAGAGTAGACTAATCTAAACACAAAAATCTAGACACAGAGAGCACACAACATACCTCATGCATCAGTGCCTCTCCTAGAAGGAGAATAACCAAATCTCAAGGATTAATTATTACGAACAATATATAAATAAATAAATATAAATATAAACATATATATATATATATATATTCTTAGTCAAGAAACCCCATACAAGAGATTAAGGGGATCTCCAACTCATAGCTCATATGATGAAGAAATTATTAAAACAGTAAGAAGAGGAAATTCATCAATAATGTCAAGTACCTCATGCATCTTCCCAGGACAGTCAAGTAAATGTGAATTAATTGCCACACCCCGATTCTAGATTCATAGGGTGGAACTGGCTCCCTGGAATGGTTTTTGGTTGCATCACATGAAAGAATCTTATGGGGGAAAACATAAAAATTTTCTATGAGTCCAAAGGAACATCAAACCACATATCATCACAAATCTACATAGTCTAGGGGAAAACACTTAGTATAGTACCCACACCCTAGTGCTTTTGGGAGTTCCAATATGTTCATAGTTATAGAGTACTAGCGCCCATGCCGAAGGGGGATTCCACTAATATAGTGTTCTTAGAGGACCCACCCCCATGCTGATAGTGGTTCCATTATGACAGTCTATGTAGAGGACCCTCACCAAAGATGATGGTGGGTTCTACTATGATTTCATCGAGGACCCTGGGAGGTGGTGCGTTGGGGGGGGGGGTCCACTTTTAAATCTCTAATATGCATGCTTGATCCCTTCTATTGTCAAAAACTGCTTGAATAAGCATCATTTGTGGAACACCACGAATCTTACCTCAAATGTTTCAGTAGAGGGATCCGTCGTGTAATACGTAGAAAAATACTCCAGATTGGATAAACACTTGTACAAAAGGGACCTCTTTGAAAATGGTTGTTTTCACCAAAAAATTCTAGAATGGGATCTCATCGGGATAATGTCTTCATCCTGGTTTTTAAATTCCAAAACTATCCTTAAAAATTCTCCCTTGAAAGCCAGATTTCACTATTATAGATGACACATCAATCAGATGCTCCATTAATGAGTTATGTCCATTAGAACCTACATTTAGAGAAGCTATCAGCAAACCTGTTGGGGCTATGGACTGACCACAACTTTCAGTCCACCTTTTTCACCGACCAGCTACCAAGGTCAACAGCCCGTGGACCAACTACATGGTCAATACACCCAGATGGCTGGAGCTATTGTGGCTTCACAGTTGACCACAATTAGGCTCCGCCCCAATTACCCCAAATCTGACCAGGTCTAACACGTATCCACCTCATCAAGCCCTCCCACCGACCAAACCCGACCAAACTACACAAATGGGCCCAAACCCCTTGTTCACCTAGGCCCTCTCGCATGCGGGATGCCTGGATAGCTCACCAGAAATCCTGTATCTGCCTCTATGTCCCTCATCTTCCTTTATTGGCCCTAACAACTCCATCACTTCTGTTGTAGTTCTACAACCTGCAAATCTTATAGGCCCCTACTTCCACACACAACTCTACTACCCACAGAGGGGATGCAGCTATGTGCCAGTACCATCCTACACTATCATACAATATTGATTCCTTCTACGAACAACCATGCCTCCTCTGATGATCAAAAATTCACACTATCAAAGATCTAGGATCCTTGGGTCCCAACCTACAATTATCCACCATCATTTATTGATTTTATTAAAATCTAATGGTATTATCATGTTCATAACCACCCAAAATCATTGATTTGGGACCATATGGATCCAAATACTGAAGAAAAAATGCAGAGAGGGGGATGGAAAAAGATCAATGGTTTATGATCATTATCAAAAAGTTCTTGTCCAGTGAACAAGAATTTTAGATTTTGGTTATAAAACTAAATTCAATAGAAATCCTCATACGTGTTTGAAAGCATTGTTTCATATTGTAGATCAATGAAACAATGAAAATCCACATAGAATTTTAATAAAAATGGAGTAAAATATCAAATAAAGAGTTATACCTTGAGAATCAGATTTATCACTGAATAATAATGCACAATCCCATGAATGAGAGAATTATTTTTATTCAATAAATCTTGATCTATCCTGATCATCAATTACATCATGATTTTTTTTGTTCGTCGCAATTATCTTCTAGAGGGTGGGGGATGAGAGCTTTGCTAGCTGTGTGATAAATCTTAACTAATACTCTGGAGAATACTTCATAGAAACAACCATATATAAAATATTCCAAATGAATTAAATTATTTAATAATTTAATTAAATAAATTCACATAAATGTACCACTTGTGAGTGAGGGTTCCAAATATCTAATTTTGACATTAATTATGTCATGCCTGAGGTAAACAATGTGTTATGGTCCTAACTGAGGCCTCAAATTTCATACATGGGATAACATTTTATATTTATCGCATTTTCTTCCTATGTGTAATAGAAAATATATTTAATAATTTCAGATAATTAATTATAGGAAGAATGGGCCTTATAATCTCATATCATCACTTTTCCTAAATCATAAAATATATATAGAAATATTTTGATGTATTAAAAATAAGTAGGTCTCTATATTATTCCCTAATTAAATATTTTTGTCCTTGTAAATAAAAACTATAAAAACAACTCATGATACTAGAACTGAAGCATGATAACCCATCCCAAGAACTATCTTGTATGTTTTTGCGCTACAACAACACACAAACCATAGGGATGGTCCATCCACATGATTTCTTCTCATATCGATCCTCAATCACCACTCTGTGCTCTATAATGGCTTATCCCTCTTTGATATGTTATCACCCCAGAAAATTACATGAGTATAATCATGAATGTATCTCCGCATATTTGAAACCTAGAAGACGAAATACCCCCACTCTAGTAGTGGGTGTAGGAAGAGGTATTGGGAAACCTCACCAACCCTCCACATGATCTCGAATAGGCCAATGAAACTCAGGGATATCTTTCATCTCTCTATAAAAATACACATTCTTCATCATTAGTATAATATTAGGAAGACATGGTCTCCCTGCTCAAACACCATGGTCGTAGGATGATAATCCATGTAAGACATATGCATGAACTAGAACGTCTTCAACCATTCATGAATGACCATCAAATTCTCCAACATCACCTAAACCAAGTCTTTCCCCATGAGATATGAATCTCCAACCTCCATCCAGCACAAGGGAGACTTGTATGGTCTCTTGTATATGACCTCAAAAGGATCCATGATGAATTTATATTGGTAGTTGCTGTTTTATGAAAATATACCAAAGGTAAGTGATCCTCTTAGGTCTAGCTGAAATCCAACACACCAGCCTTGGTATATCCTCTAGAACCTATATAGTCTGCTCATTCTACTCATCGATCTACTGGTAAAATGATGAACTCATCAATATATGGGTCCCAAATGACTCCTATAAAACTATAACCATCATGATATAATCCATATTCCATGATCATAGACAATCATAGTGGATACCCTATGAAGTTGAACGATCACCCATACATAGAAATTCTCTAAAATCCCCATGGAAATCTACTCCCTAATAGTAATGAAGTGTGTCACATTCATGACTTTTTCTACTAACATATAGATGGAATCATGTCCAATCACTGTACATGGAATACCTATGAATAAGTCCATAGATATTCCATCCAATTTTTAACTTCTGAATATGATGAGGTTGTAAAAAACCCTCAGAGACATGGTGCTCAGCCTTCTCATAATGATTGGTGAGGCATAGTGAGGTGAACTAAGATACCATTCATCTCATGTAGGACCATATAATATGTCTCTAAGGATCCTCATACCTCTTCCCCACACATGGATGTAAAATTAAGGTTTAAGTGTAGAACCAATGCATCACCTCCTACCACAACGTGGCTGGAACCACTGACATCCCCTAAAACAAGATCTCATAATTCCATACTTCAGAATATTAAACTACTAAATTTCCTATGGATATCCAATCATGTAGAAACCTATAGTCATTATCTCTCTGCTAGGACTCTTTCACCTGATCAAGTATTGAAAGAGCCTAATATATCAATTGTATAATGATATACCCCCATGCACCACCAGGGTCTGCTGCATGGAACTTATCTCTATGAAGATTCATGTACTAGGGGACCAGAGACTTCATGATAATGTAATCTACTACAACATTTCCCTTTACTAGTTTATAGACTATCTTTAAGTTTTAGTTCTACAGGAACTCGAACCAGTGTCTCTTCCTTAGGATCAGGTCTCTCTGAGGGAAAATGAACATGAAACTCTAGTGGTTTAATTAAACCACAATGTTCTCTCCCAAAAGAGATTTCCACCTCATACTCGAGGTTATGAATACTACTTCTTGCTGAATTTCATGAGTCACATAGTTCTACTCCCTAGGTCTCAACTCCCTTGACCCGTATTCCACGACTTCATGTTTTTCCATCAACATGCAACCGATCCAAGATACTAAGGCATCACAATATTCTATAAACTCAAGGCATCCCTCTAGTAGTCTCAAAACTAGAGAACACCTTATCCTCTTCCTCAACACCTAAAATTCTATCTAGAACCTCTCAGACCAAATAAATGAATTTCCCTTCCAAGTTAGTACGGTCATAGGAGATATGAACATGGAGATGTCTTCCACAAGAATCCAATATTACCCCACTAATCAAATAATGTTTAGCACCAATGAAACATTATTGGGTGTCTCTCATTAATGAATAGATTTTATCTTCAGTTGATCAATGACTAAACCATGTTCCCAATGGGTTCATGTTGTATCTCATGTTTTTAAGGTAATTTGTGCATATATTTGGTCTTTAAGGACTTTTTTTCATCAATAAAATCTTTTTTTAGAATCTAATAATGTAAAAAAAATACTAATATAAGATTATAGTATCTAGGTTGTTACCCTATTGGGTGTTAATTTTTCTAAAGGGTAAATTTTTATTAAAAAAATCATGTAGGTTTCCATTATTTTGAAGAGAATAGTGAGACTAAATAACTATTCTTATATAATTTGATTCCCTATAAGAACCTATGTAGAGTTTCCTTGCTATGTTTTTACATGTTAGAAACCTATATGATACTAATGATATGATAACCTAGGAATGCGTAGTGATCATCAAAGGAGTCCCCATAAATTCTAGATTAATGGTTTGAGCCAATTGTGCATTTAAAAAGTTTTATTAGGCTCCTGTGAGCCAAGCATTGGATTTCATGATGGTTTGGTTAGTGGAAACCAATGTATATATAAATATATATAAACTTTTATATATTTTTTATATGGGTTTATTTATTTATATCTATATGGGACATAGTATACGCCATCAGAGAGTATTAATGTGAAATAGAAAATTCTAATGGGACATTGTAAGGGTTTTTTGAAATGTGAACTCCCTATGGGGAGGAGGTTGTTAAAACTTGTTTAAGGTAGATTGTAATAATACCTTGTAGATATGTTATAGATATTTTTTCTGGGGTTTTCAAGGAGTTGAAGTTAGTATTTTATTTATATGTGTTGGATTAAAATTCCTCCATCTTCTTACTATCAAGGGATTATGGGGTCTTTATTAATTATGGTGAAGCCTTTCATGCTATTTCAGATGACCTTTAAAGAATAATTTTATTCAAGGATAGAACATTACCAAGGTTATGATATCAAAATGTAAAATTACTCATTTAATTATAATATATATTCTATTGAGTGTATCCCCAAAATCATTATAAATATATTCCAAAGTGAATGAGCCCCCATGTCATTACTATGGTGGTTATTGTTATTATGATATTTTCAAAGACATTTAGGAACTAGATGAATAATGTATAATCGATTGTAGTCACATAATACAGTATTAATGATGGTTTATTTTTTATTTAATTATTTTCTAATTATAATTTATTTTATCTAAGAATATCAAAGTCACATATCACTATATTTACTAGGTATGTACTAGATTGTGTTGGTGGTTCTCTATTATGTTTTTTTACTCACACAAAATTTTTTCCACAACTACTTGTGGGTATGAATTCATAAATTACTAATAGATGATCTATTCTTACATGTGGTCTCGTTTTTATTGATATATTTAAAGTAGAACTGATGGGATTTAGATATTGGGATATTCTAGGTTCATCAATTTAGTTAGGCCATATTTTAATTTTATTTTTATTTTATTCTGATTATGAGATTTTGTTAGTGGGAGATAAAATTTATATTACCACATAAATTTATATAATTTGTCAGTTTCTTGTCTAGTTTATTTATTATTCCAATGTACAACAATATATGTGATTCTATGTTTTTTAATATTAGTTTGTGCACTATGATATAAGAGTTATCTTATTCCCATAGTGCCTCTTTTGTCCAATGCAACTAGTTGATAGCCTCTTGAATATGTGAAAGTTCACCTGAGGTCTTATTGTGCCACTAGTCCTGTTAATTTTTATATTGAGTGGGGTATGGATGTTTTGATGTGGAATCATAGGTTTTTTATATCTTCATACTATTTATAAAGATGATAGACTTGAAATATAAATTTTTTTCAATGTATATCTTCATATTTTTTATATATTTAGATGTTATCCCATTTTATGTTTACAAATATTAGTATTGGATCGTATACATTAATTCCATGAGGGATTTTCATGCATTATAAACATGATCATAAGATATACATGTAATAATAATTACTCCGTTTAATTTAATTGATGATGGTTGTTACAATTTTTATATTTTCATGTATAGTTAATATATTATTTTCTATAGCATGATCCTAGTTGAATTATAAATTTATGAACCATGATGTGTAATGAATTTCTTATGATGGAAGGTTATGTGGATATATGGTGAAATGATTCATAGTGATGAAAATTAGAAACCACTCAATAGACGGGACATGTGTTTTCCCTTGATGTTTAATAGATTCATATGATTCCATTATTATTTGACCCAAAAGGGTGACCTTGTTTTTCATCCATTAATATTAATTTTGGATAATTAAAATCATAGTGAAAAACTATAGGGTGGTTTCTCATACATCATGGAAGGACATTGTAAATAACTAAGCCATTTTAAAAGTGCATTATTAATTCACATTAGGATTGGGAGTTACTATGTATTATTTATATATATCCGGTTGAGAGTGTGATTCTAATAGAGGTAGTCTCGTATCAGCATACCCATGTGAGAATTATTACCCTAATAGGATTTTTATTATGTCAGATGATGATAGTGTTTACACGTGATGGACTTATAACATCTGTTTTGGAACATAAGATACCCAATGACCTTTATGATTGGAACAAGGAGGTGCTTCTTATTTTTTATGAATCAAATGTCATCTAAACTGTGGGAATGATGAGAGATAATAGATCTAATTGATGGATCAAGATGTTTTTTCTTGGTGTTGGGGTCACATGATCTTCTTAATATAGGGTACCTTAAGTGAGATATTTTCTCAGTTATTTGTTTTACATAAGGAAAAAAACAAGTTTTATAAATTTAGTAGTAAAATTAGTTCCCATGAGTTTTATCAACATATATGAAATATACATATGAATTCCATGGAATACCTAGAATTTGAAAAACCATGAGTATGGGGGCATTGTATAATGGATGAATTGTGAGGGTCAGTCTGGTCAATTACCTTAGCCTATCAATTTTTAATATCTTCTTAGTCTCATGGTTAGTCTGTAGATGAGAAAAAGATGACTATAAAACAATTCCCTACTGATGGGTGGTCAACTGATATAATATGGCATAGTGTGAAGCTAGTTTTTTGGAGGAGCTTCGAGGCTGATCATTTTTTAATGAACATACCTCTATTATGGGAATGATCAACTATATTGGTAATTTATCCTCGAAAAAATGTCATGGAACTCATGGGGATTGATTCAGGTTTTGGTATCATATTATATAGGACTAAATTACTATTTTTTCAGGAGATCTAATTAGAATGTCTTAGATATATGAGGTATTAGTTATATAATAAATTTTTATGTGGATGCATGGAAGCTAGTTTCGTATGTGTAAAATGTATGATTTTGGGAATGATTTCTAATAGATCATTATGATATCTGATGGTGTTCCATCTAGGAAAGATGTTGATAATGTAGATGGATTATTCTATAGTTTGACATTTTGATGATCATGGTATGAGGAAGCTATAGGCATGTTATGAAATTGGGACCCAATTTTGGTCTCACTGAAGGAGACATATAACTGGATAATTTTAGTGATGATTCATATACATTACATATATAATTATTAAATCATATTGTGTTATTACTCAATACAATTCAATGTATTACATTCCCATTGGCCATAATGTGATTGAGTCTTTTAAAACTATATAAATTTTCATCTAATTTCATGACATATACTAAATATATCATATAATATAATCTCAAATAGCACACTTCTTAGTTATACCCTATATAAAACAATTTTTCTTAACCTGTGTTTTGGAAAAAATAATACAATTTTTACTTATATACAATGTATGGTTTAATGTAGGTGACATCCGTCAATGGTCAAATGTGAGTATAATATTTGGTTAATGGAATAAAAAAATGGGATTAACAAAATAAAATCATACCCAACCCATGATATATTATATAAATAAATAATGGAATAAATGTTTTTGATTTCACAAGATATGAATCAATATATAATAAATGATATATAAAAATAGGAAAATAAAATTAGAATATGAATATATGATGAGATTGCGGATTTTTTTTGAATATTCGTAATCCATGAAATAATTTATCAGGAATATCTACCATGATATTCATCACATGATGGGATAATGCTAACCCTAATTTACCATTATGGTAAATGGAAAAAATCCCATATACCCTCATTCTATATTTGGTTCGCTTAAATTTTTCCTCTTTCAGGCTTTGAATAACCTCTTATGTACCATATAAAAACATGTGATAACTCCCATTTACCCTTTGAGATCATAATCATTAGATATTTAGAAATTAATCAGATGGATATAACAGATCAAGCCATCACAAAATCATAATAAATATAATATAATATAATATAATATAATGGAAACACTTATCATTTCATAATATCTCATACGATTGAAAAAAACTGATTTCCACAAGATTTAATGACCATGATCAATAACTATCAAATGAAAAATAATTAAGGATACTATCATTAGATCATATCCATGGTGTATAATATTTTAATTCAATATATGTTTCTTTTAATGAAAATACCATTGTAATATCACTTGAACTTGTTTTCTGGAAAATTGCAATTTCATTAGAATAAACATATATAAATTCAAAAAAATTATAGAACTTTAGAAAATGATTTTTTTATTGAAAATAACATTATAAAAATGTATGTGTTCATATAAACTTCTTCAACACTTCATATAATGTGTTGGATGAAAAATTAATTACATCACTTCAAGGAGGTGATAGTTGGTATGAACATAAGGGTGGTGATTACTCAAATTGATTGATAGAAATAATGAATGTAAAATTTTATTTCACCATTTAATAATAATTAATAATTAATTATATATATATATATTCATTATATACATCCTCACTTCCATCCATGTATTTTAGAGTCAATTAATTAATCACCTTTCATCAAAGATATGGTAGGCCACTCATATTCACTAGCATTGTAATCATTTTCCAACTAATTACAATGTAAGAAGATTGATAAAGAACTATAATTATAAAAGAATAATTATATCATAAATATCATAAAAAAATTAAATTCATTATAATAACCATCCATGAAATAATGTGATATAGAATGTATCATTTTACAACATCAAAGAGGTTGCCCAGAGATTCACATGAAATAATCATTTTTTCACAATTGATGTAAAAGAGGTTGAAAATGATTGTCCCATAATCAAGAAAACATTAACGTATATATATGATAATAGAATAATTATGTTTGGTTGGATACAATTTATTTATTGGATGTATAATAATAAATAAATGTAAAAATATTTTGGTAAAATGACTGCATATTCTAAAAAAATACCACAATGAACATAATACTTATGCCTTCTTATAAAGATCATATGGTAATTCAAGAAGCGAAATAACTAAGGGAAGAATCTTGGAAAGTTTTTTGTTTTATATCTTCATAGATTAATGTCTTAATGGTTATTTATCATTATAAATATATATTTTTAACACCCATGTGGTGATAAAAAAAGATATAACGATTTGATTTTGAGGTTATTGATGTATGTATAGTCATTCATGTCTTCTTTGCTATTCATTATTATTTTTAAAAAAATATTTCAATGGTCCCCACATCAATAACTTAGTCTATATCTATATTACAATGGCTGGTAGACAATGGTGCTTTCATATCCAATGACACATAGGAACTAACATTGGTGGGGAGGATGAGATGTTGGGCTCATCACACCATTGGGGTTGGGGGGGTTCAAACTATGAGGCTATCTTATAGATTTAGTTTATATTCATAAATTAATTCCAAATTCTGATATGGGGTCCTTTTAACAAAAAAATATCTTGTGTCAAATAAATCAATGTGTGAAAGAGACCTATTAATGAGTGCATCAGTATGTATCTGAGTTTCTTCATCTTTTCCCCATTAATGAGAATGTTATTATTTTTTGAATCCATATAACTAGGAAATCCATGGTCTATTTTCATCATGGGAGGGGATTAATATTTTAAGGATGGGATAGATCCATTATTAGTTTTCGTACAATCTATGTTCATAATATAAATGAAAACCCAAGTGGTTTTATGAACCCATGTGGTTTAATGATATGGTGAATGGAAAAATCTGGGGGATGTATCAAGATATTTCTTCAAAGAGGAATATAATTTATCAATGTTATATTTGAAATAAATGTACTCATTTATTATTCATTCCTCAGGGATTTTTTTTGAGGTAGACATCCTTATGGAGTTGTAGTAATATCATGCCACCAAATGGGGATTACACACTAATGTTTCCCTGGGTGGTGGAAGTTCATGAAGCAAATTGTATGATCATTGCATCTATCTAATCGCATGTGATTCATTCACATTGTGAGAAATAATGGATATCATGTAATCATTAACTCTTCATAGGTATGTGAGACTTATGAACTCGGGTCTCCCTTTGGATATTTAATATTGAGGTTAATCCATATAATGGAGTGGAAGGAAACCTAATTATATCAGGAATTAGTGTCATCATTGTTCACGTGATCGAGGAATAAAAAAATTTTCTTCCCTATAAATTTGATGATGGATGAGAAATAATGATCATCCTATATGCGTGATTTGGTGTCCATAGTTTCAATTTCAAATACGTATAGGGACATACATCGATGGGGATTCTCATTTTAGCTTAGGACACCTAATGGAGTCCTATATATCATATTTAATGAATGAATTAGAGTCATGGAGGTTTAGTTGATTGGGTATTACACACTAAGGTTTCCTTCTCAATCCATTGATGGATTTGAAGTAATGATAATCAAAAGGGAGTGATTTGTTGAAAATGGTTGGGGTTTAGGATACATAGATGGACTTACAATGAGATGGATTCCCATTTGGGAACATGCTATATAAACACATCCTCTATATCCAAGTGGTGGACATAATTGGGGTTACTATCATTTAGTTGAGTAGATCGTACACTCTATGATTTTCCTCTCCATCCACAGATGGTTTAGAAAAAATGATTATAACATTGGAGTGATTTGGTCTCATTGGTGGGAACGTTGGAGACATGGAGGTACATAAAATAACGTATATTTCCATCTTGAGCATCATGAGTACATCATACATATCATACTTATGGATGGAATTTGATTCATCATAGTATAATTGATATGGGATTACATAATAAGGTATACCTAATATAGTGAAAGTAATATCATGCCTCTAATCAATGAATATGCACTGAAGTGGCCCTAATATATCCACTATACCTTGTTATCATGTCCCATGGTGTCATCTCGATATAGTCCGAATGTCTACTTAACATGTCCAAAATGTACTCCATACATGATCAATGATGTATATAGATTTCATGATTGTTCCAGGAAAATTCCTAAATATAATTGAATGATCTTGATGGAATGTTCAAAGATCCTTGCCTAATGTAGATGAAATCCCTTGAGACAGTTTCATGATCAATGATAACTTGTCTTGAGGACATCACATGATCATGGAAGATAATTCTGGAGGGTTCCACATGATCTAGAAGAATATTATTGAGGAATTGGATATATCAACTCTTACAGCTCTTATGAATTTCATGATATTAATGATTTCATTTTTGGAGGACATTGTGAGATAATGTATGAGTTGACTTCAGGTAATCATGAAACTTAGATGACTAGTCTGAATCTGGGCTCATAACGTGTGTGTCATGTTTGGAATACATTGCATGATTTGGATTATAATTATTGTTAAAATTTTAATACGTATTTCGTTATACCTGATGGAATCGTGAGACTTGCATTGACATTTCCAGTAGAAATTGCATAATCCATAGATTTTATCGAGTCAGAATCAAATGATTTTAGTGACATTAACCATTAATATCTCTTCTTCTTAATGATTCATAAACATCGCATATGGAAAAATGTATATGTTATTCAAAATATTTCCCAATCATTTAGTTTTTAGTCTATCCATTTTTTCGTATGTGCATATGGTTTTTCTAGTGTTATTGATTCTTAGGATTCATGTGACCCATCTAACATACATAAAATAATTTTAATAATTTTGTTGACACTCTAGTAGTAATTAACATGACCAATCATAGATAAATTTATTATACTGAGTTTTAGGGATTCGTAATCCTCTATACCCAGGTTATATGCTTCCCTACATGATTCATATATTTTATATTTGGGTTTGAGTTAGTGGAGGGAATTTTTTCATCACATGCTTCACATGATCCTTCTATGATTTTTTTCAAGGTTTTTTATGATGAAAATGACTGTGATAATGTTATGTACTTTCCATTTGTTTTGACCCCGGATGATATATGGGATTTTACCAAACCATGTCTACATATCACGGATCTTCCAAATTTATATGAAGATATTTTTAGGGGTATTAGTGAGATCAAAAATCTAGTATGATGGCTCTCCCATGATTCAAGAAAACGTTTTTGGGGTCTTTCATGGCATCATATTCCTGTTAAGATGGATTTTTTGGGACCAATGAAGAACTAATTGGATGAAAACACCTTTTATGGTCAACATTACATCAAACATGAGAGTACTCTGTCTTATCCTCTTTTAATTTTATTCTTTATTGTACAAGGTTTTTAGATCATGCACAGTCATTAGAGTGTTTTCAAAGACAATCAACCTCCTTATATGGTATGTGTAACGTGAAAAATAATGAATCATGTGGTTATTTGAAAAAACTATTATCGACATTAATTTGGTTATTTTTATTTGGATGATTGGAGTGATTAGAAATAAATATATAGTCTGAGACATACTGAATGATGAATGTGACATATTAGTAGGCTTCTATACGGAATAAAAAACCCATCACCATGGACTTATGATGTGTTGTGAAAAGTATAATCATGTTATAAGAATATAAATGACCAAAAAATAATTCCTCATTAATAATATTTTTATCCTAGATTTTATGAGTAATTTTAGATGGTTGGATGGAGCCTATTTATCAACTATTCATGTGACCCAGAGGAACTCCTCTTGTAGTAGTAGCATGATCAATGATGGAATATTTCACCTTTTAAAGGGAATGGAGGATTGTTGAAGGGGATATGATTTTTCTATATAAGATCATCCAATGCACATGATCTATTAACATGACCTCCTGAAGTTCATGTGATCATGTTTCCATTGGAAAATCATGTGAGCCTTAAGTTCTAGACAACTACTCTTCATCTTTATTATGGGGAAAATAATACCCATGAATTTGGTATTTATTCCATTGAATATTCTATGACTCTCATTTAGAATTATTATAGAAATTCCCCCTACCCCCAGGACTAACATCTGTAGGGACAAGGGTTAAATTATGGGGAACCAAAATTCTTGTCTTAGTAAATGGAGTTGTTTCCAACCTCTGTTTTGGGAAACATTTGGAATTCATATAAATCAATGATATTACAAGGATTTCCCTATAAATATGGGAATAGAGTATACCCCATTAAAAATATAAACCAAATCTCTAAAGATTTTTGTACTTTCATACATCATGTAACCCCTTTGGAAAAATATTCTATAATGAACAAATCACAAGACATATCTGGAAGACCATTTTTCAAGAACTACATAACTTGATATGTTACTGTTACAAAATATTCCTTATAACTCATTCAAATAAACCAAAAATCTATCATATATAATTTATTTATCTTTGGCACAAGTCCCTTACAACATGTTTATCTTGTAGGATTGATATGATTTTGTAGTTCGTTCACATGAACACTCTGATATTCTTTGTTCCGTAAGACGATGTTAGGGTATGCCGATTTTGAGTCCTATAATGGGTCATGTGGTATAGAGATGTCATACAGGTTATTTATTCCATGAGATATTTATGGTTTAGGTGACTCACATGTCCTATATGCTACTGTGAATCCCCTTATTATTCATGTGATATGGATAATGTTTGTAGTATTATGCATCACTTTCCATGATATTTTATTTCATTTTATCTAGATTGTTCCACCTAGATTGGTTTTGATGACTTTCATCTCCCTTTAATCATCAGTTTTCACAACTTAGAGTTCCATGAATGGTTGAAACCTTAATACATATCATTGATATCATGTGCATTCTGTTAACAATCTTTTTTAAAGGAGTCCTTTTTTCGAACATGAAATATATCCATCAACACAACAACATCCCTTGTATGGATTCAGCCTACAGAATGATGTTTTCATTCCCTCTATATACTAAAATATTCCAAATTATTGGTTGTAAAATACCATATATTGTATTCATATGATATATTTTTATGATGGACAACCAGTGGTAGCACATTCCTAGTAGTTGACTTATTTGACATCAAACTACCATCTGGGTCAAGACATCTGTGATTTCTCACATCACACCTTTACTCAAAGATATTCATTTATATTTGACTCCTTCTTGAATAATCTATGTAGCTATGTGGATAAAATGCGACATGTCTCATGTAGGAATTTGTTAATATGAAGGGGTGTGGATATTCATGGTAAGACAAAGCTTTATTTAACATTCCAACAAGAGACATTGTTATTTTTATTTTTGAGATCATATGGGTTTCTCTGTTTATCATCAAACATTCGTCGGATCTTCTTAGGGAACTAATTACTTGTTGTTTCCATGGTATCTATTCATTATATCTATCACATGGAGAAGTATGAATCATTTATTTCACATCTACCAACTAAAAAAGATTCCCAAATGGGGAAATGTAAAATGAATTACTTCTTGTTAAGAAATTTTTGTGTTACCCCCCAAAAGAACCATTTCATGAATGGGATATGATCAACATTATACATGGAAACATAGTGAATGAGAAAATTTTATCTCACACAAATCATTTAGATTCTGGATGAAAGTTTTCCTATATCATATATGTTCTCATAAGCCTGTTATAAGTCCTCACCTCCACCCTTCAAAATATGTTCTTGATAGTTTTAGATCATATAGGGTAATCTGGTAAACTATAAATTATAACACAAGGAGCTACCGACTAAGGATAGATATATCTTTGAGCTTTAGGCTGGAAGGTTTCATGACCTTGTTTTTTAATGGCTGTATTTTCCTTGATAGATAATCATGCTTTGTAATCCATGTTAGAACATTGTTGATGGTACATCGATTAGTAAAAAACCAACATATCAATATTGTTGTAATGACTGTTATATGATTTTACTAGATATTGTGTTATATAAAATAGGTTGACATATTTTATAGAATCGGTGGTACTTTCACATTTTGTTTAGCTGGATATGGTTTACTTTAACTACTATATATATAATAACATTTCTTGGATATGTGGTTCTTTATTTACCTCTAGACTATGGGATATCTCTAGGGTTCATGAAATTTCATTAGTTCCAAATGAGGTTGCTGATATGTTTTCATTCTCTGATAATTTCAATATCATGCTTTCCTTAAGATTGACTGGTCAAAATATTTATAGTGGTGGTATCTCTCTTGATGCACATCCATAAAAGATCCACCTTTATGATTGGGATGTCATGGCTAGATTGGATTGGTTGATCGTTTAAATATTTTATATCCCATACTGATTTTCTCACCAATTCAGCTGTATCCAAATGTTTTCCCCATATCCTTAGTTGTTGTGTAGGTATAGAGACACCCCAATATTATCTGCTATTTTTGGATATTACTGGGGCATGAGGATACCCATTATAATATAACCCTTCATCATATTTGAAAACCTATTATTTTAACTTATTTTTATGCTTTGGAATGGGTTAAAGAATACCTGGGTGGTTTGACCAATAGATTGTTCCTTCATGTGGATATAGCATTTTCATTGAAAACTAATTTTTTTCTTAACATAATGGTGTTAATTTAATATTTGGGCATGCATTCAAAGAAGAATCCTAATCATTATGATGGCCATCCCATTGGTGTGGAAGACGTTTTCATGGAATGAAGTCCTTCAACATGGGAAACATTTGATCTATAATTTGGGAGATGGTAATACAAGGAATCCACCAATTATTCTTCATTTTCCCAATCAATTGATTCATATTTTGATGTATTACTCGAAAAATATCTTATGATTCGGCATGGTGTTCAGTAATTTGTTTATAAAATCACTCTTTGATCACCAAGACGCCTCTAGAAGAATTTGATGATCATGAAGAACATATTTTACTTATAATTCATGATTTGGGGTTGGGTGTAATTGGACACAATACATTACATAATATCATGAAAAATTCATCATATGGCAGAAATCATTGACTATTAGTGATAGAGGGTTTCATGTTTTTTATGGAACTCCCTGGCTAAACTAATGAGTGAATATTTAAACGAATTGGAATAGATCCATCAGATCATAGTATATTTTTATACCTAAATGAAGTTATTGAAAAAAATATAGAAAAAAAAGAAGATAAAATATTTCATTCTATTTATGACCTTTCAGCATCATCATCCCCATTTGACCATTTATAAAAAGAATTTTGGATATTCCCACTCTCATCAAGAACATTCTCTCATAGGTAGCAGTCAAAGAAGTAGGACATGCGACTCTTCAATACTAAATCGATGCTTCTCATATGATTCTTTCTAATTTAGACAGTTCTGTATATCATATATTATAGTATTTTGATCATAAATTTATTTTTTATTAAACCTTCAGAGAGGCACTTAAACATTTAGAACAATAATTTTTAATGGAATTAATGAAAATATATTCTGATCCTTATATTTCATTGTCTAATTTTCATTCAATATTAATGATTGTGATATTTCATTATTCTAACATTGCATGAATCATTAATGAAATCCATCATTCATATAATATCAATTAAACATTAATTATTGTATTTTACTGTTTAAATCATAATGTGATTTACTTGAGACAACAACTTTAATTCCCAGCAACATAATATTACTCATTGATGTATCTTCTCTACTTATCATGAGATTACATGATTCAGTAATGGATAAGTTTTGTTGAATATATATCCCCAATAAAGAATTATATTTATTTTACTAATGTCATTGGACTTGATGACAATAAAATGGTTTTTTTAATGGCCATAAGGTGGGACACATAATATTTAGATGTCATTAATTTATATTTACATATTTATTTTCATTTAATCATATAGGTTATCTATTTGTAATAATAGAATCTGATTTTTCTCAATCCACCAATATTTGAGTTTTTGGGATGACATGAATTTTTTATTTTTTCAGTCATGAATACAAAATTATTGATGTGATTTAGTTTTGGGGCTTTTATATTGAACTTTATATTCCTGTAGTTTAGGGTATTTTATATTTTAACATCCATTTTTTAGTTTATGGTCCTTTTTGGCTTGTATATTCTATTGGTTTAGATTATGGTATTTTATCCCGAACGTGATATTGCTTTATTTTATAGCCTTCTAGAAATAACCTTTTATTGTTATCATTCATTGCCTTGTGGCTCGTACATTCTATTATTTTAGTTTATATAATCTTATCAAAAACCTATTAATAATAAAATTTAAAGAGTTTTTTTATCATTCCATATATTATGGTTATTTAAGTACATTTTTCTAGGATGTTTAATTGGCTTTGTTTAGGGGATTTTAGCTTTAGACTTCAATTTCTGTATTTTATGGTCAATTACATCAGACCAAAAATAATCTGTTATTCAAATTCATGTTTCCATGTAATGTTTTTTTGAAACTATATTTCTCTGAACACCATTGAGTCAATGAGGTTTCCTTTTTAATTTTCCATTCCTATATGTTTTGAAAATCACAAACACTCTATCTCAAAGAAAAATTTTATTTCCCTGGAGATTTTTCTTAATACCAGAAGTTTTCCTTCCCCAAAAAAATTTTACCCTATCTTTGTTTTCATTGTTCATATTTCAGTTTCACTAAATATAACTCCTTTTATGTCTATGTTTAAAATTAGGGTTCATTTATAAAACCTTATAATCCTTTAAATAATCTGATATAAAGTATTCTGTTTTCAGGTTTTGAATTCAGATTCAAAATTCTCTGAAATCCATATTCTTAATTCTGTGAAATTGTTATTCTAAATTATTTGAAATTCAGATTCCAAATACTCTGAAAATCAGATTCCAAATTCTCTGATACTCATATTCTGAATTCTCATAAATTCAAATTCTAAATTCTCTGAAATTCAGATTCACAATTATCTGAAATTCGGATTCAAAATTCTCTGAAATTCAGATTTCGAATTCTCTAGAATTTATATTCCTAATTATTTGAAATTTGGATTCTGAATTCTCTAAAATTCAGATTCTGAATTCTTTAGAATTCAGGTTCCGAATTCCATAGTATTCAGGTTCTGAATTCTTTATAATTTAGGTTCTGAATTCTGTAGAATTCCTGATTCAAATTATTTTTAATTCAGATTCAAAATTCATTAGAATTTATACTCTAAATTCTTTAGAATTCCGGTTCGGAATTCTTTATAATTCAAGTTCCAAATTCCTCTGAATTCAGGTTATGAATTTCTTATAATTCAGACTCTGAATTCCTTAGAATTCAGACTCTGAAATCTATATAATTTTAATTCCGAATTCCTAGAAAAACCGAATCCAAATATACATGTAATATAGACTCCAAACATTTATTTTTTACTTAGACTCTAAAAAATTGATTTGATTGAGAAACCATATTTTACTTACTCATGTTATAGTTATGAAACAATGTTGTGCATTCTGTTTCTAACTAACTTTTGTTTGAGTTACACGTGTACATGTACCTCTGAGATTCAAGGAAAAATATGACTTATTGAGGAGGGAGCCGACCATTGATGAAATTAGTATAAGTAGGATCTCATTTGAATGAGATCATAAAACTGAGACATTGTTCTTCTACTCTAGAGATTACAAGTTGTTTAAGTGATTTCTAGAGAGAAAGACCCTCAGTCGATGTGCATTCTGAAAATCTTGTTCATATTGCGTAGTGCGACTCTGATTGTTGCTGTGTACAATCAAGGGAATCCAGTTATAGGAAGACAAAGGTGCTGACTACCTTAAAGATTGAGGAATTCCTTGATAAGAAAGACAATATTGTTGACTACCTTGATGTTCAAGGGCTTGTAGGGATAACTAGAAGGACTTTGATATTCTTATCGAGGGCTTACCCTAGTGTGTGTATGATATACTTTCTTGAATGTATAAATCAATGGACTTTTTTCCAAGGTTGTTGGATACCCTACTCTTTGTTTTAAATGATTCAATATTTGTTATTTGTAATATTTTAAGTCTATTTTCCACTACATTTAGATTAATAAGTAAAGTATAACTATATTATACTTTCTTGTACTTGTACTCTGATTAGTAAAATTCTATACACTTTAAGGTTGAATCATTACCCTTGTAAACTTCTCATAAGTTTCATTTCTGGAACCATATTTTCAAAATCATCCATGTTTATAGAACTAAGAGGTCTTGTTAATTTACCATATTTGACCTTGTTAAACAATATAAAGTTTCTTATCATCTTTAAAAGTTACAAAGGAATTTTTAAAGAATACAATTCACCCCCTCTTGTATATTGAGCATCTAAATCATATTCAAATTCTACAATTGGCATCAGAGGAGGTCTCTGAAATACTTATATTTACATATATGTTTTCTTGCTCATGTTTTCATTGTTCTAGATTATCCTTGCTCATGATCATTTATCAGTTTCTACAAACTTTATTTACTCACAATTTTTTGTGAAATGATAATTTTTTAGATGGTAGGAATGAATGTTGGTTCGATTGACAATATTAATCCTACTATACCACCTATTTTTTTATGGAAATGACTCTAAATATTGGAGAGATATAATGAAGAACTTTATGATAAACACAGGTTTATAAAAATACATTATGATAATTAGAGATAATAAGATTCTCTATAAGGAATTTATAACCATTAATAATCCCAATAATGTGGAATAACAGCTGAAATTTAGGGTATGAAATACTATTCTTTGTTCCCTGAAAAGAAATATGTACAAAAAAATTTTATCTAGTGAAGCCAAAAATAGTATTTGGAGGAACCATGGAGTAACATACTTTGGAACTTCCTTAGTCATTGAAACTAGAAGAACTTTACTCAGAGCTGAGTATCATGGTTTCATTTTTTCCTATGGGGAACCTATATGTATAGTACAACAAAGATTCATGACCATTGTTAACAGTTTACAATCTATGGGTGGGAAAGGTGTAGATGATGAAGCCATTGTAGACAAAATTGTAGACATTATTCCTAACGAATGGGAATTCAAGAGGGAAACTATAGATGAAAATAGATAAGTTACTCAGATTTGTCTTGATGAGAAATTTGTAACCATTATTCAACATGAAACCACAATGAAGATATATGTAGAAAATATTAATAAGAATGATGGAAATTGATGTGTTTCTTTTACAACTACTTCAAATCATATAAAAACCAAAACTCCTAAAAGAGTTACAAGATCTAAATCTAAGAAGGTTTCTATTCAATCCGAATCCAGTGAAAGTGAAGCTTCAGAAAATAAACTATCAAATCTTTCTCGAAGGGTTAAAAATATAGTTGGGAAGAAATTTTATCAGTATAGATATAAGAATAAAGAGATAAAGGATAAGAAAGACTCATAAGTCAATTGTTATGAATGCAAATGAGTAGGTCATATGAGGCCAAACTGTTATATGATTAAGAAAATGAAAAGAAAGGAAAAGCATTTTGAGAGGGATAGAATGAAGTTATACAAAGATAAAGCTAAGAATGTTTTGAAAGCTAATGACACCTGGAGTTCCAGTGGTGGGGACCTTTCTGATGAAACCTCCGAGTATGAATCTTCTGGTCAGAAGAATCTTGGTTTACTTGCTAGGCTACCAATTGAAAATAAATGTTTAATGGACAAAGTACACAATACTGAATCAATGACCAATATATCCTTAAATTCTAATTATGGTGATAGTAAATATTATGAATCGTCAGATGAAGAATCTTCTTCTGATGAAGATAATACTTTAACTACTTATGAAGATGTTTCTAGGTTTTCTAAGATCCTTGAGGATAAAAATTCTAAAGCTAAGAAAATATGGGATTAGTAAAACTCTAGAATTTCTATTCCTACTAAAGAAGTATCATAAATTTCTAAAAATCTTGATAAGAAAATTTAGGATTTTGAAAATATTTATAAAATCCTTGAAGAAGTTAATTCTGAGAATGATAAACATTTTAAGGATTTAGAAAATGTAATTTCTAAGATAAATATTTTAGGGACTAACTATATTGTTAAAAATAATTTTTTTGATTATAAAAACACATTTATTAGACATAAGTCAAAACAAATTTCCTTGAGGAAGTGTTTGAAAAACTTTACCTTTGGTAAGGAAAACTTTGACAAGATTTATTCCCAAATTTGACCTCTAAATAATAATTCTGGATTTGTTTATACTAATTCAAAACCAGTTTTTAGTAATAATTATTTTGTTCCTCAATGTGCTCCATTCTGCACTAAGTGTCTGTGTGGTGGGATTTGGAAAAAAGGTGTTGCATAAAAAAACTCAGTCTTTATTTATTCATAAAACTTATTTTTCAATGAAAATGTGGATTCCATAGATATTGTTTTCTGAAGATTCCACATTCAAGAATGTTTGGGTTCCAAAAGTCTAACACACTTATTTTCAGAAAATTAATGATTCTTCCAACATAAATACATGGTACATGGATATTGGATGTTCCTAGTACTTGAATCATTACAAAAAAATCTCTTAAAATATTATCAAGATGAAGGGAGGAAAAGATAATTTCAGAGACAACGCATAGGGAGAAATTATAGGTATATATAATATTATTCTTCATGGAAAAATATTGATTTAAAATGTTTTATTTGTTCAGGGTCTTAATCAAAACCTTATTTGCATAAGACAATTATGTGATGAAGTTTACCTTGTTAATTTTATGAATGACATGTTCTTAGCACACAATTCTAAGTTAGAGTTTGTTGTTTCTACCAATAGGCAAGAGAATGTAAACACACTAATCTTAGAAGGCCTTAGAATCCAAGATCTACCTTGTCTTAGTGCAATAGAAGATAAAAAAGCTTTTATTTTTCAAATTTATATTGATGAAATTATATTTGTTTAAATTCAACAATATTTAATAGATTATTTATAGATATAATGAAATCTTAGTTTGAAATGAGTATGATTGGTGAGTTAACATTTTTCCTTGGTTTTCAAATTTCTCAAAAACTAGAAGGAATCTATATATCCCAAAGTAAGTATATTAAATATATTATTAAAAATTATAAATATTACCACACTAAGAATATAATTACTCACATTGGTTCATCAAATTCACTTGATCATGATGAATCTAGGAAACCTGTAGATCAAACATAAATTAGAGGTATGATAGGACGTTAATTTTACATGGCAGCTAGTTGTCCAGAAATAATGTTCTCAATATGATTATGTTCAAGGTATCAATCCAATCCAAAGTAATCTCATTTAAATGTAGTCAAAAATATTTTTTCACTACTTAAAGGGACCCATGGATTTATGACTCTTTTATACATCTGTAAATGATTAAAAAAAACTGGATGCTGACTTTGATGGATGTAGAATGGATAAGAAAAGTACATCCAAAAAATTTTCTAAACATAAGGTAATCCTACATATTAAATTCTTGTAAAAACATACATTCTTATATTAAGAAACTCATTTTCATTAGGGGAGTACATTTTCTAATTAAATAAAAAAATTTCTTAGTCAAAACTTGTTCGTAGACAAAATTTTCCATAGTCAAAATTTTTGGTAATTAAGTTATTTTCATAACTAGATTTTAGGAATAAATTTTTTTTATTTTAAATTTGTCTAGAATCTAATGTTATTCAGGAATAACCTTTCCCCATTAAAAATTATTTTCCTAGCAATAAAAATGGTATAATATCATTCCTATGTTTTTTGTAATCATCTTTTACTTGCGGGTGTTTTATTTTTAATTTTTTTGGAATCATTTTTTCTAAAATATGAATGTTTTTTTAAAAACCTAAAAAGTTTGGAATTTACCAAAATACCTCTTTGGTTATCATCATAACATAAATATTTGATAATAAGCTTTTTCAACCATTGGATCAAACATGAAAGTTAAAATTTCACCTAAATCGCCTATATAAAGCCCCCTAATTGTTTTACCATATCTGTTTTTCATGCTTTAGCTTGCTGAATCTCATCCATTGTATTTTAAGGTAGTTCTGAATTTTCAATAGTTTCCTCAGTTCTAGATGTCTTCTGAAGCTTCTACTCAGATGGAAATATTAATTCTTAAGGAAATATCCAAATAATAGGTATATAGAGTGAGGATGGTAGATTATAAATTCCTCGACAAGCATGATTCTATTTTTTCCAAAAACAATAATCTAAATGGATGAAAGATAATTTGTATTTTGAAGCCCAAGGATCATGATTCAGTGTATCCGGAGTTGATGGTGGTGATTTATGAATCAGTTAGTTTTTTCAATAAAGGAGGGAAAGATAAATTTTCATTCCAGTGTTATGGAAAACCCTATTACCTTTCATACAACAAGGCTGCAAGTCTGATTGGTATCCCGTATGAAGGGGAAGAAGTGTTTTGTACCCCCCAAATTACTAGATGAATTAGGATATTTTAACAAGTAGAAGTAAATATAATTTCTTGGATTGAAATGATTGGAGACTCCTAAGATCATTCATCTTTCAACAAATTTTCAGATTCTTGAATTATAGGTTCAATGATTTATAATTCAAAGGAATGGTGATAAGGATACATAGAAGAAGAGTGAAATCTATATTTTGGACATCTTGGTGAATATAAGGAAGATAAACATGGTAAATTATATCTTTGTAACGATTAAGGATATCTAGAATGGAAATCTGATGTCTCAGATTATTATGTATCCATTCATTCATTCAAAGATAACTGTTCTTTGCCTATAGTCATTAAAAATCCCATGCAGTTCCAGGATGAGAAATTACAAAGTCATGTTGCTGAGTCATGACACCTTAAGGAGAATGGATATTGGATTTTCTGGTGAATATGGAAAGTTTAATGACCTTTCAAAAGATGATATAGAATCTTTGTTAAAGAATCTAGAAGTGGCTGAAACCACTATGAAATTTGGAAGGAAGAGAAAGGTTAAGGATCTAGAAGTGAAATCAAAAACTTCTACTACCAAGAAATCTCATTTAGAACATCAAAATACAATTAATCCAAAATCATATCCTGATGAAGTTGCCTCTAGTTAGAGAGAAGATAAGAAGAACTGGAAGGAAGGGGATCCTCAATTTGGTTTGGACCCTGCTAAAGAAAAATCACTGAAGGAAAAGGCTACTAAGAATCATAAAAAGGAATAAAATAGAATAAGAAATAGAAGAAGATATTTGAGGCTGAGACAGTACAACATATTCTTAAAGATAATGAAAAATCCTCTGAGTTAATTCTTGTACCAGAATTGTTTTAAATAGAACCATTACCAGAGACTCCAAGAAATAAAGTGGTGGTTTTAGAATCACTTCAAGAAGACAAAACTGCATATGATGTGGAAGGAAAAAGTATAACAAGAAGAAGAGGTTGAAGAGTAAGGGAATGAATCTGATGATGTTATAAAACAAGTCAAAGTGTAACATGAGAAGGAAAGTCCATATGTGAAATTATAAATCTGGATATCCCTAGATGAATCCTCAAAGATTTCTACACCTGGAAAGTTTGATAACGGTGAAGAAGAAGTGAATAATCCAACATATGATGAATGTCGTAATCATGATTTTATTCATTTAAAATATCAAGTGGATGATGCAGAGAAAGAATATATTAGAGAAGAAAAGAATGTTCAAATATCTGATAGTGAGCATGAATCTCATAAAGAACAAGATATCATTATAACACCATGTAAGGGAAAGCATGTGGTTGTAGATACACCAAGTTAAACCGTAGTGATGAATAAAGATGCTGGTGCCGCATCAAAGAGGAAATATAAGGATATAGAAAAAAATCCTAACCATCCAAACATTCTTATTCAGAATCTTCTTCACATATACATGATTTTTTTGTCCAGTCATTGAAGAAGTTGTTTGATTCTATTCTAATATTTCCAAGCATATATTAGATATGTTCGATGCCTCAGCATACCATAAACCAGTAGACAAAATCAGTTTCCATGGTATTGGATAAAATTTATGCACTAGAGGTAGATTTTAAGAAATGTCTCATTGGTTATGAGGCACATAAAATATCGTTTAAGAATATGACAAGGCGGTCAAAGAAGTTTATTGATGAAATGATTATTTTTTATGAATTAATTCATAATGTTATGTATGATTTTGATATAGAAGAGGGGAAGATTAAATAACCTTTAAATATTTTTTAAGAAATGTTATGTCTTAAAGAGACTACTCAAAAGACAGAAGTAAAGGATTTGAATGGAAAGCTTAACTCTATGGCCATGAATTGGAAAAGGGAAAGAGATATTTTAATACAGATTGAATAAAATATTATTAAGAAAGAATAACTCTTGAAAGCTCAGAAAGACATTCTTAAGGATCTGGAAGAGAAAATTCATGCCTTGGAGAAGAAAAGTGAAGAACAGGATCTGTTACCTAACAGAGAAGAAGAGGATCACAAAGAGCTCAAGAAGCTAAAAACTATTGTAAATAAGCTGATGATGAAGGGGAAAGGGGTATAATTTCATTACAATCCAATTTTTTATTGTATTTTCCTCATTTTAAAAATACTTCCAATATTAAAGAATTTTTTTTTGTTCTCAATATTTTTGGTTTTATAATACTAATGTTTCAGGTACCAATTTTTTTCATTCCCTCTATTGTGTGTTGAAAATCACATAGGAGGAGAAAGGAATGATAAAAAGAATTCAAAGTAAAGAAGGGAATTCTCAATGTATGGGGTAGTTTAGCTAGAGTAATGTTCTTATAAATGATGCTTTTTGAATACAAGAAAATGAAAAATATCATTCATGAAATCACATATACGATCCTTAGTGATTCCAAAGCCTATGGGGGAGTTAGTCATATTCAGTATGGTCTACAAGTAAAGGGTGATATGTTTTTATTTTCAAGTCTATAAAATTTATATTTCCTTAGATTCGTTTTAGTAAGGATGTTTTTTCTTTACAAAAAGGGGGATATTGTTGAGTCAATATATATTCTTTATGAAATTTAAATTTCTTTATGTTTTGAAAATCACAAACACTCCATCTCAAGGCAAATTTTATTTCCCTAAAGATTATTCTTAATAATGAAAATTTTCCTTCACCAAGGAAACTTTCCCCTGACATTGTTTTCAATGTTCATGATTTAGTTTCACTAAATATAACTCATTTTATGTATAAATTTAAAATTTGGTTTCATTTATAAAACCTTCTAATCCTATAAATACATAGATATAAAGCATTCTGTTTGCAGGTTCTAAATTTAGATTCTGAATTCTCTAAAATTCATAATCCGAATTCTCTGAAATTCATATTTTGAATTCTCTAAAATTTTGATTCTAAATTCTCTGAAATTAATATTCCAATTTCATGGAAATTATGATTCCATATTATTTGAAATTCAGATTCCAAATTCTTTGAAATACATATTCCTATTTATTAAAATTTTAGAGTCTAAATTCTCTAAAATTTTGATTCCGAATTCTCTGAAATACAGATTCCAAATTCTCTAAAATTCCGATTCCGAATTCTCTAATATTCATATTCTAAATTCAATAGAATTAAGGTTCCTAATTCCATAGAATTATAGTTCTAAATTCTATAGAATTCAGGTTCTGAATTTCTTAAAATTCATCTTTTGAATTCTGTAGAATTAATCCTCTGAATACATTATAATTCAAACTCCAAATTCCCTAGAATTCAAGTTCTAAATTCCTCAAAATTTAGGTTTTGAATTCCTCAGAATTCAGGATCTGAATTACATAGAATTAAGACATAGAATTTCTTAGAATTCAGACTCTGAAATATATAGAATTCTGATTTTGAATTCCTTTAAAAACAGAATCCGAATATTAATGTAATATAGACTCTGAAAATTTATTTTTCCTAAGACTCTGAAAAATTGATTTTGTTGAGAAACCATATTTTACTTACTCATGTTATAGTTATGAAACAATTTCGTGCATTCAGTTCCTAACTAACCATTGTCTGATTGACACGTGTATAGGTCTCTCTGAGATTCAAGGGAAAATATGACCGTTGGATGAGGGACCTGACCATCGAAGACATGCCTACAAATTGGAGCTACTTTGAACAAGCTAAAAAATGTTACATTGTTGTACAAATCCAGATATTACATACTATTGAAGTGATTTCTAGTGAGAAAGGCTCTCCTTCTTTGTGTTTACTGAACATATTGTTTTTATTTCTTCGTTCGACTCCGATTGTTGGTGTGTACAATCAAGGGCTTCCAAGGATAAGAAGACAGAGGTGCCGACTAACTTAAAGATTTAGGACTTCCTTGATATGGAAGAGAGAAGTTCCGACTACCTTGATTTTAGAGGGCTTTTAGGGACAACAAGATAGACTCTGATATTCTTAATAAGGGATTACCCTAGTGTAGGTAAAATAGACATTCCTGAAAGTATAAATCATGGGACCTTTATCCTAAGTTGTTAGATACACTACTCTTTGGGTTAAAAGATTCTATACTTGTTACATGTATTATTTCGAATTTGTTTTCTACTTTATTTTCATTAATAAGAAAAGTATAACTATATTATTCTTTCTTGTACATTAAATCTGATTAGTATGATTATATATGCATTAAGGTAGAATCATTTACCTTGGAAATGTATGGGTACACCTACGACACTGGATGGTATGTCTATTCCACTCATCATTGATAGAATAGTCAAACATAAGTATACCCATACTTTTTCAAGGGCCATGGAAGATTTATTGTGGTAATATTAGTTGATAGAGAAATTCATGGGAAGTTGATTCTGCCTATATTTTTGATGAATGGGTTGATTAAGTCATAAAATAGAAGTTTGAGTCAAGGAATATGAAATGGGTTAAACATGAAAGGGATTTCCCATAAACTTTAAAGTCATTGGGGTCTACCACAGTGTTTCTTGGGATCACAATGATCATAGTTCCTCTTCTACAATGGTGAGATTCCTTAGGTCAGTATGAAAAACCCATACACATCTATAGAAATGTAAAATAGAGGTGCTCAAATTTTTTGTATGAGACAAGAAATATATTTAAAGACACTAATTCCAAAATAACAATACTTGGTATGGAGAGGAAGAATATCCTCAAAGGGTTAATGAACACTATGGTAGTTTAGAACATTAATAATGAATCTCCAAACCAAATCTAGGTAGTTTTGAGTCAGGATGTGTGGGACATAAAATGTTTATTGAATGGATTATCTCTTTCATTCCTTTAAAAAGGGTACCAAAAGGCTATGTAGTGATTGATCATGTTTGATACACTAGAATGCTCTAGTTATAGGTATTGTAAATCATGGATCAATGTGCTCTGGTCATAGGGGTGGTATGTGAAAATATTTCATGGAATGACCCATAATAATCAAAGGTGTTGAGTTCTGGCATGGTGAGATCGAGAGAACAAGGACTGATAATCCCATATCTCATGGTTATAATGAAAAATCTGGATAAAAATATATGCATATAAAGAATTCATAGGAATACCTACAAAGTCAACAAAATGGCTCCCTTGAAGTTGGGTATATTTTTCCAAGGGCCCTGGAAGCTTTGTGGTCACTAAGGTATTAAAATCACAATGTTTTATTTCTGTCAGAATAATAATTCACAAAGGTCTCAAGAACCATAATGTGGGATTCAATTATTATTACTCATAGTTTAAGAGAGAGGAGATGTGAAAAAAAAACATTACAAAATCTTTTTCTTGACCAGGGGGTCTGGGGAACATGGATATGATTTTACTATGGCCAAAAGATGGCATTATGAGATATATAGATAATAAAATTACTCCACAATCACTACTAGAAATGGATCTTTTCCCAATGCTTTTATAACAACGGTTTAAAAAAACCATAGGTAAAGGGATCCTATACCAATGATTTAACAAAACTGTTGGATTATGCCTATTTATTTCAGCCTTTACCAATCGTTCTAGAGAACCGTTGGGAAAAGATTTCTTGTACGAGGATTTACCAATGGTTCTATAAAACAGTTGGGAAAATCTTGTTTTTTAGGGTATTTTACCAACAACTCTATATAAAATTATGGGATATGCACTCTATCCAAATAGATTTTATAAATCAATTGGGAAAAGTTTTCCCCAATTAGCAGCCTCTCCTCATTCGCAAATAGAACTAAATGTGTAGCAGTAGTCCATCCTCGCTTGACATCCCCAATCCGAACAACTAAATCTCTATCAGATACATCTCAAATATGGTATTTTCTTCTTTCTATACATAAAATCATTAAGTGTTACCTTATTATTATTGGTATTCATCTAATATTTTAGTTTTGTGTTTTGATTTTGATGTGTATTTTTTTTTTCTATTTTGATTTAACCTAGATTATCTCCATCCCATCAGATCCATTTAATTAATTAAATATTTAACCATCCGTCAGTGGTGAAACATATTAGATTCATTGTGTTTGGATTTCATATTTTCTATGTATGTGTATTTATGCCTTTTCTTTATCATGTAATTAATTGTTTCTTATGAATTCATTTATATGTGTTTATTAATTTTTAAAAAAGTTCCTATGAATGTTTTCCTTGAAATTCTTGGTGAAATATTATTTAATAATATACTCATTTAATTGAACAACACATGAATTTGATGACTATTATTTTGACATCTTTCATCTTTTTATGAATTATTAAATTTAATGACTGTTTAGATTTATTTTCAAAGAATATTTAAAGAATGAATGGGTGAAATTGAGAATTTGCCTCAGTTTTTTATTCAAAGAATGAAATAAATTGATTTGAACGAAATGAGTTGAACTATTTAATGTTTTCTAAGTAGTTTCAATTTATTGAATTTTTGAAATGACAATGAACTCTCTTGGAATAAGGGGGGTGGGGGTGAGGGGGGCTATCCGGGGGTTGAGGCAGACTGTTTGGGGGGTGGGGAGTTGTACGAGGTGGGGGGCTATCCAAGGTGGGGGGGGGGGGGGGTTCCAGGAGGTTGGGGGTGTGTGGGGTGTGTGGGGGGGGGGGGGGGGGTTCTGGTGGGTTGAGGGGTTGTCCGGGGTGGGGGGGGGGCAGTTCGAGGGGGGTGGGGGCTGTCCGGGGGTGTAGGGGCTGTATGGGGGTGGGGGATGTCCGGGGGTTGGGGGCCGTCCGGGCATTCGGGCTGTCCAGGTTGAGGGGGGATGTCCGGGGGTAGTTGGGTTGTCCGGGTGGTGCAGGGGATGTTGGGTGGTACAGGGGGGGGGGGGGGTTTCGGGGGGGGGGGGGGGGGGGGGGTTGGTGGTGGGGGTTGTCCGAGGTGGGGGGGGGGGGTGGCTTTCCGGGGGTTTGGGGCTGTTTGGGGGCTGGGGGGGGGGCTTTCCTGGGTGGGGGGGATGTCCAGGGGTGGGGGGGGGGGGTTGTCCGGGCTTGGGGGTGTTGTCCAGGGGGTGGGGCGGCTATGTGGGGTGAGGGGGGATGAACAGGAGGTGGGGGTGCTATCCGGGGTGAGTGGGGGGATGTCAGGGGTTGGGGGGTGGGGCTGTCAGGGGTGAGGCGGTGGGGGTTTTTTTCCGATGCACGGTGTGGCCGATACCACTCAATGTGTATCACATTTATTTGAAATGGACCGAATTTTATGTGAAAACAACAACTGACATATGTTAAACCTATCAAATGCATTCATATTGTGTTGATATAATAGTAAAATGGTACATTGATCATTTGGGAAGGGTATGAGTCAACTATGGCTCAATAAGAGACATGGTGTGGCCAGTATCACTCAAAGTGTCTCACTTTGGTTTGAAATGGACAACATTTATGTGAAAACAACAAGTGACATATGGAAAATAGGCCAACCGTATTTGGATTGTGTTGATACTTTAGAAAAATGGTCCAATGGTCATTTGAGATGTGTACAAGACAGCCCTGCCTCAATCCAAGGTACAGTTTGGTCAGTATCACTCTAAATGTCTCTCTTTTGTTTAAAATGGGAACCATTTTATGTAAAAACAAATGGCATATGGAAAACCAACAAAACTTATTCAGATTTTCTTGATACTTTAACACAACAATCCATGGGTCATTATTGAAGTGTACAAAGAGACGCCACACCATTCAGACAGGTGGTTTACACGGCACAACTGAATATGTGTTTTTAGCTGTTTGGTGCACTTGAAAAGCATGCGTTGGGTGGTCAAAATCAATGGAATGACATCATAATTCCAGGAAATCAGACAAAAACAAAGTGTGGGTGAATTGTGAAGTGGTCGAATAGACTTCATGGAAATCAGAGGTGTCATGTGACCGTGGTGGCCGAAAACATACTCCACGTGTCGTAAATGGCCAAAACATGTGTTTAGCGGTCAAATGCATGATGAACGACATCAGAATGACTTGGAATCACAAAAAAAACACACTAATTATTATTCGTGAGGTGTACGAGGAGACGACATGTCAGTCAGATGCATGGTTTGCGTGTCATAGATGAATATCCGTTTTTAGGTGTTTGGTGCACTTGAAAAGAGTGCGTGGGGTGGAGAAAACCTTCCAAATTACCTTGTACTATCATGAAATCGAATGACAAAAAAGGTTTGGTGAATTGTGAAATGGTCAGATAGACAACAAATCAACCAGAGGTGTTGTGTGACTGCGGTGGCTGAAAACACACTCTGCGTGTCGTAAAAGGCCAAAACATGTGTTTTACAGTCAAATACATACCCAACGACATCATAATGACTTGAAGTCACATGAAAAATCCCTAATTATTATTCGTGAGGTGTAAGAAAATATGACACATCATTTGGATTCTCGGTTTGAATGAAATTATAGAATATGTGTTTTTAGGTGTTTGGCGCACTTGAAAATCTTGCGTTGGGTGGTCAAAACTTGCCGAAAACCTCAAAATGCCATGAAATTGGACGAAAGAAAATTGTGGGTGAACTGTGAAATGGTCGGCTAGACATCACCTCAATCAGAGGTGTCATGTTATTTCTATGGCTGAAAACGCACTCTGTGTGTCGTAAATGGACAAAAAATGTGTTTAACCGTCAAATTCATACCGAACTTTATCAGAATGACTTGAAATTACACAAAAACACCCTAATTTTTATTCTTGAGGTGTACGAGGAGACATAATGTCATTCGAAAGTGCAGTTTTCACGACGCCACTGAATATGTGTTTTTTATGTGTTGGGTGAGCTTGAAAAGAATTCGTGGGGTGGTCAAAACCATTCAAAGGACCTCGGAATGACATGATATCATTCGACAATAAAGGGTGGGTGAATTTTGAAATGGTATTCCATAGGATATGTCAATCACAGGTATCGAGTGACCACGGTGGCCGAAAACACACTCCGCATGTTGTAAATGGCCAAAACATGCGTTTAAGAGTCTAATGCATACCTAACAACATCTGAATGAGTTGAAATCCCAAAAAAACAACCTAATTATTTTTTGTGAGGTGTATGAGGAGACAACACATCATTTCGAATAGTGGTTTGCACGACACGGAAAAATTTGTGTTTTGTAGGTGTTTGGTGCACTTGAAAAGCGTGTGTGGGGTGGTCAATACTGGCCGAATGAGCTCAAAATGTCATGAAATCAGACGATAACAAAGGGTGGGTGAAAGGTCAAATGGTTGGCCAGACTGCTCATCAATCATAGGTGGTGTGTGACCGCGGTGGCCAAAAACTCACTTTGTGCATCAAAAATGACCAAAACATGTGTTTTACAGTCAAATAGATACCCAATGAAATCAGAATGACATTAAATCACACGAAAAACCTTATTATTAATAGTGAGGTGTATGAAAAGATGGGACATTATTCAGATGTGTGTTTTTCATGGAAAAACTGAATATGTGTTTTTTAGGTGTTTGGTGTGCTTGAGAAACATGCGTGGGGTGGTCAAAACCAGTCGAACGACCTTAGAATGACATGATATCGTACATAAACAAAGGGTGAGTGAATTTTGAAATGGCCGGCAAGAAGGCATGTCAATTAGAGGTGTCATGTGACCGCGATGGCCGAAAATGAAATCTGAATGTCATAAATGGCCAGAACAAGCATTTAACAGTTCAAAGCATACCGAACAACATCACAATGATTTGAAATAACACAAACACACCCTAATTTTTATTCGTGAGATGTTTGAGGAGACAACATGACATTATGATTTGTGGTTTGTGTGAAAAGACTAATTATGTGTTTTTAGGTGTTTGGTGCGCTTAAAAAGTGTGCGTGGGGCGGTCAAAACCGGCCGAATGACCTCAGAATTCCATGAAATCAGATGACAATAATGGGTGGGTGAAATGTGAAATGGTAGGCCATACTACATGTCAATCGGAGGTGTCGGGTGACCGTAGAGTCCAAAAAATGCACTCAACGTGTAGTAAATGGAAAAAACATGTGTTTTACTATCAAATACATAACCAATGACATCAAAATGACTTGAAATCACTTGAAAACACCCTAATTATTATTCAGGATGTTTACAAAAAGAGAAATCATCATTTGGATGTGTGGTTTGCACAGCACGACTGAATATGTGTTTTTAGGTGCTTGGTGTGCTTGAAAAACATGTGTGGGGTTGTCAAAACCAGCTGAATGACCTCAGAATTCCATGAAATCAGACGAAAACAATGAGTGGATATACTGTGAAATGGTCGTCTAGATGGCATGTCAATCTAAGGTGTTGTGTGACCAAAATGGCTGTAAACACACTCTACAAGTCATAAATGGGAAAAACATGCGTTTAACAGTCAAATGCATACCGAACGACATCAGAAAGACTTTAAATCACAAAAAACACCTTAATTTTTATATGTGGGGTGTACGAGAAGACGTCACGTCATTAGGGTGTGCGGTTTGCATGACATGATAGAATATGTGTTTCTAGGTGTTTAACACGTTTGAAAAGCGTTCGTGGGGTGGTCAAAACCGGCCGAACGACCTCAGAATGCCATGAAATTAGAAAAAAATAAAGGGTGGGTGCACTGTTAAATGGTTGGCCAAATTTCATGTCAATTAGAGGTGTTGTGTGACTGCGGTGGCCGAAAATGCATTCCACGTGTCGTAACTAGCCGAAACAAGCATTTAACGGTCAAATTCATACCGAACGACATCAAAATGACTTGAAATCACACGAAAACACCCTGATTATTATTTGTGAGGTGTATGAGGAGACAACACGTCATTTGGATGTGTGGTTTTCACAACAAATCTGAATATGTATTTTTTAGAAGTTTGGTGCGCTTGAAAAGCTTGAGAGGGGTGGTCAAAACTGGCCGAACGACCTCAGAATGCCAAGAAATAAGATAACAACAAAGGGTGGGTGAATTTTGAAATGGTCTAGAAAACTACATGTTAATCAGATGTGTCGTGTGACCGTGGAGGCCAAAAACACACTCCACATGTGGTAAATGACCAAAACATTAATTTTACGGTCAAATACATACTGAACGAGATTGTAATGACATCAAATCACATGAAAAGACCCTAATTATTATTCGTGAGGTGTAGGAAAAGAAGACACATCATTCAGATGCGTGGTTTTTACATCATGGTAAAATATGTATTTTTAGGTGTTTGGCATGCTTGAAAAGCATGTGTGGGGTGGTCAAAACCAGCCGAACGACCTCTGAATACCATGAAATTGGACGACCACAAAGAGTGGGTTAATTGTGAAATGCGGCCAGATGACACGTCAATCTGAGGAGTCGTGTGACCGTGGTGGCCTAAAACACACTCTGGACAGCGCCCCCCTCCCTAGATAGCCCCCCTTACCCCCAGGGAGCCCCCCACACCCTTCAGACAGCCCCCACCCCAGATAGCCCCCCACCCACCAAACAGCCCCCCTGCCTACCGGACAACACCCCCCTCACCCCAGACTGACCCCACCCCCTGACAGCCCCAACCCCCTGGATAACCCCCTTACCCCGGACGACCCCCACCCCCAGACAACCCACACCCCTGGACAACCCCCCCCACTCACCTCGGAAGGCCCCCACCCCTCTGACGACCCCCACACTCCCTGGACAGCCCTCCCACCCCCCAGACAGCCCCACGCACCACCCGGACAGCCCCCACCCTCCAGACAGCCCCACTTAATTATTTAGTTCCAATATGTAAGTGCTAATGTAATTCATCTATTTTTTTATTTTTTGTTTTTAATTGTTCTAAACTAGATCCCTCTCTCATTAACCAGGCTAAGAAATCTTTCCTCCTTATAGATCCTTCTGAATTCAATCTATTTTTTAGTTCTACACTCAAAATCGGTAAGGCTTAAATTAATTGTAATATTTTGCATCTATTATTGTTTGTTTCTATTTTAATTTGACTTAAACCAGGTGGTGATGTGTGTGGCATGACATGCCCAATAATTTTAGTTTGATTTTTGTTCTATTATCATTTTACAATTCTAGTGTCATGATTATATGAATCAACTTGATTTGAATTCATCATAGCCATTCCTTTTATGTAGTTAGTGAATCATATTGAGGCACGGTGTGGCCAATACCACTCAGAATGTCTCACTTTTATTTGAAATGGACATGATTTTATGTTAAAACAATAATTTTCATACGGAAAACTGATCAAATGTATTCGAATTGTGTTGATACTTTAGTATAATGATCCTTGGGTCTTTTGTGATGTGTATGAGTCAACCCCTCCTCAACCCGATGCATGGTGTGTCTAATATCACTCAATGTGTCTCTCTTTTATTTGAAATGGGAAACATTTTCAGTGAAATCAAAAATTGGCATACGAAAAACTGATCATACACATTCGGATTGTGTTGATACATTTGAACAAAAATCCATGGGTCATTTTTGACGTGTAAGAGTCAACCATACCTGATTCCAAGGCAGGGTGTGACGGGTACAACTCAATGTGTCTCACTTTTTTTTGAATTGGACAGGATTTTAAGTGAAAACAAAAAATTGACATACGAAAAACTGACCTAACACATTCGGATTGTGTTGATACTTTAGTAAAACGATCCATGGATCATTTTTGATGAGTATGAGTCAACCCCACCAAAATTTGAGGCACGGTGTGACTAGTATCACTCAATGTGTCTCACTTTTTTTTGAAATTGAAAACATTTTAAGTGAAAACAATAGCTGGCATATGGAAAATTCTCACAAGGCTACACATAGATTTTTGAAATTAAGGGATAAAAAATAAAATATAGTCGATTGGTCATACATTATTAGAAGAAAATATTCACAAGGCATATATTGAAACACAGTGGGTCATAATATATATTAAAAAACATGAATTATATTAGGAAGGAGTCATGACATTCCATCATGAACATGAAGTAACACTTATGTTCTAATTCTCAATCACAGGTCATTCATTCTATACAATAACATACAAAAAATTAATATCATATAGTGATTTCATATAAAACCTATGAAAACTCAAGCATACCATATAACAAATTGGTCAACAAGGCTGCACATAGATTCTTGAAAAATAATTTTCAAAGCCTCATAAAAATACCCCAATGGTGAGGAATACATATGGTGACACCATATCCCCATGAATCATCTCAATCCCATCCTCAAAGAGTAGGTTCTAGGACCAAACCAAAGTCCGTTTGGGATCCCAATACCGAAGACTTAATTGATTATCCATACCCACTACCCAAGATGGGGATTCATCTCACATCACTCCCAGGAGAGAAAATTACAATTATCCACATACCCCCTTATTCTAATTGAAAAGTCTGTGGAAAACATGTAGGCTATTTCGGTAATCCATCTCATATGTAGAGTTTGGGCAATGTTTCCCACTAACATATCAGGAACCATTTATACATTGATACATAATCATTAGAAGAATATAAACATCCCATGTGCTTCCATTAACTCAACCTAGGTCTAAGCACATGACCACTACCATTGTCTATCTTATGGGTATCATGATCCTTGTCCACTCTACCCATGTTTTTCTGTTAGTTTTAATATACTCAACCCAAGACCATGAATAAACATCCCATGTGCTTCCTATAACATGGAGATTTTTTCTCTTGTGTGTATTGGTGTTGTGGTTTGAGTGAGGAATGAATTCTAAATTTTTAATACCCTCATGTGTGTTGGTGTTGTGGTTTGAGTGATGAATGAATTCTAAATTTGGAATACTATTATGGGTGTTATTGCATTTCCTATAACATGTAGGCTTTTTCTCTTATGGTTGTTATTTCATTTGAATTTCTAAATTTCTAAATTTCTAAATTATGGAATGAATTCAAAATTTATAATACTTTGGATTGGGATTTTTAATGGTGTTGTTTCAGGTATAGAAAGGGCGAGGTGTGTTGTTGTGTTGCTGTAGAGCTATGTTGTTGTAGGTCTGGAGAGGGGAGAGGGGCCTGCTGCTGTAGAGTTGAGAAAATTTATAACAAAAGTTTTAAAAACCTTTGATATAGATTCTATAATATAACTATACCAATGGTTTTGTTATAACCATTGGTATATGTTTATACCAACGATTATAAAAAAACCGTTGGTATACCCTTATGGCTTGCCATATTCCCTCTATACTAATGGTTTACAACTGCTGGTATACGTGTAGCACACACATAACAACGGGTTCACAACCCATTTGTAAATGTTATACTTTAACACACATATGCCAATGGTTTGTAGAAAACCATTGGTATACCGTCTATATTGACACCTATACCAAAGGTTTTCACAGAACTATTGGTATAAGCCTATTGTCATTGCTTACTTGGACATGGTTGAGGGAATTGTTGGTATACTATTTACCAATGGTTTCCAGGCCTTTACCAATAGTCGTGAACCAATGGAAAAGTGTAAAATTCCTGTAGTAAATTTTTTAAATATCTATGGAAATGAAGCATTCATCCAGATAAGACACGACTCTTACCAGAACATCCCTTTTTGGTTTTCATAATAATGTCTTTTCATCCACATTCTATTTTAGATTATGGTATTCTGATGTGGACCATCAAATGATAGAATTATTTTTTTAAATATTTGAACAAATGGGAGGAATTTTAGTTTCATAACTCACATGGGCCTTTAAATGTCCCTTACCCAGCTTGCCCATAGATGGTTATTACTTTATTACAGTGGCATTGATACATTTTATCACATCCCCAATGACCAAATAGTCATATAGAAATGTAAAATAAGACACATATTAAAAAATCAAATTTCATTTTAAATATATAACAAAAACTATTTTATTTGAGAATAATATTATTCTATGAGGTTAACCCGACATATCATATATAATAAACTACTTGTAATCCTAGGGAAAAATAAAACATATTAAAGGGATGAGATCATATGCTCAGAAAGGGTATAACTAAATAAAAAACATTCTTAAAAAATTTTAATGATTATAAAAATTTAGTTAACTAAAATATAGTAAATTTCGTCAATAACATTAGAATTATATGATAGGTATAAAATATGATCAAATAATTCCATATATATAATAACATGAAAAAGAAACATAATCATGGATACTCTACTAATTTAATAACCATGTGGATTATCAATTAATAATCACATAATTATGAATTTAATATTATGATATGTATAAAACATGTTATCAATTTTTCTAACAATATTTCTATTTAAATAGTTAATGCCTCGGCCAAAACCTTGTCTAGGATGTCTCATGATTACTTCCAATGCATTGAGGGGATACAAAACACACCACTCATCACATACTAATTCCAACTACTTCCCTATATTAATGGGGTAAAATATAATCAAAACAATATTTCATTCTAGAAAACATTCATATTTTATGGGAATAATATTCAAAATAAATAAAAATATTTATAAACCATTTATAGATATAACAAAAATGGTATCGAAATAGCTCATCCAAAGTCAAAATAATCATAATCTAAAAACATTAATAATAATTATAATAATAAAACAACGTAAACCTTGTAGATAATAATTTCCTCATAGTTAGGGTTTCATTTATGAATAAAAGTATCATTAAATACATTGTTCAAAAAAATATCAATTTCACATTAAAATACACTTTTATAAACAAAAAATTTAATATGTTTTCAATAATTATCCCTAAAAATAAAATTAAAAATACTTGAAAATAGAACATTTGATTAATGATTGATTATAGAGATTATTTTTAATCCATATAGGATAAAAATAACAATTCAACATTATCAATAAAATCTAAAGCATCATTTTTTAACAATGATAACATGATTCACTTCAAAACATTTAAAACATTTTTAATCTGAGGTTAAAATAAAATTATCCAATTTTATGATCACTTTATAACCAATTTTAAAACATATTTATAAAAAAAATTATGGAATAGAAATATTCTCTAGTGGTGGATTTTCCAATAATAATCAAAAATAATGATGATATTATGAAATATACAGTTATCGCTTCACAATCAACAAAATCGTATTCCACAAAAATTAAATTGAAATAATAATTACCATAAATATTGTTATATCCCTTAAATTGTATTAGTGTTTTATAATATTGATAGGAAAATAAATATGTTTCTAATAATTCATGTATCTCATAGAAGTAAAAGTGAGATGAATATCCCTTATATTGTGATTTCATTTAGTAGAACATTATTTTAACTATTTTATAATGGTTTTTAGCACATAATAAATTTATACTAAAACTATATCAATATTTATTATATCATATATGATCCACATATATCAAATTATCATCATTTTTTGATAATATTTCGTTATTACCCTGGTTTCATGTGTTAACTTCTCACTTTTCTATGAATGTTTTGTCTTGTAAGTTATACTTCTTGCACATATTATATTGTTATGTCCCATAAAAAACTATATTATTGTCATAGGTATTATTTTTATCATTAAAAATATTCATATAATCATTCATGAATTGTGTACATGGATAATAAACTACACTGCATTGTAGAGATGGTAGGAAGTATATATGTATGTGGTGTGATATCAGGTCAAAATGGTGGAAAAGGTAGATAAGTGGATGCTATATTAATTTTCAAGAATCAAAATAATATCCAAATTATTATATATATCAATTATTTTTATCATTATAACATTCCACATATTGTGGTTATGAAAACTGATTTATTCCACAACATGTTGAATGTATAAGTATGTAAGCATGTGTTAATTGGATGGATAAATGTTTTAATGATATTATGTAAGAGTAATATTATCATCTCATGTTATATATGATACTATATTTACAAATTTATTATGGAAACAACCCAAGAAAATGATGTTTATGTTAAATAAACAAGGAGGTGTAGGAAAAAGTGATTACCTATTTTTTGAAAAACCACATTTTGTTCTATTATCAAGGGATATATGGTTAGAATTTTTAGAAAATTATGTAATATACAACTTGAATATTGATTTTATAATGAAAAATGGGTAGGTTTTGGTCAATGTAGATGGTTGATAGTGGTTTTAATATGTAATATTGGAGGTTCCCTTTTATAATTTTGGTGTGGGACACTTTATAAACTCCAAATATATCGTAATATAATAAGGCTATTCTCTATACACTGAATTCCAATTGGAATATAAATTAATATGTTAAGATATAAGAGACCATATATTCTACCCTTTATAATTATTTAAAATTTGGGTTTTCTCTATATAATTTAATAATATATTAATTTAATAAAATATTAATATATCAAATTTCCTGCTATTCATTTAATTTGACTTCCAATGAATTAAAAAATTTATGAATTTATATAAAATAATCTCCAACTATAATAATATATCATATAGACCTAATAAATTCTTTACATACATTATCTCTTCCCAAATAGTTCAAAAATAAGACATTTATAATCAATTATTTTATTTTTATTTTATTTAAATAAATATTTTATTTGCATTACCAAAGCATTTAAAGAAATTATATAATATCAAAAAATTTAAAATTAATTAATTTTTTGTAAAAAAAATTATTAGGATCATAATTTATATTTATTTTAATTTATATATTTGTCTTTTTCCTAGATCAATACATAAAATTCATTAAATAAAAAGAGTGTGATATTATGTAATTATCGTTGAATTAATTAATATATAAATTATTATTAGGGAAAAGTGTCCATTAAAAAATATTATTGGATATTAATGTTAGAATATTCTATTACTATTAATCCAATAGTTTTTATAAAAGTTCAAGACATGGTTATATCCTTATATTTTGGTTTTAACCCTTATGTAATCCCATTAACTCTTTTTGTGACAATATAGTTTTCTTCATTAAGAGTTAACACATTTAATATAAAATTCCAAATGATCCATCAATAGATCACTTATGAAATGTTCCACATTATACAAATTATTTTAATGAATGATATATTTTTATGAATTTTATATAATTTAATAAAATGTTTTTTATTTTCATGTACCATTAATTCATATTTTGTCACCATTCATTACATTTAAATTGTAAAATTCTACTAAAATAATACATCTTCAAACAAATTCTATAGTAAATATATATCACATTATGGTCATATATAAAATTTTTTACACACATTTATTATATCATATTACAGTTTTTTTAATTTTATTGATATAATTTCATTGATTTTCCAATAATTGAACAATTACAACACCATCATTATGCATGCCCTTAAAGTAATGTATTCATCCCTAAAAATTATATATAAAATACCATGATAGGGATGAATATTGTTTATTTCGATACATTATTTTCAGTCGAAGATATCCCTTAGTTAAATCCATATTGAATTATTTGACTTGTTAAATTCTTTTTACAAGTTTTACATTTCATTTAATAAAATTTCAGGAAGGTTATATTCTCATTCAAAATGAGGTAAATAATATAATAATCATTCATTTAATTACTATTTAAGATATATATTCTCCAAATAATATTATGGAAATTCTTAAGGTTATTTTATAATATCTATAATAACATTTTACCCTTAATAACCTTATTTACCCTTTTCTCTATTAGTAAAATTTATTATGTCAACAATTAATATTGTCAAAATATAAAATATAAAAATTTAAAAAAAAATTAATAATTAATTTCAAATATGGAATCTATTTTTCAAAATTCAAAAAAAAATAACTTGCTAAAATTAATTTGGAATAATTCTCATAATGTATGTTAAAAAGCGAAGTTTTAGAGTGAAAATGTTCAAAATAATGAAATGATTTTATCTAAATATTCAACAAAAAAAAGTTACTAAATAACTTATGAGAAATAATAAGATATTTTTTTTTATGAAATATTATTTTATATAAAAATTAAAATATAATTTAATAGAAAAAATTAGTTATATGAATAGTCAGTTTTCAATTAAAATACATCATTTTTCACTATTCACTAGAAAAAACTTTTTTTTTCAAAAAATACCAAAAATTAAACCTAAGAATATTTGAAAATAAAAATTTAAAAATGATGTTTATTTTATCAAATAGATTTTATAAACTTTTCAAAATATAGTTTTCAATAATCTCTCTATCAAAAGGCTGCAAAACATCCTTTAGAAAATATTTGTTTTATGAAAAAATTGATTTATTAGTATTTCATTCCTAGAAAACACATAATATGATTGTTAAGTAAATAAATTTCATAATGTTGTTAATACTATTAATTCATAAAGTCTTAATTGAAATATTATAGTGATAATGTAATAATATTTCATTATTCTCTTAAGAAGGTTTTTGTATACCACATAAGATATTAAAGTGTATAAATTTAAATATAGAACCAACATAATTTATTGGAGGTCATACATGCATCCATACATTAATAAATTGGTTCCTAAAGTATTGAAATTTCAAATTTAATATCAATGCATTATTTTCTAATGTTCTTTTATGGAAACCCCATAACATATTTGGTTTTAGTACAACATCTTATTTATAAGATGAAATAGGAAATTTGAAGGCCACTGAAAAATTAGGCTTTTGAATAAGACATGATTAGAGGGAATTGAAAACATGGCAAAATAAAATATAATTACCATTTTCTAAACAGATATTAATAGAGAACATGGGTTTTAAAAATCCAACCATTACCAATCCATAAATCATTGATCACTTAATATCTAATAATTTCTCATTAAAAAAGGTCAAATATTAAAAACATTTATCCGAAATCATTTTTCTATTATAGAGGGATTCATCTACTATCAACATAATAATTTGTGGAAATTAAATTATTTGATTTCTTTGTATGTTGGAAGAATAATCTCATCATTTGGAAATTATTTATTATTTTTACATATGACATTATATAAAGCAATAGGAATATAATCATCATGAATTTTATGCCTAAAGCACCTTTACCAAAATGTCCATAGGTCCTTATTTCTAACATTAATTGATTAATGAATCCCACATGGTTAAAAATTATATAAAATATATAAAATAATACATGAATATCATTAAAAAATATTTATAGTTCAACATAATCCATTCCATGATTAGTTAATTTTAATACTCATCCATAATATGTTTGTCTAAATACATAAAGGAAAACATTATACGAGAGATCACTAAATTTTAGAAGTATAAATAACATTAAATTTTCCCCAAACAACATAATGATTCACTTATTGACACATAAAAAATAATATACCATCTTGAAAACCATAACAAAATCATTCATGCTTCAAAGTCCTTAAATAAGATGTACTACAATATGATCCACATTTATTCAATATTTATCGTGAAAATTAAATCATTTCTAAAATACTCAAAAGGCATAATTAATTATTCCAATAACAATCAAATTAATAATTCAACTTAGTTTTTATTAAGATCATAATCATTACCACGATCCATTAGATTTTTAAGCATAATCCGTCGACTCTTCAGAGACTACCATGTGTAGAGCCCCATATCCTTAATGATTAAGCATTTAACATAATAAAATTAATTAATTCTCATAAAATCATTATAATGGTCTCCTTTTTCTATACACATGATGAAAAATCTTTTTCCTTTTAAGAACATTTCATATTGATTTGTTCTAAAATTATCAAATGTGGGAAATTCATTTACTTAGTTCTTCTAATTATCTATATTTTTTCTTATTGTACTATTCCATTAGTTCATCAATATGATGAAAAAAAACATAGAAAATCAATTCTAATTCTTGTTAAAACATGATTATATTTCTTCCTGGATTATACAGTTTTGGATACTAGTTCCCTTTAAAATAATTTTTTTGAACCCATCAATGACAAAAATGAATTTTACTATTTTTATTTTGAACATATATTTTGTTTACCTTCCTCTCCTAAGGTTCCATTTCTATGGGTAGACATACACTAGATTGGAGTATAACATTATGTGACATAATGTACAATATCAAAACTAGTGAAACACCTAACAAAAATTTAAAATTTAGTAATAAAAATAATCTAAATAATTTTATTATTTCATGGGAAATGATTGAAAAAATGATATAATAGTTTTTCATACCTTAATATAGTTGCAAATGATTTTACTAAAATTACCGTAATACAATCTATAAAGACCATGACCCTGGTAGCCCAATGTAAGAGGTTACCTTATTTCATTAGCATAGTAAAAAATAATAACATCCAAACAACTCAATAGTTTATTAGTCCTGGTAAATTAGATATATATTTTAATTTAAAATCACAATTTAAACATGAAGAAAAATTATTTTATATGAAAATTCAATTATTCACCAAGATGAACCCTATATATTAGGTATACTAAAATTCTTGTCATCCAAGGGAAAAATAATACCAAAGGGGTAATAAAAAATGCTTAGTAAGGGTATATATTCAAATAAAACAATAATAAAAAGTAATAATATATCCTATAAAGAGAATTAACTAAATCATATTCTATTTAATCAATCAATTGATCATATTATGAAACATTAAAGACGAAAGACTAATTCCATATAAATAACCACATGAGAATGAAACCTAACAATGGATATTAAGCTATTAAATTAATAATTTTCAATATCAATAATTAATTTCACTACAATGTGATGCTTAATGTCAGATGACAAAAAAATACAGTTACAGACTTGGCCAAGAAGTATGCATAAATGGATAATTGATCAGCCAACGCCCAGTATAGTTTGTATCCTGAGACATACTGATTAATATAGGGTTTATAGAAGAAACTTCCCATCACATACTAAGATAATTAAATTCCTCACATAAAGGGTTAATGAATTATAAATCTTAAAAATTTTGTTGAAAACTATCATATAAAAGACGAATACACTATAACTTCAACAAGATTAACCATAAAGCTTTCAATGCAGTGATTTTTATGGTATTAAAATAGCAAATCTACAATCAGATGGATCATAAAGAATATAAATAAAGAATAATCATGGTGTTAATAAAACATATCCCTATTTTATTATAATTAAATTAATTGTATTATTTCATTCGTGGGTAAAAATATCACTAAAAATAATATTAAGGGAAATCAAATTTCTTAAATTCAAATTTAATTTTAAAAAACTAGTTATTATAAAAATTAATCGTAATTTTATCCGCAACAAAAAAATTTAACAATTTAAATATGATTGAAATCATTTTTGGGTTAGTGTAGTCTAGATAATTTGTTCATTCCATGATCTATAGAATAATGATTTAATTCACATTAAAAAAAATAAATCTGGTTATTTTATTAAAGTGACATGATGATTTCATTCAAAACATTTCAAACAAATCAATAGATGGATTCAAATGACTAGATAAAATTTAATGATAAAATTTAAAACCATTTTATATTTATATAGAAGTCTGGATATTGAACATAAATATTTCCCTATGGAAACTTAAAAAGAACCAATCCAGAATAGTGGTGAGATTGTGAAAAAACCCTAACCACATTGTAATCAGTTGAATAGTATTACCCAAAACCTAAAATGAAAATTTAAATACATTTAATATTCTAAGATTCATGATATTATATTATATTGGTATTATATAAACAACTTATAAAAAATAAGTGGTGAATTAGCCAGGTATTCCCCAGAAATAAAAGTGATATGAAAATCCATTATGTTATACTTTATTTATGTATTAAATTATGTATACTCTTGTATAATGATATAAATATTTTAATTATTTTATTCCATAAAATTATCCATATTTACTATACTTTATATTGTCCTCCTATATCATTTTATCACACATTTTTTTATAATATTTGGTTATTAACCTTGTTTTCTGTGAAACTGCATTATTTTCTATGCATGTTTCATCATGTAATTCATGGTTACTATGCAAAGTATATTAGTACATATCTTTATATTGATATTAAGTTCATATATATCATATTTATTAATTATATATATATAATGAATCAATATGTAATGGTGAACATGGAAAATGCACCACATCGCATCATGTAGAAAGTTGTTCCTACACACACAAGAGAAATTATATCAATTCTATAAGATTGAAAGGTCAAATATGTGGTTGATATTTTAAATTTTATTAATCATTATAATTTAATAATTATTATATATATATACACTATTTATATAATTATAAATTTCCACCTATTTTTGTGATGATAAACTAATTACATCGCTACTTGGTGACGGTAAGCCTTACGTACGAACATACTCTATTTTTTTCATAGGATGGATAAAATGTAGAATATTTTAATTTAGTAGTAATAACAACTTCACGATATATATAATACTGGATTTATAATTTTATTATTTAAACAACACATTAATATTATTTATAAGAACAAATGAACTTAAATATATTGGTAAAAACAATTACCACTTCATTGATGTAAATATTTTAGATATCTTATCAACAGATCTGGGGATATACGTTTTCAAATACCAATACAAAAATAAAATTTATAAGGATGTTGTAAAGAGAATTGTTTATGTATTAGTTAACCAAGAATGTACAACGTTGTGTAAATAAATGATTTAGAAATACATTTTTATAATTAAGTTGGGTCACTTTCGGAAATCCTAAAAATATTAGAAAACAATTTGGATATTCTAGTGAAAAATTATTTAATATAGTCTAAATATTAATAGATTAGGACATTTATTACTATATATTTTCCCTTTTTATTATTTAATATTTTTCTTATTCATAAATAATTTTATAAAATATTAACTCTATAAAATATAATTATTGTAAAATTTGGTACCGTTCATTTAATGTTACATAAAAAACATTTAGAAAAAGTGTGAATTAAAATATAATTCATTCGATACAAGATAATATATCATAGAGTTCTATAAAATTATTTATAAACATTAAATCATTTGATATATATCAAAATAAATATGTTCAATAGGAGTTATTTTCTCCCATTAATTAAATAAACTGTTTATAAGAATTACCAAAGAATTAAAAGAAATTATATTATTTATAATAGTTAAATATAAATTAATATAATTTTAATAACTTAATTAACATAAAAATAAACATTTATGTTTTTCCAAGTCATTATTTTTTCTTGATGTAGACACATAAAAAGATATTAAAAATAATGACAGTTTCATTTTGTAACTATCTTTTAATTAAATAATATATAAGATATTTTCCAATGAAAGTTTCAATTAAGATACCCAAATTTTATATAATGGTGATAAGATTAATATATAAGACACAGAAAAAAATATTTGGATGTGTTTATATCAATTTTATACCCTTATCATTTTTTTGAACCCTTATTTATTATTTTTAACTTTTACCATGACAAATTGAATTTTTTCATTGAGGGTTAATGTAATTACTATAAAATGGAGAACTACCAATAAACGGAACATTGATGTGGGTTTTATAAATATACCAATATAATGGATTAATTAAATATTTTTTTAAATTAAATATCATTTAATTAAATATCATTTATTTTACGATATCATTAATATCTATTTGGACACTATTATTTACTTTAACTTTGAAAAATTTTAATCAATAAAGATATAGTTAGAAAAATACTTCTAATAAATCCACATCATAGAAATTTAATCTTTAAAATTAAGGGTTTACATTTTTTATTAGTAATTATAGTTAGCTTAAAATTTTAATTATCATTTATTTGATATTTCTAATAATTAAACAATTATTTCATCATCGTTGTACAAGCCTTTAAGTTTATTATTTAATCACTAAAAATTAAAAATAAATATACATGAATAATATTAGTATTTTTATATCATGATAATATTTATAGTTTTATATATCATCTAGGTAAGCAAATTATTAAAATATATAACATGTTAAAAACAAATGTATGACATGTATGACAATTCTTTGAATAAAATAGAATAATGATTATAATGTCATCCAAATGGCCCTAAATGGTCACATAACTGATCCATAAATTCTTATTGACAAAAAATATGAATAAAATAAAGATAGGGAATGTTAAAGGGTTATTTTATAATATTTATAATGATCCATTAACCGTTAATTACATTATTTACCCTTAACCGTGGAAATAAATATTACAATGCATACAATTCATAATTATAAAAAATATGACAAACAAATTTATGAAATTTTTAAATTTTAATTCCATATATGATTTTTTCTTGGAAATTTAAAACACATAAGTTCTTAAAAATAATTTAATATTAATCCAATAGAAGGGGTGATAAATTTGGTTTTCAAATTGTAAATGTTCATGGAAATAAATTTTTTTATATCCAAATTCAATATAAAAACAAAAAATGAAATTTATTGGATTAATATTATTATTACTTAATTAATATTACTTTAAAACCAAAATAAAATATAATTTATCATTAAAATTATTTACATGGAAAATATGTTTTGAATTAAAATGCCATATTTTTTATTATTCATCAGAAAATATATCCCTCCCTAAAATAACAAAAAATTAATCGTAAAATAAATTTTAAAATTAATATTTTAAAAATGAAAATTCTATTTTAATAAAGAATTTAAAATTTTTTTAAATTTTTTTATCATAAGTGTTCCACTAAAAGGAAGCATAAATTCCTTTAGAAAAATTTATCCTTCTATACATAACATTAGATTCATTTTTATATCATGTCAATAAAACACCTAAGATAAATGTTATATATATGTATTTCCTAATTGCGTTAAAAATATTAATTTATTAAAATTTAATGTATATTTTATAATGATGAAATAATAATATTTCATTGTTTTTTATAATGAGTTTTGTGTTTAACATATTTTACCAAATTGGTTAAATTTAAAAATAAACATAACATAAAACATTGGTGGTGTTATATACATACTATTTTGGGATTGTTACACAAGATCCCATTTAGGATACCCTGGGTTAGGTTTAATAAAAAATATATCTAAGAGGGGGACAAAATGTTTTAAATCACGGATTGATGTTTTCAATTCATGAGTAATGACATGGCACAATTGTGTTGGGTTTGGGAAAATCACCATAAGGAATTGCATTCTACCATAGCATTGTGAGGTTCAAAAGGGTAAGAACCCTACCTATATGTAATAATGTCTCAGGTTCGTTATTTTATTCCCTTATTCATCTAGATAATTTTAGAACATAGTGATATATTTTTATTTTAAAATTATATTAATGTGTTTTTAGAACCATATGATTCTAGGCATGAATTGTGATTTTTGGGTTGTGGCTCTTAAATGATGGGAGAAGTACCCACCAATTTGTTTTACTTTTGTGATTTTATTATTTCCCTTCAATAAGGAATATTGATGGGTGTTGTCATAAAGATTTTAACATCATATAGTGGGTAATATCTTACAAATATTCTTAACACCATTTCATCTATACATAGTGTGAGAAACAATGAATTGAAAGGTGTCCTCTCATGACATAGAGAAAATTTTATAAAGGATAGAGTCATTTTGTTATATTGAAGTGGGATATCTAAGATATAGGATTTAGGTGTCCCTAAAAATCTTATTATATTGAGAATTTATCTTTAATTATAAATGTAATAACCATATTGATTAGTTCCATTGTAAAAGAACCTCATCGGTTCATTATAACACCATATATAAAGGATGAATCTACCACAATCTGAAATAAGAGGAATGATACAACTACTCCCAAGAATGGTGTTTTGTGTGTCAATACATATCATGTGAGATGCATGACTCAAGACTGACATAGTTTTTAGATGTCATGTAATTTACAGTGATATAGGGAAGCCATATATCATGTATTTTATAATATTTAGGTAAGGTTGAGTGTCACCCTATGTGGAAGAAAATAAATATCTAGAATACATATAGTTTATCATCATGTGGTGTGGATGATAGTAATATTTTGAGGAAAAAAATAATGATACCGGATCCAATACCAGAGATTTTGGTATCACAACATATCATATTGGGGAAAGGGCTAAGCCACAAATCATCCTTGAATGTTGAATTTTCTATGTGGATCTAAATCACAGACTAAAATGGGGAACCTAATTTATCATACACACATATCTACCTCATATGCAATGAATTCTTGGTGATTTTATGATTACAATGATTTTTAATTTCATGCATTGTTTTCCCCTTCAGTGAATCTTAAAATCATTTGGATATTATAGTTTGATATCTTTATCATCATGTTACTATTTCAAGATATGTTGTGCAATTTAATGTCTTACTGATAGGGCTTGTTCCATTAAATTTAAAATATTAAGGCTAGGATGTGTCTTATATTTCTTAACAATGTGTGGTAAACATGTTTTTCTCTTGTTTAACATCATGTGACTTGGATGTGGTCTATATTGTTTAATTTGATATGGCCAGGACATGGGACAATTTTATAGTGGCTTTAAAACGTATTTCATAAGAAACCTTTCATTGAATGGGGGTGTGAACAACTCCTTACATTTTTTCTATTTATATTAATTTCCTTATAAAAATAAATTTATAAGGATTGTAATGGTCTACTATCATTGTAAACTTAGAAACATAAAAAAATGGTTCATAAAATATCATCAATATTATCCATCATATTTCATCATAACTATATTCCTTTTATCATATAACACATAGCACTAATGTTTATATACTAGGGAAAGTAAACCATAGAAAAGGGTGAGATAATATGCTTGTTAATTGTAAACATAGACAATATAGATTTATTATCTTATTAATAAACATGGTAAGTAATATGGTTATGTGATCAAGAGGATAATATACAATGTTCATAATGAAACTATTATGGAACATAAAGATGAGTGGTGATATAAAATATAAAATATAAGAAAGAAACATTATCCTCACTCATTCATGAACAACATTTTCATGTCATTAATGTCTATATAATCATTATATGTTTAGAAAAAAAATTCATATGTCATCTTTTACTTCCAAAATGAGCGAATTATGCCTTATCACTAGTTTCCCTCAATAGACCGAGCCTATCGATTTGTTTCATATCACAGATAAGCCACATTGACTTGTATCCTTTAACTATCTAACGAGATATAATTAATTACCCAATTAACTAGAGAGAGATATAGGACCAAATGATGGTATAATTAAGACAATACATCTATGTACCATAATTATAAAAATCATTCATCCTATCATCACATATGTATACAAATTAGTTCCATAAATAGTTCATCATAACATAACTGATGGAAAAGAAATGGGTTTAATAAGAATCACTCTATCATAAACATACAACATTCACAAAAGGGATAATAATATAATCCCATTTTCATATCCCTAGTTAATAATATGTAAAATCATATAATGTCATCTTATATGGAAAATTATTTTTTATGATTTCTTTAAATGATTCTTGAAGAAAATATCAATTCAATTCAGGAATAATGTTTTTGAAGAGCCGTTAAATTTTATAGTAAAATTTTGCCTTTCATAATAATTTCATAACAATGTAATGGATTCATAAAATCATTAATAAATCCAAATAATAGATAAATCTGTTCATACAGTATATGTTAAAAAATAGTCCATACTTAATTTTGTCAGAAAAGTCACAAAGTACATCATTTGGAAAATATCAAATAATATTACATTAAAATTATTTAGTACAAAGTAAAACATGGGGGAAACAATAAATATTCATAGAAGAATAGTAAAAAAAATTGAAATTTTTATGAAGCATGGATATGGAAGATAAACATTCCCTAATGGGGATTTAAAATGAAATAATCTTGAATGATGATGAGATTGTCAAATGAACACTTAACACATTATAATCAGTAGAATCACATGTTCCTTGTAATAAAGAAAATGAAATGGATATTAAGATACCATAATATTAAGAATAATACTTACAACAACATTAATCAGTAGAATATACACCTCATAGAAGAAATAAATTATGTATAAGGTATGTGCCAATAGAAAAAAGTGAGAAAAAAAATCACTTAACTCATGTATCACCTTTCATTTCTCTATTATAAAATATTTTATAATAAATATGAATTTATAATAAACTTATTATTATATATATATATATTATAAATAGCTTGTATTAATTTTTTATAACATCATATCACTTGTTTATTGTTAATTAAAACCATCTTTCAAGGTGAAATATAATTTTTTTCAAAGAATGTTTCAGTTCGACAATATCATTCATTATACATTGATAATTTTACCATAATTTTTAGAAATATTATTATTTTAAATATATATATATATATCATATATATTCATAAAAATCATCTTTATTACCTCCCATGTGAAATGTATATGTAAAAAAATCACATCACAAGGTGAAGATGGTAAGCCAAACGTATGCACAAGTAAAATTATAATTTAAAAAATAATAAATAGTAAAAAAGAAGATATTATATAATCACTCCATAATTATAATTATTTCATTAATAAAATTTTGATACATTAAAACCATCATAATTCTAACTCATAGAATATGTTGCAGAAAAATTAATTTCTTCTCTATGTATAGATGATAAACTATACATACACATGGGTGATACATTCACTTCTAATTCAATGGAAAATATGGATATATAATGGTGAATTAATAATAATAACATTTTAGAATATTGATTCTTATAAATATATTAATTTATGATATTAATCATAGATTTAAAGGATGTATTAAAGAATAGAAAAATAGAGTGATTGGTTAGAGCGATTATCTCTTCTTTGAAACGTCTAATTTAGATCTTCATTAAATTACACTCGATTCGGTCCTTCTTGAAGACGATTACCACTAGGATGTGAATATGGATTTTTTGAAGTGGATTTTTCAAAGTATGTTGAACATAAAATACCGTATGTGGTGAAATGATATGATGAAGGAGGTGTGTTTTATTAATGAATGTCAGGTGGACTTTTGGAATTTTCCAAAAGATTAAATTATAATAAATTAAGTAGAAATCCAAATAACTCTACATGGCATGATATTTGATGATAGTATGGGATAAAACTATAATAACATCATAAAGTTGATTTTATAAAATATTGTTTTTAATTTTGAACCATATATTTTTTGAATAACAGTTCATTACCATATTTTTATTTTAACTATGGTTATAAAATACTATTTTAAAGCAGTAAATTTTTTACTTATAAGGATTCAATTTAAAAATAAAATTTCAATTTATGAACCTTTTGACCATTATATATATCCATTGTATAATTTATAATTTTTATGATTTGTAACTAATTTAAAACTATATTATTTTAAAAAAATATCATAGGTGTCTATTTTGACATTATTCAATATATTGACATTATGAAAAAAATACAACAACAGAACATCTTATTTTTTACACAACCATTATATGTAATATTAACCTATAAAATTATTGGTTATCTTTATGTAATTCAGAATATATCTATTTAATTATTTTTAATATTACATGAAATAGGTTTCTATTAAATAAATAATTACTACATCATCAATATCTAGTTATTTATGATAATTTTTTACTCATTAAAAAAAATTAACACGGTATCAGAAATCATTTATCCTATATATGAAATATATAGTAGAAAATATCTACTATTTAACATCATATTAAAAATTATGTAATAATTAAATGAACATGTGTGACATTTTTTCACCCTTTTGATTTTAATAATATCATAGTCATTTGCATTGAAATGTTTCCATAAAGTTATTCAATTAATAACCTTATATGTAAAGGATCTAATAAAAATAATCCAAAAAAATTGGGGAAAATGTAAGGGTAGTTTTATAATATATATAATATTAGTTTTACCCTTATTTACTTTATTTTCACTTAACTGTGTTAATAAAAATTAAAAATGTTCTTTTTCATTTTTTCCAAATATAAAAGTGATTTATTTTCTAAAATGTAACCATATGATTTCAAATATATAAAAAAAATTCAAAATAAGATAATTTTTTTTATAAAAATAATTTAATATTAATCAAGTCAACATAGAGGTGAAACCATATCCAGGTATGATATAATGAAAAGTGTTAATCCATTAAATCATAACACTTCCATAATATATATCATGTATAGTTAATTGTTAGGGAAGTATTATTAAATAATAATTTTGTGTACATTATTTATAAGCAAAAAAATATTTAATTTTTTTTATAATAGGTAAATATGTGTTGGTAAAAGTACATTTTTTACCAGTAAAATATTTTACCAACATATATATCTCAGTCACCAAATTGTCGATAAAAACTATGTTGCTAAATGTTTTTTGGGATATCAAAAATATTTCTATTACAATTATAATGATAACAGCCGATTAAATTTTTGTTAGTTACAATGTTTTGACAAAGGTACACATGAAATTTTTTATATTTGTAATAATATTACCAACATAAAATATAGGTTTATATATTACATATGAATAAAATTTACAAATTTTTATTACTATAAAAATGTTATATTATATTTATCAATTTATTATATATAATAAATCATCATTAATTATTAAACTAATGAAGGTTTTAATACATGTTACAACACAGAAAAAATAATTATATTAATAATGAAATTTAATAAAATAGTATCTGTAACACCCCTCCCCAACGACACCCCCGAACCATCATTGCCAATGAGTCTGATCCCACTCAAGATCCCCCACATGTGACCAATGGCCCGTCTATTCCTTTCTAGTGCAGTAGAATCCCATCCATGCAAGTGAGCCTCCAAAGGAACCAAACAATATATGCTATTTAGTCATATCAAACACTATACATCCATTCCAATGAGATAGCTCCTGATAGTTGTATGGAGACAAACATGTCGTCCTTAGTCGGTGCAATATCAACATAGTGAAACCCTTTCAAAATTTGTTCAATGATATGAAAGGATACTAACCTATCCTGCTTCCCTTTAAATGAATTAATCATCTATCATTGAAAAAATCATTTATAAATCCAATATAGGATGAAATAGTAACATACTAAACTCAGGTATTTACATAAAATATACAAAACCAAGATATAGTTCATCATGAAACCAATTAACTTGCAATGACATGACTACTAACACTAAACCTCCATTTCTACTAATACAAAGAGGAAATAATTTCCAAATGAAACAAACCCAGAATGAGCTCTTAGATCTACATATTCTATCGTGGGAACTACTAACTAAACACAGTACTATATTCTATAAAAAATCATTTGGTCATGAGGGATAACAAATCAGTGCCTTAATGATTACCACAAAGCATAGTAGGGTCGTACCATCTGATTTCTCACCGGAATCAAGGTTCACACATGTAATTCATCCAATCAATCACGACATGGGTACAATGTCATAGATCAACAATAGTAGGCTCACTTTTTTCACAGGAAGCAATCCTCCCCAATTTTTCTTCTCTTCCTCACTCATGTGTCAAGGTTCCCATTTAGGTATATCTAGAATAATGCAGTCCATACTCAATATAAAACTATAAACAAATACACATTATATGTAAAATATAAAACTATATCAATGTATATGCCTATAAAATAAAATATCACATCCAACAAGAGATTCAATATTAATTTATAATGACTCTATATAACCCTCATGTAATTGAGATGTTAGCTTGTAAGCCATAAAAATTTGGTTTGATTTCTTCTTCCACATAAAATAAATAAAATTTTGTATGAATGTTAATAAAAATCCTAGAAAATATTGAACATGAAACTATGAATATTAATGTAGAAAAAGCATCTATGGTATTAAAAAGGGTATTAGTCAGTAATGTTAATAATAGAATAGTATAATATGATAAGCAAGATTTTCCTCCTTCAACCTTACTACTAAGGCATAATAATGACATTAAAAATTCAGTTTTCTAAAATTATATTAAGTTATGATTGAATTTAATAGAATAAATATATGTTTCTAATATGGTTAAACTGAAAATATCAACATCTTAAAAATGGTTATGATTTCATAAGTTCTTGTAATTACCAGTGTTGCCTGTAACATTTCATGTTGATGCTTGCAGCATTTCCTGTGATTCCCAATATTTCCTACAACATTTCATGGGGATTAATGTAGGGTTTACTACTTGTTTTCAAAATAAACTATATTAGAAAGATCATATTTTTCCAATTTTCCCAAATTCCAATCAGTTATGTATACAATAATTTATTCCATCTCAATGATGGACAACTTTATGTATTATGAGGTCTAAAAAAATAAATGATAAAACTGATCCATGGAAACAAGCAAACCCCACTCAATAGCCACTCAATTAGAACATCTTTAGGGTTTGAACACTTCTTATACCATAACAAACAAAATAGTAATCATCCCCCAGTACTCATTAACAATGGAATCATTGAATATGGTGAACTGTGATAATATTCAATCATCCAAGGCCAATGCTAACATAATTTTCACTACCATGGGTCAATAATCCCATATAAAGATTCCAAAAAGAAAATAAATATGAAACTATGTTTCTTAACATGATTATAAATCATATCATTGTGAATAGTCATGTTGTAATTCAAAGACTAGTTAATAGTTTCCTTTGTAAAAATATTACTAGCTAGTTTTTGGATCTAATATCTAATTTAGCACTTGATTCTATGAAAATTGTTAGTGGTGACATTAGTCATGGTCTATGATAAGTTCAAATAAAGAATAAAATTGTAGAAAAAGCATATGGTGTTCAATTATTGTATTCTAATGTTCTTAATGGTGTAATTTCATTCAAAGTCATTATTTCCCCTAGAAAAATTAGAAAAAGGACCATTAATCATGATTGTCTTCTACTGTTCAAGAATACGTATAACGAAAAAATGTAGAGTTGGTGAGAAAAGATGATTGGGGAGTCTGAAAAATGAATATATTAAGAATATTTAAATACATATTCAAATGTTCAAAGATGATTTTTTATCTAATATAATAATGAATGATGTGGAATTCGATTAATAAAATCTAGATTCCAGGACATAAAAATATTGTTAAAAGTCGACAAAATCAAGGTAGATAAGGCTTATGACATATTGTTTTGTTAATATTCTTAATTAACATTAAGAATTTTATATGGGAACATAATATTGGATTTTTTAGGTCAATAAAATATATGAGCACTTTTTTCCAATATATAGTAGAGTTTTTGATGCCAAATGATTACACCATTATTTAAATGGGTAGTAGAAATGATATATTAGAAAATATGGAATGGAAGTTATAGGATTCAATTCCCTGGCAAGAAAAAATCTCATGAATCAAAAGTTGTTACCTTGTGGTGGTGCCACTGAGATGGAAATTTCTTCACCTTTGAATTATAAGAGTTCGTCTATGGATGAAGTTGAGAAGTGGCCTTACCAATCACCTATTATTTCCATTTGAGGCATTACCTAGAATCTTACTATAAAATTGTGGTGTTAATGTGACTAGGACTCTGACCACTCTTCATGGAATGTGTGTAAATTTTGAAAATCCATGGATTGAAAAAATGGGAGTATGGGTACCATCGTGGACATGAATGAATAAAATATAGGGCATGATGGCAGAAAATTCAAGAAATACAACAATATTTCTTTCATGATTCTAAGGAATAATGATATTGTTAGGGGAATAGTGATTTAATAGTATTATGGTGATGGCCCTACTTCCTCAATTCATCTTGTCAAGATAAAATCAGAGGATAAAAGAGAACAGTTTCTCCCAAACTAAATATAAGAATTTTTTTATGTATTTTGGTTTTGGTTCAAATTAAAAATATTATTTTATTAATGGAATGAATAAAATTTCACCCAAAGGGGATCAATCATCAATTTTTTTTAAAAAAATTCTATGAAAAAGGCACTGAACATACCTATTTAGAGGCTCAATTGTAGTTTTCCCCACATAAAATTGCCACCACCTCCGGGACAGGGTTGAGACAACAATAATGAACCATTATCGTAAGATAATATATTCAATGAATTTCACTGTGAACAACACACATGAAATATGGATAATAGTAATATAAATTAACTGAGGATAAAAAAATCAAATTGAAAATAGTTAGCCATACATGATATATAATTTTCTATACAAAAAATTAAAATGTATGTAGTGGATTTATTGTAATCAATATAAGAATAGTTTTTATAACATGCCACTTAGTCACTTTTCACATGATATGAGTAACAATTTTCAGACGACTCTATCACATTGCAGTGTGAATGTGAGTAATATGAAAAATTACTTCTAAGGCTATTTAAAAAAAATAATGGATTAGAATGAATTTTAATAAACCCAAAACATTGTAGATCTACAATTTATTTAGAATAGAAAAATCCTCAAAACCTAGAAATAGGTAAGGGTGATTCATATATTCTTGATAGATCTTCATTCAAAGTCTCACATCCAGGTACTCGTGTAATCAAGCCTACTGTATTTTGGAGCACATTGTGTGGGATCTAATTCTTAATGATATGATTTCTAGTAATTTCAAATTTTATGACACCATTTCAATTAGTTTGACTAAAAATAATGAATCCTAATTGAACCAGAAATAAATTTTGGGAAATTAGTGAATATAAAGAAGAATAATGAAACATATGCTGAATAGTTTTAACGATTTAATATTTACAGAACTCACCATAATGAATTTATTGGGTGAAAAATAAAAATTAAACAATTAAATGTAAATGGAGGAGATTATATTTCAATTTAATGATAATAGTATATAGGATATCATTTACGTGTAGTCAATTTGTAGGTGAAAAAAATGTAAACTATTAAAAAATTCCAACAAAAAAAGAATATTTAGCTCGAATAATGTACTAAATTTTTTTAAATAATTGGTTAGAAAAACATATACTATTTTTACTGAAGAATTTTTACTTATCAAAAGAGGTTTCTGGATTCTAGTTAAATAATTGGATTCTCATAACTAAATTTTGAATGTGAATGAATTGATAAAATGTGAAACTTAATTTTAGTGATCATACATCCAATTACAGCATATATATAAAACACTTAATCCATATTAAAATATTTTTATTATTTGTCACAAAATGAGAGATGGTGTGTCACCAAAATTGACTAAACAACTAGTCGTTTCAAACATTTACCCAAATCCTTCTAAAAATATACATAAAAAATATTTCTAGGATTTGGAAATTTATATATGAGTGTGAATACATGTGTTTCAAGTGTATGTGTGTGGGAACCATCAAATAGTATTATTTGAAACAATAATTAAAGTCTCATATGTGTCAGGAGTGTATAATATTTCATAACTCCATGAATCCAACATAAAAATCTCTTTAGATTAAATAGAATAAGTGAAAACTGTAATAATATTGTAAAATATAATAGAACTAAATGAATAGTGTGAGGTATGTGAAACATCTATAAATAGATGAAATTAATTAAGGATATATATAAATAATTAAATACAATTACTAGAACACCTCTACAAATAAAAATCTAAGTTACCAAATCTGAAATAGATATAAAACTTGTGCCAGTTGGATGCAATGGTGACATTACAACTAGTTTAGAAGAATGATGCAAGGAAGAACATCAATGTTCATCCCATATAAAATCACCAAAAGAATTTCTCATGATGTTGACCATACCCTGAACACAATTAAATTTCACTAGAATCAACCAAATAAATGTATATATTAATAATATAATTAAATACTTCTTATAAATGTCTATATAAAATCTTTCAAGACATTGGAAATGTATGCTTGTTTTTATAGGCATGTGTTTGAAATGTTTGGGATCAGGAAATACGAAATGATACTAATATGAAAAAGGAGAAAACCCTCAGAAATATTTAGAGTGTATAATAATTCCTAACAACTGGAAGAAGATATGAAAATCCATAGAGATTAATGAAATCAAGTGAGAGTGAAAACAAAACATGAAATTACATTATATCTCAATGCATCATTCAAGGAAACCGTAACACCAAATAGTTAAAGGCATCTATAAAGTGTTTCTATATGGTAGAATACATAATTAAAGCACTATTTTAACCCCAATAACTATCAATTCCCCCATTTTAATCTAATATCATTCTTTCCAAATCCCTAATCATCTACATATTGAATAATTTTTAACACTGAAAATAAGCCCTAGCCATTAGATGAAGTATTACATGTTCCCATTATGTGTTTAACATCACATTAATTTTTAATGAAACAATCTTTTTTTGATGATATTAAATAATAAAGAAATGATTCTACGATGATGATATCCTTCTCTTGAGTATTATAATGTATGGAATGAATCTTTAATGAAAAATCTAGGTTTTCCCTATATATAACGCCAATCCAATGAATAGATTATCAAAAACCATAAAACATCTTAAAAACCAAAGCTAAATGGAACATAGTCTAGGATCATAATCCTTAACCATTATGAATCATCAAATAAAACACCCAAAATCGGGTTAGGGTTCTGATGGACCCCAGACACCGTCAGGAAGAGAAGCAAAGGCGTGATGAATAGAGAAGAAGAATATATTAAATGAGAAATGGAGGCCATATACAAAATCAGAATGAGGGATGGTAATATTCCATTTGTAGAGGACGGAGACGAGTGGCTGAGGCTCCATAAGGATGAGACGCACAACAGGAACTGGATAAGGAGGGGGTAGGTAAATATTAGGGAGAAACGTAGAGGGGAAAAGAAAAAGCTAAAAAATAATAGTAACAAAAAATAATAATAATAAATAATAATATCAATAACATAAATATTTTTTTATAGGTCTCACACATAATGTAACCCTACAAAAAGAAACTAACTGAGTCAGAGTATGACTATGGAATATGTGGTAATAGTGATGTTCTCCTTATGGATCGATACTTTTAATTTAGAGAGTGGATTGCCAAATTATTCGTATAATTTCAAAAAATATATCATGATGTATTATAAATTTATATATAATTAATATGTATTGATAAATGTTTTAAATTTATATATATTTTGAATAAAATATTATATTATATAGATATAATATAAATATAAACAATCGACTTTTATTTATTATATTTTACTAGTTCACCTTCGATCTTATTTAATTCTACAAAAAATATAACTATTTATCATCAATTTTATATCATATATATATATATATCACAAACATATAATATATCAATGAAAATATTTGATTATATTATTTAATTAAAATATTTACAATATATATCATCGATTGAAAATAATAAATATTTTGATATTCTTTTTTTGGTAAAGTATTTTATGTTATTGAATAATTTACTGCAACCTATTTTAAAATTGTAAAAATATGTTTGTAATAACAATAATAGTAATAGATTCATGTGTTTGAAAAAAATGTTAGTATTAATAAGAATAATTAATAAATTTAAATATTGGTAAAATATTTGTTTTCATTAACTGATCAATATCAACATACATAACTATTGGTAAAAAAAATTATTTGTATTGAAAATCAATTCTAATATAATTTAATATCTGTAGGAATTGTTTATTTTTATGAACATATATATTATCTATTGGTAAATTTCTATTGGTATAAGTCATTTTTCTTATGGTGGTAAGAAGATCGACTATAAAACCTATATAGAATTATGACCTTCATATGTTTTTGGATGTCTGATAGTAAAATCCATTATTATGTTTTCTCATTTTCATTCTTGTATGGTTAATGTTTGCATCATCCCATTATATTTCTATCTATCAGTCTTAACATCTTGATAGACCAAGAACCTAGAAACATACACTTTTGTATCTCTCCTCATTCAATCCCACCCAAAATATTATTGTTGGTATGCTTATATATTTTTTACTTCTAGGATAAATAGATATTGATGAACTATGAGCCTCATCCAATAGTTCATTCTTCAAATATTGTATAAGTGGAAAACATACATGGTTCTTTACCCTTCTTATTCCATCACGATCGTGGGTGAACTCAAGAAATTTTCCACCTTTATTTTGGGATCCACATCTTCATCACATGCCTTTATTATATTTACTCGGATATATGGTCAAACATTAATCTTGGATATATTTGATTTCATTACTTCCATTACAATTTCAAGATTAAGCATTTGAAAATCTTGAAATATTTAGTCCTTTTTTATCCTCATCATGATATACTAGCACAGTCCATTCAACTCAATGAATATACCACTTTATTCACATTTTTCAGGGTGGTAATGTATTTTGAAATAATATTTTTAATTATTTGAAACCATATTAGTAAGTTCATATTAAACTCTTTGTATGGGAATAAATTTTTTCTAACTGTATGGTTTGTATATATACACATATATATAATTTTTTTCCTGTAAATATTATTCTTCCATATCTATAAAGAATATAATCCTGAAAATAACTATGAATCATGGGTGGGTAATGTTCCTTATAAATATTCAATTATTGTGAAGAATAATCTATAAAATTTTCATATTGAATAAGAACACATAATAATCTCTTCATGGATGAGTCAATATTAACTACATACATTTATCCACTATAGGAAAATGTAATAAAAGTGTAAATGGATAATATTATATTTAAATACATAATATTTTAATCAAATTAAATCATCTATAAGAACATATAACTCTTTCATGTTAACTTGGTTTAGAGGATTGGATGGTCGATAGAAATTCTCCACAAAAATATGGTAATATCTAGATGAACTAGGAAAACTGTGGATTTTAGATACTATGGTTGGTCTCGTCCATTTACTAGTAATGTATATATTTGAAGAATCTATTGATATACCCTCACATGAGATTATTTTTTCATGAAATGAATATTTTGAATGGAAAAATTCACCTTTGGTAAAATTTTTCATAAATCTTCTCAGTTATTTAAATTTTTAGCACGTCATCTAGTGATATTCATGTTCTTTCTTTATCAATGATTATAAAATAATTTCATATATCTACTATACCCAAAATATGTCAAGATATTCTATAAATAATATATTCATCAATTTCATGAATGTAATGGGGGAATCAGTTAGAAAAATGGAATTAATATATATTATTTAGGTCAATACATTGTTTGGAATTTCATCTTGGGAATATCCTCCCTCTAGAACCTGAACTTATAATATCTAGAATGAATATAAATTTTAAATGCTTTTTTAACTCTTTATAGTGGATATAATAATTCACTAATATGGAGAATACGATGCTTGTTATTTTTTTAATTCTATTAATCAGATAATAACCATGAAAAGACTAGTTAACTAGTATTTATCTATAAAACATAGAATAGATGCACCTTAATTTTATGTACTAGGGAATATGAATCCTTTATCCAGATTATCCTGTAGTTCCTCCTTTAATTTTAGAAAAATAATTGGTGATATTCGAAAAGGATTCTTAAAAATCGGAATATCACCAGTTATAATTTCCATTAAAAATTCAAAATTATGATTCAATGGAAGACCTGAAAAAATTTTATGAAAACAATAAAAAAATTCTTACAATTAATATATCCTTAATGTTGAGTTTCTCCCCAAACATATGAGGTAGATAAAATTATTATATATCAATTAATACCCACATGATGGAATAAACTTTCATTGTAAGTTTATATTTATACATGAATCAATCAATTATTATAGTATTATCTGCAATACGGACCATGACTTCACTTGATCAAAAATTAATATTCTCACCATATAGTGAAATACAGTCCAAGCCATGAATCAAATTGAATTCAACTATAATTAAAATCATATGCTTCACAAGAGACACTTTCCAAAAAAAATCAATCAAGTAATACTTATAAAAAAGGGGAACAACCGTTGTTCTATTATGAGTCTTAAGATATAAGAAATCATCTAATTTTTTCGATGGTATTGTGATACCCTTACCAAAACATTTTGATGTAAAGAGGGCGGATCCAAAATCAAATAACAGATTATATATTTGTGAGGGTATGATAAGTGAACCTTTTATAACGTCCTTCATGTAACCCACATTATTAGTCCTGATCATAAGACATTTCCCTTTGTATTTGGTATTTACAAGTTGTAGTCATTGATTATAAAAATCCAATAAATTCATTATCTGATTGGAATAATGTAAAAACTCCTTGTATTTTTTTCATTAGATTTGGGGTGGTGCATTATTTGCCATTATATTTTCAACCATTTCATTAGAAAAAGTATTCATTACCTTTTGACATTCATGGGATTTAGGAAAAACATTTACAAATTTAGAGAAACTACATGTTAAATTTAAACACGTCCTTTGATGTTTCATTCTATATTTTTTAATTTTTATGGATGTATTCGCTTTCAACCATGTGATTTATTTGATTTTTGAGGACAATTGATCATTCTTTTATTATAAAATCCATGGTAAAGGTGGTTATCTATAATTTCAATCCCAACCTTAAGAGAACATTAATTAATTTATTAATATTTAGTGATATCTATTATAGATATTTCAATTGATATACTAAATTTTAACCCATGAAAGAATTGGTCAATCTTACATTAGGGATGGATAATAATACCAGAAGCACACCTCACAATTCTTGTAAATTTTTTTCCTAGGTACAAACATAATCATTATACTTTTTCCTAAGCTCAATGAACACTTTTTTATATTTTTTTTGGAAAATAAGAGGAAATTACATATTGCTTTTGAACTCATCGCATTTAATGGATTAAATTTATTTATCTTTCCTTATATTCTTGACACAATTCCATCATTGATCCGCATATCCTTACACTAGTAAAACATCTAGGAAAAATTCTTCATATTTTGACTATAAGAGATTAAAAAATATTTTACAAATGGTGTTTATGCACCTATCCGCCACCAATTGGTCTAAAGATCGACTAAAATATTTTGGAAGTTTCCTCTTGAGAGAATTAATAGTGCATTGTTCCCTTCATTGATCATTTATACAATTGTTACGATTTATATCCTAATAAAGGTGTGTTGTCATGGAACCAAGGTTCTGCATTCTAGAGCCCACCACATTTTGTTTCTTAGGTAGTAAATCCACTCGATGTCCATTATATTCAACATTAGCGTGTTCCTCTGGGTTTTATCCATTTACAAAGAAAAAATAATATTGTGATAAATAACAACCATCATGAGGAATCATGAAAATGAATTTTTAAAATTTCCAAAATCATGAATCCATATATGAATCATTTGGTTTTATCCTAGTATATTAATAATAATTATCAAAACTATTAGAGATTACAATATTTATATTCATCACCATAGAATTATTTCTAAGGTTTCTCTTCATAGTTTACAGCTTTTAGCTAAACTCTTCCTATGATGAAATCTATAATGAACCAATAATTTCTTACGTAGATGTCACATCTTCATAGATGAATTTTAATTTCATGATACAAATACACGATAAAGGATCATAAAGGACTATTGAATTTGTAAACTAGGAAACATAAACAACTAGTAAAAAAATAATCATCACCCACTTTTTTCATCTTAATTATACCCATTTTTTCATATTGGAGTTATCACATTTCTCCATATCTAGTGGAATGGAAACCTAATAAAAATTTACGGCCTGATTATCAGTATTGGGAAACATGGAGGATATAGATTTATTATATTATGAAATCATATGGTATGGCATATGGATATAAAATAATGATCATAACATAGAATGTTCAGACTAAAATTTTCAGTGATCTTAACCCCATGTTATGGTATAGAAAATTAACATGAGCCACAATAATTGAACTTCATCATAACTCATTCCTGAACCATATGTTAATGTGAGAAATTTGTTTTGAATCATGATAAGTATATCAGAAATATTTTTATGTCAAGGTTAAATTACATGGCTATTGGATTTGGTCTTATCAAATGTTCCCCTTAATAGATCAAGCCCAACTGCTTGTTTCACATCACAGATCAAGCACATCGACATGATTCCCTTAAATATATCATGATATATAATTAATTAACCATTGAATTGGAGGAAGGTATAGTTCTCCCATCACATAATGAAAATCATATATATGTGGGCCATAAGATGATAATGAATTCCTCATAGCATAACCCATGTAATGAAATTAGTTTCATTAAAAAATTATCATAACATAACTCCTTGAATGAAAATATAATACATAATTATCACTCAATCATTAACATAAACCATTAATATAAATAATAATAATGTAATACTTGGTTTATTTACCTAATAATTCATAATTAACTTCAAATAATTTCATGTAATATGAAAAATTATTTTTGAAAGATTAGTTGATTTTGATGTAAATGATCGTCTCTTTAAATGGTGTGGATTTTTTTCTCAGGCCATTTTTTTGTGTTGTGGTTTGGTTTAGATCATGAAATAATAGGGGATCCTCTTGGGAATTATTTTGTTCTGTTTCTCTGTTCTCACATACTATAAATGATATTTAATTCACATAATTCAAAACACAGTAGTATGGTCTATATATTTATTGGAATAATCTTCGGGATAATATCATTTCCATTATGATTTTTTTTAATGAGATACACAATTTTAATTAAAAATATTTTATTTGATTATATAAATATAATATTTAACTGTAAACATATGTAAATTATTTTTTACTGAAGTATGATAAATTTATTCATGTTTCATATGTTAAAAACATTCCTTTATTACTTTTTACGAAAAAGGAAAAAAGAACATCGTATTGATTACAGCTAAAATGATTCATTTCATTTGATTTATATAATAGTAATACAAGGATATAAATCAAATTAAATGTTTATAAGGTAATATTAAAAACATTTTTTCAAAACATATATAGAAAATATGTATATTGATGATAAGTATTCCCCAATGGGGATATAAAATGAAAAAATCTCAAACGTCAATGACATTAGGAAATTAACCATTAAAGCCTTCTAATAATTAGAATAATATTCATGACGAATGAATGAAAATTATTTAGATAAAAAATTCCAACTACTTATAATTATATTGATAAAGTACATTTAGGATTATTATATAAAACATGTAAGAGAAATAATTTGTCCATAAGGTCTGTGTCATATTAAAATAAAAGTGAGAGAAAAATTCCTTATATCAAGTCTCACCATTTATTATTCACATTATAACCTCCATCAAAAAAAATATTATACATATATTAATTTATAAAATATATCAATAATACCATGTATTATTTGTATATAATATCTTATCTCCCATTTATTAATATTTAAAATCAGTATTCTTTAAAATATATTCTTTTTTTTCCACAATGATATGGTTTGTTACTGTTGGAGATTATAAATTTATTATAGTGTAATTATTTCTCGAAAAAATTATATAATATATATATATATATATAATATATATTGTTGAGTCAAAAGTCCTCTTTTGACTTCCATATCATGTTTTGGAAATCACAAATGTATTCTATCATATTTTGGAAATTACAATTGTCTTCTATCATGTTTATCGTATCGTACAATGTTGATCGTACTGACCATTTCGTATCGTACAATACTGATCGTACTGACTCTAACAATCGTACCATACTGACTCTGTCAATCGTATCGTACTGACTCTGTCAATCGTACCATACTGACTCTGTCAATCATACCATACTGACTCTGCTAATCGTATCGTACTGACTCATGTTAATCGTATCGTACTGACTCTGCTATTCAGATGTTCATTACTTGTTTTGGTACTTTTTCAAAAGCACTTGTTTCATATGAATCGTACCATTGCTTATCAATATATATATATATATATCCTATTTTAACGAATACGATGTCGTTGAGTTAGTTACAAACTAATCAAAACGATTTCGTGCTTTCTGTTTCAATATGACCGTTATAATGACAAGTGTCCAAGTCCCTCCGAGTTTTTCAGAGAAATATGACCGTTGGAGGCAACATGACCATTGGAACCCGAGTCCTATAAATAGGGGGTCATTTGAAGCTGAGAGTACAACGATGAATGTAGAATTGAACGAAGAGACTCTGTGAACTCTCAAGATTCTAGAGAGAGACACTGTGACTTCTCTCATCTGCCTTGTGCGTGCCGATCATCGTATCGAGGCCTTTCATGTGATTGAAAGACAGACGTGCCGATCATCGTATCGAGGGATGCCGGGGATAGGCAGACAGACGTGCCGATCATCGTATCGAGGGCTGCCGGGGATAGGCAGACAGACGTTCCGATCATCGTATCGAGGGCTCATCAAGGTGTTGGTGAGACAGACCTTTTATCATAGGTGAAAGGATAACCCTTCTATTTGGTTTAAAAGAATTGTAATTATTTTACATTTCCGTTGTTACTTGTATTAGAAAGGAATTTTTATTGTTTCCTTTCTTCTTTACTTTTTCAATTGTAATTGTTTCAATTACAATCATTCTATTACATATTGTATTGATTGATTCTATAAGCTTTAAGGTAGAATCATTCATCTTTGTATTACTCTAATTATTGTGTTCATCTTGAATACAATTGTTTTACATTACATTAGAATTACAATACATCATACCTTTTTAAATTCAATACAATTGTGGGTGTTTTTTTTGTATTAGTTTAAGATCATTTAAACTAATCTCTTAGTTGCTAAAACTCAAAGGTTTTTTAAACCTACAATTCACCCCCTCTTGTATTATACCATCTAATATACATACATGTCTACATATTTGATCCAACAATTGGTATCAGAGGAGGTTTTTCACTGATTTTTATTACTAGCTTTATTTCTTTATTATTATTATCTTGAATACTTACTACACTAATGCGTGGAGTGGAAAAGTGTTTGTTGTATTAGATGGCAGGAATGAATATTGGGTCAATAGATAATCTGAATCCTTCTAGAGCACCAATCTTTGATTGGAATGATTATGAGTACTGGAGAGATCGTATGAAGACATTTGTTATCAATACTGGTGTAGACAATTTTATTATGCTTACTAGAGGTTACAAAATTCCTGACAAAGAAATCAGTACTTTCACCAACCAAGAGAAGCAAGAATATCAACTGAATTACAAGGTATGCAATACGTTATTTTTCTCTATGACTAGGAATATATACAGTCAGATATCTTCATGTGAAGCAGCCAACTGTATTTGGAAGAAATTAGAAGTCACTCATTTTGGTACATCCAATGTTATAGAAACAAGGAGAGCAATGCTTCAAGAAGAGTATCATGGATTTGTTTTTCCTTATGGAGAGCCAGTATGTAAAGTGCAAAAAAGGTTTATGACAATTGTCAAAAGTTTACAATCTATGGGAGAAAAAGGTCTTGATGGTGAAGCTCTTGTTGACAAGATTATAGATATAATGCCAAATGAATGGGATTAAAAAAGGACAGCTATTGATGAAAATTGAAAAGTTTCCCAGATTACTCTTGATGAACTCTTTGGAACTCTTCTACAGCACGAGACAAGAATGGAGAGAGATTCTGATTTCAACAAGAAGACGAATGGGAATGGAAGTGTAGCCTTTGCATCAAAAGCTAAAACGCCTGAAATTCTTATGAGGTCTAAATCAAAGAAAGTTGTTATATCTGATTCAAGTGATTGTAATCATTCGGATAATGAGTTAGCCAATCTAGCTCGAAGGATGAACATGATTGTGGGAAAGAAATATTTCCAATATAGATTAAAAAAGATAGACAGGAAAGATATGAAAGATTCAGAGGTAACTTGTTATGAATGCAAGAAAGAAGGACATATAAGGCCTGATTGTCCTTTACTGAAAAGGAAAGATAGAAAGGAGAAACACTCTGAATGAAACACGAAAAGGTTTTATAAGACAAAGAATGTCTTGAAAGCAAATGATACGTGGAGTGCAAGTGGTAGTGATTCCTCAGATGATTCTTCAGAATATGAGACATCAGGACAAAGGAATATCGGACTCTTAGCCAGATTACCTATTGAAGATCATTGCCTCATGGCTAAGGTACATAATGTTGAAGCTATTACAAACGTCTCTTTGAATGAAAATTATACTGATAATAGATATTATGAATCTTCAAATGATGAATCTTCATCATCAGAAGATGATACATCACCTTCTTTTGAAGAAGTCTCTAGATTTGCTAAATTACATGAAAATGAAAACTCTAAACTCAAGAAGAGACTTGAAAAAGAAAATTCTAGAATTTCAATCTTGACTAAAAAAATATCAGATCTTTCTAAAGATCTTGATGTGAAAACTTCTGATTTTGAAAGTATTTTAAAAACCCTTGAGAAAGTTAAATCTGATAAGGATAAAATTTCTAAGGATATTGAAACTGTAATTTCAAAGAAAAATATTTTAGATCCTAACTCTAGTTCAAATTCAAATGTTTTGGAAAATAAGAATTTGGTTTTAAAACTAAATTCAGAGATTTTATCCTTGAAAAAATGTTTGTCAAACTTTACTCATGGAAAAGAAAACTTTGACAGGATGTATTCTCAAATTAGACCTTTGAGAAATCGTTCTGGTCTTGGTTATACTTATTCCAAACCAGTTTTTAGTAACAACTATTTTGTTCCTCAAAAATCCTCTTTTTTTTCTAAGTGTCAATGTGGAGGACACTGGAGAAGAGATTGTTCTCTTAGAAAAACTCAATCTTTAGGATTTCATAAAGCTCATTTTTCAAAACAAATGTGGATTCCTAAAATTCTATTATCTAACCCTTCTGGATCCAAACAAGTTTGGATTCTGAAAAACTAATTATTTCTTTTTCAGGAAAATGAGAAGTGTACCAATAAGAACATTTGGTACAGGGATAGTGGTTGTTCGCGGAATATGACTGGAAACAAAGATCTCTTTGAAAAGGTTATCAAAACAAAAGGTGGAAAAGTTACCTTCGGAGATAATGCTCAAGGAAAGATTGTTGGTATAGGTAATATTGTTTTTCTTGGAAAAGTTCTTATCTCAAATGTTTTGTTTGTTAAAGGTGTTAGGCACAATCTCATCAGTATAAGTCAATTATGTGATGAAGGTTACCTTGTGAATTTTAGAAATGATAAGTGTTTAGTTCACAATTCCAAGGATGAGTTCATTCTATCTGCCCATAGGCAAGAGAATGTTTACACTATTAACTTAGAAAACCTTAGGAACCAAAACGTACCCTTCTTAAGTGCAATAGAAGACCAATCATGGCTATGGCATAGGATACTAGGACACTGTAATATGAGAAACCTTAGTAAACTCTCAAAGAAATGACTTGTAAAGGGGCTACCAGACCTTAGATATGTTTCTTCAAAAGTCTGTGATCCTTGCCAATTTGGAAAGAAACATAAAACTAGCTTTAAATCAATTAATGAAGTTACAACTTCTAATGCATTACAGCTAGTGCATATGGATCTTTTTGGTCCTTCACAATCTGGAAGCATTGGACGCAAATACTATGTATTTGTTTTAGTTGATGACTTTACTAGATTTACATGGGTCTACTTTCTCACAATGAAATCTGAAGCCTTTTCCTATTTCAAAACTTTTAGAGCCCATGTTAAAAATGAGAAAAACCTACCATTGATAACTATTCATAGTGATCATGGTGGTGAATTTCGAAATTCAGATTTTGAAACTTTTTGTAGTAAGAATGGTATTACTCACAATTTCTCAGCTCCAAGAACTCCTCAGCAAAATGGTTTTGTTGAAAGAAGAAATCATATTCTTCAGGAAATGACTCGAACCATGTTGAGTGAATACTCAATTGCTAAGCACTTTTGGGCTGAGGCCGTTAGTACTGCCAGCTATACAACAAATCATGTTTTAACTAGACCATTTCTTAATAAAACCCCTTATGAGTTATGGACAGGCCGAAAACCTAAAGTTTCATACTTCATAGTTTTTGGTTGCAAAGTATTCATTCTGAATACAAAAGATAATCTACATAAATTTTCACCAAAATCTGATGAAGTAATCTTTCTAGTCTATTCTACAACCTCTAAGGCTTATAGAGTTTTCAATAAAAACACTTGTACTGTTGAGGAAACAGTACATGTAAAATTCGATGAAACTGATCCTTTTGTTTTCAACCAACCCAATCCTACATCCTCTGATGTGTTTTCTAAAAATGTTTATCAACCATTATTAGGAGATCACTCTGATAAGGAAAATGTTCAAGAAAGTATTCCTGAAACATTTACCACAGAAGATTTTCAATCATACGTTGATGAAAAAGCTTTACAAAACCCAAATCAATTGTTTCTTAGAAATCATCCCAGTGATAACATCATTGGTGATTTAAATCAACCTATAAGGACCAGAAATTCCTTATGAAATGAAATGGAACATCTTGCTTTTCTTTCCCAATTTGAACCTAAAAGTCCGAGTGAGGCTTTAGGTGATGATGATTGGATCAAAGTAATGAAAGATGAACTAAATGAATTTGAAAGGAACCATGTCTGGACTTTAGTTGATAGACCTAAAGAAACAACTGTGATTGGTGTAAAATGGGTTTTCAGAAACAAATGTGACGAAAATGGAATCATTATAAGAAATAAAGCAAGACTTGTTGCTAAAGGATATAATCAACAAGAGGGAATAGACTATGAAGAAACATATGCTCCTGTAGCTAGACTTGAATCTATTCGTATTCTATTAGCCTTTGCAGCATTTTTCAATTTCAAACTATTTCAAATGGATGTCAAATGTTCTTTTCTAAATGGATTTGTTCAAGAAGAAGTTTTTGTCGAACAACCTCCTGGTTTTCAAGACCCAAAACATCCTGATCATGTTTTTAAACTTACCAAATCTCTATATAGTCTAAAACAAGCCCCTAGTGCATGGTATGATAGACATACACGATTTCTTTTACAAAACAATTATACAAAAGGTACAAAAGATCCAACCCTTTTTATCAAAATGGAAAACAAAAATGTTTTGATTGTCCAAATCTATGTTGAGGAAATCATATTTAGATCAACTCATAAATCATTAACGGATTCATTTGCAAACTTAATGAAATCTGAGTTTGAAATGAGTATGATAGGTGATTTAACATTCTTTTTAGGTTTTCAAATTTCTCAAAAACTAGAAGGAACTTATATATATCAACATAAGTATATAAAATATTTACTCAAAAAGTATGGATTTGACAATACTAAAAGTATTAGTACTCCAATTGGTACCTCAAATACTCTTGATCTTGATGAAACTGGGAAACCAGTAGATCAAACAATCTATAGAGGTATGATAGAAAGTTTTCTATACTTGACAGCTAGTCGACCAGACATGATGTTTTCTCTATTCTTATATGCAAGATATAAATCTAATCCAAAAGATTCTCATTTAAAATCCGTAAAGAGAATCTTTCGGTAATTAAAAGGCACTATGGATTTATGCCTTTTTTACTCTTCTGGGAATGATTTTGTTTTAAAAAGTTTTTCAAATTCTGACTTTGGTGGTTGTAGAATGGATAGAAAAAGTACATCTGGAACATGTCACTTCTTAGGAGATTCCTTGGTTTCTTGGTCCTGTAAGAAACAACACTCAGTAGCACTATCCACTGCTGAAGCTGAATATGTAGCAGCTGGAAGTTGTTGTGCTCAAGTATTGTGGATGCAGCACACACTCAGTGACTATGGATTGAATTTTTCCAAAACTCAAATTCTTTGTGATAATACAAGCTCCATAGCTCTAAGTAAAAACCCAGCACACCATTCTCGTGTAAAACACATAAATGTTAGGCATCACTTTCTTAGGGATCACACACAAAATGGAGATATTATTTTACAATTTATCGGAACGCAAGAACTACTTGCTGACATTTTTACAGAACCATTACCCTCCGATAGATTTGAGTTTATAAAACAGAAGCTAAGAATGATTACATTAAAATAATCATTCATATCTACTTCATGTTTTACAAATCTCCTTACAGTAAATAAATCCCTCTGAAAGGGGGAGCACATTTCTTTCTGTCTTTATGTTTCTTTTTATCTTATGTTCTTTAATTATTTACTCTCTCGATATGTGTATCTTTTTCTGTTTATCGTATTGACAGTTTTATCATATCATTCATTTTTTCCTGTTTATCGTATCGACCGATGATGGTAATCCAATTCTTTTCCATCGCATTGACCGATGATGGTAATCAAATTCTTTTCCATCGTATCGACCGATGATGGTAATCAATTTCTTTTTCATCGTATCGACTGATGATGGTAATCAATTTCTTTTCCATCGTATCGACCGATGATGGTAATCAATTTCTTTTCCATCGTATCGACCGATGATGGTAATCAAATTCTTTTCCATCGTATCGACCGATGATGGTAATCAATTTCTTTTCCATCGTATCGACCGATGATGGTAATCAATTTCTTTTCCATCCTATAGACCGATGATGGAAATAATTTTCTTTTCCATCGTATCGACCGATGATGGAAATGAATTTCTTTTCCATCGTATCGACCTATGATGGTAATCAATTTCTTTTCCATTGTATCGACCTATGATGTTAATCAATTTCTTTTCCATCGTATCGACCGGTGATGGTAATGAATTTCTTTTCCATCGTATCGACCTATGATGGTAATCAATTTCTTTTCCATCGTATCGACTGATGATGGTAACAAATTTCTTTTCCATCGTACTAACCGTTCCTCGTAACGAGATTGTTTTCCATCGTATTGTCAGTTCATGGTATCAAGATTGTTTTCCATCGTATTGTCAGTTCATGGTAATGAGATTGTTTTCCATCAGCATGTCTTTTAATACATCTATTTTATTTTATTTCGTACGGTTGTGTATTCTTTAATCCTAAAACCAACAACTACCTTACGTTCTCTGACAGGTATTTTCCATTTTTTTCTTTTTCATTTATAATCCTAACCATTGATCTGTTTTCTTCTAATCCTAACCGTAGAAGATCAACGATCATACCTTTTTCACCTATAAATAGCCCATCCCCCCTCCCCAAACCCACATTGGTTTTTCATGTTTTGAGGAAAATCTCTGCTCCACCGGTTATAAATCATCGTACGATCTATCTTGGGCATCATCTTTATGTCTCAATCCTCTGCTAACACTCCCGCTGAAATGTCTTCAAAGACTTTTACAGAGAAAGACTTTAACAGAGAAAGGTTAGTTTCTCGAGACTTCTTTGATTCGTATGATTCCACAATCAGAAGAATCATTCTCTTTCAAGGATGGGAGCATCTGTGTGTTGAAAGATCTGTTTCTCAAGATTCGGTTCTTTTTGATGATGTTTGTCAGTTTTATAAAACTGTATCTTTCGACAAAGACATGACTATCAATTTTGCTGTGTACGATAGAAAGTTGTCTATGTCTGTGAAACAAGCGGCTCATTTTTTGAATGTCCCAATAGAAGGGGATTCTTTCTGTCCATCTCATAAACTACCAGAAGAGGTTGGTACGTTTAATAGAGAAAGTGCTGAAAAGACTTTGTTTGTTATTAATGAAGAAAAGAGAAAAGTGTCTCATCATTCACTGGAAAATCGTTTTGTGACTTTGTGGATGCAAGGTTTTCTTATCCCAAGGAAAGGGGATAGATAAACTCTGAAAGTTTCTGATATTTTTATGCGTGACTATCTTGTGAATATGAGAAAAGTAAATCTCATGGGGTATGTTTTTGAAACCATTAATAATGTCAAGACAGGAGGGATTAAGTCCCAAATGATTATGTATCCAGCCATCCTTACAAAGTTCATTCATAAAATTATGAAGTTTTGTAACATTTCTTTGAAAGGGAACCCCATAGATTTGAAGCCATCGTGGATTAGTAAGAGTACGATGAAAAAGCTGAATGTTTGTTTTGATCCGAATTCAAAACTTTTTGTCAGAGATGTAGAAGCTGAATTGGCTCACAATCAATCAGCACCTATGCCAGCCAAAGGCATTCAATCTACTGGTGTTACTCAAAAGTCTGATCTGCAAACCAGTTCAAAGCCTAAGAAGAAGCCAAGATACAGTAAAGAGGTTGTAGCTAAATGGAAAAAGGATAAGGAACAGATAAAGAAGGTGATCCAATGTTCGGACTTGACCCAGCTGAGGCTTTGCAGAAAGAATAAGGGTATAAGAAACCCTTAAGGCTGAAAAGAAAAATAAAGCTGTTTTGAAAAGAAAGGCTCAAGACTTTGATATCTCTAAAGTCTTGAAAGCAGTCGAGGAAGCCAGTGCTCAACTCACCATAGAAGTGCATCAAGATCCCATCATACAGTGTCTCCCTGAGAAAGGGAAACAAAAACAAGTGATGGAAGAGATAGAAGAAGTGGAATAAGAAGGAGACTTTCTTTTAGAATTTCTTCAATGTTCAAAGAAGAGTAGAGAGTAATCAGTTCAAAAGCTGAGTGAAGGTGTTCAACAAACTCCTCATGCCGATCAAGCACGATCTCTGGACAGAATGTCACCTCAAGAAAAGCAAGGTGCTCAATCCTCTCACACTGATAAAGTTGTTGTCATTAGTGACAAAGTGGAAGAAGAAAGAAAGCAGAAAGAAAAAGCAAAAGGAAAACAACCAGTTGTTGACTCAAGAAGATCGTATGAACTAGCATCGTACGATGAAGATACTGATTCAGAACATACAATCTCTCTCAAGAAGAGTGATTACATTGTTCATGTTTTAAGAAGGGTTGAGAGTACCATTACTTACTTCCTGAGGCTGGAAGGGAAGATTGATTTTATTACTAACAATCAAAAGAAGAAGTTTGGCTCTGTAAAATAATTGAGAAAGAACGTTTTGTCAGTAGAAGCTGATTTGAATGTTCTTTCAGAAAGTTCGGTTGCTCATAAGAAGGCATGCAACAAGATGACCAAGTGGTTATACAAAACAAAGATCTCAATCAATGATCATGAAATAGCTATTGAAGATATTAGAAGGTTGTAAAATGAGATTGCAGTTGCTTTGAATAAGCTTGATAGAGAAACGGTTGAATGGTTGAATCCTTTGTCTTCTCAAAGAGCCGATATTCCTTCAGTGAAAGATTTGCAAGATAGAATGAATGTTTTCCAATCTGAATTCTCAAAGGTTTCATCTTTCAAGGATGAAATGGTTTTGTTGAAGAATAAAAATTATGTGTTATAAGATAACAAGAATTTGGAAAACAGAATTGATACTCTTGATGAAGTAATCAGAGTCCAGGAAGAGACTATCAAAAATCAAGATCAGATTTTTGCGGATCAACAAGAACTTCTCAGAACTCAGGGTGAATCTATTTCTGAAGACAAGAAAGAAATCAAAAAGATGAAATTTGTTCTTCATGAGCTCATAAAGCAGGAGAAGGAAAGGGAAAAAAATGACTTGTATTCGTTTCTTTGAAATCTGTCTTTGTTTTGTAATAACTTTTATGATCCTTTTCTTTTATCCATTGTCTTCTGTTTATTTTTTCTAACTCCTTCAGACAATTCAATATTACTCCTTTCTTTTTGTAAATCACAAAGGGGGAGAATGTTTACAAAGGAGAGAATGTTTTATAAAGGGTGATAATTCTTTACAACACTCTTAAATAAAATCTACGAATACAATCCTTAGGAAAGTCCATACCTAAGGGGGAGTTAGTTGTATTCAAATTCTTTTTCAGAAGAGTTTCCAATAACTCAGGGGGAGATAAGTATTTCTTGTTACATTTACTTAGAGTGTTGTTCTTTCCAAAAAGGGGGAGATTGTTGAGTCAAAAGTCCTCTTTTGACTTCTATATCATGATTTGGAAATCACAAATGTATTCGATCATATTTTAGAAATTAAAATTGTCTTCTATCATGTTTATCGTATCGTACAATGTTGATCGTACTAACCATATCGTATCGTACAATACTGATCGTACTGACTCTAACAATCGTACCATACTGACTCTGTCAATCGTATCGTACTGACTCTGTCAATCGTACCATACTGACTCTGTCAATCGTACCATACTGACTCTGTCAATCGTATCGTACTGACTCATTTTAATCGTATCGTACTGACTCTGCTATTCAGATGTTCATAACTTGTTTTGGTACTTTTTCAAAAGCACTTGTTTCATATGAATCGTACCATTGCTTATCAATATATATATCCTGTTTTAACCAATACGATGTCGTTGAGTTAGTTACAAACTAATCAAAACGATGTCATGCTTTCTGTTTCAATATGACTGTTATAATGACAGGTTTCCAAGTCCCTATGAGTTTTTCGGAGAAATATGACCGTTGGAGGCAACATGACCGTTGGAACCCGAGGCCTATAAATAGGGGGTCATTTGAAGCTGAGAGTACAACGATGAATGTAGAATTGAACGAAGAGACTTTGTGAACTATCAAGATTCTAGAGAGAGACAATGTGACTTCTCTCATCTGCCTTGTGCGTGCCGATCATCGTATCGAGGGCTGCCGGGGATAGGCAGACAGACGTGCCGATCATCATATCAAGGGCTGCCGGGGATAGGCAGACAGACATGACGATCATCGTATCGATGGCTCACCAAGGTGTTGGTGAGACAGACCTTTTATCCTTGGTGAAAGGATAACCGTTCTCTTTGGGTTTAAATAATTGTAATTATTTTACATTTCCGCTGTTACTTGTATTAGAATAGAATTTGTATTGTTTCCTTTCTTCTTTACTTTTTCAATTGTAATTGTTTCAATTACAATCATTCTATTACATATTGTATTGATTGATTCTATACGCTTTAAGGTAGAATCATTCATCTTTGTATTACTCTGATTATTGTGTTCATCTTGAATACAATTGTTTTACATTACATTAGAATTACAATACATCATACCTTTTTACATTCAATACAATTGTGGGTGTTTGTTTTTGTATTAGTTTAAGATCATTTAAACTAATCTCTTAGTTGCTAAAACTCAAAGGTTTTTTAAACCTACAATTCACCCCCCTCTTGTATTGTACAATCTAATAGACATACATGTCTACATATGCGATCCAACATATATATTCCTCAAATTCAACCCTATTAACAGTTGTGTGAAATATTTACAAAAATAAAATATCATCCCATCATGGAGATGGTAAGCCATACGTAGGCATTATTGATGTGAAGATATTATAGAAACATAAATACCATAATAATTCCCATTCATAAAATATGGTCATGAAAAATTATTTGTATCTATACATGGACAAGATAAGTCCTATGTAGACACGAGAAATAATTTCAAGTTTTTTTTGATGGGTAAGGGGATGTATAATTGTGTTGTCATTATAATGACATTTAATCATATTTATGTTTCTTTTGTAATTATTTTATGATATATTTAATTGATTTAGACAAGGTGTAGAAGAGTATAAAAACAGGGTGATCTGTTAGAGAGATTACCACATCTTCGAAATGGCACCTTTAGATCTCCTCTAAAAGATTATAGCATTGGTCCTCTAGGAAGAACAAAACATTTATAATTTACATAGGTAATTAGAAAAGATAATTGGACACATTTTCTACTATATATAAGACTCGATGTAATGAAAATATATGAGGGATTAGTTCTCCTTTTTATAATTATTTTAAGGGGTACTTTTGGAACTTCACAAAGTATCAAATTATAATAAATTAAATATCAATAAAATACCTAAAAATGGATAGTTGTTGGAATATAATAATTTATATTGTTTAAATACCAATAAATAAAACATTTAAATAATGATTTGTTGTAATTTTAAATATTAACATTTTTTATTAACAATTAGTTAACATATTATAATTTTAAATAAGATAACAACATTTTCAAAATAAAAAGGTGTAAATTGAACCATAAATGGTCCATTTATGAAATTAATGAAAATAATTTATCCTAGTTTTCATTATTTAGTATTATTATTATTTTTAACTAATTTAGTAAAATATTATTTTAAAAAAAAATTCATCATAATCAAATCCGACCTAATACATTACATTGGCATTATGATAAAATATAAAAAGAAAAATAATATAAAACTAATTAAATTAACAAAATAATTATATTTAATATTCACCTATGGAATTCATTTATCACCCTAATTAATTAAATATATATATATATTAATATTTTTAATATCACATAATCATGTTTTCAATTAATTTAATATTTATTGCATCGTCATTGTGTAATTATTCATGATAATTATTTATTTGCTGAAAATTATAAATAAATTTCCATGATTGAGATAATAATTCTATATTTAATAATAATATATATAGATCATCATATCTTCTATTTAACACTATATTAAAAATATTATACTTAATAAATGAATGAGTGTTATATTTTGTCATTATTATTTATTTTAATAATATATAAATCATTTTCATTGAAACATTTCCATTATAAAAGATAATTTCACACCATATGTGTTAATGGTAAAGTTTATATGATAAAATAAATTTTTTTAAAGTTCAATTGTATATATATAATATATATAATATTATTTTTACACTTAATTAGGCAATTTACTCAAAACTGTGGTAAGAAAAATTAAGGAAGTTATTGTTTATATTGTCCAAAAAGGACATATTTAATAAATTTTTACACAATGATTCAAAATAAAGATCCCATATTTCAATATTGGAAAAAAATATCTGATTAATTTTTTTAAGTTAATCCAGTTGACGGAATGAGAAAACAAGCTTCGAAACTAAAAAAATTAAAAAGATATATCATTTTTTAAATAATTAATGTGAAATTTAATGAAATGATATAGATTGGATTAAAATATAAAATATCAATCTAATTTTACATTAAAATCAATAAAAAATATAATATCAGACTATAAATTATTTCTATGAAAAATGTGTTTTCAATTAAAATTTTATATTTATCAATATTCATCAAAATGTAATGCTTATCCGAAAAATAAATGAAAAATAACCTATGAAAATGTTGATATACTGATTAAAAATAATTTTTTTTAAATTATAATTTATAATGATTTAAAATTTTTATTTTAAAAAATGTGATCCATTGAAGGGGTATAAAAATTGTCTATTTTAAATAATGTTGTTTTAAAAAAGAAAACTGGAATTATTTTTATATAATGTATAAAAAACATATGATAAATATTAATAATATGAATGAGTATTATATATATATTTAATTACTAGAATCTTTCATGATTTATTTGTTTATTTTATTGGTAAAATGTACACTTGTGTTCATTATAAATATTTCCTTTTAAATTCAAAAGGGGTATATATGTGTAAACCATAATTTCATAATTATGTTAATATTGTTCATACCATCTATTCTAATAGATTATTTATAATTATATCATTTAAATAATTAAAATAATAAAATGATGATTCATAGAAACTCCTTTATTCAGGTTACAAATGTTGTTTCTGTTTTACATGTAGCACAAGTTTAACACGATATACCATATAACAGATGACAAAAAACATATTTAATTTATTCGAAAAAAGATCATCAAAACTCTGGTTGTTACACATCCAATTTATTTACTGATTAGGTGGATTATTTCTTAGTATTAGTGGGATTCAAATGCATAATAAAAGTTCTCCATAAAGGCATGAATGAAGTAGAACCTTTTTAATAATGGCTCAAATGATCTGATTCTAATAGGCTTCAATTTATTTTCAATGTATGAAACCTATTCACATAAAGAAACTCCAGTTCAAAAAGTTTCAATATCGATTTAATCATCCTCTTAGAATTAGAAAATTGAGTGAAATTTGAATCACGATAAAGTAGATAATAAGGTAAACAATTACTCAGTTTGGTATATTAATGAATAATGAGTTTCTTATTTAGTAGAATGTGTGGTGGTACTAAAGACCAATAGAGCCTGAAAAATCATGTATGGCTAGGAAATCATGTCCTTATTCAATATATATAAGAGTATATTAAAAAATATAGTATTTAAAAAGAATTATCTATCAGGGATCCACCACATGGTAAAGGGTTATATGATTGAACATTATGTTTTAATGACATAATAATTATTTTAACTATATAGAATTGAGGTTGGATTAATTATTCATCAATATCATGTAAGGAAATCTGAGCCTTGAAATCATATGGAACTTCACAAAACAAATGATATACTTTATCATGAAATCCTTGAGGGGTATTTCTTCATCAATCATGGAAAATAATTTTGTAGTATTATGGATGTACATAAACTATTTGGTTGTGGGTTGGGCTAATGGCCCCACTATATCCATTAACTATAAGACAAAAAACCAGGAATATATAGCTATATGTTTCAATTTTGGGGGTTCAGTGAAGATATTTTCATGAATCTGGAATGAATTAAATTTCGTGGTAAATTAAAAAATGACATATATCAAGGTTTTCCAATAGTATCCAATCCTCCAATGGAAGGATTTCTATTCTTTATTCTCTAGGTAGGTATTGAACAAATTCATTTTTTTCTAGGTTATAGATGACGATTAATGGGATAGTACATTTGAACGTGATGTAGATGATCACTTACTCTTGATTCAAATCAACAAATATATTTGTTTCATTAACAAATGGATTGGTATTATCATTTTGTGAGTGTGTAACATTATTCCATGTGGGATCAAAAGGGAACTCTTCTATCATTTCTCTAGCATAACTAGTGAGGGGGATAATTTTTCATTTTTATGTATTTGTTTCCATTTATATTTTTTATTAACATCCTTTAATTCACTATTGTTTTATGGTATGATATTTTTAGCAATAATAATAGTTCCAATCCAGAGATGATTTCTTATTATTCAGACTCATTATTGAAAAAATCCCCTAAATAATGAGAAATATTAGGAAATATTTTATTTTTATGGAGAATAAAAAACAATATTTTATACATCCATATTGGGGTTTATTATTTATATTCTCTTTCCCACAGGACTTTAGGAGTATCCATCTCAATTCATCTCCCATATATGGGGAGTTTCCTTGGCATAGAAAACCTCTTCTTCGAGAATCTCTATCACCATTACTGTGCAGTTTGGTGTAGGAGTTTATGAGATGAAATTAGATTGGACCAGAAATTTCACTGACTTTTATTATATGAACTGAATGTTGTAATATTGAAGAATAATTGACCATCATACAAAATGACCAGTTAAAACGGAATGTCCAGGGATTTACTTAGTCATGTAAATATGGGACACAAACTGGACTTTGTAGTTCTACATGTAATGGCATGGCTTCTGCACTATAATGATGAGTGATAATAATTTATTCTATACAATAAAATATTAGGTATGAATTATTATCATCATTATACTGAGGTAGTAGTTTTTTTCTCAACACCCAAAAAATTATTCTATTAGAGGAGAGGTCCCATTGATCATTCCATGGTGTCCCCGTATAAGATGAGTCTCATTCCTTCTATCTGTAGTATTAGGAACGATTGGTATAACCAACACTTCTTGAAAATATCATATGATTATCAGAAATCCCCATCCCATCAAATATATATATTTTTATCATTATCATTGTTATGCGCCGAGTTTTCCACCTGTGTTGGATATGAAATTTTGAGTCTAGGAAAGGTTCTCTTCAGTACCCCGCTATTCGTTGTGATTTTTATAGGGTTACATTGTCTAGATTGGGTTTTTTCACATCAATGTTGAACTCAATTCCATGGAGAGAAAAAATAAATTCATGGGACAACCCTATTATAACACCAAATGAAAATATTATTAGGTTAATATTCAGAATTTGTTGTTGTAACTTGTCGTAGAATATTTGACGATCATTGATATTATCACCTCATGATTGTGATTTGACCCCAATGTCATTGATGTAGCATTCATCTACTAATAAATGGAAAGGATTAATTATATAATTCATAATGACTTGATAATTAGTTCATGTTTTCAATAATATAAAGGTGATTACATGATACATAATAATCCCATCGGTTCTTGGATGGAAACATCTTCTTTATCATTATGGGCGATCAGTAATTGATTGAACTGTAAGAACACAGACATAAAGAAAAAGGATTGTAAGAATGTAGTTTCATAAATAAATTGTTATTATATTATTAATGGTAATTTTTCCTAAAAAAATGATGAATAATGTTTGTACAATCTTTTTTTCCCCAATATTCCTGTTTATTTTGATAGCGATAAAATAGGAAATCCATCTTTCTTATTGAAATTCCTAGAGAAAATTAGATTGGATCAATTTGTTAACATATACCACTACATTAGTATTTGTAGTGGGGTTTATCCTTCTTTAAACCTACATAAAAACATAATGGTCTTTGAGAAAGATGATATGATGGTATCCACATTTGGAAACATACTTGGAATTGCAATATAATTTCACCTGACCACTTATAAATGTTTCATGAAAATGAAAAAAACATATATTGAATCTCATGAGTCATGGAGAGGCTAATCAGTGTGGGTCTCAAGTCATCTTCTATTCCATATTTACTTTCCATAGCTCATCACAGGTGGTGGAGACGTCTTACTCAAAGATGGGAGGGGCATTCCTATAGTCACCATCTTCTTCTTCAACCTCTAATTCCATATAAAAATTTTCATGAAAATATAAAAATATGTAGGAAATATTTCCACTATCAGTGATATATATGAATAGGGAGGAGAAAATTTGATCCACTACTACCATAGTCATTATAGAGATATTTTGTAGGGGTTTTTATTTATAATTGACTCTAGGTTTAGAAGTAGTTATGACATCTAGGACCAGGTATATTCCCTTAATGATATTTATGGGTTTCCCATGATCATTATAGATAACATTCTATGGATTCATAGGGGAGGTCGTAAATATATTGGTGGCTGAAAATTGTATTTTTTTCATCCACCACTGGGTGTTTTCCTTACCTTTTATAGAAATATACCTCAAAATATATTACCTATAAATATTTTAAGGGGAGCTACGACCTTGTATTTTACCAACATTTCCATTAAAGGTGGTATTTGAAACACCCCTAAAATGTGTAAGGAACATCCATGTAGATATATGGAAATGTATTTATGATCAGGACATTGTATTTGGTGTCAAACTAGAAAACTATGAACTAAGTGTTATATGCGAGTTCTAAAAACATATATTTGAGAATGATCTTCCTGGGGGTATTTTCTCACACATATCATACCCTTGAAAGGTTATCTTTGTCAGAGATATATTTTCCTCACTATATTCAAAATGATGAAGGTTCCAAATCCGAACATGGTTGATCTCAAAATCATTGACAATTAAATCTATTTTTATAACAACATTACTTATTCATTTCGAAACATATATGTGTCTAGTGTGTCCCTTGATGCCCTCTTCCTGATCATAATATGTTTATTAGATTACGACATGAAATTATTATGGAATGGTCTCCACCTGATGAAATTGAGCTGCATCGACTAATGTATATAACTCTAGTGGGAATTTGAGGGCTTCACAACTGCCTCCCTGAGTTCTTTTGAATGATGAATAATATCCAATATTACGAAAATGGCTGTGAAAATTTCCATCCATTCAATAATGTAAAGCATCTTTTTTAAAATGTTGGCACTTAGCATGTTTGTGTTTCCCCATACTACACATTTTAGGAGATATGGAATATTTAGTAGACAATCACAGCGATTCTTTATTGGCCAAAGGTGCATCATTTTCTAGATCCATAGGTCACTACGGACATACATATTTTTCTAGGATGCTCATTTAATTTAACCCTCACCAATTGGTCATGTAAGACATCAAGACACTAATTCTTGATGGTGGGTTCTTGGATGCATACTTGTATTTATTAGTATTGTTAGGGTGATTTCTCACAAGTAATATCTACATATACATACATCATGGGGATGTTGTTGGATTATATGGTCAAGAAAATCATTTTTTCCCATGTATTCTCATTTCACGTGCTTATGGGTTGATGTTCCAAAATCACATATTGTAGGACCCCGGGACACCCTGAGAGGGGAGGGGTGAATCAGGGTGACAAATTTTTCTTTTAAAGTATAGGATCTTGTTCCCATGTTGGTAGGAACTTGTAAAACCTGTATGATGGATATGATTAGAAAGCATACATTCACATGCAGAGATAAGACACACCACTTTTTACTTGGTTCACCACTAAGGGCTACGTCCAAGGAGCATATGCCAACAGGTTGTCGGTCGTACCAAATTCCACTAATCATTACTAGTTGTGGATTACAATGGTTTGGGAACAATCACTATGTCCCAGGCACACTACCTTTACAAAAGGTGTTGGGATAGCTCACTGCTTCCCTAGGGTCACTCCCGTTGACTACCCCTGACTCACTACCCTTGGTGAAGTCCCACTCAGTTTATAGATGTGAAGGTCTCATAAATAGATTTTCATTGAAGTTATTGCCTCTGCTCAGCATGAGACTCTTCTTGCATCGATGTCCGGAATAGATACACAAGGATGCACAGAACCACTGAACCGAATAACCAAAACAAGCCAACAAACTTCACTGACAATTGCACGCAACACCAAATCTTTGCGTGCAAAACCATCATATTGCGTGCAAAAATTACTTTTTTCCCGGAAAAATATTTCGCGAAAAACCCCCCTTTTTCGCCCAACTGAATCTTTTATGTGCCCGCACAACTCTTCATTTTTCGCACATCCTGATATTTTTCGTGCAATACTGAATATTTTGCGCAAACCCCATTACGAGATCCTTTTTCAAGCATCAGACCTCAGATCTTCTCTAAGTCTTCAACCATTCGGAATGAAGAAGTTCACCTCATATTTATAGGCGTCTGAGACCCCCGCGCACAAAGTCCCCTTCAGCATGAAAACATCTCATCCAACGCGTAATATTTCACGCAAGTATCGTTTTCCGCGCACCCCTCCAGATATTTCGCATAGCACAGGCCTTTGCCGTTTTTCGACGTTTTGATTCCGAAACACTATTTTCGTGAAAAACTTCGCACCACTATTTCACGCACCACGCTGTTTTTCACGTCCAAATCAAGTATTTTGCGCACAATCCTTATTTTCCGCGCACCACTTCCTGTCTGTGTACACCATCTTTTTACAGACAATCCATGTCTTCATTTTACGATTTTGAGGCCCAAAAATTTGGCAAACACTGGGAAACAGCGCCACCTTCAATACTGTTGTATGCTTGAACTGTATGATCACTTTGCTGGAACGCATTCTGAACTTCCACTGAGGATTGACAACAAACACACCAAACACCAATTCATTCATAGAACATCCATGGTTCCAACAATCTCCCCCTTTGGCTTTGTTGGAAATCACCAAATAAATTCAAAAAGATCACCATCCCCATGAAATCCAAAAAACACAAGGATCAACTCATCCAACATTCAATGTCTACATGATCAATGCTCGGTGTAGAAAACAAGAGAGGAAGCTTGTATTGGGTCCCCCATACCAATGAAATCCAAAAAATTCAAGGATCAACTCAGCCAACACTCTATGTCTACGTGAGCAATGCTCGGTGTAGAAAACAAGAGAGGAAGCTTGAATTGGGCCACCATGTTTTGGAATTCTCAATGACGCCCAAGAAATTGTCTTACAGTGTCACAGAACCATTATATGTCCATTGAATTCCTTCTCATCCATCTCATCCTATTACTAACACTGAATTTGTTACATGACTGAACATGCCTAAATTTATTCCTTTCTCCCCCATTGACAATAATCCCAAAGGCTGATAATTTAGTCAATGTTCATCTCAAACCATACTCCCCCTGGAAAGTATCTCCCCCATAAACCTGCATCACATCCATAAACAGATAGAAACAATTACCATAATCGGTGAGAGGGGAATTTTGGAAGCTCCTTATGCAGTAGGAGGTGGTTGAACACCGAGGTTCAACCGATGCCTTTCAAACACAGCTACGGACAGAGGTTTTGTCAGGATATCAGCTACTTGCTCATTAGTTCCCATGTGATCCATTCTAATCACCCCTTGGTCAACTTTTTCTTTGATAAAGTGATACCTAATTTCAATATGTTTTGTATGAGAATGCTGAACATGATTCTTCGTAAGATCAATTGCACTCTTGTTATTATAGTAAATTACCATTGGTTGCTTTACCTCATCACCAATAACTGTTAATTGTTGCTTCATCCATAGTAGTTGAGTTCATTCCTTTGTGGCGGATATATACTCAGCTTCAGCAGTACTATGAAAAGTACTTTCTTGTTTCTTGGTCAACCCGCCGACACAGTTATTACCAATAAAGAATGATCCACCACTTGTGGAATTTCTATCCACAATATCGCCAGCCGAGTTAGCATCTGAAAATACTGATAATTCACAGTACCTTTCAGAAACAATGTATAATCCATAATTGTGAGTACCATGAATATACCTCATGATTTTTTTACTGCTGCCAAATGTTCCTCCTTTGGAGTACTCTGAAAGCGGGCTGCAAGAAATGTGGCAAAGAAAATATCTGGATGTGTCACTGTCAGGTACAGTAGGCTCCCAATGATCCGTCTGTACATGGTGGGATCTACAGATTTCTCATTTTCATGCTTTCCAAGTTTGGTTGCAACTGCAATCAGATTAGACATTGGTTTGGAGTCTTGAATATTAAACTTCTTCAGCAGCTCTCTTGAATACTTTTCCTGAGAGATAAAAGTGTAGTCTTTCCTTTGAGTCACCTGCATTCCCATGAAATATGTGAGCTCCCCAATCATTGACATTTCAAATTATGATTTCATATGATTGGAAAATTCATCCACTAATTTCTTCCCGCGTCAACCAAATATAATTTCATCGATGTAAATAAGAACCATGACCTAATCTTTCCGAGAATTATTCAAATAGAGATTGTGATCTACTCTTCCTCTTTTGAATTCTATCTTCTTGAGATAAGAATCTAGTCTAGAGTACCACGCCCGTGGTTCCGGTTTCAAGCCATAATGAACTTTATTTAGCTTGCAGACCTATGATTCATTAGCAACAAGAAGAAAACCCACTGGTTGTTCAATGTAGACTTCTTCTTCGATTACACCATTTAAAAATGATGTCTTGACATCCATTTGATATACTTTATATCCTATCTGGAGAGCCATGGAAAGGAACAACCTGATTGACTCCAGTCTAGCCACTAGAGCACAGGTTTCTTCATCATCAACACCTTCAATCTGAGAATACCCTTTACATACCAGTCGAGCCTTGTTTCTGATAACACTTCCATGCTCATCAAACTTGTTCTTGAATATCCATTTTGTTCCAATCACATTGTGACCGTTGGGTATCTGGACAAGATCCCATGTCTGATTCTTGTTAATATGATCTAACTCTTCATTCATGGATTTCACCCAGGATTCATCCTTTGCAGCTTCTTCAAATGAGGATGGCTCCACAACTGACAGAAATACATAAGGTGTGTTATTCCTTATCCTCCTTGCCTGTATGGGTGCATTCCTGTCTCCAATAATGTTAGATAGATCAATCTCTACTCTTCTATTTCTCCTGTGTGGTTCAGTAGCATTCTCACCATCCAAGATTTCCTCATTAGATTCTTCGTCTGAGTCAAAATCATGATGTGACCCCTGGGTGTTTTGTACGCCTTCCACTATTTCTGTATTTGTATTTATTCCATGTTCATATTCATTCTCATCTTCTATCTCATCAACACAGGTACTATTGAAATCTTTTGGGGTTTTTCTTCAATGATTTTAACATCGTTGCTTTCCAAAATCCTCCCCAAGCATTTATTGAAACACTTTTAAGCTTTGATGTTCATTGTATACCCATGAAAAATTCCTTCATCCGCATTGTCACCAAACATTCCTTGGTTTCCTTCTTTATTCGGAATGAAACATTTTCTTCTGAAAACACGAAATTATTTCAAAGAAGGCTTCCTTCCATGCCACAATACATATGGTGTCTTCATTTCTCCCATATAGAGCCCTGTTTGATTCTGTATGTGAACTACACCCTCAAAAGACTCTTTCCAATAATGGAGAGAGATACCACTCTCAAACAACATAGTCTTGGCCATATTGTTGACCTTTTGATTCCGACGCTCAACAACTCCATTTTGTTGTGGTGTTCTCACAGCAGCTCCCTCATGCTGTATTCCATGTTTTTTAGGTAATTTTCAAACTCGATGGATGTGTATTCCCCTCTATTGTCAGATCGCAGGACTTTTATTGACCATCCAATATAATTCTTGGCAATCTGGTGATATGTTTTCATCCAATCAATTACTTGTCGCTTCTTGTGAATCACCATTACACATGCCATTCTACTATAATCATCAATGAAAAGGACGAATTACCTCTCTCCATAGGTTCCAGCAACATTTATTGGGCCACATACGTCAGTATGAATGAGATCAAGGAGATGTGATGCCCTTTTCTTCTTTTGATGATATGAATTACACACCAGCTTCCCATGAATAAAAGCTTCAATAGACTTTTCTTGTTCACGTTTTAGAATGGAAATATCCATGACTATCTTCAGCTTAGATATCTTTTCCATGTCTTTTGGGTTAATGTTCCCAAGCCTTCGATGCCACAAATTGTTTTCTTCTTCAACAGACAAATATCATGAGTTCACTTTGCTGTCAACCTGATATAAGATTCCATCTGTTCTGGAGCATTTCATAAGAGAATGCCCTGTTTTTCCTTTTATAGTGAAACCTTTTTGATTGAAGGTTACTATGATCCCTGAGTCACAGAGTTGACTTACAATGAGGAGATTGTGGCGTAGAACTTCCACATAAATAACTTCAGTCTTCTTCAGCTCCCCGTTGGAGAGAGAAGTATTCCCACTGACTTTAATTTTCAAAGCACCATCATTACCAAACCGTACTGTTCCCTCAACCTTCTCTGCAATGTTCTTCAAAAGGTCAGAATTTCCTGTCATATTGGAAGAGCATCCACTATCAAGTATCCTTATGCTGCAGCTCTTTGTAGCATTGAGGGATACTTCTGCAAGATTGGATTTCTCGATCTTCTTCTTCTCTTTCCATGAGATATTGGATTGAGCATAGGATACTGATGGCCTTTTAATAATTTCTTCCACATAATCTGATTCTTCATACCCATAATCTTCTTCCATAGGTGATAAAATCTTTGTGAGAACAACATCATCTAGAGGATATAAACTGGCCCGTATTTGAGTGTTGTATGAATTTCTCCTGTCATACTGCTGCCTGCAATACATAGATTTATGGCCAAAGATAGAACAATTAAAACAGTAACCATAGAAGTTATTTCTTCTGTAAGATGGAGGATATGAAATATGTATCCTTGGTTGACTTCCCAGATCTCCCCCATTTATGTATCTCTTTGCCTCTTCGCGGTATGACAGGGTATGGCCCAGATAACCACAAAACTGACACTTCATGAGAGGAAATGTATTTTCACTTGAATTTCTACTCATGCCTTCTTCCTTGGGAGAATTGTTGAACTGCCTATCATTTATGAAAGTTAGAGGATAATTTTCAGTTCTTCTTTTAGTTTGGGATGAGGGTTTCTTTTTCCTCATTTCAGGTAATATTTCAGCATGTCCAATTTCCATATTGTTGTTATTTTGGCTCTTTATACTTCCAACAGTTTATGTCTCAGCTTTACAGCCAATTCCACTCATTCCCATGTAAGTAGGTCTTTGATCACATAAGATTTTTCCAACCCCATCTGAACCACACATGGCTCTTTCTAGTAATTCTACATCTGAGAATCTTCCGAAATGAATTTTTTCTTTCTCTCATTTTTCGTTGATTGAAATTCAATTTTACTTCTAAGAGTAACAACTTATTCCTCAAGTCCCTCAACTATCTTGTACTTCTCTTCTAGTCTGGATGAAAGGTCATTTATGACCATTGCTTGTTCTTAAATTTTAAGCTTTAGTTCCACTACATCATCTGTGCTTTCAAGGATTGAAGACTGAACTCTCACTAGTTCTTCTAGTCATCCAATCTCTACTTCAAGCTCATCACCATATTCTGATGATTCTTCCACCATTTACTTACACTTATTATATCTATTACATTTATTCTAAAGCTTGGAAAAAGTTTCCTTAAATTGAGTCCCGGAATCACTATTAGAAATAATCTGATTATCTCTATCTTTATTGATCAAGGGTCTTGACTATTTATTGGTAGCCATCATGGAAGCATGGTTTCCTGATTTGAATTCTGGTTCTTCTTCTTCACACAATTCATTATCATCGTCTTTGCCTTCAAAAAAAAACTCTTCCTTTGTATTTTCTTTCCAGATTTGAAGTATCCCATTTTGAAAAACCTTCTCTGAGGCTGCTTGATTTCTTCTGCTTCACTTTCATCATCATCATACTTTCTTTGGCACTGAGAGGCAATGTTCCTGACTCTTCCAGAAAGAAAACATGCTAGAGGTAGCTTGCCTTTAAATTTACCTTTTCCCTTCTTCAGCTTCTGTGTGATGAGAGAAATAATTTCCTTTTCCTCTTCATCTTCACCACCACTATCTTCTAAAATTTTCTGTTTGTCCATGGCTTTGAATGCCATTTCCTTTCTTACACGAGTTGTGGAATCTTCGGGTTTGACTCTCATATCATATGCCACTAGACTATTTAAAAGGTCATCCATAGACTGTTTGGATAGATCTCTTTCTTCAAGGGCTGACACCTTTGCATTTTACATAGGAGGAAGTCTTCTCAGTATCTTCTTAACGATATCAATGTCTTTGATTTCTTCTCTATGACCTCTAATTGATCCTACTACTTTAGTAATTTGATTGAAGAATGAATCTGCATTCTCATTAGGATGCATCTTTAAATAGTCAAACCTATTGTGTAAGACTTGAAGCTTCGCCTCCTTCACTTTGTTGTCTCCTTAATAGATGGTTTCAAGTTTATCCCACATGGGCTTTGCTGAGGTGCAACTCATCACCTTTAGATAGATCTGATCTGAAAGAGCTGCAGTGAGAGCATTCTGTGCTTTAGCATCAGCATCAAGAATTTTTCTATCAGCATCTATCATATCCATCCATGTTTGATCAGTAACATGTATACATTGGACAACATAAAAGAGGACTTCCATTCTAAGGGATCTTAGACGAGATCTCATTCTATTCTTCCAAACCTGGAAATTTATTCCATCGAAGAGAGGGACTCCCCTGACATTGACTGCATTCTCTATGATGACAGAGGACAGATTTAACACTAGAAAAATTTACCCTCTGATACCACTTTTAGGACCCTGGGACACCCTGAGAGGGGAGGGGTGATTCAGGGTAACAAATTTTTCTATTAAATTATATGATCTTGTTCCCACGTTGGTAGGAACTTGTAAAACCCGTATGATGGATAAGATTAGAATGCAGACATTCACATGCAGAGAGAAGACACAACACTTTTTACTTGGTTCACCACTAAGGGCTACGTCCAAGGAGAATACGCCGACAGGTTTTCGGTCGTACCAAATTCCACTAATATTTACTAGTTGTGGATTACAATGGTTTGGGAATAGTCACTATGTCACAAGCACACTGCCTTTACAAAGGTTCTGGGATAGCTCACACTTCCCTCAGGTCACTCCCGTTGACTCCCCCTGGCTCACTGCCCTTGGTGAAGTCCCCCTCAGTTTATATATGTGAAGGTATCTTCAATATATTTGTATTGAAGTCTTTTCCTATGCTCAACATGAGACTCTACTTGCATCGTAGTCCGGAAAAAAATGCACAAGAATGCACAGAACCACTGAAATGGATAACCAGAATGAGCTGACAAACATCACTGACAATTGCATGCAACTCCAAATCTTTGCGCGCAAAACCGTCTTATTGCGTGAAAACATTACTTTTTGTGTGGGAAAATATTTCACGCAAAACCCCCCTTTTTCGCGCAACTGAATCTTTTATGGGCACACGCAACTCTTCATTTTTCGCGAATCCCGAAAATTTCCGCTCAATACTGAATATTTTGCGCAAGCCCCTTTACGCGATCCTTTTTCGCGCATCGGACCTTGGATCTTCTCTATGTCTTCAACCGTTCAGAATGAAGAGGGTCACCTCATATTTATTGGCGTCTGAGACCCCCGCGCACAAAATCCCCTTCGGCACGAAAAACATTCATCCGGAGCATGATATTTCATGCAAGTATCGTTTTCCGTGCACCTCTCCAAATATTTCGCGCAGCACGTACCTTTTCTATTTTTCGACGTTTTGATTCCGAAACACTATTTGTGCGAAAATATTCGCTCCTCTATTTTGAGCACCACACTATTTTTCACGCCCATCTCAAGTATTTAGCGCACAACCCTTATTTTCCGCACACCACTTCCTCTCTGTGCACAACTCCTTTTACAGAAAATCCATGTCATCATTTTCCGATTTTGAGGCCCAAAAATTTGGCAAACACTGGGAAACAGTGCCACATTCAATACTGTTGTACGCTTCAACTGTATGATCACATTGCTAGTACACATTCTGAACTTCTACTGAGGATTGAAAAAAACAGAAACAAAACTCCAATTCTTTCATAGAACAACCATGGCTCCAACACATACGGTGACATAATTCTCCGAGGCATATTCACTATAAAAGGAGGGGTCTTCCAAGTATATCTGATCAATATAACCACTTTTTAAATCTTAGTCTCATGGGGTTCAAATTCATGGGTGCTTCCCATGATCCAAATGTTTTATAGATGAAATATGTAATGATAAGATCTTTATTTAGAGATTAATGTGACTCTTCCTCTTCTATATCATCTAATGTATGATGGTTTTATCTATTTATGGGATGTGTAATTGATATTTTTTCCCTGTGTGATAGAAAAATTATGTTTTTGAGAATCTATGATTGTAGTGTAGAATAAGCTTATTGAAATATATTTCTAGTCGTAAAATTTTTCATTTTTTATCCATGCATGGTCAGAATATTTCTTCAATCACAATATTCTTTTCATTGGGCGACTATATTAAATTCCACCTGTGATTTGTAGTTATCAAATATCAACTTTTTTGAATCAACCATGCATTAGAGGATTTCATTAATGATGAATAAATTCTTGATATGGTGGCCCTAACATTAATGGAAAGGGAGGTATTTGGGAAAATCAGTGTGGTTGACCATATTGTACATCGAGTACTATAGAATCTTTTGGAGGTTATTGTCCATAGGTTTGAATATATAACTATGGACTTGTTCGTTTTTTATGTATAATGTTTTATTCTTCAATTATGGGCATCTCAAATGATATTGATCTATTTTTTCATATGGATAAATTAATTTTTTTTGTTTTTTGTTTCACTCAACTTGGAGTTGGTCATTTTCATACATTCCAAGGTACAAGAATGGGGAATTCCACAAGTTTTTGGAATCTTCTGGTAGTCTTTTCCTTCATTTTCCTTATAAACTCTTCTAAAGGATTAAGTGCAGCATTAACATGGTTCCACTAAATGTCATCAACCAAATGGTAATCCGTTTATAAAAAATTGAGGAATATTTCATAAAATTTTACATCGATTGGAGTTTTCAGTAGCTCAACTTATATGTTTTCAATATAAACATCCTATAATTTCTCCTACAATTTTCAGATACTGAGTGAATAGGTCAATCCCTTCTAAATGGGAATGATGTAAGACACTATCTTGTCTTCATTATGCTTTCATTTTTTTCTGTTTAAAATTTATATTTTCCTCAGCATTATGTTTAATTGGTAAAGGAATTGATGATTTTGGTATTCTTATCCTACAAAAAATCTCATTAAATAATGTTGTGAAATAAATTGAGGGTCCTATCAGAGTCTCCATATAGACCCCTCATGTTGGCCACCTCTTGAAGATCTTGGGGGGCCCTCAATTGGACACCATCAAGATATTATATATGTGATATGTTGACTGGGATATACCATTTCCTAAAAGGATGAGAAGGTTGGAATTCTAATATTTGGTGGGGGAAAATTTCCATCCACCCATTCCAAATATTGATTATTCTCAGGATACAAAGGTGATCATCTCTTTTCCATGGCTTCCATTTGAGTGTTTTGTGACTCAATGATGATGATAATTTCCATAAGTAATACTGTATACGAATCATATAATCTATATATAGTGGGATATGATAGAATAGAGGGCCCCATATGTCCCCTTAATAGTTCATTATCAGTTTGAAGACTATATAATATCCATAGAGAGGGAGAGGTTGTCACTGAAATTTTTGGATATTTTGATCATTTAAGGAATCATCATTTTTGAATAATAGATTCCAAGATATGGATGTCATGTAATTGTTATATTTCTCTCTTTTTGGAAGATCATCTCTATCATGATATGTGGGAGGATAAATATTCATCTCCTATAGAAGAAAATACATAGTGGAAATGTTTTGGTAACATATATCCTCATTTATTTTCTTAATAGTTCATATATCATTCTAATATTTTTCCATTTTTTCATCCATTGATGGAATTTCAGATCTTTTGGCGATGAGTGGGGTATGGCCACTTCTTTCCCTTTACTATCTTAATTTTTTCATCATAGAGGTCCAAAATCGATATTTTGAGATGCTTGGTATTGGATTCTCCTATGGTTCTGAGACATGAATCTTTAATGGGTTCATAAATATCACATTTCTAATGGGGTATATTTTCCCAAATCTCATCCCACTTTGTTAGAATCCTGGTCCGCATTATCAGTTGTGTTGATATTGATGACATTCATTGAGGAGTATTGAATAATGGTTATGACCCTATTATTTTCAACATAAGAGGTTGTTTCTTTACCTCTTGCATTATGTTTTTATCAATATTTTATCCATGTTAGGCCATTTTGGATGGATAACTTAGAGGGTGATTTATTTCATTCACCATAGCTTCATCTCATTTTGACATGTAAATAGTTACCTTGAGGGTGTATCTAGTCATCTTTTGCAAATAGACCCTAAATATAAAAGGTCCATATTGTCATGGGAGGAACTGATGTAAGGTTAATAACTGATATTTAAAACCATTCTTGGAGAAGAACAATTACCTCTATGATGATTGTGATGATGTTAAATCCCCCAACCCACATGATGGGGGGAATATTCATGATGTAAATTGGCATTTGTTGATATTGTTGTTGGGGATAATATAAATTACATTTCATATGAGATGATTCATGGTATGGACATTGAGATATTAATTACCCTATATAAATGGACAAGGGTTGATCTAGGATCATTATGAACTTCCCTAGGACCCTCTCAGTGGAATATGATCCTAGTGACAATGATTGAGATATGAATCCATACATCCCACTGTGATGATTTTAGTTTTTTGTAACATATAATATGCCCTAGATCATAAAAAGAATTAGTAATATGAGGTGTGTAAGAAGTAGTAAATACTCCACCAACCCATTGAGAATGATTCTATCATATCGATGGATATGTAAGCTTCAATTTCAATTCGCTGAATTCATCACAACTATGATCATTTATGAGTTGGGTTATTTGGAATCCCAATATGGGAGTTAGATTCAACAAGATTTTTTAGGGTGATCATAACAATAGTGAAATTATACGAAATGTATTACCATTACTTCTAATAGACCAGTCAGAAGGCATGTTTTATATACTCTCCCTCCGATCTTGGTTTCATAAAACCATTTATGTAGGGGAATTCAATTGTAGTGACCAATTGGATCATGGATTTTCTAGTCCCCCGATTTCAATGGATTTTATGACATTACAAAAATGAGTTTCTGGGGTGTTCTGGTGTTCCAAGGGTTTGGTGAACTTTAAAAATCCATATACTCTTCATTTTTGAATACAGATATATGAATATGATTCAATGACATATTTTCAAAGCACTATGACGAAATAATAGTAATAAAATGGTGATTAGTGCAGTACATTTTATGTATTGTTTCCCAAACCATGGAAAACGTATCCATGACTACCTGAAAATAGAGTATCATGATAGACTAATGTTTTCCCTCAAATCATGGACAAGGTAGTTTTCTAGACTCCTCTCTTTTTATGAGTTTCCCACATATTATTCCATATTTAAGAAATTCACTCTTTTTATAGCTCATCTAGATGTCATAGTTCTATCCAGAAAAGGGGATGAAACATTATGGGGATGTTTCTTCTATGTAACTCACTATTCATACCAATTTTTACTCCTTCTCATTATACCCACAAACATACATCTCGAAAGACCATAAAATGTTCTTATTGGGGGAACCTACTAACCTGAGTAGAGTTTTTTCGATGACAATCAATAACTATATATGAAGGGTTGTGATGTTTTGAGAACATATCTATAGGAAAAGGGTGGATTCCCTTGTTCATTGGAAATATCACTATGGTTGTGAGGGGATTAAAATAAATAGAGGGAATTAGTGGATTCCTTTGGGATCTATATTCTCAATACATAGATGAGTAAAATTGTATTAATGATAATATTTTTCTTCTGTTAATGAATAAAAATAAATTTTATGTGTTAAGAATCTTTCCTAAAAATCCTATAAGACACATACACTAAGAATATTAAGAATATGAGCCTTTTTATACATCCTTATTTAATATTTCGACCATCCTTTTGGGACTATGTAGGGCTGGGAGCCTTCTATATGAAGAATTTATGAATATATTGATAACTATCTAGTATTGGGTGAGTATGATCCCACTAATGGGATGTTGATATAGTATGACATTGAGATTCTATAATAGAATATGACAATGTAAATATATTTTTTCGAATCTTATATGGATATCCTTAGTCAGAATGTGGATATGATCCTGATCATGATCCATTGGAGTATGTCACCTGTCTTTTTTATAGGAATATGACCCCTTCTGGATTCATGATCCACGCTAGCTTGATGAGGATTTGTTGTATCAAGTATATGGCCATGTTCCAAAAATAAGTTCTCCATCAGAATATTATAAATTTCTTTAGTAATGTTATTATATATATGATACTCCTCCTGTATGGTCTGTAATGGATTATGGTACATTCATTCATTAGAGGAATTAGGGATATGATCGTTGATTTCATGAGGAGATGGATTATACTAGCATGCATTCTAAAAAATGAATACTACCCTATCCTGAGTTGTGTGATGCTCTCACCTAGTGGGCCATGGTCAGAATAGTGATATGAGAGAGATACTTATCATTGGGGTTATGCTTCTAATATTTTTTGATAACTGTACAAACCATTCTTGAGGAATGTGCCTCTCTCACTTGGTGACCCATTGCTTGAACATGGATATGATCCTGTTCCTAGAACATAGAGAGTGCTGGTCATCTTTTATTGTTTGTAATGTGACCATATCTAGAGGCATGTTCCTCCATCACATTGTGAGCTTCAGATTTAATGATAATCCACATGTATGGGAGTAGAAATGTGATCTTACTCTAAAAAAACCACTTGTTGATACTCCTAATTGTGTTCTATTCCCATTTCAATATAGAAAATAGGATTCTCTTTTATCGGTATTAGTACAATTAATGGAATTTTACGGTGGAGTACTTCATATATTAATAAAATGTGACATGACTTTAGAAAAGTGTATATGTAAACCTAAACCAATAAGTTTTTTTACCAAGAAACAATTTTTGATTATTTAATAAAAAACATTATAGTTAAGTGAGAACCATTATGGGAAAATAATGGAGAGATATTGTGGCCCATGTGGATCCATATATTCCAGGCCTTGGGAACACTTCAAAAATGTCCCTAACACACCACATCCCTTAGGACCCATTCACACACAAGACATATCACAACACATCTCATGCGATACCTCAAGAAACACAACATTTTATCACTATACAGATGACTGTGAGGAACACTACACCACTTAAGTATCATGAATTTTCTGGTAATGTTTTGAACCCCATATCATGATTGTCCTCACTAAAACAACAAGCACCAACCCAAATCCCCATGAGAAATGTTGAACCTAACAAATAGCCTATGAATTTTATTTCTCCACTATATACTCAAATATATTATCAATTTAAATATGGATATTATCCCTCATCTTTCCTACTTATAGAACAAGGATATTCTAATAGACAAGATGCAGTTGGGTTTGAAAAAACAACTCCCCTATGATTTCTCCCAGAATATTCATGTTGACTTTTTCATGGTGAGGATGTATTTGACCATACCCATTAGAGAGCTCTATCTGAATATGAGAGTATATAAACCCACTCCCAATTACCCAAAATATTTATATATCTAATTTACCTCCTTGTTTACTTTTAATAGACATCATAGGTGGAAATATTTTAGTTCATTCCCTCAATAGGTGACAAAGGGGAAGTAATTGGATTACATTGGTCATATTGGTTTATTGTAGTCCCCCTAAAAATCTTTTAAACTATGTGGGATCTGTAGTCACTCCATGATCGTCTTTCATCATATACTAAATGTGTTATTTTTTTGGTCTCCATGTATAAACATTTTAAGAGGTTGAAGGTTGAAATGAGATCCACTTGAGTTTATACAACATTCATGGGACAATGCAGAATCATTAGTTTCTGTGTTAAGAGACAAACTCTAGATGCTATATGGATTAAGATTGTACGTTGTTGAGGGTTTTCCATGACTACTTCATTCTCATATATATGATGAATGTGTTGGATGGATCAGGACGTCCTATATCACACAGGGGTTATTGTCATAACTCATTTTCCATAGTGTTCACTAGATAAAGAGATAATCTCTGATCATGGTGTTTCATAATAGAGATAAACCTAAAGTTATGAAAAAAGGAATAAGGTCACTAATCATTGAATCATAGTAGGCATGATACATTCTGAATCAGATATGAATGGGTAACACAATTTTACTTTTTTTTATTTCATTTATTCTATTCCACCCAAGTGGAATTTTCAAATTTATGATGGAATTATTTCAGGAGAACCTCAGATATAGAATATGATCTTATCACATTTAGAATTTTAATTATTCATGTACGATGACAAAATTAGTTTTTCAAAATATATTAAAAAATGGATATATGGATGGAAAATCTATTATTTTGTTTTTTTAGTTGTTCACGCCAGGTTAATCATTTTTTGTAGGAAAACTCCATTCTAACAACCCATGGGGAGACAAAAAAAAATTATCAAGTGGTTTGATTTTGGGGGTTTGATGATTTTATAATCATTCATGTATGCTTTACAATTCATTATTACCATTCATTGAAACTCTCCATGGTTCCCATATCGATAAATATGTATAAACCACCTTTCAAAAGGTAAGATACAAATTCTGGTTTCAGGAAAAATAAAACATAAGAACAAACATTGGATGGGAAGATGGAAGGTTGGCCTTATCAAACCATTTGGGGGTGGGGGAAATTTTTCCTACAATAGGAAACACTTATAGGTTAATGATATAGTAGATAATTTTTTTTAATCATGATACAATAACAAATACCCTAAAAATGATCAATTTTAAAATCTTTCCATGTCTATAAGCGAACATGTTTATGTGTCCATGTGTATATATTCATGTTTCTTCATCCATTTCACCATATTAGGTTACTCCTTATGTTTAAAAACCATAAAAATATGCACCAAAGGATTTTTTTGATATCTTGGGAGGTATTCATTATTTTAACAATGGGATTAATCCATTATGTGCCATCAAATATACCTTGTTTTTAATAAGTACAGAATACATATAGTTTAATGAACCGATGTAGTTTAGATTCATTTGGAAATGACACATAATAGGTAATAATGGCACCTTGTATCGAACTTGATTATCATATAGTAGTCCTACATATCCTTGTTTTATAATGAATCAGATTCATTATAGATTATTCAATCCCTTAGTGCTTTCTCTGAGATTGATGCACTTACATGAGAGTTTTAATTTCATTCCAATGAATGTGTCTTACACAATCAGGTTTCCCTGAATGGAAGGGATTTATTATGTGAATGATATTATAACTGTAATTCCCAAATACCAATAGAGTCATTCTTGAATTGAGAAACAAAGGAAAAAATGTAATCAATATCACATCATATGGATGCTAGACATGTTCACTAGGGATATTATTTTCAATTTTTAAAATGGATCTCACTCTTTAGGATGGTGTCCTATGTGTCCTAGTAATCGAAAGAATCAGAATCATAATTTTTTTTATAGTGGAACACACACTGAGGATTCCCTCTAAATTTTTCGGTTTATGAAAAAAAAATGAGCAAAAATTCAGAGGTATTGGGTCTTGAATGATAGAATTGTGGAGACACAGTGGGATTTGAACTCATGTGGATGACCATATGATCATGGTCCTCAAGAAGGTGACCTACATATAAATATTTAGGTTTGAATTATAGTCATCCTAGTTTAGTTGATCGTGGTTTACACACTATGTTTTCTCTATCATTCTTTTGATGGATGAGAAATAATTATTATACCATGGGATTTATTGTGTCCTGATGGGTGGAATATTTGATTCATATACGAAATTACACTAATTTTAAATCCAATTTGTTGTTAGGATTCATGATTGAATCCAACGTATCCCTATTATTGGAATAATTAGAGTCATATATGTTTAATTTTTTGGTGCTCAAACAATAAGGTTTCCCTCAAAATATACTGATTGATTAGATATAATGATCATCCTATGTGGTTGATTGGGTCATGGTTGTTGTAATTTCAGAGACATGGAGGGACATACACCATCATAGATTCCCATTTGATCTAATACCTCATGAATTCATCCTATGTATCATGGTTATGGAATGTATCTAATTAATCATTTTTAGTTGATATAGAAATACATAATGAGGATTCCCTAATATAGGGGATGTAATATCTTCATAGTGATTAGGAATTATACATTAATACTCCCTGATATTTAAAATTGATAGGGTTATCATATCCTGAGTGGTCTTCTCAGTATAGTATCATTATATGAATGACATGTTTTAATTTCGTTCTTGACATTCCCGAGACCCTCATAGAACATGAATAATGACAAAAACATGATCTAGTTGGCTTGTTTAGAGGATGTCTCATAACCTGAATGAAATCTATGGAGACAATTACATGATCAAGGTTGACTTATAAGAATGAAATCACATGAACATGTAGGAAATTTCTGGAGGGTGCCACATAGTCTAGATGATTTTTCATATGACTTCATTAGATATGGATGACATGTTTGGAGGATGTCATTTGATCAAGGTTGAAAATTTCTGAGGACATCATAAGATACTAGATTACATGTCATGGTGTCATCTCGAGACATAGTTGTAATGTCCTTCTGTCACAGCACAAAATAGGTAACATGTAAAGACCCGTAAAATTCAAGGGAATTTTTTTTCTTAATTTTCAGTGGGATTTTACAAGAACGCACTTTATGAAGGCACCTAATTGCGAGTCTCGGTGTGGCCGGAATCAATTTACGAAGATTAGATCAGGTACGTTCAGTAGATGAACGAGCGGGTTTTCCTAACTTTTGAACTGGTGCTCGTTATCGAATTCTGAAGGCACCGATGGAAGCACAACGCCGGTATTTGCTTAAGAACACCTTTTCCGGAGTTGCGTTTTCTCGGGGGAGGTTATTAATTAATTGGATTAACTAAAGAATAAAATAAAATATTGTGAAACGGATTTTATTTTTATTCATAGTTGTGCTAACCTAGGCATGGTTGTTGGAGTGGGACCCACTGATATCCTGACTCTTAGGTAGGATATTATTGAGGTGGGTCCCACACGAGCCCCACCCCTTTATTACCTTTTTACCTCCCACGTCCATTTAATATGATAACTCACCTGCACCCCCCTCTTTAATGTCAAGTCAGTGCTCACGTTTAATAGGATTACTAAACGCCTCATTAATTGGTCAATGCTCATTAATTAAATCATGATCTGTTTTTGAATTTCAAAAACAGTTTCCATGAGAAATAAAAAAAAGGAAAAGCCTTATTTTATTATGTTGTTTCATTGTGCGAGGGGGATTTGAAGATGAGAGCCCAAGTATTGGAATATTCATCTTCCTCCCTGAAGAACGCGAAAAAAGCACCGTCACCGATGAAAAATGTCGGCCTCCAACGAAGGGCGATTAAGAACGCAAGTTCCTCGGAGATCGATGATGCGACGCTGTGTACTGTGACACCGATGATCCTTCTTCTGCGATTCCATCTTCTATGACGTCCCTTCCCCGCGACGAACCTTCATTCATCAAACACTTGAGGTGGGGGTTATTTTTTTTGTCGTGAATTTATCTGTTTCAATTCTTCGTCCTTATCCATGGGGCGCTTTATAACAACTTATCGGGAGGAGGTCGGACCGCACGAACACGACTGAATCTCCTGTCCCTTTTTGTTGTTGTGTTGTTGCGGTTCGAAAGAAGTCGGCGCGGTGCAACTGCACTGCACGAAATCCTGGGAAATGTGACGAAGATGTGTGGCGTCGTCGCGCCGCGCTGTTGAGGCCGAACGAACCCGCGACCGGATTCGGGCCGCAGCGAAGGGACATGGCACTGTCGCGCCGCACCGGAGAACCAAGAAGAAACCGTGGCCAGTGCAGGGCTGCGGCGGAGAGGCGCGGCGCCGTCGTGCCGCGCCGGTCGGACAAGGCCGCAAATAGAAGCCGAGGAGGTGCAAGGCTGGGCGGACGGAACCGCCAGCCGCCGGCACCTCGGAAGGGCAGACCCCGGTAGTCCTGCGGAAGCTGCTCCAGCCAGCCGGCTTTAAGGAAACCGGGGGTCATAACCCCCTTTCGACTGAAGGAGCAGCCCCCACCCCACACATGGGGGATGTGGCTCATCAATCAGGGGGCAGCGCGCCCCCCTGTCCTCTCAGCTCGGCGCTGGTCGCACTAGCCACGCGGCCACGCGAGCGCGCTAGGCCGGGCAGCACCCAGGCTGGCCCGGGCCACGCCCAGGCCGGGCCAGACCCAGACCCGGTTCTGGCCGACCCAGGGGGCTGGGCCTGGTCGGACGAGGCCCAAAACCCCCATTTTCAGACCAATCCTGGTCTTTTGCCCATAACATGGGCTACAGACTTCCAATGGATACACCGTTAGTTGTGATATGATCCTTGGATCGAGATGGTCGTTTTGGTATATTACACTCAAGGTTTCGGAGAAATTTTTTTATGGACGGGTTGGTTCAAACACGAAACTAACTGGGCCATCGGAAAGGAAACGCTTATAACTTGAGCTCCAGACATCCGATTGACATGCCGTCGACTTTGTTGGATTTTTCATAGTGAGACGGATCTTTGGGCTTACTCCACTCAAGGTTTGGACACAATTGGAATTCGGTCGGGTTGGTTTTGATTTAAAATCCAACCAGGCCCCTGGAACGAAAAATCCAATAACTCTCAGACCGGGCGTCCGATTGACGCGCCGTCTGTCACGTTGAGTTCCTCTTGTCGAGATAGAACTTTTAGATACATCAACTCTGGACTACGTCTCAGTTAATCTATCGACCCCCTTGGATCGTGGAGCGGCCCCACCCGGAATGAGCATGCTGTGATCGGGAACCCTAGAGCTGGCTGCGACTATGACTGTGGCGACTACACTGAAATCCTATGTGGGTTCGACAGCGATGAAGACTGTACTAAAATACTATGTGGGTTTGACAGAGACGAATACTACACTGAAATCCTATGTGGGTTCGGCAGTGATGAAGACCGTACTGAAGTCCTATGTGGGTTCTACGGAGATAAAGACTGCACTGAAATCTTATGTTGGTTCGGCAACGATGAAGACCGTACTGAAATCCAATGTGGGTTCAACAGAGATGAAGACTGAACTGAAATCCTATGTGGGTTCAGTAGTGATGAAGACCATACTGAAATCCTATGTGGGTTCGACGGAGTTGAAGACTGCACTGAAATCCTATGTGGGTTCGGCAGCGAAGAAGACCGTACTGAAATCCTATGTGGGTTCGACGACAATGACTACTGTTCTTGTATTCTACATGGTTCTGGTAGTGTCTGACTCTGTTCTTGCTATACTATATGGGTCTGGAAGAGTAGCTGGTTTAGTATCTTATTTGGGTCCCATCATAGATGAATCTGTGGCTATATCTTATCATCTCTATCACCAAAGAAGTATACCTGTGTGAGCTGAGTCTTGAATTTCAATCATTATCTTCGATATGATTGACTAGGTTTTATATGAGGATTGTGTTGTGTTATCTTGTGTGCACATGATTGAACTTGGGCTCGGATGATGGAGATGAACTGGAATTGATGACTTAGGTATATGAATGAGCATATACCTAAGTAGTGTTGGTTGTTACTTCATGATTTTGTTTTCCTTTTGTGGATTATCCTTTGTGGATTCTGGGAGACCTTCGAGGGTATAGGGGTCCCTACATAGTAGCATATAATCACCCCTAAACGAGTTATGCCCGCACTACGTTGTGTTGGATGCAGACGACAGAAAGCGCTGAACGTGGTAGAGGCTAGTGGAGCAGTCGGTACCTAGAGGTGGACCACTGGGCGGGACGTACACGGAGCGGACGGTTGGACCTGAGGAGCTAAGGTGGCTATCTGTACCCACCCTTCAGGTGGGACTACCAGTGGATGGCTTGACGTTGCTGCATTACTTTCAGTTGTTGTAATTTCTTTCCATTTGTACATTACTTTCAGTTTGGGTTTATATTCTGGCCCATTTACTTTTCCGCATTAATTTTGTACCCATTTTAACTTAGTGTTTACTTCTGCTTTCTTACATAGTGGTTCTTGTTTACTTTATAAAGGCAATTCCTTCCCCTTTTGTCGGGATTTACACCTTGGTGCTAGTCGCCAGCCCCTGGCCTATGGAAGACAAGAATGTGGTAGTCATGACACGGGTCCCAAGGACAGGTCCTGACAAATTGGTATCATAGGAGTTCGGTTCTACCGCAGAACTCAGGACTCTGATCTTTCTTCTATATGAACCAACAGTGTTAAGGGTATTGAGTATGGTTATTAGTCTAGGGAGTCCAGTGTTGGTGCGGAGGCCGATGTATCCGTACACCAGGACCCTAACTTCTGATTTCCGACTCAATGCATGAAAACATTGATTGCATGTGTGTTTCAAAAGTTTTCTTTGTGATTACTTTGTGTCAGCTCACTAGGTATACTGTTTGACCATGGCGCACCTGTTTCTTTTCATGATGGCCCCACGATGGCAGCCAGCTAGGGTTCCGAGCGTTGTGCGAGATGATAGCCCACCGAGCGATGAGGCCTCGGTGTAGGTCCCTTTGACAGCGGAGGCACCGATGGAACCTCTACCCGCTGATCCACCGATTCTACCAGCCCCAGCCACTGATAGTGCACGTCACCTTAGTGCGCTGCACGAGTTTCAGTGTCATAGACCACCCAGGTTCCGCGGGGGGATGGAACCTCAGGCAGCCTAGTATTGGATGGATGCGGTTGTTCATGTTTTTAGGTTAGTGGGGACACCGACTGACCTCATGGGGATCCTCGCAGCGAGCCTCCTACACGCGGCAACAAGCAGATGGTGGAGCATGATGCTCTAGGTGCACGACGAGGCGTCTCTCCTCTGGACGGACTTCGAGAGCCTCTTCCACTCAGAGTTCGTCCCAGCTACCCTATTTGCAGTTCACATCCAGGAGCTTCAACAGCTATGGCCGGGCAGCATGACGGTCACCCAGTACTCGATGAGATTTACCGATATCTCACGCTATTCAACGGAAATGGTACGAGACCCATTCTTCCGTGCCCAGACATTCGACCAGGGACTGAGGCATGAGATCAGGTCATCTATGATCTCCACCAGCATTCCGACACAGGCAGGAGTACTGGAGCGAGCTCTTCTCGTAGAGAGTTTTCTTTCCGAGCATACACAAGCAGCGAGACCTACCGTAGGGAAGCACGTAGCAGAGTAATCTACAACGAGCAGTCCACAGATGTCACAGGGGTCCAGGCGGACCGGACCATCAGGAAAACAACCTCAAGACACTAGCTCAGAGGTGCGGGGAATAGGGTGTAGAGCCATCCTTCCAAGGAGAAGACAGTGCTATGCATGTGGCGGGTAGGGCCACATGGCTCGTGACTGCCTGACCCGCCGTGCAGAGGAGCAGCAGACGGTTGAGGGGCCACCCAGGCAGAGGCAGAGGGTTGACCGTGGTGGTCCACCGAGAGTAGGCGGATGAGGCAGGGGAGCTGGCCGAGCAGCAGGCGGTGGGAGACGCTTTAAGGCTTTACCACCACCACCACCAGGAGGTCCACCCTGGCCACAAGGAGCTGGCAGGAAGAGACAGGCTCAGCTTTAGGCAGCAGAGGCCTACGACCACGGTGCGACAGAGATGATTCGAGGTATGATCTGCGTCTACTCCACCCTTGCTACAATTCTTATAGACAAAGGATCGAGTCATTCCTTTATTTCCACTACCCCTGTTCGGAGCTCGGAGATTCCAACGGAGCCGTTGGCTCGATCCTTACGGCTAGAGACTCCTACGGGAGCAGACTAGACGATTACGAACTAGTGTCGGAAGTGCAAGCTTACTCTAGGAGGCGAGAGCTTCGGCTGAGATCTTATTGTAGCGGTGTCGAGGCCTTACGATGTCATATTGGGCATGGATTGGTTATCTACAGTCCATGCTCAGATTGACTGTATTAGGCACATGGTGCGGTGTATATGCTCTGATGGGAGTAGGTTCAGCTTCACCGGTGATAAGGGAGCCTTTGCAGCACATGATGGACTCTTGTAGAGGAGAGGAAAACCCATCACTCATCAGTTGGCTAGCCTCATCCTAGGAGCAGTTAATGTGCAGAGTCCTAGTTTTCCTGTAGTGGTGGATCAGTATGTGGACGTTTTCCCTGAAGATGTTCCAGGACTACCTCCTCGCAGAGAGGTAGAATTTTATATTGACATGAACCCTGAGACATTCCCGATATCCACTCCAGCATATCGGATGGCCCCTACTGAGCTTCAAGAGCTACAGGTACAGTTGGAGGACTTGCAGAGAAAGGGATTCATCTGACCTAGTGTTTCACCCCGGGCTTCCCCAATATTGTTCGCCAAGAAGGCGGACGAGAGCTTGCGACATTGTGTCGACTATCGTCTCCTGAACCAGGTGACCGTGAGGAACAAGTATCCACTACCGAGGATTGAAGACCTCTTCGATCTGCTCAAGGGAGCACGGTGGTTCTCAAAGATAGACCTTAGATCAGGCTATCCTCAGCTCAGAGTTCAAGACAAGGATGTGCAAAATACTGCCTTCAGATGTCGGTATGGCCACTATGAGTTATTGGTTATTCCTTTCGGCGTAACCAACGCTCCATCTGTGTTCATGAGTCTCATGAACGGGATATTTCAGCCATACCTCGATCGATTTGTCATGGTCTACGTCGAAAACATATTGTTATATTCGACCATTGAGGAAGAGCACGCCTACCACTTGCGGGTTGTACTAGACACACTCCGAGAGCACAAGCTTTTTGGAAAGATCTCGAAGTGTCAGTTATGGTTATGTGAGGTCCACTTCTTGGGACACGTCATCTATGAGGCGGGAGTTGTGGTGGATCCTGCAAAGATCGAGGTAGTGCTAGCTTGGGAGCCACCCAGGAGCGTGACAGAGGTGTGGAGTTTCTTGGGTCTAGCTAGGGACTACCGAAGATTTGTGCCAGACTTCTCCAGAGTTGTGGCACCACTCTCAACATTGAAAAAGAAGGGGAAACCCTTCGTGTGGTCAGACAGATGTCAATAGAGCTTCCAGGAGCTGAGACAGAGATTGACCGGCATGCCTATCTTTAGGCTACCAGAGGAGGGAGTAGGGTACGTAGTCTACTGCAATGCATCAGGGACCATACATGGGTGTGTCCTGATGTAGGAGTGGGCAGTGATCACCTATGGATCATGTCAGTTGAGGAAGCATGAGCAGAACTACACTACCCATGACCTGGAGTTAGCATCAGTGGTCTTTGCTCTAAAGATGTGGCGACACTATCTGATGGGAGAGCACTTTACAGTATACTCTGACCACCAGAGTCCTAGGTACATCTTCTCGTAGGAGGACCTGAATCTGAGACAGTGGTGATTGCTCGAGTTCCTCCTGGACTACGACTTTGAGAGAGTATATACTCCTGGGATGGGGAAGGTAGTAGCCGATGCTCTCAGAAGGTGGACGGTCATCCATCTACTCGGGGAGGCGATGGAGCAGCTAGCCGCTTTGCAGATATCCTTCATGGATAGAGATGGAGCAGCCTTTCTTTTTTCACTCACAGTTACTCTTCCACTACTGCAGTGGGTTAGAGAGGCACAACGTGGGGACACTGACTGTGAGACGTGGCGTGCGCAGATATCCTCAGGATAGGAACCTGATGGATTCTCTGTAGGAGGAGAGCATGATGTCCTTTTTAGAGGACGTTCCATGGTACCAGCTTCTCTGTGGGAGGAGGTGCTGAGAGAGTTTCACAATTCCCCTTTGGCGGTATATCCTGGAGTGGCGATGATGTACTAGGATTTCAGACGACAGCACTGTTGGCCTGGTATGAAGAAGGTTGTGGCAGAGTTCCTTTCTCGATGCCTCACCTGCCAGAAGGTGAAGGCAGAGCACCAGGTACCAGAAGGCTTGTTACAACCATTGGAGGTCCTGGAGTGGAAGTGGGATGGGATATCTATGGATTTCAAAGCTGGACTTCCACGTACTTCCAGAGGTCACGACTCCATTTGGGTGATTGTCGACCGACTCACCAAGTCAGCCCACTCTTTACCCATCAGATAGTAGGGCCTAGTAGAGATCTTGGGACGTCTCTACATTCAGGATATTGTACGGCTTCATGGTGTGCCATCATCTATCGTCTACGATCGAGATGCTCAGTTTACTTACCGGCTTTGGAAGGGGTTGTAGGAGGCATTCGGGACGCAGCTACATCTGAGCACCGCCTTTCATCCTCAGACGGATGGTCAGACAGAGAGGACCATTCAGACTCTCAAGGACATGCTCTGAGCATGTTTCCTCGACTTTGGTCACATCTCAGAGGACCATATACCTTTGGTGGAGTTTGCGTACAACAACAACTACCACTCCACCATCGGGATGGCAGCATACGAGGCATTGTACGGCCGGCCTTGCAGATCACCTCTGTGATGGACAGACCCTGGGGAGTCAGCACTTGTGGGACCAGAGATGGTCCAAGCCACGACAGAGAAGGTCCAGGTCATCTAGGAGTTGATGAGGATAGCTCAGAGCCGGCAGAAGTCTTATGCTGATAAGAGGCGGAGGCCACTGTAGTTTGAGGATGGAGACCACATCTTCTTGCGGTTCTCACCTCGACGTGGATTACAGAGATTTGGCTGAGGTGAAAAGTTATGTCCACGCTTCATCGGAGCGTTCGAGGCCCTCAGCAGGGTAGGCGAGGTGGCCTATTTCCTGGCTCTACCAACTCAGTTGCACTAGGTTCATGATGTCTTCCACGTATCCCAACTGGGGAGATACGTGCATGACCCGATACATATCATCGACCATGGGGAGTTGGACATTGACGAGGGGGTGAGTTTTGCAGAGTTCCCCATGGAGATCGAGGATTGATAGAAGCGGGACCTACATGGATAGTTGATACCTCTAGTGCGCATCAGATGGCAGCACAGGAGCCTCCAGGAGAGCACTTGGGAACGGGAGGCTCAGATACATGCTCAGTACCCTCAATTTTTCCCCTAGTTTATGATGTATCTTTACGGGGACGTAAAGCCCTGAGGTGAGTGTAATGTAAAGACCCATAAAATTGAAGGGAATTTTTTTTCTTAATTTTATTTGGGATTTCAAAAGAACACAGTTTCTGACGGCACCTGATTCCGAGGCCCGGTGTGGCCAGAATCAATTTTTTAAGTTTAGCCCAGGTACGTTCAGTAGACGAACAAGCGATTTTTCCAAACTTTTGAACCGGTGCTCGTTATCGAATTCCGAGGGAACCAATGGAATCACAGTGCCGTTAATTTCTTAAGAACACCTTTTCCAGAGTTGCATTTACTCGAGTGAGGTTATTAATTCGTTGGGTTAACTAAACAATAAAATAAAATATTGTGCAACATATTTTATTTTTATTCTTAGTAGTGCTAAACTAGGCATGGTGGTTGGAGTATGACCCACAGATATCCTAATTCCTAGGTACGATATTAGTGAGGTGTGTCCCACACGAGCCCCACCCCTTTATTACCTTTTTACCTCCCATGTGTATTTAATATGGTAACTCACCCACACCCCCCTCTTTAATGTCAAGTCAATGCTCGCGTATAATAGGATTACTAAATGCCTCATTAATTGGTCAACGATCATTAATTAAATCATGATCTGTTTTTTAATTTCAAAAAGAGTTTGCATGAGAAATAATATAAGGCAATGTCTTATTTTATTATGTTATTTCCTGGTGCGAGGAGGATTTGAAGAGGAGAGCCCATGTATTGGAATTATCATATTCCTCCTTCAAGAACACGAAGAATGCATCATCGCCGACGAAGAAAGATGGCCTCTGATGAAGGGCGACGAAGAATTCAAGTTCCTTGGAGATCGAGGACGTGATGCCGTGTACCGCGACGCCGACGATCTTTCTTCCGCGACGTCGTCTTCCACGACGTCCCTTCCCCACAACGAACCTTCATTAATCAAATGCTTGAGGTAGCGGTTATTTGTTTTTGTCGTGAATTTATCCTTTGCCGTTCTTCGTCCTTATCCTTGGACCGATTGATATCAACTTATCGGGAGGAGGTCGGACCGCACGAACATGGCCGACTCTCCTCCCCCTTTTTTTGTTGTGTTATTATTGTTCGAAAGAAGGCGGCGTTGTGCAACGGCACCGCGCAGAATCCTGGGAAATGGGATAAAGATGTGCGGCGCCATCGTGTAGCGTCGTTGAGGCCGAACGAACCCACAACCGGAGTCGGGTTGCAGCGACGGGATGCGACGCCATTGTGCGGCGCCGGAGAACCACGAAGATACCGTGACTGGTGTGGGGCCGTGGCAGAGGGTCGCGATGCCGTCACGCCGCACCGGCCAGACAAGGGTGCAGCTTGAAGCCGCAGCGGTAAAAGGCCGAGCGGCCAGAACCACCGGCCGCCGACACCTCGGAAGGGCGGGACCGCGGTGGTCCAGCAGCAGCAGCTCCGGCCGGCCGGACCGGGCTGACCAGATTCTCGGAAACCAGGGGTCTTAAACCCCGGCTGGCCGAAGGAGACCCCCCCCCCCACGTTGGGGCCACAACTCATCAATCAGGGGGGCATCCCCCCCCCCCCCCCTGTCCGCTCAGCTCGGCGCTGGCCAAGCAGTCCACGCGGCCGCGCGAGTGCGCCAGGAGGGGTCGGGCCATGCCCTAATGGGTGGGGGGACCCTTACCTGGTTCGGGTCGACCCGGGGCGGGCCGACCCGGGGGGTGAGGGTTGGGCCGGGTCAGACCGGGCCCATACCCCCCATTTTCAGACCACTCCCAGTCTTTTCCCCATAAGTTGGGCTATGGACCTCCGATCAATGCACCGTCAGTTGCGATTCGATCCTTGGATCAGGAAGGTCATTTAATTATTTTACACTCAGGTTTTTGGAGAAATTTGGGTATGTCCGGGTTGGTTCGAACATGAAACCAACCAGGCCCTCGGAGCGGAAACACTTATAACATGAGCTCCGGGCGTCCGATTGACGTGCCGTCGACTTTATTGGATTCCTCTTAGTGAGACGGATCTTATGGATTACTACGATTGAGGTTTGGACACAGTGGTAGTGTAGTTGGGTTGGTTTTGAATTAAAAACCAACCGGCCCCCTGGAACGAAAAATCCAATAACTCTCAGACCAAGCGTTCAATTGACGCACCGTCTGTCACGTTGAGTTCCTCTTGTCATGATGAAACATTGAGATACATAAACTCCAGAATACGTGTCAGTTGATGTATTGACCCCCTTTTCTCATGGAGCGGACCCTCTCGGAACGAGCATGCTGTGTACTGGAACCCTAGAGCTTGTTGCAACTACGACTGTGGTGACTGCATTGAAATCCTATGTGGGTTCGGCAGTGATGAAGACTTTACTGAAATCCTATGTGGATTCAACGAAGATGAAGACTGCACTGAAATCCTATGTGGGTTCGATAGAGATGGAGACCGTAATGAAATCCTATGTGGGTTTGACAGAGATGAAGATTGCACTGAAATCCTATGTGGGTTTGGAAGTGATGAAGACCGTACAGAAATCCTATGTGGGTTCGACGGAGATGAAGACTGCACTGGAATCCTATGTCAGTTCAGCAGCAATGAAGACCATACTGAAATCCTATGTGGCTTCGACGAAGATGAAGACTGTACTGAAATCCTATGTCGGTTCGGCAGCGATGAAGACCGTACTGAAATCCTATGTGGGTTTGAAGACAATGACTAATGTTCTTGTATTCTACGTGGGTCTGGTAGTTTCTGACTCTGTTCTTGCTATCCTATGTGGGTCTGGCAGAGTAGCTGGTTTAATATCCTACATGGGTCCTAACTTAGATGAATCAGTGGCTATATCTGATCATCTCTATCACCGAAGAAGTATACCTATGTGAGATGAGTCTTGACTTTTAATCATTATCTTCGATATGATTGACTGGCTTTCCTATGTGGATTGTGTTGTGTTATCCTGTGTGGACATGATAAAACATGGGCTCAGATGCTGGAGCCGAACTGGAATTGATGACATAGGAATATGAATGGGAATATTCCTAAGTAGTGTTGGTTGTTACTTCGTGATTGTATCTTCCATTTGTGGATTATCCTTTTTGGATTCTGGGAGACCTTCAGGGGTCTCGAGGTCCCTACTGAGTAGCGTATACTCACCCCTGCATGGTCTATCACCACACTACATTGCATTGGATCCAGACAACAGACAATGCTGATCATGGTAGAGGCTATTGGAGTAGTCGGTACCTAGAGGTGGACCACTGGGCGGGATGTACACAGAGCGGACGGCTGGACCCGAGGAGCTGAGGTGGATATTTTTACTCACCCTTCAGGTGGGACTACTAGTGTATGGCTCGATGTTGCTGCTTTACTTTCAGTTTCTATACTTTCTTTCCAGTTGTACTTTACATTCAGTTTGGGTTTGTATTCTGTCCCATTTACTTTCCACACTTCTTTTGTAACCTGTTTTACTTATTTTTTACTTCTGCATGCTTACACTTTGGTGTTTGTTTACTTTATAAAGGCTATGCCTTCCCCTTTTGTCAGTATTTACGCCTTGGTGCTAGTCGCCAGCCCCTGGCCTATGAAAGGCGGGTTTGGGGTAGTCACGACACGGGTCCTGAGGACGGGTCATGACATAACATATCTATAAAAAATCAATATATATCTCTAGCAATCATATTGGACTAAAAAAGTCATGGGGGGTTTGCCTAGAGGTCATCATGTGATATTTACAGACATTGCCAAGGGAAATTTCCTGATAAAAATTATATATCAGGGGAATATCATTTGATATATGTGACATGTATGTGTTCTTATTGGATCTAGATTACTTCATATAAGTGAATGAGTATCATATATTATGTTCCTCACATATGTTTCATTTAAATTTGGTTTGGTTCCATCCTTTGTTTCTTACATGGCTGAGGTTTGTCATATGTCAACTTATTTTAGTACTTATGTGACCATATTAACATGAGGTGAGTCCATATCATGATCTGATTAACATTCCATTTGTCCTTCACATGATCTCATGTGATCATAAAATGTGTTAATTATTTCCTTTTGATCCCTCGGGTTGTTCCTCAGATTTTACCTGTTTGAAAACCATTGCAATCATGTGATTTTTCGCTGTGAGCGGTATGTTCATTTTATTTTGTGTGAAAATGATCATGGATAAATTTTTTGTTGGTGGGGTAGGGTTTTATATAAAATTCCATACTATTTATACACCTCCTTACGTAATTTTTACCTCATAGATTTGAGTCATATTATGTTGAGGTACTTTTTTTAACACAGTTCACATGATCTGACCTTGGGTTATTCATAGAAACACACATTGAAATTGTCCACAATAATGCTTCACCAATTCAATTTCTTTTGTAACCAATATGATCAATGAGAATTCTCATGAACATGTGGAAATTTCAAGGATCATCCCTATGTTCTAAATGTTACTTCTATGGGTATTATAGATATTTGAATTCCAGTAGGAAGGATCTCACGTGATTGAAGACAACATTATGGGATCCATCACAACATTTTTAGCATATCATGGGTGAATATATAGGATAAATATAGATAACTTGTGTAATGAAACCCTTTACTGGTAAGGCCAGTTTATCTCCCTTTTTATGAATCCTTCTTATTATCCCTTTTTTATTTCTTTATTTATTTTAAAATGGGGGGTATTATTGAAAATCAATCTGAGTTTTCTTGAATACAATCACCCTCCTTGTCATTGATTCATCATGTGACTAATAATGGGCATCATTATTATGTGTAGTCACTTTCATTGACAAACCATATTTTTTATATGATGTTGATGGGATAGGGAATAATTAAATGGACATGGTAAAGACCCTTTGCATGATGAAGGTGACATGTTAATGGGATAATTCATGGCACAATGGAATATTACCATGTCCTTACAGTGTCTTCTGAACAATGTAATGATATCTCGTGAATATCCAATATCCCAAAGGGAGTTTTACTTTTTAAAGTATATATAATTGATTTTAAAAGGTTTTTTTTATGGTTTTTAGGAACCTACTTATTAAAAAGTCACTTGACTCAAAGGAACTCCTCTTGTAGTCGAAACCTTATCAATGAGTTTCTTGGAAGCCTTCTTATGTTCGATAAGGATTTCCGAAGGGGCTCCATGTGATCAAATGTATTTCATGTGCCATACATGTCCTATTCACATGAGTTTCCTATGGTCATGGGATTGAATATGTAAAACCCCATGTTTTTCTAAAAAAAATTGAAATTCATGGAAATTTTGTTTCAAGTAGATATTTATAACTACCCATTAAAAATAATTTTTCCACTTTTATGATTGGAATTTTAAGAAACTGTCCTCTACAGTTCTGTTAAGTAAGTTATTTGGAGTCTGATGACAAAAACATGTTTTTTTGAATAGTAACATACCATTATGATTTGTAATATAACCCTATTCGATAGTGAATTTTATTATTACTCTATTTTCTTATGGCATTAAAATAATATTATATGGGATATATTTTCATCGTGATATCGAAGTAGTTATATAATTAGAGTTCTTAATTTTTGAATTAATTTTGATTTTATTTCAAAATTAAATTAATAATATTTAGAAAATTATTTCCAAAAAATTGAAATAATTTTTGAATTTTACACATCGATAAATGGTTATGGTATATTTTCGATATTTTTTTGATTTTTTTGAATTTTCGACGAATAGTGAAATATGATAAAATACGATATAATCAATTTATTAGTAAAATACACAATTTATGACATAATAAGTGATTCAAGGCCACTTAGTTCGAACTCACATGACATTCTTACTATTTGAGGTCAGATGAACTAAGACTATTCATAATCATGGTAAAATATATTATAATAATGATTAAAATAATGTAATATACCTCTTATCCTCCACTATAAATACAACCCTCACTGCCTCTTAATACCACACCTCTCAAGCCTTGAGCGAGGCCTAAGTTCAGCCAAATACTCTTCCAAATGCTCTTCCCCACATCCTAGAGCTGTTGGTCTCACCAAAAGTCCCAAACCAAATCCCTTCAGAAGGATCATAAGGAGAAAAGATCAAGAGATAAACATACTCTTTTTTTGTTCCTTTTGATTAATTTTTTATTATTCTCTTCCATTACCATTGGATTATGTCAGGATATTTAATTCTAAATCCCCCCTTACTATCTTTATTATGTAATAGTGATGAGATATCCCCTTTATCTCATCAAACTATTTTTATGAAATTCTAAGAGACGTCGTTAGGCTGCCGAATTTTCGTGATAAATTTCTCATGTTTTCTTTTATTTCAAGATTACATTATTTTATTCTTATTTCCTCATATCCTCTTAACCAAGTTACATTAATTCTATAGAATCATGTATATTATGGATGATCTCAGTTTTATGAAATATTTACGATCATTCTTCTACTCCTCTTCAACTTGTTCAAGGAATTGAAAACATTGTCCATGATTTGTCGAATTACCAGCATCATGGATGATGTGATTTCATTTTTCATTAAATCCTTCATGTCTAGTCATGAAACCATTATTATAGTTTAACCAAGTTATAATATATGTATATTGTCTCATCCATGGTTCTGGAATCATTTTTTACCCATGGTTTTAATTTGTTAAACAAAATGAGGTTGTTATTATCAAAGAACCACTAAAATGATCTAAAAAAACATCATTAATGTTTTAAATTATGAATAATCCTAATATAAAAAATCAAAATGATAAATGGTATAATTTATGTTACTTGAAATTTTTAAATAATAATTAATTTTCGTTCTGGAGTTTCACTCTCAATCGACAAAAACATCCATCATGAACCAATCTTGGTAATCATGTAAAGAACTCACACAAAAACAATGCAAGGAGTAAAATACTAACAATTGAAGGGTGAAATGATGTCATGAAATGATCATATAAGATGCTATGAACATGAAAATGTTTCTATGAAATACTAATATCACCCTTTTATCCATTATATAGTATGTTTAAACATGTTTGATGTAAGACAATTCTAAGTTAAGGGAACTATTAACCCGATTTTCAATCTTTTGGTTAACCTTCAACTTCATTGTGGTATTAAAATCGATTCTGTGATTGGTTAAGATTATATTATGTTGAATTATGTATATTTAAATTTAATATGTTATTTAATCAACTTTATTAAGCCTCTCTTTAATTGTATAATATTTATAAGGGGATTTCATTTTAAATTCCTGTTTTGAAAATCTATTTTAAAAAATTCAAAAGAAATGTTTTTAGGAAATTATTTGTGTTATATGATTATGTTATGGTTCTTGGGAATTTTTTATGATTAAGTGTGGGACCTATATCTCCCTCCAATTAATTGGGTATGTTTAGGTTTGAGGTTGGTCGTATGGTTACTCCATGTGTAACTCTGATGGATACACAAATTGTAAGGTTTCCGTGAGGGTTACAAATTATAAGGTAGCCGAGAGGGTTACAAGACTATGTATGTAATATACCATGATACCTTTATCGTTCTACTTATGTTATTATTTATTTTTAAATATCATGTTTTACAATGTATGTATATATACATTTGTGATAAGTATGTCTTATAAAAATGATTTCATACATTACAAGTATTCATGGACTAATGTTTTCTATACTTAATTTTATATCCCTTACTGCATTTTTGTGCTCATACAAAGTTTAAAATGATTATTCATAGGTTATTGGATGCATAAGAAAAATAAGGAATCCATGTCAAATGTTAAAGAATTGTCACGTAATCATGTTCTATGTTTTAGTGTTCATAATTTTGAAAAAAATGCAAAGTGTTTTCATGGTATCCACTCTCAAACAATGTGTAATGGTATTAATATATTATATCCCAATTCTATAAATCAATAATCTTGAAAAGAAACTAAATGTAAAAGGAAATGTTTTCTTGAATAAATTCATGAATATTCATGTAATAAGGTTGGGATTTTATAGTTGGTATGAGGGGATGGTTTTGGTAACTTTAGGGGTTAGGATGATGTTAAAAGAATATCATAAATGGTTTTTACTCTATGTTTAATATGAAATGTTTTACCATTTAAAGATTACCATGTTGCTTCATATAAGATATGTTTGTTCAGAATGGATGTATGAAGAAGGAATAGGGATGCTGAATAGGAGAGACACCGACAAAATAAAATCCTTCCAGATCAACAGCCTGGAATGATAGGGATTAGAACAAAGTAGTTTTTGATAGTAATGGCTCATCTCACACAAGAACTAAATAAGTGTGGCATCCATGCATGAGAAAAATATAGTTACCATAATCGAACATGATATTAGTGGATCATTTTATGAGACAAAACCCTCTTTATTTATTTGGATTTTCTGACTCAGTAGCAGTTGAAGGATGGATCAAATCCCTTGAAAAGATATTCGATGTTATGGGATGTTCAGAAAATCAAAAGGTAAGTCTTTAATTTTATTGTTTTGAAGGTTAAGCTGATCAATGGTGGTCAATGGTAAAGAATATTAGGGGTAGAGAGGATTTTAATGCCATAGAGTGGATGAATTTAGAAGTATTTTGCTATGAAAATATTTTACTAAGGTGGTGAGACATTAGATGGAGGAGAAATTACTTGAATTGAAAAAAAGGAGGAGGATTCAGTGGCTGTGTATGAAGCAAACTACACCCGACTAGTGAGGTATGCTCCAAATCTTATTCTGGATCTTGATAGAAAAATCAAACGCTTTTAATTAATACTGAAGCCAATGTATCAAAGGGTGTTGGACTCCTATGAATTCAAAAGTTATGAGAAACTTGTCTGATGTGTAGAGAGGGTAGAGATGTAGTTTTCTGATGATCTTGTGCATTTTAGAAATGAGTAGAAGAAGATGTATAGATGGAAAGTGATGGGTAATAATCAACCAATGCAATATGAAGGAAAGAAAATAAAATTTCTTGTTTTTCAAAAGTGTTTCATGAAACACCCTGGGGAATGTGTTAGAAAAACTACGAAGTGTTTTAAGTGTGGTAACTTTGGACATATGGCCCATGATTGTAATGAAAATGATCTAAAGATTCATCCTGATAAGAAAACTGTAATGTGTTTTAAATGTGGTGAGATGGGTCATTATGAAAATGCCTATGCAAAGAGGGATCCAAATTATGTAACGAAGGTTGACTGCAAGAAGAAAGTTTTAGTGAGATCCTTTGCGACTATATCAGAAGATGTCAGTCCATCCAATGATTTTGTATCGGGTACTTTGTTTGTTCACTCATATATTTATACTGTTTTGTTTGATATGGGGTCCACACATTACATCATCTCTGATAATGTTTCTAGTAAATTGGAATTTTCACCTCAAAAAATGAGACACGAACTTATTTTCAAAACACTGGGAGGAAATATTATAGTAAAGAGGAATTATAAGAATATTTCTATTATGGTGTGTGGAGAGACATTACCTGCAAACCTTGTTCTTTTACCCTTAGTCAAGTGTGATGTTATTCTGGGAATGGATTGGCCATCTATTTATCCTGAAAAGATTGACTATAGAGCTAATGAAGTTGTTTTTTTAGAAATATTTTCTGTTTTTATACAAGAGTGATCCCATACAATTGATAACATATCATGAATCTGAGAAACTATTTAAGGATGGAAATGAAAGTTATCTTCATCATATTACTAAAAATAAGGGAACTATTTAGTGTAATGATGTGCCGGTGTTAAATCAATAACTATATATTTTTAGTGATGAGTAACCCAGTTTCATACTAGTTCACGAAGTCAAATTCACAATTGAATTAGTTCCTCATGATAATATAGTTTCAAAACCTCCATATCTTATGGCACAAATATAACTTCATGAATTGAAAAAATAGTTGCAGGAATTTCTTTATAAATGCTTCATTCATCCTAGTACTTCACCATGGGGAGACTCTATATTATTTGTTAAAACAATATGGTTCCATGAGACTTTCCATTGATTATAGTGCATCAAATAACATCACTATTAAAAACAAGTACCTTTTTCCTCATATCAGTGACTTGTTTGATCAGTTCCAGGGAGCTCAGTACTTTCCAAGATAGAATTGAGATCCAGATACCATTAGCTCGTAGTGAAGGATGATTCTATCCCAAAAACAACCTTTCGTTCTAGATATTGGAGTTATGAATTTGTTTTATGCCATTTGGGTTAACTAATGCACATGTTGTATAAATGTATCTTATGAATATTGTATTTCATGAGTTCTTGGATACATTTTTGTTTGTATTTATTGATGAAATTATTTTATTTTCTAAAAATATTTAAGGGCATAAAAAACATATAAGGGTTGTTTTTAAAACACTAAATGAAAATAAACTGTAAGGAAAATTCAGCAAGTGTGATTTTTGGATGCAAAAGATTTCTTTTCAGGGTAACATTATAATTTAGGATGGAATAACAGTCGATGCTTCCAAAACAAAAGTAGTTGATGAATTTACAAGAAACTCATATATTATAATGATTTGTAGTTTTATGGGGTTAACAGGTTATTACCAATAGTTTGTTAATAGCATTTCATGGTTATCTAGCATGATATATAAGTTAACACAGAAAAGGGTTAATTTTTTTTGGACAAATGCATGTTATGTTTTCATTCAAGAACTGATGAAGAGATTGGTGAATGCTCTAGTTTTGTCCTTACCATCCCAGAATGGTGAGTTTTTCATCTACAATGATGATTATTTGAAGGGACTCAGTTGGTTTTTGATGCATAATGACTAGATAATGGCCTATGCTTAGATAAAAATTAAACCTCATGAGCTAATTTATCCCACACATGATTTGGAATTGACATCTACATATTTTTATTTTAAAATTTGAGGCATCATTTATACGGATCGAAATTTCAAATATATACTGACCATACAAGTCTAAAGTATATATACACTCATAAGGGATTAAACTTGAGGTGGAAAATATGGATTGAACTCATAAAGGATTTTGATAGCATGATCAATTACCATCCTATAAAAGAAAACAAAGTGACAGATGTCTTTAGTCCGAAACATCAAGAATCATTACCCATGTTACATTGGGAACATGATCCCTTGCATAATTGTTTGATGAATTTTGGTTTAGAAGTTGTTGGTGCAGGGAATACCTCTGTTTTGTTTCATGTTTTAGTGAAAACAAAGTTTTCAGATTGAATTAAGTGAGTGTCAAAGGAAGACTATGAGCTACAGAAAAAGGTATAATTGGTCAAAATGGGTAAGTTGACAGAAGTTTACCTTGATAAAGATTGTGTTTTAAAATTATAAAAAAGGTTGTGCATACCTATTGATTCTCATTTGAATATAGATTTATTGAGTGAGGCTCATAGATCTCCATTTTTTGTTCATCCTGGTAGTAATAAGATGTATAGATATCGTTGGGAGTATTATTGGTGGGATGGAATGAAAAGACATACTACTGATTTTACCATGAAATGTCGGACATGTGAAATTGTTATAGTAGAGAGGAAGTAACAAAAGGGGATGCTTCAAACCTTACCTATGATAGAGTGGAAATGGGAGAATTTATCCCTGGAATTGGTGGCGGGACTACCTAAGACATCTCCAGGTAACAATGCAATTTGGGTTATTGTGGATCGGCTAATAAAATCTGCACATTTTTTCTATTCGAGATACAATGTCATTGAATTGACTTTATCGACTGTACCTCAATGAGATTGCCATGTTACATGGAGTTCCTCTGTCAATTTTATTTAATTGGAATCCTAGGATCACTTCTAACATTTTTAAGGGACTTAATAAGTCATTGGGAACAAAATTAAATTTAAATACGAAATTTAATCCTCAATCAGATTGGAATTTCAAATGAATGAATAAAACTTTGGAGGATATGATTTGAGATTGTTCAATGGACTACCCGGGAAGTTGGGATCAATATATTTTTTTAGTTGAGTTTCTTATAACAACAGTTTTCATTCCTGTATTCAGATATCACATTTTGAGGCTTCGTATGGGAACCAGTGTTAGGCTCCATCATTTTGGGATGATGTTGGTGAATGAAAATTGATGGGCTATAATTAGAAGAAGAAGTTGCTGAGATAATGAGTATGATTCAGCAGCACATGAGGACAACTTAGAGAAAGCAGAAAAGCTATACAGATAATAAATGTAAAGGCTCCAATTTCGAGGAAGTTGACCATGTTTTCCTTAAATTCTCTCCTTGGAATACTGTCATGCATTTTGGTAAGAAAGGGAAGCTATGTCCATGGTTCATCGGTTCTTCATAAATCTTTGAGAAAGATGGAATATTTTCATACCTCGTAGATTTTCCTCCGAGTTTTTCTTAAGTACACAATGTTTTTCATGTTTCGATGTTAAAAAAGTATGTGCCAGATTCATCACATGTCTTGTACCCAGAAGCAGTTTAGCTAGAAAAGAACCTTTCTTATAGAGAGAAACTGGTTCATATTCTTGATCGAAGGGAACAAGTATTTCGGAATATGGTAATTCACTAGTTAATGGTTTTTTGGAGAAACCACATGGTTGAAGAAGCAACATGAGAGTCTGAAAGTTATATAAGGATAAGTACCCTCAATTTTTTAATAAGTAAATAAAATTACGAGGATGAAATTTTCAGAAGGTGGGGATAATGTATCTCCTAATGTTTTTTTATATATAATTTGAAATTCATGGAACTTTGTTTCAAGTAGATATTTATAACTAGAATTTAAACATAATTTTTCTACTTCTATGTTTTTAATTTCACAAAACTCTCATCTACAATCGTGTTCTGTATGTTATTTGGAGTCTCATAAAACCAAATTGTTTTGGGGTATAGTAACACACCCTTATGAATAGTAATATGAATAGTATTATCACCCTAATGAATCATAAATTTTATTATTATTTTATTTACTTAAGGATTTAGTATAATATGGTATTGGTTAATTTTTCATCGTGATATAGCAGTAGTTATAGAATTAGAATTGTTAATTTTTAAATTATGTATACTTTTATTTAAAAGATAAATTAATAATATTTATAAAATTATTTTCAAAAAATGGACTTCAATTTTGATTTATACATATTGAAAAATGTTTAGGTTAAATTTTTTGGATTTGTCTAATGTTCTTGAATTTTCGATGAATAGTGAAATAAGATAAAAATACAATATAATAAAATTATCTATAAAATACACTATTTATGACAAAATAAGTGATTCCATGCAACTTGGTTTGAACTCACATTCCATTATTATTATTTGAGGTCACAATAATTAATACTATTGAAAATCATGGGCAAAACAAATATAATAATGATTTAAATAATGAAAAATACCCCATCTCCAACACTATAAATACCACCCTCACTCCCCTCTTCTTGACACACCTCTCAATCCTTGATCCATGCCTATGTTCTTCCCAAAAATATTCCCAAGGCTCTTACAAACTTCCTAGAGCTTCTGGTATCACCAAAAGATCAAAACCAAATCCCTCACAAAGGATCTCAAGGAGAAGAGATCCAGAGGTAAACAACCTATTTTATTTTCTTTCTTTTTCTTTTATTTAATGTTATTATCTTTCTTTACATTTGGATTATGTTGGAATATTTTATTTTATACCACCCCTTACTATCCATTTTCTGTATGAGTGATTAGCTATCTTCTTTTTCTCATGAAACCTTTTTATGAAATTTTAAGAGACATCGTTAGGATACAGAATTTTCGGGGGAAATTTCTCATGTTTTCTATTATTTCATGATTAATTTCTTTTCTTCTTCTTTCCTCACATCCACTTAACCAAGAGGCATAAAAGATATAAAATATTTTATATTCTATACTTCTCATGTTCATGATAAATTCCTCATCATTATTTTACTCATCTCACACTTATTTATGTATTAATAACATTGTCCAGGATGTGTTGAATTAACGACATCATGGACGATGTGATTTAATTTTTTTTGAATACTTCAATTCGTGTCATGAAACCATTATTATTGTCTAAATAGGTTATAATATATATATATTTCTCATCCACGGTTCTAGAATTATTTTTTACAATATGTTTTAATTTATTACACAAAATGATGTTGTTCTTATCAAAGAACCACTAAAATGATCTAAACGAACATCATTAATGTTTTAACTTATAGATCATCCTCATATAAAACATTAAAATGATAAATTGTATAATTTATGGTAATGGAAAAATTTAAATACTTATACTTTCCAATTTTGTATTTTCACTTCCAATCGACAAGAACATCCATCATGAATGAATCATGGAAACTATGTAAAGAACTCACCCGAAAACTGTGCAATGAGAAAAATAATACCAATGAAAGGGTAAAACAGTGCTATGAAATGATCATATAAGATGTTATAAACATGAACATGTTTCTGTAAAATAATAATTATACCCTTTTAACCATTATACAGGATGTTTAAACAAGTTTGAAGTAGGACAAGCCTGAGGTAAGGGAATTCTTAACCCGATTTCCATTCTTTGGGCTGACCATCTACTTCGTTATTTTTGTGGTATTAAAATTTATTGGGTGATGGTTTTTTATTATATCATGTTGAATTAATTATATTTTTTATATACTTATTGTATCCACTCTACTAAGTCTCTATTCAGTTGTATGATATTTATATGGGAGTTCCCTTTTAAAATCCTCTTTTAGAAATATATTTTACAAAATTCAAAAGAAATGTTTTTATGAAATTAATCATGTTGTATATTTATTTTCTAGTTATTTTTAATTGTTTATTATTAAGGGTGGGACCTATATCTCCCTCCAATTCATTGGGTATGTGTAATTTGGAGGTTGTCCATATGGTTACTCCAAGTGTAACTATGATGGTTACACAAATTGTAAAGTAGCTATGAGAGTTACAAATTATAAGGTAGCAGAGAGGGTTAAATGATTATGTAAGCAGATTCCAAAGATAACTTTATTTTTAAACATATGTTTTTATATATTTTTGAATCTCATGTTTCTCAATTTAATTATATATAAATAGGTGATAAGTATGTCATATAAAAATGATTTCATACGTTACAAGTATAAATGGAAAAATGAGTTCTTTACTTCTTTTTATATCCAAAACTAAGATCTTGTGCTCATACCAAGTTTAAAATGAATTTTCACAGGTTAGTGGATTTGTTAGACAAATAAGGAAGTAATGTTAAATGTTGAATAATTTTCAAGGAATCATGTTTATGTTTTAATGTTTTTAATTTTGAAAAAATTGAAACTATTTTTATGGTATCCACTCTATAACAATGTTTAATGATATGAATTTATTATGTACCAATTCACTAAATATATAAACATGAAACGATCCTCAATTTAAAAGTATGTGGTTTCTGGAATAAATTAATGATTTTTCATGTAATAAGGCTGATCCATTATAGTATGTCCTTTGGAAGATCAAAAGATATACATGTTCTATTAATATTTTATTCCATTTCATTTTGGGAAAAATAATTCGCACACCTCAAATATTTTATCACATAGATATTTTTCGAAGCTAAAATAGTTGGCATCAATGGTTTTTGAATAAGGGGGAAGATGAGGTGTCCATCTATATGTTAGGGGAAGAACACACATGTGATTACTTAAAATATTAAAGTAATACAAGGCTAATTTCTTTTGAAAGTGGAAGAAAATGGTGTCAACTAATATTTTGATATAAGATAATGTATAAATATCATAAATAAATATTAATGTGACATTTTTATATTTAATTACCCTTATCGCTTTGTTTACACCCTCCCCCACCTAAGTTAACATGTTTTTAACTAAAATCGTTAAAATAAATGTTTACATATATACTATTCATTATGAGAAAAAATGATAGTAGCCTCATTAAAAAAATTATATACTCCTATTCTAGATATGTGTATAATTATATCGAATTAAATTCCTATTAGTGGAGGAAATTTATTTTAAAATAAGTGAACAAAATAAAATAATAACCCATTTTATAAAAAAAATGATTTATAAGAAGAAAATGAGATTTTTATTCATACCTTTTCTAGTAAAGAAAATGAGATGAATATATAAATTTTATACATAATATATATTCTGTTAATTTAATCATCATCATTATTTAATAGTTATTTATTTAATTTATTATGATAAAAAATAGTATTCATAGAATAGTGTTTAATGAAAAATTAATCCCTTACATTTAAATAATTTTTTAATCATTGTAACCATTAGATAACAAATTTATGAATAATTTTTCATAAATTATTAATTTAATTTGTTAATTTTATTATTAGTGATCTATATAAATTTTTATATAATAAAATTAAAAATACATTCAATAATACATTTTATCTGAAAAATATTTTTCATAATCATGAAATAATTTTATTAAAATTTAATGAGTATTTGTTCTTCATTAATAAATACATTTCAATTTATGAAACAAATTCTATATATATTTTTAATAAAATGGTTAATCCAATTTATATATTCTAATCATTATACTATTTTATACGAGACCTTATATAACATGGTTCATTAAGATGTGATGTTTTTTATAAAGGAATATATCAAATACATCAAATTTATTTTGAAAACAAATCTCTAAATTATCAGTCATTTATAGGTGGTGGAGATTAAACCATTAGATACATGAGTTAGGTACCCTATTATGAATCAACAATCATTGAATGTGGTCATTTTATTTCTTGTGGGTCATGAATGTGATATATAAAAAATTTACAATGACACTCATGTATAAGTGATTTTGGCCATGTTAGGTTATTGTGTTCGGTGACTAAAGGGATACAAGATATGGAGAACAATTTTTGATCTAGTTAAGGTAATATAAATAATATTCTATAGGTTGGAGTCATACAATAGTAATGGTCATGTGACCTTCTTCTTGTAATATCCATTGATGTGAAGGTTTTATGTATGGATGGTCAAGATGGAAGAAGTTGTTGGTGTGCTTATATATTAAAATTTATGAGTAATCCTTGGGTAATGTTAGATGATATTTTTAATGTGATGTAACATGGAGTTTTAGTATTAGAGATGGTATTATTATGGTAATGGGGAAATTTGATTGTGCTTTAGGCTAGTACATTGTTATTTATTTTATGAAAGTGTGATAGATTGTTTTTGGTTGGTGTACCATCTATAGAATTTCATCCAGAGTCATGAAAAAAATATAATGAATGAGTTTAGATGATCATGGTTTTTATTTAGGTGTATGGGGAATAGGATCAAATAATCTTGTGATGTGTTAGGTGATGATTCAAAATACATTTGTGATGATTTTTCCATGTTAGGAATAACATTAAATCTATTAGTTAATTTTTTTATGCTATAAAAACTACATAGTTGGCTTCATATTGGGCATGATGGTAGTTCATTGATATTAGATCATATATTTTTTAGGTTGATGTTGTATGATTGGGAGAAGTATAGTGTTTATGGTTATTTGTAATATGACACTTATGGGTCATGGGATGGATGTGCACTACGGGGGTCCATCTTGATGTAAGAAAGTGTTTATGGGAATTTTATCAACTATTGTTTCATGGTGTCCATTGATTCAAGATTCATAAAATACAGGCATATTTTATATTAAATTGGAGAGGGGACATGATCCTATAGAGTAATATGGATTACTAATATATGTATGGTGATACAGTTGTATTTCCACTATGAAATCATAGGGATGAGAAGTACTATTGTGGGTATGTTATAATTTCTCAAATACAAAAATTTTAGCATTTCAAGCGGGATTTTAATTTATCATTATTGTTTATGAACTATTTTTTAGAACCAAAAAGAATTATGGTATTTTGGGTTTTGAGTTTCAAAAAAAGTTATTTTATTATAGTAAATTAGCTTTGAGTGTTGGTCAGATTTATTTGGAGTTCTCTAGAGGAAGGAAAAACCATTGAGTTTATTGTTGATGTCTAGGGTAGTGGAATTTATCATCATCAAGATGATTGCTTAGTAGGCTTCCCAATATCACCTTAGTGATGGGTTATCCAGTGGCATGGTGAGGTGGATAGGAATGAAATCTAGTTGTGGGAACCATATGGTATTGGGGATACCACATTTTCCACCTCATGTTGTTATAAGGGGAAACCATTTTCACACTTGTTGCTTTATCATGTATGGAAATCATCCCCACATCTTTTTACCAATATTAACCCCTATTCGTGGGATGTGTCTGTAGTTATTTATAGCGATTAGTGGTATGTCAAAAGTTCTTATGTCCCTATGTTCTTCTTCGCCCTTCACATGCTCTAATTGCTCCCATAGTTTAGGGTTCCTAGATGTTTTCATATGAACGAAATTGATCTACAATGATATTATTGGTCCTACATGTTTCATTACATAAGGAAATAATTAAAATATTTACTCTTAATCGTGTGAAATTTTAATGAGGATTATCGACATAGTCAATTTTAACAGATTATAACTAAAATTAATTTAAATTAGAAAATGTGTTATTGTCATATGATAGTCCATTGGATGAGAATGATTCTAGGAATCAGATATGGGCCACTCATGTTCGTTTCATTTGGTTTGAACCATATATATTAACTTGGTGAGTTATTGGTGGTTGTGGAATTTAAATTAAATTTTGAAATAAATTATAAATGGTTATGATTAAGGTATATAATTATTTATAATTTATTTGAGTTATTTATTATGTTTTTAGGTGTAAGAATGGTTCCAAGGGTGCGGTGTAGTTAATTGAAAGGATTTCATAGTTGTATCATTCTATGGTTTTAAAGATTCATTGAATTATATTTATGCTTATGGTCATTAGTATCGAACAAAATGTTATTGTGATGTGCTTATATTTCGTATGGATTATTTTCATGAAACTAATGAATAATAACTTGTTAATCTTGAGTGGGAAATCATAATTAAAATTAATTTTTTATTGAAATTAGTAGGAATAATAATTAAAATAACCATGATTTAAGTCCAAAATGGCCCCACCCAATGAAAGGAATTTATCAATAACTAATGGCCAAAAAAATCACATGAACAAGTTCTTTATGTCTCTTAGAACCCTCCAGGGGTATTAATATAATGAACATAAATTTATTAACAATGATATCCTCAATTTATGATCCCATTACAACCTCCATTAAAGGTATTAATGTGTTGGGGATTTCTCACAGGGGATTAGGAATGGTAGAATTGGGAGTTTCTCTATTTCCTTTAATATCAATGTGATGACCATAGTGATGGTGATACTTTCACCCTTCCTAATTTGGTTAGCCATATTGGGTAACATGGTAAGGATGGTAAAGGGGACATGTGTGTGGTATAAACATTATTTCATTTATTTGTGAATTTTTTACAATTCTATATCATCTATGCGTTTAGTGATTCTTAATTATAAATGACCGATATTTCAATTTTTTTAGTAATTTTTTAGGATGAAATTAAATATGTAGAATTTATAAGACAATACTAGAGGGACCCATGAAGCATTTTCATAATATGGGATGACCTAGAGGAAACCATGGTCAGTTTCATTATTGTTTTATAGATTGTTGGATCCCAGAGCATTAATGATGATATGTTAAAAAAAGAATCAGTAGTGCTCATATTAGGTGCCACCATAGAACCCAGATTGATGGATTGATCCCTTACAGAAATTGTGAGCTATGTTTAGATCATTGTATCTCACCATGGTATTACAATGTTGGTAAGGCTGATGGCCACCCATTTAGATATATATATATATATATATATATATATTTATGTGTTTATGTGTGTTTGTTTTTATATACATGCATGTTAGACCTGGTATATTCCATCATTATGGATTTTATGTGAAATAAGAAATTACCATGTGTGCATTTTTTATTTTTTGAAAATAAATCTCCCAATATGGGTCGATGAAAACGGCCAACATGGAGTTATTGATAACTCACTTTGTCGAGGTTGTAAAAATCCCTTATGGGGATGTCATGAGAAGTCTCTATGAAAAGTTATTTGATATAAGTAGTTGGAACACCAGGTATTTGATGTTGTAAATTTTTTCGTGGTGGAAAAAGGCATTGCTGTATTATTTTTGGTGTTTGGGTCTTGTGGGGACTTTATTTTTGTGGCCATTACATCTAAATTGTCAGGTCATAGCCAAGAAAACATTGCATGCTAGAGTATAAATTTTCAAATATGATATTTCTCTATGTATAATTCCTGAGAAATTATACAATATACTGTGGTGATTGTATCCAATGGGTAAATATAATTTAATTTAATTTAAAAGACACTCAGATATTTATTATGGTCAGTATGGTTATCAATACCTGGTGAAAGACACTTTGTAACTGTCAGATGTAGGTATGGTTGATCACAATCACTATCTTGAGGATCTGAAGTGGGTTATTTATTGACATATCAATACAAAAACAATTGTTTATATATAAATTTCATGTAAATTTAACATATCAATACATTTACTATCATTTAATTGGATCACATCGGTGGTTCTCTATATAGTTCTGTACTCACACCATTCTATGGAACCCATTACACATGGGTACTTAATGAATCCTCACTTATTATATGTACGATATAGGTTATGTTCTGGTTATTCTTAATATAGATACAAAATACCATATGGTATTTGTAAAAAAGAGGGTTTTATTGTTTTGTGATGTATTATTTACTCATTTTTATTTTATTAATGTTGATCTTATATTTATTTGATCGGACTTTTGGGAGATATATCTTCTATAAATGTATGAAATCATTTACTTTTATATTAACAATTCATGTTTATTAATTATTCTTCTGTACAATGATTAATTCGATGCTCGATTGTTTATTTTTTCCTGGTTCACTCTAGTATAGTGTTTGGGTCTTATAATTATATCTCATTAGGCCCCTAATTCTACATAGAAAATTATAGTATTTCAGTAGGTATGCTTGAGGCCAAATAGAGCCCCTCATCTAGTTTATATTCATAGTTATTTGGGATGAGATGTTAAATTATTTTTTTAATGGGGGGGGGATGTATTTATTATAATTTTATTTATATTTACCAAAGCTATACCCCTAAAACATATAAATTGTAACATTGACCACTGAACCTATCCTGAAAACCGAAATAATTTTAATTTGATCAAATTTGGCCCCAATATCTCCAAAAAATTATCACTCACTCACTCTCTATCATTCAGGTTTTATAGATAAGTTTATCATAAAATACCATTATATGAAAACTCAATGAATTATATTAAGGAGCAAGGTAAAAAAATTAAATAACACTTTTTTATTTATATAATTTTATTTCTACTTCAATCTCAGATAAATATATTCTAATAAGGATAAAATAACTATTTTAGTATCATAATTGTAATAAAATGATGTCATATTCATTATAAAACCATCATCTTCCTCTTTTTCATCCACAAGAAAATGAAAATGACACTCATGTGTACGTGACGATTATCTCTCCATAGATGACATATTTAATTTTCCATCACCACCTCACTGGATTGGTTATAATAGTTTATTTATTGAAAAAATAATATATATATGTCATAAATAATATTATATAATTACTTTTAAAGATTTACCTTCATTTATTCCCTCCCATTCATTAGTAATGAAAAATATTTCCTGTACATTTTTGAAGACTACCTCCACCATAGAAGGCTTGTTTCATTCTCATCAACACCTAACATAAATAGCTAAAAAATATATATTTTCAATATGTATGATAATAAATGTAATTATATATATGGAATGTTGTTATAAAATAACTATAAAATATTTTAAAATCATTCAAGAGTAATCTGTTGATATTGATAAGTTATTACAAACAAGATGAACATGGATCTCATTCTCCCAAACTATGACCATAATTTATTTTATATGAACATGGGAAATAATTATTTCTTAAATATGGTTTAATTTTGTTTTCATATTTATGATTTAGAATATCAAAATCACTTCATAGTCCAACTCATGCATTGATAATATAATGTTTCAGTTTACTTTGATTTGACAGATTAAATTAAAGCTGCTATAAATTTTAATCATAGATTATTATAAAAATATAATAAATATTTATATATTATATTGAAATTATAATACATTTTATCATAATATGTAATGTATATAATAATATTTAACTAATTTATATTATAGAAAATTTATTTTTTAATAATTACTAAAATAATTCACTTACAGTTTTCACCTCTCTGAATTGTTTCTAAAAATCGAATGGCTCCATGAAAATTAAGAATTTACTTTTATAAAACCATTAATATTTTTGGTATGATAGAAATTTTATAAATAAATATACCAATATATATATTAATAATCATGTATGAAATGAATTTAATTTAAATTACATGATGATGAAAATAAAATATATCAAACATATACTAATTTAGGGAATGTTAATAACTAACTTTTATATAAGGTAATATAACTTTGTTAAATTTTTACATAAGTGACTAATAAATTTAGTTTTATTATACATGAGGTTTGATAATGTTTAACCACGAAATTATCATTGGGAATTTATTTTTTTATCAGAACATTTATTCTTCATACAAGTTCTATAATGAAAACTTTTTTATGTTCTCTATGGTGTGCGGGCATTTAAATTGATTCCTCTTATCAAACTCATTATGGAAATAAAGAGAGAAAAAAATTATTTCCAGTTTTTCAATTTATGGGGGGTTTTAATCAATGGTTATTACTGTATTATAGGATTATATATAAATATTATTTTCAAATTGTGAGTTTGGTGGATAAATTCTTGATATGGAGAAATTATTTAAAAACTCTATATAACACCCCAACCAATTTATAATACTATACCAAATCTCAAGGTTTATCATGTCCTATAATTTTTATTAACCATGGATTTTAATTTAACTGGTCTAAAACATGTAAGAGAAACTAAAACCACATATTACTTTCACTCATGAATCCTTATCCTCTATATATGTTTTAATTTAATGAATTTTATTAACTTCCTTATATATAATTAAATAATTTATTTGGTTTATTTTCATCAATTTTAATCAACATATTTATGTAATTGAATAGAATATTTTATCCTTATCAAGATGTGCTATATTATTCAAAAATTCTAGAAGAATATATTTTTATCTATTTTATATGAACACATTCTTATATGACCATTCCCCAATAGGATTCTTCCTTATCATGTTTTAAAATGCTTTTACAATTGATTTAAAATATTAACGTTTTTATAAGTACAAGAATATATACTACTCTTTTCAATTTAATATATTAAATAACCAAAAAAATGAATTTTCATCTATCCCAAATTTTTTAAGTTATTTTTGATACACTTTAGATATGTTCACATACTACCTTCCGTGTTTATTTATTTATATGTATTATGAAATGTTCTATGAATGTTTATCTTGAAACACATCTCTTTTTCATGTGTTAACAAAGGGAAATTGAAATAATAATTTTTCCATGTTCTTATTTAAAATATAAGTACTATATACATGATGTGATCGGTGGGAGTTAAATTATATAGCCCTAAAATGTACATTGTATATTAAGGTATGTGACAAAATAATATGTGAGGTGGGGATGTGATTCATCATCCTGTTTTTTATTTGAGGTCGGACTGTTATTCCAAATAAAATATGTAATGAAGAGGTTGGTAAATGATTAACGATCCACATGTGATGGGATGCTTGAATAATATTCCTGATATAATCTGTGATGGGAGTCATAAATGTAATTTTTTATCCACTATGTGCTGTGAGGTTGGAATATTATTTTTGATGCACTATGTGATGGGATTTATGAACAAGATTCCTGATCCATGATGTGATAGGATTCAAGACAATGGCTTCTAACCCATTCAATTTTAATTTTCTAGATTATGATCATCTCATAGTTCTTTTCTATGCTATATTTCAACCTTTTCCTGCATTTTTATTTTACATGACTATTTTATTATCTATAAATTTTTATTATTATCTCATTATTCTATTTTCTTAATCAATGGTATATGATTTACCATTTGAGTTTAAATGACAGTCGATAATGACTCATGGATAACTCTTATTATTATATAATATTTTTAAATTGATATTTCTCCCATTATCTTGTTCACACACGTAGTCATTTATTTAACAATTAATGACATGATAGAATTTATTCACATTACAAAATGTGTTATCTCATAGGTTCTTGTGTTTTATATTTCCCATATAATATATAAGTTATGTAAATGTTGTTCTTGTACGGTTCCATTATTGATATATGTTTTCAATTTTTTCCAATTATATATTCTTAATGAAATTATCTATCATAATAAAAAATTATGTTATAAGATTTTTAGGTAAAAATTAAATTTATTGATTAATTGATTATAAAGCATGGAGGTGTTATTAGGTATGATCTATTTTTATCAAAAAGTATATATAAATAATCTATTTTTAGCACAAGATCTAGATTTTTTGTAGTAGAGAAAAATATTTGGTATTAGAGAAAATAATTGTTAATTTTATGATTATTTTCAATATTTTTTAGATTCTAAATACGAGATATTATTGAAAACCATAGTTATAATACTTTATATATGAAACCATCCACTAATTATAGAAGAATAAAAATATATTGTTTCTTAGATATAAAATTCTTATCAAGATACAAATGAAGTATATTTAGAATATGAAAAAGCTGATCATAGTGGAAAAAACCATGGAAAAGCTTGGATGGGTATTAACCTAATCCTCACTATGGGGTCAATAATTGGTCTTAAGAGTTCCTTTACATATACAATCATAAGGGATATGTAATGGTCATTCAAATTCTATTTAGGAATGGTTAAAAATCATTAAAATTTATTTTTAGGAAGTATAACATTTCTATTTACATTATAAAACCTAATATCAATATGAAAATTAAAAAAATATCATTAACTATATGTTGTATAATTCAATAAAATTATATCATTGTTGAAATAACTGACTCATAAGATTAAATAAATATTTCAATGAATAATACATCATTAGATTGATTTTTCATATTCTTATAATCAATTAACATTTTTATTACATATTATCACAACCAATTTTGTTTTACTTTTTGGATGAAAAGGTATAATGAAAATGTTGTTGTGAAAGTTATTTCTCTAGAAACTCATAATATATATAGTCATCTAAGGAGGGAGATATGAAAAAATTATTTTAAAATCAAAATATATGATTTTTATAATTGAAAATTTGTTTTTTTCATTATTATCCATGATAATTAGTTGTATCAAAATTCTAACACTATGAAATTTTTATTTATGGGTAGAAATTTAAATTGCGAGTATGAAATTTTTAAAGGGGGTAATGTAATCCCATGTGATTTTAGTATTAATATACATTTAAATAAATAATATTTTACATAAATTATTCCAATAATAATACTTAATTTAAAAACAAGAAATATTTTATTTAGATAATATATTATAATAAAAAATAATAATTAAAAGATCAAGACATTGGATTAACATATCGAAAAAATAAAATATTTAAATAATATTTTTTATATTTTTTATATTTTTCATATGTTTCTATTTAATGAAATATTTATAAAATTAAATGAAAATTTTCAATACAAATGGATTATTAAATATAATGTTTTATGATTCAAAAAATTAATCATAATTATATTTCTTACGGATTATTTAATATGTTACATGATTTTTCAAAGAAGTGATTTTTATGTTGTATTTTTATAGATACTCATGAGTAAATAATATTAATGACATTTATTAAAAATGTATAAAATGGAATAAAATAATATCCATCATATTGATATCACTATTTAAAATAATAATAAAAAATTCATTTTTTAATTAAAAGATATATTTTTAAATCAAGTAATTTTAATACACTATGAGTAGATTATATTTTCCAAATATTAAAATATAGTGTAATAATAGGTTTTAAAAAGATTTAATTATCATATATAAAAAAACTAATGATGTTATTTTTATTTTTCAAATAATTTACCGAATCAAATATCTATTTCTATGATAAAACAAATATTTTTGAATGAATTTATTTTGTGGATGATGTGTAAATTTTAAAACACAAAATTATATCTTTTATATTATTAATGTAATATGATGTTTTAAAATAAAAAATTATTAACAAAAATTTAATTAATAGTTGAGGGGAAAAAAGAATAATAAATTTAAAATTTAAATGATTTGTTTTCTAATAATAAATATTTTTCATAATATTTCATTTTTACATTAAAAATTTTTACTAAAAATTTTAGCATTATAGAAATGAAAAAATAAACATAATTTTTTGACTGATTAATTGATTAATATATTATAAATAAATATTGATATCTTCCAAGATTAATATATTTTTAGGTTATTGGTAAATATTCCATTTATAAACATATCATGACTTTTATGAATTCAATCAGATTTAAGATAGATATAAAATATTTAAAAAATAACATTTTACCAAAAAATTATATTACAATCAAAATTACATAATTTAAAAAATATTACGTTTCATTTATAAAATTATGTTGTATTGTTATGGAATTATGGTATATTTTTAAACATATATTTATTAATTAAAAATTTATTAAATAGAATCTGTTTTTTATTAGTTTAAAAATTTATTATTACAAATATTTCTTTAATATTCATAATAATAATTTCTATTTTAAGTAGTGAGGTAAATTAAACTTTTAGTTTCAAATATAATTAATGAAGGTTAAAAATATGTTTTTATGGTAAATGTAAATTATATTAAAAGGATAAATTCAGGGGAAATGTCAAAAAATATCTCATACCATATCCCTTAATTTTTTATAAATCAAATTCACTAAATAAATTTTTAACATGTCAATATTATTTTTTTCATTGGATCCGATTTCCTTGTACGTGATATTCCCTTAATGTAATGTTATTAATATTTACAGAAGGGACACCCCTCTCATATATAAAAAGAGATGCTCACCTCTCCACTTTTCCCAGGAAAAAACTCCTTTAAGGTAAATCATAATATTCTAAAATATTTTAAAAATCAACATCCCCATGTTCAAGAGGTGTTGATATCCTCAAAATACCACTCTACGATGGATCATTTAGCCTTAATAATGATTAGGTTATAAATTCATAGTCACTCATTGTTATTTTTTTTATCATTCCTCTTTTGCCTCCTCCAAATATTTTAGAGAAAACCAACATAATTAAATCAGTATCATATGTATACATAAATTCTATTTTATTTTTGTAACAATCGTCATTTACCCCCTTTCAATCTATTATAAAATAAATATGATGCTCGTGCATATGGTTGGAGTACTTATTCTATGATTGTGGAATTTTTGTCCATCATTAACTCAAATGGATTAGTATAAGAGTTTCTTTGAAGAATAAAGATGTTATTTATGGAATTGTAATGATTATCTAAATATTATTCATTTTTTACCTTCCCTTTCTCATAAAAAATTGATAATAAAATCATTAGTCATGCCTACATATCAACGATCTCCACTAAGAATGACATGTTTATTATTAATAATAAAATTAAAAATATTTTTCAATAATAATATTTATGAAAATTTATTATGTAATTGATAAATATATATGGTAAATATAATTTCTAATGTATTATTCAAAAATTAATTATTATTATAGTGGAAATTAATTGTATGTGTAAATTACCATATTCATTCTTTTTGTGGATCCTGTTCTCACAAATCTTGCCCAATGTTTCAATCAAATCAACATTGGAACGACTAAATCATTGATAAATTATATAATTTTTTTATAATATATTAATTATTATATTATTATATCTTTATGTAAATACCTGATGTTATTTAATACATAATGATGAGATTAAGTCAATAAGACATTCTTTTATATTGGATGTTTTCATTTATTTTATAGCTTTCTATAATTATGTCATAACTGATATATTACAAATCTAAATTAATCTATATACAAAAAAAGTCAACACATCTTATTATTAAAAAATTTCTCAACAATAAAATTTAAAATGAAACATTTTTTATTTAATGAAATGTATTCAAAAACATCAAATTAACCATATATGTGCCCCTAATCATCTATAAATACCAATGTAATTATTTTTAAAATATGGATGAATATAAAAAACATTGTAAGGATAAAAAATAAAACATTACATTAGTTAAAAACATGTAACCCCATAAAGAAACCATTTCCAAAATATATACCATTTTATCTAAAGAGTGTATCATTTAAAATTTTTAATGAAATTTAAATTAGTCTTTTGAAATAAAAATAGTTTTATAATGTCTAATTTAAATCATAGATATGTCATGTAGCTTCCATGGGACATTGTCTCATAAAACCCTTATATAGACCTTTAGAATTAGAATAATCATATGACTAACTTCAAAAATAATTCTCTAGAGGGCAAATTTTCTTCGTAATGCATTGGAGAGTAATAACGGGGCCAAACCATTATATATTGATATATAATAGGGACAAACCCCTAATATCATGATATATAATGGTTATTAACAAATAATATCTGGAAAAATGTCCAAGGAACAATTGAAGAATAGGACCATTGAAAAATAATTTTTATGACCACAAAGAAAATAATATCGTATATCAAAACACACTGTCCCTTTTTAAATCAAATATTTTAAAAAACTATACACATACGAAGGAAAAATTTTCCAATGAAAATAACGTTATAAACATATAATATAGGATTCAATGAAATTGTTTGTAATGTTGGAAGGAAATGACCCTAATTCTACATGTAACACCCTTATACATTTTTCTAGTACACCTTTATTCATCTATTTATTATTTTTCTTGTTTAGGTGAAGTTGGTGGCATCTCATGGATTGTGAGCCTTTTCTAGGATAATTCATTAAATATTGGTGGATGTATGTTGGATTTAATTAATGGTTTCTACATATTAATGTGTTAATGTATTTTAGGGGTTTTTCCATTGTCATAATAATGATGTGGGTTCTTTAGTGCATTTCTACGGAGGAAATTCCAATTAACAAGCTATATAGAGATTATACATCATGTGAAGGGATTACGCATCGTGTAATTTTTAATTGGAAGACTCTTTGAATCTGGTTTATGAGGTGATAATTTACATGAAATTTATTTTTTAACATAATGTAATGGAAAAATATTTTTTTATAAAATGGAAACATATTTTTTTCATTACCAGCCTTCATGGAATACCTGACTTGTAAGGGGATTACACACAATGATAATATCAAATGATGTTGCATTTAGGGTGTTGTATGTGTGACTTTAAATTAATTAAACCATAAAAACTCTATATATTTAGCTAGACCTCACATTAAGAAATATTTGGTTACTCATCCACTTCCATATAACTTTATTCAATGATCAATCATCTGGGTTCTTGTGGTACACCTTTCAAGTAAAAATTGCCCCCAACCTCCTCTTCACATTGGTCATGGTTATCTCATTAGCTAAAACTAGGTTTCATATTAATTCTCATATAGTGTTTTCTATTGATAATTATTAATTTTTATCATTATTTGTATTTTTATGGTAGTTCTCTTTGTTTCTAATCACCATTGTTTTAGTAAAATATTTTATAAAATATTGTTGTTTGTGCAACTACAGAATGTGTTAATTCATTTAATTTTGAATAATCTTTTATATATTTCTTCTAAATTTTTATTAAATGTAAGGGATATATTATTATAATTTATTTCATGTAATGGAACATGTCATTACAGGGCGATTCCCTTGAAAATGTAATTTTATATTTTATAATTTGGATTTCAATCATTATATTGTATTTGTTAAGATTTGAATATATTTTATAATATAGTGATCATGACATTGAAATATATTTTGACGTGTGTCATATTAGGATCCTTGAGTGAATTGGGAAATAGACATGGGTAGCTTTAGTGTGTGGGAAACTACTATGAGGTATCCTTTGAAATATTGATTTACTTTAGAAATAATATATATTATTTCGCTCCAAAGGTAGTCTAGTTTAGGCTATATATTTTCTATTATCAATTGTCTTATAGGCTAGTGCCTAAATTAGAGTGTTCTTATCCATTTACTAATTTTTATTACATAAGAGTTTTAATCCTGGATTTTTTCTCACATGTTTTTACATGAGGTTCTTCTAAACAGATGTATGTAATGTTATTTCATGGTTATGTGATTACATTGTTACCTTATATTTTAGGGATAAGTTTCTTATTTTACAACTTATAATTTTCATATTTAATGTTTTTGAATATGAATGGATTTTATGAAAATGAATGTCAAAAACATTTAAAATGGTTTGTATTATTGCAATTACATTATAAAAATAATTCTCATTAATTCTTTATATAATTATTTCTTGACATTAGACCATTTATAAACTCAGTGGTGGTATCCTACTTGGAATTTTGATCACAAAATAATTTTTCCTTTGGCCATTTAGTGGTGTTTTATTTTGGGATAAAGGTAAAATGAATAGAATATTGAATAATTTTATATTATATTATTTGAACAACATATTATTTAGGTTTTATTAGAGAGGACTATTTGTCACACAGAGAAATGAGATGTTTTCTAATTCAAACATTTTTTGTTTAATACGTTAGTCTTAGTATATATAGTTATTGTTATATCTTATTTTTTATACATTATAATATGGGTTTATGTCTTGTATTAAATATATTAAATACTTTTTATATTATATTCTACTTCCTCACCTTTTTAAAACCAACATGGGTGTATGTTTTGGTAATCCTATGTTTTATGTTTCATCATATATGTTAAAAAACATTCCCTCTATACTATTCTCTGAAAAGTCACAAAGTTACAAATTATGAAACCAAAAATGTTATTCCATTACAACGATTTTCTAAATAATAATAAATAAGAAAATTTTGATTTATAAATTCACTTTAATATATTATCAAAATTATTTAAAACATTTATATAAAATATTTATTTGGTAGGAAAATGTTTTTTAAGAGAAATATTGGAAGAATATTTTCAAAAGAACGTCCCTTATGTGGAGTCTTACACATCACATACAATATCAATAATCTTGAATAATAAAAAGAGGATAAATATTTAAAATATTATAATATATAGCATACTACCATGTTATATAAAATTACATAATCAGTATTGTTGACATGATACATTTTGATGATATTTTGTTTAAATTACAATATGGATTCTATATTTTTACTATGGTCAAAGAATTCACAGTATCATTATAACTGGAATAAAATTAATGAAATAATTGTCATATATATATATATTATAATTTTAGAACCAATCATTTTGATTAAAAATAAACTATGTCAAAATCATTGAGACATCAGGCCATATGAACGCATGAGTAAAATTTATATTTTTTTATAAATCATTATAGAAAGTAGGTAAATATTATTTAATAAATACACATTGATAATTATACTAAATATATAATATTATTTCCTTAAATATAATAATTTAAATTATCTATTTGATGTGGTGTTGAAAAATGGATCACATCACTTGGCAGAGATGGTACTCCCCATATATGCACAAATGACATTATCATTTTCCAGTGACTGAAAAGGTATGAAAATAGGTGTCATAATATAGTTCCAAAAATATATATATGTCATGAATGAAATAATATAAAATTAATTCCACCACAATAACTAGTATTTATATACCATTATGGAAAATTAAATACATTGGTTTGGGGGTGACAATCCACCTTACAATCTAATGATATATTACATTCAATTTGATGGATGTTGGAGATGTATATAGGAAATTTCATTATTATATAATAATAAATATATTTATATATATATTGGATACATTATTTATTTTTTAGCATGTATTAGGAATATTTGATAGTGGTGGAAGAATAAATAAAATAATAATGCTCATTGAAAAAATGTACCTCTTCTTCGGACAACCTCCTTTGCTAACACCATAATACAATAGAGGTGGGTGGTCTCCCTAAGAACTCATCTATAATGAGGGTAAGTATTCTAGTATGATTTGTTTAATATAATGTGTCAATCTAATTGTTTTGGAATTATGATGTTATTATAATAAGTATTTTATTATTATATTAGAGAGCATTGGAACTCATGGAATTGAAAAAAATAATAAAATAATATAAAATAATATTTAATTAAACATGGACTAAAAATAATTCATTGTCATTATTGGATGAAAATAAGTTTAAATAACCTAATGAAAAAAGATTATTTGTTTTGACTATATCTATACCATTATTTGTTTTGTTTTTAACTCCATGTTAAACCCTTTCACTATAATTGTGACGACAATTATTTTTACTAATTGAGAATCAATATAGTTACTATAACTATAGAAACATCCCATAAATGGATCATGGTTGAAATTAAAATCCATATAATATTCATTTTAAAATATCTATGATATTTGGAAATTTTATATAATTTAATAAAATATTATTTAATTTAAAATTATTTTATTGTAAATTTATAGAAATATTTTAACATTGACATAAATAAAATTAAAAAAAGTAAAATTAGACATAAATATTTTATGATATCATTATCATTCCATGGATCATTATCAAATTAATATATAAAATTAATTATGTCATGTTATAATATGTTTACTATTTTTATTTTTTTTATTTAATTTTTATGAAAATTAATTAATTACAGCTTCAATGGTGAGAAAGCATTAAAGATAATTATTTATTCTATTAAAATTATAAATAAATAACCATGGTAATTATAAACCATTTATATTTAAAATTTACATTTGTAATATTACACATCCTTTTGATGAAATCATATTAAAAATATTATATCTGAAAAAACATGAGTGTGGTATGTTTGAATTTTCATGAAATAAAATATTATAAAGGTAATAATATCCTACCAATGGAAAAATAACACCCTTTAAATAATATGAGAAGAATAGGGATGAAATGTTATCATTCGATAAAAAATGTAGTTGTTTTGTTTATTTTGCAGTCCATTTCTTTTTATTTGTAAAATTATATACACAGTTTACCGCTTACCATGGTAATATTAATTTATTAGGTAATTATTCATATTTTCAAAATATATAAGAGAACCATTTACAAAAAAAACCTTCATAATTTAAAATATTGAATTTTCTAAAAATTCAATACTCCTATTTTTTATAATTTAAGTTGATATTATTTCTCTAATATGCACCAAAAAACAATTGTTTAGAGAAATTCACTTTTAAATATTAATATTTATCTAAAATAAATTATATTATACAATAAAAATACCATAATTGGATATTTATTATTCAAAAATAATAAACTAAATTCTAAAATTAATCCAAAAGAGAATTTTTTTAAATACATAAAAAGTCACATTATCAACAAAAATCAATATTTTAAACAAATCATAGAATAAAAATTTATTTTGGAAAGTAATACAAAACTCATCTTAAGATAGATTTTACATTCTAATATAATGATATTTTTTTCAGATTGTTCTTTTTTAATATTTCAAATTTTAATTATAATAGTTTCTCAAAATTTAGAAAAACAATTTTTTTTAGAAAAGTTCATTTTAAAAATAAAAAAAATCAAAAATAAAGAACACAATTTAATATGAAATAATTATATAATTTATAATGATAATTATTATTATATGTATCATAATTTATTTAAAAATATACATTCCTTCCACATTAACTAATTGGTTATATTTGTCCTATTTAAATATTTGCAATTTGTTGTTTGTTTATGATCTTTGTTAGGTATAATATTTTTATCAATCATATTATTTAAATTTAAATTATTATGTTATTAAATTCTCATATCATTTAGAAATTTTCTCCTCAAAATTTTAATTTTTCCACAATAACTATTATTTTCCTTCATTAAATACCATTCTTGAAAACCCCTTTTGTAAAAAGGGTTAATAAAACTTCTTCTTGATAAAAGATAATGGGATTTATGAAATCCATATAGAAAAAAACATTAGGTTTCCATTAAGGAGAACATATGTGGTCAGTCCAAACCTTTATACGTAAGAGAAAAATTACTCCCAATGACTGATTGAGCATTATAGAGAATATAGTAATGAGAATGTTGACCACCAAAAAATCTTAAATATGTGGTGGGATTAATGGTCATTGATTTCACAATAATAAAAGTAAATGGATATGGATTTGACTCAATATAAATTTCCTAAATTGGATTAATTTTTACACTATCTATAGAAAGAATAAATGGTATTGTAATTAAATGATAAATATATTTTCATCATATCATAAGCACCTACCCAATCTCATATTTTAACCAAATTATGGGTATTTAGGGTGAATTTTTTATCAAATATTGATGCACAATAATTAAAATATATGGATCACAAAATCCAAAAAATAATAATAATATATTCCTATTTCATCTTAGAATTATCATAATCTAAAATGGTTTTCATAGGATATGATGATTCAAAAAAGGAATAAAACATGAACTGGAAAAAATACATTAATCTCCAAAATTCAATAATAATACCAAAAAATAAACTTATATCTTTCGATAAATAACTATTCCTCCCAAATATTCTTCATACAAAATGAAACTAAAAAAATAAGACTAATTGTATGACACAGTCTTCTAAGTTAATTTTAGTATTCATCTCCAAATATCATCAATTACCCTTAATGACTCATACAAATAATATATATGCACAAATCATAAAAATTACCCAGATAATATAATAATTGAAAAAAATAACCTGAATCTAAAAACCCCCAAATTATAATCATATGTACCTAAAAATTATAATTACACAATTTGTTCTAAATTAATATCACATAATATTTTTTCAAAATTAATTAAATAAGATATGAAAAATATTTAAGTTCTTAAAAAATATCCTTAATCTCATAACCACGTAATAAAATCTCAATCTCATTGGAATGTCTATTATAATACATATATTACAAATTTTTAATAATAAAAAAGTACATAAAAATCAGTGATCATAATAACTGTAAATTGTTCTAATATCATTAAACTTATGTCTACAAAAACTATAGTCATTCTTCCTCTAATAACTAAATTCACACCTAAAAATAATTGATACATGTACTTCAAAAATTTACAAAAACACTATAAATGTATCCAAATTATTTAATCTATTTCACTCCCCTACTTTTCCATGGTATCGATTTTACCTATCATAGTATTTAAAAAAATTATAATGATTTTTCTATAATTTTCATTATGTGTATCATTATTCACATAATATTTATAATAATTAATAATACTGGTGATAAACACTTCCTTCACTAAACAAAATTATACAAAAATTAACTATTCTTATTTATATTCTTTCTTAGTACATCATAACTATTAATAAAGTATTTTCAATATATTGTTTTTATTTTTTCAAAATCAATTCAATTATGTTTCCTACTAATAAAATAATAATATAAATAGTATTTTCAATCCATACATTATTTTCTTACTTTACAGTAAAATATATAATTAATCTTCAACCATGACGTAGATATATTAATAAAAGAAAAATCCACATCCCTTTTCATATTTCCATTTTTCAATGAAATGGATATTTTATGATATTAAAATGACATAAAAGAGACCCCAGAAACCATATTCATTTTATTGAAATTATAATATATTTTATACATCAATTAGTTTCTTTAATGCGATATTGGATTTCGAAAAATCATTCAGAATCAATTTAATTTTTTCTCAATTATCGTGATGATTAAATCATCAAATAGAGATAAAATGGTTCTGTAAGATCTTATCCATTTTATCTTGATGATAAATTAATAATATGAAGAATGATACATCATTAAAACATGAAATAAATTATTTTATGTAATAATAAAAATGTTCCTTTGAAATAAAATACCCATAGAAACTTCGTGATACTTTAACATTCATATACAATATACATAATTATATAACTCGTATATGGCCAATCTCAAAAATATCATGAATCTCCTTAGATTCCTTAACATTAAACAAGAAATGGGTTGTCTAAGACATTGAACACATAATCCACCTATAAATATTGCACCCATGATGGTATTCTTTTTTCTTAAGATCACATAAAATGAAAACATTCCAAACTATATTGTTATCTAAACCCTATACCAGTACAAACTATTTTGGAACGATAAAAAACATAACCATAATTATTATTTCATGAACACATTCACTCACATTTAATGATGTTTTCTGGTTTATATTTCTAGAGAATTAGGTTTTAATCATATATTAAAAATTCATATATATATATATATATATATAAATTGTAATCATCATTTATTTTTATCTCCAAAATAACATTTTAAATTATTTTTATATTCATGTAATATCATAAAAAAGATGATCTTGACCTCTTTTTGGACAATAATCATCATTAAATCCATATAAAAACATTTTAAAATGGGAAATGGGCACAAAAATCATATTAAGAGACAAAAAATAAAAATCCTATTTGTCTTTCAAAAAAACATCCTATTAAGAAACCTTTTCTTAATAAAATACATTTTAGATGAAAAATTGTAAATTTTCCAACAAAAATATCATTTTCATGACTTTTTGAAATAAAAAAATATCCATGAAAACACATTAGAATGAATATAAAATTATTATATAAGAGTTGATATAACAACACATAAAAACTTTATAGAACAAATAATATTTTCAATAACATTTTCTCTATCATACAATATAATTCCTTGGAGAATATAATTATTAACCAATGAAATGGAGATAAATAATAGGTATCAACCATCATATCATGATAAATAATTGGGAGCAAACCATCATATTGCGATCTATAATCTGTCATGACATATCATATTATAAACTATTATTGGGGACCATATAAAAAATAAAGCCCCTGGAAAAAATATTTTTAAACTAGTAGAAAAACCCTTTCATATATCAAATTCTATATTAAATTTTTAAATAACTTATATTTTTTAAAAAAATTGTGATAATTAGAATAAAAAAATACCTCTAAATGAAGGGGAAGGACATAATAACTTCATATCCCATGTCTATATACACATTTCCCAGACCATCCAATGAAAAATTAATATACGTTGAAAGGAAGCCTCATATATGCAAGCTGTATAGACACATCACTAAAACCTATACTATTAATGATCCAATAGAAAACTATAATTCCCTAATAATGATTGAGTAGAAATATAATAGGGATTAAATCTATTCATTTATCAAGAAAGCTCATCCACCTAACAAAACTCATGGAGATTTATAGAAGTCCTCATAAATTTCACCAATTTAATATAATAGTCATGGACATACTATTGAAGATTTTATAATAGAGGGGGATAATTATTGAAATGGTGGAACCCTAGTTTCTTCTAATTTTGTAATTTCTTCTACTTATATAGTTTGGAAATATATTGTTCCAAATACATACATGCTTTATTTTCCTAATTTTGAGCGACCCTTATCATACGTGACAAAACATAAAGATTCCAAAAGTAGATATTTGGTGGTGATGTCCTCTATATTTATACAATATCGTAATAATTATACCCATATGAGTGGGTTCATATTGTTTTTGAAGCTATATAAATTCAATATTGTATTTATATTGAGATACCATATGATATTTATCATGGGAGGAACAACCCTGTAGATATAGTCACTAGAAAAAAAGGAGGAATATGCTCATGAAAATATTGAAATAGCTCAATTTTGGGTAATGTAAAATGAGAAGAAGAAAAAATAAAGAAATGGAATTAAAATTTAGATAAAAATAAAGGTCCTCTGAGAAGGGGTAAAGCCCTTAATCAATGATTATTTTATATTAGAATTATCAATGTTCGGGGAACTCACCAAAATCCACACCCCTTAGCCACTATATGATTGAAATCAAACCAATGATCATTAAATTCACGGAAACAGAAATATTATTTAAGAAATGGAAGTCCTACAAATGGACCATGATGGGATATATTTTTTTATATTAAAATTTTATTGATGGAAATATGGATCAACTAATTTTCCATAAGTTGGTGAGAATACATATCTTGTCATGTATAAATAATTATCATATAATCTAAATTACCTTCAATAATACTAGTTTTATAATGACCACCTCCTTTTTAGGCCTCAACTTTATATATTAGAAGAAGGTGACATTGACAGTATCATTAAGTAAATGAAGAAAAATTGCCTAAAAAATTATAATTCTAGGGGATTTAAACCCTTTCTAAATCCAGAGGAGAAAATTATCCATAATATTAACTTAACTCCCTCTCTAGGATTTTTTCATGCTTTTATCAGTGAGACCATATTGAAATTTCAATTCTAGGAGATGTTTTCACATGGATTATATACACCTGACATAGAAGGAAAGAAGAAAACATGATATATTCTCACTTTGGATTGATGAAACAAGTACTACCTTTAGGGTCTTGGGTTACTCACATGCCAACTGTCACAGAGATTGCAACCATATAATTTTTTAATTATCAAATACTTTCCATAAGTGAGACCCATTATAATTTAAATTTAAAAATGTATGGATTATTATTAATTGATATACGGAACTAATTTGTAAATCATGTAATATTAAAATACTAGGTAGTCTTCTCTAGATACTTTGTGAAAAATTAAGGGTTTCCCCAACAATGATGAATGAATGTAGAAAGAAAACATTTTAATGGATTAATAATGAAATTATGGATGTTGAGAAACAATTGGTAAACTTATAACTCATAAATCAACATCAAATCATTCCATCTAGAGAGTAATTGCAGGCAAAATACATGTGTGGTGATCTTCTAGCTATCCAATAGTGATTTTATAGGGGTCAACATAACAATGAATAGCTAATGGATGAATATAGATGCACAAATCCTCTTCAAAGATTACCAAAGGAAATAATGAATCATAGTAGTACATAGGGATATTGATTTGGATAGGAATCTCTATGTATATAAGGATGATATTTCAAATTCAATGTGCGACAAATTTAAAATGATTTTTTAAAGACGGATCAGATGTCTCAGCAAAGATGGTTAAAAAATCTGTTACACCCCTAGATTTTAAGGGAATTATTCTTTTTAATTTGTTTTATGTATTGTGTTTTATGATACCCCAAGATTATCTTGCGCTATACACAACACTGTATTAGCTTGCAGTATATGTAACACTAATCTTGGATCGTGTTACACACAATTTCATTTTTGTTTGATAGTAGTTATTCTACGCAAAATTGAGTATATATATATATTAAATTTATTAATGAAATATGATTGGATTTTGTTATACACAACAATAAATGAGTCGTGCACTACACACAACCCTGACTTGGCTTGCATTACACGCAATCACGACCTTCCTTAATAGCGTGTGTTGTACGGAATACCGGGTTTCACTAAACAACGATATATTAATATATTATTATTAACTAGACGTTATGAATAGTATTAACTAAATTTTGAATTCTTTAACACTATTATTAATCTTACACATTTTCTAGAACATGGTATAAGAACAAAATAAATTTTTCAGGTAAAATAAGTATATTTAAAAAATTACAGTTTTTCCGCCTTTTGATGAAGCAACAACATTAAATCTTGTTTTTGACATGTTTATAAGTTCAATTTGACAAAATAAAATTCTTCTTTGGAATCAGGATATTAAAATTTACTTTGGATAATTTTTGCATATTATTCCGACAACTTTTTTATTTTAATGAATAGTAAAAACACGCTATATTTTAATTAAAAACAACTTTTTTTCATCGTAATAATCTGTAATGTTAAATTATAATATTGTATGGTATTAAAGTATAAATAGAATATATTTTTACCATGTAGTATAATGTAAGTCATTAGAATTTATTTTACATTGAATACATAGGTAAAATCATTTCAATCGATTGCAATGTTTTAACTTTTAAAACTTGTTTTCTTAATAGCGGGATAAATTTTAAATTAATTACTTCAACTTTTGTATTTTTAATTTTGAAAAATGGATTCCATATTTAGAATTAGTAGGTCAAAATTATGTTAATATGAGACTTTTAATTTTCGGGCACTATGAACAATAATTACGGTAATTTTTATTTACTTCAGTTAAAGATAAATCAGGTAATTAAGGGTAAACCTAAGATTATAAAATATCCCTAAAAATGAAAAAATTATATTGGATGACTATAATTAGACCCATATCAACTAAGGGTCGGATTAGATTCATTTTATAGACTTTTTACCATGAAAATAATTTAATTATTATTATTACCTAAAAAAGTGACAACATGTCACTCTCTCAAATCTTATAAGTATAATAATTTTTATTTAGTGATAAACTTCATGAAATTTTGAAAATAAATATTCTAAAGAAATATAACATAATTATATAATTCCTGATAATTTATTTAGAATTTTTAAGGATTAAATAATTGTCATTAAGGGTGACACAATAGTGATGCAGAAATTGTTTATTTAGTGAAAAATCGATAATATAGATATTATTAAAATAACAATACCTATTAAAAGGACCAGAAACTTGACCAATAATTATTGGTCGAGTATATATATACCCTAAGAATCCAATGGTCTAATTTTGGACCATTTGGATCCTTATAAAACCAATTATGACATTTATATTATTTTATTTTAAATGATGTCAAATATGTCACCTTGTTAATTTAATAAATATAACAATTTAAATGTTTTTATTTTAAGATTATAAAACCCAGTAAGAATATTATTATGAAAGGTACTATATTTATCTTCATCATATGATTTTAGTTTAAATTTTTATGCAACAAAGAAGTATATTAAATAATTATACAAAAATGTTGTAGTAATTATTTTATTAAGAGATATACGAAATAAAAGGTTTTAAAAATATCGAAATAAATATTATATGAACTCATTAATGTTATAAAATATGTTTCTAGATTAATATGACATGTTATGAATCTATTAATGATTTTATTTCGAACATATCTTTTGTGAGTATTTTATTTAAATTCAAATAAATGAATAGTGTCAAAATTGACACTATTGTTATTTTATAAAAATAACATAATATAAAATTGTTTAAAAATTACAAAAATATTCAAAAATTATAAATTAAAATTTTTACGGTCCACCATGTCATAAATTATCCTATTATGGAAAATTCACAACACATATGTTATTATTTATAATAATTTAAAATTTAGAATCTTATTACCACAAATAAAAATAAATAGATTAAATAAGGATAAATCAAGTTGATAATGTTTAAAATAACTTCAAATAAAGTCAAAATTATATTTTTTGATTCTATTACAACCCTATCTCATATAATATTCGGATTTGAGTCATTTTGGAGGCTTTTATATGGGTTTGGAATTAATTGTAAATTAATATTTTTTAAAATTCCAAAGGTGACCCTCTCCCCCTTATAAAAGGGAACCTCCTCCCTCTCCTCCTCACACAATTTTGAGACTTGAAGCTCGGACAAACTCTGCACATTTCACTTCCCCACTTCCCTAGAAACCTTATATAGGTACAGTTATTCTCAAAAGACCATCTCTAGTGCCCTAAGATGATGTTAAATGGAGGCACTTCGAGAAAGAGGTAATACCTTCTACCGATTTATTCAAGTTTCTTTATTCTTATACTTCCTCTTATTTAGTGGTTTAATTATGATGTAATATCATAATTATCCCTCATATAATGATATGTTATTATAAATATGAAACAACCTCATTTCACCTTCTATCCATCATACGGAAAATGAAATCACCGCGTGTGCGTACGTATGGAATACCGTCTCCACGCCGTGGTGTAATCTGTTTTTCCACAACCACCATACTTGGATGGGTATAATGGTGTAAAGAATAACTACATATCATTATTATACATCATAATGATTCTATTATATTATATCATTCACTCCAATTCCATTCAATAAATATGGGAACGATATCATCGCTTGTGCGTACGTACGAATTACCATCTCCACGACACGATGAGATTCATTTTCCAAGTTAACCACTCAAGAATGATTATTAAGAATATATAATGAATATATAATGAAATATATTACATGATAATTCTACTGGATTTATGTATATATATATATATGTATGTCATCTACTTAATTCCATTCAATTCAATAAGGAAACGAAAACAGCGTTCATGCGTACGTACGACCTACAGTCTCCATGAACAGTGTATTTCATTCCATTTATTGATCTATTATATATATGTATATTCTGAATATATTTTATAAATAAATCATTTTATATATTCTAGAACTATGTAATCATGATCTAAGTAATAATATGAATAATTACTAGTCAAAACATAGAGAAAAAATGAAACGATTTTACCCAAAACGCTCTTTAACATGGAATTTACAAAGGAACGGGTAATATAAAGTCATAAGTGAACCATATATGATATCATAACAATTAATATGATTTTGTAATAAGTTAATGACATTATTTAAATCATTATATAAGGGGTTCAGATAAGTACGAAGCATATTGGACCTAAGGTAAGGGATAATGGTTCAATCTCAATTGTTTTCTATCTGAGATTGATTATATGTAAGTATTTACTGGGTTTATATTTATCATCCATGTACAAGTTTTATAAAATAAAAATCATTAATGATTAAACTCCTTTTTTTCACATTTTTTACTTTTACTACATGGTATGTAAGGAATCTTCTTTTTTGTTTACCATACGTGGTACTTTTTGACTTTTCCGACAAAAGTAGGAGCAGAATGTTTTTTAAAACATATACGGCATGAAAAGATTATGACGATTTAATAAAGCCTTATTTTCATGAAGTGTACACTACCAGATTTCATGACTATTTTCAACAAAATCATTTTCCTTTAAAATTGAATTCCTTTTTGTGAAAAGAAAATTATTTATAAGAAGAAAGGATATTTTCCTCAACAATTGTTTTCAAGTGTTTTATCAAAACCATTTTATATCTAAGATGAAATTATATCATATGTGTATGTTTCAAGTGTAATATATCTAGGATTTACATGGTTTCACTTTTCTTATGATGAAATGATATCCAATTTTTTATGGATTATGTTATGACGGGATGATGTTTATGAAACCCATTTTTATTCTTTGGGTTATGATGAATGATTTATGTTTATGTTGTGAAACAAGTAAGAGTGATTTCATTATGAGATGGGTGGGGCCTATATCTCCCTCCAATGCATTGGGTAATGATTTATATATTCATGAGTTAGATATGGATATAACGGTAAGTTAATCCTGTTCAGTGTTACAGGACTGAAACGAGGAGTGAACTCGATTCAGAAAGAGACTTTTCCCACTAAGATGGACTTAGCAGAAATTCATTGGCTACTATGGAAATCATATCATGTGCTTAATGTTTTTACACAATTACAAATTTATTTCCAAGACATTTTATCATGATTGATGTTCCATTATGATCTATGCCTTACGATGTTCCATGTTTTATGTCATTGCTCAAGATTTTGATGTTTAAACATTAAGTTCATGTTTTTATGTTCAAATGTATATGGTTTGTTTTATTTTCTCCATTCTTACCCTTACTGAGCATTTGAGATCACCCTTTTATATTTTTTCCTTTCCCCAGGATTTAAATAAAGGTTTTAGGTATGAAAACAAAGGGTAAGATATTTATGGGAGATGTTGAAGATCTTTCACCAAGATTTGAATATTATGTTTCGTGTTTCCAAAGGCACTAAACAATTATGTTCCTTAAGTGTCTGTTTTTGGTATGTATATAGTATTCCTCAAAAGTAATGTAAAGTCCATGTACATTAAGCTTTGGGTCTCTACAGTTGGTATTAGAGGCAAAGGAGGTAGGAATGTATCCGGTCCTTGGGAACTCTAACATGTGAGCATTGGACGAAGCATGGCTCTCCACCCAAGGGCATCAGGAGGAAATTACTTCCACTGGGGATGGTGGTGTGTCCCATCTAGGGGGTGAGTGCCCAGATAGGTATCAATTATACCCCACTAGAAGTGATTCCAGACCATTATAGTTGGTATCAGAGGAAAGGTTTAGTCAACCTTTGGAAACTAGGATGCAAAAACATTAGTGAAATCCCTAGAGATATTTCTAAGGTATGCCTAGGGATGTCCCTAAGGATAAGTATAAGTATAGGTTATAGTCCTAGAATTACGGTAACTATTTTAAAATTAAACCTAAGATGTTATATTTCGAAGGTACTCCCCCTTTATTATGTTGTTTTCCTAGCATGATTTTTTCCTCTCACACAATTCTTTTTGGGTTTTAGAAAATGGATGGAAATCAAAAGATTCACGATAATGGAGGATATGATGGAAAATGGAATTATAATCATCATGAGCAACAAAATGAAATTGGATATGGAAGTCTTCATATCGCTATTATGCCAAATCAGAAATCTCATAATATGATCAATAATCTCAACTTGTGTAAGTATCACACCTCAGATAATAAGAGAAATATTGAGTTTCATGATGATCATAGAGGAAATAAAGTTCAATTCCCCTCATGTAAATCATGTTGGTAATGGTATCAGGGAGAATGTCTCAAAGGAACTAGAAGATGCTCTGGGTGTGGAAAAGAAGGACAAAAAGCCAGTAATTGCAAAAGAAAAGGTTTAGTTAACACCATGGACAAGGATAATGGTATTTCTATGACATCAACAATGGTTAAATGTTTTAAATGTGGAATGTACGGGAATTAGGCAAACGAATTCCCAAAGGGAAAGTATCATGAAAAGAATCATCATGGCTGTTTGGGTAGTATTTATATTAATGATGATGATGAGACTACAAATGATATGTGAGATAAAAGAATTGTTGAAGCTCGGTCAATGTTTTAAGAAGGTAGTGTAATGATTGTATGTTTATCAAGAATAATGTATGGTATTATGGAATAAAGAAAAAATCTAAGGATTGTTACACTATTGCCTTTGCTTGAGTATTGAAAGTATATGATGAATGATACCGGTAACCATGAAAGGTTATGAAAATATTTTTGGAAGGTAGATGATATGTGCATAATAGAAGGATAAGGAGATAATGAGTTGTTTGATAGTATTAATGAGCTCATGACTGGTATAAGGACAAAGTGATATCATGTATTGAGTATACAGAAATTTTGGGATTTTGGTATGTGGAAAGTGTTGAATTTTGACAGCATTCATGTTTTTACTAAGGGTCAATGGATATTCATTTTTTAAGAGAATACATGATTAAGGTATTAACATGTTTGGATTGTGACCAACAAGTTTTATCTTATGATATATGGAGGATAAATGATGGTATTCACATGATCAGCAGATGAAAATTCTAGTAATTTTTTTCTTTGTACTATGAGCTTGGACAGAAGTATTTTAGATAATCCTAACGATTTGAATGAATTATGTTGGACATAACTTAGTATTGTTTAAGGCTAGAACATTTTGTGATATTATTGAAGTAATGTTATAATAGTGTAGTTTTAGAAAAAAGGACAACCCATAGGATATAAAACAACCCATCCTGTCGGACAAGGCTGTGGGAATCGAACCCACAATCGATGTGCGACAGGACTTTATATCCTACTACTAGCCTAAAGGAAGTCCTTGGTTAGTAGAAACTATTTTTATTTTATTAAGCGGTATGATAGATGATGTATAAGTCCATTTTTGAATAATATATGATTAACCTCTCCATAGATGCACTTATGTATATAACTTTTGAAAAGTTAATGTTTGAGACAGATGGAATGAACTATCTTTCTATCGCATGATCTACTAACACTTCACAAAAGTCAAATTCAACTTCATTCCTCTAAGAGATGACGTGGAAATTGTTCAAGGCACAAACCAAAATATGATTATTCTAAAATCAAGTAATTATTTCTTTAAAACAATTATTCCTCTTTAGGGAAATGATCTTGGAAACCAAAAATGTTGTCCTAGTGCACTTATATCTGATGAATTAGATGGTACCTTAGAACATCACACATTTATGGCTTTGTGATTGTTGGCTTTTTCATAGCCATGTTCTCTACCACTATCCACCAGAACATGATGGTTTGATTTTTCTTCAAAATCCATATTTTCACTTATGTTCTCAAATATGGAAACCCAGTGATGAGTTACTTTGGGTAATCGTTATTTTTCATACATTAGTTTTTAAAATTATGTTTTAGTATTCCATTTTACGATTTGGGTTTCTATGAATAGTAAACGATTTATAACCCCAACGAATTTTGAGGGAGAAATTCTTTTTAAGCGGGGTAGAATGTAACACCCCAAGATTTTATAAGAATTATTCTTTTAATTTTTTTGATGTCTTGTGTTGTATGATACCCTAAGATTATCTTGCACTATAAGCAATACTGTATTAGCTTGCAGGATATGTAACACAAATCTTGGATCATGTTACAGATAATTACAAGTTTGTTTGATAGTAGTATTCTACGCAACATTGAGTATATATAATTATATATATTCAATGTATTAATGAAATATGGTTGGATTTTTTTCTACACAACAACAAAGGAGTCATGCACTACACGCAACCCTTACTTGGCTTGCATTACAGGCAATCACGACCTTTCTCGATAGCGTGTGTTATATGCAATACCCGGTTTCACTAAACAACGATATATTATTATATAGATATGAAATATACATTATGAATAGTATTATCTAAATTTTGAATTTGATAACATTATTATTCATCTAACACATTTTCTAGAACATGGTATGAGATCAAAATAAATTTTTCTGGTAAAATAAGTATTTTAAAAAAAATGCAGTTTTGCCACCTTTTGATGGCGCACCCACTTTAAATCTAGTTTTTTACATGTTTATAAGTTCAATTTGACAAAATAAAAATTTTCTATGGAATCAGGATATTAAAATTTACTTTGGATAAATTTTTCATATTATTCTGACAACTTTCATATTTTAATAAATTGTAAAACACGCTATATTTTAATTAAAAACAATTTTTTTTCATCGTAATACTTTATATTGTTAAATTACAATATTTAATGGTTTTAAAGTATAAATAGAATATATTTATACCATTTAATATAATTTATGTCATTAGAATTTATTTTACATTGAATGCATAGGTAAAATCATTTCAATCTTTTGTAAGGTTTTAACTTTTAAAACACGTTTTTTAACAGCGGGATTAATTTTAAATTAATTACTGCAGCTTCTGTGTTTTGAATTTCAAAAAATGGATTCCATATTTGGAATCAGTAGATCCAAATTATTTTAATAGGATACTTTTAATTTTTGGGCACTGTGAATAGTAACAACGATAATTTTTATTTACTTCAGTTAAAGATTAATCGGGGAATTAAGGGTAAACCTAAGATTATAAAATTACCCTAACACATGAATAAATTATATTGGATGACTAAAGGTTGACCCATATCACCTAAGGGTCGTATTAGATTCATTTTATGGACTTTTTTACATGAAAATAATTTAATTATTATTATTACCAAAGAAAGTGACAACAAGTCACTCTTTTAAATCTTATAAGTTTAATAATTTCAATTTAGTGATAAACTTCATGAAACATAAAACATGAATATTCTACAGAAATATAAAAAAATGATCTACATCATGAGAATTTATTTATAATTTTTAGGGATTAAATAATTGTCATTAATGGTGACACAATAGTGATGCAGAAATTGTTTATTTAGTGAAAAATCTATAATATAGTTTTTATTAAAATACAAATACCTATCAAAAGGGCCACAAACATGACCAAACATTATTGGTCGAGTATATATATACCTTAAGAATCCAATTGTCTATTTTTATACCATTTTGATCCTTATAAAACCGATTATGACATTTATATTATTTTATTTTAAATGTTGTCAAAGATGTCACCTTGGTAATTTAATAAATATAATAATTTAAATGTTTTGATTTTAATATGATAAATTCAAGTAATAATATTATAATGAATGGTATTATATTTATCTTCATCATATGATTTTATTTTCAATTTTCATGCAACAAATAAGTATATTAAATAATTATACAAAAATGTTGTAGTAATTATTTTATTAAGAGATATACCAAATAAAAGGTTTTAAAAATGTTGAAATAAATATTATATGAACTATTTAATGTTCTCCACAAACTTTATAGATTAGTATGACATGTTATGAATCTATTAAAGCTTTTATTTAGAACATATATTCTGGGATGATTTTATTTAAATTCCAATAAATGAATAGTGTCAAAATTTACACTATTGATATTTTATAAAAATAATATAATATAAAATTGTTTAAAAATTAAAAAAATATTTAAAAATTATAAATTAAAATATAAACGGTCCACCATCTCATAAATTGTCTATTTATGGAAAATTAATAACACATAAGTTATTATTTATAACAATTTAAAATTTAGAATCTTATTACCAGAAATAAAATTAAATAGATTAAATAAGGATAAATCAAGTTGATAATGTTTAAAATAAATTCAAAGCATGTCTAAATTTTTATTATTATATTACAACCCTATATCATCTAATATTTGTATTTTAGTCATTTAGGAGGTTTTTATGTTGGGTTGGAATTTATTATAAATTAATATTTCTTATACTTCCAAAGGTGCCCCTCTACCCCCTTATAAAAGGGAACCTCCTTCCTCTCCTCCTCACACCATTTTGAGCCTTGAATATCGGCCAAGCTCTACCAATTTCACTTCCACACTTACCTAGAAACCTTATAGAGGTACTGGTATTCTCAAAAGACTAACTCTAGTGCTCTAAGAGGATGTTCAAAGGAGGAACTTCGAGAAAGAGGTAATACCTTCTACTGATTCATTCAAGTTTCTTTCTTATTATACTTCATATACTTTAGTGGTTTCATTATGATGTAATAAAATTAGTTTCCCTCATATAATGATATGTTATTATAAATATTAAACAACCTTATTTCAACTTCTATCCATCATATGGAAAATGAAATCATCGAGCGTGCGTACGTACGGAATACCGTCTCCACGTCGTGGTGTGATCTATTTTTCCACAACCACCATACTTGGATGGGTATAATGGAGTAAAGAATAACTAAATATGATTATTATAACATCATAATAATTCTATGATATTATATCATTCACTCAAATTCCATTCAATAAATATGGGAACGATATCATCACTCCTGCGTACGTACGGATTACCATCCCCATGACGCGCTGGGATTCATTCTCCATGTTAACCACTCAAGAATGATTATTAAGTATATATAATGAATAATAATGAAATATATTAAATGATGATTCTAATGTATTTTTGTATATATATATGTATGACATATACATAATTCCTTTCAATTCAATAAGGAAACGAAAACAATGTTCATGCGTACGAACGACCTACAGTCTCCATGAACGGTGTATTTCCTTCCATTTGTCGATCTATTATATATGTGTATATTCTGAATATATATTATATATAAATCATGTTTTATATTCTGGAACTATTTAATAATGATCTAAGTAATCATATGAATAATTACAAGTCAAAAGATAGACGAAAAATGAAAAGATTTTACCCAAAACGCTTTTTAACATGGAATTTACAAAAGAACGGGTAATATAAAGTCATAACTGAACCATATATGATATCATAACAATGAATATGATTTTGTAATAAGTTAATGACATTATTTAAATCATTATACAGTAGGTTCGGATACGTACGAAGAATATCGGACCTATGGTAAGGGATAATGTTTCAATCTCAATTGTTTTCTATTCGATATTTCGTAAAGGTAAGTATTAACTTGGGTTATATTAATCATCCATGTCCAAGTTTTATAAAAAACATTCTTGTATTTTTAAAGTCATTTTTACCCATTTTGAACTTTTACTACATGGTATGTAAGGAATCTTTTTTTTTACCATATGAGGTACTTTTTGACTTTTTTTTCAAAAGTACGAGATGAATGTTTTTTTAACTTATACAACATGAATTTTTTTTTAAGGTTTCATAACGACTTATTTTCATGAAGCTTAATCTACAACATTTCATTAATATTTTCAACAAAATTCTTTTCTTTTAAAATTGAATGGCATTTTTTGAAAAGAAAATTATTTTTAAGAAGAAAGGATATTTTCCACAAGAATTGTTTTCAAGTGTTTTATCAAAACCATTTTCCATCTAAGATGACATTATTTCATATGTGTATGTTTCAAGTGTAATATCTATGTGATTTACATGGTTTCACTTTTCTTATGATGAAATGATATCCATTTTTTATATGGATTATGTTATTAAGGGATGATGTTTATGAAACCCATTTTTATTATTTGGGTTATGATGAATGATTTATGTTTATGTTGTGCCACAAGTAAGAATTATTTCATTATGAGATGGGTGGGACCTATATATCCCTCCATTGCATTGGTTAATTATTTATATCTTAAGAGATAGACATGGCTAGAATGGTATGTTAACCCGGTTCAGTGTAACAGGACAGAAATGAGACGTGAACATGACTCAGAAAGGGACTTTGTCCGCTAATATGGTCTTGAAAGCAATTACTTGGATACTATGAGAATAATATCATGTGATTAATGTTTTTCCACAATAAAAAAATTTATTTCCAAGCTATTTTATCATGATTGATGTTCCATTATGGTATATTCCTTAAGATGTGCCATGTTTTATGTCATTGCTCAAGATTTTGATGTTTAAACATTATGATCATGTTTCTAAGTTCAAATGTATATGGTATGTTTTATTTTATCCATGATTACCCTTAATGAGAATTTGAGCTGACCCTTTTATATGTTTTACTTTCCCCATGATTTAATGAATGGTTTTAGGTATGAAAACAAAGGGGAAGATCTTTATGGGAGATTTTGACAATCTTTCACCAAGATTAGAAGATTATGTTCTGAGTATCCAAAGTCACTAAACTATTACAGTTCTTTAGTGTCTGTTTTTGTTATCTATTTAGTATTCCTCAAATGTAATGTAAAGTCCATGTATGCCAATCTTTGGGTCCCTACAAAATACCTTGCATTAATGAGAATAAATCCCATTATTTCCCTATATCCCCCTTTATGAAGAATGCAAAATATTTCCATTTCCCTATGATCATTGACAGTGTAGATGGATCATATGAAAATTCTAGAATATTTTTCATGTTTTACTAGGATATTTATTTCGATTATTTAACCTATGAAATTAGGGATTTTTTCGAATATGCATTCATTTTATATGAGATGATATCTATTTATTTTTCACCTATCCAAAAGGGATAATTCTATTGATATCATATTTTAGGATATTTTCATTAGGAATCATGGTACCCAATATAATTAGTAATTTTATCATGATCAGAATTGGGGAAATTATCGAGGACCACTTTACACCAAATCAATTTCTTATTTTCCCTAAGAGAAAAATAATTTTTTTTTCACAAACTCATGACGCATTAAAATCATAAACAAAAAGTCAATGGATGGAAACTGTTTCTATAATATTAAAATCTCTAAAGCAACTAAATATTTATGGTAGATGTTTATATTTTATGTTCTTAGGATATATGGATTTTCAGCAGAATTTATCAATCTTATAAGTTTCATTCATCTGTTTGTAATGATTTCGATTCAAATTAATGGTTATAAAAAGGTGTATATATATATAATAAGATGTGAGAGACACTAGTTACCACTATAAATAATTATTTATTCAATTTAAATATACTTAATATGTATATGTGTTAATGATTTGGAACATTTTTTATTATTAAAACAAACAAATTATTTAGAAATTCTATCATTCCATCTCAATAATTACATTCTAATGACATTCTTATTTTTGGATAGCACTCAAAGAGAACAATAAATTCGATTAAATCTTCATTTAATCACTATGAATAAATTTTTGAGAATTAAATTAATTAGAATAATTCTTTTATCAAATTTGGTGATGGAATATCCAATAAAAAACAAATGAAAATAATCAATATTATGGGAGTGAAGTTGTACCCATCAATAGATATTATCATTGAGTAAACTTGAATTTTGTGACGGTCTTAAGGAATCATATTGAATATTTATATTCATGATATTTTTACCATAATGATATATTGAATGGTGGGACCATGTCACAAGCTAAAAGAATATTCCATGCCAACTCAATGATTACATAAAAATTTGTGTATTTTTTCATTATATAGTTGGCCAAGAAGAATAATCTAGGAAAATCAGTTCATGATTCGAAATATTATTTTGATATCCTCTATCAATAAAATAAATCTTATTTTTGATTCATATAAATATTTTATCATGAAAAATTAAATATAAAACTCTTTTATCAAATACCATAGATTCTTAAATTATTGACTTATTTGAAAAATTAAACAAAATCTTTTGACCTCTAATGATCCTTCTCTTGATATTTTATACAATATGATTAAAATATCATGATATACAAGGTATCATCATTATTATCATCCTATATTTGTTCTTCAATTTGAAATTATTATATTGAATTTTTCAAAATTCAAATTTGATGGTTTGTTAGAAATCCAACCTCAAATATTACATGACAACATGAAAAGAAATACCAATAGATGAAGCTTTTGATGTTCCACCAGATTAGAAATAGATTACCCTTAATGATATTATAAAATAGAATAATATTATTGATAAAATGATTACCCTCTCAGTTAGTGTTGAAATATTTTTTTTCATTACTCTGACACACTTATATGGATGTATAATAGAATGGTTTAAATTATTAGAAAGGGATTCATCAATATGAACTACACTTCATCATAATTTCCACCATCACAAATGAAGAATTTTAAGGTACCCCTTATAATTATTTAACGATTATTTATTTTAAAGAAGATAAGGAAAAACAAGTTGGTAACTCATATGTAATAGAAAATGATAGGGAAGAAGCATGAATTAGTATGCCATTTATGATCCATAGACGAGTAAGATAAGAAAATTCATTTCATGGAATGCATATTTTTCATAGATTATAGAAATATTTTAGAAAACTATTCAATAAAAGAAAATTCACATACAATAATTTGGTTGCTTTCATGATTGGTAAAATACATTGTGGTTTGACTCAATATGTTTTTAATATTCTACTTAGTGTAGTTGCTATTGTTATTTTATGTATAGACAATACAAAATGTTTCCATTTTTAATGAACTGATTACCAATTTCATTAGGGGATCCCTCGAATATAAATGATGGAATATGTGTTAGTATGCTTGTAGGTTGATGAGATATGTAATATTTTTATTGATCTTTTCATATTAATATTATTAGGTGTACATGGAAAAACAATGAGACCATCCTGACAAAGTATATGAAGAGGATCCTTCCAATTCCATTATGGATCAATATAGATTTAAACAAGGAGATTAATGGATTTTCAGGTCCATCAGGATGTACATGTGTGTTTCACACATTCCCTTGATTTGTTATAGTATGTATTCAACATTAAATTGATTTTTTTTGTAGAATGTGAGGCTGAATAATGGGATATAATTCAGGCCATCAAACATGTAGTTTACCACAATAGGAACTTTTCTATGGGTTGAATTTGACATTGAGCTATCGGTTAAGGCATTCAAAGAGAGGAACATGAAAGATCCATGTAGAATACTCTATTATTTTATTGAATTCATCTATCTATGAAAGAATATTATATTGGGAAACTCGCATGTCAATAGAGATTGAATCCAGGTGGTAGATACATTTACCTAAAAAGAAATAATAGAGTAGAGTATGATGTGGTCCTATAGAATTACATATTTTTTTGCATCAATTTTGGATGAAGATATAAGGGGTGAAACACACTCTCAATTTTGGAAATTTCCTTGTAACCCCTATATATTTTTTTATTTAATAATTTTGAGGATTTGGATCACATGGACCCTGAATTTTGAGAATAAAAATATTATTTAATTCATAAGTAAGAATAAAAAAATTAATATATTTGTAAAAATATTAAATCATTCCTTAAAAAACTGTTTTAAAAATTAAAAAATGATTAAAAATTAATGAATCAACTATAGGAAAATATTAAACACTTTATTAATTTTATTTATAGAAAATATAGATATGAAATATTAAGTTCCATTAAATGTTCATTACATTCAATCAAACTAATCACATATTTTATTTATCTTACAGAACAATAAATATATTAATTATTATTTTATTAAATAGTTTTCTGTTTATTATTTTTGGTATATCACATATTATAATTTTATATAAAATTACATTATCTATTATGGTTGAACGGATATTTTGATGATATTCTGTTTGTAATTTCAAACTGGCTTTTGTAGGATGACTATGGTCAATGATATCATTAATCGATCATCTCTAGGAAAAAATCATCAAATAATTATATTTTTTTACATCAGTACTATTTTAAACATAATCATTTATTATGGTAGTGAATAATGATATATGTTACAATCACGGAGATGGTGGCCCATATGTATGGATAAGTAACATTTTTATTATTAAATATCATTATGGAAAGAAGGTAGTTATAATTTTATCATTAATTTTATATAATTATAATATGAATATCCTATTATTTACTTAATAATACTAATATAATTATTTTGTGTGATGCGGTGAAGAAAAATGAATCACTTTTCTTCCTGGAGGTGGTAGTCCACACGTACAGATAGAAGATTATATAGTTTTCTATTTTATGAAAAGCGGAGAAAATGGGTGAAATTATCTCTATAGGATGATATATATGTCCTTAATATCATATATAACTATTAATTATGTCATTATAAACAGTGTCTGGAGAAGGAAAATGAATAATCTCATCATGTGAGGTGGTAGTCCACTGTAATAACAAATGATGAATTATTTTTCCAATTGATTGATATTTGATATGGATACCCTTTATTTAGTTAATATAATAACATATTAGGTTATTTTAATAAAAAATATTGTTTTTCAATTGTTCATGAATATTTTGAGGATGTTTAAGAGGAAATAAAAATGTAAAACTCAATTACTAGTCATACATCTTCTTTTGACAACCTCAATTCATTAAAAACATAAAAATACAATGTTTCATGTTATAAATAAGAACATGTAAAAAATATTAGGGGATGTTATCTGGGATGGTATTAAGGTAGAATATGATATATAAAAATGGGTTTTGAAGTGTGCATATATTATAAGGAGATGTTCCCCCTTATAAGAGAGGGGAGGGGAACTCATGGAAATTTAAATACTTTAGAATTAATATGCATTATTTCCCAATTAAAAGTGGAAAGAAATATATTTAACAATAAATTAGTAAATATATGGGCTTAAATAAACTCATTCAATAATTAATATATTTGTTTTGGAAATATTTATTCCCTAATCTTTTGGTTTTAAGCCTTTGTTAACCCTTTTCACTCCCATCGTGAATACAATGACTATTACTCATTGATGGACATTGTAGATACTTGATATGGATAAAATTAAAATAAATTGAATTTTAATGATTTTAGAAACCATATTCTAATAATTTGTCCACATCAAATTTTTTATTAATTTTGTATCATTCAATAAAATCATAATTATTTTAAAATTTCAATAATGTCAATTTCTAGATTTATTATTTAATTTGAAATTAATAACATAAAAAGACATGTAAAATTAGATCAAAATATTTTAAAACATACATAACATGTAATTTCCTTTTGTAAATTTTTTGGACCACATTATGCATATAAAATTATAATATCTTCAATATTTTTATTATCAAGCTATTGATATTTCCATTTTTGAAATAATTAATATGTTAATATTAAGGATTTACATAAGGTAATCATTTCATCACAAAAAAAATTAAAAATAAATTACCAGGATTAATACAATCATTTAATATTTCAAAATACTATTTATAGTATAACTTATATTTTGAGAAAATCAATACTAAAAATATTATAACTATTATAAAAATAATATTTCTTGGATTTTTTCATGAAAAAAATATTATAAATGAAATAATCTCATCCAAATGGATATAAAATGACAAATAACAGGATCATGTATGAAAATGGAAGAAATTTATTCATCTAATAAAACTAAAGAAAGTGTTTTGGTCAATTAAAAATCTTTATCATTTTATTTTTATCATTAATTACCTAAGATTATTTTCAATATTGTAAGAATAATTAATTATCCTGTTATTCATATTCAAATAAATAAATATGACACATTTTTCACATATAGATATCCGGATTAAAAAAAGAATAATTTTATAAAAAATAATCACATGTAACTTATTTATTTAATTGATAATTAAACCCGCATGATGCAATGAAAAAAATATTATTAGAAAAAACCCTTCACAAAAATAAAATGTATTTCTGAGAAATTCAAGTATAAAATACATTAAAAATCCAAAATGGAATTATTACAAACCCAGGGGAACTTATAAAATTTTACAGTAATCCAAAAGAGAAATATATTTTATTAATAATTTAATATAAATATCAACTTTCAATAAAAATTGAATATTCACTATAAAATGAAAAGTCAATAATTACATAAAATTTTAAAAATTCATTATAAGTTATGTTTTAATCTTTAATGTTAAATATTAAATTAGTATTTTTAAATGGATTATTTATTTAAATAAATTAATTATAATACTCACTTCGAATGTAATAGATATATTTTAAAAAAACTTTTCCTAAGAATAAAATATCATTTAGAATTTATGACTCATAATTTATTAAGAATTAATTAATAATATAATAAATTATCTGACCATTATACATTTCATAATTTGGTTAAAATGGTTCAATCCCACTAAATTAGTGTATCGAAAAACGAAATCACATTTAAATAATAATAAAAATTCATTTTTTTATAAAGCCAGTGTTGTGTATCATGTATGCTATCAAACATACTATTTACTATTAATATTTCTAGATATTACACTTTATAATCAAAATAATACATTTATGAAGAAATTATTAACATTTTATTGTGATAATAATAAATAAAAACTAATATATTTGATCAGAATGACAACAAATGATGTTTATGAAATATATTATGTATTTATATGGTTCTATATTAATTTAGTAATATAGATATTATATATATATTATGTTAGAGAGATTGCAACATATAAAAAATATAAGTCAAGGGGTTTTCTATTATCAACATTCATTATGGAGACATGATCCACATTCACCACGTTTTTCTTTTAATGTTATATATATACTAAAAAATGAAATAAATTATAATACCTTTTGTGATATTAATGTGATTTAAAAATACATAAATTTTCAACCTTTTAAATGTGTTTTGAATCAAAGTATATTAAAAACAGAAGGATTACATTCAAGTATTGTTTCAAATAACAATTTATTTTAAATGAATTTTCATATGATGATACATTTCATGAACATTTTCTATATGATAGAAACAATTTCAAAATCATTTATTTATTCATGGGGTTTTCAATTTTCCTTATAAATTTCAATTCCCTAGTTATTTTTTAGATGTGATTACAATATGAAAGACTAACAAAAAATATTTTTTTTGAAATATTCCTCCTCTATTTACATGTCACAACCTTCCATCACCAATATGTGAGAAGGGATAGCAGTTTTCAGGCCCTTCGTTCATTTAGTTGATAGAGGTATAATAACCCCTGAGACCTGCCTTAAAATGGTCCCTAAGTGGAGACTAGAACCAAGGGTGTGTAATTACATGAAAAATAGAAGGCATTACCTTTTTTATTTAGTAGGATTTGTAGATAATATAGTATGTCCTAAAAAATACAAAAAATGGATGAAAAAGTGAACCCCACACAATCCTTTCCCTTATTCAAGTTTTAATAATAAGTGCAACAATACAAGAAAAATCCAAAGATAAATACCAAAGAAAATAAAACAAAAACAACAACTATCCCAATGTCTAAACTAGTATGGTCACACATGGGCCTCAAAGTCAACTTGGAAACCTGAAATTAGTTTTATATACATTGATTTTTTTACAGGTATACTCAGTGGGGAAAACCAAAAGCTCTCATGCACAAGTGGGGAGGCATTCTAATGCTCCATGACAAAATGAGATAAAAAATCACCTAATAAAGATGATATCCACCCAAAAATCACTAAGGAAAAACTCACCAAATAACTCAAGTCATGTAAGGTAATAGTAATAACACATCGAAGTTTGGGTACCCGACACCACATTCCCACTGGTTATTGAAGACATTCTATTTGTCAGACCTTCCCCGTCATTTTCACAGTTTTCCCTCTAACATACCACACACACACACAACATGGATACCCCAACCACTCACCCCAACCGAAAAGAACTGGGCCACAACCACACATAAACACGCCTATAGACACCTAGGCCAGAAAAACTACGGCCACGCCTGAAGACACCTAGGCCCAAAAAACTATTGCCACACACTATGACACCTAGGCCTCATCCCGAAGTCACATGGGAAACAACCTACCCGTACACACTGGTTCCAACCAGAACAAAATACCCTTATGGAATAATATTGGGCCATAATGGACCTTAGGCAGTTAAATAATGCCCGACGACTCTTGGGCTACTCAGGAAAGGGAGCATAAAATGATCTAATAACCATTTACTCTTAGGATTGTTGGGGAAAAAGTCCTTCCCCTAAAAAGGGGGTGTTCTTCATGATTTAATAATCACTGTTTGGGTGGGAATATGAAATATAATAAAAAAATTATACATATAGGTAAACAATAACTCACCCCAACCAAGTGGTTCCTACACTATCTTATACACAATCATCATTGTTATTATTCATTCATAAAAATCACAACAACTACAACTAGTCACAAATCATTCCAAGAAAACGATTCCCCATTGAACCCATTATTGTTTTCATATTCATGTGATTAAATTTAAGCAGTTTTTCACTATCGGGCATTAAAAAAGCATCCCCATAAGCCAAGGAATAAAAAAACAAAGATGTAGATTAAGAATTTACACCCAATTCTCTTATAGAGTCACAACATCAAAAGGGATCCATGAGATCTCTTAATGTTATTTAACTAAACGAAGACTCACCATACGACCACTCATAACCATAAATCCACGAACCAACATGTACAACACATCAGGGGATCACATCCCTATCCATGTTACCCCACAAGTATCAAATAGAACAACCACACATACTAGAAAGATAGAGCAAGGGTTTTTTTTCAGAGTCAATACAACATTAAGTAACTTCTTTCTTCCCATTTGGTTAACCATGGTGATTACACGAAGATTTTTTTCACGGGATGACCATTAAATCAACCATGTTTACGTGATTAACAATATTACATGTTACTTCCATTCCATCATCACATTATTAACATGAAAAACAGAGGATCATTAGTGCAGAAGGAAGGACCACCAATGACCATGATTTTTAGTGGACATAAGCCCATACAATCCAAAAAATATAATCAAGGATAAAATAGTACATCTAAAATCATCAAACACAACACTTCATTATTAAAATGTTCATTTTTTTAAGGTTTGGTTTCATCCATTCCATAAAGAAAAATTATCAAAACTACCTCGCATGATACACAATAAAGAGATATGAAGGAAGAACCCTACTTGATGATCAATGATCAATTTTTTTTACATGCTGAGAATTGTGGATACACAACTTGTAAGTGAAAAAATTCTGGGACTACGAGGGTGAGTAGGAAAGGCTCCAGTAGAGGTGCACCTCTTGCATTGGGAAGGGTGGACTCCAAACTCACCATGAAACAACTGACCATCCCAAGAAGAGGAAAGAATGAATTCACGTGCGATAAAAAGTTAAGATCTTGGAGTTACATGATAAGAAATATTGAATGGATTTAAAGGAGGATTGTGGTTTTTCCATGGGGTAGGAGAGTTACACATGATTGAATTAATTTTTATTTAATAATTTACCTTAGATTGGAGGTCGTAACGGCTGTGAGTTAACGGGTTTCCCTTAAATAGAGAAAAACATGTATCATTGGCAGAACTAGAATGTACAGGAAAAAGGGTGTGACACCAAGGAAAAACCACATGATTTGGTAAGTCTAGGATCGCCTGAATCATGGGGAATTTTATAAATCATTTATAGACATTAATTTGGTTTTTAAGGAGGTATTAATAATCTTTTATTTCAAATGATATGTTGTAGAATCATAAATGAAAAAAGAAACAATGGTGGGTCACCGTTTGGAGAGACACAGTAAGCAGTGCCACAGTCATGGTGCCACCGTCACGATTACACCCTCATGGTGCCATTGTCATGGTTCCACCCTCATGAAGCCATCATCATGGTGCCACCCTCATGGTGTCCACGTCTCGGTGCCACTGTGGGATTAGCCGTTGTCATAGTGCCACTGTTTTTGTGTGCGATCAAGACCAGTGCCACCATTTTGGTGGAACCTTATAATGGGAAATAGCTTTTGGAAGACACCTTAATGGGTTATTATCGGGGCTATTACATTAGATACCTCATAAACTATTATCTCATTCCATAAGTAAATATAGACCTGAACAAAAGAAAGGGGTTCAAACAACCACCTCAATAGATACCTCTCAAGAGTAAACCTCATCAACATCTAGGAACACCTCTCCCTGATGTAACCACACATACAATTAAGGTCGTACCATCTACTCATAAGGAATATGGAGTCTCATTCTCTATGTCATGATATTATCCACTTTGGAAGGAACTAACTTTCCCACATGGATTTAACCACATCCACATTATTACGTCTTGATTATGGATCATGTCTCTCCTCCCCATAGTTAGGACTTTTCACACACATCCCAGGTGAAAGGAAAATAGACCATATCATAGTTAACATGGTGAAACACTACCTCACATACAAGTACAAAATAGAATAGAACAAAACTAAAAACAAATCTAGGAACTGAGTGCGCATATATGCCTCCCGTTCCCAGGTACCCTCCTCAAGGCTACCAAGCCTCCATATCACAAAAACCAAGGAAATGGTTCATCCACAAAGGACCTTCTCCTCATGAACTTCAATCATCACTGGGAACTCTACAAACATCATGTCGTCCTTGATATTCATATTTCCCCAGTCGACGCCGTGAGAATTATCATGTATATATAGAAGGAGCTGAGACACATGGAAGATGTCTTGAACTCTTAGTAATGGCAGATGTTGTCCTAGCTAATAATCCACTTAACTGACCAGCCACAACACCTATAAGGGTCTGATGAACCTGGGTGAATGCTTACCCCCTGCCTAACCTTTGTTGTCCATGCCGAGGGAAGACCTTCAAGAAAATGTGGTCCCTGACCTCGAAATCTAAGGGTGTCATCCTATTATCATCATACGACTTCTACTGGTTCTGGGCCACTTTCATCCTCTCTCTTATAAGCTCAACCTTCTATGTCATTCTCTGTACTAACTCCGGGTTAAGAACACCAGCTTTCACGCCCTCGGTCTAGCACACATGTGAGTGACAAGGCCTCCCATACAAAGCATCGAACGATACCATGCCAATGGCAGAGTGTTAATTGATATTTTAGGAAAACTCTACCAAAGGCAAGTGCATCACCCACTGTAACACCCCATGATTTCATAGTATGTTATTTCTTCAATGAAATTCAATAACATGCGTTATATGCAACATTGAGTTCAAGAACACCACGACTTACGAAACTATCCATTCGAAAGCGGTTATGAATAATATTAACTGAATAATAAATTTTGTATAATCCTTATTTATTTTGAATCCATATTATGAGTTTCATAGACACAATATAAGAACAAATTCATTTTTTCAGATAAAAGAAGTATTTTTTGAAATTCAATTTTACCTCTTTTTAATGGAAAACCCTCTTTAAATCCAATTTTTGAAACATTTATATATTATATATGACAAAATAAACTTCTTCTTTAGAATCGGGATATAAAAATTTAGTTTTGATAAATTTTTGGTGTTCTCTGATTACATCCATATTTGGGTGAATACTGAAAAATAGGAAATTTTAACTGAAATCCACTTTTTTAATCAAAATAATTTATAGTTTTAAACTATAAAATTGAATGGCATGGAAGCATAATTAAATTAATTTTTTTACCATTTAATCCAATTCTGGTCATTGGAAGTAATTTCACTTTGAAATTGGACATAAACAAGTGTCAATCATTTGGTAGTTAAGATTTCATAAAAATATATTTTTTGGTTTTGACAATGGGAATTAATTTTAAATTAATAAAGGAAATTTATATTTTTTTAATTTGGTAAAATAGACTTCATTTTGGAATTCATAATATCAAAATTATCTTAGGGTGAATTTTTTGTTTGTTTTTGAAACCTTTCAATTTTTGATGAATAGTGAAAAACACTACGTTATTGGTTAAAACCGACATTGTATTTAAATAATTAGATATTTTAATTTAATTTATTTCAGGTCAAAATAGAGACATAATACATATATATGTTCAATTTAATTCATTGGAGTCATTTTATATTATATTTATATGTAGAAAATATTATCGAACTATTTATAGTCTTTTACCCACATCCTAAGAGCATTTGCAAATTTGAATAAACATAATTTTACCAATTCTGTGAGTTTAATTTCAAAAATCTGAGATACAAAATTAATATCAGTAGGTAAAATGGGGATCAATAAGATGAATATACTTTTTGGTCAATAGTAACGTTTTACATTTATTTACCATGGTTAAAAGTAAATAGGGTAATTAAGGGTAAAAATGATATTATTATATACATAACACATGTCTTAATTCTATTGGATATGTGTATTTAGACCAAAAGCATCCTTAGGTATAAAATATGAGCCTTTATGTCCACATGTATTAGATTAGTATATTTATTATTATTTAATTCAGAGAAGAGTTAAAAGTGTTAAAATCAATGTTTAATAACAAAACCATTTTTAATATAGGTTTATGCATAAGATAAATTCGACTATAAATGTTAATTAGAAATATAAAATGATTTCCAACATTATGGTAATATATTTATATTTTTTCGACTAAAAATAATTTAATTCATTTATGACACAATGATGATGCATCAATTATCTAATTAATGAAATATTAAAATATTTGATAATATAAATATCTAAATAAATGTAATTTGACACTTTCTATGAATTAAAATAATTATCAAGGTTTATATGAAATGTTATGGTTTGTTAAATGAATTTTTTTTCGAAGTAATAATACTGTTGCAAATTTAGAAAAAAAACCAAATAGTATCAACATTGACATAAAAACTTTTTTAAAAGAAATATTATATTATTAATTGATATTATATTCCCAAGTATCTAATGTTCTGCCAAAATACTTATATAATGATAGTTGTATCATTAATGAGTCACTTTGGGTTCTATTGGAATTATATAGTATGTTTATTAGCCATATATTATAAAAATACAAAGAGACATGGAAAATGTCAAACTATTTAACATAGAGTTAAATATAAAAAGTAAGGTTAATATAGTGTCCCAAACATGTATAGAATCTATTGGTTGATTTTGTTTGACCAATACCCACCTTAGACTTTAAAAAATTCATTTTTGAGCCATTAAAAAAATAAAATTATTTTATTATAAAAAAATATTTTCTGGGTTTTCCTAAGGTCCCCCTCACCCCTCTTATAATAGGGAACTCCCCATTCTCTCTAATTCACACCTTCAAAGCCATTGAGTTTGAACAAACCCTACCCAAATACCCTATCAACCATAATTACTTAATCCTAGAGGCATTCCATTATTTAGAAAGCCAACCTAAGGAGCCCTTTTGATCCAATCAAAAGGAAGAACCAGAAGAAGAGGTAAATATTTCATCACCTCTTTCAAGTTCCTTTTGTCTTCCACTTCCTCTTTCATTGTTGTTTCCATTATAAAATAATAACTCCAATATGTTATTTATAGTGTAATGTTATTATAAATATGGTACTACCGTATTCATCATTCTATCCATCCTTTGAATGACATGTCACCTTACGTGCGTACGTACAACTTACCGTCTCCACGTCTTGGTGTAATTGTTATTCAATACATTATTATTTGGATGGGTACAATAATGATATGTAATTTACAGAAATAATAAAAATAAAATGATAATTATTCTTAATTTATGATATAACATCCAATTAAATATTAATTTAATAACAAAATAATGATATTTTCGCTCGTGCGTACGTACAGATTACCATCTCCACGAACGCGATGAGATTTATCCCCCGTCATAATTCATTCAAGACAAATTTTCATTAGATGATTAAAAATAATGTTTAAATACTTAATATAATTCTGAATATGAATACCATACATCCTATCCATAACAAACATTACTTATGTAAAATAATAAATAAAGGAAAACGAATCAGTTAACACCCAAAACGACGATAATACTAAAATATTATTAACAATGAAATGCAAAAATATCATATATGATATAATATTAATACATATTATTCTTGTATAATTTAATAAAACTTATTTCATCATTATAAAAGAGGTTAAAATAACCTTGACCAATGAAAAGTACAATATAAGGGTTAATTTCACAATATCTTTATTATCTGAGGCTGTTTTTATATAAATATCTACTGGGACCTCTTTATCATCCACATCCATGTTTCTTAAAAAAAAGTTCAATTTTTTTACTATTTACTAGACTATGGGTTAAAGTCATTTATAGTATTATTTTACTTTTTAAAAAATGGTTTGGAAGAAATCATTCCATCATTTTTCAAAAAAGGTACTTTATGAACTTTTTGAAAAAATTAAGGTAATAATGTTTTTTAACATATACGGTAAGTGCGTCTATTTTCCTCCATTATAAAAATGTCAAAGATTCCCTTAAATGATTATAATAATATTTTCAAAATAAAGTTTTTCTTTTATAATTATATTACTTTTAAATTATTTCAAAATAGTAAGAGATATTTTTCTAAAATTATGTTTTTGATTTCATCTATGTCAACACCCATTGATGGATTTTAAGCTTATTTGACATTGACATATTATGATACAAACCTTCTATATTGTATTGATGTTTTTGTGATATTTTTGACTTTAGATGTGTAATTTTTAGACAATTCATGGTTTATAGATAAAGTATTGACATTTCATATGTTAGTTTTAATATGAATGTTTATGTTATGTTTAAAACATTTAATATGAGGAATGAATTGGACTTAGTAAGTGACGGGTGGAGCCTACTATAGCTCTTCAATGCATTTGTTGTTCTCATGAGACAATATAGTGTCTCAGCATAAGGCCTTGAAAAAATACTATTTGTAGTCTTGGCACAAGGCCTTGACTATGTGGTTATGAATGTCTGGCATTATTAATTCCTTCATTATGAAAGTGGATATTGATATTGCATGTGATTATTCAACTAGTAGAATATCCATGTTAATAGGTAAATGGAATTATCGGATTTTATCTTTTCCATATTATACTGAAGTTGTAGTTTAAAAGGCTTTTTTTAGTCTTATACATTTCCATAAATGTTTATGATTATTTATGAAATTTTCTGCTATATTGTTACCCTTATTAAGCATCTGAGCTCTCCCCTTTTAATGTTTTATTTTTTGCAGGATGTGAAGAAATATATTATTATTGACCTGTAGGGATAGACTATGGGATCTCTCTATTGTCTATGGAAACATTCTTGTTGTAGTTTTTGTTGGAACCGTGGTCTTCTTTGAATGATTAGGAGTATGGTTTGTGTTTGTTGTCATTCCTCAGTGGAAGTTCAGAAGGTGTACTAGCAAGGTGATCATACAGTTCTAGCAGATAATAGTATTGAAGATGGCGCCATTTCCCAGTGCTTGCCAAATTTTTGGGCCTCAAAATTTGAAATATAGAGAAATGTGTTTTTGGGAAAGAGACATGCTTCGCGAGGCCTTGGAGGCTTGGAAATTTTCACGCCTTAGATTTTTCAGAATTAGAACATGAAAATATGGCAAAGGAAAGAGGGTCGCGCAAGTATTGGTTTGGTCGCAAAAGTGACTTGCGCGCCGTGAAAAGACTTGTGCACTGGTACCTTAGAGGATTGGAAAGTTATGTTCCATTTGACCATATTGTTTTTATCAACAAAATATGGAAATGTAAATAGGGGTGAGCAAGATTGGAAGTTGATCGCACAAGTGTCTAAGAGGACAGAAGGGTTGCGCCCCAAGACATGCATGCCAAGGGAAGACTTGCGCACCACCGCGCAGGGTATCTGGATGCCTATTAATAGAGGACCACCCCTCCTCATTCCACACGAACTTTGGACTTGAATAAATTCAGAGCTCCCATCGCACAAGAGTTGAAGTCGCACAAGTGTTGGTGAGTCGTGTAAGGTGGAGCAGCGCGTCAGTTTCTTTCTGCCCGTTCAGTTGTCGCGCAAGAGATTTGGGGATACTTGCACACCAGAATTGAAGTTGCGCGACATGTTTCCATTGGGTTTCAAAATCATATTGGGTTGAAAAGAAGTTTAGTCGTGCATGTTTTATTTCGAAGAATGTTGAGTCATGCAAGTGTTAGAGGAGGACTTGCGCGCCAGTTATAACTTGCGCGCCGTCCTTAAAAGCTGTGCGCCATCATGGTGTTTCACGCCAGGTGTTTGTTGAGGCTTTCTGATTGTCTTGGAGCTACAAGAAAGTTAAAGATCAGTTAATGAGTGATATTGTGACTTCAACGGAGCATCTACATATAATAGAGGATGCTTTCATTGAACAATGATGAAAAGACCTACACGTCTATAAACTGAGTGAGACTTCACCTAAGGGCAGTGAGCCAGGGGGAGTCAACAGGAGTGACCCGAGGGAAGTAGTGATCTATCCCTGAACATTTGTAAAGGCAGTGAACCTGGGACATAGTGACTGTGCCCGAACCTTTGTAATCCACAACTAGTGAAGATTAGTGGAATTAGGTACAACCGACAACTTGTCAGTGAATTCTCATTGGTCGTATCCCTTAGTGGTGAACCACGTAAAAAGTGATGTGTCTTCTCTGTGCATGTGAATGTTTTCTTTCTGATCATATTCATCATATAGGTTCAACAAGTTCCTACCAACGTGGGAACAAGATCCATCACCTTAAAAAAAAGTTGTCACCCTGATTCACCCTCCCCTCTCAGGGTGTCCCGGGGTCCTTCAAGTGGTATCAGAGGGAGGTTGCTGGTGTTGAATCTGTCATTTATCATCTTGGAAAATGCAGTCAATGTTAGGGGAGTCCCTAACTTTGATGGAAGTTATTTCCAGATCTGGAAGAACAAAATTTTATCTTATCTAAGATCTCTTGGAATGGAATTTCTCTTTTCTACTATGAAAGGAATAAAAGTCACTGATCCAACATGCCTAGCTATGACTGAAACCGACATGAAAATTCTTGATGCAGATGCTAAAGCACAAAATGCACTCACTGCAGCTCTTTATGATCAGATCTACCTAGAGGTGATGAATTTCACCTCAACAAAATTCATGTGGGATAAACTCGATAATATTTATGAAGGAGATAACAAAGTGAAGGAGGCTAAACTAAAAGTGCTAAACAATCAGTCTGATGATCTGAAGATGAATCCAGACGAGAATGCAAACTCTTTCTTCAATCGAATTACTGAATTGGTTAGAGTAATTCGGGGTCTAGGTGAAGAAATCCAAGACATTGATATTGTAAAGAAAATATTAAGAATACATCCACCTCTTTACAATGAAAAGGTGTCATCCCTTGAGGAAATAGAACTTTCCAAACATTATCTGGATGATCTACCTAGTAGCTTGGTATCATATGAAATTCTAGTCAAACCAGAAGATGTTACAGCTCATGTGAGAAAGGAAATGGCATTCAAGGCCATGGATAAAATGAAAATCTCAAAAGATAGTAGCGGTGAAGATGACGAAGAAAAAGAAATTCTTTCTCTCATTGCAAAGAAGTTCCAGAAGGGGAAAGGGAAATTCAAATGGAAGTTACCTCTCGCATGTTTTAATTGTGGAAAAGTTTGGCACATTTCTTCTCAGTGATTAAGAAAGATCAATAATGAAGATAGTGAAGATGAAAGCTTCGAGAAGCCTCAAAGAAGGTTCTTCAACAAGGGAGACTTAAAATCTGGAAAGAAAATGAAAAGGAAGAGTTTTGTCTGTGAAGAGGAAGAAGATGATAATGAATACTGTGATGACGAAGAACTAGAATTCAAAACTGGGAACCATGCTTCTATTATGGAAACTGTTGAAAAGTCAGAAGATACTGGTGGAGAAGAAAAAATAAGAACTTGTGTAGATCCTGAGATGCAACTTAAGGATTCCGTTAGTAAGAATAAGATTAAATTTAAGAGTTGCAATAAGTGGAAATCAATTGTAGAAGAGTCAACTTAATACGTTGATCAACATGAAGCTAAACTTGAACGACTAGAAGAATTTGTGAAGGTACAATCTAAAATAATTTAAAGCAATGATGATGTAGTGGATCTGAAGCTGAGAATTGAAGAGAAGGAAAAGGTCATCAATGACCTCACCTCTAGACTTGATGAAAAATCCAAGACTACTGAGGGTCTTGAAGAGGAAGTTTTTACTCTAAGGAGTATACTTGATACTGAATCAATTCCAAAATAATCGAGGAAGAAAATACAGTTTGAAAGATTCTTAGATGCAGAATTACTAGCAAGAGAAAAGTGTGGATCAGATGGGGTTGGAAAAATCTTGAGTGATCAAAGACCCGATTTCATGGGAAAGAGTGGAATTGGCTGTGAGGCTGAGACATCAACTGCTGGAAGTGAAAATATCCGACAGAAAGATAAGATGAAAGTTAAACATGTTGAAATTTTTCCTAAAGTGTTGAAAAATGAACCCTCAATCCAAACTAAAAGGATAACTGAATGTTATCCTCAAACATTCAGAAATGATAGACAACCTAACTATTCTCCCAAGGATGAAGGTATGAGGAGAAATTCAAGTGAGAAGACATTTCCTATCATGAAGTGTCAGTTCTGTGGATATCTGGGCCATACCATGTCTTATTGCGAAGAGGCAAGAAGCTATCTGAATGGAGAAGATATAAAAGTTAAAAAAATGAGAACAAATTAATATACTAATTATTATAGAAGAAACATTTTCTATGGATATTGTTATCGTTTTTCTAAATTTTATCATAAGGCTACTAATTGTAGGCAGATAAGGGACATGGAAACCTCATACCGAAGTTCAAGACAAGTCAAGTCTCGTCAGCAAGAGAATGTTGATCTTTCAAACAGGTTTTCTCCTCTCAAAGAAGATTTTGAATATGAAGAACCTAGGTAAGTGGAAGAGATAATTGAAAGTCCATTAGTATTATATACTCAATCCAATGTCTCATGGAAGGAAAGGAAGAATATTGGGAAATTCAACCTTGCAGAGGTGGCCCTCAAAGCTACAAAGAACAACAGTAACTGGATTCTGGATAGAGGTTGTTCATCTCATATGACAGGTAATGCCGGCCTGCTAATAGATATCAAAAGGAAGGTTGAGGGTACAGTACGATTTGGTAATTATGGGGCTCCGAAAATCAAAGGGAGTGGAAGTACTGAATTTGGTAATGGAGAACTGAATAAGACTGAAGTCTTTTACATAGATGGCCTACGTCATAATCTCCTCAGCATGAGTCAACTCTGTGACTCGGGACATATAGTTACTTTTAATCAGAAAGGCTGCAATATCAAGGGAAAGAAGGGCAATTCACTTATGAAGGGATGTGGAACAGAAGGCAACTTATATCAGGTTGGTAGTAAAGAAAATGTATGTTACATGACTGTTGAAGAAGAAAACAATTTGTGGCATCAGAGACTAGGACACATCAGTCAAAAAGATATGGAGAAAATATCAAAATTGATAATTGTCATGGACATTCCTAACCTAAAGTGTGGGCGTGAGAAATATTGTAATGCTTACATTCATGGGAAGCTGGTCTGTAGTTCATATCGGCCAAAGAAGAAAGGGGCGTCTCACCTTCTTGATCTGATTCATACAGATGAATGTGGGCCGATAAATGTTACCGGAACTCATGGATAAAGGTACATTGTCCTTTTCATAGATGATTACAGTATAATGGCTTGTGTGATGGTCCTTAATAGGATACGACATGTCCTTGACTGCATGAAAACATATCAGCGAATCGCCGAGATTGTTACTGGACGAACAATCAAAGTGTTGCGATCTGACAATGGAGGAGAATACACGTCCATTGAATTTGAAAATTATCTGGAGAATAAAGGGATACAACATGAGGTAGCTACTGTGAGAACTCCACACCAAAATGGAGTTCTTCAACATAGGAATCGACAAGTGAACAACATGGAACGAACTATGCTGATTGAGAGTCGTATTCCACAAAATTACTGGAAAGAGGCTGTTCAAGCTGCAGTGTACATTCAGAATTGAACAGGACTTTATATGGGTGAGACGAATACACCATATGAATTGTGGCATGGATGGAAGCCTTCTTTAAAATACTTTTGTGTCTTTGGAAGTAAATGCTTCATCAGGAACAAAGAAGGAAACAAAGGGAAATACAGAGACAATGCAGATGAAGGAATTTTACTCGGTTACTCAATGAACAGCAAAGCCTACAACTGTTTTAACAAGAATTTAGGAAGGATTGTGGAAATAAGTGATGTTAATATAATTGATGATAAAACCAAAAATGATTCAAGGACATCATATGCTGATGTGATAGAATGTCAGGAAGAAAGTGAACATGAAGAAAATACAAATTCATAAATAGAGTAAGTTGTTCGAAACACTCCGCAGTCACATCATGATGTTGACTCAGAAGAAGAATTTGAAGAAGAAACAGTGGCTGATGAGAATGCTACTGAACCATGCAGGAGAAATCGAAGAGCTGAGATTGATCCATACAACATAATTGGGGACATGAGTGCACCCACTTAAACAAGAAGGATGAGGAATAAAATGAAAGCTGCATTTCAATCAGTTGTAGAGCCATAATCATTCGAAGAATCTGCAAATGATGAATCTTGGGTGAAAGCCATGAATGATGAATTAGATCAGATTGACAAGAGTCAGACATGGGATTTGTCCAGAGACCCGAAGGTCACAATGTGTTTGGTAACAAATGGATCTTCAAAAATAAGTTTGATGAGCATGGAAGTGTCATCAGAATCAATGAATGACTGGTATGAAAAGGATACTCCCAGATTGAAGGCATTGATGTTGAAGAAACCTTTGCTCTAGTGGCAATACTGGAGTCAATGAGGATTTTCCTTGCCATGGAACTTCAAAAAGGATATAAAGAATATCAAATGGATGACAAGACAAAATTCTTGAATGGTGTACTCGAAGAAGAAGTCTACATTGAACAACTAGTGGGCTTTGTTTTGGGTACTGATGAAACAAAGGTATGCAAACTGAAGAAAGATCTATATGGTTTGAAGCAGGCACCACGGGTGTGGTACTAATAGCTGGATTCATATCCCAAGAAGTTGGAATTCAATTGAGGAGGAGTTGATCACAATCTCTATATGAATCATTCTCAAAAAGATCAATTCATGGTTCTAGTCTACGTTGATGATATCATATTTGGTGGTAGCAGGAAGAAATCAGTGGACGAATTTTCCAACCACATGAAATAATAATTTGAAATGTCGATGATTGGGGATCTCACATATTTCATGGGGTTGCAGGTGATTCAAAAGAAGGAATACACTTTCATTTCTCAAGAAAAATATGCAAGAGAGCTACTGAAGAAGTTTAATATGAAATACTCTAAACCAATTTCAACTCTGATTGCAGTTGGAACTAAACGTGGAAAGCAGGAGAAAAGAGACTCTATTGATCCCACCATGTACAAGAGGATCATTGGGAGCCTAATATACCTGACAGCGAAACGACCAGATATTGTCTTTGCCACATGCATTGCGGCCCGCTTTCAGAGTATTCTAAAGGAGGAACATATGGCGACAGTAAAAATAATCATGAGGTACATTCAAGGTACACATAACATCGGTTTATTCTTTGCTGCATGCAGGGACAGTGAATTATCAGTGTTTTCTGATGCTGATTGGGCTGGTGATGTAGTAGAAAGAAAGTCCACTAGTGGTGGAGCTTTGTATATTGGGAAGAAATCTGTTGGCTCGTTGAGCAAGAAACAAGAAAGTACATCTCTTAGTACTGATGAAGCTGAGTATATCTATGCCACAAAGGGATGAACTCAACTATTATGGATGAAAAAACAATTAACATATATTGGTGATGAGGTAAAGTAACCAATGGTGATTTACTATGATAAAAAGAGTGCAATTGATCTTATGAAGAATCCTGTTCAGCATTGTCATACGAAACATATTGAAATCAGGTATCACTTTATCAATGAAAAAGTTGAACAAGGGGAGATTAGAATGGATCAAGTGGGAACTGATGAGAAAGTGGCTGATATCCTGAACAGGCCACTATCCGTGGCTATGTTTGAGAAGCATCGGTTGAACCTCGGTGTTCAGCCACATCCCAGTGCATAAGGAGGTTAAACAATACCCCTCTCCCTTTTTGCGTTAACTATTTTTATCTATTTATGGCTATGATGCTGGTTTATGGGGGAGATACTATCCAAGGGGAGTATGGTTTGAGCTGAACGTTGAACAAATTACTAGTCTTTGGATTTATTGTCAATGGGGGAGAAAGGAATAAATTCAGGCAACTAATTCTTATGTGCAAGTAATGCTTCTATGATGAGAAGAATGGGAAAGAAAACATTGGTATTCATTTGTCATGTAATGCTTCTCAGGCATCATTGAGAATTACAAAACATGGGAACCTAATTCAAGCTTCCTCTCTTGTTTTCTACACCAAGAATTGCTCACATAGACTTAGAGTTTTGTCTGTGTTGATTCTTGTGTTTTTAGTTTGCACATAGATGGAGATCTATTGAATTTATATTCTGATTGCCAACAATCCCAAAGTGGGAGATTGTTGGAACCATGGACTTCTATGCATGATTTGGAGTATCGTTTTTGTTTGTTGTCAATCCTCAGTGGATGTTTATAACGTGTACTAACAAGGTGATCATACAGTTCATAAAGACAACAATATTAATGATGGCACCGTTTCCCAGTGTTTGCCAAAATATTGGGCCCCAAAAATTGAAATATAGAGAAATGTGTTTTTGGAAAAGAGACTTGCGCGCTGAGGCCTTGGAGGTTTGGAAACATGTGCGTCTGAGGTTTTTCAGAATGAGACCATGAAAATATGGCAAAGGAAATAGGGTCGCGCAAGTATTGGTTTGGTCGTGCAAGTGACTTGTGTGCTGTGAAAGGACTTGCGTGGTGGTACCTTAGAGTATTGTAATATTGTGCGTCATTTGACCATCGAGTTTTGATCAACAAAATATGGAAAAGTAAATAGGGGTACCCAATATTGGAAGTTGGTCGCGCAAGTGTCTAGGAGGACCGAAGGGTTTCACGCCGAGACATGCGCGCTAGGGGAAGACTTGCGCGACGCCGAGCAGGGTATCCAGATGCCTATAAATTGAGGACCACCCCTCCTCATTCCAAATGAACTTTATACTTGAATAAATTCAGAGCTCTCATCACGTAGGTGTTGAGGTCGCACAAGTGTTGGTGAGTTGCGCAAGGTGGAGTAGCGCGACAGTTGTTTGCTGCCCATTCAGTAGTCGGGCAAGTGATTTGGGGATACTTGCGCGCTAGAATTGAATTTGCGTGACAGGTTTCCATTGAGTTTCAAAATCAATTTGGGTTTAAAAGAAGTTGAGTCGGGCAAGTTTTATTTAGAAGAAGGTTGAGTCGCGCAACTGTTGGAGGAGGACTTTCACTCTAGTTATAACTTCCACGCCATCCTTAAAAGTTGTGCGCCGTCTTGGTGTTGCACACTAGGTGTTTGTTGAGGCTTTCTGATTGTCTTGGAGCTGCACGAAAGTTGAAGATTAGTTAACGAGTGATATTGGGACTTCAACAGAGCATCTACATATAACAGAGGATGCTTTCATTGAGCAATGAGGAAGAGACCTTCAAGTCGATAAACTGAGTTGGACATCACCTAACGGAAGTCAGCCAGGGGGTGTCAGTGGGAGTGAACCCAGGGAAGGAGTGATCTATCCCTGAACCTTTGCAAAGGTAGTGATCCTGGGACAGAGTGACTATTCCCGAACCTTTATAATCCATAGCTAGTGATGATTAGTGGAATTAGGTACGACCAACAACTTGTCGGCGTATGCTTCTTGGACATAGCCCTTAGTGGTGAACCGAGTAAAAAGTGTTGTGTCTTCTCTGTACATGTTAATGTTTTATTTCTAATCATATTCACCATACATGTTCAACAAGTTCATACCAAAATGGTAACAAGATCCATCAAATTTAAAGAAAAAGTTTTCACCCTGATTCACCCCTCCCCTCTCAGGGTGTCCCGGGGTCCTTCAGTATTCTATTTTATGATGTAATGTAATCCTTATGAATGTATCTTGTATTTCCAAGGCTACATAACATATCAGTATTTCCGGACATGATTTCCTTGTATCATTCCAATGTTATGTAATAATGAACTGACTCTGGGTAATTGGGGTTAGGGCATTACAGTCGGTATCAGAGGAAGTTTAGTACAAACCTTGGAAACGAGATTTAGGTAAACTCTGATTAGAGCACATTGCCCTAAGATAGACTTTGAGGATTAATATGGAAGAACATCATAGAATTTTAGTATTGTAGATTTTTTTTGAGTTTTCCAAGAAATACATCACTATCTGGATACGAGCTGGTAGAGGTGGCTCTGGCACTGATTTTCCAAGGGGTAAGACTCGAAAACACCGGATTGAGCTAGACTCGAACAGGAACTAGTGCATGACAATGGGACTTGCTGCACTATTGGTTATGACATTCCTGAGGGATATGTTTAGGATAATTATGATTTTCTTTACCAAACATTATTAAGGGTTTATGAGTATATACTTCCTCAAGGAATTTTTTTTATGATTTTGGATTATATCCATAAACTGGTCAATTTATGTTAAGTATTTAACATGTTTTGAATTTTGTATGTTGATTCATAAACACTCTAGTTTAGTTCGTTGTTTAGAAATGGAACCCAGTAGATGGAATGAGACATTGTGTAATAAACATGATTCAAAGAGTAAGAAGGATCATATCATTCATGGTGTAAAGAAAAAATTTATAAAGGAAATAGTCTCCTTGTATTATCATCATATGAAGAAATAATATCATGTGTTAATAAGATAGGTAATGAATTTTCTGGGTCTTATGCCTTTGAAGGGAATCCAGAGAGGAAAAAGATGATAGAGTGAAAGATGGATAAAGGGAATAAGGGAAAAAATGATTTTCCCATATGTGACAACTGTGGAAAGAATCTCCTTGTTAAATTTTGAAGGGAATGAGAGTTTGTTATTAGTGTGAAGGAAAAGGACACCAAGTAAATGATTGAAAGGGTGAGAAAAATATTTTAAATGTATAATTCTTTACCTGCAAGGAGTTGGGACAATACGCGAGTCAATGTCCAAATCATTAGAGTATACCAAAAATGCTGCTGTTGGATAATAACCAAGTTATGATACTACCGAAGAAGAAGAGGAACGATTAAAAGTTTTATGTTGTTATTAATTTATTGTGTCATTTGATTATTGTAATAATTATTTACATGTAATAATAATTATAGAGTATATATGGATTGTACTGCAGTACTATTTCATTAATGACTTGAGAATAGTAGAACCAAGAAAAGTGACTCAATGTAAAGTTAAAATTATTTGATAATAAATGGAAGATGGAGAGGAAAATATTTAATATGGTAATGATACTGAGGTATTGGTTTTGGAATAAGTGATTATTTACTTGTATAAATTATAATGGATATTATTGACTACCTTGGAACTAATTAATGGTTTGTTTATTTCATCATTGTTAGAGTATTCATAATTTTTGAATGTAAGTTATATATCTAGTATTTTATAAGGAATAAGAGAGAATGAATTTAATCAATAAGGTTTTATGGTAATTCAGGGTGTTACCGTCTTTTAAAATAATACATGATGATGGTATTCACATGTTATTACATGGAAAAAATGATCTTCATTTTGTTTTAAAATTTTATAAATTTGGAAATGTGAGTTTGGAAAGAAGTATTTTGGATAATTCTAAAGTTTGGAATGAATTAATTTTGATATAATATTCTATCATTAAGGTACATGAATTTCTTAAGATTTTTTTGTATTTTTTTATAAAAGGACAACCCGAAGGTTAGGCGACATCCAGTTGCATTCGACAAGGCCGCAAGACTTGAAAACAAAACCGAAGGTCAAAAAGGGTGCATCACCTACCACTGGCCTACATGATGTCCTGGATTGTATAATTTATTTTTTCAAATGTCTAATATATGAATTATAAATTCATTTTTTACCATATAAGGTTAGGATAAATTGGGTTTTTTTTGTTTTGTTATCTTTTATAGTGAAAGATGAAATTGTGGTAGAAATTTGTTAAAGGATGGAACTCTACTTGTCAAATATATTTTTTTCTCTTATTCTATGAAGAAATTAATTATTAAACTTTATGTAATGGATTTTAAACAAAAAATGTGTTATCCTAATAACTTATGTTTTTGTTAAACTGATGATATTTTAAATCATCATAGATTGATGGATTTGAGGCCCTCAATTTTCAACTTGTTAGCAATTTATGACCTCAATCAATCTCAATAAAAATTTACATTTTCCTATAATTATGTATCTCTAGTTTCCCCCAATGTTCTTTTAATAGAGATCATAATTTAGTGGTTACTTTTTCATTTCCCTTTCCCTTATATTAAGACTAAATATTATCTACGCAATTTCCGATGTCGGTTCTCAACAAAGGTATTTTTCTATTTGAAACCTTTTATTTTCGATGTACAATTTCAAATTGCAAGGATGAAATTTATTTAAGGAGGGGAAAATTTAACACCACAAGATTTCATAGTACGTTATTTCTTTAATGTAATTCAATAACTTTCACAACACGCAACACTGAGTTCAAGCACCGCATGACATACCGAACTAGCCGTTCAAAAGCGGTGATGAATAGTATTAACTGAATTTTAAATTTTATATAATCCTTATAATTTTAGAATCCATATTATGAGTTTCTTAGACATAATATCAGAATGAATTCATTTTGTCATATAAAAGAAATAATTTTTTAAATTCAATTTTACAAACATTTAATTGAAAACAATTTTAAATCCAATATTTGAGAGTTTTATATATTAAAAATGAAAAAATAAACTTCGTCATTATAATCAAGACATTAAAATTTAGTTTTGATAAATATTTGGTGTTTTTCTGATAACATTCATATTTGGGTGAATAGTGTAAAATACTAAATTTTAACTTAAAACAACTTTTTAAATAAAAATATGTTATAGTTTCAAACTATACATTTGGTTGGTTTTTAAGATTAATTAAACAATATTTTTACCATTTAATCCAATTTTGTTCATTGGAAATAATTTCACTTTGAAATTGGACATAAAAAAGTGTCAATCTTTTGGTAGTTATTACTTCTCAAAAATAGGTATTTTGGTTTTGACAACAGGAATTAATTTTAAATTAATAAATTCAATTTATATGTTTTGAAATTTCTAAATTTGACTTCATTTTTTAATTTGGAATACTAAAATATTCCTATGGTGAATTTTTGGTATGTTTCAGAAAACGTTCAATTTTGGATGAATAGTGAAAAATAGTGCGTTATTGGTTAAAACAAACTTTTTATTTAAATAATTTTTTATTTTATATTAATTTATTTTAGGTAAAAATAAATACATAATACATGTATATGTTCAATGTGATTCATTGAATTCATTTTATAATAAGTTTAGAAATATAAAAGTTTATCGAACTATTTACTGTCATTTACCCACATCCAAGGAGCATTTCCAAATTTGAATAAAACATAATTTTTCTACAAAAATGAGTTGAATTCCAAAAATACAAAACACACAGATGATATCATTAAGTAAAATGTGGTTCAATAAGATAAAAATAATATTTTTTGAATAGTAACTTTTTACTTTTATTTACCACAGTTAAAAGTAAATAGGGTAATTAAGTGTAAAATTGATATTATTATTAGCATTAAACATGTCATAATTCTATTGGATAAGTTTAATTAGACCAAAAAAAACCTTAGGAATAAAATATGATCCTTAAGGTCCACTTGGATGAGATTAGGACAGTTACTATTATTTAATTCAAAGGAAAGTTAAAAGTGTTAAAATCAAAGTTTAATTACTAAACTATTTTTAATATAGGGTTATACATAAGATAAATTCGACCATAAATATTAATTATAAATAAAAAAATATTTCCTACATAATGGTGTTTTATTTATAATTTTTTGAAATTATATAATTTAATTAATTTATGACACAATGATGATACAATAATTACCTATTTAATAAAATATTAAAATAATTGATATTCTAAATATGAAAATAAATGTAATTAGAGACTTTTTATGAATTCCACTTATTTTTTAGGTTAATATGATATGTTATGGTTTATTAGAAGAATTTTTCTAAAGTAATAATGATTTTATAAATTTATCAAAAACAAAATACCAAACTGTGTCAAAATTGACCTAAAAGAGTTTTTAAAACAAATATTATATTATTAATTGATATTCTATTCCTAAAAATACATGGATTGGAAACAATACTTATATAATGATATGTGTATCGTTAATGAATCTCTTGGGGTTCACTTGGAAGTACATATTATGTTTATTAACCATATAATATAAAAATACAAAGAAGCATGGTAAATGTCAAACAGTTTAACTAAGAGTTAAATCTAAAAGATATGGTTAATACATTGACCAAAACCTATTTAAAACCAATTGTATTAGTGTTTTTAGACCCATACACACCTTTTTTATTGAATAATTCATTTTGGTGCCATTATAAACCAAATATTATTTTATTATAAAATAATATTTCTAGCTTTTCCTAAGGTTCCCTTCACCACTCGTATAAAAGGGAACTCCCCCTTCTCTCTAATTCACACCATCAAAGCCGTTTGGCTCAGCCAAACCCTACAAAATACCCTCTAAAATATCTTAACTTTATCCTAGAGGCTTTACATTAGTCATAATTCCATCCTGTGGCACCCTTTTGATCAAATCAAAAGGAAGAACCCGAAGACGAGGTAAATAGTTTATCACCTCTTTCAATTTCATTTCTTCTTCCACTTCCTATTTCTTTTTTGTTTCCATACTAAAATAAAATTTCCATTATATAATATATAATTTTATTTTATTATAAATATGGTACAACATATTCATTATTCCATCCATCCTTTGAATGAAATGTCACCATACATGCGTACATACGGCTTACCGTCACCGCGTCGTGGTGTAATTGTTATTCAACACATTATCAGTTGGATGAGTATAATAATGATGAGTAATTGATATAAATAATAAATATAACATGATAATGATTCTATAAATATGATATACCATCCAATTATATATTATTTTAATATTAAAATAATGATACGGTCGCTTGTGCGTACGTACAAATTACTGTCTCTTCGAACGCGATGAGATTCATTCTCCATCATATTCCATTCAAGACAAATTTTCATTAGATGAATAAAAATTTTTTTAATGACTTAATATCATTTTTAATATTAATAATATACATCCTATAGATAAAAATATTTCTTACATAACAAATCATATAAAGAAAAACAAATCAGTTAACACCCGAAACGACGATAATTCTAAGATATTATTAACAAAGAAATGTTAAAAGATAATATATGATATCATATTAATGTATATTATTTTTTTATAATTTAATAATAATTATTTGTCCATTATACAGGAGGCTAACCTACCATCGACCAAGAAAATTTACAAGGTAAGGGTTAATTTCACAATCTCTTTATTATGTGAGATTGTTTTTACATAAGTATCTACTGGGACATCCTTATCATCCACATCCATGTTTCTTAAAATTGTATATAAATTTTTTTTACTATTTACTAGACTATGGTTTATTTTCATTTATACCATTATTTGACTTTTAATAAAATGGTTTGAATGGAATCTTTCCGTCGTTTTCTAAACAAGGTACTTTATGACCTTTTTGAAAAAATTATTGTAAGAATGTTTTTTAACTTATTTGGTTGGTGAGGATATTTTCTTCCATTATAACATCATCTAAGAAGCCCTCATAAGATTATAATAATATTTTCAAAATAAAATTTTTCTTTTATAATTTCATTACTTTTAAATGATTTCAAAATATTAAGAGATATTTCTATAAAAAAAGTTTTAGATTTCATATATGTCAACACCCTTTGATGGATTTGAAGTATAATTGAATTTGATTTATTATAATACAAAATATCCAAATTGAATTGGAGTTTTTTTGATACTTTTTACAAAGGATGTGTTATTTTTATACCATTCATGGTTTAGGGATAAATTATTGATATTTTGTATGATAGTTTTAATACGAATGTTTATGTTATTTTTAAAACGTTTCATATGAGGAATTCATTGGACATAGTAAGTGATGGGTGGAGACTGATCTTTCACCTCAATTAATCGGTAGGTCTCATGAAAGAAACTACTGTCTTGGCACAAGTACTTGACAAAATCGTATTTGTAGTCTTCGCACAAGGCCTTGACTATGTGGTTGTTAAAGTCTGGCATTATGCATTCCATCATTATGAATGTGACTATTTATATTGCGTGTGATTAATCAAATAGTAAAATATCCATGTGAATAAGTAAAAGGAATTATTTGATTTTATATTTACCATTTTATGCTGAAGATCTAGTTTAAAAGGATTTTGTTTTAGACTTATAAATTGTATTAAATGTTTTTCCTTATTTATGAATGTTTCTGCTATATTTTTATCCTTACTGAGAATCTGAGCTCACACCTTTCTATGATATATTCATTCTATGATGCGAATAAGTATATTATGAATGAACTGTAGGGATAGTCTATGGGATCACAATGTTGTCTATGGAAACAATGTTCTTGTAGTTTTTTATTTTATGATGTAATGTAAACATTATGAATGAATCTAGTAATTCCAAGGGTACTAAACTGATTGGTCTTTCAGGAAATGATTTCCTTTTATCATGCCAATGTTATTTAATAATGCAACGAATTTGGGTAACTGGGTTCGGGGAATTACACCCACGGTCCCCCAATGTCCAAAACACATGCCTGTAGCATATCCACCAACGTCTGGATGGTGCACTCTATTTTTATTTTTTTCTGGGGTTGGAAAGCAGTGATGATGCATAGATGGGTTCCAAATTCATGTTGTAATCCCTTCTAGACCCATGAGTTAAACTTGGTATCCCGATTAGAGACTATGTACCTCAAAACACCTTGAAACTGGACCACCTCATCCACATACCACTGTGATATGGCTTCAACCACACTCAACTCCTTAATGTCTAGGAAGTTAGCCAATTTCGTCATCCAGTCCACCACTACCCAAGTAGTATCACAACCCCCTTGATCCTCGGGTAGTCCCATGATGAAATACATCAACATTTCATCAAAATTCAACTCTGAGACATCAAAAGGTTATAACAGATCTCTAGGGATATAGTTTCCATCCATCACATGTGGACATAAAAGGAACTTTTCCACAAACTTTTCCACATCCTTCTTCACCCCAGGCCACCAAAACTAACCCCTCAATACTTGATACATCTTGGAAACTCTTGGATGTATAGATAGGGGTGAGTTTCTGAACTCAATAAGAACTCTCTCACACATTGTGTCTGAAAAAAAAACATCCCATGGGAAAGAATCTGATTTTGACCATCCTCTAACAACCCTTCTAAGGCATTGCCTTGGTTAACCCGATTGTGCATCACTTCACTCTCTATGACTCCCCACGGAGACTCCTCCACTTCCAAAGTAGATAGGACTTTACTATTATCTGAAATAGGAAACCTCTAACACCATCCACCCTTGATCCAGGTATAGGTAATAAAACTCCTCTATCTCCTTCCAAGCATATTCTGACTCTCTATCTACATCCTTCCGCGACTTCATGCTCAATGAATCAGCCACCATGTTCCCCTTTTCTAAGGTGTATGGAATTTCAAATATGTAGTGTTGGAGAAACTCCATCCTCCTCTACTACTGCAAGTTCAGGTCCTAGTGGGAGAAGATATTCCTCAAGCACTAGTGATCTTCGAAGACCATAAATCACTCCTCTATGAGGTAGTGTCTCTACAACATTAGTGTTAACACAACCTCTATGATCTCCATGTTGTGGGTGGCATAGTTACACTCATGGGGACATAACAGCCTAGACCCATAAGAGATCACCGCTATCATTACATCAGCACACACCCTAAGCTTTGGCCTGAAGATTCACAAAACACCTCAAACATCACCCATTAATCTAGAAACCTCATCACTGGTTCCCTAACCAACATACCTTTAAGATAACTGAAGGCTTCCTCGCACTGCCTACTCCACACGAATGCCTATTATTTCTTGGTTAAATCTATCAAAGGTGCTTTAACTCGGGATAAGTTGGGAATGAATCTCTGGTAGTAACCTTCTTGTCCTAGGAAACTATGAACCTCTATCCCATTATTGGGTGCCACCCAAGAAACAGTCACCTCTACCTTTGATGGGTCCATGAATATTCCATACTGGACACCATGTGTCCAAGGAAGTGTACTTATCTTTCCCATAACATGAACTAGGACAATTTCCCAGAGAGTTGGTGTTATCGGTGAACCTCTAAAACTATCCTCAGATACTCATTGTGATCCTCCTCTACTCATGAGTAGACCAAGATGTCAATAAAAATAACTACAAAATGGTCCAGATATTCCCACAAGACATATATCATGAGCCCCATTAACACAACTGGAGCATTCGTAATGATGAATGACATGTACAAAAACTCAAAGTGCCCATACCTAAACCTGAAGGCAGTCTTCAAGATGTCCACCAACTTCACACTCAACTAGTGATATCCTGACCATAGGTCAATATTGGAGAACCATCCTTCTCCCTTCAACAAATTAAAATGTTTTTCTATCCTCGGGAGAGGGTAATTGTTCTTGACCATTACATGATTTGGTCTCCGGTAGTTTATGAACAACCTAAGACCCCCCATATTCCTTCTTCGTGAACAGGACTGGAGAGCCCCACAATGACGCTCTTGGTCGAAAAAACATTTTCTCATCATATCATCAATCTGAATCTGTAACTCCTATAGCTCAAAAGGAACTATACGATAGGGATCCATCAAAATCGGACTCGAACTTGGTTGAAATTCTATTCTGAATTCAACATCACATTGAGGTGGTAGAGTTACCACATCTGTTGGGAAGTCATCCTTTAATTTTCTGAAAATTACAAAGAATTCCCCAATTTCTATATCTCTTGTATCTAATGATAGCTCTACAAAAAACGAATGAAGGGGATTCTCTTTCTGGATGAATCCTTATCAACCCCACTCACTAACGAAAGTCACTCGTCAGCCGCCCCTATATGAATAAAAAGCATTCTCTTGAAGAATTTGGTAAAGGAACACATAGATAATATCTGGTTGATTCCTATAATGACATCATACGGCTACATATACAGTAAAATAAGATCTCCACTAGACTGACGTGGTCCCAAAATAAGTCTACATCCTCAGAAAACATGAGTCATGGTGGTCTAATTACACACAACATGGAGGGAATTACCATTTTTATGTAGTTGGATCGGGAGATAAGACTGTAAGTCCCAGAAAAACCAAAACATGAAGCAAAATTAAATCCCAAACAATCCATTCTCATATGCATGTTTCAATAATACATGCTACAAAACAAGAAAACCCCAATGGTAAATACTAAAGAAAGAAATAAATGACAATAATTGTCCCAACATCAAAACTACTTTGATTCTGAAGGGTCCTCAAAGTCCACCTAGAAACATGAAAGAAGTTTTATATACATTGGGTAAGTATCAAGGTATATTATTTTGGGAAAACCAAAAGCACTTGTGCACAAGTGGGGAGGCATTCTAATGCCCCGTGTAAAAAGGAGATAACCAATCACCTAGTAAGTAAACTATCCACCCAAACATATCCAAGTAATCACTCCCCAAACAACTCATGTCAAGTAAGTTAATAGTAATTATACATCGATGTTTGGGTACCCCGCACGACATTCCCACTAGTTATTAAAGACATCCTATGTGTCAGACCTTCCCCACCATTTTCACCACAGTCCCACTGCCATACCCTGCCTGAATATACCTGGGCTAACAAAACCACTCACCCCATCCGAAAAGACTTGGTATATAACAACATGTAACCAAGAACATAGAAACCTAATCTATAACAAATACCATCATTATTGAAGACATCGTGGCCCAAAAAACTAATACCACGCCCGAAGACAACTTGGCCTCATCCCAAAGACTCGTGGGAATCAACCAACCTACACACACCTGGGCCAATGACCACAACATAACCTGCTCAAAAAATCATTGGCCATAATGGACATCAGGCCATCACATCCTCCCCGATGAGTCTTGGGCTACTCAAGAACGTGACCAAAAAAGGAACTAAAAACTAGACACTCATAGGAGTGTGGAAAAAAACAACACCCCCCATGAATTGGGGTTGTTTGAAATGATGTTCTCAACGTGGGTGGGGCACAGATAGGAAACATAAGAACTAAATTATACATATAGGTAATCAAGAATTCATTATAAACTAGGGTTTCCGACAATATCCCCTACACAAACACCCTTGTTATAATTCATTCATAGAAAATACAACAGATACAACCAAGTCACAACTAATTCCCATAAAATAATTCCCTATTGAACCCATTATTGTTCTCATATTCACATGATTCAATACATTCAATTATCCATTACTAGGATATTAATATGCATCGCCTCTTGCCATGGAAAAAATAACAACCAAGGAAAAAATTAATCATTCACACAGAATTCTCTTGTAAAGTCACAATGACAAAAGGGATCTGTGAGATACCTCAAACAACTGGAAAGAAACAATGCCCCACAATATGGCCCCTCATAGCTATAGATCCACCAACAAAAAACTGAAACACCATATGGCATCCATCCACATCTATCTCACCCCACAATAATCAAACAGAACAACCACACATATTACCAAGATAGAGCAAGGGAGTTTTTCAGATTCAACACACCATTCATTAAATTCATTCACTGTACATCCATTTATTCGATAACACAAAGATTCATCCACCAAGACAAGCCCCAAAATACTGGAACCAAACCAAGCCCCACCATATGGTATCCATCCACATCCACATCTATTTATTCCATTTATTCTGGGAGTTTTTCGATAGCCCAAAGATTTTGTTTCACTGTACATCTATTTATTCAACCGAGTTTATGTAATTATCCATTTTCCATGTTACAACCATTTAATAATCATATAATTAACCAGAAAATAGAGGATCGTTAGTTTATATGGAAGAACCACCAATAGCCATGATTTTAAGTGGATATAAGCCTATCAAATCAACAACATATAATCAAGGATAAAAGAGTAAAGCATAAATCATCAAAACACCAGTTCATTCTTTAAAAGTTCATTCATTATCATTGTTAAGTTTGGGTTACATCAATTCCCTAAGGAATAATTATCATACCCACCCTGCATGATACACAATAAAGAGAGACGAAGGAAAAACCCAACATGGATGATCAATGAATGGTGTTTTCCTCTATGCATAGAGAATTGGGGATGCATGAATTGCAAGGGAGGAACATTGGGGACTCCATGGGTGAGTATGAAAGGCTCCAGTAATGGAACACCACTAGAATCGGGAAGGGGGAACTCCAAACGCACAAAGAATGAAAGACCATCCCAAGAAGAATAAAGAAATAATTCTCATGCCATAAAAAGATGAGATCATGGAGTTACAGGATAGGAAATAATAAATGGATTTAAAGGCAGATCATGATTTTACCATGTGGTTGGATACTTACACATGATGTAATTAATTTTTATTTAATAATTCCCCTCAGAGAGGTGGAAATAACGTCTCTGAGTTAAAGGGTTTCATTTAAATAGATGAAACTGCGTAACAGGGGTGGAACTGGGAAGGATGGTAAAAGGGTTTGACAATGAAGAAAATTAACATGTTTTTATAATTCAAGGGTCTCTCGAATCATGGTGGATTATTGAAATCATTTATGGGCTTTTAAATGTATTTGAAAGAGGTAATAAAATACTTTTACATCAAAAGATATGTTGCGGGAGAAGAACTAGAAAAAGAAACAAGGGTGGGAAAATGTTTGGTGAGGCACCATAATTGGTTCCACGGTCACAGTTCCACCATCAGTTGTGCCACCATTTAAGTTTGTATCCCTGACAATGCGACTATTACGGTGCAACTGTAAGCAGTACCACCTTTAGCGCTGCCACCGTTTCTTTGTGCGATCGTGACCGATGCCACTTTTTAGGTGGAACCGTTTGATTAAACCAAATTTTTGGAAAACTTCTTAATGAGTCGTTTTCCAGGAAATTACATTACATATACCGTGGTTGATTTTAAGGAATACATTATATATGATTAAATAATTATGTATGATATTTTTGGAATATTTTTACACTTACAAAAAAATATTTCAAATGAATATTATAATTCTTTCCAAATGGATTATTTTCAAATTTTTTAGAAACAATATATTCTTAAAATTTTCTATGTGAACCCATTCTTTTATGATCATTATTATTTATAAATAATCCTTTTCTAGTTATAAAATATTGTTTTCCAAGTAATCTAATTTATTATCTGTTATCAAAATAAATTTATTCTTTCTTTTAATCAGCTATAGTAGTTAATTTGATAATATAAAAAGTTTTATTTAAATTGATGTCTATATTAGTTTGTATTCATTAAATCATAGTATGGATATGTTTTTACTATTCTAAATTATTTATCATCTCATAATGAGAAATGTTCTATGTGAATGTTCATGAAAAAAATCTATTTTCTCTAGGCTAAAAAAGTTATAATCAAATATGAATTTCTAACCTTCACATGCATAATGTATGATTGTTTTTCATTATGTCACTAGTAGGGCCTATAATTATATAAACTACTAATAAATTTGATAATTTATGTTATATCATAATATTGGTATGGGAGAAAGGGATGTGATTCATGATCTAATATGTGATGTGACGTAGGAATGTGATTTCTTTCCCATTATGTTATTTTACATTGTAATGAGATTACTGACCCACTATGTAATATGAAGAATCAATGTGATTCATAGAAAAATATATGAGGTTAGGTAGGGATGTGACTCCATATCAAATATGTGAGTGAAGGAAAAAATATTGATCTCAATCCACTATGTTATGAGAGGCCTTACTGTGATTTCCAGTCCACATTTCAATGGTTGGACTAACATGATACTAGTGCATGATGTATTATAAAACATTGAATTTATAATGTATTCACTATATCCTGATTTTTTCTATATTATTTGGTCACATTTCCTTTTAATGTTAAAATTACATTTTTCGATCATTTATATGTTTTATTCCAATGTTATACTGAATGGATCATGATAATTTTCATAGGTTTACATACACATATTCCATGACAGTTGTTTAATAATTTTACATATATGTCAATATAATTCTCCTCAAGAATAATTTTTATTGTTCCATATTATTTTTAATGTCATATTTCCCCCATTATCACATTGTCTCACATTCTTATTATTTGTCCGTTGATGAAATGGTAATATTTTTTTACATACAACAAGATTGAGTCCTGTCCATATTATGAATTGCATTCCTTGGGCTATGAAGATGATTATAATGAAAGATATGTTCAAAAATAGAGGATTCTATAATAATAATATAGAGAAATTTTAACCAATTTAGGAAATAATATTTTGATATAGTTAATAACAAAATACACTAAACTTTGGTTTCTATTATTATTTTGTTATTGAGAGTTGTAATGTTGAATTAATGTTAAATAATAAAAATATAGTTATTCCATATCAATTTTCATCCATCCATGTGTTTAGAAAACATTTAGCACTATATCACTGAATGAGGAAACCTCATTAATGAATAATATAGACATTATAAAGCTTCTGGAAAAGTTATTTTTTATCAATTAAAGGAGTCTATTAATTAAGCTGATGAAACATCCATGATTATGTGGAATATTCCATCCACAAAAATATAATATTCATGTACTATTCCATAGAGAGTCTTCCATAGGAAATTCCATAATCATTACAAGAGGATTATACACATTCTATATTTGATCATATGGGAATCAATTTACCATCTCAAGGAAATAATTTCCTATAGGAATTATAGAAGCCTCACTATGGTGAAAATAGAATTTTTTCATCATTGATATTTTAGTGCCTTCTCAGTGGATAAAAATCCAACATTGTTATTATTTTTTGATTTTAATTTTCATTATTATATAAGACCACGAATATGCTCAACTAGATAAACATAGATTCATCAATCCATGTGAACATCATAGGTTGGGTGGATATTGGTCCTTTCGCATTACTCCACTCAATGGATAATGTATTTTTTCATAAAAAAGGATACCTTTTCATATTAATTATTAATGTACTAGGAATATGTTTTCCACATTCTATTTGGGTTTTCAGAAAATTTATTTATCCTTAATGCTACAGAATGACATTCTTAATAAGAGCATTCTATCGATTAGCTCCTGTATCAATATGATATGAATGTGAATAGTTCTTCTCAAATAAAGAATGTGTACCCAAAAATGTATATGAATACTCTATGTTGTAGTATCAGACTAAAATAATTCACTATATCAGACTAATTTGTTATTGAATGATTGATAATATAGGGGGTACATCTTCAATATCATCAATAGTAGTACAAAACAACCCCTTACCAGTAGGTCTATTGTATTTGTTTCTATTACCGCCTCCATTGAGGTCATAAAATCCATAATGATTATAGGGTGTAATTATCTATATACAAACTCAATCATAGTTCATTGGTATGGGGGATTTATTACCCCATCTTAATACAATTATATCATTGTTCTATAGTTTTAAATAGACATCATAAAAATAACCATCGCACTTCTTTGCTATATGTGATACATATATTTTATTGAGTTTGATATTGATAAAATACACTAAGAACTCATGTAGGATTTTCATTCATGTTGGATGGTAGATAAATAATAATAAGTTTAAATAGTCAAAAATTTTCTGAATGAAAGAAAATATTGACAAGGATTATGATTTCTTCCTTAATGGGAATTCATAGTGTGAATATCCCCCCACCATTATGAGGATATTATAAACATGGTTCCATATTAATTCTCTACCTATATTTAACGTTATTAGTGTCATGATCATGTAAAACATTAATATTGATTCTAACATAGCATAATTTTTATAGAAACACTTGTCCAAAACATGTTATTATCAAAAATATATGAATGAATTATGAATATCTATAATCACAAGAATATTTAGAAAATGGTATTTTTGAAAATTTCCCCACTCCAAATTACAATGGATTAGGATACATGTGGATCCACTAAAAATAAAATTGCTAGAATTTCTTTTGAAAGCATAATAATTTTGATATATTTCATAATTAGAAGCAACCTGTATTAATTAAATTGATATAAATTATTATTATCTAATTGTTATATAATTGTTGATGAATATTTCATTATGAATATGCGTAATGTAATTTTATATTTTAGATTCCCAATTAGGATGGTTATATTACTAAGAAGGGTGGGGGTGAATCTGTGATACTTTTTCATTCATTTTTCTTGGTTAAATGAAACAACATGTGCCTCCTATTAAATATTTCAATTCCCTAATGAAAATAATAATACACACATCCATAGGAGGACAAGAATTTAAATGGTTCAATTTTCAATATAAATAGATATGTGTTTGGTATAGTTTAGACACAATCTAATACCATAAAATCCATATTAAAAATATGTTTGTATTAAAATTTGTATGATATTCTCTTACAGTTGTGTAGATCTATGAAGACAATCCAACATTGTTTGTGCACACTCTTTTCTCAAATAAGGTCATGTAATATTTTTTTATCAACTCGTGTAACCTATGATTCTATCCAAATCAGAAAATGTATTCAATTATAATAAAATTAATCACATTTTTATCTCAAAGATGGTAATAACTTCATGGACATTTTTATCTAATGCTCTGTTTGATTTTCAGAGTCTGATTCCTCAATGTAAGATTCTCCCATGTATTATTCTTCCAGTTCGATTTTCTTTGAAAATACAATACAAATGAATCATAAACACCTAAATTACTAAGTAAGATTCGCCCATTAAAATTATTCATTACTTCAAGAGTCCCAATATAGAAATATCAAAACAAATTATCCAGCCTGATTTGATGATTAGCCAAATACAATTGATAGGTGGAATATGATAACTAATGGATTATGATAAATTATTATTATGATTACTAGATAAAAATAATTTTTTAATCTTGTATATTATAATATATATTATATCCATAGAAACATCCACAACAAATATCAATATAGTATATTCTTTCTCTTACTAAAAACACAAAGATCTTCTCTATACAACAGTGAAAAATACATTAGTAATCAGAAAAGTATAGTGTTCTTTTATCATTTTATAGGTGGTACTTGGGTGTCATTAGTGGGAATCCATGAAATTTTCCTACCCACATAAATTCTCACAAATCCAAATTTACCCTAAAATGTTGGGTGAATTTTAACTTCTTCAAATCTTCTCAAAGCTTATCAATTATTATTGAACCATCATATCCTTCTTTATACATTCATTTGAATCATTAGTCTGATTTCAATACCTTGGTCTGATTTTTCACAATCCCAATTTATTCAATACAAAGATCTTTATTAATTTAAAACAAATGTATGAAGAAATGGATATCACATTTGAATGATGAATACAATCATTCAATGAATGTCAATATCCCCCTTGATAGTACATATAATAATCTTCTTCTTCATTTCCCTTTACCCACATAAGATAAAAAAAATCATCTTCACCTCTTCTATTGACCAATTTGGAAACCTAAAATTATATTCATCCATTTTAAACGGTGGAATATATTTTGGATATCATTATCCCATTATATTTTATACCATCGAACTCGAGTATTTTCTTCTCTAAATAACATTGTCTAGAGTACGATCATTCTAGGTACTACATTACTAAATATGCTCATTTATAGGTATGATTATTTTGTGTATTACCATTTTTTCATTCTAAGACTGAGTATGACCTTCCTGGGTATGAAATATTTTTATTCTTCTGATGGATAATTGGATGCTTTAGTAAATCAACATCATATATTTCATCCCTTCTACCAGGATCAAAGCAATTTGAAAACAATCAGCACCACTTCATGTTATTACTTAAATACCACAAAATTTTATTACATGATCTCCATTCAACATAAAATTTATATTAAATACAATTCAACAATGAATTTTCACATTTATATAATCATTTTCTTGTATACTTTTATTCTCCATCAAAATAAGAACTTATATAATATAAAATACTTAGTGAATTTGAGGACAATTTACATCCAAACATCATCTTTTCATTATGACTGAATTTAATATTGAGTTTGATTTATTTAAAAAAATTATTCAATAAAAAAGTTTCCCAGATAAAAAGTGAGGTTATTTCTTTCTTCCATTCATAAAAAAATCGTTGAAGGTAATGACAACACAAAAACCCATCACATTCATATTCCATTTTTTCATAATAATATAAACCTTTGGAATTTTTTTCATTAATGTTTCAAAAATCAATGAACTATAATTATCCATCAATGGATTATATATCAACAATTCTAATCCTATGTGTCCTAACTGATTATAAGAAACAAGAATCATTGACAGCAAAGCCACACTATCAAAAAAGTATAGATTATTATAGTCTTTTTCCTTTTTCCTTACTCATGTTTTATTTAACCCAATGCATTATTTATTTTCCCTAGATAAAAAAAATTCTTTCTTACAACCACTCAAACAAAAAATTAAAATAGATCAATCACAATTCAATTATGAATTCATAGAATACCCACAACTCATTATTTAATGCAATCAAAAGTATGAATTTTTGAAACAATTCTCACCCTTGAGAGGGAGATGTAAAGGTAATATGAAAGAGGGGAAAAATACCTCAACCTTGAATATAATACTTTTGGACACCCATGTTCAACATTAATTTATAATCATATTTCTTCAGTAATGTTTTTGGGGAATTTTTTCCCCTTTTTTCGATGTTGGAAAATATTCTACCTTTAATTCATTCATATCCACATGATCATTGTTCAAATGATATTTGATATCAAAATGTTTTGAAAAAGATTGTTAAAATGTATTCCTTGTGTGATTGATTTGAATTTGATTGTCAAAATAATTGAAAAATGATAAATTCACATAAAAAATTACATATTTCAATTGAGTTTTAATCCACATAAATTTTGTATTTTCTTTAGTGGAAGCAATGTACAATACTTCATCCTTACAAAGATTTATTTATGTTTATTTATTTGAATGACATCTAACTCAATTAGTTCCAAATAATAATACTCCACTAGATGTGGATCTTTAATAATCATCTTTTCTTTACCCATCAGCATATGAATACCCAAGAAAATAAATACTATTTGAGCTACAATAAATTAATCATAATTATGTTTTGCCTCTGATGGATCTTAGAATTCTTTCTCTAGAAATTAAAAGTGATTCTTTTTTATTACTCTAAAATCTATCACGTTTGGAAAAAACATAAACAATGTTGGTTCTTGAGATACTCAAATACAATAGGCTTCCAATCGCCTTCTGATACTCATTCTCATCAACTTTATTTCCTTCTTCTTATTTATTCAACATGTTTTTCATCAAAATAGGCATGGAAACATGTATTGATTTTTCCATGAATAACGTCATGAGAAGTTAAACAACATATTTTATTGAGAAATATATATTTATTTCAAAATTTTAATGAATTGTAACAAAAGAAATATTTGTATTTTCTCCATTATAGACATTTTTAATACCTATATAATTTATTTGGTAAATATTTTACAAGATCTTTCATCACTTCCATTAAATATAATATCATTAACATAATCAATTTTAATGAGGGAATGCTATTGAAATTATCTGATATAAATATTTTTATCTTCTCTTCCTTTCATAAAACTCATATTTCATATTCATATATCCATCATTGAATACTATGACCTCAGATCTTGTTTTAGACCATACAATGAATTCTTTAATTTTTAAAAATAATTTTATTTTTTCACAATAACAGTGATACATGGTTGTTTAATATAGACATCCTATTCAAGACCACCATTCAATATTGCAGATTTAACATCCATTTGAATGATATATAGATTCATTATTAATAAATAACAATAAACTTTATTATTTTATGAATTAATTCTCCTAGATAAAAGAATAAATCTAAATAATTCCTTCTATATAAGAATACCATTTGCTGACTAATCATTATTTATTTATTTTCACTTTATCTTCATCATTCATCTTGTTCTAGAAAACAATTTTGGTGATAATAATTTTTTTCATTCTTGGTAATGAGTTCCCATATATCAATATATCCAATTTGATTAAATTTTTTATTCATTGCTCAATCCCATTCGAGATGCTAAATGCATTATTTCACATCATTTTGTTCTTCTTTTGAATAAAATGAAGTATTTGAAATAACAGTTGGTGTTCAACTATTTTGAACATTCTAATATTAATTCCCAATTATATTATGAGCCTCCAATTGTTCAATAATCTTAGTATGAGACTTTATATAATTTTCCTCATAATTGAAAATAGCTTTGTCTGATTCTTTTACTTGAGTTATATTACAATTGATGTATCCTTACCAGAATTTTTTTCTCCAACATTCTCAACTTCCTTAACTTCTTGAGCATGTGTTTATTCCAATTATTTTTAAATTACATTTCCATTATCTCAATAAACATGTCTTGATGTTTATTTGATGAAGAACCTATAATCTATTCCTTCTAGAGAATAACCAACAAAGATTCCATCTTCACCATTCTTCTCAACCATACACAAGTTTACCCTTATTTTGTTAGCACATAGGCTCCGAAAAACTATAAAGTGTTTCAAAAATAGATTTTTATCATAAATTAATTAACATTAAGTCATATCTGATTAAATACTATAGAAATATATATTTTCAATGTAAATATCTGTGCTACTGGCTTGCCTCTAAATTTAATGAGAAAGGCCATGATCAAGTAACATGGTTCTTTTCATTTCAACAAAAGTTATATTTTTTCTTTCTCAAATAAAATTTTGTTGAGGAATGTATGGGGAATTATAATCAATAAAAAAACCATTCTTCCCCATATAGCTTTTAAAATCTTAACCTTTGTACACACCATAATTGTATGTTCTCAAATTCTTCAACGATTACTCACATTAATTTTCAGCTTCCCTTATAAAACAATTAAATTCATTGAAATGTGCTAACATATATTTCATATAAATAACACAATTAATGTGATTAATGTCACAAGTGAATGTGAATATGTACTTATCTCCCTTTTTACTATTTTTTCATTTTCTCACAAATACCAAAATGAATCAGCTCCAGGGTTTGTTTTTATCAAATATAAAATTTATTATGCACTTATTTTTTAATATTTCATTTCATGAAAATAGTCCAACACCAATCACTTATTCATGTAAAATAATGAATTTAATAGACACTATTTGTCTTATATATATTGCGCATATTTATCTTTCCCACGTGTCCCAGTCAATTATAACAGAACTGATTCTCTTCTATTATTCTCATGTAACAATTGTTTTATATTACACCAACCTAAAAAAAATAACCTTTTATATATTGGACCAATTTAAAATAATTTGATATTATTCATTATTCACCACAAACCCATATTTCAGGAATATAACTTTTAAACATCATTAAATAATTTTGAAACACTTAAGAGACTATGCTTAATCCTATAAGTATACAATGTTTTCTAGGATTTAATCTTTTTTTGAAATGATGGATGATCCAATATATTTTATTTTCAAAGATTCATCAGTGCCAAAATTACATATTTCAATATTTTCAACTCTCCATTCATATTATAAGAACACCTGTGGTCAAGAATATAAATTCATAATCCTTTTGTAGCATTCAATGTGGTTTCAACCATAATACATTTTTCATCATACTTTAATTTATTTATTTTCAACATTTGGGAATAGTTAAGAATAATCTATTATCATGATACAAAAACTTGACACAAATTTTTATGGTGTATAGGTTTGTTCACACTATTCTTAAAAAATTTCCAAGGATTGGAACCGATTTTCAATCGTCACTTTTTTCTTTTTAGGTTTCTTCACATCAACCATCACAACATTAATACATTTAGTGGAGTGACTCCCCTAAACATTTTTTTTTCATAACCTATTGGATAATAGAAACTTCTTTGGATGAACGAACTTGTACTGGCCATGAGTCTGAATCCCCTAAAAACATGAATTAACCAAAGATGGATTATTTACCTCTGGAATATCTATAAAATTTAGAATTATAAATAAAATTCTCATCCACATTAATCTATTTATTTTTATCATTAATAGAATCAAAAGTATTTATAACTTTTGAAAATCTAGATAAATAATTGATAGACTCAAGATGTTACTTATCTTCTGAATTCTTCACATTGGACACATACATAACATTTTCATCTTTCTTTTTCATGGAAAAAATTCCATTTTTCTTTATAAGTTATGAAGGTAGATTTTTTTGAACATTATATGTTTTCTCACTACGCAAACAGTCACCAAATTCAGTGATATTTTTTTGGAAAATTTTAATTTTACCTTCATATTTAGATGGTTTTTGTCGGAAAAATTATATATCTTCTTCTTTTTCATTCAATTATTCATATTGGTGCTCATTACAATTCTTTTCATTTTCAAGATATTTATTCAAATAATAAATCCCAATCACCATCATTTACTTATCCTCATAAAAATATAATTTTTTTCTTGAGATTTATTGTATCACCCAAGATTCCACAGTACTCATCTTTTTGAATAATGCAATGGCTTACAATGTACGCATCTCCAAATCAAACTAGCCATTTAATGAATAGTTATTAATGGTAATACCATATTTTTAAAATTTTATAAATATAATTATTCTGAATTTAATTCATTCTTGGATTCATAATATTAAAATTATCAGGGAGAATTTTTTTTTTCACTTTTCTAAAATCTTTTATATTTTTATGAATAGTGGAAAATACTATGTTTTAGTTAAAAAAAACTTTTTTAATAAACACAATTTATTGTGTTAAATTATACATTTGATTATTTTTAAAGTATCATAAGATCATATTTTTATCATTTAATATAATTTAGGTCATTGGATATAATTTCACATTTAAATTGTATATAAACACATGTCATTCTTTTAATAATTTTTACTTCATCAATTTTTGTGTGTGTTGACTATGAGGATTTGATTTAAATTAATTTCTGCAACATCTCTATTCTGAATATGGAAAAATCAATTCCATATTTAGAAACAGGAGGTCCCAATTGTTTTAAAAGGTAAATTTTTTAGAGATTATGAATAGTAATATTGATAAATAATTTATTTACCATGGTTAAATGGTAAATCATGTAAATAAGGTTAAAAATAATATTATAATAATAGAAAATTACACTAACATGTGTCTTAACCCTATTTTATGATATATATGTCCAACTATGGGAATCGTTTGGTCACTTATGCGACTCCATGTTGCCACTTGTATGTGAAAATAACACTTTATAAAAATTAATTTGTAGTTAAGGAAAATTTAATATAAACAAATATGTTTTATTTAAAAAAATTTTATATGTGGTTATATAATTGATCTTATAGTCTATAAATATTCTATAAAAATATTAAGAGATTCACTATATCATGATATTTTATTTATAATTTTTAGAAATAAAATTAATATATTTATTCTTGACATAATATTGATGCACCATTTTCTTTATTAATGAATAAATCAAATAAATGATATTATAATTCAAAAAAATATAATTTGAATATTTTGATACCATACGAGAAATTCATAGGTTAATATTATTGGGTTGATTCATTTTATTTTTAATGTAATCATGTTTTGATAACTTTTACTACAACCAAATACTAAATAGTTCCAAAATTGGCAAAAATGAGTTTTTAAAACAATTACTATTTTATAAAATGATAAAATATTACTAAAAATCAATGTTCATAAAAAGGAATTATGAAAGGTTATATATATCATTAGTGAAACAATTGAGGTTCTCATGTAATTTTATAGTTATTTTATAAACCATGTAATATAAAAATAGATTAAAACGTGGTAAATGTTAAACTTTACAAAAAAGAGTTAAATCTAAAATATACGGTTATTACGGCGATCTAAACATGACTAAAACATATTGGTTGATAGTATTCTGACCCATACCTACCACATCCTCCAAATAAATCTATCTTACAGAATTATAAATTAAATGTATTTTATTAAAAATTAATATTTTAATATTTTTCTAAAGAGCCGCTCACCTCTCTTATAAAAGGGTACTTACCCTTCTCTCAAATTCACACCTCCAAAGACTATTTTAACGGCCAAATCCAACTCAAATCACCTAAAAAATACCCTAACTTCATCCTTTAGGACATACTTTAATCATAAATCCAACTTAATTAGAAATTTTGTTCAAATTAAAAGGACGAACCTGAAGAATAGAAAATTATTTCATCACATCTTTCAAAGTTCATATTTTTCTTCCACTTTCTCATTCCTTTTTGTTCCCATACTAAAATAATAAATCATGAACCTTATAAATAATTATATTCTGTTATAAATATCTTACAACCATATTCATTATTCTATCCATCATATTAATGACAAAGTCACCATACGTGCATACGTACGGCTTACCGTCTCCACGCCGTGATGTAATTTGTTATTCAACCCTTCATTATTTGGATGGATATAATAATGAGTATAATTGATGTAAATAATAAATAAAACATGTTAATGATTATTTATCTATAACATAACATCTAATTACATAATATTTCACCATCAATATAATGATATTTTCGCTTGTGCGTACGTATGACTTACCGTCACCACGACGTGAGGAGATTTTATTCCCCATCGTAGCCATTCAAGAATAATTTTCATTTGATAATTCATAATAATATTTAAGAACATAATATCATTCTTGATATGAAGAAAATACATCCTATACATAATGATAATGTCTTAAGTAAAAAAACATATGAAGGTAAATTAATCAATTAACACCTCAAACAACGATACTAGAGAAATATTGTTAAAAAAGTAATTTTGGAGGATCATATGTTATGTCATATTTATGTATGAGGTTAATGAAAATTTAATATCTATAATTTAACAATTTTAGAAAATTTTTATAGACCTTAGACTATAAAAATGTACGCAGTAATGGTTAATTTTACAATCTATTTATTATATGAGATTTTTTATACGTATGTATCTACTCTGACTTATTTATCATCCACATCCATGTTTTGTAAAATTTATTTCAAAAAATTTTAATTTTTTCTTATACTATGGGTAAAAGTAATTTATACCCTTGTTTTAATTGTTATAATTTTGTTGAAATGAATCTTTTTGTCATTTTCTAATCAATGTACCTTATATCCTTTTCAACAAATTAAGGAATTGATGTTTTTTATCTTATACGATAGGTGAAGCTATTTTCTATTTTTATAACACCTTTGAATCTTCCCATAAAATATTAAAGGAATATTTTCAAGACAAAAATATTAATTATAATTAAATTAATTTTAAATTATTTCAACATAAAAAAGATATTTTTTTCTCAAATAGTTTTGATTTCATCTATGTCAACATCCTTGTTGGATTTTATGCTTGTTTGAACTTGATTTATTATGATAAATATTCTATATTGTATTGATTATTTTGTGATATGTTTGAATGGGAATGTTCTATTTCTATACAAATCATGGTTTATGGTTAATGAATTAACATTTTGAATAAATGTTTTAACATGAATGATTATGTTATGTTTGAACCTTTTCATATGAGGAATGCATTGGACTTAGTACGTGACGGGTGGGAAAACCTATAGACCCCCGATGCTTCAGTAGGTCTCATGAGACAAATCAGTTCCTTAGAACAAGGCCTTTACAAAATATTTATATGTATTCTTGGGAAGAGGTCTTAACTATGTTTTTATGATATCAAGCATTATGCATTCGATCATTATGAAATTATCTATTAATAGTAAATGTCATTATTTTACTATTATAATATCCATGTGAATATCTAAATGGAATTTTTTGATTTTTATTTTCCATATTATAATGATGATTTAGTTTCAAAGGCTTTTTTTATATCTTATACATTTACTTCATTGATTATTATTATTTATGAAATTTTCCTCTATAGTTTTTATCCTTACTGAGTGTTTGTGCTCACCCCTTTTTTAAGTTTTATTTTTTCCAAGATGTGATGAAGTATATTATAACTGAACTGGATGGATATATCAAGGGGTATGAGTGTGTTCTATAGAGACACATTGTTTCTTTTTCATTTTATAATGAAATGTAAAATTTTTGTATGTATCAAATAATTACAAGTCTAATAAAATGATCAGTCTTTTAGGAATTGATCTTTTGTTATCAATCCAATGTTATGTAATAATCCACCAACACTGGGTAAATATGGTAGGGCATTTACATTTGTTATTAGAGGAAGTTTGGTACAATCCTTGGAATCTAGAATTAAAAAAACTCTTATTAGAGAACATAAAATTAATATAAACTTTCAAGATTATTATATAATAACATCCTAAAATTTTGGTAATGTAGATATTATATGGATTTTTTAGCAAAAAATACATGTCAAGATTGTACAGGTGGATGTTGTTCTAGCACAGCCGCACCTAGGAGTGAAAACTCCAACAAGGAGTCTCAGGTTTTACATCGGGTATTATGGTACATGACAACAGTCCTTACTGTTCACCTGTTTTTCCAATACAAGGAGATATGATTAGGATAATTCACATTTTCTCTATTACCATTGTAGAGGATTTATGAGTAAATACATCTCCAAAGTAAATAATTTTATGATTTTGGAATATATGGATAAACTGTTCAATTAATTCCAATTAGTCTAAAATTTTGGAATTATGTATTGTGATTCATAAAAAAATATTGTGTATTCTATTGTATAGAAATAATGTCTAGTGGATGGAATGGAATCTATATCAATGCACTTATTACTTTTAGGGATATCCCTCCTAGTCAAGATAATTATAGTGGTTCTGGTGATTCAACTGGTGCTGATCAACTTATAACACTAATGAGACAACTCACTCAAGTTATGAATAATATACTTACCCATATGGAGCTCCCTCATGCACAATGCAAAGGATCAATGTTAGAACGCTTCATGAGGCAACAAACTCCAACATTCAATGGGACTACAAATCGATTGGTAGCTAAACAATTTATAAGTTCCACAGAGAATATATATTATGCATTGGGGAATAGAAAAAGGGATAAAATTGTTATTCCAGTTCATTACCTCACAGGAGATGTATATCAATGGTGGTCATGAATTCAAAACCCAAAAGATGATGAAGAAGTATCAAATATGGAACTGAGTGATTTTGAGTTTCTTTTATTTAAAAATAATTTCCTCATGAACATTAAGAGGATATGGAATCACAATTTCTGAGTCTGAGGAAAAAGGAAGATGAGAATTTCACAATTTATGAGTCTAACTTTACAACGATAGGAAGGCATGCTACAGATTTTATACATAACCCAAGAAGTAATATTGATCAATTCATTAGTGGTTTAAAACAATTTATCCTTCTAGAATTTGTCTCACTATCATTCATATCGTACGAAAATATAGTCTCAGGTTCTATGAAAGGAAAAATGAAATTCTCTAAGTCTTATGACTTGAAAATGAAGAAAGGGAAAAATAGATCTGTATAACACTCTAAAAAAATGAAATAATGGGAATATAGGAAAATTTGAATTTCCACCCTGTAATAAAGGTGGGAAGAAACAACATATTAAGTTCCTGAAGGGGATGGGAATTTTTTATATGTGTGGAGAAAAAGTAAACAATGACCATGATTTCAAGTAGAAGAAAGATGATATCAATGTTTAATGCAACAATTTTAGAGAAATGGGGAATTATGAAAATGAATGTTCTAAGTGCCAAGGAATCATACCACAAAAAATCCAAGGGAGCACAAACAATCTTATGTGATCACAACAACTGAGGTTAAATCCCCAAATGACATCACTACAGGTACATTAATCAATTCCTCAAAATTAGGGGATGGTTTATTTGATTCTAGATCATCCCATTCATTCGTATTGTTTGAGTTTTCCATGAAAATTAGATATTTCCAGTTTGACATAACAAGGGATTACTTAGTTAAAACTCACAAGTGATATATAATTGCAACAATGTTTTGTCAATCAGTTTCTATTATGGATTACAATTTTTCTTTATCTGATGATATTATTATCAAACGCCTGATTCAATTTTACATAATCCACTATATGTATTGGCTTTCAGACCATGAAGCAAAAATTTAGTTTAAGAAGAAGGAGGTTACCATTTTTGATGATGATATGGAATCTCTTATCATTAGATAAGAAACATCACCATATGATTCTTATCTAGATCCACCCCCAGTAGCTCTAATAAATTCAATTATTGGGGAAGAAGGGAGTGAAATAACTATGGGTGAGGAAAGGAATGTTCAAATAGAGGATGTACCTATTGTTTAAGAATATATTGATGTGTTTCTAGAGGATTTACCTAGAAAACCTCCAGAAAATGAAATTGCATTTTCCACTGGCTTAATTCTCTATTCATGCCCCATATTGAAGAACCCTTATAGAATAACCATTGTGGATTTAGTGGAATTAAAGAAATAACCAGAGTAATTGAGTAATAATAGATTTATTCTCCCTAGCATTTTTTCATGGGGAGCCCTTATTCATTTTGTTTATAAGAAAGATGGATCTATATGGTTGTTAATTAACTACAGGAAGATCATTTCTATAACAATAAAAATCAAGTATCCCCTACCTTATATTAATTATTTATTTGATCAAATTCACGAAGATATTTTTTTCATATATTGACCTTTAATCTAGATATCATCAATTGTACATGATATAGGAGGACATTCCAAAGATAGCATTTCGAACCATGTATTGGCATTACATGTTTATTGTATTTCCTTTTGGACTGACTAATGCACCCTCTGTTTTCATGGATCTAATGAATTGGGTCTTCAAGTAATGTCTTGATGAAATTTTAGGGGTATTTATTGATGATATCTTGCTATAATCCAAAAGCTACAAAGATCATGAAAATAACTTTTTCACTATTCTAACAACTTTTTGAATAAATTTATTATATTGGGAGTTTAGCATGTGTGAATTGTGGCTTCGGGAAATTTATTTTATAGGCTATATTGTATCTAATGAGAAAATATCTATTGATACTTCTATGATAACATACATCCATGAATGGGAAACACTAATCAGTATAACTGAGATACACTTTTTTATTAGTTTAGCAGGTTATTATCAGTGTTTCGTCAATACAAATTCCTGACTATCTAACCAATTTATCAATCTCACATATAAAGGTGTTGAAATAGTTTCGAAAAAAATGTGGGAAATTTTTTTTGACGAACTGATATGAGAATATTATTCCATGATCCAATATTGACTCTACCATCAAGGAATGATGGGTTTGTTATTAATAGTGATGCCTCAAATAAAGGAATCAATTCTGTTCTTATGAGGAAACATAGTGTAATTCCCTATGCGTCACGAATGCTAAATATTTATGAACCAAAATATCCAACTCATGATCTTGAGATATCAGCTGTACTATTTTCTCTGAAGATATGGAGATAAAATCATTATGGTATCAAATGTCAGATATACACTGATCATAAGAGTTTAAAGTATATTTTCTCATAGAATGAACTCAACATGAGGTAAATTTTATTGCTTGAACTTCTCATGGATTTTCCATGCATTATGCACTACCACCCGAGAAAAGGATATAATGTGGAAGATGCCTTGAGTATAAATGATCATGGAGTTCTAAACATGATGAATGTTGAAAGTAATACAATGTTAATGGATTTAGTAAAGATGGATATGTTAATAATCATGGAAGGTGAAACATCAATAAATTTTCAAATGGTTTTCAAACATTCTATACAAGAATAGATTAAAAGTTTTCAAAGTGATGTTGAGGAGTTTAAAAAGAAAATTAATGTGGTGAATGATGTGATATTGATATAATTCATATATGAAGATTGAATTTTGATATTTGGGAGACGAAATTGTGAACCAGATATATCTAATCTAAAAAGATAATTTTTGGATGATGCTCATAGCTCCAATTTACCTATACACCTTGGTAATACAAAGATGTATAGATATTTGAAGGATAATTTTTGTTGGGACAACATGTAGAGGAGGATTGCAGATTATGTGTCAAGAAGTATGGTTTGTCAATAGGTCAAGGCTGGAAGACAACATCCTGGAGGGGTCATGAAACCTCTTCCCATACCCTTTGTAGAGATGAGATTATATATGACAGACTTTCTCATGGGGCTAACAAAGACTCCTCTACGGTCTGGTCTGGAAGTTATTTTTTTTAATAGAATAAAAGGAAAATGATGGAAATCAAGGAAATCCCTTCAAGGGGGCCGAAAGTGGTGCGGCCCCAAGGCATCCCATTGAACCACACATAAAAACTCCAGGGGAAGGGAGTTTAGACTATCATAAACAACAAGAGAGTCCTCTTGTCTGCCCAAATGAGCCAGCGAGTCAGCTGCAAAGTTAGCTTCTCTCCACCTTGATGAATAAACCTTCCATGACTAGTTTCTGTCCTGCACATTCGAATAATGCAAGTCATGTCCCAAGGAATCCCATAACTTCCTTCCACCTCCCTAACCAGGACCTCTAAATCAGATTCAATCTCCGTTACCTTCAAGACCTTCCTCCTGCAAATCAAAAGGCCTGAATGAAGAGCCCAAACCTCTGCCCTCAGGGAGTTACCAAGACCATAAAAAAGCACTAAAGGCAACATACACCGAGCCCCAACAGTCTCGAAGTAAGCCTCCACCCCTCATTACTCCCTCTATGCAAGAACCATCGATATTAAGTTTCAACCCTTGGTTAGGTGGCTTCCACTTTATCCAAATTCCATCCCTTCTTTGAGGCATGCAAGGTCTCCTAAGGAAGTTACAAATCTCCACCAAATCCCTCCCACCTTTAACCAAGGATGCAAGTTCCGAAATATGGGCCATTGTTGATCATATTATAAAGTCAACACATTTTCTTGGTATAAGAAAATATTTATCAGATGATCATTTAGCAAGACTATATATTAATAATGTTGGAAGACATCATGGAGTACTCTTACTGATTGTTTCTAACCGTGATCCCCATTTCACATCAACATTCTAGAAATGACTTTAGAAATCCCTAGATACTAAACATCACTTTAGCACTTCCTACCACCCTTAAACTGATAGAAAATCAAAATATACTATTTAAACCTTAGAATACATGTTTAGATCTTGCTCACTTGACTTTGAAGTTATGTGAGACACATATTTACCTTTGGTAGAATATTCCTATAACAGTAAACTCTATTCAAATATTTAGATGAAACCATATGAAGAATTATATTGAAATAGATGTCTCACACCAACATATTAGGATGGTTTTTGTGAATGAAAACTCATAGGCCACTAATATGTTGAGGAAATAGTGGAAAAGGTGATGATTATCCAAACCCGCATCAAAGAAGCTCAAAGTAAAAAAAAATACATCAGTAATCGAAGGAAGGATATTGAATTTAAAGTAGGAGATCTTGTTATCTTAAAGGTATCTCAATGAATGGGTGTTATAAAATTCATTAAGAGTGGTATATTATGTTTTAGAAACATTGTACCTTTCAAAATTCTAGAAATAATTGGATTTGTAGCTTACCATTGGGTAATTCTACCAAGTATCTCCAATGTTCATGAAGTGTTCCAAGTATCACTATTGATAAAATACATGAATGAACCAATGCATGTACTCACCTATGAAGAAATATAATTGTAACTCGATTTGTCTTATTGTGAAGATCCTATCAAAATTCTTGATACTTGAGAACATGTGTTGAGAAACCGGATGACTCGTGTGGTAAAAGTTCTTCAAGAAAACCATAAAATGGAAGACACAACGTGGGAACCTGAGGAACTTATAATGTTGATGTTACCAAAACATTTTATGTAGTATTATTCTATAAATTTTGAGAATGAAATTATTCGAAGGAGGGAATAATGTAACACCCCAAGCATCCATGACACACTTCACATTGAATAATGCAATAGCTTGGAGTGTACGCATCTCCAAATCAAACAAGCCATTTAAAAAGAAGTTATTAATGGTAATACAAAATTTTTGAAATTTTATTTTTTAGATTGTACTTAAATTTGGGATTCATATTTTCAAAATTATCTTAGGGTGAATTTTTTTAAACTTTTCTAATAACATTAATATTTTTCTGAATAGGGGAAAATGCTAAAATTTAATTAAAAAATAATTTTTAATTGAAATAATTTATATTGTTAAATTATATATTTTAGTGGTGTTAATTTATAATTATATTATATTTTTATCATTTAATGTAATTTAGTTCATTGGATGTAATTTCAAATTTAAATTGAACATTAACACATGTCAATCTTTTCATATTTTTTACTTCTTAGAAACACACTTTTTGGTTTTGACTATGGGAAATAAATTTAAATCAACATCTATCAATGTTTTGTTATTAATTTGGAAAAAAGGATTCCATATTTGGAATCAGATGATCAAAATTTTATAAATAGGTAACATCGCTTTTTAGATATTATGAATAGTAACTTTATTAACTATTTTATTTACTATGGATAAATGGTAAATATGATAAATAAGGGTAAAACATAATATTATAATAATATTAACTTATCCAAAAAATTGTCCTAAACTGAATTTCAGATACATTTCGGACCATGGGAATCTATGGGTCGATTTTGGGACCTTGTGCAATAACTCGTAAGTGAAAATAACACATTATAAACATTAATTTAATGTTATAGAAAATGTAACATAAACATATATTTCATAGTAAAACTAATTTTACAAGAGGTTATATAATTGATCAATTCGACTATAAATAGTAATTATAATGATAAAAATATTTCATACATCATGATATTTTATTAAAATAAATTAGACCTAAAATAATTATATTTATTTTTGACACAATATTGGTGGAGTATTTTCTTTATTAATGAAATAATAAAATAAATGATATTATAAATACATAAATAAATATAATTTGACTGTTTTGATGACATCCACGATTTTCCTAGGTCAATATGACATTTTAGGGTTTATTTAATCTATTTTTTCCATGTAATCAAGTTTTTATGACTTTCAAAAAAATCAAATACTAAATTGTGTCATAAATCAACATTAATATGTTTTTAAAATAAATACCATTTTATTAAATGATATAATATTCCAAAAATGAAAAAATGATAAAAAATTTCTTAGATAAGGTTAGATATATTATTAATTAATAATTTTAGGGTCACTTTTAATTTTATTGTTAGTTTATTAACCATGTAATATAAAAATAAAAGAAGACATGGTAAATGTTAAACAATTAACTAAGAGTTAAATATAAAAGATAATGTTAATATGGAGAGATAAAGATTTATAAAACCTGTTGGTTGACAATATTTCGACCCATAACCACCTTATCATTTAAATAAATCTATTTGGAGAAATTATAAACTGAATTTTTGTTTTTAATAAATTAATATTTGAATCATTTCCTAAAGAGCCCATCACCTCACTTATAAAAGGGTACATACCCTTCTCTCAAATTCATACCTCAAAATCAATTTTTGTCAGCCAAACCCAGCACAAATATCATCCCAACTACCATCAAATATCCCTATATTTATTAATTTTATTATAATGTCATCCTAAAAATCCATTTTGTTCTAATCAAAAGAGAAAATCCGAAGAAGAGGTAATTATTTCATCACCACTTTCAAAGATATTCTCATATTCCAGAACTTGTTTCTTTTTTGATTAAAAAATATAATAATAATTACAGTTCCTTATATATAAGGAGATTCTATTATATATATGATACAACCATATTCATTATTCTATCCATCATTTGAATGAAAAAGTCACCATAGGTGTGTACGTACGGCTTATCATCTCCACGTCGTGGTACTGTTTGTTATTCCACACATAATTATTTTGATGGGTATAATAATTATAATAATTGATATAAAAATAAATATTACATGTTAATTATTTTTCATATATAATATAGCATCCAATTAAACAAGATTTCACCACCAATATAATGATATCGTCGCTCGTGCGTACGTACGGTTTACCATCTCCATGACGCGATGATACTTTTCCCCTATCATAAACATTAAAGAATAACTTTCATTTGATGATTAAAAATAATGTTTAAGAACATAATATCATTATGGATATGAATCCAATACATCCTATCCATAATGAATATGACTTATGGAACAAAACATATGAAGGTAAATGAATTAGTTAACACCCAAAACAATGATACTACTTAAATATTATTAACAAAGATATATTAGAGGATCATATATAATATCATTTTTATGTACGTGGTTTTTTTAGAATATAATAAAAATTATTTAATTATTATATATTAGGTTAACTTACCCTCAACTAAAAAAAGTTCTAGTTAAGGGTTAATTATAAAATCTCTTTATTATCCGAGGTTGTTTTAATGTAAGTATCTACTCTGAATTATTTATCACCCACATTCATGATTTTGAAAAAATATTTCCAAATAAATTTACTATTTTCTAGAATATGGGTTAAAGTAATTTATACCATTGTTTGACTTTATATAATTTTTTTAAAGTAATATTTTTTTCGTTTTACAAACAATGTACTTTATGACATTTTCAACAAATTTAGGAAAGAATGTTTTTTAACTTATATGGTTAGGGAGGCTACTTTCCACCATTATAACAACTTCAATGCTTCCCTTATAGGATTATAAGGATATTTTTAAAATAAATGTTTTCATTTATAGTTACATGTATTTTAAATTATTTCATAATTGAAAGAAATATTTCTCTAAAACAGTTTTTATTTTATATACATCAACTTAGTGGTTGCATTTTACGCTTGTTTGAGGTGGGTCTATTATAATAATATCTTCCATATTGTAATGAATATTTTTTGATATATTTGACTAGGGATATGCTATTTTTATACTAATCATTCTATATTATTAATGTATTAACAATTATTATGATATTTTTAATACGGATATTTATGTTATGCTTAAAACTTTTCATATGAGGAATGCATTGCACTTAGTAAGTGATAGGAAGGGACCACTAGAGCCCCTCGATGCATCAATGGTACTAATGACAAAAATTAGTGTCTTGGAAAAAGGAATTGACAATATTTATATTTTTTGCCTTGGAATGAGGCCATGAATATGTGGTTATGTTGTTTGGAGTTATGTATTCCATCATTATAAAATTAGCTGTTGATATTACATATGATTATTCAACTAGTAGAATATCTATGTTAATATGTAATTGGAATTATTTTATTTTTCGTTTCCATATTATGATGAATTTTATGTTTAAAAGGATTATGATTTAATCTTATACCTTTCCTTCAATTTTTATGCATTTTTATGAAAGTTTCCTTTATATTGATATCCTTACTGAGCATTAGTGGTCACCCCTTTATTATGTTTTATTTTTCTGAGGATGCGAATTAGTATATTATGACTGATATGTAGGGTTATGATAAGGGATATAAGGGTGTTCTATGGAGTCACAATGTTTCTTTTTTTATTTCATAATGTAATGTAAAATTGATGCATGTATCTAGTACTTCCAAGGCTTCTAAAAACATCAGTCTTTCGGTACATGATCACTTGTTATAATGCCAATATTATGTAATAATGTACGAACTCTTAGTAACTTTGGCCAGAGCATTTAAAATCATCATCAAAATTTTTGTTTTTATTTTCACATATTCTGATACTTTATACAAAATGTTCCAACTCTACTTTTAACTGAAATTAAATTTTATTTTCTTCTTCATCAGAAATACGTCTTCTTAATTTGCATTCATTCACTATTGAATCAAAATTATTTTAACCACCATACTAAATAGATTATTCAAATTCATAATAACTGACTTATTCTTCTTCATATTTAGAGAATAAACTTCTTATTTTTTATTTTAATAATTTTATTTCATTACAGGGGGAATATTATATTTTTTTGTCTCCCTAATTTCTCCACAATCTTCTAGAATTTATTTCCCCTTCCTCAATATCCTCTCATTTCTTTCCATGAAGAAAGTTAAGTGAAAATTACCAACTTCTGCATATTCTAATAATTTCAAGGAATGATTACATTTGATATACCATGTACTTATTGTAATATTTTTGGAAAACAATGATAAAATAACATTTCTATTTTTACATACCTAATTTTCAGTGTCAAAATATACATCTTATTCTTAAACAAGAATTTTCACTGACATTTCCTCATGAAATCCCTAAAATTCATTTCTCTATCAAATTTTGTTTTATGTTTCATATGTTTCTCAATTATTATTTCATATGTGATAAGGATTCAAATTCAAATTTGAAATAATTAATGATTTATGATTTCAGCCATATAAAGAAGATACTTGTGCATCAAAAATATAAGGTTGAATTCTATTGATCTACTCAACAACTATAGATTCATCATGATTTTAACCAATACATATTATAGTAATCATAATTTCATTCACAATATTAAGTAATACTCCAATAGAATCATGCTCTACCATATTCATATCATTATATATCAATCTCTAGATTTGTTGCATTTCTTACATCACTTTTGAATTTTTGTTGTATATTATTTTCTATTTATCCAATATATGTTTGGATGTAGATACTCATTTCACTCTAAAAAAAGTCACTTTAAAAAGTGAGTAAAATGTATCATACTTATCCTAGCCATAATTCTCTATATACTTCTTATCAATAGATGTAAGAGGATATTTATCAAAAATGGGATTAAAACTAACTGTTTCAGCTTCAAGAACATCATAATTGATTGAAATATTATAAAGAAACATTCCTTATATCAAAATATGAATATTTGTTCAAAAAATATTTGTATAAATTTATTTTTCAGAAAATTAAGCTTCCCCATCAGCAACTAATAATTGAAGAAAACCAATGATCTGATACCAATTTTAACTACCAAGTCAAGATGGTAGTATCACCAATAAGAGGAGGATGTGGAAAAATGATTTTTTTTTTCTTTTAGGATTTTTTTTCAAATGAATCAACCATCACCTCCCTTTATATATTAATTCTGTATTAAAAACAAATCATGCCCACATCCACAGGAACACATGAATTTAAAATGATTATTATTCAATGTGAATAAATACATCCTTAGTATTGTTTGGAGACAATCCAATCCCATAAAATTAATTAAAAAAATTCATGGATTATAATGAGTAGTATATTCCCTTACACATGTGTAGCACTTTGATTACAATCCAAAAGTGCATGTGCATCCACTTAACCCAAATAGGGTAATTAATTATTTGTGTAACAATTCACATTACATATTCTTCTTTTCAATTAAAAAATGTAGTCAAATGAAATAAAATTCCTTACATACATACCATGAATATAAGAATTACATTCATGATTTTTTTATGTAAAACTCATTCTTAATTTCTATGTCTGATTCCCATAGGTATGATTCTCCCAAATATGATTCTTATAGTTCAATTTTATTTTGAAATAAAATTTAAATGAATTTACACCACTTCAATCCCTGAGTACAATTGACCAAGAAATATTTTTCCTCAATCTAAGAGTCGTATTTTGAAAACCATGAAATTCATTATCCAACTAGATTTGATGATTAGATGAATACAATTGACTGTTAGTATACAATGACCGCTTGAGTATGATAAATTCTATGTATGATAATTCTCAAGAAACCACATTGTGATCATGTCTCTTCTTCTAGGTCTTCTTTAAATTGAAATGTCTTCATCAATGAATAAAACAATATATTATTTATCTTAACCAAAACTATGTGCTTCCCTCTCTACTGTGGTGAATAGTACATTAGTCATGAGAAAAGTATAATGTGCTTTTTTCCTTTTTATGTGAATCGTGAGTGTCTTCGGTGGAAATCCGAAAAAGATTCCCACTCACATCATTTCACCAATCTCTAAATTTATCCTAAAATAATATTTGTATTTTTAATTCATAAACTCTTCTTGAATCTTCTCAATTTTTCATCAATCATCTTATCGTTCTCTATTCTTTAATTTTAATTGTTAATCAGATTGGAGTACAGGAGTCCAATTTTTCTCAATCCAGATTTCTGAAAATAAAATATCTATATTAATTGAAAAAATGTTTATAAATTCCTTAATACCACATCATAATGATGAATGTGATCCTTTTTTTATTTCAATCTCTCCCTAGATAGTACATCCAACAAATAGAATTTTCATTTATCTCAACCCACTTGAGATACAAAATATCATCTTCACCTCTTTTCTTAACAATATTGGAAAAATAAAAATTAATTCAACACTTTTTAATGGTTTATCTATTTTATTATATTAACCTCATAAAATTAATTCATCGAATACAATTATCAAACATATGATTTTTCTGACTACTATTTTCTTAGATACACTCTTTTTTGGGAACAATCATTTTTTATTTATGCGCCCGAGTACGATGATCCTAGGTAAGAATTTTTTTTTATAATTTTGATGGATGATCAGATGTTTTAGTGAATTAAAAAAATATATTTATTCAATTATACCTGGATCTGATCATTTTAAAGACAATCAGCACCACCTCTTGTTCTCACATCCTTCAAAAACTTTTATATCACATGTTCTCCAATAAAATTATACTTTTTTTCAAATAAGAATCAATAACAAATCTTCACATTTATATAATCATATTCATGAAAAATATGATTTTCCATAATAAAATACTTCTTCCATATAATATTCATAGTGAACCTGAATAACAATTACTTCAAAAAAATCATCTCATTATGATGTACTTTCATAGTGAGGCAGATTCTTTTGCAAACATTCCTCGATAAAAAATATTTTCATAAAAATTATAAATTAATTGTACCTCTTCTATAAATATATATATATATATATATTTAAAATCAATTTTTAAATTTAAATATAAGACTACTGATATGGTTAAAATATGCAATACATTTGAAATGATTGATTTTCGAGTGAATAGTAAAAAATATAAAATTTTCAAATACTATAATTATTTTAATTAAATATTGAAACATAAAAGTGCCATTATATTTTTTATTATTATAAAATATATATGTTATCTATTTTTTTATAATAATACAATGGATCCCATTTTAATTACCAATATTCATTATTTTCATATAGGCTAATTTTTATGATTAAGACATTATTTTTTCTATAATATGGATTTCAATGAATTTTATGAATTTATATAAAAATTTATTAACAAAAATTATAGAGATTAAATATTGATAAATATATAAATTATTTATAATAATGTGGATCGTATTTTGTTAATATGTCTTTTTTTCATTATAAAAGGAAACCATGTTAAATATATTTCATCTCCATAATTTTAAAATGTTAAATGGTGCCACTACTTTTCTGGAAACCCATTGCATATACGTTTATCCAGTAATGAAATATTTCATAAATAATTTTTTCTATAGATATCAATGAACCACGATAAATAAAACAATATGCTTCTAGGAAAATTCATATATTGATTAATGGATCAGATAGTGGAAGTGTTTTGGTAATATTACATATCATGATGATATTTAAAACAAACTATGACAATAGTGGTGGATGATTCACCCCTTGTGTAACAACCTCAAACTCCAGTAACAGAGTGTTATTGTCAAAATTCTTACATTTTCATATATATAAGTCATATAATCCCAATTAAATGACTTATATGGTAATCCTAGTGAGAAAAAATACATACTTGATACCCATTTTCCATTGGGAATTTATTATAAATCATAATTACGTAAAACTATATGGAATGATTTAAATCATTCAAAGAGTTCTACTCCATATCCTTGAGAATGAAAAGATAATGACAGTGATCTCAAACTCTCCATGTGGGTTATCTCTAGTAGATAATATAATGAGTAAATAAGTCATAATGAAGATGTCAACAAAATTAACTAAAGATATATTCCATTTAATAAATTACTTGTGAAAAAAATTCATACATGGATAATATTAATAAAGTAATTTGAAAAATAATAATAAATAAATTCTCAATGAAAGAATTTATTAATATTTTATGTTTTAATATCAAATATCATTATATTTTTATCATTAAAACCATGTACAATGATAATTTAATCACTGTCTAGGTATGGAAAAAAATGAATTTATTTGACCGACATATTTTTCTCATTGGACAGTCATTGAATTGAGTTGGTATATAATTCATGTACTCAAAAATCAATTCATTTCAAATGTATTACTCATATATTTAATGATAACATTAATTCCTAAAAAATTACGTATTAATAAATATACATACTAATAAATTAATATAGATTTATTATGATTATCCTTATCCAATAAAATAACATTCATAGAGAATCAAAATATATATAAATGGTATACAATTTATGAAATAAACATATCCACCATAAAAATAATATGCATATTTAATAGAAATTTGATTTTAAATTATCACATGAATGTTAATGTTTAATGAGATGGTTAACGACCATATAATTAACACGAGATAAGATATGACTATAGATTCATTGGTAATATTGATTTTGAAATATGAAGACATCTTTTAAAGAGATAGATAATTGAATAAAAAAATTAAAATAATATTTAATTTATGAGTATTTATTTTGTAAAAAAATTGAATATGTATATAAAAATATAAATAATAAAATATGTTTACAGAGATAGAAATGTCAATTAACACTCTCTAAAATGAAAAGTCATTCTCTATGACATTTCTTAAAGAATGTATAAAATGAACCTTCCAAAAAACAAACAAAATGATTTTTTGAAGATATTTAAAATGTAAATTGTAATATAATCTTTTAAAATAACTTGTGTGATGATATTTCTTTTGTAATCTGATTTTTGAAATATATGGACATGGAAATAAAATATCCAATAAAAAGTGATATAAAAAAGTTTTCTTTTTAATATATTTCAATGATTAATTTGAGTCAAAATATAAGTATTAGTTAGAATAATATATAGAATGTCCTAATATATCTAGATCAAAACATTAGATGTTTATTTTAAGGATGAATTATTAGATTCCATCATAACCTAAGAGAATAGTGAACCGAACAACATTGATCCTATGAAATACTCAATTAAAAGTAAAATATACAAGATTAGACGTTATAGGGGATTCTAAATAATCTTTAATGAATAACCCCTAACATATCTTCACTAACAAGAACATTGCAGTAAATTGGATCTCTAAATGACGTCATTGTAATTACCACAACAAGAGTTGTCTTTTATTAAACATCCCCCCCTTCATTGGCCTCGTGATATGCATGAGAGACAATAAGGATGTGTAATGACCCAATCTTTTATTAATGAAAATTCCTCTTGACCTAATTTAATGTCTTATTATGGTTATATAAAACATATTAAATTATTTGGTTTTATGTTTTTGGATATTAAAATTCCATTAATTATTTTTACCATTGCCAATATAGACATTGAATAGTAATACCATGATTATTATAAATATATGGATTTAAAAAATCCAATTTACTCAGAAAAAGGAATCCCTGACCTCATATAGTAGAATAGATTCATATGAATCCCATTTTTCAGAGCTAAAAAAGGAGGTATTTTCACTGGCCTTTTCACTTGAACAAGCACAAACAAAGCTGTAACACATTAATCATGAATAGAACTACCTACAGGAGAAGTTGATGTTAATAGAGACTACCACCTGAGAGATGTTATCCGAGCTTCCCCAAGAGTCTATCACCAGCACACACATTTTCTATAGGTCTTATGAAGTGTTATGTGCCACGAACCTAGAACTATGATTAAATGAATTAGTCATGTAAAGAATATATAATATACATTAATTTAATTATTGTTATTTTTTAAATAGTTTTTAAATCTCAAATAGTATATATAGATAAAATTAAATTTAGAAATATATATTGATAAATAAATGGATTTTTAATTTAATTTATATTTTAATAAAATGTTATATATAAATTAATTTTATTAAAAAAATATTATTGTGTAATTTTGATGAACACAATTGTAATTTTTATTGAGGTTTGAAAGCTGTTTTTGGAGAAACCCATTAATTTGCAATGAATGTCAGTATTTATTTTAAAAGTTAAAATACACATATTTAGAATATAATATAGATAAAATTAATATTTTTTTTCAATCAGGATGTTGAAATTATCCAACGGTTAATTTTTCATAATTTTAGGAGATAATCAAATATTTGGGTACAAAGTAAATACTGTATAAATAAAAAAATATGGTTTATGACATCATAATGAACTGAATGTGTTGTAATAAAATACAATAATTTTGATATTTGGCCAATATATGTCTCAATTTTGAACTAATTTGAGTTTAGTCTATTTTATTAATTTTTTTGGTCCCTTAGTGGACCCTCAAAGTCTTGTAATATATTTTAACTTTTTAAAATGAATCTCCTTAACAGTGTGACTCACCTCCACATAAAAAAGCCTAATATTTTAACATGTTATTATATTTCTCTTATAAAATGAAAATTTTAACTCTGCTTTGAAAAAAAACATTGGAAAAATCTATAGTATGGAGTGTGGTTTTGATTAGTTTAATGTGATGTGTCCAAAACCTAAATAATAATGATTTTCCACTCTTTTCCTGTATAAACCCACCAAATCTCCAATTTCAATTCTATAAATAACCTTAGAGCACGTCCCTAATAATTCCTAATATCTATATTATCCTCTTATGGTTCCCCAATATCCCATGAAGCCTCTATCAAACCCCTCCAAAGCATTTGGGATCACAATTCCAAGTAAGCTATTTCATCCTTTCTTATTTTTGTCTAAGTTTCATGATATTGTTATACCATTTTATTTTGAATTAAAAAGGTTGGGGTAAGATTTTTCAACTACCCCATACTACCATATTAATTTTTGATTTATGAGACAAAATTTTCACTCTCATTAATCCATCACATGTACACCTATTATAGTGCTGAAATTTCATAATTGTTATTCCCCTTATCCACTTTCTTTACATTTCATTATTATGGTACACATATTTTTTCCAAATTCCAAATGTTGGGATATGTATCAATATGACCCCATTACTTTCCATTTTATATAAATTTTATGAGATACCAAATTCTCTCTCTTCAACCACTTTTATGAATTTTTATTTTACGTTGTTATGCTGATGAAATTGCACCATGATTTTCCAAGACAAAATACTTGTGTAGTGAATACAATACCCATGCCTCTATCAATGGTATTCAACTTTATGAACATATACATATTTAATTCTACTTTCATTTATATATTCTACATTACATAATCCTGTAATAACTTTGGATGTTGAATGATTCTATGTTATTTGATTCATGTGGCACACTTTTGCATTAAATGAAATGTTTATTAATGGTGCACCCTGATAGCTCTCGAATGCATTGGGTAATGATTAGTATCATGATACAGAATGTGAAATGATGGTTTAATCATACTAATTAAAGTAAAATTAGGGTTTACTCCCACTAATTCTAGTGAAATGGGGTTTTACTCATGCTCCATGTGCAATCAGTCTTAGTGCAAGCTAATATCATTTTAATGGTTGTCTCCACATTTCCATGTTTTGATAATCATTATATATCATGCATTTTTATTAAAAATTAACATATTCTCTATTGATATTACTATTTCTTAACATGTATTTTATTATTCATGTTATTTTTTTTACTCCCATACTAAGATTCATATCTCACCCTTTTCTTATCTATGCTCCCAGGTTATCCCATACAATGAAAAGTATGAAGGGATGTTGTGGTTATGTAAAATAAGTTCACAATTAAGATGTTTTATTTTATGTTATAAATTATTATGCAATGTTCCTAATTTCATAATACACTATACCTATTTATTCTCAATGTTTTCTTAATTCAATGCTTATATAATATATCATGTTAACGTGTGTAATAAATAGAAGGGTTGTTGTAGTTGGTATCAAATGATAGGATTCATTATTTTTGGGATTAGGATTGCAATACCCTAGTAAAAACTATAGGGTGAATATTATGTATAAAAAAATATCCCCAGATTTTGGTGAGTATAGACTTAGTGATTTATCAATAAAATATATCTCTATCTTAATAATAACAAGTAGAGTTGGCTCTGGAGCATATGTATCTAGGGGAGAAACCCAAAACATCACATTGTTCTAGACTCGAATAAGAACGGGTGCATGAAAACAAGCCTTTATACCCTCCTGAATATACCACTTTTTGGGGATATTATTTTGTAAATTAATAAACATAGTATGAACCATTATTAAGGGACAAAAATTTCATCTAAAACTATATATTGGGAAGTAGATCATGGATAACATAGTTTGATGCCTATAAATTCATATATTAATGAAATAAATTTAATTTTCATGTTATCCCTTTCTGTCATTGGATTACCCTATATGAGTAACACTTATCATCCATTTTCTTCCAGGTAATAGTCGAAAATATGAGGAATCAAGCTAACATCAGATGGAAAATGAATGTGATGACTATTCTAATGAGATTCCAAATCCGATGGGAGTGGGAATCGTAAACTTTGTCCTGATTGTATCTCATTTAACTTGTGTTTTGTATAGGAACATGAGTCAATAGGATCATACACCCCCCTAATAAAGAACCATCCACAATATAGAGCTTCCTGATACAATGGCCTCTTACTTTTTTTTGATCTTCTGATCCCTCAGTCACAGAAAAAATGGATCAAATCCATTGAAAAGACCATCTCTATCATTCTATGCTTCAAACAAGATAAGCTTCTTCTCTATTCATATCTTATGAAGGATTAACATGATCATAAATGGATATTGATAAAAAATGAATCCCGAGGATGAGATCGATGGGTTGGAATTTTAGGGTTTCTAAAAAATGATTTTCGATAAATATTTCCCTTGCACCCTCTAACTTAATATTGAAAGGGAATTCCTTTCCCCCAAGAAAAAATATGATGAATCCATCAGAGTATATTGGAAAAACATAAAAAGTATCTCTCTATATACTTATATCTCTATCAATACCCCCAAATGCATGGTTGACCGCTTCTTGGTGGGATAAAACCTAGTCAGTGGAAATCCCTGGAGATCTGTGACTTCAATATCTATGAGGAAACTGTATGATGTTCCCTCAAAGTTGAAATGGACATCAATGAATCTTAGGTGTATCATCTGGATAATAAGCGGAATATGGACATTAATTATAGTGGTCCGATGGATATATCGTACTATGCTAAAAAATTCCACCACCCCACATGCCAATGCTATGAAAATAAGCACCCCATAAATTTCATAAAGAGGATTAGGATATACTTTAGGAGTGGAAAGGAAGGGAAAAAATCCATTATCAACTGACAAGAAAAAACCAATATTGTGAAAAAAAAGAGGAAAACATTATTCGACCCTCAATATATTGTTCATTTCTTCATATACATTGAACTAGAGCAATTTCTAAACCATTTCCCAAATCCAAGGGTTTACATAGGGAACCAAAAATCTACAATACAACAAAGGGTGAGAGTTTCCTACCACTACCACTGAAGCGAACCCTATCAATGAAGTGGTGGTAGGTACACTTTTTATTAATTCTATAACAGTGAACATAGATTATGATTGAAGTTCTACACATATTTTATATCCCAAAATTTTATTTGAATTATCCCAACACCATCACAAGTCATAGAAGTAAAGAAGTCAATGAGAATGGAAAATGGGGAAATCCTTGAAACCCATGAATATAACTCCCCCTGTCTTAATTTGTTGATCAAAACTCTTGGCAATCCTCATCATACTCCATATAGTGGAATTTGATTAAATCCTGGAATGGATTGGCATTCCCTGTATAGAGTCAACATAAATATCCATGAGGGGGAAATCACTCTCCACATAGAGAATAAACCCCAACTCTGTACATGTTCTAGGAGGATGATGAAATTATTTTAGCACCATTATCTCAAATGTGGATATTACTTTCTTATGAGAATGAGTATTTTGATCATATTATTGAGTCTAAGGAAGCAACCATCCTTAAAGACATTCTTTTTATGAGGAAGACCACTGATGTGTTTCGTGAGGAATTTCATTGTCTTCCTCCTTGAAGATATATTGACTTATCAATTGATATTATACATGGGGAATTTACAATATCCATGACTCAATATAAAATGCATGTTGTGGAGCTTTAGGAGCTAAATAAACAACTACCAGAGAATCTGAATATAGGGTTTATACACTTGGGGTGCATCTGTCCTCTTCATAAATAATAAGGATGAGTCAATGAAAATTTTCATTTATTATTCTGAGATCAACAAAATAATGAAAAAAATTATTCTCTTCCATGAAATGATTACATTTATGATAATCTATATGGAGAAAAATACTTCTCCAAGGTGTATGTACGGTTTGGATATTACTATGTATTGGTGAAGAAGGAGGATATCCCCAAGACTGATTTTCGTACAATGTATGAGCACTTTGAATTCATAGTGATACATTTTGAACTCACTAACGTAGCTACAATCTTCATGTAAATTATGAATAGATTAATTATATATTACCTCAATAAATTTGTGGTAGTCTTTATAGAAAATATTCAAAGATACTCCAAAACCAAGGAGAAGCATGAAGAGCATCTTATCACTATACTAGAGACCTTGTGAAAGGAGAATGTCAATGAAAAGTATAGTAAGTGTGAGTTCTGGTTGAATGACATCTCATTCATGGGTCATATTATCACATGAACAGAAATAACTTTTTATCCCTCCATGATAGCTACAATTGAGGGGTGGCTGAGGCCAACATCGGTAATGGATATCTGTAGCTTCTTAGGGATAATAGAATATTATCGCTGAAGATAGATTTAAGGATTCAAAAAAAAGTCTTTATACTATGCCAATCCTCTCTCTACTCAGAAGTGGAAAAATTTTTGTGGTATTTAGTAATTATACATAGAAGGGCTTAGGGTACGTGTTGAAGAAAAATGAAAAAGTCATGCCCTATGATTCAAGGAAATTTAATGTTCATGAGAAAAATTATTTCAACAAATGATCTAGATTTGGCCGCAGTAATCATAGAATTGAAAATTTGGTGCATTACCTCTTTGATGAGATGTGTGAAATATATATGGATCACAAAAGCTGCAAGTATATATTCACATAGGAAGATTTGAACATGTTCCAATGGAGATGGTTAGAGCGGGTCGAAGATTATGACTGCTCTATCTATTACCAGCCTTAGAAGGTGAAAAAGTTGTTGGATGTTCTATATATAAAGGACCGAGTGATTATATCATTGTTGAGAATTGAAAAGGATCCAATCTTCATATATTTAATGAAGATATACATGGGAATCATAAAGTATGGAACATCATCAATCCTTTCACAATTTATTGCTCAACAATTTCTTTTTGATAGGTTAATGGATGGTTAAAACGATGATTTGGAAATTTAGATGAAAGTGGAAACTATCAAAAATGGGAAATCCTTGGAGTTCAATGCTAATGAAGAAGGAATTAGGATATTTGGATGAATACTACATGTTCCATCAAATTTTGAGTTAAATAACGAACTTTTGGATGATTTACATAGTTATAATTTATTCATTAACCAAGGAAACAAAAATATGTATCGATATTTGAAAGATAATTATTGGTGGGATAAGATGAAGGAGGAGATTTTTTTTAGTTTACATCAATGTGTAGTGTATGTTAGCAAGTAAAAGTTGAGAGGCAAGAGTATAAAGGGATGATGCATCTATTACCCAGAACAATATAGAAATGGTAGAAAATAAAAATGGAAATTTTCACCGAACATCTAAGGACATTAAAAGGCTAAATTTCTATCTAGGTTGTTCTGGATCACCTTATAATGACTACTCACATCATTATAGTCTTGGAGGATTTCACATTATATAAAATGACACAGTTATACATCTGAGATGTGCTAAGGATTCATGGAGTACCACTATCGATTATATCGGATTTCCGATTAAAGATTCACCTCTAAGATATGAATGATTCTCCAACACACTCTGAATATTGAGCTGACATTTAGTACAACTTATCTTCCCCAAACATATGGCCAATCTGAGCGAACTATCCAATCACTTGAGGACATGATAAGAGTAGGCTCAATGGTCTTTAACGGAGGATGGGATCAATGTCTTCCTATGGTTTAGTTATATTTCAATATAAGTTTCCACACATTCTTCCAAATGGAATCATGTGAATCCTTTTATGGGAATATGTGAAGAACACTGGAATGTTGGGATGAAGATGGGGAGCGAAAACTCCAAGATCCAGAAATGGTAGTGGAAATGGCAGAGAAAGTTTAAACCATCAAGAAGCACATTAAACATTCTCAATGTCAACAAAATAGCTATGATGATAATCGTCGATGAGATAGGGAGACATGGTATTCCTCCATATATCACCGTGGAAGAGAGTTATGAGATTTTGGAAGAAATGAAAGATTATTCCAAGGTACATCAGCCGTTTTGAGATCCTTTATCGCATTGGAGTAATGGCGTATCTACTAGCACTCCCACAAAATCTATATTCAGTACTTCACATATTCCATGAATCACACTTGAGGAAGTACATACATGACCCATCACATTTACTCAATCTATAGGTGGTACCATTGGATAATGACCTCGGCTATGAAGAAAAGTTAGTGAAGATCTTAGATTGTATGGAAAAATTTCTACGAAATAAGAAAATTCCCCTAGTCAAGGTGATATGGAGAAAACAGATATTTGAAGAAGCAATATGGGAACTAGAGGAAGTAATGAGGTGGAGTTACCCATATTTTTTTAGTGTGGGAAAAGGAAATTTCAAGAGTGAAATTTTTTAATGGGGGAAGATTGTAATGACACAAAAAAATTTAATGAATTTTTTCATGATTAAATTATATGTCATATTATTGATATATAAAACATATTCACTTCCTTGGTTTGATTTTATTGGATTTTATAATATCCTTAATAATCAGAACCATTTTTAATATAGCTTTTGAATAATTATGACATGATTTGTATAAATATTGGGCAATAACAAATTCAATTTACTCAGAAAAAGGAAGAGATGGACTCATCCAATCAAATTTCTCCATATGAAGCCCATTTTTCAGTGCTCAGAAGGGATATAGTGTCACTGGGCTTCTCTCTTGACCAATAACAAGATGATCTTCCATATGTTAAGATTAAACGAAACCACCTATGAGAGAAGTAGATGTTAATAAAGATTACCACCGTAGCGATGTTATCTGAGCCTCCTCTAGAGTATGTCACCATCACACACCTTACCCTTATGTATTATGTAGGTTTATGTAGAACGACCCTAGAACAATGATTTTGTTCATTGGTCTTATATATAATAAATAATATACTTTCTTTTTATTATTATTACTTTATAGATGGTTTTTGAAGCACAATTATAATTTTTAGTTAATATTTAATTAAGAAATATATTTTGATGAATTGATGGATTTTTTCATTAAATACTATTTTAATAAAATATTATATATATTACTTTTACTAAATATAAATTATCAAATTATTTTTATGAATAAAATTGTAATATTTATTATGATTTGAAAGTTGTTATTGTCAAACACAATGAATTTTCAATAAATGATGGTATTTATTTTAAATGGTAAAATTCACAAATTTATTAAATTATTTATGTAAAATGAATAGTATTTTGGGAATCCAGACATCAAAATTATCTAACGTTGAATTTTTCATAATTTTCTGTTGCAGTTAAATTTTTGGGTAATAATTAAATACCATTTAAATATATTATATGTTTTATGAAATCAAAATGAACCAATAGTGATGTAATTAAATACTATAAAATTTATATTCTTCTAATATATGTTTTTTCATTAAAAACAATGTGATCTTAGATATTTTTCATTAAATTTATGGTGCCATAGTGGACCCTCAAAGACTTATAAAATATTTTATTTTTTTAAATGAATTACCATGACATTTTAACTCACCTACACATAAGAAAACATAATATTTTAATAATATCAGCCATTTTAACTATAATATAATTTTATATGCTCCATTTTAGAAAAAATAACAATGGAAAAAACTAGGGTATGGTTGGTGGTTTTGATTAGTTTAATCTATCATGTACAAAACCTAAATAATAATGAATTCCCCCACTCTTCCTATAATAAACCCCCAAGCTCCAACCCTTCTTCGCTAAAAACCCTTTTAGCACATCACTACTCGGCCCTCCTACCTTTATAATCCCCCCATGGTTCCCCAATCTCCCAAGAATCCTCTATGAATACCCTCTCAAATCATTGGGATGACACATCCAAGTAAGGGATTTCTTCCTTGCTCATTTTTTTTCCAAGTCTCTTTTTATAGTTATACCATTTTATTTTTAACTAAAAATTTTGAATCATTATTTAAAATATCCCCATACATCCTTCCTTATGATTGAGTGATGAGATACCTCTTTCTCTCTCATTAATACCTTCCTTGTATATTTTTTAGCATGCCAAAATTTCATAAGAGTTATTCCCTTTCTTTTCTTTCTTCCAATTTCATTATAATGTCACACATTGTATTTCCAAATTCCATATTTTGGAACATGTTTATATATTACCATCGTACTTTCAATTTCATTTACATGTTATTAGATAACCCATTTTCTCTCATCAAACATTTTTTTGAATATTTATATCATGTCGTTATGCTGTAGAAATTGCACTCCTATTTTCGAATCCAAAATCATTATTTTGTGAATACCATACCCATTTCTATATCATGGGTATTCAACTTTATTAACATATACATATTTAAGGGCACATACATGCATTTATTACACATTCTTGAATTGTCTAATAACTTATTATGTTGATTGATTCCATGTTATATGATCCATATTAAACACAAATGCCTAATATTAATTATTTATAAAGGGTGCACCCTGATAGCACTCGAATGCATTGGGTAATGATTAGTATCATGATACATCAAGTGAAATGAGGGTTTACTCATGATAATTCATGTTCAATGAGGGGTTACTCATTCTCATTCATCTTCAATGAGGTTTTACTCATGCTCCATGTGCAATAAGCCTAGGCCCATGTTAATATCATGTTAAATGTTGTTTCCAAATGTCCATATTATGATAATCATGCTATATCATTACTTTATGTTCATTATTATCATATGAACCATTGATATGAATATTTACTAACATATACTTTGTTATTTATGCTATTCCTTGTTTACTCCCTTATTGGGATTTCTATCTCATATTTTTCTCACACATGTCCTCCATTTATACCATGAAATTCTATGTAAGAAGGAATTTTGTGTTCATGTAATAGAATATTTCAATAATGTTGTTTTATTTTATGATCTATGTTGTTATAAAATGTTAATATATTCCCATGAAAGTAGACATCTATATCTTCAATGATCTATTAAGTGCATATTTATTTAATAAATCATGTTAAATTTTGTAATAAAGAGGTGGGTTGTTTGGGATGAGAGAGTAAACATTACTTATGAATTCAGTCCAATGAGATAAGAGGTGACATCAGATATTTTTTGTTATTTCTTTGAGTTCCATGAAAATATTTATAGCATCTAACTAAATCCATATATTAGTCAACTGATGATTGAAAACACCATTGATGTCATAGATCATCACCCAATGTTCTTCTTCCTACATCATTATAATCAAAATAAAATGACTGAAGCATCCCTTGACAAAGCCATGATATGAATGAAAAATACTCCCACATCTCAAGGGCCCTGGTATAACTGAGGTCATACCATCAACAATGTCTTTGATCCAATGACCAATCATTGGGATCCGCATCCCAAAATTCATAACCAGTGGTTATTTCAGTTTTCCTATGGCACAAAGGAGTCTTAGAGTTCTTATGTCTTGAACGAAGTTATTCAAACCTCTTTGCTGTAACTGAGCATAAGAGTATACCTCATTGTGAAGAATGACCATTTTATCATGTATGATGGTGATTACTCTAGAAATATCATCTTATTGCAGTACATCAAGATTGAGGAAATAAGGGAGCCCCTCACAGGAAACCATATGTTTTGTTTCTTCTCACTCTAGCTAGTGTCACTGAGAGATTTCATGATTTTATCAAACCGACTGTATACAATGAACTCCAGGAAAAATATATTAGAAGCATATTTCCAATTTTCCCTATCAATTGAACAGTTAATGAACATGTTATAGTTTGTTTCATTAGTGTCTGAACACGGATAGAATTCTGAGAAAATAACTTTCCCCACATTTCCCATTTTCTCGAGAGTTGGTAATTTACTTTTACAAACACTCTATCAGAGATCATACCTAGAGGGATATCTAAATTTGGTCTAGATTCTGGAAAACTAGGCTAAAATCATGGATACCTAATCAAAATTCAATCTATAATAGTCATTGTTACAGAAGTGTCCATGAGAATATGGATTCCATACTGAAACTATAGTGTCTAAGGAAGAATATTATTGAAAATCATTAAAGACCTACATGGGTATATAGTCAAGGATGTGATTCTGATTGATGAACCCACCAATCATCATTTTCATAATGTCCTTATGAATGACCAGTCGATCCTATATAGGTTTATCCATCAAGAAAGTATTCTAACAATTGAGAGTAGAGTCCCCGTTTACCATCCATTTAGTATTATGCATGATAACCTTGATGAAATGTCGTACTAAGGGCCATTCATAAGATCAAAGTTAATATGATTATCTATCAAACAACCTCCCCTTGAACATGTATATCTATAAATCAAAAGAGGGGTCATTATAATAAAAGGGAGTCCATGTAAATTTTCCAATTAAGGCATCAAAAAAATATTTTATCATTATTGATACTAGGAACTCTAAAAACAATGGTCTTGATACATTCCTTTCATGGAACAATAAAAAGTTTAATTTCATGCACATAATCTTTCTTGATAAAAGATTTTATCATTTGTTGCATATCATTGAGGAGACACCATGGCCATCCATTAATAGAGAGAGAGAGTAATCAAATTTGTATGTGATGACCATATTATCAGGGAACACACACCAAACATTATACATGCACTTCCATTTTTGATATGCTAATTGATTAATAATTCTTACACTAATTCCCTAAAGTTAGTGCCTTTTCTCCTTTCCCCATAAGTGTGGTAAACGAAGATAATTAATATGGATAGATCACTTTTCAAATCAAGATTCATGGTGATCTTAATAAACATTCCCACATGTAGTTTTTCCCCAAACACTATTAAAAATATATTGTAAATTAAGTCCATACATATTTGGTAAAATTAAAATTTTACCCATTAAATGAATAAACACGAATTAAAAAATTAGTCATCTTTAAAAAATATGAATAAATGATAAATATATCAATGTGGTTGTATAAACAGTACATAAATATAAATAGGTCCATCAATTCAAAGTAGTCATAATGAAGTGTAAATAGCAAAGATATTATAATTTAGAAGCTCCCCTTTAGTTGAACATTCATTAATATAATGCATAATATTTTTAAAAAATATCATAAATTATAATAGAACCATTTTAATATTTATAATATCATATGTGATCTAATTATGACATATCATTTATCGTGTTGTCATAACATACCAAATTTGTTGTAGGTTTAAGGTTGATTTACGGTATAGGGAATACCCTATATCGTCATTCATAGAGATTTTGTGGTTTATAGTGTGACTTTTAATTAATAACGAACGAAAAGGGTGTTGTTTTGGAAAATAATTTTAAGAATATGACATGACCTAAAGAGTTTAATAGATTACAAATAAAGGTGTAGTTTTATAATAATTAGATAAGGGGATCAATTCATATTCACTACACATCCATGATAGTTCATTGTTCTGAAAATATTTACTTGGTTTTGGTTAATTATTTTTTTGGGGGGTTGCCATGATCTTGATTCCCCTCCTGCCTCTTAAATCAAGGAAGAAATTTAAAACCCATGAAAGAAAAAATTGTGTTGTCATGTATTGGAACTTAATTTTAGGGTGAAGGATACCAAATAATAATAATATCTTATCTATGTGTGAGGGAAATATGATGCATGTTTTTCCCAATCAGAACAATCCAAGATCTGCACTTGAAATATCAACCCAATTGTTGTTGATATATAAATTGATTCACTTAATTATAAAAAAATAAATTAATTCTAAGGAGAAGAGAATCAAGGTTAATGATATTTACAATACATAACACTTAAATTATAGAAAATTAGTAGATGAAAAGGTACAAAATCTCCCTAAAATGAATGTGTATCTCCCTCAAAATGATCGTCCACCATTTATCTCGCCATCAAAAGGAGGTGGAGGTTCATGTGGAACTTATCCTTTATCCTCGATCACCCTATGAGGATAGGGGCCTCTAGAAATTCATGGACAGGGAGAGGACTCGTTTAGCACTCTAAAATACTATAGATATTCTTCCTCGATAGACATAGAAATTAAGAGCCAACAGAGCCAATTTATTTGAAAATTGGAAGGTGGTTTTGAGCCCCCAGATTTCGAAAAACCACATGGAACATTGTTTTCGACAACTATCCTGTCAAATATCACATTAAACAAAAGTAGAAACTTGTTTCCCAAACTCTTGAATATATTCACTAAATTTTTGGAATCATTTTTAAAAATAGTACCCATGATATTTACAAAATATAGAACACATTTTTTGACATCATGAAAATTATGTCCCCTATGAAATTGGTTTGAGCGGGCCCATTAATGTATGAATGTGTCTGGGGTTTCGTGATATGATTTGTATCCCATGAATATTTTTAGAGGATTACAAAGTGTCATCCCATTTGGAGGAAAATAATTTTATTAATGTTCAAAATAGTGGACAAATTTCCATGGGATTCCATGATGTTTGGCCTATTTTACTTTTAGGTCATATCTTGGGCCTCCAAATCACCTCCTCCTACAATGGAGTCATTCAAACAAGTAACATTTCCATTTTAAACATTGATTAACACAAAAAATAAATCAATCATGAAGTGTAATTTTTTATTATATTTCTAATTTTCGATACAAAACAATCATAGAAAAGTGGTGAAAAGGTAAAAATAAAACATTAAATCACAGTAAGATCAAACAGCCACACCAAAACATTTGTACTCATTGGAAAAGTCATATTTCTAAAAAATTATGATATTTCCAACTTCATAAAGATTTAATATTCAATATAAAATTAATTCCTGATAGAAATGTGATAAATGAAAAAATCACACCAAGGAGTTAATCTTAGTGATCATGTTAAAAGACAACTCAAATATTGAATCTAAATGAAATTCTAATAGATTAATGATAAAAATCAAAGAAAATAATTCCATAGTCACCAATTTCACTAATTCTCCATGTGTGTATGTTAAAACCATTTCTTTCTGTTCCTTCCAATTTCTATCAATTAAATAAGAGTTAATTTAAATTTTTTACTTACAAGATATTTTACACAGAACCTTCTCAAAATCCTTTACAATAAAATTTCAATACGTACTCTCCGAAGCATTCCTAGAAGTCAAAAAATACGATCCTGACCTAGATAAACCCATATGTTTTACATTTCATCACACCCCTCATTTATAATTTTTTTTCAAAAGTTGATCTTGAAACAAATATCACACAATTCTCTCATCCCATGATTCATATTTCTACGAAATTAATTGTAATATGTATAACAAGATAAAAAGTTGATTATGGTTGGTTTTTAACATTCCCAATATACATCCACTTCTTGTTGAGGGCATACAATTGTCATATAATAGGTACACACACATATGTCAATCTCACACACTACTGAAATAGGCCTGATAAGGAAGGAACGTATTGAAATTTTATTTTGGGAAGTAAATAAACATAAAAATAACTTATATTTACCTTACATTATATTATAAATCTTCACACGTAATAGCTCAGTGAAAATATTTATGGAGAGATTAAGTGAAACAATTTTCCCTCAAACTATTCACAAAAATTGTACAATTCCTCTCAAAAGATTCAAAATGATATAACCATTTATATCATCGACAGAGAAAAAAAATTTAAAATAAGGTCACACCATAGTAATAAATAATTTTTTTAATGTATATTTAATAAAAAAATTTTAAATTTTAAAACAACATAAAATATGGAAATTTGACATGAATTTTCAATAAAATCCATGATTAAATAGGCTTTATTTTCCATGAAAAAGTGGGAATAAAAAAAGAAATTATTTTTCATAAAGTTGAGGGGGAGAAAAATTATATAATGTAATAAAACTATTTAGAAATATAAAAAGAGAACTAACAGAAATATGATTAAAATTCCAAACAAACCCAGGAATGTATCCACCCCCACACCTTGTGTGTGAGGTTTCATTTATGTAATAAAGAAGAATGTACGAAAAAAGTATAAAACCTAGTGTTTGTAATGAATATATTTCTTCTTGAATGTGTAGTTCCTCCATCAGGGACTCCAAAATAGATTCAATGATGCGCTTCATCTGATGGCCATTGATAGTGAAGGTTTTCTTGGTTTCTTCATTTTGAACCTCAACAACACCAAATAGATAGACGTTAGTAATTTTGTATGGTCCAAACTAGTGAGAAAAAAGCATTCTTGGATGCATCTTAAACATTCCATTTTATAGGAGGACCTCTTGCCCATTGTTGAACTGGAGATCGAGGATGAGTTATTTTTGGGAAGCCTTTGTTCACTCCATAAAAATCTGAGAGTTCCCATATAAATCTCTTCTAATTTCCTCTATCTCATGAATATATCACTTCATTTGATCACCTGAACTATAATGATTAGAATTTCATTATTTAATGGGATAATGGGCCTAGTGTTTGACCTCAATAGGGTGGTAAAAACTTTTTCCATAAACAAGATTATATGGTGACATTGTAATGGGTTTTTTGAAGTAGTACGGTGGACCCATAATAAATCATGAAATCATGGAATCCAATATTTTTTGTTGGGTTGAACAATTTTTTAAATAATTTTCATTAAATATCTATTATATACCTTAACTTGACCATCAGTTTATTGGTGATAAGCTGTTGACACTCTATGCCAGTCCCCATACCGACGCAAATGATATTGCATTGTTTGGTTACAGAAATGATAACCCTAGTCGACGATGATAAACCAATCTAACCCAAACCTAAAAATAATTGGTTCTAAAAAATTTCACAATAGTCTTGGAAACATCAGACCTTATGGCTCATAATTCTACCAATTTTGAAACATAATCCTCAAAAATAAAAATTTACAAATTACCCAATAAATTGGGGAATGGTATTATAAATTCAATGCCCCATATATCAAAATTTTCATGGAAAATAATTGTTAGTTGTTTCATCTCATACCTATTAAAGTCCTTTAAAATTCTTTGACAACAGTGAAGATATTTATAGAAGTCATAGAATCTCAAAAAAATGTTATTTATAAGTGACCATAATTGAGTACCTAGTGATTCATCCTTTGGGGACCAATGTGTCCCCCATAAGAAAGACTGTGGAAGAACCGTAAGATGGACTGAAACTATTTATCAAGAACACAACTCTTCGGGACTTGATTTGTACAGGTGTGCCAATGGTAGGGGTAATCCCAAATTTATCAAAGAGACTCTTTTTTTAGATTGTCATCTTGTTTTTTAATTAGTATGAATGTACGATTCAACCTAATAATATAAAATTTCATCCTGCCAAGGAATATCATATTTCAATCTGTGCAATTTTTCATCAAGAAACATGTCATTTATGGGAATACAGGGGGTCGAGTAATTGTCTGAGGATAGGTGAATCCTACTTAGATGGCCATCCATCACATTCTATGCTGCTTTTTATCCCAAATTTCTAAATTTAATTCATGATGGATGAGAATCCAGTGAATGAGACATGGTTTGGATTTCTGTTTCATAAGGAGATAACGAAGGGATACATGGCCCGAGAACACAATGGCATGGGACCCAAAAAGGTATGACCAAAATTTCACCAACAAAAACACAATGGAATGAAATTATTTTCAGTTGTTGTGTAGTGTTCTTGGGAAGGGTCCATTGTACGTCAGGCATAGGCAATGACATGTAGATCTCGATCAGCAAGTTGTGATATGACTTCCCCAACTGCATAGTGAGTGGCTTCACACATGAGATAAAATGTTAAATCCCACTGAGGTCATTGTTTTACCAGGGGTGAAGTGAGAATCCAATTTATCATATTAAAATCATAATCATGATATTCATAAAAAACAAATTCATTTTCTTTTTTCCAAATCTGGAGGGATGAAATTTTACTAATGAAATGAATGAAATGTCCGTAAAATCCAGCATGACCTTGGAAAGACCACAGATCATGAACATTTTTTGGGAATGGTAAGGAAGAAATTAAATGAATTTCGAATTATCAAAATCGATAACATACCTAGAAAAGGAATTTCCAAAACAATACCTTGTCTCCCCATGAAATGGAATTTCACTTAATTCAATACAAGATTCTTTCTAATATAGAAACATATGAATAAAGAAAAACTACAAGAACATTCATGAAATGTGGATCCATAAATAGTGAATTCATATAATAATAATTCCATGAAATTATCTTGGTAATCTAAAAAAATAGCAACCATGAATCACTAGAATGTACCTGAAGCGTTGCAAATACCAAATTCTATCCTACTATTTGAAAATGTTCCAATAGGGCAAGTGGACGTTTTCTTTTCCTAATCATCATCGAAAATATAAATATGAATGTATCCAGAATACCCATAATGTAAAAAACAAAGGTACAACCCTGTTATCCTCTCAAGGATTTGTTCAATCAATGGAAATGTGAAATGTTCCTTTTTAGTGTATTGATTTAGTTAGTGATAGTTTATACAAACATACGAACTATTCATTAGACAAGATAAAAACAATTCATTATTTTAATTTCTAATTATAATTAGACACATTATTTTAGGAACTGCATGAATAGGAAAGACCCATTTATTATTAGATATGAGTAAAATGATTCCAACAACAAATAATTTGAGTAATTCCTTTTTATCAACATCTAGGTGGATTATGTTCTGTCGCTTTCATACTTGCCTCACTGTTTTAGCCTCATCATTTAAAAATACATTATGTGTGCAAGTTTATCTGATAATACCAGTAATGTCAGTGATTTTCCATCAAAAGTCATTTTTATACTCCCTCAAAAGATCAAGATATTGAAATTTATTCTTAGAATGGAGTGAACTTGAAATGATGGTATGAATCATTTTTCCATTCCCATGATATGAGTATTTTAAATCTTGAGGTAGTTGTTTGAGTACAAATTCAAGGGGATTTTGGATTTATCGGTGTATGTGGGAATGTGAGAGGTCACTATTCTCATCTGACTTCTTAATGGTATCTTCTTCAGATAAGGAATGAGATTTTAAAATCATATTAGTATCATTGATGGTCATGTGATCCTTAGTGTTCAAGATATAATCAATTAATAAACATGAATGAAATTTATCTAGACCACTATAAAAATAAAGGAATTATTAATTTCCTATCATTTCAATCAATGATAAAAACTCATAAAGGTGACTTGTGTAATGAAAAGAATTGATTTTATGGGAAGTGAGGACATCTATAGAGTTAATATAGAGAGAGATGAATGTTCTTATGAGGGGTGATTCCTACCAAAAAAAATGTTGAATTGGATAATGTCACCACCAAAGTCTATATATATCAATCCATTGTATAAAATAATTATGGTTTTATAAATTTTAAAAAATGGTCTCTCCAAAATAAATGGGGGAATTTCCATTATTCATATCATCTTCACTTTTTAGAACATAAAAATTAGTATGAAAAATAAACTTTCCCCCCACACAAAGAACATGATATAACACACTATATGGGAGTTATATACTCTGATTTTCCATTTGAAAAATATTCTAGTGGGCTTTTGTTTCCCGACCTAAAATGAAATGTAAACGGGTTGTGGGATCACATTTATAGAAGAAAACAAATTAAACCTAACATTAGAAAATGAATACTCCCCTATGGTGTAAGGAATTGAGAATCTTCCATGTTAATTGCATTTGGATGGAAGTGAAGGTTCTATAAATGTGGAGACATTTCACTCCAAGATCACTTTCTCGTCACCTCATAGTCACCTTCAGTGTGTACACATATCCTTCCAAAACATGATGTATTGTGTAATTTTCTTCATGGAATAAATTTAAGCAATATTAAACTATAATATTTTGAAATTTTTTAATATTTCGTTATCAATTTTACTTTCTTTTTGTTTACTAGATTGGGTGTTATTTTCAGAAATGGATGATAAATGTTTTGGATAGGCAACTCATCAATATACAGACTCTTTCCTTTGGCAGGGCTACTCTTATGCAATGGTTTTTCAAAATTTGGAATTTTTTCTATGGTTGGGATCCTAGTTCCTCAAGAGGGGTTGAATATACTAGTGGTTTTATTTTTCATTTAATTTGATTTCCACTCCAATGGATGATGTAACTGACATTTCCCTTATCCCTAGGGTTGAAAAATCTTTTAGAGGGTAGTTTACCCAACCCATGACTTTGGATTTCCTCCACTACGTATGATAGTTGTCCTAATTGGGTTTTTAATTCATTCATGGTAGCTTGGGTGGTTTTTTGGATGTATATATTTTTAGAATCCATTTGATTCATTGTATCATCTAGGCTAGGCTCGAGATTTGTAGGGGGGTTGAAAGGAATTTGTTGTGGTTGAGGATTTTTTGTTCGTGTTTGATGACTTGTTTGACGCAATTGGTTCCATGGTGGTTGATGTTAGTTTGAATACCCACATTCCTATAGGAATGGTTGTATTTATAGAAAATTTTTTATCGATAGTATGGTTCTTGACTAAAGGGTCAATTATTGGGGCGACCTAGAATTATTGACTCACAACTCTATGTATTTTCTCTTAGATGGGGGAATTGACCAGCATAATGGGTTTTAAAAGAACATATTCCACTAGGTATGGGAGGAGGATATTAGGATTTCTATTTGTAAATAACATTTCATCAAAGAAGGATACATACCTCTTCCAAATTTCTGCCCACCTTCTTCTTTAATATAGTACAATACACCTCATGGAAACTTCAAATGGGTACACTAGACCTTGAACTAAATTATTGTGTGTTTTGTGAAATTTTCTCAATTAGGTTTCTGGAAAAAATTGAGTTCTTATCATCAAGTGAACCACCTATACCAGCATCAATCATGTTTCAATAAATAAGAATTAATCCTTCATAAAAATACAGAACTAAATGTTGATCACTTATTTGGTTGTGTGAGAAAATTGGACATAACAATTTAAAGTGTTCCAAATATTCAGGTAATGTTTTTCATTTGTGATTTCCTTCTACCACAAATTATATCCTTAAATTTTCATTTCGAGATACTGGGAATTATTTTTCATAAAAAAGACGTTTAATGTCCTCCCCACCTCTAATTAGTGAATTAAGAAAATAAAGCCTATATTTTGCAGTATCTTATAATGAAAATGGGAATGATATATCCTTAAAATATTCAACATAAAGGATATATGGTTATACAATTGAACCTATAGTATGAAATCTATTTATGTGTTTATGTAGATCTCCTTCAGAAATTCCATGAAAACATGAAAAAATATGAATTGGATCAGATTTGAGTTCAAAATTGGGTGCCTCATCTTATATTTGAATATATCTAGGATAGATATAAACATCACATTAGGATGGATATTTTAGTGTTTGATTGTTTTCAGACATTTTATACTCATTAATTTTAGGATATAATTTAGTTCCAGAAGAAGAGGGGTTTTGAAAAGCCCTATGTTGTGGTGTGTCCTCTTCCAAGGGTTTTCCTGTGCATCTTAGTGTCATCGATGTAAGATCTTCTTTGGTTCGGTTTCAAAAGGTGGTAAGTCTCATGTAGTTCAACTCATAAATAAAATAACCTACACACGAAATAATTCATCACAGAAAACTACATGAAATTTCATAAGAAAGAAAATAACATATTCCCAAAATTATAAAAAAATCTTATAAAAAACACACACTAAATATCAAACCGCTCCCATAATCGACGCCAAAATTTGACAACACTTTCATGAAATGATAAATTTATTATGATTTTATTGGTTAATTATAGTACATGGATGTCCTTATATCATATCATAAGAAGATTTGGTGGTTTATAGTGTTACTTTTTATGAAAATATAACAAACGAGGGGGTGGTTTTGAATATAGTTTTTAAAAAATAAAATGATTTAAAGAGTTTAGTAGTTGATAAAAATGATGTTTTTTTAAATTATGAGGTAAGAATATCATTTAAAGTCTAGTACACAAATTTTATAGTTCATTGTTGTGAAAATATTGATTTTTTTGTTTAATACATTGGTAGAGTGTTGTAACGAACTTGATTCCCCTGTCACCTCTTAAATCATTGCATAAAGTACGAAACCTTTACAAAACAAAAAATTTCTCAAGGATTGGACATAAATAATATATTGGAGGAAACCAAAACAAAATAATATATTACATATGTTTGAGATAAATATTATTCTTGTGTTCCCAATTGGAACAACCCAAGATCTCAACTTGAAATATATACTAAATCTGTGTTGAGATGAAACATGTTTCACTTAATTATAAAAAATGACATGTATACAGAGGATAAGTGAATCAAGTATATAAATTATTAAAAAATATAACATAATAATTACATAAAACCTATAGAATAATAAGTTCCATAACTTCATCGCAATTTTATGTAGCTCCCTCAAAATGATCGTTCATTGTTTATCTTGCCATCGAGAAGAGGAGGAGGATCGGGAGGAACATATCCTTCATCTTTTAGCTCCCCTATAAAGACAGGGGACTATAGAACATCATATACGAGGAGATGAATACTTTGTTGATCCTATGTACTATATAATTTTTACCTTTCGGAACACTCAAATGAGGATCTGAAGGTTCTAATTTATAGGAAATTTTGAAGGTGTTTTGAGCCCCCAGATTTTGAGAAACCATTTGGACAATTTTATTAGACAACTAGAATTTCAAATCACAATTTATAAATAACTATAAACATTTTTTTCCACCTCATTTATATCTCACCTGAATGTTTGGAACCATTTAGAAAAATATATCCCCATATATTTACAAAATACATAACAGATATGTTTAAATTGTGTAGATTCGGTCCCCGATACATAATGGTTCAGATTTGCCCCTTAATGGTTGATTGAGGATTGGGTTCCTGGCGATGAGTTCCAGAACAAGAATATTTTTAGCATCTCACAATGTTTTACCCAATTTGGGGGAATGGGATTCACATAATGTTTGAAACATTGGACATATGTCCATGGGCTTCCATGTAGTTTGGCAAAAAAAATTATGGGTCATGTCTTGGGCCTCCAAATCACCACCTCCTACTTTAAAATCACTTAAAAAAGTATCATTTAATTTTTTAATAGTTATTAATAAAAAATAATATAATAAAAAATGATGTGAATTTTGTTATTATTTTTACAATTTTCAATAAAAAACTTGTTTAACACATTGGTGTAAGAGTGAAAATGAAACAGTGAATCACTATGTTATAACTCAATACTTGTTCATTTATAATATTTAATCACTATAATTATTTGGATATAAAAAATATATTTTTTCATGTATGATTTTTTAAAGAATACATCTTCTTGTATATATGATATATATGAATCATATCTATATGGGTATTAATTTTTTAAAATCAAATTTCTTCATCAGTTATTTTTTTTACTAATTATTTCAATTTGTTCATGGGAAATGAATCACATCTCTTCGTGGAGATTGTAAGTAATATTTATGCACAATATACATTATAATTTTCATAATTGGGGAATTTTTTATGTCATGGATGATATATTAATTTTATATATCAATTTTATGTCATATGTATAATATATAATCATGAATTCCATCATTGATACTGTCCATGAGTGTTAGTGATGGAAACCTTATTACATCAATTCATGAGGTGGTAGTCAGTCTGTTTTGTAGTTCCATGAAATTTTTTTTTTTTAATTTTAAGAATCAACACATCCAGGTAGTTTATATTGGTTTTTTTCGTGGAACCAGATACATCCAAAAATTCATTATCCAACAGGAACCTACTTTCCAAAGGCATATGTTTGTTATGTTTGAACTTTATGATATATAGGAACGTACATTGGTTGAGATGATGTGAGGTATGACACAACACACCTTTTTTGGGAAATTATTTTCTACTCTAGGACTCTATTTGTATATTTATGATGAATCCTTATTAATTCACCAAGAAAAGCAGATGTTCCCCTTGGAATTTTCAATCACATTTTATCATGTGTAAAATTTAGAATCATCTGTATGTATTAAAGGATCTTCATTACTGGGGATATCTATATGTAATTGAGATTCTCCCTAAATTGTATCCTATCATAGAATATTTATATATTTGTTTAATCATCATTAGGATGATATTTGATTTTAAGCCACTCATCGGGGAACTCTAGAATATATTATCATCTTGGAAGATGAAGGTTTTTTTGACTTTGGGATTGTTCTCATAAAATGGGATACCTACATATACTTGTTAAAGGAATCATAATCCTCATTGTTCGATGTCTCCAAATGGGACACATCAAAACTTTTAAGGTCATGTGTTAAAAACTCAACCGTACAATTTAATGTAATGTGGTATGAAAATCTAAGAGAAATGATCATATTCAATGTTGTTGTGGGAATTATGCTAAAACAACCCAATAAAAATGGAAACGATAAGGGTTTCTGAGTTTAATTAGGCCTGGTTGGTAATATGAACCAAGGATAACATGATTGATTTGAAGTGTTGTTTTTGAACCCTAAAGAGGATTCCTACATATCCCATGTAGATAGAAATCAATGACCATGTAGTTCGATAAGCCTCATAAGAGATTAAAGTCATTTAAGAGAAATGAGTTTGGGATTACATCTGGAAAAGGATGGCTTTATGATTTAGGTGTTTAATTTGGGGATTATTCTAAATTACGATGCCCTAATTAAGGGAATTGGGGTTTGATTCCTAAATTGGATGCCCAATGAGCTCAGACATTGAGAGGGCTTCCTATGTATCCCAATTATGGTGGGAATTAGAGTTCTTGTAGTTAATTCTAGTGAGTGTTTGTGCACATGTTGTAATCATCATGAATCTCTAAGCCCATGTGATACATGCTCAGTGATAGAAACTAAAGGATATGAAATATTCAACAATCACCCATACACTTTTCCACCTCTACTGGTGGAGGAGGGCAAGGCTATGGTGGCCAGGATGGACGAGGGTGAGGTGAAGAGACCTCCCTCTATTCTCTTCACATTAGACAATGGTATAATGAATGGAATATGGGATAAAGTCTAGGGGAATACAATAGGATTTCTTGGCATTATAAATTGGTTGGGGATTACGGCTAATGAGGATGACCACTTGAAATTGGTTGAGGATTACTCTTTAATAGGAAGACCATTTGATGTTGTTTAGTGATTACTTCTAAGGAGGATGCCCAGTAGAGGTTGGTTGAGACTTACTCCTAATGAAGATTCCAATTTGAGGTTGTTTAGGGATTACCATTAAGGAGGATGCCAATTTTAAATTTATTTGGGGCTTACTCCTAAATGGATTCCCATTTAGGATTATTTGGGGCTTACAGTTAACAAGGATTCCCATTTGAGATTTAACCTGACATAGGAGTCAGGTGATGAGGTTTGAAGAGTTTCATGAGGAGTGTATTGACTCAAGGGACTCAAGGAATCCATAAAGGGAGTCCATACTCGTAACATGTGAGAGGAACCTAGAGGATATTTTTGACTCAAAGAATATAATTGAGTGTGACAGAGTGTCTTATATAATGGTATTTTGAGGCTGGAAGATTGGGCCACATAAAGGGCATAATGGTAAATTTCATCAATAGGACCCGAAATGTTCGCAATGTGACTCTCCATTTTTCATGGGGGTCTGTGATGCATGTGATGGTATATGCATGATGGGTCGGGACTACAACTCAAAATTTATCCTGAGCAAGGGTTTGGGGGGCATCCCATGTGGTATGGCCTAGAAATTTCACGTAGGTGCTCTACCAAGGATCCTTTTATAGGTGCTTCATGTAGCTCTCCTGCGTAGGTACTCCACGTAGGTGCGGTGCATAGGTGCTTCACGTAGGTGCGTTGTATAGGTCCATGGTGCAGTTCCATATTTTCTAGACCCTATTGGGACATTGAATCACTTTCCCCCTTAAATTAACTCTTCTATCATATTTTAGAGAGCTACCATAGATAATTTGTGGAATTTGGGATAAAGATCTATGAAACGGGAGCTTTGGGACTTCTTCCAACCTTTTCCTCCTTTGAAATTGGGAGCCTAAGAGTCCTATTTATAAAAAAGAAGGGGACCCTGGGTGTAGGAATTACTCACCATAGGTCCAACATGTAGGTCCTCCATATAGGACCACTTCGTAGGTCCACCACATAGGTGTGTAAAAATTATACTACAACCAAGGTCCTCCGTGTAGGTCCTTTGCATAGATCTTCAGGATAAAAGTTTTCCATCTTCTGAGTTCCATAACATTTTATTCATACGCCCATATAGGCTCTGCAATCTGTCAAATTGAAGGTCTTCAAGATATATACACTTCTTGAGATGGTAAATAAACCATGTATTATTACATGAAACACATATATTGAATTTAATGTGTTGAAACCTTTTCATCATCAATCTTGGAAATTCACTGCATTCTTCTAGATGGGGGAATCATACCACATTTCCATCAGCATGATGTAACATTTTGGCACACAGAAATCAAGCCTGATTCTTCTTCCTTCATGGTGAAATCATATTTAGTCATACATGACAATTTTTATCTATGTGAAACTAATATATTCACTCAACGGAAATGTTCATGGAACACATTTCATGATGTCTACATCGACATACACATGAGTGATGGTTTTATTAACCATTTAATGGGTATAAATATGGATAAATATTTTTCCCTCAAAAAAATATACATCTTAATATTTGGTAGATTCTCGTGTAATCTAATTATAATTACAAGTACAATATTCACGAATATATAATAATAAGTAAAAAATCTTGATTATTATGAATAAAATGAACCATGCTTACAGCACCTCATTCAGATCTCTTATTAGGGAACCTGGAATAGGTAAATTTAAATGAAAATAAAATTTATAACGTTAATGTATTTATTTTGGGAGTGATATTTGATTTTTTTTCTAAAACTAAAAAGATTAGGTGTTTCAAAGTAGTAAGGGGAGGTGGTTCCCTTTTACAATTGAGGGAAGTGACGCACATGTTCTTTTATGAAGTTATGCAAAAATTTCTAGACACATTCCTAATTAAATGGTTACAAAATGGATCATATTTTTAGTTATAATTATTCTTTAAAAATATATCCAACTGATAGGGTTTTATAATGTTTTTATGTCATTTAAAACCTTATCTTTATATATTAACCCCAAATAAACATTTTTCCACCTTAAATGTAATAATTTATTGTAATTTTTTAATTTTTTATGTTATTAATAATTTAGTATTAAAAAATTATATAGGTTTAAGTATATGGATTCCAAATATGTAAATCATTTTTTCAAACTCATTTCATGTATGTGTTAAAATTTAATTTAAAAATACACCTGAGATACATAATAACAATAGTTTTTCAAGAAATGTATTTTTAAAATCATAAGACAATCTTACATTTAGTATATGATATATAAACTTATATTTAGAGTTATTAAATATTAAATGTACATTGTATTATTGTATTTAAAAAAATATAATGTTCAATTACATTAATATAATATATTTTATTACCTTATTCCTTTTCTAAAATAAATCACCTAGAAATTTTCATGGATATAACTTTATAAAAAATTTTATTCGGTTCTTCTTTGTGACACTATACAATTATGATGTTTCATCATCAATTATATGATTTCTCTAATGTACTTTTACTAGTTTGGTATTCTGATTCCATATTTCATTCTATCTATTTTGATGAATCTGGATTGCCTCTCTAAAGTCTGATTTATCATGTTCCAACTAAATTTATTTCAGAGGATTTCACATTGGTCAGATATCAAATATACATCCATGAAATTATATATAGAACCGATCATGTACTTTTGAGGTACATGGTTGAATTTCCAAATTTTAATAAACATATCTAATTTTCTCAATAATTTAAAAAGGTCTTATGTACTAGGGGCTTGGATTCACTATCATACTAAACAATATATCCTACATCAATGGATATTACTTGAAGAAATAAGGATATACAACATAGAAATATGATTACTTTATTCAGTTATCAACATAAATCATTTTCAATATAATTACTGTGATAATATGCGTTTTAATTGAATATACCATTATAATCATCTTTCTTTCACCCAAATCAACGAAAAAAGCTATAATACAACATCACTATCAATAAAATGCTACATTCACTAATGTTTTAAAAAATGAATGGGAAATATAGTCATAGGAACACACTACCCAAGGATAATAATAATCATACACACAATTAATTTCATGTGATGATGATCAATAAATGTTTCATAGTGTTTTAATTATCCATTTAGACCATACATCATATCTAGTGTGATAACAGGGGATTAAAATAACCTCAGTATTAAGAGACCTATAATGTTTTCAACCATAATTTAATGTAAACCATGGATCAAAATTAGAAAGTATTTAATTAGTTGAACCATGAGGTATTACAATTGTATAAAGATAGAGACTTCCTTGGGTCCGAAGAAGAAAATATACTCTTATATCATTGAAATGAGAGGATTTTGTTAGGTTATAATCAATATCCTATATTTCATAATTAATTATTAGGGACATTGGTAATCCAATAGAAAAATCCATAGCAATTTCATCCAAAAAACATAATATAATATGTAAATTTTACATAAATCCTCTAGAATAACATCTCTCAACATTCACTTGTTGAAAAATAAATCATCATGCAATGTAATATTCAATGTCCCACATCATATTATCCCAAATAAATATTCCCTAAAAAACCTATACAATTGATATAAAATAATATTTATTGAGAAATTAAAGCTATGAGAATCATCAAATGGTTCCCTTTTAGCATAACTATTGGTGGAGGACACATCCTTCTTCCAAAACTCATAACACCAACATTATATAATAAGTCTACCAATCCGAGAGTAGCTATTCCTTTAATTGTATTAATAATTCATATAATAAAATTGAAAAAAAGATATTGTTTCAATAAATAACTTTTCAAAAACAATTGAAAAATGATTGATTTATCCACATCCTATATAATTACCATATCCATATTTACTATATTCTTGAACAAAGGATCCTTGTTAGTCACTGTTATGCTATGAAGTCCCTAATCATTCCTACTCAATGCATATAATACTTTATTTTCCATCCCATGGTGGCAGTGTATTGATCATTAATAATACTTTACTATATCTAATTATATTATTCTCCTATTATTGATAAATTTATATGAAAACATATATTTTAGGTTCATATAGTCTTGGTATATATCAGAACATTAACAAAAAAATATAATGTATCCATATCTTCAATGATATAATTACACCTTCCAACTCATGAAATTGGGTTGGATATTTCTATTAGACGATGTCATTAGTATACTACCTTTTTCACTAGTATATCAACAAACTTTTCATCCATGGAGATAATTTGTCTCGGATATGAAACTTTTAGATGGCATGATTCACTCTTTATAAATTTTTGATATAACTCTTTTCCACTAAGAGTCTAAATGATGTTTCGAAAGTGATTACCATGATCCATATTTATTATTGAAATCATTAAGATATAATCAACTATTAAAAAATATTAATTTATCAACATATTCCACGAATTTTCAATTAATTATATACATAAAATCAGATAGTGGAGTAGTCATTCCAAAAGGATATACTATTAATTCTGAATGTCCTTACTTAATTCAAAATCTGATCTTAAGAATATATTTCTTCATTTAACATAAGTTATGATACATAGAATTATGTATAGTCATTTAATAAGATTTATATCTATGAATTTCGTTTAATAAGTCTGCAATACAAGGTAGATTATACTTATTATTTATCATAATTAAATTGATATCCCAATAAACATTTCAAAACATTAAGGATACATCTTCATCTATAAAAAATGTATAGTGATCCCCATGGAAAAAACCTATGCAATACACATACCTTATAAAAAATTCTATAGTTTTTTCTTATATCCAATAATCAAAAATTTTAAATATTATAGGGATTCTTGGATATAGATTTTGAATTTTAAATTAAATAAATGGATAGATCAACCCAACCATCTAGTGAATGTATAAGTAATTATTTAGAAATATTTAATATTATTCATGTATAATAGGTAAATACTCAATTTCATTATTTAATTTCCTATCCATAGGTTATTTATTCTATTCTTATCAATTAATCTTATTAACCAGATCAACCAAAGGTGGATCAAGAAATGACATTAATGATGAAGTCTCTACACTAATGATATAAAATTAAACACTTTATTCATGAGTCATAATCTCATTATATTTGCAATATTTATCTGCTAAAAATATTGAAATCAATATCATAATAAATATTATATAATATTAAAACATATTTATAATAAAAAATCCAACAAAAACATGTTTATGTGTCATAATGGAATCAACCTAAAAAATAATTGTCATGGAGATATTGTTCTCAAAAAATATTCCGATATCTCGACTATTAAGGTGAATGTGAAATGTCAATGATTTTTGTAAAAAATAAATTGTATAAATGGAAACTAGGATCCATAGTAAATTTATTAATTTGTTAAATTTTAGGATATGATTAATATACCTGAAACAATATCTTAATGAACTTCAACCTTATTTTTAGTGATCACATAATCTTGGCCTTCCCACCTTGGCATATTAATTGGTAGATTACCGCGATGATTTTGTCATTGGATTGAAAAATTACTAATTTAATTAAATTTGGATTAATGTTTTTTAGTGTTCACTTTCGATCCCATATATTAATTTTATTGATGAACCCTATCTCCATTCATGAACGAAACTCCCATTCCCTACAAGAATATGTTACGATGTTTATATCCAATATTCTCACATGATTGAAATAGATTAATTTTCATATTATCCTTTGACACATTTTCTTAATCATGGTATTCTGAATAGCACTTATTTTCACCACTCTCCATGAATTGTAAGGATCTATAGAATCCCTTCAATGATTTCAGTATTTATAAATCTAATTCATCATATAATAAGAAAATGTGAAAACATTTCCCCTTAAAGACATGGCATAATTCATTTAAAGAAATACTTATTCTAGGGATATATATTTAATGTTCTTTTTTAACATACCCATATTGTATTTTAATTGAATCCCCTTATGGATAAATACTTTCAAGATGATTTTTCAATAAGTTGATTGACATCAAATTCATTTACATTTTTTATCTTGAGGTAATCTCTTTCGAGAAATATTCTATTAAAATATTTTCATTCTATGTGTTCTATTATTTATTCCAACAATATATTATAAAATAATTGAATATATTAATAAATATCACATATGAGAAACTATACGTCTATTATAATCATTTTCTTATAATCTCATCCCAATTCTATATATATCATTTCTAGGTACATAAATTATTTCTCAATTACAACTGGACTAGAAGTCCCACTATATGATATGAGATCAATCCATAGTAAAAGATAATATATTGGTTTATCATGATAGGTAACATCATAATTATACATATTTATAATGTTATTAGTCATAACGTGGGTCAAATTCTAATATATGTCCATGATCTACTCGACTCTAACACTACTTATATGGATTCTTCTCTTGGTAAATTTCAACATTTTCCACAAGTATTAAAGGAATTATTCACTTCCATTTCTATATAAAACCCATTCCATATAGTGGATTAGTGTATTCAATTTAGAAAAATAAATTATAATATATAATTTTAAATATTTTGTAAATATTATCAAAAAATTAATTTTTTTTAATTATTAATCTCTGAATCATAAACATGGATTTGTTTGGAATATGGTTAAATAATAATTTTTTTTCAAATAATTAATAATTATTTGTAACAAATATTTAACATATGTTAAACATATAACATAGGAGTGTAATAATAGGTGTGAATAAAGGTACAATTCATTGTGCACTAAAATAGTTGATGAGATATACTCAAACAAACCCCTTACAAGGATATAATACCATGGGGAATCTTTGTCAAAAATAATGCCCACTAGTATTATATAGATGTTTTTCTATTAAATTCCATATAAATACAACTTTTAGAATAAACATATGATAATATTTCACAATGTTACCTATGATCAATATCTATCATAGGGTTATTTTCCCTAGAATACTATTTCTAAATCTAGTTCCCAATATTTCACTTAAATTTCATTTGATACAAAATGCCACTACCCAAAACTCTAGTATACATGAGTCAATATCAACATTATTACCCAACCATAGATATAAGGGCTCTCAATTAAAATGACCCATCATTTTAGTATTCATAGAGATATAGAACCATACATGGTTTCTATTTTATTTTAAAAAAAATTACAATGCTTTTTAATTGAAAACATTCACCTTCCTTTAACTACTTATAAGAATTCATATATATATCATTGGTAAGGGAATCATAAATAATGGAGATCCCAAATTCTAAGAAAATGTTTCATAAGATAGAATCTATCATGAGTTAATATTGAATAAATAATATTGTTTGTTAAATAATAGATATCACATTCCATTTAATAAATAGAGTGATCATGAAATTCATACCTAGATAATATCGACCCATCAAAAATTTACATTTTTTATTGAAATATGACTGATATCAATGAAATAAACTCATTGAGTCTATTATTAAAAATCTAAATTAAAGAAGCTATTAATATATGAAAACGCTGTATTAGCCATCATAATGTTTTTACCTTAAAGACCTGTGTGCAAGAAGGATTAAATGTTGGCTACAAGTACACCAAAACCCATTTAATTTTGTAAAATTATTTGTTGATGAGACTTTTCAATGCATAGAAGAGATGTATAATTCTAGGATCCACCCTTCTCTAAAAGTTTAATTAATTTTTTATATTTTGAATGATAAATATAATTTATAAACAATATTCCTTATTATCAAATGTCATTATTGAGTAATGAAAAGAAATAAAATAAGATTTTCCACAATAAATATAATAAGCTTCATAGTAATTCACTATATATAGAAATATTATACCTTATATAAAATAATCATCACTATGTTAGAACATATTTTTATAATTAATGGAAATTTAATGTCTAGTGATCCAAATAACATAAGTGTTTCAAGAGAAATAAACCTACCATAAAATTAAGAAGACGTACAATATTCTTATATACTAATTAGAAATACAGGTGTGTAAATAAAATTATATCTTTAAGAGAAATAAAAAAAATAATGTGAAATATTGAAAAATATTTAATTTAATTTTTTGATTTGAAAAAATATTTAAACCGTTAATAGTAAGAAAACTATTTTAAAAGGTTTATAGATGTGGTAATTTTAGTTAATGATTTATACAATAAAATTAAAATTAATTTTGACATTTTGTAATGAAATTCAAAAATGAAACTATTGGAAATTTTTTTAAAATAATTTAATAACATTTAAAATGTAACTGATGTCAAAATATATTATTAATAAAACATTTTATAAATAAGAATGATTTTTTAGAAATATTTTTATAAATGTGGACATGGGAGAAAGGTGTATCTGAATAAAAGATAAATATAATATTTTTCTGTAAAAATTTTTCATCCTACATTAAGTAATAAATATAATAATTATTAGAAAAAAGTATCAATACTTTTTACATAACTAGTGGATAAAAACATAGATGGATTTTATGAATGATTTATTACTACATTTCATTAATAAATTATAAGGAAACCCAAAAAATGAGATTATAAAATAAATCATTTCTACTTCGATAACATTTAAATTGAAACCCCTTGATAAATTAAACATGAATTAAACAATAATAATACTTAATTAATAATTATTCACGTTAAATATATCTAAGGTATATTATATACACCACATAAATAATAATTGGTGGATAATAGAAAATATTTCCAAAAGGAGTGGAAATTGAGATGAAAATATGTTATATTATGCATCACTTTAGTTGAATGATAATTATTCCCCAATACAATGGTTTATAAAATATAAATAATCAATTATATTACCATATAAATATTTAAAATATAATATATGTGAAACTTATAAAAATTTATCTCTCATTTGTTGTTAATATGTCACCATTGTTATTTCTTCTTGTGTTAACTGCTACATTTTCTTATTCATGTAATGTAATGGAGGTTCGAGATCATATAAAACAGCTATAGTTACATACTATTTGAAATGATAAAATATTTATAAATAAATATTTTTTATTAAATTCATTTTTATAATGATTATTTAAATTTTATTATAGAAATCTAATTACATCTGTTTATAGTGATAGTAGTTTATATGTTCACACAAGCGACATTTTTATTTCCATAATTGTAGAAAGGGTAATGAAATAAATGAAATATTAAATTAATGAAATAAATATTTTTTAATAATGATCAAATATATTCACAAGTTTCATAAATATTAATATCAATTTGAGATGGAGATAAAAATATATTACATTGGTTCACGATGTGGTAGTCTGTCCTACGCATGAGCGATGGGTTTTTTCTAGTTTGATAGATTTTTATTTAGATAATTATTATTACATCATCCTAATAACATATCATTATATGATATATCCTAGTTTTATTATCTCTAATTACTAATAAAATTTTAACTTTGATTAAATATTTTTTAATAAAATATCCTTGTGATAATAATTAATAATTTGTAGAAAACCCACCATTATATCCCTTATCAAGGATCATATATTTAGAATATCGGGTAGAATAGATGAAATAAAAATTCTATAAAGAATATGAGGAGGTCTTTTTTTCAATGTTTTGTGATTATACAAATATTAATTTGTTTGAATAGGCGAGGGGAGGTGGTTTCCTTTTATAATTGAGGCTACTATTACACTTGTAATTGTTTAGTGTATTATAATAGTGTGAGGTCCATTTCATGAAACAATTAATCCAAAATAGCTCATAATATATGGTGACATTTAATGTGTTAAAATAAATCCATTAAATGGGTTTTTAGAAGGTTTTTTTATCATTTAGCTAGTTAGCTATATAGATTATCCCCCAATAAACCGGGTTTCAAATTTACAATTAAAATATATTTTTATTACTTTTGTATTCAATATAACTACACATTAAGATGAAGGTACTAATAAAATATGTAATATAATAATTAAAAATATTTAATCCATTTTATCAAAAACAATTCATCTACGAGAAAAATATTAATTTAATGATAATCCTATAAAATCTATCAAAAAACAGGTTTTAATAAAATGCATTTTTCTACAATTAGATGATCTTATATTAAATATATGAAAAGTAATAATATATTTATGGTTATAAATTTATATTTTTTGATATATACTATATAAATTTCATCTAAATCAAAAATAATTGATTAATATTTTAATTAATTAAAATTGAAAGATACACTGAATTTAAAAACTATATTTTTGAAAAATAACACTTTTCCTCTAAATGATAATGTCTTTATTTATATCAAATTGGTAGACTGTAATTATTAAGTTAATAAATTATAACACATTATAGAATTAAGAATGTATAAATACTACATTTTATATATTATCATGTTACTATATTTAGGTATTCCTAAACCCAACATTTTCAAGGATTTTGCTGGGTTTTATTTTGGGCTGCTTCATGTTGGGATTTAAATATTATGGAAAATTCTATTCTACTAAAAAATTGGAACATATTTTTCCAAAACCATCCAACCACTCAAAGGAAACCATGAACCCCATTTTAGTGGGATTTTCATGGTTGGATCATAGTTATTCATGTAGTTTACGATATTTGGAGAAACTGTGTATCCCATTTAAAACAGAGGCATAGTAAGTTCTCACAGTTTGTCAAACCATGTGGCTCTACCCATCCAACCATGCATAGGATTTCATTAATAAAAAAATGTAACTTAAAAATACTAAACCCTCAATTTTATGTTCAATATGGAGATATAATGAACCAATTAAATTAATTCATCTCCCAGATCCCCCAATAGAAATTCTTGTCTCCTCATATCAAAATCAAAAGTGATTCTGATCTTGAGCAATGTCATTTGATCTTTTCCTAGTTTGTTTCATCCATACAACATCTCTACACCATGACCTCTATTATCCCCTTTGGATTTTTATATTCTCATGTTTCTTTTGTGATCTAATACCATACATTTTTTTTATCTTAAACCAATTTTATATCCTTATTTTTCAAATTATGAGATCATTTTTGTTCATTGAAAATTCCCAATTAGGGTTTCGCTTCGCGAGTTCTATTGATCTTTAAAAAGGTGTTTCCTTCATGATTCCCAATTTCTATTAACCATAAATTTTTTTATATAAACATAATTGTTTGAATTAAATTAATTTTCTTCATATTAATGATATTTCTTTCAATTAGTTTATTGAAAAAACCCAATTCCATTGAATTGGGTTTTTAAAATGGGGTTTTTGGAATTATATTTAAAAATCCAAAAATTCTGTTGAATAAGGGTGTTTTTATGGATGTTTTATAAATTCTAAATTTTAGAAATATAATTTTGAAATTGATGGAAAATATTTCAATTAAACTGTTGAATTTAATTTTTAAAATTCATTTTAGTTTTTTTAAAAACCCAAATTCCATTGTTTTTTTTGGTTTGTAGAGAAATTGGAAAAATTGGTTTGGAATAGAATTTTTGAATTGAATTGTGAAATTGGATTTTTAAATTGGATTTTTTATTTTATTTTAATTACCTATTTGTTAACATATCTTAAAAATGAGTCTCTATAGAAACCTTAAGGTTTTATATTGGTAAACGGTATTTATTGATTAAAAATAATTTCTTGTCTTTACATGGAAAATTTTCTTTTTGGAAATGGGGTAATGGGTCATAATTGTATTTCAAGGTTGATTAAAATAATTTTCCCATAATTGATTTCAATTAGAGCACATGAAATCCTTGGTATATAATGATTTATTTGTGAAAAAATGTTGGGATAAGAATTCATTAACATCTAATTGATGTTTTACAACACAAAAAAAATATTCAATATCACATATTACTTCTCCAATGGGACATGGAGGGGTCCTCACATTTCAGTTCCAAGGGACAGGTGTGCACATTGTGGTTTATCACTTGAGAGTGTGAGGATACCATAACCTATAAATATCGTACCTCTGGAAAAATAAAGATGTTTATTACCTGTTTATATATGAGATATAAATGTATGCTAATGAGTATAAACTAGACTTCATGCCTTCTAATTTATATAAACAATTTTATATACTTTTTAATCCAATGTTATTTTATCATTTCATCAATTGAAATGTGGGTATTTTTTTATATAAATTCCATAATTTGAAATCTAAAAGATGCGTTGTTTTAATTATGATTTTTAATTGACAACCCATTTATTAGAAAATTTAAAGCACATTAATTGGTTAATTTGATATTGGTATATTTTTATCGAATCATTTGTGATACCATATTGGGATTTTTTTCTCACACCGTACATATTCCTTTGGGTGTTGGAATATTATCCCTCTCTAGGTTTGAGAAGGGGTAATGTACCACTTGATGGTGGTTCTACCTTTTTATCCATGGACATGCATAGTATAACGAGCCATAATTTACATACATTGTTAATACTTCAAAATTTAAGCATACTTATTACAACATATAACAAAACCATGAAAGGACCGTATAGGTATAGTGTCTTTAGAAATTGGGAGACATAAACAACTGGTTCATAAATCGTCTACACTGTCTCCCATTTATTTCATCATATCTATAGTCCCTTTTGGAATATGTTACTTAATAACATTCTTCATGACCCATGGAAAGAAAACATACAAAAGGGTGAGCTCAAATGCTCAATAAGGGTAAAAAAAGAAATATCAATCACATCATATTCATAAGAACATAACTTTTGGAAATCATAACCTGCAAAAGAGAGCATAATTTCATAACATGGGATAAATCATAGTAGTGAAATGGAATCACAATACTCATAAAATAAAACATGAAAATTTGTGGCCTACACACATAATCCTAGAGAATCATTTCTTATTAGTCAAGACTCATTGCCAAGACTATCTTAGTGGACAAAGTCCATTTCTGAACCGAGTTCACTCCTCGTTTCAGTCATGTTTCACTGAACCGGTATAACCTACCATTCCAGCCATGTCTTTCTCATTAGATATAAAATCTTTACCCAAATCATTGGAGGGAGATATAGGTGCCACCCATCTCATAATGATAGCAGTCTTATGTGTGCCACAAAATCATAAATCATACATCATGGCATAACCCATGTAATAAAAATGGGAATCTTAAACATTGGGACATCATAAAACAATTCATATAAGATAAATGAATTCAAAACAATATTTCCATCACAACATAATCAAATCAATCTAATAATAGAGATAGAGATAGAACCCTTTATTATCTTAGATGGAAAATTATTCTGATAAAACTCTTGAACTCCATTCATGAGGAAAATATCCTTTTTTACTTCAAAAACAATTTTCCTTTCTTAACATGTCATACAATTTAAAACTAAAATAAGTTGATTAAAAATAAACTTCAAAACTTATAAAGGAAGATTCTTTGAAACATATTTTTTTTAAAATCCATTCATGCCGTATAAGTTAAAAATACATTCTTCTCGTACTTTTGTCGGAAAAGTCAAAAAGTACCTCGTACGAAAAACGACTAAAGATTCCTTTCGTATCTTTTACTAAAAACTCATCAAAGCGTAAAATTGGATATAAAATATTGTAGAAGGATATAAATATTACATATTGAGGAAACACGGATGTGGATGATAAAATACACCCCAGTAAATTCCAATGTATAAACAATCTCAGATAAAAATGAGATTGTGATATTTCCCTTACCTTAGGTCTGATTTGCTTTGTATGTGTCCGAACCTCCTGTATAATGATTTAAATAATGTTATTGACTTATTCCGGAATCATAAGTATTGTTATGATATCATATATGGTCATATTCTTAGCTTTTTATTAGTAATATTTCATTACTACTTGTTATTCGGGTGTTTATTACTTTTTGTTCTTATGCGTGTTTTGTCGAATAAATTCTTATTCCTCTCTTTAGGTTATAGATACCTCATTTCCAGAATGTTATTAGTGTAATATATATCATATTCATTCATTCAATTCATTTATATAATCATTATGAAATGAAGATCATGTAGAACGATTTTCATCACATCGTGGAGACGGTATTCCGTACGTACGCACGAGTGATGATATCGTTCCTATGATCATGGAATTTTATTGGAGTGTATGTATACTATTTTGGAATCAATATCACTTTATAATAGTCATATATAGTCATTATTTACACCATTATATCCATTCAAGTAAGGTGGTGGTGGAAAATAGATTACACCACGGTGTGGAGACGGTATTCCGTACGTACGCACGTGCGGTGATTTCTTTTTCCGTAGGATGGATATATGGTAAAATAGGGTTGTTTCATACTTATAATAAAATATCAGTATATGTTTTATACTGATGTTATTAATTCATAATGAAAAAACTAAAGAAGAATAAGTGGAAGATGAAATAAAGATGAAAGAATTGGTAACGGACATTACCTCTTCTATGAAGTACTTCTTTGAGACCTCCTTTTAGTGCACTAAAATAGGTCATTGTAGAAGACCAGAACCTCTATGATGTTTCTAGGGAAGTGGAGAGGAAAACTTGTCAGGGGTTGGCCGAGATTGAAGGCTCAAAGTGGTGTGAGGAAGAGGGGGAGGAGGTGCCCTTTTATAAGGGAGGAGAGGGGCACCTTTGGAATAACTAAAAATATTATTTTATTATAAAGTCAAAATCGTTTTTTAATAGCTCCAAATTGAAGTATTTAAAAGATAAGGTGGGTAGGGGTCGAAATACTCTCATCCAATATAATTTATACATGTTTAGGTATCAATTCTAACCTTATCATTTAGATTTAACTTTAAGTTAGATAATTTAACTTTTACTGTGTCTTCTTGTTTTCTTACACTATAAGGTTAATAAACTTTCTATATCAAGCCAAACGAACCCCAAGTTGTTTATTATTAAAATATATAACCTTATATAAGTCATTTTGCCGAACCATAGATTTTTAGGAATAAAAAAAATTAATAATATAATATTTGTTTTAAAAACTATTTTATGTCAATTTTGACACTATTTAGTAATTGATTTTTGTGAAAATTATAACAGAATGATTAGTTCAAAAAAAGTTACTTAAAGCAATAATAACATGTCTTATTAACCTATAAAATTAGTTTAATTCATAAAAAGTCTCAAATTACATTTTTTTGGGTATTTATAACATCAATTATGTCAACATTTCATTAATAAGATAATTACTGCATCATCTTTGTGTCATAAATAAATTCATTTATTTAAAGTAAAAAATTTAAAATAAAATATAATTATCTAGGATATCGTTTTATCTTTCTAATGAATATTTATAGTCTAATTTATCTTATGTATAATCCCATATTAAAAATTCTTTACTTAGTAAACTTTGATTTAAACTATTTTAACCCTTCTTTAAATAAATTAATAATAAATGTCTTAATCTAATCCAAGTGGGACTAAATGGTCATATTTTATTCCTAAGGTTGTTTTTGGTCGAAGTAAACTTGTCCAATAGAATTAGGACATGTTTTAGGGTAATAATAATATCATTTTCCCTTAATTACCCTATTTACTTTTAACAGTGAGAAAAAAAGTAAAAAGTTACTATTCACCAAAAAATTATTTTCATCTCATTGAACCACATTTTTCTTACTGACATCAACCATGTCTCTCGGATTTTCGAAATTCCATTCTCAAAAGTGGTAAAATTATGTTTTATGAAAAATTCCGTTTTTTAACTACCACTTAGTGGTTTCACTATTCATCAAAAATTGAAAGTTTTCAGAAAAGTACCAAAATTTCACCCTAGGCTACTTTCGATATTCCGAATCCAAAAATGAAGTCCATTTTGAAAAATAAAATTTATACAATTTCAGAAAGTGGTTATTACTATTCATAATGGCTAGTTTTAATAATATTTTAATAGCATATCATTGTTTAGTGAAACTCGGTATTGCGTACGACACAAGCTATCGAGGAAGGCCGCGGTTGCGTGTAAAGCAAGCCAAGCTAGTGTTGTGTGTAGTGAAAGATTCCTTTGATGATTTATATAACATAAAAACAAAGTATTTCGCATAAAAGTCTCGGGTGTTACAGATAGTCTCTTCTGTTGGGACAAGTTCTATTTGTATACCAAATTTTCTGGTAAATTTATATATTAATTTGAGATTTTATTACTTTTTAATTCCATTACACTTCTCATAATGGACTTTATTTTTTTATTCATACTGATTTTCTATATTTCTTTCACATTGTTATTTGAAAAAATGTTAGAACATTCTCTTTGTATGATGCTTGGTTCTAATCACCAATCCATGGGGATTGGGATGTCCCTTCGAACTATACTTCGTCTGGTTTGTTATTAGGTAACCAAAATACCCTAGTTGGTTCATAAAAATTTGGTATCTATTCCATGTTGTGTTTCCTTCCCTGAAATTAAGATGCTAATGTGTATAATTAGCTGGACTTATGAGGTAGTTACCATTGAGGGTGTGGCCATCCCACACCACAATGAACCTTAATTCTCCATGCGTAGTTAGGGAATGAAATCATTATGAGTTTTTTTATGTATGTTCAATGAATTTGAATTTGATTGATTAAAACACAAATCATGTCTTTCAATCTGTTGGGAATAATTTCCCTTAATGCTCAGTATGATTGTTAATCATGTTAAATATTTTTTCTCTGCTACTTTTTTATAAAGTCATGCATCATATATGAAATGTGAATTAGGTTGAGGATGAAAATGATGATGAATCTTATTGAGAGAATCATCATTTGTACATGAACCCAGTTGAGGTGATTATGCAGGCTTTATAAGATCGGGGATAGTCACCACCACCAGTTCCCATTCTGCCTCCAGATATATAGCCTCAAAATAAAATTCTCAATAACTATTATCAAGTGTACCTTCACCAATATCCAACAACATTAAAAGGCTCAAATTATCCTCATGGGTCCAGTTAATGTCTTAGTAGGATAGAGAGAATTTTGGGTTATCAGAGTCACCTGTTGAATTTACAGTGATGTGTTCCACATTCATGTTAGAATGGATGAATTGGAGATGGTGGGATACAATGGGGATGAAAAAAAGAATAAGGGAGTAGATTAGAATGAAATCAAAGTCACTAATCAGTTATATCTCTATTTGATACTTTTGGCCAAGGATATTGTGTTTTCAAAACGTGGAAAAGAGGAGAGTACCATGTCCGAGTATGAAAATCATTTTTCTGATCTCATGCATTTTTAAGTGAGATAGTATCAAATGATAACATAAAGTGTTGAAGGTTTGTGTAAGGACACTATCAAGATATTTTTTATCTTTTTTTCTTGCGGAATATTCCTACTTATGCTGAGGTGATGGATATATCACTGATGGTCGATATGGACTTGGATGACGTGTTAGGGTTATCGAGAGTTCCATTCTCTCCCAGTGGCAGTGCAAGTTCCTTTGAATAAACTCCTGAGAATATTATGAAGGTTTCACATATGGCACCCATGGTTTATAATTATTTTGGATTCCTAATACCCTTATATAAATTCTTCCATGTTTATTTCACTCAACATTGTGGAATGCGATCATTATCTCATTTAAAACTGCAGGGAAATTAAATGTTTCATGTAAAAATGGTTTCCAACCACATGTATCAAGAAATATTATTCTTCATGTAATATAAGTGTACTGAATAGAAGTATATACCTATCCAATGACATTGAGAGCTAACATCATTAAAAAATCATTATTGATAAAATTATTTGATATTAGTTCATATCATTCATTTTTAATCTATATTTTGAATATGTGTAATCTTTATATAGAGATTTTATATTTAGTCCTAGATTTTACTACAATCCTTAGTAAAATGATATGGTATGGTCTAGTTAGTCCTTGTGTTTTTAATGTATCAGATGTTATGATTGACTAGAGATTTATAGTTCTCGACATGAAACAACTTTTTGTTATATACATTTTATATTGGATCATTTATAATAAAGTTGGGATTGACTTTTATCTTCAAAGGTTTTCTTTTACTACACACAATGGTGTTTGCAGTATCATTCAAGTAAAATGGGACCTACGATCAAGTAGGGCTAGCTTATTTTATCCAAAATAGTGAAATTGATATATATATTAGTATTCGTGCAAGAGAGATTATCGTTGAGTGGTGATATCCATCAAGTGTTCATCAAGTATTCCAACTTGTTTCCTTCTAAATTATCTTTTATACACTATTAAGGGAGATCTAGTTTTCAATTTACTTAATAACTTTTACAGCAAAAATTTCTATTCCCTCTTACAATATAAAACAAGTTAGAATGATAGATCCTAAGAATCAATCTGATGACCATATGCAGAAGGGATAAATATGACTGAGTGTGTCACCTTGGATGGAGCCTCTACTATTTTCCAAGATATTTGATAGGTCATTTCATCATTGTGTTAATTTCTAAAAACGCAATTGAGTTATGATAAAGAAAAAGTATCATATTCCATGGATTGATGATCCATTTTATCAGATTAATGGGATAATGAATTTATTAATGATTTAACATTGACATAGTTACAATTAGATTATGATAAAGGAATATTATTTTCTAAAAACAACATATTGGAGTAGGATTGACGATTATTACAATATTTTCAAGAATTATAGTCTAAGGAATTTTCCTAAAGTATTTATAGATTTTATGAACAATATTTTCATTGAGTATCTTGATAAATTCATGGTAGTCATTGTGGATTTCATACTTGTTTAAAATATTTTCATGGAGGATCTTGTGAATCATATGAGAAAAATTTTGAGTTTGGAGAGAAATCATATAATTTATTCCAAGCATTGAAATTTTGAATTTTAGATTCATAATGTGATATTCATGGGGATACTGGGGTCAAAGAATTGTATAATGGTTGATTCTGATAAAGTAAAGGTGTTTATGACTTGGAAAAAATCATGCAATTTACTTGAGATTAATTTCTTTTTGGGTATATATAGAGATTTTATATGGTTCATTAAGGACTTCATAAATATGTATTCTCTGATGATTGATATAAATTGTATGGGAGTAATGTATTTTATGGAGAAAAAATGTTTGAATTATTTTGTTGACAAGATACATATTTTGGGGACTATACCTTTATTGACTCTTCTAGAGCCTGAGAAGTGCTATGTGGTCTTCTGTGATGAATCAGTTTCAGTTTTGGGATGTGGTTTTATTAAATGTGATCATGTAATTTCATATGGGTCTCATCAGTATAGGTATCATGATAATAATTATATGACCCATGATAATTAACATGTAATTGTAGAGAACACAGTTAAGAGATAGTGTAATTACCTTTATTGAGAAATGATTACCTTATATTCAGACCAATAGAGTGTGAGTAACATTTTCTCTCCAAAAGTATTTGAATCTCCACTAGAGGTGTGGGGTGGGATACACAAAGTCATTAAATTTAGACATCTCATTTACCTCAGGGAATGGGAATGTAATTACAACTACTTTTAGAATGAAAATTTAGACACATTCTATGAAAGAAACATTGAAAGAGTGGATCTTGTTGGCTCTTTTTTCACAGTTTCATATTGGAGTCAATGAATCCGGGGTTTAGGTTTGATTGTCAAGTTTTCATTTTACATCCACTCTTCTTGAATTGATTCTTCCAGAGCAGTATCTTGATGATTATTTTTTGTAGCATTATATACTATCTTTTTCTAGGGATAACATTGTTGAGTGGTCATTCTTCAAAGATGGATTCTATGCCATCAGATTTTTATTATTTTGTCATTAGTGAAATGGAAATATATGTTGGGGGTAGAAATAATCCCGATGGAGATATGTAGCTAGGATCCATGATAATGTTCTATGACAAGTGGGGGAAATTCTAAAGGTTGGTTGTGAGGTGGGGAAATAGTGAATTTGTCTCTTATTATTATCCGTTCGTTTATGCGAATAGAGAGCCCCAAAATCCTTCAAGAATTCCTTAGCCACATTCAGTCCCAACATGTATGTCAGATGAGATCTTTAACAAATTTTTGGTTGGGATTTCATATACCAAAAAGAAGAATAATTCGATATGGGGTTTGATTGAAAATTTGACCAAGTCTTCTCAAGTTTACCCTATTCTTGATTCAACCAATGTTATAGAATTGGGAAATATCTATATGAATTTTATCATTCATTTTATTTGAGTCCTCTATGTTAGATTATATAAATGGGAACCTCGGATTATATATCATTTTATTATAGGGATTTAGGAGGAACTGGTACATCATGTCCATTTGAGTAAAACCAAACATCAAATGTTGGATGTCATGATAGAATGATCTATACAGACTCATGATAAAAAATTCGGTGTTATTTTCTTGAGTCTGGTGGAACATGGGATGATTATTTTGTTCTTTTTGAGTTTTCTTAAAATAATAGTCATTATCCTATAGTCATAATGGGTCATTTTGGGACATTTTATGGATTGAAATAAAAATATCTATTGTGTCAGTTAGAGATTTGTTAATGTTCCTTAGTTGGTCCACACTTCGTTCAAGAGAAAAAAGGATTTAATTAATTTTTCTTGGAATCTTGAAGAAAAAATTACAATATAAGTCTTATTATGATCATCATCATAGATCATTGGAGTTATCAACAGGTGGATAGGGGTTCTAAAATGTATAAACTCTATTTGTTAAACGATGTCATGGGAGACAATAGATACATTATCCATGTTTTGTAAGACATTTTTTTGTTATTGAATAAGTAGAGTAGTAATTTAACATTTATCACCTTAACAAAAGATAACATCAATAAATAACGTGTTCCATGTATCTTGGCGATGAATGACTCTCTATGATCTGTCTCATGTCATAATATTGAGTGTTCTTAATGTTTAACATGATTTATTTATGATTGGATGAATAGTTAAGATTTTTTATTCTAAAACAAATGTACTTTTGTGAGCATGATTGATTTGTTTTATGTGATATAGAAACATGGTTCTGATAACCATGATATGGGAGAGGTAGGAACTGATGAGAGAGAATTGGCCTCACCCTTTTTCCATGTAAGCTTCTGTGTAGGATTTATAGGGAATGGATGTTTTTATGGTGGGGAATCATTAATATCCTACTACTATTTTAATATATTATTAAAACCCTCTTTTTCCATGATTTGGATAGAATTCATTTGGTGTTGTGGTGGGTCTAATATATTTTTTAAAAAAATTACTGTGTAGTGATCAATTGGCATATAGTTTTTGTAAACCATATGCCCTCTTAGATAAAACTATGCTACCGAAGGTAGTGGGATTTTGAAAAATTTTATCATTGTTAGTTATGATGTGATACCTATTTTGAGAGACTGTGCTTCCAATTTAAATCTAGTACATTTTTAGTCTCCATAGTATTTCAACCCAGGAAGCTTTTCTTATCTAACTATGAAAATGATTTAATTAATATTAAGATTTAGTATAAAAATGCATAACACCAATTTTAGGTGTATTTAGTACCAAGAATGAATTCATGAAATTTAATCTTCTAAAGGACTACCCAATATAATTTAATTTCCCATAATATTTATCCTTGAATTGATTCAAATCGTTAGGAATGAAATTGGATCTTCCCCTAGTTTGTTTCCACACCTGATCTCTTTCTATGGTGATATTTATTATGCTACATAGTGTTTTGTGGATTGAAATGTTTATTTGGGGGTCTAATACCCTCTATTATGGTTCCAAAAACAAGGAATATATCATTGTTTCCTAGATTAATCGTCATTTTTCATTGAAAAGTTCTAATTAGGCATTTGGATTGTGAGTTCTGTTGATCTTGAGGTCGGTGGTTATACCATGAATTACAATTTTGGTTAACACTAAATTTATTTATTTAATTTAAATTATAAGAATTAAATTAAATTTATAAATTTTAATTGATATTATTTCAATAGTATTTATAAAAATATCCTAATTTTATTGAATTAGGGGTTTAAAATGGATTTTGGTCATGATATTGGGAAAATCCCCCAATTCCATTTAATTAAGGTTTGTTTGTAGAACTTTTTTGGAAATTTACAATTTTCAGTTTAAATATTTAATTTTGTGGAAATTATTTAAATTTAATTGTTCAATTGAATAACAAAAATTCATTTTATGTAAAAAAAATTTAAAAACCACAATTCCTTTAAATTGGGATTCTATTGTGAAACTGAAAGAAATGGTTTGTAATTTAATATTTAATTTGGATTGGTAAATCATGTTTATGAATTGTTTTCAAATAAATATTTGTGAGAATTGATTAAAAATTGTTTTGGAATGAAACCATAGTTTTTTATCTTGATAAATTCATGTTTTCATTAAAACCATGTTTTTTATGCATAATGAAGTTTTTTTAAATAGGGGTGGGGAATTAATTGCATTTTATAGTTTTTTTAAATAAATTTCCCATAAATGAATTTTACTATAGAACATAAAATCTTATGTAGTTTGTAGATTATTAGGGTTAATCTTTTTATGATGGGAATTCCATAACAACATATTAACATTTTGTAACACTAACAAAATATTGGTCATAACATATTACATCTCTTATAGAATATGGATGATTCCTCTCTAAAAGTTGACAAGCGATGTGTGTATTAATAATAATTTATCACATGAAAGTGCGAGGATATGATAACATGGAACTAAAGTAGCTTTTTTCCAATGGCCATGTAGCTCGTTTGTTTATATATGATATATAAACTTATTATTATATTTGCGAACTATTTTATAAACACTTCAAATTTATATAAACCGTCTTATATAAATAAATTTTGTCCATTTTTTTTGAAATATTACATTAATTGAAATGTTATGATTTATTTTAAAAGTGTTTTCATCATTTCAAATTGAATGCATGAATGGTTTCAATTATGATTTTGATATTCCAGAATTGTTTATTTAAAACATTGATTCTCATTAATTAGTTACTTTGATATTTTCCTCTTATTTTTTGAATACATTGTGAGACGCTGTTGGGTTTTTATCCCAAACCCTACATGTGCCTTTTGGTGTATTTAGGTTATCTCTTTATCAGTTTGATCAAGGTTAAAGCACCACATAGAGGTGGTTCAAGCTTTTGATATGTGAACATTGATATTGGCATCAATGGGTACATGGGTTATTTGTCTTCCTATTTTAGTACTATATTATTGATGTATATTGGGTTGTTCATACCTATAGACAATCAGTGCACATATCCTAGTAGATATTCTTAAGTATGTATTTTATGTTTCTAACTTTCATCATCATTTTTTTGGAAAGACCATTCCCAAAATTCTATGTGTATGATTCTATGTTCTAGTCGCCAAAATGTGTTGATTAGGAACCCCATTCTATCCATGTTAATTTTTTCTTGGTTATTGGGTTCCCAGGGTACCCAGACTTGTTGATGTCATTTTTAATCATTCTTAATTATTATTTCTATGGGAAAATTTCAAGACTCATACTATGTTTCTTTTAACCAATTATGTTAAAAATAAATAATAAATATATTAAATTTAGAATTTTTGGGAAATGGAATATTACAAGATGAATTATAATATATATTTTATTAAAATAAATTTTTATTAAATTATAATTGATTCTTTATAGTTACACCTATAAATATTCTTTTCGAGTTACATCATTGTAATTATTTGGATTTATAATATTAAATAATGGTATTGAATTATATTGATCTATGATCAAGGTAATAAATTATAAGACTCATCATAAAAATATTGAGGAATTGTGGGACACTAATGGTGTAATTTATATATTTATATCTTCATTTCAAATATCACTAATAATTTATTAAACAATTCAAAATTAGTGAAGAGGGGAGTCACCAATTAGTGGGAAAAGGATTATAAAAAACTTATTAATGATACAATGAAATATATTTTATATCAACAAGTTCAAATTAGATAGAATAATAGGGATACCATAATCCTCTATTTATAATACATAATAAGATCTTGGGACATCCCTTTTCTCAAAATGATGATGTAGGTTTGGAATATATAATCTAAAATCTCATATAAATCATTTTCGATACTATGCCTTCAATAATTAATATTAGGAATAATATCTTATCATTATTTTTTATCGTAGCGAATCTGAAGCACTAAGATTAACACCATGAGGTCCACCTTGTCTCTCATGTTATCACACTCATGTATATACTATGTCTTATAATCAAAATTGGGTAACTGAAAAATGGGTGGTAATCCTTTTGGTATTTCATGTCTTTTTCATTTAACTCAAGGAAGTTAAATAGAATCTATTGGCGAATTTTATCATAGAACACCCTACCCTATAAAGTGAAATACTAAACCTAGAACTAACCCATTGAAGTATAAATTTATCTAGAATACACTAACCACACATAATTTATATACATCAAATTAGATTATGAAAACCAAAATAATAACATGGTTGGATTTGGTATTGTCTTCCTATATGCATTCATATTTAGTCATATATAGTATTTCCTATTATTTTATGTTATAACAAATATTATTGTTGAATTAAAAGTACTGAGGATAGTATTTGATCATTCCCTACTGAGAGTTTTTCCTTCTTGAATGTTATTGTTGATTTAATGTTTCTAATTAGAAATATTGTATTTTAATATTATAAAAATTGGAAGTGTTGATCCCCTTTCTTGAATACATTTGATGTTTTATAGTGGAATTTCCCAATGGGAAAACATTGTTTCACAATCCATTTTCAACAAACATCCATTATAATGAAATGGATAATATAACCATGACCCTATAAGATGTATATTTTGAGGAAAAAATCATTTACAGTGCACATTATTGGGTGGTATCTTTATTAAAAAATAATGATATTGTAGTGATTAATGAAATTGAACAACCCATGAACATGGTCAAATAATATCCATTAAGTTTGATAACAATTTTAGATGGATGTATTTTATATTATATTTCCCCTAAAATGGAAATATTCTATTGGTTTGAGTTATGAAATATATGATATAAATGAAGGAAAAAATTATTATTCTATACGATAACCCAAATTCCAAAAACATTACTCACATATGTGGCATTGATGAAGTACATATAAGAGTAATTGATTGAAGGGATACCAATTCTCATATGAATAATGTTTATGATGGTACATAATTCATTGACCAGTCGACAACAAAGTTATTAAATCAATTTTTATGACTACTATATATTTTGTCATCAATGATATAATAACATGACATTTTAAATGTCACAAAAAAACTAGGATTCCATCAAATCCCGAACCATACATGACCTGTGTCATGGATGGAAGGGTGTTCCTAATTCCCATGCGATAGAAACAGGTGAATGTGTATGCTATGAGAACAATTTTATCCATTTAGACAAGCATAATAAGAAACAAAATAAATAATAAATAACTCAATAACAAAAAATAAATAAATGTCCAAAAATTCCCAAATTCAAAAATATAAAATATAATAGAAACTCCAAAGTAAAAAAAAATCGAAAGAAAATGAAACAACCAACCCAGGTATTTGTTCCACGAGAGGTAATCAAACTCAATCATCCATAACCAATAAAAAAAGAATTAAATGGAACACTAGAAACCCAAACCATCTTACCAACATTCCTTTCCATTACCCAAGTCATAAAAAAATATCTATATACACCCAAAGGTGTATGTATAGTGTGAGCCAACACCTAGTAAGATTACACCCAAATAGATTATTCTATGCTATAAAATTATTTTTCAAATTAAAATTCCATTTTTTACAAAATATTTTCAAACATTCTGAAGAATTTTTTTAAAGGGAAACCATTTTCATGTGAAAACATTCAAAGAATACCATTTCTCTAATGAACTATATTTTTTCTAGTGCTTTTAAATGTTACATTTCAAGGCAAAAAATTATTGTGATACACATGCTTTAAAACGAAATACACTCAAGGTTGAACATATATGGATGGGTGGAAACACATTTCAAAAGCCTTAAGAGATCATCATGGGTAACATCTATAAGGGTAATCTATCTTGAGGGAGACACTAGAACCTTTTACCATTTTCTAGGGTGGAATAAAAATTGTAATAATAACTTTTTCATGCAATAACTACTATGTGGGAAGATCCCAATATCTTGGTGGTCCCCAATCATCATCATGGTTTAGTTAGTGTTTTAAGCATCAAACCATCTAAGTGAAATTACAAAATTTAATTATCTGAATCACTAGAACACTTGATGTATTTATCCAACCTAGATACCACGGATTCCTTTTTTCTATATTTTTATTCCACATGTCACAAAAAACACCATTTTTACCCCCATAGAACATGTTTTGTTAAATAATGAGAATTCAACACTTTTAGTAAACAAACCAATTTCCATTTCAAACACCACAAAACCATTTGGAAACACCATTTTCATCACTTGAATAACTAATGAAACCTATTAAAAAACATAATGGTGAAAAAAAATTGGTTCCAAGTACTTTCATTAGAGAATCCCCTTTTTAATTTCACACATAAACCATGTTCACTTTAAAAATCACTTTTCATTATACAGTAAAAATACTAATCGTATTTAAGGGCTCACAAAAAATTCCATCATTCCAAAATAATGCATTTTCAATTGAAGTCCAAAATTCAAAAACATTGTCCCCACAAGTTCATTTGAAAACCCATTCCACAGCTTCCACACAAAAAAAACACAAAAAAAAAATACTTTCTTTAACCACACATAAAACGGTAACAATTTCCATTAAAAATCCTTTTACACCATATAATAATCCCAAAATACTTCCAAAACACATTTGGAACCAAACAATCAAACCATAAAACATTTTAATGAATGAAATAAATCATATTGAAGGTGTCTAAAAATGTTTGTTCATGGAACCACCTAATCAATGTGTAGAAACATTCATAAATTAGTGAGAAACATCAAGAGAACCATTAAAAGACTCTAGGATGAAAATATATGACCCATGAAATTAATAGAGATCCCTAAAAATTAATATTAATACAAAAATAGATAACCCTAGACACTAAAGAAATGAATCCCAAATAATTAAGAGGAGAAACAATTTAAATGAGAGGAGATCGTGGATGGGAACCACTTACTCTAAGATTTATTAGAGTCAGCAAAACAAATCCACAAAAAAATGGGTTTCCATTGGTGCTATATGGGGAGGATGGGGTGCCTGGGGTTAGAGATCCTAAATGGGGGAGAGTGGAGAGGACTGGTGGATAAAAAGTAAGGAGAGACAAAAATATTTAAACAGATTCTAATGCCATGTACATCATGAACGGTTTTCCAGAATAGTCTGTTAAACCATGGGGTGACCATGGGACACTCTCTTCCTAAGAGACACCTACTAGATAGTTAGTCCATACAACCTCTCATACCCTAGGGAAGCCTTGTGGAAACATCAATCTGAATTCCTCAACAAACCATATGGTTACCCGGAGAGTGGTCCATGGTTTGAAAAATCATGAAACAACCATACACATCAATATTACACCCCAAAATAACAATATTTTCATAAAAAATAATATAAGAAAGTAATACACAAGAACAAGTAATAAAATATATAATGGAACATCCTAAAAATCCAAACATATCATAATCTAAATTCTTGAGAGAAATCCAAATCCTAAAATGAACCAGAATAAATGGAGAAATAAAAAACCTAAGTGTGATAATTATCCCCATCATAACGCTTTCCACCCCTATAAATCTAGATGAAGTCTTAATCAGAAAACAAAATTTTATACCACTTTACATCATAGTAAAATTTCTAATGACAATCAATGGAAGGAAAAAAATAACACCTCGAATAGGGAATGATATTTACATATTGAACTTGGGAATCCTAACTGGACTCCCCACTATATTCCTCCTATGCAAAAATAGGAATCACATATAGTCAATCAAGAAAAAAATTATTACAATGCACAATCCAACCTCTAAATACTAAAATGCATTATCCACTAAAAAAATAAAATCATTACCATTACATAAAATTATTAAAAGAACATCAATCACCTCTCAATAAATACTCACATGACCATTTTTTAGAAAACTGCTGGGTGTACTCTAACAACAATGTTTAATCAATAGAGGTACTATGAATTTTATATCTCTAAATAATAATATGCATTGCAAATCCAACACCAGAAACCAAACCATATTCTCAACAGTGAATCCTGAAAAAAACTCCACACTATTTAATATATACCACCAATGACATGCTCCATATAAAATTTCAGCTAGATCCCTATTGGGTATCCCCACCATAAAAACCAACTAGCATAGACAACTATCATAGACTAACACAATAGACCCTACATGGAGAAATTTTTGTGTTTTCCACATATACCAAAACTATACCAAATTTACAATTCTGACCATAGAAGTACAATAACATAGATATTATCATCCAAAAGACACAACCAATAGAGTTCAATAAAATTGAACTATTTCACCTCATTTTAAAAATGGATGAACTTTTCAACCCATGAAGATTACAATGAATAATGATGTCTTAATGCAAATTCCCGCAATATTGGACCTTTAAAAAATAGAGGACTTATAATAGATAATATTAAAAAATACCACCCTAACATTGAGACCTAGTTAGGCTAGTCTCCATCAAACCACATGTGATTCCTAAATATGTTCCACAGTCACTATTAGCACTATAGTTGGATCCATGATTGTTGTAGCATTTCATGCCTCATAGTTAAGAGTTAATGATCCATAGACTAAAATCCTTCTATTTTCCAAAAGTAGTCACAAGGAAATATAGAAAGAACCAACAGAATACAATAGACCAAGGAACTCACAACACATCAATATGGTACTTCACTAAGAAAATTGTTTATAAGATTAAAATGTATCATCCTATTTCACCACTAATGAGAAATAATGGAAATAATATCACATGGAATGTACCTTTATTTAAAATAGAGAAATTACGAATTTTCAAAAGAAAAAAACTTCTATTAAATTACATGTTCTCAAATGTTTTCACTACAAACACTTTTCATTTGAAATAAAAAATGACACCATGAAATGCCACTATACATGACAAATAATAAAATAGGATTTATAATGAAAGGGAAATAAACCAGTCCATAAACAACAAAACACATATAAAAAAGGATATGATGACCTATTATGATAGAAAATTACACAATTAATATAATCACATGATCATATGACTGAGAGAAACTGATGAAATATCCACAGGACGTTTTTAATATCATTGATGTTTTCAATACCCTCAGACACCATTCCAATGTTGGAAAACCCTTTACCACTTACAGGTCTGAACTTCAAGCATAATATGGAAATATTCACCTATGAGAACTAGAAAACCTCTTGAATACTGTGATTTAAATCAATTAGCTCTCTATAAACTCTCCTTATTCAAGATGATCCACTTAACCAATAATGGTATATGGAATAAATTATGAAACTCAAAAATATATTCCTAATGGTTATCAACAAGAGGATCTGCCACTAATTGAACACACAAAGTTGAAAATAGAATATGCATTGATACATTATTAGGGAGTTCACATGGAATTAAAGAGACAATAAACTCAATCAAGTATGAATCTAAAAACAGAATTTAGTATAATCAAACACCGATCACATAGGGACCATCTCATAAGATTCCAAAACACTTCTCAAAGAACCAATAACACATCATCTTAAAACAAACTCATTTATAGAATTCAAACACGAATCACCAAAAAACTATTTTCCAAAAAACACCATGTGACTAATTATTATCAAAACAACACATATTATATTAAAATACCATTTGAAAATAAAACATTAATGGTGGGTTAATCATTCCCTAAAACTATTCCATGGAGTCTCACACATATATGTTCTCATTCTAAACTGGGAACTCATCAATTAATCTCATTAACAATACATATTTTCTATATTTATATTCATGTGTTAACTCATGGAAATAATAGAGTTAAAAATCACTTTCCTACTTTCTAAAAAAAACATTCAACCAACAATTTCAACTTTAGAAAATTCAAAAAACATTTAAAGATTTTACTAAAAAATAAATTAAAAACAATTTTAAAACACCCATCATCAATCCAAAACATCTCAACCCTTTTTAAAACTGTATTTCAGCTATTCAAAAAATTATATTTAAAACAAATTAAAATATACAATCTTGAAAGAGTTCATTCTTTAAAAACTACCAATTTCTATAAACCACAAATTTTTATTTAAACAATTCCATTATTTTTGAACTCATTCCCATATTTATTCAAAAATAATTTTATAAAAATATAATTTTCTAATGATTAATTTAAAATTATTATAAAAATACATTTTATATCTTATGAAACCAAAAAAATTCTCCCATTAAAAATGATTTTTTCACAATTCCAAAATATGGGTTTTCGAAAAAAAAATCAGAACACAAAAAGGCATTCCCTAATATAGTGGAGGAATCTAATGATGATATGTGGCTTGTCTATATGGTTGGTGGCCATATGTGGATCATAATATCGTCAATGATTTAATTTGAGGACTATGTCCCAAGATCCACATGGATTTCCAGGCCCTGTGATCTCACTGAGACCATTATCTCAACTCTCCTTTCATTTCCAGACACAAAACAATTCACAACATCCTGTGGAAACTCATGTCCTATCATGATGTGTGCTACCACAGAACCCTACATGTAATCATTGCATCAAATACAATGAATCCTATCTCTATTATACCTAGAATGGATCCCAATTAACATGACACCAAAGATCATGTTCTTATCTACTACAATTTTTTCATGAACAATAATGGGACCATATACAACCTGGTTCCTGACTCAGCCTATAACATGGGCAGAAGGGAATTATTAATCCCCAATGCTTGAAACTAGTGACATAGAATGAAAATTTTTCTTCAGAATTGATTTAACATATTTATACAAGCACAATAACCAAACAAATGAATAAGACATAACTCAATAATAACAAAAAATAATGTTCCAACAACTCTTAGATTCTAATTATTACATCTAGAAACAAATTTGGAAGTAATAAAATAGAATGAAAACCAAAATTCCTACCCAAGATATCATAAAATAAGAGGGATATCACGCTCAAGAAAGCCACCACCAATAAAACCATTATGATATAAGATAATAGAAACCCAAAAAATTATCACCACATTCCTTTAAATTTCCTAGGTCATATAGAAAAATCATACATGCATCATAACATTTATATAGGGAGAGAAACAAAGCTTTGTAGGATGCCTCTAAAAGGAAGGATTCCAAGAAATAATTTTTTTAGAAATATTAAAATTCACATTTATATAAAATCCTTTAAATCATTCTAAAGATGGAATTTTAATGGACACCCATTATCAATTGAACATAGTAAAAGAAACCCATTTCTCTATAGAACTATTTTCATCCTGACACTTTTAAATGTAAAATTCCATGGAAAAAAATTATTAAGATAAAATTTCTCTAACATGAAAAATAGAATGTTCCCACCATTCACAAATGGATGATACCAAATTACATAAATCTCAAGAGAGAACCATATGAATAATACCTATGGGAAATGTAGATCGAGTGAGAAATTAACACCTTGTTCCTCAGTGTAGGGTGGTATAACAACCACGATCAGAACATTCTAAAACATGATCCTATGGGAGGGGACACATTATTTTCAATGTGGTATCCAATCATCATCATAGTTTAATTAGTATTGTAATATTCAATATAGTTAATTAAAACCAAGAATTTCCACTTCTAAAGAACTAGTGTACTAGATCTAGTCAGCCCACATATATATCCAGGAGTCCCTTGTGCTCATATTCTATTTCCAAATGTCACAAACACTAGGCTTTTTTCACCCACATGCCAAGAATTATAAAATACATAGCCATCACCACTATTCTTAAATAAAAACCTTTACATTTTACACACACCAAAAACATTTAGAAATAGCATTTTCAACACTTCCGTATTCAATGAATGCAATTTAAAAAACAATATTTAAATAAAAAAATTTGTTCCCAAAAATTGCATGGGAAAAGACTCTTTTAAGTATCATAGATAAACCATGATCACTTAAAAATTTCCTTCCCATAAATCACAAAATTTACAATTCATATTTAAAGGCACATAACAAAAGCTACAATGCCAAAATAATCAATTATCCATTGAATATACTCTTTCAAACACGTTCACACAATAACATCCTTTTGAAACCCATTAATCACCTCCCATAAAAGGAATAAAACACATTTAAGTAAAATTAACATAAAATTCACAAAAAAAGATTACCATTTTCCATTATAAAATCCATTTCTATCACTGAAGCATGGAAGAATACTTCCAAAACACATTTCGCACCACAAAATCAAACCATAGAACATTTTAATGAATGTCGGAAAGAATAAAAAAGAAATATAAAAATTAAAGAGCATGGATCCACCTACACCATGTGTATAAATACAAAACAAATTAGTGCAAAACCGAAACTTCATAACCATATGACCCAATAAAGGCAAGATCTAACCCATTCCATCAAGAGAGAACCCCAAAAATTAAGATTCAGCCCAAAATAGGTCACCCTTCCTAATATGGAAATAAATATCCAAAAAATAAAATTATTAACCCAAGATAATAGGGGATATAAAACAGGAGATCCACATAAATTATGATTTTTTTAAGTTACCATACCAAATTCATAACAATAAATGAGATCTGAGGGAGATATTAGAATAAGAGGAGGTTCCATGGGATAGACATCCTTAATGTGAGAGATAGGTGGTAGGGAAAATAAATATGAGGGAGAGAGATTTATAAAATTCCAATTTTTAAAGATCTGGACATCTCCAATGGTTATCTCCCATTGGTTGTCAAAATATGAAGTGATTATGCGTCCCTCTTGGCTTAAGAGACTCCTACATCATAGTTAGTCTGAACTGCCTAACATACTATGCATAAGTCATGCGATCACCTAGGTTCAAAACCCTCAATGTAACACATGGTTACGTGGAGAATATTACATATTTTGATAAACCATAAGGCAACCATAAACATCAATTTGATAACCAAAAAATAAATTCTTCATGAAAACTCATGGGGAAAACATAGATTTAAAACAAAATGAAAATACAAAAAAATTCAAACCTATCACACCCAAAACTCAAGAGAGAAACCTAATTCCAAAAATGATCCTAAAAAAGGGTCAAATGAAAAACCCATGTGTGATAATACATTACATGTTATACAATATTTAAACTCTAATAAAAATAAATCCAGTCATGGAGAACTTTCCTGGTTTATATTTTATAGAATTTTTCTAAATCTCTTACATAACATACAAATAAATTACAGAGTGTAAAATACAACTAATTTTTTTCCTTAAATATTTAATATTTAAAATTTAAAATTGATTTATTTAATATAATAATGTTCATAAATTTAAATATGACTTATTCATTTACCTTAAAATTTCATACACCATATGAAATTTTTATTAAAATGTGAGATTATCATAAAAACCTATTAAGAAATATAATAGGATGAAATCAATTATACATGTGACACACCATAAAACCCATGATTAAAAATTTCATAAAAAACCATTTTACCAAATAAAAAATAATGATTCAATTAAAAGGATCATTGTCTTACAACTATTAAACAAATTATTTCTATGAAAACACTTTAGAAATCAATGAAAATTAATATAAGTTCCTTGGGATATCATCTTTATAGAAACCAAAAAGAACCCTTAAAATTATAATTTCTATATGAATGAAATATAAAATATATATCCATAGAGAATTATCTTTACCCAATGCATTGAAGTGTAATCTGGTCACACCCATATTAGAAGTTATATCTAGTTCACTAGGGATACATAATGGGACTAAACCATGCATATAAATTATACCAGGCTCACCCATAATCTATATTTGGGATTACCCCTTAGTATAACCAATTTTTGTCTCTTTTTTCAGATATAACGCACTAAACCCTTTATAAACAATATATAATGACTATATCTAGAATAAAACCATTTAAAATATCTTTTAATCCCATATGAAAACTAATTTTGAATGTCAAAATGTCATTTTCTCTTAAAAATAATATTAATCAAAAAAAACTGGGAAAAGGGGAAAATAAATTTTCTATGGAGAAAAAAATTAAATTATATAAAGTTTTAGAACATTAAATAATGATTATAATGGATGGAAATGTCATTGTTGTTGGATTTGTTAGATAAGAAAATTCCTTCTGTCATTTGTAATGAAGATAAAATATTCTGTAAAATGATTTATTGGTAAAATATAATGAAATAATGTGTCCTAAAATAACATTAATGATAATGTTTTTCCAAAAAAAATCATTCAAAAATAATCTAAAATATTCTATATATTGGAATGTTTTTTTTGAAATAAATCATTATTACATTTAAAATGATGTTTTTATTTATGTTTTGCCTATCATCAAATTCAAATCTTCATTTACATTATTAATATTATTGAATATAAAAAAATTCTATATCATTTTATTTTTTAAGAAATTTATTTATTTTTATTTTTATTTTTTTTCATTTTTATGATAAATTAAAAAATAAATTATTTTTATTTTTGTCGATTTCACGATATTCAGTTGATAAGTCCAAAATTACATTGTTTGGATGATTATGGTAAAGAAGATCCCAATTCTGTTTCCTCCAAAATAACAATCATTGAATAATTATCATTTTTATGTGTCAATTATAGGTTTTTAAAAAATTATTAATAATATGTATGAAAAATGAACACTGTTAAAATCATAGAGATAGTTTACCATACATTGGCATTTGTAACGTTTCCATTTAAGAATTTTCATTACAAAAAGTTGGTATGTGTTGTTTAATATTTATATAAAGAATATTATATCATATATAAAATATTTTCTTTTTAAACACAATTATATATATATATATAGCGTCCAGGTGATGTGTTTATAAAAATGAATCACATCACTTCATGGTGGTGGTTATCTGCACATATGAACGAATCACATTATAATTTTTCCATGAATGTAATGGTAAGAAACAAAATTATATATTATTTTTTATGAATTTTTATTATTTCAAAAATATAATATATTAATATATTAATTCCATCATTAAAACCAACTATTATATAAATGTTGATAAAACTAATATCATTGGTTTGTGAGGTGGAATTATGTTTTATATACAAACAATGGTTTCATTTCCCAATTGATAGAAAAGTTTATAGTTATATTCTTTTCCATAAACATAAAAAAACATATATTTTTGAATGTTCTCATTTTATTATTTTAGTATCTTAAATAATGATTTATGGAAGATGAAGAAGAAATAAAAAATGTACTTTGTTAAGAAAGATAAATCTTCTTCACAGAATCACTTAAGGATAATACTAAAATAATTTCTAGGCTGGGTTTTCTAGTAAAACACATCCATGATTTTGTGAGTTATGTATTCTGGGGGTATGTGTAATAATTTTCAGTACTATATTGATTTTTTAGTGTTATTAAATGAAATACGGGATAATATATTTTAAGAGAGATGTGGGGGCACTATTGGAATATCGTTAAATATTAATTTAGTATAATTTAATTTTGATGTCTAAATAGAACCATATTGAATTTTTTTAACATATTATTCATATGAGTAAAAGTAATCTCATAAAATGTCACTTATACATGTTTTCAACACATTTTTTCCCTTCTAATTTATTTATACCCTTCTTATCCCTTTTAACACTTATAGGGATAACAATGGTTTTTTTCAACTTTAAGGTCAATATTAGTACCAAAATAAATAAATGACTCATTAAAGGACCATAGAAAATATTTTAATCTATATATTCATCTCTTGGTTGAGTATATAATTTATTTCAATTCAATATCATTTAATGAAATATTATTTTTGAAACATATTATTTTTTAAATTATAGAACTACACATTTTTTTGGAATTTTTTAAAAATAAGAAAAAATGTAATTAAAAAATATTATTTTTATATATATATTTATGTTATTTATAAATATAATATTTTGTGTCATATTAACTCTTATAAATTCTCCAACATTTTAAATTTTTAATATTTTCATATCATTCTATTAATTGAATAATTACTATGTTGTTATTGTATATGAAAATGCTGTAATTATTTAGTGATTAAAAATAAAATAATTAATCAAATGATAATAATAAATAATTTATAATTTATAATTTAAATTATTACTAAAAATATCGTCTTGTTATCCCTATGTAAAAAATATTACAATTATTAATATTAAGAGTGTGAATTTTTTGGGTTTATATTCACATTTATATTATAATGATAAAATTAATATCCATGTAGAAAAAATGTAATATGTTTTTAATTTGGATAATTATAGAAGGGATATATGGATCCAATAATATTAATTCAAGTGTTTGGTTTATTAATTAGTCATTATAAATATATATTTAACAAAAATTTCATTATCTCTCATTTACCATGTTTAAAAAACTTATATAGGATGATATTAATGATGAAAAAGTAATTGGGACATATTTACTAAATTTAGACCAACTGATTTCAAATATAGAATCCATTTATAAAGAATAAATTTCTATAAGTTTTATAATTTATTGTTATATTGAAATGGAGAATTCAATAAAATTTGTTTTTCGTAAAAAATACCTTCATAATATAGATATGTTTTATAATAAATTTAAAAATAAAAGTAATTTTAAGAACCATATTTGTATTATTTTAAATAAATAGGTACTAATAACATTTTTAATATCAAAAAAAAATTAATTCTAAATTTTAATTTCTTTAAAAGAATATTCTTTTTGAATATTAATGAGTATTTTTCACTAATCATTGAAAAATAAATTATAGTAATAAAATTTTCAAAAAATAATTCCAGGATTATTTCAAAATTATGAATTGAAAAATGAAATTCATTATATCATAGTTAAATTATATAATTTATAAATTATGATTTTATATAATTCCATATAGTGGATGAAAATACAATTTGGTTAGAAATACTTTTTTTCAACTAAACAATTACCTAATATTTTTATAATATATATGACAATATAATATCTAAATAATTAATATTTATATGAAATAAATTTTATTTATCTTCACATCACATAGAATTAAACATTCTCTCCCCCGATTTTATCTTTCATCCTTGAAATTTTACTCACTTATTAAAACTATTAGAGATATATTTTTTTCAATGAATATTCACAATCCAATGTTTCTTCATCAACCATGTCATTTAAAAAAAACTATATCCCATGGAATCACCATATTCTGTAACACATGATCAATGTTTTCATGAATATGCATAGGAAATTATTTATTATAAAGGTTATCTTCTTATAGAAAAACAATATGGAACAGAACATAAAATTAATCAGCCACCTAGTTTTTAACATTAATACTTGACAAAAATTATGAACATGGGATAAACACAAATTTATGTCAACTAAGTAGGTTATTTATCCATATTTCTATAGGATTTCATATGCTCAAATTAAACATGGGCTTAACAGCCCTTTTTTAGAAAAATTGATAACATATTTCCATAGAGATTGATTGAGAAAGACATGATCACCAACCTCAAAAAAAGATATTTTAATCGGTTATCCAGAATCTTGTTTCATACTTTGAGTCATCCTTTTCTTTTTATAATTCATATTATCCTTCTCTGCTATTTCATCTGAAAAATATTTTCCCATATTGTTTTCTCTAACATACACCCAAAAAACATGATTTCAACACCACATCCCAAATAATTCTTCAAAAGGTTCAATCTATATATAGAAATAAAAAATATTATTATAAAAAATATAAAATAATTAATAATTTGTAATAAAAAATCGTTAGTAATGTATTTAAAATGGATATAGAAAATCTAAAAGGGTATGAGTCACATGTTTTGACTTCCCACCAAATTGATGTTGAAAAGATATATTGAAATTTAATTCAGTACCAAATGTATTATGAAGTCCATTCAAAATATTAGCTAATAACATATGATCATAGTGTAATAAAATAAATATAGAAACATCACAAATCATGAAAATATCCTTGATGTATCTTTTTAGAAAGAGACACATATGTTAATAAACCTCTAATTGGAAGGAAGAGCGCTGATTTAGATAATAGATCATCAATTTTCCAAATTGCATTATTACCCTGTGAAGTATGGAGGTTGTACCAAAAAATTCCTACATATATTTTCATTTTTATAATCTAGAACTAGAAAAGGAGTAAGAATCCCCTTTAATATTTTTTGTTATTTTTTACCAAATTAAATTTCTATCATTTCATGTAAATTTTAACAATATATATTATCATTACATCCCACTAGAAATATTCAATAATATATCTGTACATCATAGTGATTTCATGATGAATAAAATACATAGAAATATAATAATCAATAATTTGTTAACCATGGAATCACTGGGTACACAAAATATCTATCTAAAATATTGGAAAAAATCATTTTTAAAAATTCAATATTGGAAACCTAACCTTATTTACCAATTTTTCCTTTTCCTAAAACACATGGTCATCCATATAATCTTGATTGATTCTTTCCAAAAATATATTATTATACTAGAACCTATAACAAAATATAACACGTTCATAAATTCAAAACTTATAGGAAACAAATTATCTAATAATTAACCAATATATCATGTTACAATTATAATATGGTTAATGAAATATAACTTTTTTGACTGAAATTATGATATACAGTATTTTATTTTCCAGTATGATAATGAAGTGTAAAATCATAATCCTTAATCTATTTTAGACTTATTCTATTCCAGAAGATGAACTACTTTATAGTGTATATTTACATCAAACAGTTTTGACTAGTAAACATTTTACTTTTTAGTCTATATAAATGAACTAACAAAAATTTTAAGGTCAAAATACTTGGTTAGTTGAGATTATGTGTGGAATAATTTAACTCATGATGTTTTAGTAGGTTTGAAGCATAAAAAATTACTTGATATTTGAACATATGAACACAACCACATCCTTTTAATAATGTAATTCTAGATGATAAATTCACTATTTCAAGAAAGAAGGTTCTCAATTGAATAATTCACCAATATTTTTTCCTTAAAAATGATGATATTTTTTTACAAGATGAATTTATATCCCTTTCATGTTAATTTAGTTAGTGGGATATATTAATGAAAAACAATTTCAAAATATTAATAGTAGTAACCCCATAATAAAATAAAATATCTAATATATATTATTTTTTTGTATTTTCCATTCCATAGTTGCTTTAGATTTTGTAGGTTTAATCATTATTCCGTCTTTAGAAAAACTAGGTTTGAGATATAATATTTTTCAACAAAAATCCCCACATACTAAATTTTATAATTTTTTTTCTTTTATGGTTTTTAAAATAATCCATAAATTTTTATCATGATCCTCATAACCTTTAGAATATTCTTGAATTTAATAAAAATAATCAATCACAAAGTTCAATAAAAAGTCATGAAATAATCTATCTAGAATTTCCATTAATACAACTTGTCAATTAGATAACCTGAATGGAATTGAAATCATAATACCCATATCTATTACAAAAACAATTTCCTTGGAATATCCACCACTTTCATGTTCAACAAATGTTACCCTGATAATAGATTAATCTATTAAAAAATTTATGATCACTACAGCTGATCAAAACAATCATCAATGGGAGAAAAAGATTGCATGTTCTTGACCTTGATGTTATTCAAAGATATATATATTTAATTATGAACACCATGAAACATTATTTATTTTTAAAAATAAAAATAATATCACCCTAATGTGAATTATATGGTTGAATTAAACATTTATTATGCCACTATTGTACATTATTTTGCAAATATAAAATTACATCATGAGACATTCAGTAAGGAGGGTACTATGTAAAAACGGGGTTAGGTAGAAATTAAATTGTAAATTCAACCTATCTATTTGGAAAAAATGTAAATAAATAGTAAATGTCCATATATATGTAAACTAATTGGACATCAACAATCTGAATAGTTTTACTCTTTTCAAAAACATATGTAAATCAACATCTAATTTGATTTATAATAAATTTTCCAGCCTCTTGGTACATTATCATAGGAATATAATAAATTAATAAAACCATCATATCTCTATAATATATATTAACATGATAAAATGAGATCTAATCTATACCCAAAAACATATCACGCAATAATTTGGAATGGTCAATAAATATTTTTAGGGAAAAACATCCTATAAATAATATTGGGATGTTTCTTGTTATTTGAGGTTAATTTTACACATACACATAGATTTTCATCGAAATTTATATCAAGATTTACTATGTTGATATTCTCAATGCAGATAAAATATTCTTAGAATTGAAAAAAATACCCACAGTCAAATAATGTATTGTCAAAATATGAATAAACCACCAACATCCCAGTCACAACTTCATTTGACAGCACACCATGAAATGTAGTAGTATCAAAATATACTAAAACACCAGTTTATTCAACTCAGGATTACGTAAACCCTTAGTATATAACATTATACACAAGTTAAAATACAATATCACCACATTAAAATTTAAATACTTTATTAATGGATGGTTATCTGTTTCCCTAATCTTAGATTATTTTGGACCATTTTCATTATAGACATTAACTTTATAATAAAACATACTACAATGATACCACATTAAATGTCCTACAAATCATTCAATAATATGTATTTTACCAAAAAAAAGAATAATTTTTCTATTAAAATCCATACTTTTTAGTGGGATTCTTCTCTATTTCTTCCCATATTGATAGTTTCATAATTTTGTAATCTCATAGAAAATATGTATTGGAAGGACACATATAAAATTTCTATTCATAATATAAAACATTATCCTCGCATATAAATTACCTTGAGGAAAAATAAATATATAAACTTGGTTTCATTCCTTATTAAAATCAAATAATATTTCTTGAAATTTCTCTAATTAATATTTATGCATACCAATCCAACCTTGTAAAATATTATTCAAGAATAGCTATTTAACATTATCCCTTGTATTTAATTTTCTGAATTATTTCTCTATACAATCCCAAAATAACATATTGAAATATTTCCCAAGGAAAATACTTATAAATATGTCCCAATTCATAGCATTGATATCCACTTTCACTTTCATATTAATGACAAAATTTCACTATCTTTCAGCTTTTTCATAAAAATGATAACTGTAAAGGGTTACAATTTGATGTTCATAACATCACAGGAATACAAATATCTTATATACTGAATGAATCCATGCTTTAACTTCCACTATGTAAGATGATCCACAAAATGATGTATGATGTAGTATCATAAAATTATTTAATGTCATCTTTTTTATTTGTAGTAGATCTTTCTTATCTCTAAAATTAACAAAACCAATCAATTATATCATATTTCAATGAATTCATGACTATAATAAATTGTTTAATTCCAATTTTAGAAATTATTAGTTTCTAATTTTGATGTATATTATCCAATAATTCTTTCATTAATCAGCTTCCATGAATCATATATATAAACCCATTTTGAATTTATATATTTTAGTTAATCTGACATGGTATCTTCAAATACATTATAATTTAATCATAAACATATGTTAATATATTTTTAATTGAAATATTCTAAACCCAAAAGTAATATAATCATTTATGTGTTACAAACTATAAGTATCTAGCCAAAAAAATTACATATTTGAGTGTATTTTGACTACAATTAAAATAAATTCATTCTAAAAGATATTTTTGGTATTGTAGTTTTAAATCATTAATTCAATAACCATACGTAATAACATATATTAGAATAAAAAAACGTGAAATCAGTATAGATTTCCAAAAAAAATATTAAATAAAACATGTTTTCATTTCTTAAAATATTGTAATGATTTCAAACATCATTTCATCCATTACATTACTAATCCTTAATCCCATTGAAAAAATATTTTAAAATATGTACTAATTAAAAAAAAATTATGCTAAATAAAAAGTTTATAAGGATTAGTCTAATTTAAAAAAATAAAAAACCATTAAAAATGGAGATTAAAATGACATATAAACATACCCAAAAAGGGAAGCATTTTTCATTTAAAAATTTCATTTTCATTCTTTTTTTAATCCAATTATTTTGTGGACAAATCATTATAAATCATAGAAAACTCATTTAGTATCCTAATAACATCATCATTATATATCCCTTATTGAAACCAAATAATTATAATGACCATACATTTTAATTCCAATATAATTATACAGAGAACATGATCATTACCCAATGCATTAGAGCAATATCCTGCACACCCATCTCATAATCAATAACGATCTCACCGATGAGTTATAATTGGTCTCAACCCATTATATAAGTTGTAGTGTGGTTTCATGTGAGCTAAAATGAGTATCATCATTTTTATGATCTATATCAAGCTGTGATACGATATATAATGGTGCTTAATCCTTAGTAAACAATGTCCATATATTATAACATGAATACAACCCATGAAAAAACACATTTAAAACATTTTCAAAAACACTTTCATATATTAAAACACAATTTTCACAAAAAATACACATTCAATACCATAACCCCCCCCCAAAGGAAAAAATACTTGAAGAAAAATTGAACTAATTTAATGGAATCGAATCATAAAATAATAGTTGCATGGGGTCTTAAAATTCATTGTTTCCCTATATATTAAAACACAAAAATAATTTTATCTTTTATAAAGAAAATCAAAAATATCGAAAAAAAATTATATTTGATGGCCCTTAAAATAATAATTCATAGTGTTTGAAAGATTTTTATTTTATGCCAAAATAATTTTATTAATTTTTATAACCTGGAAAAGAAAATGTATTATTTTGGATATAAATCATCATAACATTTTAAATGATGTTAATTGTTATTGTGACCCTTACCAAGATTTCCAGTCATCATATACATTATTTATAACATATAATTATAAATTTGGGATAATTGTATCTTAAATTATAAATTATTTCATGTTAATTATATTTTTAATTCCATTTTATGATCAATTACTCAGTCAATTAAGTTCACATTCGTTTTCAATGATATTCGGTTCATAATTCCAAAGTGCATTTAGTATATTGACTAAGGTCAAAGAGGTAGTTCTTCCCTATTCTAATGAATAATAATCATGTCATTATTATAATTTCATTACATAATTTATACTTTTAAAATAAAATTAATGATGGTTATGGAAGATGATCTACAATATTGACGTCAATAAATTTGGTCGAACAAAGGCCTTAGTAAGGTAAAAAGCTTTCAATGAAAATTATAAATATAAGATAAATATTACACTAAATTTATGAGGATATTTTTTATGTAATAATTAAAATTAATTATTCATACATACATATATGTAAACCACTATTTTTATGTGGTGAAGAAAAATTAATAACATCCATTCATAGAGGTGGTATCCATCATGTTTGTGCGAACAACATTATCATTTTCATCAAATTGAAATGTAAGAAATTTGATGATATATTATCTATTATGACTTTTAAATATCTAATTAATATCACATATATATATATTAATTCGGTCATTATAAACAACTATTTTAGATGGTGAGGGAAAATTAGTTATATCAGTTCATGAGGTGGTATTCCACCATTCACATGAAAGGTGGTTACATTTCCCATTTGATAGAACTGTATATGGATATAGGTTTGAAAATCCACATAAAAATACGATTATAAAAGCTATATTTTTTAGTATTTCATCTTGGTTAAATATGAGTTTAAGGAGGTGGAAGATGAAATAAAACCAAAATACTTAGTTACTAACAATACCACTTCTTCATATAAAACTCGTAATGTTTACAAAAAATATATATTCTGGATGGTTTTATAATCAAACCAAATTCAATGGGATTTGAGGAGGAATGGAAATATGGTATTTTTAAAGGAATATGTTGAACCAAAATTCATATGTCATTTGAATATAATAGACAAATATATTCTCTTCTATAAGTGAGGGGAGGAGAAATCTTGGAATTTCATTAAATATTAATTAAATATAAATTAATTTGTAGTTCCAAAATTTATTCAAAATGATGTGAATCAAATATAAGAATATTATAAGTAAAACATTATCATATAATTAATTCTTTTCAAGTATGGATCACATGTTTACCTTTGTTATAATTTTTTAACTCCATGTTAACCCTTTTAGCACTTATAGTGATAACATGGTTTTTTATTCATATTGTGTCAGGATAGCTAACATAAATTTAATAAAGCCATAAATAGACCATTAATGAAATTTAAGACCATTAAATACCAAATTTGATGAATATATGATTTTTTATTCATTTATTTAATTTAACACAATATTTTTTTTAAAATATCAGTACTATAATTTTTTAACTATTCAATTACGTTGACTATAATATTTTCAAAAAAATAATTAAAATTTGAATAAATTATTTTAATGCATCCGTAAATTTATATATATATAATGATCATATTATTTCTATAAAATTAAACTAATTTTAATATTTTTCTAATCAATTATTTCATCCTTATATTAATTCAAATATTATTGCATCAGTATTGAATATATCCTCTCATTATACACATTTAATAAATTTAATAGTTATAAAAAATGAATGTGGTATTTTTGTATTTATATTTACATTAATAATATAAAATTAAAATCATGTGAAATATAAATAAAAGGGCTTATATTTTAGTTTTTGATGATTATTTAAATAATATATTCATAGGAAAATTAATTTGTTTTTTATATGAATGGATTTGTCATTATTATGTTATTTTTATCTTTTATTACCTTATTTATCCTTTCACATGGTAAAAAACATTATGATTACTAATAAAATTGATAAAAAATAATATGAAATATTAAATAAATATAGAAAAGAGACTTCATATTTTTGATACTTTTTGAAAATTCTATTAACTAATGTGGTATAATTTAGTAGAAATTAAAACTGGAATAATGTAATGAAAAATATCTTTTCATAAAAATAATATTTTAAATATAAAATTTGATTATAGTAAAGTAAATTATAAAATTTATTTAAAATAGAATTATTTTATTATTTTAAATCAAAATGATTTAGTAAAATTTCAAATCTCATAATTATTTTAATTTAACATCATTATTATAATGAAAGAGAATAATGTTTTCAATTATAATAAATATTTTTCACAATTCATTAAAAGAAAAAAAAATTTAAAAATTTTATAAAATTATAATACCATTATAAATTTAAAATGTTGATTAAATAAATAAAATTTATTATCTAAAAAAATATTATATTATTTAGATATCTTGAACTTGAAATAAAACCATATAATTCCAGAAAATTCAATTTGATTAGTAAAAAATTGTATTTCTTTTGACATGAAAAATTATCTAATATTTTTAGAGGGAATAGATCATTACAATAATTGACTAATTATAATTAATAAGAAATTAAAATTATTTATTTTTATGTTTCCTTGGTTGTTAAAAATGATTCATGACTATACAGATTTATACATGATGATTTATTCTTACTAGATACAAGACTGTTATATTCATTACCACCATTAGTTCTTCCATACAAGTAAATAATTTCGATTATTTTATATTTTGTGAGTAGATATCATCAGTACATGCAACCACTATTTATCATGTAATTCAAGAAACACATTAACTTACAATATTTTTCTCCAATTTGAGAAAGGATATAAACTATATCTATGTTAGAATAGAGGTTATCATCAATATCATAAAGAAAAACGGCATCATTAGATTTGGAATCACGATCACGAAATTTATGGAGAATGACCCCAATTACATCTCAACAAAACTATAAATCTTTTATTAGTAATGCACATTAATTATATCCCCTAAACCAATTACTATGCATTTATTAGTGGATATATTATGTTTTCCCACAAGAATTTATCTTATTATCACTATAAGATGGTGGACATAGATATGAATTCGTGTCTTGAAAAAAAATCAAAATTTTCATTAGGTTTTTATCACTCCATAACTCATTCTACAACACATGATAACTTTTATTCTCATATATGTATATATGTTATGTGGGGTGTATTCTCCTTCATATAATGACTACCCTCAATTCACATCCCCATATTCAATAGTCTACTTGAATATGAATAGTTTAATATATAAGATAAGATGTGTCCAAATAAATAGATGAGAAATTTTATGTAATAATATATAACATAGAAATTAATCATTTTTATATTGAATTATCATTAAACAAAAACATTATTGATGGTAATTTCCCTAAAGATAGTTGTTATTGGGCTTGGAAATTCCCATGATACTGTGAAAATGATTATAAAACAAGATCTGAAATAAGATGGTAAGTATCCCAAAGATATGGTCTCCTCGAACTAATCAAATTCATTGACTATTATTAGTAGATAGAATAATAAACCATCCAAAATATAAAATGATACAAATGATATAAATTATATAGATTCTATAAAATTAACATGAATTAGTAACAATACATTCAACAAGATGGAATGATGTCATATCTATATAACACTATACAATATATAAACCAATTCCCTGCCATTTAACACAAAATTTGAGATGACCTAAGACCTAGTAACATTAAATTAAACTACCCAACATAGGTTATTCCATACAAGACATACCCAATAATATATTAAGGTCTATTTAGGAGACCTATTTTCTTTACATAAGATCTAGATCCTGTAGAAATTTTCACAACATCATCTTCCCACTTTATAAAATTACAATGGAAATAAAATTCCAACACATCATTAGAAATATGATTTGATTGATTCATTTTAATTATGATATCTTATAACACATGGTTTTCATATCCTAATCCCAACCATAATATCATTTTCCTTTTATGGTTCTATTCTGGTAATTGAGACCATCGTAATCCACGTTTGACTTCCATCCTTCTCAAAATTGAATATATATTCACCTCATTTTGATACCCCCAAAGCAAGAGTTGGATAATTAGTGTTTCCCATATAAGATATATATGTGGATTGATTCCTAAAAATAAGGGTTATGATTTGATGCCTAGATCATCAATCTGGGTTAATGTCAAAAATTCAGCCATACCCATCTAAATATTTCCACATTATCCCACACTCATTTATAAAAAATAAAAAAACATACATTAGAAATAATAAAAAAAAGGTTTCTATTTTCACTTGTTTAGTGTCTATATATTACCCTTTATATATTTTCCTTGTAATATGACCATATACATATAAACATATGATTCATTAACGCACGGTAATAAACTATGTACAATGTGGTAAATTCTTATGGAGAATAATTTTTTTGAGTGGTATATCCAATAATAGCTATATTTTATACATATGACATAGATCTATGTAATTCCCATAATCTATGGTAATTTATCCATAAAAATATTCACATATAAAATTTCCATCACTTTCAATAGTTTTATTCAAGTCTTAGGAACATTCATCTCCATCTTTTCTTCAATCCCAGGTTTATCATTATAAAAATACTATTTCATTTTATAGATGATCTAGACCTACGTGTAATATCATATATGATGGTCCTTATAACAAAACCAAAAACTATAATATTCCTTCATTCAATTTATGTAACATTGAAATTGATTTCATATAGTTCACACATAAATAAATAAAAGTAATTTAATTGGTACATTCAATACGTACCCATCATACCTACTTTAGTTCTAGGCCCATGTAAGGTTTTCTCACATATGGATTTTGAAGACATTTTTATACTAGTAAAAAATACCCCTAGTTCAAAAAAATTATGTCATAGTGTTTAGAATCTTCATTTATATTGGATTTTCTACCACAATAATGCATTTAGATATTACATGGGTAAAATCTGTAGACCATACACAAGGCCCAATTCCATGAGAGGATAAAATGGAGATACAATATAAGGAATCTTGATTAGTATAGAGATTATCTCATGTGAGAAAACTCTTATAATTGACTCTCATATAATAGGTAATGTATTAACAACCATGCCCTTTATTCTGATTCCATATAAAAAAACTATTAGCTTTTATCATGGTTCACATGCTCTTATTCATTCACATCACTAGTCTTATAATAATCTAGAAGCAAGGAAAAGCCACCGAATATTCAAATGCATGCATGATATATTTGTTGATAGAACAAATAAGAACAAAATGTGGTTATATTCATATTATTTCATGATTATTAATATTTTATAATCTATATATTTAGACTCAACCTTAGGTCACTATTAATATCAAATCCTTTCAATAGACTATTTTAGAAAGACCATAAATAGTTTAGGGAAGGAGTAAAAAATTTCATAAAAAATATACTTTTCCCACGAATCAATATTCATACATTTATTGTCATTCATACTCATAAAACAACCATGTAGGAAAGAATTTAGTGAATTAGACTCCATGGGTAACCTTTACATGGTAATGACATTGTCATGTCAATACTTAACCCTTCCAAATAAAGGAACTTTTCTATCTTAAGGATAATTTCAATTAATAATATTTTCACATGAACATGTTTTTATATAACCAATCTATTGAATGTTGTGTAATGGCTATCAATATACCTCTTTCCTCTTAAAATAACCTCATAATTCCAATATCTCAGTCCATGATTTACATCTTCATTATTACATATTTTGAAGCATTTTACCTCAACTATATATCATGACTCAATAATGTTTTCAAATATAATACCAAACATATTGTCTAATAAATACAACCACAATATTTGTGTGCATGTCTATTATATATAATTAATAGGGATTCATATCTTTCTTCTAGTTGGGGTTTTTATTTTCTAATGCAAGATAAATTATCCTAACCAATGGTCAAATCTATGTGACTGTAAACTAATGTGATATATAGTCTAAACACTATAAAAATAAAATGTTTTCACCTCCCTTTTGGTTTTCATAATAGAATTTTTTTACTAAATCACATCATATTTATCACACCATTATAACTATACATATGCATCCTTTTTAGTGAGATCAATATGACCATACCCTCCATCCCCACCATTTCCCATCATAAATAAAAACTAAACCGGGAATAAAATTGTAGGATTCTGCATTAAAATACCCATACTGAAATTTCTCATTAAAAGTCATGTATTTTCATGTTATGTACAAATATTTATGACATATAATAACAAATAAAATAAGAAAAAAATTTAAAAAACTATATGGGGCCTGTCATATGTCCCTAGATAATGTCATCCTATTCTTATTTGAAATTCTATTCTAATAATAAGATAAATAAGGCTTTATCTCTTACCCATTTCACATGAACACATGAAATTTAATGTTACATCCCTTCTATAGAATAATGTGTTCAATACATGATGTCATAATAACTTTTTTGCATGAACCCTTCATGGGTATCTTCTATTTCATAAACATGTCTCCTTCAATAAATATTAAAATATTCAAATATTATTCATGACTCTCAATAATGATTGATTTTGACTCCAAGGGTTAATTTTGTTAGGGGTGGATATTGGTTCATTCATTTCCTTCCCTACCGACTAGTGGAATTTTATAATAATATGGAGATGTTTCGTTAATTCATGTACACCCCCAATAATATCAAAGTGGAACCCTTCATTGAAATAATGGAAATACTCTTCTCATACTTATTTAATCTTTCCCACTACATCATAAATCACCAAAATTTTACACCCCAATAATGTAAAATATATTAATATTTAAATATTTCTTTTTTCATTGAAATCATTAATTAAATACTGAATTTTCTTTAATAGAACCACAATATACTATTGAAATATTAATATTAAATATATTTTTATATTCTAGTGGAGGGACTAGAGAGTCTGAATAAGAATAATTAAATTATTATGAAGAAATATTTAATAATTTATAAAATAAAATAATTTATCATTGAATAGAGAATATTTATTATAAAATCATTTGAAAGTTAAATAGGGATGTTCTTTTAAATAATTGTTTTTATGATTGAAATGTGTTTTTATCATAATAAATTTAATTCAAAAAAAATTCAATTATTTAAAGTAATTTAATCTACAAATTTTCAAATTAAATATTTTCTAATTCATTAAATTGATTTTTCAATCCATAAAATAATAAACTATTTTTCAGAAAAAAAAATGGTGTTTTCTAAAAACATTTTTTCATTTCAGAAAAATAATTTAAAATAAATTCATAAAATTTATATATATTGAAAATTGAGAAATGGTTTTCATATTATAAATTATACATTTCTCATTAGAATAAGTCCAATTTCAAATTTTTACATTTTGAATAATAATCATGATAAATATTAATTTGTAAGTAAAGGTTAAATGGCTCAATGAGAGGATAAACTAAATGGATAAGGGTTATTAAGCTTAAATTATTAAAAACTATAATTTATCATTTTTATTTAGATGAAAAAATATATTATATTCTAATTTTTGATACATAGGTTCATCTTTCCCACAAATATTACATGAATATATATTAATGTTTTATGTTTTTGAAAGAGCTCCAATCCCCTCACGTATAAAAGAGAACCTTCAATATTTTATAATAAAAACATGAGTAGTTTAAATCATCCATGATATGAGAAACTAGACTTACAACATCCTAATTCCAAACATTTATGTTAGGGTCTTCCTAAATGACCCACCCAATTATATTTATGGTTTTTAAATAGGAGGATTCTTAAAGTATATGCTTATTTTCATTCAGATCATTTTTATGTTTTCTTTATTTATTAATTTCATGAAGATATAATATAAAAATATTAAATTTATGGCGTAATATTATATAATATACATTTAGTTTTATAATTTAAATGGTATACAGATTTTATATTTTTTCCCATTCATTGGGAAATTATAATGAAGCTCTTTTGTAAGTGTTTACTATTACCTCCATGATGTGATATGGTTCTTTTTTTATTTCCTCATTAATATGACACTAATAAGGATAGATGTTGGTAATTTATATGATATAAATGATATAATTACAATTATCGAAATTTGAATTATTGTTTTCTTTTCTTTTTCTCTATCAATCCAAAAGTGGAAAGCACATTTATGTGCATATGAGGAATACTAACTCCATGATGTAATGTAACTTATTTTTCATAATATGTTTATATGAATAGATAATAATTTTTACATAATGAATAAACATGATAGATAATACATGATTTAATTAATGGAGTCAATCATACCATTTCTAATGTTTGAGGTCCAGATCAATGGAAATAGAACATGAATGGAAAATAGAGATGTTTTCACACAAATATTGATTTTTATGAATAAAAATAAAAATGATATTTGAGACTTCTAATTGATTTTTAAATTTAAATAAATTTAATATATATTATTGGAATATATATTTTATAAATAAAACTTCTTATTCTAGAGTTTCAAATTTGTATGAGGCAAGATGTGTCTTGATGTTAGGGTTTATATTATAATCTCATTTATTTTTGGTGTTCATAATGTTAAATTTCTGTTGAGGAAAATTTTATGTCCTTTATAATTTAAATTCCTTCTATTTTTTTATTATCCAGTAATTTCACGATTATTTATTTATTAATGTTCTTTTCCACTCTTTGGTACTTAAATAGATTGACAAAATGTATTCATAATGAACATACTTCTCATTCTTTAATGAAATATTTCATCATTTTTCCAAGTTCATTAAAATGTCTTATAGAATGCTATTTATTTAATGAAATTATTGTTGAAATTAATTTTCATCAATATCATCAGTTAAAATAATTGTATTAATGTTACTTTTTATAATTTTTTTTGAAGTGGACAATTTTTTTGTAAAATGTGTGAATAGAATAAGTATTTTAAAATTTTTGAGATAAACAAATTTTATCACCATCATGACTCTTCCTCTCATTGAATATTTCATTATTTTTTCCATGGTAATTTATAAAAAATATAAATTTTTCATTTTATTATATAAATTTTTAGTTTTCAATTATACTATATGAAATTTCTATTTTCTGTATTTTTCAATAATTATTCAAATACTATTGTAATGGAATTTTTCATATATGTAAAAACACATTCTGGAATGTTATGCTTCGCTGGTGATATGAAATTATTGTACAATACAAATTAATTATTTGGATGGATTATGATAATTATGGTTTAAGGATGATTCTATGAAACCCAATCTATTCTTTTGGGATAATTAATTAGTGATATAATCTATATGAATTTTTTTATTCATGGGAAATTATTTGATGAAATAATATAATGAGTATAAAATTCATTTCTATTACATGGGTTAGGATATGATTAATGACGAATGATTTTATGATTCAATGGAACTTATATTAATGTTTTTCATTGTGTGATGAGTTGAATTGTAGTTATATATCCCTAAAATACATTGGGTAAATATTAATATATCATGGGATATTATTGAAATGAAGAGAGAGTGATCCCAATTAATTTTGGGTACTAACCATTATCTTAGTATTGGGAGTGAACCACAAATAAATAAATGATATATTGGGGTGTGATCCCCACCCACCATGATTATACTCATAATTATCCCTTAATATGAAAATAACATTCAATTAATATGTGTACTGACAAGACCTATGTACTATGATTATTTAATATTCTCATGCCTTGTGTTTGATAAGTTATAAAGGAAAACTCTTATAGCATAAGTATATTGTTATGAAAACTCCTTAATCCCTAAATCATGATTAATGACATTGGAATATTGAGTATGTCATTCCTACGTTATAACAATCTTACCATTCATTTATCATTTCTATATTCTCATTAATAATAAATGATTGATTCTTTGATGATTACCATTACTGATATTATTATTCCACACATTTTTATTAGTATTTTTACTATTATTTTAAGAATAGTATTAATTATGGAAGTTTTTACAATGTTTAATATGTAATAAGAACAATTTGTGATATGTTTAAGATATTTCCTAAAATAAGATGATAAATTATCTATACTCGAAAAAAATAAAAAAATTATAGTTGTCAGGAATATATTATTACTATATATATAATATATTTATTTATAATTATTTAATGTATATTTTTATTTTTCATGGGTTTCCTGGTTTTTTATCAATGAAGATTATTATTATTTTCTTGAATATTGTTAGAGACAATTAGTGAAAGCACATATATAATATCTATGTGTAGTATAATAAATTTATGTTTTGGTAATGTAATTATTATTGGGTCTCTTTGAATTCAAATCCTGATCTAGAATCTTAAATGTGGATACCGTTGTTGAAAAAATTCACCAAGCAATCAAAATTAGGAAAATGGATTGTTGGATGTCAATTATATCTACACTCAGTTTCCAATGAGTGAGATAATGGAATCACCCTTGGAAATAAACTAATGGGGGATATTCACTAGTTAATTTAAATCCTATTTATGTACTAAAAAAATTAACGATAAAATATAATCTATGACTACTTATGATAATCTGTAGTGATACGATATGATCTAAAAGATCAATGGATTTAATTAATGTTTCATATTTTTTTATACCATAAGAATTATTTTCATAATAATATCATTTTAGAATCTATTTATTGATGTTTTTGAATCATAGTATTTTTTTTACAATAATAAAATATATAACCAAGAAATGTTTTGTGAATAATGAATGTGATGGATAATGAAACAAAAATATAGTTGTTAATCTAAATGAAATTTGAGTTGGGATGTGGAATCTTATAACTTTTATCACCCAAATATCTCAATTTATGAATGTTAATATGAATCATGTAGAAATTATGAATTTCAAAATGAATGAAAAAATCACAATTGTGTATTTGAAATGAAAATTTCTATCATCCATCAAAAATGATATTCTATGTTATCCAATGACAGTAAAATTAGACTGTTATTTTTATTTTGTATAATTTAGATGGTTATCATGATAAATAGTGGAATATTTTTAAAAACGTGATGAAAAAGTGTTAAATCAAGTTCATGACATGAGGAGATCTTATGTATGAACTTTTCTTCTAGTATTTTTTTCATTACAATTAAATGAAAATTGAATGGGAATTTCATAGTCTAAAGTGGAAGGATAAAGATTCTATTCATAGCTATGAGAAAACTTTTACGAGAATTTTGTTTTTGGTTAGTTTTATCATTTATAATAAAATAAAATTTTTATAGGATATTTGGTGGATTTAGATCATATATTTGAAATTATTTTTTTATAAGAGACTTTGATATCAAAGAATAAATCTTCTGATGTGATCTCATGATAGAAATGAAATTTATAGACACCCATTATTTATTTATTTTTGGTATAGAATAGAAATATAAAATTTTGAGAATTTTTTTAATAAATGTGAACTAATGAAAATTAATCTTTATTAATGCCATATGTGTGGAGGGAATCATTTTTGAAATTTCATTATGGGGTATGCTAAATTTTTTAAATGTGCAATAGAACGCCACTGGGTAATATAATTTTGTTGTCGCGTTAAGAGTCCAGTCAAGGAAAATAATGGATTGAAATCATTTTTGAATCTTCCACCCACACTATAATATAATAATTAAAAATTATGTGGAAATTATAAATATTTGTGACCGAACTTAAAGGTTAATTATGACAATTGGAATCCACAACCTCTTAAAAAATATACTAAGGGAAATAATGTTTTATCATAGAAGCCAATGTGGTTCTATATAATAATGTGTTAAAAGGAATACATACAATCCAATCTAGAAATATTATTGTTTAACATTATTATAGTTTTATCCACTCTATTATATATAATGTATTTCAATATATCTCATCACCATATCATTGATTATAAATTGATTTAGTAGAAATAATTCTTAATATTGTGATGATTATATATCACATTTATAGATCTATAATGATAAATTTTTGTGGGGTTGTTCTTTCTAAAAATATTTTGAATCTCTCACTACATGAACATGATATTATTTTGGGAGTGGATTTTTATTATATAAAAATAATCTATATCAATTTATCTGGAATTAATTTCTAAATTGGTATTCTAATTAAATATTTTATCACCTTTCAATATGAGGATGAATATGGAATTAAAATAGTAATTATATCTCATGTATGGATCATTTTATATATTTATGAATGTGTATATTCTCAAATGAATAGATAAAAAAAACATTTATGAACATAATATTTTTTCAATATTCACTACTGGAAAGGGTAGCTTTCCCAACACTTGTATACCAATGGTTCAAGGAACCGTTGGTATATGTTGTCTTTCCCAATAGTTTCTATAAACCATTGGGAAAGTCCTTGAAGAACTGACTTTTCCCAATGGTTTCATAAAACCTTTGGGAAAAGTGGAGAAAAACATAGTGTTCCCAATGGTTTTATGAAACCGTTGGGAAAGATTGGGTTTTTCCGATGGTTTTTAAGAACCATTGGGAAAAAACCCCAAATACCCAAATGCAGGAAGAGGCCTCCCTATGATTCCAGAAGCCCTCGGCTCGTCTCCAGACGTGATTCCTTGGAAGAAGCACTTCCCAATCCCCACATCTTCCATCAGATCAGTAGCTATCAGGTTGGAATCCTTCTATATTTTATCTAGGATATAGTTCCACCTCTTATAAATCATATCCTTCTATTCTCAATGATTTCGTTATTCCCAATTTTTAGGGTTTTTGTAAACTTTTATGATTGTTCCACGAATTGTGTACTCAAATCCCTATATCGGTGTATGTACAATTAATGTTTTCATTACACATTTACATTTATAAGGGCATGGTGTCTCATTATTGTGTTCTAATTTTGACGATTCATAGTTTTTTTAATCTAGTTCAAATATTATAGGTTCATGTATAGGAACTAATACGAAATTATTTGTAATATTTATTGATAGTATTTCATGACAATCACTCTTTCATTAAGATCATCCCAAACATGAAGATCTTGTTCATCTTAATTTTTGTACACTATGTGTATTACATAACAAGTATGTATCATGTTTTATCAAAATCTATATATATATAAAATGACACACTGTTCACTTATCCTTTTCACAATAGAACATATGGAGTATCTTCTAGAACTTTGAAAAATAGTATATGGTCCCTAATTAGTACTTCTTCCTTCTTCATGAAACTAATTCACAGAATGTAAAATTCGAAATATTAGTGAATATTAGTTTTTCTAATATAACCATTAATCATTCTGCCTTCGACATCATACATGTGTTATTCAATCACCTTTTTAAAACACAATGACAATTTTCACTAATTTGGGGTTCCTCAAAATGCTTGGGAAAATCAGAAAAATGCTTGTATTGAATCGTGTTTCTCATATGGTTTCATGGATACAAGTTTATCTCAAAAATCATGACTGCATGGTTCAAATATCATGAGTACCATGATATTATTATTCTTCAAAGAAATGATGTTTTTTTCTTCAACTATGTGTTTTTGTATTCACTTATGATTTGGCTGAAAGGGGAGATTTGTGGTCATTAATCATGGTTGTGGGTGGTCATTTATGAAGTAAGATAGTATGAATTCATTTTAATTGATATATCCAATATTATTATTGATTTATGTTTAATTTGATTATCTTTAATAAGTGATGTTATTTAATAAGTTGTTATTAATGGTTGTAATAATGAAGATATGGTATAAGGGTTCATATGGTGTGTATAAGGGTTCACATGGTGTGTATAACAATTGACATGGTATTAGTGAACTCAAGTAATTAATTTAAGTCTTCATTCTTACTAGCATGTAAGAAATTGAATGATGTAAACCCATCCTCACATGATTTCATACCTTAGATAGTGTCCAATATATGGAATACAAGCTTTTGAAATCATCAGTTAACCAGGATCATATATTCCATTTCCCCCAAGAGGACTGTACTAATATAACTTTAGGGTCAACTAAATATGGTTCTCAATGTACGTTTTATATTATGTGTCCTTCTTGGACAATACTCACTTTTATAAGGGTGTGGTTCTTTTCACTACATCGACTAGAAACTTCTTCCTTTATTATTTACATAAATGTATTTTCTTATAACGATCAATCCTATTGAATTGTTTATGAAAAAATGACTTATATTAATTCTTTTTACATAATGGAATGAATTTGGAAGTATGAAACCGATCAGATCTCAAGCGATTTTAAAAACAATTTGGAGAGATTTATAGATTTTGCATTTAACAATGCTTTAGATAGTGGTTGCATACACTGCCCATGTTCCAATTGTATTGGTAGACCTTGGTTAAGCCATGAGGAAGTCAGCTACTACATAACCAAAAATGGTTTTCAAGCAAACCACTTTGTGTGGTATCACAATGGGGAGAAAATGAAATCTCAAATTGGTGATGATCGAAATGAAAATAATGGAATAGAGAATTTTTTAGATGATCGGTTTCTATTTATTCGTTATCATGTAAAAGAAAGGATTTCGACTCAAGAAGACTTTGATATCAACACATTTGATCCATCTAGTGAAAATGATGATATTGATAGGGTGAAAGAATTGAATGATGCTGCCACGACTCCAGTATATCGAAAATGCGATAAAATGAAAATGCTGGAATTTTTAATCCGATTGTTTAATGGGAAAACTATGTATAGGATTTATAATACAACAATCGATTGTATTATTACCCTCTTAAAGGATTTACTTCCAGGTGATTCAAATATTCCCTCAAACCACCATATGGAATGTAAGTTAGTTGAGGAACTTGGATTTTCAAGAAACAAAATTCCTACTTGCCTAAAAGATTGCAGTTTATTCTAGGAGGAAACCACCGAAAGAAATGATTGTATTAAATGTGGCACATCCCGCTGGAAGTCAAAATCTGATGGAACTCCATCCCGCATTCCAAAGAAAGTAATGTGGCACTTTCCATTGATCCCTAGACTCCGGAATCTTTTTATATCGGATGACATATCAATAAAAATTAGATAGCATGATACCGAGAGAAAGAATACTAATGATGAGTTGGTTCATCCAGCATATGGATTTGCATGGCAGAGATTTGATGTTTGACATCCTAATTTTGCAGTTAACGTGCGTAATGTGAGGCTGGGTCTTTTATACAACAGTTTTAATCCGTTTGGGCAGATTCTTACTTCACACAGCACATGGCCAATTTTTATAGACCTTTATAATCTTCCCCCATGGTTGTGTATGAAAAAACCTTTCACTTTCATGAGTATACTCATATCTGGTCCTTCTGATCCCAGCATTGATATTGATTTCTACATGAAAACTTTAATAAAATAGTTGATACTTCTTTGGGATGTGGGTTTGAGGACATACGATGCATGTTCGAAAGACATATTTCAGATGTGTTTTGTGCTTATGTGGATGATCAATGATTTTTCGGCTTATGAAATGATGTCTGGATGGAGCATGAAGGGAAAACAGTCATGTCTAGTTTGTATGAAGAATACACAATCCAGAAGACTGAATCATCACTGTAGTTTCTGTTTTATGGGACATCAATGATTCTTGCCAAAGGATCATCCATATAGAATGAATCATTGAAGATTTGATAATACCATAGTGACCGATGATCCACCTCAGCATATTTCTGGAATTGAAATGCTTAATGAATCGTATGATTTCAGTTTTTCATTCGGGAAGGGACAAATGAAATCTGGAAAGAGAAAGAATGTTTCCACTGAAACCTGTTACAATTGGAGGAAGAAGAGTATCTTTTTTGATTTTCCTTATTGGTCAACCAATTTGTTACATCATTGCTTAGACATAATGCATATTGAAAAGAATATATGCAAAATGTTGTTTTTGGTTCTTCTAAATTTCAAGGGGAAGACAAAAGATAATTTACGATCTCGGAGTGACTTGGTGGATTGGGGCATCAGAAAAGAATTACATCCTGTGCGTATTAGTGAAAATAAATGGCAACTTCCATGTGCTTCTTATGTGATGAGACCTACGAAAAAGAAAATTTATTGACGTATTGGAGACTATTAGAGTTCCAGATGTCTATTCAAGAAACATATCTAAACGGGTCAACAGAAAAGAGTTGACTCTAAAATCATTGAAGAATCATGATTATCACGTTCTACTGCATGAGTTTCTTCCAATAGAAATCCGTCATCTTTTGTCCAATAAAGAAAGGGTGGATGTTATTCGGTTGTGCCATTTTTTAGAGATCTTTGTGATAAGAAGTTGTCCAAGTATTTCTTCAAAAAATGTTGACAGATGCCCCATTAATTTTGTGTGAGTTGGAGAAAATATTTCCTCCATCATTTTTCACATGCATGCTGCATCTGACTACCAATATTCCCACTGAAATACTTCTCGGAGGACCTGTTTCTTTTCATTGGATATATCCAACTAAAGAAATATGTTCACATTAATGTCTTATGTATGAAATAGAAATCATCTCGAAGGTTCTATCGTGAACGGTTACATGGCTCAAGAATGTATGGATTCCTGCCCGATGTATTTTTATTATCTTACTACAAGATTGAACAGACCAATGAGAAATAAAGAAAAACAGTATGAGAAAATTGAACCTAGTTATCCATCACTTCTTCAAACCGGAAGAATTTATGAATCATATACATTGAAGACATTAAGCCATGAAGATCGAGAGATGGCACATCACATAGTTTTGTTCAACTGTGATTTGTTCGATGACTATATCAGGTAACTAAATTGATTATGTATATCTTACATATATATATGTTAAACTATTCATATTTTTTATCTATAGGGAACATAACACAAAGATAAATAGGAATCACCGTTCATTATCTTTGAGAAGGAGAGAGACTTTGCATTGAAAAGAGTTTTCTGCTTGGTTAAAATTGAAGGAATAAAAAAATTAATGTTTAAAATAATTTTATCAATATTTAATTAAGTTTAATAGTCATTTATATTACAGGTATTGAGTTTTTCTGTTGACTCTGTCTCTGAGAAAATAAGAGCATTGGCTTTTGGTCCTAATGCCGTGGTTCGTGGCTGTAAATAAAATGTTATCAATGGATACAAAATTATTGTTACTAAACGAGAAATAAACATTCAAACACAACATTATGGTGTTATGGCTACTACCACAACAGATTGTTATGCCAGTGCATCAGATAGTAGACCACAATTTTAAAATGTGGGTTATTATGGAGTTGTTTAGAAAATAATAATATTGGATTATTACTCTCATGGACGAGTCATAATGATGAAATTACATTGGTTTGATTCGATGACGAGACATGGCACATTTATTGATGATTGTGGATTTCGATTAATTAATATGACTCTCAATCTTGCTACCGAAGAACCATATGTGTTGGCATCAATGGCTAAACAAGTTTTTTATGTCAAAGACCAACTTCGACCAGAATTTTGTGTCATAGTTTATGTAATTCCAAGACATATTTTTGATGATGGTGATGATGGAATTGACACTGTCTCTAGTACCATTGGAACTAATCCTTTTATTTCTTTTGATGACTCAAATAGCTCAATTGTCATAGTTGATTGTGAACCTGATGTTATGGTTGAAAATATATATAATCATTCATCCATGTTCTCAATTCTTTTGGTTTACCTAGAGTTGGTTTGTTAAGGTTGGTAATATTAAAATTGATTTAGTATTGATCACAAATATGTTTTAGCTGACTTGACCGTTATGTGAATTTTCAATGTTTATTGGTTGTAGTTTTATTTGAATTTCATTTTCTATTTTGGAATTGAACTATATTCAAACATAGTGAAACAATATTTCTAACTTGGTGAACATTACAACTTGATTGATTTATAAAATCTATTCAAGCTCTACTAAAACAATTGATAGCTGACTTGACCATTATGCGAATTTTCAATGTTTATTGGTTGTAGTTTTATTTGAATTGCATTTTCTAATTTGGAATTGAACTGTATTCAAACATAGTAATACAATATTTCCAACATGGTGAACATTACAACTTGTATGATTTATTAAATACATTCGAGCTCTTCTAAAACAATTGATAGCTAAATTACCAATGAATCCCTACATTCCATCATATATTTAGTTTTTTGGCGTACAAATTAGTTTATTTTTCTAATTAATTACATATTTGTTTTCAAAAGCAGGAAATGAAGCCAATTAAAGAGATACGAAGGAAAAAAATGACGGAGAACAATCGTCGAATGATGGAGTTGGGAATTCCATCATTAGTTCTTGTAGTGAGTACTTTATTTCAAATTGATATATTTAAAGAATATATAATGTCATGTGATTAAATTTTTTGTAAAAATTTTTGTAGGATCCACCTATACATCAAAATTTATTCGATGAGAAGCATAGTAATGGTCCTAGTACTCAGGCTGGTGGTACGAGGAGGGTTCATACCAGAGGTGGACGAGCAGCTGCGCGTACTCGACTAGACCCAACCCCTCCCACTGACATGTCATCTTTCCCACATTTTGATCCTAGTGTGTCGTTAGGGACACATGAGATATTTTGGCCTCCCAAGTTTTTGCTACCTTCTGCATCTTCTGGCCCATCATTTTCACATCCCATGATGATTCCCACTCCCCAATCAGCATCCGGTCAGACAACATTCCCATCTTCTTTTCCTTCTACTTCTGTCTCTCTGAGCTTCTATATTCCATCATCTTCGACTCGTGTTCCACCACAGGGTGTTTCATCAGTTTCTGTGAATCCAGCGGCGCTCAGTGATCAGACCGGCACAGGTATATTTATAGAACCCTGGAAAATTTTTATAGCAATATTTATCTTCATTGTTACATGTTTTGATAAAATATTTTTTTTCTTTCAAGACAGATACATCTACCGACATGAGGCATGGGCGGGGGCGTACACGCATGCGTTTGGTGTGGAACTTCCGCACACACGTTATGGTGGATTATAATGAAGACAACTAAATGGTTGAGAAAATAGGGAAAAAATGTCAGAGTTTTTTGGCGACTCTTGCCAAATACTCTGACATCATTCCCGTTATCCCGCTATCATGGAGACATTTTCCACATGAGGTCAAGGATAGAGCTTGGGCAGAGATATGGGTAAAAAAATTTGTTCTATTTAATGTCATGAATTATTTTTGTATTTATATGAATTAATATTTTGACTTCAAATTTGACTTAATTTTCCCGATGGTGAGGGTGCACGATCGGAACGTCTAAATGATTTAGGCGAGATTTGGAGAGCCTACAAGCATGAGTTGTATATTGGATGAGTTGATAGAGTTGGCACTGAGTTAGAGGTGGTACCAGTGGTGCATGATTGTCCTATAGAGTAGTATCTTCAGATGATTACTCATTGGACGAGTACCTAGTTTAAGGTATTAATAACATTTTAGGTATTTATAGAATAACTTTCATGTTTTTCATTAATAATATATGTTGCATTTTCGAATTTTATTTAGGAATCATCTGGAAAAAATGTAATGAACATTGATGCAAAAAAATACCTCCACACACTGGGATGCACTATGATGCCTGATCATGAGAGGAAGTAGGTATGACAATTGTTTATGAGAGGAAACAGGTATGAAAATTGTTTATAAGGTTTTTTTACGAGTCAACCCCGCCTCAATCCGAGGCGCGGTGTGGACGGCACCACTCAAAGTGTCTGCCTTTTGTTTCAAAAGGATGTAATTTTAATGGAAAAACATCAACTGGCATACGGAAAAGAGACCAAATGCATTCGGATTGTGTCGATACATTATCTCAACGATCCATGGGTCTTATGTGACATGTACGAGTCAACCCCACCTCAATCCGGGGCGCGGTGTGGCCGACACCACTCAAAGTGTCGTCCTTTTGTTTCAAAAGGACGTTATTTTAATTGAAAAACATTAATTGGCATAGAGAAAACTGACAAAACACATTCAGATTGTGTCGATACTTTAGAAAAACGACCCATGGGTCATATGTGACGTGTATGAGTCAAACTCGCCTTAATCTGAGGCACTGTGTGGCTGGAATCACTCTAAGTGGCTCTCTTTTGCTTAAAATGGACAACATTTTAAGTACATACGGAAAACCGACCAAACGAATTCAGTTTCTGTTGAAACTTTAGGAGAAATATTCATGGGTCATATGTGACGTGTAAGAATCAACCCCGCCTCAATCTGAGACGCGGTGTGGCCGGCACCACTCAAAGTGTCTGTCTTCTGTTTCAAAAGGACATCATTTTAATTGAAAAACATAAACTGGCATACAGAAAACCAAAAAAACGCATTCATATTATGTTGATACATTATCAAAATGATCCATCAGTCATATGTGACATTTACGAGTCAACCCCACCTCAAATATGAGGCGCGGTGTGGCCGCCACAACTCAAAGTGTCTGCCTTTTGTTTCAAAAGGACATCATTTTAATTGAAAAACATCAATTGGCATACAGAAAACCGACCAAACGCATACAGATTGTGTCGATACTTTAGCACAGCAATCCATGGGTCAAATGTGACATGTACGAGTCAACCCCATCTTAATTGGAGGCATGGTGTGGGAAAAATCACTCTAAGTGGCTCTCTTTTGTTTAAAATGGACAACATTTTAAGTACATACATAAACCCAATCGAACACATTTGGTTTCCATTGAAATATTAGGAGAACGATCCATGGGTCATATGTGACGTGTACGAGTCAACCCTGCCTCAATCCGAGGTGCGGTATGGCCGGCACCACTCAAAGTGTCAGCCTTTTGTTTCAAAAGGATGTCATTTTAATTGAAAAACATCAACTGGAATATAGAAAAAGTGACCAAACGCATTCATATTGGGGAGATACGTTAGCAAAACGATCCTTGGGTTATATGTGACATGTAAGAGTCAACCCTACCTCAATCTGAGGCGCAGTATGGCCGCCACCACTCAAAGTGTCTGTCTATTGTTTCAAAAGGACGTCACTTTAAGTGAAAAACATCAACTGGAATATCGAAATCCGACCAAATGCATTCAGATTGTGTCGATACTTTATAACAACGATCCATGGGTCATATGTGACGTGTAAGAGTCAACCCCACCTTAATCGGAGGCACGGTGTGTCCAGAATCACTCTACATTGCTCTCTTTTGTTTAAAATGGACAACATTTTACGTACATATAGAAAACCGACCAAACGCATTTGGTTTCCATTGAAACACTAGGAGAATGATCCATGGGTCATATGTGATGTGTAAAAGTCAACCCCGCCTCATTCCGAGGTGCAGTGTGGTTGGACCACTCAAAGTGTCTACCTTTTGTTTCAAAAGGACGTCATTTTAATTGAAAAACATAAACTGGCATTCGAAAAACTGACCAAACACATTCAGATTGTGTCGATACTTTAAAAAAACAATCCATGGGTCATATGTGACATGTACAAGTCAACCCCGCCTCAATCCGAGGCGCGGTGTGGCCGCCACCACTCAAAGTGTCTGCCTTTTGTTTCAAAAGGACATCATTTTAATTGAAAAACATAAATTGGCATACAGAAAACCGACCTAGCGCATTCAGATTGTGCAATACTTTAGAATAATGATCTATGGGTCATATGTGATGTGTACGAGTCAACCCCGCCTTAATCTGAGGCACGGTGTGGCCGGAATCACTCTATGTGGCTCTTTTTTTCTTAAAATTGACAACATTTAAAGTACATACGGAAAACAGACCAAACGCATTTGGTTTCCATTGAAACTTTAGGAGAATGATTCATGCATCATATGTGACGTGTAGGAATCAACCCCACCTCAATCTAAGATGCGGTGTGGCCGGCACCACTCAAAGGGTCTGTCTTCTGTTTCAAAAGGACGTCATTTTAATTGGAAAACAAAAATTGGCATACGGAAAACTGAACAAACGTATTCTGATTGTGTTGATACATTAGCACAACGATCCATGGGTCATATGTGACATGTACGAGTAAAACCTGCCTCAATCATAGGCGTGATGTGGCCGCCACCACTCAATGTGTCTGCCTTTTGTTTCAAAAGGACGTCATTTTAATTGAAAAACATCATCTCAAAATGGAAAACTGAACAAATGCCTTCAGATTGTGTCGATATTATAGAACAACGATCCATGGGTCATATGTTATGTGTAAGAGTCAACCCCACCTTAATATGAGTCACGATGTGGCCGGAACCACTCTAAGTGGCTCTCTTTTTCTTAAAATGGACAACATTTTATGTACATACGGATAACCGACCAAACGCATTCGTTTTCTGTTAAAACATTAGGAGAACGATTCATGGTTCATATGTGACGTGCAAGAATCAACCCCGCCTCAATCCGAGGCGGGGTGTGGCAGGCACCACTCAAAATGTTTGCCTTTTCTTTCAAAAGGACATCGTTTTAATTGAAAAACATCAACTGGCATACATAAAACCAACCTAACGCATTCAGATTGTGTCGATAATTTAGAACAACATTCCATGGGTTATATGTGACGTGTACGAGTAAACCCCGCTTCAATCTGAGGCATAGTGTGGCCGCCACCGCTCAATGTGTCTGCCTTTTGTTTCAAAAGGACGTCATTTTAATTGAAAAACATCAAATGGCATATGGAAAACCGAGCAATTGCATTCGGATTGTGTCGATACATTAGCACAACGATCCAGGGGTCATATGTGACGTGTACGAGTCAACCCCACCTTAATTTGAGGCACAGTGTGGCCGAAATCACTCTAAGTGGCTATCTTTTCATTAAAATGGAAAACATTTTAAGTACATACGGAAAATCGACCAAACTCTTTTAGTTTCGGTTGAAACTTTAGGAGAACTATTCATGGGTCATATGTGACGTGTAAGAATCAACCTCGCCTCAATCTGAGAAGCAGAGTGGCCGACACCCCTCAAAGTTTCTATCTTCTGTTTTAAAAGGTCGTCATTTTAATTGAAAAACATAAACTGGCATACAGAAAACCAAAAAAACGCATTCGGATTGTGTTGATACATTAGCACAATGATCCATGGGTCATATGTTATGTGTACAAGTCAACCCCACCTCAATACAAGGCACGGTGTGGCCTCCACCACTCATAGTGTCTGCCTATTGTTTCAAAAGGACGTCATTTTAATTGAAAAACATCATCTCGAATACAGAAAACTGACCATACGGATTTGGATTGTGTCGATACTTTAGAAAAATGATACATGGGTCAAATGTGACGTGTACGAGTCAACCCTGTCTTAATCCGAGGCATGGTGGGGTCGGAATCACTCTATGTGTCTCTTTTTTGCTTAAAATGGACAACATTTTAAAAACATACGGAAAACTGACCAAACGCATTCAGTTTCCATTGAAACATTAGGAGAATGATTCATGGGTCATATTTGACGATTAAGAATCAACCCCGCCTCAAATATGAGATGTGGTGTGGCCGACACCACTCAAAGTCTCTGTCTTCTATTTCAAAAGGACGTTATTTTAATTGAAAAACATAAAATGGCATACGAAAAACCAAACAAATGCATTCGTATTGTGTTGATACATTAGCACAATGATAAATGGGTCATATGTGACGTTTACGAGTCAACCCCGCCTCAATCCGAGGCGCGGTGTGGCCGCCACCACTCAAAGTGTCTCCCTTTTGTTTCAAAAGGACGTCATTTTAATTGAATAACATCATCTGGAATACGTAAAACCGACCAAACGCATTCGTATAGTGTTGATAATTTAGAAAAACGATCCATGGGTCATATGTGACGTGTACGAGTCAACCCCACCTTAATATGAGGCACGGTGTGGCCAGAATCACTCCAAGTGGCTCTCATTTGCTTAAAATGGACAACATTTTATGTACATACAGAAAGCCGACCAAACGCATTCGGTTTCCATTGAAACATTAGAAGAACGATTCATGGGTCATATGTGACGTGTAAGAGTCAACCCCGCCTCAATCTAAGATGCGGTGTGGCCGACCCCACTCAAAGTGTCTGTCTTCTATTTTAAAAGGACGTCATTTTAATTGAAAAAGATAAACTGGCATATGGAAGACTAAACAAACGCATTTGGATTGTGTCGATACATTAGCACAACAATCCATGGGTCATATGTGATGTGTACGAGTCAACCCCGCCTCAATCCGAGGCACGGTGTGGCTGCCACCAATAAAAGTGTCTGCCTTTTGTTTTAAAAGGGTGTCATTTTAATTGAAAAACATCAACTAGCATACCGAAAACTGACAAACACATTCGGATTGTGTCGATAATTTAGCACAACGATCCATGGGTCATATGTGACATGTACGAGTCAACCTCGCCTCAATCCAAGGCGCATTGTGGCCGCCATCACTCAAAGTGTCTATATTTTGTTTCAAAAGGACAACATTTTAAGCGAAAAATATCAACTGGCATACGGAAAAGTGACCAAATGCATTCGGATTGTGTCGATACTTTAGAAAAACAATCCATGGGTTAAATGGGACGTGTACGAGTCAACCCTGTCTTAATCGGAGGCACGGTGTGGCCAGAATCACTATTAGTGGATCTCTTTTGTTTAAAATGGACAACATTTTATGTACATACTGAAAACTGACCAAACACATTCGGATAGTGTCGATACTTTAGAAAAACAATCCATGGGTCATATGTGATGTGTACAAGTCAACCCCTCCTCAATCCGAGGTGCGGTGTGGCCGACACCACTCAAAGTGTTTTCCTTTTTTTTCAAAAGGACGTCATTTTAATTGAAAAACATCAACTAGCATACAGAAAAGCGACCAAATGCATTCAGATTGTTTCGATACTTTAGAAAAATGATACATGGGTCATATGTGACGTGTACGAGTCAACCCCACCTCATTCCGAGGCATGGTGTGGCCGCCACCTCTCAAAGTGTCTGTCTTTTGTTTCAAAAGGATGTCATTTTAAGTGAAAAACATCAACTGGCATACGGAAAACCGACCAAACACATTTGGATTGTGTCAATAATTTAGCACAACTAACCATGGGTCATATGTGACGTGTACGAGTCAACCTCGCCTCAATCGGAGGCACGGTGTGTCCAGAATCATTCTATGTGGCTCTCTTTTGTTTAGAATGGACAACATTTTAAGTACTTGCGGAAAACTGACCAAACACATTGAGTTTACGTTGAAACTTTATGAGAATGATTCATGGGTAATATGTTATGTGTAAGAATCAACCTCGCCTCAATCTGAGATGCGGTGTGGCCAGAACCACTCAAAGTGTCTTCCTGACGTCATTTTAATTGAAAAACATTTACTAACATACGGAAAACTGACCAAATGCATTCGGTTTCCGTTGAAACTTTAGGAGAACGATCCATGGGTCATATGTGATGTGTACGAGTCAACCCCGCCTCAATCTGAGGTGTAGTATGGCCGGTATCACTCCATGTGTATGTATTTTTTTTTAAATGGACATCATTTCATTTAAAAATATATGGAATACAAAAAACTAATCAAATTATGAATTGACTTCCAGATTCCACATATAATTGTCATCTAATTTTTAAATTGAATTCTAAATGAATTATGTGTGTTTATAATTACGTTATGAATTCTAATTTAATTAGGGATGTGTATAGTTCCAGCATTATATGTTAAATGTGTATGAATTTTTTCACTATATGTATGTGTTAGTTGGTTATTGCAGATAAAATAATTTTATATGTATGTTAGTTTATTGTAGGTATAATAAGTGGACAAAAAATGAGGGGGAACCCACAAAATGAGACCCGGTGGGAAAATTGGAGAGCTGCTGGTAAAATTGTCGAGCTTCTGTGCAATTTTCCCAGTAAGGGCTATGCCAACGGTTTTAAACCGTTGTCATAGAATTCTGTGTTTTATTTTACAAACATTTCCACGAACCGTTGGTAAAACAATTTGACATTATGATTTTACCAACGGTTTGGAAAAACCATTGGGAAAATCTTTCCCAATGGTTTTCCCAAACTTTTGGGATAGAGTAATTTTTCTCCACCCTATTCTAACGGTTCACTGTAAACTATTGGGAAAATCTTTCCCAACGTCTTACTTTCCTACGGTTTGCAGAACCGTTGGTATGACATATACCAACGGTTCTGAAGCCTTTCCGAATAGTTCTAAACGATTGGGAAATCCTCTATTTTCAGTAGTGATTATATTGATGTATTTCCTAATGAAATTAATTTTTTTTTTCCAAAAATATTATGATTTTTTCTCAATATAACTAATCCATTGTACTAATACATTGTTCCATAAAAATTTCAATGATTCCATTTAAAATAACCCTATATTAATTACATGAATTGAATAAGTAACTCCAGGATAATATTGTTAATAGTCTCATAATACCTAGTTAATCACCCGAGGTTGCTTAATTATTTAGTTAACAAAGAATTATAGATCAGTTATTCCTTTCATTTATTGTTGATAACATAACAAGATCACTATCACAAAAAGTAACATCCAACCATTTATAATGGATTGTGTGGTCAACTATATGGAATTAACCATAGTTTCATTGTTATTAATCATTCATGATATAATGAATTGTGTGCAAAAAATGTGATAATATCAATATAGTATTTTTTGAGTATGATCATTATGAATATATAATGATTCCATCTGAACATAATAATTCTACTTTAATCCTAATGGATTTAAAATTGTATCCTTAGAGATTACCTAGATCAATATATATTTGTGTTTATAGATGAAATTATTATATATTTCATGATAAATAATGGGAATGATGATAATATGAGGAATGTGTTGATTACCTAAAATATGGGTTTTTTTCAAATACTGAAAGTGGGATGTTTTTGTAGTTAAAGATTCATTCAAGGTTCATACAATCAGATGTTATGGAATATTATTAGATCCTTTAAAGATGGATTTAATTGAAGTTTGTAATATAATAATCGATAGATTTCAAGGATTTTTTGGATTGTAGTGATGATTTTTTAGAAATTTCTATATGATATATGTCAATATGACAATGATTATATTAATGTATGCCATATTAATTTTGATATTTGAATGTGAGAAACCTTTAATAGAGGTAAGATGAGTTTGGGTCACTGTAGTTGTTCTCACATTACTCTGTAGTGTAGAATGGTTTGTGATCTATAGTTATTAATAAAATAAGAGACTTTGATGAATCCACATTAAAAATGACATAGTGATTTCCTAGGACTCATTATAATTTATAATTATTATAAAAAATATAAATCTTGTAAATTTGATTTGGTATCAATATGTTTCACATCAAAAATATAGTGGAATTGTCTTTATGAGAAAATTGGTAGATATATAAAAATAATAAAACGTTGAAGTATGTAGTAACACCAGAAGAGTTTTATACGATCAAATGGAGAAGGTCTGATATGATTAAATTTTATAAATTGGAAATAAATTACTATCATATGAAGGTGTATATGGGGGTAGATTCTTTGATTTTGAAAGGAGATGCTAGTTTTTCAATAATGGAGATTGAAAGAGATCCTTGACATATGAATTTTTAGATAATAGTTAATGAAATTTTCATGAATGGGGACATATAATATCTTTATTAGATGAATATTGAACCATACATCCCTAAAAGGATTAAGGTGGATCAAAATTAAGATGTAAAACTATTGTAAAAGGTTTAGAATATTCTTATGATCAACCATGTCTCTCAAGGGATTATAAGGATATAAAACCGAGTATGTTTTTTTCATTAAAAATATTGATGAATGATCATTTAGATGAATATAAAATCCCACCACTCTCAATTAAACCACGACGTATGAAGATATACAGAGGTAAATAAAATATTAATTATGATAGGACAACATCAAAATGTATATTAAGGATTAGGTACATCAATAAATTGAATCTAATCAAATTAACATGGACCAAAAATATCCTAATAATTTTTTTTAATTATTATACAATTGAAAATAGAAATGGTAAAACAAAATCATTAATTTAATTATCAGACTCCCCAAAACATGTTCTAGAATTCAATTATTTTGGTTGAAGTAGAAAAATTTAAGAAGGTGGAAACATTTAATCTCAATATGATAATATTTATCTCTTGCCCAAATTTATAGGATATAAATTATGTAAATTTTTTAGATTATTTGACTAATGAATTTTATTTCATTTGATTTAGATTTGAGTTTTACGAAATTGATATAGATATGTTTTCAATAATATTTGAATTTGAATTTGACTTTCAGTACATCATATAATCCACACATTGATATTTTTTTGTAATTAATATTACACCCATATAAGTTATGATGAAATCATGTTCAATGGAATTTAAATATGGGGTTTTTAACACCATTCCCTTGTAATGTTTTCATAAAATAATATTTTTCACTAAATAATTCATATGATTTCTTATCAAACCATTTATGTATAGAATTTTAGAACACTATTCTATTGGTATAATTTTGGATAAAAAAATCTATTACACCCTAATCAAGACTAATAAATAGAATATATATATATATATGAATTGGACAAAACATAATATATTCTCAGAGTTGATAAAAAGTTTATGATGAAAATCAGCTATGTGATTTATAATTTGACTTTAATGATAAGGTATACCTAAGAATATCAAATCTGAAAAAGAACAAATTAATTAAAAAATAATATTAAATTTAATCCCTAGATATATTTATCCCTTCAAAATTCATAATTATATTGGGATGGTTTCTAATCATATGGAAGTTCTGACGAATCTCATTGAAATACATGATGTATTTCATGTCTCTCTCTTGAATATTTACATTCCTAACCCATTAAATATACTTAACTAAGAATTCAGATTATAGATTTATGATCAATTTTATTAGTAAAATAGATGAACATTCAAATTCAATGATTGAAAGTGATTTAGATTATGACCACTCACCAAGTCAATGTTTTGTGGAAAAAGAAAAATATTTGAGGATGCTATGTGGTAACATGAGGATGTGATGCTATAATAGTATCCATAGTTATATTTATCAGAGTAAAGAAACTTCTAGAGAAAACTATTATAATAGTGTTCAATGAAACACACTGATATTATATAATATAAATCATTTTATATAATTTTGATAAATTATAATAATTCTTTACACAAAAAAATGCCTTTTAAAAAACTACAATATACTATATAAATAATATTATTAAATAATATAGTTATCACATAGCCAAAGTATTTTGATTCTATGAATTAGAAGATATATTTTTTTGTAAGAAATTATGTTTTCAATAGGTATAAAATAAAATAAAATATAATAAATTTGTTAGAATAGAAAATAAAATTATTTTATAGTAAAGAACTGGTTATAATTATAAAAACATATTTTTATAAACCTATTATTTTCTATCTTAAAAAATAAATTTATTCAGTATTAATTTTTTATATTATCTATTTTTTAATAAAAATTTATTAAATATTTTAACATTAATCTAATGGTTTTTACATGTTAATGAAGAAGAATAAATTATGTTTTATAATTAAAACACAAGTTTCTAAATACACAATTCATTGAATTTGACTCACATATTTTAAAGATAATTTATGTCACAAATAAAAATTGATTCAAATAATGTGGGTTCCATGTTTTGAATAATAATATATATTTTTATTGTGATAAATTTTATTATTGGTCATTATAAATAGTAATTGTGGAAAAAACTAATTACTATAGAAAATAATAATATGGTTAATGAGTGGTTAAGGTGACTATATATGGGTTAAAATTATATAAAAATTCCTACATTAAATTTATATATTTTATTTTTCATCGATCTTATATTATACTCATGTTTAGGTATCTTTGGTTCCACATTCCCATGAACAATACATGATTATTTTTTAATGATATTAATTTTTACATGAGTTCTACTCACTACACATATTAATGGGAATACCATCTCTTCACATCCACAAAAAATCCATCCTTTAATAGAAACCATGATCTATAAAAATCATAGTTTATTTAATTTTCTTATGTAAAGATTACAAAATTTTAAAGCTAAAAAACATAATAGTTTAAAAAATAAGGATCCCATGGTTTTGTATCCTATAAAAAAACACCATACATAACTTATACAAAATAAAACATAAAAAATATCCAAAATCATATTTTTTTTATCATTTTAAATCTCTTAGTATCCTTAATAAATGTAGTCACAGGAGGATAAATCATAACTAAAAGGGTAAGATAACGTCCCAATATAAGGATAAATAAGGAAATAATTAAATATAATTTATGTGAGTAAGAACATAATCATCATAACATAGACATTTTATCATCTTCATAAACGTTACTATAAGCATTTTATTGAGGAATAAAATATGGGAATTCCTGAAAATTAATTATTAGGTCTTAGTGTTTGAGTACAACCCATTATTTTGAACAAACCAAGCATCATGCTAAAAAATGAATAATTATAATATAATAATTATAAACATATATATAATCATTTTAACACATATTGAACATTATATCATGTGATAGAACCCACTAATTAATGCATTGGATAACTATATAATTATGGATGCTCCTGTCAAAACATTACACATACATAATCACACATTGAATGTATAAAAATAATAGTCATCAAATAACCTATGAAACATAATTTTTTTTATAAATAATTTATAAATAATAAATTCTTGTATTGAATTTTGTGTTCACAAAATAATTACGGAGATCAAATATTTTTTTAAAAAATAATTCTTATGTAAAGGATTAATAATTCTGGGGGAGTAAATGTTTGTTTTAGAAATAAGGTTTCTTTTGGAAACTATAACTAATTTTCATAATATATGATTCAAAACATGTATATGCTAAAAGAATAAATTGAATAATGATGAAATTGTATTTAAGGAACAATGATGGAATAACGACATTGAAATTATTTGGATGGATGGATAACCAAATCAATGAATGTTGCGTCTAAAAATGCACTTTCCTTTTGTAAGAATGATTTCGTCACATTTAAATATTATCATGGATAGTAAAATTTGATTAAATAATTAATTTATATAGAAAAAATTCTTAATGTATTATATTTATTAAAATTTTATTATGTTTTCAGACTATTTTGAAATGTTACAGTGCTCAATTATATCATTCCAGTACTGTTCATCTTATCAGTTTTCATGATCAGTTCACTTGTATAGGTTTTTACATGTTAGTGTAAAATGACAATAATTATCATAAATATAAATTAAATGTTATAAATATTTTTCCAGAAGTTTCATTTTGACAATATATTTTTTATATGGGGTGAGGTTGATTCATCAGAATAAATGTTAGCAAACATGATTTAATTTATTTTGTTTATTTTTACAACCATTATAAAAATCTCTCATTTTATTTAATATCATGACTATCTATTTGTTATATAACACTATATAACTCATAATATATATAATAAGATATTATTTAGAAAATAATAATGTTTTTATTTCTATCCATTTAGGAAAAAATGGAAATATAAAACTCCTCGTCCACCAAGTAAGTGAAACAACACATCAAAAATGATGCTTTAATTTTTAGAATATTAGGAGAGGATATGTTGGTTTATTATCAGTATTAAATTTACACAATAACATTCTTGTATATATATATATGATATTATAGTTACTTTTATTCTTTGTATATGTTAGGTGAGGATATAAGAAGAAGAAAAGGAAATTAAAAAATAACAATATAGGATTTTACCACATCAATTAGATCACCTTGAGAACTGCCTTTTAGAACATAGGGTTAGTTTTTTATTGAGGAAAAAAATTTATGCACGTGTTAAACTGGATTTGGAAGAGATTAATGTATAATTTTTACATTATTAAAGGCTTATAAGGTGAAAGGATAAGTGATTATGAGGTTTTTTATTTATAATGGGAGAGGGGTATTTTTGTAATATATTCATTAGTATATAATTTTTCATCATGTCCATAAGTAGTGTTGACCACCATGAAAAAATATATTAAAGAGAGAATGATAATTTCATATTATGGTGCTTACATAATCAATGCATCACTAATGACTTGAAAATTCATCTATTGGTCTTATAATTGTAAATACCATAAATCATCGTATTTCACTATTTACAATAAAATCCATCTATTTTAGAACAATCCCAAAAAATTCTCATCAATTTTTTTTTATTGTGTAATATTAAAAAATAGACTCCATTATATTAATATAATTTTCTAAACATGTAAAAAAATTTATTTAATTACAACATTTTTACAAAAATACAAATTTTAATATTCTAACAACTTGTATGAAAAATTGAAAATTTAATAAAGGTATCATACAATTATATTATATGTTAAACGCATGAAAATATTAATTTTTTTATATTTTTATAACAATATTTTTTCAATTAAATAATTTTATTAAATTTTAAATAAATATTTACATCCCAAAAACATATCAACACATAATTTATAATTCTTAAACAATTTATAAACTTATACCTTGACATAAATATTTCATATTTTTATTTGTAAGATATATGAATTTTATTTATACTCTCATAGGTGTGGTTACTATTCTATTATATGGAATATGATTCATAATGGTCTTGGTACTATTCCAATGATAATGTTATTATTCCTTCTATATAGCTGTCATAATTTTCTTAAACATCATTTATTTCATTCATCATTTTATAAAATGATTTATTATTGGTATATTAATGATTTTATGTGTTTTATATAATAATTATAAGATGTTAAATTCTATTGATAAAATATTGGGTTGTTTTATTATTCACCCATTTTTAAATTCATCCACCAAAATTTCTGTTTAGATACAATAGAGAAAACAATTTAGGGTAATTATCCTTCATTTTATCCTCTGGTTCCCATGTCTCTTATTTATCCTTCTTATTCCCATACAAAATTTTGACAACGTTAGTTATCTTGAAATGTAGGACTTTCTCTCTTATGTTTTTTATCTTTAGTGTATGCTATTCATATGAGAGGTTTTTCTCCAATTGTAGTAGCTCCAGTTTTAGTACATGTGAGGGGTCTGGTGAATACATATTTTGGAGAGATACATGGAACACATCATGAACTAAAGCCATATTTGGAGGAAGTTCAAGATGATAGGGAAATACACCTATGCGATCAAGGATCAAAAAGGGTGAAATTTACATAGGTATATAACCCAATTTCATTCCAATATAAAAGACTATATTCCATTGTAATATATGAAGGATTAATTTATTGAAAATTTTCAACACCAGTTAATTTATTGGGTAGTCATTAAATATCTTTTTCTGACACTTAGAAGATTTTATTGGTTGACGGATGGCACGAGCCTTCTATGGCATAAATTCTACAAGATCATTTCCATGTATATTAAATTTTCTAATATCGTCCCAAGAGGTTGGATTTCAACATAAAATTACATGTAGAGATTAATATTGGGACGTCTGAATAAATGAGTGGAAGCTTTTATTATATTACAACTCAACCAATGAAATATTCTGATCCACCCACCATGGAATTCCATTGTGTTTGATCCTAGAATTTCCAAAGTAATATTAGTATGTCTTTCTTATTTAACAATATTTTGGTTGTGTTAGGCCACGATGAAATATGATTCATTACTCCAAAAATGAGGAAGACTTCAGATAAATTTAGATTTTAACATTGGATCGCGATTAGATACGACTAAAGGTGAAATCCCATCTTGCCTCAAAACATCTTTCACATATATCGTCCCTTGTTTTTCATCATATAAATCATCATAAATAGTAATAAAGTTATATTTCCTAGTGAGTTGATCCACCATAACCCATATCACATTGTTTACTTTAGATGTCTTCATGAGATAGGTGACAAAGTCTACAGTGAAAGTCTCCCATTTCTACATGGGTTTAGGAAATGATATCATTGAGCCTTTTTAATTTTCCTAGTCTACATTAAATAACTAAAATATCATAAATCATGATATATAATAAAAAATATTCTTCTTCATGTTGTACCTTTAGATGTTTCCTAAAAGATCATGGTACATCATTATACTTCTTGGATAGAGGGAGAGTCTCTTGCTTTGTGAATTATCCAATAGATCATTCATTATCTCAGTCGATGAAGGCACACATAACCTCATTCCAATTTGAATCACATTATCATCAATAATTTCGTAATCTTGATTATTTACTTCCTTTACAAAAATCACATAATTTTGAAACTCTAGATCATCTGTTTTTGCCCCCCTTACACTTCTAATAGATAGATATGATGTTTCTCAATCTGCACATTAGATAGAGTTACATGTTATTTTCTTCTATGATCATATGATACCTCGTTTGACATTATAAGATGATATTGACTTGAAAAATAATATAACATGGTGAGGTATTGCTATATATATTGAACCATGTTGATAACCTTTTGGGATAATATATACCCAATAGGCTCTTCTGATCGGGACATAATCCACAATTCTCTACATAAAGGTGACCTCCCTGGATTCTCATGGGAAAATAAAACCTGGTAGCTCTATATCCTTCACCATTTGTTTATACTCATAGATCATCTACATCCATGAGGTGTACTCAATTATTTTATCATTATTCACGAATACAAAACTGAATAAATTCAATTAAACATCATTTTATACCCCAAAACATTTTCCTCATGATGGTGATGTGAGTGAAGGTGCAACGAAAAATCTCATTATTAGATCCTTAATGATTTATTCACATATTTATAAACAAACATACATTACACATTTCATTGTTAACCTTGTTATCAGGATAGATAGTCTTGACAAATTTCTCAAAAAATGTCGTTAGCACTATGTGAGTGCGAAAAACTATGGATTTTCGTGACATTAGTGGGTCTGATCCATTACTAAATTGTTATTTTTTATGGTTTAACAAAACAGTCCTAGATTTTGATAACATGTCCCATTAATGTGACATGATACATCTAAAAGTAAGACTTACTAAAAACAGAATTCAATTTGGGATTCCTTAATATCACCTTCAAAATTCTTAGTTTTTCTCCATGTTACCCATTTCTAATTTATTAGATTATAATGTTGATGATAAACACTACCAAAAAAATGTAAATATAGTGTTTAAAGAAAACATTAGTCAAATCCATGAATATTTTATGGGGATTAGTATATATGAAGGGAATCACTAGAAAATAATAGTGGGCATACCTTGTGTAGAAGTAATTCTTCAAAAATGTATTCCTTCTTCACCTACATTTGATGGTATCCTAAACCAAGATCCACAATTGTGAAGTATTTATCTCGCCATTTTCCTAAAAATTGTCATAAATCTTTAGAAGTTCATTCTTGTTCATTATTGTGATCTTATTGAGTTCCCAATATTTGTTACATGTCCTCATTCATTCATACGTATTATTTTCAATGATCAATGGCTCACCAAATGGAGATACACAAGGGAATCATAACCCTTTCTATATTCTCTTGATGATTCATTTATAAGTCCACCAATTCGATCAAGGCCATCCTATAAGAGAATTTTTAGTTACTTCTATATCCCGATATGAGTTCTATTGATAAATATACCTAACTATCAAGGAGAATTTTAGGTAACTCTTTGTGAAATACATAATTATATTCCCTCATAATTAGAATTTCCTCTTAGTAGATATCATCCTTACACTCATCATTTTTAGGTAGGTATTCTTCTTCACAGTGAATAAAAACCCACACTATTCCTTAATTTCCTATGTGAATTACTAAATTATTATTCACTCTATTGTTTAATTTTTAAATATTAAAAAATTTTGAATATATTTTTTTTCAAAAACTAAACAGTGTAATCTAAAAATTCATTTCTTAAATCAATTAAGATAATGGGTGTATTAGTAAAACCAAATATGATCACTATAAATTGATAATGTATATAAATCGATAATAATATTTTATTAGGGGGTAATAATTCACTTGTGACCTTGAACTGATAGTTTCTAGATTACAGATGAATCTTAGGAAAATATTTATCACCATATAATTTATCCAATAAATAAATAATACATGGAATAGTATATAAATTCATTTTGATGATATTTTATGGATCATGAAAATCAATAACGAGTCAAATTTATCCATCTTTATTCATACAAAATTCTATTTTCACATGATAATAATGAACATTTCCAAATTAATCCCATATAAATATTCTCAAGGAGTTTCTTCTTTAAATCATGTAGCTCATTTGGGTCCATTATATAAGTTTTCTTCAATATTATTTGATGTATCATGAATGAGATCTATTTAAAAGTCAACATCATTATTCAATGGAGGACAAGGAAAATATTTTTTAAATTATTAAAAAAACACTTATCCAATAGGCATAACATCTATATGTATTTTCTCCCAAACCATTTGAGATGAATACCTCCCTTGAGTAGGAAACATGGCTAATGAAATAGATGTATTTTCATTGGGATGTTCAAATTTATAGATGAATAAAAGTACTATAATTGTTTTGTTTGGAATGTGAAATTTTATTCCAAATATTTTTTAATTGAAATTGTCCTTTTATAAATAAATAAAATCTATTACAAAAATCCCATCAAATTTATTAAGAGGAATAGTCAAAATATTTACAGGTACCACATTCTCAAAATTTTAAATTTGGGGAGATTCACGGACTTAATATCTAATAATTATAACATTTGAGTTTTTAATTCCATTTCAACAAATAATAGTTCAGTCGGTATTGTGATACCCTTTGAAAATTCATGATATATAAATGAATTTATTTATCTATAATAAAATATGGCATTATGTGTTTTAGTGTTGTTGGAAATTTTACGATTCACTGCTTGCTTTCCATATCCTATATAAAGAATAAAAATCACATCGTATTTATCTTTGAATATATAAATAAGAGGTTTTTGTCATCGATAATCATTATTACACCTTACTACTGTGAACATTTTATCTTAATATCCACACTTCTTAAAATTATAGAAATATAATCTAGGTGGTGTATTATGTTGATATTTCTCTCCATTTTTTTATTAGTAAAAATTATTCCTGGAACTTCATCTTTAAATTACTCAATGGCCGTCTTTTATATACTAGAGTCATTTACCAGTCCCCTTAATAAAATTTTCCCTACACTTTTTTCCAAACTAAAACTGTAAAGAAAAAGACATTTTATTCTATCTAGATTTTTTATTATAGTTTCATTTTACATTGACAATTAATTCTTTATAAAATCCATTACATTGATGGGTGAAACAAATATATATTTTCACCATGATAGTAAATCAAATCATTTAATATTAGCTACTAGATTCTATTTTGGATAAAAACATTTTAAGACAAGGTTTTAATCCACTAACGAGTTGATTGATTGTATTGTAAATATCATTATTAATAATATAATTATACCATACAAATCATGTAAAATATTCCTCTTATGAACCACTGGATTTATCATCCAACATTTTAAGATCAAATAATCACTTCTCCATATTAATATGAAAATAAAAGGAATGAAATTATTGAAAATGGTTAAAAACTCATCGCACTCCAGGGAGACAGTTGCTGAAAATTGCCTCGTATTCTGGATTAATTTCATCTTTGATCAGATTCACCTTCCAAACAATACACGTATAAGATGAAATTTTCATGTTCCAAGGACTAGATAATGGAAAATATATTTTCAAAGGTACTAATCCATTTAAAACCAATTAGTGGGTAATAGATCCCACTAGAAGAAGTTGGATGTTATCTCATGAAATACTTAATAGTATTTTTTCGTCATTTTCACATTTTGATGATCAGTATGGTTTATAGATTTGCAATGTTCTGAAAGCATAAAAATTTATTTTTCATTACAACTCATAGAACATTTGGTTATAAAGGTGACAATAATTTTATTCTATATTACATTAATTGAAATGATGGATCATTTTGGTACTATTCAATGACTGAATCATAAAAACCAATAATGAAAAAATCATATTGGGAAATCATATAATCTAAAAAATCAATTATAGGATATATATAAGTAGTCAAAAATTACTTCAAATATAAAAAAAATTCATCATTTTAGGACATATATAGTAGGTATCTATTAATATCATTCATACGGTTTCCTTCACAAAATGGGTATTAGAATATTCATAACCCATGATAGTGTCAGACAGGAAGCATGGTAAGGGACAATTCACAATCGCACCATAATGTTGTACTTATTGTGTTTCAATTTTCACAAATAATTTTTGAGATTGTTAGACTCCTTTTGTTTCAATTCTTATAAATCATATTTTAAAAAATTATTAATCATGTTCTAAATTATCAAAAGATCATGATTCAGAATCCCAAAAATCACGTTTGAATCTTGAAAATGGTGTTTATTTATGATCTATTACGTTTAATTATGATTATGTTCAATCTTAATCCTTTATTTGAATAATTCTTAAGAAAAATTATTGATTTGTTATTGTGTATGTGAAAATGTAAACCTGCTACCGCTTCTAGGTTCTCAAAATATTTTCCACATTGTAGCCTTGTGACCAGTTCATTATTTTAGCATATGATGAGACATCATTTCCTTTCCACATTTTCTAAGACACCGTAATAGGATACCATTAAGAATATTGAAAAAGGACTATACACTATAACCCGAGACACTATTTACCATACATTGTACTATTTCTATTAATTCTATATTTTTCAATGGACCATAGATTGCAACTGTGCTACCAGTTCAAGATATCAATGTAACTATGGCACCATGATTGTATAATTGTAATTATCTCATCTTAAATATATCACCGAACCTGTGACACCACTCCATACATAACCATTTTTTCTATCTATTCTATTAATTTTAATTTTAATTTCTTACGGTAATATTTGATTTATTTAATTAAACTAATATAATTAATGATCTATTGTAGTCCTATAATCAGACTGTATGAAGTACAAGGTGTGGAGATAGTTTATATTATCAGCTCCAACACATGTACCTAAAATAAAAAATAAAATTGCCGCACTGGAGTAAATATAAGGAGTAGTGGACTGTATGAAATAAAAGTGGTACATATATTCAAGAAGGAACAAAAAAAGTAGAATATACAATTCTTGTTATGTGTAATCAAATAAGAACCTATAGTGAACTATCTTGAAAGCATCCTTTAAGAAACTCGACAGAGAAGAGGATAATATCACAACATTATAAATACACACTTGACTTGTGACACTATATTTTCAAAAGAGGACTACAAAATTGCATATACTTCATTCAATGAGTCTAATGCTGCATTTCATGACACATAAGCCTTCTAAAATCTATCTATTACATTTTTCTTCATTTTTAACTGATTAATTACATTTATAGAAGTGCATGTATATGTATTAAAAAACAGTATATTTTACACTGAACTAGAGGATATAAGATATCCTAACTAAAATATTATTCTACACCTTTTTTCACTCATATAAAAATGTAGATGCGGTCATGGGTGACCTGGCCATTAGTTTTCCCACATAGAACTGTGGAAGAGGTCATGTAACCTAGATAACTTCATGAACTATTGGTAACCCTGATCCCAGATGTGGATCAAGGAGTTTTATATTTTTCATGGTGGAAGGTGATCAATAAGTGAAGTGGATACAGTCTCATCTTGAGACTGAACCACTTTTTGTATCTGTTATGTCATTCAATTTAGTATTTGGTTGTTTAAAATCATATTTCATAAAACAAAATTTTAAATTGATAGTTATTCATGTAATATAGTTATAACTATTTTTTTCATATTAGAGTAGTTTCAGATGTTATATAAATATCTCATATTGTTATAACTTAGAAATAATCAATCTTTCGGGGAACTAATCGAACAACAAAAGTATAATAATTTCACTATGTTTGTTAAATAGACTATTTTATTTTTAATTGGGGGAATCATTTACATAAACATATTAACAGAAATGTTTATAATAATTAAAGCCACCCTATCCTTTTTGTCTTACTCTGACCAACATTTAGTATTCCTAGTTTTTTCAAGTTACTAATTTTGAAATAATAAATCTTTTTTAAACATCCCTTTCAACTACTACTGTAGTTGTGTTTAAAATACCTTTACAATTCACATAGTTATAAATTTCTAGTTAGTTAACAGTATATTTATTTATTAAGGATAATATATTTGATGGGGTTTCTACTAATATACCTCTATTCATTAATAGAACAAATTATGAACAATGGATACTTAAAATGAAAATTCACCTAGAATGTATGGGTTTTAAGATTTGGTCTTCAATTATAGATAACTATAAGATACCTTAAACATATAGGAATACATGGGATAACTCAATTTAGGATTCTTATAACAATAATTTATAGTCAAATAATTCCCTATACTAGTCTTTAAGAGATCTAGAGTTTAACAGAATTTCTGCATGTAATCCATCCCATGAGATTTGGGATAATTTATCTATTTCACATAATGGAACAACTAGTGTAAAGGAAATGAGACCTAACACATATTTAATTAAATATGATGTCATTAAAATGAAGAATTATGAACCTATTCATGGCATATATGATAGTTTTATGTAAATTTTGAATACTACGGTTTCTTTGGGAATAGATCCTACAACCATAGAGAAAATCATGATAATAATCAGATGCTTACCAGATATATAGATATGAACTTCGATATCAATTATAAAATATTATGAAATCAGTAGGTTTCTAGTAAAGGATCTGATTGGAAATCTGATGGTGTGTGAGGAAAAATTAAAAGTGAACAAGGAAGAGGAAGATAAAGTAAAAGCCAGTGGCATTCAAAACCACTACCTATAAAAATAAAGAAAATGAAAGGATAAAACCTCATTATGATTGTACAAGTAATAAAGATTCTTCATCTAATAGTAATGAGGGAATAAATCAATTAGCAAGAATATTTATGAAGTTTTATAGAAGAATAAAATTCTTTAGGATGACTAACTACAATGGTAAATAGGATAACAAGGGAGACTAGAAAAAGGATTGGAAGAAAGGTGATACATCATGTGAAAAAATTTGTTATGAATGTAAGATAAAAGGAAATGTAGAGAATGATTTTCCCTAGATAAAATATCATAAGATATATGAGAAAAAATATAGAATGTATAAAATTTCCATGATAGAAACATGGAGTGCTTCTAAGGAATGCTCAAGTGACTCAGAGACTTAACATGATGTTAAGTCTGACAAAGCCAATATCTAAATTATGGAAAACACATATGAGATAACCCTTGAGTATCCTTCAAAAAATCATTACTATTATAGAGATAAAATTGAATAGGAAAATATGAAAAAAATGAAATGTTTGAATACAACCAAATGTTATTAGACACTTATAATTAACTAATAGATAAATACCAATATTTAACGAAACAACATTCCTTGACTACCACTGTTAATTTTGAGATTGCTAAAGAAAAAGTGAAAAATTATCAATTTTTTATGAAAACAAAGACCTCAAATTATCAAATGAAAAATTGAAAAACGACATAGAAAAATTTACCAGTCTGAGGAATAGTCATTCAAAAATTATTGATAAACAAGTAGATCCAAGATATAATCCTTGTATTGTATATCAACCTTGAAAAAGTAACTTTGCTGAAAAATTTGGAAAAACTATTTTTGTGGAAAAAACTAAGAAAATTGTTCAAGTTCCAGTACTAGAATTGTATTACTACTTCGAGTATCACAATATAGAATAATTTTTACTTCTCATATTTTTTACAATTTGGTTATAGGTTACCAACAATGAAATTATGGCTTCATCAAGCATTTATTACTAATGTTTCTCGACCCAAAAAAATTCATGGTGCCAAAATATTATCTTTTTTGACTTGTATGTAGGCAATCTTCTTGAAAAGATTATGCATTATCTTATGGTACATGGACATTGGATATTCAAGATAGATGAAATGAGATTAATCATGCATCAGGAACATAAAATAATATTGAGGGTGGGTATGTCGCCATTGGTGACAATGCAAAAAAAATCCTCATCTAAATTAGTAACTCTAACTAAATTTTAAATTATAAATTACTCTATGTTTATTTATTAAAAAATAATTTACATAGTATTTAACAGTTATTAGATGATGATTTTCATCTTAAATTTGAATACAGTGCTTGAAATGTTTGTAATTCTATGAATGAAATAGTTTTTTATTCTTTTAGAAATGAAACTTCATAAAATATTAACATCGATTCATTATAGTCTCAAAATGATTCATGCTGAAGTGTATTTCACAATGTATTTTGGATTTTTAATTGAAGAATATTAAAATGAAATATACACTCCCTCTAATATATTATTAGAAATGGTATGGTCAAAGATATACCCAAAATAGAGTTTCCAAATTCCAACATCTGTAATCCTTTTCAAATGGGTAAACAACTCAAAATCACATTCAAACCAAATAAAAATGTTTCAACTACTCAACCACTTGAGTTGGTTCACATGGATTTTTATAGACCTTATAGAGTCTCATGTCTTAATTGGAAGAATTTTGCTTATGATCTTATATATTAATTTTATGGATATACTTGGAACTTCTTCTTATCTCACAAATGTGAAACTTTGTATCATTTTACCATGTGCGCTATGAATGGAGAAAATCATTGTGGTTATAAAATTACATCTTTAAGAAGTGAACAAAGACAAGTGTTTTATAACCAAGAGAATGTATCTTTTTTTCTCCAAATGGATATATTCATAACTTCTCTTCCCCTAGAACATCTCATCAAAATGGAATTGTATAAAATAAGAAATAGAACCTTAAAATAATTTGTTATATCCATTATTAGTGTGTCTTACCTACCTATATACTTTTCAGGTAGAATAAGTCAATATACCATGGTATATAATCAATATAGTCCTAATTAGACCAATCCGTTAGGGAACTCTCTATGATTGGTGGACTAATAGAAACCCCAAGGTTAACTACTTCAATGTTTTTGGTTGTAAAGTTTGTATTCTAAACACAAAGGATAATCTAGGAATGTTTTCCTCCAAGATTCACTATTGAATTTTCTTAGATTATTCAATTTATAGTAAAGCCCATATGGTCTTTAATTAATGAACTAAATGTGTGGAAGAATATGTACATGTAAAATTTTATGAATCAGATCTACATAAACCTAATACCTATCTAGAAAATCATGATGATGATATGTCAAATTTGGACATCATTCAAATTCTTATGACCTTCCTATGATGGAATCATTCAAAACATAAAGTTATACATATTTTCTAGATTCGATCCATAATCACCTCAAACTTGTTAATGAATATGAAATTACTAGTCCTTATTTTTATTGATATGTTATAACCCTTACAAATTATACTCTAGATAGTGTTTTTGGTGATTTATATAATGGAACACAGACTAGAGATTTTTTAAGAAATCAGGTTAAACATCGAGCTCCCTATTCACATATTGACACTAAAAGCATTAATGAGGAAATTAATGATGAATTTCACATGATATCTACGCAAGAATAATTAAATAAGTTGAAAAGAAATAAATATTGGAAAATTTGGGATAGACCTAAAGACATCTTTACCATAATAACTAAATGGTTGTTTACAAATAAAATAGATGAATCTGTACCCATAGTAAGAAATAATGATAGACTGGTTGCGCATGGTTGTAGTTAATAATATGGGATTTACTATGAGAAATTTTTTCAATAGTATCAATAATTTAAGCCATTGGAATACTTCTTGAGTTTTTAGCACATCAAAATTTCAAACTATAACAAATGTATGTCAATAGTGAATTCCTAAATGGGTGTATAATTAATTATGTTTTTGTTAAACAACATCTAGTTTTACAAACCCTCATTTTCAAAATAATTTTTAAAAAATTAACAAAAGAATTATATGGTTTAAAAAAACCTCAAAGAGTATGGTATGACAGACTAAGTAGTTTTCTTATTTCCAATGGTTTTACAAATGTTATAGATGATACCAAACTCATTATGAAAATAATTGTAAAATATGTTTTAGTTTTTCAAATCATTATTGATGATATAATTTTAGGATCTTTGAAAAATTGTTTATGTATTTATTTTTCAATGATGATGTATAGTGAACGTGAAATGAGTTTGATGTGTAAACTAAAAGTTTTTCATGGATTTTAAATATTTCAAAATAAGGAAGGAATTATTTTAAATCAAATTAAATATACTAAATATCATCTAAAATGTTTTGGTTTAGATAATAGTAAAAGTATTGATACTCCAATCAGTACTTTCTGTAAGTTGGATCAGGATGGGAATGGTAAATCTATTAATCAAAATATTTATAATGTAATGATTTGGAGTTTACTATACTTGAATATTAATAGACATGTAATTATGATTAGGGTTTGTATGTGGGGTCTTTCTCAATAAAATCATAAAGTTCCACAAAATATTATTGTTAAAACTATTTTCTAATACCACAAACATAAAACCAAAAAAATAATGTTTTATCCTAGAGGAAAATCAATTGACTTGGTTTAGATGAAAATTTGTATGGTTGTAAGTTATATAGAAAAAGAACCACTAGAACATGTGACTTTTTGGGCAAGTTACTAATTTCAAGGTGTCGTAAAAAAATATTGAATTATTTACTAGTTAACCTGAAAACATAGATTTTTGAGGTTGTTGTGATTAGATATTGTGGATGAAACAAACCATGACAGAAAATGGCTATCAATTCAAAAATTTACAAATATATTTTGACAACTCAAGTGTTGTTAACATATACAAATTTTAATGTTTCTCATTCTACAGAAAATCATATTGATGTAAGACATCACTTTTTTATTGGCCATTATCAAAAGGGTAATATTACTTTATAATTCATTTTCACAGAAAATCATTTTGCATACATTTTATCTAATACATTTAATTATGAAAGGATGAATTACATATAAATGAATTTGGAATTATGGTCCATGAGTGAAGAAATTACTATATAACTTTACAATCTCAATATTACAATCTCAGGATTAATGTCTCATAGATTTCTACCTTTATTCACTATCCTATTCATCATGGTTGCATCATTTAGTGTCACACAATAATTCTAACTCCGTGGATTTCTATACCGGTCTCAAAATATTATTTAGGATTTATTTAAATATATTTATTTTCATATAAAGTGATTTATTTATTTTTACCGTGTTTTTTGGTATTGACTGATTTGAATGCTCGAAATGATATATACCTATCAATGGACATTTCTAAGATCACCTCTCACAAAACTGAAACCCTCATTATCTCTCAAAATATTTTCCCTCATTCTCATATTTCATGAGCCCTTATTGAATGAAATGGATGATGGGTCCATCCTCATCGATCCCTAAAAATCATGTTACTCGGATGAGAAAGAAAAGGCATGAATTGTAATGACTGATAACCACTCAATCAATGAATTAAAGATCACAAATTTGTACCAGAATGATAAATAATTTCAAATAATCTCTAGACCAGTAACTCTCTTATTTGAAGAGTTATAATAGAATGAGGGTGGTTTGATATGTTTACCAAGGAGGAAAGACCCATATACCAAAGACTTATATTTGAGTTATTTAAATATTACTAGTTTTCTATCAATTAAAAGGATGATTTTGTGGTTAGAATCTAGGTAAACAGTCAAAGATGAATGTATTATTCAAGGTTATGGGTTTCCTACATAGGAATACCTCATGAAGGGTTTTTTGAGGACTACCAAAGAGGTCCTCTAACACCTAGTGATGTGTTTATCATGGAAGAGGCTATTAGAAGTTTTACTAGAAATAAGATGATGAAAATGGACATTTCTTCAAAGCTTGATGATGAGTCGTGGTTGTTTTTAAAGATTTATGAACACCATAATTGTCCACGAAAATGGTATTTATCCATTCTGAAGTAGTGATATGTTTTTTTAAAGGTGGTGGAAGGCCACAAATAATATTATTAAAATAAAAAGTTCAAGGAGACATCAAGCAAGCCAAACTCAAAAGCAAACAAAACAGAACGATATTTTCAAGAACCCCTTTTTGGGGGACCAATCTTCTTTCTGATTTTCTCTGTGATGATCTTCTCCTTGCTCTGCATCTCATGCCAGAGATCTATATTGACGCGCCCACGCCCACGCCCTCTACCTTGCCCTCCATTGTATTTGGATTCTATTTCTTCAGCTTGTTGTAGTAAGGTTTCTAAGTCCTCATCAGAGCTATCCTCTTGAGACATCTCTCTTATTTTCATTTCATCAATTCTTTTGTCATTCTTCTTTTGGATTCTTGTTCTATCCTTCTGCCATGCATCCTCTTTTACCTCTTCATTGACATCTTTTCTATGCTTTTACCACCTCACATGCGTAGCTGGAGTGTTTAGTCCCTGCACACTGAAGTAGTGATATGTATTTTTTATTAATACTACTAAAAAAAGGACAGAAAATCAACTTGTGAAAGTATATTCTATATAACATGTGTTATATTCTCAAAAACTATATCAAAATACCCATCCCTTTTAAATTCATGGATCATTTCTACTATTATTATAAATAATGTTATAGTTGTCTAGAATTAAGATGTTCATGAGGAATGTGATTTCTATATCACTAAGGACTTTTGTAGGAGAATGAATATTAGCTATAATTCATGGATGAAATTATGGGTTGAAGATAACGATAGGTTGAATGAGGATATTATTACAATTGAAAATCTCAAAAACCATAAAATATAGTTTATAATGGATTAATGGAAAATGAAATTGATGAATATCTATATTAGGAAACAGATGATTATGTTAGAGAAGGTTTTCTGAGAATATCTCATGAGATATCACTTATATCCAAATGTGATGTTGATTTAAGTGAAAGGTTTAGTGATGATTCTAAAGGTAGGGTTAATATTGAAGAAGGTCCTACTCTAGAAGAAGAACATGTGCTAGAAGAAGAACTTGTGGTTGGGGAATACCCTACTGATGTTGAATAGTTTGAAGAAAAAAATGAACCTAAAATAATTATATCTGGTAAAGATATAATGGAATAGGTCATTTAGCTAGCTAATAAAGACATGGGTGAACCTGACAGATCAATGAATTTAAGAATGTGTCACGAGATTTAATCTCTTAGTCCTAAACGAGATGAACCCATTGATGTAGAGAATCACCCAATCTTGGAATGTGTTTAACATCCAAATCCTATTGAAAAAATATCTATGGAAACCTGGTATATGTTTACCAGTTATTTTAACAAATAACTATCTCATAGAAAGGCATCTGAACCAATTTCAATTCTTATTCCTAAATCTAATAAAAATAATTTTATTTTTTTATTCAATGTGATTTGATATTTTTTAGAGAAATTTTTTTTATGGGCTTGGAAAGCTATTGAATTCACAACAAGCACCAATGAAAATCCTCAGGGAAAGGGATATTTTACTTCTATTAGTGAAAACTATTTTCAAGAATCAACTGAATAAGATTCATGAAATTAAGGTTGTTCGGATAGAGAACAGTCTTTTCAGTGGTGAAGTAAAATCTCAAAAAACAATGCTTGGATATATTTATATTATCTTTCCAAATACACTATCACATGTTAATCACCTTATTTAAGATGTTGATGAAAATATTTCATATAATGTTTTATATCTAATTCATCCAAACTTGATCATGATGTATGAAAAAGTCATTGACAACAACACCAAGATATCCAATGAGATGTGTGGGCTTGTTGTTGTACTCTATAATCTAACCGATGAAAGTCAAGGATGTTTACAGAAGGTTATAAATAAACTTATGTCTCTCACATTAGTTTTTATAGCTTCATTTGCCTCTGGAAATCCGTTTCAGCCTATGGATAGTGACTTGATAAGATCAGTTTTTATTGAAGATCTTCAGTTAGTGTTTAGTGGCGTTATTTAGGAATGTCTCTCTGTTTTCATCATGCACAATGACCTTGTAAATGATTTTGTGAGGGTAGATATAGAAATTTACAATAATGAAAAAAAAAATCTCTATGAAATTGAATTTCTACTCTAAGAGAATTTATTCAAAGATTTATCTAACAATCACTTCATGTAACATGTATAGAAATTGAAAATACCTCTAATCACTCAGTATATAAAGGATCAAGTGCATAAGATATTGAAATTCACACCCACAATGGAGATGTTTTTAGAAAAACATTATGACTTTGAGAAGGCCATGAAGTATAGTGGAGAGATCATCATATGTTTTATCAAGCTATTAAATCCTTATCTCCATGTTTAAAGTACTAATATTGTGGCTCCTGTAGTTGCCCCATTGAAGCATGGACTCTCTTGTGCTACATATCCTTTTTCCTCCACCTCTTTTTCACCTATGAAAATTTCTTTTGTTCAGGCTATGCACCAGATCATACAAGTCATTATTGAGAAATCTGTGCCATGATCATCCACCATACCTACCCTTAAACCTTCAATCATTGATGTCGTTCCACTTCTTTCCTTGCCTACCGCTTCTACCACTTCTACATATAAACCACTTTCTTCTCTATCTAATGTCTCTAATAACAAAAAATACAAGTAATATGAATATTTTGAGATGTGATTTTGGATTTTGATAAGGGATATAATGTAGTTTACTTTTGTGTTTTTCATTGAATTTATCCTTTAATTTAATAGAATGATTCCTACTATTTTTTCACATTTAACATTCATTTTCTCTTCTTGATAATCCCAAAAAGGTGAGAAATAATACAATGGAATTTTAAGAAGAGAACATATCTACACTGGTAATCTAATGGGGAATAATGATAAGGAGGAGACGTAAGGGATACTAATTACCCTTTATGACATTTATATATGATTTATTATCTTGATTTTATAGGTAATATGTTTATTTCACACACAAAAAGTATCTTGTAAATATCATGATTTTTAATAATAATAAAAATGATATTATTAGACTCATTGTGTTTTAATGCTCAAAAATCATGTTTGGAGATTATTAGACACCTTGTGTTTTAATTCCTAAAAATAATTTTGTACACTCCTATACCTCATGTTAGAAGATCTCTCAAGATCCTAATTCAGTATCTCAAAAATCATGTCTGAAACATGAAAACTAGGTTTAATTTTGTTCTATTGTGTTTTATTATGATTATGTTCAATCATAATCCATTATGTGAATGTTACATCTTTTGAAAGCCTACATATTTTTGTCTATGTCTATGAAACTATAGTCTTGCTACTAGTTCCCTATTTTCACAATTAATGTGACACCGTAAACATGATACTAGTTCTAGATTTTTGCAAAGGACATGACACTGTTTCTTTGTAACAATTTCCAAGACACTGTAACGAGGCCCCATTCCAAATTTTTAAGAAGGAATAAACACTATTACTTGAGACTCCATTTAAAAGACACTGATTTCTTTCTACCTATTCTAGAATTCACAGAGGACCACACACTATAAATTATGCTACCAGTTCTAGATCTCAAAGCTACTATGGCACCATGACTGTCTCAATAAAACTGTGACATTGGTCCATACATACCCATTTTTATATCTTTTTTAATTAAATTTAAATGTTATTTATAATAATTATATTTGATTTATTTAATTACACTGATATTATAAATGATCTATTGACGTCGAGTTAGTAGAAAATATGAGGTATGAGGTGTGGAGAATGTTCATATCGTCTGTTCTAACCCAAGCACCCGATGTTAAAAATAAAATCATGGAACTAGAAAAAATATATGAAGTAGTGGATTGAATGTATTAAAAGAGGAAAATCTATACATGCAATAAAACACCTAATGAATAATATAAAATTCCTACAGGATGTAAAAAAATAATATCCTATTGTGAACCATTATGAAATCATCCTTGATGAATCTTGAAGGTGAATATGAGCATCTCAGTTCAATAAAAAATAAAACACTTGACACTTGATTATTTTTTTCTAAAGAGGATAGGAACGTTGCATATGTTGCACTCAAATAGTCCAAAGATGCATTTCATGACACACATGGCCTTCTAAAATATATCTCATTAAATTTTTAACTATTGTGTATTGTTTCGTGGATTTTTGAGAAGTGTGTGTATCCATATTAAAACACACACTACTTCAACACAGAACTAGAGGATACATGACATAATAACTTAAATATCACTCAAAACCTTATCTCACTGATGTATAACTATGAATTAGGTCATGTGTTTCCTGGATACTGGTTTTCTTATGTAGAATAGTGGAAGTGGTTCTGTGGCTATGATGATTTCATGTAATGTTGTTAACCCTAATCCAGGGTGTGGATAAATGTTTTTTATACGTTTCTTGGTGGTTGGTTATCCCCACATCGAGTGGATTGGGTCTCATCTTAAGACTGAACCAATTGGTTTATTCATTGTGTCATTTAATTTAGCCATTCATTATTTTAAAGCATATTTTATAAAAATAAGTTTTACTTTGATAGTTACTCTTGAATAGTAGTTATAATGAATATCCCATAATAGAATAGTTTCAAATTTTGTATCAATATCTCATATTGTTATAAATGAAAATTATTTAAAATTTTAGAAACTATTGGAATAGTAAAACTATTAAAATATTACTACCTTAGTTAACTATCCTATTTTTTTAATTGTGGAAATGTTTTAAATAAACATATTAACAAACAAAATTATAGGATCTATGTTCCCCCACACTTGAGTTTGGTACTATGAAAAACACATAAGAACAACCAAGATATATTGGACAAATTATTTTAAATGTTATAACCCTTTAATGCATCTATTCCAAAACCACATCCACATGTAGTATGTAATATTCGATGTATTTAAATTGGGAAACCATGCTCCTTTTGTTACAATGACATTAGATGAACTACAATACATAGAACTATTCTAATGCTTCTATTTAATGCTTTCTCGCCATAGTTTCAATAATTTAAAAAACCTATCTCTAATTGAAACAATTGAAACCCAAAAAATAGATACTGTAATACTAAAAACTATTAAAGAAAACACTAATTAAATTTATATTCAATCTATGGAAGAAAAAATTTATTGGTTTTGTTGGAAACATGGATATAACAATATGGGTACATAAGTGATCTATTCTAGTTCATGTAACACCCTGATCTTTTCTGTAATATTTTTTTAAAATAATTATTATTTTTTATATTTTTTATTTCATATGACACATGAAATAGCTCTTTATATGTATATATATAAATATATTAAAACACTAATTCAAATTATTTGTTCATATGAAATACCAAATATACATTCTATACATGCAATACCAACATGGCTTGAACTACCCATAACACCATCTTGGCATATGTTCCATGCAACACCGTTTTGGAATACTATTTGGTATACATTATATGAAACATAGACTTGGTGTACAATGCATGTAACATTGTGTTTCTATGAAAAATATTATATATATATATAAATGGGATAATTATAGACTAATCATTATATATTGTTATAGTAATAGTTGGAAATTATCTTCAAATATTTCTTATAATCTATTAATATTAATAAAACATATTGGTAGTGAAAGATTTTATTTTCGGTAAAGAGATTTTATGTTAAAAATACATCTTAATTGAATAAAATAATTTCAATAATAAAATTACTTTTAAACACATTTAGAAAATTATTTTGATAAAATACACATCATTTTTGAATTCATAATTCTGAAATCATCCTAAGGTGAATTTTTGGAATTTTTTTATAAACATCATTTTATTGATTAATAGTGATAAATAAGACTACTAGCTAAAAACAACCTTTTTGTCTAATTCATTATTAATTATGAATGATATTTTAATTTTATTTAAAAGAAAAATTAGATCAATATTACATATACAAATATACATTAATTCATTATAATCAATTTCACTATGAAACTGATTATAAAATCTTTAGAAACTTTTTAACTTTTTCTTAATTTAAAACCACACTATTTTTTCTAGTCTGTGGGATTGGCAGTCATCTTAATTATACTGATTCTATTAATTTAATTCAAAAATAAAACATACACCATTGTATTCAGTATCATATTTAGTGTCTAATAAGACCAAGTTAGTTTCTGACCAATATGATTACTAAAAGTGATTAAAAGTAATCACATCTATTAAGGCCAAATTAAGCTTAAATAGGGACTAAAAATTAAAATTAATGGCCGAAATGAATTAGAAACATATCCAACTACCATTTCATGTCCAATATTCTAAAATATAGCTTCCACTTTTTTTAATGAATATATTTAGGTAAGAATATGTTCACACCAAACTTGTTTCTAAAACTACAAGTTAGTCATTTTCCTTCACTATAATACACTACGAACTCTACACAACCATCACACCTCAAAATATTATGACCCAACTTTTTATAAAATTAAAATTACATCATTATATTGATAAAAATACATAATAGTATTACACCATGAGGATCCATAGTTCTAGTGTCTTGGTAAATCTTGAATCATACATAAAATAGTATTTATTTTTCAAATTTGGTGAATTAAATGGGATCCAATGAAACTCATTCTTGGTTTTCAACGTTGTTGGCTCCCTAGATTGTTAGTTATGTAAAGGTGAATATTTGAGATCCACCTTTTCAATGATACCATAGATTTGATTAAATTATGAGTATTTTGTATTCCACATATTTAAATATAATCAATATTGAATTTTTTTTGTATAGAGTTATGGTGTCCACGTTGGAAAATAATGAAAACATTTGGTGGTATAGAATTCCATGATATTTTTGTGTGATTCTTGAAGTATGACAATAAATTATATTGTAAAATATTTTAGTTTTATTACAATTAATGCGTTATAAATTATATTCCTTTACAATTTTTGATTTTATTTGTGATCACTTTGATGTTTGAGGGATAGAACTCATATATCCATTTTCAAATTCATCTGGTTATCAAAATATATATATTTAAATGAATTAATTATAAAGATGAAAATATTTTTTTCCAACTATGATTGATGATGTTATGTTCATGGTTTAAAATATTATGAGTAAATTATTTTATACGTTTTGACTACCAAAGGTCATTGTTAATGATCATCGAACAATTAGTTTTAAATAAATATAATAATAAGTGAAAAATATGAATGGTTTTATTCATAATGTCTTTAAACCTTACCAACCTAAGAAAAATATAATTTTTTATCTTTAAAATAGATAAATTAAAAAAATTATAGAAAATTTTGTCGACTCCATATGGAAATATGTGTGTCTAAGATAAAATTATTCTCTTTAGACATATTGAAAAGTTTATACATCTTAAATAAAAATGTCGTATTAAATATTTCTATAGTATAGATCCTTCAATACACATATTTTTTTATATCAATGGGTTTGTTGGGAAATTAGGATAGATAAGTATAATATGTTGAATTAAGTAAATTAGGGAAAGTATTTCATATAGGTGTAAGAAAATATTAAGAGTTATTATTATGATTTTTTTGTATTTTTAAATATTAAATTTAATCTATAACTGATTAATTGACAATAAATATAGATATTAAGGTGGATATATAGTATATTTATAAAATTTAATAATGGTTTATTCCTAGTAATATTTACTCTAAATGTTATATAATATCCATCTCATTACATCTAGTTTTTAAAACAAATTGATCCATATAAGGAAAACCTATTCACAATTAATGTTAATTGATTACATTTTTTAGAGGATTTTCTGAAGCCATTAAGAATTATGTTGCTCTAGAATAGTTTAAAAATAATTACAACCTCATGATGTACCATTCTTGTTATAGTATTTTTGTCATCAATTTAATTTTTCATATATTTACTCAAATATTTATTTAATTAAATGATAACATTCAAAAAAAATAATCACAAGGGATGGGAATTCCATTGCTAGATTATGATTTTTTTTCTTGTTTTTCTGAATACATTTTTTTTTCATCGATCTTATAATGTTTACAGAGATAAATTGTATTATACTATTAAATAAATTAGTTTAACCTATGTTTTGAGGTATTACGCTAAATTATAGGGCTGTGTTAAATTTTACTTATATATTGTCTATTTTTTAATTCTAAACTTTAAATAATAATAAATTTAATCTTATTTTTTGTGAATTAGATTATGCTGAAATGTTATTCTTTATTATCTATGATTTTGATGTGTGTAATAACTGATAAAAAATAAATTCATCAACCTAAGTGGATTATATACCAATTTTTATATTAATTTTATGTACCAACATTCTTGGGGGAGTCAAGATAGATGCATAATAATGTAGAACATGATGTTTATATTTCATGTAGCTCTAGGTGTCTAATAGTCATTCTTCTAATAAAGTTCATCATTATATCTAATGATCCCTTTTCTTGTAAAATTTTTGATCCACCTTAAAAATAATATTTATTAAATCCGTTTTACCCATGAATACCCTCATCAGAAGCCACATTACATGTAAAAATCTCATAACACATTACTCTATAGTAATATCATCATGATAGTGAATGACAAATATGGGGATGAAATTTATAAATGGTTTTCATGAATGTATTTTTTTGTTTTTAGACATTTCATTATGGTTGTGAATAAATTATCATTATAATAAAAATATATATGCATGACCTAACTCTACAAAATGTTGAGTTTTTGAAGAATTAAATAGATATTCCAAAATTAAAATTAATGAAAATTATTGTTTTACTATAGAAAAATAGGATAATTAAATTGGTTTTTAGGAAAAATTGATATACATACATTAAAACATGATTAAATATTATGAATGTATTACCCTTAAAGTGAATAACCTTATTTTGTAATTAAATTTATTGGAAAAATTAATTTCATACCTCTTACACAAAATTTGTCTTTTCTTAATCATATTGATTACTAATATCCCTTCTTAAATGTTTGAATGTATGAGTGATGTATCATTCCTATTGAAAGTCATTTTTTGTTTAATTATTCTAATAAATTTATTAAAATTTCATTTAGAGTGAGAGAAAATAAATTCAAGTCATGTGAATTGTATATATCTGTTACACTAAATGAAATTCATTTCCACAAGTAAAAATTGAAAATTTAATTGATATTAAATGAAGATAGTTGCGTTATATTTTTTTTAATTGTGAATTCTATAATGATTTAATAAAATTTCATTTGAAATTTATAAACAATCTATCATAGAATATCAAAAATTTTCTATGGGTGAATTAGTAAATCGAAAATAATTTATAATTTAATACAAATAATTTATAAAATTAACCTTTATTTTTAATTAATAAATGACTATTTTCATGTTATGGTTTAAATAAATGTTATAGTAATATTTAACAAACCATGTCATCAATTTCATTTTAATAAATAAACTGACGTTTATAAATTATAATACATTTACACCATTTATTTCATTTATATTCCGTAATGGTTTAAATAATTTTATTCCAAATTAATATATTTGTATTTAATTTATCTTTATAATAATTTTTTTCCTTAATCATAATAATCAGGTCCACATCATCGAACAATGAAATTTATATTTGATTATTTATTTATCATGAAATTTAATTAGTACCAATAACTTTGGGATTCATACACTCAACACATCACTTTCTATATAGGAACTATAACCGAAGATATTTTTATATGAAGGAATGAATAATGTGGAAATTTGGTATATTTATTTTTAGTTAACCCATTCATCAAATTATGAATTCTATTTATAATGATTATCATAGGTGATGTGGTCGCCATATCAACTTCAAAAGGATATAATATTGTTTTTCTATGATATTGGTGTAAGATAATCAATTGGGGGCCAAGATTTCTAATGTTGAATGGTGATGATAAAATCATTTTATGAATATAATACAAATAATAATACATTCCTAAAAATATAATAAGATTCTAGTATAATATTATGAGATTAAAAACTATTCCTACTTAATTTAATGGGTTTTATTTCACTAGTTGGGGTTCTGATTTCCTAAATATATATTTAATATTTGTTTCTTATAAAAACTTATTTTTATTTTTAGATTATATTCTATTTACATTAGTATAGTCGAAATGAAGTGAAATGAATATTAGCATCCTACTTAGTATATATTATCTATAGTTAACGATATGTTCTTTTCTTAGGTCAAATAAGAATCCATTGAAGGAGATTTCATGACAATTAAATCACACTAAAACTACATGTGATGTTTCAATCATATTCTATAGAAATATATACTCCACATAGTTTTAGTAATATGATATCATTTATGTTTCCAAAAAAATGATTATTGTCCTTAACAAGTAATTCAATTGTGGCATTTTAGTTATTGAGATTAAGATATATGATTTTAGTACTGGGATTCATATTTTGGTTGAATTCATATATCAAATTGACATAATATTTCATGATTTATTTTAACATTAATATATTAAACAACTAAACATACAAGGTATAATGATCGGTTCTTAATGAATGAATACTAAAAAATAATTGTTTTGTTATTCCTCAACATAAAACATGATCTCACTCAAATATAACCACATTCATATTACTTTACCATAAATTATAGAATGGGTAAGGTGTTAAAGTATAAAAATTATCATGATAAGTTACTTTTGAACCTCATGTTTTTTGGTATAATATGAAAATTTCCCCACTATTAAATAAAATTTACATTTAATGATTTTCTATCTGATATACATAGTGGCTTATCCAGTGAAAAATTAATTTCGTTTCCCCAGAGAATATATCACATCTCAATTCCATATCCTACTCATATAATCCCTAACATTTCATAACATTATATAACACCCCATAAACAATATTAGTGAATAAAAATAATAATTAATGCTTTAATAAGGTAATTACCAATCTCATCATGTACAATTTACATTAAATTAGAAAAAATGAGAAATTATCGAATACCTTTGTATAAAATTATATATTTTATATTCTTGAACAAATTATTAGGAATACAATTTAAATCATAAATTAATTATATTTAATGTACTTTTATGGTTTTATTAAACTCATTAGATATCTATATAATTTATATCACATCTCTATTTATAAATATGATAAAATCACACATCATATTCATTTATTACCTACCATTAGTGAAGAAATATTGTTTGAATAAATGTGAGATTAGGAACCATATTAGTGAATTTAAACTCTATGAAATATTATTCAAACAATTATAAAACATGTAATGTCCCAGACCCCTCTAGACCATTACTTTGTTAAAATCTTGTTTTTGAGGTGTTTTTGGGAGTCAAGGTGACTCAGTACAATAGATTTAAAAAATTCTAGTTTTCCAATGGAATGTGGAATCGGTAGGTAGCGTCGACAAGTGCTTCATTTGGTGAAGTTGGTGGGTGGCATCAATTGGTCATATCGGCGGGTCGCATCGGTGAATCATTGTCAGTGGTTCATGAGGATGACTCGTTATTTTTATGTCATGTAGTAGGTCACATCAATGAAGAAATTTCGATATGTCACATCAGTGGGTTGGGTTGGTGAATTGAAGTCAGTTGGTCACATAGGTGGCTCATTAACGGTGAGTGGAATTGGTTAGTGGCATCGTTAGGTCATGTCAGTGGCTCACTATCAATGAGTGTCATTGGTGACTAACATAGGTTGATTTCATTGGTGAATATGGTCTATAGGTGGTGTTGGTGGGTGGTTTCAGTGAGTCACATTGGTCACTCATGTCGAAGAGTCACATTGGTGACACATCCTATGTTGAGTCATTTCTACCTTTTCCCAATTTTTTCAATTTTCCCCTCTAATGTATTATTTCACATAAATTGAGCATAAAATATTGTTTGACAGTTTCAGAAGAAATTTAGAAGGATAATAAATATATTTATAATATACTAACACACCGAAGACTTGGATACATCTGATCTGTATGGTCTTGACCCCAACATAACTTTTAAGTACGTTAATATCGTATCATTTATATTGATATAGGATCTGGCCTTATTAACATGCCCATGTCCTCTTTTCCTTGAACCCTTCTGTTTTCTCTTAGTGAACCTAGAGCCTTTCTTCTCTGTGGAATAGTGTGTTGTGATGTGTCCTTCAGATCTAGTTTTCCTTTGGATTCATTCTGGCTGCTCGTGCACCACTAGTATTAGTGCTAGGAGGAGTTATCGATCAGTTGTTGTTCGTGATAGAAATTCCTTCACCTCTTTTCTATTTGTGTATAATGTGGGGTGGCCAGACTAATTCTTATTTGTTAATAAAATAGAATCCATTTTTAACAATATAATAAATAAGGGTCGGAATATGATGTTAACAAAGATAATAAGAATTGTTGCTTTAGTAATAAATGAGTTTCATTGGGGATGATTATGTTTTCATTGTGTTATCTCTCATCCCTAATCCCTTTTGTTACCCATATTTGTGATATTGTTTCTATAAATCCCGGTCATCACTGACCTATGTTTGTGCACTTGTCTTTTGAACACATATTTTTGAATGACTGTGAACATGAATACATTATTGATCATATATATCTAGTTAAGTAAATTTTTTTGACACGATCAAACATTTTAGGTGATAACACCTGATTTATAAAATTTTAATTAAATAAGGACTATGTTAAATCATGAATAAACCGTTCCTTGTTAGGTGTTGCTGCATTCTGTCTGGGGATATTTTATATCGTATTATTTGTATGGGTTGTGTGGTTACTCTTTTTAGAGCATGGCGGTGTGTTTGGATGGTTAAATGGTGTAATGGAATCTTAGGTTAAAAGATGATTTTACTATAGAATATATTAGTGATGTTGTGCAGTGGGACTACAACTGGGATGTGTTTTTAATTATAGAAGTGTACAATGTGGATATGTAGCAGGGATTTAGAATACGGTTAAATTCTGATATGATTGAGAGTGATGTTGTGATTTGGAGGTTTTTCTTAGGTTTTGAAATACTAATTTGATGAATTATGATGGAAGTGGTTGGCTTGGGTTCTATGTGGGGAAGAAGTGTGAAGTGGGGTGTTTTATTATAGTTTTCATCCTTTATATGACTTGGTTGTGTGATGTGTTTGTTAGTTTCTTGTGTAGGGTTGGAATAAATTTTAATTCTTAATAGCATCCAAATTATTGGGTGTTCATCTGCTTTTATTTATCAACTTTGTAACTGACCATCATTCATCTTGAAATGTCTATTTAGATGAAGCAAAAAACCCAGACGTGTTATGGGTTGGTTGTTTTCTTTAAAACCCATAGGTTGGGTATAGTGTTGGGTACATATATAAATACTTGTAATTTCATGTGATTAAAACTAAACCCCACCCTAGTTGAGAACAACATACTGAAATATCGCATTTTCATGGGGGAGGATGTGTTTCACAAACATCCCTATGGAAGGATCGATGGCTGGCCACCTGCTCTTCCATGGTCCCTCTTTGAGGAGGTGATTTCCCAAGACTCTTCAAGTAGGTTTTGGCTTGTGAGTCCCAGGTGTGTGTCGGATATTTTTTCTTCCCAGGTGTATTTGGAATGAGATGTGGGGTTCCTTATAGGTGTCTTCAAGATATGGTGGGTTTTGTGGCCCAAGTGTCTGTGGGTGGGGTATGATATAGTATTGAGGCTCATATGTGTGAGTGCATGATGTGATGTGTTATGTGTCATAAGTGTGTGTGGGTGGGTTGTGACAAGGTTCTTTCAAAAGTGTTGGGAGTTCAAATCACCATATGTGGACATTGGAGTTTGTGGTTGGGGACCACATGTTCTTATAGACATATCCTTGATGTGGGTAGAAGAGGTTTGGCAGGGGAAGGAATATTTCTCTAAGGTTCAGTAGACCCATTGAGGTGTGGGGTCATGTTGGAGAGGTGGAAGAGGAGTTAGCATTGCCACCATATTTTGAGAGGATCCAAAACATCATTTATGTCTCCATTCTACTTCGGTAACATCATTATGACTCTGATGTCAATGACTAGGGAGAGTTGGATATCAAGGATAAGACAAAATTCATGGAGTGGCCAATAGAGATCCAATATCATTGGGAGAAGGTGATGTGTGGATGGATAATTCCTTGGTTCATGTGTTGTGGAGGCATGGTTTCCTATAAGAGAATACATGGGATTAAGAATCTCATATGTTTTCATAGAAAATGGATTTGTTTGGATTTTTTTGTGTGGCATGTTATGTGATGTAATAATTGAACATTATTTTCTATAAGATACGTTATTACCTTATTCTGTGCTCTGTGAAAAAGTTATGACCAGGAGTAGTGGATATTCCAAATCCTAATCATGATGCATTAATAGATATGGGATTAAACCTATGATGATGTTTCAATGCCACCCAGTGCTGATAGTATAAAAAATTGGTAGAAGGAATTACCTGATTCATGTGTCCAAATAGTGTGGTTTTTGGGATTCTATTGAGTATCTTGTTGTCATTTGAGCTAATAGATGTTGGAGGTGGTGTTCTTGGATGTTGAGGTTTTTCTCCATCATTTAAGAAACACCAGGTTTTTAATCATTGAACTTTTCTATGCATGGTTGGTAGTAGTGTTTCAAGCATAACTCTATCATTGAGAGGTATGTCACGTGGAGGTTGTTCGGACCCATATTTTTCATCTGGTTTGGTTTTTAATTCTCGAGGGAGTAAAGAAATTGGGATGTATATGATCTAATTTATAATACCCCTATATTCCATTATGTTGTCAAAATACAGTTTTGAGGTGTTTGGGGAGTCAAGGTGGCTCATTTCAAATGACATTGAAAAATATTGTTTCCAACTATAGGTGGAATTGGTATGTGGCATAAGTATGTGGAATTGGTAGTTAACATCGGGGGGTTTCATCGGTAGGTCATGTCAGTTGGTTGGGTCGGTGAGTCACTATTGGTGGGGTACATTAGTGGCTCGATGTGGGTAGGTCTCATCGATAGGTCGCCATAGTGACTCCCTCTCAGTAGGTCTCATTGGTGGGTCACGTCTGTGACTTGTTATCGATGGATCACATCATCGACTCACATTCGGTGTGTGGCATTGGTGAGTGGCTTCAATAGGTCATCTTATTGGCCCAATATTGGTTAGTGTTGTTGGTGACTATTGTTAGTGGGTGGCATCTGTGAGTGGAATCAGAAGGTGGTATAGGTGAGTGGAATCGGTGAGTCGTGTCAGTGACATACCCAATAGTGAGTCATTTCTAACTTTTCCCAATTTTTCATATATCACCCCTCCTACATTTTTTTAAATTAATTTTAAAACCTTATTTTACAATTTCTGAAGTAGTTTCTAAGGATATAATTATATATTTAATATCATAACACCCCAGATACATTGAAATGACAAAGACTCATGTTGTTGGAAATAACGTGACTTTTAAGTACATTGAAATAATACCCCTTACATTAATATATGATTTCTCCTTCTTCTAATTATTAAATAATCTCTCACTCAAACCATTTCATTTTTTATTGGGGTGTCTAGATCCATTATCCCCCATGGAGTCATGTGTTGTGATGTGGCCTTTGGATCCAGTTTTCTTTTTGAGACTTCCTACTACTCGCGCACCCCTTAATTTGTCATATTGAGGAGTTGTTAATTGACTATTATTCAGGTAGGGATTCCTATGTTTCTTTTGTATTTGTGTACCATGTGGGGTGGGTATACTGATATATGCTTGTGAACAGAAATAGATCTAATTCAAATGATGTAATGATGGAGGGGTGTAATAAGATGATAACAAAGATAATCAGACATGTTACATTTGTAATAAATGAGTTGGAGGGAAGATGATGATGATTTTTTTATATATTTATCTGTTATGATGGATCAATTTTGTGATAACTATATGTGATATGCCTTCTGGAAATCGTGGTCATCGGTGGCCTCTGTTTGTGCACATCTATTGCGAAACACTTTTTTTAAGTACGTGAACATGAAAACATGATGAATCACATATATCCAGTTAAATAAATGGATGCCCTATGATCAAACTTGTTCTATGATAAACCCTAATTTATAAAAGGTGAACTAGATAAAGAGAGTGTTAAATTTGAAAACACCTTTCCTTGTTTGGAGTGGATGCATTAAATGCGAGGATCCTTTCTATTTTATGATTTTTACGTGTTGTGTGGTGCTCCTATTGAGAACACGCTGGTGTGTTTGAATGGTTTAAGGGTGTAATGGAATATCATGTTGAGATAATATTTTATTGTTGATTGGGTGAGTGGTGTTGTGTAGTGGGACTACAACTGGGTTGTGTTTTTTTATTTTGTTTATCATGGTTTTTATATGCAATAGGGCATCACAATATGGTTGTAACAAGATATGATGGAGGGTTATGTTGTTATTTGGGGTCCATCCTTGGTTTGGGTGTAATTAATTTGAATAATGATGATTCTAGTGGTTGTAATGGGTTTTATATGGGAATGATGTATGGAGTGGGTTGGTTTATCAATGTTTTCTTCCTCCGTTTTTCTTGGTTTGGAGGATGGTTCTTTGTTGTTGTTGTTGTTTTCATGGGCAGGGAAGGAATAGTTGGTAAATTTATAAAGACATCAAATAGAATAAATTTTTAGTGTATTTCATTTATCTTCTTCATAAGTGACCATCATTCGTCCTGATAAGTGCATTTAGAGGTAGCTATAAAGGTGGTAGTGTTATGTTGTGGTTGTTTTTATAAGAACCCATAGTTTGGGATGGTGTTTGGTATATATATATATATACTTGTACATTATTGTTATTATATATGAAACCCACCCATGTTGAGACCGTCTTTCTGAACACCCCCATTTCCATTGGGGAGGGAGTCATTCCTAAACATCATGCTAGAAGGATGCATGGATGGACACCCACTATTTCATGAAAACTTATCTAAGTGGTGATATCACAAGACTCTTCAGAAAGGTTTCGGTTTGTGATTCCCTTATTTGTGTGTGCTATTTGGCTTCCCAGGTGTCTTCAAGATGAGATTTATTGTTCTTTATAGGTGTCTTTGGGATGTGGTGTGGTTTGTGGCCTAGGTGTCTATGGGTGGGGTAAGATATAGTTGTGAGGCCTATGTGTGTGTGGGAAGGATGTGATGTGGTATATGGGACATGTTTGTGTGGATGGGATGTGATCTGCTTCTTTGAGAAGAGGAAGGAGCACCCTGATGTTTTCCCTTTGGATGTGAGAGTGTCTTATAAGTGGGAAAGTGGTGTGGGTTACCATATCATTGATGTGCATACTATATTACTTTACAAGACCTATGTTTTTTGGTAATAATTCCTTTCATGAGGTTTGGGTGGCTAGTATACCTTGTTTTTTGCTTTTGGTTTCTTTTATTTCACATTGAGGCATTATACTACTTCTCCACATTTGCATGAGCGACTTTTTTTTCACTATTGTGTATACTTAAATGCTCACCCGAAATATATAATGTTTTCTGGTTTCCGAAAGGACTACAAGGACCATGTTGGGCATTACAAGCTCAAACATTAGATAGTTTCCATGTCACTACTTCTGTTTCTACTTTTGGTATTTACGTTGGATCCTTTCATTGTATTTCTATCAGTTTTACTTTAAACATGAATGTGTGATGATTTTTTTGTTTTCTATATATAATAGATTTGTTTTGAGGTGGATACTCGTTTTCTACAAATAATGGTCATTATAAAATGTTTAATTACTCATTTTTGTGATATTTGTATACCCTTGGTGTTGTTCTCTAGCCTAGGGACTATAAGAGGCAGAAATCAAGCGAGTCATTAAATCTCTTCATTTGTTTCCATTTCTGGAGGTGCATCTTTGGAAGGAGGGGTAGTAACACGACATAATACACAATAATTAATTTTTAATATATTCTCTTGTCTATATATAAATATTTCAATGAATATCATCCTCATTATTCAAGGATATTGTTGAATTAACATTACTTTGAGATCACATTGGTGGAAAATTTTAATTCATTAAATTGAAATCATTATCAAAAAAACATCTGCACTATTTGGATACAATGTAACATTTTCTGTGACTTTTGACCAATATAATATGATATTTTCAATACTATTAAGTTATAAATGTTTTAATATAATCCATATTGATTCATATAATCTATATTCTCTATGGATTATGATGCTAGTATATATGTAGATATTTATTTCCAAAAATAACCCTTATTTCTTTTAGTTTAAACAAATAATAAATAAAATATTAATACCTATTTCATATAGGATTATCTATATTTTTGGAGAAATTTTTTAAATAGAATATTAAATTAATTAAAATATTCTACTTTTAGGTATTGAGATCATATCCATCTTATTGTGACAACTGCATTAGATAAAATAATTATCTTTTATAAATACAATATTTTCTATATTTTCTTTTAAAACATGTAATATAATAAGATGAATCTTAAAAAATTTGTAAAATAACTATCTCATATATTTATTAAATCTTCTATTTTTTACAAATACTTATTCTCCTATAAGAGAACAAATAACAAATTCAAATAAAAATATTGTGTTCTATAATTATATGTGCTTGTATATAATCAATTTCTTATAACATATTGATGTATAATCTCATTCTCTATATCATTAATGAATACATAAAATATTAACTATATATCCTTTAAAAATTTCCCATTCCTATATATTTGTAATTTTTTTTATAGTGGTCTTTATATACCATATAAAAAATAAAATAATTTATCTATATAACATCAATTCCTTCCATAGACTCTATATAAATATTATTACACCAAATTATATAATCCTTTTACGTCCTTAATTGATGGAAAATATGGTCCAAATGTTAGAACAATACTTCCTTCCGAAATCATCCCTTATGATTGAGAAACGTATCAAGGTATTCGATTATTTATGGTTAACCTTTTTAGTAACCAATTATTCATAAAATTCAAACTTTTATAATTTTCTCTATAAATATAGAACATGATATTAGACATCCCATTTACAACTCTGATATACTCTATATATTAAGGTGATTAAGTAAACTATTTTTTGAACTCATTCATGTTATTGTTCACATGAAATAGATAAATCCATTCTATTAAATATTATAGAATTAGTTTTATTGAAAGACCGCATATCAAGGGATATCCTAGTTTTTCAAAGTCAATGCCAAATATAATCATATTTAGTATATGATTTGAGGATTTTTTTTGGACATTATTATTCTAAAAATGTGTTTAAAACAACATATATATATTTCACATCTAGTTCTTTATAAAACCTTTGAGGTTGTCTATCTTAATTATCACATCTATGATATCAATTTTTTGAATTTGTCCCCTATGTATGCAATCATGATAGTATATACATCCAATAAATACTTTATATACATATAAGAAGATTAAGTATTTATTTTTTTAAGAAAATTAAATTATTTTCTTATTATAACGGGGTTTCTCTAGCAAATAAGCTTTTATTTTTTATATAACAATTTTTTTATATTCTTCTATTATTCATATTAGTCTCAAAAAAAATATATTATATTTTTCTATGATTGATCTAAATGTCATATTTGATGATGATGGGGGATCATAATCTACTAAAATATCTTTTATCAAATGAAAATATTGTTTTATTTTTCATTTATGAGGTACATTTGTTTAATGTTGTCCCATTAAATGATTAAACATTTTAAATAAATAATATACATTAATGGTATAGGAATAATATTTTATCATGAATCATATATTCTATACTAATAAAAAAACTCATGAATATATCTACTAGAATCTAATTTCAATATGGTCACATATGAATCTTAGACATTTTAGTGAATGAATCTCTTCTAAAATTGATTATATGGATTAACCTGGCTATATTGAATCAATAACATAATTGTTATGGTTTCTCATCAAAAAATTTCACATTGTCATGCCTGGAATAAGAAAAAACCATTTGGGGTATATGTATAATACTTTCAATTCAAATTATAACCCTTGGGGACCTAAAAATATAATAACTTATTTATTTGGATGATTAGGATCTTCGATAGTGATCACATTGAAATGAAAATAACACATAATATTTTATGAGGATTTATTAATAACTCAAATTTATTTTTCATATATTCCATTGTAATAAATATTTCAATAAATATACTAAATAAATGAACATATCATAGTCATATATAGTATATAATTAAATTATGAACTATTCACAAACCAATATAAAAAGATATAGTAATTTTGTAATTCGTTATGGAAATTATAAAAAAATGAATAGAAACATTTCATAATAAAATTAACCCAAACCATATTAAGATTTTTAGAAATAATTTTTAAAATGATGAAATTTTAATATTACTATTGTTATTTATAATTTAATAAAATTTAATTAATTAATATAAAAGATTTTAAATTTTAAATTTTTTGGGAAAATTTATTCAATTTATATATTATATGCCATGAAAATAATCTTTAAATCTAGATTACTTCCAATAAATTAATGTTCTTGTTCTTTAATTCCTGCTTATGATTTATAATAGACTTTAAGGCATTTTCTTCTAATGATTTTAAGGAATTTTAACAAAAATTTATTCTTTTTTAAAATTCAACAGAAAATTTTCATTATATATATTCAATTAGGCAGATTTTGTGCCCCAAATTGAAATCCATTAATATGGGGGAATTATTATTTTTTAGATTTCCAAAGTGTTTTTTATAAGAATATTATGATTTTGTGATAACTTTTATGTAACAATTTTTTTGAAATCATAGTCAATAGAAACATAAAATGATGTACTGATGAATTTTTGTCAAACCTAATTGATAACTAGTACATACGAATGTATATCATCTCTTATAATTATTTTTATATATATGAACACATTTTGGTTCGATTATAACATCATTAACTATGATAAAAAAACATCTACCATGAAAAGATAATGATCCTGGTGCAAATAAATAATGTCCTTGTGATAAAATGACAAAATCATAGTTGACATTGATTAAAATTCCATATTTTACATGTAAATATTAAATGTCCTTTTTTATGATCAATAACATGGATTAATAACATTTATAAGACCATCTACATTTTTCATAACAATATTTTCATGGCGTATCAATTTTTAAGAACCACGAACAGTTTATTCATTGATATACCATTAATATATAATTTATCACTTTATTACCTAATCTATACCATAAAATAATAAAACATAATGAGATATAATATGCCTTGATATTAATGAATGGTTCTTGTAAGGAGATCTGGTAAAAAATTGCACCGAAAGACACTATCTCTGTTAAAATATATTGTTTATGTTATAATAATAAAAACATTGATTCGTGTGGGATCCCTGTACAATTAAATAAAAAAGACATAAACACCAAGAAATAAAAAAACTAAACTAATTAAACTGAAATGATGAAATATGCCTCTATGATGGTATGTTATTCAACCTAAATGACCCAAAAACAAGAAAAATGACTCATATTTTTAAAATATAAAACAACAAAAAAATTATTTTATAATTTCATAAAACTACTTGAAATGATATATATATATAATGATTGGAATAAATTTTTCACTATTTAATTTAGGCTTTCTGTACTAATCCACAGAAGATTCTTAATGACCACATTGATGAAACAATTTGGAAAATTTATCTATGATCGTTGCATTCAATAGAATGCGAGTGTGAACAATAAGAAATTAAACCAGTTTTGACAGAGTAATTCAAGTGAGTTCTTGTCACTAAAAATGTCATTAAAATACATTTTCTTGTGGTGATCACTCACAAATAATGATATTTGCGATGAGAATCCATCCCGTCAAAAATAATATTTATAGGTATTTAAAAATAATTTTGTGGTGGGCCCGCCGGAAATACATTTTTATTATGGGCCCCTTAGAAATAATTTTTTCCAACAGGCCTTTTGAAAATTACTAAACAAATAAAAATAATAATAATACTAAATGTATAGAATCTTAAAATTTAAAAAAATAATAAATTTCTTATAATATTAATAATAAAATAATAATAATAAAATATTGATAATAAACATGTAATAATAAAAAAATTAAAAAAATAATTGTAAAATAATATATATCGAATAATAAAAATAATAAAATTATAATAATAATACTAATAAAATAATAATAAAATCTAAAAAATTCTAAATAATACAATTAAAAAAGTAAACTTATTGGGAAAAAATATTTTAAATAATATAAAAAATTATAATAATAATTAAATACTAAATTACTTTATATAATAATAATAAATAAATAATATCATATTATAATAAATAAACACAATATTATAAACAATATAAGAAACACAGTATCTAACAATGTAAATTTATGGAATAATAACAATTTAACCAAATAAGTTTTATATTCCAATGTTTATCATAAAAAGATAATAAGTCATAGATGGAGAAGGTCATATAGAGGAGCTAGATGAGATGAATGAGGGAATTACAACCCTATCCAATGGGTCAGATGTTTCACATACTCCATCATCTATGTGTACTGTTACTTATTCCATCAAAAAATCTCTTCTTGCTACTACTCCTACTACTATCGATGGATCTCTTCATACTCCAAACACATTGTCTCAATAAGCTCACCCAGAGAACAGAACTTCTCCTAATATTTTTGTGAGGATCATGATAATGAGGAAAATGGTTATTTTAATTTTTTGTGTTTATTAGATCAAATATGTTTAAGAATAAAGGGGAAAATCACCACACATTTTATTTGGTGAACATTATACTTCCATTGTATTCAATAGATTTTGACACACAATGCATGGAAAGTCCATCATATTCCAAAAATTGAGAAGAAATGTCTCATCATATTCACAATGAATACAAAATTAAACAATCAATCATATTAAGAGATAATCATTATAGAGTTATATTCACATCAATTTCACTTTGAATCAAGTATGTGTTGTTTGATAGTAACGATAGAATAGGATTCTGCATGACAACAATAAAAAAATGTGATGGTTTTTGTTGACCTTGTAGTTCTCATAAATCATAAGTATGTCATGTAATATATGATGCAAGATCGATGAATAAAAGGGGGAGTGAATGAAAAGTGTCTAATCGTATTCTGATTGATTAGATCAAGATGTAAAGATGATAAGGTTGTTAGAGGTCATGTTAAACATAGACTTATATAGGAATTTTTTTCTAAATAACCATATTCATATGGTTTAGAAAAGAAAGCAGCTGATGAAGAGGAATGGTATGGTAAAATATATTCCATTAAATGTCTAGTGATGATATAGATGACCCTTAATGAATTCAAAGTCATTATGGATGTCATGAGACAAGATAAAGATTTATGTTGAGGAAAATAGTCGATGAAGTGATCGTATTGGGTCATTTTATTCATAAAGTAAGAGAAAATCCTGTAAAAAATGTGAGAAATGAATGTATATGTTTTTAGTTAGACCATAATTGAAATGAAAAATATCATTAAAAAATGTAGTTAATCGTAAGATAGAAATAAGTCTTCATGTGGTATCAGGATATGAAGAGAATGAAAATACTGATCGGACTCCGTGTGACATAATATTTAGAGAAATAATTTCATGAGACTGATGAATGAAAAGAAAAAAAGATTATTTGATCAACAATGTAGTAAAAAATTACAAATGGGTTGAATTACTTTTTTTCTTTTCAAATTCACCAAGAGAATATCTGAATAAAATATATAGATGAGTTTTCATGGGGGATTTTGAATTTCAAACAATGTTTCATCAATTCAGTCGACCAATTTTTCATCTTGGTTAAAAGAAATATTGAATAAGATGATATGGTTTGAGATAAGAGATGAAAGAGATTATTGGATTTGTTTTCAAGGGGAAAATTGTATTCAGAAATCTAGATAGATTAAGGGAAATGAAATGAGGTATGTGAAGAATTCCATTTCTACACTATTACACTGAACATGTACGAAGCATTGAAAGGAAGAAATCAGAATTTTAAAATTGGATTACAAAATTGGATACAAACTAATGATTACAAAGATATCTAGAAGGTGATGTCATGTTTGAAGATGATTTATTAATATTCAGAAAGACATGAAAAATTAATTATTAACTTGAAATTCAATGGAAATCGAGTTTTTGGTGAATTCGGATGAACATGGTAGTTTTATGGAATCCCACCAAAATAATCCTTGGGTGACCTATAAAATGTATAAGTACTTATACCTTCTCTAACTATTGATATTTATGTACTCTTACCAAAATAGAGAGAAACACAAAATTTATAATGAGAGAAAGATTATTCTTTATTGATATATCATGAAAGTGTTTTAATGGATTGAGGTGAAATGTGTAGATAAATACTCATAATGTAACTCAAATGATCATCATATTTAGTGATCATTATATTTAGATAATTACTGTATTTTTCTTTTGTATCATATTTTAGTGATCATCGTATCGAGCTAGATTATCAGATAATGATTTTTGTATTGGGATTTCCAGAATGAGGATGAAATTATGAATTGTCTCAATATTATTCTAGTATTGAAGAAACTATTATGTCAGGAAATCATATTTAATGAGCATATTGGGAAATTGAATCTAGAGAAATGAAATGAAATGATTAGATTGGGAAATTTAACTTTAATTCTATATAATATCCCTTCAGATTTATACCAACTTGTCATTAATAAATTGAATATTTGTTTTTTGAAGAAGTAATTTTTTTAAAAAAGTAAAAAGAATCACATTTAACATTTTTATTACTCAATAATTACATTACAAAATTTTTTAAAATTATGATAATTTAAACGATTTGATTGTTTTCATAGTTCTACATGACAGAAAGGATATATGATACTATTTTTATTCCTCTAAATGTATTGTTTCGAGTAGATTTAGTGGTATTTGTTCATTTCCAAAAATTACCAAGGGTGTTGTTATTCTTATTGAATATTAAACCGTGTAAATATTTGTGTTATTGTGGATGTGTTTTTATATTTTTTCAGTAGGGATTGAAATATTTAATAGGAGGTGATGGTTGTTTCAAGGAAACAAAAAAGAAAAAGTATCAATGATTCACCACCTCCCTCTCTCAGTGATACAATTAAACCGATTCAGAACCTTTGACCAATATTAGAGCTGCAAGTTTCTTCAACTTATTCTTTACTGATAGATAATTTGAAATGTTTGAATAGTAACGTTATTCTATTGATAAATGTTATAAATTATCATATCAAGAAATAGATAGTGTTTCATTATCTTATGTCTATTATTTACGGTGTTTATGATTCAATAACGGTTGGGTTTCCACCTATATCTATTAAAATATTCTTACAACTGATGATAAGTTGAATATTTAGAATGACTGAAGAAATATGAATTTTATATTTTCTTCACTTTATGAAATTTATATCCTAAGGGTGAAATTTTTTACCAATTTAAAAGTTATATTGGATAAATTAAAAAAAGATGAAGGGAATACAAAATTTAAGATGAAAAAAAATAAAATCTATTTATTAAAATATAAAGACTTGATGATTTCTAAGTACTAATATGTTTTGGACTTATTTACTAGGGTAAATGAAATTGTTAGTACTATCATATGTCATGGTGAAATTTTAGATTACTCTATAGTTGTAGAAAATATTCTAAGAATCCTCCAAATAGGTTAGATGAAAACTTTTATTCATTAAAAGAAAATGATCTTAAATCATTATATCTTGACATGGTTCATATCACTCCCTTCAATAATGAACATAGAACATAGAAAGAGATGAAGAGAAATAAAATAGTTAATATAGAAATGTATTTCATGGATTTTGGGAAAGAAATCCATGAAGATCATGGAAGAAAAAAAGTAGATAATAGAAAACTATATTCCACAGGTAATGAAAGAAAATTCATTAAATCTAAAAGAATATGTTTCCTATTTAAAGATAAAAAAGAAGAAGATAGTGATACTGAATCTGATAAATCTATTGAGTAGTGTATTGAGAATAATTTTATTGAAATAGTTCATGATGAAGAACTAATAAGTAACATTTATGAATAAGTAGAACCTATACAAGATTATCATTTGAATGAAGAGTATAAATAATGTCTGGGGAAGATAAGAAGGTTTGAAAAGAAGAAAAATTGGTTGGAAGAAAAATATTTCTTAAAAAAAATCATGAAGGTATTTCTAACTAAAAATAAAGGATGGTAAAAGAGATATAAGATTATATGGAATATCATGAGGGAGAAATGAATTGTAAAGAGAATCTAGAGATAATGTTGAAGGAAAAAATGAGACGATTTGGAACAAGTTGACTAGAAATATCCAACAATAGAAGTGGGAAATACATGATTCAAAAACACAATCTCTAAAGATGGTTTGTCTTTCTGATACATAAAACATAGAAGGATCAAAAAAAAATTCATCAATGCTTGATAAGAAATATGTAATTGTTTCTAAAAAGAATAATTCTGAGAAATTATATATGTGGACATGACAAAAAATGTTGGGAATTTACAATTCTCTACAAATATAGAGATTGAATTTTATTTGAAACAATATAAATATGGGAAAGATTCAAATATTTCTAGTTCTAAAAAAATATAAAAAATGACAACTCTGATTGGTAATAGAAATGTGGGTGGCATAGAATAGAAGGAGAAGAAGGTGGAAAAGAAACATATTTCCAATTATAGCTAGTATGGAAGTGTTAGAGTAAAATACTCAATTATGGATATTTCTAGTATTTTTTTAATTAAATTATTTTTATAATATGTGTTAGTTTAATGAAAAAATTTATTATTATTCCATAGGTTATTAGAGTCAGCGTTTCTGGGGTATATAATTCCCTCAAAATATGAAGTCTGAGAATGTTGTTTAGAAGAAACATGAGATGGATTGAGTAAGGATTGAATATATATTCCAACCTTTGGAATTATTTTTGAATGGTGTGAACTAAATATACAACATGAAAATGAATTTCTTTTTTTCTTACTAGAATAATAGTGAATTCTTCTCAATTCATAGAAGTGCAGATGAAAAAAGAAAAGGAATAAGAAAATGATCTTTTTGTTGAAACAAGTTTGACAACTACAAATGGAGAAAAAAATTCGATTCTTAATAGTGGGTGTTCTTCTCATATGACATGATATTTAACTTTTTTATGAATGTTAACTATTTTAATAAAGTAACATTGACCTTTTGTATTGATGAATCTTTAAAAATCAATGTTGTTGGATTAGCCATTATTGTAAAATATGAGATGAAATACATGAAAACATTATATTTTGATTTTATGAAACAAAAAATTATATGTGTTTTATAATTGTTTTATGAGGGTAACAAAGTTGTCTTCAAGAAATATGTCTTTTTCTCGAATGGATAATAACATGGAATGATTTTTTTAAGAGGTAAACATTCAAATGGAAACTTATTTTATGATAGTGAAATACAAAACTCATTTTACATGATATGGTGGAAGAGAATCAATTGTTCAATAAAGGGAATAGAAATATGTATCAATGAATTGTTTGAAAGATATCAGTGTGAGATGGTGTCTGATAAATTACAATTTTTTCTGAGAATAAGTTTCGGTGAGTTGCTATTTTCGAGAACGGATAGATTATGAACTCAGTGCATAAGAAATATTAGATTTGATCAAAACAACCTCTAGAGGTGATTCCTTCTAACATTTGTGGGTCGACGAAAAAAGAATAAAAAAATTGAGATAATTATTTCATTAATTTAATTTATTATTTTAATTAAATTACATGTCTTATTTATATGATTCATAAGTTATATTATTTTAAAATGGATAGAATTTTTATAAGGAAATATGAGAAGTAAGTTAGTATTCTATGAAGAAGATGGGAATCGATGATGTTAGAGAATACGTAAGTATGGAATTTTAAAGAAATAATGAAAAGAATGGAATTTAGAATGAGTAAATTAACCGATACAAACATAAATAAAATTGGGGTTGTAAAAGAATAAATATATGTTTGGAGGAAATGGGAAGAAATGAGTTGCTTGAACATGGTAATTCTCATAAATTTTGGAGGCAATCCATGAGTTCAACTATTTATATTCAAACCCATTGTTTCTATGGGATGTGATCGAGTATGGCACCATACAAAATATTTTATGGGAAAACTTGATGTTTAAAACACATTAGAGTTTGCAGGAGACTATGTATTACAAATAAGAAAGGGGGAATCTAGGTAATGTTCTAGAGGAAATGTGAATATGAACTCTTTCTTGGCTATGATATAGAAGGAATAATACATAGATGTTTCAGCAAAAAAAGATGAATAATATTTTAATTATTTTAGGTGAAATTAAATAAAATATTCTATTAATATATGTGTCATTGCGAATATTAGTAACTTTATAAGGATATGGAATGTCTTGAAAAAAAAATTTGTTACAAGGATAAATACAATACAATCCTACTAAATAAGAAGAATCAAATTCAGTTTCTTACAATGATGTTTAATATACCAAAAAAACATACCCTCAGTTGAGGAAGCAAGTGGAAGCTCATAATATAATTTGGGATCAATTTTGGAAGGTTCATGAAATAAGAATACCAAATGTTTTTACAGATTATACTTTGTATTCAAAAACGGATCTGTATTATGTGAAATAATCATGTGAGTATCTAAAATGGGCTCAATCCATGAATGAATAGTCGGATCAAATTAAACCAAAGGATACATGGGAATTCAAACTGAATACAAAAAAAAAATTAAAACATAATTGTTACAAAATGGTTTTTCATGAAATAAGAAAATGAAAAAGGTTAGGTAATTAGAAACAAAAGAAGATTGGACTGTAAATGGAATTCACAAGTTATAAGTATTGATTTCGGTGAAACCCTTTCACTGTGGAATGGTTAAAAAAATTAGAATCTTTATATCTTTAACTACATAATGAGGTTAAATTATCATTCAAATGGATATTAAATCTACATTCATGTATAGTGATCTTGAAGAAGAAGTTTTCTTTGAAACACTCTATGTATTTTTTCTTTAGAAAGATGAAAGTTATATATGTAGGTTGAAGAAGGAAATATATGGGCTAAAACAAGCTCTGGGGGAATGTAATTCTAAATTGGATACATTCTTAAGAAAGATGAGATTTAGTAATGGAATAGGGGATAATAATGTTTGCATCATAGAAAGAAAATAGTATTCCCTCCTAGTAAATTTTTATGTTGATGATCACATATTTTTTTGGAATAAGGAAAAAACATGAGAATTACTGATGAAATGAGAAATTTATTTGAGATTTCCATTCTTGAAGAAATTATATACTTTCTTGTGTTACAGAATATTCAAAATAAGAAAAAAATATTCGTTCTCAATAAATGTATGCTAAGGAACTTCATAGGTGGTTAACAAGGAAAACTCAAAACCCTTTTCCACACATATTTCTGTGGGAACAATGATTTATAATTACAGAGAAGGAAACGAAGTTGTTCGGAAATAATTTCATATATTTATTGGTTTATTTATATTTAAAACCTCAATACATGATATTGTATTTGTTATTAACTTATGTGCTATATATCACAGTGCCCAAAAATAATCTCATTTACTTTCTAGAAAAATATTTCTCTGATAAATTTGGGAACAATACCTTTCACAATCATATATTATAGATTATATAGTATTTAGATGTTTGGGTATTTGTACACTGATTGGGAAGGAAATAATTATGGTATAATAATCACAACATGTTGAGTATTCTTTATTTGAATGCATTGTGATAGTTTCCCTTCAATGAAATAAGATTTCGTAACACTTATTAAGGTTGAAGCTGAGTATGTTTATTCAAATAAAGCTACTACACAAAAAATATGGATGAAAATTCAATTAGATAACATACTTGGAGATGTAAATTTAAATTTATTATTATGTTATAATAATCATATAACATTCAATATAACTAAAAATTTGGTTCAAAATTATCCTTAAAAACATAATGATATAAAATATAATTTCATGAAAGAGCATTCAGAGATGAATGAATTGAATGTGGTGTATGTTCTAATATCATAATAAGTTTCTTCCATTTTCAAAAACCATTTAGAGAAGTAATAAATTTCTAAATTGATGATGACCATTGGAATCAAACAACTTTATTATCAAGGATGCGGTATGTTTTTCCCCTCTCAAAACATACCTTGGGAATGTATTGTCAAGGGGTGAAATAAGGTTGTTTTATAAATATATCCATTTAATTACACATTAAATTATGGTTTTATGTGTAATCTATGAATTCATAATTATATTGTGTGTGAACTAGTCCAACTTTTTGTTTGAGATGATGGAGGAAAAAAACTGTATTGTATTTGTAGAGAATTGATAAAATAGTGAATGGAAGATGAAGATAGTTTTCATAATCACTACTTTAGGATAATATGGTTTTGTTGTAAACTATTCTTATTTATTATAATTATTAAGCATCTTGTAGGATTATAATTATTGATAAATAATCCATTTAATTATTATACAATGTTCATTGATTTATGAAACATTGTTGACAACAAAATCCAAAGGGGGTCATTATTGGGACCAAACTAGAGGGAAAAGTGTTTGTTTCTAAGTGTTGTCATTTTTTTCATAGAAGATTATGAATAATGATAAAATCACCTTACTTTTCATTTGGTGAACAATTTAATGGCCATCATATTCAAAACAATTGGTCTCACAATGCGTGAAAAGTTCCATCATATTTATGTGAAGCATGATCAGAAGTATCATCATATTCACATAAAATCTAGAATGTAATGATAAATATTATAGAGGAAAAATCTTAATAGAAGTAATATTCATTATATTATACTTGAATACATTATGGTGGCTTTGATCATAATGGGAGAATTAGAGTCCACATGACTATGAAAAAATAGATGTGACAATTTTTTTTCTAATCTTAGTGTTCTCAAAAATCATAAGTAAGTTGTGAAACATATGATGCAGGAAAAATGAAATAATGTTTGACTGAATGAAAGTAAAAAACCGTATTTAAATTGATTGAACCTATATGGAATGAATAAGAGTATGTTGCAGATCATATTCAGACTAATAATTTTGTGAACAGTCGTGTTCAGTGTGAATTGAGATGAAACTGTTGATGGATGGGAATGGTAAATTATAGTGATTGAAATTAAAATTGTTATGATTATATATATAATACTCAATTAACTCCACGACGTGAAGGATGCCAAGAAAAAAAGAAAAATAATAGAGAATAGGAATGTTGATGATTTCATCATATTTGGTTCATCATATGGCATCCCTACTCTTTATTTCCTACTTAAACATGATTTATTACATATACTCACTTGATAAAAAATAGAAGATAGAGAGTTATAGTGTTTTAAGAATTAATATAATTATATATCAACTTAAAACCTTAAATACAATATCTTTATTGAAAACATAATTTATATGACCAATACATTCCCTCATACTTTGCATTGCATGGGATAAACTGAGGACATGCATAGGAAAAGGGTGAGCTATAAAGCCCAGTAAGAGAATAATCATGGAATTACATGAAGGATAAAATAAATTTTAGAAAATAGAAATAATAATGGATCACAAAAGAAACATGAACATAAAGGCATGATATAGGATGATAATCATAACTTGGGAATGTGGCAACAACACTTAACATGGAATTCGCATAATCCAAGGCTCATTGCACATGGAGCATTATTAAACACTCATTACACATGAATAATGAGTGAAACCTCATTTAACTTTAATTACAATGGGTAAAAACCCATTTCACATAACGTATAATGATACTATACTTCACTAATTGCATTGGAGCGCTATTAGGGATCACCCTTTCGTAAACATTTCATTTCAGGCATAACGGTGCCACATTGATCATACAACCTGGAATAAATCATCATCATTTATTCTAGGATAAAGGGATGTGGAATAAATAGATGAATCATTATAATCAATAAGTAAATGTGCATAAATGAATACCCTTGATAGAAAAATTGCACGGTATTCACAATACAATGACGTAGGCTTATAAAATCATAGTGGAATTTTGAAAGCATAAAGTTGTGTAATTAGAACTCATAAAAAATTTGATTATAGAGAAAGGGGTGTCTCATCATATTTATATGAAATAGATTGTAAGGAGGTCATATAGATACATGTCCCGACATGTTTAATGAAATTTAACTGCATAATGCAAAATAATAACTCGGATGTAAAAGATGAGAGAGAAATCCCTCACTAAATTTCAGCATGGTAACAGGTGTTCAAGGGAGGCATTAATGAGAGAAAACGGGGTCTCCCATCATCCAAAAATAAATAGGGTACTATGGGGGAGGTGAGAAATCATACCCCAACGTTTGTAATTGAATAAAAAGGTCATAACAACTTAAAGAAAATTAGAAAAAAATGAGAAAAGAAGAAATTTCTTACATGGAAGGGTGATCCCAAAAGCTTGGGAAATGATTTAGAGAAGATTATTCGGAGATTGGGGAACATTTTGAGGGTTCTATAGAGAAAAATTCAGGTGTTGGTCATGCTCCAAAGGCATTGAGTGAAGAGGAAGTTGGATTTTGGTTGGGTTTATATAGGAAAGGAGAGGGAATTATTTATTATTTCAGTTTGGGTCACCAGACATTAATCTAATCAATTCCACAAATCAGCCCATGGGTTTTTCCCATGTTTTTTCCAAAAGGGGATTAGAAAAAAAATATTTTATATGTACAACTACTGAAGTTCTTAAAATAATAGGATGTCTTATGTGGAGTTGAGTCACACTTTCAAGGAAATTTATTTAAAAAGTGAAAATGTTTTATAACTCTTAGAGGGCCAATTAATGGTTTTTAAAATAAATCAATGAAAAATAAAAAAAATTATTTTAATTTTGAAACATATATTTTTTGAACATATCACTTATACTATTTTGTTACATCACTATTGGTCCATTATGATGTCATAAAACACATTATATATTTAAATGGTATTTAATTTTTACCCAAAAATTCGACTATCTCAAAAAATTATAAAAATTTCAACATTGGATAATTTGGATGTTCGGATTCTTAAGATAATATTCATTTTATGTAATTTTTTTTAAATATGGGAATTTTTTCTTTTGGAAATAACAAAATGTAATTTATTGAAAAATCATTATTTTTGATAAAAATAGCATTCAAACATTAATAAAAATTACAATTGAATTAATAAAAATTATATGACCATTTATATTATATAAATATTAATTTAATAATATTTTATTAATATATTTTTTAATTAAAAAATACATTAATTCATAAAAATATACTTCTTAGTTGAATTTTAACTAAAAATACTATTTGCACATTAAAAACTATTAACAAAGAAACAATAATAAAATGAATATGTATTGATTATTATATACAAAAATAATACACATAATCCTAGTGCTAAGGTCATGTTACATAAACACATATGACTACTGTATAAGACCCAAGGGTAAGGTGTGCGATTGTGACATACTCTTGGGGTGGCTTAGATTACATCGCCTGGGTGGTAATCTCTATTAACTTCCACTTCTCCAATAGTCAGTCCCACTCAAGCATAAAATGTTAAAGCTCAGATTGGGCTTGGGTAAGATTGAAGCGCACTGATTCCACCTCTTTTCCAACCTCTCTAATATGGTCTTCATAGGAAGAAAGTGTACTAGATGAGGAAATCACTTCCTTTGTATGAGTAAATTGGATTTGTTAAAGCCCTATATTTATAATAATCATATGATCACTGTTCAACGACTATATTAGCAATGGTAAAAATTATTATTGAAATTTTGAAATCCAAAAAACATAAACAAATAAAGTTCAAATTTTATTTAAACATAATAAGTCATTTAATTAGATCAAGATGAATTTCCATTAATGAATATTTGGGTCATTACAATAATCCCCTCTTAAGAGATTTCACCCTAGAAATTTCTTATTCCCACACAAAAATAGATGTGGGTAACTCTGCTTCATCATTTCCTTCGATTCCCACATCACTTTTCAAATATGAGGTTTCTCCATAACACCATGAAGATGTGAATTGTCTTATTTCGTAGAACTTTTTCTCAATGATCATAGATAATCACATGTTGCTCCTCATAAGAACGATCATCCTATAACTGTACCACCTCTGAATGGAGTACATGCTAAGGGTCACGTATCTACATTATTAAGAAGGATACATGAAATACATTATCTACATTGACCATGGATGGAGGAATTTATATTCTATAGGCCAAAACCTCGAAACAATCAAGAATCTCGAAGGGGTCGATGTACCTAGGAATTAAAATGTCTTTCTTTCTAAAACTCAAGACCTTATTTCATGGGGAAATGTGTAGAAATAACATGTCTCCAACTTTAATATTAAGGTCTCATAAATGGTTATCTGCATAACTCTTATGTCGACTCTAGGCTACCTTGATATGCTGCTGAATGGTTTTCACCGTTTCCTCCATTTCATCGACCATTTCTGGTCCATTCAGCTTACGCTCCTTGACTTCATCCCAACACATCGGTGTTTTTCAACTTTTCCCAAAAAGGGATTCATATGGAGCCCTTTGGATGCTCATGTGGAAACTGTTATTATAGGATAACTCATCCTGAGTAATATTTTGATCTCATCCTCCTTTAATGTTTATTGTGGATTCTCTCAATATATCCTTAAATGTTTGGATAGTCCCCTCAGATTTTCCATCAGATTGAGAATTATAAGTTATACATAAGTTCACCTCAGTATCGATAACATGTTGATGACTCTTCCAAAAACGTAAAGGTGAATCTTTGATCCTGATCAGATACAATATATAGTGTTACTCCATACAGCCTTACCACTTCCCTAATATATTTCTGTGCTAGTTGATCCAATGAAAAATCCTCCCAAATTGCAATAAAGTGTGTAGAATTTGTAAGACGATCCAAAATAACCCATATTTCATTTTATCCGTTGGATGTGTTCGAAAGTCCAGTGATAAAGACCATAGTGATGATCTCCCATTTCCAGGCCGGTATGGGTAATGTTTGCATCATCCCCTTAGACTTCTGTCTCTCAGCCTTCATTTGCTGACACATCAGGAACATTGATGTAAATTTAGTGATATCCTTCTTCATATAATCATGCCAATAATTATCTCAGATATCTTGATACATCTTTGCGTTTCATGGGTGAATAGAGAAATTTGAACTATTTCCACCATCAAAATGATCCTTCATCGGCTCATAACTTTATGGACCACATAGTTTTTTTTCCGAATCTCACAATTCCTTCATCATTAACATTTAATTCTGAGGATTTACCTCTTCTAATAGCTTCCACTTTCTCCTAAATTGCCACATCATCCCTTTGAGCATATTTTATAATTTCCAAAAGAGATGGTTGAGAAATAATTTATCAAAGGATTGATGATGTTCCCTTCTTTATGATTCCCATGTCAAACTTCATCATATCTAAGAATTTTGGATCCTTCTCAATTCTCATCATTGATAGAATTGCTGGGTTCATTCTACATAGATATTCATTGAACATGATCGCTTTCTTAGGGTGGTAATATATTGAGTAGTCATAGTTTTTGATCAGTACTAACCATCTTTGTTGGAACATGTTCATCTATTTCTATGTGAATATATTTTTAATGCTTTTGTGGTCTATAAATATTTCACATTTCACCACTATGTGATAATACCACCAAATTTTAAGGGAGAAGATCATCACATCCAACTAAATATCATGTGTTGTATAATTCTACTCATGAACTTTCAATTGACTTGAATCATAGGAAATGAATTTTTAATTATTCATCAACACACAACATAAAGTCTTATTTAAAGCATCACTAAATACCAGAAAAAGTTCTCCACTTGTGGGTAAAGGGATCACAGGTGCATTGATACACCTCTTTTTTAATTCCTTGAAACTTTCTTCACATTTATCACACGAAGAAAAATTCACTCCATTCTAAGTTATCTTGGTATGAGGGTTGGACAATCATAAGAAATTTCTCACAAATCGTTGATAATATCCAACTTAACCCAATGAGATACGGATATCCGTTACTAATATTAGCCTCTGCCACCCTCAATTGGTGATTTCATGGAGGGATCCATAGATATCTCTTTGCTTGTGATGATATGGCCCATGAATGAGACCTCCTGAAACCAGAACTCACAATTGTTGTACTCTTCATAGAGCATCGCCATTCGCATGATCTCTAGTACAATTATTAGATTCTCCTCATGATCCTCCTTGGTTTTAGAGTATATGAGAATATCATCTAAAAAATCTACCACAAATTTGCCAAGGTAATATCTAAGGACTTTATTCATCATATCCATGAATATTTCTAGTGCATTAGTGTGTTTGAAAGGCATTACTATGAATTCATAGTGCATGTATCTTGTATGAAAATTAGATTTAGGTATATCTTCCTTCTTCACCCATACATGATAATATCCTGACTAAAAATCCACCGTGGAAATGTATTGTGTTCCATATAGCTGATCAAACAAGTCACTAATTCATGGGATGGAATAATTTTCCTTTATTGTGATTTTGTTAAGCTCATGATAATCGATGCAAAGGCGCATTGACCCATCCTTCTTTTTGAAAAAGAGGACCAGTGCACCCCATGGTGAAGCACTTGGGCGTATAAACCCTTTTTCCAGTTTATTCTGTATTTATTTCTTCAGCTCCTCAAGCTCCGCAATAGCCATTCTATATGGATTCTTTGATATTGGAAACTCCCAAGGTATATGGTCAACTGAGAATTCAACATTTCTTCTTGGAGGAAGAACATGCAATTCCTTAGGAAACCGTTCAGTAAATTCTCTCACAATATGCATGTCTTCAAGGATGGTAGCCTCTATACACTCAATCATCTGAGCCTGATAAGCATGCTCACAGGGCAGTAATATCCACACATGAGATGATGGAGCTATAGAAGATTCATCTTCCTCCTTACACTATTATAGAATCGGGGGTAGATTCTCTACATGGAGAGTGATTTCCCTCTCACAGATATTTATGATGGCTCTATATAAGGAAAGACAATCCATGCTAATAATTCAATCAAATACAACCAGAGAGAGTATTATGAGGTCTTCTGAGAAGTTTAATCTACTGATTATGATAGGGGAGGAGTTATATTTATGGGATGTAATTATTTCTCCATTTTTTTTACTCACCTACATCTTCACTTCCATGATTTTTTGTGGTGTTGGGATTGTTCTACTAAAATTTCATGACAAAAAAGAATTCTTAGAACAAGAATCAAAAGCTATGTTCTATATTCATGAATTAATTACTAGCATACCTTACACCACTTTGATTTTAGGTTTCATTTCAGTTGTAGTGGTGAAAAAAGATCTCACTTTCTACCTTGAAGGTTGTTGGTTGCCACAAAAAACTATTATCTTAGGGAACTGATTTGTAAGATGCCATGGTTCTTTGAAGTAAAGCAATGGCCAAAATATTGACAGTCGAAAGGAGTGTTCCTCTCCCCTAACGTAGCCGTGAGTTTTTTTGCTGATATTTAATATCTATGATCCCTTTTCTTCCACACTTAATGCATTTCCTGGTCCCCTTCAAAAAATTTATGGGGTTCTTCTTTATGCACGTTTGGCAAGTGGGGTGTTGTATGTTCTTAGTACCATTGTATTTATCCATAGAACCACCAACATTTAAGTACCTCATTCATGTCATATCCCCATGATACCCTGAAGATTCTCTAATCTGTATTTCATCCTTGAGGGCACATCATACAATTTCCTCATAGCTCTCAAAGTCACAGACTGCCTCCGTTTTCCGCATGCTAGGTTTCAGCCCACCAAAGATGTTTTCAACCTTGCATTTTAGGGTAATGAAAAAGTTAAAGAACTATCGTGCAATCCTTGTGAACATTGTCTTGTACACTCCAACAGATTCTTCGTCTTTTTTCTTGAGTGAATATAAGTCCCTTTCCATCTTAGGCTGGAGGGTGCATGAAAAGTATTTATAAAAAACCATCTTTCATAAACCCCTCTATTCCAAGGAATATATCTCCTCTCCCAACTTTTTATTTTTGATCAATGTACACCATTGATCATATTCACCCTCTATATGATATCTATCTAGGATAAATTTCTCTTATTCATAAAATGGATGGATGGAGATGAACTTTTCAATGGAGTTGATCCATTGTTCGACGATTTTGTTGTTAAATGATCAATTAAAACTAGGAGGCCTTTGTCTCATGAAGCTCTTGATTGTGACTTGTTCATTATTTGTTGGGTGGGTCTTGAATGTTCCTCTTGACCCATGTTTCTATTCAATTATTGAGTTAACTAAGAGAGAAGTGTGACAAAGTTTGTGATTCCTGCTCCCATTAGATTGGGAATCTCATTAGCGTAGTCATCAAATTGATCTTCACATCGATTGTTAGCTCGATTCCTCATATTACCAGCCATTGGATGGAATAAAAGGATTGTTACGGGAAACACATAAACGTCAATCCAAAAATAGATGACATATAAATATCTTTTAGTTTGTTAACTTTTGAATTTATAGGTTTCAGATCTACTTTCTATCATATATTCTTAGGGGAATTTTATTATTCCCATAATAATGGTTCATACTAAGCTTGTGAATTTACCAATGCATATCCCCCACGAGTGTCATATCCAAGAGTGCATCAAGGCCTATTGTCATGTACTGGGATACCCTAGGTCAATCCCGAAACTCCTTGTTAGGGTTTTTACCCCTAGGTACATATTTCCCAGAGCCACCTCTACCTTATCGTATCCAAACATGGATGTATTTTCTTGTTAAACCACTTACTCAATACTCACCAAAATTAGGGATGTTTTTATTATACATAGTCATTTATCTAAGGCTCAAATAGGGTTTTCTAATAATAATCCCCAAAATAACTAAACCTATCCTCTGATACCAACTATGACAGCTCGGTTCATTATTTCATACATAAACATGATTTATTACATAATCATCACATGATATAACATAGAAGATAGATAGTTCTAGTGTCTTTGTGGATTATGATCATTAAATATCATCTTAAAACATGAAATATAGCATCATTACAGAAAAAATCCTTTACATGACCACTGCATTCCCTCGTACATAGCATTGCATGTGATAACCTGAGGACATGCATAAGAAAAGGGTGAGCTATAAAGCCTAGTAAGGGAATAAACATGGAAAAACATGAGGGATAAAATAAATGTTAGAAAATTTCTATATCTAGGTATCACTATAGAAACATGAGTATAAATGCATGATAAATCATGATAATCCTAACTTGGAAATATGGTAACAACACTTAACATGGAATTAGAGTGACCCAAGTCTCATTGCACATGGAGTATGAGTAAACTCATATTGAAAATGAAGCATGAGTAAAAACTAATTTCACTTGAGTTAGCATGGATCAACCACAATTTCCCATGATGTATCAGGATACAATACTTTACCCAATGCATTGGAGCGCTATCAGGGTTCACCCTTTCGTAAACATTTCATTTCATGGATAAGTGTGTCACATGGATCATAAAACATTGAATCAATCATCATAATATATTCCACTATAAATGTATTTTAAATAAATACATGAATTTGTATAATCAATAAGTAAATGTGCATAAAGATGAATCCCCTTGATAGAGAAATGGGAATGTTATTCACTACACAATGACATTGTCTAGGAACATCTTAGTGAAATTTCAGCAGCATAACGGCGTGAAAAAACAAGTTATAATAAAATTTGATGAGATATATAGGCGTGTATCATCATATTTAAATGAAATGGATAGTAATAGAGAAATATATATATATATATATTTACCAACAAATGTATTGGAATTTATATTCCTAATTCAAAAAATTACTTGGATGTGAAAGAGGAGAGATAAATCCATCATAACATTTCTGCATGGTAATGAGTGTACCTAAAAGGAGTTAACGAGTGAGAAAGGGGTCTCCCATCATCCAAACATAAATAGTACTATATGAGGGAGGTGTTAAATCATAACCCAACATTTTTAATTTAAAAAAACTGGGCATACCAACTTAATGAATTTTGGACAAAATGAGAAAAGAAGAAATCATTACATGGAAGTGCGATCCCAAAAGGATGGGAGAGGCTTGAAATAGGATTCTTGGGAGCTTCGGACACATTGGGAGGGTTCTAGAGAGAAGAGGGAAGGGGTTGGGGGAACACTAATGGATTTGAATGAAGATTAAGTAGGATCTTGTGTTGGTTTATATAGGAAATGAGAGGGAATTGTTAATTATTTATGTTTGGGTCACTACCCATTAAACTAATCAATACCACAATCCAACCCATGGTTTTTGCCATTAATTTTTTTCAAAGGAGAGTGGAAAATAATATTTTATAAGGAAAATGTAAGGACATATTAAAATAATAGTCTATCTTATGTGGAGGTGAGTCACACTTTCAAAGAAATTCATTTAAAAAGTTGAAATGTTTTATAACTCTTGGAGGGTCCACTAAAGTTTTGTAAAACAAATCAAGAAACCCTAAAAACATTATTTTAATGTTACAACATATATTGGCTGAAAATAACATTTTTATTATTTTATTAAATCACTATTGGGTCATCATGATTTCATAAAACAAATTATTTATTTAAAAGGTATTTAATTTTGATAGAAAAAATCTACTGTCTCAAGAAATTATGAGAAATTAACCATTGGATAATTGCAAAATTTTGATTCCAAAAATTATTTTCATTTAAACTAAATAATTTTTTAAATATATGGATTTGTTATCAATGGGGATATGGACATTCAAATAATATTTATTCAATTAATTTGAATTGTTTTTCAAAGTGGTTATGAGAAGAAGTGATAATGTAGATGTGGTTCAAGAGAAGAAAAGAAGAAGATTGTTAGAAGTGTTTTCAAGGCTCAAATTTTATTCGGAAATAGTGATAGTAAAACAGAATCAGTTTGAGGTATGATAAGAAGACCATTTCTTCATTCTTATAGTTAAATAATATTTACCTTTCTAATAAATAAATTGTATTCATAAAATCTGATAAGAAAATTTTATTTGGACTGGTGGTTGAAAATAATGTTTGAAGAAGATATGTTGTTGGAAGAATATTCATGAAGAGTTGACGAAGTCAAGATTCACATTAAATTCAATGGAAATTGAGATTTTAGTGAATTTTTATGAGAAATAATTTTTTTGGTATTCCCACTAAAATCATCATTTAGTCACCTAGAAAAGGGGGAATTTATTTTGGCATTATCTGAATACTGACATAGATATATTTCTCACATAAGAGAGAAACTCCAACATTATAGGGATAAAAATTAGTTATTGTATTTATTTTTGTCAAAATATATTTGATGTATTGATATCAAATGATATGAAACAATATCACATCATTACTCAGATTGTAACTAAATTTCATGATCATCATATCCATACGAATACCATATTCATCTTTTCAATTGTATTCTTTAGATCAACGTTTCAAGATAGAAAATCGGATCGATGCTTATGTATTTGGATTTTATGATTAAGGAAGGAATTATGAATTATATTAAAATTATTCATACTATACAACATTTATCATATTATGTAATTGTATTTGACAATCAGAGTGGGAAGATCAGATTGGGAAATAAGAGGTGGTGAATAAAAATGGTAAAATCATACCAGGATATCAAATTGGAATTCAATATCAAAGTCATCTAGGTTCTTACCTACTTCTGGGTATGAAATTTAATAAATTATTTTCAAAGAAATACATTTGTGGGAACAAAAAATAATAACTTGTAACATTTTTCCTCACACAATCATTGTTACACCATATTTGTGCTATGAGGGAGCACTCACACTATTTAATTATTTGCATAATGCTACACAAGTGAAAGTGTAGACCCTATATATTTTATTCCTTAAAAAGTATTTTTTGTATTGGATTCTGTGGTATTGGATCATTTCCTAAACATGTCAAGGAAGTAACTATTCTCATAAAATAGTAAACCTTGTAATACATGTGATCCTATGGATGTTTGTTTAAATATTTTTCAACGCATAATTCAATCTTTAACATGAGGAGATTTTTTTTCAAGGAAACATAACATAAAAAAGTATCACTAATTCATCCATTCCCCTCAATGTGATACAAATAAACTGACTGGGAACATTTAACTGCATAGAATATGATGTGTACATTCCACTTGCTACTCTCATGATAAATGATGACATTGTACCAGTATTATAATAACTCCATACATCAATATAGAGCTAATACCAAAAACATATCCTTTATCAAAGGCATACTACGTCGCATGCATATATGATGCATAATCATATATTGATGTACTTGTCTAATCCTCGGTATAAGAACAACTCTTAGTCTGTTCCTGAGACGTTGTGACTTATTATAATGGATTCAATTGAAATTTAAAATTAGAATAGTTAAATAATTATTTCTAGTTATGTTTAAAACTCAAAAATTAATTATACAGACCACAATATTATTATAGAGATCACCACTAATCACTACAGTGTCACGATTGATGTACATCCTCCTATAAAGATTAGAATATGTAATATCAGGATGTTTGACTACATAAATGGATATAAAATAAAATTTTTATATTTAATGTTATAGTAATTAGCTAAAAATGGTAATATCAATATTTTTCCAATGTGTACTAAATATATGACTAGAATATCAATCTGTCTCCTAATGCCTCCCATGGTTCCATCAATCTACTAATGATCTCTGATAAAAACTATCACCCCCCATGTGTGAGCATAATCCATCCCAAACCTTACCTGAGATGTAATAAGGTTGGTGGGAATAGAAACACTGATCAAACTCTATGACTCCCACATTCCTCATTATTGTCATCATAGAATTATGAATAAATTTATGGAAACAGTCACACATAAAACCCTCTCATGCCTATGATATAGATTCAATCCTGATATCATTTATGGGATATAATAAAAAATAAATAAATAATAATATAAAATTTTTAGTTAAAAAATTTTCAAAGTAAATATTATTTGCTAACATATAATCCAAGAATAGAACAGGTTTTATAAATCTTCAATGGGAATCTGATCCCATGTAACCCATTCTCTTGAAAAATAATTATGCAATATAAAACTCCCATATCGAAAATCTATTTGAAAAAATTCTATGAAAATGAGAAAAAATAATCAAAAATTAGTATATAAATAAATTTATGACAATTAAAGAACACTCACTAAAAAACACGAGTAAAAATACATCTTCATGTATGGATCGAAAAAAATATGTGGACGTCACTCGAGGATAGGGTCAAGAATCATAAATCTCATTGGATCATGCCCTCTCTGTATCATCACATAACATCCAAAAGTTTTAGGGTTAGATGATCCCACCTCATGCTTGTCCCTAGGTATATCAACCTCCTCTAAACCACGAAAGACATCTGATTCCGTCTATAACACGAAAAGATTGTTGTTTGAAAATATTTTAAATTAACGATAATATATCTGTATATATATATATGTTAGATGATATATATCATTTTATTACTTCATTATTCATATACATCCTTATATTCATATATTATTGTGTCAATAACGTAATTTTCCTCTTTATTATCATCAATTTCCATATGAGTTTTAGTTTAATCATCTTCTTCCATTTCAAACTCATTGGTTACATCAATAACATCATTACAACCTTCGGCCCTTAACATTGGTGTGTCATCAGAGATATTCATGTATCTTCATGGAAAAATGGTTTTAGAGTAATCTCTTGAAAAACATCAATTACTTTCACTTCAACAAAACTGCTTCCACATTGAATATACTGATTTTTAAATGATTTCATTTTTATTGTTCTCCAGCAACCACATAACACTCTTAAGGTAGAAAAAAATATGCATAATAAATATGATGTTCCTAACGATCTAATAAAAATAGATCTTTTTCTATATTAAGTATTTTATATTCAATCTAAATGATTCTATGCCTTGGATGAACATGCAATCCTCTCTTAGTATCCATCCACTAACATTTAAATTTTTTATGTAATTATGTCCTAGATAACACCATTCAATTATATTCCCACCATACCATGAATGTCAATATTAATTTCATTTTGATGAGATCATCCCAAGAAGACTCCACTATTCATTTCATGTTATTCCTCAAGTGCACATATAAGAAATAGAAAATCATTAACCAAATATGAATTATAATATTGAACCGTTTTGGATTTTGGGTTTCTCAATACACACAGTGAAATATCTATTTTTTCAGTATCTTGAGATACTATAAAATTTCTAAGACACTTATCAATATAATAAGTAATAAATTGATAAATTTTTTAAACTACATAAAATTTATGTTATGATTTTTTAAAACAAGTAGGGAAATTTATTTTTCCAATTTTCATCAAGAGAAGATACATTAATTTGTGGAAATTAGTTCATTATATGATTATAGTATAATCTAAATATAAAATAATTTGAATATAATTTAGATAATATTCTATAATATTTGTTATGAACAGTCACTGTACAAATGGTTCCATTTCTAAATAGCTAAGAAAAGCATTTGTATGAGTTCTCTGATGAACATCATCTGAAATATATAGTTTATTAACTCTCCCAAAGCCAAGATCATGCTGATTAAAAACTGATAATTTAGTTTTAATTTCATTTGTAAAATTTCACTTGTTATATCTCATGAAGTTATATTTTTAAATATATTCATATTGAAAATAATAAGATAGAAAAAAATCTCCTTCAAATAAGCTTCTTCAACTGATCCCTCAGTCGATGGTTTATTACATACATTTTCTTCAATTTTTGTAAGCATATCTTGAATGGGTAAACCCATTAGAACATTACTGGAAGTCCATATATTTCTTTTTTATGGAAAATTTGATATCAAATGTTTCATTTATTCAAAAAATACCATTGATATTTTTTTTCCAGTTAACATAAAATTTAAAAAAACATCTTCATGTAGTCCCTTAGTGTAATGTTGTATGTTTTTTCCAAAAAATGAGTCAAAAAATATGATATGTCTGTTAGTTAATCCCATATAATATAATTCAACAATCCTCTCAATCAAATCAGTAGAGGTCTTTCCATTATAGAATGATGGTCATGACTTTTCATTATGGTAATATGAAAATTTCAAACACATCAGGAAAAATTGGAAAGATAATCATCTAGAAGTAAAAAATCTATAATCCACTGAAAAAATATTATTTTTTTCTTTCAATATTTTATATTATGGTTTTGGTTTCATTAACTTCTACAATCGAACATTTTCAAACAGTTAATATTTTGGACGCCTCTAAATTTGGGTTAGATCTAATCATACATTTACATTAACTTTGGTCTAACTTAATGTGTCCAAAATTGTATAAAATATATTATCTAAATGGTTCCTCTCATTATACATGATATATTATTTTGGACAAACCAAAAAATCATACCAATTTCATAGATCCCAATAAATACTATGTTATATACAATTTTTTTCTATTACAATAAAATTAAATTTTATGATGGTTTATAGTTATTCTAAATGTAATGGGAGGAAATTAAGATAAAGAACATGTCTCCACCATACCCGTGATCATTGATAGAGGTCCATCTATTTAAATCGTTCTTTTTCAAAAATGATGTATATTCATTCGAAAAGGACGATTAGTTGGATGAAATCTGCGATGACAGTGGAAGAAAATGTGTTTCTTCCATTGATGGGCATAGACAATTTGTTTCTACTTATATAGTATGTACTTGATTTTGGACCATGAGTACTACATCCATATAACAATCCATATGCTTGGAAGTCAATAGTTTCCACATCAATGTAGCTTCAAGTAAGAAAATGACTTTTTTAGAAACATCATATGTATAGACACCATTATTCTACAAAAAAATTAACTCCCCAATTAATGTATTATAATAAAAAAATGTCTATTTTATATATTTCTTATAGTTGAAGAGGTCCAAAATATAGATGGATCATTCATCAACATCCTAGTATGTAAAATAAATGAAGTTATAATGATATAATAAAAACAATAATGAATATTGTTTGTACCAAATTGATATAAATAATCAATTGAAAGATAAAATATCATGTTTTAGTCTTCTGATGAAAAATATAGTTGTATATGGTCAAAATAATTCCATGATCACCATCAGTGGACTTATTTATGGTTTTACGATTAAAATATTGGTTTTTTCATTTCATCAATGACGATGATTTATGAGACAAAAAAATGTTGTAATTTGGGTGAAAGAAAAAAATACAATAATTTTTTCATATGAATCAATCTGAACATCCCCAATGGAGCCTCTTTATACATCTATTTTCCTTATATAGGACATATATCCAATGATTCAATTTTAAGAGAATATAATATAAATACATTTAAATATTTATAAATTATTAGATAACCTATATCAGGATTATGAACCATCCTCTTTCACTTATACAAATTTATAGGAAACACATTTCCTTCCGATAAATGTTTTTTTAACCAGAGAGATTATATAATTAAAATAGATATTTGAAATTTAATTATCTGATTTAATAGCCATAAATTTTTCAACAACTTCAAATTTATTTATCTTCTAACAAGGATATAATCCATCATTAGTGGACCTCCACAAATCTTAGAATTGAGAAGGATTCGACTCGAGACTTAAATCATTTTCATAAAGAGTTTTAGTTTGTTGAGATATCTAACCGGTCACATATAGTACTATATTTTGAAACTGTGATGTATTTGGAAATAAATTATTATTATCATATCTTGAATTGGGTTATACATGTGGATTCGAAATACATATTTTTCTTTCAAAATCCGAAATTTATTAGATGACCCCCAATTTGGTCAAATGTTTCAAAAATCCTCAGATCTCATTTCTTATATAGACACTTTATTTTCCCTTCTGAAAAAAATTCTAGTATTGGGGATGAAAATGTTGAAAAAGAATCACTAACCAAAATATATAGAGGTTTTATCCTAGAACCATTTTGATTCCTACGATGACTTATCCAAGTGTAATAATCTTATAATGATTATTGTTGACTTTCATGTTCCATATTTCTCTAAATAATATTAAATAAATAATTATTTATGATTAATTTGTTAATAGAAAAACACGAACCAACAAAAGATATTGTTTATAATTGTTCATATGTACTCTTAATTATTAATAATAATTGTGAATTATTCCTAATTATATTTATTTACTAATTATTATTCATAAATTTTGATAATTATTTTTATTTTTTAATTATTTGTTATTATTTTTAATTATATCAAATTATTGTAAATTAACCATAATAATTCCTATTTATTCCTATTTATTTATAATTATTTTTAATAATTTCTAATTATTCGTAATTATAACTAATTACTCATAATTATTTATAATTTTTACTAATTACTCCTAATTATTCTTAATTACTCCTAATTATAGCTAGTTATTATTAATTATTCCAAATCATTACTAAGTATTCGTAATTTATTCTAACTATTCTAAATTATTACTAATTATTATTAATTATTATTAATTATTCTTAATTATTCCTGATTATTCCTAACTATTATGTGTTATTTCTAATTATTGTAAATAATTCTTAATTATTGCTAATTATTCATAACTATTTCTAATTATTTGTAATTATTCATAATTATTAATAATTATTTTTAATTATTTCTAAATATTCTTGATTGTTCCAGATTAATTTTAATTATTGGTAACTAGGAAAGATTATTATTAATTATTTATAATTATTACTAATTATTTTGATTATTTCAAAATATTGATAATTATCCGTGATTATTTTTAATTAATTCTTATAATTCCAAATTATTACTAATTATTCATAATTTTTGCTATTTATTCGCAACTATTTATATTTTTAGTTTTTTAGTTGTAATTATTCATTATTATACTTATTTAAGCCAAATTACTGCTACTTATTCCTAATTAATCCTAATTATTTTTAATTATTCATATTTATTGCTATTTATTCCTAATTATTCATAGTTTTTCATAACTATTACTAATTATTAATATATATTGTTTATTATTGGTAATTATTCCAAACTATTGCCAATTATAACTAATTATTTCTAATTGTGGAATATTCTCTTTATTATTTATTATTATTGTTAATTATTTGTAATTATAGTTATTTGTTTCTAATTATTACTTATTAATCCTAATTATTCCAAATTATTTTCAATTATTGACATTTATTGCTAATTATTATTAATTATACCTAATTAATGCTAATTATTCCTAATTATTGAAATTATTTCAACTTATTGGTGATTATTGCAAAATATTCCAAATTACTCCAAATTATTCGTAATTATTGTTAATCATTTCTTGTTATTTCTAATTATTACTATTTAATGGTAATTATTAATATTTATTACTAATTATTTCTCATTATTTTGAATTATTAATAATTTTATGAAATTATTAATAAATTCTTTGTAATTAATAAAATTTATATTTATTAATTTTTTTTGTAGTTATTACTATTTTTTAAAATTATTACTATTTTCATAATTATTACTATTTTTTGTAATTATATCTAGTGTAAACTATTTATTACTAATTATATATAATTATTAATAATATTTACTAATTAGTAGTTATTAATTTATAATGGTTTGTAATAATATATTTCTAATTTGTTTAATATTTTTCAAATTATTATGAATAACAATTAATTTTTACTAATTTCATTAAATTAATATTAATTTCAACCAATTGTTACTAATTTTTACAAATTTTTACTAATTACCTTGAATATTTATAAATTAAAGCAAATTATGACTGGTTTTTTACTATTAATTATTATGTATTATTACTATATATTATTTATTATTACTAATTAGTACTAATTATCCCAAACCATCATTAATTATCATTCTTTTTTATAATTTTATAACAATTTATTACTAATTATTACTAATTAAAGATAACTAATTGATTAATTCAAATTAAAACTACTTAATTTTAATTACAAACATTAATGAACCTTATAACATAATATTTCTATATAAATTGTAAACAAATTAATTTTTTTTAATTAAATCAGATTACTGCTAATTAATTAAAATAATCACTAATATTAAAATATAAATTTAATAAGATATAAAAAAAATAAAAACCATGAAACTGAATCTTTTAAAGAGGTAAACATGAATGTTGATTCCTTATAAGGTTTCAAACATGACAAAAAATTAAAGTAAGAAATATCCAAACAAATAGGGTGATAGAAGTTTAGAGACATTCTAAAAGAAAAAAATCTGGGGGGATATATTGGTTAGATTAAATGCGATGACACCCATCACAAATAAGTGGGTTTTTATTCATTAAGGCGGTTGAAAAAATTATTATTTTCAATCGGTCCCATCAAAAATACTATCCAGTTGAAAAATTATTTTCAATGTCTCTTCGCAAATATTATTTTTGTGATGGTACCTGTCACAAATATTTAGACATTTATTAATTTAGGTGGCATTAAAAGTAACTATTTTCAACGGGGCCCGTCGCAAATACAAATATGTAAACCAACTTTATTTATGATAGGACATCGTAATAATATCCCATTGAAAAAATATTTTCAAAGGGGATCCTCCATCATTGCAAATAACCGAAACCTGAGAAGAGTATTCCTAATGGGGGTATATCCCCCCCCCCCCCGCTAGGAATACTCATTCTGTACGAAGCCACAAATGGTGAAACAAAGGAATTTGGGAAAAAACTGTTACAAATAACTCTTTATTATGGACTATTTGTGATGGTACAATATTCTCATCACAAATAGTCCTTTTCAATAGAATATTTTTGAGTGTCCCAACTGATGTTACAATTGACCAATCATAAATAGTTGAAATTCTCGTAGTGGTGGGAGATGTATATCTTTAGATTTATGAGTTTCATGGAAAAAAATTCATCATGAAGTATAATTATAAAAAAATCATACTTCATTAATTACCATCCATGAAACCTCTTCGATGAGTATATATTTTTCCATTGCTCAATGTTATCGAGTCATCGAAAATATTTATAATAATGTGATCATAATTTTATTATTTATAAACCATTTACCTAGACATTTAAACTCTGCATATCATTTCCATATGTGGACCAAAGAAATATTTGATAACATGAATTGTAGTATCCAGCATATCCATTTAGTATCATATAATTCATATTATAAAATGAACAATACTATGTAATGTTGACATTCACCAGAATGAGGTGTATAGAAATAAAGACTAGGATTTTGTCTAAACAACCATACTATTTTCATTATATTACAGTATTTTTCATTTAGATAAAGATAATGTATGAAATTTTCATGCAATTAAGAGTAACCAAAACACCTGCAAATTTTATTTCATTAATAAAATTAATTTTCAAATGATATTTGGATTTATTTATTTATACTAGTACATTAGAATTATATTCTTAAATATTCATGTTTAGAATAAGATAATTTGATGCATTGTGATTCATTATATTTTTTTTCCTAATACTAGGTTTTCTATTATGTTCTATATATTTCATTTCATAATTTAAGGGGTAAGATTGAATAAATTGGTTTTAAAGAAAAGGTAATTTCTTTTAAACATGATAATTTCATGGCAATGATGTCCTAGGAATATCATGAGAACATATTTAATATAAATAGTTTTCCTAGACTTGATGGATATTTCTAGATATTAATTCATGACATATAAATGATTTTTTAATGATATAAGACCAATATGGGGAATTTGTTATAGATTTTATTGGAAGGTGATGTGAAATGAACCCATTGAGTATTTTAAAAAGGAATTTATCTTCATTACTTGTTCTGATTCTCCTTATGGGATTTTTTATGATGTAAATTTTGATACATCTTATTTGGGTTTGGAATATATTTTAATGAATTTTTGTTGTGATATAGTTTATGGGTCTAGGAATATGACTTCCAATAATAATAAATAAACATTGAAAAAAATTAGAACTATTTAATTTTTCTTTTTAGAGTTTATTACATTAACATCATATTGTGAAATTTTTTTATGATATGAATCATATAATTTTATAGTAATTTTTTAATATTATGATCTTGTATGGATTTATTGTCTATGTGTAGAGTACAATCACACTCTAAGAAAAAATGAAATATGATGGTGCATTATATTATTTTAAAGGAACCATCTCTTGTAGTAATGAACTATGAGATGTATTGGAATTTGATGGAATTATTGGTGGACCAACACATGAAGATAAGAGATATGATTTATGTTTTGGTGTTAACTATCCTCAATGTGATTTCCATGTTCATGTTTCACTTGAGATAAATGATTATTTTGATGAAGATTCTAGGAGGACGTGTTATCGCATAAATTGGGAAATAACAATAGAATGATTTTGTGTTTATTGTGATTAAGTACATTATAAAGGGTGATAGTTTTAGTTTTTTGAATAATTGCGGTGTCTTCTTGGAAAAATTTCATTATATGAGGTGGAATGTGTATATTGAAATTATTGTGATTATTAATGATTTCATGTTTGTGTTTTGGTAATTAGGGATGATGTGTGATGATGTAATATTTTTCAATGGTGATCTAGTTATTCTAGAGGTAAAATAGGGGGAATTATTACAATATGTATTAATATTTACCCTATAATTCTTAACAACGAAATGTGATAATATTTTCATATATTTTTTTGATTGGGTTTTCTAGGTTACCATGGAAGCGTGAGAGAGTTCAGGTTATAATATTAAATAACAAGTAGTTTATGTATTTATTACCAACAATGATAATATTTTCCATACAATAGCTTTGAAATAATTTTGTATAGGATAACAATTGAATTCATTTCACACCTCAACCATAGATTCCTTTTAATTTTGTTTTCCTTTATTATGCATGATATATTTGTACATGTTCTTATTGAGTTTCTAGTGACAGTTTGGAATTTTGTAATTTTTCGCCTTGGAAAGATATTTGGGCATTGTGAGAGGAAACTGCATTCCATCCCATTGAAATGAATGCATCCTAGATAATATTGTCTTCTAGGGAACATAGTTAGGAACATGAAAGTGTGACCCAGTGGATCTTGTGTGATCCCTCTCTCATAGGATAGAGAAAACCTCGTCGTTGACACATGGTTTGATAGAAAATGTGGCAAAACCATGTGGTTTGCCCAGAGATCAAAAAATATAAACAAAAAATAAAAAATTATAAAAAATTGAAATGTTTTAAGAATGATAATTATAATAATAACCACAACAAATAATTATAATATATAATTAATATTATCACTAAGAACCCATAAGGGTTACTTCCACTTTCCTGCATCAATTGTGCACCCCCTTCCCCCTCCCGATCTAATGCTACACCCATGGACCAGGGGGGTACCTGGATATAGAAAACCTACTCCTCCCATATTCTTCTAGTTACTTTTTCTCTCCTAAACATGGGGTTTTTATTTCTGTAATCATCTTCTTCCCAAATCCTAATTCTTTTCTATTATTTCTTCTATTTCATGTGGTGTGAACAACATGGCCTAAAACTAATTCATTTTTGGAGTTTTCTTTTGGTCGGTTCTTAATGGTAATTTTTTATTTGTCCCATTGAGGATGGCTCATTACATGGATATTGAATGCTATGGACAAGTCAATTATTTTGGGTATGGTCAATTTAGTTCAATCATGTGAGAACTTTTTCCTTACCTTGGGCATGTAATAACTTTTTCCAGGGGGATTCCCTTGGGATACATCACTTTAGGCCTCCCTTAACTCTTCATAGAGGAATATTGTCCCCTTTTTGATCTTTTAAATTAATAAAAATGCAATTTTCAGTTAGTCTGTTCAATCATGTGAGATAAATTCATATTTAGGGGTTTTGTGGATTTTAAGTTTCTAATGTTTATCTGGAGTAAATTGGACTGTGTTTTGGCCCTTTTTTGTCGTTTTCAAAGGATAATTTCAAATGTATTTATAGGTAGGAATGTACATATATAATACCACCATATATATTTACCCAATATTGTATGTATGAATATATATATTCTAGAAATGAGTTATTATGTATATATGAAACATTCATATGTATGTATGTGTAAAGGGGAAAATGCAAGTGTAAGAACATATATATGGACCCCATGGAACATATTCCACTATTAAAATAAGTACATAGTGGCTAAGTTTCCTTATATATATGTGAAAGTGGATATGTGTCTAGGTTAAAAACATAAAATAATTTAGTAGTTATCATTTAATGCAGTGTGACATGAGTTTGAGGTAGGATTCCCTTTGTTGTTACCTTCAAATTGAAGAAACAATTATTTCTTTAATTTCACACCATTTTCTTGTAGTAATTATAGATATTAAAATATTAATTTAATTGTTTAACATGATATATAATTATTTTATCCTTCTGTTGAATTATGTGGAATTTCTTGTCAAAACAATTCATAGCAGTTTTTTCTCAAAATGACCACTTGGATTTTTAATGGTTGTTTGAGCTTATCGAGTTGATTTCTAGACATTTCTTTATTTTTATTAATTGTAAAATTTGTTCTTCATAAATGAGATTTTCTCAAATTATGTAATATGATTTATTAGTATATTTACATTCATGTTCGTTTGGAAAATTCTTCATAGGTTGTTCCTCATTTCTATTTTGATTGTAAATGGCATTGTGAGGGAACTTGGAATGGGGATTCAATAATGTTTTTATGATATGAAGGCATGGGGACACTTCATGGGGTGATTTAGGTATGAATATTGTGTGTTTATTTTTTTAATCTCTATGTGGAGTTGTTTGGTTGTTTGGGTATTATTATCTCACCCCCACTATAGACATGATATGGTAGTGTGGCATAGTCTGCAGGAATTGTGAAGTTATTGTATACAGTAGTTTAGATTATGCATTGAAAAGTGTCCCTTATTGTGGACCCTACTATTCTTGGGGATTTTACTCCTTTGTTATTTTTATTAGGGTTAGACTGATAATTTGGTCATATTGATGGCATTATTTGAAGCATGCATAAGTGATGAATAAGGTATTAATATATTTTATATTTTCCTTTGAGTTCTTTGGTTATCCAAAGTTCTATATATGTTATTTTTCAATTATAGATGATTTAGGTGACTTTTTGATTTTGTTACTCATGTATATTATTCTCTAATTCCTTTTTTGGGGGAGATTTTCTTCTGGTTTTCTTTTTGGTGTACTTATATATCAAAATATATGAGTTGGATTCAAATTTTTTGTGGAAAATTATATTGAGAATGCTTTTCACTTGTTTTTCCTCTGTTTAATTAAAACATTATCTTTCCTACATCCCATCTTTTTATAAAAAAATTGAAATCCTGCATCATATAAAAAAGAAAATGTTTTTCAACTGAGATTTGATATGGACCATGATATGTTCATTTGGAGTAAATATACAAAAAAATCTACATATTTTATTTTAATTATGAAAATGATGGATCTTTTATTTAATGAAAATACAGTTTCAATAATTTATTTAGGAATGCCTAATGAGTATTAATTATAATGTATATTGGTTTATCATTGTTTTCAACATCTAGAGATGTCTCCTTCTTGGATTCGGTAATCACAGAGTGATATTGGTTTTTAGGTTTTTTATTACCCACAGGGTAAAATGGATGTATGCCCTATTATGTTTTCTATCAACTACTAGGGTTTTTATTGGTATGTATATATTTGGTATTTTCATTCTATATTATATTTATAAATCCATTTAATTTGTTTATATTGATGCTTCACACAAGTTTTAAGACTCTTAGGATTGATAATGCCACTCACGATATGTTTTAGACAGGATTGGGAGTCCAATTTAGTATTGACCAAGGTTGTTTTATGAAAAAATGATATCAGAGAAGGACCTTGTTATTTTGGATATTTTGTTGATTTGATATATGAATATATGGAAATTAGAGGTATGTGTCGGGATATCATTATGAACTATTACTCATTCTAATTCATTAGTTTCTATGGGTTTTCTAGGATTTGAGTCTCATGTTTTGGTTGGGGTGGTTTAGGGATGAATAAATTAGTGAGCCAGTGTTTCACAATGAGATTTCATGGAGTAACAACCCTTATAGTTCCCAAGTTTATTGTTTGATACAATCCAAGTGTTTAATTATATCTTCTCTAATGGTATGATAATCATTGTATCCTAGTTAGGCATGTCCACTAGTTCCTCAACTATGTGTTTTTGTATGTTGTATTTTTGTTTGGGTATGGTTAGAGTGAGTGTAATTTCAATTTAAATGGGTATTTGAAGTGGAGAAATGGGGTTTGAAATGAAAATTATTTTCAAATATGTTTTCTTTTTAATTTAATTTATTGTTTTATAAGAGATAGTGGATGGTGTGTTATTTGTTTGAAAGTGTAAGAACCAGAGTGGCATTGGATGAAGGGACCTGATTGGGAAAATGGAATTAGATTATGTTATTTTTTATATTAAAATTAGATTTTAATGGTGGTGGGGAATTTGAAAATTGTTATTCGGTATATTTATTTTACTTTTAAATGAAAATTTTCATTCTTGAAAAAGGGTTTTAGTTTTTTGTGACATTTGGAAACTGAGATTGGTTTTTTGACATAGGGTGTTTTGTTTTTCCTTAGGATATTATATCCATTGACTTATAAATTGGTGTTAATTCATGGAATTAACCATTTTTTCATTTATAATTTGTCTCTAAAAATGAGGGTGACTATCTGTATAGATTCTTTTTAATTCATCATATCTTCCCAAAATCATACTATATAAGTGGGATGGTCTATGAAACCATTGGGTGTTATCCATAGTTACAATGGGTTTTAGAAGAAATTGTGTTTTTTTAGGATTATTATAGTGTCTTTTCATTTTGTTAAGTCCATATTTTTTTGATGTGTGAGTTGTATTGGGTATCCTTTAAGGACCATGACCAGATGTATAGAAGGTGATCATTCCATTCACAATCCGAGTGGGGATGTCTTGGGTGGTCTCCAAGACCAAATTCACCCATTGGTTTATTCATAAGGATGTGAGGAAGAATAATTTTCTATACCTCATGAATGATAGGAAATGTAAACATATGGATAAGGGGAAGGTTGACCATTTCAAAGAGACAGATTCCATTTTCAAGTGACAGAGTTGAGTGATCATTTTGATGTTCATCTTTTTTTTGTGGGGTCTCTATCTAGGGTTCATGGATTTATTTATTTCATTTTGGAATGTATCATAAGTAAGAAAGATGTAGTTGATGGTCCATTATCACTTAGGGCTCATGGTGGTTTCACATCCACTGATGGGTGTGAACTAGAGGTACCTGTACATGGAATGTCTCCTTGTATGTACCTAGACACAATTCATCGAACCTCTCACTGGTTTTCACTAATTGTGTTGGATATGGGATCTCTAATATATATTAACATAATCCTATGATATTTTTCATTGATATTTCAATTCGGTTCACTTGGAGGAGTTTCACAAAATATGCTTTTAGAAAAGGAAGTCTCAATCAGAGGATTTCATTATTTGAATGCGGGGTAGTAGATGCTTGTGATATTCAGGATCCAACTATTGGACTCATAGTAAATCTTTCACACATTCAAGATTAATAGGGGATGAGGGGAGTAATGGTCTATCTTTTTTCTCCGATGTAATAGGGGAAACCATTCATGTTTTTTGGTATCTTTCTTCCTTTTTTAATGTCTATCTTTTTCGTAAATGTTTTCTTGTTGCACCTAGTATTTTGGAACCTATATAGTTATCATTATTTTGGATTGAACTATGTTTTGGATATGTTCATTCTCAATATTCTCATGTATTGAATAAATAATGAATAATGAATTATTATTTACTTATGGTTCCTTTATTTTGGACCCCCTTATGTTTGGGGGTTGGCCCGGATTGGTTGGATTTTGATTGGGGGTTCAGTGTAGGTTGGGTGACTGAGGTCAGATCTCCCACATCCATGTCATTGCGCAAGTTAGTAATTGAATGGGGTGAATGTTTCTCTATTTCAAATTTATATATTAATTTTTTTATCTATTATTTAATGTTTCTATCATTGTTTTGAATGTTCACACAAAGATTTTTTGTATTGTTTGTTCTGGATTAGTTTTCACATCTCTATTTTCTCCATGTTTTGATGAGTGACTTTCTAGAGGCATAATTTTTTTAGTTGGGAGAATCTCACACATCAACCATAATTTACATTAAATTTTGATTTATTTCAGGTTTCCATTATCATGGTTGATGTTTGGGTCTGCTTTAAAACAAGTTATTTTGATTTTTGAGTTTTCTACCTAGGCGCATGGTTTGCACACAATTAGGGGAAAATATTCATCAGCCCAATGAAAACTATGCAGACTAGATAATGGGTCTACCTAGGGAAAATAGCTAGTATCATTGAAATGATCCACTCCCTTGTACCTTTTATAGTCCCTCACCCTTGGGGTAGAGGCATAATCATGGTTGTAACACAGTTTGGAATATCACCCAATAGAACTGTGTTGTCATTCGGGAGTAAAAAATTAGAAAATAATAATAAAATAAAAATTAATGTATAATAAAAATGAAATGTTTACTAATAATTTTTTAATTATTTATATAAAAATTAGTATGATTATGATAATAATTATTACTATTATTTTTATTAATTCAAACATGTTCATTCATCTTTCTATCATCTTCCATGCTCCCCATTCCTCCCCTCTCCATGTATCATGTGACACCTACTGCAAAGAGGTATCCATACAATATAAAAACTCATCCTTCCCTCTTCATCATGTGGATGTTCATCGACCTATTATTTTTTTATTTTTTATCAGTAACATATACTTCTCTTATAAATTCCATTGTGTTCATGTATTCTTTGTGGCGCACATGAAATAACTGTACCCTAATTTGTTTTGGGGTTTTTATGGTTGGTACTTCATGATAAGGTTTTGATGGTCCTGTTGAGGATGGCTCTCTCCTCTACCATCATCATTAGTGAGTGATATATCGATTTCATTTATGTGTTCCTTGGATATGTTTTCTTTGGTTCAGTTTTAATATTAGGTTTTTGTAGTTTTAGAGTTTTCAGTGATTTTCTTTAGTTTTTTAGAACTTATTGTAGTTCTTTCAGGTTTCCATTGTTAATATAGACATAAAAATATATAAATTTGTAGAAATATAAATATATAGGTGTCTTCATATATATATATATATATACACATATATATATATTATCTCATTTAAGTAATAAAATATATATTCAGGATAATTGTGGTTATATATATACAAAAAATGAATACATGTGTAAGTGTAAAAAGGAATATTAATTTGTAGTAATATATGTCAGTACCAATTTTTTAATATTTTTTCATGAAAATGTATACATAGTGTCTATGTTTAATTATATATATAAGAATGTGTATACTCATGTCAATAGAAAATATAATATTTTTGTTCTCTACATTTGGAGGTGTGTGCCTTAAATTTGAGGTAGTATTCAATTTTTTATTTCATTTAAATTGGAGAAACATTTATTTCATCTATTCCTCACCATTTTTTTACTAACTAGTTATATAAAAATCATAATGTTATTGTTTAATGTTAGATAATGTGATTACCTCATTGTATTGAATGTTTTTTAATTTATCTTTTAACATAGCACACCATGTGTATCTCAAAAATCACAATTGGATTTTGTAATGGTGTTTTGATTTTAAAATAAGGATTTAATTTCTAAAAGAGATTTACAATTTTTCATTCATTATATAAATGTTTATCTAGGTTTTTTGAAAATGGATTGTTATTTAATGAATTGAAGAGACATGATTGGTACTTTAATGACCATGGTTCTTTTTTAAACACCTCCAGGAGTGTGACTCTTCCATTTTTTGATGATTATGGTACAGATAGGACCTTACCATTGGGATTCCATCATGTGTTGATGGTTTGATGGAAAGGGGTTAGTGTTTTGTGTTATTTAGGGACGGAACATGGGTGCTTATTGTTTGTAATATATATTTGTAGTTCATTTCTTTCTTTCGTGTGATTCGGTCAACCCCACTCTATAGAAGAATTGGGAACCTAGAGTAACTGTTTGATTTTTCAATAATTTTTATTAATTAGTTTAGAGAACACTGGCTTGAGTCTCTATATATGGACCTTTATCTGGATTGGGATTGTGCCACTCGTTTAGTCCATGTAGGATAAATCCAATTGTTTGGATAGACTAATTATAATATGTGTGGTGTTCTTGTGATAATAACTAGGTATTATAATGTTCCAGATTATCCACCACTCTCCTATGTTTTCCCATGTCCTATTGAACAGATTTCCTATGGAAGATAATTTTGGAACATTGTTTAATTGGTGACTCATGCATGTTATTATTCATTTCCCTTATTTTATGATCATTTATCCTACATTCATGTGTGGTTTACTTATTATTTAAAAATAATGAGTTGGTATTCAAATGATTTATTGAAAATTATTTTGATAATGGTTTACACCTATTTTTCATTATTTAATAAAACCAATTTTATTTTACTTACCCTATTTTTCAGTAAAACTCTTAAGCCTCCATATTATTTAAAAGAAACCAATTATTAAATGAAAAGGAATATAGTGTATGATATGTTTATTTTATGGACGTTTTTGAAAGACCAATTTTTATATAATTTATTTCAAACATGAAATTGATTGATCTCTTATTTAATTGAAATGAAAGGGGAATAGACAATTTGGTCAACCCTACCGAGATTTAATACTTATGTCATTAGCTTTATCATTATATTTATTAATATGTAATACTTCTTTCATAGATTATGTCACTAAGGAGAAACATTGGTTTTGAGTTCATTGGTGACAAGAACTATCAAATGGAGGTACGTGCGGTATTATATTCCTTCAACTAATAGTGTATATTTCCATTTTTATGATTATATTTGTTCTAGTTTATAGAATTTTTGGAAAAAATCACTCCCAATGGATTTTTGTGATGGTTGGCCCAAATTTACACCCCCAAATGATTAGAAACACATATTGGGCCTTATTACAGACCAAGTTGAGTGATCAGTTTAGGTTTGAATCAGGTTTCTTCATAAAAGTTCATCCACTTTTATAACCTATTATCTTATATTGATATATTTAATTTATATATATATTCTATTATGATATCTATAAATCTTCATCGACGTACATGAAAATGAGTACAATTTATCATCTATGGATTAATATATTGAAAAATTTAATTATAATGTTTTTAATAGATATGACAAAAGTAGTTACTACTAATTATTATATTATAATGGACCTAATAAATGTGAATATTCTATAAAAGGGTCAAAATAAGGACACACATAATTTTCAATTGACCCTCGCAAATGATCTTGTTACTCATATATTTGCGAACAAACTATTCATCACAACTGCTATGAGGTGATAAAGATGTAAATTAACAATACATGAAGTTTACTTGGATCCCCCAAACTAGGTTTTTCCAAGGATTTTAAAAAGATAATAATTTGAGTCACAAGGAATTCAATGTTAACAAATTTTATAACAATATGGATTGATTGACATAACACTCTATGCCTAGCTGCTTCGTTGAATAATGAATAACTCATTTCTCTTGATATAAGATAAAACTCAATGCTCCTCCTATAATATATCTTCTTCCTCAATGATTATAATATAGATATTACACAAATGATACTATTGAAATCCATAATTATACAAGGAACATCGAGTGAGATGACCTCCTAGAACACTAAATTATTTATAATTTCACCTTCTAATTTTAAACTTAAATATTTTTACTTATTTTCCAAAAAAAACTTTAATATATATATGTACCTCTTCCACTCTTTCAAAATTAAAAATATGTTACCCTTCAATGTTTTTAATAGTCTGTAAATTCTGTTCTAATTTTATATCTCCTTTTCTTACTCTTTATTTATTTACTAAATATAGAAAAAAGTAATATTTTTGGCATTTGAATCCGGTGACTCTATGATTAGTTGTTTCATCATCTATAAAATAATAACAATATAATTTTGGAATTAATTTCATTCATATTATCTACTAAAAACTTATTTTTATACTTATACTAAAACTACTACAACTATATCAATTTTGAGAGATCCTTAAATACTACCCAAATCCTAGGAATGTTCAGAGGTGTAGTATAAGATTTTCAAGCCATGGACAAAATATATTTTAATAATTTTAAATTATTTCTTACCCAAAACTAAATGTATAGAAAATATATAATTATTTACGTGAGTTATTTTGTAAATAATTTAAATTAATATATAAATAAAAACATACTTTTTTCATGTAATATATTCTCTATTGATGAATTTGTTAATAACAATTTTAATAACATCATTTCATTAAAGTATTCAGGTTTATAATACTTATATTGGTATCTACAGTGGCTCTAAAACACCGATTACATAACCTTTGATTCACTATGTTCAACTATGAGTGATTCAAAATTCTTCTATAATTCATCATTTGTTGATAAAATATTCTTTAATTCTTGAAAAATAATACGAATTTCCCTCCTTATCCTGAGAGGGTGGAGGATGATCAGTTCTCTATATAATAGGGAGGGTTCTAGAGAAAATGTACCCTCTAGGTTATATTGAATTCATTAGTGATTAAATATTTCTACAAAATCATTGATACCTTGAAATTATATATGTCAGTACATATAGATAGGTTAAAACCATTTTTTCTCACACTATGGCCCTTTGAAAATTTATAAATTTTTACAAGAACCCCAAATCAAATAATAATTATATTTTTTTATTATTTTAATAAAATCCTAAAAAATAATGAATTATGTACCAAGCATTTCTATTAATGTTAATATTTATTGATTTATTTAAATGATTTTTAATATATCATACCCACTGGACCATAAAGTAACTTTCAAAAAAATTATAAATATTTATTATACCGTGAATAACAAAAGATTTGTTAAAATTAATAACAATAAATTTATATTTAATTAAATAAATTAATATGTTGAAAACATAACATTATTAATTTATATTCAGTGGAAATTTAGTATAATATTAATTCAAATATTAAATTCATAGGGTATTATATCGTGGTATAAAATAAATGTAATTGATGACCCATATGTCATCTTTCTTAGTTGAATTAATATAACACACAAATATTAAATGGTAACAATTTAGAAACACATATGTATCCCATAGAAAATAAAAGTTAAGGAACAACGAATATGACATCCAATGAATGATCATACTCTTATATTGTCACATTATCACAATACCTCTTTAATTAAGTTTTCTTTCTTTTTTTTATCAACTTATATTCATGATATATCATTAATTAACTTTCCTAAAATTAATATTTCGATATATATATATATATAAAGGAAAAGTATATAATATGACCACTCCATTCTAATCAATGTTCATGATATATTTAATTCTATCAACACTAAATAAAAAAATTCCACATTTATTTATACAATAGTCTTATATAACATCTAATGAACCAATGGTATCATACATTACAAATTATTCCTCATCATTGTTTTTTTTTCAATACATATATTTTCATGGTTATTATGATACATTAATTATAATATAAGGTCCAAGGAAACTAAATATTTCTGAAAATTGTAATATTAATTGACATGTATGTTATTTTCAATTCAAATTGGTGGTTATGTTCAATTAATATGTTCTAATAGTGAATAATAAGGGAAAACATTTCATGAAGAATTATCAATGTCAATTGAGCCTTTTATCCATGATCTACTACGTCATATGTTTCAATCTAACACATGTCATCCATCAATAGAAATAATATTTTATAATACCATAGGATCACCTGATGATTTTCTTCATGTAAGGAAAAGTTATATATCTATGTAGAGATATTCAAACATGACAGGAATTTTAATACAAATTTTACATAAAATAATGATAATCAATTGATAATATACTTATTTATAATCAAAATTTATATAAAAGTATGTAATTAAATATAAAAATTTGTTTTTTATAGGGAATGAACTCAAATAGACACTCACTTGGACAAGAGAGAGTTCCTAATAAATTTTCTTTTTCTTGATGGTAAATGATATTAATTATTCAAAATAGATATGTTTTTAGTCAATTGGTTTTCAATGTTATCCTTCATAGAAACACTACGTACTATAACATTACACTTTCTTGGAAAATCAATTCTTATGTGTTTCTTCATATATATGTTATGCATATATTAATTTCACCTTGAATCATTAGTGATTATTAAATCTGAAATATTATCACAATATGATTTCATATTGTAATTATTTCAGGTCACCCCATCAATATCATAGGATGCCATTAATATCCAACCTGATTCATTATCTATATTAAAAGATTCAACATATAACAAAACATATACAAAATTAACCACCATCCATTTCTTTGATCTCAATAGCTCACAATTCCACTATTGATGGTGAAAAACACTCCTAACTAGTATTATAAATCATCACAATTTTTCTAGGAAAATTTATGTTTATTAACCCAATTGAATATATCTCATTCATCTGATTGTTCTGTGTACAGTATAAATGGGTAGGGTGGGTTATATATTAAATTTTTATTTAATCATCGTTTTCCTAAACCAAGAGATAAGGTATTTCGTGACATATTGATAAATAATTTATTTGATATTTTATGAAATCAATACCATCAATTATGAACATTATTCATTTTTAAATGTTGACTATTCGAAAAGATCCTTTCATATTACCTGTTCCGCATGAGGTGATCCTAGGATATAATTCTTCTAATGATAATCCACATGTGCTCCAATGAACTCTGAGAAACACCACTACATCTTTGAGGATAGAGTAGTTAGTTGAATGTCAGTTTTTGTTTGTTATTCATCACTAATACTTCATCTCTGGAGAATTATCTATTACTCTTCTCATTCTTCAGAGGGAGAGAGAAGGAGGAGTTGAGAGAGAAATCATTGCCTGCAATAATTCTATATTCTCATTTTTGGTTTCCCTATATAATAGAGATATGTGTGTATGAATGTTTGAATTTGATTTAATTTCAAACTGACCATTAAATAAAATTTATCATCTTTAATGAACCCAATTACACATAATAATTATTATATTATTACTATTTTGTGGTGTGTTCCATCTTACACAATAAAAAATATTATGTAGTGTTCATGTTAATTATATTTTCACCAGACTTGGTATTAGTCCTTACAAACTCCTATAGCATTTATTAAATTACCAAATAAGTATTTTACTCCACAATATGTATTTCATTCACAATATAGTGAATAAATATTTATTAAAATATTAATTAAAAACTATATTTTATCCCTATGATGGTGAAAAATTATTTATTTAAAGTATATGATACAAAATAACATGAATAAAATTATTCCTCTGACAATGAAATAATATTTATTATATTAATTAAAATAAAATAGTATTTAATAGAGATCAATGAAAAAACATAGTCTGTGACAATCTAGGATTATCTCTCCTTGGCATTAGGAAGTCATTATTAAATTGTAATATTACTATCTAGCAACTGGTTAAGGTACAAAAATAATAGATCATAATTCTACAACATCGACAACCACATATGATCTCCCAGTATTTAATATAATAACCTTGTCCCAATACCACATCAAGTAGGTTTTACATCCATGTCACCAAAAAAATATGATAGAAATGTCTTCATTTTACAATTATAAATAAACACGTCGATACGCCATCGATATAGTATTTAATGATATAGTTCAATTCCAATATAATGTATGATATATCAGGTTCAATAAAGATTGAAGGGAATATTCTTCCTATATATATTCATTAATTACATGTTAGTTTTTATGGACCCAACATATCCGACTTCTCCACAAAATTTTATCATTATGATTTATAAAATACATCCAATTTTTCACATTGTAATGTGAATTAATAATCATAATGTCTAATTACAATCAGAAACATGTGTATATAGGGATATTTGATGACACTCAAACATGAAGAATTCCTACTAGTTGGTTTATTCTCATAATCTTATATATTAAATATTATTAAGTGCAATCATCATGAGAATAAGCCTCATCTACTTACAAGTACTCACACCTGATAGTCTATATAATCTGTGTCCCATCATAGTACGTTATTTAAACACAAAGCATTATTTGAGAATATCATCATAGAACATAATTGTTTTTATAATAGAGGTGAACTTATATGACCTTATCAATGATAAATATACTCTATCACATAATTATATTAGACTCATGTAGGAAAAACCTACAATATGCAATAAGAAGTTTTATTGATATTCAATACGTTGAAAATTTATGAAATCAATGTAAAGGCAGCTGGTCCTAGGACATCAACTCCAACCAAATCCCTAATATACTAGATCAAAATACATGAATCCTTTAGTCCACTAGAAATTATATGATAGTCATGTTTCAACTATGTTAAGTATTTAGACAAGGGGTCTATGGAATTTTCTACCACGGAAATACTGCTCACTAAAACATCACCTCTCTGTGAAAAATATCTCAAGATATGATAATTCAAATGTATGTTATTCATTTGTGGATGTGACCATGTCTCTTTTGTAAGAACCACCACTACAGTATTATCACAATAGAATGTGATAGTACCATAACTTTTTGGTTCCACATCAAGATCATGGATTCATTGTTTCATCCATATTTCATCTTTAAATGCCACATAAAAAGCAATATTATTGGAATCTTCTATATAATCCACATACACAACCTTATTTGAGATATTCCACTCGTAACACATCTATTAAAAGTGAATATGTATCATGTTTGGGACTTCATGTCATATTCATCAGTTTCAAAAATATACTTATCATATCCTATGACGACTAGTTCCTTATATCATCCATAAACCAGAAAGATATCATTAGTATGTCATAGATATATAAGGATAGTCTTGACTGCAATCTAATAGCAGTCACTTGGATTAACATTATATCATACAATGAAACATAATTTTTAGGCTACATATATCATTGTACATATAATAACATACATGGCTAACCAATCAATTATTCAAATGGAATCTTTTTAATTGTGTTTCCTTCCTCATGTGTCTGATGACACATTTTTTTGGGAAATATGAATATCATGTGATTCTAGAAACAAAATCGTATTGGGTTGTTCCATACTGAATCTGTTCACCATATTATCAATATAATTACATTGAAATAGGCCAAGAAACCTCTTAGATATATAATTATAGATATTAATCCCTATATTATATGATTCCTTACAAAATTTCTTTATATAAAATCCATTATTCATCCTTTCCTTAACATACTATATGAATGGCATTTAATTTACAATGAGTAATATTCCATAAATGTATTATATTAAGAAAAAAAATTCACTCCCACCTAACATCTTAAAGTCACATGAATACAATTTTTTCTTTTTGAAACCAAATTACATTATGGACACAACAAATTATTGTTCCATGATCAGGATTCTTGCTTTAATCCATTAATGGTTCTTTAAAATAGTAATAACTTGTTGTAATCCTTTAGAGTCACAAAACCTCTGGGCTATGTAATATAGAAATCTTTCTAAAGGTTTAACTTAATTCAGGATATTTTGATATCCGTCTGACAAATCTCATAATCAGAGAAATACATAATGGATGATAAAATTCTGATGGATATCAGCATTGCAACTTGTGAAATGGTTGTGTCATAGTAAATGACTTTACACCATTTAAACGTGTTCACAACCAGTCAAATATTATATATAATATCATTTCCTTCTATTTCGGGTTCCTTATTTAATAACCATTTGAAAAAAATGGGCATTACATCTACTCAATATTGTACCATAATTTAGACTTGGTTTTCTACATGGAATCCATTTTCTAATTCATCACCTCTATTACATTGAAACATTTATTCCACTTAATTATTTCATATCGGTTATATGATAATTATTATCAAATAATAATGAGTCACCATCCATGGTGACCAAAAACCCATAACATTCTGGTCATTTAACCTCTCTATTACTCAAAACTAGTAATTGTGTCTCTGTAACAATTTCCACTTCCAGGAGACTTTGTAGAGGCTGTTCATGGGACCAATCTTTTGTATCATGAGCCTATACTTAATTAAAGTCTATCTTTCTCACACTATCTCTTTTGGAGATTGTATCCTCCTCATTAATGTATGATTTTTATCAACTACAATATTTTTGTCTAATGTATTTTATTGTTAGTATCACTTTAATTCATTTAGATATCGTATATGTATACAAATTGAGCCTAAGAGTGCCATCCTATTATCTGATGTGGGATTCACAAATTCTTTGCAACCCCGTATATATATGTAAGATGGCAGAAGATTATTTAAATTCTTAAATTAGTATGGTACAATGTATGTTTCATTTCTTTGCACCTAGTTTTGAATGTGTGCTACTATTTTTTATGTCTATACCCAAAAGAATAATGAAAGAATCACATGACTCATAATTGATCTCACCATATTCGATATTGGGTGGTTCGACCTCTCTATTACAAAATTCTATTGAGGTCTATAAGGGGGTGTGAGTTGAGATAAAATCACAAACGTTAATAGATAATCAATGAAGTCTTGATTAATATATTTGTCACCGTGTTATGAGTGATGTTTTATAACATCCTTACCAAGATGTTTCTCATTTTCTTTCTTGAGTTCCATAAATTTTTAAAATAATCTATGTTAACCCACATTTAGTTGACATATTCATATCTACTAAAATAATCAATAAATTCTATTAATATTGAATACCCATCAATTTCGTCAACAATAAATGGTCCACACACATTAGTATAATCTAATTCAATAATCACTTTTTACCATCATCTTTCACAAGAAATAGGGTTGTATTCATTATTCCTTCTAAAAATGAATGACATACAATATGTAGTTCTTGTTAAAAAGAACCCAAATATCCATCTTGATGTAATTTATTCCAGATGTTTTCATTTTCATGAACTAGATTGTGATTGAATATTTGGAAGTGAATTTAGTCATGTGAAGTTACTTTGTTTTTAATTTCTATTATTTGGTTCATGTAATCCAAAACATAAATTCTTTTATATAAATGTTCCATGTGATAAAAATTTCGATATTTGAAAAAGATGCAACATTTATTCCCAAATTGGAAAATAAATCAACCTATATCTTGTATAGATACATAAATATTGATTTTGGTAACTTAATACACATAACCAAACACTTTAAATCAAATAGCATTCTGATTGGTAGTGTGAGATGGTAGATCTAGAAAGCTATAGTAAAAAAATTATCTATGTTGGTTACTCGAAGATCTACCACTCCATGGTCAATATTTTTGAACATACATGGTTGTTGTATTTGAAAACATGTTCGAGTACTATAACATTTATATAATACCCAATGTGTAGAAAGAGATAATCTTAACTCAAAAATGAACGCTCTAGAAGCATCCCCCTTATTCTTTTGTTTGGTGTAGTTTTTCTTCTTGTGGCCCATCAGGGCACATGAGAAAGAAACAAAATTATATTCCCTTGTGGAATTATTGATATTATTTTTCTTGGAAGGGTATAAATAAGCATTGGGATTATTTCTAATACCATTGCATTTATTTTTTTCACCATATGAACAATGGGGTTTTCACACATCATATCATTGTCTACATAGAGGAGACAAGTAATATGTTATAGTAACAAATTTTCAATGTTTTTCATATTGAAATTCCAAATAATACTCAAGATTCTATATGGGAGTGATGCTAGAATATGGTTTGTACCCAGTTATTTAGGGTTTTTAAACCCTTGATCCTTTAAGCGTTCAATGTTTCCCATGTAATTGACTTCCTGAGCCCCATTAAGATAACCCTCCCTAGGATTTCATTGAAATATCAACATTGAAATCTCAACTTGTTCCTATTTAGATTTCTCATGTTAATAACCATAAATGTTCTCATGTATGCTATATGCATCCTTGATTTTGTGAGACATCATTAGATCAGTAGACCAAGATGAAAGAATCAAACATTGAATGTTGACCACATCTCTAAAATTTTATTAATTGATAAAGTTCTCTTCATATCATGCTTCATTAGAATATAGATTAGACATTCATGATTCTAGAACGTATGGGATCTGTTCATGGTGTATCACAAACTGAAGGTGTCTAAACAACTCCTTCAAGATACACCCATTTAATATGGTATCCTTCTCAAATATTGATCATAGGGATTGTGTGGATGATGAAAATTTTATCTTATTATACAATTGAAAATAGAGGATTAGAAATATTTTTCTTGATATGAAAATAAGTGAGATTTAATGAATTAAATGTTTCTATTTGTTTATTTATTAAATATCCCACTATTTTATCAAGTCTCAATACCCCTCTCCATAAAACTATAAATGACTAGTTTTGTCAAAATTAAAGATGACAATATCAACTGAAATTGTATTAATGATCTAGAAAATGTCCATGAAGACCATAATAATGTAATTAGGTAGGAAGTCATTCAATATGTGGACTTACATCTCCTTGATTCCAAGAGTGTATTCCTCAATCTTGAAATCCTAACATGGATTTCCTCAACAATAGCCTCCAAAGGGTAAGTAAACTGACTTTCCCCATTAAACACAATACAATTTTTGTTAATTCAACACAAATGGCTCATGATAACTCCATGGGAAAATAATTTACGCTAAATTTGTCTCTTTACTATAGTTTGTTCTATGATTTCATTCCCAATTAAGTAATGAAAGTCGTAGTCTAACATAATTTTTAATTGGGGGATTTTTATTTATTATTCGTAACTTTTATTATATTTTAACCATTACACATCTTGTTAATATTATATGGGTATTACTTAATTAATTAACCACGTTGGATAAAACATTTAAGCAAAATTCATTTATTTAACTTCCACCTTTTCAAAATAATGAATATATTTATGCAATTGTAGTCTTGTATCCATAAAATAAATAATTTCATAGACATAAATAATAAAATAAAAGACCTTTTGATGGTATTTTTCTAAGTACTAATTTAATAAATGGACATTGAATCAATAATTGACCTAGTTTACATAACTCCTATTTCAGGTCATGGATTGGGTTACAAAATTACACTTTTCCACCAGTGTATATGCAAGGCTGGCATCACTGTTGTTCAATCTTGAACTTCCTAAAAGTACAATGAGATTCCCCATTAGTTATAATTATTTATTCCTCACATACTAGTGGGGATAACCGATTTTTTTTCTTAAAGGGGTGTACATTAATATATTTATATGCATATGTCCTGCATAATATTGGAGGGAGGGACGACTCGAAGTCCATCATTTAATTTAATTTTAAATAATTAGAAAATCATGAAATTAATTAAACTAAAGAATACAGCATATACACATGTCTCATTAATAGAAATTCATGAATTGAATTTGAAAAATTAAACAACAAGCAATAATTTCATTATTCATTCTTTTTTATTAATGACAAATGTGGTCGTATTAACTGAACAATTAATTAATTAATTAATTCTCTTTCACCTAAATGAACATCCAATATTATTTAGAGATACCCATCATTAATGTAATTCATCGAAATTAAATTACAAAAAAATAATTACATACAATTTATAATAAATTTATTTAGTATTTCAAATTCATTAAAATATTTTTTTAATTATCAAACTCACAATGGTGTACTAATCATTAAATTAATATTTTAATGGAGTAATTTTCAAATTTAATTTAATTATTATTTTTTCCTTTTTTGGGAGAAAATACATTGTGCACATGATTATTCATTCCATATAACTTTTTTTATATCCATGTCACGATTTTAGGTTTTTGGTGTATTAACTCAGATGGGCTACACTGTGTGTACATGTTAGCTACACAACCTAAATCTGTATCCCATGTGTCAGGACAGTCTGGTCAAAATGTGGTGTGTAATAAAAGTAGTATGTCTAATTTACTACTCAACACATCTACATATAATGTGAATGGGTATACGGTGTGTTCTCCGACCAAACACAGTGTAACCCAGTTTTACCGGTAAATGACATGGCTCTTCATGATATCATCTTTGTTCATTCTTTATTTGTTCATAAAACAGTATAAAATTGAAACACTGAAAGAACCTGATTAATATTTTAATAATATGTCAATATAACTCTGAATAATGAATTAATTACATGAAATTAATATCAATCCACAATTTCACATAGATCCCAAAAAAAACAAATAAAATTAAATCTAAATGTGAACACTCTGATACCACATGATGATTCATGGTGCAGTAAAAACATGAATAAGTGGGGGATGCATTAAAAAAAATTATAATCATTTCACAAAACCAAAAATTAATATCATCTATATCTAAATTATAACTAATTTATTTACATTTTGATGAAATAAATACCTAGGATTTGGACATTTTTTGTTGGTAAATATTTATCACCTGAAAGACCCTTTCATGTTTTATTTTTTTCTCTGTGAGTATTCAAGTATAGAGTCCCTATAGCATTGTAATGTCTCAGATTTTTCTATTTATTATTTGTAAATATTATAGGGAATTATTTCAAGATCGGACGTGAAGAAAGAACATCATTCTGAGGTCCAGTGAGCTCAGAATGGTGGATTGAACTTTTTTTAAGTTAAGTAAGTTGGCACTTGTGCGCGGTTGTGGCAGTTTCCAAATGGATGCCCAGATTAAAAATATGAGCACATTGTTGCAATCAGGACAACGACTTTACCTATGAATGAGGCTAACCTCGACCGACACGGGTTGAGGGAAAAAGTTAATTTTCGGAAATTTTAAGTAAAATATATTAAATTAAATTAACAAGTTTATTTTATTTTATTTATGGAAACATCCACTGTAGCGTGACAATGGCGCAACTATTTCCTAAATTAATGGTGCATCATAATAGCATCACAATGGAAATTCGACGTCATTAGTTCCGCAGAGTAATTATATGACAACAAGTTTCTATTTTTAATGGGTTAAGAAATTGTTGATCATTGGAGACGTTTGAGAGGAACCTTTACCGAATACGGAATGCGTTGGTGCAAAATCTCAGTGACGAACAACGATGGATCGAAGTCGAGAATCGCTACGCCAACAACATTGAAGGATCTAGATGACAATGGTAGCGTGATGCCTTCGTCAACGATTGATCCTTTCAAAAGGTAGTGGTTTGATGTTTCAGTTTATTTTCCCCTTATTTGAGTTTAAACGATGAACACAGATCAACCACGAACAAGTTGATCCACAGATTCGTCCATTCTTGCGGAAGGGTTTTCTTTGGGATGAATTTTGGGGAAATAATCCATTCTTTTCTTTATGTTGATCTTTTCTCGGTTTAATTCTATTAACAGGAGCGGATCAACGCCATGACGAATGATGGTAGAAGTTTGTTCCTTGATTTGTTTATTTGGATTTCTTCCCCCCTTCTTTCCTCGCGTGTTATTTTTGTTCTTCGCGGGGTGACAAACAACGGATCGTTGCACATCTGTTCTATGACGCAACGATCCCAAATCAAAGGTTTGACACCACAAAGACCTTTTGGAGGTCCAACGACGATGGAGGATGGAAAATCAGACCAGATCAGAAAGATATTTCTTTGAGTGTTCTTCGTGCGGGAATATTGGAACATGTTTTTGGAGCCGATCGGAGGCCCGGAAACGACAGAAGCAGATTTGTGTTCTCGGGGTGACCAGAACCAGAATGTATTGCGGCGATCAGATGGCCGGATCGATGATTTGGGAACCACGGGAGGTGCGCTGGTGAAGGGTGCCGTTTCTTGAAATTTCTAGAATACACAGCGTGTAATTCCAAATAACATGTCGTGTAGTACTGGCTGTGATGGCTAGGGTTTCGGGGTCAAAGAGGAATAACACGGCATGTGACCCCGGTCACATGGCGTGTTGGACTTTCCCCGAAACTCGGCGTGTACTTTGGGTAGTACACGGACACGGGATGAGCTACATGGCTTCAGGTGGCACGGAGTGTATAGAGCGGTAGAAGTGGCTACGCAGAGCTCTGGGTGTATCTCACGGATACGTAGACATGGGATGGACTACACGACCGTGTACTCCATCACATGACCAGGCGAGGCCAGTAACGCGGGTCACCCCTTGTGGTGATTATACTGGTTTGTGTACATGGGTTGATGATCGTGTACGGGCACATGGCCAGAGTACATGGAGCCAACCCCAGTTACCTAGACACAGCGTGTACACCATATTACATACCGTGTACTTAGTTTTTCCTACTTGACCAGCCTAAGACACGGGCTGTTGTACACGAGAAGTACCCGGGGTCAGACAACACGGCGTGTATATTTTCTACACGCCGTGGACTTTTTGTAAAACATCATGGTCCTATTATTCACCGTTCCATGGTCATCTTTCCTTTGGGTTAGTGCCCCTTCTTCTTGTTCCCAGAAGGTTAGGTATCATTTCCTTTTCAGGAGTATGATCCCTTCAGTAGAAAATTCTATAATAGAGTCAGGGCATCCATTTGAGAGGCCTGGATCAAGATCCTCTATCCATTCTAGACCCTAGGTAGAGTCAGGCATCGATGTGACGAACTCTACTGCGCGTTGATCCTCTACCTAGTAGGTGAATTCCGGATGAGTCGCGGTATCCGCCATGGACCTGGTAGTGATCCTTATCTGTGTATCATGATCTTTCTCACTCTGGAGGGTGTCCCCTGTAATGAGTGTTTCTATCTACAGAAACCATTCCACTCTGGAGTGTGTCTCATGTAATGAGTGTAGCTATCTATCGTAATGGTTCCTGAAAAAAATCACTTCTCGGACAGATGTCATCAGAGCTATAAGACTCGTGAAGTGTGTTCTCCTAGAACAAGTGCATCACGGAATCATCGTGCAAAATACCTAATGGGGGTATGCGGTTTTGGGACTTGTCCCTTGACTACAGGTTTGGGTTTTGAGTATATCTAGTTTGTTCTATATGTTCTATAGACATATACTGTGCATAGCTGACTGAACCTTTACTATGTGTACTGCTTTGTGGTTTTCGGGGTCCCCTACTGAGTATTGTTATATGCACACCTGCATGGGCTTTTCACGCACGTCTAGTGTCTTGTGAAGATGAGTAGCCTTTTGATAGAGTCCATGGCGGACCAGGACAATACCAAGCTTTCTGAGTTCCCTACAGGCCGAGGCGTTCGTACGGCTACAAGCAGTAGTCCCAATACTTTTGTGTTTACAGGTTAGACTTTTCATTTTTCATAATCTTGTTTGTTTTCATTTTGGTGGGCTTGTATTTTTGGCCCAGTTTACTTTTACAGTACTCTACCTTTCTTCGTAAACTATTGGTCGGGTTTAGTTTTATGTAAACATTATTTTTCCTTAGTGGTTTTTACATTTTCGTATTTGTGGTCTTAGAGATGTGTGTGTGTGTGTGTATAGGTACATAGATAATGCCTCCCATGTTCGTAATATTCCTACTCGGTGCTAGTCACTATCCCCTGGCCTATTGGAGGTGGGCTTGGGGAGTGACGGTGCGAGCCCCACTAGGACGGGTCATGACAGAGTGGTATTAGAGGTGGTCGGTTCTACATTAGGACCAAGATTCTGTGAGTTTGGTTTGGGGAAACAGTGTTAAGTATTTCGGGTTTGGATTTCAGGCCAGGGACCCCAGTGTTGGTGTGGCGGCCAACATAACCATACACTAGGACTCTGATAACCTATTATTCGACTCGGTTCATGAAAACAATGGATGTGGGAAAATAAAAGGTACATGCATCATATAGGAATGGTTGGTGTTTTCCATGGAATTTTTGTTTCAGCTATCTAGATATACTCATTGACCTTAGTACATCTTGTTTGTTTATAGGATAAATTCACGACTCATACCCGCTAGGATTCAGCAGCACGATGATGAGGATGACCCCCTCGGTGACGAGGCTTCGATACAGGGACCAGCTCCCCAGGTGTTTCCACCAAGTGGTGCGCATGCTATACCACCACCAGTGGAGTATCCAGTGGTACATGTGGTACCGACCATCGAGGAACATAGGCTCAGCACGCTCCATGAGATTCAGAGATAGAGGCCCCTCAGGTTCCGAGGCGAGCCCAACCCTCAGGCGGATGAGGACTAGCTTGAGGCGGTGACCATAGTTTTCCGTCTAGTGAGGACACCAGCAGAACAGATGGTGATCCTAGGAGAAAGACTTCTTCAGGGATCTACAGGATGATGGTGGAGTCTAACCATGGAGACTCCTGATGATGAGACTCTTTTTTGGATGAATTTTGAGAAACTCTTCAGGGAGGAGTTCTCTACGGTTACACTAAGAGCTATGCGCATCCAGGAGCTTCTTCAGCTCTGACAGGGCAGTATGAAAGTGGATGACTGTTCCTTGATGTTTAGAAACCTCACCAGGAACTTGATGGATATGGTCAAGGATTTTTACTTCAGAGCTCGGACCATTGAACAAGGTATATGGCGTGACATACAAGCTACTGTCGTGCCACTATGCATTTCCACTTATGATGGAGGGCTTGAGTGAGCCATGGTGATCGAGAGTTTCTTGGCAGAGCAGAGACAACCGCCGGCAGTCAGCAGCAGGCAGACAAATGTGGAGAAACCAGCAGCAGGGAGCCAGCATCAGGCACATGGATCTGGATGTGGGAAACATCATAGGAAGGCCAAGGACAGAGGACCGATAGTCCATGGCTCTCACGCTGGATCCAGTCAGCATAGGGAGAAGCGATGCTACGCATGCGACAGTGGGGGACATCTCGCTAGAGACTGCCCGACCCGTCAAGCTGCTAACAGGGAAGTGTTGGATGGACCACCGAGTCAGAGGCAGAGAATGGAACAGGCAGACCTGCCAGGCAGTGAACGTGGAAGAGGAGCAGGGAGTGCTGCGGGTGGTGGAAGACACATAGACTTATTTCTACCACCACCTCTAGGAGGTCCGCACTAGGCTCATGGAGCTGGGGGACAGGGGCAGGGAATGCTGCATGCGGTCGAGGCATAATAACCAGGGGCTCCAGGGATGATTCGAGGGAAAATATGTGTCTTTTCTACCTTACCTGATGTACTATTAGACACAGGTTCCGGTCATTCCCTTAAAGCCACATGTCTTGTACAAAACCTCCAGATTCTGGTAGAACCGTTGACTTGATCCTTACGCTTGGAGACACCTACAGGAGGAGACTCGATGATCATGAACAACTATAGACAATGTGATCTTACCCTTGGAGGTAAGAGTTTCAGTTGGAACCTCTTGGTGGTAGCATCGAGGCCTTACGACCTCATTCTCGGTATGGATAGGCTATCTACAGTCCATGACCAGATTGACTATTTTAGGCGAAGAGTGTGGTGTGTCTATCATAATGGAACAACGTTTTCCTTTGTAGGAGAAAAGGAAACCCATGCAGCATCAATTTGGATCATGCATAGGAGGGTAAAAACGATCACTCATGAGTTGGCTAGCCTTACCCTCAGAGCAGTAGATGTTGTGAGCTCTCAGTTCCCAGCAGTGGTGGCAGAGTATGAGGACGTCTTTCCTGAAGATGTTCCAGGATTAGCTCCATGCCGAGAAATTGACTTATGCATCGACTTACATCCCAGGACGACACTGATTTCCTCATCGTCATATCAGATGGCTCCCACAGAGCTTCGCAAGATGAGGGTGCAGTTGGAGGAGTTGCAAAGAAAGGGTTTCGTGAGACCCAGCCTCTCAACCTTGGCGGCCCCAGTCTTGTTTTCCAAGAAGGCAGACGGGAGTCTGAGGTTGTGAGTGGATTATCGGCGCCTGAACCAGGTTACAGTGATGAATAAATATCCACTACCAAAGATTGATGACCTCTTCGATCAGCTAAGAGGAGCACAGTGGTTCTCGAAGGTTGACCTTCGATCAGGCTATCACCAGCTATGAGTGCGGGATGATGATATACTGAAGACAACTTTCAAATTCCGCTATAGTCACCATGAGTACATGGTGATGCCTTTCAGCGAGACGAAATCCCCCATAGTGTTCATGGGACTGATGAACCAAATCATCCAGCCACACTTGGACCAGTTCGTATTTGTCTTCATCGACGACATTCTTGTGTACTAGGCGTCAGAGGAGGAGCACGTGAGACACCTGTAGATGGTTCTGGACATACTCCAGGAGCACCATCTTTATGGGAATCTCTCGAAGTTTCAGTTCTAGATTCAGGAGGTCCACATTCTAGGACATGTCATCTCAGCAGATGGAGTGACTATGGATCTAGCCAAGGTGGAGGCTATGTAAGCATGGGGCCCATCTCAATGCATGATAGAGGGACAAAGCATGCTTTGGTTGGCAGGATATTACCAAATATTCATTCCTGATTTCTCCCAGATATCAGCACCGATCATAGCCTTGACCAGGAAGGGGAAGCCTTCATGTGGATGGAGAATTTCCAACATGCTTTTGAGCAGTTGAGGTAGAGTTTGACGAGTGCCCAGTCATGAGATTTCCAGAGGAGGGTGTCGAGTACGTAGTTTTCTATGACGCATCAAGGACCGGGCTCAGCTGTGTCCTGATGCAGAGGTATGACGTGATTGCTTATGGTTCACTCAAGCTAAGACCACATAAGCAGAACTATGTGACCCATGATAATGAGTTTGTAGTGGTAGTATTCGCATTGAAGATGTGGCTACACTACCACATGGGCGAGCGGTTTATTATCTACTCTGACAATAAGAGCCTCAAGTACATCTTCTCACAGAAGGATCTGAATCCGAGGCAGTGGAGTTGGATAGAGTTCCTCCAATACTATGATTTAGAGATCATCTATACTCCTAGAAAGGTGAACAAGGTGGCAGATTCCCTTAGTAAGAAGTCGAGCTCACAGCTGTCGAGTGAGACAAAAAATTAGTTAGACATGTTACAGTTATCCTTTGTGGATGGAGAGGATATAGCTTACCTAAAGTTGATGGTTGTCACCCCTCCACTCTTAAAACATGTTAGGTAGGCACAGCATGGGGATATCGACTGTGTGGATTTACGTGCTCAGTAATCCACATGACATGATACTGATGGATCTTCACAAACTGGGGAGCACGTAATTTTTATCAGAGGACGCAATGTTGTACCAGTGGTGTTCTAGGAGGAGGTCCTGAGGGAGTTTCATACATCCCCTTTGGTGGTACATCTCATAGTGGAAAAGATGTTTCAGGATCTCCCACAACAGTTCTGGTGGTCAGGCATGAAGAAGGTAGTAGCAGGGTTCGTTTCTCGCTTCCTCACATGCCAGCAGGTGAAGGGTGAGAACCAGGATCCAATAGGGTTAAATCACCCCTGAATGTTCTAGAGTGGAAGTGGGATGGAATATCAATGGACTTCATGACATGATTACCATATAAATCCAAGGTGCATGATTCAATCTGGGTGATCGTTGACTGACTCACCAAGTCGGCCCACTTCCTAGCCATCAGGGAGCAGAGTTCCGTAGAGAGCATGGGGCGCCTGTACGTGCAAAAGATAGTTTGGCTTCATGGTTTCCGCTCGTCTATAGTATCGGATCAAGATTCCCTCTTCACATCCCGGTTGTGGAAGGGATTGTTGGAGGCTTTTGGGATTCAGCTACGCTTGAGTGCAACATTTCATCCCCAGACGGATGGTCGGTCGGAGAGAACCATTCAGGTTCTATAGGATATGTTGCGAGCCTGTATCATGGACTTTGGTCATAGTTGGGAGGACCACCTACCACTGGTGGAGTTTTCGTACAAAAACAGCTACAAATCCATCATTGTTATGGCACCGTTTGAGGCTTTGTATGGGAGACCCTACAGGTCACCACTTTGCTGGACCGACCCCAGAGTGTCAGCACTAATGGGACCACAGTTAGTGCGAACTACCACAGAGAAGGTTTAGATCACTAGGAATGGATGGAGACTGCCTAGAGCCGGTAGAAGTCTTATGATGACAGACGACGGAGACCTATGGAGTTCAAAGATGGAGACCACGTCTTTCTTCGGGTCTCACCTCGACGAGGGTTGCAGAAATTTGACCGAGGCGGCCGGCTATCTCCGAGGTTCATCGGACCCTTCCAAATCATGTATAGAGTTGGTGAGGTGGCGTACCGCCTAGCTCTACCACCTCAGTTGCATCGGGTATATGATTTCTTCCACGTGTGGCAGCTGAGGAGGTACGTGCATGACCCATCGCACCTCACCGACTTGGGCGAGCTGGACATCGAGGATGGAGGGACCTTGGTTTAGTACCTAGTATAGATCGAGGATCAGGAGGAGAGGATCCTTCGTGGTCAATCGATTCCCTTGGTGTGCATCCTATGGAAGCTTGAGAATCTTCAGGAGAGTACGTGTGAGCGAGAGGCCCAGATCCGTGCCCAGTACCCTCATCTTTCTGAGTAGCCTTTTTTTGGATTCTCGGGGATGTAAAGCCCCAAGTTGGGGAGAATGTAATGTCTCGGATTTTTCTGTTTATTATTTTTAAATATTATATGTAATTATTTTGAGAGCAGTCATGAAGAAGACACATCATTCCGAGGTCTAGTGAGCCCGGAATGGTGGTTTGAACTTTTTTTATGTTTAGTAATTCGGCACTTGTGCGCGGTTGTGGGAGTTTCCAAACGGATGCCCAGATTAAAAATCTGAGTACATCATTGCGTCCAGGACAACGACTTTACCTATGAATGAGGCTATCCTCGAATGGTGCGGGTCAAAGGAAAAAGTTAATTTTTGGACGTTTTATGTAAAATAAAATAATATAAATTAACAAGCTTATTTTATTTCATTTAAGGAAACATATACTAGAGGGTGGAAACGACGCACCTATTTCATAAATAAATGGCGCGTCATAATAGCTTCAAAATGGAGAGTCGATGTCATTAATGACACCATGTAATTAAATGACAACATGTTTCCCTTTTTAATAGTTTAAGCAATTGTTGATCATTGGTGAGGTTTGAGAGGAACCTCTACAGAATCCTCGGCGTGTTGGAGAAAACTATTGGTGAAAAATGACAACCGATCGATGTCGAGAATAACTATGCCAACAACATTTAAGGATCTTGACGAAAATGGAAGTGTGATGCCTTTGTCAATGATCGGTCATTTAAAAAGGCAGGGGATTGATGTTTCAATTTCTTTTCCCCGTATTTGAGTTTAGACAACGAACACAGATCAACTACGAACAAGTTGATCTACGGATTCGTACATTCTTGTGGGAGAGTTTTCTTCGGGATGATTTTTGGGAAAATAATCCATTATTTTCATTATGTTGATCTCCGCTCTGTTTAAACCAATTAACGGGAGCAGATCAATTTCATGACGAACGTCGGTGGATCTTCGTTCCTCAATTTGTTTATTTGGATTTCTTCCCCCTTCCTTTCTTGCGCGTTCTTTGCGTTCATCGCGGGCTGAGAAACAACGGATATTTTCTCATCTGTTCTATGATGCAAAGACCCAAAATCGAAGGTTCGACATCGCAATGACCTTGTGGAGGTGCGGAGATGATGGATGACGACGAATTAGACCGGATAGAAAAGAGTGTTCTTCGAGCGTTCTTCGTGCGGGAAGATCGGAACACGTTTTCAGAGCCGATCGGAGGCCCAATCATGACGGAAGCGGCTTCGTGTTGTCGGGGCGACCAGAACTAGATTGTTTTGCGGAAATTGGACATCCGGATCAATGATCGGAGCACCACGGGAGGCACGCCGATGAAGGGGGTCATTTCTAGAAATATCCAGAATACACGGCGTGTGCTTCCGAAGAACACGTCGTGTAGTACTGGCGGCAGCATATAGGGTTTCAGGGTTAGAGAGGAATAACACAGCCTTGGACCCCTGTCACACGGCATGATGGACTTCCCCCGATTCTCGGCGTGTACTTTGGGTAGCACACAGTCACGGGATGAGCTACAAGGCATCAGGTGGCATGACGTGTACAACGCGGCAGAAGCGGCTACGTAGATCTCGGCGTGTATCTCGTAGATACAAATACAGGTGGTTGAGTACATGGCCATGTACTCCATCACATGGCTAGGCAAGGCCAGTAACGCGGGTCACCCCGTGTGGCGATTACAAGGGTTGGTGTACACGGGTTGATGACCGTGTAAGGGCACATGGCCAGAGTACATGTAGCCAACCCCAGTTACCCAGACATGGCGTGTACACCATATTACACGCCGTGTACTTTGTTTTTCCAACATGACTAGCCTAAGACACGAGCCATTGTATACAGGCAGTACCCGGGGTCGGACAACACGGCGTGTATATTTTCTACAGGCCGTGTACTTTTTGGAAAACAGCATGGTCCTCTTGTTATCTGTGCCTTGGACATTTTTTTTTTGGGTTAGTGCGCCTTCTTATCATTCCCTGATGGTCAGGTATCATTTCCTTTTTAGGAGTATGATCCCTTCAGCAGAACATTCTGTGATAGAGTGAGACATCCATCTGAGAGTCCCAGATCGATATACTCTATCCATTCCAGACCCTAGGTAGAGTTAGGCATCAACATGAAAAAATATACCGGGAGTTGATCCTCTACCTAGTAGGTGAATTTCCGATGAGTCGCAGTATCCTCCATGGCCCTGGAAGTGATGTTCATCTGTGTATTGTGATCTCTCCCACTCAGGGGAGTGTCTCCCTTAATGAGTGTTTCTATCTACCGTAACCTTTTCACTCAAGAGTGTGTCTCCCATAACGAGTGTAGCTATCTCTCGTGATGGTTCCCGATGAAAATCACATCTCGAACAGACGTCATCAGAGCTATAAGATTCATGGTGCGTGTTCCCCCCGAATGAGTGCATCACAGAATCTTCGAGCAAAATCCCTAACGGGGGAATGCGGTTGTGTGACTTGTCCCTTGACTATGGGTCTGGTTTTTTAGTATATCTGGTTTGTTCTATATGTTCTGTACACATAAACTGTGCATAGGTGATTGTACCTTTACTTTGTGTACTGCTTTGTGGTTTTCGGAGTCCTCTACTAAGTATTGTTATACTCATCCCTGCATGGGCTTGGATCGCACATCTGGTGTCTCGTGTAGACGAGCATCCTTTTGACAGAGTCCAGGGAAGACAAGGACAGGGCCGAGCTTTCTGAGTTCCCTACAGGCCGAGGCATTCCTATAGCTACAAGCAGCAGTCCCAGTACCTTTTGTGCTTACAGGTTTGACTTTGCAGTTTTCATACTCTTGTTTTTTTGGTGGGCTTGTATTTTTATCCCAGTTTACTTTTACAGTACTCTACCTTTCATCGTACTATGTTGGTCAGGTTTAGTGGTATTCATGAATTCTTTTTCCTTAGTGGTTTTTACATTTCAGCATTTTGTGGAGTTAGATATGTGTGTGTATGTACAGGTACATAGGCAATGCCTCCCATATTAGTAATATGCCTACTCGGTTCTAGTCACCATCCCCTGGACTATTGGAGGAGGGCTTGGGGAGTCACGGCGCGGTGCCCACAGGGACGGGTCGTGACAAGCAGTGATCCCCAGGTTCTCTTATAAACTCTGAGAAACAATACTTGATCTCGGGGTGCAAGAATGATCAGTGAAATGTCTTACATTGTTCATTCTTAAATATTCATTCTTTGATCTTGAATAATTATCTCATAAACACCTCATTATTGAGAGGGAGATAGAAGATGGAGTAGGGGGAGAATTCTTTGTGCAGAAGAATTCTTTATTTTCAATTTGGGATACTCTACACAGTATCTATATATTTATGTGGAAATATTATTTAATTTCATAACATCCATTAAATAACATCTATTTACCTTAAGAAACCCAAATAGAAAAAATATTATTTATATTATTACAATTATTGGTGTGATCTAACTTGTACATTAACAAATATTATATAACGGTCTGGTTGATTAATATTTTTCACTAGCCTCAGACATGAACCATTCGAACTCCTCGAGCATTTACTGATTAAAAGAATAAAATATTTATTCATAAATAAATTTTTTATTCACATGTCAGTGAATATATATTTACTTTTATTCATGTGAGAAATATAACATGAATAAAATTATTCCTCATATATGAGAGTAATATATATTTTATTAATTAAAATCCAATAGAATTTAATCAAGATCAACGTAAACATAAAGTGTGTGATGCTCTAATATTATTTCTCATTTGAATTAGATATGCTTTCCTAAAGCCCAAAATTAATATCTTGTAGTGGTTCATGAATACCAACTGAAAGAACATAATTCTGAAATTCTAAAAACAACATTTTAACACTCACTATGTTATTTAATATTTTTTCAAAATATTCCATCATGAAAGCTGAAAATCTGTGTCACCAACTTGTATGCTTGATGTGTCTTTTATTAACTATCTGAATTTAGTAATTCATTGAACCATAGAAATAGTATTTAATGTGACGGTTCCCTTTGAATCAAAGTGCTGGGATATAAATTTCCTTGAAGAAATAAGAGAAAAACCATTCATCAAAATATTCATTAATGATGTGTCCCTCAAGAAACACCCAACATATCCAACATCCCTATGAACTGTTGTTATCATGGTTCTTGAAATAAATCTAAATACATGATTTCAAAATGAATAAATAATAATAATAATATCTAAGGACAATCAAACATGCTCGTAGATAGAAATATTCGATGACAAAAAACTTGCGAAATTCATACTTGTGTGTTAGTTATCATAATCTCTCTTTATGGAGATTACCAAGTGAGAACATAATGAGAAGAAGCCTCATCGACTTATGTGTACTCACACCTAACTATATCTATACTATTTGTTCTTTCATAGTATGTAGTCCAATCAAATAACGGTTTTTAACAATATCATTATATCACATTTGATATCTCATCATGGCAGGGAATTGCGATGACCTTATCAATGTGACGCATACTATAAAAAAATTCAAATTAGACTCTTGATAAAAAATAATGTAATAAAAAATTATATTAATATTATATACATCAAATATTTACTTATTGAAAGTAAAAACATTTTTACATAGGACACCAACTCCAATAACTTCTTCCTAACCTATAAAAATCATTTTTATTTATTATATAGTTTAAGATATTCATAGATATCATCTAATAGTTTCCACTTTTATATGTTTGACATCTTCCTACCATATTCAAGGTTTATAGGATATCATTTTTGGTACGTATCATGGAATAAATGACCAATCAAAAAGATGATTGTTAATGAATACTGGTCATCATATTTCTCTCATCTTGTTTCTAAGGACACATTTTCATTGTGATATTTATACTATGTGACCCACAAAAAAGTAAAATTGTGTATTTTTTACATAGATTATTTTTATTACCTTATCAATTTATATACCCCAACATAGTCCTTGAATCCACTTAAATCCATCATGAATAAATTTGATCCCATGAATATAGGCTACTTCACTTATATCCATCATAAAATGTCATGCGTTCAATAATTTTTAACTGTTTATAAGAATGGATTCATTTTTTCATTAGTAATATTTCATCATCAAACACTAATTAGAAAATAAATTCAATTCCACTATAAAATAAACCACACATGAATTAAATTTTGTCTTTTTGAAACAGAATTTTCTTTTAGATTCATCAAAATGAATGTTTAATGACCATGGTTAAATATTTAATACATAAATTGATAACTATTACTTGAATATAATATTGGAATGTAATAAATTCATAACCCATTTATTAATTTATTATAAAAATCATAACTAATGTATACATATGTGATAGTGTATATGAAATAAATTATAAAATATCAATAGAATTCTATGATACTATTGAAAGAATAAATATGAGGGATTATATAATGGAAACTAGTGAAAATGATCCATCATTTTCTATTCCTTAATTTTTCATAAACCATTTATCCAATTATTAGATAAATGTTCATACTCTATTATCTATATACAATTTATTCATAAATTCCCATTTACAACAAAAAAAGATTTATATCTACTAGAGGACCTGTTATGACAAATTCATCTTTCATAAAAATTGAATCCATCTCAAAATTCATGGATTATTTTAATAATACTTTTTATGAGATATTTAATTCTTAATTATAGGAAAAATTATCATCATTATCAAATAATAAAGAGTCATCATGAGCTATTACATGAATATTATATCTCTATGATTATCTATAATATTAACTTCTATTATGAAGTATATGCATCACTATAATAACCTATTCTAGTGGGTCTTATATAAATTTTTATATTTTTAAATCATGTTTACCATGGTCTTAAACATCATTAATGTAAATATGGCTATCCCTATTACTTTTATAAATCTTCTCCCCTTAAGGAATATGGAAATTCTTCTTTTTATTAAAGTCTTATCGAGGTTGATTTATAAATGTTATTCTCTTTATTATTGTAATATCCAATGAAGATATCTTTTATAACCAATGGTTTTAGTGTTTTTCTATATGTATCCTTAATAAATTCTTTACAACCCCATACCTTATTATATGAAAAAATTAGGTATCCTTCCAATCATAAAATTTAATGGAAATCAATTTTCCAGCATATTTGTAACATGGTTTAATGTGTAAATAATAATTTACAATTTTTATCGCAAATGGTTAATATAAGATATGGATGATTAATCATTCACCTCAACATGTACAAAATGGTGGGCTTCCATATTTTACTAACACCATTCCACTATGATGTATTTGTATGTGTTGGTTGGGATATAATTCCAAAATCTAAGAGATAGTCGATGAAAGTATGGTTATGTTATTCTCTACCTAAATCTAATTGTACATTTTTTTATTTTCTTACAATGATGATTCTCTACATTATTCAGGGACTATGTATATTTATCAAAGGATTTGGTGTTGTATGACATTATGTTTACATATCTACATCATCAAAATTCATTGATTAATGTTATAATGTATGAATATCCATCTATAAAATCACCTAGAAATTGTTTAATAACATATATTTGTATCAATTCAAGAATCCCCATTTATCTTCTAAAATTTCAACCTAATGGGAATTATGTAATTTTTAATTTCAAAAAATAATTACATGTTTCCAGTTGTTTTATTTCAAAAAATATATGTACCCATCTAGTTTGATTTACTATAAGGATATCAGATTTCAGTATATATATATATTCTTTAAATACTATATCATTCTTTGAATGCACTAAAATAAATATTTTGACACATTAATAAATAAAATTAATCAACATAAAAATTTCATTGTGATAACATTTAATACATTAATATAATTTAAAATATTAAAACTATTTTATTTAGAAATCTATGATGAATATAACACCCCAAACATTTTAGGGTGTGTTGCTCTTAAATACTTTCTATTAATTAGATATCCTTTATTCCATGAGGCACTAAGTATTTTGGGAAATTAAAAATCACAAGATAAAGTTATATTCTATCCATTAAACTTAAATTTTTCACATCTATGTTTTTAATTTCGAAATAAAGTCATCTAAAGTTGTGACCAGTAAGTGGTTATGAGTCTGATAGAACCAAATCAATTTTTGGATAAAAGTAACATACCCTTATGAATAGTAATATTAATACTAATATGTCCCTTATAAATAGTAGATAATGATAATATTTTATTTTCATAAGGTAATAAGATAATGAGATGTTAATTAATTATTCAATGTAATTCAAAACTAATTATACCATTAAATTAGTATTTTTCAAGTTAAATTTGATTTAATTAAAAAATTAAATTAAAAATACATAGAAAATTATTTTCTAAAAATAGAGTTCATTTTTCAATTATACACTTTGAAAAATGGTTCAGGATAATTTTTCATATTTTTCTAAAATACTTGAATTTTTCGTGAATAATAAAAATACATATTTGAGTTTTTGGTAAATTAATTACATCATAATGATTTAATAATTAATATAAAGGATTTTCTAACATGTTTACAGTATCTTATGACATGAGGTGTCCTAATTGGCTTAATCCATGGTCAAATACCCTGGAGAGCCCATGGTTTTGCGAAAACCACTAATGAGATGTCCCTTTTAATTAATAAATAAATCACTCTTAATTACTATAAAACCCACTCACCCCTTCATTTTAATTCATTAAAAACTCACTATACTCAAATAAATGGTGTTATTACGTCCCTAGGAGTCTTCCCATGGTTTCTTTATTCCCCCAAGCTCCCATCCTTCAAGATCTAGTAGTTACTCCACAAGGTAAGGGAATCCTTCATTCTTCCTTTTAGTCGACACTTCCTTTATGTTATCTATTTTATTTTCTATTATCATATATTGGGGTTTAATTTTATGTGTTCTTATTACGATCATTTTGAATACAATATTATTAGATAGCATTTTTCTCTCATCATTTCATTTTATTAACTTTTAAGTGACGTCGTTAGGCTACCGAATTTTCATAAGGGATCTCTCACATTTTCTTTTATTTTCAAGTTCATCTCTTTTATTTTTCGCACCTCAACTCCTTGGTCCCAATGACCATGATAAAGAGAAGTATCATCTACATAATGGAACTATCATGTGAAAGAATGAACTATCATAAATATCCTTACTCCCTCCCTTTTAATTTTATAAATGAATTCAATGTCCACGAGGTTCCAATTGATAACCTTTGTGGACGTTGGAGTTTCATTCATCACTTTCACCTTCATTACTGGTCATGAAACCATTTTGAAGGTTTAAAGAGATATGAATATATTTATTTCATATCATTAATTTTCTATAATCCTAAGACACTAATAACATAAGATTATGAAACAAAACAAGTTCATTATGAACAAAACGGCCGTGTTAATCCGAATATTTGTACTAAACTTTTAACTAATGAATCATCATAATGGAATATAAAACAAAATAATTTATCTCTCTTTAATGTCATTAATATGATATATTATAAAGTGTGGATGTTTAAACACATTTAAAATGAATTTACATTTATGAAAACAAGTAAATGAATCATGATAACTAAATAAGGAAATGCTTCCATACAAGAAAATTAAAGCCCATGAAGGCATAAAAGGGCCATGAATGAACCTAATAATGTTATACTAAATCAGTTAAATGTATAAGATGTTATGGATTTAGTAACTAATTTACCTAAATTTTATTATTCAGGTTATTAAAACAATATAAAAATATACTCAAGCATAACGTAAGGGGTTTCTCAACTCACTTTCATTTTTGTGAGATTTTCATTGTTCACCAATTATTTCTTGTATGTGGTTTATGTGTACTGAAATTTAATATACAATAACATGATTCTATTTATATTCATGTTATTCATATAATTATTTGATAGTTATTAAGTTCTGGTCATATGATTTGAGCGATTATATTGTTGTAAGATACTTTCACTCAACTGATATTTTGTTGCGACTAACTTTTTATGGTGCACCTAATAAACCATATGTGGTGTATGTACTTCCCATTTAAGATAAATTTTCATTTGAAATTATATTTATATTAAATATCCATAATCTCATATCATGGATATGTATGTTGTCTAAACTGTATACCATTTTACATAGGATGTTTATTTGGAATGTTATTTTAATTATGGAAATATTGATAAATTCGTATACTCTACTCTATACAGATATTGAGAAGGAATATTTCTCTTGTACTGAATCAATATATAACAAATAATTTGGACATACAGTGGCAGTTGGGTCCTGATATAGCCCCTCTATGCATTGGTAGGTCTCATGAGACAAATCAGTTTCGCGATAAACCCTTCGAGTTTTTTTTCTTCCAAAAATCAGATGGGTTTTTACTCACAAAACTATACTGTTTTTATGGAATTATGGTATTACGTGAAAGATACATAATTTACAATCAGCAACCATTCTATTTATTCATTTTATATCATTATTATCTATAAGTATTTAATTATGTCAAAATATATGGATGCATCCCTTTCTCTTTTTTTAATAGCGTGAATTTTTCATTTATTCACCATGCCATGTTGATTATGGTGAATTGATTACAATTAAGTTATTATTGATTAATTATTCCACCATTTGTATCCCTTACCGAGCATTTGAGCTAAACCTTTTCATTGTTTACTTTCTATAAGTGACAATGGGGAAATCATTTATTTTGTTTTTGTGGATGCAACTTTTATTTTTCGTTATGTATTGTGTTTTGTAATCCTTTCCCATGTAATTTGAATAAGATATATATATATATAGTCTCTTCAAGACTACTAAAATGATCTTTATTGAGGGATTTTAATTCATTCTTTCTATTCCAATATAACAATTAATTCACCATCTACGGTCTAGAAGGGCCAGGGTGTTAGAGTTGGTATCAGAGGAAGATTAGTAGAAAACATTGAAACTAGTGTAGGAAATGTATAGTAGGGAACAAAAACCTATGGTAGTATTTGAGGATAAATGTACAAGAACGCCCTGGGATTTTTGTGAGTAATATATTATGTGGATATTTTAAGCAATATAACCAAATCAGGATATGATTTGGTAGACGTAGCTCTGGTTCAGATGAATCTAGGGGTAAAACCTGAAAAAACGCTTTAAACTAGACTCGAACGGGAACTGGTGCACGAAAATGACCCTTGCTGCACTCTTGGTTATGACACACTCAGGGGATATGCTTTGGATAATTCACATTTTATTTATAATCCATTGTTAAGGAGTTTAATGTAAATTTTTTCCCCAAATAAACCATGTTCATAAGATTAGCTATGCATAGAATTTCGTGATATTTTGAGTGATTTTATATTTAAGATTCATAAACTAATCAATTATATCCCATTATTTTGTAATTCCATATAATGGAAGAAGGAAAATAAATTATTTTGGTCATGGTAGGGATTTCCCTACTAAGGAAGTCAACAAAGTCAATGTAGGAGCAGATCATATCATGACCATATTGGGTCAACTTACTCAGGTTGTAATGAATAACAATTCTATACCTATGTTGGATCGTTTCATGAGACAAAACCCCCCATCATTTAGTGGGACTACTAGTCTAGTGTTTGTTAAGAAATGGATCAGGTCCCTTGAAAAATATAAACGACATTAATATGTTATGAATGTGAAAGGGAATTATTGGATATATATTGTCTCAAGGGCGAAACTGATCAATGGTGGTCCTTGATTCAAAATACCATGGAGGAAGAAGAAATAGAAGATATGTAAGGAGGAATTTTATTGAAATATTATTGGAAAAAATATTTGCCTCATGATCAACAAACCAAAATGTAGATGAAATTACATGGTGTAAAGAAAATGGATGAAGTTAGTGTTGCAGGGTATGAGGCTACCATCATAATGCTATCCATGTATGTTATAGATTACGTACGTGAATCAGAAGACAAGATTGATCATTTAATTAAAGTTCTTATGCCATGTCTTTGAAGGGAACTATCTTCTAAAACATTTTCATAATATGATGAAATTATATCAAGTGCAATAAAAATAGAGAAGGAATTTTCTAGATACAATTTTTTCAATGGAAAAAAAGATGTGAATTTGTACTTTGATAACCAAGGAAAAGGAGAAGCGTCGAATAGGAACAAGGGAACAAAGTTATTCCCGTGCAATCTGTGGAAAGAATCATCTCGGGAAATAATTAAAAGACATGGGATTCTTCTATAAGTGTAGGGAAAAGGGTCATTGATCTGATGAATTCAAGGGTAAATACAATTATATGATTTTCAATGCTACAATTATTCTGATATGGGACAATATGAAAATGAGTGTCCAATGAGTCAATGAATCTTTACTTAGAAAGGGCCAAGAGAGAAAGGGAGAGCCTATGCAATTACAACCACATAGGTTAAAGTTCCTAATGATGTTGTGGAAGGTACTTTAATTGTTTCCTAAAACTTATCCAACACATTATTTGATTCTACATCATCACATTCATTTATATATTCCTAGTTTTCCACTAAAATTAGATATGTATAATTTAATTTAATAATGTAATTTTCTGTTAAAACTCCCAGGGGATGTATCATTGCAACAAAGGCATGTCGATTAGTCCCCCTCTAGACACCCCAACTTGCTTTAATTTCTAACTTTATCATCATACGAATGAATGAATTTTATATAATTATCGGTATAAATTGGATGTCAAATTATGATTCAATAATTAATTGCAAGAAAAAGGAAGTTACAATTTTTGAAAATTGTGTAGAATCTCTTATAATTAGAGCAGAGACCTCGCCATATGATTCTTATCTAGACCCACACCTAATAGATATATTGAATAAAATTCTTAGAGAGGAATAGAAACCATTATCGATGGTTAAGGAAAGAAATATTCAAACTAAAGATGTGTATATAGTGAAATAATACATTGATGTATTCGAATAAGATTTACCTGGACATCCTCTGGAGTGGGAAATTGAGTTTCCCATTGACTTAATTCCTGGTGCAAGACATAAATCAAATACACCCTATAAAGTGGACACTATGGTGTTTTTGGAGCTAAAGAAACAACTATAGGAGTTCAGAGTCAAATGATTTATTATACCTAATGTTTTACCATGGAGTCCCCTGGTCTTGTTTGTCAAAAAAATATGGATCCATGAGGCTATGCATTGATTATACAGAAATAAATGTTATTACAATAAAGAATAAGTATCATGTTCCCTATATTGGTTATTTATTTGATCAACATCATTGAGCTCAATATTTTTCGAAGATTTACCTTCGATTTGGATAACATCTGCTGTGTGTGAAGAAGGAAGATATTCTGAAAACAGCATTTCTAACTAGGTATGGGCATTACGTGTTTACAGTGATACCTTTTGGACTGAAAAATACACCATCGGTTTTCATGGAGTTAATAAATAGATATTTCAAGGAATATCTTGATAACATTGTTGTGTTATTCATCGATGATGTCCTTGTATACTAAAAATGAAATGAAGACCATGATAATTGTTAGCGGAATTTTATGAGAACTCTTAGAACCAATAAATTATATGGGATGTTTAGAATGTGTGAATTATGCCTTAAATTAGTTTCTTTTCTAGGCCATATTGTCTCTAAGGATAGAATCCTAGTTTAATAGAAAATGAAAAAGAAATCCACTATTGGAACAGACCAAAAAACATAACTGAGGTATGTAGATTTATTGCCTTAGCAGCTTATTATCAGCATTTCATTCAGAATTTCACCAGACTGGGTAACCTGCTAAACAATCTCACACGTAAAGGAGTTATGTTTGTGTAGAAAAAATAATATACGGAATTCTTTGATGAATTGAATAGAATATTGGTCAATGCTCCAATTTTGGCTCTTCCATCTGGAAGTGATGGACTTGTAATATATTAGGATTCATCAAAGAATGGTATGGGTTGCATCCTTATGAAAAATAGTAAAGTTATTTGTTATGCATCAAGGTAGTTTAAGACTCATGAGAAAAATTATCGAACACATGTTCATGAGTTAGCAGCTGTAATATTTTCTTTTAAGATATGGAGACATTATAATTACGGTGAAAATTGTGAGATATACACAGATCACAAGAGTTTGAAATAAATTTTCACACAAAAAGAACTCAACTTTTGGCAAATAAGATGTCTCTAGTTACTCAATGATTACAATTTTTAAATACACTACCACCTAGGGAATGAAAATAATTAGGTAGATTCTTTAAGTAGGATGGATCACACACTTCTGACTCAAATGAGGATTGAGAGAGATCCTATATATTTGGATCTACAAAATATGGATATTGGAATTGTTAAGGATGAGGAAACATATTTTCTCTTTAAAATGATATCTAAACCATCTTTATTATAGAAGATAAAAAGATCTCAATCGGATGATGAGAATTTGTAAGAGAAATTTAATGCTTTCAAGGATGGGAGACAGGCAGACTTCGTGTATGCAGAAGGGGTTTTGAAATTTGGGAAGAGGTTCTGTGTTCTAATAGTACCTGATCTAAAAATAGATCTTTTAGATGACACCCATAGCCCAAATTTCTCTATACTCTCGGGTATCCCCAGGATGTACAGATATCTGATGGAATTTTTTTGGTGGGAGAATATAAAGTAGGAAATTTCGGACTACATGTCAAGGTGTCTAGTTTATCCACAAGTTAAGGAAGTTAGGCAACATCCTAGAGGAGTGATTCAACCTCTACCTATTCCTATGTGGATATGGGATAAAATTACGAAGGATTTTTCCACTAGACTACCGAGGACATTTATGAGGAATGATGCAATATGGGTAACTTTGTATCGGCTTACAAAATCTGCACATTTCCTTCCCATAAGATAGGATTTACCACTTGATAACCTAGCAAGAATTTATAATAATGAAGTTGTAAGACTACATGGTTCACCTCTATTGATTGTGTCCAATACATATCCCCTTTTTACATAAAAATTCTAGAAAAGTCTCCAGAAGCCTTTGAATACTGAGCTCTGTATGAGTACTACTTACCATCCCCAAACTGATGGATAGTCTGAAAGGACTATTCAAACTCTAGATGATTTTCTGATGTCATTATCTCTTGACATCCATGGTATGTGGGATCAATACGTTCCTTTGGTTGAATTTTCATAAAATTATAGTTTCCATTATAGTATTCAAATGGCTCCATATTATGCATTATATGGAAAGATATGTCAAACTCCAACTTGTTGGGATGAAGTTGGTGAGAGGAAACATATAGTCCCAGAACTTATTGAAGAGACCACGACAAATGTGAAGACAATCCATCCCATATTAAAGTATCCCAAAGTAGGCAGAATTGTTATGATGACAACCAGAGGAATGATTTGTAATTCCAAGTGGGAGATCATGTCTTTATGAAAGTATCTTCATTTAAGGGTGTCTTATGATTCCGTAAGAAAGGGAAACTTATCCCAAGGTATATTGGACCATTTGAAATTCTGGAAAAAAATCGGAGATATAGCTTACCGATTAGCAATGCCGCCAAGTCTCTCCAAAGTCCATGATGTATTCCATGTGTCATTGTTGAATAAATAAATTCCATACCCAATTCATGTACTCACATATGAGAAGTAGAACTAGAAACAGATTTTTCATACTATGAATAGCCTATTGGGATTCTTGACACAAGGGACCAGGTATTGAGAAATCGAATAACTCACATAGTAAAGGTTCTTTGGAAAAACCAAAATATGGAGTAATAAACATGGGAATTAGAGGATTTAATGAAGAAGAGCCACCAAAATCATTTTGGTTGGATTTATACATAAAATTACGAGGATGAAATTTCCGGAGGGAACATTCTAACACCGTAAACATTTTATTGTATATTGATCTTAAATACATTAGATTAATTAGATAACATATAAGGCATGACACACTAAGTCTTTTATGAAAAGAAACATCATAGGAGAATTGTAGTGACCCAAAGCTTGACGTACATGTACATTACATTACTTTTTCGGAATACTTAATACATGAAAAAAATAGACACCCAAAGACCATATTAGTTTAGTGTCTTTGGAAACTCAGAAAGTAATTTACTAATCATGTTGAAATATCTTCATACTCTCCTATAAAGATCTTCCCCTTTTGGTTTTCTTACCTAAAAACATTCTTTATATCCTAGGGAAAGGAAAACATAAAAACTGTGAGCTCAAATGCTCAGTAAGGGTAAACATAGAGAACATAAAACAATCCATAAGCATTTTAAGGCAAATACTTGAACATAAAATCTAAACATCAAAATCTTGAGCAAATACATAAATCATGGAAGTACGTAAGACATATATCACAATGGAACATCAATCATGATAAAATAGAATGGGAATAAAACATGTAATTGTTTCAAATCATTAATCACATGATATTATTTCCATAGTAGCCAAGGCATTGCTGCCAAGACCAACTTAATAGACGAAGTCCCTTTCAGAATCGAGTTCACTCCTCGTTCCAGTCCTCTATCACTGAACCAGATTAACTAATAGTTCTAGCCAAGTCTATTCTAAGAGATATTAATATTTACCCTATGCATTGGATGTAGATATTGGTCCCACCCATCTCATAATGAAATCATTCTTACTTGTTCCACAACAAAAACATAAATTATTCATCATAACCCAAAGAACAAAAATGGGTTTCATAAACATCATCCCATCATAACATAATCTATATAAAACAAATGGATATAATTTCATCAAAACATAAGTTAAACCATGTAAATAATAGATACATTATACTTGAAACATAAACATACTTAATAATCTTATCATAGATGGTAAATAGTTTTGATAAAACACTAGAAATGAATTCTTGAGGAAAATATCCTTTCTTCTTCAAAATAATTTTCTTTTCTCAAAATGCCATGAAATTTTAAAAGAAAGGTTTTTTTAAATAGTCCATAAATATTGTAGAGTAATTTTCATGAAAATATGGCATTATTAAACCGTAAAAATCCATTCACACCTTATAAGTTAAAGATAACATTCTTCTCGTACTTTTGTCAGAAATGTCAAAAAGTACCTCTTATGGTAATCAAAAGAAAGATTCCTTACATACCATGTAATAAAAGTAAAAAATGGGTAAAAAGGACATTAAAAATACATTAAATCATCTTTACAAAAAATTCACATTGATAATAAATATAACCCTAGTAAATACATATGAATAAACAATCTCGGATAAAAACGAGATTGGAAAAGTTATCCCTTACCTTATGTCCGATATGCTTCGTATGGATTCGAAACTTCTGTATAATGATTTATATAATGTCATTAACTTATTAAAGAATCATATTAATTGTTATGATATCATATATGGTTCACTTATGACTTTATATTACCCGTGCTTTTGTAAATTTCATGTTAAAGTAGCATTTTGGTAAAATCGTTTCATTTATCGTACATGTTTGGACTTGTTGGTCTTGATATTATTACTTATATCCTGAATTACTTAATTCCAGAATGTAAAACATGATTTATATATAATATATATTCAGAATATACATATATATAATAGATCAATAAATCGAAAGAAATACACTGTTCATGGATACTCTAGGTTGTACGTACAATTGAACGATGTTTTTCATTTCCTTATTGAATTGAATGGAATTAAGTAGATGAAATACATATATATATACATGAATCCCGTAGAATTATTATTTCATATATTTCATGATTACTTATTATATCTAATTTTTAATCATTCTTGAATTGTTAACATGGAAAATGAATCTCATCACGTCGTGGAGACGGTAATCCGTACGTATGCACAAGCGATTATATCGTTCCAATATTTATTGAATGGAATTGGAGTGGATGATATAATATCTTAGAATCAGTATGATTTTATAATAATCATATATAGTTAATCTTTACACCATTATACCCATCCATGGAAGGTGGTGGTGGAAAAACTGGTTACACCACGACCTGGAGACGGTATTCCGTACGTACACACGCGTGGTGGTTTCGTTTTCCATAGGATGGTTAAAAGGTTAAATAGGATGGTTTCATATTAATAATAACATATCAGTATGTAATTAATACTAATGTTTTTACTTTATGGTGAAACAACTAATGAATAAGAAGTTGAAGAAGAAAGAAAACATGAAAGAATTGGTAGAAGAGATTACCTCTTCCTCGACACACCTCCTTTAAACTTCTTCTTAGGGCACTATAGGTAGCCTTTTGAGAAAAAAAGAATCTCTATGATATAACTATAGATATTGAGAAGAGTAATTGTCAGGTTTTGTCGAAGCTTAATGGCTCAAAAGGGTGTGAAGAGAATAGGGAAGGGGTGCCCATTTTATAAGGGAGGAGAGGGGCACCTTAGGAAAACTTAAAATATTATTTTATAATATATTTGGTTTTTAATATCTCCAAATTGATTTATTTAGAAGCTAAAGTGGGTATGGGTCTAAATCCACTCAACCAGTAGGTTTTAGACAAGTTTAGGTTACTATTTTATCCTTATCATTTAGATTTAACTCTAAGTTAAATAATTTAACTTTTACTATGGCTTTTTGTTTTCTTACACTATTTGGTTAATAAACATACTATAACAAACAAAACGAACCCCAAGTGGTTCATTATTAATATATATATCATTATCCATGAAATGTTTTCGAGCCATAGATTTTTAAGAATAAAATTACAATTAATTATATAATATGTTTTTTAAAAACTATTTTATGTCAATTTTGACACTATTTGGTACATGATTTTTGAGAAAAATTATAACAGAATGATTACTTAGAAAAAAGATAAACAAATAAATACTAACATATAATATTAACCTAAAAAATTAGTGGAATTCATAAAAAGTCATAAATTACATTTATTTGGGATTTTATAACATTAATTATGTTAATATTTCATTAATAAGGTAATTAATGCATCATCATTGTGTCATAAATAAATTAAATTATTTAATGTCTAAAAATTATAAATAAAATACAATTATGTAGGTAATCTTTTTTTATTTATAATGAATATTTATAGTCGAATTTATCTTATGTATAACCCAATATTAATAATGTTTTAGTTATTGAACATTGATTTTAACTATTTTAATTCTTCTTTAAATAAAATAATAATAAATGTCATAATCTAATCCAAGTGGACCTAATGGAAAATATTTTATTACTAAGGGTTTTTTGGTCTAATTACACTTATCTAGTTGATTTAGGACATGTTTCAGGGTAAAAAGAATATCATTTTTACCCTTAATTACCCTATTTACTTTTAACCGTGGTAAATAAAAGTAAAAAGTTACTATTCAACAAAAATTATTCTTATCTTATTGAACCACAATTTACTCCTTGATTTTGACCTTGTCTCTTGGATTTTCTAAATTCCACTCACAGAAGCGGAAAAATTATGTTTTATGTAAATTTTAAAATTCTTCTAGTAGGTGGGTAAAAGATGGTGAAAAGTTCAATAAAATTTTTATATATCTAAAATTATATTAAAATGACGCAATTGAATTAAATTGAAATTATATAGGTATTATGTATCAATTTTTAACTAAAATAAATTTAAATAAAATAAATATTTATTTAAATAAAAATTCGGTTTATAAATAGTAACCCAGTGTTTTCACTATTCATCAAAAAATGAACGTTTTCAGAAAAATACCAGAAATTCACCATATGCTAATTTTGATATTCGGAATCTAAAAATGAAGTCCATTTTGAAAGTTAAATTAATAAAATTTCAAAAAGATGGTGTTACTATTCATAACATCTTGTTTATATAATATTTTAATAACATATCGTTGTTTAGTGAAACTCAGTATTGTGTACAACACATGCTATCACGGAAGGTCACGATTGTGTGTAATGTAATCCAAGTCAGGGTTTCATGTAGTGAAAGTCTCCATTGTTGTTAAGTATAACATAATCCAACCATATTTCATTTATACATTGTATATATATATACACTCAATGTTGCGTAGATTAACTACTATCAAACAAACTTGAAATTTAATGTACCACGATCCAAGAATAGTGTTGCATATACTATAAGCTAATACGGTCTTGCGTATAGTGCAAGATAATCTTGGTGTAGTGTACAACAGAAGATATGAAAGAAATTAAAAAGAATAAATCTCATAAAACTTTGAACTATACATCTAATACTGGGTTTGCCTATCTCTTTACTTTTTGGGTGTTTTGGAAATGGTACAACACATTGTATACATCCATTCCTTGGAAAATATATAGAGTATTCTAAACATGGAAAAAAACATTGAACTATTCATCTAATTTGTTTTCAATATGATTCAAGAAGAAAACATGATCATGATTCCTACCCTCCTTTTAAGGATCTTCACTTGGATGAATTGTCTCCAGTAGAAATTATTTCTACTCATAAGGTATAACAGTGAAAGATAACCTGTATTGGTCAATTAATATTATATCATTAAGGATGATGTCCTTATTCATAATTAAATTTTGTGATAATATTGAGGTTGTGTTACATTCATTTTTTCTACATCAAAATAAAATCAATATTTTATTACATATAGTTATTATCAAAAGTATGATAATAAAATATTATTTATTAGTCTCCCACTATTTTATCCAATCCCAAAATCCATCACTATTACAGTTATAATATCCAATCATGGTGATATCATAGTGGAAAGAATCAATATAGAGATATCATTGTGAAATTAATCAACTATATTAACGAATCTGGGTATTTTTAACTTCATTAAGTTATAATTAATTGATCTATTTAGTATTCTCCAAAATCTAGAAACACTAGCTTTAGAAATCCTCTAATCAATAATCTATGTTATTCCAATTCATTCTTGGGAATTCAGGCCATTATGTGAATTTGATTTTTTTAAAAAAATATTACTTAAAACTCCAAAATACTGGAAAACACCTTGACTTGGTCTATACATTGAACATTGAATTATGGTGTCATTTTAACATATTTATGGAAGGATAGTCTATCTTATTATTTTCTTTTGGGGTTAAATATATTTTTTTGTAACATGTCATGTTTTTTTTGAATTTTAAATTCATCTTAAAAATATGTACATTCGAAATAATTTAATTTATTATATATTTTTTATTTATTTATCCGTGATACTTTTATTTTATTCCATATTTCTTTTTTATTATTTAATTTCTATAATGTGACAACTAATAATAATTAATCTAAAAAAATAACCATTTGGTAGATAGAAATAAAAGAAATATGTATTATATTGATGATATTTACTATTCATTTATTTATCAAGAAAACTATAAAATAATTGTATAACCTATGGGAATATAAATTTAAAAAGTGTTGGGTTTGAGTTACTACAATCAACAAGTTCTGTAATGTATCAACATGGTTGGACACAACTTGACATCATCTTCAACGATATGAAATTTCAAGTGAGATCCTTCCTTTTAAATGTCCTTACTCACATCTAGAAGTGGGAATAAAAGGTTTTGGGTCACATAAAAAATTCATATTCAAGACATCACATATTTTTAGGAGGGGATAATATGTAGATTAAAATTTTAATTTTATAAAAAATATTATAGAAATCATGAGAATCATATTAATATTATAAGCTATACAACACAAAGATAGGTTGGTCAAGGTCATTATCATCTAAAAATGGAAAAAAATACTTATTAAAATCCAGATAGAATTTACTTCAATCCATTCTATATGAAGTTAAATTTATAAAATTAGTATATTAATTATTCTTTTCAGTAATTAGTTAATTTGTCACATTTATAAATCAAAATAGTCAAAATTATTCCTATAATCTATAATATTAAATAAATAAATAAAATTATTTTATTTATAATTAATTAAATACTCTATATTGACAAGGAAGAAACAAGGAATGTACACAACTTAAATAAATATCATCTTGTATAATCCTTTTCATGGACCATGTACATACATAGAATGTTGAGTATATGATGTATAATGATATTACATGATGCATAGTTTCCTGTGCAAATCAATGTAGTCATCTTGGAATTTTTGACATAATATATATGTTATTATGGGGAATTTTTGACTATTTTATTTCATGTGATGTGCAGGGTGCATATGATTACAATAAAATTGTTTCTTTTGAAATTTAATATCAATATTATTTAGGAAGTTAATTTTCTATAAAACCATATCGCAAAACATTTATGCATGAAATACACCATGAAGTTTTTTTAATCCAATTATTTAAGCTCCTAACAATTAAATTAATTCACAAGATCTCCATCATGGCTCAGTGTGTACTCTTTGTTATCAAGTATGAGTATCATGACATGTAAATTATTGTAAATATAATAAAATCTATTCTATGTCCATCTGAATCACATCTCTAAAGTTATTTCATTCTTTCTATATTCATAATTTATTTTAATACGGTTTTTTGCTAGATAAACATTATGTAATAATAAATTTTCCATGTTAATCAGCTTTAATCTATTGTATGGAATATATTAAGTGAATTTGTTGTAGTTTAAACATATGTATTATTTATTTCCCTTAGGAGAAAACATTGTGAGGATACATAACATGTGTTCCAAATACATGTTGTGTAACCATTTAAATCGTGTTCCATATGGCTGGTCAGCACATGGAATGTAATGACACAACTAATTAATCACCCATACGATGTTCCATAATTTTCATATCTGTTCATTCCATATGGAATTTATGCACATTATGTGTACATTTTTTTATAAAATATCTATCAATGTTATATTTAAAAAATATCTTTTTAGCCTTATAAGGGTTCTTCCAATGTTATACATCAATTCATATCATGTACATCATCATATTTAAGAGAATGAATATATTATCTTGTCATAAATATTAATAAAAACTAAACCATAAATGAAACAAAATGTAATACAAAAATACAATAATAAAAAAAACCAAATATAATTTAATTTTTAAATATTTAGACTCTGCATGTAGGTTCATTATTTAAATATAAGTACTTAGACCCATTCCCAAAAACTATTTTTCATTGGTTAATTTAAATCCTCCATCATAACAAGATGAATAACAAAACTGAATACCATTAGACATGATCATTCAAATAAATTGGTAATTAGATAATATGTAACATTTTTCACATTTCTTAGAATTATTTCATCTCTATGGAATCTATTTGACACTCTAGTAACACATTATTATTTTTTAAATGGGAGAGGAAAGTGTATAATCCCTTTAGTGGTATCCACTCATAGATAAAGAACCTATAAAAATCCACAGTATGCCACTAAGAGTTAGCATAAATAATTCTCACCTATGGAATTATTATTCATTGATCAAATTAATAATACCTTCCAAGATTGAAGGATTTAGTCATGTTTGGTAATGATATTAAGATGTAGGTGGGAGATTAATGCTCTCAGTTATTGAAATAAATTATAAGAAAAGGCTCTCTCTAGGATTCTGAGAATTCAAATAGGATTATATTGTTCCAAAAATTATCTGATACCTATAAATTATGTAAGAGGGTATACACATATATATTATAAAAAATTTATTCCACATTGTTCTGTAGTAATCATCATAACTATTTTTTTAAAAAGAAGATGAGACCTTGCCCTAAAAAGCAAGACCCCTTTATTAAAATAAAAAATCCAACTTACATGATTCTAAAAAAAAGAAGATCTATCCAAATACCTTTTCAAAAGGGGAAAAACATCAGGGAGATTATCATACCAGATGAAGTAAACAATGTTAATTCCATTATTTTCCAAACCATCTGCAATAGAATTAGCTTCCTGATAGACACAAGTAATATTGTGATTGATAGATCGAAGGGAGTCCAAGAAGTTCACCCAACGATTATAAAGTTTCCAAGATAGATGACATGATCCTTCTCTGATGGCAGCGACAATAACAGTCGAGTCACATTCCAACCAAATTTTATTCCATCCATGATGTTTTTCCTGCTCCACCGCAACAATAATTCCCAAAATCTCATCTTAAATTGAAGAGGAAATACCATATGATCCATGGAAACAACCAATCACCTCACCATGATGATCCCTAAAAATGGAGCCATACTCAGAAGGTCCCGGATTTCCCTTCGTGGCACCATCCGAATTAAGTTTCATCCAACCAAAAAGTGGTTCTTTCCATAAAACTTCAAAAGTACCATATGGCGGTCTCAAATTTACTTCGATGCTAATTCTGGAAAGAACATAAAAATCATGAATAGAATTGGCGCAAAAATGTTTCTTAGGTAAGCTTACCGCACGCATCACAACAAGGATGTTTGAGAAAGAAATAGTTACCGAGAAAGACGAATTCCCATAAAGAACATGATTCCTAGAATACCATATATAATGCAACAACTCAGAAGCAGAAACCTAAAATATGTCCAACAACTGTGAAGAAAGAGAAAGATACTTCCATCTCTGAATAAACTCTGTGATGGATGTCATGATAGGAATTGTGACATCAAAGATGTTCGCTGGAGCCTTCCACATTGAAGCATTAGTAAAACAGAAAAGAAAAAAATGATCAGCATCCTCTCTCGGTTTATGACAAAGAACACAAGAGGAACATAAATATATACCACAATGCTGAAGATAACAATCCATTGGTATCTTTAGGTGAGCAATTCTCCAGACCAAATTGGAGCGAGATGGTCTAATGAAGTTTTTGTGAAAATTACCCATCTATTTTGTTTCCAAGATACAATTAAAAGAGAACTCATAATAAATACTGGAAATGTGGCTCGGAAGACCCTCCATGTTCTCAAGTTGATCCTTGATAGTAATGTCCAAATCTATGTTGCTATCATCCATCTCAAGGCAAACTAAGGGATTATCCGTCCATTTTATTTTCCAGAAATTAAGTGACGAATTTTTCGATACTAACCATCTGGAATGAGAATCAATTGAAGAGAAGATGTACTTGAAAGTTGTCCAAACAGAGGATTCAATATGATTAAAATAACCAATATTTAACCTATTCAAGAATTTTCAACGAAGAATGATTAAGGCTTTATAATTGCTATTAAAAAGTCTCTAAATGAAGGAAGTTTGCAAATAATCATTAAATAGGACAAGATTTTTAATACCCAAACCCCCAGCATCATAAGGCTTGCAGCATTCAGACCCAGGAACCGTAGCCAGCTTTCATTTTAAGATGCTTTCACTCCAAATAAAATTACTAAGAGAGGCATTGAAACTTCATATGAGAGAAATAGGCCATTTATAAACCATAAAGGAGTACACAAATTTGGAGATAATAACAGATTTTACCAAACAAACCCAACCAGCCATGGAGATAGATTTTCTTTTCCATGTAGAGGGAAGTCTTCTGACTTTACTAATAATCTCTGTGAAAAATCTAGATTTTGGATTTCCCCAAAACAAGGGAACCCCCAAATAATTAAAGGCAAGTACCCCTATTTAATGTTCATCTCATTAACTATGTAATTCTTCCTCTGTTCACTGATGTTCTTACCAAAATAGAGAATGGATTTCCCCCAGCTAATATCTTGACCCGAGACAGAACCATAATGCAAAAGAGCGTTTTTGATGTTCTTGATATTTCTCTTATCCCCCAAAGTGAAAATGATAATGTCATCTGCGTACAAAAGTTGGGTGGGAGCAAGAATACGTCTACCAGCATTAATAGGCTTCATCCTCCAATTTCCAGCCATGATGGAGAGGAGCCTACTCAGATAATCTTCTGCAATAGAGAAAATAATCGCAGAAATAGGGTCGCCTTGTCTAACACCCCTAGAAAAATCAAAAAAACCATGAGGGGATCCTTTGATAAGAATTGAGAAATGAGTAGATCATAAATTTTTTTTGGTACAAGTATTAATAGTACCATCAAACCCAAGAGTAAGAATAACATTACAAATGAAACCCCAATTCATAGTATCAAAAGCCTTTCTGACATCAAGCTTAAGAGCAATATTTCCACCTCTAGTGGATTTCCTGAGAAAATTCACACAGTCATAGGCATTGATGATGCAGTCTTGAATAGAATATCCCTTGATAAAACCAAACTGATTAGGGGAGACAATGTTACTGGCAATTGTTGTGAGCCGTGTGGCCAGGATTTTGCAAATAATTTTGTAAATGGTGTTAACTAAGGCAACAGGTCTGAACAAATGAAGTTCATTATAATTCTCCACCTTTGGGATAAGAGCATGAAACTGAGCATTGATGCCATAAGGATGATTACCACCCTTAAAGAAATGAATAAAAAGTTTAGAATCATCATTTTGGATAATGTCCCAATAAGTTTGAAAGAAGAAATTACCAAAACCATCTGGACCTGGGGAGCTTTCAGATTTGAGGATAAAAATAACCTCTTTGATTTCAATTCTCAATGGCAAAGAGGTGAGATTGAAATTATCCTGATGACTAACCAATTTGGGAATGATTCCCTCCACAGTATTTATCAATATATAAAAAATAAATATTTAATTATACAAATAAACAACAATATATTATTCATTCATAAAATATTGATGTTATAAAAATAACATGAAAAATTATTATTCCACGGTACATGAAAATAATATGCATTCTAATGAAAAATTTAACTAAATTTTACTGTTGTTATAGGTATTAGTTGCATGTAAACCCCTACACCTCGTTATCATTGGAATTAAGATAACTTTCTTATTTTCATAGATCTTTATATCATGTAAAATCAAGGAACCCATAAGAAAAGTATTTTCATTTCATAATGGATATAACCTCTTACAAAAAACTCATTTTTTAATATAATCCCATTTTCAATAAATTATCAATAATGTTTCATTACAAGTTTTATTATTCTACATGATTTATATAACATAAATTTACATTCATGAAATGAGAATATTGATAAAACATCGTTGGCCATGTTTTCTGTCAAATAATACTTTTCCAATAAAAGGGAATTATTAATTTACTTCCATTAACTAAAAAGGGATAATCAATTTCATGAAATACTCATTATTGTTATATCAATAGTGATTCAACACACTTATCCTAGATATAAATGGTAATTTTTTCCCATGGTTTTCATCAATACATCCAAATGTGTTATGTATGAATTAAAATAATTGTAATTTCATCTCCATGGAAAAAAACATATCAAAAATAGTAATAAATAATCACACACACACCATGTCGAATTAAAATGTGTGGGTCTATTCTCATAACCAACTATATTGTATATTAACATGTGTGAACTTTAAGAAAATAATTATCAATTTCTCTTGATAATATAACCATTAAAATGAAATTTCTTATATCTCCATCTAAAATATTCCATACAACCATACAACATATAAATAAGAATATTCTAAACTCTATTCTAGGTTTTCATCATAAAAGTGAACTGATATGAACGTATGATGTGATAAATATTATATGTACATTATCCCATTTCTATAATTCAAAATATTCATCATAATATTATTAAATATTAATTAATATTTAAAATCATGAAAATTTATCTAATTGAATGTAAAAATTACTTAGATCTAGCCAAATGACCCAAATAACTTGTTTAAACATAAAATTTATACAATTAATAAAAATATTATATTTAAAACACTAAATTCCCAAATAATATCCTCCCATTTCATAATATTTATTTTACTTATTTATATAATCCATATTAGTAATAACATTTATGATTTTGACAATATATTTTAATTTTTTATTGTATGATTGAACAATAAAAAATAACTCTCTTAATGAAATATACAACTATTTTAATTTCTATAAATAGGTCTGTTGTATTCCATTATAATGATTACTACATTCCATAGGAGGAATGAAATTAATGGTCACTACTAAACTGTAATAATTTTTAACAATTTCATTTTTTTCCAAAAAATAGATGAAACACAACTTTTTATCAGGAATACTTTTATGTAACATGGTGATTTTCTTTTAGTAAATTGTGAAATTTAAGAGTTTATAATGTAGCTAAAATTCGATATTCAAGGAAATATAATGGACTTGGGCACATCCAAATCTCTATCTTATAAACATACACATACACACTCATTTATGGATTTCCACCATTTTATTCATTTCTATTCCCCTACATTGCTTACCCATTAATTTGGGTCATTAAAAACCCTTACATATAGAACCTGATGAATTTTCGAAAACATTCTCATAACCTTAATTTTCTAAAACTCCACCAATATACATTCTTTAAATCTATTTCATTCTTGTTACTTCCTCTCCATGAAATCATTTTCATCCTTGAAGGATCTTTCAAAAACATTTTCAATATAAATAACACAAAAAAACAATTTATTATATGTTTTCATAATGAATTAGGATTCTCATACATGGGTGTTACATCATTGTAGAGGAATATTACAAAATTACATTAAAAAGACTTAATAAATAAATTTTTTAGTGACTTATGAGTCATGAATACATATATTCTAATATAGTGAATTATCATAATGGTTTGACAGAATGATCTACCCATTTTCTCCTCTTCCTAGTAATTTCATTCATTAAATCATTCATCATAACCTGGGGAATGTATCAATAAATATGTTTTCTAAGAAGACCAGCGAGGGTAAAAATACCACATATTATTATATGATCATCTAGATAAATAATATAAAAATATGGGTTAATTATAATGAACATATCATATAATGTTCATTCATAAAAAATCATAGATCTTAAAAAGGAGTCACGGTATAAATATTGGGACTTCAAAATACAAGAATCATAAGAGAAATAAATAACACAATTTGTGGGAGAATATCATTGGCATAAGATACAGATTCGAAGAATAAAAATTATAATTCAAAATATTATTACATGTATACCCACTATGAAAAACATGACATGTTTTTATTATGACATCCCCCCATGTAATGGATTCAATCTTGGGAACATACAAAATGTACCCCTTATGGGATTGGACTTACCACCCATGTAGAATTCTTTTAGGAATGGGATAATGACCCATATACCATATTTTTATAGATTTTCATAACCATCCATGTACTCAATGAAAAAATAGAACATTTATAATTATCAAATGAAATGAAGGGAGAAATATCTCATAGCATTCAGTTGATAAAAATCATATATATCTATTCCAAAATATCATTAAATATTCAATACATAAAAATACATTTCAAGAAATGGGAATAATAAAATTTCTTATTATCATTACCTTTGGAAAATAGATAGGACTCACATTAATTACGTGAATTATGCATAGAAAACCCCATATAAAAAGGAGAATGTTTCATAATAATTTTATATAGGTATAACCAAGGGTAAAAAAAATTCCATAAATATTTTTTCATCATAAAAATTTACCATTAAAAAATTTATAAGAATAGAATCCTTGTATAAAAACATAGGTAAATAATATTTAACAACAATTTATGTAATATTATATATAAAATTATTTTTAAAAAAATATATAGTATGATTTATGAAATCATTTAATTTTTTCAAATTAAATATAATTTTTTATTTTAAAATTTTTTTCTAAATGTTTTGAAATCATTTTTTAAAACATTCATTTGGAGGAGAATGAGTTTTTGGCCAAAATGGTGATTTTACATAAAATCATTTTTAAAGGATATAGTTCACAGAGGGTGTGAAAATAAACGTAAGAAATTTATTATCATGAATTAACTATATAATAAGAAAATTCAAGGTGTATCTTGAGATATATAACATAATATTTTATCATTGAAAGATTAATCATAAATAATCACAATAAATGATGAGATTGTGCCATAAACATCACAACACTTTGGTAACATTGAATCATAACCCCGCGAATGAATATCATAAAATGAACCATAAAAAATGATGGAAAATATATATTTCTGTTAAAACGTGTAAAATTGGTATTATATATACCTCATATAAGAGGAATGTGGCATAAGAAAACTCATGTCCCAAATAAGGGAAATTAAGACCAAAATACCTTAATGATTTGTTACCTTTTAAACCATTAACAAATATATGGTGAGATAAAAAAAGACATTTAAATCATAATAATATTAATTATAATTATCAGAAATTAAATTCTTGGAAAATATATGCTTCACATAAACAATATATGGTGATATGGCATGTCTATCACAGAAGTAAAAATTGAGACCGAAACACATCACTATAAGGCACTATATCATTCAAACGTAATAAAACCTATTATAAAATTAATATTATATTTTCATAAATCTATTATAAAAATATATATTTAAATGTTTCATATGATATATCATTATATTATAACCATTTATAACCCGTTTATTAAACATTCCATGTTAATGTTACATTTCGGGTAATAACCAAATTGTTTTACATATATGCTATGAGTTTTTTTTTTCTATTAATTTAATAAATATTTTAGAATTTAAATAAATTTAAATATAATAATATTATCTTATATATTTATTATATATATTTATATTAATCTAAATAATTCAATAAAATGAAATGAAATAGACCATTCATAGAGACGATAAGACATATGCACATAAGAACCATGTTTCCATTTTATTGTATGATTAAAAGAAATAAATTTAATTTATATTTTATCATTCAATAGTAATATTAATTTCCTATATATATATCACATTATAAATAAATCCATCCATAATACCTTCCATGAAAGTGTGAATCATTCGCACCGCATCGTGAGATAACTGTCCTTTATAAAAATGAGCAACATTTCTAAATTCACAAAAAATAGAAATCATGAAGGTATGTGTGATAAAATAATTTCAAAAGAATAATAATATAATAAATATAATTTTGAAAAGTAATCATGTCATTATTTCTATCCTTGAGATATTGTAATTGAAAAACAAATGGCATCAGTTCGTGAGGCAGTAGTCTTCCAGAAACATTAATGGTGATTTTGTAATTCATTTGATGTAAATAGATATGGTTTTATGTAATTACTATTTTAAATAACAATATAATTATACTAAATATAATTATTTTAATATACAATCATGGTATAATTATATTTTAATAAGGTGGAGGATTTAATAAAACCAAAAATCTCATTGATGAATGTAATAATAATATCAATAATCTTCTCTAGATTTACACAAAATGACATCCCATGTTTTCTTTCTACCTAAAATAAGGATTTTTTTAATTAGAATAATGATTTTAGGAAGTATATTTGCATGGTATTTGGATAACCAAAATGGTTTCATGGTGTGAGAAACATATGATATTTGGTGACCTTTTATAAGTGAGGTGATTGGGAAACATATAAATTTTAAAAAATATTCAATCATAACAATGTCTTCATCGTGACACATGTAAGATCCTTACCAGTTGAAAAGGAACATCTTCATTTAATTTTTATAAAAAAAACCTGTTATTATGGATAATGAAGTGGTTTAGGGGTTTTTTATTTTTTTTTTGGAGGAGGGGGTGTCCCGGTGGAATTTGACACAAAAAGAGGAGAAAATAGGAAAATATTTTATATCACATAGATGAGGCACGATTAGTAAAAAATCTATTCTTGGTATATTATACTATCTGTCTAAATCACCTCTTGGATAGAGGCTTGTTCATGGACTCCACATGGTTTGAAAGACTATGCAGGTGCGCCCAAGAAACTGTGCCACTTGGACCCTCTTGGACAGTGGGAGCCTCACCGTTAGCTCACGGTATGGATATCCATGTAGGCAAATCATTCAACCATTTAAATTTTGGAAATTCCATCATTTCCCTTAATGTATTTAAATTTCCCCATCTAATTTCCCCCATATTTGACCCTTTACAATAAGGGTGATAAATTATAATCCCCCATCTTCTCCATTGGTATTTCACTTTTGATTGTTAGGCATTTGGAGTTCTTTTAGGTGAGAATAGTATATTTGGCTGATTTTAAAAATCCTATATTCTCTATTTTCTAATATAGTGTTGTAAAATATCATAGTTTCCTTATAATACAAAAAATCATCACTTTTATAGTAAATTATTTGTCGGTCCATTAAAGAGTGTTTGAGTTTGTTTCAAGGGAGGTATTTGTGCTATTAATCATCTTGAGGTATAAAATAGGTGTCCTTAAAAAATTTTCACATAGGTTTGATATTCCATATGTGTATGTGGATTTGAAAATGTGATAACGTTTTTTGTTTCAACTCATATGGTTAGGTATTTTGGTATAGGAATTATATTGAGGTGTCAATCCCTTCACAAACCTTGTTGGGCCCATATGTGAATGATATTGTACCCTAGGCTACCCATGGTAATGTCCGGCATTTTTAAATTCTTAATAATGTTTGTAAACATTAATATAGGGGGATTATGTTAGGGAATGGGTCATATAATATAAATGGATAGGTGAGATTACCAAAATTGGTAAATTGAAGTTATTATGTCATCTTTGGTGAAATTCATATTGGGCCCAAAAATGGATTAAATATTAAATGTTTTGTCTTGATATAGTTATTATTTAAATGAAAAAATTTAATGTTTTATAGTGGTAATTACTTTAATATTGATGAATTAACCACATATGGAAGTATATAACAGTTTTATTATGATATTTAATATTATCATTAGGAATGGGGGTGTGGTCCATTTTTGTGAAAATGATTACTGATTGTTTTGAATGGTTGGAAAAAGAAAAAAAACCCATTGGGATTTTTTTGGTTTTTTAAAGGAAAAAATATGTTTTAAATGGTGGATTTAATGTGATACCAAATGATAATTTTTTATTTTTTAATACATAATTTTATTTTAGAGGTCCATTGATATAATATTAAAGAAAATGATTTGTGGTTTAGTGAGGTAAATCCCTTAAAAATTATTATTTTTATGTTAACATGGTTATGTAATGAAATAATTATGAATGTTCTTGGTCGATTATATTGAATAAGGGGGTGTTGGTAATAATTGTTTATGGGTAATGAGTTATTTTTATAAATTATAAAAAATTTCAATGATTATAAATTTTGTTGGTAAATGTGTTATGATAAAATGAAGTAGTGTAAATGTGATAAATTGGTTAACGGGTTTATGTAATTTAATAATAAATGTTATAATGTATTAAGGCAAGATGTTAATTCATATGTTGAATAATTTCTAGATTTGAATATTTTGTGTATTTATTTTGGTATTGTTTTGATATGGTATATGTGAAAAATATATGAAGAACCTTGTGCATATAGATATATGGATGTTATCTGTTTTATGAGTTGAGGAACTATGCCCACATATTGGATTAAAATGCCGCTCTAAAACCCACCCTATTTATAATGCACCAGTTAGGGAGAGTAATAAGGCTCAATGCTACCAAAAATGACGTCATTATGTGGATTTAGATGTTGGAAGAAGGTTCTAGGCTTCCGAAACACGCAGACATGGTATAATTATCAGACTAAGGTTCTAATGAATGTATAAAATTTTTACAGTAAATACCCCTGGTGATTAAGAATATGTAGACCATTATTTTCAGACATAGGTTCTCAGTGTGAAAAAATATTGTTATTTTTTGTTGACTCTTAAGAACATGATGGAATGAATGGATTATTTTCAATGGTAATAATGTGAAACCCATCCCATGATAAGAATTAGTTAAATGGGTAACTATTTAAAAGTGAAAAAATGATCCTTCCTTGTAATGTTTTCTTATTTTACATGTTCTTTGGATGATATATTGTGTGTAATGGTTATTTCCTTAGAAACCGTTAGTGGTGGCCTATGGAGTTGTACTCACATGAATCATGGGATTCCTTGACAATTGGGAACATTGGAATAAGCGATCAATTTTATAATACAGTTACAAGACATAGACATAGTGTTTGGTTAATCATGTGATTTTGAGTTTGAGCATGGGAGGATTGGATCATGATTGGGGATCAGGTCTGTGTTCGAGATATTTTTGATGTTTTAGTTTTGGGATTTTTGTTTCTATAACTTCTAGGCATGTAGTGTATTCAACTGATTATGTTATATCATGTGAACCTGGTTACTTGTTTTTCATTTTATGAAGTTGATTTATTGTTCTTTTTGGTAAAAATATTCATTGATGAAACATCTATTGTGACGTCACTATGATAAGAGGGTATACTTTACCCATAACAATATTTAATCCCACTATGTGAGTTAGAATCCTCTAGCTTACTGGAATGTACCCCTAATGTCATGCGAGGACCCGACTCAGAACACTCATTTTAATGGATTTTAGGTCCGAGATGCTACAAATTAGTATCATAGTAATCCATTTTTGACTTATATTGGAAAATGGTAGATAGGGGACTAATATCATTTCTGGTCTTGGTAATATCTCAATCCTGGGTGCCTAAAGACCCACATGTGATTGAAAAACTATGTTTCTTGGTGTGAGAAATGGTGTCATATTTTTTTTGTTTTATAGGTTGTTGATATTATTAACTTGGGTGGCATACATGGATGTGTTTTGATGGATTTATGAGGTTTTATTTCTTATATCGGTGTGACAAGAGATGATGTGTGCGTTTATGGATTATGCTAGACACATTGTAAAGATATGTAATATGTATGTTTCACTCAATTGGCTTGTAAATAACATGATGATAAACAAAATGGGTATAAAAAAGTGAAATTGAATGCAATGGTGGGTGATTAAAATTGAGTTAAAAGGTATTGAGAAATAGAAATCATGGGTTGGAAAAAAGGGGAAATGTTTTGAAATATGTTTTTTACTATTTTCTATAAATTTTGGGCTAAGAAAATATTTGATGGAAAGTGTAAATGCATGGGTTTTGGAAATGAAATATATTGAAATGTAAAATAATTAATTTGGTTGGTGAGGTTAAATATGTTGTAAAAATGAGAAATAATGTATCTTCATGGACACTTGTAGGGTTTATCCTTTGTGTTGGTTCTCAACTTTATGTGTGGGTGGATTAGGCAGCTATAGTTCCATATTTTTGAGAAATTTCAATTTTTTGCGCCCCATAGTGGGAAATAACTTCATGGTGCCATTGTATATGTGCATGTATCATTGGTGTCAGACCTTGATTAAATTGTTCTTTTCTGCATTAGATATATTGTTTTTGTAACTAGGGTTATATATAAATGTGAGCAACATTTTTTTAATTATTGGTGTGTATAAATTATACGGAGACAATGAAAATTCCTTGGTGTGACCCTTATTTGTAAAATTCATACTATTTTACATTTGATGATTACAAGTTAGGGAGGTAAGATGGGGTGTGATTTTTTTAGATGTGTAATACAAAGGTGGTAATTTCAGACATGGTAGTGTCACAAATAGATTGTTTCCTAGTATGGGGTTATCCTAGATTTTAGGTGGAAACATTATTGAGTTGGGGATGTGTCATTATTTCTAGCTATGAGTTGAAAATCATTAAAAACATGGGTATCCTCATAGGAGGACATACTAATGTTGTAGGTGCCTTCGAATCTGATGTGCATGTGATGGATTCATAGGGGAAATCAAAGCATTGTGTGGGAAATTAGGTTTTGGTAAAAGTGCATTCTTATGCCCTGACCATTCCGTAGGAAAGCTCTTGGGTTATTAAATTTTTTAGTAATGGTTTAGATGATGGTAATGATCATTTATAGACATAACCCATTGTTCTAGATGGAGACTAATATGGAAGAAAGTGATATTTTTTGGTGGGAAAGGAAATGGTCATAATAGCATGGATGTGAACATTTTTTTTGGGGGACACATGGGTTGATGTTTGTCTTACTGTTGGGATGTTGGTATGAGGTTTTTTTCATGGGTGAAATATTGAGAAATCATTGATTTTAATGAAGCTTGTGGACATTGTGGTATGACTAGTTGTCTGATTGGATGTTTTTTCATAGCTTGGGTGATGTACGGCTTGTGAGATCTAGATTCAGGTCTTGTTTATAATGGCATGAGAATGATAGACCTCAATGGTTGTGATGAGTACCAAATTATGGGTACATTTTACAGATGCATGGTGAAAAGTTGATATTTTTTTATGTGGTTTGGATGAAAGAATACATGAATTCTAGGGATTCAAAATGGATATTCCCTAGTAGTGGGAGAAATTGGTGGGTTTTCAACTGGTGAAATGAATGCTTACATATCTGTTATTATTTTCAGGACCATACGATAAGAACTCAATTAGGGGATGATAATGGTTTCAAAAAAAGGATGTTGGGTCATGACAGACTGCCCACATGTAATGAGGGGGGAAGTGAATTGATTGAAAATTAATTTTTTTGTGTTTTCGTGTTGAAAAGGCATTGGTATGATGGGATGGCCAAGACCTTATAGATATTTAGGTATCCTCTTCGTAATAGGTGAATGTGGTGGTGGACGTTGTGGTGGTTTTTTTTGAAGACTTAATAGGGTACATTTTGTTAGAGATAATCATGACCAATACCTTGAAATAGTTCTACATACTATAAGAGATATTTTGATTTAATTCTAGATATATAAATGTGTTTATATGATAATGGAGTCTCTTGGAGTATACACTTAAGGATCTGTTTGTGTTTGCTGGACGTGTGGTGTGCTTGTTAACCATTTAAAGGTTATTGGAGAAGCACTCATGATGGGTTTGACATCGAATAATTTTATGTGTGTTGTACCTAAAATATGGGAATGATTAGTTGATGTTTTATTCTTTATTATTAAAGTTGGACATGGAATACTATATCATGTTTTGTGGTTTAGCTTTTGGTTGATCAAGATCCATGAATGTTAATGTTTCATGAAGAATGTGGTTAAAATAAGACTCCTAGGGTGGGTAGCATTATGTTAGGTCTTGGATTTATAGAGGAAGATATGAATTTGATGTATTGACATCTATATTCCAATCAGAAACAACTAATGTGCATGTATGGGAAACTTGGGAAAAATCAGATTGGTCTGGGATGTGATTGTTGATCGAGCCGAGTGATGGCTTCAGCATCATGTTTGTATTAAAGTAATCAGGGTGTTCCCATTATAGACGTATTTAGAGGAGATGTATAATGAGACAATGGTTTGAAGTGTATATAATTTCCTAATGAAGGATATTCAATATATTAGATGGATGAATTTGGTTTGTGCATGTTGATAATGGTGGTATTTCATTAGTGAAACTAGTAAAATGGCTATGTAATGTTGAGAAATACCAATAGTGGATGATGGGAATCAATGGAGTGAGTCAATCGGGGAAGTCCTGACCTAGTTGAGAAAAATAAAATGAATGGTGTGGCATGTAATCCACCCTCAATCATTGTTGTATGTTATGTTTGGCCTGATAATGGAAATGAGTTTTAAGAAAGAGCCAATATGTACATGGTTTAGATATAGACGATGAAGGTGTGACCAATCAGGGTAGATTCGATAATAAGGATTACAGAATATTATCCATTGAGTTCTTATGGATGTTTGGGAATCGTGAGTTGGAAAATGTGTTGAGAATGTTTTTAAATTTGAGATGGAGTTTTGTTCTCCTATTTTTAATGATTGAGGTGCCAACAATGGATGATAGTAGCTCGAAGATAATGTGGGTAGTGGGGAGAACCCTATAGGGGAAATGGTTTGTTATTGTTCAAAGGGTAGTATGGGATGAGTAGGATTGTATGGGTGTTTAATTGGTGTCATGTTCTAATGTTCAAAAATGGATTTTTTCAAATGGGCACTGTGTTTCGGATTAGTGTTGGCTAGGAGATGTGGTTAGACATATGATGTTTCATTGGGTGATGTCGTTTTGCATAATAATTAAATCATTAAAAGAACTACGCGAGATGATTCCAAGAGATGTGGGCCTTATGTCTCTAAGAGGATAAAATATAGGGTGTTATTTTTGGATCTCCTAGAGCAATATATCTTTTTTTTGTATCATCATGTATTGTGGTTTGTTTTGGTTACCTGGAAAAATATCTTGTGTTTGTTTTGTGATATTGTGATTGAGGTATATGCATCATTCATAATCATCGATCATGGGATTATGAAACATAATGTAGTAAATGTTTCATTGTATTACTAATTATTTCATCCAATCATTGTTTTAACATGGATGAATTCTGGGAGAAACAAGGAAGACAGTGGTTGATAGTTTTGTTGCGTGTTCCGACCTTTTGTTTTTGATTTTGGAGATTCTTGGGAAGTGTAGATCAATGATGATACATTATAAGGTGGGGGTTTTATAAGAATTCATCCTTTTTAAAAAGAACTTATTTATTTATATTTTTTAAACAAGTAATTTTATGGATGATGATGTGGCTATTTAGTGTATGTGTAGTTTCAGGGGTGTCTCGGGTGCTTGGGAAATTGAAGGAAGAGAGAAGAGTCCAACTAGTGTATAATGTGTGGTTTGAATAAGGATAATGAAATATGTGATCCATGACCATGACACATTTTGAAAATATCTCCTCTTAGATAGAGGATAGTGCACAATCTTCGCATAGTTTGATAGACCATGTGGTTTTGGTCAGCAAACCATGTGATGTGTCCCCTGTTGAAAAAAGGACTCTCATAGTTTGTGCATGGTTTTGATAACCATGTGTCCAAACCATGAAAATGTAAAACAGAGGGAAATTCCTATATTTATTTTACATGATTAAATATTTTTCCCCCTTGGTTTTCATCCCATATGTCCCCTACTATAAGGGTGTCAAAATAGAATCCCTCCTCCTTAATGGGGTTTTCCCTTTAGATTCATTGTTATTTGAACTTAATATGGCTCTAATCAAGGAAACATATGATTTTAAAACCCTTTTATGCTATATTATATGGATTTGTCATTTCAAAATCTTTTCAGTGATTTTAAAGCACAAAAACTATCTTTCTAGTGGATTCTATCATGAGTCTTCAAAAGGTGATTGATTTCGATTTATGGATGTGTTTGGGTTAGTAATCATCTTAGAGTACGAGGTATGTGGTATTTAATTATTTTCTCATAGTCTGTTATCTTTATATGTTAATGTAGTTCTTCCAATTTTTGAACTTATTTTGTTTCATTTCCCATAGTTGTGGAATTCTATTTCAACCATATATTATTATGGGAAACCCTTTATGGACCACATTAGGACATTATGTAAATGAGACAGAATTCATGGCTACTAATGGGGGATGATATAACATTTTAAATGGTGAATAAAATTTTTATACATTGATATAAGAGTATTTTGAGAGTGAATCAATCAAAAATTATAATTTGTTATGTGATCTTTCTAAAATGTTTAAATTTTATTTATTGTGTCGTATTTTTAGAAATTACAAAGGGGCTTAAAAAAGATTTAAATTATTCATTTTTAGTCTTGATCTCTTTATGGATTCAAATGGAATAATATGATTTATGAAAGTTATAAATACTTATAAAATGTGGTTTTATCCACATGGTGATTCACAAAATGGTCTTATTGTGATATTTAAAATGATGATTTGAAATGGGGTCATTTTCCATTTTGTAAAAAATTATTAATGATTTTTTCAATGGTTGAAATTGAAATGAAATCCTTGGGGAATGTTTTATTATTTCGTAGGAATACAATTTTTTTTGATGGTTTCAATATGATATCAAAGAAGAATTTTGGATTTTTTTATAAATGATTAGGGTTTTAAAGGACCACTGATATAATAGTAAATAATATGACGTGTTGGTTAGTGAGCTAAAACCCATAATGATTAGTTTGTAATGATAATATGGTTTTATAAAGAACTAATGATTCATGTGCTTAGTGGAAAATGTAGCTTAATTTGGGTATTTAATAATGGTATATGGGTAATGAGTTTTGTCTATAAATGATAAATGTTTTTAATGTTAGTGTCTTGTGTTAGTAAATGTGTTAGGGTTAAATGAAATAAATTAAGTGTGTTAAATGGTTTAAAGGGGATATTTAATATAATTATAAATCTATTAATGGGTTAACTATTGATGTTAATATTGATTTTGATATATTATGACATGTGAATATTATGTGTATTTATCTATGTGTGGTTTTGATATGGTATATGTTGAAATTGGATAATGTCGCATGTTTACATGGATTAATGTTAGATATGTCTTACAGGACATGATGTTTATGCACAAGGGTTGGGTTAGTCGGAGACTCTAAAACCCATCCCTTTTTAATGTGTGGGATTTAGAGAGGATTGATGCTCTATTCCTCTAATGATTGGATATAATGAGAGCACATGAGGATTTAATCACCAAGGTATGTTTTATGTATTATTGGTTGGGATATTAGACGAATGATCTATTCTTATGGACATATTGTCATTGTGTGGGTTTAGAGGACAGACTGACATTATATTCTACCAAAACACCTTGACATGGGGTGGTTCATAGACTGATTTATGAGAGTTTGTGGAATATTGTGACTTATAAATTCCCAATGTGATTAAGAGTATATAAAACCTAATGTTAGGTCTATGGTTATTGGTGCGATCAAAACGTTTTAGTTTCTCGGCTGACCATAAATATCATGACAGATATTATGGTTGATTAGTATCAGATTGAGGGAGAAACCCATCCCGTGATTAGTGTTGGTTAAATGGATAACTATTTAAATGTGAAACATGTTTTTTTATTTTTAAGATCATTTATTTCACTAGTTATATGAATTAAAACTTTTATAGGCTAATAATTTCATTATAAAACACAGATATTGGCCCACATAATTGTATTCATACCCTATTCGGGAATCCATGTCACTTGGGTACCCAAGATAAATCATATTTTAATCTAATATAGGTTCAGGATATGGACCTTCTGTTTTGTTGTTCATGGGATGTAGGGTATAAACATAGAAGGATATAATCGGGTTGAGGAATTTGATATGTGTTTTTTAGTTTTTATTATGGTATTTTGTATTTTTATGACTACTGGAAGGATAAGATCCAGGACGTTACACCACAAGATTACAAAATGGGAAACTATAGAACCTCGAATATAAAAGGTGTAAATATTTCAACAAAATTGGTTTTGGAGAATCTTTTAGGATACTACTTATCTAATCTTGTTAGTTTAGCTGCATCATAAATCCATTTTTACCTTAACCACTATATATATTTTTTTAATTTTTCACTATTGAATTAGAATAAAAAGTATGTTGAAATTGTTATAAATTATAAATTATACTATTTCAAAATATTTAATCAATGTTTCAATGATAAATTCACAAATTTGAAATTTTTTAATTTAAATTGAATCCCACACATTTGATCATAATTCTAGTTTTTAAAGATAAAATGTTCAAAAGTGTACAATGTATTTATATAAATTATAAATATGAAAATATGTTAAATGAACTAAGATAGATTAATTGATATAAATAAAAAATAATATTAATTTAAAATATATATATAATATAATTTAACAATATGAAATTTTTAAACACATGGGAATATTTAAAATAAAATGTAGAATTTTCACAATTCATCAAAAATTGGATATTTTTAGAAATAAACATAATATTCAACCCTAATGTAATTTTGATATGATTATTTCAAAAGTAATTATTATTTTCAGAAATAAATATGCAGAATAAACCTTTTTATATTATTTTCTCAATTTTCAATTAAACCATCTTTTAGAAATAATGTTATTCTCAAAAAAAATTCCTATAATTGATCATTATTTAAATTAGAATAAATATATAATTATGTCTTTAAAATAACATTTAACATGTTATATAATCCTATTCATACAAAAAATTAAAATGGATACACAATATAATAGATAATAATTTTAATAGTATATTATTGTATGGTAAAACTCGATATTGCAAGTATCACAAGATTATGATGGAAGTCATTATTGTCTGTAACTCAAGAAAACTCAATGTTTTGTGTAGTGAAATATATTTAAATTATTTGAAATTATAATTCATAACAACTGTTAGTATTTTCACTTTACCCCCATATAATGAATTTTTCCATCACCATTTTTCAGAATAATACAGAAAAAATAGGATACATTTTCATCATCATGTCCTCAAGTTTTTATATATCATAAAAAAACTAGTGGTTTCACAACAAACCATTGACCATATGAGTGGTATTTTTTCATATAAAATTATACATATGATCTAGATTCTCCACTATTTTCTCTTCATATGAAATTTAATGCATCTTTTTTATGGCCTCTGAGTTCAGTACATGTGGTGGATCAAGTATGTACACTCTCATGAGTATTACATGGAACACATCATTGACCTGATGTTGTTTTGGTTAATGATTTAATAGATAATATTCTATCCTAATAAATTCAAGTAATTTAATGAGACTAATATACAAAGGGATTATTTTTCCATTCTTTAAACCCCATTTAAACTGATAGATTCTCTTTATCCCCAACATCAAATTCTTGATCACGTCGATGATTATCAACGTAACAGTTTTCTAAAAATTATGTAGTCCTTGCATGTTACTCTATAGATAAAACATTAGAATTAATATTATTATATTTAATAATCCTGAATAGGTTTATTTATAAAAAACATGTCATTACATTGTAGTTTTGTACTTCCTTCTCTAAAGGATTTCATATAGAGCCCCCACTTAGAGAAAATCATATTCATGAGTTCCATAAAATCAAAAACTATTCACCTTATAATACCACATTAAATGAAATGTTTTTTAGATATATTTTATATTATTATTACTTGATAAAAATGGACATGTTTTATAATTATTTCATCATATCATAACCTATATAAAAATTCAGGTTTCATTAACATCTAATCATGGTAAAAATCAGTGTTGAGAAGTGATTTTCATTGTTATCCTTTCATAATAATAACAAACCATTAAAAAATAAATTATAATTTTATACTTGAATAATAAACCCATTAATGAATCAAGAACATCAAAGGATGTAATCCTATATATAAATTGTTTTCTGAAAATTACTTGGAATATTTATTTGAGAGAAATTTATATTTATATGAAAATGCCTTTTTAAAATAAAAAATTATTGATGTTAGTTTCATTGAAAATATTAAATTAAAACATTCAATGGTTGATTTAAAAGTAATTTAAAAAAATTACATTAATAAAATAACTATTCTTCTTTGATTTTTTAAGGATTTTTAGATCATTTTTAGAAAACACAGGTTTGGAAGGGTTACTATTTTAGCAGAAAAACACAATATTTCATTAGAATATTATTTTGAAATATTTTATATGTAAAGGGAGTAAAAATGGATGGATACATTTATTCTATTAAAATAACTATATTATAAGAAAAATAATTAGTTTCATGAGATCAATATTATTAGATATTAACATTGGATTCCTAATCATAAATAATGTCAATAAATGGTAATATTGTAATATAAAACACTTGCCACATTGGTTACATTTAATCGTAATCTCCTTGAATGAATAAGATAAAGTGTTACGTAAAATAACATTAAATGAAGGATATTAATGAAATAACAAGAAAATGTGGAAATATGTACTAATCATAGATGGTGATAGATGTATAATAAAACATATTTCCTAATGAAGGAAAATTTATTCAAAAATCCATTCTCAATTTGTTAACCATTGAACCATAAACCCTATGAATGAGAGATCATAAAATAGATTTGTAAATACAACTTATTTTAAGTGGAATAATCACAAAATACATATAAGGGTATTATATATACCACAAAAAAAAATAATTGCTGAATATGGCATGTGCCTCACATAATTATATGTGAGCCAAAAAATCACTTATAATAAATTTCGACATCATTCTTAGACATTCAAAATTACTATATAAAAAATTAAATTTATTAAAAAATATTACATATATATATATATATCATAAAATATCATAATTTTTTGTGACCATTTATTAACCGTATATTAATAATTACATGATAATGTTACGTTTCAGGTAATAAAATCTTTGTTTTTCAAATAGGTTCTAATTTTTTATTTTTGGTACTCTTAAATTATAATTTATATAATAAAATAATAATTATATATATGATAAAAATATCATATATATTAATTATATATATCTATATAGATTAATCAAAAAAAATTTGTATTGGAAATTGAATTATAATATTCCTGAAGATGGTAGGTGGTACGTACACATGAACGATGTTTCCATGTTGTATAGGATTACAATAATGAATTTTAATGAAATATTATAAAAACTAATAATTTATATTCAGTATATATAACATATTTTCATTTATAATATGATCAATATCATTCATTTCAAGGGTGAATGAGTCACATATCTTCTCCAATCGATAGTCCATCTTATATACGAGTGATGATGTCGTATACCCAACAAAATAAATTTTTTCATTGTATGAGTGATTTAATAAATAATTAATCATATATATAATATAAAAACAATAAAACCATCAGTATTTATAATAGTTATAGGTGTTAGTTGAAAAATTAATGGGATCAGTTCGCGAGGTTGTCATTCACAGTACACATGAATGATAATTTCCTAACCAAATAGATTAATGTGGAGACGGTTATAGGTCATTAAATTTAAAATAAAAACATATAATAATATTTATAATACATAGATTATTATATAATCATGTTATTTTAATAATTTAATGATGTGGAGGGAGTAATGAAACAAAAACACACGTAGATGAAAATTAATATTTTTGTGAATCCACCTTCTGTTTGAACCTGAAGTAATCATATGTTGGATTTTTTAAAAACTAAGGATTATATTATTATATTAGGTAACTTTTGAATTTATTTTGTATGTTAATTACGAAAAAGAAATTTATTTAATGGGGAGTAGAGGATCATGGGTGTCTATTTATAAGTGATGCGAGTGAAAAAAAACAAAATTTTTGAATAGATTCAATCATTACCATGTTATTATCTAGAAAAAATAATAAAAAATGTGAAATTATAGAAATTATAATATATAGGGTGTAAATATTTCTATTAAGTTGGTGGTGGAAAATATGGTAGTTCGTTTTACCTTTATTGTTTTATTTTAACCCTATAGTATGTTCATTTTTACAATTACTGTGGTTAATATTTTATACTATTTTTTGTAATCATTTTTCAAAAAAAAATTTTAAACATGTTCTAAATTTAAATTATTATGAATCTAAATATAGAATAAATTTTTTAATATACAATTCATTGAAGTGGAAAATTGTAATTTAAATATAATCCCATCGATGTGATGTGATAGTAGAGTTTTATAATTTTTTTCAAAAGATTACTTTGTGTTTATACAGAAATTAAATTTAAAAAATTTTAAAATTAAAAAAATAGAATTAAATTATATAAAAAATTACTAATTTAACATTGAAAATAGTTCAAAATTTAATTTTTCATTATAAATTATTTAATTTAATAGTGTGTTTTTAATTAAAATTCACAATTTTTCAATATTATTCATGAAATGAAAATATATAGAAAAAACCCAAAAACAAAAAATAATATTATTTTCATATGATAATTAAAAATTTGAATTATTTATTGAAATAAATTTTCTAAAATTGGTCAAAATACTAGTAAATTATTTTTTAAAATCTCGACTAAACATTATTTTAGAAAAAATATTTTTTTTAGAAAACTTTTATTATTATTTTAAATAATTCTTTTTTATTTGTAATAAATAAATAAATATGGATATAATGTATATATTAATAAATTACATAATCATATTAAACCACCCGTTATAATCATTATGTTTTAAATTAATTAATCTTGTCAATATTGTATTGTTGTTCTGTAAAACTCGGTTTTGAGTGCAAGACATGCTATTGAGGAAGCATATTTTGATGAGTAACACAATCTATACGAGGACGTGCTTAATTAAAGATAAAATTTAAAACCAGTTTATTTTAAAAAATAATAAATAAAATTAGGGTTGTTACATTTTTTTACAAATACCGTCTTTGTTTTTCATGATAACTCCAAAAAGAGATTAATGAAATTTTTACATTAAAATTTAACATAAAATAACTATTCAGTAAAAAACCTGATCTATTAACCTTTATATAGTTATTAATGGATTCCCTATTCACATTTTCTTTCTAAATATTTCTCCTATATTTTTGTGAGAAAAAAGAGTTAATAGAAAATTTCCACATGAAAATACTTTTCTAATATTCATGATCTTAAAACATTACCATAAAGATTCAACCGAGGATTAAAAATTTAAATAATCTCCTCACTAAAGAAACAAAATCATCAGCATCATATACTTTTTTAAAATTTATAAATTTACTCATTATTCTCTTAATTTAAAAATAAATTCCTCTATTTAATTTATATATATCTTCCACCCAATGTCAATAAACATAATTCTAAATTCTATTAATGTTTACAAATGAGCATTAAAATTTCAATAATTATGTTCAATAGAAGATCTATATCATATATTAGATATAATATCATATGTTTGAGTGGAGTTCTCCTATTAAAACCCATTAAGATATATGGGGACTAATGAACACCGAGTATCAACTAATGTTATCCAAAATAAGCCTTGGGAAGTTCTCTCATCATGAAATCTTTAACCTAGTTTTATTTTACAATGTACCCTATATTTATTATCCCAAACACTATATTACCCTTGATAAAATGATTATTTATATCAGTTTTATTTACCCATTAATAATGTAATGTATTTTGGATGATATCAAAATCACATGAATTTTAATAAATGAGTGTAATAAGATATTTTTGATCAACTCGATCATCCTAAACCTATTCCATTATCAACATTAATTGATTTCATTCTCGGGTAGTCGCCATATATTCAATATTAAAAATTATTAGAGGAAAGAATTCTTGTTTCTTAACCATCTAGTAAATTTCATAAAACTCCATTATATAAATCTCCATCCAACGTCGACTAGTGATCACCCACTAAAACATCCCAATCTATAGTATTGTATACCGAATACCCAAGGAAAGATTTTTTATTATAGAACATCCAAAAAACTTCATTATTTGGATAAAAAATTTATACATTTCATATTTATAATGTATCTTCTAGTGGAAAAACGTTATTAAAATTTATCTTTGCATGTGGAACCTTAATTATAGGTTATTTTATGGTTAAGTAAAGGAGAATAATAATATTATAAATATAATCCATTATATTGAACTCACATATATTATAGTTTGACTCTTATAACCAACATCTATATAATTTAAGAATACTTATATTTATTTTAATTAACATTATAAAACTTTTTATCATGTCATTATTGTTTTTTTTTTGTAATGTACAATGTGACACAATCAAAAGAGTAAAAGTTGTGATGGAAGTCCATATCAGTCCCCTGTAATGATGAGTACCTAGAAGTTCCTTGACATTATTATGTAATATAATTTCCATAGTATGATGATATAATTAGATAGGGTAATATGATACCAGTTATCATGTTTAAATACTCGCCAATAATTATGGAACATTGTAATTTTGTATTCTATTTTAAATTTTCAATTAGGGAGATTATGAGAACGCAACCAAATAGTGGGAAATTAATATTTAAATGTTTCATTATATTTTTATATCTTCAAAATTATATATTTTTTCCTATAAGTCATTTTTATTATTAATTTATATTATGTTTCATGAGATTTTAAATTTTGATGAAAAACATGATGATATATACTCATGTTGAATAAGTATATATTACATACACAATAAATAATAATTAATTAAGGAATAATGATAGAAAAGGTTTATCCCTAATGTCATTAATTAGAAGTGGACATTTCACAGAAATTAATGGGGATAGAATATACAAATTTATTAAATTAAAATGGTTACCAATGGAATGTTACATACCGAAAAAAATTAATGAAATATATACCAAGAAAATAAGATCATGAAAATAACTTGCATTTAATTATATTAAATATACAAAAGATAAAGGATTATATTACACTATAAGTATTCATATGAGGTTTGATGTTGTTTTTAGATTAATTTCATCCTCTATAGAATCCTCAGTGTGTCACCAGTTACTATAAATAGATATTTAATGGAACCTCTTAGTTCCACTCATAAAGAGACCAATGGGGTCACACAATATGTGTATCCTAAATATTATTTATAGTTTATTTTTTAATCATTTTTGATAAGTATTAATCTTTTAAATGATTTAATAGTTATTCATGTTTTTTTATCACATATATTGAGTCAATTGTTATTTAATGGGTTTTTGGTGAGAATAATATATAAATAATATGTATTTTATATTTACATATGATATTATAAATATTTATTAGAAATAATGGAGTGATATTTATTATTTAAAAAATTGTCAATATAAAAGGGATAATATATATTTCAATGTAATCGAAGACATAATTTAATATTTCTAGGTAGAAATAATATATCTAAAATTTAATTAGAATCAAGTATAAGTAATTTACTCATGAAATAATATTTAATTAATTCATGATTTTTCTCATGTGAATAAAAATATTATAATTATTATTTGGACATGGGTTTTCTTAGGGTATATGAGATCATAATGGCCCATGTATAATAATTTTTTATAAACCCTAGAACTACTAAAAACCATATATATTGTTTTCCAACATAATGTTATTCATTTTTATTTTTTTTGAGAATTAATAAATCTATATAAAGTAGTCAATACTAAACGATATCATCTATAATGATTCTCTTATGAATAGAGAGTGATCCTTCTCCACCTCTCAACTCAATTTAGTAGATAATATAGAGAATCCTTCTTTTAGTTGACTCTATATGATATCAACGACATATGGTACAAGATATAGTATCATTTATAATAGTATAATCATATTCCAATGTAATTTCTCATAGGATCATGGATCTTGAATATATCAACTCTTGTGGGAATATGAAACTGATTTAAGTGATGTAATGATAGTATTCCATAGATTCATTTTTATATTCATCATCCAAGAAATAATTCACTACATGGTTCTTATATTACTACAAAACATAATTATAAATATTAATGTGATGATACAATATATCATTCCAGTATTTATTTCATAAATTATTCCTTGAATTTATTCTATTTGTCATGATCTTATATAGCTTGTATATCATATAGTAATCATGGATTCTGAAAAAAATATGACTTCGGTATATCCTACTAATAGTTATGAAGAAAATTAAACAATGTTTTTTTAATATTATATTATTATATTGAATTATATTTATTTTAGTATCATTGATTGATTTAAATAATTATCATTATTTTGTAAGTCCATTCTATGTATTACAAAAAAAAATTTACCTCTTTTATTCCTCTGAATTTTTTTTATTTAATAAAAAAGTTATAATAATTATGAATGAATAACATTCAAATAACTCCTTTGAATGTGCCAAGGATTCGGGACTGATAGAAAAAAAATACAGGATGGGTATTCCATAGGTTCATTTCATAATAAAATGACAAATGCACCAGGAAAACTCATTAATTAATTCACCATATCATGCAATTTCTTCACATTTTGTGTAATAAATGAGAACCATATATATTTATTAGTCTCCAATGGCATGATGTGATACATAGTATAAAAACACATCACACGTTTAAATGATGTGTATTTGATTAGTAATAGATTATACATGTTTTTATTACATGACACATGTGTCATGAAACCCATGATGCATGGATAAACATAGTGTGCGACCCATTTATATATCATGTACTTCATTAATTTTAATTATATTCCAACATCCTTAAACCCTTGGCCAGTTTATTATATATAATTCGAGGAACTATAAATGATGCATAGCTTGATTATAACCATGTATATTACCTATTATTAAAAAAATTAAAATTTTTTATTATAAAATTTAAACATTTACCAATATGTTTTTTAATGTATTTTATTTCCCTCTTATATGCTATGTGATGTGTTTTATGTATATTAAATCTCAAAATAATTACTTTATATTATTCAGAATTTATGTCATTTAAAAATAGTAATACACTAATTACTCATCCCAACATATAATTATAAGATGAAACATAAATAAAATTTTATATGTTTCATTTATTTTAAAATTCATTCAATTATATTACATAGTAATGTGTGAACACTACTTATTGTATGAGAAACCAATATGAAACCACCATACACACTCGATTATTCATATGGGTTCTTATTATGTTTCCTTTAATGAAATATAACCTTATATAAGTTAATTTTGAATATATATATAAATATTTATTTATTTATATCATTTTAAAATTTTGATGGATGAGAATATTAAGAGAGTTTTTTGGAGAATTAAAATAAAATAAATGATTAAATAAAGAATATAATTATTTAATTTATTCTTGATTATCATAAATAAGAATTATATGTATTGAATTATAGATTAAAAAAATGCATATTTAATTTTACATATGTCCATGGTCATTTGAATAATCCAAACATTTTTACTTTTTTTGTTTCTATTATATTTATTATTATTAATTTAAATTGATAAAAACATTTCATCTATCCTCTCATTATATAGAGGAAATTTTTCCATTGATTTCCATTATGTAAAAACATTATAATAATATTTATTATCATAAAATGTATGTGAGAAAATATTTTATAATTTGTGGAAATCCCAGGAAAGGGGAGGTGGATCATGTATAAATATGACATGAATCCAAACAAAGAGATACATAAGAGAAAAATTGGAAACCTATAATACAAACCATGTAATGGTTCTAGAATATTTAATTTAGGTATAGGGTTACATTATCACCCTATTGAAAAATTACCCATTAGAAAATTATCATGATCTTACCACATATTATTATTTTATTCCTCTCATGTTTCATGGACAATTTAGTTATTAATCATCTTTTTTTTGAACAGCTAAAATAATGAATTAACAATAATGGGATATTAAACTAAAATAATTTGAATTATAAAAACATAGCTTCTGACTTATGTAATTATATATGATATTACAATCAAATTAACAAAGAACGAATTGGATATTTATATATAAAAATAAAATCCATAATTTAGAAGTATTATTTTCGTATTCTATTCCATAAATAATGTTAAAATTAAACCTTCATTAAATGTTCTTTACATTTAAATTTATTCCAATTATTAGGGGACTTATAACAATATTTTTTGGTTAAAATAACTTATACCCCATACTTGGTTGACTGATAATGTATTCTGTTATATTTTAAATAGGTAAGGATTGAGGAAATCTAAATCGATGATTATAAGATTAGGGATACAACAAAACTGGATTTATGAAATTACAATTAAAGTAATTGTGTAAATAATTACTAACTAAAAGAGTCACATATGTTTTATGGCTATAGTCATTGTTATGAGAAACAAATACGGTTCCTTTCTATTAGAAAATACATATAATCATATATTTTTAAAATAATTACGAGGTTATTAGATTTGGGAAAAAATAGTGGGATAGTAATAAATACAATATTTATTAAAAAATTTAATAACTTAAAAATGTAATAAGGTTCTAATCATCGTAATTACAGAATTTATATCCCACATGAATTTAAATATATCACAGTGAATCACACATTTTATGGATAACCCTCTATCTGAAACTAATTTCGTAAGAGGTATTGAATAATATTCATTATTAGACACCATGAAATGAACTAATAAATGTCAGAAATCCAAATTCCAATAACATGCTTTTGAGAGACTATTTAGGATGAATATTATTTTTATTCAATTCATATGGATAATGACCCAATTATCTAATGATTCATTATATTATAAATATATAATGAATATATAATAAAAAAGATTATTTGAATGTGAAATGCATGACATGTCACAATTGTGATCAGTAGAATGAAATGGATTGAAGATAGAGATATGATATTTTTTATTCGCTGCTCATATGAAATCATTCATAATTAGTTTTTGATGAGCCTTATGTAGACATGTTAATTTGAAACATAGAGTTCCTATACATATTTGACCATATACTCCCTAAGGATATCAAAAAATTTCTAATTTATCCACTCTTATCAAACCATTATCTGATTATATTTTCAATTATAACATATGTAATATAAGGAAGCCAATTTATAATCTTTTAATTTATTCTAGCTTGATTAAAAGGAAATTTGGAATGACGAACCCATAGTTCTTATGGAAAAAAGTAATGTACGAACATTGAAAATGGGCCCAATACCCATTCCTTGTATAAGGTTCTTAAGAACCAACCTTTTATGAATAAGTAGATTTGGTAATGGAATTAAATTTGGTATGATTTTTGTGTCTCATTCTATGACACTGGATGGAGAACGTAACTTCGAAAATAAGGTTTGCAAACAGTTTTTTCATTATAATGTTCACTCATCATATATCTACTCATATGGAATTGGATATACCATCTGGTTCTTGTATATCTACACAAAAGAATGAACCATGTAGATTTCGATGTATTTTTAGTGACGATATAGATCTTTGACATTCCAATGGAAGATTTTCTTTTTTTTCATTATAGATAAATAAAAATTTCATGAAATGAAATTATTTTATATTTAAAAAGATATAGTTTTGTACAATGTTTTTCAATGAACAAAAACATTGTTTTATTACATCACATTTGAGGATATATTTTTTGATTTTTAAATAAAGAATCGACTTTTTTAAAGAAATAAATTTTTAAACTATGTCATTACTAAATAATGGACACTATATATTATATTAAAAAAACTAATTACACTCAATTAATAACTAATCATATTCTCATGAGTCATATAACATTGAACTATGACATCACCTTTATCTTCAAATAAACAAGAAGCATCTAAATAATTCATGTCATGATGGTAAGTTACACTATTTGGATATAAGAACACTTGAAATAAGTAACACTTGATTACAAGGAAAAACGAATAAAAACAATTGGTGGATTGTGTTATAGGGGAATAAATATTATTGGATCATTTCAAATAATTGTTTCATGACCTCTTCCAATTTAGGATACTGTTTAATAATCTTGTTGATTCAATATGGTTTTCTTATGTATTTTCTGTTTCATTATGTTTTGAAAATCATAAACACGTTATCATATGGAAAAATATATTTTACATTATAATTATTTTCTTAAGAAAAATTTTCATTCTCTATATAATTTTTTATCCTTACCATCAATATAAATTTTTTTCTTTTATAATCTATCTAAATCAATCCCATTTTATTACCATGTCTAAAATCTAGATTCTTTGGTAAAAACTCGGAATCTTATAATTCCTCCGATATAGAGTGTTTTTCTTTTAAATTCAGAATTCTCTAAAATTCTAACTCTGAATTCATTAAAATTAAGATTCTGAATTCCTCAGAATTTCATCTCTAAATTCCTCAGAATTCTGGCTCCGAATTCTCTAAATCTCATATTTTATATTCCTTAAAATTCAGAATCCAAATTTTATAGAATTTAGATTCTGAATTCATTGGAATTGAGACTCTGTTATCAATATAATTCAAATTCCGAATTATCTGTTAAATAGAATCAGAGTATCCATGTATTATTGGTTCCGAATGTATTTTTGGTCATGTCTCATAATTATATTCTTCCTTAGACTCCAAAAATTGTTTTGTTTTCAAAATACCATTTACATTACACTTGTTATGATATGATGTCATACAATCTGTTTCTAACTGTCCGTTATTTAAGTGACCTATAAATAGGTCCCTTCGAGATTAAAGGAAAAATATTACTATTGGAGGAGGGAGCCTACAATGGAATTTGTGCCTATAAATATATTCTGAATTGATTCTGCTCATATATGTAGGTCACTCTAAAGGTTGCATGTTCCTGAAGACATTTCATGAAATAGATACTATCATTCTTGGTTCGATTCTAGAAATCTTGTTCATATTTCTTCATGTGACTCGGATTGTTGTTGGGTACAATCGAGAGCTTCCAGGGACAGGAATAAATAGGAGCTGACTACCTTAATGTTTGACGATAGATGGGAATAGGAAGAAAAAGGGGTCGACTACCTTAAAGAACAAAGGCAAGTGGAGATAAAAAGAAAAATTCTGTTATTCTTATCTAGGGATTACTATAGTGTGGGTAAGACAGTCTTTCATGAATGTATAAATAAAGAGACCTTTATCCATGGTTGTTAGTTAACATACTATTTGGTTTAAAAGATTTTATACTTGTTACTTGTTTTTTAATGTATTTATACATTGTATATTGATAAAGAAATAAATCATAAGATTATTTACATTCTTATTATATTATTTACTCTGATAAACAAGATTCTATATGCTTTAAGATATAATAATTAATTAAGAAAACTTTATTTATATTTTCTTTTCAGAACAATATTTCTCGAACACAGAAAGATTCTCTTCTATAACTTTTTAGGGTGTGTGAATATACCCTGTTTAAATTTGTTAAACATTGTTTTCCTTAATGTAAAAAATTAATTTTTTTAAACTAAAAATCCTCCCTCTCTTTTAATTGAGCATCTACATTAATATTTTGATCCTACAATTTGAATCAAAAGATGTCTCTGAAATACTTATATTCACATATAAATTATCTTTGTAAAGTTATACCGTGTTCTATATATTTCTTTCTTAACTTTTGTTCCTTATGTTTTTTTTTCGAAATTCAATATCAGATTACAAACATTTACTATTAACAAATTTTTGTGGAATGGTATTTTCTTAATGAATGGAAGGATTGAATGTTGGTTCGATTGAAAATATAAATCCTTCCCGAAAACCTTTTTTTTATAATAATGAATATGAGTACTGTATAGAGAGAGTATTATGAAATTTTTAATTAATTCTGGTGTGGAAAACATTGTCATGCTTACGGGGGTCTACAAAATTCATGACAAAAAAGTCAAAACCTTCACTAACTGTGATAAGTCAGAATATCAACTAAAATAAAACATACAAAATAATTTGTTGTGCTATATGACTAGGAATATATATAGTCAAATTTCTTATTATGAATCTACTATCTCTATCTTGACAAAACATTGAGTTACAAATTTTTGGTACATCTAATGATATGGAAACTAGAAGAGATATACATAGAGATGAATATCATGGATTTCTATTTACTTATGGAGAACACGTATTTAATATTTAACAAATGTTTATAAATATCTCCAATAGATTAAAAACTATAGGTTAGAAATCCATTTATGATAAAGACCTTTTAGACAAGATTATTGATATTATGTCTAATGAGTGTGAAGATAAGAGAATAGCTATTGTTAAAAATAAAAAAGTTTCGCAAATTATTCTTGATGAAATATTTAGAACACTTATTTAACATGAAATATGAGTTAAATGAGAGTCTGATATCAATATGAAGAAGAATGGAAATGGAATTTTATCCTTTACGACTACAAAATCCAAGTCACCTGAACGGGTTACAAGATCCCAGTCGAAGAAAGTTACTATTTTATCTGAATCAAGTGAAATTGAACATTATTTGAATGTGTTATCAAGTCTTTCTCTAATGATGAAAAATATAGTAGTAATGAAAGACATTCAGTACATATATATATGATGAATGAAAAAAAGACATAAAAGACAAGAAATCCACTTTCTATGAATGCAAATGAGTAGGGCGTATAAGGCCATTTTTTCTTATTCCTGTGAAAATAGTTTGGAAGGAAAAACCTTTTGGAATAAATATAATGATGTATTACAAGTATAAGGACTAAAAGGTCTTGAAGACTAATTACACATGGTGTTCCAGTGGTGGGGAATATGTAGAATCATTAGATTATGAATCATATGGTCAGAAGAATATTTTTCTTATAGTAAGATTACAAATTGAAAATCGTTGTCTAATGGATAAGGTACCCAATGATGAATCTCTAACCAATATGTATTTAAATTAAAAATTTAATAATGAAGACTATTATGAATCTTTATATGATGAATCTTCCTCATAAAATGATAATACCTTACATTCGTTTGAAAAATTATCTATTATTTTTAAATGTCATGAGAATGAAAATTCTAAACTCAAGAAAAATCTTGAAAAAGAAAATTATAGAATACATATTTTAACTATATTAGTATAATTTATTTTTAAATATGATTATAAGAAAACATATTATTAATAATTTATTTCAAAAAACCCTGAGAATGTAAATTATTATAAGGATAAACAATATAAGGATCTAGAAAAAATAATTTCTAAGAAAAATGTTTGAGAAGCTAACTGTAGTTCAAAAACTAATATTTTTTACGGTAAGAACTATATTATTAAAATAAATTCATAATGATTTATTATGGAAATTCCTATCAAATAATACCTCTAGTAAGGAAACATTTGACCAGATGAATTCCGAAATTATTTCCTTGAGGAATTGTTCTGGTTCTGGTTATACCTATTCTCAACCAGTTTTTTGCAATAACTATTTTGTTATTCAAAGAGATCCATTTTGTAATAAATGTCAGTGTGGTGGGAATTGGGAGAAAATTATTCTATAATCCAAACCCAATATTTTGGTTTTCACAAATTGTAATATTTTATGCAAATGAGGAATCCTAAAAAGTTTCTTTAAAAAATTTTAAGATCTAAAAAATTTTGTATTACAAATGTCGTACTCTTTTATTTTCAGGAAAATAAAGAATGTGCATACATAAAAATTCTACATGGAAAGTGCACGTTCTGAACATATGACTGGTAAAAAAAATTCTTTGAAAACTTTATAATGAAAAAATGAGAAAATCTAATGTTTAGAGATAATGCTCAATGAGAAATTTTTGGTATATGTAACATTGTTCTTCAAGGAAAAACATTGATTGATAACATTTTATATTTTAAGGGACTTAGGGATAACCTCATTAAAATATATCAATTATGTGATTAAGGTTACCTTGTGAATTTTAGTAATGATATGTTCTTATTACGCAATTCCAAGGAAGAGTTTATTCTTTCTTCCCATATTCTAGTGAATACATACACATGAAACATATAATTCCTTAGGATCCAAGATATACGTTGCCTTAGTGTAATGTAAGATCAATATTGGTTATGGAATTGAAGGTTAGGACACCGTATCTATATGAACCTATGAAAAATCTCAATGAAAAGACTTGTTAAGGATCTACTAGAACTTAGATTTAATTCTTCAAAAGATTGTGATTCTTGTCAATATGGCAAGAAACATAAATAATTTTTTAAATCGATCGATGAAGTCTCAACCTCTTGATTAATTATAGTTAATGCATTTGAATATTTTTCTCCAACAAAAACTATATGTTTTAGAGGAAAGTATTATGTCTTTTTCTTAGTTGATGACTTCACTACATTTACCTAGGTTTATTTTCTAGCAATGAAGTCTGAATAATTATCTAATTTCAAACTTTTTATAGCTCAAGTTAAAAATGAGAAAAACCTATCATTAAAAAGTATTAATTGTGATCATAGAAGAGAATTTAAATATTCATAGTTTAATATTTTCTAGAAGAAAAGGCATTACTCATAACAACTCAGATCCATGAACTCCTCAATAGAATGGTGTTTTCGAAAGAAGAAATCTAATTCATAAAAAGATAATTAGAACTACATTGATTGAATATTCTATTAATAAAAACTTTTAGGTTGATGTTTTTAGTAATTTTTTCAATACTATAAATCAAGTTTGGATTATACAGTTTTTTAACAAAACCGCTTCTGAATTTTGGAATGGTCGAAAATCTAGAATATCCCACTTCTGGGTTTTTGGTTGCAAATTATTCATTTCAATACTAAAGAGAATTTACATAAATTTTCACCTAAATATGATTAAGGAATTTTCCCAAGATACTCCACAAATTCTATGACTTATATAGTTTTTAATAACGATATTTTTACTGTAAAAAACAGCACATGTTAAATTTGTTGAAACTGATCCTTTTGTTTTTATATGATTCCAACCTATATCATCAGATGTGTTTTTAAAAACGGATTTTCAACCCATGATATATGATCCTTCCGATAAGGAAAACTCTCAAGAAAATATATCTGAAGCATTAACCTAGAAGATTTCCTTCCACATGTTGCTGAATAATTTTCAAAAAACCAAAATCAGTCATTTCATAAGAATCATCATTGTGATAGTTTCAATGGGGATGTAAATCATCCATTAAAGGAGAGAAGTTCCCTAATAAATGATCTAGAACATATATAATTTCTTTCCCAATTAGAACAAAAAATCATTGTTGATGATTTAGGTGATGGTTATTGGATTAAATAAATGCAAGATGATCTAAATGAATTAAAAAGAAATAAAGTCTAGACATTGGTTAAAAGTCCTAAGGAATCTTTTATAATTGGATTAAAATGGGTCTTCAGAAATAAGTGTGATGAAAATGGAATCACTATATGAAATAAATCAAGATTAGTTTTTAAAGGTATAATCAAGAAGAATGAATAGACTACGAAGAAAACTATTCTCTAGTAGCTATTCATGAATCTATTTTCATTTTACTTGACTTTGTAGCATTGTTTAATTCAAAAAAATTCAAATGGATCTAAATTCTACTTTCCATAATGAATATTTTCAAGAGAAAGTTTATGATGAACCACCTACAGGTTTTGAAGAATAAAAATATCCTAAACATGTTTTTAAACATACCAAATCTTTATATAGACTTAAACAAGACCCTATAGCCTAGTATGATAGACTTTCGAGATTTTTACTAAAATACAACTATATTAAGGGAACTGCTGAACCAACTATTTTTATAACGAATGATAAGATAAATTTTTTGATTGTACAAATTTATGTTGATGAAATTATATTTCATTCAACTCAGTAATCCTGAACTGATTAATTTGAGAATTTAAAAAAATATGATTTTAAAATTACTATGATGGGTGACTTAATATTTTTCCTAGGTTTTAATTTTTTTTCAAAAACATATATATCACAACATAAGTATATTAAAGATCTTCTTAAAAAGTATGTATATTAAATAAATATATATATAAGTACTCCAATTAGTACCTCAAATTTTTTTGATCTTGATGAAGGTGGGAAACCATTAGATGAAACGTCATTTAGAGGTTTCATATGAAGCTTAATATAATTAAGATATAGTCATCCAGATGTAATTTTTTCAGTGTTATTATATGATATATATCAATCCTATCATATAAAATATCATTTAAAAGTAGTGAATTGAACTATTTTCTATTTAATAGGATCTATGGATTTATGACTCATTTATAATTTTGGAAACAATTTTTTTAAAAGGATTGTTGAAAGAAGTTTTTTGTAATGTATAATAGATAGGAAATGTGAAACCATATCATGTAATTTATTAAAAGATTCATTAGTTTCTTATTAATGAAAAGGAAACACTCAGTAGAAAATTCCACCACTGAAGCTGAATATGTTGAAAATGGACGTTGTTGTTCTCAATTGTCTTGGATACAACACACACTCACAGAATATGGAATGATTTTTACCAAAAAAAATAATTTGTGATAATACCAGTTCCATTTCCCTAAGAAAAACCTCTAGTCATCACTCTCATAAAAAATACAGAGATATTATCAATCACTTTCTATTTGATCACAAAATTAAAAGAGATATAATTCTTCAATTTATCAAAAACCAGGATCAACATTCTGATATTTTCACAAAATCATTACAATTCGATATATTTGAATTCATTAAACAAATGTTAGGAATTATAACAGTAAGGTAATATTCAATATTAACTTTTTATTGAAACCTATCTACATACATTAAGAAACTCCTTTTCATAAGAGGAGTACATTTTCTTTGTTAATCAATTTTTTTCATAATTAAACATTTTCATTTAAATAATATGGAATAGAAAATTTTCCTATCAATGATCTTGATTCAAAATTTTCCATTAAAAATCCATGAATCAAAATGTTTACTTTCATCCCTCAAAAAAATTTCTAGAATCTAAAATTTTAATAGAATAATTTTCCATATCTCTTAAAATCATCCTTAAAATATGGAAGGTATGTTGGACTAAATAGGACTTCATAGTCAATATTTTAGTATTGTTATCTTTCATTAAGAGAAATGTTCAGATTCACTTTTATTAAATCCAAATTTTTACCATAAAACCTCAAAAGATTGGAACCTAAAAAAACATTCTATGGCTTTCTTCTCAACCATAAGATCTTATCAATATTGTTTTAACAGTTGGATCAATCTGGGAATATGAATTGTCACCCCAACTCCTATAAAAAGTCCCCTAATGGTTTTTACACATCGGTTTTCAAACTCCTGTGTGCCGATTCTCTGACGCTCTACTTATGGGTTGTTCTAATTTATTTGGTTTGCTCAAATATGAATGTCTTTGGAAGAATCCCCGTAGAAGTAAATGTCATCAGCTATAGAAATTTCTAAAGGGCAGATCTACTGAGAGAGGATTGTATATCTGATGGTTTTCTCTAAGTAAGGTTATATTATTTTAAAGAATATCAAGTTGAATCATTGGGAGAGTATGTGTGTATCCAAACCCAAGGCACATGACCCAGTTTATCTAGATTCTCTTCTGAAATTTTATGATACCATATGTTTTGTTTTTTATGATGGGAATGATAAATTCCCTTTTATAAGTTATGGGAAAACATATTCTATTTCCTTTACCTTTGTTGCATGTATAATTGGAATTCATTATCAGGGTGAAGGTGATTTCTGCACCAACAGCTTACCAAATGTTTTAGGATGTTTTTATAATAAAAAGTACATAGAATTCCATGGTTTATCAGGGGTGAAGACATTGAAGATTAATCATCCCTATAAAAATTTTCAGTTTCTAGAGATATGGGTTGAAGGATTTCTCATTCTGAGAAATGTTGAGAATGATACCTTAAAAAAGACTGATATATACATTTGGGATTTTCTTGTTAACCTCAATATTATTAATCTGGTGAAGTATGTTTTTCTTAAAATTATGAATATCAATAATGGGACCCTCAAATCGAAAACCACTATATATATAGTTATTCATTCCATGAAGACAGTCCTCTGCCGAGATTCATTAAAAATTCCAAGCATTTATATGATAATAAATTCTAAGGTTATGTTTCTGTGAGATGATATATGTGAAGGATGAAGGTTGTATTTAACAGCAAGTCTGGAGAATTATATGACTTGTATGAAAGCGATATTAAATCATTAACAAAGAATTTGGAAGTAAATGAGACTTACAAGAAGGGTAGAAAGAATAAAAATCTAAAGTAACCTAAACAAAAGTAAAATATCCTATAGTCCAAGACACCCAACAAGAACCTCCAAAACCCAATAAGAAAAAGACATATCCATATGATATTGTTGCTAAGTAGAGAGACGATAAAATTAATAAGAAGGAAGGAGAGAATAGCTTTGGATTGGACCCTGCTAAGGCAAAAGAACTGAATCATAAGGGTTATGAGGAGTATGAGAAGAAATAAAATAGAAGAAGAAAAAGAATAACTTTTCTGAAGCTTAATTAGTTTATGATATTCTCAGAGACACAGTAAAATCCTCTAAACAAATCCTGGTACCAGAATCGTTTTTATAAGAATCACTTCTAGTGAATCTTGGAAAGAAAATGGTCATTCTAGAACCTAATTAAGAATATGAAATACTACAGGATTAGGAAGTGGTAGAAGAAGAAGAGAAAGGAAGTGCTGATAATGATGATATGATACGACTATATGAATAATATCATGAGAAGGATAGTCCTTATGAGAAATTTTTGATCTGGACATCCCAAGCAAAATATACTAAACTTTTTAACCCTAGAAAAGAAAAAGAGGGTTTGGAAGAAGTAAACAAATCATCAATTTACGAGATAAGATTTTGAGTTGGACCATTACATTCGGGTGCATGAGATGAAATTTTTCCTTCTTTTGTGAAAAAAAACCATTAATTGGTTCAACTAGAGTATATGGTCATAAACACTAAAAATGAAAAGGTATTGAAAGATAAGATAGTCCAACTATAAGAAAGTGAACATGAATAACCAAATGATGATGACATCATTCTGAGAGATGTTAAAGCATAATTGGTGTTAGCTTATATACCTAAGAAGGCTTTGGTGGTAGTGAAATATATTAGTGGATCTTATAAATGAAATAATGAAGACATTCAGAAAGAATCCTCACCATTAAGAGACAATACTTCAGAATAGTCTTCTATGGGTCATGATTTTTTTGTTCAATACCTTAAGAAATTGGTTGATACAATTGTTATGGTTCCAATTATAGACTCAAGATTTTAGATGATTCAGCATTCATTTATTTAGAAATTGAGTTCGGATTCAATGTATATGGAAAAATTGGTCTGGATTGAGACCAATTTTAAATCTTTCTACATCATGTATGATTCTCATGGGATGTCATGAATGGAAGTCACTTAGTGATCCATTATGACAATTGAAGAGATGATTATCTTGGATGAAATTCGAGATAATTTTAATTATTCTTTTGATACTGAATATATAAAGATTATAGATATTACTATATGTTTCAATGAGAAGCTCAATATTGAAAAAATAGCTCGGATGCAGGAAGACAAGGATCTGAAAGGGAAAATTAATTCATTTTCATTGAATCTGAACATGTAAATTGATCTCATAATTGAGTTCATTGAAAAAATAAATTAGAAATAAGAGGTTTTGAAGACATAGGAAGAAATTCACGAGGATTAGTGAGAAATGATCAAAGCTCTAGAAAAGAAAAATGATGATCAGGATCAACTTCTCAAATGTTATGAAGATGATCATAAGGATGTTTAAAAGCTTAAGAGCCTTTTCAAGAATCTTATGATGAAGGAAAAAATACGGATGTTTTTTTCCTTACCTCTGATATTTTGTTGTATTATATTTATTGTACAAAATTTTCCAATCATAATGAAAATTTTGGTTGTCCTTTAGGTGTTTTGTTGTATAGTACTAATATTTCATGATCCATATTTTTTTCATTCTCTATATTCCTCTTATAATATCACAAAGGGGGAGAAAGGAATGACCAAAATAATACTAAGTACATAATAAAATTCCATATGAAAGGGGGTCTATCTATGAGAGAGTTTTATCAAAAAATATTTCTTTATGTAGGAAAAATAAAAATCTATTTAAGGATGTCTAGAATAAAATCATTAGGGATTTTAAAACATTAGGGGGAGTTAGTCGTATTAACCATGATCTATAATTAAAGGGATATATGTTTTTATTTTAATTTCAAAAAGAAATATTATAATTCCTCATATTCTTTTTTTGTAAGGATGTTTGTGGTTTATAAAATGGGATAGATTGCTGAGTCTATACAGCTTCCTTATGAATTTTCTATTTTTCTATGTTTTTAAATTCAAAAAATACTTTATCATAAGGAAAATTATATTTTCCCTAAGAATTATTTTCATAAGAATAATTTCCATTTTATAAGAAATTTTTTGATCATACTATTGTATTAATTGTTTCATTTTATAATATCTATAAATAAAAACTATTTTATTACTATGTATAAAATCTTTATCCTTATTTAAAACCTCAGAATCCTATAACTCCTTGGATATAGAGTGTTTAACTATCAAATTCCGATTTTTATGAAATTTTGGCTCTGAATTCTTTGAAATTCATATTCCAAATTCGTCAGAATTTAGACTCGGAATTCCTTAGAATTCAGACTATGAATTATTCATAATTCAGACTCTGATAACCTTAGAATTAGGACTCTGAAATCATCAAAATTCTAAATCTGAATTTCTCAAAATTCGGTATCCAAATTACTTATAATTACAACTGTAAAATCAATGAAATTTGGATTCCGAATTTTCTGAAATTCAATCTACGAATTCTCTAAAAATCAGATTATGAATTTCTCAGAATTCAGACTCCAAATTTTATAGAATTCAGATTCTAAATTTCAATGGAATTCAGACATCAGAATCTATAGAAATTAAATTCCAAATTCTTTGTAAAAAATAATCTTATTATCCATGTCTTATAGACTCCAAATGTTTATTTGGTTAAGATTCTAAATTATATTCTACCTTAGACCCTGAAAAATAGTTTTGGTTACGCATATTCATTTTTCTTAAACATGTTATAAAATGATTTTCTACAATCTATTTCGAACTAACTATTGTTTTATTGACACGTGTATAGGTCACTCCGAGATTCAAAGAAAAATATAATCATCAGAGGAGGGAGTTGGAAAATGAATTTGTTGCTATAAATAGGAGTTCATTTTAACAAGATCATATATATTGATCACTCTAGAGATTTCATGTTACCGAAGTGATTTCAAGAGAGACAGACACTCATGAATTGTGTAGTTCTAAAAATCTTTTTCATATTGCTTTATGTAATGACTATTGATGCAGATTACAATTGAAGGCTTCCAAGGATAGGAAGACAGAGGTTCCGACTACCATAATGTTCGAGGAATTCCTCGGATATGAAGATAAAGGTGTCAACTACCTTAAATATTGAGGGCTTACGGGGATAGCAGGATAGATTCTAATATTCTTATCAAGTTCATTCCCTGGTGTGCATAAGTCAAGTCTTCTTGAAAGAATAAATCAAGCGACCATTATCAAAATATGTCGGATACCATACTTTATGGGTAAAATTATTTCATACTTCTTACTTGTTTTGTTTCAAGTTTATTTCTGTTGTATATTTATAAAGGATGACACTATAACCTTCTTATACTTTCTTATTCTTTTATGTACTTTGACAAACAATAATCTATATGCATTAAGGTAGAATCTTTATATAAGTAACTTTTCCATAAGTTTTCTTTTCAAAAAAAAATTTATATAACCTAGAAAGTTTATCTTATGGAGCATTTTAGGGTTTGTGAATTTACATTGTTTTAATTTGTAAAAAATATTTTTCTATATAGATAAAAGCGAATGTTTTTAAACATAAAATCCCTCCACTTTTTATTGGGTATCTAAAATAATATTTCGATCCAACAATACAAACATTATATATTTTAGTGATGAATTCATTAAATATTGATATATCTACTTTTTAGCGTTCATGATTGAGTCATTTTAAAAATTAATGATTTTAATAATGATTTATAAAATCAACATGGTTTGAAACTAATTAGACACCATCCTTATTAAAGATTTGAATATATTAACCAAGAGTTTATGGAATTTATATAGGTGTGTGGGAACTGATTTTTTGTTACTTCACCTTATACACCACTCAGGAATGGAGTTATTTAACAGTGTAATTTGACTTTTCTAGATATGATATATTTCATGATGGGTCATGTGGATCTTACACAATACATTATTTGGTTATTTATAACAAAAAACGAATAAAAACTGAAATGAGGACCAATAAAAGAGGAAGACATCATTATCCTAATTGTACGGAGTTTTAAGAGATCTTGTTTTTAAAATACATGTTTATTGGGTTGTGGGAAATTTGTTGATTACACCAATAGAAATATATTAGACCCTATGTCATGAAATTTATAATTGTATTGTATTGTAATTAAACCACAATATATAATCTTTTTATCCCCTCAATAAAAATAATGTTATAATTACAAGAAGATCCATATTTTTTAGAGGAATCAAAAACTCACGAAGAATAATGAAAAAAATATTAACATCAATTTTTTTTCATTATTAAAGATATATAAGAGTTGCAATGTGATAATTTTCCACATGTCCTTTTGGAAGATCTTATTCCACAAACATAACTACATCAGAGGAGAACTAAAGGGGCAAGAGAGTTAAAAATATATATATTACATGTAATTAAATATGGTAACTCACTATTGGAATAAAATAAATATCATCCCCCTATAAAGAGTCATTAAATATATTTGAATATTGTAATATGGTAGGAATATATAAATTGAGAGACAGATTCGATGTATTATAATGATGTTTTGATTAAGGTTGATCCCCTAGTTGATGCAAATCATTATTTTTATAAATTCACATTAAGGAGAAAATTATTCATGGATGACAATGTATATAAATAAAAAATAAAACTAGTTGAAAACCGTTTTTATTTGTTTCATGTAATATAATATGAATAATCCATTTTCATATTTTTAATTTTTAAATACAAAAAAATTTAACTGGTGATAGCGGCTTACCGAGTTTAATAGTTTTTATATATTGATGTCAAATAATATTTCCAAATTGGGAACCTTGATAAAGATTTCTATATGACACAACCAACTTGTTTTCTGACTCCATGAAATTCCAAAAAGGATTTCAATTTATAGAGATCCATTTTTGGTATAAATAATGTATCCAGTTTATCGAACATATGGTTTGAATTATCTTGAATGGAATATCACTACATTAAGAATGAATGAGATCCATGTGTTTCTTAGCATTCTGATGAGATTTAATTCATTATTTTTATGTTATAGGTTAATGAAATGTTACTTATTTAAAATCACATACGAATTTTTTAACCAGTTATGGACATATTAAAAAACTCCTTCTATATGAAGGATATGTGATAAAAAATAAAAATTCTATGGATGATGATTAATCATGTCAAATTGAAGAGAATTAATGGAATAATTCAATGTATATATGTTTATGTGACACTAAATATATTTAGAATTTGGCATTAAAAGAGATAAATGATTATAGTTTTACAAAATATACATTACATGATGTCATATTTTCCTCATAAAAAATTTGAGAAAGAATGATTGATTATGATCCCATATTCTTCTATGACATAATCAATCAAGTTTTTCATGGAATTTATTGATTTTTATTTCTATTATTCCTTGGTCATAGATAAAAGATATCGTGATGATCCATGTAATGAAAATTGGTCTATCGTTGAAGATATCATCCGGTTTCTCTGAAAACTATTTACATGTTATTATTAAGGGGAGGATATAAGGGGATAAATATCATGTGTCATAGTAATTCATTCTTTCAACCATCTCACAATATTCAGATGTTGCAATTAGTATATGGATCACCCTTAGTATAAGAGATATGAACTGGAAGATTTAAAAGCCATAGTTTTTCATTGATTCGATTTAGCATATTCTTAAAATAGTGTCTTATTAAGTATACTTCTATTTTTATTGGATATGAACATTTTCACAAGATATTTATATTTTACATCCAAAAAACGTCATATCACATTATATATATGGAAATACTATAGTGTTGGATCATTCAATGGAGCCACAATCATACTAGAAGACAAAGAACATACAACATTAGTAGTAAAATTATATTTACATCCAAAGGGACTTGATGTTATTGTGATAATATGTTTAATACAGTATATTTATTTGGACTTTATATGAAATTTATTATCTAAATGGAATCATCATTATCATGAAAAATCTAGTTGATTTATGGTTTTTAAGAGATAGATTCATCTGAAGTTATAGTATGTTAGACTTAGCTCCATTTGACCAACTTCTATATACATTAGGATTACCTCTATTAATTAATGTGAATATTAATAATATTTTAATCACAGTTTTATTATTATGGTATGATATGATGTTTGTGGTAATGTACACAGAGTTATAGAAAAACTGAAATGTTATAAAAGTTCACCACTATGATGACAACAGAGAAGTTCCAGGACAGTGTCATTATATATATGTTATCTAGATTGATGATATAATTTTATGGGTCTAAAATGTTACAATATATTAACGAGGAGACTCATATTACAATGAGGTAATTTCTCATTGTGTATACCCTATATAATATCAATTTTTATTGATTATATGAACATAGCCCACTATTCCAAAATCCACTTTTATATGTTTTATTTCATGTTCCAATCTATGAATGTATGTAATGGACATTTGGTTTTCATATTATTAATAATGAATATTATGAGTCATTATATTTTAAATATTGACTGAAACATTGATGGGAAATTTACAAGGCGATGTAGAAAACATTGGGTATTCCAAAAATAATATAGCATTAATTAATTATGTTAGATATGATTTTTCTATTCTGTTCTGAAGTTGATGTTGATATTTATCGATCATTTATTGGTATGGAATATCCTAGTGAAATTAATTTTTATAGCGATAAATAATATTTTTTAGTTTTATGAAATTCAAAAAAATTAAATCAGGCATGTAGGTTAACAACACAAGTATACAACCTTCTTGATTAGATGTATCATGATAAAATTATTATATTGTATAGTATTCAATCAGATGATATTATTATAATTAAAAAAAATTATTCTATATATATTGGTTCTTGGAAATATTTCTAGATTCTATCATAAGAATTTCTGTTCCTCCACCAAATTACAATGAGATTGAGACATTATGGGTCACACATTAACCCTATCAAGACCCTCAGATAAATTTTTCAACTCATTGAATAACTATTATTACCATTTATATTTTAATATTTTATATTTACTTATATGATATCATATATTCAATCTCTAATTAATGATGTAATTTTTTCCATAAACATATATATTTAATATATATTTTATTAATTTGTAAATATAAAATTTATTTACTAGAGAATAATGTAGGGATTTATATTTATTAATAAATATTTTATTTTTTATTTTTTATGAATATTATGGAAGAATGATTTTTTTGTTTAATTTATTTGGGGATAATTAATATATATTTAAAATTGATTGAATAAATTTTTGATAATTATTTATGAAATAATATTTATTTAAGATGTGAGATAATATAATGTCATTAAATATAATACTATTAAGAATTTTTTATGTTGGTTTTCTTAGAATTATTTAAATATTAATGGGCTATTTCGATCAAATATTTTATACCCTTATACATATTTGAACAAAATTATATTATTTCTAGTCCTAATTCTCCTCATTATTTTAGTTACAAATAATAACGTCATGTAAATACCAACAATTACGAGTGAGTTCCTCCCAAAGATAACACTCAATAATGGAGAGAGATCATTCTCCAACTTCCATCTTGATTATAGAGGGAATAAATAGAGTCCTTCTTTCAATTTATTCTCCCAAATATTATTGATTAATGGCATAAGTTCAGTGATCTCAGGGACCAAGACATTGACAATCCTAATTCATCACTCGTAGGATCTTTTTGAATGAGTATATCACCAGAAGAATATAACTATACATGTTTCTAGATATGTTACAATGGTACAAATTAGATACATTTCTATATTCATCAATTAATAATTAATTACTCTTAAATTAATACTTTAAAAATTAAAATTAAATATAAATAATTACTTGATGATCCAAAATTTTATATCTATTATAATGTTTTTAGTAAATGCTTGAATTAATTCCATTTGATAAAATTTTCTACATCATGTATATATCTATGTAATCACCAACATAAAACAAATCCATGTAATATTATTGATACTAATGATTCTGTTGTACCATGATCATTCAATTATTATTATCATCTCTTAACAATTTCAATTGGTTATCTAATAATGTTTTAATAGGTTAGAAATCCTCCAATCAACATCTATTGACATATTAATTGGAATATATTTATTTTAGAGAAACTATTTCAGCCCTTTATTTTGTGACTGGATTATAATATAATAAATTTAACTCCCCAATTAGAGGAATCAGTAATTTAGAACACATAAATTTTGAATAAGAATTTCCTTACTAGATATATTACCCACAAAAAATTAGTTCACCCCCCATAAATAATCACCAACAACCTATGATAAAATTCCTTGTTAATATTTTTGTTGTGAAACACATAATCTCATTGTGATTAACCATTTCATATGTATTGAAAAGCCCTACAATACCATGTTTTAAACAATTTCATTAGTAATAAAATGCATTCTTCAAATGACACACTTTACTATCATATTAATTTATAAGTAACCAAATTTTTAATTGATGTAAATATAATTTCCCTAGATTCCATTGATAAGATCATATTTTACATATAATTAAGAGTCTTTATTCTTCATTTCATCAAAATTTCCATGAAATATCACATGGTTTCCATCTATGATATAGTTGAAATAATATCATTAATATATATTATATAAATTTGTTAATGTTTGTATTACTAGTCAACATGTTTTTAGAGTAATCATTATATACTATTCTAGAAAATCTACCTGGTTATGATGAAATTATTATTTTTCTAATTGGAACAACATTAAATGTTTGACTCTTTTTAATTTGCCCATTCCCTTCATGCATTAAATTTTACCCAATTTTCATGATTCACAACCTCTTAGAATAACTAAAACACTATATTATAATATAAAAATTTGTTGTATAGTCTCTATCCTCGTTGTTTACGCCATAAATATTCCGTCATCATCATTAATTTATAACATGATTCTTACCCTCTTCATAGCTATGTAAAATTTTATATTTTCTTCATCATCTAAATATCTTTTGTTGTCTTCTACATCTCCATGTGCATCCTCTTGGATATATAATTCGACATCATTGACCCTTGTTATTTTATCACTATTTAACTATGAAATATTATCATCAGGTCATAAAATCTACTTATGTTTCACAAATTTTATATCATTAATTTAAAAATATTATTATTTACATTCTATGAAGTATTTTACTTCCATTCATTTCAAATAATTTTTATTTAAATTAATTTTATCCCCATTATATTTTTATATTCAATTCCTATATTTATTAACAATAAATTAACTTCTAAAAACTTATGGTTGTTTATATTTTCTTTTTCATATACCTCATATACTAATGTTTCATCTCTACATTATAATATTTAAAATAACTATTTATGATATAAAAACTATAAAAATGATTCATACATATATTCCTCCAAAATATTTTTCTAATGGATCATTTTTAGAAGTATATTATTTAAAATACATCTCCTTCTATCAGTAACTATATTTTTTGAGTAGTTATTACCACATAAACAAGGTGTTGCATCTCATTATTTTTCAGATGTTTTTTAACTAGATTATTTATAAATTCCATAGAATTATTAGAAAATAATATTATAATTTATAACCCAATCATTTTTTTCTACCAATCATTGGAAATATGTGATCCTAATGACCTCTCTTTATTTATGGGATACTACCATCATTCATTTAATCATATTTCATTCATTAATAAATAATATAATACCTCTATTCACCATTTTTTTTCTTGATATTTTCTTGAATGCATCAATGTTCCAAAACTCAAAAAAATTCCATAAGTTATTGTCCTACAGATTGTATGTCATTCGAATGATTTTTAATTTATGCAATGTTAAACATATGTGTTTGATACATTATGATATCATTGACGAATATTGTTTTATTTAATTTTTTTCTTAATATTCCAATTAATTTATTCTCTTATTTATTTTGATTAATTTTGTTACCGTTCATTATTCCTACTTGAAATGAATTAAAATTTTTAATTATCCCGAAATAAAATAGTGATTCCAATTTTTTCACATCCATAAAATCATAAAAAAATATAATCATTTGAATATGGAAGTACCCTAATGGAAAAACACTATATTTCATGATTAATATAATTTAATACCATGTAATAAATTTTTACCAAGACCATATTCTAAAAAATCCTCCCTAAGATTCATGTATTTATTTTTATAATTTTAAATTTTCATGGGAAAATGATATTCAATACATTATATATAATGTCCCTAAAATTTCATATCAATTTTTTAATTTATATGGGATTATTTCAAGACAAGGCGCTTAGATGGAATTTGATTTCCAGGCCCAGAGACCCCCGAATAAATGTTTTAATTGTTTTAAAATATCTTTTAAATAGTGCGCAAGAGCGGTTCATGATTCTTGTAAACTGGTACCCAGATAAAAAATTGAGGGCACTGTTGCATCCAAAATGTTGGCATTATCATATAATGGATCAATCCTCGTTATGCACGGGTCGAGGGTAAAGGTTAATTATTGTTCATGTTAAATAAAAATAAAATAATCATAAGAAATATTATTGTACTAAAATTGGATTGTCTATATTGCAATGTTGAGCTATTTGTTTAATTTAGAACATCAAACAACAGAGTGGAATTAAAACTGAAGCATTATAGAAATACTATTTCATTTCATAATTGAAACAACATAATGATGTAGTGACTCAGTGTAACTAAAAATGTTGAAACACTTTTCCCCCATTTAATTGATTAAAAGTGATACAGGATCACTGGCACAATCCTGGAACCATTCTGAACCTTTAGAGGATTTGTGTTGGCATGCGATGAATGAAAAATTACAACCAATGATGTGTTAAGGATTGAGGAATGATGAAAGATTATAGTGTGAATCTGATCTTCACCATTGAATGATGAAACCTCAAGGTAGGGGTTTAGATATATGTGTTTTTTGTTTTATTCTTCACTCTCTCTAAATAAAGAACCCAGATCAACCCAAAAACAGGTTTATTTGTGGGTCATTCATTCATGTGGGGTGGAATGTTTATTGCATGGATTAAAGGTTTTGAAACATTGTTTTTATTATTTTCTCTTCCATTTTAATGAGATGAACAAATGCCAATGAAACATGGCTAAGATCTGTCCCTTAGGTGTTATTGGTGTTTTTCCTATCCCCATTCTTATGTTCCTTGTTAAATGACCCACATGGTCATGTCAGACTTTTTCAGGAGGTTTTGAGTGTGATCAGATCATCAGATTAAAAGTAACATCATATGGAGCCCACTGAAGTTGAGGTGACAACCTGAGGACTCCATAACACCTTCCAAATCGACGAACATACCACTGAAGTAAGGAAGCCGGTTTGAAGAAGATATTGTCAGCGCACATGCACAATAGGGGTGGGGAGGGGGGACATGTGGGATGTAGTGCGCCTGTGGTGGATGCTGCATGCGGGAGGTAGTGTGCACCAATGGTGCACCACAATGGCATAGGAGGCCCGTGATTAAGCTGCGTGCAACGTATAGGGGTTACCGACAATGGAAGACAACAGTGTGGAGGGATGAAGCTGCTGAGCTGTGTAACAAGGCTAGAGGAAGTGGTCCAGTCAGACAGTGACAATGACCCATGTAAATAAACACGAGTGGGACACAATGCCTATAATAGGTCGGATACATCATCTATCACATCCCACATTAATCAAACCGACCCACTCCAGCGAGCCGGGAGAGCTATGAGGGCTGGCTCACGGATGGGCCCAACACCTCGAGCCTAATCAACCTGACCTGTTGGGTCATAACCATCAGGTGGGTTCAGACATGGGTCAGGTTAGTGGACTCGGGTCGATTCGGGTAGCTCTAACCATGTCAGACTTGACCCGAACCCCCACCGACCCATTATCACTAAAAGATTAGTGTCTTCTAAACCGTACGTTGGATTGATGATCAGTTTTTGACATTGGGACCCTCACGACAAAATGACCTTTTTGAAATACTCTTATTGAGTTTTTGATGGTAATTGTGATATTACTGATGGATTTAGTATTATATTCTCCTAGAATCCATCACTCTACAAGAAGGAATCATGAGGAAGGTTGTGATGAGAAGATATAAAATAGTTGGGTAAGGTAACCTAGTGGACCTAAATGATGTGTGGGTATAGGTAGCCTATTAGGATGATGTGTTAAGAGGGTTTATGTTCCCAAGCTGGCCAAAGTGATGATCGGGCCTTGGTTTCCTAATAGGCCAAGTGATGACTGGGTCTAGGTAACCCAACATGCCTAAGTGAATTGTAGGTCTAGGTGCCCATGTATGCCTTTGTGAATCATCAGGGATGAGTGCCTCAGAAATTCCATGTGTTCAGTGTTTACAACTGATAGTCTGGTTTTTCATACATTAGATGTATACTTGTGTAAGATGACTCTAGTGACTATCACATTATTCTACTACTTAGAGGCTACATATTATATAGCTCCATGGTAGTATACATTCTTCATAGTTTTTCTTATGATAATAACTTTGTGTTTTACGTATTTATTGATTATTGTGTTACTCACCCCATTATAGGATCATCCCACAAGTGTAATGTGTTGTGAAGATAACATACACATCAACAATGACCTTGCAGGTCTAGTATCTGTAGGATCCTAGGGGGATTCGACAGGAAAGGTACACTTATACAACTTCAAGAGGAAACACTTTACCTACCCTTCAGGTAGGTTTTACTATAACGGACTTTAGGATCCTATACATAGTTTTTTTAGATTTTATTTAGGCCCTTTTACTTTTATTTATGTACTGTTACTCACAGTGGTTGTCTTAGTGGCAGGCACGTTTACTTTTCTGCATTATTGGCCAGGGATGTGTGCGTGAATACGTATAAGATCCCAAGAAAATGCCTCCCACTTTTGGTATAGTGGATTTGGTGGTTGTAAACAACACCATTCCTTTGGGATGTGAGTATGATATAGTCACTACATAGTCCCCTAGGGACGAGTTGGGGAAGATTGGTATTAGAGGTGGTTGTTTCCACCTTAAGGATTGAGGTTTAGTGGCTTTGTTTCTCAACAACATTGTTAAATCTTTCATGTTCTACTTTTAAAGTTAGGGAGTCCAGTATTGGTGTAGTGACTAATGTATCTATACACCAAGACCACAAATTATACACTTTGACATGCTAAATTAATACACAAGTTTCATGCATAATATACTAATCGAGAGTGTTCTCATGTCCTTATTGAGTCTGAACCATATCACAAGGTATAATCTATTGACTGTCGTTTATCATGACCTATTTCATGATTCTTCCATGCAGATAGTAATCCCGAATTCCATTTCATGACCTCAAGGATGGTATTCCTTAAAATGAGGCATTGGTATAGGGACTAGTTCTAGTGATGTCCCCATTGGGTGGTGCACTAATGCTACCACCACCCATTGGTCAATAGTTCCTAGGAATGTTATTGGTAGAGGATACACGCAGACTCAGTTCCTTACAAGAGTTCCAGAAGCTGAAGGCTTTCACTTTTAGGGGTGATAATGACCCCAAAAAGATGAGGTTTGGCTGGAGGTGGTCACTCTTGTCTTCTGTATTGTGAGGAATCTTCTCAACCAAATGATGATCTTATCCATCATCCTTGTTTCAGGCTCGGTGAGGATATGGCATAGCATGAAGATCTAGAAATAAGACGAGGTGACCCTCCCATGGACTAATTTAGAGAACCTCTTGAGGGAGGAGATGTTTCTTTTGACTCTACACATAATATGCATCTAGGAGATTCAAAACCAATAGTATAGTATCATGATAGTGGAAGAGCACTCAAAGAGATTCACCAAGCCTTCTCGCTACTCTGCAAAAAATGTGAGAGACCCATTCTTCAAGGATCATGATTTTTTTTCAAGGATTGATCTAGGAGATCCGGGTATCAATTGTAACGCTTAGCATTTATACCATGGACGGGGTCCTCGAGTGAGCTCTTCTTATAGAGGGATTCAATGAAGATCGGGCTCCCATAGAATGTAGTAGACATCAGGTGGTGGTGTCATCAATGGTGGGTATCAGGCAAGATATTTGGGGACCCAAGCAGGTCCACCATTTCAGGGGAAGACAACTTGACATAGGGTCCGAATTACGATGCTCCTAAGATAGAGGAATTATATAGTGGAGCATGGTGTGCTATGCATTTGGTGGTTAGGTACACTAATCTCATGACTACCTAACTAGCTGTGAAGATGATCAACTGATGATCATGGGACCACCAAGGTAGAGGAAGAGGATCAAACAAGGTGGTCTGTTAGGAGACAAACGTAGAAGGGGAGTTGGAAGAGTGGTACGAGGTGGGTGGAGGTTCGCAATACTACCTCCACGACCCCTAGGTTTCCACTACGGGCTTTGTGAGGAGGTGTATCGGGGAGCCTGACATTAGGTAAAAGAGGCCTACGATCCCAATGCTACAAATATGGTTAAAGGTGCGATCTGGGTCTTCTCCACCTTATCTACTATTGTTATATACATATGTTCCAATCTCTCTTTCATTGTAAAAAACCCTGTTTGGACCTCAGAGATTCTAGTAGGGTCGCTGTCTCGATGATAATGATTAGAGACTCATATGGGAGGGTATTTGACGATAATGCAATGGTGTTAGTTTTACGAGCTTACGATTGATGGTGAGATATTTTTCTGGAATCTCTTATTAGAGGTCTCAAGGTCTTATGACATAATAATAGGAATGGAATAGTTATCTGCATTCCATGCTTTGATTGATTTTTATAGGCGCAGAAAGTGGTGGGTTAGTAGAGATGGAACCTGGATCACCATTACCGGTTAAAAGGGACTTTGGAAGCATAGGACAAACGTACTCAAATTAGGGTGCAACTAATCACATCCAACTTACCTTTCCTTTATCATTGTGTGGTCGACAAGAGGAGTGGCCAATTTCTTATAGTGGTGGACGAGTACGAGGAAATATTTCCAAAGGATGTTTTGGGATTACCTCCACATAGGGTGTTTTATTTATGAATCAATTTGTTCCCCTAGATGACACTGATATCCAAACTGGAATATCATATGGATCTCATGGAGCTTCATGAGTGTAGTGTACTGTTAGTGTACCTATAGATGATGAGATTTGTGAGAGATTGTATTTCATTATGGGTGGCCACAATTTTTATTACCATGAAGGAAGACAAGAATTTGAGGCTGTGTATGGACTATCGACAGCTGAATAAAGTTGTTGTGAAGAACAAATATCAACTGCCAATAGTCATCAATAGCTTCGATCTGTTGAAGGGAGATGGTTGTTTATCAATGATATACCCTAGTTATACCTATCATCATATTTATGTATGAGATGAGGATGTACTAATTATAGCCTTTAGATGTCAGTATATCCCCTTTGAGTTCTTGGTGAATCCATCCAACATCACCAATGTCCCAGAACTGTTCATGGGAATCATGAACATGATCTTCCAGCCTTTCCTTTACTGTATCTTGATGGTCTTCATTGATTACATCCTACTGTACATGGTGTTCAAGGAGGAGCACATGACACACTTGATGATGGTCCTAGATATGCTCAAAGATAACTATCTCTATGGGTAGCTATCCAAGTGTCAATTCTGGATTCAAGAGATTGAAACTCTAGGACACGTCATTTTGGAGGCTAGAGTTATATTGGACCTAGTGAAGATAAAGGAAGTTCATTCTTAGAAGCCTCCCAGAAAAATGATTGAGCTGTATAGTTTCTTTGGATTGGTTGGATACTACTATAGGTTCATTGCCAATTTTTCCTGGGATGAATCACCCTTATTTTCATTGACATAGAAGGTACAACCCTTCATGTGGATGGAGGAGTTCACGTAATGATTCCATGGGTTGAGACAGAGATAGATGAACTCCCATATATTGAGACTGATAGAGGAGGAATGTCGGTATGTAGTATTCTGTGACGCATCAGGGATCATATTGGGTTTTTTCATGATACCGGATCAGGCATTGATTACTTTTGTTTCATGATTTTTTACGTTTCATGATTAAAACTAAAAAACCCTGGATCTTGGGCTGGAAAAAATGTTCTATCCTATGATGGTGTGGCTGCACTGCCTGAAGGGTGAGCTATTTTCCATCTACTCTGACAACAAAATTCATAGGTGTATCTTCACCGAGACAGTCATAAACATGAGACAGTGGTGATATCTATTTTACCAATAGGATAATGACATTGAATTAGTATATACATCTACGATTGAGAATATGATGGTAGGCATGCTCATTTAGAGAACATGGATGTAGTTACTGAGTTAGGAATCAATGAAGTTAACTATGACAAAGATATCCTTAATCAATAGTTATGAAGCAACTTACCATTAGTCGATGGTTGCCACTCCCCCACACATACAATGATTTAGGGAGGAACAACTAGGGGATGTCGACTATAAGGCCTGAGATGCTCAGTTATCCACCCGGAAAATCCCTGATGAATATTCTATAGGTGGGTATCATGACATTCTTATTAGAGGGCACACCGTTATATCGACGATGTTGCAAGAGGATGTTCTAATGGTGTTCTACACATCCCCTCTTTTGGTGCATCCTACGGTGGAAAAAATATACAAGTATCTCCGACATCATTACTGGTGGCTAGTGATAATGTAGGCAGTAGAAGATATCATTTCTTGATGCCTCACATGTTATAAAGTTATGGTAAATCATCATGTTCTAGATGGCTTGACTCAGACATTCGAGGTGTCAATGTGGAATTGGGATGGTATCTCGATGGACTTAATTATAGGCTTACCTTCCACATCTAGGTGGAATGATAACATCTGGGTAATCATGACCTGACTCACCAGGTCTACTTAATTTCTACCCATATGGGAGTAAGTTTTATTAGAGATCTTGGAATGCATCTACCTTTGAAAGATAGTGTGGCGTAATGGGGTGCCTTTGAATATTGTGTCAGATCATGATGACTGCTTCACATACTGACTATGGAAGGGATTGTAGGATGCGTTTGGGAATCAGCTACATTTGAGAATGGTTTTTTATCCCCATACTAATATTCAGATGAAGAGGATTATCTATGATTTAGTGGAAATGTTTCTTTTTTGTATATTGGTCTTTGGTCTTAGTTGGGAGGATCACATACCATGGGTGTAGTTCACATAAAACACAAGATACCACTCCACCAATGGTATGGAACAATTAGAGGAACTATATGGGTGGCCATGTGGCTCAATATTATACGGGAAAATCCCAGGGGAGTCAACAATCATGCATCCAAACAATGTATAGGCTACAACCAAAATGGTGTAGACCCTCTAAGAGTGGATGAGGAAAACACATAGTAGGAAAAATATTATGATGAAAGGAGATGGAATCCCTTGGTGTTCAAGGGGGGAGACAGTATATTCCATCAAGTTTGACCTCGATGAAGATTAAATAGATTTGGCTCGGATGTAAAATAAGGACATAAACTTAATAATTATATAATCATGAGTTTAGTTATGAATTGAAATTGAGGATACTTTCTAGTTTAGTGCTTTATATAATTAGGACATAATGATTACATAACAAAAATAATTGAAATTGAATGTGGAAACATCCAACAATATTTCTTTCTCCCATAACACAAAAAAAATTTAAAAAATTATTTTTTAATGTTAAATCACCATAACTTTTTATTGATTCCATCCATGACTCTATTCTCCCTTAAATCCTATGAAAATATTTAAAAACATGGGATGAGGTCAAAAATCTATGTAAGGGGTAAAAATAATGAAAATTCATTAGTGTAGTCAAAACCTAATAAACCAATCAATTCTCATTGAGCAAATTAAAGAAAACATTTTCAAATTAATAACACTCATACCATTTTCTCAATGAAAAACAGTAAATCATATATTATGAAGTTAAATATACTTTAGGTTACTTAGAGAATCATATAAATATAACAATTTAAAAAATCAACCAATTGGAATAACCATATTGTTGACATAGATATTTGTGATCTATAATGGGATCACCCTTATTACAAGATATATCGGGCACACTTGTGAGCGATATTGGGGCTCAATCCATCTTATAAGCAATATCGGGCTCACCCATGAGCTAAAATGGGGCTCAAACCATCATATAAGATATATCGCTCTCACTATTTATCTATAATGGGGATAAACCCTTATTATAAGCTACATTATTATCTCTCATTTCATATAACTCTCATGTAATATTTCATTAATAAAACAAGTTAATCAAAAACCCATTTTTTGAATGATTCTTCTAATCCCATTTGAAAAACATTTCCATATAAAAATACTATTTTTATTTAAGGACAAATTATCAATACCAAGTTACACAAAGAATGGAATAAGGGATTAATTTTTATTTTAAAGGAAATTAATTCTTATAGCGAAATCCAAATATAATATAACAGTTATAGTGACAGAGAAGACGTTGTCATCGTATACATTTAAAAATAGTCTTTTTATCATTTTTTAAAGAATATAAAATGAATTGTATAATAATAATCCTTTTTAAAACATAGAACGAAATTCAATATTGAAATAAATTTTCATTTATATCCCTTTTATACTAATATAAATTAAATTTCATTTAATATTTGGAATAAAAATATCTGATAATTAAATATTTAAATGTTTAAGGTCTCCCATAAAATATTGAACATTTCAATATTAATATCCATGATTTAATAGAAAATATTATTATAGATAAAATGTGGTAATTAAATGTCATATTGGGTATATATACACCTTATAAAAGAATAAAGGTTCATATTATCAAGAAATGAATCAATGAAATGAGATTGAGACGAAGTCCCTTAACATGAGTTTGACATGTTTCGTTCATTATTTAATTTATGAATAATAACCTTATATTACATTATTGTTTCATTTATAACCATATTAATGTCTATTATTCATTTTATATCACTTATTACCATGTTATATCTATTTGTTAATTATTTGGGTTCATATCGGATGTTTCGACGATGTTCATTATTTTAGTTAAAAATGAACTTGTATTGGTGAAAATTATCCATGTGGTCAAAAGTTCATTATATATAAAATTTATTTCATTAATTAAATATAATATATATTTGATATATTAGTATTTATAATAGTCTAAATCATTTAGAGATATTAAATTAAATACACTGCTTATGGAGATGGTAGGTCGCGCGTACGTAGGGACTCTACTTTCATTCCATTGTCATTTGAAAAGATTATAAAATAAATGATAAATAGATATACTATAACTATAGTATATTATATATGTTATTAATGTTACATAATTTCATTAACTCTATTCTTTTTATTTTCCATAGATGTCATGATTATTTCATATGACTTTGAAGGGGTGGTTGACCACACTTACATAAATGAAATTATAATATTTACACATTATGAAAACCCTAAAGGTATATTGTAAAAATAAATTACAGAATAATAGAAAAAATATAAATAATATATATATCATATATAATTATAGTTCAATCATAATGTCCACCATCATAGGTGGTAGGAGAAAATTGAATAATCATTGTTTTTTGCCGCAGTAGTTCACCGTACATAGAAACAGTATATTCTAAAGCCATTAGACAGTGGTGTGCATAATTGTAGGATGAAACCCTGGAATAAATAAATAATAGTAAATTTTTGATACCTTTTGTTTATAATATAATTGAATAAATATAGGATTGCGGTTGGATGTTTCCAAATGAATGAATAAAACTTGAGCGAAGACGTTACCTCAAAATTGGGTAACTTCTTTTGATTTTAGCCAAAATGCTTTCTAGAATTCCCTTCTGACTATGGTAAGGATTCTAGGAGGAATGATGAGATGTTGGGAGATTTGTTTAGAATAATTTTGACTATCCAAGGGACCCTAGAGGTGTGAGTAAGTGGGTTGAAGTGGTGTCCTTTTATAAGAGGGAGGTGGGGCACTTTAGGAAATTTTTGAAATACTATTTTAGTATAAAATGATGCTCAAAGTATAATAGTTAAAAGTGAAATATTTATAGTATAAGATGAGTATGGGTCAAACTATGCTCATAAAATAGGTTTTAAACATGTTTAGGATATAATATTAACCTTATATTTTATCATTAACCAATAATTAAAAACATTATATCTTTACATGTCTTCTTGTGTTTTCATGATTTATGTTTACAATAGTTAATATAAAATGACAAGAGAACCATAAGTGGAAGATTAAAGACAATTTTAACATTTTACATTTCATTTTTCTTAATATTAAATTTTTTGGACTATTATATCATTTGATAAAATAGTATTTGTTTTAAAAACGCATTAATATCAATTTTGACACTATTTAGAGATTGATTTTTGATAATGTTATAACAACTTGATTCCTTCTATACAAAGGAATTTACACACCTATAACATGTAAATTTAATCCAAAAATTAAATTTATGGAATAAAAATGTTCAAATTTAATTTATTTTAATATTGATAATAACATTTATTTGATTATTTTCTTAATAAGGTAATCATTGCATCACCATTGTGCCATAAAAATATATTTTATTTAATGTCTAGCAATTTTAAATATAATTCCATGATGTGGGAAATATTTTTAGATTTATAATTAATATTTATATATTTTTTGATAATATATATAAACTAAATTAAAATTCATTTAGTTAAAATATACATGTTTTTGTTATATTTCCCTTTTCATTAAATTATATATTAAAAAAGATCATTAACAAACCCATGTGGCCCCATAGGGTCCTAAATTCGACCTATTTATTCCAATGGTTGGATATATCTAATAAAATAGGATTATGAAACTTGTTATTGTAGTTTTCTGTTATTATATTGTTATTTTTTACCATTATTTTAATTATTTACACTTTAACCATGGTAAAAATAATAATTACTAATGTTACTATTCATTATGTCAAAAAAATAAAAGATACCAATTAACAAAATTTGTTTATAATAATTCTAAATATGGAATCCATTTTTACAAATATAATACACAAAATTTTCAAAAATTTATTTAAAATAAATTCTCTTTGTCCAAAGAAGAAAGCATGTTTTTAAAATGTGAATGCCATAAAAAGATCGACACATGCATATGTACAATTGAAATGTAAAATTACATCCAATGACCATAATTTTATTAACTGATATAAAATTCTAATAAAACATTAAAACCAATAAAATTTACAATCTTACAATATAATTAAATTATATTCAATGGTAGTTTTGAATTAAAATGTAGTATTTTCACTATTCAAAAAATATGGATATTATTTGGAAAATAAAAAAATTTCAACTGATGTAAAATTTTATATCCCAATAATAAAGTGTAACTTTATTTTATAAAATATAAAATATAAAAGTGAACAAAATATTTTCAAATTGGTTTATACTCCAAAAGGCGGAAAAACTACCTTTTAGAAATATTATAGTATTTCATGCATAAAACCGGATTTATTCTCATTTTATGCCTATAAATTTTATTGGATACATGTAAAAATATTTAGAAAATATTTAAAATCCTAATATAGTAAATTATGTTCCTTCTATCCAATACAAAAGATAGTAATGAACTACAAATTAAAATAATATTATTGTTGTATTATTTTTCAGTATAACTCACTGTTTTATGCAACATAAGAATTCAGAGAAACCCAATGTTGCATTCTGGGTACAATATCATTCATAACATCCATTTTAAACTTATATTAATATAACAAACATAAATATTAGTATATATTAAAATTTATTATTATATAAACACCTGGGTTGTTACATCATTCTCCCCTTTTGGAAATTACCTCTTCACAATTTTATAATTGGTCACTGAAACATTATTAAAAGTCCCACATCAAAAAAAGTATCACTACAACTATCAAATTAAAATAATGAAAGAAAATTACACGGTCAACCATGATTACCTAGACTAGGACTGCATATTGGAAAATATATATATGGAAGAAAAACTAACCATCTTGTTCGGATAGAGAGTTATTGAAAACATGATCCAGAGAATGTTAACAATAATAAAAACACAAACATGTGATGGATTAAATAGGATTTAATTTCATAGTAAGCAAATTAAATGAAAAATATTTTTTATTAAAATAATATTCATAGATTTGAGGAATTATTTTACAACTTATAATAAGAACATAAGGAAATATACTTACATGAACTATAGAGTTTCATCCGTTAATCTAATTCTACTACAAACTCATCCTATTTCCCAAATCAATATGTATTTAAGATAACTTGATCACACATGAAGAATATAAATCAAATTATAAAGGATTACATAATCCATAAATGAATAACCTGAAATTTTGTCTATCTAAAAACATTATCCTGGACCAAAATGGTTAGTGAATGATCAGATACCCCCCAAATTATATTTTTTCATAAGGATAATGACTATTTTTAATTTCCAAAATTCAATAGTAGTACCCTATTTCATCATATAACATTCAACAAATAAATGACATTTAAATTACTCAAAATAATCCATTATAAGATTGAAACTCTAAATTTAGAATGATTTGAAGACATAGTCTTCCATGAAAAATCTTAGTATTTATCACCAAATAACATAGAATACTCTTAAAGTCCCTTAGTTAATTGTAGATAAAATAATCAAAAAATTTCCATGATAGGTTAATAATTCCCACAAATAACCCAAATTTACATATATCCCTAATAAAAACATATATTATTCAATAATAAAATTCAAAAATTAAATCTAAAATTAAATCCCATTCTGTTTTAATTTTCTTCAGAATATGGTGTTCTTAAAAGAGTGAACGTATCCCAAAATAATATTTTTCACATAATCACCAATCATTTTTTCAACACAAAGGATATATATTTGGTAAATTATAAGTTCCCAATATCAACTTATTATTAATCCAAAATATCATTTGACTAAAAATAATAAGTCATACTAACTAAGGACTCCACATATTTTAGTGGTTGGCGATAAATCCCAACCACACATCAGTTGAGGGTTCAATTCCCAGAGCTTTGTTCGACACGGTGGGTTGTCACACAATCTATGTGTTATCATTTCTCAAAAACAATATAATTCTTATAAAATTCCAAATATATTATAAATAAATCAAAATAAACCATAACATGTTTATACCTTAAATGTAATTTCATACCTCAGAGTTTTCATCCCAAAAATTTACAACCCATAATATCCTAAAAGAGAATATCTCCAAAAATACCATTAGTAACCACAATATTTCAGATCATAAATCATAAAAATGGATTTCTATGTTATTGATCGTATGATCAAACTTAAAATTATAAAACCATGATGAATTCCCTATCTCTTAAGAAGACATCATAATCACCAAAGTTGACCAAACTGTCCACTCATAACAAATCTAAGACCATAACTTTCATCATTACATCATCTTGAGTTATGTCATGAAATCAAATTGACAATATTTTATGGTTTAGAGATTTAGATAACTGGGGCATACATATTACCTAAAAAATAGAAATATATAGTGGAAACTACAAACAAAATTATTTTCTTCCATAACATAAAATAGTTTAAAAACATGGTTTTTTTCAAGGTTAATCATCCTAACTTTTCCTTGATTCATTCCTTGACTCTATTATCCCTTAAATCTTGTGAAAAAAATTAGTAACTTGGGATGACAATAATAAGCTCAGTAAGAGATAAAAAATAAAGTAAACCTAGTAGTCTATTTAAAACCTAATATCCCATTCAATGTTCTTTGAAGGGATTAAACAAAACATTTTCACATGGAAAACCCTCATATTGTTTTCTAAATTAAAAACAATAAAACTAATAACAATAAATAAAAACAATTCTAGGTGACTTAGTGAATCATATAAATAAAACCCTTTCAAAAAAATAAAATTGGAATAAACATATGGTTGACATCCAAATTGTATAATTATAATGGGTATCAACCTTCATATAAGCTATATCGGCCACACCCATGAGCTATAATGGGGATTAACCCTTCATAAAATCTATATCAGAACCACCCATGAGCTACAATGAGGCTCAAACAATCGTATATGCTAAATCAGGATCACCCATGAGTAATAATGGGGACCAACCCTTCGTATATGTTAAACTGGGATCAGTTGTTTCATATAATTCTCATGTACCATTTCATTGATAATACATGTTCACCAAAATACCCCTTTTTTAATGATTATTTTAGTCCCATATAAAAAATAATTATGTATAAAAATTCATTTTTCATTTAATAATCCATTTTCAACACCAAGGTACCCAAATAAAGTAATAAGGGATTTATTTTCATTTTAAATGACGTTGAGAAATACATAAAAAAGACAAATATCAAATTACATTTTCGGTGGTGGGGAATTCATTATCGCTGTATACATTTAAAAAAATTACTTTTTTTGGAATGAATGTAAAATAGCTCATATAAATTTATTCATTTTGAAGACATTTAATTAAATTCAATTTAGAAATAAAATTTTCTATATTGTCCTTTTATAACCATATAAATAAATATGTCATTTAATATAAGGAATAAAAAGTTAAGATAATTAAATATTTAATTGCTCAAGGTGTCCCATGAAAATTAGAACATTTAAATGTTAATATAAAGGATTTAATGAATAAAATTATTATAGGTAAAATATGGCTACAAAATTTATTAGTTGTTGTATATACACCTTATAAAAAATGGTTCATACTATTAAGAAATTCCTCAATGAATAGAGATTGAGACGAAGTCCCTTACCTTGAGCCCAACTTGTCTTGTTTGTAAATTAGTTTCATAAATAATAAACATAGGACAATTTCTACTTTAATTACAAACATTTCAATTATTATTATTTATTTTCTATCGCTTATTTCCATGTTATCTCAATTAGTTAATTATTTGAGTTTATATTAGATGATTTTTCGATGTTCGACATTTGACTCAAAAATGAGCTTGAATTGATGAACATTATCCATGTGATAATAATAACATTATCTTGAGAATATAAGTCATTATTTTAATATTCTATAAATCATTTATTTATGTATTTTTAATTTTCAATAACATTTGGAGATATGAAATGAAATACACAGTTCATGGAGAATGTAGGTGGTACCTATGCATGAACGCAGCTTTTATTTATTTTTCATATTAAAGAAACAAAAAATAATATATACATATGAATATTATAATTATTGTATAGTATCAATTTTATTTAAGTTACATATTTTCATTAAATCCTTCCTATATATATCATATGTATGGTATGAAAGTGTTATATCACATTGAGTGGCAGTAGTCCACACTAACTCAAATGAAATTATCTTACTTACACATTATAGAAATCATAAAGTTGTGTTTTAAATATAAATTATATAATAATAGGTACAATAAAAATATAATATATATATATATTATATAAATAAAATTCCATAATATTGGTCACCAATAGTGGTGGTAGAAGAAAATTGAATAATCATCATTTCATGATTTAGTAGTTCACCGTACATAGAAATATTATATTCTATATCTTTTACATGGAGGAGTGTGTATTATTCAGATGAAAACATATCATAAAAAATATTAGTATATTTAGGATAACATTGTTTTTATGAAATAATTTCATAAAGATCGGTTTGGGGGATGGATGATGAAGATAAGTGGAAGGAGCTTCATAGAAGATGTTACCTCTAAATCGGGTAACTCTTTTTGATTTTTGCCAAACTCCTTTCTTGAATATTTTTTAGGACCAAGATAAGGATTCCAAGAGGAAGGGATGGATTTCAGTATATTATTTTATCAGAATTTGGAAGATCCATGTGGCATGAGATGTGTGATTAAGTGGGTAGTGTTGGCGGACTTTTCTAAGAGGGAGTAGGAAAACATTAAGAATCTGTTCAAATATTTTTTTTATTACTAATGTATTTTTGAATTATAATCACTAAAAATTGATAAATTTCTAAATTAATATGAGTATGGACATAAATCCTTTCAAACAAATAGTTTTTAGACATTTTTGGGTCACAATATTAACCTCATCATTTAGCTTTAACCCATAGTTAAAAAACATTAACTCTTACATGGTCTTCTTGTATTTTCATAATAAATTTTTACTACAGCTACTATAAGATTACAAGTGAATCTCAAGTTCACCATTAATTTATGTTTTATCATTATAAAAGTCTATTGGATTAATATTTGATTTTTAGAACTATTATATCATTTAATAAAATCGTATTTAAAAAAACAATAATGTCAATTTTGACAATATTTCAAAATTGATTATTTTAAGTCCTAAAAACTAGATTCCTTCAAAAAAATGTAATAAATAATCCCTAATATGTCAATGTCCTCCAAAAAAATTGGGTATAGAATCAAAATGTTTTTATTTTAATATTTATGATATCATTTATTTGAATATTTCATTAATTAGGTAACCACCACTTCATCATTGTGTCATAAATATAATTATTTATTCAATGTATAAATATTATAAAAAATACCATGATGTATGAAATATTATATTATTTTTAGTAACTAATTTTAGTCAAAATTATCTTCTATGTAAACCAAATTAAAAAATTTTCAGTTAGAAGATACATTTTTATGTTATACATCCATTTTCCGTAAATTCAATATTATAAAAGCTCATTATCAATCCCATGTGGCTCCATGGGGTCCTAAATTCGACCCAAGTATGCCAATGGTCTGAAATATCGTATCCAATAGGTTTATGAAATGTGTTAAGGTAGTTTTATATTATTAGAATATTTTTTCTGTTATTTACCTGATTTATATTTTTTATGATGGTATATAAAAATAATTACTGATGTTACTATTTATAACGTCATAAAATAAAAGATGGCAATTTAAAGAATTTAGACCTTATGATTCCAAATATAGAATAAATATTTCCAAATTCAAAACATATAAGTTTATTTAATTAATTTAAAATTAATTCATGTTGTCAAAACTAGAAAATTGTTTTTTGGAAGTAAAACATTCAAAAGAATGACATGTGTTTATGTCCAATATAATTGTAAAACTATTTTCAATGACCATCATTGGATTAAATTATAAAAACCTATTCTAATTTAAATATAAAATAAATTAAAATTTCAATGTAACTAGATAAATAAATTAGATGAAAATATTGTTTTAAATCAAAATCTCGTATTATTCAATATTCATAAAAATATATATTTTAACATAAAATTACTAAAATTTCATACGATGTAAATTTTGATGTCCCTATTTTAATGAATACATTTATTTTGTCTAAAATAACTTATAAAAGTGAAAGAAACTATTTTTAAAAGGAGTTTTCCATTGAATGGTGGTAAAATGGCCTTGTAAAAATATTAGAGTATTTTATGCATAAAATTGGATTCATTCTTATTTTAAGCCTATAAAATTCATTGAATAAATGTAAAAAAATTATGAAAATATTTAAAATCATAATATAGTTAATTTTGTCCATTCATCTCCCATACAATGGCTTGGAGTTAACAACCATTTAAAATAATAATATAATTGTATTATTTTTCATTATAATTCAGTTTTCTGTGAAATGTGTCATTTTAGAGAAACATGTTATTGCGTGTGGGTATGATATCGTACATTTTATACCCTTGGGAATAAAATTTATATTATATTAAAAACTGATAATATATATATGAAAATGTATTATTTTATAAATACATGGGATGTTATCGGTATGTTTTCTCCAATATCCATCGACCCTTTCCATATTCTGAGAAGAGTTGGTGAGTTAGGGAACCATGAAGCTCTTCCCCCACAAAATAACCTGGTGAATAATGTCTTCCATGAGTCACAACTATGGTGGTACATGCATGATCCATCAAACATAATTCAATGGGGTTAGTTGGACATTAATGATGGGGTCACGATTATAGAGTTCTTGGGGGAGATTGAGGATAGATATGAGTGGGTACTTCTTTGGATGTTTATTCCTCTATTGTGAATTTGAGGAACCGTGATAATCCTTATGTGGTAACATCAGAGCTATGCCTCAGATTTGTTTTCAGAATCCTGATTTATTTATTTATCCCTTTATTTTGTCTTTCAAGGATGTTAACCTATAAGGTGGGAAGAATTTAATGTCTTAAAAATTAAATGTTATATTTTTTTAAATATTATATGAAATTATTTTGAGACAATGTGATATGATGGAATGGTATTCAAAGGCTCGGTGTTCCCAGAATGTACTTTTGAACTTTTTTAAGGTTATTTAAAACTATGTGTGCGCATGATTATGGATGCTTCTAAATGGGTACCTAAAATAAAAATTCACGGGCATCATTGCATCTGGTTCAACGACGTTACCTAAGAAAGGACCTAACCTAGACTGACATGGATCGAGGGTAAATGTAAATTTTTTAGCATTTTTGAAAGTAATAAAATAATCATATGAATGTTTAATTTATTGAATATTTTTTCTCTTTGATGAAATGTTGAGCCAATTGTTTCCTTTAATAAATGAAACATCGTAGCGTCACTGAAACTGAATCGTAACAGAAATTTTGTTTCATTTCATAAATGAAACATCATAAGGACTCAACATAACTGAAAATGATGATATTGGTTTCCTGATTTTAACAGTTTAATAGAGAATAATTATCATTATCATGATCTAGGAAGCACCCTGATCCATTGGAGGTTTTGAGAGTGCAAGCAACGAATGATGAATCTCCACCAATAACGAATTGAGGATCGAGGAATGATGGATGATGACAGTTCCGCTCTAATATTCACCATAGAATGGCCCAACCACATTTTTGGGGTTTCTTCAATGTGTTATTATTTCCCCTTTCTCTCTTTCTAAATGACGAACATGGATCAACCAACTATCAGGATAATCTATGGGTCGTTTTTTCAATTGGTATGGACTATTTATTACTGGGCATGAAGGTATAGAGACATGGTGTTTATTATTTTCCCATTCATTATAACGAGAAAAATGAAGGGTGAAGGAATATGGCCAACATCAATCCCTCAGGTGTTCATGTTGATTTTCTTACCTCGGTTCTTAGGTTCTTCGATGACAGACCCATGTTGTCACGTCATAATTTTTCAGGTGGTTTCATGTGTATTTGGAACACCAGATTGACTTCAATACATTTTAGTGCCCAAAACAGGTGATATAATGATCTGAGGACAACAAAACAACATATTGATTAAATAACGGACCACCCAAGTATGTCTGGTGGCATGTAAAAGAAACTGCCTACACACCGTTATCGGTGGCTATGAGCGGGAGGCGACATGCACCGATAGAATGCCATGAAAGTTGAGGAGGTGCATTGGTGGCATACAGGGGCCTCCAACAATAACCTTTGTTGGAGTGGGCAGACACGACACCTTCTGTGCCCGACCAAATCAGAATGGGCCGCTCTAGCAATCCGTGTAACACCCCGACCCCTCTAGATCGGAGCTGGTGCATTATTATGTACATTGTAATGGTTAAAAGTAATGAAGGCCCAAAGTAATGATCATGTTTGTGGTTTTGAAGAAACTAGATACATATATGTAACTAAAATTACATTGGGAAATGTAACAAAATACAATACATAACAAAAAATAAAAACGAAATCTACAACAACTCAATAAGTGATCTCTTTTTCATAATCTTTTAAAGGTAAACAAATAAAAGGGGTGAGATCGAATGCTCAATAAGGGTTAAAAATAGAAGAAGAATCAATCAATATTAAATGAATCATAAAAATCATAGTATAGTCAATATGGAATGGTGAATAAATGAAAAACGCATTCCATTAATTAACTAAGAATGAACCTACATCCATATATTTTTTCATAGTTAAAAAATAATTGAAGGTAATAGAAGATAATGAATAAGTATAATTTTTATTTAATGTAAATCATGTATCTATAACTGGATACCATATATCATTAAAAATGTTTTGTTATGTGGGTAGAAAGCCGTATGATTTTTAGAATAAAACTCAAAGGGTTTGTCGCCAAAATGATTGTCTCGTGAGACATGTCGATGCATCGAGAGGATATAGTAGGCCCCAACCACTTCTACAAGTCCAAACCATTCATTATAAATACATTAAATACAATTACATTATTTATTCTCAATATCCCAATAAAGTTGGTAATATGGATACATCAACAATTTCATAGTTAAAACAACATTCAAAATAAACACAATATATAAAATGGTATATGATTTAGACAATAAACATATCCATGTTATGATAATATTTACATTTAATATAAATATAATATCAAATTAAATGTGATCTCAAATGGGTAGTAGGTACACCACATAAAGATTATGTGGTGCACAATACAAAGTTAGTGACAACGAAATGGTAGTTGAATCAAAGTCCCTTACCACAATGTAATCAGTCGAATCATATTACTAGATCATAATTAACATCAAATGGATCAATGAATACAATGAATATAAATTTAGTAATGATATTATATGAAAAATGTAGGTACATATACACCACATACCTGAAATAAGTACTGAACATTGTAAATCTCATGAATTTGAATGTGAGATGAGAAAACCCCTTATAGAAAATTTATCTCGGTAAAGAGTGCTCTTATGAAGGATAAATGAGAGGTAAAGGGGTATAAAATTATTTATATATCATAAGGGTAGCATGGGGGAGGTGAGAAAACATATCCCATCATTAGGAATCCAAAAATAAAAGGATGCAACATAGGGGGAATTCGTGAAAAAAAAGTGAGAGAGAGGATCCCCAACAAAGAGCGTATCATTAGATTGAGGACAAATCAATGACATAATTATATAATAAAAAAATAAACCCACACAATAAAATTTGATATATAGAATAAAACAATCATAGTTAATTCACACATATTCTGATAAAATAGAAAACCAATGACATTGATATTTTACTCAACGATTGTATATTGAGTTATGATATCCCTTACCTCATGCTAGAATGTGTTCTTGATTATTATTAATGACCATAATAAAAAGTTTAGTTTCTTTAATTAATAATTACATTACCTCTTCAACATTTAATTGATATTATATAACCTTATTAGTTTCATTAATGACCTTTTTGATGGGTTTAAGAGGTACAATTTTATTGTTTTGGAGGCATTTTCTCTCTTTGTATTCATGATTCGTTTACATGTATTAATGAAAGGAAGTGCATTTCAAATGAGGATAGACATATTGAATTGTTAATATATATTATTAGTGAAATTAAAGATATATTAGGGATTATATAATTATTTTGGTTAAATACTTGAGGGTGACTCATTCGATAAGTTAATGATAAACGCTTGGATTTAGCTTGGCAATTTTATGCACAATGAACTTGTTTTGTATTATTATTCCATATTATGAGTGTGTAAAGATTACAGAACATTAAATAAGATAAAATACATATATAATGATATGGTTAAACTATTATAAAGTTTTCATGACCATTATTGATGATAGTAATACAAGTTGAAACCCTATCTTCCTTGAGTGTGATAAATTAACACATCTCAGATGGTGTTTGCATTTATATTATAAAAAGAAGGGAAAAAGAGATATTATGATGAAATATTCTATTATCATAATGAAAATACAGTAAATTTAATGTTCTGAAATTATCATGGAATTTGGATGAGGTTAGGTTTAGAGAGTAAATCAGAAGAATGGAACTTGCAAGAGTAATTCAATGAAAAGAGAAGAGTGGTTCACCTCTTACGTACTCCTCCTTGTGAATCTTTATAATGACTTTTTTTGAAATTTGGTGAGACCTGAAGTCCCTGTACTTGGGTAGAGGGATTGGGAACAGTATTTTGCAAAATTTAGCCAAGTCTAGAAGCCTGACTGGTGTGGGAGGAAGAGGGGGTGATGGTGGTTTATATAATAGAGAGAAGGTGAGTTTTCTTAATATTATAATCATTAATTTATTATTTCTTCTCCATAAAGCAATTATATGTATTCCATTTCATAAAATAGTAATAATAGAATTCTATTTCTAGATTTTGGTTTGTAAATCACTGATGATTTTCTGAATAGTTAATTTAATTTATAATGACTTTATATAGTAAATTAATGTATTTTACTAATCACAAAAGATTCATGTATTTCATAAAATTCACAAAAATTCACCCTAAAATTTTTTCGACGGGTAGAATCAAAAAATGAAATAAATTTTTCAGAAATAATTTTCAATATAAAATAAATTTCAATTTTAATTAAAATAATTATTTAATTAAAAAATAAAAACACTTAAAATATTAATCGTCATTTTTAAGGTTACAAAAATTTATTTCTTCTTTAATTGGTATGGATACAATTCATAAGAGTCATATTTATATTCATAAGGGTATGTTACTATTCATAAGGGTAGGTTATTATTCATAAGGTTGGGTTACTATTCATATAAAATTATGTTAATTCTATTAGACTCAAAATATCACTCTAAACAAAACTGTGTATATCATATTTTAAAAATATAAATAACAAAACTAGAAAATTTACATTTAATGGATAGGTTACGACTATATCCTATAAATAACTCTTTTTTGTTCCACAGAGTCTCAGTGCTATATTTAATATTTTCTATTAATGGAATGTAATTAAGAGAGAATATCGTAAAATTTTTGGGGTGTTACATAATTCCCCCCTTCAGAAATTTCATCATTGAATTTTTATGTATAAATCCCACTAAAAAGATGTGGGTTGTTCTTCTTCATAACATCCTCAGGTTCCCATGTTGATTCCTCCATATTCTAGTTTCTCCAAAGAACCATTACTAGGAATGTTTTCTAATTTCTCAATAACTGATCTCATGTGTCAAGAATCCTAATAGGCTCTTAACAGTATGCCAAATTATGTTCTAGTTCTATTTCCTCATAGGTGAGTACATGCATTGGGCATGGAATGTATTTCTTCAAAAATGACATAAAGAACACATCATAAACTTTGGAGAGATATGGATTCATTTCTAAATGGTAATGTACTACTTCGATTCTTTCTATAATTTCAAATATTCTGATGTACCTATGGCTCAGTTTCCCGTTCTTACCGAAACTTAAGACACCCTTCCAATGAGATACCTTTAGAAAGACAAGATCTCACACATGGAATTCCTAATCCATTCCCTAGTTTTTTTCATAACTCTTCTACCTACATTGGGATTCTTTAATATGGTCTTAGATTGCCTTCACCCTTTCCATGGTCTATTCAATAAGTTCTATTCCAATAAGTATCTACTCACCTACTTCATCCCAAAAAGTGAGAGTTCGGCCTCTTTTTCCATATAATGCATCATATGTAGCCATTTGAATACTAGAATTGAAACTATTGTTATAGGAAAATTCCACCAAAGGTACGTATTGATCCCACATACCTTGAAATTCATGGGAGCATGATCTTATCATGTCCTCCATAGTTTTAATAGACAATTCAAACTATCTGTCGGTTTGGTGGTGATAATCAATACTCATATGAAGCTCAATATCCAAAAACTTTTGGAAACATTTCTAGAATTTTAATTCAAACTGGGGATCTCAATCAGACATAATTCATAGAGGTGCACCATTAAGTCTTAAAACTTCATTAATATAATGTATTTTGAGACACACTAGGGGAAAATACTCTTTTATAGAAAGGAAATGTGCTCATTTTGTGGGATGATAAAAAATTACCCATATTACATCATTCCATTTAGGTTTCCTTGGATGTCCAATGAAACAATCCATCGTAATATCATCACACATCCATATAGGAATAGGTAGAGGATGTATCACCCATATATGATGTTTTCACTTTGCCTTTACTTGTTGTCAAACTATACACATTGACAAGTAGTCATCAATTTATACCTTCATATTATCCCACCAAAAAAATATTCATTCTGATCTCTATACATATTTGTTCAATATTAGTGTATAAAGAAATTTGAGATATGCTCATCGTATAATAGTTATCTTTTTATATTTGGTACTGATGGAACCAATAACCTCTTCCGAAATTTCAGAACTCCTTCTTCATATATGAAGTCTTCCAATCTCCCATCCATGAAAAAATAATTTTCTTGTGCATATTTTCATCATCAGATAGAGAGTGTTTTATCTTTTATAGTAATTTTGGATTAGATATCATTTGAATGATTTAATACGTTTCCCTGTCCTTAAAAATATCCATATCCATATTTAGTTGACCTATAACTATAGGATCTCTTTCAATCCTCATTTGGGTCAGGAATCCATGATCATTCCCACTTAATGCATCTGCCACCATATCTTCCATTATATGGTGGTAGTGTGTTGATCAATAATAATATTTTAGTAACTAGAGCCATCTCCTTGGCCTCATGTTTATTTCTTTTTTGTTTGAAATATGTATTTCAATCTCTTGTGATCTATGTATATCTCAAATTTTTCAACATAATGATAATGCCTCTATCCTTTCAGAGAATAGAATACAGAAGCTAAATCATGATCATGAGTTGGATTATTATTCCCATGAGTCTTCAACTACCTTGATGCATAAGCAATAACATTATCATTTTTATAAGGCTGAAACCTATCCAACTTTTTGATGAATCACTGTATATTACAAATCCATCACTTCCAGATGGAAGATTCAAAATAGGATCATGAACCAATCTTCTTTTTAATTATTCAAACAATTTTGAACATTATTTTTCCCACGCAAACATAACCCCATTATGTTTGAGCTTGGTTATTTGGTTATCTAGTCAGGTGAAATTCTGAACGAAACACTGATAGTAACATGCTATGTCAATAAAACTATGTACCTCTGTTATGTTCGTTAGCTTTGACCATTCATGGATTCCCTTTTTCTGTACAAGATAAACTAGGATTCCATCCATAGATAAAATATGGAATAGAAAGGAAACTGATTGACTCTAGAATTCACACTTTCTAAACATCCAATATTATTCATATCTTTTGAGAGTTTTCAGAATAATCCACAAGTTATTCTCATGGTCTTCATATATTTTCAAGTATACTAGGATTTCATCGATGAATACCAAAACAAAGTAACCAAGACATTCCATGAAAAATATTTTCATTAAATCATGAAAATAGATGGTTCATTAATCAATCCAAAAGGCGTCACTATAAGCTCATAATTCCCATACCTGGTTTGAAATGTTCACTTTGGAATATCTTCCTTCCTCACTCATAACTGATGATATTCAGATCGAAGGTCAATCATTGAAAAGTATTGTTCTCCATGATGTTGATATAATAAATCACCAATTCGTGGAAGAGTATATTTATTCATTATTATAATAGAATTGATTTCCATGTAATCATTGAATAGTCTCATGGATCCATATTTCTTCTTGACAAAGAGGAAAGGTGCTCCCTATGGAGAACCAGACAGTCTTATAAATCTATTGTCACTCAAATCCTCTAGTTGTTTCATTATCACACTAACACCACAATGTCCATTCTATAGGGAGTATTTAATATAGGTATATCTCTAAGAATTAAATCTATAGAGAACTCAACTTCTGAATCTGGAGGATTTCAAGGTAAATCCTTTGGAAATACATCAATATACTCTTGCACTATATATACATCATCAATTTGAAAATTTATTTACTGCCCCATAGATATTGGGTTCTCTTCCTCTCCATGAATTTCATTCAATAGAGCTACTGCGGGTGGATCTACATAAGAATAAGATGACAAGGTTTCTACTCCAAAATTAAGATATTCTATTCCATTTTCAAATATTATAAATTCCCTATTCTTGGAATAATTTTTCATATAATAATTTTACATCCAATTCATACTGAGAATTATATAAAATTAATTCATTGGTATGATGATAATATAATCAACTAAAGAATGTTTGTGTGTCTTGAGGTGGACTAATCTACATGCCTTTGTTTTAATGATACACCCATATGTGTTTTGACCGACAACTCCTTCAATAAATCAAATTTCACATGTCTAATTTTCTTGAAAAAATGGGAAGATAAAAATTAATGTGATGATCTAGAATCAGATAAAGTGTATTATATGTTTGAGGATACAATTAATGTACCATCCACCACAAAATTAGGAACTTCAACCTTTGTGGTTTTAATTCCATATGCTTTCCATTTCACTTGTGGCCATTTCTGAGGAATGTTTTCTTGGAACGTAAAAAACTCATTTTCATAATGGCACAACTCTCTACAATTATAGCATTGGATATCATTGAATTGTTTCTTCCCTATTCATTAATTATATCGAGGACCCTTTTTTCGACACATATAGTAGATTCCCATGACTTTTAAGCATTTCCTAAGATGATTATTTCCACAGATCTCCCATAATGGGAATTGCTTCATTCTCTTGTTCTTCTTTGGTGCTTCACCTTTTACTTGGTTATTAGAGTATCTCTTCTAATCTAGGTCTCAATTAAACAAATTTGATCTAAAAAATTCCTTCTCTATTTTGATTTCAATTGATACAATTTTATCATATGATTAAAAAGTTTTGGAATCCAGTTCCTTTCGAAGACTAGGATTATAACTTTCAAAGAAAGGCTTATTCTTGTCTTACAAGTCATGTACGTAATATATGGCCTACTTGGCTAGCCTTGTGAAGGTATACTCATTCTCTGCAACACTATATTATTCCCTTTATCTTCATCCAAGGAATATCCTCTTCATTTTAGTTTATTTCTCTCAAGGGAAATATTTTTCCAAGAATTTTTCTTTTAAATTCCTCCATTCCATATATTATATTTCTTCTCCCTATATGGTATTTTGTATCAAATAACACCATTGATCTATGTCACCATTGAGAAAATATACTTCTAGCACTACCTTTTAATTTTCATTGCATCTTAATTCCATGAATATCTTTAAAAGGTACTTGATCCACTGCTCATCTACCATAGGATTACTAGTCCCACTAAAATATCGGGGCTTCAACTGCATGAAATGATCAAACATAGGTATAGAATGGTCATTTATAATGACTTGAGTAAAATTCCCCAATATGTTCATAATCTTATCTTATCCACAATTAACTGTGTTGAATTTCTTAGTGTGGAAATCCCTTCATTTTCCATAAGTATTTTTTCCTCTTATTCCATTAGGATACAATAATAAATAATTTAATATACTATTTTAGTTTATGAATCTGAAATATAAAATTACATAACATTGATTTAAATTATATTAATCGATAATCTCATAAACATGGATTCTCTGAGAAAACAATTACATTAAACACAATAATATCTAGTAAAAAATGTGAATTATTTTATGTATATCCCCCCAGAGTTTCAACACCAAGAGTGTTGTAATGCACATTTTTCTATATTAGGATGCCCGGGGTCAAGCCCGAAACTCCTTATTAGATCATTCACTCCAAGGTACATTTATACCAGATCCACCTCTACCAGTTTGTATCTCGATAATGATGTATTTTCTAGAAAGATCCATATAATCTATTCCGCACCAAAAATACCAAGATGTTCTTGTATGTTTTTTCCTCAAATACTAACTTATTTAATTGTTCCAAAATCTATATATTCTAATCTAGTTTCCATGTTTTATACTAAACCTCCTCAGATACCAACTGTAACATCTGAACCTCTCTAGACCAAAGTTGGTGCAATACTAAGTACATTGGCAAGGTTAGAATGAATGGAATACTAATGAAATGATTAGTTTAATATTATTGAAAATTATAGATACATATATGTAACTCAAAATACATTAATAAAGCTTACAAATTACAATATATAATAAAAAATAAAAACCTCATCCTCGAAACTCAGTAAGTGATCTCCTCTTCATAACCTGCAGAAAGTAAAAAATAAATGGGGTTAGATCGAATGCTCAGTAAGGGTAACAAATAGTGTAATCATGAATCAATATTAACTGAATTAGAAACAACATGGCATAGTCAATATGGCATGGTGAATAAAGAAAAACACATGAAATTAATAAACTGAGAATGAACCTGCATCTATAGATTTTTTCATAGTGAAAACATCATGGATAATAATAACTAAAATTGAATGATGATAATTCCTATTAATTGGATGTAATGTAGCTGGAATATGATACCATAATATTGTTAAATGGATTACTTCTATGGGTATAAAACCATATGATATTTGGAAACAAACTTAAAGGTTTTGTCACAAAACTGATTGTCACATCAGACATGTCGATGCATCGAGGGGATATAAAGGTCCCAACACACCGTTGCATGTCCAAAGAATTATTTATACATATATTAAATAAAATTACCATATTCCTTATTGATATTTGTATATATTAGATAATCCATATTCATCAACACATTCATAGTTAAACCAACATTCAAAATAAACACAGTATGTAAAATGGTATATAGTTTAGAAAATAAACATATCCATGATATGAGAATATTTATATTTAATATAAATATATTTTCAAATGAAAAGTGATATCAAAAGTGTTGTAGGTAAAACACATAAGGATTATTAGGTTCACAATACAAAGCTAGTCACAATGAAATGGTAGTCGAGACAAGGCCCCTTACCACAATGTAATCAGTCAAATCATATGACCAGAACATAATAACAATCAAATTAATCATTGAATACAACGAATATAAGGAGAGTCATGATATTACATTAAAAATGGAAGTACACATACAACACATAAATGAAATAAGTTTCACACACTGTAAATCTCACAGAAATGAATGTGAGATGAGAAAACCCCTTACAAATATTTTGGTAGGGTAATAGGTGTTCTTGTGAGGGCTTAATGAGAGGTAATGGGGTATCCCATTATTTATATATCATATGGCCTATATGGGGGAGGTTAATAAACATAACCCAAAATTAATAATTACAAATAAAAGGACACAACATCGGGGGAATTATTGAATAAAAGTGAGAGAGTAGATCCCTTACCAAGAACGTGCCATTAGATTGATGAAAATTAAATGGAATAATTATTTGTAAAAAACAGAAACCCGCCCAATAAAAGTAGATTTATAGAATATAACAATAAAATGTTATTCAGAAATATTATGGTAAAATACTAAACAAATTAAATTGAGGTTTAACTCAACGAATGGAAGTTGAGTTAACATATCACTTACCTTATTATTGGTGTTCTTGATTGTTCTCAACTACCAGAATAATCAAATTTGGATTCATTGATTAACAATTAAATATTCTCATCAACATGTAATTGATATTATATAACCATATTAGGTTCATTAATGTCCTTTTGATGTGTTTAAGAGGTATAATTTAATTGTTTTGGAAGCATTTTCTTCCTTAGTTTTCCTGATCTATTTAATTGTTTTCATGAATAGAAGTCTATTTTGAATGTGGTTAAACATCCATAATTGTTAATATATATTAATATTGAATATAAAGAGATATTAATTATCTTATAATGATTTTAGTTAAATAATTTGTGATAGAACATTCGATTAGTTAATGATAAACACTTGGATTTAGATTTTCTGTTTTGTGCACAATAAACTTGTTGTGTATTATTTTTCCATATTATTTGTGTGAAAATATTCCAGAACATTTCATAAGATAAAATAAATATATTATGATATATTTCAAAAATTGAAAAGTTTTCATGACCAATATTGAAGATATTAATAAATATTGAAAACCCGTCTTCATTGAGTGTGATAAATTAACACTTCTCAGACATAGTTTTCATTTTTAGTTTAAAAGGAATGGAAAAAGTGATATTATAATGAAATATTCCATTATAAAAACTAAAAAATAGTACATTTAAGGTACTGATAATTTAATTTAATTTGGATGAGGGGAGGAGAGGATTGATTTAACATACCGGATCCGAGTGCCACACCACGGGTGCCCCGAACTCGGATGGTCACATGACCTCAAGAGCATTTCTCCAAATGCCAGAGGCAGCCGACTTACAGTAAGGGCCCAAGTCTGATAGTGGGGAAAAAATTCCCTCATTTTTCAAAGTGTATCACAACAGAATAAAAATTCATAAACAAGCAACAGTGGAAGATGTAAACAATATATAACTGAATGGATAACTGAAGCAAAAGAGAACCAGCTGTCATATATGTATATCAAGATTCAACATGTCACTATTCTATGAAAATAGCCAAAACATGGTATGCTTCAATATAATACAATATAGCTCATGTAAGAGGTATAATAAAACAAAACAAAATAATTCAATAGGAGATCATCATCATCACAAGTCTAAGCTCGGTCCCATGCTCTCCTCCTCCTCTAAAACAATCATGTACCTGTATTGGGACCCTTTCCCTAATCGACACCTACAAAAATATAATCTGTTTGGGAAGAAGACATGACCCAAACATGCTGTGAGAAATAAATCCCCATTGGCAACCACCAAAGGCCCATAGCCAACTCTCAGTAAAAATGTGCAACAACAGTGTGCACTAGTAAATGAAATAAACTAAGAAGTACACAAAAGTAACTAAATTCACAAGTTGTATTTCCATTTTTAATATACATTTAACCATTCTAAGACTATGATTTAATATGGCAGGTACAAAATGTTGAAATAACCACAGTGAATATTTAGGATCACACTGTCCTCAGACATACAAACCTTACCCTCAGGTAATCAGAGTCAAAACATGCTGGTAATTACCCACATGCATAACAGATATTGCCCTCAGTCATACAAAGTGTCACCATCAGGCACAGAATCTACTGCCCACTGGCAAAAAAGGAGTTCCCCACAGGCTAAACAGAACACTTCCCTCAGTCTAAATAGAACACTGACCTCAGGCGCAGGTAACCAGGTCAATCCCAACATATAAGCAAGAAATTATATAAAATTCCTCTTAAGGAAAATAAATCATGATAAATTTTTACGGTATACCCTCAAGTAACCTGGCCAAATGGCTAAACAGAGGAACGCACCCCAGGGGTGGTCCTGGATCCATGATGTGATCCCAAACAGTAGTTAATAATTACATTCAATTACCTATAATATTCTAGGTATTCAAAACATCCAAGACCTCATTCATATGACAACTCAAACCTGGGTTCATAGCACACCGGTACACAAAAACTCACAATAGTTGGAATTTAAACACTAGACCACCTACCTCAATTGTCTCTAATTGGTATACGTGAACGACGCCTCCCAAATTTCCCAAGAACGACATAGATCTGGGATAAGACAATTCCAATTCAAACTTAAATAACATCCCTTATAGGAATAATTGGTAAGAATACCGCAAGGAGAAGGAGGAATTCAACTGTGCGGTTCCAACATGATCGGTTAAAGCAGTAACTGATTCCTAGAGCACGGTCAGCTGATCTCCAGAGCTTCGACTATTCTCCCAAGCTACAATGGTGTTCTCTGCTTCCCCTATGAATAGAGGAGGCTACTACCCATTTTATGTGAAAAAAAACAAACTACACAGCGCGCAAGTTTCTCATTTAACTATTCCTCTGGTGGAAACTTTTTCCACTACTGAACTATTCATCTGTCGACATGAGTACATGGTGTTTATTTCCAAATACACGGCATGTACTGTCGCTCAGCTGGCTGCTACTTCCAATGCCTAACTATTCACCTGCCAATAGATTACACGGAATGTAAATAACTAGTACAACGATGTGTAGTCATTTTTTACACCTTTCAACGCTGACAGGCCTACATGCCATGTGTACTCATCCCACATGGCCAGAGTACCCACCGTGTATTTCCAAAATTTTGGATTTTTCCCCATTTTGATTATTTTATCAAAAAAAGCATAACGAAAAAGGAAAATAAGAAACTCATATCTCAATAATAAAAACAGGTTCTTAAAAACATCCCCCCTTAATGAAATTTGTCCCCAAATTTCCCTTCCAAGGGTGGAAAAGATATAGCTGAGAATAACTCTGGCCACTGAGCTCGTACGTTGGTCTCCCGCTCCCAAGTTTCATCCTGCAATCAGCGATGATGTAATAACACCTGTACGAGAGGAAGTTACCAGCCTCGGAGAACCATTGTGCTCCTTTCAAAAATACGAATCAGATGCTCCTTAAAGGATGCATCGGCCAGAAGCTCAACCTCCTCAGTTTAAAAAACGTGAGATGGGTCTGAGTGATAACAGCACAGCTAAGATTCTTAGAAGACGTCAAGCATGGCCCGGTACCTCTGCGGTAATAGAAACCAATAGAAAACAAGCCTGACTCTCTCCAGATTCTCAAACAGACTCACATACCTCGTTGAAATTTTGGTTAGTCTCCTGATCCTTTTGTGTCCCAACATGAGTAAAACATGCAAGAAAATCTATTCCCCGACCACGAACTCCATGGGTCATCTACTGTGATCATCATAAGACTTCTGATGAGACTGTGTAGTATCCATCCACTTCTATATCAATAGGACCTGCTCTGATGTCTAATGCACAAGATGTGATTTTACTAAAGCTGCCTCAGCTGTCTCCAACCTGCACAGGGGTGATCGGCATGGCCTACCATAGTAATCCTCATATGGTGCCATCTCAATAGTTTCCTGACAACTATTATTATAGGCAAACACAACCAATGGTATATGCTTATCCCTGGATCCCCAAAAGTCTAGAATGCATGCATGCAGCATGTCCCCTAGCACCTATATCGTACGATTGGACTCGCCATCGGTCTGACGGTGGTAAGCTATGCTTAGAAGAACATGTGTACCAATTCCCTCTAAAAACTCTACTAGAAACGAGATGTAATGCGGGCATCCATTTATGAAACCATATAACGAGTAACCTCTTGATGACGTACGCCCTCTCGGATAGACAACTTCCCAAGCTTGTCAACACAGAAGGTCTCTTTGATCGGAAAAAAGTGAGATACCTTCGTGAGTATATCCAAAGCAACCCACACGGAATCATTGCATCAAGGTGACCTCGACAACCAAGTCACGAAATCCATCAAGACATCATCCAATATCCACTCTGGAAAGGTTAACTGCTGTAACAGTTTGGATTCCCTCTGATTCTCCACCTTCACCTACGGACAGGTGGAACATCTAGTAACAAAACCCATTACTTCTCTTTTCATACCCGACCACCAATACTGATGTCTCATGTCAGGGTACATTTTTTTGACCCCAGGATGAACTTCCCAAGCTAAAGCATGAAACTCCCACATCATCTCCTCGTGTATGTCCCCTGGAACTGATACTCATCCATCGACACACAATACCTCATAATCGCCTATCATCCATCCAGGAGGAGAGTCCTGACTTGCCACCGACTCCTGTAGAACTAGGCCTTCTAAATTTGATAGATGTCTCATACTCACTATATCCAAATGGATAAAAGTCACATCTAAGGAAGAAAGATTGGTCTTCCCCTAAATATCGTGCACCTCCAAATGCATCTCGAGAACAGTGTGATTATCTACCACACAGCACTGGACTCATGTACTTCCTGTGTTTGAGTCTTCTTGCTCAGTGCATCAGGTAATGCATTACCGTTAACAGGTGTATAGAAATGATCAAAATCAAATAACTGAAGGTATTCAACCCACCTCCGTTGTCTCATGTTCAAGTCACGCTGAGTAAAAATTTAATTTAGACTTTTGTGGTCGATGAAAATCATGAAATGCTATCCCAAGAGATAATGTCTCTAAAAGTGAAACACATGAACAACTGTAGCCAACACGAGGTCATGTGTCAGTTAATTTCCCTCATGTGGCCTCAACTGCTGAGACCTATATGCAACAAATTGATCACCCTACATCAACATAGCTCCCAGCCCAATACCTGATGCATCACAGTAGACTATACAGATCATCCCTTGGTCTAAACGTATTAGTACTGGTGCTGATGTCAACCTTCCCTTCAACTCTTGAAACGTTGTCTCGTACGCTTCTGACCAAACAAACTTCAAACATTTCTTAGTCAAACACATCAACGGTGCTGCTCTGTGGGAGAAGTCCTGAATAAAAATCTTGTAGTAACCAACCATCCCCATGAAACTCCGTATATCAAACACATTATTAGGTTTCTCCCAGGAAACTACTTCTCCCACATTCTCTAGGTCTACTAAAACTCCATTCACTGAAATTATATGACCTAGGAAGGGTATTTGGTCCATCCAAAAGTGGAACTTTGAGATCTTATCATATATTCGGTGCTCTCTCAGTGTACTCTATACGATCTCAACATGGATAGCATGGTCGTGTCGAGTGTTAGAGTACACCAAGATATTTTCCATGAAAAATACCCCAAAAGAGTTTATATAATATTGGAACACATGATTCATCATATCCATGAAAACTAATGGAAGGTTCGTGAGTCCGAACGACATAACCAAGTACTCGTAAAGACTATATCTGCTCCAAAAATCTGTAAGCGGCTTGTCCGATGGTCTAACGCTTGACTGATGATATCCTAATCTCAAGTCAATCTTCGAGAACACTCATGATCCCCGAAGTTGATAAAAAAGATCATTAGTCCTTGGTATGAGATATCTATTCTTGACCGTTAGATATTTCAATTTCTGATAATCCACACAGAGTTTGAGGGTACCGTCCGCATTCTTCGAAAAAAGGTCCTCCAAACCCCAAGGAGAAGTTCTGGGTCGGATAAAAATATTTTAATGAAACACCACTAACAACCTCTTGAGCTCCTTCAACTCAGGTGCATCCATCCTATAAGGAGTAATGGATACTGGTGATGCTCCTAGCATAAACTCAATAAATAAATCCACCTCTCATTCTGGAGGTAGACCTAAAAAGTCATCTGGGAACACATCCCTAAAATGATCAACTATTGGAGGGAAATCCTTATGCCATGTCCCCAGATCATCCAGATATAAAATCACAATATAGACTATCACAGCACCTCTCCCACGATGCTCAGGTCCAGCTCGGCTCACCTGGACATCCCGTTCTCCCTTGTAGATAACCTCTCCGCCCTTTGGTAACGTGAAACTCACCCTGTGACGATAGAAATCCACTAAGGCTCAAAAGGGAACCAAGTAGTCCATCCCAAGAATGAAATCATAGATTATATTCTCTACGACATAGAGGTCCCAGAGAAAGTGACACCCAACAACCTCTAGGGCACTCCATGCACTAAAGCACACCACCCGTTCTAGTTCCCAACGTTATTTCTAGCATCATAACATCAGAAGAAGAAGAAACACAGAGCCCAACACCCTCCGAAATGGGAAAAAATATAAAGATATGTGTAGAACCCATATAAAAAAGTGCAGAAGATAAAACAGAAGCTACTAGAATAATAACTCGGATAGTATATGGTTCGGGGTCTTTCCCATGTTGGGTATGTTGCACTGCATATGCCTATCCAGTGTCGCGGCCCTATGACACAGCCTGGATATCCTGAGCTATCCTGCCCTGCTACCTCTGAGATCCTAGTGTTTGGCTACCATAGCCATGACCACCATCTGAGCCTGCACGTCCTGACGTACCCCAATTTCCTGACTGGTAAGCAGCTGCTGGTCTTGCTCCCGAACACGGAGTTTGCACAGAACCCCTCTCACAAGCCACTGGTAGAAACGACTAGAAAAAGCTCTAAAGATGACCCATCATGCCGCAATCTCGGAACTCCAATGGGTCACGTGGTCACTATGGTCTCTTGTGCCCCTCCATACCACACTGGTAACACATGAGCTGGCCACCTGAAGTATTCCTCTAGCTAGTACTACCACCGTGAGAGAATTCTATATGCCTCATCCACTTACCAATAGAAATAATACCAGCAATTGGTGCTGAACCACCCTGGCCCACACCATTAGCATCCCGTAGGTTCTGCTCAGTAATAAGATCCTGGTTCACAATTTCATGCACTATAGGAAACCTGAAAACATTCACCAGTCCTCTCATGTCATATCGAAGACCATCCTCAAAGTGTTTATCCCTCAACATCTCATCCCCCACTAGAACAGGTGCAAAACATTGTAGATCGGTGAAGAAGTAGAATAATACATCATTGACATGGTGCCCTGCTACAGATTCATTAATTCTCGAGCTCGATCTGCCCTCATCATCTCTGGGAAAAAGAATTCATAGAAGGCTGCCAGAAAATCTTCCCACACCATGTCTCAGTGAAGCTCAGTCTGGGTCGTAACATCCCACCACCTCTAAGAGGAATCACACATCATTTATGTAGTGGGCTTGACCCTCCGCCCAGGAGGCATCTCATGATGCTCGAAAATAGTCTGTATAGAACATAGCCAAGACTCCATATCTTGTGGTCTACCATCCCCTAAATACGTAGGTGGATGGTACTGATGGAATATACGCGTCATATATCCCATAGATGTGGTGAACTGTGGTGCTCCCTAAGTGTTCTTCATGAACCACAAGAATCCTTCACAGAACATCTCCTTTAAGCCTACATCCAGTATAATGGCTAGTATCACTTCTGGCACTGCTGGAGGATCAACTAGTAGCCTATGGCCTGCCGTTTTTGGAGTATTCTCATCGCCGCTCTCTTGGTGAACAACCGGTGGGCCTCTTGGTGGCATGACTCTACAAGGTCAAAACATGCCTCATATTTAAGTTTATCAAAGACAAAAAACTAGGGGACCTAAAAGTGAACATGAGGAAGAAGGAATTCATGAATTGAAAAAAAAAGACTACACGACATGTATATTAACTACACGTCGTGTACCCAACTTTTCATCACCTTCCTGGGTCCTTCTACACAGCTTAGCCACACGGCTATCTTCTGAACAAGACCACATGGCGTGCATAACATCTAAAGGGCATGTATGTTTTAATTTCCAACTGCCCGTTCAATTCGTGACATGTCTGACTACTCATCTAATACTACATGACATCTTACACCCGCACACGACATGTACACCACTCTGTGTTCCCAGCCACACGGCCTGGTCCACACAGTCTCTCACTAGTGAAGAATACATGGCATGTCCCACAGGAACATGTTGTGTATTAGGAAGGGAAAAACCGACCCATGTTGTTTGTGACACGATCGTGTACCTGGGTCATACTACACGACATGTACAATATAGACACGGTGTGTTCAAAAAAGGATTTCCTACGTCTGTGTTGTTCGTTACACAGGTGGTCTTCGGGTGAACACTGCACGCCGTGTACAACAGGTACACGGCGTGTTTTCTCAATCCAAGCCCTACCCCATGTCCCAGCCCACACGACCTATGACACGGGAAGAGACTACATGGCGTGTACTTAGGGTACACGACATGTACTAAAAACAAAATTGATTTTTCTTCACGAACATAAGAACACACAACGTGTGTCCATAGAACTAAACGGTGTGTATAGTAGGTTTTACAGATAGAATGCCTCAGAAACTACTCTGGAACCCAAAAAACTCATAAAAAACACATCAGTTCGAAATTCTGATCCATAAGGGCCCATACTCCTCGCGAATCAAATCTTGGCATCTTATAAATGTTATAGGCAAAGTAAACAGCTGATGATTCACTATATACCCGTCAATGGGGGCCCACACTCCTGAAGAACCGAAGTTTGGTGTTCATTCTATTTCAACATTACACAAAAATACCCTATCAAATAGTATGTATTTATTAAAGCAGATATCAGAACAACATGATTTTCTAGCACAACGACTATCACAACAACATGCAATTTCTGATGCACCTACATGGCATGGAACTATGCATGGTATGGGATTTCTAGCATGTTCGTAAATGATTCATGATATGGAATACCCTCATATCATCGGGTTGCAACTAATTAGAACCCATGTATAACATATAAATAGCACAATCTAAAGTGTGTTACCCAGCGGGGAAAATAAAATCAATTGTAAAATTGCATAATCAAATAAATAACAATAAACAAGGTAGACTATGTTTTCCCTGTAGATGAGTTAGATACTCACGAGCACTGCTTATTACTAACTACTATGTCTGTCCTATCCCTGACTATGGCTCTAAATAGTAAGTCAAAGAAAATAACTCCTATGATACCACTTTGTAGCGTCCTAGATCCGGGTGCCACACTACGGGTCCCCCAAACCCGGTTGGTCAGATGACCTGAAGCACATTTACCCAAATTCTAGAGGCTGCCAACTAGCAGCGAGAGCCTAGGTCTGATAGTGGAGAAACTATGCCCTCATTTGTCAAAGTGCATCGCAGAAAAATAAAAATGCATAAACATGCAACAATAGAAGTAGTAAAAAAAATATACCTAAATGGATAACTGACTTAAAAGAGAACCAATAGTCATATATGTATATCAAGATGCAACATGTCACTATTCTATGAAAATAGCCAGAACATGGTACTATGCAATACAATAAAATACATCTCAAGTATGTGGTTCAATAAAAACAAAACAAAATAATGCAACAGGAGCTCAATGACATCACTAGCCTAAGTTCGGTCCCATGATCTTCTCCTCCTCTATAGCTACTATGTATCTATATAGGGACCATTTCCCTTTATCGACAACTAAATAAAAATAGTCTATTTGGGACAAAGACATGTCCCAAACAGGGTGTGAGAAATAAATCCTTGTAGGCAACCACCAGTGTCTCATGCCCAACTGTTAGGGAAAATGTTCCACAATAGTGTGTAGTAGTAAATGAAATAAACTAATAAGTACTCAAAAGTAACTACCTTTACTAGTTTTATTTCCATTTTTAATATTCATTTAACCATGCCAAGACTGTTATTTAACATGACAGGTAGAGCTTGTGGAAATCACCATGGTGAATATTTATGATAACACTATCCTCATACATACAAACCTTTCCCTCAGGTAATCAGAGACAAAACCCACAGGCATAATAGATATTTCCATCAGGTGTACAATGTGTCGCCCTCAGTCACAGAATCTACTACCTACTAGCACAGAAGGAGTTTCCCTCAGGCTAAACAGAACACTGCCCTAAGGCTAAATATAACACTCCCCTTAGGCACATGTAACCGTACTGAGCCCAACATATAAGAAAATAATTATATATAATTCCTCTAAAGTCAATTAAATTATGATAAATTTTTATGGTATACCATCGGTTAATCTATCCAAACTGCTAAACAGAGGAACACATCCCAAGGGAGGTCCTGGATCTAAGCAGTGATCCCAAATATTAGTTAATAATTACATTCAATTACATATACAATTCTAGGTCTTCAAAACAGCCAAGGCCTCAGCCATACAACACCCCAATCATTGGTCCGCAGCCCAACGGTACATAAAAATTCACATTAGTTGGAGTTTAAACACTAGACCACCTTCCTCAATTATCTCTAATCGGTATAAGTGAACGATGCCTCCTAAATGACCCAAGAACGACGTATATCTAAGATGAGAAATTTTCCGTTCAAACATAAATAACTACCGTTAGAGGAAGAATTGGTAATAACATCACAAGGATAATAGAGAACTATCTCGTGCAGTTCCAACGTGATCGGCAGAAGCAGAAACAGATTCCTGGTGAACGGTCAGCTGATCTCTAATGCTCCAGCCGTTCTCCCGAGCTCTAACAGCGTTCTAAGATTCCTCTGTGAACAGAGGAGGCTACTGCCCATTTTAAATGAAAAAAAAACAACACGGCATGTACTCTTAAGAACACAACGTTTATGTTTCTCATTTAAATGTTCCTCAGGAAGCTACTTTTTCAATCGTCAAACTATTCATCTGTCGACATGAGTACACAGTGTGTCTTTCCAAATACATAGTGTGTATTGTCGATCAGCTAGCACATACTTCCACTGCCTTACTATTCACCTGCTGAAAGATTACATGACATGTAAATAAACACTACATGGCGTGTAGTCTGTTTTGGAACCCTTCATCACCGACACTCCTACACGCCATGTGTACTCATCCCACACGACCAGAGTACTGAGCATGGGGAAATGTACAAGGCGTGTACTTCCAAAAGTTGGGACTCTCCCGCATTTTCCTTATTTTTATCAAAAACACTTAAGGAAAAGGGAAATAAGAAACATGTACCTCAATAATAAGAACCAGGTTCTTACAATAAAGCATCAAAATAATGGAACTTGTAAATGAAATTGAATGATAAGAGAAGAGAGGATCATCTCTTTTGTACTCCTCCTTGAGAATCTCCAAAAGGCCTTTGTTTTAAACCTTTTGGTTAGACGAATAGGCCTTGGATGTGGGGAATGGTATTGTTAAGAGTATTTGGTTAAATTTAAGCAAGGCTTCATGCTTGAGTGGTGTGGGAGGAAGAGGGGTGAAAGGTGGTTTATATAGTGTAGGGGAGAAGAGTTTTCTTAACATTATAGTTATTAATTTATTATTTCTTCTAAGGATGATAAATAGTGAGTATTCTATGACCTAGAATAGTAATAAGAACATGTGATTTTGATATTTGGGTTCTTACAATACTCATGATGCTATGAATAGTTAATTTATTTTATAATGTATTTATACAGTAAATTAATGTGTTTTCCTATTCAAAAAATCAAGTATTTCAGAAAAATCCCAAAAATTCAACATAACAATTTTTCAACCTGTAGAATCCAAAAATGAAAACAATTTTTAAAAAATAATTTTCTAAAAAGGATAAATTTTATTTTTAATTTAAATAATTATTTAATCTAAATATACAAACACATAAAATATTCTTGCTCATTTTTAAGTTGCCTAAATATATTTATACATTCATGGGTATGGATACCATTCATAAGAGTCATATAAATATTCATAAGGGTGTGTTACATTTCATCAGGGTAGGTTACTATTGCCAAAAAATTATGTTAATTCTACCAGACTCTAAATATTACCCTAAACGCAACAGTGTATGAATGATATTCAAAATTTAAATCACTGAATTGAAAAATTTATGTTTAATGGATATGCTAGGACTATATCCTATAAATAAGCAAGTTTTTTTCCATAGAGTCTCATTGTATTATAAAATAGAGGCTATGAATAGAATGTACTTATGAGATCATAACATAAAATGTTTGGGCTGTTACATTATTTTGACCTTTAGAAATTTTATGCTTGAAATTTTATATATAAAGACCACAAAAAAGATGTGGGTTCTTTGTATTCATAATATTCACAGGTTTACATGTTGAATCCTCAATATTCTGATTTCTCCAAATAACATTTACTTGACAAGTTATCTAATTTCTCAATACAAGATCTCTTGTGTCAAAATTCTTGATAGGCTCTTCACAGTATGAAAAATCAGGTTCCTGTTTTATTTCATCATAGGTGAGTACATGCATTAGGTTTGGAATGTATTTCTTCAATAATGACCCATGTAACACATCAGGAACAGTGGAGAGACTTAGTGTCATTGCAAAATGGTAAGATACAGCTCCGATTCCTTCCATTATTTCAAATGGTCCTTTGTAACTGGGGCTCAGTTTCCTTTTCTAATTGATCCGTAAGACACTTTTACATGGAGATACTTCAAGAAAGACATGATCTCCCACATGGAATTGAAAATACATTATTTGGGATTCAGAATAAATCTTCTACTTACTTTTGGCTGAATTAATATGGGCTTGGATTGTCTTCACCTTTGCATTGGTCTGTTCAGTATGTTATGTGACTATATGTTTCCTCTCACAATCTCCATCCCAAACATTGGATTTCAACATCTCTTTCCATATATTGCCTCATATGGAGCCATCTTAATACTAGAATGGAAACTATTGTTATAGGGAAATTACACCAAAGGAAATTATTGATCCCACATACCTATAAAGTCAAGTGATCATGATCTCAACATGTCCTCCATAGTTTGAATAGTACATTCAGATTGTCTGTCAGTTTTGGGGTGATAAGAAGTACTCATATGAAGTTGAGTATCCAAATCCTTTTGGAGAATTTTCAAGAATTTCGAATAACCAGGGATCTTGATCAGACACAATCGATATAGGTGCACCATGTAGTCTTACACCATCATTAATATAAATTCTTGTTAGGTTCTCAAGTGGAGAATCCTATCTTATAGATAGAAAATGTGCTGATTTTTTGTGACCATCCACAATTACCCCTATTGCATCATTCTTTCTTATTTTCCTTAGAAGTCCTGTGACAACATCCATCGTAATGTAATCCCACTTACACATAAGAATTGACAGAGTTTGCATCCCCCCTCTAGGAGAGTGTCTATCTGAATTTACTTATTGAAAAACTAGACACCTTGACACGTAATCCGAAATTTTTCCCTTTCATATTATCCCACCATAAATATTCTTTTACATCTGCATACATATTTGTTCTACTTGGGGTTATAAATAAATTTGAGCTATGAGCTCAGTCTAATAGTTATCGTTTTAGCTCAGGTACTGATGGAACATATAACCTCTTCCAAAATTATAGAACTCCTTCTTCATACATGAAGTCTTCTAATCTACCATCCTAGAAAACATTAATTTTCTTGTGCATATTTTAATCATCATATTTAATTTTTTTATCTTAATAGGTAAATATGGTTTAAAAATAATTTGAAAGAGGAAAGATGTTTCCCCTTCCTTAACAATTCAAATATCCATCTTTTGTAGATCCATAAATATATGATCTCTTTCAATTCTAATTTGGGTCAGGAGTCTATGATCATTCCTGTATAATACATCTACCGTCTTATTTTATGATCAAGGGTGGTATTGTCTTGAATAATCTTAATACTTGAGTAACTCGATCCATCTCATTTTTCACATGATTGTTTCCTTTTGCGTGAAAATGTATTTTAAACTCTTATGATATATGAATATCCCACATTATTCACCGTATATATAATGCCCTTATATTTTTAGAGTAATGATAACATCTACTATCTCAAGATCGCGAGTAAGATAATTTTAATCACGAGTCTTCAAATTCCATGATGCATAACCAATAACTGTATCATTTTTCATAAGGACACAACCTATCCCACTATTTGATGCATCACTGTACGTTAAAAATATCTCACTTATATATGGATGAGTTAGAAATAGAGAATTGAAAAATCTTCTTTTCAATTATCCAAATAATTCTGTACATTAATTCGTCCAACCAATCTTAAATCCTTTACATGTGATCTTGGATAGTGGGTAATCAATTCAGGAAAAATTATGCAAAAATGTCGATAGTAACCTGATAATATAATAAAACTGCATACCTTAGTTATGTTCATCATATTGGGCCATTCTTGGATTACATTTTACTTTATAGGATCAACTAGGATTCCATCCATTGGGAAAACATGGCCTAGAAAAGAAACTAATTTAATCAAGAATTCTGAATTTCTAAAATTCAAATATTATTCATTTCTTCTAAGGGTTTTTAGAATAATCCTCAAGTGATTCTCAAGGCCTTCATAGATTTTGAATTATACTAGGAATCCATTAATGAATAACACAACAATTTTATCAATATATTCCTTTAAAACTCAATTAATTAAATCCATGAAAAATGATGGTACATTAGTCAGTCCAAAAGTCATCACTATAAACTCGTAATGCCCATGCTCGGTTCAAAATGTTGCCTTTGGAATATCATCCTTCCTCACACATATATGAAGATATCTATATCGAAGTTCTAACATTGAAAAGTATAGTGCTCTATGAATTTGATCAAATAAAAAACCAATTCATGGAAGAGGATACTTATTCTTTATTGTAATAGCATTATATTCCCTTTAATCAATGCATATCCTCATGGATCCATCTTTCTTCTTAACAAAGAGAGAAAGGGCTCCCCATAAAGAAAAACTAGGTCAAAAAATAATTTGTCACTGAATTCCACTAGTTGTTTCTTTAGCACCACTTACGCCACAATGACCATTCTATAGTGAGTTTTTGATATAGGGATTGCTTTAGGAATTAAATCTATAGAGAACTCAACATCTTGATTTGGATAATATCAATGTAAATCCTTTGGAAATACATAAATATACTCCTACACTATATATACCCCTTCTATTTGAAAATTTAATTTCACCCCCATTGCTATTGGGTTCTCTTCATCTACAACAATTTCATTCAATAGACATAGTAGGAATGGATCTAGATAAGAAACCAATGGCGGGGATTCTGTTCTATAAATAAGAGAGTCTATACCATTTTATAAAATTTTAACTTCCTTATTATTACAATAAATAATCATATTATAATTTAACATCCAATTCATACCAAGAATTATATTAAATTCAGTCTATGGTATAATTATATGGTTAGAAAATAAAGCAATTATGTGGGTCCTATGGGGGAATAATCGACATTCCTTTGTTGCAATATTACATCCCCAAGGAGTTTTGACCAACAACCCATTTATTAAATCAAATTTGGGAGTGACGAATTTTCCGGGAAAACTGGGAATAAATAAATCAATGTGATGATCTAGAATTAAATATTGTTTTTTCTATGTTAGAGGAAACAAATAATGTACCTAGGACCACATCATTAGGAAATTTAACCTCTGTAGTTGTAATTTCATAATATTTCACTTTCTCTCATTGCTAATTCTGAGGCAAGATTCCTTGGTGCTTATGAAAATCATTTTCATAGTGTCCCAAATATCTACAATTATAGCATTTAATATCATTGACTTGTTTTTTCTGCTTTTATTCATTAGATAAATGACCCTGTTCTCCACACATATAGAAGACTCCCATTCCTTTGAAGCATTTCCTGATATGATTCTTTCAATAGATCTCTCATAATGGGAATTGATACATTCCCCTGTTCTTCTTTGTTGCTTCACATTTTCCTTCATTATCATAGTACCACTTTATGTCTTGGTTTCCTTAGAACAATTTTGATCAAGAAAATTCCTTCTCTATTTTTATTTCACTTGATATAGTTTCATCATATGATAAAGATGATTGAAAATCCATATCCATTTGAATACATGGAATAATACCTTCAAATAAAGGATTGATCTTATCGTTCGAGTCACATTCAAAATCTATGGCATACATGGATAGCCTTGTGAATGTAGCCTCATACTCGGAAACACTATCTTCTTCAATTTGTCTAAACCGAATGAATTTCCACATTATTTTAGTTTGTTACTCATGAGGGAATATTTTTTGAAGAATATTTCCATAAAACTCTTCTGTTTAATATCTGATATTTCTTCCTCATCTGTGTTATTCTATATCAAAGACCTCTATTGATCCACGTCAACCTTGAGATAATATACTAATAGTTCTACCTTTTCATTTTTGTAGAATATTAATACCATGAATATCATTTCAATGAACTTGATCCACTGCACAACTACCATTGGATTAGTAGTCGCACTAAAATATGGGGGCTTCTACCACATGAAATATTCCAACACAGTTGTATCATGGTAATTTTTCATGACCTGAGTATGTTGTCACATATGGTAATAATTTTATCTTCTCAAACATTGATTATATTCTCTTTCTAAATGGGGAAATCCCTATATTTTCCACAAGTATTGATTCACCTTCTTACATTAGGTTTCATTTCAAAATAATGGCATAGACAATATTAGTTTACGATTCTAAAATAGAAAATAACTTAACATATATTGAAATTATATGCATAGGTAATCTAATAAACATGGTTTACATAACGAAAAAATTACATTAAACTCCTTCATAATGGCTAATAATGAAATTTTGAATTATCCTAAGTATATCCCCTAGGAGTGTTAATCTTAAGAATATAGAAAGGCATGTAGATGTGTACCTAGATACCCCAACTCAAGTCCGGAACTCCTTTTTGGAGCTTTCACTTTAAGGTACATATGTTCCAGAGCCACATATACTTGTTTGTATTCAAATAGATATTTTTTTCTAGAAATATCCATATAATATATTCCATAAAAAAATACCGGGATGTTATTTTATATTTGTCCTCAAACACTAATTTTGGGATTTGTTCCCTAATAAACATTTTAAAATCTAGTTTCCTTGTTTTCTACTAAGATTTTTTTGATACCAACTATAACACCCCAACCCCTCTAAACCAGAGCTTGTGCAGTACTAAGTTCATTGTAATGGTTAGAAGGTATGAAATCTAAAAGGAACAATCAATCTAGTAGTATTTATGAATCCAGATAAATAGATGTAACTCATTTTACTTGGGGAAAGGTAACAAAATACAATACATAACAAAAAATAAAAACTACACCCACAGAAACCCAATAAGTGATCTAGTATTCATAACCTACTAAAGGTAAAAAAATTAAATGGGGGATCTCAAATGATAAGTAAGGGTTAAAAATAGCTTAATCATGAATAAATATTAACTAAATCATAAACAAATTGGCATAGTCAATATGGAAAGGAAAATAAATGAAAATCCCATGCCATTAATAAACTGAGAATGAACCTACATTTATAGATTTTTTCATAGTGAAATCCTAATGGATAATAACAATTGATAGTGAATAAATATAATGATTATTAATTGGATGTCAGGTATCGGGAACGTGATACCATAATACAGTAAAAACAGTTTAGTTCTGTGGGTAGAAACCCGTTTGATTTTTGGAAACAAACTCGAAGGGTTTGTCAGAAAACTGATTGTCTCATGAGACTTGTTGATGGATTGAGTGGATAGATCAGGCCCCACCCACTGCTGAAAGTCCAAATCATTCACTATAGATAGATTTAATACAGTTCCAGAAGCCTTATCAATAACTATATAGAGTAGAGAATGCGGATTCATCAATACTTTCACAGTTAAAACAACATTCAAAATAAACATTATATGTTAAATGGTACATGGTTTAGACAATAAACATATGAATGATATTTTAATATAGATGTTGAATATAAATATAATTTAAAATGAAAATTGATCTCAAATGGGTAGTAGTTACACAACATAAAGATTATTAGGGGCACAATACAAAGGTAGTGACAACGAAAAGGTAGTTGAGACAAAATCCCATACCACAATGTAATCAGTCGAATCATGTGTCCAGAATATAATAACCATAAAATCGATCACTAAATACCATGAATATAAATTTAATTATGATAATATAATAAAAATTTAAGTTCATGTACACCACATACATGAAATAAGTTATTAACAATGGAAATATCATGAAAATGAAAGTGAGAAGAGAAAACCCCTTACAAATATTATGGGAAGATAACAAGTGTTCTTGTGGGGGAATATTGGGAGGTAAAGAGGTATCCCATTATTTATTTATCATAAATAAGTATGGGGGAGTTTTAAAAACATACCCCATCATTAGGAATTAAAAATAATAGGATGAAACATATGTGTAATTCTTGAATAAAAGTGAGAGGGAGGGTCCCATACCAAGAGCGTATCATTATATTGGGGGAAAATCAATGACATAATTATGTGTGACAAACATAAACCCACACTATAAAGGTGGATATACAGGATAAAAAAATTAGATTTCATTCACATATATTCGGAGAAAATAAAAAACCAATGAAATTGATGTTAAACTCAATGAATGGAAATTGATTTAAGATATCCATTACCTTAGGCTTGTAGGTGTTATTGATTTTTCTTAACCAACTGAATATTCATATTTATCTTCATTAATTAATAAATAATGAAACTAAAAAACATAAAATTTCTGTGGTATAACATTATTAGGTTCATTAATGGCCTTTTTGATGGGTTTAAGTGGTTCAATTTTATTGTTTTGGATGCATCTTCTTCCTTGGGTTTCATGATTTGTTTACTTGAATTAATGAATGGATGTTTGTTTGAAATGTGGTTGAACATCCAAAATCATTAATATATATTATTAGGGAAATTAAATTTATATTAATGATCATATAATGATTTTTTATATACATGATGATGAGTTATTAAATGGTTAAGGACAAATGCTTGGATTTAGCTTGGCAGTTTTGTGCACAACGAACGTGTTTTGTAGTATTATTCCCTATTACGAGTGTATAAAGATAATAGAAAATTTAATAAGATAAAATGAATATATTATGATCTAGTTACGCCATTGCAAAAGTTTAATAACCACCCTTGTATATAGTAATGCAAATTAAAAACCTGACTTCCTTGAGTGTGATAAACTAACACATATTAGATGGTGTTTGCATTTATAGTATAAAAGGAAAGGAAAAGAGAGATTATGATGAAATATTCTATTAGCATAATTAAAATCTTGTACATGTAAGGTAATGGAATTATCATGGAATTTTATGTGGGGATGTGAGGATAGAACATCAAAATAATATAACTTTTAAAATAAATTTAAGGAAAATAGAAGAGAGGTTCACATGTTGTGTACTTCTCTTTGAGAATATCTTTATGGACTTTTGGTTAGACCTGAAGGCCTTGGACGTGGGGAGAGGGCTTGGGAATAGTATTTGGTACAATTTAGGAAATTCTTGATGATTTAGTGGTGTGGGAGGAAGAGGGGGTGAGGGGTGGTTTATATAGGGGAGGGGTGGAGAGTTTTCTTAAAATTATAATCATTAATTTTTTATTTATTCTCATGAAAAGCAATAATGAGTATTCCAGGATATATATCATTAATAAAATAATTTTATTTCTATATTTTGGTTATTACATCACTCATGATGTTAGGAATAGTTAATATAATTTATAATGTATTTATATGGTAAATTATTTTATTTAACAATTCCCAAATATACCAGTATTTTAGAAAAATCCAAAAAAATCACTTTAACCATTTTTCGATGTTTAGAATAAAAAAATGAACTCTATTTTTCATAAATAATTTTCTAAATAGGATAAATTTAATTTTTAATTTAAATTTTTATATAATCAAAAAATACTAACACATAAAATATTGATCTTCGTATTTAATGTGCCTAAATTTATTTCAACATTCATGGGTATGGATACCATTCATAATATTCATATTAATAATCTTAAGGGTATTTTACTATTAATAAGTGGAGGTTACTATTCTTAATGGTAGGATAAAATTCACTAAAAATTTATGAAATTCTATCAGACACTAAATATCACCCCGGACATAACCGTGTATGTCAGAATTTCAAAATTCAAAACACAAAACTGAATTTTTTTTAATGGCTAGGTTACGACTATATCCAAAAAAACCAAGTTATATTAAATAGAGTCTTAGTGATTTATGAAATATAGGCTAATAAAAGAATGTATTTAAGAGATCATACCATAAAATGCTTAATGTGTTAGTGGCCGGGTATTCCAGGCATGCTAGGTTGGCGTGGCGGGCCTGGCCCAGTGTCTTGGGCCGGGCAGCCACAGCGGGTCAAGACCCACATAGCTATCCTGACCCAGTTCGACCTGCTGTTGAGGTCACACCTAGTGGGAAAAGTCAGAATCGGCTAGGGTTAGGGACTCAGGTTGGGTTGGTGGACCCTGGACATGGTTGGGTCGGGTCAGATCCTACCCAGTCCCAACTGACTCTTTTTCACTAAAAGAATCCTATCATCAAAATTGTACATCCGATTCACGAGCCATTTGCAGCATTGGGACCCTCTAGAGAAGGGAATCCTTTTGATATACTCAATGTTGGATTTAAGAGAATTAAACATATAACCAATGTCTTGGTAAATATTTTCTCCAACAATCAAAAGTGCTACAATCTGGAATATTATGCATAGCAATAATGAGAAGACAATGACGACCGTGTCTGGGTTCCCTAGCAAGCTAAAGGGATGAGTTGGTCTTGTATCCCCAGTCGGCCTTTCTGACTAGTAGGTCTATGTTCCCTATCATGCCTATGCGAATCATCATGGATGAGTGCCTTAGCAGTTCAAGGTGTTTAGTGTTTAGAAATGATAGTCTGGATTTTGATACTTTAGATTTAAACCAATGTCAGTTGACTCTGGTGACTCTCTCTTGACTGTAATACTTTTAGGAAACCCTTTTTGTACCTCCATTGTAGTAATAATTGTTCATTCACTATATTTTGTTAGTGACTTTTTGTGTTGGGGTCCTTGATTTTTATTATGTTACTCACCCCAACTCTGGATCCACCCGCACATGTAATGTATTTGGTATATGAAAGATGATTCAAAAGAGTCCTTGGTGGTCCGAGACTAGGTAGTTTCTAGTGAGATCCGATAAACAGGACATTATTCTATGAAATCAGGTAGCACCCTTTTAACCTATCCTTCAGGTGGGGTTTACCGTAGGCAGAAATTAAGAGCCCATACATGTCTTTGTATGGGCATTTATTCTACCCCCTATACTTTTTTTGTACTATTACTCTCATGGGTTGTATTAGTCTCATGAATTTTTACATTCTAGCATTATGGATTGGGGGTGTGCATACACATACTCAGGAAAATGCCTCCCAAATGAAGGATAATGCATTTGGTGCTAGTCGACAACCCCTAACCTTTGGGAGGCGGGCTTGGGGAAGTGATGGGATGGGCCAAGGGGATGGATCGTTACATCATCATATTCAATCATAATGAAACAATATTTATTATCATTTTTCCATGTTGAGTATTTATTCAACAGAATACAATATGTATCACCAAATTCTTTAATCATTATTATAGTGCGTTATATTTTAATCAAATACATTTTTGGGAAATTTTCCTTTTCATATTAACCTTTCATAAAACACATTCTCTACATTCCATCCTTTGGTGGTGTATTATGTTTTTCCTCCTCTTGATCCACCAGTTCATCAATTATTTTAGAAATTAATATTTTTTTTTCTTCATTTTGAATCATACAACTATAATGATCTATATTTTAGTGTACCCTTTGGTACATCACTTTGTACTTGGGATGATAAATTAATAAAATTACCTTTGAGACACTAAAACAAAAATAGAAAATAAATATATTACAAGTATAGGTAATTAAAATCATCCATTTTTTATTAACATTACATTTAAATCATTTTTTCAATGGAAACAATTTACATGGTTTATGTAATATTTCTACAATAATAACACCATATTTGTGGTTTATTATTGTGTACCATTTCATTTACATAAATAAATTTTTAATTGTGTTTTTGATTCATAAAACTCAACCATATTATATTTATTAGGTGATAATGGATTCACATAAACTGGAAATAATAGATTTCATATAATCAATACCCTAAATACATTTACCTTTATCATGGAACTAATTAAATTGAATTAATGTTTTAATTTTTTTGTGGACAAATCTACATCTATTTAACATCTTTGGTAGCATGTATACTCTAATGTAAAAATTTAAATTTAGAATATAGAATTATAACATGACCATTATTTCTTCATCACTTCTCAATGACTATTATTAAAAGTTTTTAAAATATTACGTCATGTTTATTCAATGAATCAGTCAAACAATGAATAAGATGATTTTATTCATTGATTTTATTCTTAAGATCTATTTAATATATCGTCAATCTTAAATATATACATTTTAATAATTAAATTATAAATATAATCTTTGTATTTTACTCTTTATTCTGTTATATATAGAGTATATATCCAAATAACACTCCATTTTCTTTCTATACATTTTTCCTCCAGATATAAATTTCATCAATAGTCGCTTCATGATCAACCTTGAGGTCAATTATTTTCTTAGTTCCAACACCATAATTCTCAATTGATACTAGTAATATTCTATTATTGAAAACCATATAAATATTTTCAAGGACTTTTTAGTTATCACTATCTTTTACTTCATTTTATTTTTATCTAAAACCCCCTGAAAAATAATGTTATTCTTTTTTAAGAATAACTATTATGGTCATTTATTCCATTTTCAACCCATAAATTATTTCTCTATGGTTTAGTTCTCTTCCTCATCATATCATGTATTCATTGGAAATCAAATTATGACATGTATGTTAGTTTACACCGAATTCAAGCAATTGTAATCTTGTTTTTGAATTTTATCTTTCTTATTTGTTGATTTTCGGAAATAAAAAACAAAACCTCATAATAATATATATCCTTTGGATCATCTTTTATAAAGACATTATTTATCATATTTAATTTTACTTCATGAAATATATCCTATGTAATGGAATTTATTTAATTACTTATCTTCACTTATGAAATGATATTACTATAAAGGCTATCAAGATTCACCTCTTTTGGGTCCTTATCTTCCTGTACTCAAAAAATCACATAGAAATATTACTTTTTTTCATAGGATTCTCTTTATGATATAGATTTTATCAATATTTTTACCATGTTCACATACATCCTCTAAAATTATTTTCATTAGATCAATGAATTCAATGATAGAATCATATGGGTATATCCTCAGATCCTAAAACATAAACAAAATTACTTTTAGTTTATCCAATGTGTACCTTGGAATTGAAATCATTGATGCTAATTTTATTTTCAACTAGTCATGGGATAATTTATATTGGATAGCATTCATGTATATATAATTGGATAATGAACATCATAATGAATTGAGTTGTTTTACAACTACATCATAAACACTTAAATATTGTTTATTTTAATCTATAATTTTCATACTTTTCATGATCCTATGAATTTTTTATGGAGAGACATGAATTTAAAATGATAAAAAGTAGTGTTGAATTAATGTAATTAATAATAAAATTTTATTCCCACAAAATATTTGAATCCTATTCTGTTTAATAATTTTTTATATTTTATCAAGGAGAGATAATTACACCACAATCCTTTATCTATCATACAACTTATTGGACCGATATTTGGTGAATAAAATATCTGAGGAATAAATAGTGTTATGAAAATTTTTCTATTGACTTTTTCCCATGATCGTATTTCAATATTATTAGGAATTCAACATCCCTCACAACTGATATAAAATTGAAAAGTAGTAGAGGGTTGTATATATAATTTACAATGTTCATAAAAACTATGTTAATTGATGGACAATGTTAATGAAATGTTATGATAAACCTAAAAGAGTTGGAAAATTTATTTTGTTAAAATATATATCTATCATACAAATACTTTGTGATTAAAAATGTTAATGAGTAATCAAAATACAATTACTGATTGTACAATGTGGAACTCACTAACCCTCCTTTAGACTTTTTTTCTTCCTGAAATAGAAAATATTTATTGGACTATCTTATTTATAGAAATGAACTGTACATAAATAAAATTCAAGTGAGATAACCTCCATGAACAACAAATTATACATCTTATAACTAAATTTTGAGATCCTATCATCCTTCCCTTTATTTTTCCTAAAATATGATTTCAATTTGTTCCTATCTACTTATCTATGATTCTTTCAATAGTAATATATATCCCTTATATTTTTTCAGGAATTTCACAACCAATGTTTTAGATTTCATTTATTCTTTCCTTTAATATCTTCTCTATTATTATGAAGTATATTTAGGATATATTTCCTAAATTTTCATATATAAACTCTATGATTAGTATTGTAGTTATCTTAAATATAATAATAATAATGTTTTTAATTAATTACATCTATATTCCATGGTCAAATATTGTGTTTAAACATCAAAAAAATATACATTATCAATCTCAATGGAATTAAATACACTATCACCACAGAAATCAATTTCAAATATAATATACCAAAAATCCCTAAAAATTTCATATATAAAAATGAATTATAAAATAATAACCATCATCTAAATTACAATTCTATATTTCAATTCTCATTTCAATTTTTTTTAATTATATTATATTTTTATTGAAAAATATTTCAATTTCATGTTGGTTAATAATATATCAAATATTATCTATGGAAAATAACTTAAATTTTCATATTACATTTATTTTGAACCTTATTGGACATGTCAATGATACCTTATATCTAAAGTAAGAAACAATTATATTTATTCATAGATATGTCACAAATAGAAACTATTGACACTTATGAATGAATTCATTTATTATTTTCCCTAATCAATTCCAAATTACCATCACATTTTCAGTTTAGATGATTATACCACATAAATGTGAGGTTCATTAAAGAATTTTTGTATTCTCTATGTCTAGAGAATAGAAAACTCTATGAATATATGGAATTCCATTAAGAAATAGTTACATTCCACTTAGACAACTAGAAAAATACTTAAATATACTTTGTGAGGGTTCTCCTTCCATTTGATCAATTTTAGGTATTATTCATTAATTACCTATATGGTTATTCCATGTGTTACTCAAATTTTTAGGAAATTAGATGAAAATTAAAAAAAATATAAACAAAAAATTAATACATTATTCCATATAATATATCTAATGCTTCTCTATACATTATTTTATGTGTTTCCCAAAACCCAATAAGATTCCATGAGTGTTCCCGACAACCATTACAGAAACATAGCCCAAAAATCAAACCATTTAGATTCCTTAAAAAATACAACATCAAAGTATTATATTATATTTGTAGAATATGTTTGTAATAATATCTATAAATCATCGATTCATATATAACCATTTGATGTGGTGTATGTATGACCTTAAAAACCTCCATTTTATTGGTATAATAATAATCAAAAGATTATTATGGAAACATGTTTGGTATGAAATAAAATAGATTCCATTAAATTGAAATGGAATTATATGCTTTCAACTCAATGTATATAGATATATTTTAATGGTATTATATAATGACCATTTCCATTTTATTAAGTTGATTATATTATCTTGAAAATAACACATATTTTAGGTTAAATAAGTATTTTTAATGAACTTGAATAAATAATAATTATAAATCACAATAGGTGTAACCTATTGGTAGACAAAATGTTGTCTCTTAAGGAGGATAATATTATTGATTGTTTATTATGTTTTGATATAGAAAATTTTTTGTGTTTATTTAATTATAATGGTTATAAATGAAATTAATGATATTTGGTTTATGATTTGACAATTAATAGAATGAAACATTGAACAATTGGAAATTAAATGAACATAAAAATTGTTCTATTGAATAATATGATTTTTTTCTGAGAAAAATTACCACCCATGATGCTTAGTTGTTATATTAAAAACATTTTAATTATTCTCATTTTCACTAAATAAGAATAAGTTATATCACCAACATGATTATATCCAATTTCTTTCATGTAATGAAATAATTAATTATCAAAAAACATGTGTTATTATCCAGGTTTTTTCCTATAAATAACAGTATAGACCATCCCACACATGTGTACGATTATATTGGTTTACTCTGCCCATCTATTTGAATAAATTTGATTCATTGTACTGGATGTGGCCCTAAAATGAATATCAAATCCACGCACCCTACCTATCTCCATATTATATGAGGAAACATAAATGAGGGGAAATTTAATAATGATAATAACTGAAGAATTAGTTTTTAATATTTGGAGTAATTTTCATTAGTCTTAAAACCTATGATATCAACTTATTATAGACACATCCCAATATAAATGAAAGAATGATATTGTGAAAAATTTATATAGATATCAATTATCACGTCCTAGTTCTTACAACATAGATTAACAACAATTCATATATATCCTCATTTCTATAGAGTATGAATTATTAGGGGAGGAACATATAGAATATACAAACATTAGTAAAAAACTTACATTTTCATAATAAATTTAATATTAAATTTATAGAATAATATAAATATAACAATATTATCCCGGAATCCTTGAAAATGTTCACCGTTGTCCAATTTTCAAAAATTCACTATACACTTTTTAGAAATATAAAATCTATAAAAGAATATTCAATATAGTTTTGAAAATAATCCGTTAATTTTTCACTATATAAATTAAATAAGAATGAAAATATAAAGTGATTCACTACATCAATGATAGAGTGGGAATAAATAAAAGGGCTAGTAAAGGAAAAATATTTGGGGAACATCTGATGAAAAATTTATAGCTAATAGGAATAGAAGTTTGATCAATTACAATTGGAATGAAATGATCATTTAGTCATGGCTCAGTTACGTAGATCTCACATTGGGTGTGGATCGTATTAGTTGTCAACTGATAGTTTATGGTGTTCAATTGTATAATATGATCTCATTTATGTCAATATTATTGTGTAGTTCCAATGTTATTGGAGCATGGATGATGTCCCCATGTCTTGATATTCCACGAATCAAGTGAATAGAATATAGAAAATTACATTCAATGTGATTCATAGAGAATTTTTATGGATGAGTTAGATGAAATTGGATGTCATGTCATTCTTAAATAATTCACCTTTTTAAATATGATGAATCTTTCTTGATTTGTATTTCTAAAATATCCAAAATTATCTATTAAACATGTTATGTAAGACAAATCAATAAAAGGCGGAGTAAAGGTGTTACCAATCGTATCCATGTTTTATTGTATATAATTATGTTGGTAATTATAGTAATATAATAGTAAATCCTTTCAAGAATATGATGATACAAATGGTGATCTATCAGAGATAAAATATCATGATATATGGGGTTCATGATGAAGACAATCAAGTGGTTTTCAAATGATGTGATTTTATATAGAATATGACTAAAGAATTAATGATGTATCAATCATTGATTGTTGAAAATCCCAGAAGAAAGAGAATTTGAATGGTTTGTGGTGTTGAGACATATTTTTCAGGTGGTATAGTTTCATAGTGTTTGCCAAAATTTTGGGCCTCAAAATTATTTGTTTATTTTTGGTATTGGATTTTTTTTCAAAATGGATCCCATAAATCACATAGTGTGAAGAATTGTTCATAGAACCAAAAGTATTTATTTGAAATGAATATGGAAAATAAAAAAAGGAATGATTCCCACATATCAAGAGCTATGATGACCATGATGCAATGTATAAGGATTCCATTGACAAAATAGTTCATGAGAGGATCACCGTTTATGGAAGGTTATAAATTCATGAGAGGTGTGTCATTTGTGGAATGGAATCTTTGATTTGTGAAACTAAAAAAGTTTTTCATCTGTGGAAGTGATCTTCTACAGTGAGGGAAGAAATCTACCATGTGTACCGCATAACATTGTTCACGGTGGAGGCTATCCAACATCAACATTTTGGGTAAATATGATTTTCAACTTTCCAGATCATATTTTACTACATAAAGACCCATAATCAGACCATTAGTATCTGTAGAAATTATATGAAAATATCATAACTCTGAGATGAATTTGATGAATTCCGAAGAAGTTTGAGATGGAGAATTCTTTAAAAAGATATTGTTCTCGGGGAAGCAATTATACAAGAGGGATGAAGACATTATTTTAATTTAGTAAAAAATAAATTTTGTGGGGATCTAAATTTTTTAAATGAAAAAGGACTATAGAGGAGTGCTAGTATTAAGAGTGAGGGGATTCCATGGAGAAAAGGTTGTATATGGAATAGTTTCATTTTGAGGAGTAATGAGGGTGGCCTTAAAGAATCATTTTTTACTTAGGCATCACCAATATCGAATATAATTTGTCCATAAAATAATCTTCTATCATTTGGAAGCTCTTAATAGAAAAGGGATGACAAAAGGATGTCATTCCAGGATGTATCCATAGTTATCAGGGCTTCATCCACTCGCGAGGAAGATGTGGTCCATGGATGTTAAAGGAATCCAGAAAATAATACATTACCCAGAAGATACATGTAGTTCATGGAGGATACAATATGTTTTATGAAGGACAAATAACACGTACACAAGATAGGTTTGTAAACTCTCATTGTGATTTATAAAGGAAATGTTTTGTAGACACTCAAAACTTGTTAAACCGACATTCTTGGATTGATTCTTGATGAACAGTTTTGTGAACTAGTGATTGGTTATGAAACCCTCCTTGTTTTTATCATTGTAAAAGTAGGTGCGAACCTGGTTGAAAGAAAATGAATAGATAAGAGAAAACCAAAATAATTTTTTTGTTAATAAAAATCATACATGAAACTAAATTCATATTTTCATGGTAGTAAGAAGGTTATTTAATTTATTTAATTTTTCACTAATAAGAAATGCATATGAAGACACTACTCCACTATTCCATATTATTCGTGTCAATGAATAAGGGGGGCATGGGTAGTTTCTATTCGGGTTTTCAAGCCATTGAATTTCTGATGATGATGTTTTGATATTGTTTTCATAGATTTAAAAATCACAAAAAACATTTTTTATTCCAACAAGAATAATTAGAAGAAGATATCTCAATGAATTTGGTTTTTCACTAATGATGAAAGAGAAAATAAGAGAAGACTAGCTGGTGACCAAATTGGTATTATATAATTATAATTTAGGTGAGGGGAAAATTAATGTTCATCAGTCCACAAGACGATAATATTATTAGGATTGATAAAAAAATACAATTGTGATGATATCAAGTTTTCTTCTATGAAGATAAAATATTATTTTATTGAATGTGGTTTTGAAAGATTCAAATTGAAAAAACATGACTACGGAAGAACAAAGGATAAATGTGACATTGGACATGACTCAAATGGTGAATTAATATCTTGTTTTTATATATCCTCATCAACAATCAGACGTCTCTCATGAGAGGTGGTATAAATATCCATGAAAATGCAGTAAAACACATACTATTGGAAAGTATTCAAAGTTCTATATTAACATGCTATTGGATTGTTTAAATTGTTATAAATGAGTGTAATGGAATTTCATAGTCATTATATTCCACAAAATGGATCATTTCCTAGTGGATTATGTGGTATTGTATTTTTTATGAACCATACCTTGGACATAACTACTCTTGTTTAGGAGTGAACCTTGTACAAATATTGAGTTATATCTTTAATTATTTTTTATAATTTCCTATCCTAATAGGTCTAAGAGGTAAACAGAAAATAATTGAAAATTGTTTAAAAAGTCTACAACACTTAATCACCCCCTTAGTGTATGGAACATCATTAACTGGTTTTCTCAAGGGAAGAGATTTGTTTGTATCTAGCATGTATGCGATAAAAAAAGTCTCAAATATTGTTAATGAAAAGGTTTTGAGAAGTGAATTTGATCATTAGTTATGTAACATTTTGAATAATTATTATGTAAACATTTAGATAAATACTAAAGTGGTGTGTAAATAGTGATTTGGTTACTTATTTATTAGAAAATGGAGTTGAGTGATGTGTGGAGATTTTCCAAAAATAAGTATTCAGTGAGTTTGGAATAACATATATTGATGTTGATATGTATATATTGGTATGTATTTGTCTTGAAGGGGGGACCCTGAAGGTATACAATCATGTAGATACCCTAAAAAATTTGGGTTTAAGGTTAACCTATACTTTAGTATGGAATAAGATATATCAATGTGGATAAATAAATCTCTAAATAGTATACGTGGTTAATAAATTTCATCATAAGGATTATGATGGAGAGGTTGTTTTTGGACGTTATATAGTAATGATTTCAAATCATTATATTGGAAGGAGGATTTTTATAGGTTTTGGTGGCCACTACAAAAGAATGTTATGTGCCTTGATGATATTATGGAAGAATCATTGTATATTGAATAACTAGATGATATTACAAAACAACTCAAGGATGAATGAATTCGTGGATCTTCATGATGCATAATTATGGAAGTATGTATCCCCCCATGAGTAGTGGGGTGCCCTAAATAAATATTTACTCTAGTATGTCTTGTATTTTTTAACCCTCAACCTTTACATTTTCCCTTCTTTTGGGGCCTCCCTACCGCCCCATATTGTTTCTACTACAAAAACCCATTTTTTAGACTTCATGTAATCATAAATCATCATGTCCACATATACTTCCCTATGTAAAACCTATGAAAGGAGAAATCAATTTTATCCTTTTTTAATTTGATAACACGTGTTTCATACAGCAATAAGTCATATGAGAAAAACTGTTAATGGTATTCTTTGTTATAAAAACATCAATATTAAAAAAATAGTAATATTAAAGCATTAAATAAATTATTTATATATGATTCCAAACCAAAATAAATTACATTCAATAAGATATTTTTTGTTTAATTATAAAAATGGTGGGTATATCCTCAATGAATCCAAAAATATAAAAAAAAAATGGGTTTTACTGATCCCCCCATAACTAACCATTACAAAAATAGGTAATCAATCAACAATTAACATTATAATATGTACAAACTATTTCCCAGAAATATTTTTCATTTAGGTTGTTTGGAAAGTAATCCTATAAATATATTCATATTTTCATTGAAATATCATATAATAAAAAGATACCAAATAATGAAGGGTTTTTAATATTTTTATCTCAAACAAAATTGTTTTAATCATATTAGAATATATTTCATGATATATATATATTCATCTAAAAAATAAGCTCATATTTAAATTCACTTTCCAACAATTATAGATCAAATAAAAGTATAATTCCAATATTAATTGTTAATATAGTGTAATTCGGAAGAATTTATATACAACACAGATTTATTTTTTTCATCAAATATTCTATAATGAATACATACATTCAAAATAAATTCAACACACATCCTAGTAACATTTGTATACTAAAAATATATTTATTTACTAGAAAAGGGGTTAAATTTATAAAAATTTTCACTGAAACAATGTTGTAGACCTTAAATTTAGAATTATATATGACTTTTTAAATCTCAAATAAAATAAAATTTATTTATATTAGAGTTTTAAAAGAATAAAATTAAAATAGAGTAAAAATATTTTCTATAGAATTTATTTTATCATTAGTATTATATAAAAAATAATAAAAATGGTATAGTATTAAAAAGTAATATTTTTAAACCCTACTTATCCAAATGTTTGAAAAAAAATTAAATAATCAACTTAAAAAACAATAAACCAAGACTATTTTTTAATCATCATAAAAATTGGAAAAATAAAATGTTTTATTAGTTATGTTTTTGATATGACTAAAAAAATAAAAAATACTAATATTTATCAAAATAAAAAATATTAGAAATTATTAAATGTTTTCAATTTTAACCATTTCTCAATTTCACTTTTAATACAATATTAAAATACCACATACATAATCATGAATCATTTAAATTAAAATTATACATATTCCAATTCATAAATCCATTTGATTAGGTTGATTTTTTTTCTTAATCTTATCATGGTAATAACATATCTGAATAGGAAGTGTAAATAGTCTCTTTAAAGAACATTGTCAGTGAACAAGAGAACAAGTAATGAAAAATACTTAAAATAAGTATGTTTTGAGTGAGTTATTTTTTTGGATCATTGCACTAAAAAAATTCACACTTTATATATAAATATAATATAAATGTAATGAAATTATATTATACATATGTAATTTAATCATTTATATCCATTTAAGTTCATTTTATGGCCTTCCTAAAATGAAATTCAATGTTACTCTTCAATAATGAAAATTGAAAAATAAATTTTTTCACATAATATGGATATTTACTATTTCACCATTATTTTATTAAAAATTATATTTATCTTCATTATAAAATATTTAAAATGTTATATATCATATGGTTATTGAAAATTTTCATTCAGTGGATTATTGTTTTTGTGAAGTGGATTTTTGAAAAAACTCAATATGAAAGAGGCTTTAATGTAAAATATAGTTCTTAATAAATCAATTTATTTAATAATGAATCACCAAATCAAATCCACTTTAAAAAATGATTTTTACACACCCATTTCCCCTATTATTGAGTAATTAGTTCTAAACATGAGTCTCTATGTATGATTCATTCAAATTTTCCAAAAAAGATCCAATTTTTTATATAATGTATAATGTATATTGTGATGAAATTAATATTTTAAATGATAATTCCAATATATATTTATAATATTGGCCTTAATGATATTTTACGATATTTAATTAAAATCCCCAATTGATTTAAAAAAAATCATATCAAATAAAAATAGATTAAATACACTAATCACAATTACATGTTAAGACATGATTTCTTTACATCACCCAGCAATGATATTGAATCTAGAATAAAATATTAAATATGATTGAAAACCACTCAATATATAGAATATATTTTCGGTTAATAACCATGGGTCTGTAATTTTAATTTTTTTAAAAAATCAAATAAATTAGGGAAAATCATACCCCTAATACAAAACATATATTTTAAGTCATCCAATACATTAAGTTTTAATAAAAATATCAAACTCTTTAATGATTACAAGGATTTTTAAAATTGAATTTATTACTCGATTCCTTTCAACTACTGTTGATATAAAATATAAAACATATATAATATATTTTAAAAATAAAAAAGTAATAAATATGTTTTATGGATTTAGTAAAAATGAATTAGTAAATCCACATGAAATTAAAATTTAATCAATTATAATGAGATATGAAAATTTCTCCCTTCCCCCATAATTATTCATTACTATGTCATTAATGAAACTAGGCAATATGATACATATTTTATGCAGAATCATTAATACGGTATAAAAAAATAAGATTTAATAATATGAACGGTTGATTATAGTACAAATTGGAAAACCTTTTTGTGCTTCAATAAATATCCTATTTTGATGAAACATGTTGTATTCATCATCTCACTTAAATTAAATGTATAAACACACAACATTATATAAAATTAAATTAGAAAACATACGAAAATGATAATTTTTAGAGGTGGAAATAACAGATTTAATGTCTCAATTAGATGTACAATGGTTTTCTCCATTGTCTTTAGTAAGGGAAAACAATATAATTTCATTCAACACAATCAAAACTAAATTAAATTAATAAAAAAACGTAATAAGAAATTTTGTTTTAACCTCTTGATAGGCTGTTTATTCTATGATTTGAAAAGTAATGATAGTATATGGGAAATCCAATGTATGAATGTGGGATGAGTTTATTTAATATGAACCAATACAATCATTTGGTTCGAGTTATCTTATATAACAAATTTTTATTGAGATACCCTTTATCATAGTGTTTTGACTCTTCTACTATAGAAATTTAATGATTTTATATAATGGTTAGTGGTTGGACATCGGATTCCTCACCCAACACATTCTGTTCCATATGAATAAATTAATATTCAAACTATATTGGGGTAATCTCAATTGTTTTACCCCTTGGTTCTACAACAAATTAAATTTTCATCATATGTTAAATGCTCTCTATAACATCTTCACTGTTTGAGTTCTACTATAATGATGTTGTCTTGGTACTAAAAATATAAATGAATATTATTTTAAATTTATTTTATTTCTGTATAAATTAAAATAAAACAAAAATTCTAAAATATCTATTATAATTTATATATAAAAAATCCTGGTTTTAAAGTGATTTCATATGAAAATGAAATTATATTAGAGGCCATCTGCATTAAAATTAATCATCGAAACAATTTTCCTTTTTTAATCATATTAACTATCCATTACAAGCTTGTCATTATATGAATATTAAAAAATTTATCATCCAACATCAATAGATAATTCAATGTATACATGGAAAAATATAAAAATACTATAAAGTTGATGTATCTTCCTCCAAAATATCAACTATAATCGTTAGATCCAAATAAAATTTTTCTTCAAATCCCCATATGAGGCAAGGTGGTAAGTCCTATTCTATGTTCTTCTAAAACTATTAAATGATAATGGTTATAGTTTGTTGTTCTTATTCTACTTGAAATGCCTATAGACTTTATATCATATATTATGGATACCAGAAAAAAAAATTATTTTTCAGTTTCCTTCAAATCATGTATTTCGATTTCATGTTTTTCAATTAATAATTTTTCTTTTTCATTTTATAGTCACATTTTATTTTCTCTAATAAATATTTTCCTATATATACTAGTTTTAGTTTTTTATATCCTTTATCTTGTAGTTTATACGATTTCCATGATTAATTTATAATGAATTAAACATATTGAATATGATATGAAAATCTAAATCTGTCATTTTAATGTTTGGAAAGGTTATTTTCTTGAACCATGATGTTAGTTCATAAACCTTATTAATAAGGGAATAAATATTTTGATCAATACTAAAAACATAGGACATTAAATATGTATATTTTATTGTGAATGATGTTAATGGGTAGAAAAGAATAAAATAATTGAATTCATAGAAAGAAAATATTTTTCCAAGTAAGAATAAATTTTCAATGAGATTGAAACTCTCTATAAATAATGAATTTCTTAATATGATTTTTTTCATGAAAATCATAAAAAAATAATATTAAATCCCAATAGATGTCTTTGGGATGTCAATCATGGGTTTAAAATCATGGCTCCCCATCTTATTTATTTATCATTATGTTTTTATATATTATTTCATTAGGTATTTTTATATTATATTGAATGTGGAGGAGATTAATGAATATTGGATCATGATTAAACAATGTAACCTATGAGATATCAAACCTGGTGAAATGAAATAATGATTAGGCTACATGTGGGTATATTATGATCGTTTTTCCTTATGACAATTTCATCGAATAATGAATCATTATTCAATTAAATATTTCAAATTTTTATCCTCTTTTAACCCAATAACGAAACATAATATCAATTTCTTTTTTATCTATCTTTTTCTTCAAATGATTTTTATTTTTTCTATTTATATTTTTTTAAATTAACTTTGAAAATTATGATACCGGTTGCTAAGACGGCGTGAGATTTTAAGGCCCGATGTGACCAAAAAATTAAATTTCAAAATTTTATGTTTATAATAAATATCATTGGAGGTTTTTCATTAAAATGTAAACAATATATAAATTTGTTACCACATTAGAATTTTGAGGGCACTATTGCATTCAGTGCAGCGACTTTACCATAGGTTGGGCCTAACAATAATAGGGACATGGAAACTGTGAATGTTAGAATTTAGATATAACCATCATTAAAATATTTTAATAAAAATATTTTATTTGATGAAGTTGATTATTTGTTTTTAATGAAACCACTATTAAGAATTCATGCTCATCACCATAACCCTATAATTTATCAAAGGCACAGAAGTAATCTCTCTTGATGAAGAACACGGGTGAATTGAGGATCAATGAAGACATTGACAAAATTTTTCCATCAATGATTGATCCAACCAGGATTTTGGGTGTTTGATCTCATGATGATTTTCTTTCCCTTCTTAGATTCAAATGATGAACCTAGACTAGCCCATGAACAGATTGATCTATAGCTCATCCATTCTGTTAGGATGGATAAATTTTTATGGAGTTCAGTAATAGAGACATACATTTGTTTTTATTTGTTCATGATCATTGTTGAACCATCTAACATGAATGTATTAATTCCATCACAAGAAAGGACAATATCCAATCTTCATGTGTTATATGTGTTCCTCCTATCCACATTCAAGGTGTTCTTCACCAGCAGCGGTGCTCAAGATCAGGTTTCAATAGGAAAACTGCATAGGTGGTGTAGCCATACCATGTTATGCACACAGCTGCAGAAGCATTGGGTGGTGATTGGGGGCCTCAATAGTGAGTTGGGATACATCTCTAGGCCAGATCGCATGAACCCATGGAGGTGATGCCATTGGTTGTGTGGAGGAGGAAGGCTCACTATGTAAAACATAGCTCAACACCTAATCGATTAGGAAACATGGGGGAGCCATTCACTCATGAAATACTACATAGAATATGGGGTGTCAATGTAGGACCACACCCGACAAGGATGACAAGCCGAAATTGAGAGCCAAACTAAGATGTTTGGGATGCTCTAATATCCTTGGGTGTAGGAACTGGTGGGTCATGTCCAACTATCACACTAGGTCATACATTATGGGTCAAGCTCAGCAGTTTAGGATAGTTCGGGTAGGAATGGACTGTATCAGACTAGGCGATGTCGGGTCGGAAAGACCAGACAAGAGCAGGCCAGGTCGGGTCCAGACCAGACCAATGTGAGGATAATTTACAAAAACAAAATCATTCAAACAATGTTTCCATTTGATGATACATTTGAGTTTTTGTAACCTTGTGATGCGGTAATTATTTTGTAATAATATTAGTGAGATTTTGTGTATGTTTGTTTACAACCTAATGGATTTTAGAGTACATTATCTCTAAAAAAGAGTGGAAAGAATGGAATCTTGTGGCTGGGTGTGACTCGGTGACTAAGTGACACTGATTCTTCATATCCAATAAATACACCATGTTACAATGATTCTCAGTGTTCCATCGATGCTTGGTGTTCCATAGACACTCTGCGTTCCATCGATTCTTATGTTTCATCAACACATAGTGTGTTACCGTTGATCTGTGTGCCATCGATGATCAGTAAGGCATCGAGACTCCATGTGTCACAAAAAACAATGATATATTTGGAATGATATATAAAATAATTCTCTTATTACTTTATACATATACCTATGTGAGCTTACTACACTTTTTATATTTCTTTTTAGTGTACATCATTTATTTTTTTGTGGCTTACTTCATTTATGTATTTGAGGTCTACTTCTTTTGTTTCATTGTGGTATTCCATTGTGGTTTCGTTGTGTCCAACATATTATTACTTTAATCACCCATACATGGGAATTTTCCTCATGTTTCCTGACATATAAAGATGGTTGGACCGGGACTAGGTGGTGATTAGAGTGATTATATAGGCATGTGGTGCTCCTATGACATCAAACAACTACCCAACACCTACCCTTGAGGTAGGGTTTTTTGCAGATGAGTTTTAGAAACATATTTGTTCTCTAATATAGAATTTTTTTGGGTGGGCATGTATTATGGCCCTATTTACAATCTAGTGTTCATACTTTTTTACTATATTATAGGTATCTTATTGTATTCATTTCTTTTCAACTAATTTCTTTTACATTTCAGCATTTCGAGCATGGTGATGTGTCCATGTGTACAGGTACATAAAACAATTCTCTAAATTGTTGTATATTTGAACTCATTGATAGTCGCAAGAACCTAGATTTTCATAGGTAGGATTTGGTAGTTACATAATGGGACCATTTGGAATGGGTCTAGATATAGTGGTATCATCGTATGGTCATTACTAATTAATGACTATGAGCCTATGATGTTTGTTTGGCGGAAAAATGTTAACTATTGTTTGTTCATTATTTAGGCCAAGGAAACTAGTGTTGGTATGATAGTAAATGTATCAATATAGAAAGACTCTAAATTATATTTTCTACTAGGTACATGAAATCATTGGTTTCTTGAAATTAATAGTAAATTCATCATATAGGATTTGGTTGTGTTCACATTTTCTTCTGGAGTTAGTTCACCAAGTACACTCTTTTGATTGTGGTTCATGTTTATCTATTTAAAGATGCCTCCATTAAAATAGCCAGCTAGGATTATGATGTGTCATCATGATGCTTATCCTCCTTGCTATGAGGCATTGGTAGATGAACTCGTACTAGAGATAGAACCTTTGGGTGGTGTACTGGCGATACCACCACCCGTTGAGTAACAGTTTCTACCAACCATATCAGTAAAAGATACATTCATGTTTAGTGTGTTTCATGTTTTATAAATGTAGTGACCTCCAAGGTTTTTTGGTGAGACTGACCCATAGGTAGATGAGAACTAGAAATAGGCAGTTAAACATGTCTTTCCCCTTGTGAGTAATCCATATGAATAGATGGCAGTTCTATATGTGAGCCTTTTTCTCGGTTCAATAGGGGGATGGAAGATATTATAGATATAGAGGCATGAGGATAAAACACTCAATTGGGAAGACTATGGGCTCTTAATCAGGGAAGTGTTATTTATGGTGACGTTATGCTCAATGTGCATACAGGGGATCCTGCATCTCCAACAGAGCGGTCTGGAAATAGCGAAGTGCTCGATGATATTTATAAATCTTTCTCTATAATCCACAGATATGACATGGGACCCATTATTCAAGGCCCATAACATTGAGAAGGTGATACCCAGGGAGATCAGGGAACCCATGATATAAAATGGCATCCATACATATGCTAGGGTACATGAGAATGTTCTGTTAGGGGAGATCATTCATGGGAAGCAGACACTAACAGTGAGAGCTACTAGTAGGCACCAGGTAGTTTAGTCTTTGGTGGTGGGTAGATGGTAGTAGATGTTGGGACCCAAGTGGTTCAGGAACTCCAAGGGATGACCCCGGGACTAATGATTACTGGTGTAGGGTTATCAGGATAGATTGGGTCATCTGAAGGATGGGTTGTGTTACTCGTAATGTGATCAGGGTCATCTGGATAGAGATTTCCTGACCCATCACATGACTAATCAAGAGATGGTCGAGGGAACCTCGAGACAGAGGCACAGTTAGGAGTAGGGTGGTCTATAGGGTCCTAAGAGTGGTAGAGGAGGAGTTTGTCTAGCCAGAGGTGGATGGAGGTTCTAGGTAATACCAACACAACCCATAGGTGGTACACCATAGGCTAAGGGAGCTGGTACAAAAAGAAGACGCCATATTCAGGTGACAGATTCTTATAACCCCATGGCACCGTGGATGATTAGAGGTACATTTTTTTCTTTTACACCTTATATTCAATTTTGATAGACATTGTTGCCTGTCAATCTTTTCTCACCAGAACCTCTATTCCAGAGTCAGATGTTCTGGTTGAACCATTGACTCGATCACTACTCTTATAGACTCTTATAGGGGGATATTTTACAATCACACACTAGTTATAATATTTTCCCCATAATCTCGAGGGATAGAGTTTCATTTTTGATATCTTAGTAGTTGAGTCAGGGACTTAAAACATAATTCCTAGTTTAGACTAATTTTGCACAATTCATTTTCGGATTTATTGTTTTTGGTGTAGACTATTGTGTGTCCATACTTAATGGACCTGTTTTTCATTTTTTATTGTGAATGGGAAAACGTGAAGGTAAGGAAAGACTATAGAGTAGAAGCATGAAACCAATTACTCATCAATGGGACAGTCGCACCCTCGATGTTGATGATGATATGAGTACTTGGATTCCTACAGTGGTGAAGGAGTGTAAGGATATATTTCTTGAGTATTTCCCTAGATCACATCTCCAAATAAATGTTGATTCTGACATTGAATTATACCCCGAGACAACACTGATATTTGCAACTGCATATTGTATGGCTAAGGTGGTTCTTCGTGAGTTGACTATACAACTAGATAACATGAAAATTAAGGGTTTAATGAGACCTATAATTACATCCTTGGTGGCCCTAGTTTTGTTTTCAAAAAAGAATACCGTAGATTGAGATCATGTTTGGTCTTCAATCACATGAGCTTGGTGACAATGAATAATATATATCCACTACTAAGGATTAATGACTTATTAGATCATCTAAAGTGAACAATTTGGTTCTTGAAGATAGACCAATGATATGGATATCACTTGCAACGATAACTAGATGAGGAAATCCCAATAACAACTCTTATATGTCGGTACAACCACTAAGATTACATGGTTTTGTCTTTTGGAATGATGAAAACCCCAGTAGTTTTATGGGACTCATGAATAGGATCATTCATCTTTCACTAACCAATTCAACTTGGTCTTCATTAATGACATCAATGTGTACATGACATTCGAGGAGGATCACACAATATATTTGATGATGGTCCCGGACATACTCCTCGAGCACAATCCTTATATGATGATCTCTAAGTGTCCCTTCTAGAAAAGAGAGGATCACATTAAAAGACATACCATTATAGATTCTAGAGCTTAAGTATTTCTGGAAATGATTTAGGTGATTTATGCTTGGGATCCACTTAAGAGTGTTACTATGGTGTGGAGTTTCCTTGGGTTTGCTGGGTAATATCAGAGGTCTGTGCCTGACATTTCCAGAGTAGTTTCATCCATGAAATAATTCAACAATAAATGGAAACCTTTCATGTGGATGGAGTAGTTCCATGGGAGTATTTAATAGAGGAGGTAGATATTGACGAGTTCCCCTATCATGAGATTACTAGAGAAGGGAGTTGAGTGTGTGGTGTTCTATGATTCATCAGGGACTGGGCTTGGTTGATTCATAATGAAGGGGAAAGTAGTGATTTCATATGGTTCACAAAAATTGACAAAACCCAAGAATAACTACAGACCCCTTGATATTGACTTAGGAGGGGTAGTATTCACCATGATTATGTTTTCACAGTAGATGATAGGAAATTGGTTTACCATCTACTCAGAACAGAAGAGTATCATGTATATCTTATGTCAGAAATATTTGAACTTGAGATATAGTTGATGAATAGAGTTCCTCCAGTACTATGACTTTGATATTTTCTGTACTCCTTGGAAGGGGATCATAATGGAAAATAATCTTAGAAGGAGATCGATCTTGTAGTTTATGAGTGAGGAATCAGAGTATTCGGCCTTGTTTCAGATATCTATTTGGGATGGATATGGGGATATATACCTCAAATTAAGTGTAGTCACCCCTCAACACTTTAATCGGGTCTTGGAGGCACATCATAGAGACACCAACTATGAGAATTTATTTGCGCAAATTTCCATAACTAATTCTTCTGATGGATAATTGAAAGATGGGGGCACATCATTTCTTATAGAGGATGAATAGTGGTACCATTAATATTTTGGGAAGTGGCCTTATGGGAGTCGCATAAATCCCCATTGGTAGTATATCTGAGTGTGGAGAAGATGTGTCAGGACCTCCAACATTAGTTATGGTATTTGTGTATGAAGAAGGTAGTGGAAGTGTTCAATTTTAGATTCCTTGCATTCTAGTAACTGAATTTTGACAACACAGGATTAGTTGGTTTGAATCATCCACTAGAGGATCCGGAGTGGATGTTGGATGATATATCAATAGACTTTGTTACGGTTTCCCATAGACATCTAGGGGTCATGATACCATCTATGTGATCATTGAACAATTCACCAAATCAGCCCACTTCCTATGGATCTAGTAGAAGTGTTTAGTAGAGATATTGGGACACCTATACATGAAATAGATAGTTCAGATTAATGGAGTTCCATTAATTATCTTATCAGATCGTGATGCTGGTTTCACATCATATTCGTGGAAGAGATTACAGTAGGAATTTGGGACTCAATTTCAGTTGAGAACATTATTTTATCCCAATATGGTTGTCCATATGGAGAGTAACATCCAGGTTCAAGAGGACATGATATGTGTTTGCATCCTAGAATTTGACCATAGTTGGGAGGATCACCTACCAGTGGTGGAGTGTGAATATAAAAACAACTATCACTCAACGATTGTTAGGGCACAGTTAGAGTCATTTTAAAGGAAACCATAATGATTACAACATTGCTGGTATGGCCCAGGAATGTCCACACTCCTGGAACCGTGGTTCATGCATGATACCAATGAGATGGTTAAGGTCATATAGGAGAGGATGAGGACTACATTATGATTACTGAATTTATATGATAACAGGGGAGAATGGCCATTGGGGTCCAAGGATGTAGACCGTGTTTTCTTTCGGATCATTCCATTATGGGAATTATAGATATTTTTAAAGGGAGGAAAGTTATCTCTGTGATATATAGACCGTTATCGTATTATGATTAGATTAGGTGAGGTTGATACCACATTGTTCTAGCCCAATAGCTCCACCATGTGCATAATGTCTTTTGTATTTCACAACTAAGGATGTATGTGCATGATCCATCACATGTCATCAACTAGGGAGAGATGGAAATTATTGAAAGGGATATCTTTTATGAATACTCGATGGATATTGAGGATCAGTAGGAGAGGATCCTTCATGGGTGGTTTATTCCTCTAGTGTATTTCCTATGGTAGCATGAAAATCTATAAGATAGAAAATGCGACCAGGAGGCACAAATTTGTGATCTGTACCAACATAATTTTGTTGAGAAGGACTAGCATTGGAATTAAGATATTTGAATCCTTAACGTTTGAAGAATTTAATGGATCAAATTTTATATGATTTTATTTTTATAAATCATTTGTGAAAAATACGATACTGGGCACTAAGATGGTGGGAGATTCCGATGGTTAATGTTCCCAAAACAATGTGAATAAAAATGATGAGTTTTTTATAAAGTGAACGATAATTTTTTATTTAATATGGGAATAACTTATAAATGGATTCCTATATATAAAATCATAGGGAACCATTTCATTCATTGAAATGACTTTACCATAGGTGGGGCCTAACGTAGATTAGCATAGGTTGAATATGAATATTAGAATTTTTACATAATAGTCATTAATTTTTTGAATAAAAATATTTTATTATATGCAATAGAGTTTTTCTTTATAATTAATCATTTCTCATCAATTCAGTGTTACCATAATAACCTTGAAATTCCTCTTATGCATGGTTGAAAACTCTCTCAACGATGAACAATGGAGGATCGAGGATTGACATTGACAGAGTCCTCCATTCTTGACCAACGATTATTCCAACCAAGAGTTTGGTTGTTTAATCTCATGGAGATTTCATTTATGTTTTCACATTCTAATAAATAATGAATACCAGCCCATGAATAGTCTGATATGATGTTGTTCCATTATTGTGGCAGGGATAAATTGTTACAGTGTTTAAAAAGCGAGATAGATCTTTGTGATTATTTTACCATGTTCTTTGTTAAACCATCTACAATGAAAATATCAAGGACAATATGAAAAAGGCCATGATCAATTATTCAGGGGTTTTATGGGGTCATCATTTCACTATTATTAGCATTCATCATTATTGGACCCTCATGGCCCCGACACAATTTTTTGGGAGGCGTCAAATGTGATATAGGCCCCATATTGCTAATAATATAGATCAAAGACCAATGTAGTAATGGTCGCAACATGAGGATCATTGACGTTTTTTCATTTTGAAAAATAGAGCACCAGAGGCATTGTTGAAACCTGTGGAACCAGGACTGCTTGTATTCAGTGGCACACTGTGGTAGACACATGTTATTATGGAGGAGGATGGCGGTCTCTCATGGTGGTGACAATGAGAGTAGATATAAGATATCAGTGCATTTCAGAAGCATGGTCAGACTGTGTGTAGTCCACAATGGTGAAATTCATTTGCGATGATTGGGGGCATCAACAAGGGCTTATAGTGTCCACCTGGGACACGAATTGGAGAAGAATTAGAGGAATACATATAGGGGATGTCGCAGGGTGTGCAGATGAGGTGGGTCGGGCATGTGAAATGCTGATATGCTCCACATTGATTGGGACACATGGGACATACACATTACTAGGGTGGAACGCATGGGCCAGTTGTGTGGCAAGGGTGATCCATGTCTCTTGGAGTAAATCGGCTCATAATTTTTTCCAGACTATTATGGTTGGGCCCCTCTAGCGGCCCTAGCCCAATAGTCCATGTCTCACATAACCATGACAGACTATGTCTGGTTGGGTCAGGAAGACCAGGTCAGACCGGGTTGGGTAGGGTCAGCCAGACTGGGATGCGATGGGTCCGGACCAGACCGGGGTCATTCTATTTTACAAAAAAAATATATCATTTAAACTGTGTGTCTGTTTGATGAGCTATTTGTAGATTTGATTCCCTTTCAATGATATGGTCCTTTGAAAATATATTATATAAGATAATTTGGATATTATAGGACTAACTAATGGATTTAGGAGTAGGTTCTCTTGAATGAAGCATGCGATGAGCAGAATCCTATTGATGCTGTCAGTTGGTGAATACATGACTTTGGCGTTTCGTGACCCATCGACACTAAGTGCAACATTGACACTCCATGCATCATCCATTATCCATGGTCCATAGATGATCCATGGTCCATTTATGATTCCTCTACCAACAAAACTCTATGTGTCTCGAAAAATGGGATATCTATGCACTAAAAGTGAAAATCCTTCTCTTCATGATTTACACTTATACCCGTGTGAGATGACTGAACATCATATAATTATTTGTGTTTTATATTTTATATTTTTTTGTGTTGTTAATAGTTTATTTATTTTTAGTCTAATTATAGTGTCTCTTATTGGAATTCATTTCTAGTTTCGGGGTAACTGTGTATTTCTTTTCTCACCCTTTCATGGCCATTGCTGGTATGTGCCATGTCTTATGGAGACGGTTGATGATATGGTATATTTTTAGGTATACCATGACCAGGTGTTTCATATAGTTATTAGATGGAGGTGTTTTGTACTTATGGCTTCAGATAACTATCTAACACCTACCCTTCAAGTGGTTTTTTCTTTGGGTGAGTTTTAAGAACATGTGTATTCACTGTTACAAGATCCTTTTGTGTTGGGCTTGAATTATATCACTATTTACATTCATTTTTTCCTATTTTTGTACTCTATTTTTGGTATCTTAGTGTATGAATTCTTTTTATATATATTGTTTTTATATTTCATCATTTATGTTATGGAGATGTGTGTGAGTGTATATGTACTTTGGTAAATGCCTCCCATTTGTGGGATATTGCTACTCGGTGCTACTCGCTAACCCCTAACCCATTGGAGGCGTTCATGGTGTAGTCACCACATGGAACCCTCTAGGATTAGTCATTATAGTTTCTCTTATAATAATGAATTGTATTACAGAATTCATTTGATCAACCACATGTTTCTTTCAGTATATAGTATATGATTTCATCCCAACAAATTTTAAATGTATATTGGTTCACTCTACCCATGTGAATGAAGATATAAGGGTCACCCTATAGAACATGTCCCTTAATTGTGTTTCCTCACCATACAACATGACTATATAAATCATATAATTAACGAAAAATTATGATAAAATTAAATTTTAAGAACAAGAGAATAATTAGTCAATATTATTGGGAATTAAGTGTATAAATTCTTCATACCTCTTATCGTCATAACTTATAGGCTCATCCAATTATAAAAATATGAAAATAATACATAAAAAATATATTGATCTCGATAATATTTTATATATTATTTTTCAAAGGATTCACCACAACATTAATAGTTATTCATTTTTTTATTAAGAGAGTATATAGTAAGAATAAAAATAATAAATACCAATATCATGACCACAAAGTCTCTTTTATGAAAATATATAACTAAAATGAAAGATAAAAAAAATAAAATATAGTGGCCCTGAATCCAATCAATAGTACATGTTTTTCACATTGTCAATATATCCATGAACCCATTTTGTAATCAGGAATACACAAAATAATATATATATATATCCAAATGATTTTGATACAATCATCCCATGATTGAACATAATATGGAATTGAGATGAAATAGTTATTAATATGTTATGTGACTTCAAAACTAATTTGAAAACAAACATACATGTTTTCTGAATAATAAAATTTAAAAAGAATTAAAAAAATAATTTAATAGAAACATAAATAGTTATAATCAAATATTTTGGATAAATCGTGGTTTTATAGAATTGTACAAGAATATATATGGAATCAACAGAGTTTTTATATACACATCTAGAATAGTTCAAGGGGAGGATATATTATCATTGGATGAGTAAATTTATTTGTAATTGGTTGATAAATTAATGTGATAACCTATAGATAATAACATTAAATAATTATAATTAGTTACCATGGTTTTTTTATTATAACTAAGTGAATAGTTTCACTGGATCACTGAAATTAAAATGGGTTTTGTTTAGTTTGTTCATGAACAGAATGGTAATGTTGTAGCAAGTCTGGCCATGATCGATATAAAAGGAGATATCTAGGATTTGTTAATGATTATAAATAACATGATAATTCAAGGGTCAAGGAAATCAATTAAATATATTATGTTCACTATATAGTATAGTGGATCATGTATGTTTGGTACGACATACACAATTAATAAGTATCATTATACTATTTGTGCATTTGAAGATGTTTTAAGACCATTTCTAGGGATATTTTTTAATTGTATGAATTTAAGGAGCATTGAGAAAGAATTAGGTGATTTATTATCTTTTTGGAACCACTACATGGTCATATGGTGAAATGATACATGGAAAAGAGAGAACATCATTGGATTATTGAACTAGATCAAGGGATTATAGGATTGTGGATCTATATATGGTGGTTATGTGGAAGTTGGAATCCCTCATTGATTAATGTGATATCATTAATTTATTTATTCCTAATATAACCAAATTTTATAATAGATTTTTTTCCATTTACTATTTTTAGTTTTTTTAAAAAAAACTGCCAACATAATACCATTTTGAAACATCTCTCTTCTAATACATATGTCACCCATATTCTTTCGAGTCTACATATTCATCTCTAGAAAAATTGTAAATAAATAGGAATAATTTTTTATAACCACACATACTCAAAAAAAACTAATGTTTTTAGATATATTTCACTAGTTTTATGCTATAAAAAATCATTAAGGATCCAATAATATAATAGTATTTGATAAATAGATACACGTATATAATATATTTGATAACATAAGACAATACATAAAAAATTTGTGAGACCATTATTAACCATTACATGAAATCCCATCAAATTACTCAAATATCTCCCTAGGTTTTCCCTAGAAGGGAAAAAATTATCGTGAGCACATAAAATCAGTAAAGAGTATCATACTGTAGGAGATAACAAAACATAAATAAGGAATGAGTGATATGGATGGAATAAATAACAAAATTTAATCCATAATAAATTAAATCCAAGGTCATGATAAATAAATGACAAAAAAATGATTAAAAATAATAATCAATATCATATTGATGGAAATCTGTGTACCATATATCAAAAGATTATGTCAACAACTTATTTATTGTCTAAACACATATATTTAGAGATTTATAAAACAAAACACAAGATATTTCTTCTAAAATTTAATATTAGTACATCGAGGTGTTATATGATCACCCATAGTCACCTGATTAATCCCTATGAATTCCCCGAAAGATCCACAAAGACATTTTAATCCATTAAAAAGGAAAGCCATGGTTGAATAAATAAACAGATTATCATATAATATAAAATATAAAATATAAATACTTCCATATTCAATGTAATAATGTGGATGTGTAGGATATTGAATCCTAATTAACATAGTTGATATAAGGTATCACAAAATTAATAAGAATAACCCTTATCAGTGAAATAATGATTTAGGTTAGTTTTAATATTTTTGGTAATACCTAGAAGATATTATCTAGTTTCTATAGTTTTTATTCTATAGAGACCAAGTAAACTGTAGGAAATATCATCAATCATAGGTCAAAATGAGCATGTGAATATTTTTAACAATTTTCATCATGTGTATCAATCAATGTGTAAAGTCCAAATCCCACTCTTCATGTATTAGAGTGATGATTAAGCCAATCATTTTTTGGGTAACTAAAATTAATTGGATATGTGTGTTATAATCATACACATTATAATAACAAAAAATTTATTAATTATTTCTCGAACTATATACTACAATTACACTAACAAAACATAGGATTGTTTATCCACCTCGGAGAATATTGAGTTTGAAAGTGTTTTTATTGAATCTTAAATAAATAGAATGTAATTATGGGAGAAAATTTATACATCAGTATCCCATGAAATTTAGGTGGAATATAGCATAAATTATTACATGGAAATCATATACATATATAAGAATAAATAGTTGGTAAATTTGGAATTATTCCAAAAAATGAAAATGGAGATAAAAACCCCACTTATGAAATTTATAGTAATTCAGTAGTAAATGGAATATAATTTATCAATAAATAAAATTAATAGAGTTTATTGTATGAAATTAAATATAAATAAATATTAAATACATCACAAAAAATGAAATTACATGAATAAATTCTTTTCATAATGTGATAAATTTGAGATAATAAACCCTAACCTCTTATCCTTACATCAATGGAGATATGTTACCATGTAGTATAATACGAATATTTATCTAAACAAATTAAATTAGTATCATGATTATATACACTTTATTTTATAATCTTCATATATTTCCATTACCTGTATGAATTCTAGTTAATATTTTTACCTATATTCACAAATCATGGGTTTATATATTTATTATTTGTCTTAGTTTCATAAAAGTGGTGTAATTATTCTTTATTATTAAAAATTTCATCATTATTATTTAATTATAGTTACTCAAAGGGATTACTTATAACAATATATAATGATAAATATATATTTTTAGAATATTTAGTTTTTATCATTGAAGATAAATTTCATAGCAGTTAGGTTTTTGATATTATTGATGATCGATGGGTGTATTATTAATTAAAGAATTAAATATTGTTATTATTTATCAAGAACCAAAAGAATATATTTATATATTTATATAATATTATGCCAATAAATATGTACCCATAGTCATTATTGATTTAAAATTAAATTACTGTCTTCTGAGGTGGTTAAACTAACATAAACGTGAAATTATGATGATATAATGAATGATTAGAGGTAATTTTGTTGTAATATAAATATAACATAAGAATGGATATATTATATATTTTTTTGAATGAAAAATAACTATATGATAGAATTATTTCAATAATAAATTTATATGAAACTATTACATAATATGGATAAAATGATTTTCCCCTTAGAATTCATTAATAAGTATGTTAATTTTATAATGACTAGTTATTTTTTATATCATTTGAAGGTCATTCAAATTTTATAATCCTACCATTAATAGTGACATTAAAATAATATATATACGTTAAAAAATTTGTAATTACATACATGAAATGTGTTAGTGAACGAAATGGGACACACTATTTCATAGAGGTTGTAGTTTACACGTACACATGGATGTTGATTTTATTCATTGAATGATAGATAATAGGAACATGTTTTATTAAATAAAAAATCATAAACATAATAAATATATATATATATATATATATATATTCATATTTTTCTCTTTTTTCATCTCTATGTTAGCTTTTAATGTAATATGAAACACATTTCAGAATAGATGTTGTAATATGCACATATACATGAATGTCGGTTTTTAGTAAATGGTGAAAAAAAGATCATGATTAATATTTTAAAATAAAAAAACTATTAAAATAAGGAATATATATTTTTTTCTAAATTTATGAGAATTGTAAAATTCAATTTGTAAGGTGAAAAATAAATGAAGCAATGTAAAAAATCATTACTCATGTTGATCTCTTTGACATTTCTTTATAGTATCCCATCGAAATGGATGGATTAGTATAAATAATTATGAGAAAGAGATAATATATGATTATCAAGACTAACGGGTTTAAAAAAAGGGTAGTGGTATATGAGGGAAATATTTTTAGGATTATTTTTGGAAAAGTTAGTGAGAAGACCTATTTATAAGAGAAAAGGGGTAAAATTTTGGTAAATACCAACAACATCACAACAATGGGAAGTAACTCAAAATGTAAGTGGAAAATAATGAGAAATAATTTTCTGGGGAAAGATATATGTTTTAAAAATACTATTATATTCAATTTAAAACATGTTTTAATAATGTTTTCAACTCCTTACCATTTTATTTTTTACTTTTACCATTTCAATTGTTTACTCTGGAAATTATTTTTAAATTATTAATTTATCTTTTTTGATAGTAAATAAAATGAAAAGTTTTGAATTATTTTTAAATATTGAATCAAAATATTAAATAACATTTATAGATTTAAATTTCTCAAAATAATAAAAAAATTATAATAGTAAACATAAAATGCATTAAAATTATTTTAGCGTATAATGTGACTAATGTTTTGAAATATCAAATATCATTTTATATATTAATATTATTATTTTAATATTTTACATTTTACATATTAAAATAATATTTTTAATGATAATGGTATTTTTCCTTTTAGAATATTCTCATATCCTAGTGATACCCTACAATTTTCATTTTATCAAAAATTTTATCTTAACTAATCATCAAGAAAATCATTCTCTTTAGAAAAATACTAAATTTTAAAATTAATCTAATAACATAATGAGGAATTAAATATTTATGTGTAGTTTACTAAAATCAAATTCTAAAATTAAAAAATTAAAAATTTTCATATTCAACACGTTTTATGATAGTTGGGGATATGGTGTTTACCTATTAATGTATTGTTTTGTGTGATATATTCTCCCCATTAGTAATTTCATCCTTAAAATTGTTTAATAAATAAATTATTGATAAATTATTTAAATTAATTATAAAAAAATTATTTAGGATTGTAGGTTTCTTCTTAAAATATTTCTTTTACCTAATATATTTTTACGAACAAAGTTTTCTGATTATGGAACACTTTCTATATTTTTTCATAAATCCTGATAATCTCTTTTTATAAGAAAAGTAACATTCTGAAATAATTTCCTAATATGTCAAAACATGTGTTGGATCTATAATTTATTTTTTAATCAATGAATCATTAAAGTCATTCATTAATTTAGAAATGTTAGGGATCATGGGAATTAAATGACAGTCATGATCAGATACAATTGTATGGATCCCTTTAGAAATTTTCTTTTAACCATTAGATATTTTCTTAATAATCATTTGGAAACATAGTCTATAATTTCATCCATTATTCAATACCAATAATTTTGTTTTTTAAATAAAATTATATTTTTTACTACCACAATGTATTGAGAATTTGAGTAATGTGTTTAATCATGAAATTCACCATTCAAGAATGTAATTTATAGACCACAAAAAATATTTCTAAACATTGACACTCATTTACTACCAATGATGTCTATCAATTTCATATTCATTCCATGTTTAGTATTATTTTTATGTCATCATAATGTTTTATGGAAATATTTTTATTTTCTATTAGTTATGGTTTAACAGTTTCTTTTAAAATTTATACGGCTTCCCATTTATAACTATCACCATATCTATCGTTATGGATCTTTCTATATAGTGTAGTTTTTTGTCATCAACATGATCAAAATTAAAGGTTTCTTCTTATTAAATGAAATATAAACCCTATTTTACTTCCGAGTGATATAAAATGTCGAGAAATAGTAGACTGTGATTATTTCAAACCATCTTCTTTACCTCTTATTGAGCCCCATCAAAGGTAATTTATTGTTAAAACACTTCTTTTTCATATATATAAATATTATTTTTACTATAAAGGTAGTGTCACCTTATTTTCAATGAGTATATTATGGGCTCTTACCCAATGACATGATTTGGATTTTATTGTTTTTTATTCCCAAATTTAATGGTTCAATGTCTACCAACCACTCATACTTTATAAGGAAACAACCAAGACCCTTCATTTATATATACCATACTATTATAAATACTTACTTATATGATGTTAAATATTATGATTTTTTATTGAACAATATCAATTGTATATCATCAAATCAAGCATCATATTCAGTAGCCTATCTTTATTGATCAACATTATGTGTAATCTTGGTTAACGGGTTGACATACCATGTGAAATATTATAAAAACCTTAGATAGTAAACTGTTAAACCCTATTGTATTCAGATATTTGTTATTTTTGTCACTGTGTTCCATTCATCGATGTCCTTTATTAATAAAGGGAAAATGATATTCCATCCTTGGAGAAGACGTTTCAAATATATCTTACACCAAAAAGCAAAAAATTTAACCTTATTATATTTCAGATATTATTATTTATTTTTAATGGTCGCTAGATTTTTTTCCCAACGGACTCCCTTAATATTTATAGTTATTATTGTATATAATTATATCTTCAATGAATACCAGTGATATTTTATTATGGAAGTACCTGAATACTATATTATTTAAATACACTAATAATGAAGGATCATTACTCAGTCTAGAGGGAATAACCATAATAACATAATTTCTACACCATCTTTTATGTTTCATCTTCAGTATATTATCCCTTTTCACCAATATATGATGATTACTAAATGGAATATAAAAATATAAGATGAATATAATAGGTCAATTGTTGTACACAAATGATTTACCCTTATTATGATGACTATTTGATCAAAATAAAAATGAATTTCAAATTGAACATTGTTTCCCATAGTTTGGATTTGTTAATTATTATCCTTATTTTATTTTTCATTTCAATTAGTGGTGTAACTTTTGAAAAGATGTAGAAAATTATTGAATGGATGTTAATAATTTTCAACCTGATGTAAATATTATCTAACAAATTTATGATTGTAGAATCATGTAGAATTTATCAAATACATTGGAAAATCAAAAGAATAATGAAAATCAGATTTAGATGAAAGAATATTCTTAAAACAGTTGGAATATAGATTTATCACCATCTATTGCTATAATGTTTGGTAAGAATAATTTTAAATTAATAAAAAGTATCCATTAAAATAATGACAATCTTGATATTGAGAGAAAAATTATGTATTATGTTTTGAAATACTTTATATTTTAAAATAATAGATTTCATGAAAAATGTTCCCAAAGTGGTTTGTAGGTATATAATTTCACATGTGTGGGGAAGAAAATTATAATATCACTGTTAATATTATAAATGTATGACACACTCAATGTACAATGATATAAAATATGATAATATATGCCTCTCTCTAAACATGTTAATGGGACTAAAGAATATGAAATACATTCTCATGTAATGATTCTCATTATTGATGAAATTGTCTATTAATTTTTGTTTTATGAAATTGTTTATGTGAATATACTTATGGAAATAGTTCAGTCCTTAGAATGTTTTAATTAAAGTAATAACCCTCAGTTGGATGTTAATTCAGGAAGAAAATATTATCTTGAAATATTACAATAAAAAGTGTGTAAACTATATGATGAAATTTTATAGAAAAGTAAGATGCGAGAAACCTTCATGGAATCCATGGAGCCTGTGAAAAAGTTTTCATTTTTATAGAAAAAATTATTATTTTATGTGAAACATTTCATAGGCTTTTTTAAGAGGTTCTTATAAAAATGATGTAGAAAATTAACAAGGAGCTAGAAGATACTGAAAAGTAAATTTCTAAAATTCAGAGTGATCCACTAGAGATCAAGTTAAATTGTCTAAAGAAATATCCCATACCATTTAATAATATGATTATGGTTCATAAAAAAATTATAATGTCTATTTGATGAAAAAATAAAAAATATTGAAATGTATAATATGGAATTAAATATATTGTGTCTTTAGAAAGATATATTATTGAGAAAAATTGAATCAATTAATGGGGAATAATAACATAATGTTTCTGTAAAAATATCTACCAAGGATTCTATATAAATTACAACATCATGATAGAATCTAATTAATGGTTTGAAAAATTTAAAATTATCATATAATTATTCATATATTAAGATCATAAAAAGGTAACACAACACTATAATTAATCTTTTAGAATTATCATTTCCAACTATCGTGCATGTTATAAATTCTGAAAAATGATGGTATAGAATGTTATAAATCCCATGTATAATAAAATGGTGGATCTTAGAGAAGAAAAAGGAACGGGATTCCCTAGATATGTATCAGTGATTTTTTACATCATCCATAACACATCATAATGAAAAATCCTAGGATTGTTGGTTATTATTTGTTCCATTGACTGATCAAACATGTGGATATCAATTATTGTAATAGTTTTATAGGGTATCAAGAATTAACAATGTCTAATTTGAGGTTGAATAATGATGATATAAAATTACACTCAACTATGAAAACCCAACCTTCAAAAAATAATAACAAATTTATAGTGTCCAATATATTTTTATATCTTGAATATTTTTATTATAGTTATGGAAGAAATGAATATGATTAATAATAATTTTTTTTGGTTTCTAACTAGATCAAAAAAGGTACACCTAATAGAATGAGACAACAAAATCTAGAAAAATATGCAAGGGAGATAGATTATAAATCTAAAATATAGACAAAAAAATGGAATGAGGAATGGTACAAAATATGATATACCTAGAAAGATATTCACTTTATGATGAAAATTAATATTCATGAGTAGTAATAAAAATTCCATGAAATATGAAGGAAAAAGAAAAAATATTATTTAATTAAATAAATAAATATGGTAAAGAAATAAGTGGATTAGAATAGAGGATTATACCATTGACCAAAAAGATGGAATTTTTTAAGGTCCATCACTTATAATTGTCATTGTAGAAGATAAAAGACTGTGTGAGATATATATTTCCTAAGTACAGTACTAAAGTAAATATGACTATGTTACTGTTCACGATATTTGTTTTGATAGGAATGGAAATACATCCAATAAATATGTATTGAAGTTGATGTTGAATAATGAAATAAAATTACATGTTTACTGATAGTTATTGATTATAACACTGTACCAAATAATGATATAATAAAATGTGCGGATACAAAACCCATGCATCATATGAAGATAAATATTTCAAAAACCAATGGTGAAGGTAAGATGAAATATGAGGAAAAGAGTACTTATGGGTTATGATAATATTCTCATACAAATTACACATTCTAAGGAATATTATAATGATCTAAATTATTCCGAAACATTTTTTAACATGCATATAATGGTAAATGCTATTGAATGTGATGATACCTATGGGGATTAATGTACAATGGTGATGGGGGTTATTCAAAATCATTGTATAGAGAAGTGGAATGTAATTAAATCCAACTAATGTTTTCTAACAATGGATAGTAAAAATATTGATTATGGATAATATTGAAATATGTTTTCATTCTTGAGGTGTGATTTCTATACCGCTCCATCAGTTAAACAATTTATACAACTGTTAAAGAAAATATCATTTTTGATGATTTTTTATGTGAACATCAAAAGGTTATATCCTTTCCCACATTCCAATTTTTTAATTTAATGCAATTGACATTTGTGGAATTGGTGTTTTTAATATGACATATTCTAATATATATATTTTATTGAAAATCTACATATAATTCATTTACATTTAATTCCCATGAATTTATTCCTTTTTCTCCACATTTATAACAAACAAATATTCCCTTCCTACATACGCAAATGTGTTTCTTTGCATAATTATCACATATTGGAAATCTCAGCCTTGATTTCTCCCCCTTTTCACACTATTCTTCTAATGATTACTAGTTGTTATATTTTTTCTTGATTTCAATTGAAATCATCTACCCTGGAAAATTAATTTATAGTTATAATGTTTCTTGAGACAATATAATAATACAATTAAATGGTCTAACAGAATAATACCCTTATGTGGCTATGAATTAACTAACCAAATAAATAGAAAACTTTTCTTCATTTTCAGTTTATGTAGTCTATATCATTACTTGAAGAAAATTTCCAGAAATCATCATACTCAAAAACCTTTTCATTCTCATTTTCTAATGATTTGTGAACATATTTTTTATTTTATATCTTTCCATCCAAGGATTTTGTTTTTTAGAAAAATATCCCCAAAAAATATCCCCATTCAAAGGTCAATAACTCGTTTATATCTTCATTGTTTTGAGTTTGAGAGCACCAATGTTTAACATCTGCCTTTACGTAATATACCATAGTAATAATTTTTTTAACTACATCCCAATGTAGGGATGATCTTATATTGGGAATCAATACACTATTTCCCTACAAATAGATTAAAGTACCCACTAAAAGATAAACATTAAATTCACTTGAAGTGGTGAAATTTAGATACACAATATTGTGTATTGGTAGGACACTCTATGTGGAAAATATTATTTTAAATAACCTCAGTTAAATTCCATAATTTGTATATGATATAATTAGCCTCATCATGAGATTAATTGAATATCTCAATGGGGAATTCCTACACTGACTATTGTTTTCAATAATATTCCCAATCCTAATTTTAGTCTCTTACTCTCAATAATGGTGTACCCATAATTAAATCATGATAATGAATATTATATTATAATTTTTAATATATTTTCTATACTTTTATTTACAATATTTAGAGTATTTTACTATACATGTGAAATTTAACTAGGTTCCATTATGTGTAGTCTTTAAGGATCATATTAACATTCAAATAATTCCATCTAAAACAAACCAGATTGTATAAACCTATTTATAAAATATATATTAAATTATTAATACAAAAGAAAATAGATCCCATTATATCTTACAACATATTTTTCTTGAAAGAGTACATAAATACAAAAAATAAATTTAAAATAATAATATATCACATGAAAATATAGTGACAATATTATTATCACTTCCATAAAATTGTTGAATATTAGACATTGCCCTCTTCTAGGTTTCCTAGTGAAGTGAAAATAAATATGGGTGATCAGAGATGCATAGTGATTTGTAGAATACAATATATGGTATCATTACATAAACATTTAAAAGGTGAAGTTTCAATAATGTATAAACAACATGAATAAATAATAAACAAAAATTTAGGGAATACTATTCCCTTAAAAAGAACTAAATCATGGCTGAAAAATAATCATTGATCTCATAATGATGGATTACATTATATAGGACATTATAATAGGGTTTCAAATTCATATTCAATGACACTATTCGAATATCGAGAGATGAATATTACAAAACCTTGTTATTTTTCCACATCCCACATGTAAGTGCACTGAGTGGATATATAATTCTAGGCCCGACCCATCACATGATTATGTCAATTTAATTCATCCTATGACCAATGGGAAGTTGTGTACGACTCTATAATAAGCATTTTATACATAACAAATATGGCTATCTATATATTAAAAAATTAAAAAACAAATATATAACCATTCGATTCAGTAATGATTATGTCTTGGAGAACATTGTTTAATGAATTTAAAATCTATGGGTTATTATACAGGCAACATTATATAACCTTATAAATGAAATATATAATCAATGGTATATTCAATATGAATAGTTATTGATATAAAATAGAAATTGTGATCAATATTTTTCATTTATAGATGTTTGATGAAGTGGTATGAAAAATCCATCATAATTGTTCGTAGATTTCATGGGAATATTGAAAAGCATATCCTACTAGAGTTTCTATCCATGTTTGCAGTCTGAAACCTTCTTAATGTACCTCAATATGATGAATCATTTTATTATAACCCAACCCATTTTATGTTTCTCAACTATTGGATAATATGTTCCAAAGAAATATTATATTTTTATATCCTAATCTATATTTTATTCTATTTACTAGAAAATGTTTTTAATTAACAAAACATATGAAGGATTCTACACAAAGGAAAATATTGATCATTATAATAATTTTGGAAAATACATAATATAATGAATATGAAGGATGGATACCAATTAATACATTTAATACTATAAAATTAAGGATAAATAACAAAAAAATACATGGAAATTTATTCCTATAAAAGAAAAAATTTGGTGAATATACAATGATTCCCCAATAATGAAAATTGAGCTGAAAACCCCACATATATATTGGATAGTGTTTCATTCAAAACCTATTAAAAGAAATCCATTAAATTTTTCTAGATACTATGAAGAAATATAAGTAATGATATACCATCTCAAATTGGTATTATATAAAATAAATTTAAATTATATTCACAATAAAAAACGCATTTCTAAGAGGGGTATTTGATATTGATAAGCATTACCTCTTCCCCTAACATCAAAAAATGTACATTAACCTCTTATATGAAAAAATAGATATGTTAATACCAAAATTATAAAATGTATTGATGTCATTTTTCATATTTAATATTGATATATATTCATTCTCCATATGAGTAACAATTTGTTTTTTAACTATTTTTCGGTATCAGATATCTATTATTTGATCAATCATAATTGTTTCATAATAGATCTACCCAAATTCATTCATCAACTGAATTTTCTCATTTATAATCTATTTTGTTTTATTTTATCTTTCATATTTAACAATTTAGAATTTTTCAAATCTCTTTATTGAGTTTTTCATTCATTATCAATTAATATGAAGTCACTAAATAGCATATTTTTGGTGATCCATGACGACTGATGGTTGTTTTCTTAATTAATGAATTAATCATTGACATAAAACTTATAGAACAAAAAATAATAAACATTTACATATTTATACCATTAAATATCCATAGCTATTCTTCTATTGTCATTAATGGTATAAATTCATAATATTTTTCAATTGGGTGTCTTAATCGACCCACACATTAACATACCCAGATTTAATGAATTATAATGAGGTTATTTTCATGTCATATCATTATAAAAAAGTATTATTGTATTACTTAGTGTTTATTAATATGGTATATTATAATTATAATCTAAAATAATGGATTTAAAAATAATATATTTTATGAATAAAATAATATTTCTATTACTATGATTTCATAAGATGGTTAATTTTTTAATAATTTTGTACTCTATATACCATTAATTTATTATTAAAATTTTAATAAATAAACACATATAATGATATAAATATTATATTTATCCCTAGAAAATTCAAAATCCATTCCTCAAATGATGGTAATAAAAAAAATGTATACACCATTCCATGGAGGCGATAGTCTAATTATACGCATAGAAGATGGTTTTTTTCATATGAATATAATAAAGGAGTACAATGTTTTAATATATTAAAAACAAAAACTATTTATATATATCATTATAATTTAATGGGTCTCCATTTTTTAGCATCCATTCTTGGTGATAAAATAATGTGAATCATGAAATTTCATGGGGTGATTGTTCGCACATATTTGTAAATCATATTTTTGTATTTATTTTGAAATATGGGATAGATTGTTAATGATTGTTCCATTAACATAACCAAATTATGTACAAATAAATAATTATTTTACTATATTGGGAAGATAAAATATTAATTTTAATGTTATTATTGAAAGGAATAAGGTTAATTAAAATGGATAAATAAAGTTGATCAGTTAAGGATTTAATTGGAGAATCACTTGGATGTTAAGTGTTTAATACAAAATATATAGGGAGGAATATTATAGAATAAATTAATGATTCATGGAGAATGAAATTTTGTAGGTATTTCAAACAAAATTAAATTTTTTGGGGGTATTTTTAGGGATGGGGGGCCTTTATATCTTAATTTTTTTGATTTTTTTCAAATATATATAGCATTTTGATAATGTGAAGTCATTCTCAAGGTGAGTAGCTATGAATTTCAGAAATAGTTGAGTATGGGAGATATATGTTTTATAAATTCTCTACCATATTATTTAAAACATGTTTTAATCATTTTTTGTAGAATTTTCCTTAATATTTTAAACCTTTGACCAAATGATTTTTAAAATTATAGCTATTTTGTACATTAGTTTTTTATTCGTTATGCCTGAAAAATAAAAAAACCATTCCATAAAAATTTGGTTATAAAAATTCTAAATTTCATATGCACGTTTTATTATTAAATGTATAAACATGTTATAATAAATTTTTACAATAGAAAATGTATAATAAATTAAAAAAAAATTCTGAAAAAATATTCATAAGATTTAAAGTTCTAAAAAATGTTTAATATTTTCAGAATTATATTTAAAAATATAAACCTTTACTAATAAAACACATATTTTTCATGATATGGTACATTGGAGTTAAAAAGTATTCATATATAATAGTGTTATCATGACCTAACTTCTTCAATATGTGGGAAGTGACGGTAATATGTTGATACCTTCATACTTCAAGAAAAAGGACGGACAATGTCCCCCCCAAGTCTCTCCTCCAAAAGGTCCCGAGGAGGAAACCAACAGCAAGGGTATAGAAATTTCACAAAAGTGGGAAGAATTTACCTTTTTATAATAAACAGTATCAGGATATAAGATGTATCCATCTAGAACAACTCCATAAATGATTTATATAATGAAACCAAAATCTATCTAACATGAATGTTTAAATAAAACTTGTAGAAATTAAAAGAAAACAAAAATTATGTACCAATATAATACTAAGAAGTAATGAAACAACCATCCCCAACGCCCGATCTATTAAGGTCCAACACAGTCCATGTAGTCTTCCTGGAAACCTAAAAATACTATTATATATACAGGGTTCGTATACAAGTAGACTCAGTAGGAAAATCCAATGTCACACATGCACAAGTGGGAGAGGCATATTAATGACTTTGTGAGATAACAATTGAAACTCCAAAAGTATATAACAAGGTATACTATCCACACAGCCTCACCAAGGCACAATCGAAAAGTAATGAAGATCGCGTAATGTAATATATGAAGCAGATCGATATTTGGGTTCCCCACACCACTTCCCATTGTTTAACTACTTATCTGAAACGTCGATTTTCATGATGCTAACATGCTCTTACACAGGACCCAATGTCACAAATTTGTCACCCACACCTGGGAAAAAAACACACATCCCACCCAAAAACACCTAGTCCACAACCACACTCATCCTGCACGTAGACACATGATCCATAACCACCACACATCACACCCAAAAACACATGCATCTCAACCTGAAATCACCAGGAAAATGAAGGACCTCTCACAAAACAATACAATAAATCTGGAAATAAACCAAACTACATTACAGCCTACCTAATGAGTATTGGGTGATAAATTCATAGAAGCGGGAGCAAGATAAAAGAAGGAAACAACTATACATCTTCCCACTTAGTTATTGGGAAAGGCACCCTACCTCATAATAGTGGTGGTGTTCTTTATATAGTTCTCAACACGGGTGGGGTGCATATAGAACACATAATTCACTACAAGATTACATATATATAAGTAATAAAACACTCAGAACAACCTATGGGATTCTGAAAAAACAACCAACCCACACATAAAAACATCCCTTACTTCTAACCCTACATGAAAAACCACACAACAATAAAAAACCAAAACCTCAACCCACCACTTTAATTAGACCAGTTGTCTTTCTGCATTATAACTTCATTAATTAATTTATTCCCATCCCAACATGGGAAACTACTAGAGATATCACAAGAAACAGCCACATATTTATCCATAATACACCATTAAGAATTACCATGGTAAAAACCCCATTTTACACTCCTTTTTCTAAACATCTAATAAACCACAACCAACTGCCAATTATCAATGTTATCCTTCTCTAACATCATATCTCTAATAAACCTATAATCCCTTATACCTAAATACACAACACCAAACACACCCATAAACATCAAACATGACACTACACTATTCTGCAACCCTGCTACACAACCATTTCTATGATGTAGCCCCACTACATTACATGTGCATATATTCCACAATCAATCAATATCTCATCCTGAGAAAACATCATACTACACGTACTACCCAATACACATAGTCACACACAGAACTATAACACCACACTACCAATTCCCAAACAATGCAGAAAACCCAATAGAATGTAGGACATAGTCACACATATCAAACATGGTGTATTCATATTTGGCCAAAAATTATCTTTAAATTTCACATTTATTACCAGGGGTGATCAGAATTGGGTTTTCATATTAGGAAATCTGTTTATTTAACTATGTGTACGTGATTAGTAAGATAGATATTTACACAAATTATTCACTGGGAAATAACAATAGTTATAAAGAATCACCCATACGTAGGAAAATACCACCAATGGCCACGATTTTCATAGGCAACACATCCACAATTTATCACGGTATAATAGAAGATAAGAATAGAACAAATGATCAACATCAAACCACTATCATCAAACTATCAAGTAGTTATTTCATCATTAACATTTTTCTTTGTTAAGAGTTGGATTTGTAAGATTTCAAAAAAAACATTAATACACCCACCCCCCTTGATACACAATTTAAAGGGAGGAAAATGAAATACCTTTATAGAAAAAAAGAGACCAAAAGTCTTCATTGCATCCAAAAGAGAGTGATCGTGTGAGCAAGAAATTCCATAGAAAACCATAGAAGGGGGGGGGGGCTAAAACACATGAACATAGTTTTTATGGGATAGAGATGTTCTTTGAACAAAAATAGAAAATAGTAGACAGTTCCTTGGATTTATAAAATCTATATACCATATCAGTTGAAAGAAGTTGTTCCCATGCCATTAATGTAAGATCATGGCCATGATCACACTATATGTGTACCTAAAAGTCCTCTAAGAAATAGGACATTAATGATATAATCAATATCCTTTGAAATGCCTTTATAAACTCTTAAAACAGGATTTAATCATGGTTTACATCATAAAAATGTAATATGGTAAAAATGGAAAAACAAAAAATGAGTCACCGGTGGTTGAGTCACTAATAGCAATCCACCGACTATGGCAGTGAGTCATCGATGTGTAACTCACTAATAGTAGTTAACATATAGGGAGTCAAGAATGCAGAACTACCAGTGTGGAGCTACCAATGTTGTGCCCCAAAAAAGACTCACTAACACATTGAATCACCGAAAACCTAACTCCCTAACGCCCAAACACACTGATGCCCCAACACACTGACGCCCTTACTCACTAATGCCTTGAATCACCAACTACCTGACTCATCGATGCCCTAACTCATCGATGACCAAACTCAATGAAACCTTGACGCTCTAATTCCATTACTAAAAGACAACTCAACCTATTAACACCTTGACCTACCAATTCCATTGACATACTTTCCCATCAACCTACCATTTGAAAAAATAGAAATTTTGAAGACTCTTGAATTAATCTACAGTTGTCTCCTAGAACACCCCAAACACTAGATTTTGGAAGTGTATTGGACCATAGAGTTCAGGTCCACTAAATCAGGCACCTCTAAAACTATTCACATCTTCAATAATTTAAAACCAAAGCTCAATGAAATATGGTTCTAAACACCTACCTTGTAAAATACCTCTCATGGTTAAAGAATATTTTATGGAATGAGTGAAACCTCCACATCCAATAACACCTCCTACCACATTTGAAAACCCAAAAAACTATAAGACATTCCACACAATTACCAAATTTCACACTAACTGAGCATATGAATTAGTATCTACCTCCCCCTATGTCAAGATTCTAGCCGCTTTGGGTAGCACGGACTCGCACATAGGGGTTTAATTTCATCATTAATAAGGAATCATGAACACTGATTTTATCCTCCCCACCTCATAGACAAGGACTATATCGTACATCACATTTAATGATACAAATCATCTCATAGATAACAAGTTTAAAGCATTGAATCACAAAAAAAATGTGCGAGAAAAACTCAAAAAAATTGGTTACTGGGCATACATCTGCATGTCTCGCTCTGATGTACTCTCCTTCAAACCTCCATGCCTCAACAACACGTGAACCGAGGGAATGGTCCTTCCATGAAACACCTTATCCTAATGATCTTAGATCTCCAATTTTTTATTAAAGAATTATTCATCAAACTTGATATCTAACTTTCCACAATCAATGTCATGGAATTCATCATAAAGATAGTGGCAATGTCAGGGTACATGAAAGGCGTCATGGACCCTCCCCAAATATGGTTCTAGAATCAAAAGATATATCACCTAAATAACCAATCCCAAAATGTCAGAAGGTCTAATGACCCCCGAAGAAAGCTTACAACCTTCGTTGAACCTTCACTACCCACATAAAGGTGATATATTCAAGAATATGTTGTCCCAATCCTTGAATTATAAATGACTTCTCATGTGATTAACACACGGCTTTTTCCTATCCCATGCTAGCATCATCCTCTAGTGGACAGTCTACACATTTTCTATTGAACTCTGCACCAAGTGTGGACCAAGAACAACTGTCTCTCCAACTTTCATCCAGCACATGGGTGAACAAAAAATCATCCGTAAAAGTCCTCTAATTGATCCATGGTAATGGAAGAGTGATAAAAGTTAATTTAAGAAAATTATTCCAAGGGAAAATGTCACACCCAAGACCCAACAATGTACGATTTTCACTCTCTCACCATGTACTCCTATATCTGGATGGTCCACTCTTTTTTCCATCCATCAGAGGGTGGAAAGCAGTGATGAGGCATGACATAGTTCCAAGAAAATGATGAAATCCCCTCCAAACTAGAGACACAAAACATGTACCCAAATCTGAGACAATGGACCTCATAACTCCATGAGTCCACCCCACATCATCCACACACATTCTTGCAAACGAATCCACTGCACTCGAATCCTTAGTTAGTAAGAAGTGAAAGGATTTTTTCAATTGATCCTCTACTTCCAAAATATCATTGGATACACCATGATATTTATGTAATATAATGATTAAATCCACTGATATGTTATCTCACATTCTCTCGAGGACACCTAGGGGATGAAACAAATCACATAGAACTCGGTGGTTAGTATTCACTAGATGTCCCACTAAGCACTTTGCCACAAACACTGCCCCTTCCCACTTCATCCCGATCCACCAAAACGGTTCCATCATTCCCCAGTACATCATGGAATATCTTGGGTGTACAACTAGGGGTGAGAAATGATGTTCATTTAAAAATTCCTCACACATTTCTACTAAAATAAAAAACATCCCCTGAAGAACATTTGATTTTGACCATCCTCCAACCATCCATATAGACCATCTCTCTGTCCAAAGTGATCATGAATCACTACAACCTCTGAGTCTCCCCACTTGGTCTCCTCCACCTTATAACATAGAGATGAACATACCATCATCTAAAATAGACAGCCTCAACCACCACCTTTTTTTCATCTATGTGAAAGGATTCCAACTCCTCCATCGCCCAAAATGAATCAGTAGATTCCCAAACCACATCCTTATCCGACATCCAGATCAAATCATCAGCCATAACATTCCCATTTCTCATGGTTTAGGAGAACTCAAATTAATAATCATGGAGAATATCAATCCACCTTCCCTACCATATGTTCAGATCTCACTAGAAAAATATGTACCTCAAGCTCTTGTAATCCGTGAAGACCAAAAAGCACTACCAAATAAGGTAATGTCACCACAAACGTAGAAAACACATGACCACCTATATCTCTAGATCATGGGTGGAATAGTTACATTCATGGGGAGGTAAATTATTTGACACATAAGATATCACTCCCCACAGCTACATAAGCACACACACCAATCCTAGATGGGATGAATCAAAAAAAAACATTGAAAATAACCCCTTCCTCTGGAGACCTGATCACTGGAGCACTGACCAACATCCCCTTTAGATAGAAAACAGTACCTATCACTTCTCTCCCCACACAAAATAATGGCCTTATCTAGTTTTATCCATCAACGGGGCAACTACCTGAGAGAAATCAGGTATGAATATCTAGAAGTATCCTTCCAAACTACAAATACTAAATCTTCTTCAACAACCATGGGTGCATCTAATGAAACAACTAACTCGACCTTCAACACGTCCACTACTATGCACTAATGATACACACCAATTCCCATGTAAGTGGACCTCCCATGTCCTAAACATTCTCCTGGATATCTTCCGTAGAGCTTGTGGTGCTGAAGGACATCTATGATAACCATGAGATGCTCGGTATGCTCATCCTCTTGAATCAAGTAGATAAAGAAGTATTCGATGAATACAATTATGACCTGGTCTATGATATCAAAAAATATGGAGTTCATAGGCCCCATTTTCATGGTTGGTTTGTTTTTAACCTCTAATGGAAAAACCATGAACTCTATGATCCCATACCTACACCTGAAAGTAGATTTTGTGATGTCACCCTGATTCACCCACAACTGTTGATATATTGGTTGATTATTGATCTTGTAAAAAAACATGATCCCTTATCTTGGATGAAAAGATCATCTATCCTTGTGAGAGGGTTATGGTTATGGAACATTACCTGATTCACTCTATAGTAGTCTATGCACAGCCTCAAACCAACATATTCCTTCTTCACAAATAAGATCATAGTGCCCCATAGTGACACACTACGTTGGAGGAACCCATTCTTCATTAGATCAACAATCTAAATCTTCCACTCCCACAACTCAGATGGATTCATCGAATAAGTATCCCTATATATTATATTAATAATGATATGTAAGTATATCCCAAAATCAACATCATGACATGTTGGTTGAATCACATCCTCCTCGGGTCCTTTGATCCCACAGACTACTCATCTAAAAAAGAATGAAGTGGCTCTATACACCAACTAGACACCTGATAGGTAGTGTTTCCAACAAAATCTAAATGGTTGGATTTCAAAACTAAAATCATGACTCTTATTTATAAGAAATAGATAAAAGAAAGAATGAAAAACAACCAGTTGATTCTACAAATGACATCATATAGCAATGTCTATAACATATAAAGATCCCCACTAGACTGATGTTTCCCCCACATTAGTCTACATCCCCAAAAATCATCAAAAAAGATGTTATGATCTCTGATATGATTAATAAACACCAGGGGAAAAGAAATTCTATTCTTGTATAGTCCCAAATAATGGTCCAAACTAGGTGCAACGAAGTAGTTCAAATCTCCCAAATCAATCAAGGCGCCTGCCATGTTACTATAAAATTGTTCATACCTCGAATTATATTTGGACCTATTAGAACTACTGCCTCTACTACATGTAACTTCTTATATAAAGATCCACTTCTGCTCAAATGTCGGATGCTTCCCCCACCACGACTCAGTTGAGGTCTATGAGGAGCACCCTATTGTCGGAATCCTCCTATACTATTTGTTTTTTGTGGAGTAGGGGATTATTGTCTCTAATATTGTAATGGTATGGCTAGAAACTGCTATTGACGTGGGTACTGAATCTTCCCCCCACCACTATACTGAGCTCAATTTGGGAACTATCCTTGGAGGCTCCCACGACCTAAACATGTAAAAATCCTAGGCCCCAGGCTTGTGGGAAAAGGGTGAGGACTATAGCGTCGAAACTAAAACAGCTAGAGCTAGCTCCCTACTGGCCAAATCCTAGAAAGCCCTAACTTATGAGACTTACTGCTGACATCCTTCCCCTTTTAAGAGCTCAGTTGACATACCTCACACTATAGACCTCCTCGTGAGTGCATCCTTTCCACTACCTCAACATTATTCTAAACCATTAAGAATGATGGTAGCATGAATGGAGTAGCTACATACTGAATAAAATGAAAAATTCCCTCATCTAAGCACCTCACCTAATACTCCTCATCTAGAATGAGATTTGTAGAAAATCATAGGAAATCCTTGAACTTGATCTTCAATTCCCCTTATGACAGACATTTCTGCTAGAGGGATTGTAGCTCTTTAATATTCTAAAATTTCATCATGGAAGAATGTAATTATGCCTAAAACACCTTCTAAATGTAATCCCATGAATCATTAGTCTCCTTACTCTCTTTGAGGTAATCCATCCATCCCTGATGTGTTACTCCAGATATATAGCTCCCCACTAGTGGAACCTAATACTCTACCGGAGCCCAGATTAAGCTAAAAGTGATCAACAACTCCTCATGCCCACTCTAGGTCTCCATGTCCGAGAAACTACCCTCCTAATTTCCTAGATACTACCACTAGAATCCATGCGGTATCTTCTAACACTAACCATCCTCCTCCACTAGATTGACCCTATTCGTGTCAACTGGGTCATCCTATTGACCCTACACTACTCGTTACTAATTTCAGGCAATGTTTGGGATCCATATGTGAATGTAAAATATGGAATTTCTAATCCCACATAGTATGGAATATTTTAAAAATTAATTTTATCTCATTTTTTATTATAACATCCTAAAAACACCCAAATCAAACATGAACACAAGTCATAATGATTCAGGTACCTATCCAAGGATCTCTACCCTGAAATTTTTGAAGCCTCAAATTGTCATTAAAAATGCTCAAAGAGCTTGCATCAAATAACAGGGGGGGCTAAAATATATTTTCCTAACCGGGCAGCGCTAGTTGATGTCACATTATAAGATCATCTAAGACTATAGCCCTACCAACCGATGAACTCCTCACGACACCTAACTTCACAAACCTTTATATCTTACAACCATAAGCCTCTGATACCATTATTTTCATGAACCACATTGATCAAGATGAGGGAAGGGATAACTATATTCTGAGAGATTACTTCCTCAAAATGAAGGAGGGATAATGACCCCTGAGTGCCGCCTCAAATAGGCCCACGGTTGGGGACCTGCACTAGGGGTATTGAAATATCAAAAAATCCGGAGGCATTACCCAGTTTATAGTAACCAATATTGTATGATAATATGTATCCAACTAAATCAACTCCCACATAGATTTATATAAAAAAAATTCATCCCACATGCATGTTTGAATGAAACATTTAAAAATATAAAGAATAATCGAATGTACCAAAATAAAACTTTGTAGTGACACAACAATTGTTCCAAACATCCGAGAAAGTAAGGAACAACATGGTCTAAGTAATCTCCTAAAATACCTTAAACCAGTTTTATATACGTAGGGGGAGCATACAAGTATACTCAGTTGCAAATGCCAATATCACATGTGCACAATTAGGGGAGGCATACTAATTCCTCCATAAGAAAACAATTGAAACTCTATAAGAATGTAACAATGTATACTATCCACCCCGCCTTACCATGGAACACTCACCTTGTTACAAAAATCAATTAATATAATATAATAATCCCATAAATATTTGGGTTCCCCTCACCACTTCACACTAGTTATCTACTCGTACCTAATGGATAACATCCTAATGCTACCACATTCATCCACATGATCCATTGGGACAACCTACCCATAGAAACTGTTCCACAACCACACACATCCCACCAATAAACACCTATGCTCAACCACACCCATCATACATATTGACACAGGGGCCACAACCACCACACGACTTACCTAGAAACACATAGGCCTCATACCTAAGATACTTGGGAAACTAAATACCTCTCAAGCAACCAATACTATAAATTTGGTAGCAATACACAAGCCATTACAGCTAGAATGTAGAGTCTTTGATGAGAAAATCCTATCAGATGGAGCAGTGTAATGATATGAACCATCCATCCATCCTCCCAACAGGTTGTTGAGAACAACACCATCCCCCATAACAATGTGCATATTCAGCATATAGCTCTCAAAATGGGGTAGGGGTGTGTATATAAATCATTAGGAAGTAAATTTTTATATATATAGGTAAAAATACCCAGCCCAACCTATTAGCCTCCAAACAAAATACTGGACCACACATAAAAACGTCCATTACCCCTAAGCCTACATGCACAACCAAAAAATATACACAACGTAAACCTCAACCCATCCCAATCATTTTACCTATTGTCATTTTTCATTATAATTGCATTTATTTATTTATTCCTTTCCCTACATGATATACTATAGAACACATCACAAGAAACTGCCACATAGTCATCCATAACAAACCAGGAAGAATGGGCAAGGTAAAACAACCCACTGAACACTCCCATTTTCTGAAAACCCCTTCAAACACATCCACCTAACATTATTTATTATTATACCTCTCAATAATCCCATCAAAACTAAACCAAGAATCACCTATCCCATCAACACCACACCTATAACACCCATACCCATGAAATCTTGACACAATCCTATCATACATGCCCCGTACCCAACCACTGCTCAGATTTTGTCTATCTGCATAACAAGTTTATACATTACACAATCAATCAATCTCTCAACCATAGATACCATCACACCACCCATAATTTCCATTACACATAGTCACACCCCCAGCCATATCACCACACTAAAAATTACCTAGACATGTCACAAATCCTAATAAAATACATCACACAACCTCACCAATAAAACATTGTGTATTCATATTTTTCCAACTCTATTATTTAAATTATTTTTCTAATAAGAATTAGTGATCAGAAAAGGATTATCATCTTAGGGAGTACATTTATTTAACCATGTGTATGTGATTAATAATATTGATATTTATAAAATTATTTACATTGAAAGAACATCAATTATAAATCATCACCCTTGTGCGGGAAAAGGAACCCAAAAACCAGGATTTTCAAGGACCACATGTCCACAAAAAATCACATAAAAATATAAAAAATAGAAAAAATGATCAACATCAATCCACTCCCATCCTATTATCAAGTATGTATTTCATTATTAGAGTTTATCATTTTTAAATGTTTGATTAAATAGTTTTTACAATGAACATTACTACACCCACCCTGCATAATACAAAATTATAAGAGAGATTAAGTAATTCCCTGCATAGATCAACATGTGACCAAAACTCTTCTTTGTGCCAATATAATAGGTTCATGTGAGTAGGAGATTCCAAGGAAAACTAATGAGGGGAAATGGGATAAAATATAGGTTCAAGGATCGTCTGGGGAAGAAATGTACTCAGAACACCAATAGAAAAGAGAATAGAGGACCTCATATTTATAAAATATATATCCAATATCAATTGAAGGATACATTTTCAAGGCCATTAAAGTCATATTGTGGAAATGATCACGTGGTTTGAATATATCAATGTACCATGACTGTTAAGATACTAATAATATAACAAATATACTTGTAAATTTTATAATAAATACCAAAATATAGATTTAAACATGGTTTATGTAAAAAAAAAGTGCATCATGGGTGAAACTGAAAAAACAAGAAAAAACTAAAAATGATTCACTGATGGGTGATCCCCTAATAGAAAGCCACTGACACTGATACTGAGTCACTGAGGGGGGAGTCACCAACAGAGAGTCACTGACACTGATCTACAGACTCTGAGCCACTGACCTGACTCATCGACACATAGATTAACTGACACCATTACTATTTGATGTCATCCCTAACTGACTGTGATAATTGTTGATGCCTAGACCTACAAATTCCTTGACCTACAAACACCCTCAACCAACTAAATCCGGGACCTACCAACACCTTGACATACTAACTCCCTCCACCTGAAAAAACCTCAACCTACTATTGGAAATACTAGAAGCTTTAAAAAATCAAGAAATGAGCTAATTTTGTATCTTAAAACAAACTGAACATTGGATGTTGAATAATTAATAGACCACAGTGGTCTGATCCTTTACAAGTGATTCAAAAATGTTTTGGTTTAAAAAATTGGTATTTGAACTATAAAAATAAAAATCAATCTCTTTTAAAAAAATCCAAAATGTCATCAAATGACAATTTATTTTCATTTACTTAAAAATGATGTCTATTTTGTAAAAATATGATTTTAAAAATTCAGAAATATTTTTTTTAAATATAGTGTGCATTGTGTGATAGATGTGGATATGGTTTTTTCCGTCTATAGTATGGTCTCATGTATTATAATAATTATTTTTAAAATTTATAAAACATTTATTGGACACTAATAAATAAACTAATACATAATATTTATTGTTATACAATTTAATTTAAATCACAATATAAAATATAAAATTTAATTTACAATATTAGGATAGTTATTTATTTAATCCCAAACACACCAACCTATAAAAAATGTGGAATATTCCTTGATATTATAAAAATGAGTAAACCATTTATAATGTATTAAAGAAGTAAAAAAATCATAAATTTATGTTCTATTATTTGGTCATAGATAGCTTAAAATATAAAGGACTTTGTTTTCATAGAATGATTAGTAATTTAATATCAAATAGGGAATAATTAATGTGTATTATAAGTTGTATTTTCCACAAAATGACATAATTTTTCTTAAACATTTACACATTTTTTTGTTGGTGATGTACCAACCAGGCCAGAATTATGTCATCGGATAAGAAATGGTTGATATGAAACCAAAATATCTTCATTGGAGAGACTTATTTGTGAAAACGAATGTGAATAGAATATAATTAGGGAATTTAGTAATAATATTGTTTTTTTGGTTTTATACAAGTATAATAAGATCTATAAAGAGAATTTGATGATTTAGGTTTATATGTGATAGAAATTTCAAATATTATTTATTAAATAGAGTAATTAAAAACATTTCTTTGATAAAAATTTATATTGTGGTTATAATTGTAACCCCTAGATTTTGTGTTGATTTTGATTATCATTATTATATATATATATGATATATTAATAATAATCCAAATACAGTTATTTAATGAATACAAATTAATTACAAATCTAATAACAAAGATAATAGTTGTATGAAATGGATATATATAAAATGTAGAACACATAAGTACCTATCCCTGATGATAATAAATTACATTCATCATTATAGTTATTTATTAAAGACTTCATAGAGTGAGAAGAAAAATTCTCTTATCCATGATGTGTCCATTAACAGAATGAATCAACTGATGCTCATGAAATACTCCCCAACATCATATAACATGTATGTAACTGGTTGATAATCATAGGTGGGGAAAATTGTTTTTAGGTGTGGATGAATTTGTAGGAATCAATTTATGAAAACAAATGAACTATAAAAATATAAATAAATCATTTATATTTATATTGGGACATTCCATATTGAACATATATTAAATCTTACGTAATGAAATGTATGAGTTATACATCAAATTAGATAGACTTTATAACCCTCAAAAATCTATTTAAAAAAATTACTCTCATAAAATATAACATTAATGATAACTTATGTGTGTAATAATTTTGAAATTAAAATATTAATTATTTTCTTACATTAAATTATAGGACGCTATAAAAATCATATATTTTAATTATCATATCATCACAATGTCATCATATCAAACAGTACTATAATGACATAAGAGGTTGAGAAATATATAAAATATCTCTTTAATATATTCTAAAATCCAACAATAAGATAGTATTTTTTTATAAATGATTCATAACATATGACATAGATATATTGTATCTAATGAAAATGGACAAATAATATATCAATTGGTTAAATGACATAGGTCATATTTCAATTGATCTACCAGTTTCAATAATTCATCATCAAATTGTTGTAAGTTTACCTTATATTTTATGATATACAATAAAAGTTTTGCACCCATTTGGGATATTAATTTTATAGTATTGAAAATAACTGATTCAATTATCCATGTATGAAGTCATAGACAATACCCAGTGAATAACAATCCAAGACTTATTTTTTGGATAATAATTAAAACACTTCTAGATAACCTCTATTAGTAAAAATAAATCCTCATTCAGCCAACCAAAAAGTGAGTCCCCTTAAGCTTTTATAGAGTTGGGAATACTTAATAATTCCATATTTTATATATATCAAAAAAGAGAAGCCTTTGGAAATGAATTAGTGCTACTCAATCTTCAATGAGATCTAGAATGTTGTCCATAAAACAACTATTTCCCAATAAATAATCCCTCCAACTGCATCACATACATTCATTCATATTCATTTGATCGATTTTTTCGACATATATTTATGAAATGACGTAGAATATGTGAATCTATTATAAATAATCATACTCTCTTGATTATCAAAATATATTAATACTCTGGAAATTAAAATATCTCATGTAATTCATGATTATATAATTAAAAATTATACACTGCTCACTGGATAGAGTCATATCATATATCTTCTCTACGTACATCAATAAAAGACATCATTTTTATCTCAGTCAATGAGCAATATTTTCTACTCCATATACAAGATGAAAAATACCAACATGGTTAAACTCTAACAAATTACATGAACAAAAATATACCTCACCACCTCTAACTATATAATCGACAATTCTTATATGAGAAAGGCGTCAAATTAGAATTGTTATCATGTTAGGTATACTACTAACCTTAGTTATGGTGGAATAAAAATAAAAAACCATCACCACTAGTATACTAAATTCATGGTGTTTGACACTCCCCATGTAAAACATATAGGTTTACCAACTGTAACAAACTCTTTTTATCCTGATCATATTATATATCCCAATAAAAGTATCATATACATTATAAAACTAAATTTTCAGGAAATCCAATAATTCTTCATGATGAACATTAAGTAGATATGAATAAAATTAATTCATTGATAGGTTACTTATTATTTCACGTCGTCTATATATTCAAAAAACATTAAAGATTCATAAATAATTTATTAATTTAAGAATATACAATTTTTATTCTATAATTATTTTAAGAAATTTTTAAAAACCATACATATGGGTTTGAATCATCATATCAGATATTATAAAAATCCATATTAATGTTATATATCCTAAACAATTCAGATATTATTTAATTCTTTATATCTTAATGTAATATAGGCAAATCTCAATGTGACTATATGATCATTTATTTCCATTAAAATACATCAAAAATTCATATATATAAATAAATGCATTTTAAATTACTGAATGATTATCAAATCATATTTATAGTATTCTAATAATTCCTAATAATTTTGAAATTCCTTAACTTAACAAAATTAAATGTTATGATATTAATAACTCTTATTGTCATCTTTGAACTCTTTCTATGTTCATCATAATTATCACACATAAATAGTTTTCCATCAATCTTATTCCAATAAATAGTTTGATATATAATTGAACTGTGTACATTAATCATTCACTATCATAGCCTATAATTTTTTGTATACTAATTGATATTCATTTTATATTCTTCCTGAAAAATATTTTATTTGATATCCATTTAACTTCTCTAAGACCTATCATACAACCAATAGCCTCTTAAAATATATATTTTCTTAAAAATAACTTTTTTATGATACTCACCCTTATTTTGTGTTATGAAATAACATTTATTTTCATGTGTTTTAATATTTAACAAATAAAACTGATCTATATATAATATATGGTATTTTATGAATTTAAAGTAATTTTTTTAAAAAATAAGAATAAAATCTATAAATTATTAAACTAATGGTTGATGGAATCCTATAACTATGATTTTAAGAATATATATTAAATTTTTTATCCTTTATAGATACTTTTTATCCTTATTATTTTCTCAAATAATGTTATGGAATCGGATGAATCGTAAATCATATGTGTTGAATACATTATCTAATGTTTTCTGTAAAAAACATATTGTTAACAATAAAATTATATAATAATAAAATAGACATAAAAATAAAAATGAAAATAATTTCTTTATTTCCAATTGTTCTTAATATATTAAATTATAATAAAATCTATGATTCTATTACATTTTGTTTCAACATTTTAATGAAAAATGATATATTTATTAATATTTATATTGAATTTCAACTCCAGTGTATTTACAACTCATATAAAACATATAGTGGTCATAATATAACCTTAAAATATGGTGAATTAGTTTCAATAACATCAATACCTATTAATTAAATTAAATATATTTTATAATATGGCTTTGGGAATCCATGAAATTTACATCATGTGAAAATTATTTCACTCCATTATTATATCACTATAATTTGTTGATGAATATGACATAAAAATGAATAAATATTATTTTAATCATCAACCATTTATCTAATTCAATCCTTAAATTTACCCACTTTTACTATCAACATAAACCTACTTCTATGAAATTATACAAAATTTTCACCTATAACTAAAACATTTTTTAAGGAGAGAAAACATTTCCTGATGATAATCATAATGTGGGGTCAGTTCCAATGATGAAAAAGAATGATTTATATATCTGGAACAAGACTCAAGGAACCATCCATCAATATATTATAATTAAAATATTAAATAATAATTATTATATATGGGTGAATACAATAGTATCTTTGGTCATTATATCTCTAATCATTTTAATCCAATGTAGAATCATCCTCTGTTAACCCAAAGCATCTACATTCTATTATTGATAAAATTCAACAGTTGGATTCTCAAGAAGGTGATTCTCAAACAAATCGATTTTTTTCTAACCTAAAAAAATTCATTATTTTTTATTTAATAAATAAATTTTCATAAATTAATCATACACATTACTATGATTAATATTAATGTCATTTTTTATAATGATGATTCATTATATCTAAAATTGAATATTTTATTCATTGGGTATCATGATTAACATTCCTTTAATAATAATGTTTATTATATTTTCTTCCACTAATTTCATTTCCCCAGCTTACCAAATCCTATTAATTAGTGGTCCAAGATCTATAATCAATCTTGGAACTTGTATATTAATCATATAAATAACTAATATATATATATATATTAAAAAATCATGTCAATAATATCACATATAAATATTGGATTATTAATTGGATACTCCTTTCCCAAATCCATTTTTTGGAATCGGCCAACTATATTAATTTTTTGTTTTAATGGTTAATGATTCCAAACTATGTGTAATAAACACATATACTAATAGAGAGACACATATTGGTTATGGTTACCTCATTAATTTTTTCACAACATAATATAATCATTAAAACAAAATGGTTATGGTCACCCATAATGAATACTCAAGATCTTGATAAGTTTAACATTAGAAGTAATGTTAAAATTATTAATTTTAAAGTGGATTTCTTAACACAAAAGTATCTCATGTAATTAAATATATATATATTCAGGAATCTAATGATATTTATTAGAACCAAATTAACTCCAAAAATTCACCCACATTAATGTGTAACCCCATAAATGAATCATTTCTAGTGTAACATACACATATTTAAAGGAAACTATATTTGTAAACATCAAATTGAATATCTTCAGTATGGTACCAAAAAAACATTATTGTAAATTACTAAAATTATATAATTTATCAAGACTAACATTATCATTCTTGGAGGGATAGATAGCTAACCCCCACTTTTGTAGATAAAGAATTTTCATTTTGTAGAATGAGTAAACTAGATGAAGATACCATTACCATAGGGTAGTTTACTCAAACGAGATAAAAATTCCATTATAATTATAAATTTTACCATGTATAAACTATAAATAAATAGTAAATTATTACTCAGGACCTAGTAAAATCCTAAGTCATTGTAAAAGAACAATAAATCCACTAACATACCAAGAATATAACTATATATATTTATGGAATTTTACATAATTTTATTAAATCATAAAAAAATAGATCAATATTAAAAATGAATTCATATCTAAATTAACGAATAAAATTAATAAATGTCCAATTCATATATCTAAACATTAGATGAACAATTTATGATTAATTCAAAAATAGTGACATTATAATAACATTAAAATAAATATATGATATATGAAAATTATATAATTAAATATATATATAAGCACAATATATTTATTCTCAATGTGAACATCATATTTTTATCCTTTTATATGTCACTTTATTAAACTACACCAAATTTTATTAAATATAAAAAATTTATTATCTAACTATATTATTTAAATTTAAAAACCCCAAATATAATAAATTCATATTATTTAAACATTGATAATAACAATTATCAATACTAATTTTAATTTTTTTTAGTAATTTGTTTCGAATAAATAATTCAATTCTATAAGACAATTTTAATTATCATGATCAACTTATAATACTAAATATAAATCCCATTATATTTTTACTTTTATTTTAATTTATTAACATATTTTAAATTCCCAATAAATTTATATATATATATATATTCATTTTTATTTAAATTATTAGTGATTCAGTGTAAATTGATTTTTTTAAAATATTTATAATTATTATGGAATATTTATTTTTAAATTGATTTATAAACACTTAATAATGAATTGAAAAATACTTATAATTTATTTATAAATTATCATAATAAAAAAATATAGTAAAATTACATTTTTATAATCTCTAAATAATTTATATACAATATAATAGAATTATAAATTTAAATTTAGACATATACATATTTTCTAGATATCATACCCAATAATCAAAATATATCTTATGTAAAAACTAATCTATAATATATCATATTCAATGAAAGATAACATTTTTTCATAATATAATCTTACATGTGAGGGATTTCAAATCTTATATAATAACCAATATCGTAAGGAAAATATGATTCTCAATATTACTAACAACAATCATTATTCTCTTCCCATAAGGTATCCCAATAATATATTACATCATAATGAATATATATACCAGAAAATATGAAAAATTATATCATATGTCCATGAATATAATAATAATTCAATCATTTTTACCATTCGAGAATTCATAAACTATGAGAAATAATATTTTATTAATATTAAACAATGATTTAAACAATAAAACTAAATGGTGACGATCTTATACTAGTAATTTTTTTCAAATGATCAAATAGTAATCACTAAATATTGAAAATTTTAGTTGAAATACAAGAACAAATATCAACCATGTATTTTACCAAAACTATTCTTTGTGTAAAATTAATAAATCATGTTTGAATTAAACTAATGACAATCCTTTACATCATTCACCACATTGGTTATGAAGCTATTCTAAAAATAGATAAGATAGAATATATTCATTTTGTTGTATCCATGGGATAAATGAATCATCTTATACTCATGTGGGACTTTATTACCACCAAATACATGCTATTTACCCATGTTATAAATTGAGGATAATAAGATACTTTTCATAGTGGTAAAATATAATGTAATCTGGGAAGGGATGAACACACCACATCAAAATGTAATTGAATCATTTAAATTTACTTCATGATATTATTGAGTAAATATGTATCACCAAATTTTTATGGACCATTTTTTTCGAATAAATTAAAATTTTCATTTATATCTTGCAAGGGACTAAGAAAAAAATTCATTAAACACTAAACCAACTTTCCCAATTTTACACGCGACACTAAGATGGAATACGTTACACACAACCCTCAGTATAGATGTTTTTCAAGGTATAAATGAAATATTTCTATAATATGTTATATGAAACATGAAATTAAGCACGAACTATGTGAAACCCCTTCTTGTCTTGTGTTACACGTAAAGGAGAACTTTTTCGATAGCATGCCTTGTAGGCTATACCGAGTTTCATTAAACAATGATATATTATTAAAATATTATTATATAATATAAATAAAAATGAATTATGAATATTATTAACCGTATTTTGAATTTTATATAACATTAAAATTTATCTTATATATTTTCTAGTCATGATATAAGAACAAATTCAATTTTCTAGATAAAATAATTTATTTTAAAAAATGTTGTTTTGCAGCCTTTTGATAGCGCTCCTATTTTAAATGTTGTTTTTAATGATTTTGTATATTATTTTTGATAAAAATAAACATCTTATTTGGAATCATGTCATCAAAATTTAATTTGGATTATTTTTTTTTATTTTTCTGAAAAATTCATATTCTAATGAATAGTGATAAATACTATATTTTAATTCTGAAAATCCTTTTCATATAATTTATTTATATTCATATATATTCAATCCAATTGATTATAAAGTCTTATTGGATTATTTATTTATCATTTAATAACATTTTATTCATTTATTGTAATTTCAACTTTAATGTCGATATAATCAAATGTCAATCTTTTCATAGTTTTCACTTCATAAAAATCTTCATTATGGATTTGACAACAAGAATTTAATTTAAATTAATTTCTGCCTATTCAATTTTTTGAATTTAGATAAATGGATTCTATATTTGGAATCATAATTTCCTAATTTTGTAAGTAGGTACCTTTTAGTTTAGGACATTATAAATTGAAACTTTATTAAGTAGTTTTATTTACCATGGTTAATGGGTAAATCAGTTAAATAAGGGTGAGAAATAATATTATAATAATATAAAACTACCACAAAACATGTCCCAATACTATTTTTTGATATATGTCTAGAAATTAGCATCCTTAATTCAATTTTAGGACCCAATGGAGCAACATGGGTGTGAAAATGACATCATAAAATATTTAGATTAAAGTAAAGGGAAATAAAACATAACAATGTATCTTATTACTAAACCAGCTATAATTAGAGTAATATAATTGATATATTAAAATATAAATAGTCATTATAACGACAAAAAAATTATTAAATAATATTATTTTTTGTAATTTTTAGATATTAAATAATTAATGTTATTTATGACAAAATGATGATGTAGTTACTACCTTTTATGTTAATGATTCATATAAATGATATTTAAAATATTAAAATATATATAATATAAATATATTTGATCCATCCATGAACTATAAGGTTAAATATTTAATTCTTTATTTTATTTATGGATTTTTGTTTGATCGAATCAGGTTGTTATTTCTTTATCAAAAATCAATTAGAAACTACTGTACAAAATGACGTAAATGTGTTTTAAAAATAAATACTATTTTATTAAATGATATAATAGTCCTAAAAGTCAATGATTTGGATAACAAACTTTTATATTGTTTATCATTTTATTAATTCTCCACTTTTGGATCTCTTTTTATTTTATCTTAACTACAGTGACAATATATTATCAAAGTTTAAGAATACATGGTAATAGTTAATGTTTTTTACAAATGGGTAAAGCTAAAAGGAAAGGTTATTTTTATACCCTTGACTTGTCTAAAACATACTGTTAGAGATTATTTTGACCCATCCTAATCTCATCATAGAAATAAATGAGTTTGGGACCATTTTAAATCTAAAATCACTTTATATGAAATTAATATTACAAGACATTCCTAAAGTGACCCACCTCTCTCTTTTAAAAGTAGACCACTTCTACCCACATAATCACACCATTCATGAAACATGTATCAACATAATCTTTCTAAAATAAGATCATAAAATCCATCCCATCCTCCTAGAATCCACATTTTGGGTCGAAATCCATTATAGTGAGACCTTTTGTGTGAATAAAAAGGGGATATTTGAAAAGGGGTTAATTATTTTATCATATCTTTCAAAATTATACTACTCATATACCTCTTATTCATTTATTATTTACATAATAAAGTACTTTATCTAAGTTCTTATACATTATGAGATGTTACTATAGTTATGGGAAAAAATTGTTCCAACTTTTTCCCATCCCACAAATGATAAAATCTCTATGCGTGCGTACGTACAACTTACCGTCTCCATATTGTGGTGTAATTTGTTACATAAAAATACACAATATAGATGTGTATAATGATAAATATAATGCACTTAAATAGTTAATATAAAATTTAATTTATTTTTTATAATTGACATACTATCTAATTCCATACCATTTAACCATTAAGATAATCTTATTGTTTCTCGTGTGTACGTACAACACACCTTTTACATAACGTGATGAGATTAATTATCAATGTTAACCATTAAAGAATGATTATAATGTATATATAATAAGTAATCATAAAATATATGACAAAATAATTCTACAGGATATATATATGTGTGTGTGTGTGTGTGTTTGTGTAATTTACTTGCAACCAATCAATTCTATATGAAAACAGAAACATCATCGATGTGTACATACGACCTACCGACTCGAGGAACAATGTGTTTCATTTCCTTTATCTATATATTATATATATTTCTATAATGAATATTTATGATATATAAATCATTTTTCACATTCTTTAGGTATGTAAATCATGATCTATGTAATAAGATCTAGACTAACATGTTAAAACATGTATGATAAATAAAACTATTATTGTAATGACACAATGTTTAATCAATAGAAATTCATTATTTTTAAAATATGACATATAATAAAATGAAAAAAAAATGATATACTAAGTACTATGTGACCATTAAAAATAAATGTTATTCTTTTTTGAATTGAATAGTAAAAATCTAACACGCATGGTTGTGGTTAGTAAGATGTTCAGAGTCCGATGGGATAAATTTTTTTTGGTGAATTGTAACATACCCTTATGAATAATTACCTACCCATAAGAATAGTAAAATTACCATTATGAATATTACAGAATAAAAATTAATAGTGACCTCCCACTTGATTGGGAAAATATAATTTAGGGATCATATAAGTGATAATATGTCCATATTAAAAGTAATGGAATTTTTGTAATTCATAAATAATTAATTACTATTAATTCATTAATTAAAATTAAAAAATATTTTCATTAAAATGTGTTCATAAATAAATAATTTAATTTCTTATGGTTTCAAGATAATTTTATAATACCTTATGTAATTATTTAATGCATTATAAAATTAGTTATTGTTATGAAATCTGTATTTTTCACGTAAATTATGACTTTAAATAAAAATTAAATTAATAATATTTCTTAAATTATTTTTATAAAATGGAAATAATTTCTTGTCTATACATGTTGAATAATGGTTAGGTTTATCTTTGGGGATTTTCCTAATATATATTAATTTTTTATGAATAGTAAAATACGATAATTCACAATAAATACTAAACCCAAAATATTTGCATCATGCTTGAGTCATGGATATTTTAATTGGCCTTTGGTTCAAACTCACATGCAAATATTACTATTTTTTATCACAATAATCATTAAAATTACTTTTTATATGTATAATTAATAAATTAATGGTTACAATATTCAAAAAAACACTCCTCCACTCCACTATAAAAAAACACCCCCACCCACACTCCCCTCTTCTCTTCACTCCTCTAAATTCTTGTGCCTTCCCTAAATTCTTCCCAAATATCTTCCCAATCAAATAAAAATTTCCAAAATACCTTGGTCTCATCAAAATACCAAATCCTCTCCCCTTAAGAGGCTCTTATTGAAGATTGTTTCGGGAGGAAATTTGTGCTTTTCAATTCTTTTACTTTTTTTCATGTTCATTTGTTTTATTTTCAATCCTTAACTCTTATCATCCAAATATTATGAAAACTCTAGTACCATACATGATATTTAATGTTTTTATTGTAATGTAATAAGTTATGGTCATCTCTCCATTACCCTTATTTCTTTATTGTAGTAAAGTCACCATTAAGTATGTGTTCATTTACACATTCAGGGATGATGGTTTTTCAATTTCATTTACAATCATCAATTATGTACATGAGACCATTTTAGGGTTGAAAAAAATTATTAAATATGTATATTATCCTATGTGCTGTCTGGGAATCCTCTTTCATACATGATGTAAAACAATTGAAAAAACAAGTTAATTCTAAGCGAAATAGCTAAATTCATCCAAGCGTTTCAGATTACTATATTATATAATGATTCACCTTCACCAAAAATAATCAAAAGAATTTTATAACCCTCTAATACTATGTATGTTCACTAACGGCATATAACGTCAATTTTGGACAACCAATCTTATCATTTTTTGTGTATCGTAACATTATTATAAGCGAACTGATCATTAAAAACCAAGGAAACAAACAGAACCGATCAATGAGATTAAACTTCACTACCAACCAAAAATGTTATTAATTAACATAAAAGGTTATAATAAATAATTTATACATAAAATAGGTTGTGTAATTATTAATTAATGAACCTAATTTTATTATTTAGGAAATTTAGATCAAGAAATGATTACCATCATACTTAAGGTATGAGATCTTCTCTATTTCAGTTTTATTCAAGAATGTCCTCTATGTCGTGCCCTTTTATTTATAATTCCTAATTATGGGGTATGATTTCGAGCCTCCCCCATAATTTATTCATGATGCATTAAATATGATAAACCCCATTTTCTACATTAATATCTCTTATGTACACCCGATACCATGCTGATATTCCGTGTGGGACTCTACCAGAATGACATATATTCCTTCAGGTTTCTATATCATTCTTTTTATCAAAATGAAGGTGTATTTGGAATTTCTGTAAAACATATTATATAATTTATATTCTACAAACTTGTGTTTCATTATCCATCCCTCATTCTCATTCGGGTTTATACATGTTTTTGTGTGACCCCCTTCTCAATACTTAACCATAAGAAAACTCAATTTATTAGATATTCCTGAATTCATACCAGTTTTCAAGGGCACACTATCATATATATTAAGCTAAAATTGTTTTTAAAAAATCATCCATTTTTTATTATGAAAAAATTATTTTTTATGTAATGGTTTTATATAGATTATTGTCCACTTTTAAATTTTAATGTCTCTATAGTATTTTCCATAAAACGTCACAAAAATATTATAATTATAAAATGTTATAAATTATTTGTTTACATGTTTTCAATTCAGTATTACAAAAAAACCATTATACATGAATATATTTCCCTTATTAAATTCCATGTATATCTTAGTTCTTTTCATTCATGTACACTTTTATGATACACCATTTTTTTTATTATGATGTAATTATGGAAATACATTCTTTCTATGGGTAACACTTATGATTATGTACAATTAATTATGCATGATTATATTTGTGTAAATCATATTAATTAAAATCTAAGATGTGTGATTCCAGATATTGCTTCAATCCAGTGGATAGAGATGATTCGCATGAAACGTTATATGCGATGGTCTTGGCGGTTATCCTTGGATTGTGCATCCATGTTTGACGGTCTTAACTGTTTGACTTGGCTTGTGATACCATGTGCAACAGTCCAAGTAGTTAGCCTTGAATCATAGAAAATTCATGTTTTCTGTTAATTCCAAACTATTATAAATCCATGTTTATGTGATTCCATGTTTATATGTTATGCTTCTATATGTTACATGTGTTTTTAATTAACCATGCCAAGTCTTCTATACCATTTCCTAATGATTTCTTCATATGATTATTTCCATAATAGTCTATTTATCTCATCCATTAATTCATGTGATCCTAGGGTACCATATGTATATGTAAGGGATCAATGGATGTTATGAGCTCTCTATGATGATTAAATGAAGAAGTTTTCTTCCCATGTTTTCAGTTTTATGTACATTGTCTTCTAAGACACTAGACATCATGATCCTTATCTTATACTATGGTGTATAATTTTTTTTAAATAATGTATGTTTATATGTAAAAGGTTAGGGTTGCTATAGTTTTAATCATAGGACGTTCAATTTATTTTTAGAGAATAGGAATCGAGTACAGTTTTATGAACCTTAAGGATGAGATAAAGTATAAGAAAACATCCAAAAATTTTGTAAAGTATAAAGTAAGTTATTTTTCAAAACAATATTTTTCTTGATACCAACGGGTAGAGGTGGCTCTAGAACAGATGTATCTAGGGGTAAAATATGGAAAAACCACATTGAGATAGACTCGAAAGGGTATTGGTGCATGACAATGGGACTTACTAAACACTTGGATTGACACTCCCAATGGATATGAATAGGTAAAATCGTAATCTTGGTACAAACCATTATTAAGTAAATAAAAAAAATATCCCATTAGAATATAATTTATGAAATATATTAAAGATACATAGATTGAAACCTTGGGAATCATAATTTATGATTTACATCTCATTTTCAGGTTTATCCTCTTATGATCAAGTTTACTTTTTATTATCAATAGATAATAATTCAATCCCTCTAATTGTACGTTCTTTTTTATAGTTAATGGCGGGATATAGAATAACACATTCCAACGATCTATGCGATGAATAATGTGATGATTAGATAATGATACGCGTAATATGATGTGAACGATTTCTGAAAACATCATGACTCCATTTTCTCACATGGATAATGTTACGAATAATAAATGGAATCATGTGTAACACCCTCCTCCTCCACAAAAGACAAATTTTTCATTGAATCCTTCATGTAGAAAATGCCTCACATTCTTAGTGGATCTTCTGATCCCCTCCTAATGAAACATTGAATTAACTCTATTGAAAAGATATTATTAGTCCTCCAGTGCTCAGAAGAAGAGAAATTTGTGCAAGCTGTCTATTTTTTGGATGGGGAATCTAATTAGTGGTGGACACTGATCAATAATACAAATCCCCATGGGGAAATGAATTCCAATGTTTGGGAAGAATTCAATAGAATATTTTTCAATTAATATTATTTCTGAACCATCCTTCTCATGATATAAAGAGAGTTCATCAGACTCATGCTGAAGGAATAAGAGTCCATTAGGGCATATAAAGTATACAACACAATGCTTTATTGTTATACCTCTATATTTTCCATGAACACCTAAATCATGTTGGATAACTTCATTATTGGAATAATGCTCAGTTTATGAATTTTTTTAGCGATTTGAGACTTTTACAATTATGATGAGATTGATTGTTGTGCCCTCGAGGTTGAAATAGAGATCAGAGACTGCATATTGTATTGTGGGTCTATTTTCAAGAAGAAGTAAAGGGATTCCATTTTGGGTGATTCTGTAAATAATTTCCATAATGAAATGAATCCCAACCACCCCACATATAAAAATAGAATGAAGAATCATCTTGGTAATTATCTAAAGGGAACTGAGAATTGGTTCAAATGTGGAATGTTGGGATATCTGGCTAAAAAATATAGATTGGATTTAGAGAAACCCACTAATGTGGAAGAAGAAAGGAATATTTAGATCAACACTATGCATATAGTGCAGTGTTATATAGACAAGGAGCATGGGAATTATGTGGAAAATTTCCCTAATATGAGGGTTATCGGAGGAAATCAACAACAACTTCCATGGAAACAAGGAAGGGATTATTCTATCAGTAATGTACAGGTGGAGTAGAACATAGATGTCATGACAGGTATTCTAGTTATTCTTTCAATAATAAAAAATTTACAATTTTATTTGATTCAATACATTATTTTTTATCATATAATTTTAGTATAATAATTTAATAACCACCTCAAAATATTGAGGATAAGTTGTCTTTTAGAATATAGAATGGGGAAATTATTATATCCTTGATTTATAAATCCTCCCCAATAAATGTTTTTGGATTAAACCATCACAAAAATCTTGTCATAATTCCTTTAGTGGAGATCGATTCTATCTTGGGAATAGATTTTCTATCTTTATACAAAGCCAATATCAAATGTCGGGAAAGAGAGATCACTTTTCACATCTTGAAGAATCCACAAATTCTTTACAGGTGTAAGGAGGAAGGTGAATCTTATTTTAAATAGTGTCTCAAGGGTGGATATTAATTCCTTAAGATCAGGAATTTCTAACTCAAATGATTGACATAGAGGAGAGAATCATGCATGATAAAATGTCCATCGTGAAGGATTACACTAATTTATTCGGTAAAGAGTTTCTTGTTCTTCGTCTTGATTGAGAGGATGAGTTCTCTTTCGAACATATTCATTGATATCTACTTATATTAATTCCACATAATATAATTCCTTCTGTGTGGCTAAAAGAGTTGAAGATGCAGCTATAAGAGAATATAGAGAAGGGTTTTATACACCCGAGTGCTTCATCATGGGGTGCGCTAGTCCACATTGTCAAGAAGAATAATGAATCAATGTGTCTCTCCATTGATTATTGTGAGCTCAATAAAATCATGATAAAGAAAAATTATCCACTAATATAGATAGATGTCTTGTCCGATAAAATTCGTGAGGCCAATTATTTCTCTAAGTTATAACTTCGGTTGGTTAATCACTAATTAAACATAAAGAAAGAAGATATCCCCAAGACTTCTTTCAAACAAGTTATGGAAACTACGAGTTCATAGTGATTCCCTTCAGACCCACTAATGCTATCAAAATGTTCATGAATTAAATAAATATATCTTTTAGAGAATAGCTAAAAAAATTATGGTAGTCTTTATTGAGGATATTATAATCTACTCTAAGGGAAATGAGGTACATTAAGAGAAATTGAATATTTTATTAAAGAAATAGTGAAGGGAGAAGCAGTATAAATATTACAATAAATGTGAGTTCTGGATGGAGGATATATCATTCATGGGGCATGTTATCACCAACAAAGGGATATCTGTAGATCCTTACAAGAAAATTGAAATAGAAGAGTGGCCATATGTAATGTAGATCCACAACATTTTGGGTCTAGCTATATATTACCAATGATTTTTGAATAACCTCTCATGATTATCAAACCTAATGACCTTGCTGACCCAGATGGGAGTAAAGATTTTCTGGACTGAGGAATGTGACCACTGTTTTAAGGAGTTGAAAAGGGGTCAAATCACTAAACCAGTACACAAACCCCCAAGATGTGGAGAATTATTTTGATGTAAAATTATTCTTTAAATTAGGGATTAGTTTTTGTGCTGATAAAACATGATAATTTGATAGCCTATTCCATGAGGGAGAATAAAATCAATGAGAAAAAAAATCCTACTCATAGTCTTGTGTTTTTGGCTCTCAACTTTGCTTTAAAAATCGGTTGGAAATATCTCTATGGGGTGAAGTTTGAGATATATACTGATCACAAGAGTCTCAAATATATAATCAACAAAAAAATCTCAAATATGTGCCAACATCAATAGATAAACCTCATCAAGGATTATGACTTCTCAATCCACAACCATATCGGTAAGGCGAACATGGGCACATATGCTCTATGTAGAAAAGATCCTACATCATTATCAATGATTATAATTGAAAGGGATCTGATATTCTTAGATTTGTAGAGGATATAAACAGGAATCATTTAGAGAGGAATATCATCAATCCATTCTCTAATAATTTATTAACAATCCCTCTTGTAGAAAATAAAGGATGCTTAGATAAAATATTGGGAAATTAATAAAAGGGTGAAAGCCATTAAAATTGGAAATCCTCTGAGTTCATGATTGATGAGGGAGAAACTGCATGATATGGGACATGATTATGTGTACCATATGATCCATAGATAAAGAACGATCTTCAGAATAACACACAAATCTGAACCATATCTGTCCACCCAGGGAGCAGAAATATGTATTGAGATATCTGAGAGAACTTTTAGTGGGACAATATGAAGAAGGTTATTTATGAGTATACATCAAAGTGCCTATTATGTCAAAAAGTAAAGGCTAAAAGACAGAAGTCTTAGGGACTGATTAAAATACCACCCATACCAACATGGATGTGGGAGAACTTCATAATGAAAATTATTATTGGACATCCAAGGACATCCAGAGGAAACAATTCTATATGCGTCCTTATGGATCTTCTTATAATGACAACACAATTTATCATGATTTGATAGGACTTATCATTTTATCAAATTTCACATATTTGTATCAAAGATGTGTTAAGGTTTCATGGAATACCATTATCTATTTTATCTGATAGAGAGATGATATTCACAACGATGTTCTAGAAAAGTCTCCAACATACTCTAAGAACTGAACTAATATTTTGTAAGACTTATCATCCTCAAACTGATGGCCAATCTAAGTGAACTATTTAGAACAAAAGGACATGTGTAATGTCCCATAAATTCCGTATTATTATTTTTAAATTATATAGAATTATTTCAAAATTTTGAAATCTGACAGTGTGTGATTCCGTGGCATGGAGTGCCCGTAATTATCCGTCAAAGTTTTGTTGAGTTGTAATTAGCGTGCATAAAAAGTTTTCCTGAAAAAGCAGAATAACTCTATAATGGTAACTCAGATTAGAAATCTGAGGGCACCGTTGTGTTTGGGACTGCGGTTTATAAAGGGCGTGACTTAATTTTAGCTAGCGCGAGCCTCCTGTGAGAAAACCAAAAAATGGCATAACCGTAAATAAAATAATAAAATAAATTATTTTATTTTTCAAATGCTTATAACTCAAAAATGGCTGCTCGGATTGTAAATCTGAGACCACCACTGTACTCGTGAGGGCAATATTTATTTATGAAGATACTCAGTTTGGTCGACACGTGCCACCAGTGAATGTTAGTTTTTAGCCGTAAATAAAATATTTAAGTGACAATTATTTTGTTGTAAAATCCATATGTTTAAAATGGTAACTCAGATTTTAAATCTGAGACTACTGTTGGGTTCTTTGTGATTTTTTTCACTTAGGCAGAGCCTACACTTTACTGGAACAGGTCAAGTGTGGTTGCTATACTTTTTTTAAATATTTTTTCAGGTACATTCAGTAATCGCGCGAGCGGGGTTATATAACTTTTCAACCAGTTCTCGGAATCGAAATTTGAGGGCACCGATAAACTTGCAATGTTGATATTCTCTTAAAAAGCCCTTTATCCTGACCACAGTAGGTTGAGGGTGAATGATGGTTTTCTTGAATTTTTTGGGAGTTAAATGAATAAAAATAAATTAAAGAAATACTTTTATTTTATTTTTAAAACCTCCCATTTTATGTTTAGTGGTGGGGACCACCCGAACTAAAAAATATCCCAAATTAATTTCAAATGTGGGGACCACCTGCCCCTTGATCTCCCCCTTTAATGTTAGATGCCTCTTTGTTTTCCTTCCATTGATGTTCCAAATCAATTAGTTTATTTAATAATCATATTTGGAATTTCAACATTGGTGTGGAGGATTTTTTGAAAATGGAAGATCTTTAAATAACATGGAAGAAGATTCTTCAATGAAGGGAATCCACTACAATGAAGAGCATCCACTGGAATTGGAGAATGTGGATGACGCATGATCTTGGATCGAAAACATCTTGCGTGAGCAATGAATGCTGATATCACCATCTCATTGACTTCGTCTTCTTCCTCGCACCACATCCAATGGACAATTGAGATAGCGGTTTTTTATATGTTTGAACTTCTTTTATTGATTATTCATATCATAAATTCACAATGACGATTGCCAAACGAACATGGAAATCGTCCCGCTTATAAAACAAGCTCCTCTTTCTTATTTTTCTTCATGTTTTTTTGCGTTCTTCAACAACTAATATTTATTGGAGTTGGAAACATGGTGTTTTTCTGAGCATCAGTTATGGATGGGAATCCCTCAATGCAAGGATCGAAAATATGTGATCCTCTAAATTTTTGGTCTTGGAAGGAAGCCACAATGGCTCGCAGAAGGAGGTGTCGAAATATTAATTGGCACTGCAAACACAGATTTTTACAGAGTGAGATATATGGATGTGAAACCCTCGATGCAAGGATCACGTAGTTGGAGGTTGTGGCAGTGGTCTGGCTATGCAGAAGAATGAAAAATCGTGAATGAAGATGGAATTAGATTGGAGAGAGAAATGTAAATATTTTGAACGATATATTAAAAATGAATATAAGGTGCCAGTTAAGAGGGATGCACACCCAAGATGAAAAAGGGAGATGCAACGTAATACTAGGAAGGTTTAAAACAAAATAGTAATAATAATATTAAAATATTATTATTTTAATTTTTGATGGGAAAACCGTGTCTTTACCGTAACTACTTCAGGCGACCTCAGTTTCACGAGTAGTCAGCGGTAGTAGGACCCTGACATCGAGACATAAATTATGAGTCCAATATTTTATTTCTTTATTGGGTTTTTGGATCAGGTATCTAAAATGCTCAAATAATAATAATATATTATTATTATTAAATATTCGAACATCCATTACTCATGTGAGCTATGTCCAAATGACTTGCCGTAAGTGGCGATATGATCCTGACATTAAGGTGGTCAATTTATGTCTAATGTTGAATATTAAATTCTGGTTTGTGGTTCGGGTCCATCAAACACCTATTATTATTATTATTATTATTATTATTATTATTATTATTATTATTATTATGAGATCTTGTATTCGACATATCTACCTCATATGGTGATGAAATGATAAACCCACTATGGTAGAAGATTACAAGGATCGAGATGAGCCTTTTAGTTTATTCCACTGGTGTTTTGGATAACGATAGGGTATGGTTGAGTTGGATCAAGCACAAATCCTTCCAGGCCCTCGGGACTAAAATGCTAATAACTCACAGATCTGGCATCTGATTGATGCACTGTCTGTTGAGTTGAGACCCCTATGATGTGGTGGCCCTTTTGAGATACTTTTATGTGGTACTTAGTGGATGTTATAGTATTTACTAATGAATTGTGGAGCAGACTCTCCCAAAGACTAGAAATCATAGTGCAGGGACACAGTAGGTGGCTGTGACGAGAAGGCTGGTTAAGGATCCTATGTGGGTCAGCTCCTAGCAATCCTGTGTGGGTCAACTCCAATTTTTCTATTATGGGACATCTCCTAGAGATCTTGTTTGGTTCATCTCTTAATGATCCTGCATGGTTCAGCTCCTAGCGATCCTGCGTGGGTCATCTCTTAGCGGTCCGGTGTGGGTAAGCTCCTAGCGATCCTGTTTGGTTCAGATCCTAACAATCCTATTTGGATTAGCTCCTAGAGATCATGTGTGGGTCAACTCCTAGAGATCATGTGGGGGTCCACTCTTAGTGATCCTGTGCGGGCCAGCTCTTATCGATCCTGTGTGGGTGAGCTCCTAGAAATCCTATGTGGTTCAGGTCCTCGAGATTCTATTTAGGTCAGCAGTAGAGCCTCTTAATATAGTTAGATGATTTACTACATATAACTAATCATCTATACCAGCATTCCTAAGTTATACATGGTGTGAGTTGAGTTCATACATGTGTGATTGTGTGTCATACCTGTGTGGTACTTGACTTTGTGGGTTTCCTTCCTTTGTGGAATATTTGGGCTTTGGGATTTTGGGTTGGACCTTTTTTTTCCTCGTGATTGTGATGGGTATACCAAATAACTTAGAAATATGTATGGGCTATACCCAAGAAGGGTTGACAGAAGACTTCATGCCTTGAGGTTTATCCTTTGTGAATTTTGTGAGACCATGAGGGTCTTGAGATCCACACTGAGTATCGTTATACTCACCCCTATAGGCTATGCCCACACCATGTTGTGTTTGGTGCAAACAAAAGACAACGTTTATCGAGACTAAGGGTGCCAGGACTGGACGGTGCCCGGAGGTGGACCATACAACGAGTCACTACATGAAGGAGTCGAACGGAGATGGAGTTCTGATGAGGTGATCCTTACATACTATTAAGGCGTGAACCTCAGAAAAAGGCCCAGCATCTACCTTCATTAATTCTCCAGTTTATTTCTACTTTCAGTTTAATGTACTTTCCTATTGGGCTTGTATTCTGGCCCCTTTTTCTTACTGTACTTACACTATTTACTATACAGTTTGCTTGAGTTGGTATCCTATTGTGTTCTTGGTTGTGTGTGTTTATATGTTATAAAGGCAATTACTTCTTAGTTTTAGGCAATATTCAATCGGTTCTAGTCCCCAGCCCCTAGCCTATGGAAGGTGGGATTGGGGTCATCACGGCATGGGCCCCAGGGGACGGGTTTGGAAAAATTGGCATCAAAGGAGTCGGTTCTATCATAAAACATAATATTGTGATCATTTAAATGGAAATAGTGATTAGTGTAGTGACTGTGGTTATCAGTTTAGGGAATCTAGTGTCGGTGTGGCAGCTGACGTATCCATACACTAGGACCCATACATTACATTTCTAACTCAGTGGATGAAAATACTGATTGCATGTGTGTTTGGAAAAGTTGTCTTGTGTTTTCGTTGAGTTTTCTCACCAGGTATAACATACTGACTGTGGCACATAAGTTCCTTATCAAGATTCCACTACATATATATCCAGTTATGATTCCTGAGAGAGTACATGATGATGGCCCACTGAGGGAAGAGGCTCTGGTGCATGGCCCTCTAACTATGTTGGCACCTTCGGGTGTTGTATCAGTAGCACAACAACCCATTGGGTAGCTTATACCACCAACCGCACTATCGTATGGTGCACACTGGCGGAGAGCATTCCATGAGTTCTAGCAGCAGAGGCCTCTGATGTTTTGGGGCGAGATAGATTACCACACAGATGAGGGATGGCTGGAGTCGATTGCTTGGGTTTTCTGACTAGTCGAGGAACCAGTAGAGAATATAAAGAGCATAGTTACTGGTCATTTCATGTGAGTGACAATGAGGATAGTCCACATAGTGATGAGGCTTCAATATGTGGATTATTGTAGGAGATAGTACCTTCGGGTAGTGTGTTAGTTGTATCACTACCCGTTGGTTAGTAGTTACACCCGGTGTTACCGGTAGAGGACACATTTTGGCTTAGTGCCTTACATGAGTTTCAGCATCAGATACCCTTCAGGTTCTGGGGTGAGCACAAATCACAGGCGGTTGAAAACTGTCTTGAGGAGGTGGATTAATGTTTTCTAGAGCTTATAATGCCTCGGTAAGATGATATGTCGGTAGCTCAGAATTCTTTGAGGCATACCAACCATTCCTGGTTCCTGATGAATATGAAATGATCAGTGCTACAAGGATCAGACATCCGAGTGAGGGTGTTTTAGGACATTCAAGAAATCACTATTCATAAATGAATTTCTACTTATGTTAGGGTGATAGAGATAACCTTTGTGGTTGAATTTTCTTTCGATGAGAGGATACAACTAGTGAATGATAGTAGTGGGAGGGCATGAAACAAGATCCAGCCTCCGTGACTTGGGCATGTAAAATTATTCAGGAAGAATAAGTTCTTAGGACAAGATGAATCTACATGGTAGCCAAAGTGGAAGTAGAGCTGGGAGAGTAGCATGACGTGGTGTCCATTTCGACATGTTACAACGACCGGTTTTTTGTGGACCCCACCAGGATTAGGTATTTTGAAGACATGGGAATAGAGTAGATTCATGCGGTCAAGTAGTGTGACCCAAGGGCTCTAGGAATTATTCGAGGTATAGTCTATGTATTCTACTAGCTATTGTATTAATATACATAAAATACAATCATTCCTTCCTTCCAATAATCTTTTCCAAGGCCAAGAGTTTCAGGTTAAACTATTTACATGACCCTCACGTCTGGATATACCTTTAAGAGGAGACTAAATAATCAAACATACATTGATGGTGTGATCTGACCATTGAGGTGATAGTTTCCGTTGGTATCTCTTGGTGGCAGCATCGAGGTCTAACAATGTTAGTTTGGGTATGAACTAGACATCTATTGTTAATTCTCAGGTTGATAAACTCTTTCATATGAGGGTTCGGATGATCACTTGTGAGTCGGCCAACCTCACCCTCACGGCAACACAAGTATTGAGTTTTCTATTCCCAACAGGAGTGGAAAGAGTTCCTCCAGTACTATGACTTTGAGATATTCTATACTCCTGGTAAGGGAAACATGGTAGCAGACGCACTCAGTAGGAGGTCTGGCCTACAGCAGCTGCATGAAGCAAAAGAGAATATAGCTGCTTTGCAGATATCCTTTTTGGATCATGATGAAGCATTTTTTTCAGTCTCTTACAGTCACCCCCCAACTTTATCATTGAGTCAGGGAAGCATAGCGTGGGGACACTGAATGCGAGGCTAGACGTGCTCAGATATCCATAGGGTAGGTACCTGATGGATTTCTTGAATGTGATGAGCACATCATTTTATATAGAGGATATACCATGGTACTAGTGGCGCTTTGTAAGGAGGTGTTGAGAGAGTTCTATACGTCCCCTTTGGAAGTACATCCCGGTGTGGTGAAGATGTCCCAAGACCATCAGTGTTAGTACAGGTGGCCGGAGATAAAGAAAACAATGGATGATTTTGTATCACGATGCTTCACTTGTTAGCAAGTGAAGACAACATAGAGTTCGCAAAAGTATTATGCCGACAAGATATAGAGACCCATATATTTATAGGAGGGGAACCACATATTCTTGCGAGTATCTCATTGACAGGTACTACATATATTTGGCCGAGGCGGCAAGTTATCATTGAGGTTTATCGATCCTTTTCTAATTATTCGGAGGATAGATGAGGTAGCATACCACTTGGCTCTTCCACTGAAGTGTGAGAGGTTGCATGACGTCTTCCACATATCCCTACTGAGGAGATAAGTGCATGACCCATCACCCATCACCAACATCGTCGAGCTAGACTTCAATGATGGGGCGACTTTTACAAATGTTCCAGTGGAGATTGTGGATCGATAGTAGTAGGTCCTTTGTGGGCAGTCGATACCTCTGGTGCACGTATGTTGGTAGCACCGAAACCTCCAGCAGAGCACATGGGAGCTGGAGGCTTATATTCTTGCTCAGTATCCTCTTTTAGGTGGTTTTCGTTAGTTTTGGATTTTTTGGATGTAAATCCCTATATTGAGGAGAATGTAATGTACCAAGAATCCCGTATATTTTTTCTAAATTATATGGAATTATTTTGAGACCATGAAATCTGACGGCACGTGATTCCAAGTCCCGGAGATCCCGGAATTATCGTTAGTAGTTTGGCTATGTTTTAATTATCGCGCATAAGAAGTTTACCAGAAAAAGTATAATAACTCTTAAGCGGTAACTCAGAGGGCACCATTTCTTTTTGGATGATGGGTTTACCCTAGGCGCGACCAAAGTTTTTTCAGCACGGACCTCGTGGGAGAAAACAAAAAAATTGCATAACCGTAAATAAAATAATTAAATAAATTGTTTTATTTTTCAAATTCTTATAACTCACAAACAGTAGCTCATATTGAAAATATGAGACCACCGATATACTCGTGAGGCTATTCTCTATTTATGAAGATACTAACATTGGCCGGAATGTGCCACCAATGAAAGTTAGTTTCTGGCCGTAAATAAAATAATGAAGTGAAAATTCTTTTATTTTAAAACCCATAACATTTTAACTGTAATTCAGATATGAAATCGGAGAGTACTATTGGGTTTTTTGGGGCATATTTCACTTTGGTAGAGACTAACCTCGACTGGTGCAGGTCAAGGGTGACTGTTATAATTTTTCCAAACTTTTTTTCAGGTATGTTCCGTAAACGCATGAGCGGCGTTATATAACATTTGAACCAATCCTCGGAATTTAAATTCAAGGGCACTTTTGAACTTTCAGTGCTGATATTCACTTATGGAGACCTTCAACTTGACTACAGTAGGTTGAGGGTGAATGTTGGCTTTCATTATTTTCATGGGAGAGTTAAAAGAATAAAAATAAAATAATGATCAACTTTTATTTTATTTTTAAAACCACCCATTTGATGTTTAGTGGTGGGGACCACCCGAACTAAAAAAAACCAATTTAAATTCAAATGTGGGGATCACCTAACCCTTGAACTCCCCCTTTAACGGGAGATAACTCTGGGTTTTCCTCCCATTGACGTGCCATCTAAATTAGTTTATTTAATAAAATTATTTGGCTCTTTACCATTTTGGGGGAGGATTTTTGGGAAAAGGGAGAGCTCTGGAGAACATGGAAGGATATTCTTCAACGAATAAAATCAACTACAATGAAGAGAATCCGCCATAATCGGATAATGAGGACGACTCTTGAGCCAGAATCAGAAACATCTTGTGGGAGCAATAAACGCTGACGTCACCATCTCATCGACTTCATCTTCTTTCTTATGCCACCTCCAATGGAAAATTCAGGTAGGTGTTTTTATATATGTGTGAATTTGATTTACTAATTCTTCATTTCCTAAATTTACGATGAATATGGTCAAACGATCATGGACATCGTCCCACACATAATCCATGATCTTTTTTTTATTCTTCGCATGTTCTTAGTGAGTTCATCAATACCTAATATTTATTGGCACAAGAAACATAAAGTTTTTCTGAGCACAATATATGGATGCGAAGCCCTCGACGTAAGGATAAAAAATATATGATCATTTTATTTATGTTCTTAGTACGATGCCGCAATGGCTCATGGAAGGAGGCAGACAAATATTTATTGGCGCTGGAAATACGGATTTTTGCAGAGCGTGATATATGGATGCAAATACCTCGATTCAAGGATATCAAATATGCGATTGTTTAGTTTTTCGTGCTTGGAATGAAGCCATAATGGCTCCCAAAAGGAGGCAGCAAAATATTAATTGGTACTAGATACGCAATATTCTATTTAGCTTAACATATGGACCTCGAGCCCTCGACCAGAGGATCGCAAATATGTGATCATTATATTTTTCATGATTAGAACGAAGATGTGGTGGCCCATGGAAGGTGTGACATGGTGGTGTGATTTCTAGAGTGTGTTTAGGGTGCAGCTCCGGGCGAGGTAGACAGTGAAATGTGTGGCCGTGGAGGACAACTAGGAGGCAGTGTCCCAGTCGTGCGGCAGTCTGGATGCGTCATGGATCGGGTAGCTGGAGGGGGTGGCGGCGGTCTGTCTGTGCGGAAGAAGGAAAAATTGTGAATGATGATGGAATTAGATTTGAAGGAGAAATTTAAATACTTTGATATATATATTAAAAATGAATATATGGTGCGTATTAAGAGGGATGCATGCTTGTCACGACCCACTCCCCCTAAAGTGTACCCATCCTAGGATGGCAATGTGAGAAGGGAGATAATGACCCCTGAGTCCCGCCTCCAGTAGTCCTCGGGATGTCGATTAGCACAGAGGGTATAGTAATAACACAAATGGGAGGCATTACCCTCTAAGAGAAAACATGTGGAAGAGAGATATAAGAATGAAACCAACCAACTCCAACTCAGAACTGGAATATAAAAGAATACCCAAGTGCACATATGAAATGTCATGCAAAAGTACTACAACTAGAAGGTAAAAACAGCAAGTACCAAAAAGAAAATAAAATAGATGCAACCACAAGCCTGAACAGCTCCTGAAACCCCAAGCTAGTAGAAACCAGCTTGATCTTCAACCTGCTACAGGTGACCTGAAAAGCAGTTTATATATACCTTGGGTGAGTATAATAGTATACATTGTAGGATCTTCCCCAAAGCCTCTCGTGCCAATGTAATGAGATCATGCTAAAGAACAGTGTGCAAAAAGTAAACTAACTCGTTATCTATGAAGGTATACTATGTTTCATACCTCACCATGGATACTCTCACCAATTAATATTTACATGAATATAGAATATAGTAAAGAATATCAAGGGTACCCCACTACTACTTCCAAAATGATTTACCACTTTTCCCCTACGTCGCATGTCCTGAGAATCTCTCTCAAAAAAGGCTTTCCCACAGAAACCTGGGTGAATCACGACAATGTGCACTAAATGCGACACAAAGTCTTGCTCGCATTCACCTGGACAAAGAACTACACCATCCTTACAACCAAAAGTAACTAGGTAGTTTATGGGTGCCACCACAACCCGCATAACATGTAGCACTGTCAGGTGTTATTCTTCAAGCCATTACATCCCATACACCGAGTAAGGATCCTTAAGACATCACAACCTGTACATGTTACACCTATAATAGTCCTTAGGATACTATATCCTGAATATATATATGTGATTAAACACAGGCCATTAAAGCCCTCTACACACATATATGGGAAAAACTAATCGATGTGCCTACCAGCACAAGTATCTACCAAGAGAAGAGAGCAGGGCCAATGGCCGTAGTCAGCCATTCACCCTCTCATCAGAATGTTGGGGAAAACAACCCCCAAGGCTCATAATCCTCGGGGTGTCATTTACCCATACTGACATAGTGGAGTATTGTATAGAAACATAAAAAGTACATAATATACACTATCTCACAACCACACAATGGGCATAACCTAGTCTTAGACACAACTGTAGCCAACGTATCTCAGACTCTGGGATGCTACTTCTAATGATAGGTATCCTATAAGAACATAATAATTTAATAATAATTATTGGATTACTCTATTCCCTTTTTATTAATTCCACTTTACGTTAATTAATTCTTTAAAAATTTACTAACCATGATCAATCCATCATCAAATTTCATTTTCATCACACCCAAAGTCTACTATTCGTTTAAAAAAATTACAACCACATTATTATGTTCCACCAACTCTAACCCCATGAGTTGACACCATTTATTAAATTATTCATTACATAATTAGTTTCCCATATTCCCAGGCATTCTAGAAAAGCATTCTATGACAATAAACACAAGGGGGGTCAACACGATGAGTAGATGTACTACCCGTCATGTCTTTGCCACATATTGAAAGAGTGTAGACCCATCCTCCCTTGAGAAGCAAAACACCGAAAGCACGTGGCATACCCCATGCGTCTTCGCCTATTTTGGAAGATGGTTAAGAAAGACTAGCTGCCTTGAGCAGTGAAGAAATGTAAGGAATACAATCAACCATTAATAATCATCAAACATCCAACAATCACATCCATCCCATTCAATCATCCCAGGTGTCCTCCCTAACACCCACATGCATAAACAGATGCATCTCGCCACACTATGTGTCATCTGTTTCCACAACCAAAAGGCCTCCATGACCCCACATGTCACAACACCCATCTAAGATCATGTCACAACACAAGCATCCATAAAAAAAATATCACATCAATTGGTCTATTAGCCCTTTATCAATCAAGAGGGTAACTTAGAACCCTTCGAGCAATTATCAAACAATCAATTCTTTAATCCATCTTGAATTAACAGATTTATAATTTGTTGGATCCAAAATCGGGAAACATAACGAGTATACGATAACAAATGAATAAACATGATTACAATGCCAATTTTAATAACATAAAATTTAAAAAAGAACTAGATTCATTCACCTGACTCTTTATATTTATCCAATCAAATATCAATTAATCTTCATTTACGTTCTTTACTGATTTTCATCAGGAACAAGCATATATATCACCCTATCAATCAAAACAAGAGGAAAAAACATAGGATCAATATCAATTTACTTATCTAGTTAAAATATTTATTATGTCAATTACATTGTCATCCAGTGGGATAAAACATGCTAACATTACATTTTGATGTACAATAAATAGAAGCAATGAATCCCCTACCTCAAAGGTTTTTTACGAAAACTATAACGGTCAAAGAACACTCAATAAATGCGGGTTGATTCTCCAAAAACCAACCTTATATCTCTTCTCCTAGAAAGATCAAGACCAAAAATCAACATTTTTGGCACGACACACTTAGATCTAACCATTATGGATGTACTTTTAAGAAACCAAGAGATGAGGAGAAGTAGATCTAAGTGGATCTAAGAAACCAATAAAGAACGAAGAAGAATGATCACATACCTCGATAATGTGGTATTGATTTGCCAATATAAGCCTTCAGATCTCCTCTGTAACAAAGGGATAACCCTCATTTTCATTAGGAGATGAAAAAACCCGAGTTAGGGTCGCTTAGGAAGAAAAAGGGTCCACTTAGATGAAAAAACGTGTGACATACACCTTTATAGGATCTCGTTAAAGTGGTCGCACGGTTAGTTCATACAGTTTAACAAACCAAGCCCTAACAGTGCGTCAGCTACTGCCTTGACCACCCATCTTGTATGGTTTAGCCGTATGGTTAGTCATACCGTGTGCCTCCCGTGAGGAATCTATTTCCTCTAAGACCATCTATGCACGGGTTTGCCACACAGTTTTGACAAACTGTGCGCCGCCCATGCAAAATCTATTTCCCTTTAGTTTTTTGTAAAATTCCACCCAAACGCACCACCATGTCACGACTCGAAACCAAAGGTAGTTAGAAACATTAAATATACCAGAAAACATATCCGGACATTACAGTTCACAATTCCCTACTGTTGGAACTATTAACCGGAATGGAAAATTTGGAAATGTGTTTGGGGTAGGTCACCTTGACATCCCGAAAACCTCTAATACCACATTTTCACAAAGTAATGTACTGGAGAGGTCCGGCCCATTACATCAGATACCTATCAAAACATTCTCATCCTCGAGAATCAAAAATCAACATAAAGTGAAAACGAAATAGGGCCTGAACAACCACCCATCAAGATACCTTTCAAAAGATAGCAAGCCACAAAAGAAACAAACGAAAATTCATAAATAAAACAGGAAAGGTATAACCACAAATGGAACAAAGTTACATGAAAAAGAGTTAAACATTAAACAACTCTAGGTACTGAGCACGTATCTGTGACTCAAGTTCCCAGGTACTCTCCTCTATGCCACCGTGTCACCAAATGACATGAACTAAGGGGATAGAAGGCCAGAACAACACCTTATCCTTGTGGTCATGGATCTCCAAAGGTCACTCCTCGAAGGTTGCATCATCATCAACATCGATCTCCCCCATATCGATGATGTGAGAGTCATCATGAAGATAACAATGGAGCTGTGATACATGGAAAACATCATGTATCCGACTCATCTATGGGGTAAGTGCTACTCGATATGCCACATCTCCAACACAAGCTAATACATCGAAAGGCCCATCAAACCGGGGATAAAGATTACATCCACAACCAAACATTCACTTTTCATGATGGAGAGTCACCATTAGAAAGACATGATCCCCAACATTAAACTCCATGGGTCTCATTATTTGATCGGCCTATGATTTCTGATGATCTTGTGCTGTCTTCATCCTCTCATGAATCACCTGAACCATCTTTGTTGTATTTTTCACTAGTTTTGGTTCAAGAATTGCTGACTCTATGACCCAGTCCAGCACAATGGAGAACGGCAAGGCCGTCCATACAAGGCTTAAAATGGCTCCATAACGATGGTGGAGTGGAAAATATTATTGTACGTGAACTCCACCAAGGGTAAGTGCCTCATCCATGAACCTCTAAAATCAAGAACAAAATAGTTTAACATGTCTTCAAGAGTCTGGATTGCTCACTCTATCTAACCATTAGTTTGAGGATGAAAATCGGTGCTAAGGAATAGTTGATAACCAAATTCATGTTGGAGACCTCTCCACACTCTGGGGGAAAAAAATGATCTCGATCAAAAATGATCATCCTAGGGCCTCCATGAAGTCTCACCACCTCCTGTAGATACTTCCTCGATAAAACTTCCACTGATGATGACTACATTTTTTCTATATAGTAGGCTGATTTCGTTAAATGATCCACTACCACCCAAATAGCATCATGTACTCCCAGAGCTCGAGGTTGACCAGTAACAAAGTCCATTGAGATGTCCTCCCACTTCCACTGAGAAATATCTATTCGCTGGAAAATACAACTAGGACCACGATGTCTGACCATCACCTTCTGGAAGACTAAAAATCGAGACACAAACTCTGTAACTGCATGCTTCCTCCGAAGCCACCAAAACTGACTCCTCAAGGCTCGGTTCATCTTTTTTCCTTCCAGGATGTACTGCTAAATATGAACTGTAGAACGCTCTGAGGACCTTATCATGCATCATAAAAGGAATAAAAATCCTTCTGTAACACAACACTATGTATTGTTCATCCTTAGAACAACCATCAAGGGAATCACCACAAAGAACTCAATCTCTCCAGATCTCCACCTCTAGAAATCCCAATTGGGACTCTTCCACCTTTTGCTTCAGGGATGACTGTACCGTTATCTAAAAAATACATCCTCTACCCAAAACTTCTCCCATATCAAGATGTAAAGCTGACCGATCTACCATTATTCTCCAGGAATCACCAGATTCACGCACAACATCACTACGTGACATTCGTCTTAGTGCATCACCTACAACATTCCCTTTTCTAGGTGTATAAAATATTTCAAAGTCGTATTCCTGTATGAAATCCTTCCACTGATGATGTCTTAAGATCAAGTCTCACTAGGAGAAAACATAACTCAAACTCTTATGATCGATGAAAAACAAAAAGCGCTCTCCAATGAGGTAATGTCTCCACAACTTCAGAGAAAACACCATGGATGCTAACTCCAAATCATTGGTGGCATAGTTTCATTCATCAGGACATAACTACTGCGACCCATAAGAAAAAACTATCCTCTACTGAATGAGAAAACATCCTAACCCCAGATGTGAAGCATCATCAAAAACATCAAACTAAACTCCTTTAGTTGGAAGGAAAAGCACTAGAGCACTTACTAACTTCTCCTTTAGATACTCGAAAGCTGCCTCGCACTGATCAGTCCATATGAATGCTTGATCCCTTCTTATCAAGGCTATTAGAGGAGTTTCAACTCATGAGAAATTGGATATGAACCTCTTGTATTAGCCTGCAAGCCTATGGAAACTTCTCTCCTCTACCACTATCTTGGGGGCTTCCCAAGATACAACTATTTCTATCTTTTATGGATCCACAAAAAATCTCTATTGGGACACAACATGCCCCAAGAAACGGACTTCTCGAGCCTAAAACTCACACATAGCAAACTTCCCAAATAGGTGATGTTGACGAAGGACTCCCAATACATCATGTAGATATGCTCTGGATGCTCTTCCTCAGACGTGGAGTACACAAGGATGTTGTTGATGAAAACTAACAAAAACTTTTCTAGGAATGCACCGAACATAGTGTTCATCAGTCCCATAAATATAGTTGGAGCATTTGTTATGCCAAATAGCATTACCAGAAAATGATAATGCCCATGAAGACAACGTAAATCAGTCTTCGGGACATCATCATCCTTCACACACACCTAATGATATCCTTACCGCAAGTCAATATTTTAAAACTAGCATGCACCCTTTAGTTGATTGAATAAATAATCAATATGCAGAAGAGGATAGGGATTCTTTATTGTCACTTTGTTTAAGAGATTATAATAGAAACACAACCCCAAACTGCCTTTGGCCTTCTTCTTGAACAAAATAGGTGCACCCCATGGTGACACACTTGACTGAACAGAACCGTACATTAACAGACCATCCAGCTATATACGTATCTCTCATAACGGAGAAGGGGTCATCCTATATGGAGACATAGATATAGGAGATGCTCATGGCTGTAGCTCAATCCAAAACTCGACCTCTTGTCGAGGGTGTAATGCTAAAACCTCTTCTGGAAAGACATCAGGGTACTCCTCTATGACCATAGGAAACTCCAACTATTAATCCCTTGAAGAACTCAACATCATCTCATTCACCATGGACGATAAGGATGGAATGCACCTAAGACCCATCTGAGGATCTCTCTCACCAAAAAACACCACTGGCTCTCCATCTACACCAATGAAACTGACCTTCGTCCTAAAGCAATCCATGATAGCATGCTCCGAATAAAACCAATCCATGTAGAGGATGACATCATATGGTTGTATTCGTAAACATAGTAAATCTCCCCAAGAGCGGTGTTTCTCCAACACTAGCTCATTGTCTCTAAATACTTCAAACATGTCAGCTCGACCTCCAACTGGCATAGTCAATGCCAAGGGAACTGAAATCCTCTCTACATCATGTCCCAAATAATGGATAAGGGTAGTTGATATAAATGAGTGTGTTTCTCCGGAATCAAACAAGCAATTATCCAAGGTAGAAAACAAGAAAAGGGGATCTCGAACAACATCTGGATCGCCTGGAGCTGGAAGTGCTAGAGCATGAAGCCGACCACAACATCCTCCATGGCCTCTCTGACCCTGATGATGGCCAACTCCATGGCCATTCTCTACGCTCTGAGGATGGGGAGCATCATGGAGATGTCCTCTTCATGCCCCATCTACACTCTGGTGATCTAATGCTGGTGCAACCTGCTACTGCTGCTGCCTCAGCTGGAACTGCCTCAAAGGAGGAACCTAGAGTGTAGCACATGGTGCACGATGAATGCTCTAAGAGGTCGGGAACTCCCCCTATTGATGTCCACAACACCACAATAAAAACAAGTGCATTATCCCTTCCCTTAAGACTGATAGTTTCAGCTTCTAGAGAAATGATATGTGAATGGCTGGGGCCTACACCTAGATGAACGGAAACTCTTCTGCCCTGAAAACCGAGAACCCTAGACCACAGATCTGCTTCATGAGGAATCATGGTGATTCACCTCTCGTGACGATCCTATCCTATAAAAATTCATATCAAAAACCTCTTCCCTTGCCAGCACCTCTATATATGTCTTCAGCATAAATGGGGTGACCTGGCGCTGGATCATTGGACGCAAAGCCTCCTCAAAATGCCTCACCCTAGCCTCCTCATCTTGTAATAGGTCTGAATCACGTTGTAAAAGGTTCCTGAAACAGATTACAAACTCTCGAAAAATAGAGCTCCCCTATCAAAGGGTAAGATGCTCTTGGAGACTGGATGCCTTCGCAGTCGAAGAAAGTAACTTGACTCTAAAATTTTCTTGGAACACCTCCCATGAGATCGCCGACTCCTCATTGTCCTTGAGGAACAAGATCCACCATTTCCTTACTGCTCCACGTAGCATCATCACAACTAGGGACACCCAGTGCTCTTTCTGAGCATGAATCAAACTGAAGCCTATCTTGATCCTCCTCTAACCAATCATATGTGAATGCAACTGAAAAATAGCCCTCGTACTTCTGCAGACTCTGGCACTGAAACTCACGAAGTGGCTTCTTCCAATTGTTGTCGTCGTCAACCAGTACCCCGATGAGACCTTCTGGACCAACCTTCTGGACATTTTCTGCGTAATCATAAAGAAGAAGTTGACCAGGAGCCATACCTGTTAAATAAAAACGATTAGAGCTGCTAACACTAGAAAATGGAAGACTCAACATTAATTAATTAATTAATTTATTTTATTCATTTTAGGTTAACCTATCATAAGGTCTAGCCATTCAAACACAGGGAAAATTAAAAATGATGCATGATCCTTTCCTAGGTCTCTACCCTAAAAATAGTATCACCTTGTTTAGTAGTCATTCTAAACATAACGGTCCATGCATCAGATCATAGGGGGGCCGAAACGCAAATGTATCAGCCGGTCTCCAGTGTTTTCCTCACTTGATAAACATGAATGACACAGTTTCCCTACCAACCCATGCAACCCCACATGTTCCTAACTCCAAACTCTATCATATCCCTCAACCTGACCTCTGATACCACTCTGTCATGACCCCCTCCCCAAAAAGTTTACCCCTCCTAGGATGGAAGTGTGAGAAGGGAGATAATGACCCCCTGAGTCCCGCCTCTAGTTGGACCTAGGATGGCGACTTGCACCGAGGTTATAGAAAACACACAAATGCGAGTCATTTTCTTCTAAGAGAACACATGCAGAAGAGAGAGAAAAGATAGACACCAACCAACTCCAACCCAGAACTAGAATATAAAAGAAAAACCAAGTGCACATATGAAATGTCTTGTAAAAGTACTACAACTAGAAGGTAAAAATAGCATGTATCGAAAATAAAATAAAACATCAGCAACCACAAGCCCGAACAGCTCCTGCAACCCCAAGCTAGTAGAAACCATCTTGATCTCCAACCTACTTCATGTGACCTGAAAATCAGTTTATATATACATAGGGTGAGTATAACAATATACTCAGTAGGATCCTCCAAAAATCCTCTCATGCAAAAGTAAATAGAGCATGATAAAGCATAGTGAGCAAAAAGTGAAACTAACTCATTACCTAAGTAGGTATACTAATTTCCCAACTGCACCATGACTACTCTCACTAAGTAAAACATAAAAGAATACATCATATTGTAAAGAATATATTGGGTACCCCGCTACTAATTCCCCATTGGTTTTATTCTTTTCCCCAATGTCCCATGTCATGATAATCTCTCTCCAAAAAGGCTTTCCCACAGACACTTGGGTGAAGCACCCCAATGTGCACCTCGTGCAACAGAAATTCTTTACTATAGACACTTGGAAATAGCACTACCCAATCCTCACAAAACAAAAGCAACCATGTAGTTTTCTAGAGCCACCAAATATCGCATAACATGTATCATACGTCGGGTGTTATACCTCAAGCTATTACAACCCATACACCGAGTAAGGATCCTCAAGCCATCACAACCTGTACATCTTGCACATATATTAGTACATAAGATACTATATCCAGAATATATGTGTGTGAATAACCACAATCCATTACAGCCCTCTACACACATATATGAGAAAAACTCACCAATTTTCCTACCAGCACAAGTATCTACCAATAGAAGAGTGCAGGGCCAATGTGGGTAGTCATCCATTCACCCTCCCAACGAAATTTTGGGGAAAACACCCCCACAAGGCTCAGTATCCCCGAGGTGTATGTTTCCCTTACTGACAGGGTGGTGTAGAGTATAGAAACACAAAAAGTACTAAATATACTATATCTCACAACCACATAATGGGCATAACCTAGTCTTAGACACCACTGTAGAAAACGTCTCTCAGACTCCAGGATGCTACTTCTAAGAATAAGTATCTTATAAACACAAAACCATTTAAAGTACTTTATTGGATTACTCCATTACCTTTTTATCACTTCCAATTTACGTTAATTATGTCTTTAAAAATTAATTAACCACAAACAATCCCACATTAAATTTCATTAGCTTCACACCCAAAGTCCACTATCCCTTTAAAAAAATTACGACCTCGTCAATAGGTTCCATAAACTCCAACCCCATGAGTTGACACCATTTATTAAATTATTAATTATAGAATTACTTTCCCATATTCCCAATCATTCTTGAAAATCATTCTATGATATTAAACAAAAGGGGGATCAACACGGTGAGTAGATGTACTACCCATCAATTATTTTCCACCTAAAGCAAGAGTGTAGACACATACTCCCTTTAGAATCTAAACACAGAAATCATGTGGCATACCCCACACATCTTCACCTCTTTTGGAATAAGGGTAATCAAGAGAAGCTATCTTGAGCAGGGGGAAAATTGAAGAATACAATCAACCATTAAGAATCATAAAGCATCCAACAATCAAATATATCCCATTCTATCATCCCTATTGTCCTCCCTAACACCCACACGCATAAATCGATGCTTCTCACCACTCTAGGCGTCATCTACTTCCACAACCAAAAGGCCTCCATGCCACCACATATCACCACACCCATCCAGGATCACGTCACAACACAAGCAGCATGGAAAAAACATCACATCAATTAGGATATTAGACCTTTAACAATAAAGAGGTTAACTAAGAAACCTTCTTGAAATTATCAAACAATCAATTCTTTAATCCATCTTGAATTAACATATTTATAATTCGTTGGTTCCAAAATCGGGAAACCTAACCAGTAAGTTATCACAAATGATTAATCGTGGTTACTATACCAATTTTATTAACATCAAATTACAACAAGAAACATATTCCTTCACATGACTCTTTATATTTAGACAAAAAAATATCAATTAATATCGTTTTACATTCTTTACCGATTTTCATTAGAAAAAAGCATAAATATCACACTATCTCTCAAAACAATAGGAAACAACATATGATTAATATCAATTTATTTATCTGGTTCTAATATTTATTATTTAAATTCAATTTTCATACAGTGGGATAAAATATGCTAACATTTCATTTTCATGTAACATAAATAGAAGAAATGAATCCCCTACCTCAAAGGTTTTTGACGAAAACCACAACGGTCGAAGAACACTAAAAAAACCCAGGACAATTCATTAAAAACCCACCATAGATATCTTATCCTAACAAGATCAATACAAAAAAAGCATCATATTTGGAATTGAAACACTTACATCTACCCATAACCGATGTAGGTCTATGAAACCGAGATAGGATTATAAGTAGATCTATGTGGATCTATGAAACCGGTCAAGAATGAAAAAGAATGATAATAAACCTTGATAATATGGCATTGATTTTCCAAGAGAAGACTTTAGATCACCTCCGAAATGAAGGGAGAACCCCCATTGACCTTAGGAGAAGAAAAATCTTGAGTAAGGGTCACCTAGGAGGAAAAAGGAGCCACATAGAGGCAATAAATCGTGAGATCCACCTTGATAGGATCTCATTTATGTGGCCGCACATTTAGTTCGCACGATTTAACAAACCATACGCTATCCATGCATATGCTACTGCCTTGTCCAACTCTCTCACATGGTTTGGCCACCCAATTACAAAAACTATGCACCTCCAGTGTAGAAGCCACTCCCTTCATGACCAACTATTCACGGTTTGGCCGCATGGTTTAGACAAACTGTGCGCCACCCGTGCGGAAGCTATTTCCCTTTAGTTTTCCTTAAAAGTAAAACTAAACACACCCCAAGTCACTAATCCAAACCAAATGTAGTTCTAAATGTCAAAATTACTTGAAAACGTAATGTGACATTACATTTCACAATTATCTACCATTAGAACTCTTCATCGTAATAGAAATATTGGCAAAGAGTTAGAGATATGTCACCTTTACCTCCCAAAACACCTCTAACCCCACATTTTCAGAATTTAATGTACTATAGAGGTCTGATCCATTACAACACTCAACATGAACAAAGGAATATGCAACATAATACATATAAGGTCTAAAATATAATATTAATAAAAATATTAAAATATTATTACATTAATTTTTGTTAGGAAAACTATGATTTGACAGTATCTTCTTCGTGCGACCTCAGTTTGACAAGCCATCAGCGGTAGTGTGAACATGACATCGAGACATAAACTATAACTCCAATATTGGATTTCTTTTTCATGTTTTTTGATCGGTTACTCAAAACACTCAAATAATAATAATAATAATATATTATTATTATTATTAAATCATCGACCATCCATAACTCCTGCGTGCGACGTCCGAATGACTTACCATAAGTGGAAGTGTGATCCAGACCTTAAGACGGTCAATTTAATACTAATGATTAAAATTAAATTTTGGTTCGTTTCTTGGGTCCATGAAACACCCAATATTATTATTATTATTATTATTGAGAGATCGCGAATTCGACATATCTCCCTCATACAGTGTCAAAATGTCGAGACGTATGTGGCACCGGAAACCATGGATCAAGACAGTCCGTTTGGTATAACCCATTGGAGATTTGAATAAGCATGGGGTATGGATGGGATGGATTGATAAAAAATCCAACTAGGCCCTCGGGTCTAAAAGGAATATAACTCACAGGCCAGACATCTGGTTGACGCACCGTCTATTGCGTTGAGACCCCTATTATGCGCTGGTCCATTGAGATACATCTTCAAAGGAATTCATGGCAGTTGGAGTATCGACCCGTGGCTTGGGGATCAGACTCTCCCAGATATGGGAATGCCTAGTGAGAAAACCAAGTAGTTGGATATGACGATAAGATTGACTAGAAATCCTGTGTGGGTCAGATCCTAGCGATCATGTGTTAGTCAGCTCCTAGAGATCCTATGTGTCTCATCTCTTAGTTATCATGTCTGGTTCAGCTTATAGAGATCATGTGTGGGTCTACATCTAGGGATCCTTTGTGAGTAATCTCCATGTGATCTTTTGTCATTCAGCTCTGAGCGATCCTGTGTGGGTGAGCTCCTAGCGATCCTGTGTGGGTCAGCTCTTAGCAATCTGGTGTGGGTCAACTCCTAGCGATCCCCTATGGGTCAGCTCCTAACTATCATGTGTGGGTCAGATCCAAGCAATCCTTTGTGGGTTATCTCCTAGCGATCATGTGGGGGTCATCTCCTAGTGATCCTGTGTTGGCCACCTCCTAGATATCTTGTGTGGGTCATCTCTTAGTGATCTTGTGTGCATCATCTCCTAGTGATCATTTGTGGGTAAACTACTAGAGACTTTTTGTAGGTTAGCAACTTATCCTCTTAACATAGTATGATGATTTAGTAGCAATAAATAATAATCTCTACAATCGTACCTAATTTATACATGGTTTTATCTGATTTCATATCTATGTGGTACATTCCTTTGTGGTAATACCTTGGTGGTATTCTTCCCTATGGTGTACCTTTGTGGTAATTTCCTTTCTAGTTTTTCTTTCATTGTGGAATAGTTGAGCTTTGGAATTTTGGGTTGGACTCTGTGTTCCCTCATGATTGAGATGGTAATACATGATAACTTATGTATGTATATGGGAATATTCCTAAGTAGGTTTTATAGTTGAATTCATGATTTGAGGTTTATCCTTTGTGGATTTTGTAAGACTTGAGGGGCTCAGGGTTCCTACTGAGTATCGATATACCCATACATGCTTGGTATATTCCCTCACCTTATTGTTTTTGGTGTAGACGACGAACATCGTTGATCGAGACTGAGTGTACCAGGACTGGACGGTCCCCAGAGGTGGACTATATGACGAGTCGGAACACAGAGGAGGCAGACGGACGTAGAGTGCTGAGGAGGCGACATATACCTTCACATTAGGTAGAAATCTCATAGGATGACCCAAATAATATCTTCCACTTTTCTCGAGTTTACTTATACATTATGTTTCTTATAATTTCCATTTGGGCTTTTATTCTGGCCCGTTTTTCTTACTGTACTCACACTATTTACTATAAGGTTTTATTGAGTTCATATCTTGATGTGTTTTGGTTGAAGGTGATTATAGGTTATAAATCCAATGTCTTCCCAGTTTTAGGGAATACGCCTTTTGTGGTAGTCGCTTACCCCTAGCCAATGGAATGTGGGATTGGGGTAGTCACGGAATGGGCCTCAGGGGATGGGTCATTAAAAAATGTTGAGAGAATGTTCTATGGACTTCAATGGAGTATGGGACCAACATCTTCCATTAGTTGAATTCTCGTAAAAAACATTTTACACTCAAGAATATAAATGGAACCATACAAAGACCTCTATGAAAAAATGTGCAGAACATTGGCTCGTTGGAATGATGTCGGTGAACATTAGCATCTAGGACATAAAATGGTCTAAGAAATGGGGTAGAATGTGAAATTTATTCACCATCACATCATGGTAGTCCAAATTTGACAAAATTGTTATGAAAAAAATCATTGATGAGACCATGAGTTCAATATTGGAGACATGGTATTTCTTTACATATCTCCATGGATGAAGGTCATGAGATTTGGGAATATAATAATGTTAAGTCATAGGTATATCGGCATCTTCTAGATTCTTAATTGTGTCGGGGTTGTGGCTTTTTGACTATCACTTCAACCTACCATGTCTAATGTTACACAATGTATTTCATGTATACCACTTAAGGAAGTACATATTAGACCCTTATCATATACTATCTCTAGTGGTGGTACAGTTGGAGAATGATCTTTCTCACGAGTAGCAGCTAGTGATGATCTTGGATTGTAGAGATAATGTTCTACAAAACAAGACTACCCACCTGGTCAAGGTACTTGAAGTGGAACCATAAGTATGAAGAGGAAACATGGAAACTAGAGGAGGAAATTAAGGAAAAGTAACCACACCTATTTTTTGATTATAATGTAAAATGAAATATTGAGGGTGGAGTTTTTTTATTAGGGAATAATGTGATGACCAAATGTTTTAACAATGGAAATTACATTCTTATAATTATTTCATATAATCAAATTAAATCACAACATAATAAACTTAAATATACTATGTGACCTTTAAAATTAATTTTCACACTTTTGGGTTTTGAATTTCGATGCTCTGACATACATGGTTTCAGACGACAAGATGTTTGGAGTCCAATAAGACAAAAATCATTTATGAATATTAACATAAAATTATGAGTCGTGGCCAACCCTTATGAATTGTAGTTTGACCCTTATGAATAGTGTATCATTCAAATGAAAGTAACCTCACTATTTATTGTATAAAATAAATTTAAAGCATCTTATAGGTGATTATATGACCATAGTAAAAGTATTGGCATCATACAACCCAAGCTTGACGTCAATGGAATTTGCATTACTTTTGGGGAATACATAATAAGTTACATAAATATATTTCCAAAGACATTATTAGTATAGTGTCTTTGGAATCATGAAACATAGTCTTCTATCATGGGGAGAGATTTTCAACATCTCCCATAAATATCTTCCCCTCCATATTTTTCTAGATAAAAACATTATTTATACCCTAGAGAAAATAACTATTTGAAAGGGTTGAGATAAAATGCTCAGTAAGGGTAAACATGGAGACATCTTTAAAAACATAATCATAAGAATGTTTAAACATGATCATAAATTTTGAATATCAACTTCGTGTACAATGAAATATATCTTGGAAGTGTGTATGGCATAGACCATGATGGAACAGTAACCATGATAAAAAGTAATGATATAAAACATGGGATTGTGGAGAATTAATAGGTACATAATATTATTTCCATATTAGCCAAGGAATATTTTCCAAGGCCATCATAATGGACAAAGTCCGTTACTGAACCAATTTTTTTGGCAATTCTAACCATGTATTCCTGAACAGGATTTACATGTTGTTCTAGTCATGCCTATCCCATGAGATATGAATCATTACTAAATGCATTGGAGGTTGATATATTTTCCACCCATCTCATAATGGAATGATTCTCACATATGCAACAAAAAAATAAACCATTCATCAAAGGCTAACAAATGAAATAAAATGGGTTCTTTAAAAATCATTCCATCAATCCCTATAAAATAAATGGATTTTATAAAAATAATTCCTTCATAAGAAAATTAAATTAAAATTAAAAATATAGATGGAAACATAACTATATGTCATCATAGATGGGTAATAATTTTGATAAAAGAATTGAACTTATTTCTTGAGGAAAATATCCATTGTTTTTCAAAAAAGTTTACATTTCTCAAAATTCTATGCTATAAAAAATAATAATTTAGCAGAAAATAATCATGAAATATTAGAGAGGGATATTTATGGAAATAAGGCATCATGAAACTGTAAAAATCCATTCAGGTCATATAAGTTAAAAATAATACCCTCGTACTTTTGCAGAAAAAATAAAAAAGAACCTCGAATGGAAAAATAATAAATTTTCCATTCATACCATGTAGTAAAAGTCAAAAGTTGGTAAAAATAAATTTAAACATAAAATGAATATTAGTAAACATTTTATGAAAATTTCTTATAAAACATAGACATGGAGATAAACATATCATCAGTAAATACTTACATATAAACAATCTCAGATAAAAATGTGATTTCAAAATTATCACTTACCATAGGTCCGATTTCATTCATATGTATCTGAAGCACACATATAGTGGGTTTATAAATATTATTAACTTGTAAAAGATCATAATAATATTTATTTTACCATACATGAATCACTTATGACTTTATATTACCTATTTATTTATCAAGTCCATGTTAAATAAACGTTTTGGGTAATAAATGTTTTATTTATCATACGTATTTTTACATGTCATTCGTGATGTTATTTTATAGATATTGATTTAATTACTTTTATATTGTAAAACATGATATATATATATATATATCATAAATAATCGATATATATATATAATGGATATATAAATAAAATGGAAATCATTATTCCTGGAGATGGTAGGTCGCCCGTACGTATGAAAGATGTTTCCCATTGAAAATTTAATTTAATGAAAGTAGATAAATATATTATTACTATTATGTCATATATTTTATTATTAATTATTATATATGCATTATAACAATTATTGAATGGTTGAAAAGGATAATTAATCCAATCGAATCATGGAGATAGTAAGTCGCACGTACGCACGAGTGACAATATCGTTCCCAAAATTATTGAATGGTATTGAAGAATAATATCTCATAATTAATAAAATTTTATAATAACTATATATAGTCATTATATTCAAAAATATATCCATCCAGGTATAGTGGTGGTGAAAAATATATTACACCACATTGTGGACACAATACGTCATACGTACACGCATACGATGATTTCATTTTTTGTAGGACAGATAGAAGGTGAAATAAGGTTGTTTCATATTTATAAAAACATATGATTATATTAGTGATAATTATGTTATTAATTTATAATGAAACTATTAATGAAGTGTGTGTATAAGAAGAATTATATTTTAATGAATCAGTAGAAGAGAATAATATTTCTTCGACATGCCTCTTTATATTTCCTTTTAGGCCACTAGAGTTTGTCTTTTGAGAAGTCCTGAACCTATATAATTTTACTAGGAATTTTTATAAGAGAAATAGGAAGAGCTTGACCAAGATTGAAGGAACAAAATGGAGTTAATAAAAGATGGAGGATATTCCCTATTACAATAGATGGGAGGGGCTCTTTTGGAAACTCCCAAAATAATAATTTATAATAAAATCAAAACCTACTCAAAACATCCAAAGTGTCCCAATTTAGAATATTAGATTTAATATGGTTGTCAAATAATAAACAAATAAATTTTTGAATTATTCATTGTAAATTCAAACAGTATATTTTTAATTGACACATAGTTATTAATTTAATAAAATTGTTGTTATAATATTATAAATGTTTAATAGATATAATTATTTAAATATATGGTTTTAATTGACTATAATTGAGTATTTTACTACATATTGGAACTTATAATTATAAATATAAAATAATTAAATATAATTTGTATTTTTAAATAATTTAATAAAATTTTATTTTTATAAAATATCAATAATGTCAATTTTGGCACTATTCATTTATTTGAATTTAAATAAAATCCTCCTGAAAGATAAATTCAAAAAATAATATGTAATACCCTAAGAAAAAATAATAGTAACCATTAAAATTCTTGTCTCTCATTAATTATTTCTTATGATATTTATTTTCATATTTATAAAACCATTTAATTGATATTTCTATTAATAAAATAATGTTTACATCACTATTATGTCATCATTAATTGTAATTAATGAATCACTAGAAATTCTAAATAAATATAAATAATTTAGATAATTTCATTATATTTCAAGATACTATTTTATTCAATGATTCATTTAGTTTATCACTATATTAAAATTATTATTCTTATATGATATAAGATAGTGACATGTTCTCACATTATTTTTTAAAAAATAATTACATAATTTTCATAGAAAAAAGTCCATGAAATGAATCAATTTTGACCCTTAGGTAATACGAGTCACGTTTTATTAATCCAAGATAATTTTTACATGTGTTAGGGTAATTTTATTATCTTCATTATATTATTAGTTACCCCAATTTACCCGATTTACCTATAACTATGGTAAATAAATATTACCATAGTTATTATTCATAATATCCTATTATAAAAGTAAACTATTAACATAATTTGGACCCACAGAATAAAAATATGTAATTCATTTCTAATAAATCATATCACATTATTTGAAAAATTAATTTAATATTAATTGCTTTTCTAAAAAAAGCGAGGTTTAAAGATGTAAAAACTTATCAAATTATTTTCATGTGTTAATGTCCAATTTAAATGTCAAATTACATCCAAAGACCCAAATTTGATTATATTATAAAAAACCATTTAAATTACACTTTAAAACAAATTAAAAAGGTAATCTTACTATATAAATAAATTAGATGAAAAGGAAGTTTTGAATTAAAATGCATTATATTTTTCAACATTCATCAAAATATGAATTTTATCAGAAAAATATCAAAAATTCAGAGAATGTAAAATTTAATTTCCCACATTCAATTAAGATGTTTATTTTCTAATATTAGACTTATAAATATTTCAAAAACCATATTTAAAAATGCTGCTCCACCAAATGGAGGCAAAACTGTATTTTTATAAAATTACATCTTTTATATGAAAAATTGAATTTTTTATTATATCATGTTCTAAAAAGTAACATAGATAAATCTTAAGGTTATATAAAATTTAAAATGTGCTTAATAATATTCATAACATCTAGTTTATATCCCATAATAATATTTTAAAAATATATTTTTGTGTCGTTAATCTCGGTATTGCGTACAAAACATGCTATGGAGGAAGGTATCTCTTTCTACTTACCCAATCCAAGTAATTTTTTCATAAAATACATTATTCCTATGATCTTTTGTATAAAATAAGGAAATGTTAGTTCATTTATAGAATGAACAAAATCTATACTATGCATTGCATGAAATAAATTTTATCAAAAGAACATGAGATTGTGTGCAACACAAGACAATAATAGTATTGCGTATACTACAAGATAATATTGTATTTCCTATATCGCAAGATAATATTTGTGTAGAATACAACATAAGACATAAAAAAAATAAATCTCATAAAATCTCAGGGTATTACATTCTACCACAGTTAAATTGAATTACTCCATTGAAATTCCTTGGGTTTATAAAAGGGTTACTAGTTGATAATTTCCTTAATTGAAACTCATCTTATAAAAAGGAATCCTAAAACATAATTTTTAAATGAAAGTTAGAAACATAACTGTTTCCCAAATTATCTTATCATTGGGTTTCCATATAGGAGAAATAGGCGAGAAGTGAAGCCATGGATACATAAGAGAAATCTAACCTTCATGTTCTGATGGATGGTGATAGATTACAAGGATTGGAAAAAGTGAACTACCAAAAAGCCATATATCCAATATGATTTAAGGGAACTATTGATTCATTGGATAAGAAGGTTCTAGGATAACATTTTTGGGTTTTAAGATCATTTTCCCAATTTTGATGATTTTTTCATAGGAATTAATACTTACTTGATTCTGGTAAAATCTCACCATTGGCCATTCCCTGAACAATTTCCACTTCATCTCATATTTAAATAAATGTATTTGAATTTCTCAATCATGAATTGTTAACAGATCAAGCAACATAATGATAGTTTATTCTATCAATCTCAACTACAAGGATAGAACAGGTTAACAAATATTCATATGTCCATATTCTATGAGATAATAAACTAATATAACAACATTCAAACAGAATTTATCTTATACTATCCTTAAATGGATAACATTATAATACTTAAAAATAAATATATAAAAAATTAGAAAGAGGTGAAATAAATATATATAAAATCGGTCTCTAATATCTCATATGGTAGTTCTTGGTTGTCACATTCCAAACATGTGACTACCATAATCATGTATTCTTTTAAAACATAAATTACCATCGAATCTTAGTGAAAACATGAATGATTTCAATAGTTAACTCATTTCTCATACCAAAAATCCCGAACATAATATACACTCAACCCATGATATCACTTTGTCCTTATATTAATTCTGTAAAACATATCATTATATCTTTTTCCCTTCATTATGCATGTATTATGTGCTTTTTAAAAATATCTGAATAACATTTCAATGATAATGGTACCATTCAACATATATATTTAAATACTTAAAGAAAAATAGTAGTGTAACCATCCTTAGATTTTTCTTTATTGAAAATAACCATTAAATTATTTATACAACATTATTCTTGATAAACATGAAATCATTCCACTACCTTCTTAAACCACTGACTGAGCATACCTATTTTATTCTTTAACAATTCTTTCATCTAACATATCATTTTTCGTCTCTTGAACATTAGAAACATAAATACTACACATATTAACATATTGATTCCCATTGTGATATTTTATTTTAGGGAATTTATTTTCACAATTCGCATAAATTTCACATTTAAAACATTTAGCTATCATTGATGTCTTAGAAATACCATCAGCACCATCCATTATGTTAACTGATCCTTTTCCTTTGAGATTACATGCTTTGTTCCTTGTTTTTCAAACACTAATCATCTCCTAATTCCTCTGAAACATGCACCTTGATGACTCCTCCCACATGATTTACATTTGTAAAATTAAACTTTCTTCAATTATCATCATGAAAATCCATATTTCTATTATTAGAAGGGTCAGGAAACATAACAATGCTGTGATAATTGATCATATAATAAGATTGGTGATTCGTCAAAATAACTATGTTTCACCGTCAAAATACAATTTCATTTGGTTTCTCACAAGGAATATCATTTCATTTCTCATCATATTCTTCATTAACATGAATCCTCTTATTTCCAACAATATTATAAAACCCAAAAAGATTAGTGTGATATGTAAAAATCATACATGGAAAACAACATAATCAAATGGAATTACATTCAATCACTAACATTATTGGATTATTCCAAGGTTATTCATGATTATTTCCATAATTCGAGGACTCTAGCCTCTTGTTATAATTAACCTTAGGGACATCCATAAAAAGACTATACCAATATCTCTAGGGATATCACCAAATTTTTTTCATCCATGTTTCAAAAGGTTAACTAAACCTCCACACTGATACCAAATATAAAAACCCAAGATTTATGTATATCTACATTACATTACATTTTTTGAATACTTAATACATTACAAAAATATATTCCCTATGAACATATTAGTTTAGTTTCATTGGAACCATGAAACATAATCTTCTGTCTTGGTGAGAGATCTCCAACATCTACTATAAATATGTTCCCCTTTTGATTTTCCTACCTAAAACCATTCATTATATAATGGGTAAAAGAAACATTTGAAATGGGTGATCTCAAATTCTCATTAACAGCAAACAAGAGAAACATCTAACAAAAAATATACATAATAATGTGAAAACAAGAATATAAATTTTGAATATCAAAATCATGAGTCATGAAATAAATATTGATAGTGCATAAGGAATGTACATTAAAATAACATTTTCCATGGTAAAATAAGATTGGAATATAATATGGGATTGAGGAAAATAAATAAGCACATAATATGATTTGCATATTACACAAGGCATTATTTCCAAGACCATTATAGCGTATGAGGTCTATTACTAAAGCAGGTTAAATGTCCTTCCATACATGTATTAATGAACCAAATTTACTTTCCATTCCAGTCATGTATATCTCATGATATATAAATCATTACCAAATTAATTGGAGGGTGATATTGGTCCCACAGATCTCATTATGAAATCACTCATACATGTGCCACCATAACATAAACCATTCATCAAATCATATCTCAATTAACAAAAATTGGGTTCATTAAACATTACTCTATCTATCTATATAAAATAAATTGATTTCATAAAATTAATTCCACCATAATAAAAATAAAAGATATTTAAAAATAGGGATATAAACATAACCATGTTTTATCTTAGATGGGAAATAATTTTTATAAAACACTTGATCTTAGTTCTTGAGGAAAACATTCTTTCTCTTTCAAAAATATTTTCTTTTCTCAAAATTCCATGCAATTAAAAATAATAATTTTTCTGAAAAAAAAATTAAATATTTTGTAAGAATAATTCTATAAATAAGGAATTATGAATGCATAAAAATTTATTCATACTGTATAATATAAAAAATCATTTTCCCCGTACTTTTTTCGGAAAAATAAAAAAGTACCTTGTTTGGAAAAAAAATAATGACTTCGTCCATAACATGCAGCAAAAGTCAAAAATGGGTTAAAATTTATTTAAACATACTTACAAGAATAATTAAAATTTTATAAAAACATTTTTTGAAAAAATTCACATGGAGTAAAAATGTTTTCACAATAAATACTTACATATAAACAACATCGGATAAAAATGAGATTACAAAATTATCCATTACCATAGGTCCAATTTATTTTGTATGAGTCCAAAACTCCAAAATATTTTGTTTAAACATATAATTAACTTTTAAAGGAAATATAATTTTTTTTGATATCATAAATTATTCACTTTTGACATTATATTACCTATCTTTTTATTAATACCATGTTAAAGAAACATTTTGGGTAATAATCATTTTATTTATCGTACGCGTTTTGACTTGTTATTCTATATCATATTTCCTAGATCCAAATTTAATTAAATCCAGAATGTAAAACAAGATTTATATATATCATAACTACTCATTATAGAAATATATATATATATATATATATATAATAGATACATAAACGAAATAGAATACCCCAATCATAGTGATGGTTGGTCATACGCACACATAAAGGTTTTTTTTTGTTTTCTTATTGAATTTAATTGAATAAAGTATATAGAATAGAATTATTATGTAATAAATTTCATGATTATTTATTATATATACTTTAGGATAATTCTCTAATAGTTAATGTGGTGAATAAGTCTCATCACGTTGTGCATGTAGTAAGACATATGTACGAACGAGCGACGATATTGTTCATATAATTTTTAAATGGAATTGAAGTATAATATCTCAGAATTAATATCATGGTATAATAATATTATATAGTCATTATTTACACCATTGTACCCATCCAAGAATGGTGTCGCTAAAAAAAGATTACACCACGGTGTGGAGACGGTAAGTCGTAGACACGCACACATAGTGATTTAATTTTTCATAGTATATATTGAAGGTGAAATGCAGTTGTATAATATTTATAATAACAAATTATTATATGAATGATACTGATGTTATTATATTGTAATTAACCAACTAATCAAGAGGAAGTATAATAATAATGAAATTTGAAATAATCAGTAGAAGATACAACCTATTCTTCGACGTGCCTACTTTAAATTTCAACTTAGGGCACTAGAGATTGCCTTTTGAGAATAAAAACACCACTATAATGTAATTAGGGAGGTTTAGAAGAGAAATGGAGAGGCTTTTGATGATTTTTAAGTCTCAAAATTTAGTGAATAAGAGATGGAGGAGGTTATTTTTTATAATTTAGGTGAGGGGCACTTTGGGAATCTTCCTAAATAAAAATTTATAATAAAATCAAAACCTACCCAAAAAACTACAATATGTCCTAAATTATACGATTAGATGATATACGGTTACAATTGAATCATCTAATAAATTTTTGACATCTTATCTTGTAAATTTAAACAATATCTTCTTAATTGACACTTATTTATTCAATTAAATTTTTAATTGTGGTAATAACATTCTAAATATTAAAGAGTCATAAATATTTATTTATATGGTGTTAATTGTCCATAAATGGGAAACTTATGAAATATTTATATATTATAATTATAAATTTTCTATTTTTAAATATTTTTATGTTTTTTAAATAATTTTATAAAATGTAATTATTTTAAAATATCAATAGTGTCAATTATGAAAGTATTCATTTATTTGAATTTATATAAAATCATCACAAAAGTTATATTATAACCAAAATATTTATAGACTAAAAACATTTCATAGTTACCTATAATAATTTTAGACAACATTGATTTGTTCATATGATATTTTTTAAATATTCTTAAAACCATTTATTTGATATTTTTGTTTATAAAATAATGTTTCCATCAATATTATTTCATCATTAATGGTTATTAATTAATACCTAAAAATTATAAATAAATTCACATGATGTAGATATATTTATTATATTTATTGAGAATATTTACTTTCAATGTTTTATAAATCTTATCATTATAATAAATCAATATCCTTATAAGATATAAGCGAGTAACACGTAGTCACATTCTTTGGTTTTACAAATAATTTCATAATTTTCAGGGACAAAAGTCTATAATTTTATTATCTTTGTCATATTGTTAGTTAGCCTAATTTACCCAATTTACCATTAACTTTTGTAAATAAAAATTAGCACAGTTACTATTCAAAATATTCAGAAATACTAGTTTCTTATTAACATAATTTTGATCAAAATATTATAAATATGGAATCCATTCTTTATAATTCAAAACTTATAATTGGAATAAATTAGTTTAAAATTAATTATCATTGTCAAAAACAAAATGTGGTGTTTAAAGGATTAAAAACCTATCAGTAGATTGTCATTTATTTATGTACATTTTAAATATAAAATTACATACCACTAAATACATTGTATTAAATGATAAAAAATTAAAATTATACTATATTACCAATTAAAAAGATAATATAACTATATAAATAAATTATATGAAAAAGTAGCATTTAATTAAAATACAATATTTTTTATCTATTCATCGAAATATTAATGTAATAGAAAATATCAAAATAAATTATAAAGTAAAATTTATTTCCCATCATACAAAGAAGATGTTTATTTTTTCAAATTGAACATATAGATGTATCAAAATATAGATTCCAAATTGATGCACACTCAAAAGGCATCCAAATAATATTTTTTTAAATACTTATTCTATTCGAAAAAAATTAATATTTTATATCATGTTCTAGAAAATGCATAATATAAATCTTAAGGTTATATAAAATTTAAATTTTGATTATTACTATTCATAATGCCTAGTTTTTATCCCATAATAATATTATAATAATATATTTTTCGTTAGTGAAACTAGATATTGCATACAACACAAGCTATTAAGGATGTTGCTCTTGCGCGTAACGCAAGACAAGTCAGTGTTGCATATATGTCAATCTTCTTTTGGTGTTGCGTATTAAATAATCAAAACATAAATAATTTATACATTGAATTGAATTTATAATCAGTGTTTCATGAAATGAATTATATAAAAAGGAAATGAAATTCTGTGTAACAAAAGCCAAGATTAGTGTTGCATATACTGCAAGCTAATATGGTTTTGTGTATATTGTAATATAATTTTTTTTATAGTGTACAACACAAGACATCACTGAAATTTAAAAGAATCTATTTCATAAAATCTCATTGCATTACATTGTATTTTTTTTATTTAATAAATAATTAATTACAATTAATTATTTAATTTAAATGAAAATATATTTTCAAAAACGTTTTCATAAATTAATAATTTTATGTCTTATGATTTTGAGATAATTTTATAAGACCTTATGTAATTTTTTGACTCATTATAAAATCACCTATAGTTTTAAAATAAGTATTTTTCATATAAATTATTTAATTAATTAAATATTATATTAATCATATTTATAAATTTTTTTATGAAAAATGGAATTCATTTTTGGATTCTACGCATCAAAAAATGTATAGTGTGAATTTTCTGGATGTTTTCAAAAATACAAGAATTTTTAATGAATTGTAAAATATGAGAATTCAAAATAAATTCTAAAAGCTATATTTCTGCATCATGATTGAGTCATGGATGATGTAAATGGCCATTATTTAGAACAATAATATATGTATTAATATTTTTTGTTAGAATAATCATTACTATTTCTTGTATTATTAAAAAATAATAAAATAATTATTTTAATATTAAGAAAACCCTTCTCCCCTCCCCTATAAAAACCACCCACACTCCCCACTTATCTTGACTCCTCTCAAACCTTGTTCCTTCCATAAATTCTGGAAAAATATTTTTCCAAACTCCTCACCCACACCCAGTATCCCTTGTACTTTTCAAAATACCAAATCCTCTCTCATAAAGAGGCTCTCGAAGATGATTGATTAATGAGGAAAATTCATCTTTTCAATTTTTTTTTACTTTCCTTTCAAGATCATTTTCTTTCTTTTCTATTCTTACTGCTCCTCATCCAAATGTTATGAAAACTATAGTAATTTACATGTACTTTAATTTTTTCATGATAATGTAATAATTTATTATCATCTATCCTTTACTATTATTTTTTTAGTAGTTATGACACCTTCCTAGATGTGATAATTTACCACATTCAAGGATGATGGGGTTTAAATTTCTTTTAACATATTCAATTAAGGTATTGAAAACATTTTTACAGATGAAATAGACTATTAAATATGTTTTTTATCTTAATAAATTTTTGACAATCCTCTTGGAAAAATGATGTAAAATAATAAAACAAAAAAAGTTAATTATGTTAAAAATCTATAAATTAATCAAACAATTTCTCATTACTGATTAATATAATGATTCACATTCACTAAAATTAATAAAATGAATTTTATAAACATATAATATTCTATATAATCACTAATTTTATATATCATAAATTTTTTTTCAACCATTATCATCATATTTCTGTATCCAAACAATAATATAATTGAATCAATCAATAAAAACCATGGAAAAAATAGACACAAATAATAAAATTAAACCACATAGCCAATGAAAATGATTATTAGGGAACATAAAAAGGTTATACTAAATCATTTACATGTAATATAGGTTTTGAAATTATTAATTAGTCAACCTAATTTTATTATTCAGGACAATAAGATCAATAAAATATCACAATCAGACTTAAGGTAAAGAATCCTCTCTATTTAGCTTTTATCCAAGAATGTCCTCTACATTATGCCCTTTTATTTTTAATTCATATTTATGGGGTATGATTTTTTATTGCCATCATACTACCTTTATAATATTAAAAATATTATAAACCCCATTCAATCAAATTAATATTTCCTATGTACACTCGATACCATGCCAATATTTTGTATTGGATTCTACCCAAACCACCAATAATCCTTTGGGTTTCCCTATAATTAATTTTATCAGAATTAAGTTTTCTTATAATTTTTTTATAACATATACATACAATGTATATGCTATAAATTTATGTTTCAAGATCTATCTCCCATTCTCTTTTGTGGATGTACATGTTTTTAAGTGATTCCCTCCTCAATACGTCTAAATAAGAATACATGCTTTACGGGAACTTCACAAATTATTACCTAATTTCATGTGAACTATATCCTATATATTAATCCACCATTGTCTTTATAAAATCACCCATATTATTATAAAGACCATATTAGTTCACGAATAGATTTATATAAATTATTGGTCCCTTCTCAATTTTAATTGATCTATAATATTTTCCTTAAAACTGCAAAAACAATTAATGCTAAAATTTCATAAAAACTTTTCATACATGTTGTCACATATACATGACATTACATACCATGATACATGAATAATTTCCATTATTAATATTCATTTATATTTTTGTTTATTTGTATCATGATCATTTTTATTGTATAAAAATTATTTATGCTTTGTAACATGATTATGGTACCCAATTATTTCCATGGGTACCCATTATGTATATGAGTGATTAATATGTATGATTCTTTATGTGGAACACATATCGATGTAATGTTAAGATGGGTGAACCCAGATACCTCTCCAATTCATTTTATGAGTATCCTGAGATGTTATGTGTGATGGTCTTGGCGATTAGCGTTGGCTTGTTCTACTGTGTGCGACTGTCTTGGTGGTTATCCGTGACTTAGGCTACCATGTGAAATGATCTTGGCAGTTAGCATTAACTCTTGCTAAATTCATATATTATGTTTCTTCTACATTATTATGACTCCATGTTTATATGATTTTATTTTTATATGTTTTGATTCCATATGTTACATTCCTTTTTATATCATCATATCATTTCTTATATCCCATTTGTTAATGCTTTTTTATTATGAATATTATCTTAATGGGATATTTTTCTTATACCTTCATTCATGAGATCCCAAGGGTACCCTATGAAGATATAAGGGCCCAAAGGAAGTTATTATCTCATTATTAATATTAAATAAAGAAGTTTTTTTGTGCAATTTTTTTTAGTTTTATGATCCAAGTCATACAAGACACTAGAAATTATGATCCTTGGTTTGTAATCTGATGTATAATTGTGAATAAAATCATGTAATGTTATATGTAAAAGGCTAGGGTCGCTATTATTATTTATGAAAACGTTTCTTAAAAATGTAATTGTTAAACAAATGGGTAATATAAGCTCAAAAGTGAATCATATATGATATCATAGACATTATTATGGTTTTGTTACAAGTTAAAAATATTATTAAATCCACTATACATGAGTTAGAGATGCATATAGAAGAAATCAGACAAATGGTAAGGGAGAATTATTCAATCTCATAATTATTGATGTTTGTTTATAAAACTGTATTTTCTGGGGTGTATTTATCATCATTTTCAGTTTTTCCAATATATATAAAATATTATTCCTATTCTTCTATTATTTTTAAAAGTCAAACTTACCCATTGGTGAATTTTTTTTAAATTGTATGAAATGAATATTCGGTAATTATTCGATTTGAGGTATTTTTTTACATTTCTCGAAATAGTTTAAGAATAACGTTTTTCTTACATATAGGGCCAGAATGAATTTTTACAGTTTCATGCATCCTTATTTACAAGAACATTCGATTATATTATTTCATGATTATTTTCAACTAAATTATTTTCTTTTTAAATTCAATAGAACTTTGAGAAAAGATAACATTTTTTAAAAAGAAATAAATTTTTTCTTCAGGAATTAAGTTCATGTATTTTTTAACATCATTTTATAGCCAGCATTATAGAGGGTTATGTTTCTATCCTTATTATTACTACGATATTATATTGTTAATAATGAAATTAAATTTTATATGTATTAGAATATGAAGGAATGATGTTTAAGAAATCCATATTATTTCTTTGGTTATTCTATGATGAAGTATTAATGTTTTTATGAAACATATAAGAATGACTTCCTTATGAGTATGGTGGGACCTATATCTCCCTCCAATGAATTGGGTAGATATTTATATCTCCTGAGATAAACATTACTATAATGAAAAGTAAATCTGGTCCAGTGATACAAGGCTGGAACAACAACTAATGAAGGTTCAGTAATACATGGTTAGAATGACATTTAAACCCAGTTCAGTAATGGACCTTGTCCACTATGATGATCTTGCTGGGAATTCCATGGCTACTATATAAATAATATTATGTGATTATTTAATTTAAAAAAATCCATGATTTATATCAATGTTATTTTATCATGGTTTATGTTCATTTATGATTTGTTCCCTATGAACTACAAAGACATATTTCATGACTTAAAATTTTGATATTTAAATTATATGTTCATGTATTAACATTCTTCTATTTATGGTATGTCTTGTATTATACATGTTTACCCTTACTAAGAATTTGAGCACATCCTTTCTATATTTTCTTTTACCTAGGATATAATCAAAGGGGTTAGGTAGGAAAACTAATGGGGAAGATCATTATTGGATATGTTAATGATAATTAACCAAGATAGAAGAACATGTTCAAATTTTCCAAAGGCAAAAAACAAATATGGTATTTTGGTGTCTACTTGTGTAATGTATTATGTATTATACAAAAGAAATGTAATAAACATGTACATCAAGCTTAAGACACTATAGTTTGTATCAGTGTGATGGTTTAGTCAACCTTTGGAAACATTGATGTGAAAACACTTCTCAGATATCTACAGATATTTCTAATGTATATCTTGTGATATCCCTAAGGGTTTGTATAACTATAGGTTACAATCCTAGAATTATGGTTATAAGGGTGAATAACCTTGGATTAAACCAATAATGTTTGATATTGAAAGTACTTCCCATTAATTATTATTTTTTCCGAATATTATTTTTTCCACTCACACTATACATTTTTGTTTTTGGACAATGGCTGGATCATGAAGGAGTTCTGTTAATGATCAATGCACTAGAAAATGAAATGATTGTCATCCTGAAAAACCAAATGTTATGGAATATGGAATGAAAAATCTTATTTCAATACTTACACAAGCTATGAATCATTCTAGAATTCAAAATGAGAATAGAAGGGAACAACATTCTATTTATTTCTTCCTTAGATAACATCCACCTTCATTCAGTGGGTCATCTAGTCCACTTGTTAGTGAACAATGGATCGATACAACTGAAAAGATGTTTTCCATTCCTTACTATTCATAACATGAAAATGTTATTTTGGATATTATTCATTTTGATGGTGAATCATACCAATGGCTGACTCTAATCAATAATATGATGCTACATGATGAAATTGAATCCATGTAATGTGATGAGATCAAGAACATATTTTTCAATATTTTCATTCCTCATATTCATAGATCAAATATGGAAATGGAGATTCTGGAGCTTATTAAAAAGGATGATGAATGCTTTGGTACATATGGGGAAACTTCAACCAGACATGCAAGGTATACTTCTAGAATTATCATTCAACATGAAAGTAATTTTGATTGATTTTTCAGTGGCTTAAAACAATGTTTTCAAAGGGAATTATCTATAAGATACTATATTAGCTTTCATGATATTGTGCATTGTGGTATTAAGGTAGAAATATAGGATGGTGTTACATATAACTCTCATGGTTTTGATAATAAATGAATGATGGTGTTCAAGGTAAAATCTCAAAATAATGTTGAAAAGAAGATGAATGTTTCCTTTTGATCAATGCGTAGAATGTAACATTGTTGGGTTTGTCTTAAAGAGACTAAGAAATGTTTTATGTGTGGAAAATAAATTCTTTTAATAGTTGAGTGTTAAGGTAATAGTAAAAAGGTTTCCAATGATGTAAATATAGAGAAGACTATAGAGAAAGAACCACCCACACATCAATGCTGTATGTGTAAGGAAATGAGGCATTATGGTAATCAATTACCTAATCCAAGGGTTTTTGATGGTTATCAAAGTCAAAAACATAGTAAGGACAATGAAAAAGGTTAATAAAATGTGATAAATATTGGATATCTTCATTGTGAAAATGAAGTGGTGGAATTATTATGTTTTTATGTAATAACATTCCAAAATATTGTTGTTGAATCACTTTTATAGTATTATAGAATATTGGAATATCTATGTATTAGTCCATTGTGGTTATTCATAACTATATGGTATTAATTACCATGAAATGTGATAGAAATATTTTTGGAAGAACGTGATATGTGAATAGTGAGGGGATAATAATATAATGAGATATTTGATAGCATTAATGACCTCGTGTCTGAAATAAGAACAATGTAATACCACGGTTTGAGTATATATAAATTTTTTATTTTAGGTGTCTAAAAATAGTGAATATTTATATAATTCATGTTTTCAATAAGTTTATTTGCTAATTAATGTTATTTTAATCTTTTAAGATAATATGTGATTAAGTTATTCACATGTTTGGAATGTGATAACCAATAATGACCTTATGAGATACAGGAGATAAATGTTACGTCGATTTAGGTAACCTCTTTCTAATTTTTTTCAATGTCAATTTTTTGAAGGATAGTAATGTTTTCCATTTATGTATAGTATGTGATATATTCTAGTTGATGTTTGTTAGATTAATTTATTATCTCACTATATGTGTACTTATGCATATTTTATTACATATGATAACCATTTTGTTTAGATTTAAGGACTCACCTATCATTTTATCTCATGATCTGGTAGTATTTCAAGAATGAAAAATTGAACTTAATTTCATTAAATAAAATTTGATTTGAAATTTTTTAAGTAAAGAAAAATAGTGAGATTATACCAAATTCAAGTAATTATTTATTCTCATGAAAAACTCTTTAAATTTACATAAAGGGTATTCAATCTCATAAAATGGTATATTAGTACCTTCTTAACTGATGAATCAGATAGTCCCTTAAATCATTACAGATTTGTGGATTTCTAGTTGTTATGTATTTCCAAACCTTTTTCTCTATCACTCTCAATAAAAACATTAAGGTTATATTTTTTTCTTCTATATACATTTTCACTTTCCACCTGTATTATCCGATGTTGAAACCTAGTGATGAGTAAGTTTGGTTAACCATTCGATTTCTAACCTTCCTTCTTCAAATGATCTTTTAGTTTTTTTAGGATGTAGGATTAAATGAAATTAAATTTCATGTTTTAAACCATTTATAACCCTTATTAATTTGAAGGAAAAACATATTTTAAGGGGGTAAAATGTACCACTAAGAGTTTTTATGAATTTTTTTTGAATAAATATTAATTTTCATTCACATATTATAATGAACTATGTCAAAAATTTCTTTCACTCTAAAATGTCTTGCAATAGGTTACACACATCACTGATTTGGTGTAATATACACACAAAATTGATAATAGATTCTATTCAATGTATAAAATAAATATGTCTGGATTATGTTATACACAACACCAAAGGAATATTTCACAACATGAGACTCTGACAAGGCTTGTGTTGCATGGAAGAGAGACCTTTCTCGATAGCTTTCATTGTACGCAATACTTAGTTTCAATAAATAATGATATATTTTTAAGATATTATTATTTAATGGGATACGAAAATGTTTTTATTAATAGTATTCACTACAGTTTAAATTTTAAAAAACATTAACATTAATCTTATTTAATTCCTAGACAATATATAAGAACAAATTATATTTTTCTGATAAAAGAAGTATTTTTCAAAAAATATAGTTTTTTTAACAGTTTAATTGATCACCCATTTTAATTTTAATTTTAACACATTAATATATTCCTTTTTAAAACATAAACCATTTATTTATAATTGGGAAAAAAATTATAGGTTTAATTTTTGGTATTTTTTTGAAAAAAAAAATATTTTTTAATGAATAGTTAAAATTACTACATTTTAATTCAAAACATACGTTTTATCTAATTTATTTATATAGTTGTATTATATTATTAATTGGTTTTAAATAAAAATTGGATTATTTTTGTTATTATTTAATACAATTTTGGTCATGGAAATTAATTTCACATTTAAATTGGATATAAATACAAGTTATTCATTTGAATGCCTTTTCTTCTTATAAAAGTGCTTTCTGGTTCGGACAATGGGAAATAATTTTAAATTATTTTCTTCTAATTATTTGTTTTGAATTTAGAAAAAATATATTTATATTTTGAATCAGAAGTTATTATGTGGGTAAATATGAACCTTTTATTTTTTCCATTATGAAAAGTTACTTAAGTAATTATTTTTATTTACCATGGTTAATGGGTAAATAAGGTAAATAAGGGTTAAAATAATATTATCATAATAAAAAACAACCCTAACATGTGTCCTAATAATATTGGATAATATATTACTAACCATGATATTCTTTAGATTTATTTTAGGACCCAATTAATGTAACGACCGAATCTTTTGAATAATATTTATATCCTAAATTTGTGTGTTATTTCATTTTATACTCCACAAAACTATATCCTTTAATTAATGTAGTGATATTGTATGGTTTCAACTGATATTTGATTGTTGGTAAATATGAACATTTGAAACTAAACTCTTAATGTTGCAATTATTGTTTATAAATACAAGTAATCTTGGTTAATTAATACGGAATGATGAGTCGATGGTCTCATCTAGAAGACTCGGGCCATATAAACCCAATCTGTCAGAGCTTGGGAAGGAGGTTTCATCTCTTAGTTTGGCTCTGGACCACGCCCAATCTAAGCTTCAACACAGTAATCTTAAATGAAATCACCAAAGGGATAAGTTTGAGCTGATAAAAATGACCACTCGGGTAGTTTTGTCTGAGCCACCCTAATATTCTATAATTATAGAAATCCTTACACTTATATCCTTTTCAGGTGTTATAAGGGGCTATGTAATGAGGACTTACATACTTCTTGTAACCCCTTTCTAAAAATAATATTTTATTCCTTATTGTGGTAAAATTTTTTATTTTCAAATGCATGGATAAATATAAGATGAATATTATTGATGAATATTGGAAAATGGAATTTTAATATATTCATGAAATCATTAAATAACTAATAATGTGAAATGATTTTCAAAAATTGGTCTCTTACAGTTTTGATTAGTAAGAAATTTAGATTCTAATACGATCAACATGATTTTTAGTAAATAGTAATGTATGAATAGTAACATACCCTTATGAATAGAAATGAATAGTAAATTAGGCAATGAAATAGAAACATCACCCATGAATGTGTAAATATAATTTGGACATCTTAGAAGTGAATAAATGATGATAGTATAGATTTATTTTTATTTTTTTAGGTTATAAGTATTTTATTTACAATTTTATAATTAATATAATAATTTAAAATGAATATATATTTATGTAAAATTTAATCATAAATTATTACTTTATATTCTTATGGGAATACGATAATTTTTTAAGACCTTGATTACTTCTTCAAGGTATTACAAAATAAGTTATCGTCTTAGAGTTGTTATTATGAATAAATATTGATTTTATTTAAAAATTAAATTAAAAATATATATATAACTATTTTAATAAAATGGACTTCATTTTTGAATTCATAGAATCAATATTATGTTAGGGTGAATTAATGATATTTTAAAAAAATATTATTGTATTTTAGTGAATAGTGCAAAAAATGTTTTGATTTTCGAGTATTTAATGACATAATTAATGATGTAATAATTATGAAATAATTATGTAATCATTCTGGTAGACTTTTTAATAGTATTATATGCTATGAGGTGTTCCATGTGGCCAATACCATGGGAAAATACCATGGGCAAGACCATGGTTTTTCCAATACCACCGATGAGGTATCCCTTGAAAATGAATTAAATATTACCTCACATTTCTTATAAATACCAAGACATTCCTTCATTCTATTAATTAAAAAATACACCTACACTAATTTTGAGTCCTTTAAACCCGAAGGAATCCTCCCATGGTTCCCTCCTGATATACATGGTCCCAACTATCTAGCTTTTGAAGTTACTCTTCAATGTAAAGTAATCATCCACCCTCCTTTTTTAGTAATGATTTCATTTAAGTTATGTCTTATAGTTACCATTCTTTATGTGAGGGTATGTTATTATATATTCTTTTTACTATCTATTTCATGTCAAAATTATGATACACCCTTTCTTCAATCATCAATTTAATTTTGAAATTTTTATGTGACGTCGTTAGGCTGCATAATTTTCATAAAAGAAATAACATTTACAATTTTCATTCAAGTTTCATTTTCATGTGGTGTGTCATTACACAACTTGATCTTATTTTTTATTCGTTAAATCTAATAAAAATTCTTAATTTATTGATTGGATACCACTTTACACTCTCATTTTATTGTTTTATAAAACCATGTTATATAGTCGTCATGCTGCAGAAATATTTGTCTCAAAATAACTATCGATTTTTCCTAAGAAATTTTCTTGTTTTAATTATCTGAATATCCAAATATATTTTCATTTCCATATGTATACATAAATAAATAAAATTGATTTATTTTATTCTTTATTTGACATACAAGACACTTGTTTTTCTTTTCCATGGGTTATTAATGACATAAAGATCATGTTTCTAATCGCTTTTAAAACGTCAAAATTTTTAAGTGGAACCCATTAGTTTTACTCTGTATGGGTTATTTATTAAATGTTTGATTAAGATCTATATGGCTCTAATGAAAATAATTCCATATTAAGGGTGCACCCTAATAGTGTTCCAGTGTATTGAGTAATGAATCTAATCTCTAGAGATGAAATGTTTCACGATACCTTTGGAAATAACCTTGGTATTTATTTAAGAAACCTTAGTGATGAATATTTGCGGTATGTTCATGAATTTATAAATTAAACATTGTAGAAACATATTCATGTTATGGTCCAAGTTTTTTTCATTATGAAATGCCTATACTTCCATTTCTCATGTCCTTATGTTCTTCATCGTCTTCTTATTGATATCACAAGAAAACTGATTCCCTTACTTTCATTACTAGGCTTTCTAGTCACCCTTTCCATTGATGTATGTCTCCGGGTTATGAGATACATTATTTTTACATAGGATGAGATTTTCAAGAGTCTTTTAAAGGATATATAAATGACTATTTCATGTTTTCAGGTATTTTGTTCCTGATTTCCCAGACACTTGACATAAAAGTCCCTGTGTTTGTAAAATATAATGTAAAGTTATATTAAAAAGGCGGGATGTCATAGTTGTTATAAAAGGAAGGTATATTTATTTATAGAAAATAGGATATGAAATCTTTTGGAATAACGCCATAAAAATTTAAATATGGGAATATTTCCTTGTATTTTGGTGAGTATTGAGTAAGTTGTTTATTAAAAAAATATATCACTATCTATAACAGCAGATAAAGGCACCTTTGGCCCAAATATACCTTGTAGTGAAAACATTGACAATGATTTTTATGTTTGACCTAGGGTATCATGGTATATGAAAATAGGCCATGCTATACTCTTGGATACGACACTCCTAAAGGATATGTTTGGTTAATCATATGCTTTTTATGAATCATTCTGAAGGATTTATATAGAAATGTAATTTATTAGAGCATGAACTTTTAAGACATAAAATCCATTATAGTTAATTGATTAATAAATTAAATGGTATTCTCACTATGTTATTATTCTTTTATAAAAATTTTGGAAATAGGAGGGACCGTGCTAATAGTGACTGCAATGGACCCTACACTAAGGACCCTACGTTGGAAGCCAGAATAGAAAAATTCATACAAATGATGATACAAATGACTCCCAATTAATGGGAAATTACATGAATCAAGATGAGGGACCGATATCACCACAAAGGGAATAAATTTATATTGAATCCTTTATGTGTAAACGACCAAAAACCTTTAGTGGATCTACCCACCCATTGATTTTTGAATAGTGGATCAGCTCTATCGAGAAGATCTTTTCTGTGAATCATTCTAAACAAGTGAAGGATACCTTGCTTGTTTATATATTAGTGGGAGAAGTTGATCAGTGGGGATAACTGATTAAAAACACATGTCCAAGAGTGGGAGTTTAATGTATGATGTGGGAAGATTTCAGAGAAATATTCTTTAATAAGTATTTTTGTTGATCAATGAGAACAAGAATGGTGTTGTTTCTCAAGATGAATTTTAGGGAGAATGAATTTTTTGGAATATGAAAGATGAAATTCACAAGGCATTCCCATTACATCTATAGCTTTTTCATGGATCCAAATTGTAAGGTTGATAGATTCTTCGGTGGAATAAGACCTCATTTGTGGAAGAATCTAGTAAACCGATATTATGAAATCTATGAGGAGATCATGCGATGTGTGATGAAAGTCGAACTAGAGTATGGTGAGACACAATTGTCTTGTAAATCCAATGACAAGAAAATATCGATGGATAGAAGCCTAGGTAGGAGCTTCGATCTTGGATGAAGAGGCTAGAAAGTAGTAAATCCCATGTGAAATAAATGTGGGAAGAATAATTTCGGGAACTGCCTACTCAGGAGCGGAAAGTGCTACTAGTGTGGTGGGGATGGACACATTACGGGGAATAATCATTGTGAGGTGAATCCATAACTTCCCAACACTAATGAAAAGGGGAACATGGTGCAGAACCTACTTGCTATCCAATTCTAAAAGTGTAGACCACTTGGGCTGTTTTCAAGTAACTTTGCCGATCCCAGGGTAGTGTAGGTGAATCACCTTCATCCTCATAAATGGACAAGAGAACAAGGTTGTAGTTTTTCAATCATTATGGATGATGTTGAAGTACGAAATTATGTGATAGAATGTACTATTATTATTCTCTAAAAGCTAGCAAGTACTTTGTTTTATTCTGGTTATACACATTCCACTATTTTCTCCAATTTTCCAAAGAATTTAGATTCAACCCCAATTTTTCTAAAAGTATAGTTATCAGTCAAGACTCTTAGTGGGATTATCCAAGCATCAATAGTGTTTAAAGACTATATTTCTTAATTTAGTGAGTTCATTATTATTTAAAATCATATAGTTGTTACCACATTGGAATTCGACATTATACTAGGGATGGACTATCTCTCAAAGTATAATGTGAAGAACAAATGCAGTTTCAAGGAATTATTAGTAGTATTCAATTGAAAACCTATAGTTATATTCCGAGGAGAGATATCTCAACCTAGCCTTTGTCTATAAGAACCACCTATATCCTTATTTATGGAGTTTATCGATGAAGAAGAATAAGGGAATATAAGTTTAAGGATAATAATGTCCCCATATTCCATGAATAAGTTGAAGTATTTCCATAGGAATTACCCAAACCTCCCCCAGAAGGATTGGTAGAGTTCAATGTGGAACTCATACATGGTTCCCATTTGATATCAAATACCCCGTATTGGTTGGAAAATTTGGAGCTATAGGAGTTAAATAAACCACTCCAAGATCTTTCAGAGAATGTTTTTGTCCGACTTTGTGTGTCTCCTTGGGGAGCACTAGTTCTCTATGAGAAGAAGAAGGATGGATTGATGTGGCTACGAATTGATTATAGAGAACTGAATGGGATCACATTAAACCCAAAATACCCTATTTCGTGAATTGATTACTTATTTTACCAAATTCATCGGGAACAATTCTTCTTTAAGATTGATCTTCAATATGGTTATCATCAATTAAGGTTGAAGAAAGAATATATTCTTAAAACCTCTTTCCGATCAAGAAATAGGCATTATGAGTTTGTTGTTATTCCCTTTGGACCAACTAAGTCACCTAATATTTTTATGGATTTTATGAATAGAGTCTCTAAAAACTACCTTGATAACTTTTTTGTAGTTTTTATTGATGATATTTTGATATATTTAAAAATTTACAAGGAGAATGTGGACTATTTAAGGGTTATTTTTTAAACTCCATGAAAGGAGAGGATTTTTTGAAAGTTCATGAAATGTGAATTCTAGTTACAAAATTTCATTCTTGGGGAACATTGTTACCAATGAAGGCATCATAGTTAACCATGCAATGAAAAAATTTGTAGAGGAGTGGCCTCAGCCTACAATAATAACTAAGATTCACATTTTCTTTGTATTAGCAGGATATTATAAGAGGTTTTTGAAAAAATTATCATAAAATTATAACACATTAACCATGAAATCTTGAAAAAGAGTCATGTTCATCTAAAAAAAATATTGTGAGGAATGTTTCCAAGAGATAAATAAGCGATTGTATTTTGCACCCGTGTTTAAACTACCCTAAAATGGGGAAGGATTTGTTATTTTTAGCGATGCATCTCTGAAAGGGATGGGGTTCGTCCTAATGAAATATTATAAACTCATTTCTTATGCGTCTTGATAGTTGAAGACTCACCAAAAGAACAATCCTAAGCATGGTCTGGAGCTAGTTGCTGTAATTTTTTCTAAGAAGATATACTGGAACTATCTTTAGAAGGATAAATATGATATACACACAAACCCTCAAATATTGAAGTATATTTTCACACAAAAATAATTGAACATGAGACAGATGAGTTGGTTAAAACTTCTCAAAGACTATGATTTTTCAATACATTATCATATTAGTAGTGAAAAAAAAGTTACTGATGCATTATGTTGGAAAGACCTAGTTGTTCATTCCATGGTGTGGATTCAAAGATATCCTTTGATCAATGACCTAGTAAAGCTAGACATGGTAATTATAAGGAATGGGATATATCTAACCCTAACCCAAATGAATTCTCAAACGTCATTAAATGAGAATATCAATAAATCTCAGAAAGACGGTCCTTTGTTATAGTAGATGTTTGAGTCTGTGAATGAAGGGAAGCTTTATGAGTTATATATTGATCAATAAGGTGAACTGAGATTTCATAGAAAACTATGTGTTCCATCAATTCAAAAAATATTGAAGGAGCTCATGGATGAGGCTCATAGCTCTACTTTCTATATACATCCTAGAAGCTAAAAAATTTATAGGGACCTTCGTGATAATTGTTAGTGGGATATTATAAAAAAGGAGATTGCTGACTAAACTTCAAGGTACATTTTAATTTAGCATGTGATGGAAGAGAGACAACTTCTTAAAAGTGTATTGTAACAACTACTAATACCCACATGGAAGTGGGAAAATATCACCCGGGACATTGTCACTGGTCTACCGATATCTTCTAATAGAAACAATGCTATATGGGTTATTATGGAATGTCTCACCAAGACTAACCATTTTATCTCCAATTGGGATGGTTTATCTCTTGATTAACATGCCATTATTTTTGTGGAGGAAGTTGTATGGCTGTATGGAGTTCCACTATCTATCATATCAGATTATGATCCAAGGTTCATATCAAAATTTATGGAGATGACTTCAACATACAATGAGCATTGAATAGAATTTCATTATGGCCTATCACCCCCAATATGATGTCCAATATGAAAGAAATATTCAAACACTTCAGGATATGCTCAGAACATGATCAATGGAATTTAATGGTGGATGGGATCAACATCTCCCTTTAGTTGAGTTTTCCTACAACAAAAACATCCACTCGAGCATTAAAATGGCGCCCTATGATGATCTATATGGTATGTGATTTAGAAGTCCTACATGTTGGCATGATGTTGGTGAGAGAAATATTCTTGGGCCTGATCTTGTGCCAGAGATGGCAGAAAAGGTCCATGCCATCCAACAACACATTAAGTCTGCAATGAGTCGGAAAATAATCTATGGTGAAAATCATTGATGGGACTTGGAGTTTGAGGTTGGTGACAGGGTCCTTCTCTGAATTTCCCCATGGAATGGAGTGAGGAGGTTTTGGAATAAATGGAAGATCAGCCCTAGGTAAATGGGCCCATATGAAATCCTTGATCAAATAGGAGCAGTGGCCTATATGCTTTCACATCCTCCAAATATTGCAAATGTTAATGATTTCATCCATGTATCCATCTTGATAAACTACATACCTGACCCTTCCCATGCACTAAATCACTAGGTGGTACAACTGGAACATTACCTCTCCTATGAGGAGATTCCAGTGGAGATCTTGGATCATAGAGACAAGGTTTTACATAACAACACTACCCACCTTGTTATGGTGTTGTGGATGAACCAAAAATGCGAGCAAGCCATGTGGGAACCAGAGAAGTCTATAAGGTAGTAGTACCCAAACCATTTCTCATCTTAGGGTACATGTTAAAATATCGGGGGTGAAATTTTTTAAAGAGGTATGAATGTAATGACCCAAAATTTTGAATAATAATAATTTCCGAAAGATGGGTGTTATTTCATTTTATACTCCACAAAACTATATCCTTTATTTAATGATGTGATTTCATAGGGTTTAGATATTTATATGACTATTGGTCAATATGACCATTGGAAACAAAACTCTTAATGTTACAATTATTATTTATAAATAAAAGTGATATTGGTTAATTAATAACTAATAAAGAGTTAATGGCCTCATTTAGTAGACTCGAGGCGTATGAAGAAAATCTTTTAGAGCTTGGAAAAGAAGTAGCGTCTCTGGGATTTTCTCTCGACCAAGCCCAAGCTGAGCATAAACATGTAAATCTTGTACGGAATCATCTAAACGAGAATTTTAATCTGATAGAAATCACCACTTGGGTAGTGTTGTCTGAGCCTCCCAATGATTATATCACTATAGAACACCATACACATAGGTCCTCTGCAGGTGTTATAAGGTTCTATGTAAGGAGGCCATAGATACATTTTGTAATCCCTTGGTATAAATAAAAATTTTATTTCTTATTATGGTATAATTTGAGTTTCTTACATGTCCAGATAAATATTGGATGAATATTATTGATGTATTTTAGATAAATGGTTTTTTAAAATATTCATGTATATATTAAATAATTAATAATGTAAAATGATTTTCAAAAAATGGTCTTCTACAGTTATGATTAGTATAAAATTTAGAGTCTAATAAGATCAAATTGATTTTTAGGAAATAGTAAAGTATTAATAGTGAAATATCCTTATAAATAGTAAGGTATGGTAAATCGAAAAAAAATAGATACCTTACCCAAGAATGTATGAATGAAATTTAGAAATCTTAAAAGTGAAAATACAATCATAGTATAAGTTTTGTTATTTTTGTAGGTCATAACTATTTTATTTACAAATTTATAATTAATTTAATAATTTAAAATGAATATTTATTTTCTTAAAATTTAATCATAAATTTTAACTTTATATTCTTATGGTTATGAAATAATTTTATGGGTCCTATATCACTTTTTAATGGTATTATGAAATTAGATAAAGTTTTATACTTTTTTTCTTTGAATAATTAATTTTTTCATATAAAATATTTATAAAAAATATTTGACCAATGATTTTCATAAAGTGTATATCATTTTGGAATTCAGAGCATCAATATTAGGTTAGGGTGAATTGATGAGATTTTTATAAAATTATTTGTTTCTCGGTGAATAGAGAAAATACAGTTTTGAGTTTCAGTTGTTTAATTACATCAAATATGATGTTATAAAATTTTAATAGTGAAATAATTATTCTGGTCAACTTTTGAATAGTAATATATTCTATGAGTTTTCCCAAGTGGACAGTACCATGGTCAAATACCATGCCCATGCCCATGGTTTTTCCAATACCACCGATGAGGTGTCCCTTAGAAATGGATTAAATATTCCCACACTTTTCTTTTAAATACCAAGCCCTTCCATCATTCATTTCATTCCAAAATCCTTCTTAAAAAAATTATTGTCTATATACCTCTCAAGGAATTCTCCCAAGTCACCCTCAATCCCCCAAAGGTCTCAACCGTCATGCTTATCAAGTTACTCTTCAATGTAAGGGAACCTTCCACCCTCCTTTTTTAGTCATGATTTCCTTAATGGTATTTCATCTAGTTTGCATATTATTATTTGGGGATATGTTCTTATATATTCTTATTAATATGAATTTCATGTATAAATGATGAGAGGCCCTTTCTTCTGTCATCAATATATTTTATGAAATTTTATATGACGCCGTTAGGCTGCTGAATTTTCATTAAAAAATTCATTTTCTATTTTCTTTCATGTTCCCTTTTCATGTTGTGTGTCATTACACACCATGATCTTATTTATTTTTGTTATGTACCTATACTATAAATGATTAATTTATTTAGGGGAGACCCTTGTCCCCTCTCATTTTACTATTTTCTAAAACCATGTTATAAAGCCGTTATGCTGTAAAAATTTTATCTCAAAATATCTATATATTTTTTTTATACAATTCTCTTATATTAATTATCTGAATACCCAAATATATTTTCATCCCCAGTGGTATACATAAAGTATTGAAATTTATCTATTTGAATCTAGAGTTTTCATTAAAGAAACACTCTTTCATTTACAAAGGGTTATAAACGACACAACGATCGTATTTCTAATAACTTTTAAAATGTCTAGATTTTAAAGTGAACCTAATTACATTTACTCTCTATTGGTTACTTATGAAATGGTTGATTATGATCTATGTGGCTCACAAGGAAATAAATCCATATTAACGGTGCACCCTGATTGGTCTCCAATGCATTGGTTAATGAATTTAATCTCTAGAGATGACCTATTTACCGATACCTTGGTAATTTTTATAACACCTTGGGGATGAAACATGTTGATATGTTCATTAATGTCAAAATTAAATGTGGTAGCCACATATTCAAGTTATGGTTCATGTTATTTTCATTATGAAAGTTTTATACTTCCATTTTTTAGTCTATTTTTTTCATCATGTTTTTATTGATATCACAAGTAAACTAATTCCCTTTCTTACCTTACTGGGCTTTCTGCTCACCCTTTTATTGGATGTATGTCTCGAGGTAAATAGGTACAGTAGTTATACATAGGATTAAATTTTCAAGAAGATTTTCAAGGGTATTTAAAAGATTCTTTTATGTTTTCATGTATTTTGTTCCTGATTTCCAAGACACTAGACATTAATGGACCATTATTTGTAAAATGTAAGGAAAAGATATATTAAAAAGGTGGGATGCCATAATGGAGCAACTTGGGTGTGAAAATTATATATTATAATAATTAATTTTGAGTAAAGGGTTATAAGGCCCCAGCCTTAAACCTTACTTAATCTTGAGTTATTACAAGATTACACATTGAGGATCTTTTCAGGTTTAGAGTTTTAGAGAATTAGATCATGAAACTTTCATTACATTCCACATTTAAACAAAGTGGTTACGTAAAAGACAGTATTCATTCTTCCCATCAACGGAAACATATTGAAAATAAAATATGGATTCATTCTTGACACATCCTTGACACTATCATCACCTCATGTACCTTTCCCTTGACCTATGAAAAACATTTCAAAAATTGGGGATGAGCATAAAAAGCTCAGTAAGGGTTATAAAAATATGGAAAGGAAACATGAGTTCACATACACATAAGAATGAAATCATACTTTACCCATAAAACATAGGCACTTTAACATACCTCATCAAATCATGAATAAATCATAGAAATCATAAGACATAAAAGGTAACTTTAGGCTTTCATAACATCCTTACGTAGGGAGTAACCCTCTTGGTTATGTTTGGAATACCCATCACAGTAAATTCCCTAAATCTCTTCGGAGAAACACTAACATTACACTCCTTCGCGTTACCCAATGCATTGGAGAACTATATCGTGCTCACCCGCCCTTAGTTTATCACGGAACCACCCGTCTTCATAATAATGCCCAAAAACCTCAACATAATCGTATCACATAAAACATGCATAAAGGAAACATAACATTTCCACATTTCAATCACAAGATATCAATACAACACATTGATATAAAAATATTATAAAAACCATTTTCAATACCAAAATAAAAGAAAAGTAAAACATCGTATTTATTTTTCTTTTAAAAAAAGGTATGGCTTGTAGAGGAAGCCGAAACTCAAATAATGGTCACGGCGGCGGAAAAGTCGTTGTCGCCGCATACGTATGACAAAAAAAATACCTTTTGTCGTTTAGTAAAACGCTTCATATAAAAAAGATTCCTTTTGGATAAATGTAAAAGTCAAAGGGGTTTATACACCGTATAAAAGAAGGTTGTGTATAAAACAAAATATGCCTCAATGAAAGGAGATTGAGACGAAGTCCCATACAAAGACGGTATCCTTGGTTTAAGGATAGATCAATTACATAATTGTCTATAACAAACGAATACACCAAATAGAAGTGGATACTAAGTGTAAAATAATCAAATTTCATTCACACATATTCAAATGATGACATATTCAATAACTACATGTTGAACCCAAAGAAATCTAAATTGGGTTTAGAAGTTCCCTTGACAGCCTAACAGCGTCACATCAAAATGAGTTGATGAGAGATAAAAAAAGGGTATCTCATCCCTTGGAAATAAAATTTACATCAATAAGGATATATGAGAACATATCCCAACATAACAATATGTAAATTAAAAGACTCAACAAAATAAGTCTTTTAAAAAAAGGAGGGTGAAATGTTCCCTTACTGACTTGGGTATCTTTCGAAACATACACCTCGTGAAAGAAGGAAAACACAACATTGATGTAAATACTCATAAAAGAAATTATATAACACAATGAGTAAAATAATGGGCAGTACATACACCACTCAAAGGAAATTGTGGCAAATGTAGCATAAATCTCACGGGAATAAAAATGAGATGAAAAATCCCTTATGAAAACTCAGCAGCCTAACAGCGCCACTTAAAACTTCCAAAATGGATTGATGAGAGGAAATAGGGTCTCTCATCACATCAAAATAAATTTTAAAGAAAGAGGAATATAAAAGAACATCCCCCAACATATCAAATAAGAGCTTAAAATAAGTGACATAAAGGAGAGTACTTAAAAAGAAAGGGAGAGGTTAGATCTCTTACGCAAATTCGGCAGCTTAACGGCGCCACTCAAAACTTCCAATATGGATTGATGGGAGATAATAGGGTCTCTCATCATATGAACATAAAAATTACAGTAAGAGTAATATAAAATAACATCACAATCACAAGAAATAAGAGCTTAGAAGGAATGACATAAAAGAGTGTACTTAAAAAGAAAGAGAGGAGTAGGATCCCTTAGCTCAAGTCCAACTTGTCTTGTTCGTTTCTTTATATTCGTGAATAATAAACTTTGGTCAATTAATAATTTCCTATGTAACTACTTTATAGATTATTATTCAGTTCATATCACTTATTATAATGTTATAATAATTGTTTAATAATGATAGTTCATATCAGACGTTTTTGCCGATGTTTGGTACATGAGTCAAAAATGAACTTGTTTGAAAAAAAGATTTCCCATGTAGTTATAAGTAAATAATTTCCAGAATAGTATTAATGATTAAAATATCATATATATCCAGTAAATATTAATTTCATACTATTCCATATCATTTGGAGATAAAAAACGAAAAGCACCATTCATGGAGACGGTAGGCCGTATGTACGCATGAACGCTTCTTTAATTTTTTTTCAAATTAATGGAAAAACAAAATTAGAGAGAGATATATATATAAGTTATAATCCCAGAATGATATCCATAATTTTGATGTAATATATTACATATATATCCATTATATATATGTACTTATAATATTACATAACATTTTTAGATAAGAAATGAAATGTACCGTTCAGGGAGACGGTAAGCCGTACGTACGCATGAACGCTACTTCCATTTCAATTTGATATTTAATGGAATTAAAACATAATGATGCATAATAGTCATTTAATTCCATTATGGTATCATATATAATAAAATTAAATATATCCTTTATACATACCACATATGGTATTAACGAATCAAATCACTTTGAGGGGGCTGTAGTCCGCACTTCCTTAAATGAAGATATCGCGTTTACCCATAATGGAAACCATAAAGTTATGCCCAAAATGAAAAATACAGAAGCATAAGGAAAACATAAACATATTAGATATCATATATAAATATAGTTTCATCTTAATGGACACCTTTTAAGGTGTTAGAATAATGTTGAACAATCATCGTTTCGGGAGGCCGAAATTCGCCATCCACGGAAACAGTATGTTCTTTAACCATTAGATGTAGGTGTGTGAACGTGTAGCTCTAATACTTCTTATAAAAACATCCTAGTATATTTATGATACTTTATTTGTTACAAAAGAAATGAATAAAAAGATTTTAGGGGGTTGGAGAAGAAAAATAAAACAAAAGTACTCAAGTGAAGACATTACCTTATAATCGGGTAACTCCCTTTGGTTTGAGCTCAAGGGATTCCTTGGGAAGACTTATGCCAAAATTTAGGCTTCAAGGAGTAATATAGGTAAGTGGAGAGAAAAAATAGGCAGAGTTTGGCCGAGCCAAAGGCTTTGGGAGTGTGGGTAAGGAGGTAGAGGTGGGGGCCTTTTATAAGAGGAGAGGAGGGGCACTCTTGTAATGTTACAAAATGTTACTTTATTTTCAAAAGAGTTTCGGATTTTAAAGGTCCCACATTGATGTATTTCGAGGATAAGGTGATAAGGGTTCTAAATCCACTCATTCAATAGGTTTTGGACATGTGTAGGTCTTAGATATTACATTATGCTTCCATTTTATTTAAATCGTTAAATAATGACGTCATTGCAGCATCATCATGATGTCATAAATAATTTAATTTATTTAATTTCTAAAAATTATAAAAAAAATACTATGATGTATTAAATCTTTTCATCTTTCCAATGAAAATTTATAGTCAAAACCCGGATTTTTATAACCCCATGTAAAAATTGTTTTTGTAAAACATTTCATGTTTGTCTCATTTTTACTTTAACTTTAAATAAAAAGATATAAATGTCATTTTACAACCAAAGTGGCTTCATGGGGTCCCCAAGTTGACCCATTGGTTTTCTTGGTCGTCCATGACTCATCAAATGAGGTTAGGACATTTTTCAAGTTCCTTTAATATTATTAAAACATTATTTTTACCTTAAACTACACTAATTACCTCTAATCGCGATTAAAAACATAATAAGTTACTATTGACCAAAAAATTATTTTTATCCCATTGAACCAAATTTTACTTCTAAATTACAACCACGTATGTCGGATTTTTTTAAATTCAAAACACAAATATGGCAAAATTTCATTTAAACGGAAAAATCCGTTTTTATAAGTACCACTTAGTGGATTCACTATTCATCAAAAATTGAAGTTTTTCAGAAAAATCCCAATAATTCACCATAAGCTATATTTGATATTCCGAGTTCAAAAATGAAGTCTATTTTAAAAAATTCAAAACATATAAGTCACATTAATTAATTTAATAATTAATTTCTTCTGTCAAAGCAAATAGCGTGTTTTTATGAAACAATAATTATCAAAAGATTGACACTAGTTTAAGTCTGATTTCAAAGTAAAATTTATTTCAATGACCACTATTGGATTTAATGGTAAAAATATATTATAATTTCACTTTAAAACCAATTAAAATGATAATCTAATCATATAAATAAATTAGATTAAAAACAGGTTTTGAATTAAAATACAACATTTTACACTATTCATTAAAAAAATGAACTTTATCGGAAAGATACCAAAAATTTACACAAAGTAAATTTTGATGTCCCAATTCTTAAGAAGAGTTTTATTTGGTGCAGAAGGATGTATAAGAGTGAAAAAAACTATATTTAATGACGGTTCTCCATCAAAAGGAAATAAGTGAACCTTTAGTGAAAACTAGGGCATATACGCCTAAAATCGAATTATTTCCGTATTTTAGGACTTTATCTTTTATTGGATAAATGTAAAAACATTTAAAAACATATATAATCATATTTTAGTCATTTCTATCCATTCCCGCCATTAAAATGGCTAAATTTTAACTACCATTTAAAATATTATTATTTTATTATTAGAGTGCAACGTAAGATTTATAAGATACTCATTGTTGCATGTTGGGTACGCCATCGAGCATAGCGTCCCCTGTAAAGTCATATTAATAATTTATTCACAAATATGGATAAATATGAAAATTTCATATTCTTTATTTACCTGGGGTGTTACATCCTTCCCCCTTTTGGGAATTGCGTCCTCACAATTTTTAAAATTGAGCTTGGAAACATCCTTGAAAGTCCCACATCAGAACAAGAGTCGTTAAAACAATAACTTTAAAATAAAGAAAGATAAGTAAAAAGGTCACCCGAGTTAACCCATACTAGGATTCCATGTAGAAAAATATGGACATGGAGGAGAAAACATGGGGTCATGTTCTGATGGAGAGTGATAGAAAACATGTTTAGGAGAAAGTTAACCACAAGAAAATCACAAACTTGTGATGGGTTAAACAGTATTCGATTCCCAAGTAGGAAATGTTAATAGAAAACATTTTTGTTTTAAGTTACTTTTTATTGAGTAATTTATTCATAGGGAAACATAATCACTTATCATGTTGACTTTCAAGTTTTACACAAACTCATATTTTCTCCAAAAGACGAGTATTTAGGAAGACTTGTTCACATTAAGAGTACTATAATCAACTTCTAGAGAATCACCTAATCCACAAAAGAGATCTATATAATTCCCATTTCTTTAGGCTTTAACCAAAACCAAAACCAAAAAGGTTAGTACAAGGTTAGATAATCCAGAAAAGGATAACCCTTTAAAAATAAAATCTATGCTTAATCTCCAAAATATGTCCAACAAAACCCAAAGTTCAAAGAGGACCATCCGATAAAAAAATTTTCCATAAAATTCTTCAAAGTAAACCAATCTAAGATTGAAACCCAAATATTTGAAGGATTTAGTCACATAGTCTTCCAAGTTAAATTGTAACATTTATCTCCAAACAATATCAGTTGCTCCTAAAGTCTCGTATTGAAAAGTAATTAACCTAATCACATATCCTCCATGATAGGTTAATAATTTTCATAAATAACCCAAAATCAACTTACTCTTCATTCATAAAATCATATAACTAAAGAGAATTAGTCAAACTAACCAGGGACTTCACGTAGTCCAGTGGTAGGCGATAAATACCAGTCGCACTTTGGTTGTGGGTTTGATTCCCGCAGCTTTGTCCGACGTGACGGGTAGTCAAACGGTTTGCGTGTTGTCCTTTTTCCAAAACTATATAATTCTGAAATCATTCCCCAAAAAGAGATAAAATCATAAAAAATGATCATAACATATTTTAACCTCGAGTTTATCTCATGCCTTTCATTTTCTAGCATATCATATAATAACCCATAATTAACACAAAAGTAAGGATCATATAAACTCTAATGGTTACCTTTATAATTATTACATGAACTTACACATCGATTGGTCATCTCTTACATGATTCATTACAGAACATACCAAGGTTCAAGTGGTTGATCATGACTCTTTGATATTTTGTTTAGAACAACCACGAGTTTCCTCATTGAATCCTCCATTTTATCTAGTCTCTTAATAAGAGAACCACCACAGTTTCCTTCAAAACTGTTGTCTCTTTGGTGCCTGCTAGATCCATCCATTCATTAAAAACAGAAATGGAAGTTTGAGTATATCAACAAAACCATCATGTACTAATGAGGAAGGTAAACACTAAGATATACTTACTCATTCACTTTATCTAAAACTAGGACTCTTTCTGAAATCCTAACCATTATGGTACTGTCACTTATGCTTAGAGAATACCCTAACCTCTAAAGTTATCTAAACCGACCTTTGTTACTAACTATAAGGCCCCAGCCTTAAACCTTACTTAATCTTGAGTTATTACATGATTACACATTGAGGATCTTTTCAGGTTTAGAGTTTTAGAGAATTATATCATGAAACATGCCTTACATTCCAAATTTAAACAAATTGGTTACATAAAAGACAGTATTCATTTTTTCCCATCAACAGAAACATATTCAAAATAAAACATGGATTCTATCTTGACACATCCTTGACACTATCATCACATCCTGTACCTTTCCCTTGACCTGTGAAAAACATTTCAAAAACATGGGATGAGAATAAAAATCTCAGTAAGGGTTATAAAAATATGGAAAGGAAACATGTGTTCACATACACATATGAATGAAATCATACTTTACCCATAAAACATAGGCACTTTAACATACCTCATCAAACCATGAATAAATTATAGAAATCAGAAGACATAAAAGGTAACTTGAGGCATTCATAACATCCTTACGTAGGGAGTAACCCTCTTGGTTATGTTTGGAATACCCATCATAGTATATTCCCTAAATTTCTTTGGAGAAACCTTAACGTTACAATCCTTCACGTTACCCAATGAATTGGAGAGATATATCGGGCTCACCCGCCCTTAGTTTATCACGGAACCACCCATCTTCATAAAAATGCCCAAGAACCTCAACATAATCATATCACATAAAACATGCATAAAGGAAACATAACATTTCCACATTTCAATCACAAGATATCAATATAACACATTGATATAAAAACATTATGAAAACCATTTTCAATACCAAAATAAAAGATAAGTAAAACATGGTATTTATTTTTCTTTTAAAAAAAGGTATGGCTTGTAGAGGAAGCCGAAACTCAAATAATGGTCACGGCATCATAGAATTCGTTGTCGCCGCATACGTACGACAAAAACATTCCCTTTTGTCGTTTAGTAAAACACTTCGTATAAAAAAGTTTCCTTTTGGATAAATGTAAAAGTCAAAGGGGTTTATACACCATATAAAAGAGGTTGTGTATAAAACAAAATATGCCTCAATGAAAGGAGGTTGAGACGAAGTCCCATACAATGACGATATCCTTGGTTTAAGGATATATCAATTACATAATTATGTGTGAAAAACGAATAAACCAAATAGAAGTGGATATTAAGTGTAAAATAATCAAAGGTCATTCACACATATTCAAAGGATGATGTATTCAATAACTACATGTTGAACCCAAAGAAATCGAAATTGGGTTAAGATGTTCCCTTAACAGTCTAACGGCGTCACATCAAAATGAGTTGATGAGAGATAAAAAAAGGGTATCTCATCCCTTGGACATAAAATTTACATCAATAAGGATATATGAGAATATATCCCAACATAAAAATATGTAAATTAAAAGACCCAACAAAAGAAGTCTTTTAAAAAAAGGAGGGTGAAAGTTTCCCTTACTGACTTGGGTATCTTTCGAAACATACTCCTCGTGAAAGAAGGACAATACAACATTGATGTAAATACTCATAAAAGAATGTATATAACCCAATGAGTAAAATAATTTACAGTACATACACCACTCAAAGGTAATTGTGGCAAATGAAGAATAAATCTCACGGGAATAAAAGTGAGATGAAAAATCCCTTACGAAAACTCGGCAGCCTAACGGCGCCACTTAAAACATCCAAAATGGATTGATGAGAGGAAATAGGGTCCCTAATCACATCAACTTAAAGTTTAAAGAAAGAGAAATATAAAATAACATCCCCCAACAAATCAAATAAGAGCTTAAAAGAATTGACATAAATGAGAGTACTTAAAAAGAACGAGAGAGATTAGATCTCTTACGAAAATTCGGCAGCCTAACGGCGCCACTCAAAACATCCAAAATGGATTGATGAGAGAGAATAGGGTCTCTCATCATATGAACATAAAAATTACAGTAAGATTAATATAAAAGAACATCCCAATCACAATAAATATGAGCTTATAAGGAATTACATAAAAGAGTGTACAAAAAAAGAAAGAGAGGAGTAGGATCCCTTACCTCAAGTCCAACTTGTCTTGTTCGTTTCTTTATATTTTTGAATAATAAACATTGGTCAATTAATAATTGCCTAAGTACCTCATTTAGAGATTATTATTCAGTTCATATCACATATTATAATGTTATAATAATTGTTTAATAATGTTAGATCATATCAGACGTTTTTGTCGATGTTTGGTACATGAGTCAAAAATGAACTTGTTTGAAAAAAGATTGCCCATGTAGTTATAAGTAAATAATTTCCAGAATAGTATTAATGATTAAAATATCATTTATATCCAGTAAATATTAATTTCATACTATTCCATATCATTTGGAGATAAAAAACGAAATGCACCATTCATGGAGACGGTAGGTCGTACGTACGCATGAACGCTACTTTCATTTTTTGTCATATTAATGGAAAAACAAAATGAGAGAGATATATATATATATATTATAATACCAGAATGATATCCATAATTTTTAGGTAATATATTACATATATATCCATTATATATATGTACTTATAATATTACATAACATTTTGAGATAAGAAATGAAATGTACCGTTCATGGAGACGGTAAGCCATACGTACGCATCAACGCTACTTACATTTCTATTTAATATTTAATAAAATTAAAACATAATGATACATAATAGTATTTTAATTCTAGTATGGTATAATATATAATATAATTAAATATATCCTTTATACGTACCACATATGGTATTAATGAATCAAATCACTTTGAGGGGGCGGTAGTCTGCACTTCCTTAAATGAAGATATCGCGTTTACCCATAATGGAAACCATAAAGGTATGCCCAAAATGAAAAATACAGAAGCCTAAGGAAAATATAAACATATTAGATATCATATATAAATATAGTGTCATCTTAATGTCCACCTTTGAAGGTGTTATAAGAATGTTGAACAATCATCGTTTTGGGAGGCTGAAATTCGCCATCCACGGAAACAGTATGTTCTTTAACCATTAGATGTAGGTGTGTGAAAGTGTATCTAGAATCCTTCTTATAACAACATAATAGTAAATTTATGATACTGGGTTTGTTACAAAAGAAATGAATAAAAAGTGTTTAGGGGGATGGAGAAGCAAAATAAAACAAAAGTACTCAAGTGAAGATATTACCTTAAAATTGGGTAACTTTCTTTGGTTTGAGCTCAAAGGCTTCCTTGGGAAGACTTCTCCCTAAAGTGAGGCTTCAAGGAGTAATAGAGGTAAGTGGAGAGACAAAATGGGCAAATTTTGTCCGAGCCAAAGGCTTTGGGAGTGTGGGTAAGGAGGTAGAGTTGGGGGACTTTTATAAGAGGAGAGGAGGGGCACTCTTGTAAAGTTACAAAATGTTACTTTATTTTCAAAAGAGTTTCGGAATTTAAAGGTCCCACATTGATTTATTTCTAGGATAAGGTAATAAGGGTTCGAAATCCACTCATCCAATAGGTTTTGGACATGTTTAGGTCTTTGATATTACATTATCTTTCCAGTTTATTTAAATCGTTAAATAATGAGGTCATCGCTGCATCATCATGATGTCATAAATAATTTATTTTATTTAATATCTAAAAATTATAAAAAAAATACTATGATGTAGGAAATCGTTTTAGATTTTAAATTAATATTTATAGTCAAAAATCGGATTTGTATAACCCCATGTAAAAATTGTTTTAGTAAAACATTTCATGTTTGTCTCATTTTTACTTTAACTTTAAATAAAAAGATATAAATGTCATTTTCCAACCAACGTGGCTTCATGGGGTCCCCAAGATGACCCATGGGTTTTATTGGTCGTCCATGACTCATAAAATGAGGTTGGGACATGTGCCAAGTTCATTTCATATTATTAAAACATTATTTTTACCTTAAACTACACTAATGATCTTTAATTGCGATAAAAACCTTAATAAGTTTCTATTCACCAAAAAATTATTTTTATCCCATTGAACCATATTTTACTTCTAAATTACAACCATGTATGTCGGATTTTTTTAAATTCAAAACACAAAGATGGCAAAATTTCATTTAAACGGAAAATCAGTTTTTATAAGTACTACTTAGTGGTTTCACTATTCATCAAAAATTTATGTTTTTCAGAAAAATCCCAAAAATTCACCATTAGGTATATTTGATATTCCAAATTCCAAAATAAAGTTTATTTTACAAAATTCAAAACATATAAGTCACATTAATTAATTTAATAATTAATTTCCGCTATCAAAGCAAATAGCGTGTTTTTATGAAACAATAAGTATCAAAAGATTGACACTAGTTTAAGTCTGATTTCAAAGTGAAATTAATTCCAACGACCACTATTGGATTTAATGGTAAAAATATAATATAATTTCACATTAAAACCAATTCAAAAGATAATCTAATCATATAAATAAATTCTATTAAAAGTGGTTTTGAATTAAAATACAACATTTTACACTATTCATTAAAAAAATGAACTTTATCGGAAAGATACCAAAAATTTACACAAAGTAAATTTTGATGTCCCAATTCGTAAGAAGAGTTTTATTTAATCCAAAAGGATGTATAAGTGTGAACAAAACTATATTTAATGACGGTTCTCCATCAAAAGGCGATAAGTGAACCTTTAGTGAAAACTAGGGCAAATACGCCTAAAATCGAATTATTTCTGTATTTTATGTCTTTATCTTTTATTGGATAAATGTAAAAACATTTAAAAACATATATAATCATATTTTAGTTATTTCTATCCATTCCCGCCATTACAACAGCTACATGTTAACTACAATTTAAAATAATATTATTTTATTATTAGAGTGCAACGTAAGATTTCCAAGAAACTCGTTGTTGCGTGTTGGGTACGCCATCGAGCATAGCGTCCCCTTTAATGTCATATTAATAAATTATTCACAAATATGGATAAATATGAAAATTTCATATTCTTTATTTACCTGGGGTGTTACATCCTTCCCCCCTTTTGAGAATTGCGTCCTCGCAATTTTTAAAATTGAGCTTGGAAACATCCTTGAAAGTCCCACATCAGAACAAGAGTCGGTAAAACAATCACTTTAAAATAAATAAAGATAAATACAAAGGTCACCCGATTTAACTCATACTAGGATTCCATGTAGAAAAATACGGACATGGAGGAGAAAACATAGGGTCATGTTCTGATGGAGAGTGATAGAAAACATGTTTAGGAGAAAGTTAACCATAAGAAAATCACAAACTTGTGATGGGTTAAACGGTATTCGATTACCAAGTAGGAAAACGTAAAAGACAACATTTTTGTTTTAAGTTAATTTTTATTGAGTAATTTATTCATAGGGAAACATAATCACTTATCATGTTGACTTTAATCTTTTACACAAACTAATATTTTCTCCATAAGATGAGTATTTAGGAAGACTTGTTCACATTAAGAGTACTATAATCAACTTCTAAAGAATCGCCTAATCCACAAAAGAGAGCTATATATATCCCATGTCTTTAGGCTTTAACCAAAACCAAAACCAAAAAGGTTAGTACAAGGTCAGATAATCCAGAGAAGGATAACCCTTTAAAAAGAAAATCTATGCTTAATCTCCAAAATTTGTCCAACAAAACCCAAAGTTCAAAGAGGACCATCCGATAAACAATTTTTCCATAAAATTCTTCAAAGTAAACCAATCTAAGATTTAAACCCAAATATTTGAAGGATTTAGTCACATAGTCTTCCAAGTTAAATCGTAACATTTATCTCCAAACAATATCAGTTGCTCCTAAAGTCTCGTATTGAAAAGTAATAAACCTAATCACATATCCTCAATGATAGGTTAATAATTTTCATAAATAACCCAAAATCAACTTACTCATAATTCATAAAATCATATAACTAAAGAGAATCAGTGAAACTAACCAGGGACTTCATGTAGTCCAGTGGTAGGCGATAAATACTAGTCGCACTTTGGTTGTGGGTTCGATTCCCACAGCTTTGTCCGACGCGACGGGTAGTCGCACGGTCTGCGTATTGTCCTTTTTCCAAAACTATATAATTCTCAAATCATTCCCCAAAAAGATATAAAATCATCAAAAATGATCATAACATATTTTAACCTCGTGTTTATCTCATGCCTTTCATTTTCCAGCATATCATATAATAACCCATAATTACCTCAAATGTAAGGATCATATAAACTCTAATGGTTACCATTATAATTATTACCTAAACTTCCACATCGATTGGTCATCTCGTACATGATTCATTAAAGAACAAACCAAGGTTCAAGTGGTTGATCATGACTCTTTGATATTTGGTTTAGAACAACCACGAGTTTCCGCATTGAATCCTCCATTTTATCTAGTCTATTAATCAGAGAACCACCACAGTTTCCTTCAAAACTGTTGTCTATTTGGTGCCTGTTAGATCTATCCATTCACTAAAAACATGAATAGTCAGTGTGAGTATATCAACAAAACCATCATGTACTAATGAAGAAGGTAAACACTAAGATATACTTACTCATTCACTTTATCTAAAACTAGGACTCTTTCTGAAATCCTAACCATTATGGTACTTTCACTTATGCTTAGAGAATACCCTAACCTCTAAAGTTATCTAAACTGACCTTTGATACCAACTATAAGGCCCCAGCCATAAACCTTACATAATCTTGAGTTATTAAAAGATTACAAATTTAGGATCTTTTCAGGTTTAGAGTTTTGGAGAATTAGATCATGAAACATGCATTACATTCCACATTTAAACAAAGTGGTTACATAAAAGACAATATTCATTCTTCCCATCAACGGAAACATATTGAAAATAAAACATGGATTCTTTCTTGACACATCCTTGACACTATCATCACATCATGTACCTTTCCCTTGACCTGTGAAAAAAATTTCAAAAACTTGGGATGAGCATAAAAATCTCAGTAAGGGTTATAAAAATATGGAAAGGAAACATGAGTTCAAATACACATAAGAATGAAATTATAATTTACCCATAAAACATAGGCACTTTAACATACCTCATCAAACCATGAATAAATCACGGAAATCATAAGACATAAAATGTAACTTGAGGAATTAATAACATCCTTATGTAGGGAGTAACCCTCTTGGTTACGTTTGGAATACCCATCACAGTATATTACCTAAATCTCTTCGGAGAAACCTTAACGTTACATTCCTTCTCGTTACCCAATGCATTGGAGAGCTATATCGGGCTCACCCGCCCTTAGTTTATCACGGAACCACCAGTCTTCATAATAATGCCCAAGAACCTCAAAATAATGGGTATTACATACACTACTCAAAGGAAATTGTGGCAAATGTAGCATAAATCTCACGGGAATAAAAGTGAGATGAAAAATCCCTTACGAAAACTCGGCAGCCTAACAACGCCACTTAAAACATCCAAAATAGATTGATGAGAGGAAATAGGGTCTCTCATCACATCAACATAAAGTTTAAAGAAATAGGAATATAAAATAACATCCCCCAACATATCAAATAAGAGCTTAAAAGAAGTGACATAAAGGAGAGTAGTTAAAAAGAAAGAGAGAGGTTAGAACTCTTACGAAAATTCGTCAGCCTAACGGCGCCACTCAAAAGTTCCAAAATGTATTGATGAGAGAGAATAGGGTCTCTCATCATATGAACATAAAAATTACAGTAAGAGTAATATAAAAGAACATCCCAATAACAATAAATATGAGCTTAGAAGGAATGACATAAAAGAGTGTACTTAAAATGAAAGAGAGGAGTAGGATCCCTTACCTCAAGTCCAACTTGTCTTGATTGTTTCTTTATATTCCTGAATAATAAACTTTGGTCAATTAATAATTGCCAAAGTAACTCCTTTAGAAATTATTTTTCAGTTCATATCACATATTATAATTTTATAATAATTGTTTAATAATGTTAGTTCATATCAGACGTTTTTGCCGATGTTTGGTACATGAGTCAAATATGAACTTGTTTGAAAAAAGATTGCCCATGTAGTTATAAGTAAATAATTTCCAGAATAGTATTAATGATTAAAATATCATATATATTCAGTAAATATTAATTTCATACTATTCCATATCATTTGGAGATAAAAAACGAAAAGCAACGTTCATGGAGACAGTAGGTCGTACGTACGCATGAACGCTACTTTCATTTTTTGTCATATTAATGGAAAAACAAAACGAGAGAGATATATATATATATATGTTATAATCGCAGAATGATATCCATAATTTTGATGTAATATATTACATATATATCAATTATATATATGTACTTATAATATTACATAACATTTTGAGATAAGAAATGAAATGTATCGTTCATGGAGACGGTAAGCCGTACGTATGCATGAACGCTACTTCCATTTCTATTTCATATTTAATGGAATTAAAACATAATGATACATAATAGTATTTTAATTCCAGTATGGTATCATATATAATATAATTAAATATATCCTTTACACGTACCACATATGGTATTAACGAATCAAATCACTTTGAGGGGGCGGTAGTCCGCACTTCCTTAAATGAAGATATCGCTTTTACCAATAATGGAAACCATAAAGGTATTCCCAAAATGAAAAATACAGAAGCTTAAGGAAATCATAAACAATTTGATATCATATATAAATATAGTGTCATATTAATAGCCACCTTTGAAGGTGTTAGAAGAATGTTAAACACTCATATTTCGGGAGGCCGAAATTCGCCATCCACGGAAACAGTATGTTCTTTAACCATTAGATGTTGGTGTGTGAAAGTGTAGCTCGAATACTTCTTATAAAAACATCCTATTATATTTATGATACTTTATTTGTTACAAAATAAATGAATAAAAAGAGTTTAGGGGGTTGGAGAAGCAAAATAAAACAGAACTACTCAAGTGGAGACATTACCTTAAAATCGGGTAACTCCATTTGGTTTGAGCTCAAAGACTTCCATGGGAGGAATTCTGCCCAAATTGAGGCTTAAAGTAGTAATATATGGTAGTGGAGAGACAAAATGGGCAGAGTTTGGCCGAGCCAAAGGCTTTGGGAGTGTGTGTAAGGAGGTAGAGGTGGGGTCCTTTTATAAGAGGAGAGGAGGGGCACTCTTGTAAAGTTACAAAATGTTACTTTATTTTCAAAAGCGTTTCAGATTTTAAAGGACCCACATTGATGTATTTCGAGGATAAGGTGATACGGGTTCTAAATCCACTCATACAATAGGTTTTGGACATGTGTAGGTCTTATATATTACATTATCTTTCCATTTTATTTAAATCATTAAATAATGAGGTCATCACTACATCATCATTATGTCTTAAATAATTTAATTTATTTAATGTATAAAAATTATAAAAAAACTACTATGATGGATGAAATATTTTTATCTTTCCAATGAATATTTATAGTCAAAAATATGATTTTCATAACCCCATGTAAAAATTGTTTTAGTAAAACATTTCATGTTTGTCTCATTTTTACTTTAACTTTAAATAAAAAGATATAAATGTCATTTTCCAACCAAAGTGGCTTCATGGGATCCCCAAGTTGACCCATGTGATGTCTTGGTCGTCCATGACTCATACAATGAGGTTTCGAAATGTTTCATGTTCATTTGAGATTATTAAAACATTATTTTTACCTTAAACTACACTAATTACCTCTAATCGCGATTTAAAACTTAATAAGTTATTATTCACCAAAAAATTATTTTTATCCCATTGAACCACATTTTACTTCTTAATGACAACCATGTATGTCAGATTTTTGAAATTAAAAACAAAAAGATGGCAAAATTTCATTTAAACCAAAAAATTCTTTTTTATAAGTACCACTTAGGGGATTCACTATTCATCAAAAATTGAAGTTTTTCAGAAAAATCCCAAAAATTCACCATAAGCTATATTTGATATTCCAAATTAAAAAATTAAGTCTATTTTACAAAATTCAAAACATATAAGTCACATTAATTAATTTAATAATTAATTCCCTCTGTCAAAGCAAATATCATGTTTTTATGAAACAATAAGTATCAAAAGATTGACACTAGTTTAAGTCTGATTTCAAAGTGAAATTAATTCCAACGACCACTATTAGATTTAAGGGTAAAAATATATTATAATTTCAATTTAGAACCAATTAAAAAGAAAATATAATAATATAAATAAATTATATTAAAAAGTGGTTTTGAATTAAAATACAACATTTTATACTATTCATTAAAAAATGAACTTTATCAGAAAGATACCAAAAATTTACACAAAGTAAATTTTGATGTCCAATTCTTAAGAAGAGTTTTATTTGGTCCAAAAGGATGTATAAGAGTGAACAAAACTATATTTAATGAAGGTTATCCATAAAAAGGTGATATGTGAACCTTTAGTGAAAACTAGGGCATATACGCCTAAAATCAAATTATTTCCGTATTTTATGCCTTTATCTTTTATTGGATAAATGTAAAAACATTTAAAACGTATATAATCATATTTTAGTTATATATATCCATTCCCGCCATTACAACGACTACATGTTAACTACCGTTTAAATTAATATTATTTTATTATTAGAGTGCAACGTAAGATTTCCAAGAAACTCGTTGTTGCGTGTTGGGTATGCCATCGAGCATAGAGTCCCCTTTAAAGTCATATTAATAATTTATTCACAAATATGGATAAATATGAAAATGTCATATTCTTTATTTACCTGGGGTGTCACAAGGGTAATATTACAGAACCATGTATCTTATTAATAATAAAATATTAATTGGAGTTATATAAGTGATATATTAAACTATAAAACTTAATTAAAAAGATTAAATATTTTCCAACATCATGGTGTTTTATTTGTATTTTTTAGACATTAAATAATTAAATTTATTTCTGACATAATGATGATGTAGTGATTACCCTATTACTAAACATTTCAAATAAATGATATTATAAATAATAGAATAAACTATATTTGATCATTTTTATTCTATAGACGAATTTTATGGATGAACATGAATTGATAAATTTTATTTAATTCATTTCTTTCAAAGTAATAAAGTTGTTATAAATTTAAAAAAATCAAATACTAAAGAGTTTGATAATTTACATAAATGATTTAAAAAAATACTATTTTACTAAATGATATAATAATTATAGAAATATAATATTCAAAAAAAATAACATATAAAATGTTAAATAGGTAATTAAGGGTCCACTTTTGGTTCTCTTGTCATTTTATAGAAAATATTGTGTCAATATATTATGAAATTACAAGAAGACATGGTTAGAGTTAATATTTTTAACTTATGGATAAAGATAAAAGATAATGTTAATATTGATACCTAAATATGTCTAAAACCTATTTTATAACAATATTAAGACCTATAAACATCTTATATTATATATAAATTATATTAGGACCATTATAAATAGAAAATAAATTTATAATTAATTAATATTTGAAGACTTTCATAAAGTGCCCCTCCTCCCTCTTAAAATATTCCACCATCTCTACCCACTTACTCACACCTTTAAAACCTATTTACTCTTCCAAATTCAACTAAATTTATCTCCCAAAATCACTAAATTCCTCATAGAGTCAATAGTATTGGCACAAAACCATCCTAAGGAGACCACTTGTGCAAATCAAAATGGGATACTCAAAAAAGAGGTAATTGTTTTATCGTTACTAAAAAATTATATTCTTCGTTATAATTTATATTATCATGTATTCTCCATAATAAATTAATAAATACAAAATATAATACATTATTATATGTTACTATATTTATTGGTCAACATTATAACTCCTTTTATCCATCATATGAATAACAATGTCACCATGCGTGTGTGCGTATAGCTTACCGTCTCCACATTGTGTCGTAAATTGTTACTCAACAATACTTATTTTGGATGGGTATAATGATTATTATAATGGATTTAAACTATGAAAATAACTTGATAATTATTATTTATAACTAATATACCATCCAATTTTATACCATTTAACCATAAAGGGAATGATCTCGTCCTTGTGCGGACGTACGACTTACCGTCTCCACAACGTGATGAGATTCATTCTCCATGTTAACCACTTAATAATGTTTATAAAGTATATATAATAAGATATGATGGAATATATGAAATAATAATTATAATGGATTTATGTATATATATATATATATATAATTTACTTTCATCATTTCAATTCTGTAAAGAAACAAAAAAAACATAAATCCATTCATACAATATGTTGTCTCCCTAAACGGTGTGTTTCATTTCATTTATCTATCTATTATATATATTTCAATAAAAAATATCTATGATATATAATTAATGTTTTCAATTTTTTAGTTATGTAAATCAGTATCTATGTAATATGGTCAAAAATAACTTGTCAAATCACGTAAGATAAATAAAAATATTATAACCCAAAACATTTCTTTAACATGGAATTTATAAATATAAGGGTAATATAAAGTAATAAGTGAGTCATATATGATATAATATATATTATTATGGATTTATTATGAGTTATTAATATGTTTAAACCCACTATATAGGAGTATCAAACACATAATGAAGAAATTGTACCTAAGGTAAAGGATAATTCTACAATCTTGTTATTATTCGAGATTGTATATTTGTAAGTATTTAATAGGGTGTATTTATCAACCATGTCCATGTTTCCAATATATATAAAATATTATTTATATTCATGTACTATTGTTTAACATAAAAATTACCTGCTGGTGATTATTTATCAAATGGTATGAAATGTATATTTTGTCCTTATTCGATTTGAGGTACTTTTTGATTTTCCCGGTAGAAGTACTAGGAGAGAGTTTTTTAAATTATATGAAATGAATGGATATTTTCTATTTCTTGAATCATTATTTCCTTGTGTATTACTCTACATGAATTCTATATTATTTTAAACACAATTTTTTTCTTTTTTAAATGCAAGAAATTTTGGGAAAAGATATTATTTCTGTAAAAGAAATGAAATTTTACTCAGAAATTAAGTTTAAGTGTTTTACCAAATTTACTTTATATCTAAGATTTCATAGGGTTATGTTTCTATCACTATTATTACTATAATTGTTTCTATTTTATTTGTGTAATTAAATATTAAATGGATTACATTATGATATAATGATGTTTAACAAACTAAATTTATTTCTTAGGATATGCTATGTTGAATGATTTATGTTTTTGTGGAACATGTAAGAATGATTTAATTATGAGATGGGTGGGTCCTATATCTCCCTCCAATTAATTGGGTTATGATTTATATCTCATGGGATATAAATGACTGGAATGGAAAGTAAATTTGGTTTAGTAATACAGGTCTGGAACAACAAGTAAATCTGGTTCATTAAAACATGGATGGAATGAAAAGTAAACCTGATTAAGTAATGGACCTTTTCCACAATAATGGATTTGGAATAAATTCCTTGGATACTATGTAAATAATATTATTTTCTTATTTTTTTCCACAATTCCATGATTTTTTCAATGTTATTTTATCATGGTTCATGTTGGTTTATGATTTAGGCCTAACGAACTACCATGACTTATTTTATGAATCATGATTTTTATAATTAATAATTATATTCTGGTTTTTAGATTTTTATGGTGGTGGTTTGTTTTATGTTATCCATTTTTACCCATAATAAGAATCTGATCGCACCCTATTTTTGTTTTAATTTCCCAATGATGTAAATAAATGTTTTAGGTAGATAACTAATGGGGAAGATCATTATGGGAGATGTTGATGATCATTCACTAAGCTAGAAGAATGTGTTTTGAGTTCCCAAAGAAAGTAAACTAATATATTTTTTGGTCATATGTTTTTATAATTTATTACGTATTCTGATAAAATAAATGTAATGAACATGTATGCCAGGCTTGGGTCACTATAAAACTTGAATTAATTCATATATTATCAACTGAAGGATTTATAAAAGAATTTAATAAACCATGTCACCATTGGATAATGAATAATCTTAAAATTTCATATTATGAATCCTAAAATAAATAATAATATTCATGAGTAATGATTCATAGAATAACATATTAACATTTTGTTTTGATATAATCATAGGGTGATGTGTTTATCATATATTAGGATCACAATAATTTCAGCATGTCACCATGTCATCCTTTTTTATATGGCTATTGGATATATAGATATATAAATATTTCTAGTTATGATATGATAATAGTAAAGAATAATATTGATTTTGTTTATATATGTCACAATATATATATTAGATATGTCCTATCAGTGGATATTTAAAAAAATTATATATGTCAAGGATTTAATGTCTGAATAAATCAGTACATGGTGTTTTTGCATGTAATTATGTAATATGGCTAGTTAGGTGGTAATTAATATATTTATTTATCACACCATTAGATTTAGAGTTGTCATTTTACCCCACAGTGTATTTTTTTTGGAATTTTAATTCTTATGAGTGGTTGGAAGAGATTTCTCTATATATGCATGATCATGGGTACAGTGTAAGAGATTGTTAAGAATAACCATTCATTAAATGAATTTGAGTCATTTTCGTTTTTCAATATAATTTTAATGATCCTAGAGATAATGGATGAGAAATATACATTCACGAGATTGTAGCCCCATAAAGAGTGGATGGTCTATAAATTTGATTAAGGGATCAAGAATGGACACCGTGTAATCTTACTTATGGGATTAAGCTTCATCATTTTTTTTAAACATTCTCAAAATAATTTACACTTCCACACATATTCTCTTAAGTGATTTTCAATGAATACAATAACATTAATTGTACTATATGAACACATTTTTGAAGTATCATGTATACATATTTTTGTTTTGAAATCAAATATTATTTTAAAAAATAATATTATTTCTACTATTATTTTTACATGATCTCTTTCTTGGATATATAATTAATTATCTTGGATTAATGAATACAAGGGTATATATAGAGGTAATTTTTTTTCAAATTATAAATTTTAGGATTCATATGAGAACTATGGTTTTAGATAATGGATTTATGGATTTTAAGTCTTATGTAAAATTATATTTTTTCATAATAGGATATATGGAAATTAGCGAACTTATAACCATTTTTGTTTTAAAATGAAAAGTGATATATTCACTTAATTTTTGGTTTTATGATTTTTGAATAATTATATTTTTGAAAAAATTGTTTTATTTGAAATAAATGGGGAAGATGTTGCAATTAATTAATGGTATACTATATTTTGTATAGTAATCACCTGGTGTGTGTGAATTTTTAACACTGATATGATGATACCATTATTTTCAAAAAATAATTTTTCTTTTGTCATTAAGGGGTGACTTAGAATGCCATGGTTTATGTCCGAAACTATTGGTACAATTGAGGCTGAAAGAAAACACAATCTATGGTGTGAGTTTTTGATATCTGAATGGAGATTCAAAAATTGAAAAAAAAAATAGAAAGTGATAGATCATTTTATTATAAAAATTTAAGCCTTATAATGGGGGAGGTGTTCTAATGTTAGATTCTTAAATAATTTATTGATAAGAAGGGAATTTTCATTTGGATTTTATGTGAATGTATAATTTTCATCTATTGGTGATGAGAGATAAGTATATAAAAAATTATGAAAACAAAAAAGAATTTAAAATATTATATATATTAGTGACAACATAAATTATGAATAGTTTTTAAAAAAATTCATGGTTTATATATATTAGATAATGATGAACTTTTATTTATAAATTTTTCATGATTTTAATTTTTAAATAAATAAAATATTTTTGTTCAAAAAATTAATATATTTATTATTTTTAATTTTGTTTTTATATTTTAATTACTAATTCATGGTTATGTATTAATGTCAATAAGGAACAAGTAATGACTATGTACATATATATCATTGTGATTCATTTAATAGGAATACTTCATTACTCTTTATTATATAACCATAAACACCCATTAGAGGTATGGTACTAAAGATGGTTGAATCGGTTCAACCATATTAAATTATAAAAATTAATTTTCATATAATTTTTAAAAAATACTAATGTCAAATTTCACAATTGAAATTCCACAAAAATGATTTTAATCATATTTTATTTGATAAAGATTTATATAAACATGGATTATTCTCAATTAATTATAATTTTGATGATTTTTGTCAAGTTTTATTTATAAAATTCAACATTTTAATTGCCTCTAATGATTGAGAGATATTAATGATAATATTTAACATCTATTTTTTATTACTATAATTAAGATATTGATACATTTTGTCAAATTTTTGTAAAATAATATTTTGTTTTCCAATGTTTTATCCTCTCTTAAAGATACATATGGACACTCAGACCATGAATAATTTTTTTGTGACTTCTTCATAGTTTGTGGTAATGTGTCTCATGATATGTAGTATTTGACACATATATTGTTTATCTAAACTCAAATTCACAATCCTTTTCTCTCAAAATATATCATTATATAATTTTTTTGAATCATCCCATATAGTATATCACATAAAAATGCAACTCATGTTATTATTAAGAGAGAAATGTGTTTTCACCCACAAATTCATAATATAAAAAATCCTAATTTCATAATAGAGTAGTGTGGAAGTTACACATCATTCATCTTCAATTAACTAAACAGTCATCCTTAACTATTTATGATGGTTTTTTCAAATAATAGAACTATCAAATAGAGGAACATAATCTAATATTTTCTATTATTATGTATAGTAGTTGACATGGATAATCTCACTTGAGGATCAATGTTGGTAAATTAATTATTATTATTAATTTATCTATTATATTTTCATGGTCTTCCAAATTTGATAAAAATATACGAAATTTGGTGTATCATATTTTAAATAAAATAAAACAATAAAAATACAATAAATCCCGAATATATATGTTTTCATGAGTGTAAATGGTCTTGTTATAGGGTACATGGGTTCCTTTAATATTCAACATTATTGTCTAAATTCATTTGGTTATTAAATCCCATTATACATTGAAAACTAATCTCTAATTTTAATATGAAATTAATCATGAATGCACGATCTCTTCACCACACCAAATGTTTTATCCCACAATTTTTATTTATGCTTAACACTCATAAATTGAGCATGTGCCACATTCCATGACACAACTCCTTCATATGTATGTTCCTCCCTTAAAAAATAACATTATAATTTGAATATCATTTTTGAGTGAATGGTGGGAGTAGTGACTTGGTAGATAATGGAGTGAGGTTGGTACATATGATATGGGGTTGTGGATTACCACTAAATTAACCCATATAATATCATTCTCCTAAAATATATCCAAAATTAAAACATGATGAATTGAAATTCATGAATTTTAGAAAACCATAAAACCTTCCCCATGTCCATTCCTAGGGTTAATTACTCACAATCGTGAATATTATAGAGTTATGTTAGAAGAACGGTTTTTTGAAACCAATGAAAAAAACTGTAACAAGAATACTATTTAAATTATTTTTATGAAAATATATTAGAATTACACATCAATATATATAAGATATTTCTACCTTATTTTAATGTAATTTGACATCCAAATTCATAGGATTATGGGATAATATTATTCTATTTAAAATATTTCTATGAAATTTGGTTCCATTTTTGATTGATTAATAGATAAATCATTATTATTTAATTTTATTGTAATTATGATAATATGAATTCTTTGCACTCCTTCCAAATTTCATCTTCATTATGAACCTTTATACTAAATTATGAGATAATTTAAAAACTATTTTTGATACTACAATACTATTCATTTTCAAAATTTCTAATTAAAAATGCCTATATGGCCATGAAATAAACAAAATTAAGAGCATCCATAGTTAAATGAAATGTTCCTAGAAATATTCTCTATAATTATTATGTATATTAGATCCTTTTGACTATCTAGTTGAGATATATGAGCCCATAATTAATATTAATCCATTATATTCATAGATTTCAATTCCGAAAATGCGAGCTTCGTTTGGCCCTAGAATTTTTGGATATAGATGATGGTCAATTTGGTTAAAATTAATACCATTATTACATAATTCATTAAAAAATAAATTTATAGTTTGGATTCGTATAGATTATATAATAGAGGAAATTAAAATATTACTTAATATATTTAAGCATCAATGAATAGTAAATTTTCCTCACTAATATACAATTTGTTAAAACACATGAAAATGTGATTATTACCCTTAGTATAAATAAATTGTAGGGTTAAAAAATTGATAATATAGTACATAATGTTTATAACTGATAGCTTCATCATTACCCCACTCTTAATCCCTACACTCATGAGAAATCATCTTATTATATAGACAATTTATATTTATAAATATATAATAGAATCAAATTTCTATTCAATGAACCAAGTTATAATAATTCATCATTACTTAATTTCGATTCCCATATTCCTTATTTGATTTTAGAAATTCATTCAATATGATAGTAACTATCAAATGAATTTCATACCTACCTCCTAGGATGCCTATCTGACATCACTCTAGCACATGGAATTTGAGCTTTTATAATTTTCAAAAACATTTATGATTTCCACAGTCATGTTGCATTAATTTAATACCAGCATAAAATATTCATACAAATGTCTTATTCATTACGAAATTACTCAGGTTGTTCTGATGAAAATGGTTTGGAGGTTTTTAAATGTAATTATAGTTGTGGAAGAATGATGAATCATGGCACTAAAGTGATGTGAAATGGAAGTGAAATTTTAATCATAGTGGAAAATTATAACTCACACCACTTTTTATTCGAAACTATTTTTTATATAGTTATAAATTCCACACCATGTACTTCTAGCATCAATGAAAATTTTATTCAGTCATTTAAAATTTTTATAGCATTTTTTTCAGAATTTAAGTTATACAATCCCACTACAGAATGTTTTTTGATAACAAATTTGGAAATATTTATCCTCAAGTACTAGTGAACTTATAGAATATATATTAATAAAAATTTAAGATCTCAAAATATCTCCCTGACATGTATTTACTTCCCAAAATGTAGTTAAGAAACTGTACAACAATCTCAAAATAAAGTCTTTAAAATAGTGAACAGATTGCCTTTTCCTTTTTCCACACAAGAAATAAACCATGATAATATAATTATGTTATACAGTATTAAAGATATTTATATTGTGGTATTAATGAAGTTATATAAATTTTTTTCTTTTTCTATAAAATATTAATAATTAGTCATATTTAAGGGAACTCTTCAAAATGGAGTTCAATGTAAAATATGCATTTAAAACAGTGCGTTAATCATAATTTACAATTTTATGAAATCAATAATAATTAAGAAAATATTACAAATGAATGTTCCATGTTCCATTAATTTTCTAAAGATTCTTATGAAAAAAATAAATTGAATGATGATGAAAAATAAGTTTAGAAATCACTCATTATTGGATAATTTTTTGTTATGGAAAGCACTATGGTGAATAAATCTCACATTTGATTGGTCACACAATTTTAAATAGTTATATTGAAAAAAAACATTCAATTTAGAAAATAATATGAAAATATTGAAATTTAAATCTAGGTGTTTTCCCAAAATATCAAACTGGATTCATTTTTCAAAACATATTTGATAAAGCTCAATATTAATAATGTCTCACAGGAAAAACATTCATCAAAGAAATTGTGAAAAAAAATTAAATATGGTGAAATAAAACAACTAATTATAATTTTACAAAACCTTTTATGATTCTTGAATAACAATAGTTTCATTTTAAACTAAAGTGGATTAGTCAAAAAAAATATTGGAGTTATATATCCTATTTTATATGAAAGAGTGCCTTTAGTTTATTATCCTATTTTCCACACAATAAAAACCTATAATATAGAACATGAAACAAAAGAAAACTTATTAAAAAATTTTATTAATTGAAAACATAATGAACATAAGGATAAATATTATGTTGACACTCAAATGGATACTTTGTTCACATTTCTAATTGAAAATTAGATATAGTGTTATCCATTTTTTTATAGTGTGTTAATTTTTGTTTCTTTGACCCATAAAATGTGGATTCATCAATATTATTTTACATTGAACCAGTTAGAGGGAACCCTAGAAATTTCATTAGATCTATCCTTCAAAGAGATAAGGTATACCATTCATGGTTGGTAGATGATAAGGAATGTGTCCACTCTTTTTGGTTAGGACTAAGAATATTTTTCCACTTCTATAACATCAATTTTTAACATAATATGTTTTATATAAAATGGTTTTCAATGTTAAAGTTAAATAATAGTTAATTTTAAATAAGATTATAACATTATTAACTAATATCCGAATATTCCTCTTTATGGGTGAAAATTATGTCATAGATACATGTGTAAAAGAGACTGGAATCTCTTAATGTCCTCCCAATTATTAGTGATCAATATTTTTTTGGATCTCTATGTGTTCCTCTTTAGGTGATATTTATTTTCTCTGTTTATACTATATAAAAAACAAGGATTTGGATATATATTATATTTTTAAACAATATGGGTTAATTATCATTTCTGTTTCAAAGAACACAAAATAGAATGAGTACTAGAATAACCTATATCCTTGAGTTTTTTCATTATTTATTTTTTCTTCACAAATTATTTTATCAAATATTTTAGTTGTTGTACATGGATGTGTATAGTCAGGTTCCCCCAAATATCATTAAACATCTACTATATTGGAGGTTTCTTCTTCTAAAACTATATAAAGATATTATGGTTTATTTTATTAAAATATGTAAGGTTCATATTACATATTAATAATATTAATTTACTTCTAAAAATATTTTAAACTCATTTGACCACCCATAATTTTATCAAAATGCACATTTTCTTCCTAAATTTCATCTATAAATGGTTGAGTAGGTTCAAGTGATAGTTACTTTTTAAATTCCTTATTAACCAAATAAGCTTACTCAACCTAAAAAATTAGTGGTAATTCTTATTACACCATTGGTTTCAGTTATAGATTATAAAATGGTTAAACCATGTTTATAATGATTTATTTAGTTGATAATTCAATTTTATTCCATAAATTTAAAATCCCTTCTAAAATTTCATAATATTATTTCATTTTGAATCTTTTCTTCTTCTAATATTTGAGAGTAGTTAACCCATAATGACTAATATGAAATTGATTATTTAATTGATTTATTTTAATAAAAACATATTATTTAAAATATCTATAAATCAAATACAATGTGAAATAATTTCTACTTACCCAAAAATAATTCAATTTTTTAACACTCACAAAATATGGTGTTAAAAAATATATTATTTTCTTTCAAAATGATTCATAATGTCAGACCAGTATTGTCACACTAGATGATATTTTCTAATAAATGACTTAATATTCCATGTTCACATAGTATATATATTGGTTTTATATATCTTATTAACATAGAATAAATATATATATTTATATTTTAAATGAATGAAATGTTAATTAACATACATGAATGAATGGCATGAAAGCCTATGTTTTTAATTATTTTATGAAAAACACTATTTTATTGAAAAAATGGTAAAACCTCCCAAGACATCATAGACATAAATAAATCAACAAAACATGATGTTCAAAGACGAGTACTAGACTATAGGGCATACCCCTACCCAACATAATCATCAGTACGACTAACCTCCACCAATGCATGACTATTCTGCAAGTTGTCAAATAAAAAATCCATTGGAATGGTACTAATGGTGGATCCATACCCTCTAAAACATTCTAATTTAGATAGTCATTCCAGGTAAAAGAACATTCTCTAATCCACCTGTGGAGAAAATCCTTGTTGAAATTCTGGAGGAAGCCTTAAAAAATCCAAATTTAGAACCCTTACTTAAATTCCAAGCCAACAACTTCAAGATACCACCGAACCAAACATCCATAATCAAAACAATCACACATGTACACTAATATATCTCCCAAAATCAATAATCCAAATATAAATAGGAATCACTGACCTCCATCCATCAAAAATCAGAAAATAGAACTAAGAAATGTCAGATAGAAACCAAACAACAATCATGTTGCCAACTAAGAATACAATAGAGATATCAGCATAAAATATATGAATTTGTCAGTAGGAGTAAGTCAGGTGTAACTTGTTCTCAGAATCCAAAGAACCATAAATTCAACAAAAAATCAATGAATCAACAAAAAGAGAACCGAAAACTGTCATGCAAACTTAGAAACAAGAACCATCAAATCACAAACCAAAATTTTTGTAAAAAATTAAAGAAGAAGAAATCCCAAGTACATCAAAAAGAGATCGTCCGCCCAAATCTCATCACCTCCAACCATTACACACTCGATGAACATGATTAACCACCCAATACACACACTAGAGACTAGGTGAAGACCTCTAGCTACGGGGTACGAAATCTCCATCTTGGATCATCATTGCACCACTATGGGAGAACCTATATAGGAATGAATTAATTGGGTAAGGAGAGGCTAGTAACAATGCATGGTTGATACAATCAATTCCATAAAGAACCACCACAACCAAAGATTCAACACCTGATCAAGATGAGCACCAGAAGAGTCTCGCTTTAAACCTAACTTAAAGGATGAAGTAATGAGGGAAAAACACTAATGTGTCATTCCCCTTTAACGATCATCCTATCTTTCCAAATAATCATACATTGTATAAAGGATGAATAAGTTATTAGGATAATTCTAATTATTATTGATATATGAATAGGTTATTTCATTATTTATTATTATGAAAATTTAATTTAATATTATTAGTTGTCATACATATAGTAAAAATCACAACCATTTGTGTAAAATGATTCATGTCTGAGTATTCATTTAATCCCACGGAATCTCACCTCATTTAATAATTAATAATTTGGAATAGACCATAATTTTTTGTGTGAAACCATCTGTCACCCAACATTTTCATATTTTGTATCATCTACTAAAAAAATTAAACTCCAAAATATAAATGTAATTCTTGAGATAAATGAAGGGATTTTGAGTTTTTAGAGAATAGAATGATTTCCAGAGTTATTATAAGGATTTTTTGGTGATTGAAACAAAAATCCATAACAACGGTATCTCCCTCACCAAAAATGATATAAAAAACATTAGTAATTAAATATTTATAATTGTAGCACACCGTAATACCTTCCCACAAGAACATCCTCATAGTTAGTCAGTCACCATAATTAATAATATCAATAATGGTGGAAGAACAAATAAAAGAGTAGTAATAATGTGAGGACAATTATACTAGTAAATGAAAAATCTATAACAGTATTAGAACAGTGTAAAAGAAAATTAGATATATAAAATGTATAACTTCATTAAATTATATGTATACAAAAAAAAATTATGGTGGTGAAAAAATTTCACATAAAAATATATGATCCATATTTAGAACATATTTTGATCATTTAATAGTAAAATATTGAAATTTTTATTTTATTGATATCTTTAAAATATGTATTTTAGCGAATTATTCACAATTATGTCATCAACATCAATGTGTAGCCTGAATTATGATATAATTATGCGAGAAAATATTAATTTTAAGGAAAACTATTTGACTTCTCAGATTCTGGTTTCTCGTGACTTTATTTCTTTAAAATTAGATGAATTAAAATAATAAATAGTTAGTGATATAATTATGCATATTGTTTTGTATCATCCATAAAAATTTCAACTTATTAAGGATAACGATTTTTTAGATATAACAACATAATTAAAAATTAATCAGATATGTTCATAAATATGGAGGGCACACTTAGGAGATTCATTTGGGATCCAAATTTTTTTATTTATATCATGATATAGTTGGATAAAATAATTTCCAAAAAACCTATTTCCCAAAAAAATGTAATTTCACAATTTCGATTTGAATAGAAAATGTGATAGTAGAAATTCTAAAGCAATATAAAATATTTTAAAATCAATATATAGTTCGTTATCACAAAAAAATTGAAAAATTTGTACTAAAACCTAAAAAGAAGATAATTACCCTTGAAATATCAAATTTGTGTGATTTTGTTTGTGAATATATAAGGTAATATATAAATTTATTTTATTCATCACCACCTAACTATTTTGGAAATACAATACATGAATAATTTCAAAAAAAATCTAAACAAAATAATGTCTCGACACCTCTTTGTTATATCCATGCCTTTAGTGGTCAAATATGTGATAAATATACCATAATTTATAATGTAATTAGACTATTATTCCACTATTAAATAATATAATGTATTCCTTGGTTAATAGAGAAATAGGGTTGATATAATAAATGGTTAATGTAGAATATCTAGAATATCATAAGAACAAATATCATTCAAATAATAATAAAAATGTAGAATGGTGAAATGAAAACAAAAAACTAATGAAAAAATTATAATAAAATATTTATTTTTTCTCATTTTTTATAATTTTCTATAATATTTAATTTTATTATAAATCATTCATTAACCATTAATATCAATATAAAAATGGGTGATACAAAATTTTTAATATATACATTTCTTAAATAAATATTAAATTTTCTTAATAATGTGACAATATATAAATTATAACCTAACTATTTTTTTGAAATTTAGTATTATAGATGTTGGATTTATTTTTATCCAATATATATTTATATTTATATATTTACAAATTAAATTTGTGATTCAACCAAAACTATTTTGAAGATAATAGTGGGTTCTTAAAATATTGCATTCTATTATAGTTTCTAAATAAGAAAAATTAATTAATTATATAAAATTTTCAACTGATAATTTTAAATTGTGCCTCCTAAATACTACAAAATACAGGAGAAAAATAGTGTTCAATTTTTTTATGATGTTTTCAAGACACATTCAAAATTCATCTTAAGTTATTCTCAACTATTATTTATCAATAACCTTTTAATTGACTATAAGAAACCAAATGTACTAAAACATCTAACAAAAATAATTATTATTATATAGATCCATAAAATATTTAAACACCTATATATACTAATATTATAAAAAAAATTCTCATATTGGTATCCAAATTTCATTTACCAAAATTATTGTGATGTTTAGTTTCTTTAGTTTTAATTATCTCATCTTCTGTACCATTTATAAATCTCATATAATTTATGTTATTAATCATAATTAATGTTAAAATATGGTACATTCACTAATATTTGAGATTTTATTGAAACTCTATAATATTTGAATATACCATAAGGAAATAATAGGAAAATGGAATAATATACATTTAACCATGAATAAATCAGTTTATTTCAATTCAAGTTCTAAGAAAATCATTGATATATAACATTTTAAATTTTTCTTCTATCTACTAATAAATTTGATATACCATTATAGTTAAGTCAAAATCACCAATCCCTTATTCTTGATAACTAAAAAATAAAAAAAATTCAAAAACTAAAAAAATTCTAATTAAATGTGGTTATATAAAAATATTGAAACAACTCTGACCCAATATGTTAAATTTCACATAAATTTTATATTGAAATTATTTATTCATATTTCATTAAGTTATATGGGTTTTTATACATGATTTAAAATAATCTATAATCAATAATATATGTTCTATGATCTATTTTTATTATTACATGTAAATAAAACAAACACCATTACCCTATAAAAATTCATTTTTGATCATCTTCATGGGATTCAATCTAAGGGTTGAGTATTTAACATTATGATGTGTAATATTGTTTTATATATTTTCATTTTTGGTCCTACAATACCCCCATTAACGATAAAGTAGATGAATTTTAGTGTGGGGAGGCATTGTTTGTAATTTCTGAAACTCTCTATCGACAAAGAATGATATATCAGTCATTGAAATGGTTATACATACATAGTGATAGGGTATTATATCCATTTTTTCATTGTTTTGGATAATGGGGATTGAATATATTTTGGATTATTGTAATATAATGTTTTTATAAGAACTTAAAATTATTGTATATTATATGAAATTTTATTTTTTATTTACCAATTGGTATTCATAATTTATTATTGAAACTTTTATTTTTCTAAATTGAAAACAACTGAATATTTATTTAGAAATATATTTGTTGGTTATGAAAATATTTAAAAACCCAAACTATTTACAATTGTATGACCATTAATATATGAATGTTAATAGTGATTTTTTCATTAAAAAACCCATTATACCATAGGGTAATACCTAATATTACCCATGACATGGCTTGATGCACATTCATGATCACCATGTGATAGAAACTACTATCAGTTCATCAGAACAAACCATGATAAGAATTGTATCCCATAATAAAAAAATAATCAAATGATTACATTCACTCATATGTTTTTCTTGTAGACCATGTATGTTAAATTAGAACACCAACATAAAAAAATAATTTCAAAATAAAATAAAAAAATTATTCTAGAATATAAACGTAACACATCCATAAAAAGTATAACCATTTATCAAGGCCATAAAAATACAAAACAAAGAATAATCCTTAATAATATGAGTCAAATGAATAAGTGTAAGGACCTAGAGTGATAATCTAAGAGTGTCATAATATACAAGTTTTACTACAACATTAATTGGTCATGAAATAGATATATATCCCAACACATGTCTTATTGGATCAAATGAATGTAAAACACTTTCTACCAACAACATATTGAAACAAGAATCTATGGACAATATGAAACATCCAATTATAATATTTATTGAACTGGTTATATATTATATCGATGAGTATATAATTTCTAACATTTATCCTCATTAGAAACCACGTATGAACATTAAAAGTAAACCTATTTCATTCAATTTTTTAATAAAATTATTAAATCATTTTCCCTTTTGAAATAAAATTATTTACATAACTCCAATAATTAAGTTCTTACACCATCTAATATAATTTTTACTCCTTTAATAAAAACATACAATAAATCATATTATCATAATATTTCATTTCAAAAAGTGAAAATATTCCAAATCTCTCATTTGAAATACTAAATCTCTAGAAATTTAAAAATATAGTAATATTTACTTAAAAATTAAAATTATATAGAGAAAAAACTAGTGAGATGTATTTGTGGAAATTTTCATGAATATATGTTTAAAAAGTAAAAAATAAATGATTAAAAATTAAAATCCCCATTCCCATTTAAAAATAATTTTTTAAAAAAATATATTAATATCAAACTTATGTTTTCTAAAATCAAACTAACATATTTTCCAAAATAATACGGAAAATTTAAAGGATGATAATAAAAAAATAATCATAATGTATTTTATAGGTATCTATCATGAGGTAACCATTGAGCCATAATCATATTAATTTAAAACAACAAGGAGAACTTGATGGAATTAGGGAAAACACAATAAGATAATCTAAATAGTTATTGAATGATGTGATTCAACAACCTAAACAGTTGGTTTTAACCTACCCATCCTTATCAAAAGAAATAAATCATATAATAAAATTATATTCATAGGATTGGGACACATTATAAATCCTAATGATTAACTATAGAAATAATCATACTAATATTTCACATATAGCTATCAAATGCTTCTAGTAATATAAAAAATAAATCTGAGAAATCAACATGTAACTTATTGAAATATATACAAATTATAAAAAAATCATAATACAACCAAATCATTGATCATATTTCCTATAATCAACACATTTTACTAATGATAACAGATAATAAAGACGTCATTTAACAATCTGAAATTTATAAATTTATTAATACATAAATTTCATTAATAATTTCTTTATGAAAAATATTATTGGGCTCATATAAAGGGTTTTAAGCTACACGATTTGGTCCTGGTGTAACAATTAATCAAATTTATTTATAATTAAAATCTATGTTGTTAAAAATCAAAATTGGAAATCCAAATGTTACCCCATTATATCCATTGGAATACAAAATAAATTCAATTTGACATTCTAATGGAATTACCCATTTGTAGGGGCTAAAAAATAATTAACCTTTTGAAGATGTTAGTTTAATGTGTTATTAATTCCATATAAAATCATTGTAATGAATTTCATAAAATATACAATTTTCAAATCATAGAGAAAAAATGTTTTCATTTTGAACAAACACATTATGGAAATTCATTATATAAAAAAATATTTTAAATATTAAAACATGAGTTATTACCTTTATTCTATATAATTTTCAAATATAAACAATTTTACATTAGAATTTAACTCATAGATAAGCCTAATATAACTTTAATAAAATTTATAAATTCAATTTACATGATAGAAAATTTTATATATTTCTGATTAAAGGATCATATGTAAAGCAACCTACCTTTTAAAGACGATTCATCATCCCATGGTTTTATTCGATCACAAATAGGTAAGAGATACATTTTGGGGCCCATTGAGAATCCTAATTTAGAGAAACCCAAATTCAAAATCATTAAACATCAAATCGTAGTTCAACATAATATTTTTTAGCTAAAATATTATGGTTTTGTGTTTTTTGGAAACCATTTGGAATCCTCTGGATAGAAGCTCTGAATTCCAAACTCTTAGACTTCCCAGTTACAAGTAACCATGAACAAACAACTTCGTATCAACTGTAAAGGAAACCCATGCAAAATTTTGTTGTACAAATTTTCAAAAATAGGCAATAAACATGCATACAATCTGAATGTGAAATCATATACATAAGAATAAGATTTGCAATTTATACAACCCATGAAATAATAGTATGATGACTTTGTATCCCATAAAATTAAATAAATATGAAAATTTTGATCCTAGACATCCAAAATATCCAAACAATCTATAAATGATGGAACAAATGTGAAAAAGTGACATTATGGGGTGAAAATATCCCCCAATATATCACATTCAATTTCTAGAATAACTTAGTATATAATGTTATTTAATGTAAAGATTGATCTTAACATCCTTTACAGATATAAAACTGTAAAAATAGAGAAAATATATATAAAATACAAAGATAAATTATTGGAAAATGTTCCAATTTATATCCTTAAGGAAGACATAATATATAAACCTAAAAATTAGATACGATTATATTAATATGAAATTCAAGAATAAAATACTCACATGATAATATCACAAATTCATAATAAAAATATTCTCTATATTATATTACCTATGAAGATTCAATTAATAGATCCCAATTTCCTTTACAATATAGGTTTGATGAATTAACAACTTCAATAATTATATTACACTAATAAATTATCGATAAAATTGAATTCTATACCATAATTTTTCTTACCACAGGAGAGAGGCCGCATATAGTGGTCTCAACACCACACTAAGAGTCCCTATAATATTCAAATATTCAAAATCAATTAATTACATACAAATATTAAATAAAAATATATTGAGGCATAATTTTTTTACAAATTAGTTTCATTCGTCATCCTGGTGCGAAACCATCAAAAACAGATCGACAAGACCAACCTCAGGTAGATAAATTGAGAAAATTCATCATTACTGTTTTTTAAATTATGCAATAATAATATTACAAAAATAGTCATTAAATATTTCTACAAATTTGGATCTCTATTTGTGATATAATTTAAAATAGAAGAAAGAAAAAATAACCATAATGTATATAAAAAAATATTATATCTTTTACCTCAAGCATTTATTTTGTTTTCATCAGGATCATAAATCCGATACTAGGGATAATTAAAAGGTTTTGATCTAGCTCAACCATTTTTATGTTATTCTCCTATATGGAACCATATAGATGAATCAATCAGCGAGAAATATAGTATGTTTTTGGAGTTTCCATACATGATAGATTCCTATGACATACATTAGTGCATTGATGTCATACCATAGACCAAATCCAATAAGTACCCAATGAGAAATTATAATGGGGTCAATTGCTACCACATCCATAAATAGAAAAACAATATATTTTTCCTTTTATAATATTTTTAATACCATTCAGAATCACCTTGAATAGAATAAATATAAATCAACTCTATAAGAACCTCCCTAACTATCTCAATTGTGATATACTACATTAAAACAACAATACAAGATGATAAAAATTTAAAGGAAAAATTGAGAAAAAGATAATAACAGTGACTAATTTTAATAATATATTATTTTAAAGATCCATATAGGTATAAGTCAGTAAGACAATGTACAAGTTTATTAATTAAAAGATAACACTCCATGATTGTGTGGTCACTATACTTATAGAGTTACAACTCCATTTCATTAAACACATTTACATTTCATTGAAATATTTTTGTATAAAAAATTCCTTAATAAATATCATTAATAGAAATCCCATGGTGTACTGTAAATAATATAATTCCGCTACTTATATCTACCATCTTCAATCATCATCATGAAAAACATGATATTAATTGACTCTGGTAGTTCAGAATATTTGATGTTCTACTAACCATTATATTAATATTTATCATCATCACAAGGTCATTGCTACTCATGGAAATGGGGATGAGTTTTTTCTATTAATAATTAACCTACTCTCAAGGATTAGTAAGATAAATATAAATATTTAGATACATAGCTAATACAAATTGGAAAATAGACATATATAATCCACGACTATCTAGAGAGTATACCTATGGACACAAACCTATATTTTGTCCATGAGAATCCACAAGTAATTAGTGGGGTATACTCTAACCGAATATGAAATCAACAAATAATAAATATTGGTATGAAAATACCAAATTTTTTATAAAAAATATAAATATCATAATCAATCAAAAATATCAAGTGAAGTCTATTACCACCGTAATAGTTTCTAACCTTTATTTTCATGACCTAAAACAAATTAAAACAATAATATTATTCACATCAAATCACCTAAATAATGTTAGGAATGTATTTATAAAACATATGGAATCATGTTTTGATATCTAAAATATTGAATCAATGTGGTTTTTGGGAACACATTTTTAATGAAATTAATATAAAATATTGAGATACAAAATAATACATATAAAATAAAAAATCCATATTTTAAAAAATTCATAAATATAATGTATCTACAGTCCTCAAAGAAATATTATTGAAATATACATTATATTTCTTAAAAAAAATTCATGACCCCAACTTTTACATAGATACTAATGTTTTTTATAAAAGAAACTATCATATTATAATTAAAATCATTTGATAACACCAAATTAAAATTATAAAAATTTACCCTTTAAAAGATAGAAACCAATGTTTCCAAATTAAATGACCGAATGAAATAAATCTAAAAATAATTATCAATTGATATAAGAATTTCTAAATTTATAATTTATGAATTATAAAAAAGTGAAAAAATTAGAATAATAATAAAAATTTAAAATTAAAAAAAATTATTGGAATATAAAGGAATCTATGTGATAATAATGTAATACCCAATAAAATTATCCCACAATGAGTTTCATGATTGGAGTATAGTTTTCCATATGGTTCAATATAAATCTTTCACTATAGAATTCTTTGTATTTTCTACTAAAAACCATGTATTTCTTAAAAATAACATATAAATAAAACAACACATATTATCAGTCAAATAAAGCCCTGTAAAATCAGAATTTACTTTGAAAAATTGAATGAATTTTTCACACATGTTTTCAGAACACCCTAGTATATTGAGGTCAAATAATAAATGTTTTTTCTATAAAAATACCTATACTAAACCCTTAATATTTTTTATCCTTAATTTTATCTACCACGAATCAAAAAAATAAGGATTTGATGAAAAGTTTTCATAACCAACCTGGGATACCATGTCTATATTCTCCAATCTAACAATGATAAGGAACAATTCATATCATAGGCCTCCATATTACATAAACTAGTGTCAATGAATCAAAACATATATGAATGGTAATGAAATTTCCCTATAAAACAATAATTATATGATATATTCTAAATGATTCATTTATATGTCCAATATATCATTCAAATGATCACACCAATGGAAAAAAACATTATAATAAATAAATAACCATACATTTTTAATAAATTTATGTATAAATCATCATTTAAACATAAAACTATATAAAATAACCAATAAAATTCAAATATCATTACTTTTAGTCTATAATTACATGAAATAGTCTAAAAATTAAATGTAACAAGAGTAATAATACTTATGTGACATAATGCATGAGGTAGAATACAGTAAATTACTAATCAATATAAAAAATGAAATCTTAAAGACACATTTACTTTGAAAAGGTGAATAGTCCTCAAATAACCCCCAAAACAAACTCATGTTGGTATCCAATTACCTTTATCTACATCAAATAAGAGCCTAATATTTACATGTAATATAATACATGGGTGAGAATATAATTTTTACTATTTATCTTTCCCATAGAATCTATATAAAATTCAATTAAAATATAGCTCTTTCATTATTACAATCTAACATTGAATGAATGATCAATATATTGCATAAAAAAATTATTATAAGAATTGTAGTGCTGATGGTAGACTATCATGAAGTAACCATAAATACAACATCATAGGAATAGTAATATAAAAAATAATCATTACAGCAACGTGGAAAACAAGATACAGTTTAGATTAACAAAAAATTAAATACATCTAATTGGCCCTAATCTGATTCAATGGTTCAGACACCCATGTTCACCCAAAGTGGCCTGATTGGGAATAGAATGACACTAATCATATCGTAGTCCCCAATTAGTGCCACTATACCAAGAGGAAACATAATCTAGTTCCCTAATTATATATAGATTTCTCATCATGATACCCCTTATTCACCATTATATAAAATGAAGGTGATAAATACTAATGTATCAAATAAAAATATATTCATATGATAAAAAATGACATAATACACCTTCATATTTGATAATAATACACATATTCAACCCACATTACTATGAATAACATATAATAATGATTTCTTATATGTGGGATGAATTCACTATTTTAACAGAATATTAATATCATATTTATTATTTATACAAACAATATTAAGGGTCCCACATAAGGGGTATGAAAATATAAGATCGTGTTAATGAATAACAATGAACTTTAATTCATTATAATATATATTAAATTTAAAAGTACCCAAAATTTTAAAATTTATATGAATCCCCTTTATCTATTTAAAAATTAAACAAACTCAATTTATCATACTAACATAAATACCTATTTTGAAATGCCAAAAATTACATTATCATTTTGAAAACCATGATATAACTTTCTTGTAAATAATTAAAATTTTATTAAAATTAATTTTTAAAAATAATAATTTATTAAAAAATTAAAATAAATATTTTTATTTTCAAAAAAAATCAATGTTGAAATTGTTTATATTAAAACAGATTTTGAACATTAAAACATGATAAATCCATTTTTTCTATATATAATAGATATAGAAACCAAATGTACATTGAAAAAAACTAATAGTTACACATCATTTGTATTTAATAGAAATAAAACATTCTCTGGAAATGATATTCAATTTATAAATTCATATTTAAAAGGACCATGGATAAAAAACACAACTATCAAATAACATATTATTCATAAAATGGTGCTATTACTCCAAAAGTGGTAATATAAATTTTTTGGACCATTTGAAACATTATAATAGAGAAACAAGAGGTAAAAATTGTTGAACATAAACTGTTGGTTACCTTGAAAATCATATGTCTAGAAGAAGTCTTCATATGGGTAAATAGATAGGGAAAAAGTGTTTTAGAAGAAATTAAATTAATGTTTCATCATCCAAAATAGATGAAATAACATGTAGAGGACATTATGAAGAGAGTGATTAAAGGGGATATGGTTGTGACCCTATAAAAATAACGGTGGAAAAAACATGGTGGCCCATATTAATTAAATTTTAGAAATTTCTAACTATATAATCACACTTAAAAAAAGTTTGATAGAAAATTCTGGACACATAGTTTTAGAAATTGTGTCATAACCACAAGATTCTCGTTTTCACTATAAAGTTTTACACTACATAGTTAACCTTAACCATCCACAAACAATGTGGTGCCTATTGGAAAGGCATAACTTTTATAATTTTCTGACAATATTACATCGAATCATGCCCCAAATATTTACCTCCATTAAACATAAAATACCATACATATGTATAAACTATGATTTCTATACTAATTCTGTGCTAAGAAGTTTTTTCTGATTTAACTATAAATTTTATTTTTTAAATAATTATCGACAAATACTACCCAATATTAACAAATATCAATTAATAAATAAATTTATTAGGAAATTTAACATCAGAATAAGATAATTATGCACACCATATAAATTTCTAAAAAAATAATTTCTTATTTGGAGATGAATTTTATTAATATATGATATGTTACATCCTCATCAGTGGGAAACCACTAAAAATAGCGAACCACCCTAAAAATTGTAAAGATATATTTGAATAACATGAATGATTTCGAATCTTTATAGAATACCTAATGTGTGGAAAAATATATATACATATGAAGTAATGTAATAGTAAACCAAAAAACACTCAATTTGTTCTCTCAAAAATTAGAAACCATATGTAACACCACTTTATCTTGAGAAATAATATTACGTTCGATATCATATACAACACACAACAATGTTCCAAAATGAACCATAAAATCTCGTTATTTATATATAGATATAATAACCAAGACATTAAATTATCATTTATCAATATGAACAAATAATTTAAAAATATATACAATGTTCTTAATCAATGTTAATGTATTCATATATTATTAATAAATATTTAATAAATTCTATGTAAAGAAATTTTATTCCATAAAAATATGTTTTCATCATAAAATAATTTTGTTTATTTTTTTAAGAATTTGTTATGATAAATTATTGGAACATTTAGATTTTTTTAAAATAATTATTCATTTTAAAATAATCATTTTAAATAGATTATACGATGATTTTTTTAAATGATTGATATTTTGGTGAATTGTGAAAATAAATGATTTTTCAAATACTATTATTTATTTTCACTAAATATTATATTTTACAAGTAAAATTATATTTTGGATTTGGTATTAAATTAAAATATTGAAAGTTTTATTTATAATTATATATATAATTTCATTTGATAAATTATTTTCAAAATTTTGTTAGAAATATTTTTTTATGCTTGAGAATAAGGTCTTCTAAAAATTTTTTGTAAGTGCATAATGTTTATCATTTTTAATCAATTAAAATAAAAAAATGGAAAATATTTAATTATAATTAATATAATATATATATGTTTTTATTAACTTAAAATCACAAATGATGATTTCATGTTAACATGTTAATAAAATACCACATATTTCTTGAAAACTGATTGTTTTCTGGAAAAATTTTATCTACCAATTTTTCTTGTTTAATATCTAGTTCTGTGTTTTAAAAAAAATAAAATATATTTACAATTTTATAATCATTAATTTCATATTTTTTATTATATCCATTTTATTTATGTTTATCTTGAATAAAAAATCACAGTAAATAATTATTGTCATGGTTTAGGTAAGATATTTTTATTAAGGGTAAAAAATATTATGATATAGACTTCAAAGCACCTTATCACCTTAATTATATTATTTTAATGTTTTTATATCATTCATAATCATACAAAATTATAATATTTTACCATTTTTTCTATTTTTCCATTATTTTTAGGGTAATAATACTTTATGTAATGAAAAACAATAAATTCCACTTTAATGATTTTAATAACTATTATATTTTATTTCAGGGATAAAAATAATATACTTTAGGGTCAAAATAATCTTTTTATATATAGATTATTTTTATCATGGTAGTTTATTTCTTATTTTTAATTATGAAATAACTAGATTAAATGCATACACAACAGTGATATATTAATTTTTTAATCAGAATAAAAATAAAATAAATGTTTTTTAACATACTAAATGAAATATAATTTTAATGTAAAGTTCTGTTATACAATTTTTTTTGAATAATATGAAATTGTAATGTTGTTTGAATTGTATATAATAAATTTTTTAATTTTTGTTGATGTTTTTAAATTAAAATTAATTAAATAATGTCAATATTAATATTAATGATATGTTATAAGGAACAATAATTTATTTAATAATTATAAAATAAAAATAATAATATCATAAAAAATTTATTTTATTTGTTTATAAATATCATCTAACATCCATTTATGGAAGTTTCTCCATTTTATAGTAAATATATTAACCCCGAAATAATAAAAACTTCATTTCTATGGTTAATTTTAAAATGTGGTCGTAAAATATAAATGAGTATGTGATAAAATAAATTTCAGAAATAATACATTTAATTTGATTAATTAGAATTGATATTTAGAATAATTTTGAACACATCAACTAGCTTGATTAGATTTTAATTCATAATGAGAAAATTACCTTGGTAAAAACTAGTTACCATGGTGAAAACTAAAATAGTAGAAGTGAGTAACCATAATGGTAAAGAGAAAATAAATATTATAAAATGTTTCTTTTTTAATAGTGGAGTTTTTTATCAACCTTATCATACCCTTACTATATAATTTATCAATTTTTGAGGAACCTTAATTGAGTGGGACTTACCTTTATTGAATATTTTTGGCATTTAAATACATGCCACCCATTCTGACTCATAAAAGGTTGATTCTTGAATTATTTTATTCATACAAAATTGAATTTTTTTTATAAAAAAAATAAATAAAATTACCTAATTACTTACCTCCCCAAATCATATATTCTCTTGTATTATAAAAAATATTTTCCAGTAAGGATTTAGGTAATAGACAAATGATGTTCTTCGAAGAAGATGTTACTTTCCTAACAATGATTTTTTGTTATCTTTCTTCTTCCAGTTTTATAAAAATTTTTTCAAACATGATTATATAATAACACACACACCTATATATATGTCACATAGGATATTATATTATAATATTAATGTATTGACATACACCTATCTCTATTTCTATCAAATGGGAAACAAAACCATTGTTTGTATGTACGTGAGACTACTACCTCATAAACAAATTTAATTATCATTACATCAGTTCCTATAAAGAAAATACATGATGATGGAATCAATGTATATATATATATGTGATATTCTTAACATAATTAATATTATATAAATTTAATATTTATAATATCTTATTATAGTTCCTTTCATTAAAAGATGACAATGTCATTCTTGGGAACATGTGGATTAAGACCTCCTAGAAGTGATGTGATTTGTTTTTCATTACCGTACAACCAGAATGGTATATAAAAGTGTATATAATGGAAAAATATTTTATTTATCATATTTATATTATTATTTAATTTTAACATAATTCTAACCTTCATTCCAATACGATAATAGTCAAATGGAATCCTTAATCATGTGCATGTATGACTAATCGTCTCTAAAATTATAACATAGTTCATTTTTCATAATTCCCTTTCAAAGATTGATTTTAAAGTATAACTGATGTAAAATTTGAAAATTATTTTTGGATTATAGTCCAATATGGGATAAAATAATGAAATCTTCCCCCATATTTAATATATAAATGTCATTCTGAACATTTGAAATGAAAATGATCAAAATGTATCGTGTGAACTTCATTGATTAAGAAAATAATTATACCATGATAATTAATAAATTAATAATATTAATAATAAATTAAAAATTTAAAATAATGTAAATAATTAACATATTATTATTATTAATTAATATAATTTACATATTTTTCAATTTGAATAGGTTGTTTTGGATTTCATCTCAATTTTGTTTTATTGGGGAATATTTTAATGTTGTTTACATAATTTATTTTCAATTTATATGTTTCCCCATTCAATTATTAAATAAATTATAATTCATAATTAAGGTAAATTATGTTAAAAGTTATTTTACATCATCCATGGGGTTTTTATTATAATGTTACCCAAGCTTTGAACGACTCAGGTTAAAATTTACACTATTTTCATATTTTTTAAGTTCATTTTTCATTTTGGGTAATTCATATAAATTAATTTTATTAGACCACGTATAATTTATTATAATATGGTCATGAATGTGGATTACATTTTTTTATTCCATTTATTCCATTATTGAATAATGAAGCATCAAAGAATCATTTTTATGAATTATTAATGTTTTATCATCTATTTTATCTAAAATATTTCTCTTCCATTTCAATTTATCATAAAAATATTGATTATAATTTTTAAGCTATTCTATAATAATTCATTTAATACATTTTTAGGAATATTTTATTTTTTTCAAAATGGATAAAAAATAATATTTTTGTCTTTATGAGCAAGGTACTTTATTTTTTTTACAGAAGTGTAAAAGGAATGTTTTATTTTTAACGTTTACCACATGAATGATATTTTCACCATGATAACCACTCAATGAATGATTATTACTTAAATTTTTTAATATATTCTTTTAAAATAAAATGTTTTTTATAACATTTGTAATATTTTTATATTTTATTGAAGTGATTTTAATGTAAAAAATTGGTTTTCATAATGAATTACACTATACTATATTATATATATGTTTTCATCAATAAAAACAACCATTTATGTTACATATTCGAAATAAATTATGTATATATATCTCATATAAATATATTATTTACTAAATTTACCTTAATTTCATGGGGTAATACATTCCTTATGATAATTTATCAAGTCTCACAATTATGAAATCTCCATCGATTATGATATGAGGCCTGATTATGAAACACATTTATTTACTTGTGTAATTTTGATGTTTATTCATTAATATTGATTTAAATTTGTAGAACAATTAAGAGTGTACATGTTATTAGGTGAAAGATTACATTTAGAACCAATATATTGTGTATAGATTTATCATATTAGTGGTTATATTACAATGATTACATTAAAAATAATCCATTATTGGACATTGTCCACCATATGATATTTTTGAGGTAGTGGCCCTTGAATCATGTTTATATCATGATATATATTATTGTCACATTCATAAATTCATATAATATTATTAGTCCATTAATTTTTTTTATTATTCCATATTATTACTCATGATCATGATCTTTTATGGTATCATGTTTCACCACTGAATCATGAATTATGATTCGTGTTCATGTTCTTTTCCTTATAAGATTTTGATCTCGCCCATTTGTTTTATATATACTAAAATTTATCAAATATAGTTTTTATATCTCAACTTGACTAATAATGTTTTTATGATGGTTAAAATTATAATCATGATATATTTTTAACTTTCTTATATATTTTAAATATTTATTCTTCCAAATACACTAAAACCCTTGATCTTTGGGTTGTAATTAATGGATGTTAATATTTTAAATCATGTAATAATATATGTAATAGGATTCAATTAATATATATGGTATTATATAATGTTCTATATGTTTTTGAAATTATGATACTATAAATTTTGTTAAAACCCAATGGTTTATTCAGGGTATATTATAGAATCCTAATGTTTTGGTTTGGAACAGATTATGTGGTTTCCATATATATACATTCATGTCTAGATAATATAATTAAAATTTATTTTTAATAGTTTAATCTATGGGTAATATACATGAAAATATTTTGAAGATTATATCATATCCATTATTCTAGTGAACAATGAGAGTACCCTTACAGTACATCTAGTTTTAAACTCTTGGAGTATATGCTTGGGATAATTAGAATTTTTTATGAAATAATATGAGGGAATAAAACATATGTAAATAAATGAAATTCTATAATAGCATGAGATAAACAAAAATTTCATAGGTTGATAATTCTAGGTTTTGATATAAATATAAAGTCATACATAACACCTTTGAGGTATTATGTTATTATTGTTTAAGATGACTAGGAAAACATTTTAATGAAATTTTGAGGAATATAAGAATCTAGTTTAGTGTATATTTTTTTATTTTAGGTATAAGTATCCTAAATTTTTTATAAATAAGATTAAATTTATATATAAAATTTGGTTAAATATGAAAATTTAGTCAAATGAAATAATATAAAAATTTAAATACATGTTTTTATTGAAAAAACAAGTTTTATAAAATACATTATGGGATGAAAATAAATTTCAAAATAATTTTTAATTTGAAACTTTTTATTATATTATTTGGATCTTTTAGTAATTATTTTAATATATTTTTAGATAATGCAAAAAAATGACATCATGGGTGAAAAATAATACTATTTGATGTGTTGTGAGGCTTTAACCTACAACTGAATGGAAGTAAGGGAACTCCAACTACCACATGCCAATGATATTTATAGTAAATTATGACATTGTTTTTTAATAAATAGTTACATAGAAAAATAGTAAATGTATTTTTGAAAAAATATTATAGAATAAAATAGTTTTGACATCAAAGTAATTGATAATATTTCAGGAGAACATTTTTTTGTTAAGGTATATATATAAAAATATGAATTTATTTAATGGGTAATTTGGGAATATTGAAATTAAAATATTTATGGTGTTTGTTAGAAGGTATTAGAGAGCTGTTGAGTTTCAAGTATTCATTAATTTGGATAATATTTAGGTTAATTGGTATTTAGGATTATTTCATTGGGACTACATTAATTTGATTCTTTAGTTAAAATATTATTGTAAAATTTATTACTTACTCATATGATGGATTATTCATTCCAAGTATTATATTATATTGTTCAAAAATAATTGGGATATAAAATATATGTAAAATATAACATTAGTAATTTATGGTTTATATGACCAGATAAATGATGATTTTAGTGAATTAAATATAAAAAACTCATCCTAAATACTCATCGTTTTAAGATACATATAATATTATAGTAAAACAAAAGAATGAATGAACTTCATTGTATCATGTAACGATAGTTTCTTTATTGTATTAATTTTTTTTTGAAAAATAATACCACAAAGATAAGAAAAATATCTTGGAAAAATATGATATTCAAATAACATATTAATTTTATTTAATCCATTATCTTTTCTACAACTCATTTGATTACAATTTTTTTATTGTTAAAAATCTCCATGTCATTTACTTTTTATTTTCAATGATTCATGTAATAGTCCATGATTACATGGAAATTATGATATTTTACCAGGTCCACATTTTAAATGCTGACTAATATTATCCTATTTAGAAACCTATTTGTTTTATGACCTCTTTATTTCCATTCCCATATTTCAAGCGGATGTTTTATTAGGCCACTTAAAAATGTTATATTTAATAAAAGGTATTTTATAGTATCAATTTTTTATAGATCTAAAATTAAAATTATGTTGAAAAAATTTAATAATGGGTTGGAATTTAACATTATGATATTTTAAAATAGAAAACTATGATTCATAGTGTCTTTCATAGACAACATTGAGCCAATGTCAAATATGAAATATTTTTATTTAACTATTTCTATCATAACCTAGACCTTAAATTTAGAGGACTATCTATGATAAATTTATTTATGAGATATATATATATAATTCTTATTAAATATAAAATTATTGAAAAATTCTTAGTAAATAGTCACCTAGTTCTTAGTAATTTTTTTTATTCTTCAAATTTATTTTTCATCAAAAAATGATTTATGTTCACTTTTTAAAGAAAAATAAATAATATAGATCATTATCATTTTAATGATTTATTTTATAAAAATAAATTCATTTTTAAATAATATTATTCAAATATTTCATTAGGTGATAATTTTGGAATTTTGTTAAATAAATTATTTTTTAGTGAATAGTAATAATCACATCTATTTAAAATATTCTAATTTATCAACACCAATAAATTAATTTAAAGGTTCAATAAATATGAACCATTTTATTTACAATAATATAATTAATTTTATTTTAATAAATATAATCAATATTTTTTTAATAAGATTATTTTTATGATGAAAACTCATTTACAATTTTTTTTGTAAAATGATTATCCATTTTAATTTGTCAAAAAAACTTATATTACGGAATTATTTAAATTATTTTGATATTAAATATATTTATTTATATTATTTTAAATTATTAAAATTACTATTTTTATACAGAGGGTTTCAATAAGAGCATAAATTTTGTGAAAATGCATTTTTATGAAAAAATTGTTTTTCCCTTGTTCTTTCTAGCTCAAATTTAAATTAATTTATTCCTCTTATATATTATGATACATTGTATAGTTATTCAATATTATTAATTATAAGGTTTAAATTTGGAAAAATTTTACCTTTCATTTTTTTTTCATGAATTGAAACCCTAATAAATATATATTAACAAGGTACCAGAAATATGTAGTAGTTAAAAGTAAAAATAATGTTATAAGGACTCCCATGTAACACTAATATAGTATTATTTTTAATATATGGGTGTATTTATTCAATAATGATCCAAAATTCAAATATATAACAATTTTTTCTATATGACCTAGATTGTACAATTATAATACATTATATAAAGACAATCCAAAAACAATACTTTGTTACCATTAATAAGTTTAATATTTTTTATAGAGATTGAAATAACCTATGTTTTCTAGTTAATAATTATTATATATATAAAATATATTTAAACAATCGTAATTTAATTCTACTTTTTACTAAAAAAATTCTAACTAGGATTCATAAATAATGTAGACATACTATTGTTTTATAACAAGTAGATTCAACTAAAATATTTTTAAAAATATGAAAAGTAATATATTTTGATTGAATTATTTTCTTCCAGACAGTTTTTAGTTAAATATAGATTTTCAAGGTTTTGTGGAAGGTATATATTCTCATTACATCTATTTTTTGATGTTTATATAGTAAACATAAATTAAGAGTGTAAAAAATTAAATTAATTATATTTTAACATAAATAATGTTTTATTAAATGATAGATATTTCATAAAAGTCATTTATTTGGACATGCTTTATTAATTACTATAAAAATATCATATATCATCCTTTTTATTTCCATTTTCCATTTTCTACAATCATTATTGACCCTTGTAGATTAGAAACATAATTTAAGTGTTTATTGTCAAAACACGGGGTTTCACATTACATGCGCTTGTTTTAAAATAAATTTCAACAAAAATAATATGTCTATTTAGTAAATTTTATTCCGTATTCAGAATAACTATTTCAAAGTAATTTAAAAATGAGTATTTATTTTCATGTCTTAAAGAAAAAATTATTTAATAAAAAACTATTTATTATGGTTAAAACTAAAAGGGTAAAAGAGAGTAACCATTAATGGAAATGGAATAATGTTTTAAAAATATTTTACATTATTAGTTTTATTGGTTTTGATAGACCTTAAATTCTATCCAAAATGTAATTAATAAATTATAGAGTAAATTTTTTGGTGTTTGAATTCACATTGTTGAATAGTTTTTGTATATACAAAAATGGAACTTCATCCCACTTATGATGGTCACCTCCCCTCCACATTTTTCCACTCATCAATCTAATTTCTATTCAGAAAACCCTTGCCCATATTACATTCTTACATACATACGAACATATTTTAGGATGTTGTTTATTAAGAATCCAAACTAAGATGTATATAGTTAAAATCCTTATTTTGTTTCTTGAAGAAGTGGAATAGTACTTAATAATGCATTTTTATTTTTTTTTAATTTTAAAATCCTCTAAATATTATTCCTCCATGTTGATGTAATAACATAATTTTATCCATTATAAGGATATTTTAGTCTTTTAAATGAATAAATTAAATCTATATCATATTGCATTAAATGTTAAATGAAACCATCATTGGCATTTACATCGAACTAACATCTCACAAACAAATGTAATATGATTTCCATCAATGCCTCTCATACAATTCTCCAATGATGGATTTAACATATATGTGTGTGTGTGTGTGTGTGTGTTTTATATATTAAATATTTATCATTATATAAATGTAGTTTATCTAATATATTATGACATTTCCTTTTATTATATTTTGATAATGTTGTTCATGAGAATGTGTAAATTACCCCCTCCATGAACGGATGTGTTTCATTTCTCATTACAACAATTTTTTTGGTATTTATAAGTGTATTTAATGAGATAAAATTGTATTTATTATATAATTATAATTTTATAAATATAATATAATATTTTACATATTTCCTTGAGGATCATATAAAAAGTGAAATGTTACTCATGCATACGTAAAAATTATCATATATATTATTATAACATTGTTTTTTTCATATCCATTATTCATGTGTCGATATAAAGGTATAATTTATTTTTAAAATTGATATTAAAAAAATATTTTTATTATGGTTATTATGGAGTAATTCTCAACTTTACCATATTCCATCTACTGAACTCAATTTCAATATATGAACATAATGTCATCAAAACATCTGATAAGAACATAATTGATTAATTAATAAATATATGATGAAATTAAAAAAATTAATAAATTATAATAAAGTAAATAATTTTTATACATTTATTAATTTAGAAATTAATGTACATACATGATCTGTTGAAGTCCCAATTACACTTCATCTGAGGCATATATTAATGTTGTGAACCTAATTCTTTTGTTATCATGTTACCTATTATACTTATTATATCCGAAATACTTAATAAATCGTGTTATTTGAAATTATAATTCATTTTACTTAATCAATTGGTATTTGGTTCAAAAATAATCAAATTGGAAAATTCTTTATTTTACAATAAAATTCCATTTCATGGTTTTTTATGTTCAAGGATCCTTTTTTGGAAGTCACGTAAAATTATTTTCCTAAACCAAATATAGTTTATTCCCCATTGTTCATGAATCTATTTTACTTATTTTGTTCCCATTTCCTCTGTCATTAAATAATAATTTATAAATGTTTTTTAAATCCAATATTATCCATTAATCTTCTTTTAGATCTTGAATATTTATCTTCCATGTCTATGGTTTCCATAAAAACAATAAATAATATTTTTTATCCGCCAATTATTTCAAAAAAACATCTTAACACTTATTTTATATTTTACCACATTATTTAAAAAATATTTCGATTATTTTTCATATAAGGTAATTTTTTGAATATTCTTAAAAAAGTGTGAATTAAATGTGTTATATTAACTTTTATGGACTATAAAAGTATCTATTAACAATGATTTCTCATTTAAATGAATTTTCCATTAAAATTATCAATGGATGTTTTTAAATAAAATATTTTCATAATTTCATTAATTTTATTGACTTTAAATAAGTGTTTTAAAAGTGGAATGAAAATTTTCAACATCATATATTTTATGTGATATTTTAAAGACAGTTTCCCTAGTGATAAAACCTTTTATGTTATTTATTACTTATAAATACTATATAGAAGACTCTAAAATATATACCTGGATCATTACCCCGTTATTTGACTATATGACACATTTCTTAATGTCATTTTTCAAATTGATTCTTTATGAAATTTTATTTTATTATGAAAAGAGATAAGATTATGAACCCATTTTATTTCTATGGTTAATTTTCATATTTATTCCATAATATTGATTTATTTTTGTGGAACACATAACCATGTAATTGTGATGATTTTCTATCCATTATATAACTCCAATTAATTGTCTTATTCCTTTTTATTGTGAGACAATATGATGTGGATTAGATAGTAAACTGAATCCTTTATATGAATTTGTAAAACATGACAAGATTCAGCGCAATTAGCCTTAGATACTATTTATGTCATTATATATATTGTTTTAAAGAACATTTGTTTCTATGATATAATTATAAAAGATTCATTTTGTAATGACGCCATGTTATTATTCATGATCCCTCTCATTTGGGAAATCATGTCATTTCCTTCACTCGCACATTACATTTCCTTCTCATTTTTATTCTATTTATAGGGTTTTATCTCACCACATTATTTCATGAATAAATTATTTTATATTATATATTTTTAGGATATCAATGATATTTTGGAGCTCACTATTAAACATATAAAAATTAATTTACTTTTTATATTTTACATCCACAATCATCCAATGAAACTATTAATCTTAATCATCATATTCTAATTAAGGGAATTTTATGTTTAAATTTATATTATAATACATGTGAAAATTATTTTTTTCCCATTCCATATGAAAATATTAATATAATTAATCAATAGTGATCAAAACTATGAACTAAATTCCCATTAAAAGGTCGGATCATGGAACTATCACATTCACCATGAAATCATACTACACTGTTTCATCATGGAAAAGAGAAGATAAATTAATAATTTTCATGCAATTAAATGAATACCACCTATGGAGATCTCTACCCATTATAATAATTAAGATAAAAATTCTTAATTTAATACGTGTTATTTAAAAAACCAGTTGTGTTCTAAAACATACATGATACACAACCTTGAATATAAATGAATCCTGAAATTTTGTTTTGAAATGTGACCACTAAAACCTATCAATTAAATTATTGGGTATAAATATGATTAAAAAAATTGACAATATATAAAATAATTTTAATAAATATAAATATATTTATTATTACTCACGAAATAAGCACTAATTTTTTAAGGTAAATTTATGCATAAAAAATACTTTTTTTTATAAAATTATTTTTAATGTTTCTTTTGTGACTAAATTATATAAATAATTTTTTTAACTACTGGAATAATTTTAATATTGAATAAATATTATTTTATAATTCATCATATGAAAAAAAATATTGCGGGTAATTTTCATACTATTTAAAAAGGATATATTATTTAGTTAATAGTGAAAAATACTAATTTTTATTGAAATATTTCTATTTTGTTAATGTATTTACAATTAATGAATATTTATTAATTTTTAAATTTATATTAGAACAATTTTTTTTAATATATTATAATTATTATTCATTAAATTAATTTTACACTATGATTTATTATAAACATATTTTATTTTCTGAATGGGTATTTTTATGAAAAAAGGATTATCATTACATTTTTTTATTTGATATTAAATTATATTTTACTAATTTTATATTTTATTTTCTAAAAAATAGAGTTCATATTTTCAATTTGGTGGTCAAAATTTTATAAATACATCCCTTATATTTTTAGTTAAAATGAAAATTAATGATAATAATGTTTATTATCATGGTAAAGCATTGACCAAGCAATAAATGGTTAATAATAAAATTATATGAATTATAAAACTACTCTTACACTTGATTTTATTTTATTGGTTTGTTTACTCTTGTCTATAGTCATCATTGATTTGTAATATGGATTTTGGTTCCATTAATTTTTTTATAATGTTTTATTTAATTATAATTCAAAAACATCACAATCCTTATTTAATTAATGTAACATTTTAATATAAAGATATAGAGATGGAATTTTAATTATATATATTATTTTTAATTCAAAATTAATTATTAAAATAAAGGTAATATCTTTGTATTTTTTATAGATTAAATAAATATCTTAAATATTTACACAATGCTGATATAATAATTATTTAATTGATGAAAAAACAAAATAAATGAATAATGTAAGAAGGTTATCTAAAAATAGGCATATCCTAGAAAACATTATGACACTATATGATAATCTTCAAGGTCTAGGTATTTTTATAATAGAAAAAGACCTTATACATTATATCATGTCCTACAATCTAATCCTCCCCGGAATTTTTATACCAAATATTTTGTTTGAGATATGGAACGATTCAAGTGGCCCACTCTTGGTTACAAAATTATTGGACAAAACTTTATGAATCCAATATGGATCATATATGAATTCTCATGCATGAGAAAATTCAAATCATCACATGCAACCTAAAGGATTAGTGAATCTTATTATCATTCAATACCACAAGTGGAATTGAATGTCTTTTTTGTTTATGAATATATATATTATATTTAAATAATGAGATATGGAGTGATATATAAGAAATATATAAAAACATTAACTAAATTGTTTTGATAATAGGATATTTTATAATTATATTTAGTCTAGAACAAAAAATAATCTCTATCATGAGTAAAATAGCACCATTAGCATTCTCCTCATGTATTGACCAATTAATTCTTGTAGAAGTCCCACTTAATATTGATGAATTCATATGGTACATATATACCTTTCATGAGAGGCAAAAATAAAACATGAATTGTGTTTTTTTTAAATGAATGAGAGGAGTGGGGATGATGAAGTTTTAGGTTTCACTATCTGAAGGAAAAATTTTGATCATAACCCCATTATTTTAGAGATCTCTCATCAGATTAATGTTTTTTCCTATATCAATTCATTTCAATATGTATTTTCCTATTACTCCAAGGTATTATGAGGATATTATAGAGGCTTTGAAATTAAAACCTATTGGAATACATCGTAATATCATGATAAAACAATTACATAACACTAAAAAATTATTTGGTAAATAAAGTAGTGGATCATTCACCATACTTGATATTAGGATTAATAATAATAATAAAGAGCATTGACATTGAAAAATTAGGAATTAGAATAAAAAAGTTCCTTATATATTGGAAATTTCTACCACTATAGTTCGAATTATATCCTAATTATGAAGGAAAGGTTGGATCGTAATAATCAAAATATAAAATGGATTATGGAGGAAGAAATAATGTAATTTTTTTATTTCTTAAATAAATGATAATAATAAGGTAGAATAATACTAGGGGAATTTATGGATGTAAGAATACATCAGAGGATTGAGTATCCACACCAATGGTTTCATACATTCAACAGTCGTACTATGATTATGGATTGGAAAGATAATTTAGAATTATTGACAAAAAACACTCATATATTAAGTAGAACCCAAATAATGACCCCATTTTATCTCCATCAAAAAATAATTCAAAATAGATTTAATCAATTTGAATATATACATAATATCTAGATCAGATGGTTTTATAGAAAAATTCTTTATATTATACTCGAATATTTTGTAGGATTTGATTAGTGCTTTGATGATTTTTTCAGCCATCCATTAATTCTTTATTTAATCAATTCAAATTTCATTGCACTGATTCACATGAAATAAGAAGTGATGGATATCATGGATTTCATTTTAGATTCCACGTGAACACTATTACTAAATTATTATTACAAAAATTCTTATTATTATTTTGGGTGTTATTATGAAGGATCTTATTACTGAAGTTCAATTAGGGTTTGTACCTGGTAGAAGCATTGAATGTTGGTCATTCATAACCTATGAATGTTTGAAAATAATAGATGGTAAATTTACACTCCAAATTGACATTTCAGTGATGTTGGAGATTTTGAATTTGATATTCCTTATTGTTTTACTTAGGGAATATTTGTTTTTTGTGAAATTTTTAAAAAATGAAAGATTATTCTATCTTCTTCTATATTTTCCATTCACATCAATTGGTTAACTAGGGGATTATATCAATATACAATAGATGTTTGATACAATTACCCCCTCTAATTTTTTTAATATAACTAAAGATTATATGAGAAGCTGAATAAACGATTGTTCACAATTTGGAATTTATTAGATAATTAAAGCAAGGAGAAGTGGATTTCTACCATTACATATGTTATATTTTGATGACTTCCTCCTCTTTGGGCAGACATCTCATTGTACCATATTCTTGATTAAGGCCCTCTTTTAACAATATAAATATGTGGAAGGATATCCCACCAACTAGAATAAAACCTTTATTTTTTGGTGAGAAAAAATATGTTGGAAGGGAAAATGGGATCACTAAAGCTGTAGGATTGAAGAAGGAATACATACCATTAAAATATATTGATGTCCAATTATTTGGGAGAAAGGTAAAGAGATAATATTTTCATAATATTTTATCAAAAATTATAAACCAACTAGATACATTGAAATTATTATTCCATGGCTCAAGATAGAAGGGTATGACTTGTATCATGGTTATTAAATCAAAATATGTTTACTCATTATCACTTTTTTGGTGGAAATGATGTATTTCCAATGAACACCTTGGTTTGATATGTAATTTCATATTGATTCTACTTGTATAATAGATGAATTTAATAAGTATGGAATGGAACGGATGCATCAAGATTATTGAAATTTGAGGTCCTATAATCAATGATTAATTATTATTTAATCATGGTACTATAGGGAAATTCACATGGTAACTCATGATTTCTTATGACATTCCTTGTTAATATAATTCAAACATAGTCAAAAAGATATTTGTGGACGGATACACAAATCACATAGCATAAACTATATAGACATCCATTAGTAATTAATTCAATAATTTGATACATAATACGATATGAATTTTCGGTATAATGGCTAGTCTCCAATGGTGGATCAAATTATAGAAAAGAAGCCTAATAAATGACATCATCACTATTCCAGCAGATAGGGACAATATGTGAATTGTTGAACATTTAATGCATGTCAATAATGATAATTTTATTTTTCAAGATCAAATAAGAATATAGATTCAAAATTACAATTTTATGTATCTGAACACACCAGTGTGGACACCAATATGGTTTGGTAACTTCATGGTCCCTGAATTTTACAAGTAAGATTATAATGTATCAACTCCACCACAAAAATGGATTTCAGAATTCAGGGTACATTTTATTCAACCCTTATGATTTTTTCTTCATTACAGGGTAGGTAAAAACATATTTACTATACATGATAAATTCTAGCAGGATTGATAATATTTTGTAACAACATTTCTATTATACAAGACAATTGATGAAAATGTGAAACACCACTTCATGGAATGTGGATTTCCAAATGTTATTATATGTGTATTGGGAGAATTTTGGGATTTCAGTTATATACTAACATGAAGATAGATCAATTTATTCCATCAATAAGCTCATATAAACTCACTAAGAATGTTATAAACTTTCATTTATGAGTTTATGACTCCATGTTTATAATTTTTTAGTTGGAAAGAATCATAGGGGACTTTTTGAACCATCCACCATAAATGTAAGGAACACCCCAAGGTAGAAAAAATAAATGGAAATGAATAAAACACTAAATATCTATATTATGAATCTTTTATTTAAGGTGATAGTAATAAACTAATAATTAAACATAGTTTTTCCCTTCTATTATTATAATTTCAAAAAACATACATATACCGTTCTGATTAGTATGTTATTTGGAGTTTGATTGAAGCAATGTGATTTTTTGGGGATTAGTAACATACCCTTAGGAATAGTAATATGAATATTAATTTGACCTTTATTAAGAGTAAATAATATTATTATTTTATATTCTTTAGGATATAAGATAATGATATCTTGATTAATTTTTAAAGATTATATAAAATCAGTTATAGTTTTATTGTTGATATGTTTGGAATAAAAAAAATTTTATTAAAAAATTAAATTAATCAATTTTACAAAATTCACTTCGAAAAATGGATTTCGTTCATGAATTATACATATAAAAATGGTCACGGTGAAATGTTGTGATTTCCATGAAATAAATGATTTTTTTTAATAGTAAAATTCAACAATTTATGAAAAAGCTATATAAAGGAGTTTCTACATCATTCCTAAGTCATGGGTGATGTAAATGCCCATTTTTTGACATCAACTTAAATTATTACTTTTTTTTTGGGAAATATGAATCATGAATATTCATTTTCTTTATAATAAATTTTATACTAATTATTATAATAATGGAAACCCCATCCTCCCATCCACTACAAATTCAACCCTCACCCCCTCTTCCTATCACATGTATCAAACATTTATCACTATCTAAAATATTCTAAATAACCTTAAAAATTATCATACCCAAGTACAATACCTTCTTGTGTCTCCAATAATCCAAAACTAAAGGCCTTATTGAGGATCTCATGGAGAAGAGTCCAAGAGGTATGAATCCTCTTTCAATTTCATTTGTTTTATTTTTAATTCCATTTATTTTAATATACTCTCATCTACTCACCTTAAAAAGTGGAATGAAATATTAATAATAGTATATATTCTATATGTAATCATGTTTGTGGAAGAAATTCATCATCATTATTTCTATCATATCCCTCTTATTATAAAAATAAAAACACCATCGATGAAGTGCCGATTTAAAAATATTGTGAACATCTTTTCTGTTTCCATTACAATCTTCACAATGAGTTATAAAACAATTTTAATGGTTGAAAAATATTATAAAATTTATTGAATATCTTATTTCAACTTCAAGAATTAATTTATATACATAAAATTATATGATATAATGAAACTAGTTTCAGATTATCGAATAACGACAAAAAAGATCTAAACATATATCAATATTGATTCCTCCTCATATCATATAACCAAAATGATTAATTGAATAATATAATATTATTGAAACATAATAATACCATTTTATACCACTTATGTACTTTGTTTCAATTTTACAAAGAATTTCTTTAAGAATAGACCATGGAAATCATGTGAAGAAAGCACCAAAAACAATGGGAAGAACAAAAAATTATTAATTATTATGAATAATGAAGTTATAAAATGATCATATAACTGTAAATATCAATATGTTTATATAAAATAGTAACCACACATCTATAAACATTTTATAGGAGTTTTAATAATGTTTTAAGTAATACAAACCCGTAATGAGGGAATTCATAACACTATTTCTATTATTTGTGTTGTCCTCCAACATCATTGATTATATTATACAAAGTATTTTTGTGTATTGAGTTTTTTTAAAAAATTTAGTATTATTTGGATTTGAATTATATTTATAGAACAGTTTAATTATATTAATTCCATGTTCATTTATATGATTTTCACGAGGGACTTTCCTTAAAAAATCCTCTTCCAAAATTAAATATTATAAAATAAAAACATTGGTTTTATAGAATTTTTCATATTCTATGATAATGTTCTAGACCAAGATAATTGTTTGTAATGATTTTTTTGACCAATATATCCCTCCAATGTGTTGTGAATGTGTTATTTGGAGGTCAGTTTTATGGTTACTCCGTCTTTTACATCGATACTTACACTATAAATTATTCATGCATGTTACATTGTAAGGTAGCTATGAGGGTTACCAATTTTCTGGTTTCCATGAGTGTTAAAAAATCATGCAAGAAATTCCTCAAGATACAATTATTTTCTATTTATGTTCTTGATAATTGATAAAATATCATGTTTCACAAAGTATATATATAATTTTTATGGGTGAAAAGTATGTTTTTGTAAAAATGATTTCATATGTTTATAAGTATTCTGGGGAAATTGGATCTTTCCTTTTTTATTACATACTATGTCTCTTAGGCTCATTACATGTTTCTAAATTCATTTCATAGTTTTCATGGATGTTTAAGAGTGATATATAATTCATGTTAATGGTTATGATTTTTTTCATTGAAATCATGTTGTTATTTTGTGTCTAAAATTTTCTATGTTCGAAGAAATGGTTAATGTTTTAAAGGTATGAACATTATATTCTTTTGGGAAGATATTTATGAGTTATTTTCTGACATTATAAATCACTAAACTAAAAAGATATTTGGGAATGTAATAAAGGAAAATATAGTTTAAATAACAAGAATATGTAATGTTTAAAAGTGGGACATTATAGTTGGTAGAGAGCATGATTTTGAAAAAATTAAATCCTAAAATGAAGTTATTGGAACAAAATAAAATATTTTTCCTTATTCTATTATTTAAATGATATAGAATATAAATACTCCAATTTACTTCATCTATGAAATGTTTGTTCAGAATTTTTTTTGTGTTCAAGAAACAGTGAATCTGAATTTGGAATAAATTAAGAGGCCCATATCATTCTGAATTCACAATCAAGGATGGTGGGAATTGGAACTGAGTGAATTTTGATAGAAAAAATAAGTGGAAACATGAAATAAATTGTGGTGTAATCCAAGAAAGATTACAACCAAATCTACCATAAATGAATATGAATATAGTCGATCATATTTTTAGGCAACACCCACCTGATTTCAGTGGATCTTCTAACTGAGTAGTTTTAATGGACGGATTAAATCCCATGAAAAAATATTCGATGTTGTTGGATGCTTATATAATCTATAGTTGTGTTTTTTAATTAATCATATTTTTGGTGAAGTAGATCAGTGGTGGTCAATGGTCAAGAATATGATGGATTGAGATGAGATTGGAACCTTGGAGTGGGTTGAATTTAAATGTATTTTCCATGGAAAATATATTCCAAAGGTGGTCTGATATATTATGGATACTAACTTTCTTAAATTGATGAAGTATGAGGAATATTTTATGGCCATGTATAGAGAAAACATCAACCGACTGGTGAGATATGATCCAAATATTATTCTAGATCTTGATAGAAAAAAATCAATAGGTTTTACTCAGTTTTGAATCCATGATATGATAGGGCATTGGATTCTTTTGAGTTTAAATGTTATGAGAAATATTTCCAATGTTTGTAGAGGGTAGAAATGGAGTTTTTTTACAACCATTTGTGCATTTAAAAAAACATATTAATAGGTCTAGATGTAATGTTATGTATAAGAATCAATCAATCAAATTTGATTGTAAGTATGTTCAATTTTCAGTTATTGAAATGTGTGGTAAAAATCACCCTAGGGAGTGCCTTACCAAAATCGGGAACTCTGTTCGATGTGTTATGTTTGGAAAAATGTCCAGTGATTTTAATGAAAATAATTCTATGATTAATCATGATAAATAAATAGTAATTCATTTTAAAGGTTGTGATATTGGTCAATATGCAAATGCCTACCAAAAGAGATATCCAAATTATATAATTAAGTTAGACTATAAGTAGAAAGGTGTTATAAGATCCCTTCCAACTGCGCCAGAAGAGATCAGTCTATCCAATGAAGTTGTATTAGGCACCTTGTTTTGTTTACTTATATTTTAGAATGTTTTACTTTATTAAGGTTTTACATATTCCATTATTTCTGAGAAATTTTCAGGTAAATTAGAAATATCACCTCAAAAAATTAGTCTAGAAATTATTATTAAAACATCAGGGGAACTATTACAGTAAAGAGGAATAATAAGAATCTTTATATTATAATTTATCGGGAAATTTTACTTAATAACCTTATTTTTTCCTCAGTAGATATTTATGTCATTTTAGGTGTGGATTGGCATTCGTTTTATCATGCTAAAAATGATTTTGGAGAAAAATAAGTTATTTTTTAGAAATATTTCTATTTTTATACAATTATAAAACTATACAATTAAAAACATATTAGGAAGGTGAAAAGTATTTGAATGATGGAAATAAAAGTAATCTTGATCATATTGTTGAAAACAAGGGAACTGTTAATATTAATGATGTTCCAGTGGTTAATGAATACATTGATGTTTTTTCTAATGATTTATTTTGTTTCATACCCATTAACGATGAAGAATTCACAATAAACATAGTTCTTAATATTAATCCAATTTAAAAAACACCATATTTAATGTATCTAATGGAAATTCATGTATTGAAAAATTAGCTACATACATTTATTGATAAAGGATTCATTCATTCTAGCACTTCACCAAGGGGAACTCTAGTATTTTTTATTAACAAAATATGGTCCAATTTGAGTTTTCATTGATTATTGCGCCTTGAATAACATCACTGTTAAAAACAAGTATCCTTTTCCTCACATCAATCAATTATTATTGGCTTAGGGGAGCATAGTATTTTTTGAAGTTTTCCTGAGGTTAGGTTACAATTAGTTAGATGTAAATAAAATAGATATCTCGAAGTCTGTGTTTCGTATTGGATATTAGAATTATGCTTTTTTTCTTACCATTTGGGTTATACAATGCCCCTGATATATTCATGGACCATATTAATAGAATATTTGAGTTCATGGATATGATTTTGTATGAGTTTGTTGAATAAATTACTGTATATAATATTTGTAAAGAGAAGCATGAAAAAAATAGAAGGATTGTTTTGAAAACCTCAAAAGGAATGTAACTATATTGAACATTTAGTAAAATTGAATTTTGGTTGCAACTAATTTCTTTTCTCGGAAATATTGAAAATAAGAATGAAAAAAAATTTGATCCTTGAAAAATAATGTGGTTGATGAATGGACAAGACCTAAAAATGATATCGATATTTGTAGTTTTATTGGAATAGATGGTTATTATTGTCAATTTGATAAAAAAAATCAGAGGGATATCCATCCCTCTAACTATGTTAACACAAAAAGGGTTTAAATATGTTTGGAAAATAGAATGTGATTTTTTTTAGGAACCAATGAAGAGATTGGTGAATGTTCATATATTTCCATACCTTCCAAATGTGTTTTGTTTTTCATCAAAAATAATGCTTCATTGAATGAAACTTTTTGTGTTATGATGTGGAATTATTAGTTAATTGCTAATGATTCAAGAAAACAAACATATCATGAGTTAAATTATCCCAAATATGATTTGGAATTATCAGGAATGGTTTTTTTCTTTGAATATTTTGAGGCATCATTATAACGAAGCCAAATGTGAAATATATACCAACCATAAATGTATAATGTATATATTCACTAATAAGGAAATAAATATGAGAGATAGGAGATGTATTGAGTTGATAAAGGATTACGATTGCACAGTCAATTACCATAAGTAAACTGAAAAAATATTGTGGATGCATGAGTCAAAAAAATCATGCATCATTAACCATGTTATGATTAGAACCTGAACCCTTGATTAATGATATAATTATTATTATCTTGTAAGTTGTTGGTGATGAAAATTACTTTATTTTGTTTCATGTTTTAGTGTAGTCATATTTTTCATATAGCATTATGAAAATCCATAAGGCAGAAGAGGAGCTATAGAAAAAGGTATTATTAGTTAAAATGGGTATTTTTTCAGAATTTAACATTGATAAAGACTATTTTTTTATGATTTGGAAAATGATTGTGTCATCCTTGCGATACATAGATGAAAAAAGAGTAGTTGTGAAAATCTCATAATTCTCCATTTTTAGTTCATCCTTCTAGAACAATGATTTATAAAGACCATCAAAAGTATTAATGGTTGGATGAATGAAAAGGGATATTGAATATTTTTGCATGAAATGTTTGACATGTCAACAGTTTAATGTAGTGCACCAGCTAATGAAGGGGGTGCTTCAACAATTACTAGTTACATAGTGGAAATGGGGAAATATATCAATGGAATTCATTTTGGGACTAAAAAAATCCTTCTCTAGGTAGCAATAATAGCAGGATTATTATTCATCAAATCACTAAATATACCAATTTAATTCTAATTTGAGATGGAATGTATTTGGATTAGCTTTCTCAATTATAACTAAACAATATTTTCAGGTTACATGGAGTTAATATTTATATTGATTCTAATATTTATTCATGGTTTAATTAAAAAATTTGGAATGGCCTTCCAAAGTAATTGGGAATCAAATCAAATTATAGAACAAATTTTATTCCTCAATCAAATGGGAAATCAGAATAGATTATTCCGTCTTTGGAGGTGTTTCTTAGAGCTTGATAAATGTATTATGATGGAAGTTTGGATAAACATATTTCATTAGTTTAATTTTATAATAATAATAGTTTTCAATCATGTATTTTGATGGAACCTTTCGAGAAAATAATGGGAAGAAGTGTTGAACTCTGTAATTATGGGACTATGTTAGGGATATAATGTTAAAGGGACTAGAATTAGTAGAGGATGTGAATGATATGGTGAGGATTTTCTAGAAACATATGAGGAATGCATAGAGGAGGTAAAAATATATATGATGATAATAGGAGGAAGGAATTTTATTTTGAGTTAAGAGATCATGTTTTTTGTTAGAATATCACCATGATAATGTATAATGCATTTTTTAATAATGGAGAGGAATGTCTAAGGATCATTGGACCTTATAGAATTTTAGAGAATGATGAACCAGTATCCTACCTTGTGACTTTTCCTCCAACGTTATCTCAGGTACACATTTTTTTCATGATTCGACGTTGAGAATGTATGTGGAAGATTCATCTTAGTTTGTTTTCCCAAAAGTAGTTCTTTTGGAATAGATCCATTCTTATAAAGACAATTCTATTTAAATTTGAGATCGAAGTGAAAAAGTATTGAAGAATTAGCAAATCCTCAAGGTATAGGTTTTTGGGGAGAAACCACATGGTTGAATAATCAACATGACAATCTAAAAATTCTATGGGGGAATGGTAACCTCATTTGTTAATAAAGAATTAAAATTTAATGAATGCAATTTCTAGAAGGTGGGGAGAATGTAAAACCCCAGGGTTTTATAATGAAATTGAAATGCATGAAACATTTTATCTCTATATATTGAAACATTATTTTTAATAGGTTGTAATGAACTAGCCATTAAACATAAATTTTCAACTTCTATGATATGAATTTCCAAAAATTGACATCAACTTCTGTGATCAATAAGTTATTTGGATTTTGATAGAACCAGCATGATTTTTTGGGAAATAGTTACAAACAATTATGAATAATAATATGAATATTAATGTGTTCTTTATGAATAGTAATTCATATTATTATTTTATTTTATTATGTTTATAATATAATGAGATCTTGATTACTTTTTCAAAGTGAAATAAAATAAGTTATAGTTTTAATATATTTAATTTTGCTAAAAAATATCGTTTTATTTAAAAATTAAATTAATTATGATTAGAAATTTTTTAAAAAAATTGGATTTAAATTATTGATTCTACAAGTTGAGAAATTTTTGGTATATTTTTTGTATTCTTCTAAAATACTAGATTTTTTGGTGAATGATTAAATTTGATAATTTACAAAAATGCTAAATACATGAATTTCTACATCTTTCTTGAGTCATGGCTAATATAAATTTCCATTTTTTCGAACACACATGCACTCATAAATTTTATGGGTCACATGAATCAATATTATTCCTAGTATTCAGCAAAAATATTAAACTACTAGATAAAATCATAGAAAACTTATCCTCTCCTCCACTCTAAATACCACCCTCACCCCCTTCTTCTTCTAATGCCACTAAATAATCGAACATTATCTAAATTCTTCCAAATAATATTCCTAAGGCACTTACCCAAATCCACGAAGTATATTTATCACCAAATGTCCAAAACCAAAAGCTTGAAGTAGGATCTCATGGATAATAGATCAGGAGATATGAATCCACTTTCATTTTCTAATGTTTTCTTTTAATTTTTTTTTCATATACTCTCTTATCCTAATCTTATCCAAGAGGAATGAAATCTATAGAATATTTTATATTAAGGTTGTTTTCATGTTTATAGAAAAAATCAGCTTTTTATATATCCTCATGCTCTTATTTTAAATATAAAAACACTTTCTGTCATATGTCGATTTTCCAAAATAGTGTACAATGTGTTTTCAACATCTATTCCGTCCTTACAAACATGTTATAAAACAAATTTAATGGTTGAAATATATTTTAAAGTGTATGATATATCCTCTTTCTAATTCTTATGTTAACATATATACATAGTATTATGTTATATAATGAAACTAGCTTGTGTTTTTCAAATAACCACACAAATGATCTAAAGAGACATCACAATGGATATATCTTACGACTTATCTTCATAAGATATAAAAAAATTATTTATTATGTCATTTAATATTATTGAAACATATCAATACCATTTCATTCCACTTCTATAGATTCTCCGATATTCTGCAAGGAAATCCTTTATTAATAGACCTTGGAAGTAAGGTAACGAATGCACCCTAAATAATGAAAAGAACAAAATATTATTAATTAATGGGTGGCATGATTTTATAAGATGATCACATATGGTTTTATAAATATAATTATATCCCTTTAAAATATTAATAACACCATTTTATCCATTATACTAATGTTTTAATAATTTTTCAAGTAATACAAACCTGATTTAAGGGAATTACTACCCCAATTTACATTCTTTAAGTTATCCTTCAAATAAATTGATTATACGGAACAAAAAATTTGGTGTAATTATTATTTTATATTGTGTTTTATTATGTGTATTTATAGTTTATACATGTAATAAATTCATTATTTAAATTATCACTTCAATTATATTATTTTTAATGTACTTTCCTTTAAAACTCTTATTTTTACATTCTATTTTAAGAAATTAAAAAGAAATGTTTTTATTGAATTATTTATGTTCTATAATGACACACTAGATCATGGGTAATGTTTATGATTATTTTTTGGACCTATATCTCCCTCCAATTTATTGGGTATATTTATGTTATAGGTCGACCGTATGGTTAATCCGTGTATAACTAGGATGGTTACACAAAAAGGTAGCTGCGAGGGTTACATTGTATGGTTTCCACGATGGTTACAAATTATATGGTAGATTAGAGAGTTAAAAAATTAGGTAAATAATTCTATAAGATACCATTATTCTCAATTTATTATTTCTATTATTTATGGAAATGACATGTTTCACAAAGTATGTATTGGATTATTTATGTGTGAGAAGTATGTATTTGTGAAAATGATTTAATATGTTTATATGTATTCATGGGATAACAGTTTCATTCGTTATTTTTATATGACTTAATAATATTTTTATGCTCATCCCATATTTATAAATGATTTTACCATGTTATAAGAATGTGTTAGAGAAATAAGGAATCAAGTTAAATGTTATGAAGATTTTCCAATGAAATTATGTTATTGTTCTGTGTCTAAAAAATTAGTTGTAATGCTTATTACACCATTGGTTTCAGTTATAGATTCTAAAATGGTTAAACGAAATATATAATGATTTATTTAGTTAGTAATTCAATATTATTCCATAAATTTAAAATCCCTTGTAAAATTTCAAAATATTATTTCATTTTATATTTTTTCTACTTCTAAAATTTGAGAGCAGTTAACCCATAATGACTAATATGAAATTGATTGATTTTACTAAAAACGTAGTATTTAAAATATATATAAGTCAAATAAAATCTAAAATAATTTCTAATTACCCAAAAATAATGGAATTTTTTAACACACACAAAATATGGTGTTAAAAAAAATATTATTTGTTTTCAAAATGATTCATAATTTCATACCAGGATCGTCACAATTGAGGATTTTTGCTAATAAATGACATAATATTCCATCTTCACATAGTATATATTTTGGTTTTATATATCTTATTAACATAGAATAAATATATTTGTTGATATTTTAAATGAATTAAATGTTAATTAACATACATGAATGAATGACATGAAATCCGATGTTTTTATTTATTTTTGGAAAAACACTATTTTATGGAAAAAATGGTAAAACCTCCCAAGACATCATAGACATAAATAAATCAACAAAACTTGAAGTTCAAAGCTGAGTACTAGACCATTAGCATACCCCTACCCAGCATAATCATCCGTATGACTAACCTCCACCAATGCATGACTATTCTGCAAGTTGTCAAATAAAAAAATGCATTGGAATGGTACCGATGGTGGATCAATACCCTTTAAAACATTCTAATTTAGATAGTCATTCCAGGTAAAAGAACATTCTCTAATACCCCTGTGGAGGAAATACTTGTTGAAAATATGGAGGAAGCCTTTAAAAATACAAATTCAGAACCCTTACTTCAATTCCGAGGCAACAACTTCAAGATACCACCGAACCAGACCTCCTTCAAAAAACAATCACACTTGTACACTAATATATCTCCCAAAATCGATAATCCAAATCTAAATAGGAATCACTGACCTCCATCCATCAAAACTCAGACAAGAGAACTATGTAATTTAATATAAGAACCAAACAACAATCATGTTTCCAACTATGAATACAATATAGATATCTGCATCAAATCTATGTATTTGTTAGCAGGAGGAAGTTAGGTGTAACTTGTTCGCGGAATCCAATGAACCATAAATTCGAAAACAAATCAATGACTGAACAAAAAGAGAACCCAAAACTGTCGCGCAGACATAGAAACAAGAGCCATCAAATCCCAGACAAAAATGTTTGTAGAAATTTAAAGAAGAAGAAATCCTCAATACATCAGAAAGAGACCGGCCGCCCAAATCTCATCACCTCCATCCGTACACACTCGATAAACTTGATGAAGCACCCAATACACACACTAGAGACTAGGTGAAGACCTCCGGCTACGGGGTCTGAAAGCTCCATCTTGGATCAACACTGCACCTCAATGGGAGACCATATATATGAATGAATTAATTTGGTAAGGATAGGCTAGAAATAGTGCATGGTTGATACAAACAATTCCATGAAGAACCACCACAACCATAGATTCAACGCCAGATCATGCTGAGCACCAGAAGAGTCTCTCTGTAAACCTGACTTGAAGGATGAAGTAATGAGGGAAAAACACTAATGTGTTATTCCCCTTTAGCGATCATCCTATCTTTCCTAATAAACAAACATTGTATAAAGAATGAATAAGTTATTAGGAGAATTATAATTTTTATTCATATATGAATAGGTTATTTTATTATTTATTATTATGTAAATTTAATTTAATATTATTAGTTGTCATACATATAGTAAAAATCACTATATTTTTTTGTAAAATGTTTCATGTCTGCGTAGTCATTTAATCCCACGAAATCTCACCTCATTTAATAAATAATAATTTATAATAGATCATAATTTTATGTGTGAAACCATCTGTGACCTGAAATTTTCATATGTTGTATCATCTACTAAAAAAATTAAACTCCAAAATATAAATGGAATTCTTGAGAGAAAGGAATGGATTTTGAGTTTTCAGAGAATAGAATTATTTCAAGAGTTATTGTAAGGATGTTTTGGTGATTAAAACCAAAATCCATAACAATGGTCTCTCCCTCACCAAAAATGATATAAAAACATTAGTCATTAAATATTTATAATTATAGCACACTGTAATACCCCCCCACAAGAACATCCTCATGGTTAGCCAATCACCATAGTTAATAACATCCAAAATGGTGGATGAACAAATAATAGAGTAGTAATAATGTGAGAACAATTATACTAGTATATGAAAAATGTATAACAGTATTAGAAAAGAGTAAAAGAAAATTATATATATAAAATGTATAACTTCATTAAAATATATGTATATAAAAAATTTTATGGTGGTGAAAAAATTTTACATATAAGTATATGCTCTATATTTTTAACATATTTTGATCATTTAATAGTCAAATATTGAAATTTTTATTTTATTGATATCTTTAAAATATGTATTTTATCAACATATTAACAATTACATCATTAACATCAATGTGTAGCCTGAATTATGATATAATTACGTGAGAAAATATTCATTTTAAGGAAAACTATTTGACTTCTCAGATTCTTGTTTCTCGTGACTATATTTCTTTAAAATTAGATGAATTAAAATAATAAATTGTTAGTGATATTATTATGCATAATATTTTGTATCATCCTTAAAATTTTCAACTTATTAAGGATAACCAATTTTTAGATATAACAACATAATTAAAAACTCATCAGATATGTACAAAAAGATGGAGGGCACACTTAGGAGAATCATTTTGGATCCAAATTTTTTATTTATATCATGATATAGTTGAATAAAATAAATTCCAAAAAACCTATTTTCCAACAAAATGTAATTTCACAATTTCGATTTGAATAGAAAATGTTATAGTAGAAATTCAAAAGAAATCTAAAATATTTTAAAATCAATATATAGTTCATTATCACAAAAAATAAAAAATTATTAGTAAAACATAAAAATAAGATAATTACCCTTTAAATATCAAATTTGTGTGATTTTGTTTGTGATTATATAAGGTAGTATATAAATTTATTTTATTCATCACCACCTAACTATTTTGGAAATATAATTAAGGAATAATTTCAAAAAAATTCTAAAAAAAATAATGTCTCAACACCTCTTGGTTGTATCCATGCCTTTAGTGGTCAAATATATGATAAATATACCATAATTTATATTGGAATTAGACTATTATTCAACTATTAAATAATATAAATTAATCCCTGGTTAATAGAGAATTAGGGATGATATAATAAATGGTTAATGTAGAATATCTAGAATACCCGACGAACAAATATCATTCAAATAATAATAAAAATTTAGAACAATGAAATGAAAATAAAAAACTAATAAAAAATTATAATTTTTTTTTCTCAATTTTGATAATTTTCTATATATTTTAATTTTATTTTAAATAATTCATTAACCATTAATATCAATATAAAAATGTGTGATATAAATTTATTAATATATACATTTCTAAAATAAATATTAAATTTTCATAATAATGTGACAATATATAAATTATAACCAAACTATTTTTATGAAATTAAGTATTATAGATGTTGGATTTATTTTTATCCAATATATATTTATATTTATATATTTATAAATTAAATGTGAGATTCAACCAAAAATATTTTGAAGATAATAGTGGGTTCTAAAAATATTTCATTCTATTATAGTTTCTAACTGACCTGAATTAATTAAATATATAAAATTTTCAACTGATAATTTTTAATTGTGCCTCCTAAATTCAACAAAATAGAGGAGAAAAATATTGTCCAAAAATATTTTTTTTATGTTTTTTTCAAGACATATTCAAAATTTATCTTAAATTATTCTCAAATATTATTCTATCAGTAATATTTTAATTGACTATAAGATACCACACTTACTAAAACATTTAACAAAAAAAATTATTATTATATAGATCCATAAAATATTGAAACACCTCTATATACTAATATTCTAAATAAAAATTATCATATTTGTATCCAAATTTCTTTTACAAAAATTATTGTGATGTTTAGTTTCTCTAGTTTTATTTTTCTCATCTTCTGTACCATTTATAAATCTCATATAATTTATGTTATTAATCACAATTAATGTTAAAATATGGTACATTCACTAATATATGAGATTTTATTGAAAGTCAATAATATTTGAATATACTATAAAGAAATCATAGGAAAATAGAATTATATATGTTTAACCATGAATAGAGCAGTTAATATCAATTCAAGTTCTAGGAAAATCATTGATATATAAAATTTTAAATTTTTGTTCTATCTAATAATAAATGTGATATACCATTATAGAAAAGTCAAAATCACAAATCCCCTATTATGGAAAACTAAAAAATCAAAAAAAATTCAAAAACTAAAAATATTATAATTCAATGTGGTTATATAAAAATATTGACACAACTCTGACCCAATAAGTTAAATTTCACATAACTTTTATATTGAAATATTTTATTCATATTTCATTAACTTTTATGGGTTTTTATACTTGATTTAAAATAATCTATAATCCATAATATATTTTCTATGATCTATTTGTAATATTACATGTAAATAAAACAAACAACATTACCCTATAAAAATACATTTTTGATCATCTTCCGGGGATTCAATCTAAGGGTTGAGTATTTCCCATTATGAAGTGTAATATTGTTTTATATCGTTTCATTTTAGGTCCTACATTATTCTATTACCGATAAACTAGATGAATTGTAGTGTGGGGAGGCATTTTTTGTACTTTTTGAAACTCCCTATAGATAAAGAATGATCTATGAGTCATTTAAATGGTTATACATACATAGTGATAAGGTATTATATCCATTTTTTTAATTGTTTTGGATTTTGGAGATTGAATATATTTTGGTTTATTGTAAAATAAAGTTTTTATATGAACTTAAAATTATTTTATATTATATGAAATTTTATTTTTTATTCACCAATTGGTATTCATAATTTTTTATTGAAACTTTTATTTTTATAAATTGAAAACAACTGAATATTTATTTATAAATATATTTGTTGGTTATGAAAAGATTTAAAAACCCAAACTATTTACAATTGTATGACCATGAATATATGAATGTTAATAGTGATTTTTTCATAAAAACCCCATTATACCATAGGCTAATACCTAATATGACCCATGACATGGCTTGATGTTCATTCATGATCACCATGTGATAGAAACTACTATAATTTCATCAGAACAAACCATGATAAGAATTGTATCCCATAATAAATAAATAATCAAATGATTATATTCACTCATATGTTTTTCTTGTCGACCGTGAATGTTAAATTAGAACACCAACATAAAAAAAAAATTCAAAATAAAATAAAAAAATTATTCTAGAATGTAAACGTAACACATCCATAAAAAGTATAACCATTTATCAAGACCATAAAATTACAATACAAAGGATAATCCTTAATAATATGAGTCAAATGAAGAAGTGTAAGGACCTAGGGTGATAATCTAATAGTGTCATAATATAATTGTTTTACTACAACATTAATTGGTCATGAAATAGATATGTATCCCAACACATGTCTTATTGGATCAAGTGAATGGAAAAATCATTCTACCAACAACATATTGAAACAAGAATCCATGGAAAATATGATCCATCAAATTATAATATTTATTGAACTGGTTATATATTATATCGATGATTATATAATTTCCAATATTTATCCTCATTAGAAACCATATATGAACATTAAAAGTAAACTTATTTCATTCATTTTTTTAATAAAATTATAAAATTATTTTTCCCTTTTGAAATAAATTTTTTTACATAACTCCAATAATTAAGTTCATACATAATCTAATATAATTGTTACTCCTTTAATAAAAACATACAACAAAATAATATTATAATAATATTTCATTTCAAAAAGTGAAACTATTCTGAATCTATCATTTGAAATAATAAATCTCTATAAATTTAAAAATATAGCAATATTGACTTAAAAATTAAAATTATATAGAGAAAAAACTAGTTAGATGTATTTCTAGAAATTTTCATGAATATATGTTAAAAAAGTAAAGAATAAATGATTAAAAATGAAAATCCCCATTCCTATTTAAAAATAAATTTTTTTTACAAAATAAATTAATATCATACTTATGTTTTCTAAAATCAGACGAACATTTTTACCAAAATAATAAGGAAAATTTAAAGGATAGTAAACACAAAAAATAATAATAACATATTTCATAAGTATCTATCATGAGGTAACCATTGAGACATAATCATATTAATTTAAAATAACAATTATTATTGGAACAACAAGGAGAACATGACGGAATTAGGGACAACAAAATAAGATAATCTAAATAGTTATTGTATGATGTGATTCAACAACCTAAACAGTTGGTTTTAACTCACCCATCTTTATCAAAAGAAATAAATCATATAATAACATTATATTACTAGGATTGGGACACTTTACAAATCCTAATGATTAACTATAGAAATAATCATACTAATATTTCTCATATAGCTATCAAATGCCTCTAGTAAAAAATTCTGAGAAATCAACATGTAACTTATTAAAATATATACAAATTATAAAAAACCATAATACAACCAAATCTTTGATCAAATTTCCTATAATCAACACATATTACTAATAATAACAGATAATAAAGACATCATATAATAATCTGAAATTTATAAATTTATTAAAACATAAATTTTATTAATAATTTCTTTATGAAAAATAGTATTGGGATCATATAAAGGTTTTGAATCTACATGATTTGGTACTCGTGTAACCATTAATCAAATTAATTTATAATTATAATCTATGTTGTTAAAAATCAAAATTAGAAATCAAAATGTTACCCCATTATATCCATTGGAATACAAAATCAATTCAATTTGACATTCTAATAGAATTACCCATTTGTAGGGGCTAAAAAATTATTAAACTTTTGAAGATGTTAGTTTAATGTGTTATTAATTCCTTATAAAATCATTGTAATGAATTTCATAAAATATAAATTTTTCAAATCATAGAAAAAAATTTCTTCATTTTGAACAAAGACATTATGGACATTAATTATATAAAAAAATATTTTAAATATTAAAACATGAGTTATTACATTTATTCTCTATATTTTACAAATATAAACAATTTTAAATTAGAATTTAACTCATAGATAAGCCTAATATAACTTCTTTAAAATTTATAAATAAAAATTACATGATAGATAATTTTATATATTTTTGTTTAAAGGATCATATGTAAAGCAACCTAGCTTTTAAAGATGATTCATCATCCCATGGTTTTATTCGATCACAAATAGGTAAGAGATACATTTTGGGGCCCATTGAGAATCCTAATTTAGAGTAACCCAAATTCAAAATCATTAAACATCAAATCGTAGTTTAACATAAAATTTTGCAGCTAAAATATTATGGTTTTGTGTTCCTGGAAACCTTTTGGAATCCTCTAGATACATGCTCTGAATTCCAAACTGTTAGACTTCCCGGTTACAAGTAACCATGAACAAACAACTTCATATCCACTATAAAGGAATCCCATGCGACATTTTGTTGTACAAATTTTCAAATATAGGCACTAAGCATGCATGCAAACTGAATGTGAAATCTTATATAGAAGAATAAGATTTTCAATTTATACAACCCTTGATATAATATTATGATGACTTTGTATCCTATAAAATTATATAAATATGAAAATTTAAAACCTATACATCCAAAATATCAATAAAATCAATAAATAATAGAAAAAATGTGAAAAGGTGACACTATGGTGGGATAATATCCCCCAATATATCGCTTGCAATTCCTAGAATAACTTAGTATAGAATGTTATTTAATTTAATGATTGATCTTAACATCCTTAATAGATATAAAACTGTAAAAATAGAGAAACTCTATATAAAATACAAAGATAAATTATTGGAAATTGTGTCAATTTAAATCCTTAAGGAAGACATAATATATGAACCTAAAAATTAGATACGATTACATCGGTATGAAATTCAAGAATAATATATCCACATGATAATATCACAAATTCATAATAAAAATATTTTCTATATTATATTACCTATTAAGATTCAATTCATAGATCCCAATATCCTTTACAACATAGGTTTTATGAATTAACAACTTCAATAATTATATTACACTAATAAATTATCGATAAAATTGAATTCTATACCAAAATTTTTCTTACCACAAGAGAGAGGCCGCATATAGTGGTCTCAACACCACACTAAGAGTTCCTATAATATTCTAATTTTCAAAATCAATTAATTACATCCAAATAATAAAGAAAAATATAATAAGGCATAATTTTTTTACTAATTAGTTTCATTCGTCATCCTGGTGTGAAACCATCAAAAACACATCGACAAGACCAACCTCATGTAGATAAATTGATGAAATTAATCATTACTATTCTTTAAATTATGCAATAATATTATTAAAAAAATAATCATTAAATATTTCTACAAAATTGGATTTCTATTTGTGATATAATTTAAAATAAAAGAAAACAAAAATAACCATAATGTACATAAAAAATATTATATCTTTTACCTCAAGAATTTATTTTGTATTCATCAGGATCATCAATCCGATACTAGTGATATTTAAAAGTTTTAGATCTGGCTCAACCATTTTTATGTGATTATCCTATATGGAAACATATAGATGAATCAATCAGCCAGAAATATGGTATGTTTTTGGAGTTTCCATACATGATGGATTCCTATGACATAGATTAGTGCATTGATGTCATACCATAGACCTAATTCAATAAGTATCCAATGAAAAAATATAATGGGGTCAATTTCTACCACATACATAAAGAGAAAAACAATATATTTTTCCTTTTATAATATTTTGAATACCATCCAGAATCTCCTTGAATAGCATAAATATAAATCAACTCTATAAGAACCTCCAAAACTATCTCAATTGTGATATACTACATTAATAAAACTATACAAGAGGATACAAATTTAAAGGAATCGTTGAGAAAAAGATAATAAGAGTGACTAATTTTATTACTCTATTATTTTAAAGATTCATATAGGTATAAGTCAGTAAGACAATGTAAAAGTGTATTAATTAAAAGAGGACACTCCATGATTGAGTGGTCACTGTACTTATAGAGGTACAACTCCATTTCTTTAAACACATTTACATTTCATTGAAATATTTTTGTATTAAAAATTCCTTAATAAATATAATTAATAGAACTCCCATGGTGTATGGTAAATAATATAATTCCACTACATACATCTACCAACTTCAATCATGATCATGAAAAACATGATATTAATTGACTTTGTTAGTTCGGAATATTTGAAGTTCTACTAACCATTATATTAATATTTATCATCATCTCAAGGTCCTTGCTACTAATGGAAATTGTGATGAATTTTTTCTAATAATAATTAAAATACTCTCAAGGATTAGTAAAATAAATATAAATTGTTAGATATATAGCTAATACAAATCGGAAAATAGACATATATAATCCACGACTATCTAGAGAGTATACTTATAGACACAAACCTATATTTCGTCCATGAGAATCCATGAGTAATTGGTGGGGTATACTCTAACCAAATAAGAAATCAACAAATAATAAATATTTGTATGATAATACCAAATGTTTTATAAAAAATATAAATATCATAATCAATCAAAAATATCAAGTGAAGTCTATTAACACCCTAATAGTTTCGAACTTTTATTTTCATGACCAAAAAAAATTAAAACAATAATATTATTCACATCAAATCACCTAAATAATGATTGGAATGTCTTTATAAAACATATGGAATCATGTTTTGATATCTAAAATATTGAATCAATGTGGTTTTTGGGGATATATTTTGAATGAAATGAATATAAAATCTTGAAATACCTAATAATACATAAAAACTCAAAAATCCATATTTTAAATAATTCATAAATATAATGTATCTACAGTCCTCAAAGAAATATTATCAAAATATAAATTATATTTCTTAAACCAAAATTCATGAACCCAACTTTACACAAAAACTAATGTTTTTTATAAAATAAACTATCATATTATAATTAAAATCATTTGATAACACCGCATTAAAATTAAAAAAATATACCCTTTAAATGATAGAAACCAATGTTTCCAAATTAAATGACTGAATGAAATAAATCTAAAAATAATTATCAATTGATATAAGAATTTCTAAATTTATAATTTATAAATTATAAAAATGGGAAAAAATTAGAATAATGAATAAAAATTTAAAATTAAAAAAAAGTATTTGAATATAATGGAATCTATGTGATAATAATGCAATACCCAATTAAATTATCCCACAATGAGTTTCATGATCGGAGTAAAATTTCCCATATGGTTCAACATAAATCGTTCACTATATTATTCTTTGTATATTATACTAGAAACCATGTATTTCCTAAAAATATCATATTAATAAAACAACACATATTATCAGTCAAATAAAGCCCTGTAAAATCAGAATTTATTTTGAAAAATTGAATGAAATTTTGACACATGTTTTCAGAACACCCTAGTATATTGAGGTCAAATAATAAATGTTTTTTCTATAAAAATACATATACTAAACCCTTAATATTTTTTGTCCCTAATTTTATCTACCATGAATAAAAAAATAAGGATTTAATGCAAATATTTCCAAACGAACCTGGGATACCATGTCCATATTCTCTAATATAACAATGATAAGGATCAATTCATATTATATGCCTCCATATTATATAAAATAGTGTCAATGAATCAAAACATATATGAATGGTAAAATAATTTCCCTATAAAACAATAATTATATGATAGATTCTAAATGATTCATTTATATGTCCAATATATAATTAAAATGATCACACCAATGGAAAAAACATTATAATAAATAAATAACCATACATTATTAATTAATTTATGTATAAATCATAATTTAAACATAAAACCATATAAAATAACCAATAAAATTCAAATATCATTACTGTTAGTCTATAATTACATGAAATAGTCAAAAAATTAAAGGTAACAAGAGTAATAATACTAAAGTGACATAATGCATGAGGTATACTACAGTAAATTACTAATCAATATAAAAAAATGAAATCTTAAGGACACATATAATTTCAAAAGGTGAATAGTCGTCAAATAACCCCCAAAACAAACTCATATTGGTATCCAAATACCTTTATCTAAATCAAATAAGAGCCTAAAATTTACATGTAATATAATACATGGGTGAGAATATAATTTTTACTATTTATCGTTCCTATGGAATCTATATAAAATTCAATTAAAATATAGCTCTTTCATTATTACAATCTAACATTGAATGAATGATCAGTATATAGCATAAAAATCATATAAATCATATAAATGCATTCTTACCAAAGTATATATGACAATAATTTTATTAAAGCATAAGTAAATTTAATTCATTAATATATGGAATTTTAAATAATGGAAACTACACCAAATATTACATTGTAAATACTAATGTTAGAGAAGTAAATGAAATCAAAAAATCCATATTAAATCACTCGAACTAAATAGAGAGAAATCGAGTGAAGATAATGTATTATTTTATAAAGGAAACATATTTCTTGAATAAATGTTAAATTATAAAATAAAATTCTAGTAATTTAAATAAAAATTCACTATTATAATGTAATTTTTTAGATAATGTAAATAAAAAACCTTGCAGTTGTTTTTTTAAACCATTCCAAAATATTTTTAAAAACATTAAATGAAATAAAGTGAAAATTAACAATAACATTATAAGAATTGTAGTGCTGATAGAAGACTATCATGAGGTAACCATAAATACAACATCATAGGAATAGTAATATAAAAAATAATCATTACACGAACGTGGAGAACCAGATATAGTTTATATTAACAAAAAATTAAATACATCTAATTGGGCCCTAATATGATTCAATGATTCAGACACCCATGTTCACCCAAAGTGGCTTGATTGGGAATAAAATGAAACTAATCATATCTTCGTCCCCAATTAGAGCCACTATATCAAGAGGATTCATAATCTAGTTCACTAATTATACATAGATTTCTCATCATGATACCCCTTATTTACCAAGATACAAAATTAAAGTGATAAATACTAATGTATCAAATAAAAATATATTCATATGATAAGAAACTGTCATAATACCCCTTCATATTTGATAATACTACACATATTCAACCCACATTACCAGGAATAACATATAATAATGATTTCTTAGATGTGGGATAAACTCACTAGTTTAACTGAATATTAATATAATATTTATTATTTACACAAACAATATTATGGGTCCCACATAAGGGGTATGAAAATACAAGATCGTGTTAAAGAATGACCATGAAATTTAATTTTTTATAATATATATTAAATTTAAAAGTACCCAAAATTTTAAAATTTATATTAATCCACTTTATCAATTTAAAAAATAAACAAACTCAATATATCATAATAACATAAATTACTATTTTGAAATGAAAAAAATTGCATTATCATTTTGAAAACCATGATATAACATTCTTGTAAATCATTAAAATTTTATTAAAATTATTTTTTAAAAATATTCATTTATTAAAAAATTAAAATAAATATTTTTATTTTGAAAAAAATATCATTATTGAAATGGTTTATATTAAAACACATTTTGAACATTAAAACATGATAAATCCATTTTTTCTATATAATATAGATATAGAAACAAAATGTACATTGAAAAAAACTAATAGTTACACATCATTTGTATTTAAGAGAAATAAAACATTCATTGGAAATGATATTCAATTTATAAATTTATATTTAAAAGGACTATGGATAAAAAACACAACTATCAAATAACTTATTATTCATAAAATGGTGCTATTACCCCAAAAGTAGTAAGAGAAAAAAATTAGGACCATTTTAAACATTATAATATAGAAACAAGATGTAAATATTGTTGAACATATACTATAGGTCACCTTGAAAATCATATGTCTAGATGAAGAGTGCATATGGGAAAATATATAGGGAAAACGTTGTTTAGAAGAGATTAAATCAATGTTTTGTCATCCAGAATAGAATAAATAACATGTATAGGACATTATGAAGAGAGTGATTAAAATGGAGATGGTTGTGACCCTATAAAAATAACGGTGGACAAAACATGGTGGCCCATATTGAATAAATTTTAGAAATTTCTAACTGTATTATCACACTTCAAAAAAGTTTGATAGAAAATTTTGAAAACATAGTTTTAGAAATTGTGTCATAACCACTAGATTCTAGTTTTCACTCAAAAATTTTAGACTACATTGTTACACTTAACCATCCACAAACAATGTTGTGCCTATTAGAAAGGTATCACTTTTATAATTTTCTAACAATATTACACTGAATCATGCCCCAAATATTTACCTCCATTAAACATAAAATATCATACATATGTGTAAACTCTGATTTCTATAGTAATTTTGTGCTAAGAAGTTTTTTCTGAACAAACTATAAATTTTATTTTTTTAATAAATTTTGACAAAGACTACCCAATATTAATAAATATCAATCAATAAATAAATTTATTAGGAAATTTAACATCAGAATGAGATAATTATGCACACCATATAAATTTCTAAAAAAATAATTTCTTAGTTGGAGATGAATTTTAATAATATATGATATGTGACATCCTCATCAGTGGGAAAACACTAATATATATTTCATGTTAACATGTTAAAAAATATCACATATTGCTCGAAAAATGATTTTTTTCGGGAAAAATTTTATCTAACAATTGTTCGTGTTTAATCTCCAGTTCTGTGTTAAAAAATAAATAAGATATATTTAAAATTTTATAATCATTAATTGCATATTTTTTATTATATCCATTTTATTAATGTTTATCTTGAATAAAAATCACAGTAAATAGTTATTGTCATGGTTTAGGTAAGATAGGTTTATTAAGGATAAAAAATATTATGATATGAACTTTAAAGCACCCTATCACCTTAATTATATTATTTTTATGTTTTTATATCATTCATAATCATACAAAATTATAATATTTTACCATTTTTTCTATTTGTACATCATTTTTAGGGTAATAATACTTTATGTAATGAAAAACAATAAATTCCACTTTTATGCTTTTAATAACTATTATATTTTATTTCAGGGATAAAAATAATATACTTTAGGTTCAAAATAATCTTTTTATATATAGATTATTTTTATCAGGGTAGTTAATTTCTTATTTTTAATTATGAAATAACTAGATTAAATGCAAACACAACAGTGATATATTAATTTTTTAATCAGAATAAAAAAAATAAAAGTTTTTTAACATACTAAATGAAATATAATTTTAATGTAATGTTGTGTTCCACAATGTTTTTTTGAATAATATGAAATTTTAATGTTTTTTTAATGTTATATAATAAATATTTTAATTTTTGTTGATGTTTTTAGATTAAAATTAATTAAATAATGTCAATATTAACATTAATGATATGTTATAAGGAAGAATAATTTATTTAATAATTATAAAATAAAATTAATAATATCATAAAAAATTAATTTTACTTGTTTATAAGTATCATCTAACATCCATTTATGGAATTTTCTCCATTTTATAGTTTCTATATTAACCCCAAAATAATAAAAACAACATTTTTATGTTTAATGTTAAAATGTGGTAGTAAAATATAAATGAGTATGTGATAAAATAAATTTAAGAAATAATAAATTTAAATTTGATTGATTGGAATTGATATTTAGAATAATTTGGAACACATTAACTAGCTGGATTAGATTTTTATGCATAATGAGAAAATTGTCTTGGTAAAAACTAGTTACCATGGTGAAAACTAAAAGAGTAGAAGTGAGTAACCATAATGGTAAAGGGAAAATAATGATTATTAAATGTTCCTTTTTTAATAGTGGAGTTTTTTATCAAATTTATCATCCCCCTACTATAACATTAATCAATTTTTTAGGAACCTATATTGAGTGGGACTTACCATTATTGAATATTTTTTGCATTTAAATACATGCCACCCATTCTGACTCATAAAAGGTTGATTCTTGAATTATTTTATTCAGACAAAAATGAATTTTTTATATAAAAAATTAAATAAAATTACCTAATTACATACCTCACCAAGTCATAGATTCTCTTGTTTTATAAAAAATATATTCTTGTGAGGATTTAGGTAATTGACAAATGATGTTGTTCGAAGAAGATGTTACTTTCTTAACCAAGATTGTTTGTTATCTTTCTTCTTCCAGTTTTATAATTTTTTTAAAACATGATTATATAATAACACACACACCTATATATATATTACATAAGATATTATTTTATAATATTAATTTATTGACATACACCTATCTTTTCTTCTATCAAATGGGAAACAAAACCATTGTTTGTATGTACGTGAGACTACTACCTCATAAACAAATTTAATTATCATTACATCAGTTCCTATAATGAAAATACATGATGATGGAATAAATGTATATATATATATATATATGATATTCCTAACATAATTAATATTATATAAATTTAATATTTATAATATCTTATTACAGTTCCTTTCATTAAAAGATGACAATTTCATTCTTGGGAACATGTGGATTAAGACCTCCTATAAGGGATGTGATTTTTTTTTCATTACCGTACAACCATAATGGTATATAAAAGTGTATATAATGGAAAAATATTTTATTTATCATTTTCATATTATTATTTAATGTTAAAATAATAATTACCTTCATTCCAATATGATAATAGTCAAACGGAATCTTTAATCATGTGTATGTATGACTAACCGTCTCTAAAATTATAAAATAGTTCATTTTTCATAATTCCCTTTCAAAGATTGATTTTAAAGTATAACTGATGTAAAATATGAAAATTATTTTTGTATTATAGTCCAATATGGGATAAAATAATGAAATCTTCTCCCATATTCAATATATAAATGTCATTCTGAATATATGAAATGAAAATGATCTAAATGTATCATGTGAACTTAATTGGTTAAGAAAATAATTATACCATGATAATGAATAAATTAATAATATTAATAATAAAGAAAAAATTTAAAATAATGTAAATAATTAACATATTATTATTAATAATTAATATAATTTTCATATTTTTCAATTTTAACAGGTTGTTTTGAATTTCATCTCAATTTTGTTTTATTGTGGCATATTTTAATGTTATTTACATAATTTATTATTACTTTATATGTTTCCCCATTGAATTATTAAATAAATTATAAATCATAATTAAGGTAAATTATGTTAAAATTTATTTTACATCATCCATGGTGTTTTTTTATAATGTTACCAAAGATTTGAACGATTCAGGTTAAAATTTACAGTATTTTTATATTTTTTAAGTTCATTTGCCATTTTGGGTAATTCATATAAAATAATTCTATTAGACCACGTATAATTTATTATAATATGGTCATGAATGTGGATTACATTTTTGTATTCCATTTCTTCAATTATTGAATAAAGAAGCATCAAAGAAGCATTTTTATGTATTATTAATGTTTTATCATCTATTTTATCTAGAATATTTCTCATCCATTTCGATTTATCATGAAAAATATTTATTATAATTTTTAAGTTATTCTATAATAATTCATTCAATACATTTTTTGGCATATTTTTTTCAAAATGGATAAAAAGGATTATTTTTTTCTTTATGAGAAAGGCACTTTTTTTTACAAAAGTGTAAAAGGAATGTTCTATTTTTATCATTTACCACATGAATGATATTTTCACCATCATGACCACTCAATGATTGATTATTACTTCAAATTTTTAATATGTTCTTTTCAAAAAAAAAATTTCTATACCATTTTTAAAATTATTCTATTTTATTAAAGTGATTTTAATGTAAAAAATTCGTTTTCATAATGAATTACACTATGTTATATTATATATATGTTTTAATTAATGAAAACAACCATTGATGTTACATATTCAAAATGAATTATATATATATGTCTCATATAAATATATTATTTACTAAATTTACCTTAATTTCATGGGGTAATACATTCCTTACGTTAATTTATCAAGTCTCACAATTATGAAATCTCCATAGATTACGATATGAGGCCTGATTATGAAACAAATTTATTTACTTGTGTAATTTTAATGTTTATTCATTAATATTGATTTAAATTTTTAGAAAAATTAAGTGTGTACATGTTATGTGGTGAAAGATTACATTTAGAACCAATATATTGTGTATAGCTTTATCATATTAGTGGTTATATTACAATGTTTACATTAAGAATAATCAATTATTGGACATTGTCCACCATATGATATTTTTGAGGTAGTGACCCTTGAATCATGTTTATATCGTGATAAATATTATTGTCACATTCCTAAAATCATATTATATTATTAGTCCATAATTATTTTAATTATTCAATATTATTACTCATGATCATGATCTTTTATGGTATCATGTTTCACCACTGAATCATGAATTATGATTCGTGTTCATGTTCAATTCCTTATAGGATTTTGATCTATCCCATTTGTTTTAAATATACTAAATTTTATCAAATATAGTTTTTATATCTCATCTTGATTAATAATGTTATTATGACCATTAAGTTTATATGCATGATATATTTTTATCTTTTTTTTATATTCTAAATATGTATTCTTCCAAATACACTAAAACCCTTGATCTTTGGGTTGTAATTAATGGATGTTAATATTACAAATCATGTAAAAATATATGTAAAAGGATTCAATTAATATATATGGTATTATATAATGTTCTATATGTTTTTGAAATTATAATACTGTAAATTTTGTTAAAACCCAATGGTTTATTCGGGGTATATGATAGAATCCTAATGTTTTGGTTTAGAATAGATTATGTGGTTTCCATATACAAACATTCATGTCTAGATAATATAATTAAAATTAATTTTTAATAGTTCAATCTGGGGGTAATAGACATGAAAATATTTTGAAGATTATATCTTATCCATTATTCTAGTGAACATCGATTGTACCCTTACAGTGCATCTAGTTTGGAACTCTTGGAGGATATGCTTGGGATAATTAACATTTTTTTATGAAATAATATGAAGGATTAAAACATTTGTAAATAAATGACATTCTATAGTAGCGTGAGAAAAAAAATTTCATAGGTTGATAATTCTATGTTTTTCTACAAATATAAAGTCATACATACCACCTTTTTGGTTTTATGTTAGTAATGTTTAAGATGACAAGGGAAACATTTTAATGAAATTTTGAGGAATATACGAATCTAGGTTAGTGTATATTTTTTATATTTTAGGTATAAGTATCCTAAATTTTTTTTAAATAAGATTAAATTTATATATAAAATTAGGTTAAATACTAAAATTTAGTCAAATGAAATAAAATAAAATTCTAAATACCTTTTTTTATTGAAAAAACAAGTTGTATAAAATACATTAGGGGAAGAAAAAAAATTTCTAAATAATTTTTAATTTGAAAATTTTCATTATATTATTTTGATTGTTATAGTAATTATTTTAATTTAATTTTAGATAATGCAAAAAAATGACATCATGGGTGAAAAATCATCATATTTGAAGTGTTGTGAGGCTTTAACCTACAACTGAATGGAACTAAGGGAACACCAACTACCACATTCCATTGAAATTTATAGTAAATTATGACATTGTTTTTTAATAAATATTTACATGGAAAATTACTAAATCTATTTTGGAAAAAATATTATAGATTAAAATAGTTCTGACATTTAAGTAATTGATAATATTTCAGCAGAACATTTTTTTGGTTAAGGTATATATATATAAATAGGAATTTCTTTAATGGTTAATATGGGAATATTGAAATTAAAATTTTTATGGTGTATATTAGAAGGTATTAAAGAGCTGTTGAGTTTCAAGTATTCATTAATTTTCTTAATATTTTAGTTAATTGGTATTTAGGATTATTTCATTGGGACTACACTAATATGTTTCTTTAGTTAAAATATTAATGTAAAATTTATTACTTACCTATATGATGGTTTATTCATTTCAAGTATTATATTATATTGTTCAAACAAAATTGGGATCTAAAATATATGTAAAATATCACATTAGTAGTTTATGGATTATATGACCAGATAAATGATTATTTTAGTGAATTAAATATAAAAAACTAATCCTAAATACTCATCGTTTTAAGATACATATAATATTATAGTAAAAAATAAATAATCAATGAACTTCATTGTATCATGTAACGATAGTTTCTTTATTGTATTAATTTTTATTTAGAAAAATAATACCATAAAGATAATAAAACTATCTTGGAAAAATATGATATTCAAATAACATATTAATTTTATTTAATCCATTATCTTTTCTACAACTCATTTGATTATAATTTTTTTGTTGTTAACAATCTCCAGGTCATTTAATTTTTTATTTTCAATGATTCATGTAATAGTCCAAGATTACATAGAAATTATGATATTTTACCATGTCCACATTTTAAATACTGACTAATATTATCCTATTTAGAAACCTATTTGTTTTATGACCACTTTATTTCCATTCCCATATTTCAAGAGGATGTTTTATTAGGCCACTTAAAAATGTTATATTTAATAAAAGCTATTTTATAGTATCAATTTTTCTTATAGATCTAAAATTAAAATTATGTTGAAAAAATTTAATAATGGGTTGGAATTTAACATTATGATATTTTAAAATAGAAAACTATTATTGATAGTGTCTTTGATACACAATATTGAGCCTAAGTCAACTATGAAATATTTTCATTTAATTATTTCTATCATAGCCTAGATCATAAATTTGCAGGACTATCTATGATAAATTTAGTTATGATATATATATATATATAATTCATAATAAATATAAAATTATTGTTAAATTCTTAGTAAATAGTTTCCCAGTTCTTATTAAATTTTTTTATTCTTCAAATTTATTTTTCATCAAAAAATGATTAATATTAACTTTTTAAAGAAAAATTCATAATATATATCATTATCATTTTAATTATTTTTTTGATAAAAACAAAATCATTTTTAAAAAATATTATCCAAATATTGCATTATGTGATAATTTTGGAATTTTATTAAATGAATTATTTTTAGTAAATAGTAATAATCACATCTGTCTAAAATATTATAATTTATCAACACCAATAAATTAATTTAAAGGTTCAATAAATCTGAACCATTGTATTTACAATAATATAATTAGTTTTATTTTAATAAATAATATTCAAGATTTTTTAATAAGAATATTTTTATGATGAAAACTCATTTACAAATATTTTTTTTTAAAATGATTATCCATTTTAATTAGTCAAAATTACTTATATTAGGGAATTATTTAAATTAAATTGATATTAAATATATTTATTTATATTATTTTAAATTAATAAAATTACTATTTTTATACAGATAGTTTCAATAAGAGCATCAATTTCATGAAAATGCATTTTTTTTAAAAAATGGTTTTTGTCTTGTTCTTTCTAGCTCAATTTTAAATTAATTTATTCCACTTATATATTACGATACATTGTATATTTATTCAATATTATTAATTATAAGGTCTAAATCTGGAAAAAATTTACCTTTCATCTTTTTATCATGAATTGAAACCCTAATAAATATATATTAACAAGGTAAAGGTAATATGTGGTAATTAAAGGTAAGAATAATGTTATAAGGACTCCCAGGTAACACTAATATAGAATTATTTTTATTATATGGGTGTATTTCTTCGATAATGATCCAAAATTCAAATATATAACAATTTTTTCCATATGACCTTGATTGTACAATTATAATACATTATATAAAGACAATCCAAAAACAATACATTTTTACCGTTATTAAGTTTAATATTTTTTTATAGAGATTGAAATAACCTATGTTTGCTAGTAAATATTTCTTATATATATAAATTTTATTTAAATAATCGTAATTTAATTCTTCTTTTTATTAAAAAAATTCTACCTAGGATTCATAAATAATGTAGACATACTCTTGTTTTACAAGTATATTCAACTATGATATTATTAAAAATATGAAATGTAATATATTTTGATTTAATTATTTTCTTCCAGATAGTTTTTAGATAAATATAGATTTTCTAGGTTTTGTGGAAGTTATATATTCTCATTATATCTATTTTTTGATGTTTTTTTAGTCGAAATAAATTAAGAGTGTAAAAAATTAAATTATGTATATTTTAACATAAATAATGTTTTATTAAATGATTGATATTTCATAAAAGTCATTTATTTGGACATGATTTTTTAATTACTATAAAAATATCATATATCACCGTTTATATTTCCATATTTTATTTTCTACAATCATTACTGACCCTTGTAGATTATAAATGTAATTTAAGTTGTTATTGTTAAAACACGGGTTTTCACATTACATGCGGTTGTTTTAAAATACATTTCAACAAAAATAATATTTCTATTTAGTAAATTTTATTCTGTATTCAGAATAACTATTTCAAAGTAATTTAAAAATGAGTATTTAATTTCATGTCTTAAAGAAAAAATTAATTAATTAAAAACTATTTATTATGGTTAAAACTAAAAGGGTAAAGGAGAGTAACCATTAATGGAAATGGAATAATTTTTTAAAAAATATTTTATATTATTAGTTTTATTGGTTTTGATAGACCTAAAATTCTATCCAAAATGGAATTAAAAAATTATAGAGGAAATTTTCTGGTGTTTGAATTCGCATTGTTGAATAGTTTTAGTATATACAAAAATGGAACTTCATCCCAGTTACGATGGTCACCTCCCTTCTACATTTTTCCACTCATCAATCTAATTTCTACTTAGAAAATCCTTTCCCATATTACATTCTTACATATATAAAAACATATTTTAGGATGTTTTTTATTATGAATCCAAACTAGGATGTATATAGTTAAAATCCTTATTTTGTATCTTGACGAAGTGGAATAGTACTTAATAATGCATTTTTTATTTATTTTAAATTTAACATCCTCTAAATATTATTCAACCATGTTGATGTAATAACATAAATATATCTATTATAATTATATTTTAGTCTTTTAAATGAATAAATTACATCCATATCATATTGCATTAAATGTGAAATGAAACCATCATTGACATTTACATCAAACTAACATCTCGCAAACAAATGTAATATGATTTCCATCAATGCCTGTTGTACAATTATCCAATAATGGATTTAACATATATGTGTGTGTGTCTGTGTGTGTCTGTGTGTGTGTCTGTGTGTTTTATATATTATTTATCATTATATAAATTTGGTTTATCTAATATATTTTGACATTTGCTTTTGTTAGATTTTGATAATGTTGTTCATGGGAATCTGTGAATTACCCCCTCCATGAACGGATGTGTTTCATTTCTCGTTACTATAATTTTTTTGGTATTTATAAGTGTATTTAATGAGATAAAATTGTATTTATTATATAATTATAATTTGATAAATAAAATAAAATATTTTATATATTTCCTTCATGATCATATAAAAATTGAAATGTTACTCATGCATACGTAAAAATTATCATATACATTATTATAACATTGTTTTTTTCATATCCACTATTCATGTATTGATATAATGGTATAATTTATTTTAAAAATTGATATTAAAAAAATATTTTTATTATGGTTATTATGGAAAAATTCTCACATTTACCATATTCCATCTACTGAACTCAATTTCAATATATGAAAATAATGTCATCAAAACATCTGATAAGAACATAATTGAATAATTAATAAATATATGATGAAAATAAAAAAAATGAAGTAAATAATAATAAAGTAAATAATTTTTATAAATTTATTATTTTTGAAATTAATGTACATACATGATCCGTTGAAGTCCAAATTACACTTCACCCGAGTCATATATTAATGTTGTGAACATAATTCTTTTGTTATCATGTTACCTATTATACTTATTATATCTGAAATACTTAATAAATCATTTTATTTGAAATTATAATTCATTTTAATTCATCAATGGGTATTTGGTTAAAATGTAATCAAATTGGAAAATTATTTATTTTACAATAACATTCCATTTCATGGTTTTTTATGTTCAAGGATCCTTTTTTGGAAGTCACATAAAATTATTTTCCTAAACCAAATATAGTTTATTCCCCATTGTTCATGAATCTATTTTACTTATTTTGCTCACATTTCCTCTATCTATAAATAATTATAATTGATGTATGTTTTTTAAATCCAATATTATCTATTAATCTTCTTTTAGATATTGAATATTTATCTTCAATGTCTATGGTTTCCATAAAAACAATAAATAATATTTTATTATCCTCCAATTATTTTAAAAAAACATCTTAACACTTATTTTATATTTTACTACATTATTTAAAAAATATTTCTATTAGTTTTCATATAAGCTACTTTTTTGAATATTCTTACAAAAGTATGAATTAAATGTGTTCTATTAACTTTTATGGACTAAAAAATATCTATTAACAATTATTGCTTATTTATATGAATTTTCTATTAAAATTATCAATGAATGTTTTTAAAGAAAATATTTTCATAATTTCATTAATTTTATTGACTTTAAATAAGTGTTTTAAAAGTGGAATTAAAATTTTCCACAACATATATTTTATGTGATATTTTAAAGACGGTTTCCCTACTGATAAAACCTTTTATGTTATTTATTTCTTATAAATACTATATATTGGACTCTTAAATATATACCTGGATCATTACCTCTTTATTTGACTATATGACACATTTCTTAATGTCGTTTTCCAAATTGATTCTTTATTAAATTTTCATTGATTGTGAAAAGAGATAAGATTATGAATCCATTTTATTTCTGTGGGTAATTTTCATATTTATTCCATAATATTGATTTATTTTGGTGGAACACATAACCATGTAATTGTGATGATTTTGTATCCATTATATAACTCCAATTCATTGTCTTATTCCTTTTTATTATGAGACAATATGATGTGGATTAGATAGTAAACTGAATCCTTTATATGAATTTGTACAACATGAAAAGATTCAAGCCAATTATCCTTAGATACAATTTATGTCATTCTATATATTGTTTTAAAGATCATAAGTTTCTATGATATAATTATAAAAGATTTATTTTGTAATGATGCCATGTTATTATTCATGATCCCTCTCATTTGGGAAATCATGTCATTTCGTTTACTCACACATTACATTTCCTTCTCATTTTTATTCTATTTATAGGGTTTTATCTCACCACATTATTTCATGAATAAATTATTTTATATTATATATTTTTATGAAATCAATGAAATTTTCGAGATCACTATTAAACATAAAAGTTAATTTACTTTTTATATTTTAGATACACAATCATCCAATTAAACTATCAATCTTAATCATCAGATTGTAATTAAGTTAATTTTATGTTTAAATTAATATTATAATACATGTGAAAATTATTTTGTTTCTATTCCTTATGAAAATATAAATATAATTAATCAATAGTGATCAAAACTATGAACTAAATGCCCATTAAAAGGTAGGAACATGGAACTATCACATCCACCATGAAATCATTCTACACTCTTTCATCATGGAAATGGGAATATAAATTAATAATTTTATTGCAATTAAATGGATACGACCTATGGGGATATCTACCCATAATAATAATTAAGATAAATATTCTTAATTTAATACGTGTTATTTAAAAAAAAGTTGTGTTCTAAAACATACATGATACACAACCTTGAATATAAATGAATCCTGAAATATTGTTATGAAATGTGACCACTAAAACCTATCAATTAAATTATTGGGTATGAATATGATTACTAAAATTTGATAATATATAAAATAATTTTAATAAATATAAATCTATTTGTTATTACTCACGAAATAAGAACTAATTTTTTAAGGTCTACTTATGCATCAAAAATACATTTTTTCATAAATTATTTTTAATTTTTTTTACTAAATTATATAAATAATTTTTTAATCTACTGGAATAATTTTAAGATGGAATAAATATTATTTTTTTATTCATCATATCAAAAATAAAATATTGCGGGTAATTTTCATACTATTTAAAAAGGGTTTATTATTTAGGTCATAGTGAAAAATACTAATTTTTATTGAAATATTTCTATTTTGTTAATGTATTTACAATGAAAGAATATTTATTAATTTTTTAAATTATATTAAAACCATTTTGTATAAAATATTATAATTATTATTCATTAAATTATTTTTACACCATGATTTATTATAAACACATTTTATTTTTTGAATGTGTATTTTTATGATAAAATGTTTATCCTTACATTTTTCATATTTGATATGAAATTATATTTTAGTAATTTTATTTTTTATTTTTTAAAAAATAGAGTTCATATTTAGAATTAGGTGGTCCAAATTTTATAAATGCATCCCTTATATTTTTAGTTAAAAAAAATAACGATAATAATGATTATTATAATGGTAAAGCATTGATATAAGGACCCGGCCTTAAACATTACATAATATTAAATTAAATGAATAATTCAAATTGAGGATCTTTTCAGGTTTAGAGTTTTAGGGAATTAGGATATAACTATTACATCTCAAAATATTACAAAGTAGGCACTTTTACCCAGAATCCACTTTTTTTATAAAATAAAAACTCTTGAAAAAAAACGTCATGTCTAATTCCATGTTAAATGGAGCATGGCTTTTCCTTGATCCCATCCTTGACCCTATTCATCTTTACATCCTGTGAAAAACATTTCAAAATTTGGGATGAGCATAAAAGGCTCAGTTAGGGTTATAAAATAGTTAATGAAAACATTTGTTCAAAAATACATACAAAACATGGACTCTTTCACTTACCTCATGAAATCATAAGATTTATGAAAGACATATAGAAATCATAAATCATAAAGGTATCTTGCGGCATCCATACCAATCTTACATTGTAGCTATCACAGCTACATAGGGAGTTACTTTGGAATACCCATCACAGTATATTCCCGAAATCTCTTAGGAGAAACATTCACGTTTACCTCTGTCACGTTACCCAATGCATTGGAGAGATATCTCGGGCTCACCCGCCCTAGGTTTATCATGGAACCACCCGTATACGTAAATAATTCCCAAGAACCATAACATGATCTTAACATATAACATAAGCATAAAGGAAAGATAACATTTCCACATTGAAATAATAAAATATAATTTCAAGATATTGAAATAATAAATCTATTCTCAAAATTATTATCAATACCAAAATATGTAAAAACAGTATTTGGTATTTATTTATCCTTTTAAAAACATTCCGGCATGTTAAGGAAGTCAAAGATCAAATAATACTCGCGGCGGCGGAAATGTCATTGTCACCGCTTAAAAAAACATACCTTTTTAGCGTTTAGTAAAATGCTTCGTATAAAAAGATTCCCTTTGGATAAAATTAAAAGTCAAAGGGGGTTATACACTGTATAAAATAAAGTCGTGTATAAGAAATGCCTCAATGAAATGAGATTGAGACAAAGTCCCTTACCTCGTGTCAGACTTGACCCGTTCGTTCTTTAATCTCATGAATAATAAACTAAAGATAATTTCTACTTACTTAAGAACATTTTTCAAGTTTATTATTCCTTTTATATCACTTATTACCATGTTATAATCATTATGTAATCATTTAAGTTAATAAAGTTCATTTTGTCGATATTTGGTACTTCAGTCAAAAATAGACTTCTTATAATTACATGTTGTTCACATGGTAAAATTTTCATTATATCCATAATGATATTAATGATTTGGGTATCATATATATCATATATATCCATCATGTTCATTTATTTACAATAGTACATAACATTTGGAGGTACTAAATGAAATGCACCATTCATGGAGACGGTAAGCCATACGTACGCATGAACACTACTGTCATTTCTATTTCTTATTTTAATAGAATTAAAAAATAATGATAAATAGGTATATTATAATTCCCGTATAATATCATATACAATAACATTATCTCTATCCTTTATACATCCCACATAGGGCATTAACGAGTCACATCACTTTGAGGAGGCGGTTGTCCGCACTTCCTCAAATGAGATTATCGTATTTACCCCCCATGGAAACCATAAAGGATTGATATAATTAGGGAGTACAGAAGCAAAAAGAAATCATAAACATAATATATATCATATATAAATATAGTTCCATCGTAATGTCCACCATGATAGGCGGTAAGATCTAATTGAACAATCATCGTTTTGTGAGGCATTAGTTTTCAATCCATAGAAACATTATGTTCTTCATCCATTAGATGGAGGAGTCTTTAAGTGTAGTTATTATACTTATAATAAGAACATCCTAGTATATGGAGGATACTGGTGTTGTTACAAAAGAAAATGAATAAAAAGATTTTAGGGGTTGGAGAGGCAAAATAAAAGAAAACAATTTAAGAGAAATTGTTACCTTTAATTTAGACAACTTCCTTTTGTTTAAACCAAAAGGAATTATTAAGTGCCTTCTGCCTAATGTATTCCTTCTAGGAGGAGTATAGGGATGTAGGGAGCTTTATTGGGCAGAGTTTGGAGGAGCCAAATGTCTTGAGAGGTGTGAGGAATTTCATAGATGTGGTCTCTTTTTATAAGGGAGAGGGGGGGATCTTTAGGAAAGAGTGAAAATATTATTTTATAATATAATGATTTTAGGTTTCTAATGGTCCGAAAATCATTATGGTCAAAGATAAGATGACTCATAATCGAAATAAAATCATCCAGTCAGAATTGAACATTTTTTGGATAATATTTTAATCATTATAATCTTATTTAATTAAATCATCTATTAATGAGGTAAATACTGCATCGTTATTGTGTCATAAATAAATTAATTTATTTGGTGTCTAAAAATTATAAAAAAATACCATGATGTAGGAAATAATTTTATATTTCCAATTAATTTTTATAGTCTAAAATAGGACTTATATAACACCATATAGAAATTAATTACTAAACAATTTTTGTTAATGTCACTTTTTTCTTCACATTAAATTAATTAATCTAAATTGTCATTATCACTCCCATGTGCCTCAGTGGGGTCCCCAAATCGACCCGAAGATGCACATGGTCTAACATGACTCATCCAATTGGATTAGGACACGTTTAAGGGTAATTTTATAATATTATAATATTATTTCTTTACCCTAATTTACCTTATTTACCCTTTAACCACGGTAAATAAAATATTTACAGAAGTAAATATTTAAAATGTCTAAAAATAAAAGTTACCTATTTAAAAAATATTAACATCCTGATTCCAAATACTGAATCCATTTCTCCAAATTCAAAACACAAAAGTGGCATAAATTAAATTAAAATTAATTCACATTGTCAAAACAAAAGGCGTGTTTTTAAGAAATATTAACTATCAAAAGATTGACAGTTGATTATATACAATTTAAATGAGAAATTGCTTCTAATGACCAACATTAGATTAAATGGTAAAAATATAATCAATTTACACTTTAAAATCAATTAAAAAGATAATCTATCCATATAAATAAATTAGATTAAAAACACTTTTGATTTAAAATATAATATTTTTCACTATTCATTAAAAATGAGCTTTATCAGAAAAATACCAAAAATTTACCCAAATTAAAATTTGATGTACCCATTATAAAGAAGGATTTCATTTGGTAAATTAGAATGTATTAATGTAACAAAAACTTTATTTAATGAGGGTTTTCCATTAAAAGGTGATAAATCGGCATTTTAATGAAAATTATGCTTAAAATTAGATTCATTCAATTTTTATGCCTCTAAATTTTATTAGATAAATATAAATACATGTATAAAAATATTATAGTTAGTTTTTTTCATTCTCACCAATACAACGGCTAGGAGTTAACTACCATTTAAAATAATAATATTATATTATTAGTGTGCAACATAAGATTCCAAAGAAAACTGTTGTCGCGTATTGGGTACGCTATCAAACATAGCAACCCCCTTTAAGCTAAAATTAATATTTAATTCACAAATATTAATAAATACTAAAATCTCATATTCTTCATTTACCTGGGATGTTACATCTGTCCCCCCTTTTGGAAATTGCATCCTCGCAGTTTTGTCCACTTATCAAAATAAGTGGGGGTATTTATCCCTCATAGCATCTTCAGATTCCCACGTTGCCTCTTCAACCATATGGTTTTTCCACAAAACCTTTACCTTATGAATTACCTAATTCCGCAACACCTGCTCTCTACAGTCTAGAATCTGTACTGGTAGTTCGTCATAAGAGAGATTCTCTTCCAACTTAACTACCTCTAGGCTCAAAACATGAGATGGATCTGGCATATATTTTCTCAACATTGAAACATGAAAAAAAAAATTGTCTACATGGGATAAACGTGGAGGTAAAGCAACTCTGTATGCAACTGATCCAAATTTCTCCAGAATTTCATAAGGTCTAATGAACCTCGGACTCAACTTTCCCTTCCTACCAAAACGCATCACACATTTTCAAGGAGAAACTTTGAGAAAGACATGGTCACCTACCTCAAAAGAAAAATCCTTCCTCCAGTTATCAGCATAACTTTTCTGTCTGTTTGAACTGTTCTCATGTGGTTCTGAATCAACTAAACTTTCTCTGCCATCTATTCTACCAATTCTGGTCCCATTAGCATTCTTTCACCTACTTCATCCCAAAAAGCTGGAGTGCAACAACGCTTTCCATACAATGCCTCAAATGGAGCCATCTGTATACTGGAATGAAAACTATTATTATAAGAAAATTCAAAAAAATAAAGATATTGTTCCCAATATCCCTGGTAGTCCATTGAGAAATCACATAACATATCCTCCAAGGTCTGAATTGTTGGGTTCTGACTGCCCATCTGATTGAGGATGAAAAGCTGTACTAAAGTTTAATTCAGTACCCAAAGACTTCTGAATGCCTTTCCAAAAGTTAGAAGTGAACCTGGGATCACGATCAGATACAATGGAGAGGGAACTCCATGCAACCTGACTATCTCTTTAATATACAACCAAGAAAGTTGATCTAGAGACAAAGTATCTCTAATAGGAAGGAAGTGAGCAGATTTAGTCAATCGGTCAACTATAAACCATATTGCATTATTACCTCGTGATGTCTTTGGTAATCCCATAAAAAAGTCCATGGATATATTTTCCTACTTCCACTCTGGCACCAATAATGGATGAAGCATTCCTTTCGGTAACTGTCGCACTGCTTTAACATGCTGACAAGTCAAACACTTCATAGTAAAATCAGCAATATCTCTTTTCATTCCATCCCACCAATAATACTCCCAAAGATCTCTATACATCTTAGTACTGCCAGGATGAACTGAAATCGTAGAACTATGAGCTTTATATAAAAAATCATTCTTCAACTGTGAATCACAAGGAACACATAATCTCTTTCCAAACCTCAAAAAATAATCATTATCAATGTTAAATGCTGGAAACTTACCCTTCTGAACCAACTCTACCTTTTTCTGCAACTCACTGTCTTCCTTCTGTGCTTTCTTTATTCTGTCTGATAGAGATGATCTCACTGACACCTGAAACAAAACAGAAGAATTTCCTGCACCAACAACTACTATGCCAAATTTCATCAAATCAAAAACCAAAGGATCTTGTTCCGAACATAGCATGGATAATGAAACTTTACTTTTCCGACTCATAGCATCAGCCACATTATTTGCTTTTCCCGAATGGTAATAGATCGTACAATCATAATCCTTGATTAATTCCAACCATCTCCTATGTCTCATGTTCAATTCTTTATGAGTGAATATATACATCAAACATTTGAGATCAGTATATATTTCACATTTCACTCCATGGAAATGATGTCTCCAAATTTTTAAAGAAAAAACAACAACAGCTAATTCCAAATCATGTGTAGGGTAATTTAACTCATGTGGTTTCAACTGACGTAAAGAATAAGAAATTACCTGATCATTTTGCATTAGGAATCAACCTAGTCCTTTCAACGAAGAATCACTATAGATAAAAAACTCACCATTTCTGGAAGGTAGTGCCATAATTGGAGCATTCACCAATCTCCTTTTCAATTCCTGAAAACAATGATCACATTCATTTTTTCAGATGAACTTAACACCTTTTCGAGTTTTAGTCATTGGACTAGATTGTAACACCCAAGTTAGTAATGAATAATAGATATTTTTATCTATGTCTTTTAATGATTAAGATAGTGTTATAGAGGCTTAAAATGAAAATAAATACAATCTTATGCATGGAATACACTAATATTCTTAAAAGATTGTTTTACTGCCTTTTGATGGCAAACCATTTTTGAATCTATATTTTGACAATTTTATAAACTATGTTTGTCAAAATAAACTTATCCCTTGTTATTGGGACATCAAAATTTACCTTGTGTGAATTTTAGGTATTTTTCTGACAATGTTCATTTTTTAATGAATAGTGAAAAATACTGCATTTTACATCAAAATGCTTTTTAATCTAATTTATTTATATGATTAGATTATATTTTGAATTGGTTTTGAAGTTAAATTAGAATATATTTTTACCGTTTTATCCAATGGTGGTCATTGTAATCAATTTCACTTTGAAATTAGACTTAAACTGGTGTCAATCTTTTGATACTTATTGTTTTGTAAAAACACGCTTTTTACTCTGGCAGCGGGAATTAATTATTAAATTAATTAATGTGACTTATATGATTTGAATTTTGTAAAATAGACTTCATTTTTGAATTCGGAATATCAAATATATCTTAGGGTGAATTTTTGGTAATTTTCTGAAAAACTTCAATTTTTGATGAATAGTGAAACCACTAAGTGGTAATCAAGCAAACTGATTTTTCAGTTAAATGACAGTTTACCACTAATGTGTATTGAATTTTGAAAATCCGACATACATGGTTGTCATTAAGAAGTAAAATGTGGTTCAATGAGATTAAAATAATTTTTTGGTGAATAGTAACTTGTTAAGTTCTTAATCGCGATTAGTGGTAATTAGGGTAGTTTAAGGTATAAATAATGCTTTAATAATAGGAAATGACCTAGACACATGTCACAACCTTATTGGTTGTGTCATGGCCGACCAAGACAAGCCATGGGTCAACTTGGGGACCCCATGGAGCCACTTTGTTTGGGAAATGACATAAATAACTTTTTATTTAATGTTAAAGTAAAAATGACACAAACAAGAGATGTTTTACGAAAACAATTTTTACATGGGGTTATAAAGATCATATTTTTTATTATAAATAGTCATTGGAAATATAAAAAGATTTCCTACATCATAGTATTTTTTTATGATTTTTAGACATTAAATAAATTAAATTATTTATGACATAATAATGATGCAGCGATGACATCATTATTTGACGATTTAAATAAAATGGAAAGATAATGTAAAATCTATGAACTACACATGTCCAAAACATATTGGATGAGTGGATTTCGAAGACTTATCACCATATCCACGAATTATATCAATGTGGGACCTTTTTAAACCGAAACACGTTTTCAAATAAAGTAATATGTCTTTACTTTCCAAAAGTGCCCCTCCTCTCCTCTTATAAAAGGCCCCCACCTCTACCTCATTTCACACACTTCTCAAGTCTTTGGATCGGCCAAAACCTACCCATGTACCCTCTCCACATCCCTCTCCTCATCATAGAGGATTCCCTTTGGGCAGAATCCTTTCAAAGTAAGCCTTTAGGCTCAAATCAAAAGGAGTTACACTTTTAAAGGTAATTCATTCTCTCATGTTCATTTTTTTTTTCTTATCCAACACCCTAAACTCTTTTTATTTACTTCTTTTGTAACAACACCAGTATCTTAAATATACTAGTATGTTGTTATAAGATTTATTTGAGCTAAACTCTCACACAACTACATCAAATGGTTAATGAACATACGGTTTCCGTGGATGGCAAAATTCTGCCTCCCGAAACGATGATTGTTCAATACTCATTTAACTCCTTCAAAGGTGGACATTATGATGTCACTATTTTTATATATGATATATTATATGTTTATGTTCTCTTTAAGCTTCTGTTTTTTTCATTTTGTGCATACCTTTATGGTTTCCATTCTGGGTAAACACGATATCTTCATTTTAGGAAGTGCGGACTACCGCCCCCTGAAAGTGATTTGATTCGTTAATACCATATGTGGGATGTGTAAAGGATAAAGTTAATGATATTATATATGTTATTATACTGGAATTATAATATACTCTTATATAATTATGATTCCATTCCAAAAAAAAATACGAAATAGAAATGGAAGTAGCGTTCATGCGTACGTACGGCTTACCGTCTCCATGAACGGTGCATTTCATTTCTTACCTCTAAATGTGGTATAATATTATAAATACATGTATATGCTGAATATATATGATGTATGTGTCATCCAAATCATTAATATCATTCTGGATATAATGAACCTTCGACCAAATTAACAACATGTAAGTGTAAGTAGTCTATTTTTGACTTAAGAACCAAATACCGAAAAAATGAACATTATTAACTTAAATGATTACATGATGTTCAAAACATGGTATAAAAGGAATAATGAACTTGAAAATGGTTCATAATCAAGTAGAGATTAACTCAAGTTTATTATTCAAGAGATTAAAGAACGGTCGGGTCAAGTCGGATACGAGGTATGGGACTTCGTCTCAATCTTCTTTCGTTGAGGCATATTTTATTTTATACACAACTTTCTTTTATACGATGTATAAACCACTTTGAATTTTTCTTTTATTCAAAAGTAATCTTTCTTTATACGAAGCGTTTACTAAACGACAAAAAAGGGAATGTTTTTTTCGTACGTATGCGGCGACAACGACTTCTCCGACGTCGTAACCGTTATTTGAGTTTCGGCTTCCTCTACAAGCCATACCTTCTATTTAAAAGAAAAATAAATACCATGTTTTACTTTTCTTTTATTTTGGTATTGAAAATGGTTTTCACAATGTTTTTGTGTTGTATTGATATCTTGTGATTGAAATGTGGAAATGTTATGTTTTCTTTATGCATGTTTTATGTGATACGATTATGTTTTGGTTCTTGGAAATTATTATGAAGACAGGTGGTTCCGTGATAAACTAAGGGCGGGTGAGCCCCTTATAGCTCTCCAATGCATTGGGTAACGCGAAGGAGTGAAACGTTAAGGTTTATCCGAAGAGATTTTAGGGAATATAATGTGATGGGTATTCCAAATGTAACCAAGAGGGTTACTCCCTACGTAAGAATGTTATGAATGCCTCAAGTTACCTATATGTCTTATGATTTCTATGATTTATTAATGATTTTATGAGGTTTGTTAAAGTGCCTATGTTTTATGGGTAAAGTATGATTTCATTCTTATGTATATATGAACTCATGTTTCCTTTCCATGTTTTTTTATAACCCATACTGAGTTTTTATGCCCATCCCATGTTTTTGAAATGTTTTTCACAGGTCAAGGGAAAGGTACATGATAAGATGATAGAGTCAAGGATTTGTCAAGAAATAATCCATGTTTTATTTTAAATGTTTTTCCATTGATGGGAATGAAGAATACTATCTTTCTGTAACCACTTTGTTTATATGTGGAATGTAATGCAAGTTTTATGATCTAATTCTCTAAAACTCTTAACCCGAAAAGATCCTCAATGTGTAATCTTGTAATAACTCAAGATTAAGTAAGGTTTAAGGCTGGGGCATTATAGTTGGTATCAATGGTCGGTTTAGATAACTTTAGGAGTTATAATTCTATTATATGATTATCCAAAAATATATTTTTTCGAAATGATATATCATTTAAAGATTACCATGTCGCTTCATCTAAGACATGTTTGTTCAGAATGGTTTTCCGCAGAGGAAACAGGGAAGCAGTGCTAGGAAGGCATACAGAAGGAAATAACCTTCCGAATCAGCATCCTGAGATGGTCAGAATTGGAACTGAACAGTTTGTTGCAGTAATAGCGCAGTTGACTCAAGCGATAAATGGCGGTGGTATCCATGCACGAGATCATCCAGAACAACTGCAGAGGAACATGTCAGTGGTGGAACATTTCATGAGGCAACATCCACCCTCATTCAGAGGATCATCTGACCCTGTGCTAGCTGAAGGGTGGATTAAAGCACTGGAGAAGATTTTTGATGTCATGGGGTGTTCAGACAATCAAAAGGTTAGTCTTGCTATTTACCGTTTGGAGGGTGAAGCAGATCAGTGGTGGTCTATGGTTAAAAATATCAGGGACGCCGATGAGATTGATGCTCTTGACTGGGATGAATTCAAAGGTATGTTTCTTGAGAAGTATTTTCCTAAGGCTGTTAGACTTATGATGGAAAATAAATTCTTGGAATTGAGGCAAGAGGAAGACTCGGTGGCTGCCTATGAAGAAAGGTTCACTCGATTGGCAAGGTATGCTCCAAATTTTATCCGGGACCTTGATAGTAAAATCAATCGTTTTTACTCAGGATTAAAGCCAAAATATCGAAGGGCATTAGTTTCTTGTGAGTTTAAAAGTTATGAAAAGCTTGTTCGATGTGCTGAGAAGGTGGAAATGGAGTTTTCCGATGACAAAGTTTTCTATAACAACCAGCAGAAGAAGAGACCAAGGTGGCAGGAGAAAGGTAAGAATTCTTCTAAAAAGTCTGATGGTAAGAGAACTAAGTTTCTAGTTTGTGATAAATGTGGCAAAAGGCATGCTGGGGAATGTCTTCTGAATTCTAGGAAGTGCTACCGATGTGGTAAGATGGGACATAAGGCTCGTGATTTCACTGAAAAAAGATCAAGGTGAAGGTAAGAACAAATTTCATTTACAGTTAGTGAAATGTTATAAGTTCAATGATATGGGTCACTATGCAAACGAGTGTCCGACAAAGAGTTTGAGTGATGGGAAGCAGTTAGACTACAAGCAGAAAGGGGTGGTGAAATCCTTTTCAACTACTTCAGCAGATGTCGGGCCATCAAATGAAGTGGTGTCAGGTACTTTGTTTGTTTTTTCAGATTATGCCAGTGTGTTGTTTGATTCGGGGTCTACACATTCATTCATCTCTGAAACCTTTTCTAGTAAAATGGGAATACCATCTCAAGAAATGACTCCTGAAATTTTGGTAAAAACACCTAGGGGAATGTTGAGGCAATAAGAATTTATAAGAATCTTCCTATCCTTATCTGTGGAAAGAACCTACTTGCAAACCTTATTGTTCTACCTCTAATAGAGTTTGATGTTATCCTGGGTATTGATTGTCTCTCTATTTACCATGCTAAGATTGACTGTAGAGCTAAAGAAGTTTCTTTTCAGAAAGACTTTCAGTTTGTTTACAAGAATGAACCCTTACTTTTGATAACATATCAAGAGGCTGAGAAACTTGTAAAAGATGGAAATGAATGTTACCTTTCACACGTCGTTAAAAATAAAGGAACTGTTCAGATTAATGATCTGCAAGTGGTAAATGAGTATCCTGATGTTTTTCCTGATGAGTTTCCCGGAATAATACCAGATCGGGAAGTTGAGTTTACTGTTGACTTAGTTCCTGATGCTAAGCCAATTTCAAAACCCCCTTATCGAATAGCACAAATTGAACTTTTAGAGTTGAAGGAGCAATTGCAATATTTATTAGAGAAAGGTTTCATTAGACCTTGTACATCACCATGGGGTGCTCCTGTTTTATTTGCTAAAAAGAAAGATGGTTCTATGAGACTTTGCATTGATTATAGAGCCTTGATTAATATCACTGTTAAGAACAAATATACTTTGCCTCATATCGATGATCTGTTTGATCAGCTCCAGGGAGCTCAGTTTTTTTCAAAGATTGACTTGAGATCGGGGTACCATCAGCTGAAGGTAAAGGAGGCAGATATTCCGAAGACCGCATTCCGTACGAGATATGGCCATTATGAATTTGTAGTAATGCCTTTTGGGCTAACCAATGGACATGCTGTATTCATGGACTTAATGAATAGAATTTTCCATGAGTTCTTGGATAAGTTTGTGGTGGTTTTCATTGATGATATTTTGGTGTTTTCGAAAAGTAAAGAGGATCATGAAAAACATTTAAGGGTTATCTTGAAAACATTAAAAGAAAAGAAACTGTATGGGAAATTCAGCAAGTGTGAGTTTTTGTTGCAACAAATTTCTTTCCTTGGTCACATTGTTTTTAAAGATGGAATAACTGTTGATCCTGCAAAAACAAAAGTTGTGGAAGAATGGCCAAGACCCACAAATGTAACCGAGATTCGTAGCATCCTTGGTTTGGTGGGATATTACCGAAGGTTTGTTAGAAATTTTTCACGGTTAACTAGTCCAATGACTAAGCTAACTCGTAAGGGTGTTAAGTTTATCTGGACAAAAGAATGTGATGATTGTTTTCAGGAATTGAAAAGAATATTTGGTGAATGCTCCAGTTTTGGCACTACCTTCCAGGAATGGTGAGTTTTTTATATACAGTGATGCTTCATTGAAAGGACTTGGTTGAGTCCTAATGCAGAATGATCAGGTAATTTCTTATGCTTCACGACAGTTGAAAACTCATGAGGTAAATTACCCTACAAATCATTTGGAATTAGCTGCTGTTGTTTTTTCTTTGAAAAATCTGGAGGCATCATTTGTATGGAGTAAAGTGTGAAATATATACCGATCGCAAAAGTTTAAAGTATATATTCACTCAGAAAGAGTTAAACATGAGACAAAGGAGATGGCTGGAATTAATCAAGGATTATGATTGTACAATTCATTACCATCCGGGAAAAGAAAATAAAGTGGCTGATGCTTTGAGTCGAAAAAGTAATGCTTCATTAACAATGTTGCATTTGGAACGTGATCCTTTGGTTAAGGATTTGATGAACTTTGGCATAGAAGTCGTTGGTGCAGGAAGTCCTTCTGTTTTGTTTCAGGTATCAGTGAGATCATCTCTATCAGATAGAATCAAGCAAGCACAGAAGCAAGACAGTGAGTTGCAGAAAAAGGTAGAGCTGGTTCAGAAAGGTAAGTTGCCTGAATTCAACATTGATAATGATTGTGTTTTGAGATTTGGGAAGAGATTGTGTGTTCCTTTTGATTCACAGTTGAAGAGAGATTTGTTATGTGAATCTAATAGTTCTCCGTTTTCAGTTCATCCGGGCAGTACTAAGATGTATAGAGATCTGTGGGAGTATTACTGGTGGGATGGAATGAAAAGAGATATTGCTGATTTTACTGTGAAGTGTTTGACTTTTCAGCAGGTTAAAGCAGAGCGGCAGTTACCAAAATGGATGCATCCGCCTTTACCAGTGCCAGAGTGGAAATGGGAGAATATATCCATGGAATTTGTTGTTGGATTACCGAAGACATCTCGAGTTAATAATGCAATCTGGGTTATTGTTGATCGCTTGAACAAATCTGCTCATTTCCTTGCAATACGAGGTACTTTCTCTCTTGATCAAATTTCCCGTTTGTATCTTAAAGAGATAGTCAGGTTACATGGAGTTCCTCTCTCCATTGTATCGGATCGTGATCCCAGGTTTACTTCTAACTTTTGGAAAGGCCTTCAGAAGTCGTTGGGTACTGAATTAAATTTTAGTACAACTTTTCATCCTCAATCAGATGGGCAGTCAGAACGAACAATTCAGACATTGGAGGATATGCTACGAGCTTTTTCTATGGATTATCAGGGAAGTTGGGACCAACATATTTCTTTGGTTTAGTTTTCATATAATAACAGTTTTCATTCCAGTATACAGATGGCTCCATTTCAGGCATTATATGGGAAGCGGTGTCGAACTCCAGCTTTCTGGGATGAAGTGGGTGAAAGAAAGTTGATGGGACCAGAATTGGTAGATGAGATGGCAGAAAAAGTTCATCTGATTCAGAAACACATGAGAACAGCTCAGAGCAGGCAGAAGAGTTATGCGGATAACCGGAGGAAGGATCTATCTTTCGAGGTAGGTGATCATGTTTTTCTCAAGGTTTCTCCTTGGAAAAATGTGATGAGATTTGGTAAGAAAGGAAAGCTGAGTCCAAGGTTTATTGGACCATACGAAATTCTGGAAAGAGATGGATCAGTTGCATACCGAGTGGCTCTACCTCCGAGTTTATCTCAGGTACACAATGTTTTTCACGTTTCGATGTTGAGAAAGTATATTCCAGATCTATCTAATGTTTTGAGTCCAGAGGTAGTTCAGTTGGAAGAGAACCTATCTTATGAGGAAAAACCGGTCCAGATTCTTGACCACAGGGAGCAAGTGTTACGGAATAAGGTGATTAAGCAGGTAAAGGTTTTTTGGAAAAACCACATGATTGAAGAGGCAACATGGAAATCTGAAAATGCAGTGAGGGATAAATACCCCATTTATTCGATAAGTAAATAAATTGCGGGGACGCAATTTTCTAAAGGGGGGAAGGATGTAACATCCCAAGTAAGTAATGAATAATAGATAATTTTATCTATGTCTTTTAATGATTATGATAGTGTTATAGAGGCTTAAAATGAAAATAAATACAATCTTATGCATGGAATACACTAATATTCTTAAAAGATTGTTTTACTGCCTTTTGATGGCAAACCATTTTTGAATATATATTTTGACAATTTTATAAACTATTTTTGTCAAAATAAACTTATCCTTTATGATTGGGACATCAAAATTTACCTTGTGTGAATTTTTGGTATTTTTCTGACAATGTTCATTTTTTAATGAATAGTGAAAAATACTGCATTTTACATCAAAACTGCTTTTTAATCTAATTTATTTATATGATTAGATTATGTTATGAATTGGTTTTGAAGTTAAATTAGAATATATTTTTACCATTTTATCCAATGGTGGTCATTGGAATCAATTTCACTTTGAAATTAGACTTAAACTGGTGTCAATCTTTTGATACTTATTGTTTTGTAAAAACACGCTTTTTACTCTGGCAGCGGGAATTAATTATTAAATTAATTAATGTGACTTATATGATTTGAATTTTGTAAAATATACTTCATTTTTTAATTCGGAATATCAAATATAGCTTAGGGTAAATTTTTGGTAATTTTCTGAAAAACATCAATTTTTGATGAATAGTGAAACCACTAAGTGGTAATCAAGCAAACTGATTTTTCAGTTAAATGACAGTTTACCACTAATGTGTATTGTATTTTGAAAATACAACATACATGGTTTTAATTAAGAAGTAAAATGTGGTTCAATGAGATTAAAATAATTTTTTTGTGAATAGTAACTTGTTAAGTTCTTAATCGCGATTAGTGGTAATTAGGGTAGTTTAAGGTATAAATAATGCTTTAATAACAGGAAATGACCTAGACACATGTCCCAACCTTATTGGTTGTGTCATGGCCGACCAAGAAAAGCCATGGGTCTACTTGGGGACCCCATGGAGCCACTTTGTTTGGGAAATGACATAAATAACGTTTTATTTAATGTTAAAGTAAAAATGACACAAACAAGAGATGTTTTACGAAAACAATTTTTACATGGGGTTATAAAGATCAGAGTTTTGATTATAAATAGTCATTGGAAAGATAAAAAGATTTCCTACATCATAGTATTTTTTTTATGATTTTTAGACATTAAATAAATTAAATTATTTATGACATAATAATGATGCAGCGATGACATCATTATTTTACGATTTAAATAAAATGGAAAGATAATGTAAAATCTATGAACTAGACATGTCCAAAACTTATTGGATGAGTGGATTTAGAAGCCTTATCACCTTATCCACGAATTATATCAATGTTGGTCCTTTTGAAACCGAAACACGTTTTCAAATAAAGTAATATGTCTTTACTTTCCAAAAGTGCCCCTCCTCTCCTCTTATAAAAGGCCCCCACCTATACCTCATTTCACACACTTATCAAGACTTTGGCTCGGCCAAACCCTACCCATTTACTCTCTCCACATCCCTCTCCTCATCCTAAAGGATTCCCTTTGGGCATAATCCTTTCAAAGGAATCCTTTAGGCTCAAATAAAAAGGAGTTACACTTTTAAATGTAATTCATTCTCTCATGTTCATTTGTTTTATTTTTCTTCTCCAACCCCATAAACTCTTTTTATTTACTTCTTTTGTAACAACACCAGTATCGTAAATATACTAGTATTTTGTTATAAGATTTATTTGAGCTACACTCTCACACAACTACATCAAATGGTTAAAGAACATACGGTTTCCGTGGATGGTGAAATTCTGCCTCCCGAAACGATGATTGTTCAATACTCATTTAACACCTTCAAAGGTGGACATTATGGTGTCACTATTTTTATATATTATATATGATATGTTTATGTTCTCCTTAAGCTTCTGTTTTTTTCATTTTGGGCATACCTTTATGGTTTCCATTCTGGGTAAACACGATATCTTCATTTTAGGAAGTGCGGACTACCGCCCCCTGAAAGTGATTTGATTCGTTAATACCATATGTGGGATGTGTAAAGGATAAAGTTAATGATATTATATATGTTATTATACTGGAATTATATTATACTCTTGTATAATTATGATTACATTCCAAAAAAAATATGAAATAGAAATGGAAGTAGCGTTCATGCGTACGTACGGCTTACCGTCTCCATGAACGGTGCATTTCATTTTTTACCTCTAAATGTGATGTAATATTATAAATACATGTATATGCTGAATATATATGATGTATGTGTCATCCAAATCATTAATATAATTCTGGATATAATGAACCTTTGACCAAATTAACAACATGTAAGTGTAAGAAGTCTATTTTTGACTTAAGAACCAAATACCGACAAAATGAACATTATTAACTTAAATGATTACATGATGTTCATAACATGGTATAAAAGGAATAATGAACTTGAAAAGGTTCATAATAAAGTATAGATTAACTCAAGTTTATTATTCAGGAGATTAAAGAACGGTCGGGTCAAGTCAGATACGAGGTATGGGACTTCGTCTCAATCTCCTTTCGTTGAGGCAGATTTTATTTTATACACAACATTCTTTTATACGATGTATAAACCACTTTTAATTTTGCGTTTATTCAAAAGGAATCTTTTTTTATATGAAGTGTTTACTAAACGACAAAAAGGGAATGTTTTTGTCGTAAGTATGCGGCGACAACGACTTCTCCGCCGTTGTAACCGTTATTTGAGTTTCGGCTTCCTCTACAAGCAATACCTTCTTTTTAAAAGAAAAATAAATAACATGTTTTACTTTTCTTTTATTTTGGTAATGAAAATGGTTTTCACAATGTTTTTGTGTTGTATTGATATCTTGTGATTGAAATGTGGAAATGTTATGTTTCCTTTATGAATGTTTTATGTGATACGATTATGTTATGGTTCTTGGGCATTATTATGAAGACGGGTGGTTCTGTGATAAACTAAGGGCGGGTGAGCCCGTTATAGCTCTCCAATGCATTGGGTAACGCGAAGGAGTGAAACGTTAAGGTTTCTCCGAAGAGATTTTAGGGAATATAGTGTGATGGGTATTCCAAATGTAACCAAGAGAGTTACTCCCTACGTAAGAATGTTATGAATGCCTCAAGTTACCTTTATGTCTTATGATTTCTATGATTTATTCATGATTTTATGAGGTATGTTAAAGTGCCTATGTTTTATGGGTAAAGTATGATTTCATTCTTATGTATATATGTACTCATGTTTCCTTTCCTTGTTTTTTTATAACCCATACTGAGTTTTTATGCTCATCCCATGTTTTTGAAATGTTTTTCACAGGTCAAGGGAAAGGTACATGATAAGATGATAGAGTCAAGGAAGTGTCAAGAAATAATCCATGTTTTATTTTAAATGTGTTTCCATTGATGGGAATGAAGAATACTATCTTTCTGTAACCACTTTGTTTATATGTGGAATGTAATGCAAGTTTTATGATCTAATTCTCTAAAACTCTAAACCCGAAAAGATCCTCAATGTGTAATCTTGTAATAACTCAAGATTAAGTAAGGTTTAAGGCTGGGGCCTTATAGTTGGTATCAAAGGTCGGTTTAGATAACTTTAGGAGTTAGAATTCTATTAAATGATTATCCAAAAATATTTTTTTTCGAAATGATATAGAATTTACAGATTACCATGTTGCTTCATCTAAGACAAGTTTGTTCAGAATGGTTTTCAACAGAGGAAACAGGGAAGCAGTGCTAGGAAGGCATACAGAAGGAAATAACCTTCCGAATCAGCATCCTGAGATGGTCGGAATTGGAACTGAACAGTTTGTTGCAGTAATGGCGCAGTTGACTCAAGCGATAAATGGCGGTGGTATCCATGCACGAGATCAGCCAGAACAACCGCAGAGGAACATGTCAGTGGTGGAACATTTCATGAGGCAACATCCACCATCATTCAGAGGATCATCTGACCTTGTGCTAGCTGAAGGGTGGATTAAAGCAATGGAGAAGATTTTTGATGTCATGGGGTGTTCAGACAATCAAAATGTTATTCTTGCTATTTACCGTTTGGAGGGTGAAGCAGATCAGTGGTGGTCTATGGTTAAAAATATCAGGGACGCCGATGAGATTGATGCTCTTGACTGGGATGAATTCAAAGGTATGTTTCTTGAGAAGTATTTTCCTAAGGCTGTTCGACTTAGGATGGAAAATAAATTCTTGGAATTGAGGCAAGAGGAAGACTCAGTGGATGCCTATGAAGAAAGGTTCACTCGATTGGCAAGGTATGCTCCAAATTTTATCCGGGACCTTGATAGTAAAATCAATCGTTTTTACTCAGGATTAAAGCCAAAATATCGAAGGTCATTAGCTTCTCGTCAGTTTAAAAGTTATGAAAAGCTTGTTCGATGTGCTGAGAAGGTGGAAATGGAGTTTGTCGATGACCAAGTTTTCTATAACAACCAGCAGAAGAAGAGACCAAGGTGGAAGGAGAAAGGTAAGAATTCTTCAAAAAAGTCTGATGGCAAGAGAACTAAGTTTCCAGTTTCTGATAAATGTGGAAAAAGGCACGCTGGGGAATGTCTTCTGAATTCTGGGAAGTGCTACCAATGTGGTAATATGGGACATAAGGCTCATGATTGCACTGAAAAGGATCAAGGTGAAGGTAAGAACAAATTTGATTTACAGTTAGTGAAATGTTATAAGTGCAATGAGATGGGTCACTATGCAAACGAGTGTCCGACAAAGAGCTTGAGTGATGGGAAGCAGTTAGACTACAAGCAGAAAGGGGTGGTGAAATCCTTTTCAACTACTTCAGAAGATTTCGGGCCATCAAATGAAGTGGTATCAGGTACTTTGTTTGTTTTTTCAGATTATGCCAGTGTGTTGTTTGATTCGGGGTCTACACATTCTTTCATCTCTGAAACCTTTTCTAGTAAAATGGGAATACCATCTCAAGAAATGACTCCTGAACTTTTGGTAAAAACACCTGGGGGGAATTTTGAGGCAAAAAGAATTTATAAGAATCTTCCTATCCTTATCTGTGGAAAGAACCTACTTGCAAACCTTATTGTTCTACCTCTAGTAGAGTTTGATGTTATCCTGGGTATGGATTGGCTCTCTATTTACCATGCTAAGATTGACTGTAGAGATAAAGAAGTTTCTTTTTAGAAATACTTTCAGTTTGTTTACAAGAATGAACCCTTAATTTTGATAACATATCAAGAGGCTGAGAAACTTGTAAAAGATGGAAATGAATGTTACCTTGCACACGTCGTTGAAAATAAAGGAACTGTTCTGATTAATGATGTGCAAGTGGTAAATGAGTATCCTGATGTTTTTCCTGATGAGTTTCCTAGAATAATACCAGATCGGGAAGATGATTTTACTGTTGACTTAGTTCCTGATGCTAAGCCAATTTCAAAACCCCCTTATCGAATGGCACAAATTGAACTTTTAGAGTTGAAGGAGCAATTTCAAGATTTATTAGAGAATGGTTTCATTAGACCTAGCACATCACCATGGGGTGCTCCTATTTTATTTGTTAAAAAGAAAGATGGTTCTATGAGACTTTGCATTGATTATAGAGCCTTGAATAATATCACTGTTAAGAAAAAATATCCTTTGCCTCATATCGATGATTTGTTTGATCAGCTCCAGGGAGCTCAGTTTTTTTCAAAGATTGACTTGAGATCGGGGTACCATCAGCTGAAGGGAAAGGAGGCAGATATTCCGAAGACCGCATTCCGTACGAGATATGGCCATTATGAATTTGTAGTAATGCCTTTTGGGCTAACCAATGCACCTGCTGTATTCATGGACTTAATGAATAGAATTTTCCATGAGTTCTTGGATAAGTTTGTGGTGGTTTTCATTGATGATATTTTGGTGTTTTCTAAAAGTAAAGAGGAGCATGAAAAACATTTAAGGGTTATCTTGCAAACATTAAAAGAAAAGAAACTGTATGGGAAATTCAGCAAGTGTGAGTTTTGGTTGCAACAAATTTCTTTCCTTGGTCACATTGTTTCTAAAGATGGAATAACTGTTGATCCTGCAAAAACAAAAGTTGTGGAAGAATGGCCAAGACCCACAAATGTAACCGAGATTCGTAGCTTCCTTGGTTTGGCAGGGTATTACCGAAGGTTTGTTAGAAATTTTTCACGGTTATCTTGTCCAATGACTAAGCTAACTCGGAAGGGTGTTAAGTTTATCTGGACAAAAGAATGTGATGATTGTTTTCAGGAATTGAAAAGAAGATTGGTGAATGCTCCAGTTTTGGCACTACCTTCCAGGAATGGTGAGTTTTTTATATACAGTGATGCTTCATTTAAAAGACTTGTTTGCGTCCTAATGCAGAATGATCAGGTAATTGCTTATGCTTCACGACAGTTGAAAACTCATGAGGTAAATTACCCTAAACATGATTTGGAATTAGCTGCTGTTGTTTTTGCTTTAAAAATCTGGAGGCATCATTTGTATGGAGTAAAGTGTGAAATATATACCGATCACAAAAGTTTAAAGTATATATTCACTTAGAAAGAGTTAAACATGAGACAAAGGAGATGGCTGGAATTAATCAAGGATTATGATTGCACAATTCATTACCATCCGGGAAAAGAAAATAAAGTGGCTGATGCTTTGAGTCGAAAAAGTAATGCTTCATTAACAATGTTGTGTTTGGAACGTGATCCTTTGGTTAAGGATTTGATAAAATTTGGCATAGAAGTCGTTGGTGCAGGAAGTCCTTCTGTTTTGTTTCAGGTATCAGTGAGATCATCTCTATCAGATAGAATAAAGCAAGCACAGAAGCAAGACAGTGAGTTGCAGAAAAAGGTAGAGTTGGTTCAGAAAGGTAAGTTGCCTGAATTCAACATTGATAATAATTGTGTTTTGAGATTTGGGAAGAGATTGTGTGTGCCTTGTGATTCACAGTTGAAGAGAGAGTTGTTATGTGAAGCTCATAGTTCTCCATTTTCAGTTCATCCGGGCAGTACTAAGATGTATAGAGATCTGCGGGAGTTATACTGGTGGGATGGAATGAAAAGAGATATTTCTGATTTTACTGTGAAGTGTTTGACTTGTCAGCAGGTTAAAGTAGAGCGGCAGTTACCGAAAGGGATGCTTCCGCCTTTACCAGTGCCAGCGTGGAAATGGTAGAATATATCCATGGACTTTGTTGTTGGATTACCGAAGACATCTCGAGGTAATAATGAAATCTGGGTTATTGTTGATCGCTTGACCAAATCTGCTCATTTCCTTGCAATACGAGATACTTTCTCTCTTGATCAACTTTCCCGTTTGTATCTTAAAGAGATAGTCAGGTTACATGGAGTTCCTCTCTCCATTGTATCGGATCGTGATCCCAGGTTTACTTCTAACTTTTGGAAAGGCCTTCAGAAGTCGTTGGGTACTGAATTAAATTTTAGTAAAGCGTTTTATCCTCAATCAGATGGGCAGTCAGAACGAACAATTCAGACATTGGAGGATATGCTATGAGCTTTTTCTATGGATTATCAGGGAAGTTGGGACCAACATCTTTCTTTGGTTGAGTTTTCATATAATAACAGTTTTCATTCCAGTATACAGATGGCACCATTTCAGGCATTATATGGGAAGCGGTGTCGAACTCCAGCTTTCTGGGATGAAGTGGGTGAAAGAAAGTTGATGGGACAAGAATTGGTAGAAGAGATGGCAGAAAAAGTTCAGCTGATTCGGAAACACATGTGAACAGCTCAGAGCAGGCAGAAGAGTTATGCGGATAACCGGAGGAAGGATCTATCTTTCGAGGTAGGTGATCATGTTTTTCTCAAGGTTTCTCCTTGGAAAAGTGTGATGAGATTTGGTAAGAAAGGAAAGCTGAGTCCAAGGTTTATTGGACCATACGAAATTCTGTAAATAGTTGGATCAGTTGCATACCAAGTGGCTTTACCTCCGAGTTTATCTCAGGTACACAGTGTTGTTCACGTTTCGATGTTGAGAAAGTATATGCCAGATCCATCTCATGTTTTGAGTCCAGAGGTAGTTCAGCTGGAAGAGAACCTATCTTATGAGGAACAACCGGTCCAGATTCTTGACCACAGGGAGAAAGTGTTACGGAATAAGGTGATTAAGCAGGTAAAGGTTTTTTGGAAAAACCACATGATTGAAGAGGCAACATGGGAATCTGAAAATGCAATGAGGGATAAGTACCCCATTTATTCGATAAGTAAATAAATTGCGGGGACACAATTTTCTAAAGGGGGGAAGGATGTAACATCCCAAGTAAGTAATGAATAATAGATATTTTTATCTATGTCTTTTAATGATTAAGATAGTGTTATAGTGGCTTAAAATGAAAATAAATACAATGTTATGCATGGAATACACTAATATTCTTAAAAGATTGTTTTACTGCCTTTTGATGGAAAACCATTTTTTAATCTATATTTTGACAATTTTATAAACTATGTTTGTCAAAATAAACTTATCCTTTATGATTGGGAAATCAAAATTTACCTTGTGTGAATTTTTGGTATTTTTCTGACAATGTTCATTTTTTTAATGAATAGTGAAAAATACTGCATTTTACATCAATACTGCTTTTTAATCTAATTTATTTATATGATTAGATTATGTTTTGAATTGGTTTTGAAGTGAAATTAGAATATATTTTTTACCATTTTATCCAATGGTGGTCATTCGAATCAATTTCACTTTGAAATTAGACTTAAACTGGTGTCAATCTTTTGATACTTATTGTTTTGTAAAAACACGCTTTTTACTCTGGCAGCGGGAATTAATTATTAAATTAATTAATGTGAATTATATGATTTGAATTTTTTAATATAGACTTCATTTTTGAATTCGGAATATCAAATATAGCTTAGGGTGAATTTTTGGTAATTTTCTGAAAAACTTCAATTTTTGATGAATAGTGAAACCACTAAGTGGTAATCAAGAAAACTGATTTTTCAGTTAAATGAGAGTTTACCACTAATGTGTATTTAATTTTGAAAATCCTACATACATGGTTTTCATTAAGAAGTAAAATTTGGTTCAATGAGATTAAAATAATTTTTTGGTGAATAGTAACTTGTTAAGTTCTTAATCGCGATTAGTGGTAATTATGGTAGTTTAAGGTATAAATAATGCTTTAATAATTTGAAATGACCTAGACACATGTCCCAACCTTATTGGTTGTGTCATGGCCGACCAAAACAAGCCATGGGTAAACTTGGGGACCCCATGGAGCCACTTTGTTTGGGAATTGACATAAATAACTTTCTATTTAATGTTAAAGTAAAAATGACACAAACAAGAGATGTTTTACGAAAACAATTTTTACATGGGGTTATAAAGATCAGAGTTTTGATTATAAATATTAATTGGAAATATAAAAAGATTTCCTACATCATAGTATTTTTTTATGATTTTTATACATTAAATAAATTAAATTATTTATGACATAATAATGATGCAGCGATGACATCATTATTTGACGATTTAAATAAAATGGAAAGATAATGTAAAATATATGAACTACACATGTCCAAAACTTATTGGATGAGTGGATTTCGAAGACTTATCACCTTATCCACGAATTATATCAATGTGGGACCTTTTGAAACCGAAACACTTTTTCAAATAAAGTAATATGTCTTTACTTTCCAAAAGTGCCTCTCCTCTCCTCTTATAAAAGGCCCCCACCTCTACCTCATTTCACACACTTCTCAAGCCTTTGGCTCGGACAAACCCTACACATTTACTCTCTCCACATCCCTCTCCTCATCCTAGAGGATTCCCTTTGGGCAGAATCCTTTCAAAGCAAGCCTTTAGGCTCAAATCAAAAGGAGTTACACTTTTAAATGTAATTCATTCTCTAATGTTCATTTGTTTTATTTTTCTTCTCCAACCCCCTAAAATCTTTTTATTTACTTCTTTTGTAACAACACCAGTATCTTAAATATACTAGTATGTTGTTATAAGATTTATTTGAGCTACACTCTCACACAACTACACCAAATGGTTAAAGAACATACGGTTTCCGTGGATGGCGAAATTCTGCCTCCCGAAACGATGATTGTTCAATACTCATTTAACACCTTCAAAGGTGGCCATTATGATGTCACTATTTTTATATATGATATATGATATGTTTATTTTCTCCTTATGCTTCTGTTTTTTTCATTTTTGGCATACCTTTATGGTTTCCATTCTGGGTAAACACGATATCTTCATTTTAGGAAGTGCGGACTACCGCCCCCTGAAAGTGATTTGATTCGTTAATACCATATGTGGGATGTGTAAAGGATAAAGTTAATGATATTATATATTTTATTATACTGGAATTATAATATACTCTTATATAATTATGATTCCATTCCAAAAAAAATACGAAATAGAAATGGAAGTAGCGTTCATGCGTACGTACGGCTTACCGTCTCCATGAACGGTACATTTCATTTCTTACCTCTAAATGTGATGTAATATTATAAATACATGTATATGCTGAATATATATGATGTATGTGTCATCAAAATCATTAATATCATTCTGGATATAATGAACCTTTGACCAAATTAACAACATGTAAGTGTAAGAAATCTATTTTTGACTTAAGAACCAAATACCGACAAAATGAACATTATTAACTTAAATGATTACATGATGTTCATAACATGGTATAAAAGGAATAATGAACTTGAAAAAGGTTCATAATCATTTTTAGATTAACTCAAGTTTATTATTCAGGAGATTAAAGAACGGTCGGGTCAAGTCAGATACGAGGTATGGGACTTCGTCTCAATCTCCTTTCGTTGAGGCAGATTTTATTTTATACACAACTTTCTTTTATACGTTGTATAAACCACTTTGACTTTTGCGTTTATTCAAAAGGAATATTTTTTATACAAAGCGTTTACTAAATGACAAAAAGGGAATGTTTTTGTCGTACGTATGCGGCGACAACGACTTCTCCGCCGTCGTAACCGTTATTTGAGTTTCGGCTTCCTCTACAAGCCATACCTTCTTTTTAAAAGAAAAATAAATACCATGTTTTACTTTTCTTTTATTTTGGTATTGAAAATGGTTTTCAAAATGATTTTGTGTTGTATTGATATCTTGTGATTGAAATGTGGAAATGTTATGTTTCCTTTATGAATGTTTTATGTGATACGATTATGTTATGGTTCTTGGGCATTATTATGAAGACGGGTGGTTTCGTGATAAACTAAGGGCGGGTGAGCCCGTTATAGCTCTCCAACGCATTGGGTAACGCGAAGGAGTGAAACGTTAAGGTTTCTCCGAAGAGATTTTAGGAAATATACTGTGATGGGTATTCCAAATGTAACCAAGAGAGTTACTCCCTACGTAAAAATGTTATGAATGCCTCAAGTTACCTTTATGTCTTATGATTTCTATGATTTATTCATGATTTTATGAGGTATGTTAAAGTGCCTATGTTTTATGGGTAAAGTATGATTTCATTCTTATGTATATATGAACTCATGTTTCCTTTCCATGTTTTTTTTATAACCCATACTGAGTTTTTATGCTCATCCCATGTTTTTGAAATTTTTTTCACAGGTCAAGGGAAAGGTACATGATAAGATGATAGAGTCAAGGATGTGTCAAGAAATAATCCATGTTTTATTTTAAATGTGTTTCCATTGATGGGAATTAAGAATACTATCTTTTTGTAACCACTTTGTTTATATGTGGAATGTAATGCAAGTTTTATGATCTAATTCTCTATAACTCTAAACCTGAAAAGATCCTCAATGTGTAATCTTGTAATAACTCAAGATTAAGTAAGGTTTAAGGATGGGGCCTTATATAGATAACCATGCAAAGGTTTCAACAAACCTCTGGTAATAACCTGAAAAACCCAGAAAACTACGAATCATGGTTATATTTGTGGGTCTTGGCCATTCTTCAAAAACTTTTGTTTTTAAAGGATCAAAAGTTATGCCATTTTTTGAAACAATGTGACCAAGGAAAGAGATTTGTTGTAACAAAAACTCACACTTGCTGAATTATCCATAAAGTTTCATTTATTTTATGGTTTTTAATACAACCCTTAAATGACTTTCATGTTCCTCTTTACTTTTTGAATAAACCAAAATATTATCAATGAACACAACCACAAACTTATCCAAGAACTCATGGAAAATTATATTCATAAGATCCATGGCTACAGCAGGTGCATTGGTTAAACCAAAAGGCATAACTGAAAATTCATAATGGCCATATCTAGTACGAAAAGCGGTCTTCGGAATGTGGGATTCTTTTACTTTCAACTGATGGTACCCCGAACTCAAGTCAATATTCGAAAAATACTGAGCTCCCTATAGCTGATCAAACTAATCATCGATATGAGGAAAAGGATACTTATTCTTAACAGTGATGTTATTCAATGCTCTATAATCAATGCAAAGTCACATTGAACCATCTTTATTTTTAACAAACAAGACAGGAGCACCCCAGGGTGATGTGCTAGGTCGAATGAAACCTTTATCTAATAACTCCTGCAATTTCTTCTTTAACTCTAAAAGTTCAACTTGAGCCATTCGATAAGGGGCTTTTGAAATTGGCTTAGCATCAGGAACTAAGTCAATAGTAAATTCAACTTCCCGATCAGGTATAATACCAGGAAACTCATCAGGAAAAACATCATGGTACTCATTTACCACTGGCACATCATTAATCTGAATAGTTCCTTTGTTTTCAACAATATGTGCAAGGTAACATTCATTTCCATCTTTTACCAGTTTTTCGACTTCCTGGTATGTTATCAAATGCAAGGGTTCATTCTTGTACACAAACTGAAAATCATTCTGAAAAGAAACCTCTTTAGCTCTGCAGTCAATCTTAGCATGATAAACAGAAAGTCAATCATTGCCTAATATAACATCAAAATCTACTAGAGGCAAATCAATAAGGTTTGTAGGTAGCTTCCATGTTTCCTCTACGGAAAACCATTCTAAACAAAGAAATATCTTAGGTGAAGCAACATGGTAATCTCGGAATGCTATATGATATCATTATTAACATAAATTACGTTATCTAAATTAATTTAACAATATCATAACTCCTAAAGTTATCTAACCCAACCTTTGATACCAACTATAAGGACATGGCCATAAACATTACATAATATTGAATTAAATGAATAATTCACATTGAGTATCTTTTCAGGTTTAGAGTTTTAGGGAATTATGACATAACTATTACATCTCCAAATATTATAAAGTAGGAACTACTACTAGAATCCACTTTTTTTATAAAATAAAAAGTCTTGAAAAAAAGTCTTTTCTAATTCCATGTTAAAGAGAGCATGGTTTTTCCTTGATCCCATCCTTGACCCTATTTATCTTTACGTCCTGTGAAAAACATTTCAAAACTTAGGATGAGCATAAAAGGCTCAGTAAGGGTTATAAAATAGTGAATGAAAACATTTGTTCATAAATACATACAAAACATGGACTCTTTTACTTAACTCATACAATCATAAGATTTATGAAAGACACATAGAAATCATTTATCATAAAGGTAACTTGCGGCATCCATACCATACTTACATTGTAGCTATCACAGCTACATAGGGAGTTACTTTGGAATACCCATCACAGTATATTCCTGAAATCTCTTAGGAGAAACATTCACGTTTACCTCCATCATGTTACCCAATTCATTAGAGAGCTATCTTGGGCTCACCCGCCCTAGATTTATCACGGAACCACCCATATACGTAAATAATCCCCAAGAACCAAAACATGATCTTAACACATAACATAAGCATAAAGGAAAGATAACATTTCCACGTTGAAATAAAAAAATATCATTTCAAGATATTGAAATAATAAATCTATTCTCAAAATAATTTTCAATACCAAAATATGTAAAAAGAGTATTCGGTATTTATTTTTCCTTTTAAAAATATTTTGTCTTGTTAAAGAAGCCAAAGATCAACTAATACTAGCGGTGGGGAAATGGTCATTGTCACCACTTAAAAAAACATTCCTTTGTATCGTTTTGTAAAAATATTCATATAAAAATATTCCCTTTGTATAAAATGAAAATTCAAAGGGGTTTTATACACCGTTTAAAATAAAGTCATGTATAAGAAATTCCTCAATGAAAAGATATTGAGACGAAGTCCCTTAACTCGTGTCCGACTTGACCTGTTCGTTCATTAATCTCCTGAATAATAAAATAATGTTAATTTCTACTTACTTAAGAACCTTGTTCAAGTTTATTATTCCTTTTATATCACTTATTACCATGTTATAATCATTATTTAATCATTTAAGTTGATAACGTTCATTTTGTCGATATTTGGTACTTGAGTCAAAATTGGAATTTTAATAATTACATGTTGTTCACATGGTAAAAGGATCATTATATCCAGAATAATATTAATGATTTGGTAATCATATATATCATATATATCCATCATGTACATGTATTTATAATAGTACATAACATTTGGAGGTACGAAATGAAATGCACTGTTCATGGAGACGGTACGCCGTAAGTACGTATGAACGCTACATTCATTTCTATTTTTTATTTTAATAGAATTAAAACATAATGATAAATAGGATTATTATAATTCCATTATAATATAATATACATTAATATTAACTCTATCCTTTATACATCCCACATAGGGCATTAACGAGTCACATCACTTTGAGGGGGCGGTAGTCCGCACTTCCTCAAATGAGATTATCGTATTTACCCACCATGGAAACCATTAAGGTTTAGTATAATTGGGAATTACAGAAGCATAAAGAAATCATAAACATAATATATATCTTATATAAATATAGTTCCATCATAATTTCCACCATGAAAGGCGGTAAGATGTAATTGAACAATCATCGTTTGGTGAGGCATTAGTTTTCCATCCATAGAAACATTATGTTCTTCATCCATTAGATGGAGGTGTGTGTAAGTTCAGTTCGAATACTTATAATAAATACATCCTAGTATATTTAGGATACTGGTGTTGTTACAAAAGAAAAGAAATAAAATGATTTTAGGGGTTGGAGAAGCAAAATAAAAGAAAACAATTAAAGAGAAACTATTACCTTTAATTTAGACACCTTCCTTTGGTTTAAACCAAAAAAACTTATTAAGTGCCTTCTGCCTAATTTAATCCTTCTAATAGGAGGATAGGGATTTAGTAAGCTTTATTCGGCAGAGTTTAGTCGAGACAAATTTCTTGAGAGGTGTGAGGAATTGCATATAAGTGGTCTTATTTTATACGGGAGAGGAGGGGCTCTTTAGGAAATAGTGAAAATATTATTTTATAATATAATGAAATTCGGTTTCTAATGGTCCAAAAAGCATTATTGTTAAATATATGATTACTAAAAATCGAAATAAAATCATACAATAAGAATTGGACATCATTTGGATAATATTTTAATCATTATAATCTTATTTAATTAAATCATCTATTAATGAGGTAAATACTGCATCACTATTGTGTCATAAATAATTTAATTTATTTGATGTCTAAAAATTATAAAAAAGATTACATGATGTAGGAAATCATTTTATATTTCCAATGAATATTTATAGTCGAAAATAGGACTTATATAACACCATATAGAAATTAATTACTAAACGATTTTTGTTAATGTCACTTTTGTCTTCACATTAAATTAATTAATCTAAATTGTCATTATCACTCCCAAGTGGCTCAATGGGGTCCCCAAATCGACCCAAAGATGCCCATGGTCGAACCTCACTCATCTAATAGGATTAGGACACGTTTATGGGTAATTTTATATTATTAAAATATTATTTATTTACCCTTATTTACCTGATTTACCTTTTAACCATGGTAAATAAAATATTTACTGAAGTAAATATTTAAAATGTCTAAAAATAAAAGTTACCTATTTACAAAATTTCAACCTCATGATTCCAAATATGTAACCCATTTCTCCAAATTCAAAACACAGAAGTGGTAGAAATTAATTTAAAATTAATTCCCGTTGTCAAAACAAAAGGCTTTTTTTTATGAAATATTAACTATCAAAAGATTGACAGTTGATTATATACAATTTAAATGAGAAATTGATTCTAATGGAAAAAATTAGAATAAATGGTAAAAATATAATCTATTTACACTTTAAAACCAATTAAAAATATAATCTAATCTTATATATAAATTAGATTAAAAAGAACTTTAGAATTAAAATACAATATTTTTCACTACTCTTTAAAAAATGAGCTTTATCAGAAAAATACCAAAAATTTACCCAAAGTAAAATTTTATGTCCCCATTCTAAATAATGATTGTATTTGGTCAATTATATTGTATTAAATTAACCAAAACTATATTTAAAGAGGGTTCTCCATTAAAAGGCGATAAATCGGCATTTTAATTAAAATTATGTTTAAGATTAGATTCATTCACTTTTTATGACTCTAGCATTTATTGGATAAATATAAATACATGTATAATCATATTATAGTTATTTTTGTTCATTAACACTAATAAAATGGCTTGGAGTTAACTACCATTTAAAATAATAATATTATATTATTATTGTGCAGTGTAAGATTCCAAAGAAACTCGTTGTTGCGTATCGGGTACGTTATCAAACATAGCAACCCCATTAATCTAAAATTAATATTTAATTCACAAATATTAATAAATACGAAAATCTCATATTCTTCATTTACCTGGGATGTTACAATTGACCAAGCAATAATAAGATAATAATAAAATTATATGAATTATAAAACTACTATAACACTTGATTTTATTTTATTGGTTTTTTTACTCTTGTCCATTGTCATCATTGATTTGTAATATGGATTTTGGTTCCATTAATTTTTTTATCAATATTTAAAATGTTTTATCTAATGATAATTCAAATACATCACACTCGTTATTTAATTAATATAACATTTTAAAATAAATATATATAGAGTGAATTTTAATTATATATATTATTTTTAATTCAAAATGAATTATTAAAATAAAGGTAATATCTTTGTATTTTTTATAGATTAAATAAATATCTTAAATATTTACACAATGCTGATATAATAATTATTTAATTGATGAAAAAACAAAATAAATGAATAATGTAAGAATGTTATCTAAAAATAGGCATAGCCTAGAAAACATTATTTCACTATATGATAATTTTCAAGGTCTAGGTATTTTTATAATAGAAAAATACCTTATACATTATATCATGTCCTACAATCCAATCCTCCCTATAATTTTTATACCAAAAATCTTGTTTGGGATATGGAAAGATTCAAGTGGCCCACTCTTGGTTACAAAATTATTGGACAAAAATATAAGAATCTAGTATGGATCATATATGAATTCTCATGCGTGAGAAAATTCAAATCATCACATTCACCCAAAAGGATTAAGGAATCTTATTATCATTCAATACCACAAGAGGAATTGAATGTCTTTTTTGTTTATGAATATACATATTATATTTAAATAATGAGATATGGAGTGATATAGAATAAATATATAAAATAAGTGACTAAAAATTGATGATAATAGGATATTTAATAACTATATTTATGCTAGAAGAAAAATAATCTCTAGCATCAGCAAAATAGCACCATTGGAATTCTCCTCATGTATTGACCAATGAATTCTTGTAGAAGTACCACTTCATATTGATGAATTCATATGCTATATATATACCTTTCATGAGAGGCAATAAATAAAACATGAATTACGTTTTTTTTAAATTAATGAGAAGAGTGGGGATGAAGAAGTTTTAGGTTTCACTATCTGAAGGAAAAAATTTGATCATATCCCCATCAATTTAGAGATCTCTCATCAGATTAAATTTTGGTTCCTTTACCAATTCATTTCAATATGGATTTTCTTGTAACTCCAAGGTATTATGAGGATATTATAGAGGATTTGAAATTAAACCCTATTGGAATACATCTTAATGTCATGATAAAACAATTACATAACACTAAAAAATTATTAGGTAAATAAAGTAGTGAATCATTCACCATACTTGATATTAGGATTAATAATGATGATGAAGAGCATTCAAATTGAAAAATTAGGAATTAGAATAAAAAAGTTCCTTATATATTAGAAATTTCTACCCACTATAGTTCGGATTATATCCTAATTATGAAGGAAAGGTTGGATCGTAATAATCAAAATATGAAATGGATTAAAGAGGATGAAATAATGTAAAATATTTTTCTCTTAAATAAATGATAATAATAATGTAGAATAATACTAGGGGAATTTATAGATGTAAGCATACATCAGAGGATTGAGTATCCACACCAATGGTTTAATACATTCAACAGTCATACTATAATTATTGATTGGAAAGATAATTTAAAATTATTTATAAAAAACACTCATATATTGAGAAGAACCCAAATAAATACCCCATTTTATCTCCATCAAAAAATAATTCAAAAATATCTTTAATGAATTTTAATATAGATAGTATAGCTAGATCAGATGGTTTTATAGAAAATTTCTTTATGTTATACTCGAATATTGTATAGGATTTGATTAGTGATGTGATTATTTTTTTCATCCATTCATTAATTCTTTATTTAATCAAATCAAATTTCATTGCAAAGATTCCCAAGAAAAAAGAAGTGATTGATATCATGGATTTTAATTTTAGGTTCTATGTGAACACTATTCCAAAAAAATTATTACTAAAATTCTTAACAATATGTTGGGTGTTATTGTGAAGGATCATATTATTGAAGTTCAATTAGGGTTTGTTCCTAGTAGAAGCATTTAATGTTGTTCATTCATAACCTATGAATGTTTGAAAGCAATAGATGGTAAATTTACACTCCAAATTGACATTTCAATGATGTTGGAGATTTTGAAGTTGATATTCCTTATTGTTTTACTTAGGGAATATTTTTTTTGTGAAATTTTTAAAAAATGCAAGATTATTATATCTTCTTCCATATTTTTCATTCATATCAATTGGTTAACTAGGGGATTATATCAATATACAATAGATGTTTTATATAGTTACCCCCTCTACTTTTTTTATATAACTAAAGATTATATGAGAAGTTGGATAAATGATTGTTCAAAATTTGAAATTTATTAGATAATTAAAGAAAAGAGAAGTGGATTTCTACCATTACATATGTTATATTTTGATGACTTCCTCTTCTTTGGGAAGGCATCTCATGGTACAATATTCTTGATTAAGACCCTCTTTTAACAATATAATTATGTGGCAGGATATCCCACCAACTAGAATAGAACCATTATTTTTTGGTGAGGAAAAATATGTTGGAAGGGAAAATGGGATCACTAAATGTGTAGGATTTAAGAAGGAATACATACCATTAAAATATATTGATGTCCAATTATTTTGAAGAAAGGTAAAGAGATAATATTTTCAGAATATTTTATCCAAAATTATAAACCAACTAGATACATTGAAATTATTATTCCATGGATCAAGATAGATGGGTATGACTTGTAACATGGTTATTAAATCAAAATTTGTTTACTAATTATCTCTTTTTTTGGTGGAAATGATGAATTTACAATGAACAAATTGGTTTGATATGTAATTTCATATTGATTGGATTTGTATAATAGATGAATTTGATAAGTATGGAATGGAAAGAATGCATCATGATTATTGAAATTTGAGGTCCTATAATCAATGATTAATTATTATTTAATTGTGGTACCATGGGGAAATTCACATGGTAACTCATAATTTATTATGACATTCCTTGTTAATATAATTCAAACATGGTAAAAAAGATATTTATGGACGGATACACAAATCCCATAGCATAAACTATATAGACATCCATTAGTAATTAATTCCAAAATTTGATACATAATATGATGTTGATTTTCTATATAAAGGCTAGTCTCCAATGGTGGATCACATTATAGAAAAGAAGCCTAATAAATGACATCATCACTATTCTAGAAGATAGGGACAATATGTGAATTGTTTAATATTTAATGCATGTCAATAATGATAATTTTATTTTTCAATATCAAAAAAGAATATAGATTCAAAATTACTCTTTTATGTATGTGAACACACCAGTGTGGACACAAATATGGATTGGTAACTTCATGGTCCCTGAATTTTACAAGTAAGATTATAATGTATCAACTCCACCACAAAAATGGATTTCAGAATTCAGGGTACATTTTATTCAACCCTCATGATTTATTCTTCAACACAGGGTATGTAAAAACATATTTACTATACATGATAAATTAAGGCGGGATTGATAATATATTGTAACAATATATTTATTATACATGACAATTGATTAAAATGTGAAACACCACTTCGTGGAATGTGGATTTGAAGATTTTATTAGAGGAATGTTGGGAGAATTTTTGGATTGCAGTTATATACTAACATGATGATGGATCAATTTATTCCATAAATAAGCTCATATAAACTCACTAAGAATGTTATAAACTTTCTTTTATGAGTTTATGACTCCATGTTTATAATTTTTTAGTGGGAATGAAACATAGGGGTCTTTTTGAACTATCCACCATCAAAGTAAGTAGCACCCCAAGGTAGAAAAAATAAATGGAAATGAATAAAAAACTAAATATCTATATAATGAATCTTTTATTTAAGGTGATAGTAATAAACTAATCAATAAACATAGTTTTTCTGTTATATTATTATAATTTCAAAAAATATAAATCTACAGTTGTGATTCGTATGTTATTTCGAGTCTGATTGAAGCAATTTTTATTTTTTTGGTGATTAGTTACATACCCTTAGGAATAGTAATATGAATATTAATTTTACCTTTATTAGGAGTCAATCATATTATTATTTTATATTCTTTAGGTTATAAGATAATGATATCTTGATTAATTTTTTAAGATTATATAAAATCAGTTATAGTTTTAATGTTGATATTTTGGGAATAAAATAAATTTCATTAAAAAATTAAATTAATCAATTTTACAAAATTCACTACGAAAAATGGATTTAATTAATGAATTATACATATAAAAATGGTCATGGTGAAATTTTGTGATTTTCATGAAATACATGAATTTTTGTTGAATAGTAAAATTCAATAATTTATGAAAAAGCTAAATAAATGAGTTTCTACATAATTCCTGAGTCATGGGTGATGTAAATGCCCATTTTTTCGACATCACCTGAAATTATTACTTTTTTGGGAAATATGAATCATGAATATTCATTTTCATGATAATAAATTTATACTAATTATTATAATAATGGAAACCCCATCCTCTCATCCAATGCAAATACAACCCTCACCCCCTCTTCCTATGACATGTATCAAACATTTATCATTGTCTAAATTATTCTAAATAACCTTAAAAATTATCATACCCAAGTAAAAGACCTTCTTGTGTCTCCAATAATCCAAAACTAAAGTCTTTATTGAGGATCTCATGGAGAAGAGTTCAAGAGGTATGAATCCTATTTCATTTGCATATGCTTTATTTTTAATTCCATTTATTTTAATATACTCTCATCTACTCCCCTTATCAAATAGGAATGAAATATTAATAATATTATATATTCTGTATGTAATCATGTTTATGGAATAAATTCATCGTTATTATTTCTATCATATCCCTTTTATTATAAAGATAAAAACACCAACGATGAAGTGCCGATTTACAAATATTATGAACATCTTTTCAGTTTCCATTACAATATTCACAACAAGTTATAAAACAATTTTAATGGTTGAAAAATATTATAAAATTTATTGAATATCTTATTTCATATTCATGAATTAATTTATATATATATATAATTATATGATATAATAAAACTAGTTTCAGATTATGCATTAACCACCAAAAAGATCTAAACATATATCAATATTGATTCCTCCTCATATCATATAACCAAAATGATTAATTGAATAATATAATATTATTGAAAAATAATAATACCATTTTATACCACTTATGTACATTTTTTTTCAATTTTACAATGAAATTATTTAAGAACAGACCATGGAAATCCTGTGAAGAACTCACCAAAAACAATGGGAAGAACAAATTATTATTAATTAATATGAATAATGAGGTTAGAAAATGATCATATAATGTGCTATAAATATCAATATGTTTATATAAAATATTAATAACACACTTTTAAACATTTTATAAGAGTTTTAATCATGTTTCAAGTAATACAAACCTGTAATGAGGGAATTCACAACACTATTTCTATTATTTGTGTTATCCTCCAACATCATTGATTATATGGTACAAAGTATTTTTGTGTATTGAGTTTTTTAATATAATTTTTTATTATTTGGATTTGAATTATATTTATAGAACACTTTAATTATATTAATTCCATGTTCATTTATATGATTTTCACGAGGGACTTTCCTTAAAAAATCCTCTTCAAAAATTCAATTTTATTAAAAAAATGGTTTTATAGAATTTTTCATATTCTATGATAATGTTCTAGACCAAGATAATTGTAGAGATCATGATTGTGAAAAAATTAAATGCTAAAATGACGTTAATAGAACAAAATAATATATTTTTCCTTATTTTATTATTTAAATGATATTGAATTTAAATATTCCATTCTACTTCATCTAAGATATGTTTGTTCAGAATTTTTTGTGTGTACAAGGAACAGAGAATTTGAATTTGGAATAAATAGAGAGGCTTATATCATTCTGAATTCACAATCAAGGATGGTGTTAATTGGAACTATGTGGATTTCAATAGAAAACAATAACTGGAAACATGAAATAAATTGTTGTGGAATCCAAGAATGATTACATCCATAGCTAACATAAATGAACATGAATATAGTCGATCATATTTTTAGGAAACACCCTCCTGATTTCAGTGGATTATCTAACCGATTAGTTTTAATAGATGGATTAAATCCCATGAAAAAATATTCGATGTTGTGGGATGCTTATATAATCAATTGTTATGTTTTTTAATTAATCATATTTATGGTGAAGTATATCAGTGGTGGTCAATGGTCAAGAATATCATGGAGAGAGATGAGATTGGAACCTTAGAGTGGGTTGAATTTAATTGTATATTCCATGGAAAATACATTCCAAAGGTGGTTCTATATATTATGGATACTAACATTCTTAAATTGATGGAGTAGGAGGAATATTTTGTGGCCATGTATAGAGAAAACATCAACCGACTGGTGAGATATGATCCAAATCTTATTCTAGATCTTGATAGAAAAAATCAATAGTTTTTACCCAGTTTTGAATCCTAGATATGACAGGGTATTGGATTCTTATGAGTTTAAAAGTTATGAGAAATATTTCCAATGTTCATAGAGGGTAGAAATGGAGTTTTTTTACAACCATTTGTGCATTTAAAAAACATATTAAGAGTTCTGTATGGAATGTTATGTATAAGAATCAATAAATGAAATTTGATTGTAAGTGTGTTCAATTTCCGGTTATTGAAAAGTATGGTAAAAATCACCCTAGGGAGTGCCTTACCAAAGTAGGGAACAGTTTTCGATGTGTTATGTTTGGAAAAATGTCCAGTGATTTTAATGAAAATGATTCTATGATTAATCAAGATAAATAAATAGTAATGCATTTTAAAGGTTGTGATATTGGTCAATATGCAAATTTCTACCCAAAGAGATATCCAAATTAGACAATGAAGTAAGACTATAAGTAGAAAGGTGTTATAAGATCCCTTCCAACTGCATTAGAAGGGATAAGGCTATCCAATGAAGTTGTATTAGGCACCTTGTTTGTTTACTTATATTTTAAAATGTTTTACTTTATTAAGGTTTTACATATTACATTATTTTTGAGAAATTTTCTGGTAAATTAGAAATATCACCTCAACAAATGAGACTAGATATTATTATTAAGACATTAGGGGAACTATTACAGTAAAGAGGAATAATAACAATCTTTATATTACAATTTATGGGGAAATTTTACCTAAAAACCTTTTTTCCTCAGTATATATTTATGTCATTTTAGGTGTGGATTGGCATTATTTTTATCATGTTAAAAATTATTTTAGAGAAAAATAAGTTATTTTTTAGAAATATTTCTATTTTTATACAATTAGAAAACTATACAATTGAAAACATATTAGGAAGATGAAAATTATTTGAATAATGGAAGTAAAAGTTATCTTGATCATATTGTTGAAAACGAGGGAACTGTTAATACTAATGATGTTCCAGTGGTAAATGAATACATTGATGTTTTTTCTAATGAGTTGCTTTGTTTTATACCTCATAAGGATGAATAATTCAAAATAGACATAGTTCTTAATATTAATCCAATTTTAAAACCACCATATTAAATGTATCTAATGGAAATTCATGTATTGAAAAATTAGCTGGAGACGTTTATTGATAAAGGATACATTCATTATAGGACTTCACATAGGGGAACTCTAGTATTGTTTATTAAGAAAATATTGTTCAATTTGAGTTTTCATTGATTATTGATCCTTGAATAACATCACTATTAAAAACAAGTATCCTTTTCCTCATATCAATCAATTATTATTGGTTTAGGGTAGCATAGTATTCTTTGATGTTTTTCTGATGTTAGGTTACAATTATTTAGATGTAAATAGAATAGATATCCCAAAGTCTGTGTTTCGTATTGGATATTATAATTATGATTTTTTTCATACCATTTTGGTTATCCAGTTCACCTGATATATTCATGTATCATATTAATAGAATATTTGAGTTCATAGATATGATTTTGTTTATGTTTTTTGATGAAATTATTGTATATAATATTGGTAAAGAGAAGCATGAAAACATAGAAGGATTGTTTTGAAAACCTCAAAAGGAATGTAACTATATTGAAAATTCAGTAAAATTTAATTTTGGTTGCAACTAATTTCTTTTCTCAAAAATATAGAAAATAAGAATGAAAAAAAATTTCATCCTGCAAAAATAATGTGGTTGATGAATGGAGAAGACCTAAAAATGATAAAGATATTTGGTAGTTTTGTTAGACTAGATGGTTATTATAGTCTATTTGATAAAAAGAAATCAGTTGGCTATCCATCCCGCTATCTAAGTTAACACAAAAAGGCTTTAAATATGTTTGGAAAATAGAATGTGATATTTTTTAGGAACCGATGAAGAGATTGGTGAATTTTATTATATTTCCCTACCTTCCAAAAGTGTTTTGTTTTTCATCAAAAATGATGCTTCATTGAATAGAAATTTTTGTGTTATGATGTGGAATGATTAGGTAATTGATAATGATTCAAGAAAACAAACATATGATGAGTTAAATTATCCCATATATGATTTGGAATTATCAGGCATGGTTTTTTTCTTTGAATATTTTGAGACATCATTTATACGGATCCAAATGTGAAATATATACCAAAAATAAAAGTATAATGTATATATTCACTAATACGGAAATAAATATGGGGGAGAGGAGATGGATTGAGTTGATAAAGGATTATGATTGCGCAGTCAATTACCATAATGAGATTGAAAAAATGTTGTGGATGCATGAGTCAAAAAAATCATGCATCATTAACCATGTTATGATTAGAACATGAACCCTTGATTAATGATATAATTATTATTATCTTGGAATTTTTTGGTGAATAAAATTACTTTATTTTGTTTCATGTTTTAGTGTAGTCATATTTTTCATATAGAATTATGAAAATCCGTAAGGCCGAAGAGGAGCTATAGAAAAAGTATTATTAGTTAAATTGGGTAATTTTTTAGAATTTAACATTGATAAAGACTATGTTTTTATGATTTTGAAAATGATTGTGTCAGCATTGTGATACAAAGATAAAAAAGGGTATTTGTAAAAATCTCATAATTCTCCATTTTCAGTTCATCCTTCTAGAACAATGATTTATAAAGACCATCAGAAGTATTAATGGTTGGAAGAATAAAAAGGGATATTGAATATTTTAGCATGAAATGTTTGTCATGTCAACAGTTTAATGTAGTGCACCAGCTAATTAAGGGGATGATTCAACCATTACTAGTGCCAGAGTGGAAATGGGGAAATATATCAATGGAATTCATTTTGGGAATAAAAAAATCCTTCTCTATATAGCAATAATAGTAGGATTATTTTTTTTCAAATCACTAAATATACCAATTTAATTCTAATTTGAGATTCAATGTATTTGGATTAGCTTTCTCAATTATAACTAAACTATATTTTCAGGTTACATGGTGTTACTATTCCTATTGATTCTAATAGTTATTCATGGTTTAATTAAAAAAATTGGAATGTCCTTCAAAAGTAATTTGGAATCAAATCAAATTATAGAACAAATTTTCTTCCTCAATCAAATGGGAAATCAGAACAGATGATTCAGACTTTGGAGGTGTTTCTTGGAGCTTGATAAATGTATTGTGATGGATGTTGGGATAAACATATTTCATTAGTTTAATTTTATAATATTAATAGTTTTCATTCCTGTATTGTGATGTAACCTTTCAAGAAAATATATGGGAAGAAGTGTCGAACTCTGTAATTATGGGATGATGTTAGGGATATAAAGTTAATGGGACTAGAATTAGTTGAGCAAGTGGATGATATGGTGATGATGTTCTCGAAACACATGAGGAAAGCATAGAGGAGGTAGAAAATATATGATGATAATAGGAGGAAAGAATTTTATTTTGAGTTAGGTGATCATGTTTTTTGTTAGAATATCACCATGGTAAAGTGTAATGCATTTTTTAATAAAGGAGAGCTATGTCCAAGGATCATTAGACCATATAAAATTTTAGAGAATGATAAACCAGTATCCTACCTTGTAACTTTTCTCCAACATTATCTTAGCTACACATTTTTTTCATGATTTTATGATGAGAATGTATGTGGAAGATTCATCTTAGTTTCTTTTCCCAGAAGTAGTTCTTTTAGAATAGATCCATTCTTATAAAGACAATACTATTTAAATTTGAGATCAAAGTGAAAAAGTATTGTTGAATTAGAAATTCCACCAGGTATAGGTTTTGGGGAGAAACCACATGGTTGAATAATCAACATGAGAATCTAAAAATTCTATGAGGGAAAGGTAACCTCATTTATTAATTAAGAATTAAAATGTAATGAATGCAATTTCTAGAATGTGGGGAGAAAGTAACACCCCAAGGTTTTATAATTAAATTGAAATGCATAAAACATTTAATCTCTATATATTGAAACATTATTTTAAATAGGTTGTTATAAAATATCCATTAAACATAAATTTTCATCTTCTATGATACGAATTTACAAAAATTGACATCAACTATTGTGATAAATAAGTTATTTGGATTTTGATATAACCAACATGATTTTTTGGGGAATAGTTACAAACAATTATGAATACTAATATGAATATTAATATGTCCCTTATGAAGATTAATTCATATTATTACTTTATTTTATTACATTTATAAGATAATGAGATCTTGATTAATTTTTCAAAGTGATATAAAATAAGTTATAGTTTTAAAATAGTTATTTTTTCTACAAAATATAGTTTTATTTAAAAATTAAATTAATTATGAGTAGATTTTTATTAAAAAATTTAATTTAAATTATTTATTCTACAAGTTGAGAACTTTTTGGTATATTTTTAGGATTTTTCTAAAATACTAGAGTTTTTGGTGAATGATTAAAGTTGATAATTTACAAACATGCTAAATACATAAATTTATACATATTTCTTGAGTTATGGCCAATATAAATTTCCATTTTTTCGAACACACGTGCACTCATATATTTTATGGGTCACATGAATCAATATTATTCATAGTATTCAGCGAAAATATTAAACCAATGGATAAAATCATTGAAAACTCCTCCTCTCCTCCTCTCTAAATACCACCCTCACCCCCTTCTTCTTCTAACGCCACTAAATAATTGACCATTATCTAAATTCTTCCAAATAATATTCCTAAGGCACTTACCCAAATCAATGAAGTGTTTTTATCACCAAATTTCCAAAACCAAATGCTTGAAGTAGGATCTCAAGGATAATAGATCAGGAGATATGAATCCACTTTCATTTTCTAATGTTTTCTTTTCAATTTTTTATCATATACTCTCTTATCATAAACTTATCCAAGAGGCATGAAATGTATAGAATATATTATATTAATGATTTTTTTATTTTTATAGAAAAATTCATCTTTTTATATATCCTCATGCTCTTATTTTAAATATAAAAACACTTTCTGTCATGTGATGATTTACCAAAATAGTGTACAATGTGTTTTCAACATTCATTCCGTCCTTCAAAACAGGTTATAAAACATTTTTAATGGTTGAAATATATTTTAAAGTGTATGATATATCCTCTTTCTAATTCTAATGTTAACATATATACATAATATTATGTTATATAATGAAACTAGTTTGTGTTTTTCAAAGAACTAGACAAATGATCTAAAGAGACATCACAATGGATTTATCTTACGACTTACCTTTATAACATATAAAAAAATTACTTATTATGTCATTTAATATTATTGAAAAATATCAACATCATTTCATTCATCTTATAGAGCTTATCCGATATTTTACAAGGAAATACTTTATTAATAGACCTTGGAAATCAGGTAATGAATTCACCCGAAATAATGAAAAGAACAAAATATTATTAATTAATGGGTGACATGATTTTATATGATGATCACATAAGGATTTATAAACATAATTATGCCCCTTTAAAATATTAATAACACTCTTTTATCCATTATACTAATGTTTTAATTATTTTTCAAGTAATACAAACCTGATTTAAGGGAATTACTACCCCAATTTATATTCTTTAAGTTATCCTTCAAATAAATTGATTATACGGTACTAAAATTTTTGGTGTAATTAATTTTTTATATTGTGTTTTATTATGTCTATTTATAGTTTATACATGTAATACATTCATTATTTAAATTACCACTTCAATTATATGATTTTTAATGTAAATTACTTTAAAACTCTTCTTTTTTAGATTATATTTTAAGAAATTAAAAAGAAATGTTTTTATGGAATTATTTATGTTCTATAATGACATACTAGATCATGGATAATGTTTATGATTATTTTTTGGACCTATATCTCCAGCCAATTTATTGGGTATATTTATGTTGTAGGTCGACCGTATAGTTAATCCATGTATAACGTGGATGGTTACACAAAAAGGTAGCTGCGAGGGTTACATTGTACAGTTTCCACGATGGTTACAAATTATATGGTATATTTGAGAGTTAAAAAAATTGGTAATTAATTCTATAAGATACCTTTATTCTCTATTTATTATTTCTATTATATATGGAAATGACATGTTTCACAAAGTATGTATTGGATTATTTATGTGTGAGAAGTACATATTTGTGAAAATGATTTCATATGTTTATAGGTATTCATGGGATAACAGTTTCATTCATTATTTTTATATCCCTTTCTAATATTTTTATGCTCATCCCATGTTTTTAAATGTTTTTACAATGTTATAAGTATTTGTTAGAGAACAAAGGAATCAAGTTAAATGTTATGAAGATTTTCCAATGAAATCATGTTATTGTTCGATTTCTAAAATTTTATGTTTTGGAAGAAATAGATACTATTTTAATTTTCCCTACATTGTATGCTTGTGGGTTGCTACGTATAGGTTATTTCCAAAAAAATTTATAACACTAAAACAAAAAGCTAATTGGAAATATAAATAAGTGAAATATAATAGAAATAACTATAATATGAAATGTTTAAAGGTGGGAACTTATATTGTACAATGGTAAAGCTAAAATACATAGAGACATTTTCTATCTTTTAAAGGTAAAATTTTTAGAAATAAGAAATACTATTTAAGACTAAAAAATTGTAATATTGCTGACAATTATGGGAAGTTCGATGAAACAGATATTCATCAACATTTTATGATGTATTCCTCCCCAATAGTTATAGATTACTCTCTATGCTGATAGAGAAACATCTAGTATGCCAGTGCCCTGAAAATGTTGTGTTGTCATTCTCACCCACTATAATATTTTCAAGGGTTTTTTTCATCATTTTATTAAAATTGGATTTACTTTTTAGTATAACTATGGGATATGATCAATTTTGTTTAGAGTTCTATTCATCATAACTGAAATTATTTATGGATGGATTTTGATTATGAAATTTCATTGAGGTATTTAATAAAAAGAACTAGGGATGTCCCTTTGTGGATATTAACAAAAGGTATTCAATTCAAGAACCAATTTAATTATATCATATTTATTTTTTCTCATATATATAATTAAGATAATCAACGGTGGATGGTTAGTCAGAGCGGAAGATCATGGATATTAAAATAAAGTTGTCCTTCAGAACCATGGATTATTGAACGTTGTTGGTTGAGGTATATATATTGGTACTGATACATCAACATATTTATAAATCCCATAATAAATCCTTACTTTTAGTTCATTTTATTTATTAATATTTAGGGAAAAACATTGAATAGATCCTAATAAATTATTTTTAATTATTATATAAATTGATATTGATTTTATAATATAATAAAAAAAATGTTTAACTAAATGATATAGACTTATTATAAATATTTTATTCAATGAATTGATTATTTTTGGGTTTTTTAAATGATCAAAGAATTATTTCTGGGCTGCTTTCCCATTTATAATAATTATACTACCAACTAAATATTAAATTTTTTTTGTCATAGTAAGTTTGAAAAGGGATAATGGGGGATATAAACAAAATAAAAGGGTAATAAAGTATTTAATAATTTTATAATTTTTATCGAATGAGTTCAATTATTGAATTATAATACTATATTTGAAATAAAAAAAATCGATAAATGTTTAATATAAGACTAATTTATAATAATTTATCATTTTCAGTACATCCAAGAGACCCCCTCTTATATAATACAAAACGTAATCTCATATCATGTTTACATAACAAATAAAAACTTTTTTGTATCATCTATAATCCTCATAAAAATAATTCCTAACACCCCTCATGATGTTTTGGAGTCCTTATTTTTGGAATGATAACGTCATTTTTTGTCTTATGGTGTTTAAATGTGTTGTTTTCTGAAGAATATGTCCCATTTTTTGTTTAGAGTTTCTTTTTTATTTCATTATCCACCTCTTTTAAATTTATCATAACAATATTAATTTAATAAACCAATTATCTCAAATATATTTTTGGTTTTTATATTACATTTTAAATATTTATCCATATACCATTTCATCAAATTGAAAATCCAACCATCATTCATGTATACGGTGAACAACAACCTCATGGTCAGATGTAATTGGTTTTGAATCGCCGCCTCTAATGATTAGTTATAATGATGAAATTAATGTTTAAATATGATATTAACGATTTTATCTAAAATTTTAAAATATAATATTTCATTTATATTGTATACTTTACATTATATAAAATATGATAACATCATTCATGAATATGTTTGGACTACCACCTCCACGAAGTGATGTGATTCTAGTTTCATCACCCCATTAAATGGATGATATATATAATTATAATTAATTAATATATATGATATTTGTCAAATTATTATCATATTATAAATAGAAATTTTTTTATACCAACATTCTATAATTATTTATCAATAATTGAGACATTACAGATGCGTACATATGGAAAACCATCTCAATTAATGTAATATAATTTATTGATTATTTCAGTATTCATATTATTTTTTTAAAAAAATATAATTGGTCTATAAAATGATAAGTAATTCGTGATTATAATTCCTGATATTATGTGAAAAATAAATCTTTAACCACATTTAACCAAAAAAATAGATTTTCAACTTATGAACTGAAAATCCTAAAAACACCCAAATTAGAATTTAGTGATTATATGTTTAGCTATTTCATTAATATGAATGAAATAATTTTTCTAGTATATGTTATTTATACTAAATTCATTTCTTCATAATTTAAATATTTTTTATGAGTTAAGGGATATCGATGGAATTTTTATACTCAAGGTAAGGGATTTTTCTCTAAAATTTAATCCCACGGGACAAAATCTATATTACAAAATTAGTTATTTTTTATGGTGTATATAATGTCCTTAAAAGTATTCAATGATATTCATATGAGGTTTATGGGGATTTTAAAATTTAGCTAATGTTATTTATTTCACGTATCATATGTTTCGTATATTATTAATGATATAATAGGTTTTATGATACAACCCCATAATCTATAAAGATTGTTTATGTATAATTTTTTATGATGAAATAATATGATAATCCTATCATGATAATCATTAATTTACGTATACTAATATAATTTCTGGAAAATAAATATTTTTCATTAATTTTTATCACAATAAGTATTCATGTCACTGACAATATATTTTTAAAAAATAAAATTAATTTCTCTTTTTGGTTGCAAAACATTTCATCAATATAAATATTAAAATATAAAATAATGTTTTATTATATCCAATGATATTATATATTCATTTTAAAAAATTTCTGATTTTTTATAAAATGATTTTAAAGCTATATTTTTCATTTTCTAATCAAGTTAAATTGTAAATTATTTGTTAAATACATGGAAATAATGTTTTTTTAATATATACGACCTGAACATTATTTCCAAAAATCATAGATATTATTTTCATTCTAGATTACATTAAAAGGGTACATGTTTATTTTCAAAGAAGATATTTGACTTTCAAAATGCATAGTTTTTTTTCAATATATGATTTTAATGTAAAAAAGGTTATTTCTGTCATTATTGATTTTAATTATATTTTGATGATATTTATATTCACCAATTCCAACTTCCCCTATTGTTACATATTCTACACTAGTGACATATTTAAATGAGTTCTCAATTATTCATAATCTAGAGGGATTATAGTTTTTAGAAATACAACATCATGGAAACCATATATTTTACATGGGTTTAATCTTGTTATGAAATGAATTATCTATTTTAGTATACATGGAATCATCGAATTTTCTCACTATCGTAACCTATATATGATATTTGAATTCCCTTATAAGGTTAAATTTTTTCATCAAATATAACTCCCCTTCATCATTTTCTAGGAATTTTGTTACAAAAAATGGGGTTTTACGATGGAAGTGTATTTTGATATCTTTAATGTTTCACACAAGGGATTATAATAGTTTTTAAAAGTTTTTTATTAATGATATAGTCTTCAGACATTATTTATGAATTTTGGAGACCCATCATAGATATTGGTGATCATGATAAATCTTATATGATGGGTTAACATAGATATTGACGGGTGATCCCATTATAGCATATAATATGTGTCAGATTTGATAGCATCTGGGGATCCTGATAAAGCCTATATGAGGAGTGAACACTAATAGTTCTCCAACACACAATGTAATTAATTTATTCTCTGAATAATTATATTGGATTTGTATTTTATGGTTATTCAAGTTATAATTGATCTATATAGGCTCTATAATGTTTATTTCTCAAGGTACAAACTAGTTTTATTTATTATTTTTTGAGTAATAAATGTCTCCTTCGATTATGGTTTACGACACATTTCCCATTATTATTTATTATTGTTAAACATGAAATATGGTAAATCTTTATTTAAGGTTTTATGATTGAGGATCGTAGGATTTATTATTATTAATCCTTTTGTATTATTATCATTGACTTTGATCATGAAATCAAACCCCTAATCCCACCTTAATCATGTTGATTTCATTCAATTGTTAATGATTACGTTTACCCTTACTCAACATTTGATCTCACCATTATTATATTTCCTTTTCCCCATGTTATAAATAATAGTTAAAAGTTAGTTTTTAATTGAAATATTTCATATTTAGATTAAATTATGGGATTTATGGAATTCATAACATGGAATATGAAATATTGGGTATAATGAGTGATACATTTTTTCATTATGATTTTTTTATGAATAAATACCTCTAAGAGCGTTTCCTAATTATCAAGTACTATATACCTAAAATGTCAATGGATATTTAGTTGATCCAAAATTTAATTTTGATCTTTTTTTATGAATGGAAAAAATAATTCATATTGGTTGTTATAAATAAAATAAATGTAATCTTAATGTCCATAACACCAGATCTGAGAGTATAGCTTCAAGTAAATTATATTTTTTTATAGATAAAGGTTTAGATATAATTACATATTATGATATTTTTATGTGAGGTTATATTAAGAGTTATATATACCATCATCAGATTATAAATTTGATGTTTCTCATATGTAAAATTATGTAGAAACACCTTTTGAGTTTTAATGTGAAGGTTTTTTTATGTTACAAATGAGTTTTGGGAGATATTTTTTTGGTTGGGGTATATAATACACCTAGTTAGAACTTTAATTATTATTTTTTGATTCATGGTTTCTTTTGATTTTATGAATATATTATGGTAATATTCCATTATGGTTATTTATTTATATTTTATGACCATGGAATATATCAATTTTTGTATATGAAATTTTGAGTGAGTAATTTTATATGGAGATACATGTTAAATTTTTATAAGATGAACTTGTGATCAAATCCTTCGAATTTTATGGTTACATTATTAGTTAGGAATATTTTCAATAATAATATGTATAGATATTTATTAAATGACATTGTTTGAACTATTTTTATTACAGTTAAAATTTGAACAACAATGTATTATTTATTCGTATAAAGGTATGGTAATTTTTTAGAATTCTTTACATTGTACTAACCAGTATGGTTTTGTGTGATTACTAAACTAAATGGAAATTGATTGTTATCCTTTTTGTGGTTTAGATTTACTAAATTATGAAATAATAATTCTCAAGTAAATATATTATTTTTGTTTATAGTGTAGATAGTAATTCAATTCCACATCAAAAAGAAAATGGTCTTGAAAAAAAATTATTCATTAACTCATCTTACATATAAATCATTTTTCTTTTAAATTATCATAAATTTATGGTTATGTGATCATCAAATTTTTCATAAACATGTTCTATATCACTCTATATCAATACTGAAATTTATTTTTCTCTTCCATTTCCATATTTTCACTTCCCAAAAATGTTATCCTATATGGAAACCATGTAATTTTTAATTCATATAACCTTCTGTCTTCCCTTTCTATCTTTTGAAGAAACTTTTTTTAACCCTTTTCTGATGTAGGTCATGAACAATGGAATATTAAAATGATGACAATTTAAAACTAATATGAAGTTCAAAATGTTGATAATGAAATTTATAAACTGGGGTGGTATAGTGTAATATCCAATTACTTCAAAAATAAATATTATGTTTGATAGTGTAAGTAATACACAACACCGATGGAAAATGAATTAAAAATATTATAATTTAAATATGATAGTCATAACCCATTTATTATGTTGGCTAATATAAATAATAATAAATAATTTCAAAATTAATATAATTATCCAAATAAATAAATATTTATTGATTAATACTTAGGAAATAATAATTAATTTTTTTATAGTAAACTTATTCATTAAAAATAAATTTTCTTCACAAATTTTTTTTTATTTAATTCAATTATTATTATTATTTTATAGATATTCTAGAATATTTATTTTTTCAAATAAATATAATTTGTTGAATTCAAATATCAAAATTATATTTATGTGAAATTTCTTAACTTTTCAGAAAAAAATGATTCTCAATGAATAGTTAAAATTATTGATAGTAATTGAATTTTTATTATAAAATATTTAATACAGAAAAGTTCCATTTTTATTAAATTTATAATCTATTGAATTCATTTTAATTTATAATATTCCATTTATTATTATTTATATTATTTTTATAAAATAATTATTAAAAAACATTTTATATTCAAGAGTGTACTTTTATGAAAAATTATTTTTCATTGTGTTTTGTTAGTTTGGTTTAAATTAAAATCTGATTTTTTTTAAATTTTATAAAATTGATTCTATATTTTAAATCTTGACTCCCAAATATTTTAAATAGTTCCATTTAAATTTTTCTTCAAAATTAATAATGATTATTGTAATTTTTGTTACAATTTTAAAGGCTTAACCGGGTAATTAATGTTAAAAAATTAATTAATGAGGGTTATAAAATAATCCTAGAACATTAATTAATTTTATTGATGTATGGAATTTTATGCATAAAAATCATATATTCAATTAAATTTATTTTCATTACATTTTTATGTGAATAAATAATTTATAATAATTAATTTAATGAAAAGTAAAAAGTTTCACATTCTTGTTTTTAATTATTATTTCATTTTTAACATTGTGTTAACCAGATGATATTTTTAGTTTTGAATATTGTTTTTAAATTTAAATGATTTATATTTTACATGGTAATTTATTTTTTATTTTTATTAATGTAATAATAAACATAAATATTTACACAATGTTGAAAGAGTAATTATTCAATTAATTGAAAATTAAAATAAATGATATTTAGAATATTAAAATTATAATAATACAGTATATTTAAATAAATAATAATATTATATATATATATATATATATATTAACATAAATTTTTTTGGATGTTATAGAATATTATTTTCAAATTTTAATTTTTTTCTTAATGTTATTGAAAAAATGTAACAATAGTTCTAAAAATTGACATTTATGATATATTATAACAAATATTATATTTTTAATTGAATTGAAATTTATAAAAAAAATATATTTGTAAAATTAATTAGTATTAATTTTTTCATATAAATTATTATCAATTTGTTGGACATTTAACCATTTATTGTAATTATAATGACCCCAAATGAGTAATATTACTTATTATCAGAATAAGTGTGAAAAGGTGTTAATGAGCAGTTAAAACCAAATGATAAGGGTAATAACAAATATAATATGTTTATATTTTTAATTTTACAAATTTATTTCAACTTATAAACATACTGTATTAAAAAAACATTTTTGGGAAATTTTAAATTGAATAATAATTTATATTAATTTACTATTTTGAGTAATTCCAAGAGTTCCAATACTTCTCTTGTAAAAGGAAAACCATAAATCTATTTATGCCACTATTGATAAAAAATTTCATTCAGACGTGATATATAACAATAACATAAAAACCCCTCCAAGGATACTCAAATCTTTAATTGGGAAGGAATACCACAATAGTCTTATTAAGTTGTTATTCAATGTTGGTTTTATAAAGAAGAGTTATGGTTTTCAATCGAGTGTTACTATTTTATTTATTATACAAAATATTTAATATATTCCTAAACCATGATTATATATCCAAACATTTATCTCCCATATTCCTTATTTTTTTATGTGTGTATTAGAAATTATACCCATCTCCTCTTCTATCAAATAATAAATGAAACAATCATTCAAATGTATGGGGGACAACCGTAATGTAGACTGATATAATTTATTTTCCACCACCACATTTTAGAGAATTTTAGAAGGATTAATTAATTTTTATATATAATATTCATGAATAATTCATGATTTCATATAAATAAAATTTCATTTAATTTCATACCATTCTATTCACTGATATATGATAACATCGTACTTGAATAAGTGTGGACTACCAACTCCATAGGGAGATGTAAATTATTTTTCATAACCAAATAAGATAAATGGTTTATATAAGTATATTGGTATTATAAATATGATTATTATTTTTAAATATTTAATGAAAAAACAATACTTACATTCATTGCATAATGTTCTTTGAAAAAGGAATGTGTTACTCATGCCTACATATGAACCACCATCTCCATGAATGTTACATAACTAAAGTATCATAACCATCATTAATAATTGGATTATAAAGTATAAGTTATGGATAAAATGATAATTTTTCATTAATATTATTCATTATATGATAGAAGAATGACAATTATGACATTAATCAATAAAATTCATTTTGATCTTTTTAACTGAACATCCTCAAAGAACCTAACATGGACTTAACTAATTATGTTATTAACCATGTCATTAATACAGTTAAAATAAGTGGTTTATGGTGAATGGATTAAAAGAAATTAAATTTAATACGAAATATATTAATTGATATTTTTTTATTAAATGATAATTAAAAGATGTACATGGAATGTATGGATTTGAGGTAAGGGATTTCTACTACACTTTTATTTTTATTGGATACATTCCATATTCACCACCTGTATCATTATTTTGATTTATATAATTATCATAACTTTATTTAAGAACTAATCTTATTATATTTATGCATATATACATATCTGTATATTTTAATTTTTTCAAGGGGCATAGAATTTAAATTATACCAAATGGCAAGGTCTTTTATGATACAATTTCATTGTCTATTATGATCGTTTTGGATTAAGTTATGATGTTAAAATTTTATGATAAAATATACAAGAAACAAATCTATTATATTATCCTGTAGTTGAATCTTTAAATTACATGTTTTTATTTTATTTTACTCAAATTATTAAAATGTGAGAAGAAAAATGTGTTTTTCATGAAAACCAATATCATTTAACAATTCCGCAAAAACTAATTTTTCAATCATATCTGTGTTAAAAAAAATTAATTTTTTTATATTATCATAATGTTGATTAAATTTATTTTTACAAATTTTTTAATTTGTAAAAATGGTATTGATGAATTATTTTTTTCATTTTAAAATTGAGGTTGTTTGTGATTTTTTTAATAAAAGTGTCAAAGGATTATTTAAAAGATTATAATACATGAATATGTATTCCTAATATTATGACTAATAGTTTCTTTGATTCTTCCATTATATGTATAAATTTTTATTTTAATTGAAAAAATTTCCATTAATGATTTTTATTTTTATTTTTTTATTTTTTTAATGTAAAAATTTAATTTCATCAATAATGAGTTTTTCTTTTCATTTTAATGGTATTTATGATTATAAAATATAATAACCCATGAAGTTTCATATGACACATTGTGGATATTTTGAAATTATAGATACCTCATTCATTCTTTATACGGGATTATTATTTTATTATAATATTCTTTCCAGTAAATAATTTCTTTTTTATTGTTTAATAATTTTATGAATGGAATGTTCTATTTTAGAATACACAGCAACAATAACTATTCCCACCATCATAACCATTATATGATTTTTGTGTTTTCTTAAATTACTTATTGATTTATTTTATAAAAAACTATTTTCCATTTTTTGTTATTTTGGTATTAAAAATTGGGTTTTGATTAGTAACTATATTATGATATATAATATGATATTCCCATGGGCTTAAAAGAGTTTCTCATTAAATTTTATTCTTGATATGTTCATTATAATTTTTTATGATGTTTTTATTCCATTGATATCTCACAGGTAATATATATATATTGTATATGATGGGTGAACCCAGATAGCACTGTTTGAAACCCACATAGAATATATGATTAGTGTTCCAAGATTGATCTAGGTGAATTGATATTTCTTATATTAATGGTTTTCCCAGATATCTCTCCAATGACTCGGATAATGACTATGTTCTCTAGATAACAATATTTGTAGTCATCCAATTATAATTAAAATTTTAAGGGTTATTTAAATGTTATTTAAATATAATTTCCCAAGGTATAACAACATTTTTCAGGTTTTTATGGGTTAAAAATGTTTCCTTTGATCAAGGGTGACATCACATTGCTAATTATTACTTATTCTTATGAATATTTTTCTATAGTAAATCATTAGTTGTTGTTTTGTTATTTTGGTCCTAGTAATTCTGTTATTAATTCTATTATATTATGCTCCAGATCATTTATTAAATCATCATTCCCTTACATTCACCATACACTCCCTGATGAAATCAATTATTAATACATTTGTTTACCCTTATTGAGAATTTAATTTCACCCATTAATATATATGATTTTTATAGATGATATAAATAATTAATATACATAATTTGTATATATAATGGTTACATTTGGTGAATAATTTATGGGAGTAGTTTAATACCTAACATGTAATTTCAAAAACATGTTATAGTAGGAGGTGATATTGATCGTTATATATAAATTTTTATAATCCAAATTTGATTATATTAAATTCCTAATAATATAAAACTAAATATATTAAAGTTAATTTGGAATGTATGTGATACAAAGTCTCCTTTTGAGGTTTTAGGATTTGGATGGAAAAATGGGATCACATTAAGCAATATTAAAACTATAAATGTAACATTCATGTTTGTATCACTGAACCTGGGAATATGTGTTATTTCATGTTACCCAAAAAATAAATAAATTAATTCCCAACACTCAAAAATATATATTGATACATCATAAAAGGTACGCTAACTAGGATATATCATCAACTAGGCGTGGAACCATCAGCAAAGGATCGATGGAAAAAATAGAACATAGTAATATCAAAGACAGTCTTTATAAATTAATTGTAAATACTTAAATAATTCACTTACATTAACATATTTTAATAATTTCCTAAAAACATTATTCTTATAAGTGTAACCAATAAAAATACAATAAAATTTAAATAATCCATTTGTGGGAAGAATTTTTTATAAATACAGTACCGCATGATTCCATTCGTTTAGCATTAGGTTTGGTAGGATGATCCTAAAGACTGTCATAAGGGTTAGATCAAGATCAAAAAAAATAAATTATTTTTATATATACAACCATTGTAGATAACCGAATCATCCATATCTATGGTAGGTTTTAGGAATATCTCATAAAATATTATTCTTACTACCATTCTTATAAAATATAATCCTAGAAAAACTCGACATGGGAAAATAGAGTGTCCTCTAAATAGCACTACTCACATCACCCAAATTAGATTAAATTATAATTAAATTGTTTTCGTTCTCCTAAACAACCCTATGAATTTGGAATGTATCAATTAGCTTTAGTAAGTTTGTAAAAACACTCTCAAACTTGATAGCCTACTTACCCACATTGACATAAGATATTAGAATAAAAAATTTATATGTTGATCAAATTTATGAACTATTTTATGTGACTAAAATTTTATATAATATATTATGAATAGACCCGGGTTTTATAGTAATATTTCAATGAATCATTTAGTGTACTCCAAAACTGTTGGGTCCCTTTACTTGATATAATATAACTCCATCTCCATAGAAATATTCCCTATTTCAAGGAAATAATTTTAAAAAAATTAACCCCATAAAACATTCCCATTAATGTAACAATATTGTTTTAGTTCAAATAATAATCATATATCAAATTCAATGATTGAAATTCAAGACTTATTGTTGAAATCTTCAGCTTGGGTGACATTTGGAATTTTAGATATTTGATTTTCTTATCAATATTATCAAACCATTATGCATCATTCTATAGACCATGATTCTCAAGAAATATAAGAATAATCTACTTCTAAAACAAATTAATATAGTATCATGGTTGATTTAAATTAAGATAATCCATAACATCCATAGTTTAAGCATTAAAAATTATTTAATAAAATATGATTTTATTAATTATTGGGTTTAATTGTGAAAATCAACAAGTATCCCCAAAATAGAAGCCATAATGTCAATGTGGGGGTATAGTTAAATAGATTAAGAACAAAAAGGCCTAATAAAACAATGTAATTAAATTAAAAACAATAAAATAAAAAAATAAACCAATATAAAAATCTATAATATCAATAGACGTTTATTTACACTACAACAATACACATCATCTTCCTATTAAAATAAAAAATGTTTGAAAACTGTCAAATTATTCTTATAAAATTATATCAAGAAACTCTGTATTATATTGCACACACATTGGAAAACATTTTATGATATCTAAAGTATTTATTTAGAAAGATGTTAGGAAGTCACATTTTCAATGAAATAACAATAAATTTTACAACTAAATAATAACACTAAAAACATTCAAAATATTCTTCTCAATATATTTAAAAATAAACTTTTTTAGCAATGATCAATGACATATTATTAGAATAAAATATTGATTTCAAAAAATATTTTTTATAACCCCAATTTTATACACCCAAATGTATTATATATTAAAATAATAGTAACATTATATTAAAAAACATTCGATAACACCCATTTAAAATTTAGGAAAACACCCCTTTAAAATATGGAAAGTAATTTTAACCTAAAAAAATGGCATGAAAAACTAATATAAATAGATAGAAAATAAAAATAGCACTCAATTAATATTAAATCAATAACAATAGAGGTTACAAAAAAAATTAACCATAAGTCATAATAATAAAAAAACCTAAAATATTTTCTATTATGAACATCCAAGAAAACCATGATCTAACCTTGTAAAGTCTATATGGTTTTACCAATAATATGATGGATGATCAAGGCCTGAATTTATATTATGTAAATTTTATCTATGAAACCATAGGTTACATCTAATATTACACTGTAAATATTATATTTATTTAAAATAACTCATAAATATTCAATATAACACATAAGTAGTAAAATAGTTAAAGAACATCTCATAAATAATAAAAATATAATATGTTATTTGAGACAAACATATCATATATATCAGGGATAACACATTCTTAATTATGAAGTCAATTGAAAAAAATACTAAATATTACCAACCCCTTGAGGTCTATTATTCCTATATTTTTTTCTACCACGATTGAAAAACTAAAAATTAGGTTGTTATAATTTTTTTTCAGGAATCAAACAAAGATACCCTAACTTAAAACCCATGTTTTTTATTGTAGGTCCCAAGGAACATTTTTTATTTCCAAAGGATGGCATCTAGTGTTGGGGAATTATATCATGCACAAATGGGAATGATATCTTAAAATAAAATAGAATCAAAATGGTAATTGAACTTATTAGTCTTCCAGGTCCACCCCATAATTCAAAAGATGATACCGATATAAATATATAGTTTCATAATTCAAAATAAAAAAATTATAAAATAATTTAACCATAACACATAAACCTATTATAATTATTTTAATAACATCCAATAAAATTTTAAAATCCCTTTGTTTTACCATTAATTAAAGGAACAAGTCCATATGAAAATGTATCCTGAATAATCCAATGAGGCATAATATATAAGTTGAACTATATACAAAACCAGTCAATTTATGAAATTAAATAGCAACACCATTCTCCTTCCATTATGTGAATGATCATAGCTTTCCACCATTGAAACACTCAATCTATAATATGTATACAAGCTAATACATCCATATGGACCATTTAATGAACTAACAATTTATTGTATAAATGAGAATATTATTTATGATATGTATCCTCTTATTCTATATGTATAAAATTAAAAATTAAATCAATTTACTTTTAGTTTAAATGTAACTATAATGACCTATATTTCATTTTAATTAAACTATTATAATATAACCACTATATAAATTAAATATTGACCTATTATATAAGATTCAATTTAAAAAACAATCAATAATTAATTTCATAATAAGATGGAATTTGAAATTAGTGAAATAATGAAAAAAAAAATTATTTGGAATAAAACAAGTAAAATAAATAAAATAAATAGCACATTTCCTAATAAAACATTCAAATTAAATAGATAAAAGAAAAGTGACATATATTTATTATTTAAAAAAGTAAAAAATTCATAAATGTATGTCAAATAAGAAAAGAAACACTTTTTTATTGAAAAAACTATTTCACATTTAACGAAATCATTTCATAAAAATTACATAATTGACATTACTAACATATTATGAAAAGAATAATTTTTTTACCATAACTAAAAGGGAATATCAATGATAACAAATATTTACTTTATAATCACAATAGGTATGATAAGAGACTATCATGTGGAAACCCTAAATTTATTATTATATGAATAGTTATATAAAAACATCATGGTAACTCTTATGAGCTCTTGATTAAAAATAGTAAATAAATAAAATAAAATCCATATAATTTATTACTAAGAATATTGAATGTTATAAATAATAACAACCTGTAAAATAATCATACCATAATTACTTGATATATAAAAAGGGGCGGAACTTCTATAATTACCGAGATCATTTCATATTTTTTATTTTATTCGTTGTGTAAAAAATGGACATAATAATGAAGACTCATTTTTATTGTATAAATTTTTACAAAAAAATATAGATTTTTGTTTACTCCCACGTTTCATCCATATCCCTTTTTCTAAAACCCCAAAATTTTTAAATTAGTTATATTAAAATTTATTTAATCATTTTGATATTTTCTATTTCACAAAACACTAAAAATTGGTTTTGAATATATCCTAATGTACAAGGTTAAAATTAATTTTACACAATTCCATGTTCACAAATAACTAAACATAACAAAAATGTTAAATTTCAATATGTATGAAACTGAGGTAAGATTACATTTCATGCAAGACTGACTTTCTTCGATGGCTTATGTAACATGCATGATCGAGTGTTATAGAACAAGAATACATTATTAAAAAAATAATAATAACTACATGCTAGACGTTAAATTATATTTTTTGATTATTTTTACTAAACTTATTTGAAAATTTCGTTTTCAAAAAATATATATTAAATTAACTAGTTACAAATTATTTAGAAATGAATATATTAAAAAATAAAATATAAATTGACATATTTTATATAAAGCTCTCATTTTTCTCACAATTTATGTCTTAAATGTAGTAAATTGTAGTAATTAAAAATATTTATTAATATTAATGAAATATTTAACTTAAATTTGAAATATTTTTTTATATGCATTCAATATATTTTATAAACATAAGATAAGAACAATCTCAATTTTATTCCTAAAAACCTATATTTTTTATAAAGGAAGTATTTCCACCTTATAATGGGTAACCCATTTTAAATCCAATTAGGAAGATTTTATATATATAATTTTTTAAATACATTTAGTCTTTTAATATAAAAACTAAAAATTAAAAAAAATTCTATTCTAATATCAAATATTTAATTTATTTTTTGGAACTAAATTTATAAAACCAATAAATTTAACGATTATTGGAAAATTTGAAATACATGGATAAAAAATTTAGTTAAATAATGTTACAACTTCTTATTATAAAATTATATTATGTAACATATACAAATATGATGAAAATAAACCCATGATTTGAATAATTATAAATAATAAAATTGATTTATTAATTGATTTAGCTACTCAGTCACATAAACACTCAGGTTTAGCCAACATGACCTTAATGAAAGGAAAAATAATTTATGATGCTCATTTTATTTACATAGATCCACTATCTAATGCATAATAATAAAATAATGTAATACACATAACATGATTTCTCATTCGACTAGCCTTTAATTTCAATTATGATAATTGGAGGTCTTAAATCAACATACATAATATAATAATATGAATATATGCTAAGAAATAAGCCTAACTTACCCTCACTATTGATAATCATATTTATAATCAACCCATTTTAACATATAAAAAATATAATAAATATTCTCTAAAATGGATAAATTCCAAAATTTCACAAAACATTAATACCATCATAATACGTTATATAAAAACCTTGAAGGGTATATATTCAAGGGTAAAATACTATCATATAATTTTAAAATATTAATATCAAACATAATCCTTTAGAAATATTTTCAGGATCATCAAATAATATATTTAGAAACTAATAGAAATCCCCTATATGTATTGGAAAAAAATAGTAGAAATTAAATGGATTAGAAGAAATTTCTATTTGGAGACGCCACACATAGTGATATCATTTAATAATCATTAATATAATATTAACTTTAATCATTGAAAAATAATAAAAAAATAATTATAAAAAAGATACCTATTTTGACTGTGAAAATTGGAAATTCCGTGGAAATTTTTTTCTTAAATTCCTAGAAATTTTAGGATTTCGTGGTTTCTGATGACACTTGATTCCGAGGTCCGGTGTGCCTGGAATATTTTTATGAAGTTTTGTTTGGGTACATTCTGTAGATGTATGAGTGTGATTTTAGTATCTTTTGAACCGGTGCTCGGAATTGAATTATAAGGACATCGATGAACTCACAGCACCAGTATTCACCTAAGAGGACCTTTACTGCAGTTGTGTTTGGTCAAGAGCTGAAGTTATTTTTTTGGGGTTTCTAAGTAAAATATAAATAAAATTATGTGTTCCACAATTTTATTTGGATAGTAATTAAAACATCAAAAGGGAGGTTGGTGGTCGGGCATACCCCCAAATAACCTCCCATGGGAGGATATTATGTGGTGGGGCCCACACGAGTTTCAACTCTTCAACTCCCCTTCAAACCCCCCTTTAACTCTTAATCTCTCCACCTATACTCTATTATTTTAAACCCACCACCTTGCACCCTCCCTAGTAATGTGGCCAACACTCTCTCAATAAATTATCAATTAATTAATTGTCTAATCTAATTTTAATTATTTTGAAATTAATGTAAAGGATAAAATAATAGCCAAGATATTAATTTGTGTTGGCACATATTGTTTTGGTGGAGCCTTAGAGCATGGGGAGAGCCTTCTTCTCACAAAGAACACGAAGAACACCATCCTCTCAATGAAGAACGTTCCTTGCTTCTGAATAATGTAGAGCAGTATATTCTACCTTCTTCGACTAGGGAAAGGAGGGGAAGCACCACCACCCACAAAATACACCGAGGGCGTCGTCTAAATGTAACTCACAAAACTCTACTCCCTCTGGAATTGACAGAACGACGTCCATCTTCTGCGATGCCTGACTTCCACGACGCCCGACATCCACAACACCCATTTTCAGCGGCTCGTCAACCTGCAACGTCAAATATGAGGAAAGGAAGAATTTGGATTAGTTATTTATTCATGTGAATTATACCCTTGTAATTTGGATATTGTATTTGGATAGACGGTGGTCAATTTTTTTCACACCTAATGCGGGGGGGCCTGAGCCAAACAAACACGACCCGAGGACCCTATGTTGATTCTTTATTGTGTTAACAATGGAGGCAGAGCCAGAAGGGTGCGGTGTCGTCGCACCGTGCTAGAGGAAGAGGCCCCGACCCTGAGGTGGAGGCGACCGAAGGTGGCAGCAACTGAAGGTCCCGGCCTAGTCAGGTCGTGGCGGTGGAGGAACGGCACCGTCGTGCCAGCCGCATCGAGGAAAACGTGGCTCACATCCGTGGGCAGCTTGGACAAACCGAACTAGCCAGCTGCCTGCATGCCGGGCTGGAGGACTGCAGAGCCTGCTTGGCGCCAGGTTGCGGGGAAGATGGAAGACCGCAATCGCGGGCCGCTCGGCGGGCGAACTGTCCATCCGCCTGCCGACCAAGCTGAAGGACCGCAGCGCCTCACAGAGGAGAACCGTGGCCCGTTGTGCAGGCCTCGTGCACCAGATAGAACCGGCCGGCTATGGCCGACCGAGTAACAAAGGGGGCGGCGCCACTTGGCGCTACATGGAGAACCAAATCGGCCCGCAATGGGGTCTAGGTCCATGGGTGGGACACACCACTGGGCCGGGGCGATCCCCTACTCGGTTGGACACACCAAACCAGGTCAGGCCGACCCGCCAGCCCACTGGGCATGACGGCTCGGGCCCGTTATCGCGTTAATGTGAATAAATCCTAGACAATGTGTCTGATCGATGCATAGTCTACAACACTAGGATCCTCATGATGAGGAGGTCCTTTTTCAATAATATAAGTGTGATTTGAATATCTTTGGAAAACGACGGGGTTTGGATTGTACAGAAATCGAACCGGGCCTCTGGAATAGAAATGCCAATGAGTCTTCGACCGAGCATATGATTGACGCTCCTTCTGTCATGTTTGGTTCGTTATGATGAGACGGAACTTCGGGATACATCAAATCTGGACTTCTTGATAGTTGATGGATTGACACTTGGCTCGAGGAGCGGACCCTCCCCGAATCGAGCGTGCTGTGTGCGGGAACCCTAGAGCTAGCTATGATGACTACTGTACCAGAATCTTACGTGGGTTCGACAGCGATGATTGTTGTACCAGAATCCTCCATGGGTTCGACAATGATGACTACTATACCAAAATACTCCATGGGTTTGACAACGACGACTACTATACCAGAATACTACATTGGTTCGACAGTTCTAACTTCTGTTCTTGTATCCTGTTTGGGGTGCAACTGAGTAGCTAGTCTTGTGTCCTGTGTGGGTTCGACAAGTTAGCTGGTCCTGTATCCTGTGTAGGTATGACAGATAGATGAATCAGTGACTACATCTGATCATCTCTATCTCTATACAACGATGCATTCCTGTGTGATCTAAGTGTTTTATTTCAATCATTATCATCGATGTGATTGACAATACTTCATGTGTGTACTAGGTTGTTCTGGGCTCGAGAGTTGGAGTCGAACTATGATTGGTAACATCGGTATCTCTATGGGAATATACCTAAGTAGGGTTGGTTGATACATCATGATTGTATCTTTATTCTATGGTTATCCTTCGTGGATTCTGGGAAACCTTCGGGGGTGTCGGGGTCCCTAGTGAGTATTTTTATGCTCACCCCTGCATGGGTTATGCCCGCACTTCGTTGTGTTAGTTACAAACGATGGATAACACTGTTCGAGGTAGAGATTTGTAGATCTAGATGGTACCTGGAGGTAGACCACTTGGCGAGACATACATGGAGCGGACAGATGGACCTAGGGTGCTGAGGAGGCCATCTGTACCCACCCTTCAGGTGGGATTCACAGAGAACGACTCAGTGGCTGCTGTTTTACCTTTTGCGGTTGTACTACCTTTTTAGGTGTTTGTACTTTACTATTAGGTGTGAATTTCCATCCCCTATCTTTTCAGCACTTTATTTTGTATATATATTTACTTAATGTTTACTTCAAGAAATGTACACTATTGTTTTTTTTTATTTTTAAAGGTAATGGATTCCCTTTTTATCAGGATTACACCTTTGGTGCTAGTGGCCAGCCCCTGGCCTATGGAAGGCGGGTTTGGGATAGTGACGACACGAGCTCAGAGGATGGGTTATGACAAATGGGTATTAGAGTATTCAGTTATACCGCATAACATGGACTCTAATTCATTTAACATCAATAGTATTAAGTGTTTTGGGTGTGGTTATTAGTTAACAGATCTCGAGGTTGGTGCGGAAGCTGACATATCCATACACTAGGACTCTGAATTTTGATCTCTAACTCAGTGCACGAAAACACTGATTATGTGGGTCTTTCGTTTGATAATGTTTTCTTTGTGATTAAATTATGTCGGCTCACCAGGTATAAATTTTTAACCATGGCTCACCTATTTCTTTTTATGATGGACCCTCAAAGATATCCATCTAGGGTTCTGAGTTTCATATGAGATGGTAGCCATCCGTGCGACGAGGAATCGGTGTAGGGCCCCATCACAGTGGAGGTACCCATGGTACCACAACACGCTGGGCCACTGATACCACCATATCCAGTAGCAGAGAGTGCACGCTGCCTGAATATGTTGCATGAGTTCTAGTGGTAGAGGCCACCCAGGTTCCGAGGAGTGACGGACCTAAAGGAAGCAGATGATTGGCTCGAGGCTGTCGTGAGGGTGTTCAGATTGGTAGGGACACCAGCCGACCACATGGTTATCCTTACCGCGAGTCTCCTATATGCAAGGGCATGAAGATGGTGGAGCCTGATGCTCGAGGTTCATGACGAGGCATCATTACTCTGGACAGACTTCGAGAGTCTCTTTCACTCAGAGTTTGTTTGAGCCACCCTTTGTGTAGTGTGGATTCAGGTGTTACATCACCTACCGCAGGGCAGAATGACAGTAGCTCAGTACTCATCGAGGTTCACAGACCTCTCACGCTACTCCATGAATATGGTACGAGACCCATTCTTCAGGTCACGGACCTTCGACCAGGGACTCAGGCATGAGATCAAGGCTTCAACGATTCCCCTCAGCAATGCGACATAGGTGGGGGGTAGTAGTGATCCCTTCTAGTGGAGAGTTTTCTTGCAAAGAAGTCCCAAGAGGAGAGACCCACTATAGGGCGTCACATAGCTGTGTCTTATATGACCGAGAGTAGACCGATGACGCAGAGGTTCAAGTAGACTAGGACATCAGGTGGGAAACCCCAAGATACAGGTTCGGTTGTGCTAGGCACACAAGACAAACCAAGTTATACAAGTATAAGGCAGTGTTGTGCATGCGGCAGGTAGGGCCACATGGCTCGAGACAGCCCGACCTGCCATGTAGATGAGTAGAAGATAGGAGAGGGACATCCCAGGTAGAGGCAGAGGTTCGAGCGTGGTGGTCCGCTAGGAGCACACGGACGTGGCAGTGGAGCTGGCCGAGCAGCGGTTGGTGGATGGAATTTCGAGGGTCTACCACCACCACCACCAGGAGGTCCACCCCGACCACAGGGAGCTGGCGAATAGATGCGGGCTCAGCTCTAGGTAGTCAAGGCCTACGACCACGGTGCACCTGAGATAATTTTCGGTACTATCTGTGTCTACTCCACCCTTTTTGTAGTACCTATAAACACAGTTTCATGTCATTATTTTATTTCCACTACCCTCATTCAGAGCTCGCAGATTCTGACGGAACCATTGGCTCGAACCTTATGGCTAGAGACTCCTACAAGAGCAGACTTGAAAATTATGCACTAGTGCTGGCAGTGTGAGCTTAGTCTAGGAGGCAAGAGCTTTGGATGGGATCTTCTTATAGCGGCGTCGAGGCCTTACAAATTCATCTTGTGTATGGAATGTTTATCAACAGTTCATGATCATATTGACTGTATTAGGAGAAAATTGTGATGTATCCTCACGAATGGGATCAGGATCACCTTCATCGGTGAAAATGGAGCCTTAAAAGCACATTATGGACTTACACAGAGGAGGAGGAAACTGATCACACATCAGTTGGATAGTCTCATCCTTGTAGTGGTTGACATGTAGAGACTGAGTTTTCCTGTTGTGATGGATCTGTATGCGGATGTTTTTCTTTTTATGAAATTCTAGGACTACCTCTTCACAGAGAGGTATATTTCTACATTGATTTGTACCTCAGGATAGCATTGATATCTACTCCAGCATATCAGATGTATATCACCGAGTTTCGGGAGCTGTGGGTACATCTATAGTACTTGTAGGGGAATGGATTTATCCAACACAGTGTTTCACCCTGGGCATCTTCGATTTTTTTCTCCAAGAAGGCGGATGAGAGCTTGTGACTTTGTGTCAACTACCATTGCCTGAATCAGGTGATCGTGAAGAAGAAATACCCACTTCCAGGGATTTACGACCTATTTTATCAGCTCAAGGGAGCACGATGTTTCTCGAAGATAGACCTCGGGTCAGGCTACCACCAGCTCAGAGCTCGATATGAGGATGTGTAGAAGACGGCCTTCAGGCGTCGGTATGGACACTACGAGTTCTTGGTTATTCCATTTGGTGTAAGTAATGCTCATTTAGTGTTCATGAGTCTCATGAAGAAGATCTTCTAGCCCTAAGTCGATCTCTTTTTCATGGTCTTCATCGATGGCATACTGATTTACTCAACTTTTGAGGAGGAGCATGCCTACCATTTTTAGGTAGTACTGGACAGAATCCAAGAGTACCAGGTTTATGGTAAGCTCTAAATGTTACAGTTATTTATTCAATAGGTTTATTTCATGGGACATGTCATCTTGGAGGCTATAGTTATAGTGGATCCAGCGAAAATCGAGGCAGTACTTTCTTGGGAGCCACACAGGTGTGTGATGGATGTGCCGAGTTTTCTAGGTCTGCCTGGGTACTATCAAAAATTTGTACCAGACTTCTCCAGATTTGCAGCACCGCTTTCAGAATTGACGAAGAAGGGGATACCCTTCGTGTGGTCAGATAGATGCTAGCAGAACTTTATGAAGACGAGGAAAAGGTTGACCAGTGCGCCCATCTTGAAGATTCCAGATGAGGGTGTAGGGTACGTAGTTTACTGCGACGCAATAGGGACTAGACTCGGTTTTTTCTTGATGCAGGAGTTAGTAGTGATCACATATGGTTCACGGTAGTTGAGACAGCATGAACAGAACTACGCTACCCATGACCTGGAGTTAGCAGTAGTGGACTTCGCCTTGAAGATGCAGTGGCACTATCTGATGGGTGATCTTTTTATAGTATATTCTGACCATCAGAGTCTCAAGTACATATTCTTGTAGAAGGACCTGAACCTTAGACAACGGTGATGGCTCGAGTTCCCCCAGGACTATGACTTCAAGATAGTCTATACTCATTGGAAGGGGAACGTTGTTGTAGATGCTCTCAGCAAGAGATCGGTCATTCAGCTACTAGTAGAGGTGAAAAATCAAGAGGCTGCATTGCATATATCATTTGTGCATAGAGATGGATTATCCTTTCTACAGTCTCTCATAGTCACACCTCCACTTCTACAGTGAGTCAGGGAGGCCCAGCGGGGGAATGTTGACTATGAGACACGACATGCTTAGATATACTCTGGGCTGGCACCTGATGGATTTTTTAATGGTGGTGGGAACATCATTATATTCATAGGATGTACCATGGTACCAGTTGCTCTACAGGAGGAGGTGTTGAGTGAGTTTCACACTTCCCCCTAACAGTACATCCAGGAGTAGCGAAGATATATCAGAACCTCATATTAAATCATTGGTGGTCGGGTATGAAAAAGATAGTATAAGAGTTTGTCTCGCGATGCCTCACTTGTCAGTAGGTGAAGGCGGAGCACCCGGTTCTAGCAGGCTTCATTTAGCCCTTAAAGGTCCCAGAGTGGAAGTGGGATGGTATATCCATGGATTTCATGATGGGGCTTCCATGTACATCCATAGGACATGACTCTATCTACATGATTGTCAACCAACCCACCAAGTCATCCCACTTCCTACCCATCAGAGAGCATGGATCAGTAGAGAGCTTGGGACACATCTTCTTACAAGAGATCGTACAGCTTCTTGGTGTGCCATCGATGATCGTCTCCGATCGTGATGCCCAATTCACTTCCCAGCTATCGAAGGGGTTGCAAGAGGCTTTCAGAATGCAGCTTCACTTGAGCCCCACCTTCCAACCATAGACGGGCGGTCATACTGAGTGGACCATTCAGACTCTCAAGGACATGCTCTGTGTATGCATCCTTGACTTTGGTCACAGCTAGGAGCATCAATTACCCTTGGTGGACTTTTCGTACAACAACAACTACCACTCCCCCATCGGGATGGCACCTTACGAATCATTATACGACCAGACTTGCAAATCACCTCTATGATGGACTGACCAAGGTGAGTCAGCACTTGTGGGACCAGAGATGTTCTAGGATACAACAGAGATGGTGTATATCATCCAAGAGGGGATGAAGACAGCACAGAGCAGACAGAATTCTTATGCTGATAGGAGACGAAGACCATTGGTGTCTGATGATGGAGACCATGTCTTTTTATGTGTCTCACCCTGACGAGGTCTACAGAGATTTGTCCGAGGTGGCATGTTTTCTCCATGATTCATTGGAACATTTCAGGTCCTCAGTAGAGTAGGCGAGCTGGCTTACCACTTGGCCCTTCCCCCTTGGTTGCTTCTGTTGCATGTAGTCTCCCACGTATCTCAGCAAAGATGATATGTGCATGACCCGTTTCACATCATCGACCATGGGGAGTTAGACATTGATGACGGGGATACACTCACAGAGTTCCCAGTGGAGATCAAGGATCAAATAGAGCAGGTCCTACGTGGATGGTCGATTCCATTGGTGCAAATTTGCTGGCAGCACGGGAACCTCCAAGAGATCACATGAGAAGGGAGGCTCAGATGCATGCTCAGTACCTCCATTTGATCCCATAGTGTGTGTTGTAACATACGGGGACATATAACATTCTGGTAGGGATAATGTAATGTTCGAGTAATTTTGTGGAAAACTGTTTCTTAAATACATGGGAATTTTACGAGTCTGTGGTTTCCGACGGCACCTGATTTTGAGGCTCGATGTGACTGGAATATTTTTCTGAAGTTTTGTTCGTGTACGTTCAGTAGAAGTATGAGTGGGGATTTTCTATCCTTTTAACCAGTTCACGGATTTTATATCTGAGGACACCGATTAACTCGCAGCGCATGTATTCACCTAAGGGGACCTTTACCGCAATTGTGTTTGGTTGAGAGCGGAAGTTATTTTTTTAAGGTTTCAACATAAAATCTAAAAAAAATTAATGTCTGGAACAATATTATTTTGATGGTAATTAAAACCTCCAAAGAGAGGTTGGTGGTGGGGCCCACCCCCACATAACCTCCCATGGGAGGATATTATATGGTGGGGCCCACACGAGGTTAAACTCTTCAGGTCCCGTTGAAACCCCCTTCAACTCTTAAACTCTCATCCTCTCCACTATTAATTTAAACCCTCCACCTTCCACCCTCCCTCGTAAAGATTCCAACACTCTCTCAATTAATTAGGAATAAATCTGATTGTCTCAAGTCTTTATATAGTTTTAAATGTTTAATCAAAATCAATACCCTCTATTTGGGATTAAAATTTCCATACATATTGTGAATTGTTTTGAATAACCCCAACTTCTTCAGTCATTTTGTTGTGAAATACCCATTGAGTCCAAATGTCATTCTAATCTTTTGGCCTCAAAACAATTTATCATGTCTATCTCTTCTCAATTTTCTCAAGAGCTTAATTCTTATAATGAACCCAATTATCATCATCATCTACTTCATCGAAATGTTTTGTCTCAGCAAGTGGTAAGTATGATAATTTTTCTATTTTCTTCATCTTCCTTGTTTGCACTGGCACTAACTAAACACCAACTACATTCTATCTATAAATTTATGCTCTTCTCTTTTTTCTATATTACGATACAAAATTTTTCTTGTAATTTTTAGTATCATAATCTTTTTCTGAATCCACATATGATACTCGAGAAACCCTTGATCTTCTTTTCACCTATTCACTATCCTCCTGAGACAGATTATGTAATTAGAGAGGATTATTTTCATTCTCCATTATAGTTATATAATTAATTTCAACTACATTTTTGAGAAACATATTGAATAATTTATATGATTTTCATTTCATTATATATCTTTATGTTTCCCTTCATCTCAATAGGATTCAAATATCCAATGTTTCATATTATTAGGAATTAAAAACATACTTATGAAGACTTGAAAGTAGATCAACTATGGATTCCCTCAATATCATATATCATATTAATTCATCTATTATTTTTGACAATGAAATTCTCTATTAGAATTGTACACTGCTATGATCACTAGTTCATTTCAAAATTTCTCAAGAAGTTCTTTCTTAATGATAATTTTTCTAGCCAGGTTATTGAAAATTCGATTTCTTCTCTCAAACAATCCATTATATTATGGATTATTCCCAATTTAAGCGTGATTCCTTATAAAAATATTCTCAATTGAATCCTCAAATTGTAAATTTGTGGAATCTATTCCATTATATTTGATCATATTCTGGATTTTTTGAATTTTCATCTTTTCAACTTCTAATAAATATCATGTAATGAAAATAAACACATCATAATTATAGGTAATGATTGATACCCATGTAATTATTCAATAATAAAAAAATTAAGAAAGCATAATAACCCCTCCCATCAAGATCTCTAGGTGTAATTGGTTTGAAAACATCAATATAAACCAAATCAAGATGTCGTATCAACCATTTATGTTTTTCCTTATATATCACCTGAATGATCTTTCCTTGGTGGATTCCATTGCATGTATGTGTATGAACACGTGATAATCATGGGAGATCATAAAAAGAATAATATTTTAACAAATATTATAAGCATTATTGGTTCACATGGCCATAATTTTTATGCCACAACTTTTTTTCATATTTTTTGGATAAAAAGAACTTATCTATTTTTTCCACTCACAAGGTTGAGATTCCCTTTTGTGTTTGTTCCCTGTAATACAATAACACCATATTTTCCCTTGATGTCATAGAATATATTAGAAAAGATTATTCCATATCTGGAGTCATGGAATTGAATTAAACATAATAAGTTGTGACTTAGACAATCAATAACCAATGCTTTTTCGCATTTCATTCAAATCTTCGCAAAACAATCCTTTCCTAGATCCATTAATTTTCAACCCTTCATCATTACCCCATATTTTTGTTCCATCCTTATCATACATGATTCTCATCACCGGAACCTAGTTTCTTGACATATGAGAGGTACATCTTCGATCAGTGATCTATAACACAGTGTGATCTGATTCCATGACACCAATTATTATTACCACTTCTTACTCAGATTTTTTCTTTTTGATCTATATTTTTGACTTCAACCCTGGTATGGATTGATAATTATAATACTCCTAATAATATTATGTACAAGAATTATATTGTAGATCTAAAAATAATTTTTTTTAAAAAATCATTTGAGGATACATTTTTCGACTATATATATCAAACCTCATTCTGGTTTAGCACAATATTATATAGAGTTGATGAGAAATATCGTTTCATTTGTTTGTATCATCTACACTGGAAACAATGACCATCAAATTATGTCCTTAAAAACTGAGATCTATATGACTTCCTCTGTTTGTCATGTTCCCTATGGTACATATTTTCAATTGAAAAAACTTTTTTTTGACTATCCCATCTTTCAATATCAGTAACATCTTATGTGGGGTATATTATTTTGTGGTAATTCTACACCAATGGTTATTGGTATGGTTCTATGAATTTTCTGATTCTTTTTCATACCCAAATCAATATTCAATCACGAACTGGGTAGTAGTGGTCTACCATTAACTATTTCTTAATTCTGTCAATCAATCCCAATACGATTTTTATCATTTGGATTTGACTATTGATTATGTTCTACTTGACAACTATGATTATATTTCATCTTTTTTTGCTTATGTTATATGTTTTCCCAATATTCTTTTCTGATTCAACGTTTTTTATTGATTCTTAACACTTGTTCATAAACCTATGTATTCATATTCATGTTATTTGATGCCTATGAATTGATCTTTTCTAGTTTGAATTTCCAAATTGATTTCTTTTCTATAATTTTAAAATTTGATCATGTACTCAAAAATATTAACAAATATCTATAGAATTAAAGACATCAGTTTTTCAATTTCTTCATTCATCTCAGAAATAACATCTTCTTAATACTACCTGTAATGTTTATAAACACAATCCAATATGTTTTCTATCTTTATTTTGGATCTCTGAACATCTAATTCCTAAAAATTGGATTCTAATTAAACCTAAAGGAAAACTATAACATAAAATTAAAATTATCAATCTTCAATTTTATCATTTTTAAAATAATTTTGAATAACCGCAAAAAAATAATTTACTTCATGGTCCGGGAAGTCCTCCAACTCTTCGGCATCAGATTCTTCTAAACAGTCATCTTATTTTGAGTGTGGAATATTCTTTTTGAAGAAAATTATCATAAAACATCTCTTACCTTTCAAATTGTATGAATAATTCATTTAGGGAATTTAATCATTGTTTTCATATTCATATTTAATATTCTTCAGATAATTTTCTACAAAATTACAATCATTTCACATGAAATTCTTGAAAGTGGACGTTTGTATTTAAATATTATTATTCTTATTTAATGACTTGAGAAGAGAAATGGAATGACATCATAAAAATTATATTCCACAAGACTATATTCAATAGCGATATTCTTCATGGCCTTGAATTACACATATGGGGACTTACCATTTTCCTCAACATCGTTATCGTCGTTTATCATTTCATATGAAACTAGAGTAATGTTCTTATTATCCAATGTCAGCTCCATTGGATCCTAGTTTTCTAACACAGAAAGCATTGGACTAAACTAAGGTGAAATTATTCTCGATATGTGCATTATAAATTTAATATATTCAATTATTTCTCCAATAAAATAAATGAATTTTAAAGCTACATTCACCCAATCAAATAATGTATCAAAAGACTCATTACTGTGCTTTCTAAGACCCTCATATTTGTTCCATTGAACCTGCCTCTTTATTTGCAATACATATATATTCATCATAGTTGAAAATATATAATGTACGACCTAAATAAAATCACCTTCATATAAATTTCATTTTATAATGCTACCCCTAAAGCATCAGTGCCATTACATTCACCATGTAATTCCCTCTAATCAGCTTCTGATAAATCGCCACAATCGCTATTTACTGATATTCAATTCATATCTACTATAAAGACATCCATTCATAATATTAAAAAGTAGTTCTTCATTTGATTCTTCAATAGGTGAAATTCATTTTCATTAATGATAAGAATTCCTTTACAACGGAAAACCCCAATTTCTCCTACTAAGGGTGAACCACTGACTTTTACACATTCCCAATGATAGAAATTTATATATGTACCAGGTAAAATTCTCCGAGAGGGGGTGAATCAAGGAATGATAGATTAAAACTACAACCCCATCAGATCATTCTTCCCCATTAATCAAAATACACTCCTCTCTTTCAACTGTAGTAATATATGAATAGAAATGAAATCAAGAAAACAAAACAGTGATTTTACTTGGCTCCCCCATACTCAGATACATCCAATGAGCATATAAAGGTGATATGTTGATGTACCAATTCCACGAAATCTCATGGACAATTAAAATGTTCGATCTAGAACACTTCTATGCCTAGGTGCGCTACCTTTACAAGATTTAGCGTCTTCTCACTGCATTCCCAAGGGTCACCCCTATGTCTCTTTCTTTGGCTCACTGTCAGTGGAAAGGATCATCATCTTTCTCTTATATTTATTAATACACTAGGATGGAATACCCCCATAGTTTAATGAATTGTAGGCCCATTCATTTAAATGAAATAATGTATCCTTAATTTTAGGTATATGCTCTATTGAACTCCCTTTTCACCCATAGATAAAATAAACTTTTCAATATATTGCTAGTTAGTATTTTTTTTTTAACTATTTAAATTCCTTCAAAAAAAACCTACACCATCCATGAACTCATCTACACTATGTAGCGTGTATGACTCACATACCTTCTCATCAACAAACTGCATCCACACAACACTTCTACCTACAACTTCAGTTGACCTCTTTTATATAACACTTCCATGGACCAACTCTGTGTACCACCTATTTTTCTATAGAATAACATATCTCATGGACTTATTTTTATATGGAACACTTCGTCCCCTATTTATAAATCCTTCCTATGATCTATAACTCATTTCAAATAATTCTACCACAAAACCCACAATCAAACATCAATAAATTAGAGAGGAAAATTTGTTTTCTTATGAAAATTTCAATAAGTAAAGATAGAATTAGCGCTACCAATATAGGAAAATAGATCCAAAAACATGAAAGTCCATTTTACTCAAATATTACATGTGGTACAACATTCACCATGTACTAATCCTCCTATGAACCATCTTCTCTATTCAGTTTGTGTACCATGACTTTATTTCTTCCGTAGTGGTTGATCCCTTCTATGAATGAATCCTTTCATGGCACAACATATCACCACCACAATATCATGAATGAAGTTCCATCTTGTATACAACATGCTTTCTACAGACTATATTCCTCCTGTGAACCACAATTCTCCCAATGAACCATTTTTCATTTAATGTCTACATTCAATATTTTGGGATCCATAAGGAGCTACTCTTTGGAAACCTTTCTTCTCTAATACCTCAATGTGGATCCACATACCACTTTTTGCAGTCTATGAACTGTATGTCATGGTTTAAAAAAAATGTACTTATATGTGGAAGATCTTCCTTTTCCAAAGGCAATAAACATATTTTACGTACCAACAAATTGGAAAACACAGGGAAACTATGCAACCTTAAAAAATTCATTTAGAAAAAACCAAAAATTGTAATTTATGGTCATCTGGCCTAGTCAAAAAACACAATCACATCCAAAAACCACAAGAGGATACTTGAGGGATTTTTTTCATGAGGATATCATTAGATCTATTCAACCATGAATATATCTATTTTATATACTTTGGATTATTATGATATCATGTTGGATGCATTGAAATGGGGAATATTAATTATCATATATAGAGGTTTAATGTGTCAATCCTAAATTTATAAAACATTTGGGAGGTAGGTGGATACACTCTCTTTTTGTGTTCTATATCATGAAGGATGTGTGTTTAAATTCATATTTAATAATTTTTTTGGTATAATCTCTTTAATTTGAAATAAAAATCAATGGTTTTGAGATGATGAGCAAGAGAAATTTGTTAAGATATTTTAATTGTTTTTAAATTAAATGGTTTATTTATGGAATGATTTCACATGGGAACTTTTATTACTTTATGGCATGTATTCATATGAATTTTGTATAGATAATGGTGTTAGGAAACACTTTCATTGTGGGATATAGTAATGAAATCATCTACCACCCTCAAAAGGGTCCACCATGTGATGGATTGGTTATAGAATGAATCACCAATCCTGAGTATAGGGTGTTACAAGGTTTCATAAATAATTATGTTATTGTGTTAGTGTTTTTCAAATTGATTAATCTTGCCATGTAATATGAAATGGTAATAAAATATTTTTTAAGGTCATTGTTACATTGATCTTGTTTATGTATTCTTAATAAACTATTTTTCTTCATCCCTTCTAATTTATATTAAAATTTATAACATGTTCTTACATTAGTGTAATGTTTTATATAGTATTTGAGGAATGCCTATGGATTTTTCCCTCACTCTACTTGGGAAAATCAATGAATTTGGAGTTTTTTTTAATTGTGACAATGGTAAATGAAATTTGTGGTATTAATATAGTGGCACCACACGATACTTCCTATACTTTTTTGTGTTTGATGATTAGAGATATATTTATGTGTAATTTGAGTTATTTCATGTTAGTGTAGCAATAGTTGGATGTATTATGGTTTATTTTATAATTTGATACACTTTATTGATGTTATTTCATTGTTTTTTATTTTTTTCATTACAATATGATATATTTTTATTACTCGTGTATAATATAGTTGGTTTGGTTATTTTTATGCTATCATATTTTTTTATCATTGGGGAAGATAATACTACAATTATCACTTAATAACTTCAATTTATTTATCCTTTAGTGTACTGGGTATGATTATTAATGTTAGATTAACTCTTTTTCTTCTCAACCCAATGGGTGAAGGGAGGGGTGTACCAGGAGATGCATGTAAACCCCAATAAAATGAATACGTGGAAACAAGTGGTAAAATGTGATTAAATAAAAAATGGAACTATTGAAATATCAGACATTTAAAAATTAGGTAGCTCTTATATTTTGAGAAATGGGCTGTCAAAAATGTGATAACCAAATGATTATAGTTTTTCACCCTACACGAGTAAACTACACAGTTATTCATAACATTGTTCTATGCATTACAATTATTTTATATGTATGATTAAGTCAAAAAGTTACTTATAACCATGAAACAACCATCCTCCACCACTAAAATAGAAATATCATTCATAAGAGAAAACCATAATATTTCTGTGTTCTTACCTTGTGATGATTGTTAATCCGATAAATTTTTAAAATTTGGAAAATTTCAATATTAAAACATAAAAAATTTATTGATAATATACATTAATGATAATAATTATAATTTGACATCACAAGGTGATTATGGATGGATTTATGTGAATCGTTATCAAAGTGATAGAGGATAATCTAGATTCAAGTTAAACCACATCCAAGTAATTGAGATAAACCAATAGATATTTTATGTGTTAATAAATTCCATGATATATAGAATTCATTTAATGATCACATTTCTATGTTTCTGTAAAATATTATTTTATTTTACAAAAATGATAAATTATGTTTTATTTGATTTAATTGTTTAAATTTTAATAAATCATCAAAAACCATAGATTCTTAAATTTTATATATTTTTAGTATTTCTAAATGTTAATAAAAAAATTTACTTTATATACAATATAGATTTTTCAAATATTATACTACATATCAATAGCTAACTAATATGAAATATGAAAAAATGTGATCAAATTACCAAGTGTATTCCTCAATGTGATTCAATTAATCAAGTTTATTTATAAAATGAAATGTGTAAAATATATTAATGTGTTATTTATAAATTATTATTATTTTATTTTTGTAAATAAATTATATGATAAAATATTTTTTATTGGATTTTTTGTAACACGTTCTTCTATAATAAAACTACTGCCCTTTGAACTTAATCAATAAATGATTTTATTTTAACAACATTATAACAGTAGAGTCAATGATTTTCAAGAGGATACATGATCAAATGATTACTTCCAAGTCCATTTTATTGGTAATAGTATATTTGTATAAAAAACTAAATTATATAAATTAGCATAAACAATCCAAATATAAAGGGATAAAATTATTTGATATTGAATATCAACCATGTTATATATTCATTATAGGTAAAGAATCAAATTTTGAATTAAAACCCCTATTTAAATAATTTAATACCAAATATAATTTTATTTATTAATGAATAACCACATAAACATGTAATAAACTTTTATATAATATTTTGAATCATAAAACCTCTGATAGTGTTAATTGACATCATAATTTTATAGCTCTTCGCATTTTCTCTAGAAAATATTTATTTATTATATGTACTCATTTGTATTTTGATTATTATTATTAAATTTATTTAAACCCCAGAATAAAAAATAATAATTCAACTATATAATTTTAAATTTTTAATATTATCTTATTAGAAATAATATAAGTTAATTTATATTGATAATTTGTATAAATTATTTAATCTAGTTATATATTAATATATTATTATAAAAATTTACTTATTAAATTTTATATAATTATATAATTACATAAATATTTAATTCATTTTATTCATAAAAAACATAATGTACTGATGTTTCCTTTTTTGTTACCTATTTTCCAAATTTTATTTAAAAATTTGTTTTATTTTGGTATATTTTTTTTTATAAAATTAGATATTATTGAAAAATTTTATTTCATGATGAATTCTTAATCATTTTAATATATAAATACAACTAAAATATATTTTAAAAACAAATTATTGTTCTTGTGTTAATATTCATATATATGGAGGAAAAATAATTCGATTGATTTTGGATGAGGTTTCTTGTAATAAATTCTATTAATGATTTAAATGATATATTTTATTAAAATATCAATTAAAAATATCATTTATTCTCTATTACATTTTCTATATGGACATTATTTTCTATACTTTTGGTTGCTTAAAAATTCAATTTAAATTCCAGTTATATTTTTATTGGATTTTTAATTATTTATTTCATCATTATTTTTCAAATAGCGTTTTATTGTGTGATTTTTATCCTTTTTAATTGTATCATGGATTTGGTGGATGATTTTGAAGGAAAAAAATTCCAGGATAAAACTATATAATGTTAGGATGTATTGTTATTTGGCTTTATAAAGGAAACACAAGAGGTATGAAATATAAAAAAAACATTTAAAAATGACCTATTGACGTATCCCTAGAGTGACAAGCTCATATAATGGTAATTCCATACATTTGATATAAATATACATCATCTAAAACATTTTGAGTCTCATAAAAATATAATTTTTTCTTCTCAAATCCAATGTAAGTGTAGCCATTATTTATTAAATGTGTGACATGTCAAGGGACCTCATGTCAAGGCATGTAAATGATTTAGGGGCTTTGTAATGGTAATAAAAGTACTTTCATGAGGGTGTTGAATGGTGAATTCATCTATATATGTGTATATCAGCGGAATAAATTTATCATTTTATATCCCTAATATTCATGACTTAAAATATAATTAGGACTGATATGAAAAAGAATTTATTATGAATGGAATATAATGATTTATGTAGAAACATGAATGATAAACAAAGAAACCGGCATGGGTAAATATATTTGATTAATATGAATCTGATCGAGTCACATGATGGGGAAGATCAACTATATCAAAAAAACATGGATATATAAGAGATGACTTAAGAGAAACATTATGTAATACTAGACCTTATATTTGGTGAGGTGCTTCATTTAATATATAATAAGAATAATTAAAACTTAAGGAACAATTTATTCATTCCACTAAATACATGGTTCCAAAATAATTTCTAAAGAGAGGGATAAGAGTGGATGTTTGAATTAGGATTAAAAGATGAAGAATAAAAACATCATAAGTATATTTTTTTGGATTAATCAATGAAAAATCCAAACATGTTGAAGACAAACCATATTTCATTTTATCTATTTTTTTCTTCCTAATTTCAAATTATTATGTTTTCTTTTCTGGATATGAACGTATAATAATTATCTCATTAAATGGAAAGTCTATTATTGTTGTTTCAATTATTTCATTAATATATTTCATGAATTCAATATCACATTTCATTCTTCTTTTCTTAATTATCCTTAATTTACTTCAAGGATTGCTTAATATCATTATGGTTAGAAATAAACATTAAGACTGGTTTTATCTTTTCTACCAATTTTTTTCATTTGATACAATGAGTTGGGAATTAAATGACTGAAAATTTCATGGATAATGATTAATTATTTTTGAAATAATTCTTAGTCTACATTGTATTTTTATCATTTCCTTGATGATCGTCATCCTTTATAGGCTGGTTCATTTTTATTTATCTTTGATTTCATTTGGAATGACTCATTTCTATAAACCACGGGTTATATTCAAAAAACTACAACATATCATAGTCTAAATTATTTAATTATTCTTAATTTTTGAATCATTCAAATCTATCATTCATCATTTTCTTAACTAATGTTTCTTGTTTCATAAATATTTCCCATAGAGAGTCCCCCAACATTTCTACACTCCATCCTTTAATGACACTATCTTGTATGTGTTGCGATATATAAATTTATTTTCAAAAGAGGATAATTAACACTCATAAAATTTTGATACCAATTTTGAGGAAGTTGAGATCAATTTTTCTTAGGTTTATAAAAAGTAATAATAATTTAGAAATATTAATATTTTATTTGTCTGTGATGTATCTATATTTATAAGACAAAATTTCTAAATAAAATTTTGTTTGGTGTGTGATGTAGTTTGTAAATTACATTAGTATTATAGTACCAACATAACTAATCAATTTGAAATAACTACCCATTGTTGTTACATTGGGTACTTTTTGATTAATATATTAATTTAGTTAGTATTTTGGGTATTTAAAAATGGAGCAATTCATGGGTTGGGTTTAACACTGTGAATTCTACTATGTTTTTTATTACTTTATGGGTAAAAATCAAAAAAGTGTTCCTATTTTCCTCCTAAAAAATTATATGATACCCAAAAACTAAACACTAGTATTTTCACAATTAAAAAATAAAAATGAAATTGAATAAAATGGTGATGAATTTTTATGTACAATATTATGAAATTGATAAATACCATGAAGAATGAATGAATTAAATAATAATCAAGGTAAAATAAGTAAATAATTAAAAATAAAAAAAACAATTTTTATTTAGTGATGTTGATAATCAATTGATAGTTGAAGATAATAAGATTAAAATATAAATTGGGACTAAAATCAGGGATCTAATTTTTTTTTAAAATAATAGTTATTAATTAAGCAATTGTTTTCAATGTAATTAAATTAAAAAAAACATAATAAATTTGTTTGATACATTTTTATAGATCATAGTAATGATTGTGGATAATTATTAATGGATCATAAAAAATCTATAAAAGGAAAATATCATTTTTATGATGATAGAAAAACCTAGAAAAATATCATTTAATATGATATTTTTTGATAAGGTAGATCATGTTGAGGGAAACCATTTTATATGGAATTGAAATTCATACCCAATTTAATATACTTTATGATATGATGACAAATTAAATAAGGAATGTTGTAATAGATTTTGTGGGAGACAATAATAGATTAAATTATATTATTATTTATATTTTTTGGACCGGATTTGAAAATTGACCTTCTCAGCATTAATGTTTTAAACCCACAAAAATTCATATTTCATGTTGGTGAAGTGGTTTAGGGTGTGAAACATGATTATGGATTAATTTTTGATCAATTTGTTCCAATAATTATCCAATTGGTTGACCAAAATTAATGTTTCCAGAAATAACATAATTTCTTTATAATGATAAACAGATATTCTTAGTCTATAAATTATTTACTCATATCATAATAAAAATAAATTGAACCATGTACCATGTGAATTAAAATTGGAACACGAAAATGATCAACATTATTATATATAAGAATCAAAATATTTATTTAATCAAGAAACAAAGATTTAGATTACACTATTTGGTTTATAAATATGAATTTTATCATTGTCCATAGGTGTTTAGAATGTCCTATCTTCTTTTTTTATGAAAAAAGTTTTCATCCTCCAAACATTTTATTAACTTTCCTTTATGTTGAAATGGAAAAAATATCCATCTTCTTATTTGACATTAATTTATCTTAATCCATTCATTCAAGAATTTTTTATAAATTCCCCTTATATTTTTGCTAAATATAATACACATCAATCTTAATTAGAAACTATTTTGGTGGAATTTGACATTGAAGAGAAAATAAATTAATAATATGATTAATTAAGAATTTAAAATGAATAAAAAGTTATATAATTGATCATAAAACCACTTACTAATACTATATATTAAAAATAATATAATTTATCACAGTTTATATTAATATTAAAGCACAAATTGAGGTTGAAGTCTATAAAGATAATTCCTTATCCCTAGAATCACCATATTTTTTTATCTTATAAATAAATAATTTAATTTGTTAATTATGATTTAACTAAAAAGTTTGATTGATTTTTTTACACTATTAATAAGTGTTTTAGGGTTTTTTAGTGATAACTGTAATTGGATCTTTCTATAGAGGTCTGGGAGAAAATAAAATATGTTTCTCAATCAAAGTCATTTGGTGTGTGAATATGTATTTGTTTATATTTGAAAAACCAAATATTACCCTATATAATTGATAGATTAAATTGAGAGTCTTGTTGGTGGATTTAATAATAAGAGTTTCATGAGAGGAAACCAATGGTTTAATAGAAAATTTTATGTATATTATTTGTTTTAATTCAAAAAATAATGCCAATTTTTCAGTTAGCATTTTTTCCTAGTTATCCCATTTATGTAAGACATTCCTAAATCACTATTATCCTATCCACTAAATTTTTATTATCGTAATTTTAATAATTTTTTTTTGAAATTAATATTTATAGGATTCACCCTTAAAGGTTCCCAAATTAAAAGACCATGTGTACATGAAGAGATACAAAAAGGTGACCTTAGAGTTTCACTAAAAATGTAATGAGACAAGTATATAGGGAAGTTTATTTTTAATCATTCTCATGGGTTATATATTTTAAAGATTTTTTAAATTTATTTTTTAGTGATAAAATAATATTTATAATTATTATCAGTGTTTTATAAAAAAAATTTTTTTATTAAACCATATTAGGGGTAAATTACAATGAGTTAGTAAAATATTGTTTTGAGGAATATTTTAAAAAATGAATGGTTTTTATTTTTTATTTAATATAATATGATAAAATACATTTTAATAAATTTTAAATTCTTATATCAAAATAATTTAACATCATTGATTTTTTAGACCTATTTGAGAGTGGCATTATATGAGTTGGAATTATTAATAAGCATACATTTTTTTGGATTGGTTTTTGTAATATCTTTTTTTACCCATATAATAAAGGGAATTTACTTTTCAAATTCTATTTTGATGACTTATTTTATATAGTGGAAAAATGGTATTTGAACTAAATATTTTCCCTGAAAATATGATTTCTAACATTCAAATTTCAAAACCTTCGTGAACATAAGTGTTCAAATATTCCATCCAATATGAGATACAATATTGGTAATATTTTTTGTGTTTAAATTTTTGTGAGGGGTATTTATATATTATTAATGTACTTCAATGTCAAAAAATAAGAGATAAGCCTAAAATATTCTATATTAATTGTTTTGAAGTGCATATTTTTATTTTCAAGTGTTTTTAATATTTATTTAATTTATGGAATAATATTTTTCTTTGATTCATTAATAATTTCAATTTACCTGTTTTTTCGATCTAGTAACATATTTTTCATCTATTTTAAAATTATTTCTTTATATCTTACTTTTAATGAAAATGTACACATATTGTATGTTTTGAACTTTTTTATTGGGTTTTATGATCATATTATTTTCATTTTAATGGATTATGAAATAAACTAATTATCATCGATGAACTCTTTATTCATTAAGCAAAATATAATGAATGGGTTAATTATTCATTGATTTTTGGAAATTATTTAATTCAATAATCCATTTAACAATGTTTATTTTTTATATACTAAAATTTGTTAGTTTATTCAAAATTAGAAAAAGTTAGATTTATAAGTATATATAAATACAATGATATTGTTATTTAAAAAATGTAATATATTTTTTTAAGTAATACTATTTCCAGCTCTTTTCCAAAAAAATGTCATTTGATTAGAGAAAACATATTTTATTACGTGAATGAAAAAAAATAAGGACAATTTTAACTTTTTTTGTTAGAAGTTGAAATAATGATTTTTCAGGATATATATCCTTCTACTAATTTTTAAAAAGGTTATTTATGAGGGCAAAAGATATATTTTATGACAGAAATTTGATAAAGAATATTTTAATTAAAATTTTCATATTTTTTTGAGAAAAACATGTCAATTTTTATCAAAATTTGACATAATTGAGTTATTATGAGATCATGAAAAATTAATGTCATATTGTTAATTATTTTCATAATTTTTAAAAAAAATTAAATTTTAGTGATTTTTTTTTTCTTATGTAAATCATCTAAAATTTATAGAAACTTTTTTTTATTTATTTGGGTAGTAAGTAAATTTAATGCATTTTAAAAGCGATTTTGTTGATTTTTTTACAATTCACACTTTTGGAGACCCATTTTTAATATTTTAAAATATAAGTTAAAAATATTTCATTTAATGTTTTATATTTTTGATTTCATGTTAAAATATGATTTTATATTTTTTTGGAAGAGTTAAATTTGAATTTTTTGGTAGATTGTAATTATTGTTTAATTTATTGTTAAATTTGATTCTAAGTAAAAGAATCATCGATTTTACAAAGGTTATGTAACAATAATGACTCTAAAACACAACTACATTAGGGTAGAGTCTATCAACATTGGGGGTTTTTAAGGGTACCTATAGAGCCATGGAAGGGTTAATCCAAATTTAAGAAGACTACATCATGGACTCCTTGGTGCTTAATACGTTTTTGAGGATAATCCAAATTTTTCGGGCAATTCAAATGACATTTCTCACATCCTTAAAAACATATTTAGTTAATTTACACTACTCTAAATCCATATAAGTGTAATTATCATGTTTTAAAGGTTGTTATAACAAGTTCACTCAAATCTACTTAATAATGAGCTTCATAAGCTATAAAATGGTTTGAGAAGCACAAGGATAAGGGTACATTGCACTTATTAAAGATACATAAGTTAGTTTACTATATTTAAATTCACAATTCGAAACCCTAGAATTCAAGAACCAAAATCAATGAATGATCAAGATATAAAATTTGATCAGAAAAAATAGAATTCAAATCACACTTTAAAATCTTTGATGATAAATCCTAAAATTAAAAAAGAGAATGGACTATATTTATAAATAATTTTATTGATTCGCTAGATTGAGAACATCCTTAGATACCATAACCCCAATGAGATGTGGGACATGAATTAATATTTATGTTCAATGATACTAAAATTGGGAGTCTCTAATTGAATTAATTTATTAGAGAATCTAATGTATTTTATTTAAGGTAACAATTATTTCATTCTACCAAAGACTAATATTAGAATAACAGTCTAGATAGAGGGGTTGAAGTGAGGTATAAGATGGTCTCTAAGGAGAATGAAAATAATAAGAAAAATATTGTTTTTGAGAGTCAACCTTGATTGAGCTTAGCTATATAAATAATAACCCTTCACAATTGTATCTATCTCTATTGAAATCGAACATTAAAATTATTTTTTTCATTTTTGAAAAAATAAATTATAATAAACACTATATTTAGAAACTCAAATGTTTTGTGAATTAATACTCGACCAATGTTTATAATTTTATGACATAGAATATTTATCTTAAATTAATTTTATTTCATTTTATTAATTTTTATTTTAACATTATTATGTTTGAAAATAATTAGTTTTCTTTGATATATTATACCTATTAATATCATTCATTTAATTGATTCTTGAATTGGTTGATTAGAAATTCACTAATGAATGACAGTTCAAATGTGATAAATTCATTTTTATATAATATTATTGTCTAATTTTATTATATATCATCATCATTCACATGATCCAACTTTGCATTCATCATTTACATCATTTGGAAGTTACCCAATTTTGAAATTAAATGATTCTTTCTAACTAATTTTACATCTCAATATCAACATTCGTGCATTCCAATTCACTCTAAATTTTTGTCCACAATCATTCACCATTTTCTTTAATATTTTTTTATGTCTTAAAATTAAATATAGATTACAATAACCACACTCATATATATAGTGATTAAAAAACTAAATCAATATATTCAATTAATACTTACAATGAATCCTTAATCATAGACACCCTATTTTGGTACCCAAAACACATACATTATCCACTCCTCTAATAAAAAATATAATGTACCAAATATAACTTTCACCTAATTACATGACTTATAAAAGATATTTTTTATATACATTACCATAACCTTTTACCTTTAGTTATTTATAGAATTAGGATGACTCATTGATAAAGAAATACAATGATTATCTAATCCAAAAAACAAATTCCACTAACTAAGAATGTAATTGAACCAAAATATGTCTTCATAATCTCATTTAATTCTCCATATATTGTATTCCTCAATATATATCATGTGTAATAATTTTAGTTATAATGTATTGAAATAGAAACAAGATAGTGTTTAGATAAATTTCTCCCTTTGGGAGAACAAAAGCTATAAAAATCAAAGGTCATAATATGATCATATATAATAAGGTTGGTATAGATAATCTAAATTATTCCATAATCAAAATAATATATGACAATAACATACACATGTCTTACATATTAATAAATAAATTAATGGATTAAAACAATTTTTTTATGATAATTAATTTTATAAATTTGGAAGTAAAACTCTATTTCCAAAACTAAAAAAACATTATCTTGAACATAATGATGTTAATTTAAAGTTGATTTATATTGGAAATATATTTATTATGTATGCATAAAACAAAATTCCCAAGCCAATTTTTCCTGTGATACCTATCAATTAATTGAAAACAAATTTAGGGGCCACCCATAAATAATTTTTTATATTGTTTTAATGATATTATAGAAATAATAAGACATATAATACAAAAACAATGTCTTTATTACTAAATAGTCACTTGCTTTTAAATAAAAAGTATAAATATTTTTTATATTTCCACAATAAAGAAATGCAATGACTTTCTATATTGGCATCTCTCAAACAAGAACCACATTGATTAATTTGTATACATTAATGAAAATAGTTTTCTAAAATCAATAACTTATTTGGAATCTATACTAATTCGTTTAAAATAAAATGAAATTATTTTATTCTATGGGGAATGAAATTTGAATACAAAGCATGCCTAAATATAAAATATTAGTTACAAATACCAAATTTGTAAAAGATTAACATGAATTCAATATCCCAAAATAATATTAAAAGATTTACAATATACTATATAAAATAATATCATATTATGGTAATAACAGTGCGTGGAATATATTATTTCTTAAAGATGAATTATAACTCAAAGAATAGAGATTTGATTTATCAAAATCTCATACAGATTAGGATAAATTTCAATCAAAATAGAATTAATTATAATATAAAGAAATTGAATGTAAAAAATCAATAATAAAGGTAATTATTTATATAATATATCAAATAGATATGATAAAAACTATTTAGATAAAATATTATTTATAATATATAACATTCCTAAGAAGAAATAATTTCAAATGGAAAACAATTACATCATAATAATCTTATGAGTAAAAAAACAATGTAATGTGGAATATGAGGGTTATTTTTAAATAACATATTTTTATAAAAAAATAATAAAAATAAATCAATGTTGACAAAATTCAATAAAAACTAATCAATTGGTGAATATGAATTATATCTCAAAGAAATTAAATTTATATCGTAAAATGCTTACCTCGATTGAGGATTTATTCTTCAAACGGTAATAACTTGAAAATTAAAAAACCCCCACAAAATCAGATACATTTGAACCTTATTCGTATATATATATATATATCATTCTTTTTAAAAATTTAAAACAATATATTAAAATTATATGACTCATTTATATCAATTTTCATCTGTGGTTCTTAAGAAATTTCAATTATCTATTTTTTACATATACCATAGTGATGCAATAAACTATTATGTATTGGAACAAAGTTCATCATTAATCCTACTATTTCAATAATTCCCTGTAAATTTTTATTATTTGGTGACTGATAAATGTTTGGATTCTAACAAAATTAAAGAACATGTTTCGACATGTTTAACCATTGAATGGTGGTATAATAACAAATATATTAAATATGAATAACACCATTCGAAAATAAATAAATAATATAGGATAAATTATTATTAAATTCTATTAATATTATTTATTATTTTTTAAAAATTAATTAATGGAATATTACAATATCATTCATATGGATGGTGAAACCGTCCAAAATAGTAGCATATAAAAGTGAACTATTTAATATGGAAATGATTATATATAATGCTAATATAAATTTATTTGAATATAAAAATGTTCATTAATAATAACAATATTTATTAAATTTATTCTTAGAACTATAAATTTAGGGCGGTAATAGCCGATGAAATTCAATATTCATGGAGAAGGTATTCTATACGTTTTCATGATTAACATTTCAATTTCACATCCAATGGGGTAGAATGAGGGTTTGTGAAAAATTATCCTTTCTGATTCATAATTGTGAAATATAAATAATATTAATTAGAAAAAGTTATAATTTTTACAATCTAAGAGTGGTGGTAATGAAAATTGACCTAGATGCCTCTCATAAAATGGAGTTCACATTTATGTACGATTAATCGAGTTTTATATTTCATAATGGATACAAATGATTGAATCACCATATATAAATTAATATAATAAAATGCAATAATATTAATAATACTAATTTCATTATATTATGGTGTCAATAAAATGTTCTGAGATAAATTTTATGGAGAAAAGGCTAAGGTGTATAAAATTATCGCACTATAACCTTCAGATTTCTCTTGGGAACACCCTTGTAAATAGAGGGTATATGTTGTGTAATTTAGGCTATGGGATTATGAAAAAGAGATGTAATTATAGGAGGAAACATGTGATGGTTTAGGATGAAATTTTAAGTACAACAATTTTCATTAATTTATTTATTTTTTTGCTATTATAAGTAAAAAGATGTATAAAATTTGGAGTACCCATCATTTTTTAACAATTAAATGATCTATTGAAGGGTTAAAGGTTTAAAAATAGAAAATACAAAGAGAAAATAATTATTATACTTATCCCCTCTCTACAACTAAATTTCTAGAAAATGATGTTTGACATCTGGTTTTTTCCATTTATATTTCTATATTTTACCATATTGTACATTTACTCTGGTAATAGTTTTTTACCTTGGTAGTTAATAATTAGAGAAAAATTTTAAAATTTCCTTTGGGAATAATTTTAAATCTTTGATTTTAAATTTATCCTAATTCCATCAAAATGTTTTCACAATATTGGGAAATTTCAATTTAATGATAAATATTAATAATGTGTAGAAACCAATATTTAGAAAAGTTGTATTTTTAAGCATAAAAATTATATATTGGATAAAATTATCAATTTTATTTAATCTCACCACATTAAGAGATTTTAGAAATAAAATAAATATTATGTGGAATTTAAATCCATCCAACCATAATAAAAAATATATCATTTAATAAAAATATAAAAAAATTAATAAATTAGTTAGTTGAAAAACATTACAAAATATTTTTAATAATTATAAACTATTATTTATATTACTCCTAAAATTAGATAAATAATATATATATATATATTATGTTCGTAATGTATACATGCTTCTTGATATGGTCATAAATTATTTTTTTCAATTAAAAAATTATTATTTACTATTTACATCAAAATTTATCAATTCAGATTAACACCAAAATATTATATTAGAATAATATTGATTTTTCTAAATAAAAAAAGGAATTAAATTTTGACTAATTAAAATTCAATAATTAGATATTTAAATTTTTAATCAAATAAATATATAAATAATCTATATTTAAAAGATTGTATTTTCAAAAAATATTAAATATTCTAATTTTTATTTCTTATAAATTACTAATAAAAAGTGGTGGTATATGGAATCCTATGTTAATAACATATTTTATCCATAATATTTTTAGAATCATATAATATTGTTCATAAAATCTAATTTTAAAAAATATTCATTTTCAGCACAAAATGGTCTTATTAATTACATAAAAATGAGAATAATGTTTTTTAAAAGACATACTATTAATTATTACATTTTTTTATTATTAGTATGTATATTTAAAAATTTTATTACAAATAATTTTATTACAAATTAAAGAGTTACATTTTAAAATAAATATATTTTTATGTGGTTTTTTATTCATCTATTACAACTCATTGAATTCATAATCATTTAATGGAAATAAAATAAATAGTTTCTATACATGGTGTGTTGCATTATTCACTACATAATTTTCATGCCCATCTATTTTAATTTTATATCTCTACTCAAAATATAGGACTGTATACAAAAGATAGTTAAGATCTATGGTATAATTTTTAATGTGACATCAATCATACTATTTTAGATTCCAAAAACCAATGATTGGATATTAAGAACTCTATGATAAAATTAATTTTGAAAGCATGTTCATAATTAATATATATATATATATATATGATTATGAGTTGTTTTAAGATATGAAGTTAGTATTACCTATATAAAAATATAATTAATCCAATTATTATATGTACTAAAAAATCCTAAAATCATGTGATGTTCTATTAAGGGATGAATTTTTAAAACTGTAAGGAGTGGATTCCAAAAAACCTTGAAGAAAATAAATATTCTTAAGATATAATAATTATATCAAAAGATATTTTTATAATTCAATATCCAATAACTGTGGTTGTGAAATAACACATGTCACAACAGAATTCAACATCTACAGATACAAATCGGTATACACTTTAATTGAGTATTTATATTTTATTTTCCAGGATCCCATGTTCTATTATGTTCTCAGTTGCTATTTTTATCATTATCCCTTTCTTTGACGCGTTGATTTGAAAAAATACCAAAATATGTGAAAATAATGTAGAATTATTTTTCTTTATCATTCTCTTTAACCCATGAACATCATGTAATTTATCTGCACTTATATAAAACTTCATATTCTTGTCAAAACACCCCCAAGATGTTTCATCCAAAATTCATTACATATAAAAAATTTATTCTTCTATCCATCATCATAGTTGACTTTATATCATCCATGAAACTCTACCCTTATCATATTTGTTTTATTTGAAAATTCAAATTTATTCATTTTGATAAATAATTAAATTTAATGAAATAATCAAATTATTTATAACACTTCATCCTATCCCATTAAGATTTCCGTTAATAAAATCCATATATTAACTTTGGAATAAATCATTTTTTAGATCCATATATTTTTTTAGGTACAAATGTTTTCCAATTTATTTATATATATGTTTACCTAACCTTTTTGTCTTAGATCCTAAGTCTTGTAGAGGGAGAATTAGATGTTCTTGGGAAGTAAAAGGTTGGATGGAGGTAGGATGGTTGCAGTCTGATTACATGATGTGGAAGGGGGATACACTTCACATAATCCCATTGCATGAGGTGTAATGGATTGTCCTTGTGACGACCTGGAAAATTCAAGGATAATTTTTTCTTAATTTCTTGGGAATTTTACGAGTTTGTAGCTTCTGACGACACTAGATTTCAAGGTCCGGTGTGCCCGGAATCTTTTTTTGAAGATTATCTCGGGTACATTCAATGAACGAATGAGTGGGTTTTTATATATTTTGAACTGCTGCTCAAAATTGAAATCTGAGGGCACCGATGAACTCACAACACCGGTAATTACATAAGGGGACCATTACCGTAATTGTGTTTTATGGAGAGAAGAGGTTAATTTTCGATTTTTTTTAAACCAATAAAAAAAATATGTGTTTGATATTTTTATTTATGGAGGGTTGTTCTTATCCTACAAAGGGGGAGTTCGATGTAGGGCCCACACCCACCTAACCTACCATGGGAGAGTTTAGTGTGGTTTGTCCCACATGAGACCCTAACTCCTCACATCCCCCATAACCTCCTTGACCTCTGCATAACTCACCCCTTGTTTAATACATGACAAATCCACTAATTTATTGGAGTGGAGCCTCTCCAATTTCCATATATCTCTCATCATTTTATTTTATAAAACTATTCAATTAATTAATGAATTTGAATTAATTTTAATAGAGATGGAATGTTTGTTATGATGGGGGAAAATCCATTTTTAATATTTGGCTGGGAAAATATTGTGTGGAGAATCCATAGAGAAATAGAAGAGCTCACTCCCTCCACGAAGAACCTTTCTCCTTCCGACGGATTTCCAACGAACGACGCTTGAGTCAGGATTGAAGGCCTTTGCGGAAGCAATGAATTCCAATGATCGTCATCACCATCATCTCCACCCTTGCGACGATGTCAATGAGCCGACGTCCACACTTTCGCGATATCGTCAACGAACGGAGAACATCAAGGTAGGTGTTGTTATGTTCATGCTTTCATACCGTTCATCATCGTTCATCAATTCTTGAGTTTCGTTTGGATGCATGTTACCATATTGATGAGGAAGGGCTTGGACTGCATGAACATGGTCCGAACCTTCCCCTCTCGTTTGTTGTTTGTGGAAGATGGATGGCGGACTGTGAAGAATCGGTCGGCAACAGGATGACCACGAGAAGATCGTCAGCGCATGATTGTCGGGTCGCTGCAAAGGCCCGACACCGTCGTGCCACGTGAAGTAGAGTCGGACTGCGGCTCTGGTGGGTCGTGGCCAAGGAAAATAGTGTCTTTGCACCGCCCCAGATCTATAGGGACTGCGACTAGGGCGGGCCACAGCGGAGGGGCGCGGCACCGAAGGGCCGTGCCGGTTGAACAAAGTTGTGGCCTAAGGCCACGGTGGATCTGGAAGGTTTTCATGTTGTGCTGACCGCTAGGGCCACCAAGAGGCAGTACACGAGGGGGTCCCATGGTTAACCTGGGGCTGGCCATTTTGAAGAAACTGAGGGGTGTAACACCCCCCTAGACCTATGGATAGGGCGGGCACCACTGGGCACCGCCAGCCCCCCTGGTCAGCTATCTGCGTGGGCCACGTGCGTCGGGCCACGCCCATCCTGACTGGACCCGGACCAGGTTTGGGTCGACCCGGTTCGAGCCGACCCAGGGGGTGTTGGGCCGGGTCAGACCGGGCCCAGACCCCCTATTTTCATACTGTTTTTGGTTAAACGGACATATCTTGATCTACAGACCACTAATCGATGTGTCGTTAGTTACATAGGATTCCTAGGATCAAGAAGGTCATTTCGTTATTTTAAACTCAAGGTTTTGGTGACGTTTGGGTATGGTTGGGTTGGTTCGAACCCAAAACCAACTGGGCCCTCGGAGCAGAAACGCTTATAACATAAGGACCGGACGTCAGATTGATGTGTCGTCGACTATGTTGGATTCATCTTGATGAGACAGGTTCTTTTGGAATTATCAACATAAGTTTCAGATGTGGTTTGAGCATGACCAGTTTGGATTGTACCTGAAATCCAACCGGGCCCCTGGAACAGAAATGCAAATAACTCACAGATCGGGCGTCCGATTGATGCGCCGTCTATTGCGTTGGGACCCCTATGATGAGGAGGTCCATTGAGATACTTCTTCATGTAACTTCGTGACACTTGGAGTTTCTACTAGTAGCTTGAGGAGAGGATCCTCCTGGAGGTGAGCATACAGAGTATGGTGACATTGTAGCTGGTTGCGACCTGATGAATGCTTGTCTGATTCAAATCGGAGTGACTTGACTAGCCTAGTGGGGAGCGCTACTATGTTGGGGTGGCAGACCCATGGTTGGGAGAACTACTGTGTTGGTGTGGCAGACCCATGGTACATGACAGGAGGGGTACCTCTGTAGGCTAGAAGGGGGAACACAAGTGTTTTGGTGAGGCAGACCCATGGCGGGGGACACTACTGTGTTGGGCTGGAAGACACACGGTACTCAACAGAGGAGGAGTAACTCAGCAGTTTAGGGTTAGTGAGTAGCACCACGGAGTCATGATAGGAATACTATGCTCGACAGATGAGGAGTTCTCTAGTAGCCGTGTTTTGGTCATCATGAATAAAAATTCTGGTTTGAGCTGAGTCAATTACCTTTGTGTATCCTCATGATTGAGATGAGTTACTTTATAACATAGTTATATGTATGGGAATATCCCTAAGTAATGGTTATCTATTGAGTTCTATCTTTTTTGTTTATCGTTGTTGAGTTTAGTGTGACCTTAAGGGTCTCCGGGTCACTACTGCGTATCTTTATACTCACCCCTGCACGAGATATTACCTCACCTCATTGTGGTTGATGTAGACGACGAAAAACGCTAACAGAGGCCGAGTGTACGAGGACTGGATGATACCTAGAGGTGGACCTCACGATGAGTATGTACCCAGATGTGGACTTCACAACGAGTCGGTACCCAGAGGAGGATGATGGACGAGGGGGATGAGGAGGCAATCTGTACCTACTCTTCATGTAGGATCCGTGGTGGACGATCTAGGAGTTGCGCTATCTGTACCTACCCTTTAGGTAGGATCTGCGCTAGACGATCCAGGAGCTACTTGAAACATTCCTGTTCTTTTGTCTTTTACGTTGTACTTTACATTTGGGCTTGTATTTCTGACCCCATACTTTCAGCACAACTTTTGTTTTTAGTTTTACCTAGTTTTTTCTTCCACTTTTTCTCTGGTTTTGTGAGTTTTATAAAGGCAATAACTTCCCAGTTAGGGGGATTTATGCCTTTGGCACCAGTCTCCAGCCCTTGGACTATAGAAGACGGGCTTGGGGTAGTTATGAAGTGGGCCACATGGGACAGGTCATGACAAATTGGTATTAGAGGGAGGTTCTACCATGGATCTTAGGACTCTGATATTTCTTTTCTGTGAAGAAATAGTGTTAAGGGTACTAAGTGTGGTATTCAGTTTAGGGAGTCCAGTGTTGGTGTGGGTGGTCGATTATCCATACACCTAGACCTTGACTTCTAATTTCCGACTTAGTAAACAAAAAAAATGATTGCCAATGTGTTTAAAAATGTTTTCTTTATGTCAGTTCAAACCAGGTCATCTCACCAGGTATAGTCTTTGACCGTGTCGCATCTGTTTCTTTCTGGATGCTTTCCCGCAGACGACCAGCTAGAGCCCCAAGAGTTGTACGTACTGACAGGTCTCCAAGCGATGAAGAATCAGTACATGGCCCTCAAACGACGGAGGCACCAGCGGTACTACCACCTATTGGGCCACCGATCCCACTAGCCCCAGTAGCAGGCGATGCACACAGCTTGGGCGCACTGCACGAGATCCAGTACCAGAGGAAACCTAGGTTCTGATGAGAGTCGAACCCAAAGGTGGCTGAGGATTTGCTGGAGGTTGTGGGGAGAGTCTTCAAAATGATAGGGACACCAGCCGACTTCATGGTGATCCTTGTTGGCGGCCTCTTTCAAGCAGCAATAGGCATATTGTTGATCCTGATGCTCCAGATGCACGATCAGGTGACACTTCTATGGGCAGACTTCGAGAGCCTGTTCCAGGCAGATTTTGTACCAGCCACCCTTCGAGCGGTGTGTATATAAAATCTACTACATCTTCAGCAAGGTAGAATGACGGTTGCTAAATACTAAGCGAGGTTCGGAGACCTCTCGCGATACTATATAGATATAGTACAAGTCTCATTCTTCAGGCCCCAGACCATCGAGCAGGGGCTCGTGCGAGTGATTAGTGCTTCAGTTTTTTCTCACAGCATCCCGACACAGACGTGGGTGTTTGAGTGAGCCCTCATAGTGGAGTGTTTCGTTGCTGAGCAGTCTCCAGCAGCAGGACACACCACTAGCCGGCATTCAGTAGAGTCTTCTGCAGCGGGCAGTAGACATATGACGTGGTGGTCCAAGAGGACCAGACCTACAAATGGTCGACCACGCGACTCAAGGATGGTAGTGCAGAGCACCTAGTGTGGAGACAGAGCCAGACCTACCGAACTATGTTACTCATGCGGCAGACATGGTCACATGGCTCGTGACAGTCCAACCCACCATGCAGATGATCAGCAGATAGAAGAAGGACCTCCCAGGCATAGGTAGAGGTTTGATTGAGGCAGAATGCAAGGAGTAGGAGACAGAGGTAGAGGAGCTGGTCGTGCAGCTGGTGGTGGATGACGCTTCGAGGTGTTCCCACCACCACCACCAAGAGGGTCCACCCTGACTCCAGGGAACAGGTGGACATGGGAGAGCACAACTTCAGGTAGCTAAATGATACGAATATGGAGCTCCAAAAGCAGGTGGATAGGAGCGGGACTAGTTATAGTCATGGAGGCCATTGTTCTCGGTGCTTCTAGCTTCCATGATATTGTTTTTCAGGGTTTCTTTGTGTCTTTTTACTTTGAGTTACAGTAATATAATACGCTTTTCCTTGTGACGTTTTCTTTCCTTCCTTTTTATGTACTAAGGGGTTCCAGTTTAAACTGTTGACTTGACCCTCACTTTTGAGATTCCTACTAGTGGAGACCCAGTGGCCACACACTAAATCTGACAGTACGACTCAACCCATGGAGGTGAGAGTGAGAGTTGGATCTCTTGTTAGTATCCCCAAAGCCTTACGACATCGTCCATGGAATGAATGCATCATTTATGTCAACATTGAATGAATTAGGCAGTGGGCGTGCTTCATCCAGGGGATGAGACCGGATTACTCTTTTCGGCAGAGAAGAAATCTCATCATCTCTTGTAGAACATAGATGAAGAATGGTGGAGAAGTGTTCTACATGAGTAGTCTCACCGTTGTTCGTTGATTGAATGGTTTACAGATTGCTCTAAACTCAATAATCTCAGGTGTATCTTCTCTTAGAAAGACCTGAACCTGGGACAATAGTGATGTCTTGTATTCCTCCAGGACTATGACTTAGAGATAGTTTATACTCCTGGGGAGGGGAATTTTGTAGCAGATTATATTTATAGGAGATCGAGGATTCAGCTATTAGGAGTGCTGAGAGATCATCTGGAAGCATTTCAGATATCCATTGTGGTTAGTAATGGAATCAGCATGTGTAGAACTAGAGATTATTCAGGCTACAACGAAAGAAGGTGCAAATCATCAAGGAGCCGATGAAGACTGCACAGAGCAGACAGAAGTCGTATGCTGATAAGAGACGAGACCACTGGAGTTCATGGGTGATGACCACATCTTCTTACAGGTCTCCCCTCGACGGGGTCTACAGAGTTTTGGCCAGGGTGGAAAGTTATCTCTGTGTTTCATATGGCCTTTCCACCTCAGATGCACTGGGTGCACGACGTCATCCATGTATCTTAGTTGAGGCATTGTGTACATGAACTATCCATTATCATCGACCATGGAGGGCTGGAAATCAATGATGGGGCGACTTTCACAGGGTTCCAGTAGAGGTTGAGGATCGACAGGAGCAGGTCTTTCAGGTATGGTCGATTCCTATTGTGCACATTCATTGCCGCATAGGAACCTCTATGAGAGCACATGAGAGTGGGAGGCTCAGATGCGTGCTCGGTACCTCCATTAGTTTCCCTAGTTTTTGTTGTAGCTTTACGGGGACGTATAGCTCTGAGGTGGGAGTAATGTAATGAAATGGAAAATTAATGGAGAATTTTATTTTAATTTCTTTAGAATTTTACGAGTCTGTAGCTTCTGAGGGCACTCGATTCCAAGGCCCGGTGTGCCCGGAATTTTTTTTCCGAAGTTTATCTTGGGTACGTTTAGTGAATGAACGAGCGTGTCTTTTTTATCTTTTGAACTGGTGCTTGGAATTAAAATCCAAGGGCACTGATGAACTCACAATGCTAGTAATTTCTTAAGGGGACCTTTACTGTAATTGCGTTTTGACGGGAGAAGAGGTTAATTTTCTGTATGTTTTTAATGAATAAATAAAAATATGTGTTTGATATTTTTTTGTGAAGGGTGTTAATTATCCTACAATGTGGGAGTTAGAGGTGGGGCCCACAACCACCTAACCTCCATTAGGAGAGTTTAGTGTGGTGGGACCCACACGAGACCCTAACTACTCACCTCCCCCATAACCCCCTTGACCTCCCCATAACTCACCCCTTATTTAATACATGAAAACTCCACTCATTTATTAGAGTGGAGCCTCTACACTTTCGATATCTCTATCATCATTTAATTTTTTCCAACTATTCAATTAATTAATGAGTTTGAATTAATTTTAATTGAGATGGAATGTTTGTAATGATGGTGAAAAATCCCATTTTAATATTTGTCTGGGAAAATATTGTGTGGAGAATTCCTAGAGAAATAGAAGAGCTCCCTCCCTCCATGAAGAACGGTTCTCCTCTGGACGGATCTCCAATGAATGATGCTCGAGTCGTGATCAAAGGCCTCTGTGGATGTGACGAATGCCAACGATCGTCGTCACCTTAATCTCCTCCCTTGCGACGATGTCAACGAGGTGACGTCCACCCTTTCATGATATCGTCAACGAACAATAATCTTCAAGGTAGGGGTTGTTATGTTAAAGATTTAATATCATTCATCATCGTTCTTCAATTCATGAGTTTTGTTTCACTGCATGTTACCATATTTATGAGGAAGGGCTCGGACCGCACAAACATTGTCCGACCATTCCCCTCTCATTTTTTTTTGTGGACGATGGAGGCGGACTGTGAAAAATCGGCCGACGACGGGCCAACCACGAGAAGATCGTCAACGCATGATTTTCGAGTCTCCGCAAAGGCGCATCACCGTCATGTCGTGCGAAGTAAATCCGAATTGTGGCCGGGGTGGGCCACGGTGGAGCAACAGGGACCGCAGATAGGGTGGGCCACGGCAGAGGTCTGTGGCACCATCGCGCCCCGCCGGAGCTACAGGGGCCACAGCAGGGGCAGGCCATGGCGGTGGGGCATGGCGCCGGTTGAACAAAGCAGCGTCCTAAGGCCATGACAGATTTGGAAGGGTGGTCAGCTGTGCTGGCTACCGGTTCCACCAAGAGGTGGGTCCCAAGGGGGTCCCACAGTTACCCAAGGGCCTACCATCAAGGCCAACCATTTTGAAGAAACCGGGGGTGTAACCCCCCCCCCCCCACACCCAACTAGCGGCTAGGGCGGGCCCCACTGGGCGACGCCAAACCCTTGGTCGGCCAGCCACGTGGCCAGCCATGTGCGTCAAGACGCACTGGCCTGGCCATGCCATGCCAAACCAATCCGGACCTGGACCAGGGTCAGGTCGACCCGGTTCGGGCTGACCGAGGGGGTGTTGGGCCGGGTCGGACTGGGCCCAGACCTCCTATTTTCATACATTTTTCGGTTAAACGGACATATCTTGAGCTACAAACCTTTGATCGACACACCTCCAGTTGCATAGGATTCCATGGATTGAGATGGTCCTTTAATTATTTAACACTCAAGGTTTCGGGGATTTTTAGGTACAACTGGGTTGGTTGAAACCGAAACCAACCGGGCCCTCGGTGCGGAAACACATATAACATAATGACAGAACATCCTACTGATGTGCCATCAACTATGTTGGATTCCTCTTGATGAGACAGTCTTTTTGGAATACTCTACATAGGTTTAGGACGTGCTTTGAGCATGGCCAGGTTGGATTGTACCCGAAATCCAACTGAGCCCCTCGAACAGAAATGCAAATAACTCACAGAGTCGGTGTCTGATTGACGCGCCGTCTGTTGCGTTGAGACCCCTATGACGAGGTGATCCTTTGAGATACTTCTTAGTGGAACTTCGTGACACTTGGAGTGTCTATCGGTATCTCATGGAGTGGATCCTCTCAAAGACGAGCATACAGAGTACGATGACCTTGTAGCTGGCTGAGACCTGATGACTGCTTGTCCCATTCGTATCAGAGTAACTTGACTATCCCAGTGGGGAGCACTACTGGGTTGGGGTGGTGGACCCATGGCTGGGAGCACTACTATGTTGGGGTCTCAGAACCATGACACTCAACAGGAGGAGTACCTCTGTAGGCTAGTAGGGGGGCCGCTACTATGTTGGGCGGCAGACCCATGGCGGGGTGCACTACTGTTTTGGCGTGGCAGACCCATGGTAATCGAAAGAGTAGAGTACCTCAGCAGTCTAAGGTTAGTTAGTAGATCCTCGGAGTCATGACAGAACTATTGTGCTCGACAGAGGAGGAGTTCCCCAATAGTTATTTTTTCGTCATCGTGAATAAAAATCCTGGTTTGAGTTGAGTCAATGACCTTTGTGTTATCCTCATGATTGAGATGGGTTAATTGATAACTTAGGTATATGTATGGGCATATACCTAAGTAAAGGTTATCTATTGAGATCTATATTTGTGGTTTATCCTTGTTTAATTTAAGGAGACCTTGAGGATCTCGGGGTCCCTACTGAGTTTCGTTATACTCACCCATGGATGGGCTATGCCTGCACCTCGTTTTGTTGTATGTAGACGACAGACAGTTCTGACAGAGGCCGAGTGTATGAGAACTGGACGACAAATGGAGGTGGACCTCACGACGAGTCGGTACCCAAATGTGGACCTCAAAACGATTTGGTGCCCATTAGAGGTTGACAGATGAGGGCGTTGAGGAGGCTATTTGTACCTACCATTCTGTTAGGATCCGTGGTGGACGATCTAGGAGCTCTACTATCTGTACTTACCCTTCAGGTAGGATCTGTGGTGGACGATCTAGGAGCTTCTTGACACCTTCCTGATATTTTTTTATTAACCATGTACTTTACAGTTGGTCTTGTATTCCGGACCCTTACATTCAACAATACTTTTGTTTTTAGTTTTACCTAGTGTTTTCTTTCTCTTGTTCTCTGGTTGTGTGAGTTTTATAAAGGCAATGCCTTCCCAGTTATGGGGATTTATGCCTTGGTTCTAGTCTCCACCCCCAGGCCTATGGATGGTGGGCTTGGGGTAGTTACGACGTGGGCCCCGGGGGATCAGTCGTGACAGTCCTTGACCTTTAATTAAGTTTATGATATTTTCCATTGAAGGAAAAATGGTAAATTATAGACCATGTAATGAAAATACACATCATGTAATTGCCCGAATATTTTTTTTAAAAACGACAATAACCCCTCTTTTACACAAAAAATAATTTTTATCCATTTTTAAAATATAACCCTTTAAACTAGTGTTTTATATCTAGATCTCATTTGATCAATGATTCTTCCATTTTTGGTCATGTTGTAATCTGAATAGTATGTAATCGATTCATTATTATCCATTATTGATTCTCCAGAACAACAGTTGTGTTGTTTCAGTTTAGGCTCATATTCCTTAATTTTGTGTTCTTCGTAGATTATTAAAATTAACCATAAAATGAGGATAATTGGGACATGATAATCATTTAGAACTATACTATAGAGATAGGGTTGGTGGATTATACTTTTCTTTCAGTATTTGGTGAATTTAAGATTAACTGACTGATATAATACCCTTCAAACATTCTGATGAGGCCCCATTTTTCAGTGGGTTACATGTAGAAGATGTAATAGGACCTAGGGAGGATTCCCATATGTTCTGTTGCAGTGCATTGGAACCCATGACCCGAATCATGGTCAACCATGGGGTTCACCATTTTAAAAAACCATTCTTATTCCTTGTTAAACAATTCAGTGGGTGTGTTCTTCTATTTTAATAGTTATAGGAACCTCAGTTATATATAATGGGTTGGAATGGATTTTTTAGGGGATGTACTTACCCCTTTACTTGTGTTATTATGTCATTATGTCATTATATTGATTAAATTTAATAAATAGTATTATTTAAATAAGAGGGGTATACCCAACGGTTGTTTTTAAATATCGTGAATGGTTTATTATAAAAATAGTTATCAATGGGTGGGAATACCCATATGACTTGTTAAATGTTAAATGTAATATTTTTTGGGTGTAATAATGTAATTTAATTGATGATGTGAGTGTGTATACTGACATAGAATAGAAATGTTTATGTTTTCTAAAATTAATGACTACTTTGATAATTCCATGGATGGATCTCTATGTATCTATAATGTGGCAGTGGATGACTTGGGTTGATTATGCCCAATGTGTCTTGATTCCAAGGGATTATTCAATCCTTGATACCCCATTGATCTATCTTGATTGGACTTTCACATGACATATCGATACATAAGCTCCAAGAACTCTAACCGTTTCTTATGTTGAGCTTCCACTGGGATGTCCATGGGATTCGATGGGGATTACTTGGTATTCTAAACCATAGATTTGACCATTCATGTATTAAAATTTCTTTAATGTGGATTTCATGGGAAAGCAGAAATATTTTTATGAAAATTCAAAGTATTTTTTAAACACTTCAATATATGGAAAAGCTGTGGGTTTTTGTTATGGTTTCACAATGCAGTGTGGTCGTCGGTTATTAATATTAATGGATTAGTGGTGAGAACATGTTACCTGTTTAAATTTCGTATAGTAGACATTGTAGGATATAAAAAATTTTGTGGGGATCCTTAATAGGATGCACTGTATTACTTGTCTCATTAGACTTATGCCATGGTAAATTACACATACATTTCTAATTTACTTACAACTGCTATAATGTTTCATGTTGTTGTTTATAAATGTATAGATCACTAGGTGGAAATAGACTGGATCATTTATCTCACACCATATATTGACCACCTTATGGACCCCAAAATATAATATCGTTTTAGGTCTGGATTTGGGAAAGCAGCATAGAATAGTTTATTGACTGCTTCATAGGAGAAAGGAATCATGGGACTAAGTCGATGATTGCGATGATTGTTTCAATTTTTGGTATTTTATATCCTTTGATACATGTATTGGATTTGACATCTATGTACCTTTTTAATTATTTTATTGATACTATATCCTCTTTATCAAATTATATGAGAAATATTTTGATATTGTTATCTATTTCTTCTATGTATCTGTTTTCCTCTTGTTTATCTACTTTCACTATTGGATTTGATTGACTTTTACTATTATATACTCTAGTAATGAGAGAATAGTATCCACAATGACTCATATAGCCCCTCGCTGATTTTAGGCATCCTCTATCTTTTGTTGAAATTTTCTTGATGTCATGTAGCCAACTGATCACATGGAACTATTTGGTGGCATCCAGTTCCAAGACATAACAAAGTGGTATTAGTGTTGTTTTTCTAGTTTAAAATATTGTTCAGAACTAATATACATGGATAAAAAGGAAATGGGATTTGGAAATAATTTATAGCTAGGATTAGCTACCCCACATACAGGTTGAATCAAAATTTTATCTAATAACATTGTGATATTATAGATTTTGACTATTTCTGTTGAATTGATATAACTATTGGGTGTTTCATGTGAGTTTTGTTATTATTATTAATATGATTTAGATTTTATATCCATTACAACATTATGATATGAGGGTATTCTGTCTTACTCATCATAAAGGCACATGTTATAAATCACATATCAAGCATTATTCCATTCCATTTAAGATGCATTACTTATTGCATGCATTTGTGATAGATGTTGTGGTAGTTGTGGCAGTTGATATGATAGGCATTATGCTGGGGATAGAGGATTGACGTCAATATTCTATTCTTAAAGAGTATTGTCCCTTATGTATTAGTAAATCACATTGTAATTAAATGAAAATTCTAAAGTGACTCTGTAATGTGTGAATTTAATGGGAAGCATGTTTGGGTTCATGAGGTGTTATGGAACCTCATGATTAGGGATTGGTAAACCACTAGAATAATTCTCTCAATAATTAAAATGTGACAGTGAAATAAAAATAAATGAAACATAAAAATAGACTTGACCTATCCCAGAATTTTAAATGTCAAAATGAATGATTTCTACTATTTTACTAACTAATCACTAGATAGTCCTTCCATTAGGAGAAGGATGTGGGTTATTCCTTGGTTTTACGATGGTTTTGACCTTTCCTGTGCTTTTGAGCCACTACAATTTGTTATAGTTCATTTCTCACCTGTGTTTTTTCCATTGAAGACACATTCCACCTTGATGACCCCTAATGGTACACCAGGAGGGATGAAATGGCCAATATCTAGAAGCGCTAGGTCATGTGATTCTGGTTGACCCTCCTTTAGTGCTAGTTATGGAACTAGAGGTTGTTCCAGGCATAGGTGTTTTTGTACAGTTACACGTAGGCATCTTTAACTATATGCATAACTTTCAGGGGCCATCACATCATACCATTTCCATGGTCGAGCTGACATGGGTCTGCCAATAATTTAATCCGTCCATGTTTTGGGGGGATAGAGTGTGGTTCATAGTCTGTAGATATGTGTCTTGACACCCTGTTATCAAATTTTAAGTATCGAGAGACTTCTTCAGTGTGATGTTCAATTTCACAACATATATACTATGTGGATTAGCAAAGCGCTAGTGGGATGTTCTGAACTAGAAATATGGACTGTGAGATATGGGTCAGACTATTTTATAGACTAGATTCTATAACTAATTCGACCCCAAGACACTTCAGGAAGAGTAGACTAATGTGTTTATGCATCTTGACTAGGGTGTGATTATGTTTAAGGATTACTCGGAAATATTTATAGAGATAAAGAATTTTGAACCTGTGTACATTATTTATGAGAATTTTGAGGAATGAAAAATCAAGAAAGGTCATCAACATGTTGTTAAATCTCATTCCAACATGTTTAGATTGACTTCTACAATTGATATTTTGAATCAAGTGAAAATTACAGAGCAAAACCTAAGGAAACATGGTAGCACCGAGTAGAGCAGTGTGCTTCTCAACCAACCAGATCTAAATCTTCAGGAAGGATGTGCTATTTTGAGGCTTCTATTGAGATGAGAACTAATAAGGATGTCTGTACTAATAATATGGTGTTATGTCATCAATGTGGTAGGTGAGGCCATAAAAAGATTTTTTTCAACCATAACCCAGTCGAGTGCCGAAATTACAATAGGATGGGGCACATGAAGTTGTTTTGGATGAAATTCCATCCAACTATGAGAGGTATGGGTAAGCCTCATCATCCAGTTCATGTGTAGGTTCCTCAAATCCACATCAAGAAGGGAGCTAGAGAAGTTATGGCTAGTTAGGCTGAGGAACTTGTAGTTAAGGAAGAGGTACCTAGACAATAGTTACACATTGATATTATGGTGGACCTACTCCCAACAAGGATCTTGTGTCACAAATCTATAATACATTCTAGATCTATTTCGTACAAACTACCTCTATAAGTCGAGTGTTGAACCGTCTATGGTGAGAGGTACTAAATTGGTATATTCTGCCATCACATCTACTCATTTTTATATAGGTACATCTCTTAGATTCATATATACAACTATTGAAAAAATCCTAGGTCCTGTTGTGTTGTTTGATTAGGTTTTTTTTTCTCGGCACACAATTTGGAATCTGAACATATTATGTGGAATAGTGTATGTAGTTTCTCATTGAGGTTGGTGGGGGAAACTTTATCTGGGATCTTTAGGTTTTTAATATGACAATGTTTGACTTCATTCATAGGATATATTGGTAGGTATCATAATCTTGTTATGTTTATTTCTATCACCATAATCTTACTTTTATATCACTAGAGTGTCCATCGATTACAAAAATGGTGAATGGGGTGTTTAGGCGATCAGAGATAGGACATATCATCATGGGTAGAGAATGATGACATCCAAAATTTCTAGTTTGTTCTATGATTATTAGGGACTGAGTAAGGAGGTATTTCCTCCCGTTGGGGTCATTTTGGGGATGTGTTCCTGAATGCCATTTTTGATTAACCACCTAATTGATTATTTTAGTTCTCCATAAAACTAGTGCGAGGAGATAAACACGTATAAATAAATCCTTATAATATAGATAATGTGGAGATTGAAGAGCTCAAGTGGTAGCTAAAGGGTTTTGATGTAAATGGGTTTATTCAACCTAGGGCTATCCTATCATTTTTTTAAGTAAATAGAAGAGACTCATAAGAAATGCATGGATTATTAGAAACTGGAACTACTTGATGTTATCAATTGATATACCATTCAATGGATAGATGAAATGTCCCATCATTGTAGAGGATCTTGGGTGTTCTCAAAAATTGATTTGATGTCTTGATTTCAACACATGCATGTTGGATCTACAGACATAAATCATATAGACTTTCATAGCAGGTGTGGGTTATAAAAGTATCAAGTTGTGGTGTTCACTCTCAAGAATTGAGTGTTCCATCCTTACATAGATTCTCTTTTGGTTGTTCTTATGAATAATATCTTGTTGTATTCTCACAATTGACAAAAATAGTACAAACATATTGATATATTTTGATTACACTGAGAAAGAATTATTTATTTTCTATGCTAAAAATGCTCCACTTTTTTATAGATCGAATTCATATCCTAGGTCTCATCATCTAAAAGACAAGTGTATTCGTGGTCCTAGAGAAGGTGAGGGCTATATATTCCTTAAAAAAGTCCAAAAAAGTTTTTGGTATAAAATTTATCAAAGGATAGCTAATTATACAATACTTTCATACATGAATTATTATAAATAGTAGCACCATTGAAGAGAATGACTAAGAAGGGTGTGATGTATGTATGGGAATTTTATTGAGAAAAATACTTTTAAAAGCTGTAATGAAGTCTAACATCAACACTTGTGCTGAAACTACCAAAACATGGAATCATCTACATAGTGTATTATGATGAATCAGGTATCAGGTTTGGAGTAGTTTTGATGTAGGGAGTTAGATTCATGGAATAAAAGTCTCGACAGGTGGGCCCAAATGAGTGCAATTATGATACACATTATCTCAAGTTAGATGTAGTTGTTCCCATATTATGTTGTTGGAGACATTATGTACTAAGAGAGAGTTTGGTGTTGTACACAGAATCCAAGATCCTCATGTATATTATTATCAAATGTGATATGAATCTGATGTAGTGGATGTGAGTGGAGTACCAAAAGTCCTTTGACATTGATCATTCTAATATTCCTAGAAAATGCAATGTAGTGGTCGATGTATTGAGGAGGAGGAATCAGATACATGTAGTGTAGTAGGATAGTAGTGAGTGGAAGGTTATGGATGTAATCTCTAAGATACGTTTAGAGGTGAAAAATATTTAGGGATAGAATTATCTATCATCCTTAAATGTGACCTTTACCCATTAAGACAGAGTTAGTATGTTGTAGATATCAGATTATGAGGGACTATTTCAACGGGAGAGTGTGCCATGTGAGCATCCACCTTCTAGTAGGGTAGTAGAAAAAGATGAGATTTTTTGTATTCATGGATGCGTCTGGCTTGCAGGGGATATATGTTAGGTGTTTATTGTGGAAATTTTATGCTTCATCATGGCCAGTGAATCCGAGAGTCACAATGATTTAGTGTGACTAGAAACATAAGTACTAGTGTCCAAGAATGAAGCATGAGGTAGCTAATTTTGATACAAGGTGTTCCCTTAGTCAGTAGGTGAAGGCATAATAGTAGTGATCAACTGATATTTTATAGTAGAGACCTATTATATAGTGGAAATTGGATGATTTCATGATGGATTTCATGAATAGGTTACCAAGGTTTCTTCAAGGTAACAATGCTATATGGGTTGCTATTGAAAAACACACAATGGATGCACACTTCATTCAGATCAAGGAGACATTCACTATTGATGATCTTGGAATGATGTATATATGTGAAATAATAGAACTTCATGGTGTCCCACAAACTATAATTTAAGATAGGGATTCATTATTAAATTTTTTTTCAAGATAATATTCCACAGAGTGTTGGGTACATAGCTAATTCTGAGCACATCATACAACCCTCATACTAATTCCTAGTCAGATAATATGATACAAGTGCTAGAGAACATCCTGTGAACAAGCATCCTGGATTTGAGCATCTCATGGGAGAGGGACATTCCCCTAGTCAACTTATTTTATATTTATACATAACAGGTTGGAATAAATATGGAATCTTATGTGGATTAATAAGGTAGCCCATGGAAATCACCACTGTGATGGTTAAAGATAGGTGAGGCATCTTTATTGGGATTTTGTTTTGTGTTGGATACTTTTGAGAAGGTCTAGATAGAAGTGGATGGCTACTAAAATGTCTCATACAAAATCATTCACTAGTCTCCAAATATTTCCTCTAGAGATTGAGGTTAGGGAGCAGTTTTTTATTATATTTCTCATATTGTTTGGGAAATTGGTGAATTGGGATAAATGACAAGATTTCACCATAATATGTCAGGTCATTCGATGTTCTAGAGAGAGTCGAAGCCATAGCCTATCAGTTGCAGTTGCCTCTGAATTACTGATCCATGCAAGATGTCTTCCGCATATCTCAGATTCCCCAATATCACTCAGATCCATCTAAAATTTTTTATCCCTGGGAGGATGATTTTTCAAGTTGATGAATCCTTTAAAGGGAATCTGATTCATACCATTCATAAGATAATTATAGTTCTCCGAGTCTGATCAATTCCTATAGTATGGGTGTTATAGAAGCATGATCGTTTACAAGATGAAACTTGGTAGAGGAATTCCATTGTTCGTGCTCAGTGACAAATGCTGGTTTCAGACAAATCATGACCACCCTTGAGAGATGAATTAGGGGTAGATTACTTTAAGGGGGGAAGATTTTAATATAATTTTTTTTATTGAGGTACATGTATTTTCATTTTTGTTAAATAATGTTTACCTTTAATTTTTGGTATAGACCCTAATCCAAGCTATGGGATGGTTGGTTGTGCATAGGAATGAAGAGGCTGGAAGGATATAGGCTGGTTTCATTCCAATTAAATGACATCAAATGGGGTTACAAATCATCCAATACCATTTCATGACATGTAATGGTCTGTCTAGGACCATTAATGATGTGTATGGGATTTTACATAGAATAGGAAAATAGGCTATTATTCGAAATGTAATGAAAATAGACTTCCAATAATTGGATAATTATTTTATAAAAAGTTAGGCAGTAGCCTCTCTTTTACACACATACGAGCTTTTCTACCTTTTTGAAATCTAAAACCCTATAATGTTGTTTTTAGATCTAGGGTACCTCCAAGAACAAATTATTCCATTGTCAGTCACATTTGATCCACTTCAATAAGTGCACAATTATTTTTTATCCATTATTGATTCTTTAGAAAATTATTGTATAGTTTAGAGTTAGTTTCATCTGCAATAATTTCTTATTTATCTTCCATTTATCATATTTCTCTAAAACCATGCTGAATCAAGACATGAAACTAGAGAAACACTCAATTAAAGAGCTATGGTATGTGGCCTATACGTTTATTTTCAAAAAATTTGTTCTTTAGAGTTCTCGGCCAATATTCCACCCATCATACATTCCATAACTACCCCATTTTTTTAGTGGGATACTTGTAGAAGATGTAATCAGACCTAGTGAGGATTTCCATAGGATTGGTAGTTTTTACATAGACACCTATGAGCTTAATAAATGTCACCCATGGGGTTACACTTTTGAAAATGCATTAGATATTCCTCATTAAACCACCCAAGGGGGTGTGTTCGTGTGATTTCATGGTAAGAGGATTCTTATTTATATGTAAATGAGTTATAATGGCTTATATAAGAGATGCACTAACCCCTTGACTTTTCTTATCATCTCATTCAGTGATTATATTTACTGAATAGATTAAATATACTTGGTTAATTGAGTAGGTATACTCATTTGGTGTTTTTAAAATGATTGGATGGTTTATTGTGAAAGTAGTGTTGAATGGGTGGGTATATCCATGTGAGATATTAAATGTGAAGTGGAATACATGAGTCAGTATAATCATGTGATGTTATTTATGATGTGAGTGGGTATACTCACATGAAATGGAAATATTTTTTGTATGAAATGAATGAATGTTTGTTAGATACAATGGATGGATTTCCAACGTTTTGGAGTGTGGTATTGGATGCCTTGGGATGAACATTCCCTAAGGGAATTTAATTTTTTGGATGCCTCAAGCCATGATACCCTATGGTTCCAGCTTCCGTGGACTAGAATAGGATATATTTGTACACGGGATCATAGAACTCCAACTAGTCTCTATAATAGGTTTTCACTCGGATGCCCATGGGACTCAATGAGGATTCCATGGCTATCTACACCTTGGATCCATACCTTCTTATAATACACTTAATCATATAATGAGGTTGTGGGATAACAGACTTCATTTTTAAAAAATTCATTACCTTCAGATACACTTCACTATATGGCTAGGCCATGGGTTTCTATTTTGGTTTCACCACATGACATGGTCAAGGGTTTATAATATGGATAGATGAATAGTGAGGCTATGTCACTTATTTACATTTCTTATATCTGCCTTGTATAGAGATAACAATTGATCAAGGGTGTCAAGAGAAACTATTTAGTATTACTTGTTTCAATACAATTATAACATGAGAATTTATACATTAATTGCATCATTAATTACACAAGATATCATGTTTCATATTACTGTTTCATAATGTATAGATCATTGGGTGGGATCTTAATAGGATGTTTATCTCAAACCCTATTTCAGACAACATGGGGACTGAAATAGATTATATGGTAGTTGGTGTTGATAGAGAAAATCACCCAATAACAGGAATTTGAATTTATTTATTATTAGCAGTGGGGCATGAAACTATGTTAAGGATTTCCATGATAAAATAACTTTTTATTATTTTATTCACCATAGAAACGTGTATTGGATTATACTTCCATCTAACTATTTTGGCTATTTAATAGATACATGTTTCATCTACATTATTGTATATGATCCATCTTTTGAAATTTGAATTTATTACTGCAGTGTATCAGTGGATGGTATGTTTATCTGCTTCTAATATAGAATGTTATTGACTTCTATTCTGACATACATTGTTAATGAGGTCATAGTCTCCCCAATGATTCACATAGGTCCTCCCTCCTAGTCATCAGCCTCTAGAATTTGGTAAGATGCATTTGGGGAAAGGTAGCTAACTGGGCTCCAGGAACTGTTGAGTGGCATCCGGACCCGGGATGATAAATTATTATTTGGTTTCCATAATTATTTATCCATTACATAAAATATAAAGATCTAATCATTAGTAATTACCAGTTAAAATAATAATGGAATTATTAAAACATAATTACATAATAAATAATCCCTATCATTTTCTAAACATTGAAATTTTTAATATTGTATTCCATTTCAACCAAAATCACCCCCAGTTTAACCTATATAATTCTTGGTTCATCATATGTAACATTGTGTTTTGTTCTCTTTTACTATAAAACCAATTACGAAAAATAGATTTCTAAAATTTCCTTAACCTTTATTAAAATACTAGAAACCATTAAATAATAGAAATCTAATATCTCAAAATATAACTACCCCATTATCTAAATATTCATATATCAATTAATATGTTCATTAACTTATAAATCTATATGTTTCAACATTTCTAATCCATTTCCACTTCCTTATTAGTTTATCAATCATATATATATCAAATCCCATATAATTGTTCATAAATATAACATGAAAAACTAAATCATATCCCAAATTAGACTGTATCATGTCGTGTAGACTCTGGCATAGTCATCGTTCACTATAATAAGAAATGTGTGGATCCTCACACATTAATTTTATGTGTTATTTCCCTTCGCTATATACATTCCATAGGTACTTCAACTTTCTGGTATCCAAATAGGGATGTAATTTTTTCTGAGCCACATAATATCTATATTAGTTTGACATTGGATTATATTCTTGAAATTAGAATTATCACATATAATCAACCCAATATGGATTCAATTAATTTATCTTATCTTAATTTTATAAAATATTAATAATTAACTTAGCTAGCATAAATATTAATCTTTATATTTAAAAATTTTATTGACTATATAATATCTACTATTATATTATGATAAAAGAACATCCAAACTCTAAATTATCTACACCTTTATATGGTACTAAATATGTATCCCAACAACTATAAACCCATATACAGTTTTAAAAATAGACATTTTATATACTTCTGTAATATAAACTATAGATCCACATATATATTTATCTAAAAGTTTTATATGTTATTTAATTTTTTTACATACATTCTCTCAACCATTTTGGTTTTGATCATTAGAGAATTTGAAAACACAATTAACTAAAAATTCCCATGTCTGTATCATGTAATACACATTTTTTCACAGTATATGAAAATAATTATACTATAATGTGAATTCATATTTCCCAATAATTCTATAAATATTCAATTCCTCTAGAACTTTTATGTGTAATAATTTTATTCACAACATAAGGATGATTAAACCAAATAAACATGCGATTAAATTATAGATAAGTGAAAAGATACGTGATAAAAAGTATTGATCATAACTCTCATAAGATTTGAATAAATAATATGGATGGAATATATAATAAAAAAATTTGACATTAAAATTAAACTGTGATAATAGCATGTCCATCACTCATATATAAATAAATATACACTTGTATAAGAACAACTATTTCTTAAATGATTAAATGTATAATATATAATATCTATTTGAACTCCCAAAACAAAGACTTGATGATATTATATATCATGATCTTACATTAATGTTCTTTTTTTTCATGAAATGATATTCCCTATATATGTATACTCCATACTACCCAGTATATTATTCCCTATTATACCTTCTAATTCATTAAGGTGATATTATGTTCTCTATTGATTACTAATAAAGTATGATCTGTTCATTATATAATTTAATGAAATTTTTATACAATAAAAAAATTTACATAGTAAATAACAAGAATATGTTTTTGAATAACGATTATACATTATATCAATATTTTCCCAATCTATAAATGAAATATTTCCTATGTACGAATCACTCAAAGTAACAATGAATAGATTAAAATATACGTAGTAAATTTAATAATTTTGATAAATAAAACATTTTATGTGTATCGATGTTAATTAAATTCAATGAAATTCAGAATAATGAATTCAAATAAGAAAGGCATTTGATTAAAAAAATATCACATACAAAATGGATGAGTTGGAGAAGAAAAAATAATTAATTAAATTATGTAAATTTATTCCCCAAAAAATAATATATTATTTTGAATGGAGTCCATTAAATGAGGTATTAGGGTCTAATAAACGAATCATTGAAGATAATATTTCTATAAGATGCATTATAATACAATGAAATAATATTTGTGTTATCAAATTCACTTTTTCCTTAGGTAAAATTTTAAAAAAAACACCGTGAAAATAGATACTGAAATTGAATTAAAATACAAAGACTAATGATAATTCATGAGATAAAATAAAAAAAGTATCTCCCTTCTAACTGAAATTAGTTTGTATAATACAACACATACCTCAATGAAATGAATTCTAGTTTGATAACACTGAAAATATCGTTGACATTTGAATTTAATATACATGGAAGGTTGAAATTAATATGGATTTAAAAATATTTTCTATTCCAAGACAAATATGATAAAAAATAAATTTCAAATACTTACCCAGAAGACATTAATCATGTTGTTAAGGAAAATAATATCTCAATGAAGTGATATGGTGGTTCAAAACCCCATTACTCAGGTCTTGATCTGTTTGGTTCATGTTTCTAACGTATTAAATAAAAATATATCTTAATAAACTATTTCAAAAAATTATTTACATATATAAATGGTGGTATAATAATTTTATAATCATCAATTACAAAAATATAACTCAATTATTCTTTATTCCTATCATCATGTCTTATGAAATTTTTATTTATCATTCCTTATAACTACCATTTTCTTAGTGTCAATTCATAAATTATTATTCAAATTTAATCATTCATAAATAATTTATTATACTAGAATCAGAGTTTTACAAAGATTCATCATTTATCATTTTCATTTGGTGAATTACAATTTAATGGATTCCTAAAAAATGGCAATGAACGAGTTTTGAAATGCTTAATGATCAATGAGTGTCATAATAAAAAATATTATAATTGTTAATGAAACCATTCAAGAAACATTAAAAAAATATAATATAAATTATTACTATATCATAATAGAATTATATAATATTCCTTATTAATTAATGAAATAAATATTATAACATTGTTTATGTAGGTTGTAAAACTGTCCCAAACAAGTGTGTAATATAATGAATTGTTTAGAAAGGAAATTTTTCGATATAATGTAAATAAAATTTTCAAAACAAAATTCATAAATATAACACATCTTCATTAAATTTATATTTATTATCATCCATGTACGGTGGTGATTATAAAATTGGTCCATCATCCATTGAAGTGGTACTTTTTCTGTATGCATGATAATGTTTTACAAGTTCAATAAAAGGGGTAGAATTAAGGCATATGATAAATTTGAATTTATAAATAGTAATTGTATAAGGAGAAACATTTAAATTTTTTATATTCACCAATGATATATAACCTGAGATATGGTAATGAAAAATAAATATAATTTCATTATGGATATGTTACTTTGAACATAGGCACAATCAAACTAATTTTTTTTCATAGCATATATAAATGATTAAATCATTGTTAATCCACTAATGTAATAATATTTAATAAATTAATATAAATATTTTATTACATTAGGCTGTTTAGAAGATTTTTGGAAGATTATGATTTTTAAAAAAATGTTATGGGGTTAGAAATACTCACACTGAAAAATTATGATTTATCCTAGAATTGTACATGGAAATGGAGGCCTAGTACTATATAATTTATACATGCATCTTATGATCATTATAGATGTTTATAGCTATAAAAAATTGTAGTTTTTTGGGATGATATTTTATTTAATAAGCATAATGTGTAGAAAGTGTTCTTCACTTATTAATGATGATAAGTATAATTTTTAAATTTCCCATTACTTTTAAATAACTGCATTTTAATTTTCAAGGGTAATGTTTCAAACCACCCCTACACAATTGGACTCTAAATAAGAAAAGGTTATATTTCATTTAGATGACATAAAAAATTATATATATATGTTCAATGTACATACATTATTTTTGTGGAATGATATTCTCTATGACTAGAAAAAATCTATAGTAAGTGAAATAATGACAAACAATGTTATATAATAAATTTCAGGTAGTAAAAATAGTTCAAAAAATTAATGTTATATCAGAGTATTAGATATTATAAATAAATGACATCCTTGACACAATAATGAAAACATATCATGAATACACTCATGTGGCATCAACCCAAGCACTATCCAAACCATGCTCCAAGCTCCAAGTCTATGTGCCATGGATAATAAATCATGATGCATCGCTAAATATGTATGTAACTGTCCCATATAATGTATCTTAGAATAAAATACAAGGAAATTAAATAATATTTCCAACTAGATGTGAGTGTAAAACTCAGTTGGTATTCTACAAAGACATTCCAACACACATTACTAACAACAAGAACATGTTAGCTCACATTTAGATAAAATAGAATACAAAAATATCAAAAAAACATTTCCATATTAAATATATGTTAAGAAAAAGATTGAACAAAATAAAACATTCCATTCAATCCTTATAATGGGAATCATCATTCCATTACACACACACCCAGTAATTCCTAATTATAGTCACAATACTTCGGAGTGGTTTCATGTCCCTTCATCAAGTCATCACCTATTAGAATCCCATATTCCACATTGACTTTGACTCCATACCCAAACCGATATAGTGACACCATTAAAATATCTTGGGAAAAATTTAGACACATATTTAATGTTCCTAACAAAAAAAATTATTTTCTAACCCAACATCATTTTAGAAATTTATTGAACACCTTATGTGCATTATTTTAAAACCAACATTATAGATAATAAAACCACATAATGTTTTCAGAAAGGTAATAGTGAGTGATTAAAATAATAAGCCTTCATGTTTTGGAATCATAATAATGGTAGATTTACAACCTAACATACAAAATATGATGAAAAATTATAACAACAAAGAAAACCTCTAGATTCGGACTTCAAACCTCTTCCCTACAATAGATCCAATAAGATCTCATAAAAATAAAAATCCAAACCATATGTATATTTATATAAGATTAGATCTATAGATCGATTTAACACACAATTATATTATGGAAAATTATTTCAAATAAATTGTATAGTCTCTAATTGCATTCGTGACATGCATCACCATGTTTTAATGAAACACAACAAATAATTAAAATATTCTTATCTAAAATAATAGTAATAACGTTTCAATTTTATTTATGGTGTTGAAGAGGATTAGAAAAATAATTAAATTATATGTTTCACACACATATATAAATATAATTACTTTGGGACCAATTAAATATAAATTATAATTAAAAATAATTTTAAAATATATGAAATATTTTTCTGAGAAACATTGTTTTTGTGAATAATGGTTCTATCTCAATAAGAAACTTTTTGTGAATGAATATATTTTATAGTAAATATTATATATTAAAAAAATATAACATTCATATTTTATTTTTCATAAATATTATATAAGAATAAATCCAATTTTATAAATATAACATATTTTTGTAAAAAGAATATTGGTCAAAATTAAAAAAATTATATTGATATTATTTTTTCAGTATTAAAAAATTAATTTTGAAAAATAAAAATCATTTTCAAATTCAAATTTTTAAACTTTTATTGGTATAAAAATGTGAAAATCATTGAAAGAGTTAAATTTTTAGATGAATAGTAAAAAATTATCAATTTTTATAAACTCCCACTTGTTTTAAAAATCTAAAAAAAAATATAATAATATGTGTTCTAAATTGAAATTAGTTCAATTATTTAACTATTAATTAAAATTATGTAACTAAATCAATTATAAATTTAATTTTTATAAAAAATCATTTTAATTTTTTGAAACTTTAATTTTTGGAAAACTTGTTTTTCACCACAATGGTAAGATTCATTTTAAAAAAAATTATTTCTCTATGGATAAAAATTTTCAAATTTTTTTTCATACTAGTATTCATCAAAATATTCATTATCTAAAAATTCCATATTAATTTTTTAATATAGTAAATATTAATAACATTAAAAATTAATTATTGTGGTTAAATATATAATGTATTTACTAGAGGGTAAAGAAACATTATAATGGGTAAAATGACTTAAAAAAATTTCCATACCCATTTTATTGACGTTTTTCACCTTATAAAATATATATATAATGAAACCATTTTTTTCATTTTAACTTGTGTAAAATGTTGTTAACCTATTCTCTTTGGAAATATTTTACCTTTGTCACTCACCTCACTTATAAAAGGTCACCTTGTATCCTCCCAACATCACATTTCTAAAAAAATATAATTCAGAAAATAAATACCCAAATTATTTACATACTTCCTTCTCTAAATCCTATATTCCATTTTTAGATAATAATGAAAATCATGGAAGTCACTAGGTTAACCTAAAGAGATTATCTAGAGAAGGTGTAATGTTTTTAAATAGGAATCCATATTTTACTTCCTCTAATATATCCATCAAAGAATTTACAAATATGATTACATAATAACACATGTATGTACTCTATATTTACGTTTAATTATTTTAATGTAATAACATAAATTAATCCCCACATCCATCAAATTGGATAAAAATTCATTTTCATGTGCATATGGGACTATCGTTATGCAAAATGATATTATTCATTGTCCATCACCATATCAAAGAGAGGTAAATAATGATGGATTAAATTTTTTTTGATATATTTCTGAAATTATTATTCTTCTACATTAATTTTAGAAAAAATACCATCTTTCTTCCTGACGTATTGGAAAGTAATAATGCCGCTCATGTGTAAGATAGACTGTAACCTCATGAAGTGATGTGATTTGGTTTTAATTTTTCTATTTTGATTAGAAAAATGGTATATTAAATTAATTTTTATTATATTTTTAATTACTATATCACATATGACATCTTACATTCGATTTCTTGGGGGGATATGATATCATCTTTCATGTGTACAGTGGACTACGGCCTCACAAAGCAATGTAATTTTTTTACACTTGTTTTGTAGGGAAGGTAATAAGGATATATATATATATTTAACATATATGATATATATAAACTAATAACTGCTTTTTAATGGTTATTTATTATTTTAATTCAATTAATTCCATCCATCAAGAAAATTGAAATAGTATTCATGCCTATATATGAAAAACAATCTCCATGGATGGGGTATTTCATTTACTATATATATATTTTATGGATTAATATAAGTATATATATTTAATGAATATTATATTTATATTGGTTTTGACCTTATAGTTATTTTTGGAAGCATTATCACAGTTTAACTACCAAAAAATTGAAATATTCCTGAAAAACAAAGTTGTTAATACCTGAAAAGCAATTTTAACATTTACTATTAATAAATATGTGATAAAATTTAATAATTAATTCATATATGGTATGATATATATAATAAAGGATCCTTAATTTTTTTATAATAAACATATATTTATTATATAGGTATTTTGAACATGTATGATGGAATTGTATACTTAAAGTATAAGATTTCCTTCAAAAATTTTAACTCTTTGATATTCTTTCCAAATTCACCATATATTTCTTCTATTTAGTGTATATATACACCATGAAATTATTTGATGATACATACACATAAAATTATTTTGACTTATTTATACATTTTATGATATCCCTTTAATGGGGTTACTGTTCATTTGTTTCCAAAGTGGTAAGAGATTTTTTGTCTCAAATTCACTTGTTTGGAAAAAATGTTTTTTCAAGCACCAATCATATTAAATGAGGTTTATATAATAATCCATTTAAAATTTTTTCATTAATATAAATTTTTCATTATATTCAGGGATTTATAAAATTTTGTTCTTTAATGGGGAATGTGATTTATAATATTCTAATGTGGTAAAGGTCTCATTTTACAATCTCCTTATCTATCGATATTGTTTATGATTATGATTTTGATGGTGAAATATTATGATCAATATCTCAGTAAAAACATTATATTTATTATTAATTTTTAATTTATTGGAAATAAATCTTTTCCATTTATATTACACAATTTTTTACACTTGATTTGAGAAGATATTTTTTAAATGACAACCAACTTTTAATCCCTCATAGGACTACACATCTTTTTATTATATACCCATATTTTTATAATTTGTTTCAAAAAATTGATGACAAAAAAATTATTAAAGTATTTTTAACGATGTTAAATTTTTATCAATATTTATTAAAATTTATTTTTATGTTTTTTTAAAATAGGGAACAGTAATATTTTTACAAAATTCATAAAGGACTCATTATTTTAATGTATGCTACATTTTTTGGCATCATTAACACTCAATGTTTTAAATATTTATTTATATGTTTGTAGTGTTGTTTTCTAATAAAATAATTTTAAAAATTATTTATGATTTAAAAAAGTTCATTTCAATGTGTAATGACTATTTTAATCAAGAATATTTTTATAATGGGTTTTAGTGATTCTTTTGAAATTTTCATGTTTATTTTTAATGAAATTGACTTTGAAGATGTTTTGTACTTTATTTTTTTTTAAATTATAATATTTAATTTAATAAAAAAATTATATTATATTAATTTTTAATGTTACATTATATGTTTAAATTTCTATTTTAAAATAAAAGGGATTTAATAATGTTTTATTTTTTGAAGAAATTCCATTCGGAAAATCTATTTTCCTAAATTAATTTACCATGTAATTGGGAAAAAATATTTTCCGCTAATATTGTTGCCTTTGATGTTACATATGAGTTAATAGGGATAAAAATGAATAATAACATGCTTCATCAGTGTCTGGAAGGTTTGTTTTAATGTTAATAAAATTTTTATAAAACACATTCATTTATGATAGGTTATGTAACAAGAAATTTATTAAATGTCTATGAAACCCATTTTTATGAACTAGGTTTTTAAGTGATGATATGGTGTATGTTTTTGATATTATGGTAAACATAATAATTATTTTTATTATGATAATAGTGGGACATATATCTCCCTCCATCTCATTAAATATTGATGGAAAACTAATGAGTAAATTTGATATGGATAAAAAAGCTTACATGTTCATAATGTTATACCAAAACATAAATTCATGTTAACTATACTACGCATGAACCTAAATAAATATTTATAGTTTTATTCATAAACCTATATTTCTTGTCAATATGATAATGCAGGGACATGGGTTCATGTCCATAAGTTTATATGAGGGAATTATTTTATTTCCCAAGTATAATGAGTGAACATGCTGCTATTTATATGTCTTCACAGTGTTATATGCATATATGTTTTCCACGAATATATATCTTATTCATGATTTATGTTCACACAACCTTTGTACTTTTATTAGAATACGATTCACAACATTTGGATTTACATCCTTTATTAAATGACACAATATTTTAACATTAAATTTATAGGGCATCGTTTTTATATATTATTTGCAGGTTCTCATACACTTATGCTAAAATTTTATTTATGAATTTTCCATTATTATGATTACTAGGAATTTGATTTCATGTATTATATTTTTCTGTCCCATTATATAAATTATAGTTTTATAATGTGTATGTTTTTTAATTTTACAAAATGGGTAGATCTTTATAGATGATGAGGAATATTTATCAATAAGTAATAGGTTAATTAATATTTGATATCTATTTATGATAAGTATGGGTATTTAAATATGGAATTGAAGCAAAGGATTATTTATCAATTAGAAATTATGATGTGAATTATTTTTTTTACATCCATATAGATATTTCTATCTATATGTATTGGGATATGTTTATTGATATCTAATGTTTTGTTGTAATAGAGGAAAATGATTTTGTTTTTTTGGTAATAGGTATATTTTTATGTTTTTATAAAATTACATCCCTTTATAGATGCTAGAAAATTATGTGGATTTAGTATAGAGGTACCGTGTTATAATAACAAAAAAATGTTTCATTAAGTTGGACTAGATCATAATATGGTTCATGAAAATGAGCCATATTAGAAAAATTGTTCTTATATTCAGTGTAGTATTTTTCAGAAATTTATAAAATACTTACGAACCATTTTAAATTATTTTAATAATGAACTTGAATTAATAATTTGAGCTAGTAGTGTTTAATAATGAAATATCGGTTTCATGAATTAGACATCCTATAATTAATTATGTGGTTCCCAAATATTATTATTGTATCTTATACTATATTTTTTTGCTCTACACAATGTACGTAAATAGAATAATCCATGTTAATGATGATTTAAATGAAAAAGAAAATTATTTTACTCTTGGGAAAATAAAATCCATGGTATATGGAACAAATGATCTAATTTATATGCTCACACATATCACTATGGTTATGAATCATATTGAACTTCCCAATGATCATGGGAACGACCAAAATTTAATTGATTCATTTATAATGAATTGCATAAATTATTTTAGAGGATTTAGTTTATCCACTAGTTTAAAAACAAGGAATTTCTTCCACTAGAAAATATTTTCCATTCTCAATAGTTTCTAGTGAGAAAAAATTATTTTTTTATTTCTACCATTTGGAAGTTGGGGAAGTTAAATTGTCAGATGCTATTTAAACTATGAAGTGATATGAATAAATTAACTCCATTAAGTTTGATGATTGTAAGATATTTTTTATATTTACAGTCCCCATATTATTCATATAAAAATGGAGAATAAATTATTCATGCTTATATAGAATGATAATAAATCTGTTGATACTCATAAAGAAACTAATACATGACTTTTAATCACAATTCATATATTATTTTTTAATCTCAAATTGTGGTTGGCCATTTATTTAGTGGCATAAAACCAAACCTATAAACATGTTTATCTAATAAAATTCATTGGAAGATATGAATAGGTCCTTTAATTTTCACTAAATGTTAAATGTAAAGGTAAAACCCCACAACATTATTGTTATAAAAAATGGATGATATTTTTATTTGGAAGCTTAAATAATATTTCCTATAAGGGGATGAAAATTATTGAAACTCTTACCAACCAAAATTTGGGGATGTAGTACTTATGTGAGGTTGTGAAAGAAATAAGTAGGTTTTAAATGTGTGTAAAAGATGTCCATTAAGGAAAATAATGTAAAAAATGTGTGAAGCAATAGTAAATGAAATAAATAAAGAGAGAGAAAAAAATTATCTACCCACACACAAGTATTTAAAATTAAATGAATTTTATTATTATGAAAAAATATTCCATAATCGAAGAGTTTATTACGATGATAATCCAAAAAAACCTTTTATAAAAAATGATAAAGGAACATATTATGAAATCACCAGAACTGATGTGATTTAGAAGAATTGATGTACTATATAGTATTGAATTTCATGTTTTTAATTTATATGAATTATCTCTTTGATATTATTATTTTGAACGCATTAGTTATATTTGATGTTGTTATCTATGTCTAAATTTATTTTTGAATAAGAAGAACAAATTTTAAATTGTAATTCAACTTATAATTCTCTTTTTCTACGTGAATGAACCTTGATTTATATTTGAATTGTTTTGGCTAAGATAAGTGATTATTTAGAGGTTAAAATATAAAATATATTTTGGAAGAATATATGGTTTTACTAGGTTTTTTTGGAAGTGATTACGGAAAATGAATTTTGGTGTGAGAGATATTGGGAGCATAAAATGATTGTTATGTTTATTATGGAAGCATATAAGATCAAATCAATCTAAAATTTGGAATTCAAATTGGTATAGAAAATTTTTGAATGAGTCTTAAGGATAACCATTTATAGAATTTATTAAGTTGATGTTTTTTTGGTATTAGATTGAATTCATTATCCAGCATGGTTTTGATGAATATTTTGAGGTTAATTGAATGATCCATAGATCTTATGTAGATTTCTGGGGATTAATAGCAAAATATTAATCATGACTACTAATTTTATAGGGTACGAGATGATGTGTAATTTTTTCAAAGAATAATAGAAGGGAAAAATTTATCTTATTATATAGTTGAATTTTGAGAAATAGATATATTGGTCTCTTTTATATTCTCTATCATATTGAGAAATTAACTTATCAATAAGAACATCAATTGAATATATCCAATGTCTATGACCTTCTCTGTGTAACTATTCCGAGTATATAAATACATTTCATTCAAATGCACTAATCTTATATGTCATAACACAAGAGAATGATATTAATTATGAGTAAAAACTTATCTATATTCTGTATAATATAGAGAATGCTATATTAAACAAGACCACCCACATGATAAATATTTTATATAGAACCCCAAGAATGACAAAGATGCATGGGAACATGAGAATGTAATTGGGAATAAGTAACCACAATTTTTTTTATCAATGTGATTTATTTTTTGGGTGAAATTAATTTCATATGAGGGATATATCGTAGATATTATTATTTATAGTGTAAATATTACTAAATAAATTATGAAAATATTATTTTTTCATATTTATGTCAAATTAATTATTTAGTGACCAATTGACTATAAGAAAAAAATAATTAGAAAATAAAGGAAATATTTTTCTAAATAAATATTTTATGCACCAAAAATGATTTATAAAACAAATATCTATTTTATATCTATTATTTAAATAAAATATATCCAATATACATGAATTATATTTCCTAATATTCGTATAATCATTTATATATATATAATGTAAGAATAAATCCAATTTTATTATTAAAATTTTATTTTTCTAGAAGGAGAGTTTTCTCTATTTTGACTCTTATATTAAAATTAATTTCATCCACTTTGATAAAATTTATTTATAAAAATGAAATTAATTATTAAAATTATAATTAAAAAACTATCTCAGAGTCAGTTTTAGATATTATCTAAACAGGTAAATTTTTAATGAGTATTGAACAATATTTGTTTTTATTAATATTTTTCATTTTTTAATGAATTTAAACACATCAAAATAAATTTTAATATAGTTTTAAAATTGCATTTTGGTTAACAATATAAATACTAATCCAAATTATTTAATTCTAAATATCTTTATTTTTAATTTTTATATAAAATCCTTTAATATTTTTGAAACATTTCAATGTGAATAATTATATCATTCATTTGGTCTATGTATAAAATTTAATTTATATTGTACTACATCTTTGTATATAATTTGGAAAAATAAATTCCATTTATTAAATGAGAATAATTTATTATATCATAAATGGGAAAAATAATTTTTGACCATAATGAATAGTAAAAATAGTAAAAATTAATTTTCATAGTTATGGATAGTATGAGTTTATTAAGGAGGTAAACTAAAAAGTTAAATGGTAAAATGACCTAATATTTATTATAACACCCTTTTTAGGGAATTATTTAATCATTATCACACTACGGTTCTATTTTATCCCCTTTTTTTCCTTTTCATGGGAAAAACATGCATACATCATTTTCTTCAAAAATTACCAGTGCAATGCTCACTTCACTAATAAAATCTCACCCCCTCTCCTCTCCTATTCAAAATTCCTAAACTCTTATGGATACATATATAAATACACATATGACTTCCATGTTTTCCTATATAAAAAATATTCCATAATGAGATTATAAAGGAAATATTGTAATACTTTAGGTTAATTTTTAAGTGGTCTTCTCAGTAAGAGGTAATGTATTTTACAATGTTTTTCTGTATTACATATTCTTATTACTCTATTAATTATTTATAAAATATGATACTATAATAAAATTAATACAAAATAAATAATGATATATTATAATCAAATTAGAATAATATATATTCAACTCCACTTTAATAAAATGGGTTACAGAATCATTATTTATGTTTAAAATGAACTATTTCCTAGTGAACATAATTTTTTTTCTATCAACCCCTCTCACATATATATATATAATGATGTATTTGATGTTAATATATGATATTTATGATATTATTTAACCTATTGAACTATATTTCCACATTTACTTTCGAACCACCTTACCTATTAGAAAATAATATTTTCACACTTATGTACGACATATAGTTTCCTCATGAACCGATGTTACTTTTTCATATTTTTACTAGCATGGTCATTAGGATTTATTAAATAAATATATGAAAATATATAAAATAAAAAAATATAAACATTTTATATGATTGTGTATATAACACTATACACCAAGTATAGGATAAAATATTACACATTGAGACTTGTTGAAATATTTATGTTTTTAAATAAATTTAATATCTTTACTAGCCTGAATTAAACTAAGATAAAGTTATAATTGTGTTACATGAAACAATGACTTTCTTTTCCATCTTTTGTTACACAAAAAATTGATTTTTTCTGTAAAATAATATTTTATTAATAATATTTTTAATATAAGAGTTATTAATTAGTTATTAGAGTTTTGGGTTATAATATGATTACCTAACTTATGAAAATATATATTGTACATTTGATTATTAGCTATAGATAAACTAGAAATAAATTATAAGACACGTTTATGTTCTCTTATAAGGCTATATTCTTTATAAAAGTATCTATTGTTGAACATTCTAAAAATAATTTAAAATAAACTTTTACCATTTTTAGATTATATATTTCATAAAATTAAATTAATTACTGTTATATAAATATTAAAAATATCTTATGGTGAATTATGAAATGAAATACTTCATTTTTTTAATATGGAAACAATAATGAATTTTTATTGAAAAAATTTATTTCATTTAAGTTAATATTAATGTTATATTATCTTTTAAATTTATTTTAAAGTGAAATATGGTCAATTTTATAACAATAAATCCCAATTACATCATTATAATCAATTTCATATCGATTTTTATATTAAAATTTGGTAAATTTTGGAAACAAATTTCTTTAAATACATTTTTTTCATTGCATCTATAATATTAATTTTAAATTACTTTTTTCCAATTATATAAGTTGAATTTTGTGAAAGTATTTAAATTTTCTAATCATTATAATGTATAATTTATTACAAGATCGAATTATTTTTTAACAAAAATTATTATTGTAATATAAAAATTCATTCATTATGATTAATTTGAAAACTCAATTATCAGGGGTATGATTAGAATAATATGTTCTAAATTAACATAAATACTCCCATAAAATACATTATATGGGATCATTTCGTCCTTAAATCTCAAATTATCAATACATTACTATTTTGGGTTACATTTTCATGATAATAACGTGATTATGGTTGAATAATTTAAAAGAATCTCAACTATAACATTCATATTTCTTATAAAAGGCCACCTATTATCCTCTATTCTTAAAAAATAAATTAAACTTTTTATCTAATACATTCCCAAATAAGATAAAAATTCCATAAAAATATCCTATAATCATTATTTTCAAAATAAATTCATCCACAAAATAATTAACTAAAAACCTAAGGATGATAGTTGAATAAGAGAAGCCTTCATCAATGAGTGTTTTTATTTTATTTTTCTCTCACAACATTATATTTTTATTATACCATGATTATTTAATATCCTATGTATTATACATATAACGTGTTTTTTAATTATAATGTAATTACCTAATAATATTTTCACTTCCATCAAATGGGTTAAAAAATCATCGTTCGTGTTTATGGTAGACTACCAACTCATGTACCACTGTCATTCATTTTTTTTCATTACCACCTCAAAAAATTGGGAATAATGATGCATATAATGTATATATATATATATGATATGTATGAAATAATTATAATAGTTTAGTATTTATATTATATATATATATTCCATTCAATAGGGGATACTATAATTCCCCTCGTCTGAATGGTGGACTACCACCTCGAGATGTGACAAGATTTTTTACTAAATATTTCCTTAGATTTAATAAAGTTAATTCTTATTGTTATATTTGATAAAAATACGATAATTACTATATTGAAGAAATTTTTACCATTCTGAAAAAATAATATATATCTTTTTTTTAATATCTCAATAAATAAAAGATGATTACATCGTTCGTGTACATGTGCACTACCACCATCACAAAACGTTGTGACTCTTTATTTATCACCATGACACATAGAAATTATATATAAGATTATTCAATAAAATATTACGATATCAATTATATTATTATTATTATATAATGCTAACATATAACACACCACTTTTCCATAATGATCACTAAAAATTATAAATAATACACATGTATATATATGGCCCACAGTCTCCATGATCATTGTATAATTAATTTCCCAAAACCATCATTAATGATTATGTTAAATGAATTGTTTATGTATAAATACGATAATAATGTGAAGATTAATATTCAGAACATTGTCAAACTATAAAATATACAACGGAACAATATCATTAATATCAAAACATGCATGAGAAAACAAGGAAATTAACATGTAAAACAATGAAAATAATGACATATAATTATGGAATAGGTGATAATATTTCATAATTTGGTCATATATGATATTATATATAATAATGTTGTTCTATTAAAAATTAATTACATTTTAAAACAAATATAATATTGTTTAATTCATGTTCAATGAAATGAAATAAAAGGTATCGTTTTACGATTCAATTTACATTACATTGTGGAAATTTTGATAATATAATCCAATTCACTCTTATATGGTTTATATAATACACCCTTGTCATATAATATGATATTTATTAATAATAAATTTTATTTTATGTTTCAATTTGAATTATTCAATCCATTTTTTATTTGACCTCCAAATTAACAAGTGGTAAATGTCGTTGTACAATTTCACTTCCTTTAGTGATTGTTAAAATTATATTGAATCAATCACTTTATTGTAAAGGAAATTCATTAAAAATTTCATTTTATTTAAATATATATTTTCTTGAATGAGGGATATTATTTTTTTGTAAACAATATACCTTTTTTTCATTTGTTTTTTACATGGAATTTTATTTTATTAACATGGGAAATATTGATAAATATATATCCTCTACTAAGTAAAGAAATTTTATGATGTGCGATATTGATTCTTTATTTTAATTGCTTATTCTAAATGTTAGGGGTGCATTGGAAATGTAGTGATGGGTGGGTCTAGGATGTTATTTAGACCAACACTTCATCGATAAATCGCATTATAAATATTAATGTGCCCATATAAAATGGGTTATTACATGTTGATTGAACTATATGGTCGATGGTCTTAATAGTAGAGCTATCTTGTTTGTAATAAATGATTTCCAATAATTGTCACTTCCTTAATTTAGAATATGGAAATTATTATCTATCAAATGATGATAATTATATTATCTCTATATTTTTTTCATTTTCAATTTATTGATTAAATAGATTATTTTTTCAGTTTTGTACCATGCCATATTAATTGTGAATTATCTATTTATTTAAATATTATATATTACCAAATATAAATCATTCCAAATTGATTATTTTTATTTATTATTAAAATATTTCATTTTACTAATCCCTTAATGGTAATTTTAGTTCATCCTTTTCCATTTTCCCAAGAATCTAGGTTGTGAACTAAAAAAGATAAAAAAAATATTCTAGGGTAATAATGATATTCTCAAAAAAAATATTAATTCTTCATTCAAATGTAATATTATTGGAATTGTGTATATATATAGATTACAATGACTACTAAACTATTTGGTATTTTATAGTTTGAGTCCTTTTATCTTTTTTAAATTTCAAAAATAAGCTAATGCCTATGGGTTACTAGATTCAGGGGCAGTGTAGTTGTTATCATGGAATGTTTGGTGTAATACATATAAACTAAAGTTAGGAAAACATAGATTATGTATTTTGAACATGTATAAAGTAATTTTATACTTAAAGTATAACATTTCCTTCCCACTTTTTACCTCTTTGATATACATTCCAAATTCACCAAATACTGCTTCTATTTAGTGTATATATACACCATCAAAATATTCAATGATACATACCCTTAAAAGTATTTGGATTTATTTATACATTTTCTGATATTCATTTTATGGGGTTATTATTCGTTTGTTTCAAAACTGGTAAGAGTTTTTTTGTCTCAAATTCCCTTGTTTGGAAAAAATGTTTTGTCATGCACCAATCATATCAAATGAGGTGTATATAATGCTACATTTAAATTTTTTAATATTACTATAATTTTTTCATTATATTCAGTGACTTATAAAAACCATGTTTTTAATGGGGAATGTGATTTATAATATTCCGATGTGGTAAAGGTCTCATGTTTCAATCTCATTATCTATCTGTATTGTTTATGATTATGATTCTGAGAGTTAAATATTATGATCAATATCTCAATAAACTCATTATATTTGTTATACATTTTTTATAAACTGAAAATAAATTTTCTCCATTAATATTACTCAATTTATTACTCTTGATTCTAGAATATATTTTTTAAATGACAACAGAATTTCATTGTCTCTTAGGACAACAACTCTTTATCTACCACACACATATTTTTATAATATGTTTTAAAAAATTTATTACTAAAAAATAATTATTAAATTATTTTTAACCTTGTCATATTTTTCACAATTTTTATTAAAATAAATTTTCATGTTTTTTTTATAATAAGGAACAGTTAGATTTTTACAAAAATCATAAAGGAATCATTATTTTAATATATGCTACATTTTATGGAATCATGACCACTCAATTTTGTTAATATTTATTTGTATGTTTGTATTGTTATTTTCCAATAAAATAATTTTAAAAATGATTTATGATTTAATACATGTTTTTTTCAATGTGGTATGACTAATTTCATCAAGGAATTTTTTAAATGATTTTAGTTATTCCTTTGAAAGATTCATGTTCATTTTTAATTAAATTGATTAAGAATATGTTTTATATTTTAATTTTTTTCAAATAATAATATTTATTTTCATCAAAAAATGTTTTATATTAATTTTAAAAATTACTTTATATGTTTAAATTATTATTTAAGAGAAATGGATTTAAAATTGTTTTGTGTTTTGAAAAAATTCCATTTGGAAAATCTATTTTCCTAAATTAAAGTACAATGGAATCATGAAAAGTTATTTTTCCTCTAATATGATAGCATTTGATGTTACATATGAATTAATGGGGATAATAATGAATTATAACATCCTTTATCCTTTTCTGGAAGGTTAGTTTTAATGGTAATAAAAATTTTATAAAACACATTCATTTATCGCAGGTTATGTATCAATGAATTAATTAAATGTTTATGAAAACCATTTCCATTACATGGGTTTTAAGTGTTGATATGAATTATGTATTTGATATTATGGTAAACATAATTATTGTATTTATTATGATAATGATGTGACATATACCTCCCTTTATCTCATTAGATATTGATGTAAAACTAATGAGTAAATTTGATATGTATTAAAATGATTACAATATTGTATGTTTATACAAAACCTAAATGTATGTTAAATATATTGCATATGAACATAAATAAATATTTATAGTTTAATTCATAAACCTATATTTCTTGTCAAAATGACAATTCATGGGCATGGGTTAATGTCCATAAGATTATATGATGGGGTTATTTTATTTCCCTAACATAATTATTGAACATGTTTCTATTTATATATTTTCACAGTTTTATATGATTATATGTATGCCATGAATCCATATCTTCATCATTATTTATGTTAACACAACCTATGTACAATTATTAGAATACGGTTCACAACATGTGGAATTACAGTCTTTATTCCATGACACAAGATTTTGAAATTCAATTTACAAGGTATGGTTTCCATATATTATTTGCATGTTCTCAAACCTTTCTGCTCAAAATATGTTTGAATTTTCCATTTTTATGATTACTAAGAATTTAATCTCATGTTTTATGTTTTTATATAACATTAATTAAATTATAGTTTTCTATTGGGCAAGTATTTGAATTTTACAAAATGGGTAGATCTTTATAGATGATGAGGAATAACAATCACTAAAGAAGAGGTTATTTAATATTTGATATTTATTAATGAAAATTATGTGGAAATAAATATGTAATTGAAGAAAAGGATTATTTATCAATTGGAAATTATGATGTGAATTATTTTGTTAGATCCATATATATATTTCTTTCGATATTTATTGGGATATGTCTATGGATATATATAAAGTTTATTTAGAAGAGAGGAAAATTATTTTTTATTTTGGTAATGGGTATATTGTGTAGTTTTTATAAAATTATATTTCTTTATAGATGCTAAAAATGATGTGGATTCAGTATAGAGGTACCAAGTTATCATAACAAAATAATGATTCATTGAGTTAGACTAGATCATGATCTGGTTCATGAAAATGTTCCTTATTGCAAAACCTGTTTCATTCTTCAATGTATATTTTTTATAAATTTAAAAAATACATACTAAATATTCTAAATTATTTTAATAATAAACATGAATTAATTATTTGAGCAACTAGTGTCTAATAATGAAATGTATGTTTCATGATTTAGACCTCCTATAATTTATTATGTGGTTCCCTTATATGATTAGTGTTTCTTATATTATATTTGTTTGTTTTACCCAACGTATAGAACCTGAGGAATACATGTTAATGATTATTTAAATGAAAAAGAAAATTATTTTCCTCTTTTGAAACTAAAATTCATCGTAGATGGAACAAATAATCTAATTTATATACTAACAAATCTCTCTATTGTTATGAATTATATGGAACTTAAAAATGATCATGGGAATGACCAAAATCTTATTGATTCAATTATAATGTATTGCATCCATTATTTAAATATTTTATATTATCAACTATTTTTGAAATAAGGAATACGAACAACTAGAAAATATTTTCCATTCTCAAGAGTTTCGAGTTAGAAAAAATGATTTCTTATGACTACCATTTGGATGGTGGGGAAGATAAATTGTCAGATAATATTTTGAATCTGAAGTGATATGAATAAATTAACTCCATGATGTTTGATGAATGTTAATTATTTTTTTATATTTACATTCCCCATTTTATTCATATAAAAATGGAGAAGAAATTATTAAATATTATGTAGAATAATAATAAATCTATTGATACCTATAAAGAAAATATTACATGACTTTTAATCACATTTAATATATTTTTATTCAGTCTCAAATTGTGGTTGGTCATTTATTTTGTGGCATAAAACCAAACATATAAATGGTTTTATCCTATAAAAGGCTTGGAATATATGAGTAAATCCTTTGTTGTGCACTAAAAGCTCAATGGAAAGATAAAACCCCACATAATTATTTTTATAAGAAAAGGATGATATTTTCATTTGAAATCATAAATGATATGTCCTATAAATGGAAGAAAATTATTCAAACTCTTACCACCCAAAATCAGGGGATGTAGTACAGAGGTGAGGTTATGAAAGAAATAAGCAGGTTTGAAATGTGTGGGTAACATGTCCATAAAGAAAAATAATGTAGAAAAGATTTGAAGCACTAGTAAATGAAATAAATAAAGAGAGATATAAACATAATGATCTACCCACACACAAGAATTTCAAATTAAATTAATTTTTTAATTGTTAACAAATATTCTATAATCGAAGAGTTTATTATGATGATAATCCACAAAAAACATTTTATAAAAAAGGATAGAGGAAAATATTATGAAATCACCACAATTGATGTGATTTAGGTGAATTGATGAATTCTATTATATTTAATTTCATGTTGTATTTTATAGGAATTATCTCTTTGAAATTAATTTTGTGAATACATTAGTTATATTGGATGTTATTATCTATATCTAAATTTATTTATGAATAACATGAACACATTTGAAATTTTTACTCAACTTGTTATTCTCTATTGGTGCATGAATGAACCTTTATTTATAATTGAATTCTTTTGGCTAGGATAAGTGATTATTTAATCACTAAAATATAAAATATATTTTGGAAGAATATATGGTTTTACTGTGTATTGTTTGAAGTGATTATGTAATATGAATTTTGGTGTGAGAGATTTTGGAAGCATAAAATGATTTTTAAGTTTATTGTGGAAGGACATGAGATCAAATAATTCCAAAATTTCGAATTCAATTTTGTATAGAAATATTTTGAATGAGTGGTGAGGATGATAATTTATAAAATTTATTATGTTGATGATTTTTTGTATTATATAGACTTCATTATCCACTATGGATTCTATGAATATATAGAGGCTAATTGAAAGATTCATGGATCTTATGATGATTTCAGTGAATTAATAACAATATAATAATCATGACAACTAATTTTATAGGGTACCAGATGATGTGTAATTTTATCAAAGAATAATAGAAGGGTAAAATTTATCAAATTATATAATTTAATTTTGAGACGTAGATATATTGTTCTCTTTTATATTATCGATTGTATCGAGAAAATAACTTATCAATTGGAACATAAACTGAATATATCCAATCTCCATGACATTCTTTGTGTATCTGTTCCAAATGTATAAATACATTTCATTCAAATTCACTATACTAATATGTCATCACACAACAAAATGATATTTATTATGAGGAAAAAATTATGTAGATTATGTATCATATAGAGAATGTTATATTAAACAATAACACTCACATGATAAATATTTTATAGAGAATCTAAAGAATAATAAAGATGCATGGGAACATGATGATGTATTTGGGAATAAGTAACTACAATTTTTTCTATCAATGTGATTTATTTTTGGGTGAAATTAATTTAATATGAGGGGAATATCATAGAAATTATTATTGATAGTGTAAATATGACTAACTAAATTAGGAAAATATTATGTTTTTCACATTTATGTCAAATTAATTATTTAGTGAACAATTGAATATAAGAGAAAAAATCATTATAAAATAAAGGAAATATTTTTCTAAATAAAATATTTTATGTAAAAAAAAGATTTATCGTAAAAAAATATATTTTTATAAATAATTTAAATAAAACATATCTAATATATATTAATTATATTTCTTAATATTCATCTAATTCATTTTATATATATGATGTAAGAATAAATATAATTTTATAATTAAAATTGGGTTTTTCTAGAAGGAGTGTTTTCACTATTTTCACATTTATATTAAAATTAATTTCGTCCACATTAATAAAATTTATTTCTAAAAATGAAATGAATATTTTAAATTATTATTAAAAAACTATCTCAGAGTTAATTTTAGATAATATCTGAATAGGTAAATGTTATAATGAGTATTAAACTATATTAGTTTTTATTATGATTTTTCATTTATTTTAATGAATTTTAACACATCAAAACAAATTATAATATAGTCTAAAAAGATAATTTTGTTTAAAAATATAAAAATTTATCCAGATTAATTACTTCTAATCATCTTGATATTTAATTTTTATATAAAATCCTTTTATACTTTTGAAACTTTTCATTGTGAAAAAATTATATCATTCAATGGGTCTACTGTATAAAATTGAAATTATATTGTACTACATATATGTATATAATTTCAAAATTTAAATTCCATTTTTTAAATGAGGATAATTTATTATATCAAAAATGGGAAAAATAATTTTTGACCATAATGAATAGTAAAAATAGTAAAAATTATTTTTCACAGTTATGGATCGAATGAGTTTATTAAGGAGGTAAACTAAAAAGGTAAAGGGTAAACTGACATAAATTTTTTTTGGAACACCCAATTGATTGAATTATTTAATCATTACCACACTAAGAATGGATTTTTTTTCCCATTTTTGGCCTTTTACTGTGAACAATGTGAGTACATTTTAAAAAAAAATTACCAGTACACTACCACTTCACTAATAAAAGGTCACCCCCTCTCGTATACTATTCACAATTCCTAAACCCTATGGATAATATATACACATATTTCTTCCTTGTTTTCAAATATAAAAAAATATTCCATGATGAGATTATAAAGAAAACAATGGAATACATTAGGTTAATTCATAAGAGGTCGTTTGTGGAAGAGGTAATGTAATTTAGTATGTATTTTTTATTACTTATTCATCTTACTCCATTATATATTTATCAAATATGATAATATAAAAAATTACTACCTAATAAATAATGATATATTATAATAATATTGGAATAATATATATTCAACTCCCCTATAATAAAATGGGGTACACAATCATCATCTATGTTTACAACAAACTGCTTCCAAGTGAACTTATGTTATTTGTTTTCTATCAACCCCTCTCAAACATATATATAATGATGTATTTGATGTTAATATATGATATTTATGATGTTATATAACATATTAAACTATATATCCACATTTAGCTTCTAACCTCCATGCATATTAGAAAATAATATTTTCACACTTATGTACGACAGACAGTTTCCTCGTGAACCGATGTTTATATTTCATATTTTTATAGGCATGGTCATTGGGATTTATTAAATAAATAGATGAAAATATATAAAATTAAAAAATATAAACATTTTATAAGATAGTGTATATAACACTCTTCACCATTTATAGGATAAAATATTACATATTGAGACTTGTTGATATATTTATATTTTTAAATAAATTTAATACCTTTACCAGTCCGAATTAAAGTAAACATATAGTTTTATTTGTGTTACATGAAACAATGAGTTTATTTCCAGATTTTGTAACACATAAAATTGATTTTTAAGGTAAAATAATATTATATTAATAATATTATATTAATAATATTTCTTAAAATAAATGTTATTAACTAGTCATTAGAGTTGTGGGTTTTAATCTGATTACCTAACTTATAAAAATACATATTGTAGACTTGATTATAAGTTATCAATAAACTAGAAATAAAATATGATAAAAATATATTTTTTCTTTTAAGGTTATATTTTTTTATAAAAGAATATTGTATGGATCATTATAAAAATAATTTAAAATAAAATTTTACATTTTTTAGATTATATATTTGATAAAATTAAATTAACTCTTGTTATATAAATAATAAAAATATCTTATTGTGAATTAGGAAATGAAATGTTTCATTTTTTTTAATATTGAAAATATAATGAATTTTTATTGAAAAATACCATTTAATTTATGTTAATTTAATTATTAAATTATTTTTAAAATTTGTTCTAAAGTGAAATATGGTCAATTTTAAAACAATAAATCCCATTTACATCGTTATAATCAATTTCATATTGAATTTTTATATTAAAACTTTGTAAATTTTGGAAAACAATTTCATTAAATACCATTTTTTTCATTGTGTCTACAATATTGATTAAAAATTACTTTTTTCCAATTATATAAATTGAATATTGTGAAAGGATTAAAATTTTATTATTCATTATAATGTATAATTTTATACACGATCAAATTGTTTTTAACCAAAATTATTAATGAAATTGAAAAAATTTATTTATTATGATTAAACTGAAACCTCATTTATTCGAGGTATGATTAAAATAATAAGTGCTAAATTAACTTAAAAAATTCTCTAAAATCTATTACATCAGATCATGTCAACCTTAAATCTCTAATTTTTATTGAATTACTATTTTCAGATTCTTTTTCATGATAAGAACGTCATTATGATTGAATAAGTTTAAATATTTTCAACTGTGACATTCACATTTCTTATAAAAGTTCACCTCCTATCCTCTCTTCTTCAAAAAATAAATTAAACATTTCATCCAATCCTTTTCCAAATAAGATAAAAATTCTATAAAATCATCTTAGAATCATTATTTTTTGAATAAATCCATCCACATAATAATTTAATAAAAACCTAAGGATGATACCCAAAGAATTGAAACATTCATCAATGAGAGTTTTTATTTTATTTTTCTCCCACCACATTAAATTTTTATTATAACAAGATGATTTGATATCATATGTATCATACATATACCTTGTTTTTTTATATTATAATGTAATTACCTATAACCATTTTCACTTCCATCAAATGAGTTAAAAAATCTTCTTTCGTGTTTATGGTAGACTACCAACTTGTGAACCATTGTCATTCATTTTTTCATTACCTCCTCTCACGATTAGGTATGATGATGGATTTATTGAATATATATATGATTTGTATAACATAATTATAATAATTTAGTATTTATATCATATATATATATATTCTATTCAATTTTGGATACTATAATGTCCCTAGTTTGAATAGTGGACTACCACCTCGAGACGCGACATGATTATTTACTAAATGATTCAGTAGATTAAATAAAGTTAATTTTAATTATTATATTTGATAAAAATATAATAATTACTAAACTGAGTAAATTGTTACCATTCTGGAAAAATAATATATATCTTTTTATTTCTTCATATCTCAATAAATGAAATATGATAACATCGTTTATGTATATGTGCACTACCACCATCATGGAATCTTTTGACTCTATATATATCACAATGACACATAGAAATTATATACAATTTTATTTAATAAAATATTATGATATCAATTATATTGTGATTATTATAGAAGGATAACATATAACACACCACTTTTCCATAATAATCTCTGAAAAATGTATATATTAAACACGTATATATATGACCTACAGTCTCTATGATCATAGCATAATTAATTTTCTAAAACCATCTTTCATTATTGTGTTAAAAGAATTTTTCATGCATAAATAAGAAAAGAATGTGAAGATTAATATTCAGAACATTATCAAACTATATAATATACAATAGAACCATATCTTTAATAACAAAACATCCATCAGAAAACAAGGAAATTAAAATGTAAAACTATGAAAATAATGACATATAATTAAGGAACATGTGATAATATTTCATAATGTGGTCATATATGTTATTATAAATATAAATATGGTTCTATTCCAAATTATTCCAAATTTAAAACAGTTATAATATAGTTAAATGCATGTTCAATCAAATGAAATCATGAGGTATGGTATTTCGATTCAATTTAAATTCCATTCTGACATTTATGTTATTATTTACCAATTAACACTTAAATGGTTTATATAATACACCCTTGTCATATAATACAATTATTTATTAATAATAAATTTTATTTTTCTGTTTCAATTTGAATTATTCCATCCATTTTTTATTTGACCTCAAAATTTACAAGTTCTAAATGACATTTTACAGTTTCCCTTCCATTAGTGATTGTTAAAATTCTATTGAATCAATCGCTTTCATGTAAAAATATATCATTAGAAATTTCATTTTATTTTAAGATAACATTTCTTGAACGATGGATATTATTTTTTTCCAAAACTCATACCATTTTTTCATTTTTTTTACATGGAATTTTATTTTATTAACTTGGGAATTATTGATAAATATATATATCCTTTCTCAGTAATGAAATTTGATGATGTGGAATATCGATTCTTGAATTGAATTAATCACTTGAAATGTGACAAATACATTGCAAATGCAGTGATGGGTGGGTCTAGGATGTTATCTAGACCCACAATTCATCGATAAATAACATGATAAATATTAATGTGCCCAAATTAAATGGTATTGTACCTATTGATTGAACTATCCAGTCGATAGACTTTATGGTAGAACTATCATGTGTGTACTACTTGATTTCCAATAATTTTCACCTCCTTAATTATGAATTTAGTAATTATTATCCATCAAATTTTGAGAATGATATTATCTCTAGACGTTTTCATTTTCAATTTATTTATTAAATATAATGTCTTTATAGTTATGTACAATGGCATATTAATTTTGAATTATCTATTTATTTAAATAGAATATTTGTCCAAATATACAACATTCCAAATAAGTAATTTTTTTATTCTTAATATTTTTCATTTTTGTGATACCTTAATGGTAATTTTTGTTCACCCTTTTCCCTTTTCCGAAGAATCATGGATGTGAACTAGAAAAGTTAAAAAATAATATTCTAGGGTAATAATGATATTCTCAAAAAAAGTATTGTAATTATTTATTCAGATGTAATATAGGAATTGTTTATATATCTATATTGCCATGACTACTGAACTATTTGGTACTTCATGATTTGATTACTTTTATATTTTTTAAATTTCACAATTAAACTAAAATATCTGGGTTACTAGATTTAGGGGCACTACAGTTGGTATCATGGAATGTTAGGTGGAATCCATATGAACTAAAGTTAGGAAAAAATAGATTAGGGACAATAACAATGTTATAATGTTTGAGGATAATAATTAAATAATATAATAATGTATGTGTACTGTATATATTAGATACAACAAGTGGATGTTGTTTTATCACAAATGTACCGAGGAGTGATAACTCCAAAAAGGCTAAAATGGTCATGAACTAATCATAACAGAGTACTTGAAAATGGTCTTTACTGTGCACATTGATTGACACTCATAGGGGATAAACATAGGATAATTCAAATTTTCTATACAAACTATTATGGTTGATTGATACAAATTATTAAAATAAGTGACTTAGGTTAAACCTGAGGTGTCTATTATTGAGGGATGATGAACATTATTATGGTGGGAAATAAATAACATCCCAATTGATACATTGATAGTGATTTATCATAAATATGGGGAACCAAGATGTTACCTAAATAAATTCCCTCTTATAATGGTTATCCAATAGACCAATAAATAATCTATGTTGATATAAATGGGATGAATTGGTTTTTATAAGTATTTTACAAAAGGTATTTTGTTATAATAATAATGAAAAATTTAATGATTGTATTAAATTTTAGAAGAATATATTTCATTTTTAACATTTTTTTAGGAATACAATAATGTGATAATTCATTTATGATTGATCAAATGTTAAAATTATTAAATGTCCCATTTATAAATATATTTGGTAGGAATGTAACATAATTATGATCATTTTGTTGATATTTATGGAAAGTATATGTTTTAGTGTAGAATTGATTTTTGGAATAACGAAATTTTATGATTAAAGGTACTAACATCCTTTTGGATTAATATGATCACTAATTAAATTTTAATAATATTGGAATATTATAATTAATTTTTGTGGGAAAATTATTTTGTATTGAAATCCTTAGTAAAAATATTTTTTAATGATAAATTGTTTTTCAAGGAGGAACATCTAATTTTTTGGAAAATTATTTATATTATTATAATAAAATTTAGAAAATGAAAAACCCATATATTTTGTGACGACATGTCCAATCTAGAAAGGATAGTGGTCTTGAACCCATTATCGAAGGATAATAAAGGTATAGGGCCTACCATAACACTACACGATTTCTGACTTAATATGTCATTATTTTTAGACAAACGAATTAAAAATTAAATTTTAATGGAGAAAAGTGGATTTTATATAATTTTAATATATTAATATATTATTATATAAAAATTTCTATAACGATTCTATTTTTGTAAAAATATTTATATATAGAAAGACCGATATTTTAATATTTTCTGTACATTATGTTCTTTAAAAAAATTCAATGCCTTAGGCATAAAAAATTCATTTTTGGGTATTCATTTCATGTTTTAAGGGATGAATTGGTAATTTATCAGATCAATGACATCATAAAAAATTATTATTATGAGATATAAAATTATCACATATGTATATATCCTTATACTCATAAATTATAAAATAATTCCTCAACTATAGGGAAATGGTCTTGAAACAAAAATGTTATCATAAACCATTCATATCCTATGAATTATATTTTCATTTAAATGATGATTTTTTTGTATTTTGGGCATTTAAAGTGTTAATGATCATACACATAATTTTTATTAATGACCTCAGTAACTACTAATAATTATTGTTTAATTTATTTCATTCCTATTTCATCAATTCCAAACAATTTTCTCCATATTTTAATTCTAGTTATGTGTTATTACATATTAATATATCACTTAAAATTCTATATTATTTTGAGGATATTTTATTAACCCTTGTAAAATTTGGTTTTTTTCATGAAATTATTATACAAAAATTATACTGTTTATTATGAATATGATGTTTAAATTTTGAGGATGTAGTTTATTTTATGTGGAAAAAATATAACACCATGAAATTCTAAATTAAAAACATTGTATTTGATAGTGTATGTAACATGCCACACCAATCATAGATGATAACATGACACAATGAATTATAATGATATAATTAAATTTTTTAAATAAATTCACTCTCTTTAATAGATTTCATTATAAGTAACATTTATTTTATCAAAGGATATAAGCAACAATGAGTTTGTTCAATGGATTTCGTTACAGGCAAGGTTGAGTTTTTATCAACAACAATAAACTATTAATAATATTATTTTATATGAAATTCCTCACTTGACCATTGGAATATAGGTTATTAGTATTATTTAAAAAATTATCAAAAAAATTACACAGGTTTATTAATTATTTAATGACTAGAAAACTATAAGTGAATAAATGTTTTCTAAAAATCATATTTTTTTAAAAACCTAACTTTTAATGTTTTATGATCATAAATTAACATTAATTTATAATAATTTTTCTAAATATATTCAACATAATTATCTACATTTTTTAAATAGTAATATCAAAATTAACTTTGAGTTTATATTTTATACATTTCTAAACAATTTTATTTGTTAATGAATATTTAAAAAATATTATATTATATTTGAAAAGGTCACTCTTGTTTAAATAATGTATAAGGTTTAATAATATTTATATCTGATTTCAAAGTAAATTTTTTACAAATATATATAATGTAATCAAATTTTTGACAATTTAACCAGTTTAATATGTAATTTTGTTATAAAAATTGTAAAAATGTGTATGTTTTCTACTAAAAATATTCCCATTTTCATCATGGCTATGAAATTAATTTTAAATTATTATTTTTGAATATTGATGTTATTTGTAAAAATTTATTTCTTAAATATAATCAGTGTAAGTTAAATTGTCTAACAAGGACAAATGTTATTTTCCAATAATTAATAGTGAAAACGATTAAAAATCATAACTGCAGTTTTGATAAATACATATTTATATGGGGATTTAATAAGATTAATAAGGTTAAAAATAACCTAAATACATTTTAACATTTATTTTTTGATCATATTTAAACATTAAATCTTCCAATTAATATAATATAAAATTTTTTAAATACTGGGTAAATGTAACAATGGGATTGTGATTTAATATTTTTTAAGTATTACATATGTTCCACCAACCACACTTATAAAAGGCCAACCCTATCCTCGTTCTTTGCACATTCAAACCACATTGGATCAAAAAAGGCACACCCAAAGTACATCCCATATCCCACCCCTTATATGATATGCATTATTTTGAGTATAAATAAACCTTATTAAGTCTATATTGAAAACCTAAGGAGGATTCCCAATGAATATGTATTGTTATTTACTAATTGTTTTATTTTATTTCTTCCTAAAACTCCTCTAATTATTATTAAACCATACTGATATAATAACTGAAGTATCATTCATGTTCTATTATATATAAATAATTATAAATTAACCTACAACCATCTAAACTTCCATCAAATGAGGTATGTAATCTTCGTTCAGCTTTATAGTGGGGAACTACCTTGATAAATGATATCATTCATTTATTCCATTTCCACCTCTCAAAATTGCGTATAATATTTCAAATAATGTAAATATATGATATTAATATCATAATTGTTTAAATTAATACATTATATCATATATATATATATATATATATTTAACATTCCATTTCATAGGTGATATAATAACGTCGCTCTTGTGTATATCGCTCTATCCCCTCATAAAGAGATGTGATTCATTTTTCACAGAAACATTACATGAAATGAAAAATAGTTAAAGTCAGTGGTTATATGTGATATACCTAAAAAATTAGATATTACAAAAATAATTTTAATTATTAAAAGATAATTAATATCAATTTATTTCTTTCATAGTCTCTATTTGAAACAATATAATTTCATTCATGTACGTGTGGACTACCACCTTCACGTAGTGACATGAAACTATTTTGATAACCAAACAACATGTATGATATATATAAGTACAATTTATGATATATTATGATATGATTATATTATTATAATTTAGGAAAGATAAAATATTACATACCTTCTTTTAATAATGAAATTTGAAAAATATAAATTTTACTCTTGTTTACATATGGCATATCGTCAACATATTCATAGTGTAATTAATTTCTCAAAAAATTATTTCATGATTCGTATTAAAAGTATAATTGATCTAAAATATGATTATTAATTAATTATTATTAATATTTAGATGATATAACTATATAACATTAAAATTCACAATATTTTTCATAACCAAACATGTATAATAAATCAATGAAATTAACACACAAAATAATGAAAATAATGTAATATTATCAGTGAACAGTTGATAATATTTCATAATGGGAAAATATTTAAAAATATAAATATTAATATGGTTTTATGAAAATGTTATAAATTTTTAAAAATACTTTTCATGAGGATTGATAATTTTCAACCAAACTGATCCTTAGAGAAATGGGTCTTATCCCAATGTCAATTCCATTGAGGCTTATTTGTTTTTATGAACCAATTCTCTCTTATTTTGTGCGTATTCTAGAACCATTACATATATTATCATTTTTAATTCACAATTCATGGTATTTTGATTTTCAATTTCACATCTATTTTCATAACTGGTTTTACTTGAAAATTAACATGTGATAAAAGTTAATCTCAAAACTCACATTATTCTATGATTTCTAACATTATCATGAAAAAGAAATTATTCTAAAATTATTTAAAGCAACATCAAATTTACTTTAAATATAAATTTTTTTATGATGGATATGAGTCTTTCCTAAACCAATTTCCATTTTTAAATATGGTTTTTAGGTTGAATGTCATTTTGTTTGAAATGGAAATATTGATAAATATACATTCTTTTCTCAATAAAAATATATGATGATGAGGCATACTGATTCATGAATAAGATTAGTGATTCCATATATGTGTTATGCTATGAAAATGAATTAAAGAGTGGGGAAAAGACATCATATATCCCATTGATTCATAGATATGTCTCATGGGACAAATCAGTAGTCCAATGTTAAATAAGTTTCTATAAGTAGCTTAAATTATCTTCTAAATGTCATGATTTTAGATGTATCATTTTCATGGGAAGTGAAATACAAAAATTATTACTTTCATTCATTATGTATTTTTATTATTTTTATCCATGATATTTTCACTAAAATAATATATATGGATGTGTTTCATTCTCATTTTTTGATTAAATGTATTTTTTTTCAATTATTTTCCTTTCCATATTTGTTATGAATTATAAAATTATATATATGGAATGTGTGTTTATTTATATAAAATTCCAGGTTATTTATGATTATTGATTCATGACAGATTCCTCTATACTTAACTATTACTGCGGATTTTCACTTACCCTTATTTTTTCTCTTTACCTAGAATACATGAAGTACATTATAAAAGATATGCATGAATATCCTTGATGGATTATTGTTATTCTCAAAAAACAATATGTTTGAATTTTTAAATCAAATGTAATATGTTAATCATGTATGTAATTATTTTACCAATGCTAATTAACTACTTGTTTTATCTAGATGTGATTACTTTTATATTATGCCAGTGTAATAATGTAGTTATAGGCTCAGAGATACTATAGTCAGAGTAAAGAAAATAAATATTTTTTATTTAATATATTTATAGATAAGGATTTCTAAAATAAAATATACCTTATTACATTCCATTATGTTGGTGATATGATAAATTCATTCATTTATACAATGGATAAATACCTCACGATGTGATGTAATTCATTTACCACTAACGCATTTTCATTGAAGGTAATAAGGATATATTTATTTAATATAAATGAAATTGATGATATAATAATGGATCAATAAAATAAATTTTTTTACCTTTCATTCAATCCATTTCTCGAGAAAATGAGATCAATATTCATGTGTACCTAAAACCTACCTTTTCAATGAATAATATATTTTATTATCTATTTATAAAATTAATATATAACTGTCAATAGATATATACAAAATATAGATATTATTTATATAATGGATAAAATTATAGAGGTGATGGAGGTAAGATCAATATAATATGAATCAAATTATAAAATGAAAACATAGATGACAAACAAATATGTTATTTTATTAAATATGATTAAAACATTATATTGATAAAAAAAGTTATTTTTTGTCTATAATTAAATCAAATGTTGTATGATATATTTATTTATGGTTCACTAATATATATATAATTTAAATATTTTTATAATACATGACATTTCAACATGTATGAAGGAAGTCAAGACTTATAGTGGTGTATTTCACTCACACTCTTTACTTTTGTGAGACTTGTTATGTATTTACTAATTATTTCATTAATATTGTACATATACTTTACATGAATTTTTTATTATGATTTTCTGAGAAATTATTCATAATTTACTTACTAAAATTTTAATATACCATTTATGTGGTGTAGTTTTAAAATGGTTACAAATAGGTAAGGTACGTTTTTCTCAAATTAACTTCTGCATAACAAAATTCATGTTACACACCTATCTTCTCATATGAGTAGTTTATACTAATCCATTTATATGGTGTATCAGTAATATCTCCATTTTATTAATATTTATTTTTTCAATAGATGTTATTCCTAAATGCGGAGAATAATTCGGAACATTCAATATTTTTTAAGGTTTTATGAAAAAAAACATTCATTCGAGATTTCATATAATTGTGATTTAAATGATGATATTTTATTAACCATATCTTTAAAACACATAAAATTATTTCACCACTAATTATTTCATGAAAATATATTTTTTTACATTATTTACCTCTATTTAAGTACTCATGAATCTAATATAATGTTTTTAATTAAATATTACATTATTTATCTCTTCGATCGATAATCCTTTTCCTTAAAAATAAAAATTTTCTTACAAAATTATCATTCAGTACATGATTAATTAGTGAATTTTTACTAATGTTTGAATTTTTTAAATTTTCATTAGAAGGAATGTTCAAGTCATTTTGTAAACAAATCTTATTTTTCTTTTACCAAAAATGTGAAAGGAATTGTCATTTTAATATATATAGAATTATCCATAGTCATGACCACTTAATGTATGCAATCATCATTTATGTTATTACAAGTTAGTTTTCAATGAAAAATAATTTTAATTTTTTTATATTTTATAATGTGTTTTTATGGACGATTCTATCTTTTCCTAAAGAAATGTTTTCAATAATTTCATATTCTCCCTTAATAATTTTCCATGGTTATTTTGAAAAAATGGTTTTTATAATGGTTTATTGTAAAAAAAGAAAAATTTGAAAATTCCATATTCATCAAGAAATTTTTTAAATGATTTTTAAATCTTCCGTTATATGTTTCCATGGTTATTTTATATGACAAGTCTTTTGAAATGTTTCATGTTCTAATTTTTTTTTAACAGAGGAAAAGTTGTTTTTCTCAAGACCTCTTCCAACTAATATTTTAAAATAATTTTCTGCCTAAGGTGATATCCATTTATATAATTTATTATTTATTGGGGAAAATATCGAATGACACTATCCATATTCATGATCTTGATTGTAATTTTTTCTATTGAGGACATGATTAGGATTCCCATTTATTTTTCATGTATTAAACTATGGTGAATTGAAATAATGTTAATGTAAGATGTTTTATTTACTTTGGTTATAATTTGATGATATGATTAATGGTTCATGATATTTTGTTAGACATAAATATGGTTTCAAAAGAATATATTTGATCCTATATCTCCCTTCAATTCAATGGGTATAAAAAGTCAACTCATAAGTAAATACGATATGTGTGAACTGACTTATATGTTCATAGTGTAATGTATGAAACATATTTAATGATTAAAATTTCATGAATGAACATGATAAAATATTCAAAATGATATTCATGTGCCTAGATTTAATTTAAAAAATATTATTCATTGTATTTTTTTCATGTCCTTATGTTTATGAGATGGCTGGATTTAATATATTTATCATAATGAGGGAACCAATTTATACAAATACATGTTCAAAATGATATAATTTTAAGTGTATTTTTGAGAACTATGTATCATACCTATTTTATTCCCTCATGGATAACATTATTTGATTTAATTAAAATTCATGTCTTGTGAACTGCCTATCATTAATTCATGGCATGATATTTTGATCTTGATATGTAGGGAATGGTTTTCATATTTTCTGAAAATTTTCACATTCCACTGGTCTCATATTATGTTTATGTATTTCACTTGTTTACCTTTACTAGGCTTTTAAGTACACTATTTCTTATGTTTCCTTTCAAAATTTATGTATAATGGTTTTAATTTGAGAATAATTTTGATGATTAAAAAATAGGAAGATCAATATGAGATATGTTTAAGATATTCCCCCAAATAAAAGGATTATTTAGATATTAATCAAAGACAGTAAACATGTATGGTATATTGGTCTGTATTTCTATAATATAATGTATATTTATCTATTAATATTCAATATCTATTTATGAGAAGGGTTTATCTCTATATTTCATATCAACGAAAAGGCTTCCATAACAATATCGAACTAGTATAAGAATACTTTGGTGGGGTATATAGATATTTTTCTACAGAAATGTCCTAGGATATGTCTAGGGATAAGTCTAAAGATGGGTCAAATTAATTGTAAATTTCATGGAATTTGGTAAAGTGTAGAAGAATTGGATTCCATGAAATTAAATCCCCATCATGTTACAACATGAATATGTGGATCTGGAATAGAGGTACCATGGGGTAATAAATCAAAAAAGACACATTGATCAAGGATGGATCCTCACTAGGAGAATGACAATGGGCCTTACTGCACACCTATATTGAAAATCCTAGGTGATAGGATTTTGAAATTCAAATACTCACTATTAAACATAATGAAAGATTTCAATAATAACAATGTGTTACATAGGTTATAACTATGGAGTCATTGACTGAAATGATGGCGTCATGTTTTAGACAGCTTATAATTTCTTTTATGGTTCTATTCTATGATTATTGTAAATTAATCTATATTTCTTTGGTAAATGGATTTAATCGAAAGGAACCATGTAATTTTTTAGTATACCAGATAATGAAACTATTTTCCTCTTGAGAACGAAAATGTTATTGGAGTTATAATGAAAATTATTACTGATGTTCTCAAAAATGATCCTCAAGACATGATTAATGATGAACATGAAAAAATATATGGGAGTGAAAAAATATCTTTGGAGTCATTCATGATGTAATATACCTCCTATTTATTGGTTCTTATGAACCTCTAGTTTCAAAAAAATATTGAATTTATAGAATAATACAATATATTTTTTTCATGTATTCAGAGCATGAGAAAGTCATTTTAGTTGTCTACCATTTGGACAGTGAGGTAGATAAATATAAAAATTTTATTAATAATATAAAACCATGATATGAAATTGAAAATATTAACATGGATGAGAACATGATCATATTTTTCAGAAATAGCTTTACTCGTATTCTTCATAAAAAACTATAGTATTAATTTATCAAGAATAAGAAGAAGGACAATGATGATGTTGATACCTTGGAAACAAATTTTCTATGACCAATGTTTTATTCTATCAGAATTATCTTTAATACAAAAATTTATTTCTACTTATTATATGTTGGACTAAAATCAACTATTAAAAAATTGGCCATATAGTAATTTATAAGCTATGATAATACCATTTGTGGTGGACTAAAAGTTGAAATGGTAGCTGTAAAACCTCTTGGGAATTGTGAAAGAAAATCATAGAGGGAATTACATAGAAGATCAAATACTATATCACATATAAGGAAGAAAATGACTCAATATGAAACCTTAAAACACTATAGGATGGGGTTTTTTGGGATTTCTGAAATATAATAAGATATAATTTCATCTCTGGGAAGCCTAGACATTGAGAATATGAATGTATAAGTGGTGTGAGGAGACCATTTAATGAAATAATTGAAGATAGGTCACATATGAATTCACCAAAAATTGATCTATTTCTCAAATGAAAAGAGTCTTGTCATTATTAAAATCAATTCTCTTGTGTATGGGATAATGGGAATGAGTATCCATAAACAATCACTAAAGAAAAATGATGAATGTAAAGATTATGTAATCACCACAACTGAGATGAATCCTGATAATTTGTTTACTCTATTGTATGGAATATCATGATATATTTTGAATTAAATAGCTCTATGAAAATCTTTTCTATCATCTATTATAAAAATTTTATTATATTATCTCTCTCTAAATATATAATATAAAATTAAGATTATATTTAATATTCTAAATCATCTTATGATCATATATTAGTGCATGGATGAACCCAGATTTCAAATGCAACATAGTTGTGTCTATGACATAATATTATTTAATTGATAAATGCTAAATTAAATTTTCGAAGAATATATGGTTTTTTTGTGTATTTATATAATTGACTAATGATTATAGATTTTAGTATGATATATCATGGGTGATTAAATGTAATGACATGGCCATTGGAAGACTTGGTTGTGACAACACCATGACATCCTCTACAGGCCAGAGAAGGCGACACGCATAGACTTGGAATAACTAAAACGAGAGACCATTTCTTAATGTACCTATATGAATTCAATTAAAATTATACATATAAATTTTCATACGAGTAATATTATATACAATAACATATAGTTTAAAAATAGACACATAAAAAATATCTATGGAATAAAATTACATCAAATAGGTTAAACCAAAATGAAAATTGAAAAATTATCACCCATATAGAAAATATGACCCAACTAGGCATCAAATTGGAAATAAATTTTGGGAGATTGTGACTCTTGATCTATATCCCTAACAACTAATTATGGTCTATGAACTATGGAATTTCAATGTTCCTTTGAAACCACATTCGACCAATCATCTATATGCATAACACATGACACATGTGGTTAATGACCATATAGGGTTGAGTATTTGAATTTCAAAAAGGACACTCTAAAATATAGAAGAGGAAAAAATAGAAGACATGGTAGAATTTTTCTACTCAATAAAAATTATGATAGAATTGAGCCCCATTGTTATAGATATATATGATCCGAATATACACACAATTTAAGGGGAAATGGGACCCCTATTTAACATCCCATCATAGGATAACAATTCTTCTAACAACTATAAAAGTCTAACAATGATTCCCAATATCTCATATGTCCATCAAATGATTTCATTAGGGGGTATTAATATTAAAATATTCTATATACCATTATATTACAATCTTCAAAAGGAAGAGGACACTTTCCCTTGTATAATATGTGGATCCCACTCTATCGATAGAGGCCCCAAATTCATCTTGGGTCACACTATCTCAATATTTTTTGTAGTGTATGAGGTGACCTCTTCCTAGTGTGATATGGAATTACATTTTATATATCATTGTGTAGTGTATAGGTTATTTTCTTTATAATGTGATATGAGACAACTATCTCCATAGATGAATGAATGTTTCTTGTATTGGGGTGTACAATCTCAATATAGAATGTAATGACTATGGGGGACCCACAACTTGTTGGTGCATGGTAGTACCATATACATCGATAGAGGACTGTCTCTTGCCTATTAGAGTACAACCTCATTCTATATAAATAATATAGAGGACCAAATTCTAGGTGTGACTTGGGATTTCTATCAGTATGGATAGAGTTCCTACAATCTAGTGTGATGGAGGAGTATCACCTCTTCCTAGAATCCCTCTCATGATCATTCCTGATCACTTCCCTCATTGATCATATTCTAAAGAACCATTTTTTCAAGAAATACCTGAAATATTATTTAAAATATACTATGAATGATACATTCAGGTCCTATGTCAAAAAACATTAAGGATGTGATTCTCAGGGTTAATATTTGATCTAAACTGAAAAATGTTATGACATATAGAATTTTAATGAAAATATATACAGCGTCTAAGGTGTCCACCAGGTCTATGGACCTACCTCATTGACTGGAATTATATTTTATAGGAATTTATTGGTAGCCAATTCAATATAAACTACATGTAAAGTGACCATTTTGAATGTCTTGGACAACTGAATTCTGCTTGTGTTCTCCAAAACATCCTCATATATTATGGTCTATGTTCATGTGCCTTATCTTGTACAATGAAATGTCTTGACCTGGGTTCTTGGAGATTTCGAAAACCCATGTAGTCATCTGATGTCCATGTGGTTGACCATGTCTATTCTAGTGTACTCTCAGAGTACACACTGACCCAAAATCACCACGTTACATAGCTTGTGGGGTTCGCACACAATATTTGATACTTCTCTGAATCTAGAAACCCTAGCTTCTATTGCTAAGGGACTATAAATCATATGTTCAATCTGGTGAAAATTATAAAGTATATATTTTCAAATATTTTTCTATCATTTTCGTGACATCGAGATATTATACTCTTGTGATCGTATCATCCATTTGGCCACACATATTTTGTATAAATCACCTCTTCTTGTTGAGTACATCCCTCTAGTGGCCCAAAATCAGATTTTTTGTCCTCTTATTGAATATGAATCATGGTTTGTAGGACATTAATAATTGTTTTCACTATAGAACCCACATCCACATAGTATCACTGACATTCCATCATAATCCATCCACAAAATGTTTACCTGAACATTATGTGCATATCCACCATGAATATTGGGGGTCTTATTTTGCTTCGACTCACCTGGAAAAGTCAAATTATGGTCTCATAGTCAAATAAAATATAACATGAATAATAGGTTATGGAATGAATCATGAAAACATGTTAATAAATCATTGGAAATTACTTATTTGATAAATAAATAATATTCAGGATATTTAGGGTGATAAATGTGGCATAATCTTAAATAAATTTAATAAAAAAAACTATTTCGATACATGCGCTAATGTGAACAATTAAATTACTTCCAGATCAAAGAATAAATGTTGGGAAAATTATCATTATTTTAACCAAGGGAGAAACCCATAATTTTGGATCCCTTACTCAATATTTGATCAATGTTTTCTTAAGAGAATTTTCTCAAGTGATGTGGAAGATCTGATGTGTTTGATGTATGTCAATCCACCTTGATCGAGACCCTAGATGTCATCCGATATTGATCTACTAACAATGAACAGTGTACCATCGACACATTGGTCCTAATGTCATGTGAATAAAACTAGTTTCTTTTATAACATGCTATTTATAAAGTGAAATTGGTTATCAGTATTAAATTAATTACTTATTTAATTTATTAATCAATAAACATATCCACCAACAACTACCTTATCCAAACATTTCGCACCGACCAACATTATGTCAAACAAATGGAAAACCTAAAATAATGATTTAAAATGTGGCCATAGTTTTTTGATTATGTACTCAATTAAAAATATAATTTCAATTACTTCTAATAAACTCCATTACATGGATATAAAATTTATTTGATATTTTAAAAAAATTAATTCCAGCCTCAATGGCCAAGAAATCTCACACCATTAAAAAGGTTGGCATTGAAAATATTTCATAATATATATAAATTTAATACCTAGGTCAACAAAAATATCTACATTATTGAATCCATTAAATATTTTCATCATAAATAATAACAGATTAATAAAATTGGTTGATAATGAGCCTGTATCTGGATCTTCTACTCTTAAGAGCTCTTCTACATTCCCACATTCTTCTAAAAGACATGAACAAAAGGAATGGTTTATACATTCTAGATACTCACATGTTTATAGTTTACTTACATTTCATAATCTATGATGGTGGATCCCTCTATGACATTCAACACACCCCAATCAATAATATGTTTTGGATAAGGCATGTTACTACTTAGAGGTGACACATGGAAGACATCATGCACCCACGCGAACTACAAGGGTATGGATAGCCTATAATAAATCTCACCAACCACCTATAAAACATTTAATGTCCCAAATAGACCTCATTTAAATATTGAATCACTAGTAAAATCTCTTTATTTCTTTTGATGGTCATTCTCTTAGGAAAATGTGATCTCCCTTGATGAACTCCATAGTCCATTGACATTGATCCATATATGTTCTTTTTGAATCTGTGCTATCCTCATTTTCTTGTGAATAACCTAGACACTCTCCATCATCACCTCGATCATCTATATATCATTAAGACATGCATGATTGATCACATTTTTGCATAAGGATGACTTGAAATGTCTCCCATATAGGGCCTCAAAAGATTCAATGTCGATAGTAGTGTGATATATATTATTTTAAGAGAACTACACCAACTAAATTGGATCCTCCAATATCCTAGAAAATTATAAAATCAAATCCCTTAATATATCCTCTATAACATAGATATTTCACTTGGTAGTCCAATCCATATTGGGGTGAAAACTTGTTCATATACTCAATGGGGTCTTGAATTCTTCATCCAGGCCCCTCCAAAACCATGGAATGAATGTTTTCCAAGTTCATTAGAAATACTTGAGTTCACACTATTAATTATGAGGATCTTATACATTTACAAATACTCCAAACTCTAAACTGAAATACGCTCCTTGGTATAAGGGAGGTATCCTGAGTTGGTAGGTAAGTCAATTATTTCCCAAATGGAATCATGTCCTCTCATTAACCACAATAGTCATGTCACAATATCCATTGATATGTCATCATATTTCCAATATGGGATCAAAATGGGATCCTAGAAACCAACCTGAACTCATTACACAACTTTCAGTTACTGATATGTGACACATCAAGAGAAAAAAATGTGCACACCCTACCTTAGGATAGACCAATAAAATTTTCATTAAATTCCTCTATTAATAATCCCTACACCATTTTTTATATCTAAATACCAATGTTTAAAACTCCCTTAAAATATATTATGGTCTAGGATTCAACACCACTAACTATAGGAATGTGTTCCCTCCTACTATTACTTGGTATACTATAATAAATCCAACTAATTAGAGGCCTCTTCCACCATGAAATAAATGTGTGTCTGGATAAGTGAATATATCACCAAATTTCCCTTCCAAGGAGTATAGTCTATATACATTAATATTACTATAGGAAATCTAACCAATTATTATTTATCTTGTTCATATCACTCTATGTTCTGGTATTCTTTTGAATTTTATGATATGAGTAAACAACAAAATGTCATCCCATAAGAAAGTATCAGAACATCCTCAGAGTTATTATTACCACTAAAAAATTAAGGGCATGAGTATTATAGTTATTTTGGTTGGGAATCACCTTCCTTGAACCATAGGTAATCAATTCTAACTTCTACATCAACACACATATAACCACATATTAAGAGGAATTACAATACACTATATACTCCATTCCCACCTCTAGTCTTCTAAAAAAAGGATCAATTTTAGCATCAACCGAAACTCTTACAAGGACCTTTGTAATCGCATAGTCTAGTTAAAAGGAATCATTTTCAACATTAGGGAACCTAAAGGGGATAAAATTATATAAATGAATTCCACAATCCTCCTCTTGTAACCCACCATGAATAGAAAAATATGATACTCTAACACACTGATGGGTGGATCCTAGAAATAATTGCATCAGTCATCACTGGATACATATATAATCCATGATCAGAGATGAAATTCCTAGGAAAGTGATCCTTGTAGATCCTGAACTACCACATTGAGAAAATAATTTAATTACAGTTCTCCCTAAGAACGTACAGGACCATCCATAAGATCTATGAATTATCATCCTCTAATGAAAATTTTATCATTATGTCATCAATTATGATAAAAACAAATTAGTCCAAATACGGATAGAAGATATCGTAAATACTATCTATAAAAGTAGTGGGGATATTTATCACACCAAGAGGATTCACCAAGAACTCATATTATCTCTAGTGAAATAAGAATTCTAGATTTATTATATCTCCCTGAAGGACCCTCAATAATTGTTAAGGGAAACAAAATTAATAATTGAGAACATTTCCACACCAAAATACTTGACAAATTGGTCATAAATCCTCATAAATGGTGACATGTTATTTATCATGAGCCATTTTAGGACATGATAATCAGTATAAATATGTAATATATCATTATCCTTTTTCACAAGTAAAACTAGAGTATCATGTGGGGGCACATTTGGTATACCAAAAACCTTGTTTCAAATGTCCTTCAACTACACCCTCATCTCCTAGAGCATGGTAGGGGCCTTTTTATATGATAAAAATTATATAAATTCATTCTTGGTGTTCATGTGGATGGAAAACTCCATCTCCCAGCTCAGATGTATTCCTTTCACATCCTTAGGGAAGAAATCACATAATCACCCATAACTAAAGGAACCAATGATTCAACTGTTAACACTATGCCATGGGATAAACCCACCAACAAATGGATAATTATTTCTATCATGTTTCTCCCATGACCAACTCGCTCCACCATGAGATCTTTTTCCCCCAAAAAGAAGATTTTTTTCCCATCTGTCCAAAGGAATCCAGAACATCTATGGTGACATAAATTTAGGCTCCTAACATGGAAACCTAGTCTATAAACAAGATGAAATAAAAATTTATCATCATAAATACCATGAGGTCAAATGAGAAACTATCTCCACCATGTCATAGAGCAAAATTCCATTAGATAAGAAATATCAATGAAGCAATCCCTATGGGAACATCATGTATATTTTTTTGGGATAATTCTCAACTTGGAGGTTCTTCACTCATTCAACATGTATCGAGAGGAAGGAATGGATCACACATGAAATTTATTTTAATAAAAAAAAGGTAAAACAACAAATTATCATTCCTCAAATAATCTCACAAGCTGCTGGATCAATATCCTCCCTATCATGCCTCTTCTTGAGACCCTGAATTTTAACTCCCTAGGCCTAAAATGGGATGTCTAGGGGTTTTAGTGGTGGAATTAGCTCATGAAATAATCTGCCACTATTAGCTCTTATCTAATTATATACACCTGATCCACTATGAAATTTTCTTCTCTTGGGGATTCATTGGCCTTTCCTGGGAGATCGATGCTCATGGTGTTTATTCTTCAATAGTATTTCACATGTCATCTTCATGTCCTCCTCATAAAATTGAGTTATAAAATCAAATGCCATGGGGATAATACCATCACATATAGAGAATCATCCATCTTCTGGCTTTAGTAGACCACTACAATATCCAAGATCCGTATCACCATGTGCCCAATTAATAGCATTCATACACCTCATATGCCTCGACTCCTATCTTCTCCCAGCTACTAGAGATAAATCAACTTTGTAAATCCTATAGGTATAAGCACTATCAAGGGATATCATATTATATGAATCGATCAATCATGAGTTTTTTCTCTATCACTCAAGAATATGTGGTAATTCTCAAGGGTTCTACATTAGCATAGAAGTCACTAAAAAGGATTTTTTCAAAATATTATTCCAAGAAGTGACTATCCTGAATCAGGGTAAGGGAGTACCACACAAGGTTGGTGAATGTCCCAATATTCATAAAAAATATCATACATACTTGTTTCTAATCCAAATTCTCATGAATATAAATTGAGAGTAGTAATGATTGGTTATCCTCATCAGTAAATTGTTTTTGGATGTCAGACCATTACATTGTTGACCCAACATGTTTCAATGTACATTAACTTGCACAATTTCAGAGTTTCTCTATTTAAAAGACTGTATTCTAGTAAAAATATCCAATGCATTATGTTAGGCTATGTATGAAGACACATATCACTATAAAAATCCAATATTATATATCCTTGGGATTTAGATCACCCAAAATCCTCAAGAGGCTATAGTTGTAGAATTATTAGAGAGACCCAAGAAAACGAACGTCATCATCCTAATCATCTCATATAATATACTACATGACATGAGGTGGGGTTTCTACCAGCCCACCTGGTGATATATATCATGACATTACCCCTAAATTGAGGCTTTACCACTCATGAGAACAAAAATACAATATTGAATAAATATTCTTATAGGATGTTTGTTGGATGCATCCTGAAAGTAATCAATATGTAACATATTAATATGAGCATGTATATATAAATTTCGGTAGTTTACTCAAGAAGAACTATCAAGGTACTAAATAATATAAGATTATTGTACTAATTTTCTATAGAATAATTGTCTCGATATGTTTAGAAGATAAAATTGTAGTCAGATTCATGATGTCTGGATATGTCAGCTACTGCAACAGGCATGGATTCCCTAGTCTGAAATCGACAATCAAGGTATGTTGACAATTTACCTAATTTCTGATCCAATACTAATAAGGGTAAAATTCCAAACATCATACAAAGGTTAATCCCATTCAAATACAAATTTTTAACAAACTATCTTATTCGTACCCACTAGATTGGTGGTAAAAATATCCTCCACAACCACAATACATCCTTCTTAGGGTATAATATTACAATAAAAACTGAGAATATATAACTGATCTAGGATTAATTTTTATATTTTACTTGTATGCCCACATAAAACCATATTTTGGAATAATATTAAATTATTAATAATAAAAGGATATAACATATAGAATAAAATATTTATATCTAATAATCACAATCATATAAAAAAGGTTGTCCTGGAATAATACAAAAATGAAAAGGAAAAATTATCTTCCCACATGGAAATGATTTACAAATATGACAATAAATGGAAAAGAAATATCAAAAGAGACTGATGAAAGATCTCTAAAACCTACCAACAAATGTGGTCTAAGCACAATAATATCCCTTTGATCCCCTGAAATCACTTTCAACCGTTAAATCATATTCATAAGACATAACTCGTGCGGATAAAAAGAATATAGGGGTTAATATATAAATAAATTGTGGGATTCCCCAAAATACCAAAGAGGTAGAAATGGATAACATAATAGAAGTATTCAAATTAACTAAAAGTAAAAGCTAAAAAATCCACATTCCATATATATATATATTCTCATTGAAGAAACCAAATTAATAATAAAGGGGGTATATATATGACATATCTACCCAATATGATGTGTCTATATATAGTTCTAAAGGTCCATCATCGATTCCTAGATTTAAGTGTAGCTCTCTTAATATGTAATTATTAGAACCCACAACTCACCAATAATATAAAACAAGATGGATCATAATCTCTCTGAACAATAAGTCCCATTCCTTGTTGAAATATATAGATTTCACTCTATATATAGAGTGATTTTACCTGTACAAGGGAGTACTAACTATATAACATTGTAAATTGTATGGGTGAACGATGCCAAATTGAGGAAAGGGTATATGAAATATATATATATATGTGTACAGAGTGTGGGATCCTAACAACCTATATTTTCTGTGGAATAATATCCCCATATATAGAGGAATCCCACCCACATAGGGAGGTATCGTATCTATAGTGGTAGCAATAGGTACGAAGGACCTGAGCCATGGTTCCAAAGAGTTGTATTATCTATACAGATTGAGTAATTTCACCCAAATAGATGATAATGTCTTTTGATTGTAAAATATATAGATTGGATTGTCACAATAGTGAAAAAAGTAGAACCATCTCATTGGAAATAGGACACGCACCCTTGTGAGAAAGGGGAGAACCACCTATATAAAGAATCTCTAAGATGATTCTATCAAATCACTTCAATCATCTAGAATTTATAAATGAAGCATAGTAAGTATAACATCTCGTATTAAAACTCAAAATTAACTATGAAGGATACCGTCATCTTATACGTAGAATAATTATCTTGATAGAAAACTCATGTTCCAAAAATCACATCAAAATAGAGGGGATAAGAGAGGTATGTATGTCATGAAAAATTGTACAATCATTAGGTTTTCTACATTTTGTGTGGACCTACATGTTCACCTGGTTGTGTCTCCAATGGATGCTACACAGTTTCCATTTCAATATACTCACCATCTATAGGGACCACATAGAATGTATTGTCTTGCCTTGGTTTGATTGTGTTTTACTATCCATTCCCATGTCATTTGGACTATTCCCGTGTACATGGTTGTATACCTGACCCTTTCCCATCTTGTGTACTTTGAAATGTCTAGACCCATGTATTCAAGCGATGTATATGTATTTGACCTAGTCATTTCTATTGTTATAAGGCCCCAGCCTTAAAACTTACTTAATCTTGAGTTTTTACAAGATTACACATTGAGGATCTTTTCAGGTTTAGAGTTTTGGAGAATTAGATCATGAAACTTGCATTATATTCCACATTTAAACAAAGTGGTTACATAAAAGACAATATTCATTCTTCCCATCAATGGAAACATATTTAAAATAAAACACGGATTCTTTCTTGACACATCCTTGACACTATCATCACATCATGTACCTTTCCCTTGACCTGTGAAAAACATTTCAAAAACATGGGACGAGCATAAAAAGATCAGTAAGGGTTATAAAAATATGGAAAGGAAACATGATTTCATATATACATAAGAATGAAATCATACTTTACCCATAAAACATAGGCACTTTAACATACCTCATCAACCCATGAATAAATCAAAGAAATAATAAGACAGAAAGGTAACTTGAGGCATTCATAACATCTTTACGTAGGGAGTAACCCTCTTGGTTACGTTTGGAATACCCATCACAGTATATTACCTAAATCTCTTCGGAGAAACCTTGACGTTTCACTCCGTCGCGTTACCCAAGGCATTAGAGAGCTATATCGGGCTCACCCGCCCTTAGTTTATCACGGAACCACCCGTCTTCATAATAATGCCCAAGAACCTCAACATAATCGTATCACATAAAAAATGCATAAAGGAAACATAACATTTCCACCTTTCAATCACAAGATATCAATACAACACATTGATATAAAAACATTATGAAACCATTTTCAATACCAAAATAAAATAAAATTAAAACATGGTATTTATTTTTCTCTTTAAAAAGAAGGTATGGCTTGTAGAGGAAGCCGAAACTCAAATAACGGTCACGGCGGCGGAGAAGTCGTTGTCGCCACATACGTATGACAAAAACATTCCCTTTTGTCGTTTAGTAAAATGCTTCGTATAAAAAATATTCCTTTTGGATAAACGTAAATTTAAAAGGGTTTTATACACTGTATAAAAGAAGGTTGTGTATAAAACAAAATATGCCTCAATGAAAGGAGATTGAAATGAAGTCCCATAAAAAGATGGTATCCTTGGATTAAGGATAAATCATTTACATAACTATGTGTGAAAAACGAATACACAAAATATAAGTGGGTATTATGTGTAAAACAATCAGAGGACATTAACACATAATCATAGAACGACATATTAAAGGTGTACAAGTTTATCCAAAAGAATCGAAATTGGGTTAAGAAGTTCCCTTGTAATAATTAGACAGCCTAACGGCGTCACTTCAAAATTCAGGAAAAGAGTTGATGAGAGATAAAAAGGATATCTCATCACTTGGACATAAAATTTACATCAATAAGTATATATGAGAACATATCTCAACATAACAATATGTAAATTAGAAGACCCAACAAAATAAGTCTTTTAAAAAGAGGAGGGTGAAATGTTCCCTTACCGACTTGGGTATCTTTCAAAACATACACCCCATGAAAGAAGGACAATACATCATTGATGTAAATACTCATAAAACTAAAGTATATTACAAAAAGAGTAGAATAATGGGATGTATGTACACCACTCATAGGAAATTGTGGCAAATGTAGCATAAATCTCACGGGAATAAAAGTGAGATGAAAAATCCCTTACGAAAACTCAGAAGCCTAACGGTGCCACCTAAAACATACAAAAATGGATTGATGAGATCAAATAGGGTATCTCATCATATTAACATAAAGTTTATAGAAAGAGGAATATAAAAGAACATCCCACAACATAACAAAGTGGAGCTTGAAAGAAGTGACATAAAGGAGAGTACTTAAAAAGAAAGAGAGAGGTTGGATCTCTTACGAAAATTTGGCAGCCTAACGGCACCACTCAAAACTTCCAAAATGGATTGATGAGAGACACATAGGGTCTCTAATCACATGAAAATAATAATTACAGTAGGTTTAATATAAAATAACATCCAAATCATAAGAAATATGAGCTTAAAAGGAATTACATAAAAGAGTGTACTTAAAAAGAAAGAGAGGTGTAGGATCCCTTACATCGGGTCTGACTTGACTCGATCATTCTTTAACGTCCTGAATAATAAACTTGAATTAATTTCCACTTTATTAAGAACCTTTTTCTAGTTCATTATTCCTTTTATATCACTTATTGTCATGTTATAAACATTATGTAATCATTTATGTTAATAATGTTTGTTTTGTCGATATTTGGTTCTTAAGTCGAAAGTGGACTTCTTACAATTACATGTTGTTTGTGTGGTCAAAAGTTCATTATATCCCGAATGACATTCCTGATTTGTATAGAATATATATCATATATATCCAGCATATACATGTATTTATAATATTACATAATCATTTAGCGGTAAGAAATGAAATTCACCGTTCATGGAGACGGTAAGCCGTACGTACGCATGAACGCTACTTTCATTTCTTTGTCATATTAATGGAATTAAAACTAAATGAGAGGTATGTATATTTTAATTACAGAAATATATTCATAATTTAGATGTATAATTAATCATATATATCCATTATATACATGTACTTATAATAGTACATTACATTTGGGGATAAGAAATGAAATGCACCGTTCATGGAGACGGTAAGCCGTACCTACGCATGAATGCTACTTTTATTTCTATCTCATAAATTAATGGAATGAAATAATAATGATATATAGGTATATTATAATTCCAGTATAACATCAAATATAATAACATTAAATCCATCCTTTATACGTCCCACGTATGGCATTAACGAATCACATCACTTTGAGGGGCGGTAGTCCGCACTTCCTAAAATGGAGATGTCGTGTATACCCATAATGGAAACAATAATGGTATGCCATAAATGAAAAATACAGAAGCTTATGGAAAGAATAAACATATTATATATCATATATAATAATCGTGACATAATAATGTCCACCTTTGAAGGTGTTAAATGAGTATTGAACAATCATCGTTTCCGGAGGCATAATTTCGCCATCCACGGAAACCGTATGTTCTTTAACCATTTGATTAAGTTGTGTGAGAGTGTAGCTAGAATAAATATTATGAAAACATCCTAGTATATTGAAGATACTGGCGTTGTTACAAAATAAGTAATTAAAAAGAGTTTAGGGGGTTGGAGAAGCAAAATAAAACAAATGAACATGAGAGAATGAATTACCTTTAAAAGTGTAACTCCTTTTGATTTGAGCCTAAAGGATTCCTTTGAAAGGATTATACCCAAAGTGAATCCTCTAGGATGAGGAGAGGGATGTGGAGAGAGTAAATGGGCAGGGTATGGACGAGACAAAGGCTTGAGGAGTGTGTGAAATTAGGTAGAGACGGGGGCCTTTATAAGAGGAGAGGAGGGGCACTTTTGGGAATCATGAAACTATTATTTTATTTTCAAAAGTTTTTCGAATTTCTAAGGACCCACAATGATATATTTCGAAGCTAAGATTACAAGGCTTCGAAATATTCCCATCCAATAGTTTTTGGACAAGTTTAGGTCTTAGATTTTATATTATTGTTTTATTTTATTTAAACTGTTCATTAATGAGGTCATCGTTGCATCATCATGATGTCATACTTAAATTAATTAATTTATTGTCTAAAAATTATAACAAAACTATCTTGATGTAGGAAATCTTTTTATCTTTCCAAAGAGTATTTATAGACAAAAATATGATTAGTATAACCCCTTCTAAAAATTGTTTTAGTAAAACCATTTATGTTAGTGTCATTTTCACCTTTATTTAAAAAAAGGAATTAAAGTCATTATCTAACCCAAGAGGCTCCATAGGGTCCCCTGAATCGACCCATGGGTTGTCGTGGTCGTCCATGACTCATCCAATAGGGGTAGGACAAGTGTCATTGTGTTTTCATATTTTTATAATATCATTTTTACCTTAAATTACACTAATTACCTCTAAGCGCGATTAATGAAAAAAAGTTACTATTCACCAAAAAATTATTTTCATCCCATTGAACCACATTTTACATACTAATGACAACCATGTATGTAGGATTTTCAAAATTCAATACACATTAGTGGTAAACTTTCATTTAACTGAAAAAATCTGTTTTCTTGATTACCACTTAGTGGTTTCACTATTCATCAAAAATTGGAGTTTTTTCAGAAAATTACCAAAAATTCACTCTAAGCTATATTCGATATTCCAAATTAAAAAATGATGTTTATATTACCTTATTCAAAGAATATAAGTAGAATTAATTAATTTAATAATTAACTCCCACTTTCAAAACATATAGCGTGTTTTTAAGAAACAATATATATCAAAAGATTGATATTTGTTTAGGTCAAATTTCAAAGTGAAATTAATTACAAAGTCCACCATTGAATAAAATGGTAAAAATATTTTATGGTTTCACTTTAAAACCAATTAAAAAGATAATCTAATCATATAAATAAATTATATTAAAAGAGGTTTTGAATTAAAATACAACATTTTTCACTTATTCATAAAAACTGAACTTTATCGGAAGAATAACAAAAACATACACAAAGTAAATTTTGATGCCCCAATTATAAAGAAGGATTTTATTTGGCCCAAAAGAATGTATAAGAGTGACCGAAACTATATTTAAAGAGGGTTCGCCATCAAAAGGTGATAAGTGAACCTTTAGTGAAAACTAGGGAATATACGCCTAAAATTGAATTCTTTCTGTATTTTAAGCCTTTATCTTTTATTGGATAAATGTAAAAACATTTAAAAACATATATAATCATATTTTAGTTATTTCTATCCATTCTCACCAATACAATGGCTACATGTTAACTGCCATTTAAAATAATATTATTTTATTATTAGAGTGCAACGTAAGATTCCCAAGAAACTCATTGTTGCGTGTTGGGTACGCCATCGAGCATAGCGTCCCCTTTAACGTCATATTAATATTTTATTCACAAATATGGATAAATATGAAAATGTCATATTCTTTATTTACCTGGGGTGTTACATCCTTCCCCCCTTTTGGGAATTGCGTCCTCGTAATTTTAAAATTGGGCTTGGAAACATCCATGAAAGTCCCACATTAGAAGAAGAGTCCGTAAAACAATCACTTTAAAATAAAGAAAGATAAGTACAAAGGTCACCCGAGTTAACCCATACTACGATTCCATGTATGAAAACATGGACATGGAAGAGAAAACATAGGGTCATGTTCTGATGAAGAGTGATAGAAAACATGTTTAGGAGAAAGTTAACCATGAGAAAATCACAAACTTGTGAGGGGTTAAATGGTATTCGATTCCGCAGTAGGAAAAGTTAATAGACAAATTTTTTGTTTTAAGATAATTTTTATTGGGGAATTTATTCATAAGGAAACATAATCACTTATCATGTTGACTTTCAACTTTTATTAGATTCCTTACACAAACTCATATTTTCTCCAAAAGGCGAGTATTTAGGAAGACTTGTTCACATTAAGAGTACTATAATCAACTTTTAGAGAATCACCTAATCCACAAAAGAGAACTATATACTTCTCATGTCTTTAGACATTAACCAAATCCAAAACCAAAAAGGATAGTACAAGACCAGATAATCCAGAAAAGGATAACCAATTATAAAAATAAAATCTATTCTTAACCTCCAAAATTTGTCCAAAAAAACCTAAAGTTCAATGAGGACCATTAGATAAACAATTTTTCCATAAAATTATTCAAAGTAAACCAATCTAATATTGAAACCCAAATATTTTAAGGATTTAGTCACATAGTCTTCCAAGTTAAATCGTAACATTTGTCTCCAAACAACATCAGTTTCTCCTAAAGTCTCGTATTGAAAAGTAATTAACCTAATCACATATCCTCCATGATAGGTTAATCATTTTCATAAATAACTGAAAATCAACTTACTCTTAATTCATAAAATAATATAACGAGAAAGAATCACTCAAACTAACCAGGGACTTCACGTAGTCCAGTGGTAGGTGATAAATACCAGTCGCACTTTGGTTGTGGGTTCAATTCCCGCAGCATTGTCCGACGCGATGGGTTGTCACACGGTCTATGTGTTGTCCTTTTTCCAAAACTATATAATTCTCAAAACATTTCCCAAAACGAGATAAAATCTTCAAAAATAAACATAACATATTTTAACCTAAAGTTTATCTCATGCCTTTCATTTTCCATCATAACATATAATAACCCATAATTACTTCAAAAGTAAGGATCATATAAACCCTAATGGTTACCTTTTTAATTATTACCTGAACTTCCACATCGATTGGTCATCTCGTACATGATGCATTATAGAACATACCAAGGTTAACGTGGTTGATCATGACTCCTTGATAGTTTGTTTAGAATAACCATGAGTTTCCTCATTGAATACCCCATTTCATCGAGTCTCTTAATCAGAGAACCACCACAGTTTCCTTCAAACCAATTGTCACTTTGGTGACTGCGAGATCCATCCATTCACTAAAAACAGAAATGTCAGTGTGAGTATATCAACAAAACCATCATGTACTAATGAGGAAGGTAAACACTAAGATATACTTACTCATTCACTTTATCTAAAACTAGGACTCTTTCCGAAATCCTAACCATTATGTTAATGTCACTTATGCTTAGAGAATACCCTAACCTCTAAAGTTATCTAAACCGACATTTGATACCAACTATAAGGCCCCATCCTTAAACCTTACTTAATATTGAGTTATTACAAGATTACACATTGAGGATCTTTTCAGGTTTAGAGTTTTAGAGAATTAGATCATGAAACTTTCATTACATTCCACATTTCAATAAAGTGGTTACATAAAAGACAATTTTCATTCTTCCCATCAACGGAAACATATTAAAAATAAAACATGGATTCTTTCTTGACACATCCTTGACACTATCATCACATCATGTACCTTTCCCTTGACTTGTGAAAAACATTTCAAAAACTTGGGATGAGCATAAAAATCTCAGTAAGGGTTATAAAAATATGGAAAGGAAACATGAGTTCATATATATATAAGAATGAAATCATACTTTACCCATAAAACATAGGCTCTTTAACATACCTCATCAAACCATGAATAAATCAAAGAAATCATAAGACATAAAGGTAACTTGAGGCATTCATAACATCCTTACGTAGGGAGTAACCCTCTTGGTTACGTTTGGAATACCCATCACAGTATATTCCCTAAATCTCTTTGGAGAAACCTTAACGTTTCACTCCTTCGCGTTACCCAATGCATTGGAGAGCTATATCGGGCTCACCCGCCCTTATTTTATCACGGAACCACCCGTCTTCATAATAATTCCCAAGAACCTCAACATAATCGTATCACATAAAAGATGCGTAAAGGAAACATAACATTTCCACCTTTCAATCACAAGATATCAATACAACACATTGATATAAAAACATTATGAAAACCATTTTCAATACCAAAATAAAAGAAAATTAAAACATGGTATTTATTTTTCTTTTAAAAATTAGGTATGGCTTGTAGAGGAAGCTGAAACTCAAATAACGGTCACAGCGGCAGAGAAGTCGTTGTCACTGCATACGTACGACAAAAACATTCCCTTTTGTCATTTAGTAAAAAGCTTCGTATAAAAAATATTCCTTTTGGATAAACGTAAAAGTCAAAGGGTTTTATACACCGTATAAAAGAAGGTTGTGTATAAAACAAAATATGCCTCAATGAAAGGAGATTGAGACGAAGTCCCATACAAAGACGGTATCCTTAGATTAAGGATAAATTAGTTATATAACTATGTGTGACGAACAAATACACGAAATATAAGTGGGTATTATGTGTAAAACAATCAGAGGAAATTCACACATAATCATAGAACGACATATTCAAGGTGTACAAGTTTATCCCAAAGAATCGAAATTGGGTTAAGAAGTTCCCTTGTAATAATTAGACAGCCTAACGGCGTCACTTCAAAATTCAAAAAAAGAGTTGATGAGAGATAAAAAGGGTATCTCATCACTTGGACATAAAATTTAAATCAATAAGGATATATTAGAACATATCCCAACATAACAATATGTAAATTAGAAGACCCAACAAAATAAGTCTTTTAAAAAAAGGAGGGTGAAAGGTTCCCTTACCGACTTGGGTATCTTTCAAAACATACACCCCATGAAAGAAGGAAAATACATCATTGATGTAAATACTCATAAAACGAAATTATATTACAAAAAGTGTAGAATAATGGGAAGTACGTACACCACTCAAAGGAAATTGTGGCAAATGTAGCATAAATCTCACGGGAATAAAAGTGAGATGAAAAATCCCTTACGAAAACTCGGCAGCCTAACGGCCCCACATAAAACTTAAAAAAATGGATTGATGAGATCAAATAGGGTATCTAATAATATTGACATAAAGTTTAAAGAAATAGGAATATAAGAGAACATCCCCCAACATAACATAGTGGAGCTTGAACAAAGTGACATAAAGGAGAGTACTTAAAAAGAAAGAGAGAGGTTGGATCTCTTATGAAAATTCGGCAGCCGAACGGCGCCACTCAAAACATCCAAAATGGATTGATGAGAGGAAAATAGTGTCTCTAATCATATGATCATAATAATTACAGTAGGGGTGATATAAAAGAACATTAAAATCATAAGAAATATGAGCTTAAAAGGAATGACATAAAAGAGTGTACTTAAAAAGAAAGAGAGGTGTAGGATCCCTTACCTCGGGTCCGACTTGACTCGATCATTCTTTAACGTCCTGAATAATAAACTTGAGTTAATTTCCACTTTATTAAGAACCTTTTTCTAGTTAATTATTCATTTTAGATCACTTATTGTCATGTTATGAACATTATGTAATCATTTAAGTTTATAATATTTGTTTTGTCGATATTTGGTTCTTAAGTCGAAAGTGGACTTCTTACAATTACATGTTGTTCGTGTGGTCAAAGGTTCTTTATATACAGAATGAAATTCCTGATTTGGATAGCATATATATCATATATATCCAGCATATACATGTATTTATAATATTACATAATCATTTAGAGGTAAGAAATGAAATTCACCGTTCATGGAAACGGTAAGCCGTACGTACGCATGAACGCTACTTTCATTTCTTTGTCATATTAATGGAATTAAAACTAAATGAGAGATATGTATATTTTAATTCCAGAATTATATTCATAATTTAGATTTATCATTCATCATATATATCCATTATATACATGTACTTATAATAGTACAATACATTTGGGGATAAGAAATGAAATGCACCGTTCATGGAGACAGTAAGTCGTACGTACTCATGAACGCTACTTTCATTTCTATCTCATACTTTAATGGAAATAAATAATAATTATATTTAGGTATATTATAATTCCACTATAACATCATATATAATAACATTAAATCCATCCTTTATACGTCCCACGTATGGCATTAACGAATCACATCTCTTTAAGGGGGCAGTAGTCTACACTTCCTAAAATGAAGATATCGTGTATACCCATAATGGAAACAATAATGGTATGCCATAAATGAAAAATACAGAAGCTTAAGGAAAGAATAAACATATTATATATCATATATAAAAATAGTGACATCATAATGGCCACCTTTGAAGGGGTTAAATGAGTATTGAACAATCATCGTTTCGGGAGGCAGAATTTCGCCATCCCCGGAAACCGTATGTTCTTTAACCATTTGATGTATTTGTGTGAGAGTGTAGCTCGAATAAATCTTATAAAAACATCCTAGTATATTGAATATACTGTTTTTGTTACAAAATAAGTAAATAAATAGTGTTTAGGGGGTTGGAAAGCAAAATAAAACAAATGAACATGAGAGAATGAATTACCTTTAAAAGTGTAACTCCTTTTGATTTGAGCCTAAAGGCTTTCTTTGAAAGGATTCTGCCCAAAGGGAATCCTCTAGGATGAGGGGAGGGATGTGGAGAGAGTAAATGGGCAGGGTATGGCCGATCCAAAGGCTTGAGGAGTGTGTGAAATGAGGTAGAGGTGGGGGCCTTTATAAGAGGAGAGGAGGGGCACTTTTGGAAATCATGAAACTATTATTTTATTTGCAAAAGTGTTTCGAATTTCTAAGGTCCCACATTAATATATTTCTAAGCTAAGATGACAAGGCTTCGAAATATTACCATCCAATAGTTTTTGGACAAGTGTAGGTCTTAGATTTTATATTATCGTTTTATTTTATTTAAACTGTTCATTAATGAGGTCATCGTTGCATCATCATGATGTCATAATTAAATTAAATTATTTAATGTCTAAAAATTATAACAAAAATATCCTGATGTAGGAAATCTTTTCATCTTTTTCAAAGAGTATTTATAGACAAAAATATGATTAGTATAACCCCTTCTGAAATTGTTTTAGTAAAACAATTTATGTTAGTGTAATTTTCACCTTTATTTAAAAAAAGGCATTAAAGTCATTATCTCACCCAAGAGGCTCCATAGGGTCCCCTAAATCGACCCATGGGTTGTATTGGGCGGCCATGACTCATCCAATAGGGGTAGGACAAGTGTCATGGTGTTTACTTATTTTTATAATATCATTTTTACCTTAAATTACACTAATTACCTCTAATCGTGATTAATGAAAAAAAGTTATTATTCACCAAAAAATTATTTTCATCCCATTGAACCACATTTTACATAATAATGACAACCATGTATGTCGGATTTTCAAAATTCAATACACATTAGTGGTAAACTTTCATTTAACTGAAAAATCAGTTTGCTTGATTACCACTTTGTGGTTTCACTATTCATCAAAAATTGGAGTTCTTCCAGAAAATTACCAAAAATTCACTCTAAGCTATATTCGATATTATGAATTCAAAAATGATGTTTATATTACCTAATTCAAATAATATAAGTAGAATTAATTAATTTAATAATTAACTCCCGCTGTCAAAACAAATAGCGTGTTTTTAACAAAAAATATATATCAAAAGATTGATATTTGTTTAGGTCGAATTTCAAAGTGAAATTAATTCCAAAGTCCACCATTGAATAAAATGGTAAAAATATTTTATGGTTTCACTTTAAAACCAATTCAAAAGATAATCTAATAATATAAATAAATTAGATTAAAAGATGTTTTGAATTAAAATACAACATTTTTCACTTATTCATAAAAAAATGAACTATATCGGAAGAATAACAAAAACATACACAAAGTAAATTTTGATGTCCCAAATACAAAGAAGGATTTTATTTGGTCCAAAACAATGTATAAGAGTTACCAAAACTATATTTAAAGAGGGTACTCCATCAAAAGGTGATAAGTGAACCTTTAGTGAAAACTAGGGCATATACGCCTAAAATTGAATTCTTTCCATATTTTAAACCTTTATCTTTTATTGGATAAATGTAAAAACATTTAAAAACTTATATAATCATATTTCAGTTATTTCTATCCATTCTCACCAATACAATGGCTACATGTTAACTGCCATTTAAAATAATATTATTTTATTATTATAGTGCAACGTATGATTCCCAAGAAACTCATTGTTGCGTGTTGGGTACGCCATCGAGCATAGCGTCCCCTTTAAAGTCATATTAATATTTTATTCACAAATATGGATAAATATAAAAATGTCATATTCTTTATTTACCTGGGGTGTTACAAGTGTACTCCAAAAGTATATGTTAGTCTTCTAGCACAAAGCTACATAGTGGTTTAGGGTATGATACAATGTGTAATACTTATCTCCAACTAAAAACCATATCAATCATTGCTCGAGGACTACACATTAATTTTTATTCCTTTTATACACTATATATTCTATATTTTCATAGAAATATATATATAAAATTTTAATTATTGATATGATACATAAAATTCCATATTAAATTTTTGACCATCTTAAATTGGTGGAAATCACCTCATTCAGTCGATTATTCCCCCCATGAGGGTTGAAAATTGTATTTCTAATACTTATCTAAAAGACACCACCCACCTCATGAAATAATTGTGACTCTGGATCCCAGATCTAGGAAGTATCAATCGTTTTCCACCCTGATCTATCCAAAAAACTTGGGTCCGAATATTCTTTTCATATCCACAAAAAATATAAGGGTTTGATAAATATTAGAATTGCCAAAAACATGTAAAAATAGGCATTGTAGACCATTAGATAATAATATAAAAATTAAATGTGGTAAATGAATAATAAAAATGGTGAATAAATAATTTTCCATTATTTCTTAATTTGTGAACATTGATTATGGATATCCCTTATTTAAAACCTCTTGTTATCTAAAAAATTTAATAAAAAATTTAATTCAATATAATGAATAATTTAAAATATAATATTAATTGAAAATAAAATAATAATAGATAATAACATGACCAATATTTTAATCATTGTGGGAAACTAAAATTTATGATCAATACATCAATACCAGATTGAACATTGTAGAAGAATACATTCACCCACAATGGGGAAGATCTACAACAATTTCTATCCATCAGTCCATTTATTTATAGTTTCCTATTGTCATCGGATCATGATTTATCAATGAATAAAGATTAAACATCCTCCCAATGACCCAATTGTTATGCTTCTAACACTTTTTATTTACCATAATTAGATTTCAATGGAGGGAAATTAGATATGATTTTTAGTTAACTAAATATTTAAATTAAATAATTAATCAACTTAACTTGTTGACCAAAAAACTACCTTATCAAAACATCATATTTTAACCATATTTTATTAACCATGGTTAAACATCATTATCATGATTTAAAAGGGGTCTCATTTTTAATATCGGAGAATCCATTTTATATATATTGAATTATTTAAAAATTAATGCTTGTGTTTGATATAAAATAAATTTTCTGATTTTATAAAATTATTTCTGTGCTCATCATGCCTCAGATTCTCGCTTCACCTCATCTTCTAGCCTTTAAAATATTAATGAAAATATATTAAATTATTTTTTAGAAAAGGAGTATCTATAATAATAGGAAGATCGAAGGTTCAGATTGAAAATCTATAAAATTACTAAATTAAGATGAAAAGTATAATGTCAATAATTCCAAGGGGCTTACAAGGAAGTGATTGAGCCGCTCCATAAATATATTCATCCACTATTGGGAAATAGATATAGGGATTCCTAAATGGATTCATATTACTAATTTACTTCATTAATCTATTCAATAGTGCATTAACCACTTGATTTTCTTCCATCTATACATGTGAAAATGCTATATTGAACAACCTATCATGAATGAGACATCCAATTTAATGGGGGTGTATACTCCATGGGACATTACTAGTTTTGACATGATAGAAATAACATAATGGTTTGAATTAGCTTCAATCTATATTGTGATCCAGTTATGATACATATCATATTTTATAGCTTAAATTATTTCCTATAATTCATGTCCATAAGGAAATCCATGCCTAATAAATTAATTGAAGTAGACTTTGACAAATCCATTGTGAGTTTATAATGAAACTCTATAACCCGAGAGCTTTGACATGCTAGAGGTTACCCCATCAATGTAATCTTTAACATAACGAGAGATTAGATGAATCTATAAAATACTCTTAATCATTATAGGTCTCCATGATCTACATCAAATGACCAGTATTATGAGTGTTTTAATATCCATGAATTTTTATTCCATGGAACAAACCAATATAATTGATGAAACATATATTTCACTATGGATTTCCAAGGAATTTAATGATATAAGGAGGTCTATTTTCTAACATGACTTCATTTAATGTTTTCTAGATCAAAGTATCGATATCTATAGAAACCTCTAGTGAGAGATTCTAGAGTATTCACATCATAAAAACTTGCTACTACAGGAAATATGTTCAATGATATTCCATTATGAGAACAAAATTATGTTAAACATTCTTCTAATATAATTACATAAATTATGAGAATGGGTTTAACTCATAAGCAAGTGATACCCATATTCCAAGACCATAAAACATACATGGCATGCTAAGGCCATATATTTTAAATCCCTCGCCAATTGATAATGTGTGGGAAATTAGTTCTCCTAGATTTTCAATAGAAGAAGTAACATTGATGGTTGGAAAATGGGTACATTGAACATAAGAAATCATGTTTGTGGCTGGATGGAACTATCACACTGTGGGGTGCAGTACTCCTCGGATTTAAAATTGTCATTTTTTGTTTGGCCTCCTAATCAGTGGGTTACCTTCCATGAATTTATGATTATTTAGTTACTTTTTAGAATATGGAGCAACAATTAAATCATCACTATCATCAAGAAACAAAAGGTAAGAAATATTAATACCAAGAATACTAGCTAGAACATTTAGATTGTTGGTTGGACTTCCCCGCTAGAGGGTCTTGTACCAATTACGGTTAGACTTTATAACAACAAACCAAGGTTGTTCTGTATATAATCATTGAAAGAATCTCAAAGTGAGGATAAAATAGTTGAATTAAGATAGTGGGACACCCATTTAGAATATTCATCATGAACCTCCATGATATGAAATCATTAGATGGGTCATTTTTCGGTTATGATATTCCATATAAACATATTGATAAGTCCATCATTAAAAATATTAGAATCCTGGATTACAATATCATCTGTCTCTATAGGTTTAATGAACTCATTCTTGGAGATATTTATCAACTTCCATTCTTTCATTAACCATGTATAAATTAATTTCTTCATTTTCAATTGGAGATCACTGAGGAGAAAAATTGTCCATCTACAGAGATAGAATGAATACATAAATTTTGAGGTGATAAACACATTAATTAGACAGATCCCCAAAACATGGGACATTACATTACCATTCCATCTGGGAATGTAATTAATTATTCCCCATAATATTTCTCTAAGATACTATCTACAGACCTTTCTTGAAAATAATTGAACTCCAAGTTGATTAAAGTAGTGGTAACTTTTTGTCACTCTAAGATTCATAGTGACCCTATATTGTTTACCAATAGGTGGTCCAAATCCTAAGTCAATGATGTAATATTTCAAGATGTTATTTTAACAATCCACTTCCTCATAATGATAATAGTATAAAATAATTGTAGATGTAGTTTTTTTAGGATTTCACTAAATGGAGAAGGTCATCATAATTAAATCAGTATTATAGGATACAACTTTCACTATGAACATTGATCTACATAAAAATCCCAATATAGGTGATTTCATTAAATAATATAGTAATATATTTCTTAACAATGGAAAATAGGATCCTTGATTGTGGGTTTCTGTGTCTATCACCACTAGTGTATTAGAAATTTCTTCTACGAGATCCATTTAATAGAATATATAATATTGAAGATATGATAAATATACTAATAATCCTAATAATATAACATTGAAACCCACAACCTATGAGAAAAATGAGAATAAATATCAATTTTAGTATATTGAAGGCTTTATAGATGCCAATTTTGTAGGGAAAGATCTCATTCTTAAAAATATATTTAATTACGTTAATACATTTCAATAAATTAATAACACAATTTTATATAATTATTCAATGTACAATTCCAATCGGATTCGAGTAAATATGCTTCATGAAAAAATAACCCATTCTAATCATCATTAATTTTATAATCACTTTAGGGAAATTGTTCCCAATAAAAACCATCAGGTAGTATTTTATGTAAACTACATTCCACGTCATGAGAACCAAAGAAATGAATTTTATGTTCATCCCACAAAGTATATAAGTATGAGTAAAAAACTATTTCTACAATTTTCATGTCATCTTGTAGTATATCCCTATAAAACATAAAATATTTGACCATGAATAAATCCCAACATGCAGAACCTTCCATATTTATAGAGAATATAGAATCCATAATTTCCCCCGTAAAAGGGAACCCTATGAAGACAGTAGTTTGGTGATACTCTATACAAGGGGAAATCTTGTAAATCATTTTATATGTTTTTAACATTTTATCATCCAAATAGTTTCCTTTTAAATAATTCACCCCTAAATTTAAAATGTTACTTCTAGATGAGTAGACACATAAATTGATATTTATGGCCTATATTCCTGTCATTATTCATTTTTCTTCTGTAGCATGTGATTGAATTTTGAGTTTCGATCAACATAATTTATCTACATAGCATGTAAATTATTTCCATCTAACCTTTCCATAATAGTTATAATATCATCAATCATTGAAAAAGATTTTATTTCCTCTCTTAAGTGGAACTTTTTATGATTATTTGTGATTTTATAGCTTACTAGATCTTCACTAGTGGATTTAATGTCATGGTCGATCTTAGAGAAAAGGTTTATACAAAATATCCTAATAGACTTTTGAAATTATCTACCCTTCCATTAAAGATATTTAATTGTATTAAATGTTGATCTATCCTCCAAGACTCTATAATAACCTCCCTCCATCTTTGAGTATCATTCAAACCATTATCTAATCCTAAATGTAAGGGTAATGTCCTAATTATGTGGGTGTATATATCAATAAAAATTGGATTGTGATATGAGTGATGTTTGGGGAATGGTTGAACCTAAATTCATGTATCAAAACATTATCAACCATCTAAAAAAATATCTATCATGTTTTAGTTCTATCGTTTCATTTTATGCATTAAATTCTCCAGGTGAATATGATAGTTGTAAATGACAGATCAAAATTGTGAAATTGGTTAATGAATAATGATAATTCCATATTAGATTATTTAATAATGTTCATTCTATTTTTCCCAATTGGACATTGGATTGTGAAAAACACTCCAATGATAACCCATTTTTGATTTGTAATCCCAAATACTTCTAAAAGATCACTCTATATCCCCCTTATTTTGATTCATGACGAGGAGGCATAGATAATATATAAATCAATAAAATTAATTTGGTTGTTTCATGAGACATAGATCTACTATGGTTGTTTGGTAGTTGATAGAGTGTTTATTATATCATGATTGAATACCAAAAAATGATATATGTTGATATCATGCATGTTTTGGGAGACAATAATGTAACCAAGAGATGCCCATCAAAAGAGCCTGCATTTTTAAAAGAGATTTGTTTTCACTGTGATACTAATAAGCATATGTTTATGTGATAGAATATAGAGATAATGGGACTTCATCATTGGGGTATTCCCAAGAACATGATGATTCCAATAGATGTGCTTCATTATAAAAGGTATTTCTCCATATCAAAAGCCCATCAACATATTCAACATTTCTATGGCCTTTTCTATTCCATCCTTTTCTATTACACTACCTTTCAATGGGAGTTTCTTTACACTACCAATTCACATATATTTTCTTCTTTATTGTTTTTATCTATTAAAACATTAGATTTAAACTATTCTATATTTAGGGTGTTCAGCATTTTTAATGATTTTTATCTACAGTTTCATTCGAATAAAAGGTACCATTTATCGGTGTAACCCGGTTTCTTGACTGTATATTATTTGGGTCACTAACCACTTTATTATTCTTTCTAACATTCTTATACATGAGTATTTATTTTAAGGGACCATATAGATCTATTTAATCACAAATTTATGCAATTTGTTTACCACTCGGATCAACTGGAGGGATATATTTAATGACTCATCCTATATGAGTCTAGAATTTCCCATTTTAGAAGCGACACCATAATGATCAAAAGGTCATGGTTCAGTCACATAGACTTTATCATTAGGATTATCCTTTATGGTAGTGTTCCTAGTTGGGGGTGGGTCTACTAATTCCTCTTGTGTGTCATATTTCATATCGGCCATAACAAATCCACCAGTATTTTCCAGCAATTTACCCTCATTTGATCTATGAATCTCTTGATTACAATTGGATAATTATTTCATGTATCTATAATTTGTGTGGGTAATCATCTACTATAGGGATTCCACCATATTCCAATTTGAGATAAATCTATGTTTCCCACTAATTCAGACCATGGGTGTATATGTCTAATATCCCCCCCCCCTCTCCATTAAAAGATTCATCATTGCTATTGTTATGGTATTTAGAAATAATTCCAATATAATTTAATTTTATCCTTCAACATGTGATATCATCATTCCCATTCACCTTGATAATTATTCACTCTGTATCCTTTTTAAAATAAATAATTAGATTTCTAAAGAACATTTATCACATGATGAATTTTGGTATCCTTTCAAATTTCATCTCTATATCATTATGTAATACCCTTTTGTAAGGACCACATATTTATCCAATGTGATGTAAATTTTCACTTCTAGAAATATCATAGAACAGTGAACATATATTGGATTTTATGTCCTTTTATCAATTCAAATGGGGTTCCCCACATTTGGAGAAATGTCTCATATGATCCTTAGGTTGTAAAAATTCCAATTGAACCTACATATCTAGAACCATACCTATGAATGTGTATTCCATACGTTGATAGTATCATAATTCCAATATAATTAACATATATTAAAGAATATTGTTTTATGAGATAAGGCTTTGTTGCTCTATTTTCATCTCCTATATTCATCAATAGAGACCACCACATGGTAGTACCCCCTCCCTATTGTTGCCATTCTCCATTAATCAATTACCCATACCATAAAAATTATTTTATACATATAATTATGTTTCTAATGTTTTTTCCTAATCGGAATTACGACATTCATAATGATCATGTAACTCCAAAGGTTTACCCATTCTCCAACTACCTCCTGATTCATAGAAAAAGAGAAATTATACCTGTCTTTATCAAACATCCAAGTAAAGACATATCGAAATAAAAATGATTCCAAGAAATATCCTTCACTACCTCTATGAAATTATTCTTCTAACCAAAAAAATCAATGGGATAATGTCATATGAAATCTTCCTTCTTTTATTTAAATTATAAAATAACTCATTAGTCATAATATACATAGACTATTATTCCATCCAATATTATCTATTTGATATTGCACTAGATATAATCATCCCACATGTTGTAGGATCATTATGATTATGGGTTTTCACATTTACCCTTTCTTATCAATCATTTTCCAATTCATCAAACTCTTATATCATGAGTTTCTATATTAAGATTTTTGTTTTGTTGATCAAGAAAATATCTAAAATCAAATCATTCAAATATTTTGGATATAATTTTGTCAATCATATATTGGTGTTTCATTAATGTTAAATATTTATGGAATTATTTATGTTTAATTTACCATTTTATTAGGAATCATAAACTATCCTCCTTGGTTTTGGTAAATAATTATAGGTTGAAGGAAGGAATTATGGATAGTATGATGATATTGGGGCTTCATACATGAAAAATAATCCATGAATGTTCACATCATAGGATATGAGATGAAGTGTATTTTAATTAATGAAAACCCAAAATGATTAAATTTTATATCGGATATATATGATATTTTAGCACAATATATATTTCACTCTTTTAAATTACTGATCATATTAAGATTGTAGATTATTGATTGTTTCTTCCGACAAACATCTCTCAAGTACATAATATGTTCCATGTATATCTCTTAAGGAAGTAAATAACTAGTCATTCATATGTAATGGAAATAGTGGTCATACATTTGGAGTATTATCATTCATATGATAAACAAATAGTGGAGATTTTGGATCATAAAAAAATGTACTATAAAAAAATTCCACATACCTTGTAAATATTCTTATGTGATTCCCCTGCATGAAGAAGCTATGTGGGAACTGTATAATGTAATGAGGATGGTGTATCATCAAATTTTTTTTATCAAAATTGTTAATTCATATGTAAAATTAATTTTATGTTTGGTATCATGTAACACCTTGATATTTTATGATTTTTTTAAAATTAATTTAATTTTCTCCAATATCTTGTGTTACATGAAGAATAATGCATTAATGACATGTGATATAATAATAAAATATCATAATTTATATTAAAATTATTTCAAATATTTTGGAATGGTGGTTATGAATATTATTAAAAATATTATTGAAAAATATGTCTTACACATGTATAAAAAATTAATTATTTAGTGTTTGATTTAATAATAATTGAAGGAAATTTAAAATAATTGAAATAATTTTTTTGGGAAAACATTTCTATAATAGAAAACATATTTTTTGTGAATAAATGAATTTTTGGTTAATTAATTTAATTAAATTAAAACATTTTAAATATTTTAAAACAATAAATATTCATCATATCTGTTTTTTATGTAACAGTTAAGAAAAATCTATATTTTCACTTAAAAATGTTTTTTTTATAAAAAATATTTTCCTCTTTTACACATACATTAAAATTATGTTTTTCTAATGTAAAAAATATATATATTTAGATAAACATAATTTTTCTAATAATCATCTTGAAATAATATTTTAATGAATTTTTTCCTATTTTCTATATATATATATTTATGAATTGTAAAGAATACTAGTTTTTATTATGAATTTTAATTTATTATAAATAATTTAAAAACATAAAAATTATATCCCGATGGTTCAGTAGTATAATTAATTAAAATATATATCTATTGATCTAAATAACTTCATTGAAATAAATTTCATTTTTAATTTTTAATTAAAATATTTTTATATATTTTAAATGTTTCTCTTTGAAACCCATGCTTTTTTCATGTATATGTGATTGATTTAATCTTAAAAATTTCCACTATTTTAAAAGAATTGGGGAAAATTATTTCCATAATTAATATAATCTTAATTTATTTTATCTAAAAATTTGAACATATCCTTTTCAACATTATGAATAGTACATTCATTTGTAATGCAAAATCATCCCTATGGTCAAAACTGATTTGTCAAGGGGTTGATGTAAAATGGTAGGTTTTAAAATTTCTTATAAAAATTTCCAAAACCTATTTTATGGAAATATTTAGATTATATAACCAATAATTTTTTATAATGAAACATTTTTATCCATTTAGAATGTGAAAAATGTAGTTCCACCCTTTTCATTCAAAAAATTTCAATTATCCCACTGACATCACTCATAAAATGCCACTGAAACTCATTTATTCATCACACATACTAAAACTAATTGATCCTTAATTCCCTTTAAATTTTTATTCAATACATCTCAATTCATATGCAAGGTTTTATTTTGTGATTATAATGATAATTTATTAAGGATTTAGGATAAACCTAAATAGGTTGTCCAAATAAGACGTAAATATATTAACTCCCTATATTTGATTCCCTTATTCTTATAACTCAAAACAAATTATATCAATATACTATAAAACCCATATATAACACCTCTAAATTTATATTCTAAATTTTTAATTTAATAACATATATTAATATATTCTTATATAAAATGATATATGACATCATTATTTGATTCTATGGAGGACTACCGCCTCACAAACTGGTATTATTCATTATTTATAGCCACCTCTAAAAATTGGATTGAATGATGGATTTAATATTTATATATGTTAATAATTATATTATTATACATCTCAAATAATAATATCACATTTATCTTCTTACCACCAAATCTGTAGAAAAATAACAATGTCAACTTTAGATACAATGGACTACTGCCACATGAACTAATGAGATGTGTTTTTCATTTGTTATTTACTTGGATGATAATAATGATATAATAAATGAATATAAATAATATTTTTAATATATTTAAAATTATATAATTATCATACTGAATATACCTTTAACATTTGATTCAGTGGGGCATACGATTTCTTGAAATAAAAATTACTCTATGAATATGAATTATTATTTACCTTCTATTTAATCTAGTCTTTATTTAAATGGAAACATTATTCATTTATACGTACAGTCTACCGTATCCTTGAAATGTTTATTTCGTTTTATATATCTATATTTTTTTTGAAAAATATAATCACATAAATACTGAATATATATTACATGTATATAATTATGAAAATTCTGGATATTTTGTAACTACAATCAATTTAGGAGTACCATAAATTAAAAAACAAATCATATAAAAAACAAAGCACATGTTATTCAAAATGAGATTATAACATTGAATTATTGATAAAAATTTAATAAAATGACATAAGTAAAATATATGGTAATATATATAATTATGATTATGAAATATAACAATATTAAAAATGTATTAATTGTATTTTTTATTTAAATATGAACGAAAGAGTTGAAACTTATTTTAATGAAATTCTATCTAATAGTTTACATCAGTGAGACACATGTCATATTAACAAATTATTTAGACTATGAGGTGTATGTATATCAGACGAATGTATATTATGGTTATTAAAATGAAAAATAATATAATTTACCTATCTATAATAGGATCTCTCTTTAATGTGGTTTACAGTTCAAATGTACCAAATCGGTGAATAGTTTTTATCTTAAGATACCTTATTTATGAAAATATTTTGTTCAAAACATATCTTGTTATGTGAGGTATGTATACTACACCTCTGAAATATTTTTCCTTGAATATAAACATTTTAAGGACATTAAATTTTCATTTTAAATAATTATTTTATAGTGAAAATGATTCAAAATAAACTATATTCATAATGGATTATTGATACAATGAATTTTTTGTCATGATTTTTTTATTAAAATGCATTAAATGATGAAATATTATGATATGTCTCTCAAGAAAGCTCATAAATTTTCTTCTCCGAAGATTTTAAATAAAAAATTTATTAATTATATCTTTCTTTGAAAAAAAATATTCTTCGATATCCATGATTTTTAAATTTGACATAAAAAATGATTTAAATTTCCAAAAATAAATTTTTAATTAAATTTTACCCATGATTGGATTTTTAAAAAATGTTTTATTTGAATTACTCATGCATTTTTTCAGAATGAGTCCCATTTTTATTTTAATTAAAATGTTATTTTTTTTGTTTTAACGTATATGATATTTTCATCCATTCTGAAATCTCAATGTTTTAAATTTTAAATTATAATTTATTATTATTATTTTCAATAAAAATAATTTTAAAAACGTTTTATGACATAAAAAACATTCAGTGTTAAAATTCTATTTTCATCAAGAAATTATTTATATTATTTGTAAATGTTCTTTTATCTATTTTTTAATAATATTTTCAATGAAAAAGTCTTCAAATTTTTTTATCTTTTTAAAAAATTAATGTGGAATAGATATTTTCCTTGGTAATAATTTTCATTTTTTTTAATATTACATTATTATATTTAAATATTATTCTAATATAAACATATTTTTTAAATGTTCTATATTTCAAAAAAGTGTTTTTCAATGTTAAAGGACTATTTTCATCCAAAAATTAATCGAGTGATATTTTAGAAACATTTTCCATCTATGATGAAACCCTTTGATGTTTTTTATTCATTAAAAAAGATAATATTGAATGATTCCATCCTTATTCATTCAAATTATTTATAATATTTATTATCATGCTATTTTCGTGAAACCCATTAATAATTAATGGGTTTATCTATAATGATTTGATGAAATCTTTATGATATGATTTTTCTTATTATAGGTTATAATGTGATGATATGATGAATTATATTATGATTTTCCGCAAAAAAATAAATATGGTTTTAATTATGATATTATTTCTACCAATATCCTCCTCGTATATATTATGTATTGATGGATAACTCATGAGAAAATTTGATATATATGAATCTTATGACATGTTAATGATGTTATGTGTGAACCTAGTGACACAATCATACGACATGAACCTGATTACATAGTCCCTTTTTTAGGGGTGGAAGTGGAATTCATGCCCATTATTTTAATCATGGACAAGTATGCATGTCCATAAATTTATTATAGGTCCTCATTTCCTACTAATAACATAATTTTTGAACATCATTCCATTTATACTTGATCATAAAGCTATAATATTATGTTTATGTCATAAATCTAGGTATTATGTGAATGTTATGTTCTCATGACTTGTGTTATTTTATTCTAATTTTAGTCATGTATTATGAACTTAAAATCATTATTCCATGAGATAATATTTCTATATTTTACATGTGGGGTATGGTTTTAAAATGTTATTCTCTATTTCTCATATTCATATGCTTCTGTTATGTTTAAGTATTTCCCATGTTTTCCAATATATAGAATTTGAGATCTCCCTTTCATATGATTCATTTCCTAGTATAGTATGAAATAAATCATGTATTGTATGTTATTGTACAGTATAAATGGGTATGATCATAATGGGAAATATTTATGACCATTCCCAAAATAATTTTACTATTTACCTACTATCTAAGGTATTAAAACATTATGGTACTTGTTTTTCTTATTGTAAAATGTAATGGATATTTATCAATAGTGACCTGATATCTATGTAGGAATTTTGGGAAATATAATGTTGGTATCAAATGAATTAATAAGTATATATTTTGAAATTAGAATGAGAAAAAAATTATTTATATATATTGGGACATTTATATACATATCCAAAGATAATTTTAAATACGAATCTATGGATTATTAAATCTATAAAAAAAATTCTAGTAATTTTGAAAACAATTTGGCATGGGGTTTCCACAAACATTCATCCATATGTATATAATATAAGTGGATGTGTCTCTAGAGAAAACATTCCTTGGGGTAATAATTCTTAAAAGGATTAATTGAGATGGACACAATCATCAAATAGTACATAACATCATGCCTTTATGCACAACAAGTTTGAAACTCCTAGGGATATGTTTTGGAAATTGAAAAAATCCTTACGAACCATCATCATGGCTTTGAATAATAAATAATAATGACATAGGATATAAATAATGTTCTATATATTGAATATAAAGGGTCATGATTTAGTCATCCTATATCTGATTATACAGTTCCCCACTATTATATCTTTTGTATACATTATAAATTATTATTTACTTGAATGGGTGGAACTATAAGAAACATGTTACTATTGAGTGCAATTTAAAATTAAATGTTATTCCTCCAGATCAACCAAACAATATTAGAGTACGATTTCACAATCTCACTTCTCTTATCACCAAAATTTAAGACACAAATATATTGTTATCTTTTGAATTTTTGATAATTTGTTGATGACTTATTATCAATTGGAATGTAATGTCTAAGAATTACCTTGTAATATTTTTTTTAAAATTATATAGAATTATTCCAAGAACATAAAATTTGATGACACATGATTCTGAGGCCTATTGATCCCAAAATATAATTTTTATATTTTTATGTTCATTTAAGTAAATGTGCGAGTGGGATTTCCTATCATCTAAACTAGTTCTTGGATCAAAACTCAAAGGGATCCATTTAACATATAATGGGGGCATTCTATTAAAATGGACTTAACATCAACCAATAAGGTTCAATTGGAAACTATAGTCTTTGGGATTTTTGGAAAAATAATTAAATATGATAAAAAGTTATTTTATTTTTATTTCACATCATTGAGCAGTTGCATGCCAGCACCACGGTGCGGTGATGAGGCAGTGACGAGCCCATTAATGGGACTCCTTAACATAATTGAAACTAACGTTATGATTCATTAATGAAACAAGAAAACAACATGGAGACCCAATGTACCTAAAATGTTGTGATCGCTTTCTCTATAAATGATATAACACATTATAGAATCAAATGGGGAATTACATAGAAAAAGCATATGGAGAAAATCCTCTACAATGATAAATGGAGAAAAATTGAGAATCACTATTGACATCAACGCACCTAGAAGTATAGTATCGGAGGGAGATGAATGCAGATAACTTTGAACGGAACATGAGTCCTTGTGGGTGGATCACTTCAGTGTCAAAATCCTTATAGGAATAGATTTTTTTAGTTTTATGTTACCCCATTATTTTCTCTAAAATGATGAATGCAGACCAACCCATGAATAGGTTGATCTTTAGATCTCTTGTTCTTATATATGGGTGTTTTTTGGTCTTTCTATATCTGGATTAATTATTTATGGTTATAACCTGAATCCCAAACCTCCCCGTGTTTAAAACACGAACGTGGAGGGCATATGATGACATGAACAAGGCCATGACCCCTCTGTATTGAGTGTAGTGTGTGTTATTCATGACTGGATCATATACATGGATTCAAGGAGGATTTGATTCCATCATAAATAAGGTGGTATCCCTCAATGGTCATAGGCACAAGTGGCGCGAAGAACAAACCACCAGATCAAATCCAGTTGCCTGCAAAAGAACCCATCGGCACGCTGGAAGGGGCACCGTTGCGGGCCTGGGCCGCAACAATGTGGCAGGAGCTACCGGCTTCATGTCGATACCTGGTGGTGGGAAGATGAGGCCACCTGATCAAGATTTAGGTACCTTGGACCTGACACCATGCTGTGTCGTACGCGAAAAAGTCATGGTAAACCGACTGCATCAGAGGAGCACGCCTCGTGGACCACAGATGGTGTAGGGGGAGTGGACATGGCTTCTAGCCACATCCCAAACAAGAAAGGAACGGATTTCATATGGAGGACTGGGAAGGGTGTTGGATGCCTCAGTGGCACAGAACCACATCACAACAAGACGGACCAAATCCGGGTCAGTTTGGACCAAAACTGAAACCAATCACCCTATTTTAGGTATAATGCCAACAACATAGAAACTGAGAGTCTGATTGATAGGCGGTTTGCGTTGTTGGAACCCTCGCGAAAAGTCGTAAATTTTGGAATACTATATATTTGATTTAATAGAACATGGAATATGATTAATGGCTTGAGGAAATGTTATCCTAGAATCAAGATCACTACATACAGAAACCTTGGGGTTGGCTAAGACTTGAAGACTCTGACAAGAGAGCCTATGTGGATCAACTAAAATTTCATAGTGGGAAGCAGATTTTGTATGACCCAGTAGGACAATGGTGGGGAGTGACTCTATGTTACCCAGCAGACCAATGGTACTTTATAAGAGGTGTACCTCAGTATTACCAGGGTGGGAAGTAGCTACTTTTTGACCTGACATGCCCACGTTGGGAGAGACTTCTATGTGACCCATCATACCCATGGTACTAATCATGGATGAGTACTACATCAGTCCATGGATAGTGGGATGTGGCATCTATGTTACCCGGCTGTCCAACAATACTCATTGACGAAGAGTTATTCAGCCTTCTAAGGTGTTCGATGTTATGAATGGTGGTTTGACTTTCATTGTCCAGATTATACATGGTGTAAGCTATCTTACATCGTGGTCTTTGTTCATGGTTTTCTCTATGGAATTATTTGTGGTATTTCATTTGTTTTTGGGGTCCCTACTGATTATATTTTTACTCTCCCCTACATGGGCTTCGCTCGCACGTGTTATGTCTGGGGCATACGAACAATGGCTTTGTGGTGAACTTGGTGGCTCAGGACCCAGTGGTTCCCAGTGTGACCAGGTAGGTAGGGCATACTTCTACTGAATCCCGCAACTACTCTACACATACCCATCATGAGGGGTTTTCAGAAGTTGGCTTTTATAGTTTTAAATGTACATTCCTATTTTTAGTTCATCTTTTTTTAGGTTTCTATTCTCACCATTTTGCCCACAGTTTATAATTTTACTCAGTGGGTGATTAGTGACATGAATGTTTACCAATCCTATTTTGGGATGTGGTTATGTGTCCATGTGGATAGGTACTCAAGAAAATTCCTCCTACAAGTATGTTAATTCCTTTGACACTACTCCCCAACCCCTGACCTATGAGATGAATGCTCGGGGGATGTCCTGACATGGGCAATGCGAGTTTCTTATTTTTTTTGATTGGTAAATAATGATAAATGTTTCAAGTTCACCTATCATATTTAGGAATCCTATTGGGGCGTTGAAGCCGACGTGTCCATACACCATTCCCTAGAATTCTTCTTTTCATATTTATACATAAAAACATTAATTTCATGCCTCATATAGTAATTGATTGTTTCCATAACTCTTATTGAATAAAATTCATCTCACTAGGTAAATATATTAACTATGGAACATCTTAAGCTATATCTAGAGGCCTCCATGCAGACGACCAGCTAGGATTCTGTTGTTTCACCTTGAGGACAACCCACCTAGAGATAATGCATCATTTCATGGAATAGTGCTAGAGATAGCTCTGCTGGGTGGTATACCAGTGTTACCACCACTCGTTTATTAGCATTTACCCCCAGTGTTACCTGTAGAGGATGCACGTAGGCTCAATGCCTTCCATGAGTTCCAGAGATAGAGACTATAAGGACCCGACCATAAAACATTACTTAATCAGGAATTTTAGTCCATAATATAAATTATTCCACATTGATGATCATTTTTATTGTTGAGTTTTATAGAATTATGATACCTTACATACATAACACACCACATTCATACCGGAGAATATTATAACAAACAATGTCCTTTTTTCAAAATATAAAATATTAATATTTAAAACATGATTTCATTAACAATTATTCAAAAATTTATCTTGGATTCATTCTTTTTCTTACACATCCTTATAACCATTATTAAAAATTTTAAAACATAGGATAAACACAAAAAGCTCAGTAAGGTATAGAATAATAAGGAAAGAACACATTCATCCATGAATACTTATAACATATCAAATCATTTCCGAAAGACGTTCTTGTCACCCATATATACTTACTTTATGAAACATGATATTTTCACAATATACCCAAAATACATAAGAAAATAAATCAAATAATAATTTACCTTGGGTAATAACTTTAATAAAACTGTAACCCTGGCATTTACCTTATATTTTGTAACCCCTACAGCTACCTTACAATTTGTGTAATCATCATAGTTACACAAGGATTAATCATACGGATGACCTCTATAATACACATAAACAATGAATTTAAGGGATATATAGGTCCCATAAATCATCATAAACACTTACCAATAACCAACACACAAACCTATAACATGAATATTTGCATAAAAACATTTCTTTTGAATTTTATAAAACAAAATTTTTAAAAAATATTTTAAAGGAAAAACTCCTTACATAAATCATATATTTGAAGCGAGACTTATTAGAGTGAATGTAATATGTATATACTATATAAATAAACATAATAACCTATAATATAAACAGAAACCATTAAAAATAACAATTCTAATACAACATAAAAATGAAGTAGAAGGTTAACGCAAAGAATGGAAATCGGGTTAAGAATTCCCTTACCCCGAGTGTATCATACATAAAAATTGTTAATACCTAATGTATAATGATTAAAATAATATTATTAATGTATTAAGGAAACATATCAATTATTATAATAACTTATATGATTATTTTGTTACATCATTTCACCCTTTAGTTGTAAGTATTTTGATTCTTGCACTGTTTTGGTTGAGTTCTTTACATGATTTCCATAATGGGTTCATGATGATTTTTCTTATCAATTGGAAGTGAAACCCTAGAAATTGAATGGGGTGGTATTTAAATATTTTCAGTGCCATAAATTATACTATTTATCATTATGAATTATAACCTTAGGGTGTTTTTTATGTAAAAGTTGTATCGATATTTGTTTAGGCCATTTTAGCGATTCATCGATTCTAAAGAACTCATTTGTTTCATAAATATATAAAATGTGTATAAAATTATTACGGAACCATGGATGAGACATAATAAATATATCATAACCTGATTTAACTATAAAAATGGTATCATGGTCATCCTTGAAGGAGTTAATGAAAATTTAAATCACATCATCCACGATGTCGGTAATTTGACACGTCACAGCCTATATTTTTAATTACTTCAATAAGTGGGGGATGAGAAGAAGACTGATGATGAATTTTCCATGAACATGAGAACATAAATAATATAAAATATTTTGGAGCTATCATGCCCCTTTGATTATAGGTGGTGAGGAAAGTAAAATAAAATAAAATAAATCAAAATAAAATCAGAGTTGAGAAATCTCTCACAAAAATTCGGCAGCCTAGCAACATCACAAATAAATTTCTTAACATAATTTGACGAGATAAAGGGGTTATCTCATAACTCTTAAATAATATCGTCAGTAATGGGGATATTGAATTAAATATCCCAATATAAGAAAATATAAATTAAAAATAATAACATAATGTGAAAGGATGGAAGGAAAACAAAATATGATGTCTACATGTTGATCTCTTCTCCTTAAGAATTATCTTAAGGCATTTGGTTTTTCCCTTTGGTGAGACTAGAAGCTCTATGACATGGGGAATATTCTTGTGAGGATTATTGTTCTGAACATAGGTAATGTTCAATGATTCAGAGGTGTGGGAGGAAGAGGGAAATGTGTGTGGTATTTATAGTGGAGGAGAGGGGTATTGTTCAATATTTTAATCATTATTATTTTATTTTTCCCAATACTATGAATACTGTTAATTCATGTGACCCCATATAGTAGAAATGGAATGTGAGTTCAATCCAAGTGGAATTAAATCACTTATGATGTCAAAAAATTGTATTTTACTGGTAATTTGAATATATGGTATTTTACCGGGTTTCACTATTCATTAAAAATTCAATAACATCCGCAAAATTCCAAATAAACAAGCTAAACATTTTTTAAAAAAGTAAATTAAAAATTGAACACTATTTTTAAAAAAAATCTAAATATTTTTATTATAAATTTTAAATAAAATCATACTTAGTTCGAAAAATATAAATTCTAATTCTGTAACTGCTTTTACATCACATTGAAAACTTGTCCAATATGTCATTATCTTAAAGACTTAAGAAAATAAAAAAAATTACTATTCATTAGGGTCATATTACTATTTATAAGGTTATGTTACTATTCACCAAAAAAACATGTTGGTTACTTAAAATCACAAAAATAACTTACTGAATACAATTATAGGTGAACATTTTTAGGAATTTAAAACATAGAAGCTGTATAATTATGTTTAAAGGCATGTTATAAAAATCTACATAGAACAAAATTTCACGACTTTTGATTAATTTTTAATAAACCTTGGGGTGTTACATTCTCCCCACGTTCTAAAAAATGTATCCTCATAATTTTATTTACATACTAAACAAGTGAGGCTACCTTTACCTCATAACATTTCAGACTTCCATGTTTCTCCTTCAGACATGTGGTTTTCCACAAAACATTTAGCTAATGGATTACATTATTCTGCAATAATTTTTCTTGTCGATCGATAATATGAATTGGTTTCTCTTCATAAGAAGGGTTATCTTCAAACTATACTACTATTGGGATCAAGACATGAGTTGAATCAGGAACATACTTTCCCAATATTGAAACATGAAATATGATCTATACCTGAGATAAAATGGAAGCAATACTACTCGGTATGTGACTGGTCCAAAATTCTCTAGGATATCAAAAGGCATGATTATCCATTGACGTAGCATTCCATTCTTACCAAAATAAATCACATATTTCCAAGGAGATATTTTATGGAAAACAAGGTCACCTACCTTGATTGAGAAGTATCTAATTCTATAATCTACATAAAATTTCTACCAGGTCTTTGTTGTCCTCATCTGCTACTAGATTATCTTCACTTTCTCAGCCACTTACTATATTAATTATGGCCCTATTAACATTCATTCATAGACTTCATCCCAAAATGCTGGAATCCAACACCGATTCCCATAAAATTTCTCAAAAGGTTCAATCTATAGACAGGAATGAAATAAATTATTCTAACAAAACACAAATAAAGAAATATGCTGATACCAACATCCATTATAGTCCATTGAACAATTTCGAAGCATATCCTCCAATGTATAAATCATTCATTCTGATTTCCCATCTGATTAAGGATGAAAAGCTGTACTGAATTTTAATTTGGGGCCAAATGAATTTTGAATTCCCTAAAAAAAATTAGAATTAAAACTGGGATCCCAGTCAAATATAATGGAATGAAGACCTACATGTAACCAGACAATCTCTTTAAGGTGTGGATGAGAAAAACAATCCAAATACATTATTTCTTGAATAGAATGTAAATGTGATGATTTTTTCATGAGATAAAAAATAACTGAAATCTCATTATTACATTGATAAGCCTTTGGTAGTATGGCAACATATTCCATGGACACATTCTCCCATTTCAACTCTGGCACTGGAAAGGGCTGAAGCATCCCCATTGGTAATAGCTGTTATGCTTTAACCTATTGACATGTCAATCATTTCACAGTAAATTCTGAAAATATCCGTTCTCATTATATCCCTCCAGTAATACGCTTGAAAGACTCTATACATATTAGTACTTCTAGGATAAACTAAAAATAGAGAAATATGAGCTTTACACAACAAGTCCTTCTTCAACAGGGAATCACAAGCACAAACAACATTTTTCCAAATATTAAAACACAATATTTATCAAGCTAAAATCCTAGATGCTTACCCATTTTAACCAATTATACCTTTTTCTATAGCTTATGATCATCATTTTGTGCTCACTTAATTCTGTCTGATAATAAAGAGTTCACTGAATCTTAAAAAAATATAGGTATTTCCGATACTAAAAACGTCTAATCCAAAATTCCTCAAATCATTAATCAAGGGGTCATTTTCCCAATGTAACATGGTTAATGAATCATAATGATTTTTGACTCAAGGAATCCTCCACATTGTATGATTTTCTGTGATAGCTATTGATCATTCAATGATAATCCTTTATCAGTTCAAACCATCATCTCTGCCTCATGTTTAATTCTTTCTATGCGAATGTATATGTTTCAATATTTTAGTGTTAGTATATATTAGACATTAGGTACTGTATGATGGATGCCTAACATTTTTCAAAGAAAAAAACCCAACTTCAAATTACAAGTCATGTGTGGGGTAATTTATGTCATGGAGTTTTAGTTGTATTAAAGCATAATCAATTATAAGATCATTCTATAATAGAACAAAACCTAGTCCCTTTAATAAAGCATCAATGTTGATGAAAAAATCAATGTTTTGGGATGACAAATTCAAAACTCATGAAATAACCAATCCCTTCTTCATTTGCTCAAAAAAACGTCACATTCTTCTATAAAAACAAATTTAACCCCTTTACATATTAACATAGTTATTAGGCTAGATAAACGTGCAATTTTCTTAACAAAACACTGGTAATAACCAACTATTCCAACAAAACTAAAAATATCAGTAACATTTGTGGGTCTAGGATATCAATCAAACACTATTGTTTTGGTAGGATAAACTATTATTCAATTCTTATTTACAATGTTCCCTAGAAAATAAATCTGTTGGAACCAAAAATCACACTTTCTTAAATTTTCATATAGTTTCGTTTCATATATTGTTTGAAAAACCACACTGATATGTTTCTCAGGCTCCAATTTTTCTTTAGAGAAAACCACAATGTCGTCAATAAACACAGCCAAAAACATATCCATGAACTCATAAAATATTATATTCATAAAATTCATGAATTCCATGGTTCCATTAGTTATCCCAGACATATTCATGATGCCCTTATCTAGAACAAAAGGTTGTTTTTGTGATTTCATCCTCCATCACCTTCCTTTGATGATATCCAAATATCAAGTCAATATTGGAAAATTATTTAGCTCCCTAGAGCTGATCAAACAATTAATCGATATGAGGAAAATGATACCTATATTTAACAGTGATGTTATTCAAAGATATATAATCAACTCAAAGTAACATGGAACACTTTATTTTAAATGAAAAAATGGGAGAACCCCATGGTAATTTTATTTGATGAATGAATCCGTTATTATTAAAATAATGTAACTAATTTTTCATTTAAATTATGTTCCATTTGAGCCATTGTATATGGGGTTTTGGAAATTTCCATACCATCAAGAACTATGTCAATTAAACATTGGACTTCCTAATAAATTATGACACCAAGTAACTCATTTGGAAAAACATCATGTTAAAAATTTACCATTGTCTCAACATTAATCAGAACAATTCCCTTCATTTCAACTATATGAGAAAAATAACATTCATTTCCATATATAAACAATTTCTCAGCTTCCATACATGTTTTCAACTGTATGGGTTTATTTTTATATAAAAACTGAAACCCCTTCTGAAAAAACTTATTTATCTCTAAAGGGAATCTAATCATGATAAACGGAAATCCAATCCATTCTCAAAATAACATTAATCTCTACTAAGGGAAAAACAACAAGGTTTGGAAGTAAATTATTTCCACATACCACAGTAGAAAGATTCTTATAATTCCTATTTTCGGTAATAATTCCACCTACTGTTTTAACAACAAGTTCCAATATCATTTTTTGAGATGATATTTCTAGTTTACCTGAAAAGTTCATAGAGATGAAAAAATGTGTAGAACCTGTATCAAAAATACATTAATTAAATTTGATTAAATAAAACCGGTACCCGATACAACTTCATTGGATGGCTCGGAATCTGCTAATGTAGTTGCAAAAGATATAACTATATATTTTTTCTTATAGTCTGGATTCTTTTCATCATTTGGATCTCTCATTGGGAATAGATTTTCATAATGACCCATCTCACCACATTTAAAAAACATTATAGTTTTCTTATCATTATTTCTCTTAGGATCATTTTCATTACAATGTCGAGCCATATTTCCAAACTTACACTATAAAAAACACTTCCCATTTCTAGTAAGACATTACCTAGGCTGCTTCTTGCAACATATTTCACAAACTGTAAATCGGAATTTAATACCATTAGATTTATTTTGTGGATTCTTACCCATCACTTTCCTTTTGGTCCTCATCATCTATTTGTTGTCAAAGTACATGTTGATTGTTAGTAAACTCCATCTATACCCTCTCAACACATCTGACAAGTTTATCAAAAATTTTGAATTCATGGTATTTGAATGCCCTTTGATACCTTGGCTTCAATATTGATTAAAAGTGGTTGATTTTTCTATCCAGATCCAGAATAATATTTGGATCATACCTCTCCATTTAGGTGATGTTCTCTTCAAACACAACCACTTGATCCTCCTCCTTTTTCTTTAATTCAAGAAATTTTTTCCATCCTATGTCACACCAAATTTTGAGAATATTTTACAAGGAAAAGAATTTTTAATTAATCCCACAATAAGGCATCAATATCCTCTCTATCCTTGATATTATTTACCATTGACCACTACTGATCAGCTTCCACTTCAAAAAGATAAATGGTAAGACATTCCTTTTCATTATCTAAACAACCCATTACAAAAATATCTTTTAAAGGGATTTAATCCTTCTTTTAGATGTTACTAGGTCAGAAGATGCATTGAAAGCATGAGGTTGTTCTCTCATAAAATGATTCTCAATAATCATGTATCATTGTGGTACATATGTTTTCTTTCATGAATGGATTACATCACCATTTATTTCCTGAGTTTACTAAGCCATTACTGTCACAAACTACTCGGTTCCAATCCCAAACATTCTGGGATGCAGATTCGGAATGATGTTGTTCTGTTGTTGCCACTCCGCTTCAGCTTCCCTATTTCTTTTCAGGATAACCTTTAGGAACCAACATATCTTAGTTGAAGAAACATCGTAATATTAAAATTCTATATAATTTCCAATTAAATATAGAGTATAAAACATTTATTTTAACATTATAACATCATCCTAACAACTAATGTTATCTAAAACATCCTCTGACACCAACTATAAGGTCCTAGTCTTAAAAATTAAAATAATCATTAATTTTAGTCAAGAATATTCCTTATTACACAGTGAGGATATTTTTGACTTTATAGTTTTATAGAATTAGGATACCTTAGATACATAAAATACCACAATCGTACAAGAAGATACTACTATAAACAGTTTCAATTTTTTTCAAAATATAAAACTTTAATGCTTAAAACATTCATTAACAATTCTTAAAACATTTTACATGTCTTTCTTCTTTGTCTAACACATCCTTACAACGTGTGAAAATAATTTAAAAAATTTATATGAATACACAATTCTCAGTAAGGGTTATAAAAATAAGTAATGAACATATTTTCCATGAAATCATGAAACGTATCAAATTATTTTTAGAGTAGATAATTGCCACCCATATATACTTTCTTTATGAAACATGATATTTACACAAGATCCCAACTATAAAAAAGAACATAAATAGAACCATAAATGTATCATGGGGAATTACTTAAATTATATTTCAACCCTCGTGGCTACTTTATAATTTGTAACCCACACAGTTACCTAACAATTTGTGTAACCATCGCAGTTACACATGGAGTAACCAAATGAATGACCTCCAACATAAACATTCCAAAATGTATTGGAGGGAAATATGGGTCCCAAAAATCATAATAATTTATTTTCAAGAACCATAAAACAATCATATAACATTAATAATTTCATAAAAACATTACTTTTGAATTTTGTAAAACTTGTTTTTAAAGATGATTTTAAACGGAAAACACCTTACATAAATAATATAATTTAAGAGAGACTTATTAAAGTGGATGTAATATGTATATAAACTGTAAATAAAATAATAGAACATCATATAAATATAACCTATCACACACAACCATTCTAATACCACATAAATAATAAAGTAGAAGGTTAACCCAAAGAATTGAAATCGGGTTAAGAATTCCCTTATCCCAAGAATGTCTTACTTCAAACGTGCATAAACATAACGTATAATGGTTAAAAAAGTGTAATTAATATCTTAAATAAACATATCCATCTTTATAATACCTTATATGATCATTTCATTGTATCATTTCACCCCTTAATTGTTTGTATTTTGTTCATTGGACTATTTTGGGTGAGTTCTTTACATGATTTCCATGATTGGTTCATGATGGTTGTTGTTGTCAATTGAAATAGAAACTATATAATTGTAATAGAGTGGTATTTACATATTTATCATCCAAAAATTATACCATTTATAAATCTAATTATGAAATTATGATGATTCGTATGTTAAAACATTATTGATATCTGTTTAGGCCATTGTAGCGATTCTTCCATCGTAAAGAACACATTTGTATCATAAATTACTTACATTTGTTTAAAATTATTCCATAACCATGGATAAGACCTAATAAATATATTTTAATCTTGTTAAACTATAAGAATTGTTTCATGACCATTATTGAAGGAATTAAAGATAATATAAATCAAATCGTCCACGAAGTCAGTAATTCGACACATCAAGAAAATTGTTTTTAATTCGTTCATTAAGTGGGGGAGGAGAAGTTGATGATGATGAATTTTCCATGAACATGAGAAAATAAATAAAATACAATGTTATAGATATTTCATTCCTATTAGATAATAGGAGTTGAGGAAAGAAAATGAAATAAAAGAACTCGATATAAAATAAGATTTGAGAAATCTCTCACGAAAATTCAGCAGCCTAATGGCGTCACTTAATCTATCATAAAATAGATTGATGGTAGAAAGATTTTATCTCACCACTCATAAATAATATGGGTAGTGTTGGGGATATTTAAATATATATCCCAACATAATCCAAATCAAATTAAAATTAATATCATAAATTGAATGATATGAATGAAAATAAAAGAGGTTGTTTACCTCTTGATCTCTTCTCCAAGAGATATTTCTTAAAGACATTTATTTTGGGATTTTGGTGAGGCCAAATGTTATATGTCGTGGAATAGTGTCTTGGTAAAATAATTGAGAAGAACTTAGTTAAGGATCAAATATTTAGAGGTGTTGGTGGAAGAGGAAAATGTGTGTGGTATTTATAGTAGAGAATAGAGGGGAATTTTTCATTATTTTAATAATTATTATAATAATTTTCCTCAAGACTATGAATTGTATTAATTAATGTGACTAAAGAAATTAATAATGGCATGTGAGTTGGAATAAAGTTGCATTAAATAACTTATGATGTCCTAAAATGTATATTTTACTAACAATTTGAATATAGAGTATTTTAACATATTTCCCTATACATCAAAAATTCAAGAATTTTAGAAATCTCCCAAAAAATCACACCAGTCATTTTTTAAATATGTATAATTAAAAAATGAACTCTATTTTTGGATAATATTTTTAAAATATTTTAAATTTTATTTTTAAATAAAATCATACTTAATTCAAAAAATAACAATTCCAATTCTATAACTGATTTTAAATCACATTGAAAAATTAACCAATATGTCATTATCTAAATTCCATAAGAAAATATAAAAACAATAAAATATACTATCCATTAAGGTCATATTACTATACATATTACTATTCAAATGGTTGTTTTACTATTCACCAAAAAAGTTGGTTCTATCAGACTCCAAATAACATACTGAACACAATTGTAGATGACTGGTTTTCGAAATCCAAAATATTGATGTTTTAAAATTATTGTTAATGTATAGTAATAAATATTCAATTAAAACAAAATTTCATGCATTTCAATTTATTTTTAGATGTCCTTGGGGTCTTACAGAGACCTCCCATGGTCAGGGGAGAAATAGATCCCAAGGCCGTTAAGGAATGGATGGAGGTGGTGACGAAAGTCTTCTTCTTAGTAAGGATGTTGCTTGATCATATAGAGATCTTAGCTACGAGCCTTCTTCAAGGATCAGTAAGGAGATAGTCATTCCTCACTATTAAACTCAAAATGAGGAAGTCCTCTCTTGGGATGACTTCATGAGGCTTTTCGGGAGGAGTTCTTCCCCATGACCTTGCGTTCGGTGCTCATATAGGAGCTACTTCACCTATGATATGGAATCATGTCAATGGCTGAGTACTCTGCAATGTTTGCAGAACTCTTTTTCTACTCTAAATAAATGGAACATGTCCATTCCATCGGGCCAAATCCATTAAGTAGTGAATTATATGGGAGATCAGGGCGTCCATGGTGTCTCTCAGCATCCCCACTCAGGTTAGGGTACTGTATAGAGCCATTTTTCTAGGATGCTTCCTAGAAGAGCATGCACTGATGGCTGGAGCCACTATCATACATCAGGTGGTAGAGTCTTTTGTAGTTAGTAGAATACAGAAAACTCAAGGACCCAAGTGGGTCCAATCTTTTAGGGGATGACCATAAGACATGGTGTCTTTTGTGAAGGGTTCCCAGAGTAGAGGGATTCATCCAGGAACCAGGTCATGCTTCAAGTGTGGTGGGTAAGGACACAAGGATCGACACTACCTGGACCTCCGCACAGATGATCAATAGATATTTAAGGTTCCACAAAGATAGAGTAGGAGGTTCGACTAAGTAGGTCCTCAAGGGAGTGGTTGTGGAAGGGGAGTAGGCTGAGCCGTATGCATTTGATGATGATTAGAGGTGATACGACCACCACCCCCAGGTGGTCCACCCTAGGCTCAGGGATCCAGCAGACAAGGGAAAGGAAAACATTAGGGGATGGAGATATATAACCATGGTGCTCTAGAGATTATTAGAGTTACGATATGTGCTTATCCACAATATCATTAGTTCTTATAGAAACATGTTCCAGTCACTATTTCCTTACCACGAACCTCATTCATGGTTCAGATATTCTGGTGGAGTGGTTGAATTGATCCTTTTGATTAGAGACTCCTATGGTATATAATTCTATGATTAAGCACTAGTTCTTTACATTATGAGGTCAATATAGGAGGAGAGATTTAGATATGATCTTCTATTTGCGGCGTCGTGGCCTTATGATGTCATCAAAGCTATGGAGATGTTATCTAGAGTCCATGAATTGATCAACTATATTTGGTAAAAATTATGATGGGTCTGTCAGTATTGGAGTATTTTTCTTTCACTGATGAGTGGGGTACATTTTCATCATAGAACATACTTTCTCATAGGACTGTGGAACCAATCACTTACCAGCTAACCAACATCACTCTTTGTGTGGTGGATGATAGGAGTCCAAGCATTACTATAGTGGTTGATGAGTATGGGGATGTATTTCATAAGGATGTTCCGCGACTACCAACTCAAAGTAAGGTAGATGTCTAAATTTATATACACGAAATGATGGAATAAATATCCACACTGAAATAATAGATGGCTCCCACAGACCAACATGAATTGATAGTATAGATGGAGGACTGAAAGGAGAATGGAATTGTGAGGCCCAAAATTTCAATATGGGGAGCCCCAATGTTGTTTTCCAAGAACTAATATGGGATCTTAAGTCTATTTGTGGTCTTTCGCCTCCTGAACCATGTGACAATGAAGAAAAAATATCCACTACAATGAATTTATGACCACGTCGATCATCTAAAAAGAGTGAGGTAGTTCTCAATGACAAACCTCATATTAAGCTATCACCAGCATCAAGTATGGGATGATGACATACTAAAGATTTCCTTTAGGTGTTATTGTGTCCACTATGTGTTTTTGGTGATGCTTTTCAGTATGACCAATGCACCAGTGGTGTTCATGGGACTCGTTAATAGGATATTCCATCCTTACCTTGATCGTTTCATGGTGGTCTTCATTGATGAAATCTTGGTGTACTCAGCGTCAGAGAAGGAGCCCACTACACACCTGTGGATAGTCCTGGATATACTCTGAGAGAATTAGCATATGATATGATCACAAAGTGCTATTTCTAGATTTGGGATTTCTAATTTCTAGGACACATCATCTTAGAGGCTGGAGTGGCAGTGGATCTAGTGAAGATATAGATAGTTCTTGCTTGTGAGACACCAAATAGTGTGACTGAGTTGTGATGTTTCTTTGGGTTGGCTGGATACAACCAGAGGTTTGTTCACGAATTCTTTAGAGTAGTATCACCTTTATGAGGATTGACACAAAAGATAAATCCCTTCATGTGGATGAAAAAGTTGCATTATATATTATAGGAGCTGAGTCAGAGACTAATGATTTCCCATATATTGAGACTACAAGAAGTGTCCATTTGGTATTTTGTCTTCTTATATGTATCAAAGATCATGTTGGGCTATTTTTGGATGTAGAGGCAAGTAGTGATTTCCAATGGATCATGGAACATGAGGCAGCATGAGCAGAAGTACGAAACCCATGACCAGGAGTTAGCAGTTGTGATCTTTGCCTTAAATATGTGGCAACACTACTTGATTACTGGTTGATTTACAATCAAATCTGACCACAAGAGTCTCAGGTTTATATTTTCATAGAAGAATCTATACTTGAGACAATAGAGTTGGAGGGAGTTCCTCTAGGACTGTACATTATAGATAGTCTACACTCTTTAGAAGGGGAATGTGTTGGCGAACGTGCTCAGTAGGAGGTCTGGATTAAAACTACTCAGTGAATTGACAGAGTAGTTTTCCATGATACAAATTTTTTTTGGATGAACATGGAGGAGCATACCTTCCGTTAATGACTATAACTCCTCTACTCTTAGAGTGAGTTAGGGAGGAAAATCTTTTGGATAATGACTATGAAGCCTGAAATTATTATTTATCCTTAAGACATGCACTTAGTGTATTTTGGATAGTTGGGGATCACATAATCCTTTTTATAGGGTGCACCATAGTACCAGTGATGTTTTGGGGGGTATTTGTTGAGGCAGTGTCATACATTCCCATTGGCGGTACATCCTGGTGTGGTGAAGTTATACGAGGACCTCACACATTAGTAGTGTTGTCCATGGATAATGATAGAAGTGGTAGGGTTTGTTCCATGATGCATCACTTGTGAGTATGTGAAGGATGAACATCAGGTTTCAGCAGGGTTGGATCATGCACATGATGTACCATAGTAGAAAAGGGATGGTATCTCGATTGATAATTTGATGGGATTACTATGCACGTATAAGGGCCATGATTCTATCCAAGTGATGCTTGACCGACTCACCAAGTTAGCTCACTTCATAGCCATCTGGGAGATGGGATCATTAATAGAAATGAGACATCTCTAGGTCCATGATATTGTGTGGATACAAAGGGTGGCTTCAATGATCATCTTAGACTATGACACTTTCTTTACATCCTGGATGTTGAAGGGATTTTATTAGGAATTTGGGACTTAGATGTGCTTGATCACTACTAGAAAAACATGTATTTGCGACGGGCTATTTGCGATGGGATCCCGTCGCAACTACACTTATTTGCGATGGGCCCGTCGCTAAAGCCTTTTTTTGCGACGGTCATTCTTCTCGTCGCAAATAGTATTCCGTATTTTTGTAAAAAACTTTTAAAATAGTTTTTGCGACGGGTCCCGTCGCAAATACCTTTTGCGACGGGTCCCGTCGTAAATACCTTTTGCGACGGCACCGTCGAAAAAACGATTTTTAAAAAAAATAAAAAACTATTAATAATACTAGTATTTGCGACGGGCATCGTATCCCTTCGCAAATACTGTTGATAGTATTTGCGACGGGACCCGTCGCAAATAATATTTTTTAAAAAAAATAAAAAACTATTAATAATACTAGTATTTGCGACGGGTATAGTATCCCGTCGCAAATACTATAAAAAAATAAAAAAAAATAAATTACTAATAAATTATTTTAATTAATATAAAAATAGAATTATAATTTACAAATGAAAATAATAAATTATTTCAATTACTATAATAATAGTAGAATTATAATTCAAAAATAAAAAATAATAGAATATTAATAAATGATTTAATTAATATAATAATATTACAATTATAATTCATAAATAAAAAAAATATTAATAAGTTATTTTAATTAATATAAAAATAATAGAATTATTTTACATTCAAATATTAAAATAATTCAAGTATTACAAAAAATATAATTAAATTATAATATTATAAAATCTTAATATATATATAAAATTTTAATATATATATATAATTTAATATTAAAAAATATAAATAATATTATTATTCATATTAATATTGTTTTTTAAAAATATAATATTATTAATATTTTATAATGAGACAGAAACTACGAATAGAAAAAAAAATATTTTGATTTCACAAATTTTATAACAGAAATACAAACTCTAATCTAAAGGAGGGGGGGGAGGTGGGGGATCTGCAGATTGTGGTGGAGGAAACTCCATCCCTAAAGCATGAGTGATTCGGCGCATGTACTCCATCTGCTCCTGATGCTGCTGCTGCCACCGACTCGTCTGCTCCTCGTACAGCTGCTGCTGGCGTCGACGCTCCTCCTCATGCTGCTGACGCATCTGCTCCTGCTCCTATCGGAGACTCTCTATCTATGCAGTCTGAGATCGCAACTGATCCTCATACTGTGTAGAAGAATATGCACGAGCTCCTCTCGAGCTGGACGCCGACATCGCAGCACTGCAATAATAATCTCCGTGAGTCAGTCGAGAGCCGATACCAACTACCCGGCCCTTCTCGAAGGCATACTGGGTGGCCTGCATCCATGCCGCCTCATCAAACTGACGAGCAGTGGTCTGATCTGATGACTCGGCCTGACTCTCAGGCCGGGCCTGTGACGCTGTGGCCTCATATGACTCCTATAGTTTCAATTTAAAATTAAAATTGTGAATATATTATATGCAGTTAATTTTTAAACTTGAAAACAAATAATACTGACCACGATGTGATGCTGACGATCACCTCTGAGCTCCCCAGTAGCAGGATCATTATACATCCTCCGATATACGTCGTACTCTGTAATATCGGGGTGCTCGACAGCCTATAAGAATAAAAAATAAACTGTTAATATTTATAGTTATATAAAATATTTATAAATAATGTACATACCAGATGCTGTCTATGAGTAATGAAAGAACGACTCCCAGCTCGATGAGTCACCTCCTGTCTCCCCCGATTCTGCCTCCCCACCGATGATCTCCTCTGAAAGGCACCACTCAACCAGTGCGCACATAATACATCCCTTACATGGGATGAAATGTACTCTGGTCGGTGTGCTCTACATGACTCCTCAAAATCAGACACTCCTGCTTTCTTCATCGCAGCTTTTCTTAAATTGTGCAAAAACTGACGAAGGCGATCACGCATGGCCACCTCCCATGCCTCGTGGATGGCGTCACGCATGGTATCCTCGATCGGATACCATAAACCCTACAAATAAATCAAAATATCAAGTTAGAAATGAAATAATTTTCAAAATAAAAATTATTTATTTACGTACGTACCAACCAATGGTCGAACATGGCCTACTGCACATCAATGGGAATCTGCTCCCATGTGGTCCACGGCTGAGAGAAATAGTTGCGCAAAATAGCGATGCCCTGTCCGACTGCTATATGCGGAAAACTGAAAAAAAAAATAATAAACATTTATTATGTGAATAGATTAATGAAATCTTAGTCAAATCCACAGGTTATCACACAGGTTATCACACCTCCGGGTGCGCGGATCAAACCCAAGACGTGGACGTCGCTCGGGGACGGGGTCAGGAATCATCAATCGTGCAAGACCGCGCCCCCTCCGCGTACTCCCTGGAGCGCCTGCAGGCTGAGGGTCATCTGCCAGCAACTCATCCGCATCGAAAGGCAGGTCAGCCTCCGCCAACTCACGAAATGTGGCCTTGTCCATCTGAAACAGAAAATGTTAATGTTAGCAAATAATTGATAATTACTATTATATATACATATATACATATTATGATTGTATATAAATACCATGGAATTATATAAGTGTTCATCTTCATCATCATCTTCATATATGTCAATGTCATCTTCATATTCCTCCTCAACATCATCGATATCCATTCGAGTTGCAGTTGCTTCATCTCTTACCATTTCAAATTCATGTGTGACAGCATTAACATCATCGTCATCACCGACTCTTAAATGTGGGGTTTCTTCATCGATACTCATGTCTCTTTGTAAAAAAGATTGATTTTGAGTACTCTCTTGAAAAACTTCAATTCTTTTCACATCAGTGAAAGCACATTCACATTGACTAAACTGATTGTCTCGAATTTTGATTTTTATTACACTCCACCAATCAGTCATGTCTCTTGATGTTGAACAGTACTTTGCATAATAAACTTGATATCCCTGTTGAGCCAATAAGAATGGTTCATTTACTGTGAGAACACTTTTACATTTAATATTGATGATTCCATGAGTCGGATGAACACGCACGCCTCTCTCTGTATCTAACCACCGACATTTGAACATGGTTATGTAATGTTGTCCAAGATAACAGAGTTCAATGATTTCATCAAGTATGCCATAAAAGTCAACTTCATTTTCTCTATGATGAGATCCTCTCAAGCTAACTCCACTAGTCATTGTTTTTTTCGATTCCCCATATGCATGTGTGTGGAATCGAAATCCATTCACCACATATGCATTATAAGTTTTAACTAGTTTGGAAGGTGGGTTACTCAATACACCCAGCCGTTTGTCAATTTTATCAGCATGTCGAGACACCTGAAAATTTGTGAAATAATTATCAATATAGTAAACTATACATTGAATGAGTTTCTAAAAGATAAAGAATTTATGTTACCAGTTTTTGAAACCACTGAGAGAAATTTTTCAGTCGACGTTCTTCGAGAGCAGCTGCTGTAATTTGTGGAATTTGTTTCTTGATATGATTATCATACAACCTATAAAAATTATTGTAATATAAATGATAGAATAAGTGATATAAACACTTACAGTACAACTGATGTCATCTCTTCACAGTTGAGCAGAACATACGTATGAGCTCTATGATGTTCATCATCTGAAAGTCAGCGTTCAGAAACTCCACCAAAACCAAGCTCTGAATGGTTGAAAACAGATAATTGATTGTCGATTTCATCAATATTCCTCTCATTCCGTCCCATTCGGTTGTGTTTTGAAGGATACTCAGATTCAAAATAATGGGAGCAGAAAAAAGATATTTCCTCTTGCAAATAAGCTTCTGAAATAGATCCTTCAACAGATGCTTTGTTGCGTACTTTTCTTTTCAATTTTTGCATGCATCTTTCAAATGGGTACATCCATCGAAACTGTACCGGACCTCCACATTTGGCTTCATATGGCAAATGTAACATCAAATGTTCCATTGAGTCGAAGAAAGACGGCGGAAATATTTTTTCCAGTTTACATATAATTACAACAACATCTTTTTCAAGTTTGCCTAGAGCATCATAATCTGCCGTAGCCGCACAAATTTCCCGAAAAAAATGAGACATGTCTGTTATGGAATCCCAAATCACAGAATTCAATAGACCTCTTAATCCAATGGGTAGAAGTCTCTCCATTATAACATGACAATCACGACTTTTTAATCCAGTAATATGACCATTCATTACACATCTACCCAAATTGGAAGCACAACCATCTGGAAGTCTCAAATCTGCAATCCACTGACAAAATAATAACCGGTTTTCTTTAGACAATGTATAAGCTTCTTTTGGTTTCAGTAATCTTTCTGTTCTGACATTCTCAAAGAGTTCCAATTCTGGACGCCTGCAAATTTGGGCAAGATCTAAACGTGCATTTACATTGTCTTTGCTCTTTCCTGGCGTATCCAAAACTGTATGAAACAAATTATCAAAACAGTTCTTCTCAATATGCATGACATCTAACATGTGTCGGACCAACAAATCAGACCAATATGGCAAATCCCAAAATATGCTATGTTTAATCCAATTGTGTTCTTTCCCAAAACCAGAAATTTTCTGTTGGTTTATTGTGGGACCAAAAGTGATGGGAGGTAATGAAAATACAACCGATTTTAACTCCGAACCTGATAGCATTTTTGGAGGTCCATCCCTTTCAGCTGTTCCTTTTCTGAAATGAGATCTATTTCTGCGAAAAGGATGATCAGCTGGAAGAAATCTGCGATGACAGTCAAAATAACAAGGTTTCTTTCCATGAATGAGCATAAATGCTTTATTCTCTCCCATACAGTAAGGACATGATTTCTGACCATGTGTACTCCAGCCAGATAACATCCCATAAGCCGGGAAGTCACTTATTTTCCACATCAATGCTGCTCTCAGTATGAAATTCTGTTTCGTTGCAACATCATATGTACTGACACCAGTACTCCACAATAAATTTAATTCATCAATCAATGGCTTCAAATAAACATCAATATTTTTCTTCGGATGTCCTGGAATTAGTAAAGTCAAAAATATATATGGCTCCTTCATCAACATCCATGGAGGTAAATTGTACGGAGTTAAAAAAACAGGCCAACATGAATATTGACTACCATAAGATCCAAACGGACAGAAACCATCAGTGGAAAGGCCCAGTCGAACATTTCTAGCACTTAAAGAAAAGGATGGATGCACTCCATCAAAATGTTTCCATGAATCACAATCGGCTGGATGATTCAAGCTTTTATCGGTTGAAATATTCTCTTTATGCCATGACATCATTGTCGTTGTATTCTTAGACATGAATAAACGCTGAAGTCTGGATGTAAGCGGAAAATATCTCAACTGTTTTACAGGAATTAAACCAGACTTCCCGTGTTGTCCTTCTTTATATCTCAGTTGCCCACATGTGGGACAACTATCCAACGACTCATTTTCCCCAGAATATAAAATGCAGTCATTTGAACATGCATGAATCTTCTGACAAGTAAGTCCCAAATTTCGAACCAACCTCTTACTTTCATAGTAATTTGCAGGTAAAACATTTCCTTCGGGTAACAGTGTTTTCAGCAAAGAAAATATCTGGTCAAAACAGGTGTTTGACATTCCGTTATCTGATTTGATAGCCATAAATTTTGCAACTGCTTCTAATTTGCTCATCTTGCAGCCAGGATATAATGCATCCTCAGCAGACTTCAACAAATCATAAAATTCAGACGGTCCCAACTCAGGATTTGAAGCTATATCAGCCGGAGTTTTTGTATGTTGAACAGATGAACCTGCAAAATCATGTACTAAATCTTGAAACTGGGATGGATCCGGAATCAAGTTGGTATCACCTGCTATGGAACTGCGTTCACCGTGTTGATACCAAAAAACATAATCTGCTTGAAAACCAAAACGCAAGAGATGTTCCCCCACTTTGTCAAACGTGTCAAACGTTCTCAATGCACATTTTCTACAAGGGCATTTTATCTTTCCTTCTGAAACAAATTCTGGATTTGATGCCGCAAATGATAAAAAAATCTCCACACCCTCTATATATACTGGATTTAAACCAGAACCATTTGGATTTCTACGTTGATTTATCCATATGCGGTCATCTAATAATGATTGTTGACGACCTCGTTGTTCCATATTTTTCTATAAAATATAAAAGCATTACTGGTTTTGAGTAATCTGTTAGAAAAAACACAAGCAAGGATTGAATATATTGAGAATAAAGCAAAACCTGTTACAAATATTGATAATTTTAATATTATATTGATTTTTTATTTTTTTAATAATACTAATATAATTTTTTTCATAAATATTAATTATATAATAATAACATCATTACATTATTAGTATATTTTATTATTAATATTAAAATAATATAATTTTCTATATTATATACAATTCTCCTTTCATTTGTGTGTTTCACATTCTGTCTCCACATGTAATATTGGCATTCACTTTCACCTCTCCATTGGCAAGTAGGTTGATAATTTTGAAAAAGAATGCCAATATTACATGTGGAGACAGAAAAAACACAGAAGAAAAGAGAATTGTATATAATATAGAAAATTATATTATTTTAATATTAATAATAAAATATACAAATAATGTAATAAGGTAATTATTCCTAATTATTGGTAATTATTTCAAATTATTGATAATTATTCCAAATTATTAGTAATTATTCCAAATTATTGGAAAATATTGGTAATTATTGGTAATTATTAGAAAATATTAGAAAATATTGGTGAATATTGGTGATTATTGGTAATTATTGGTAATTATCGGTGATTATTGGTGATTATCGGTGATTATTGGTAATTATCGGTGATTATTGGTAATTAATACTAATTATTGGTAATTAATACTAATTATTGGTAATTAATACTAATTATTGGTAATTAATACTAATTATTGGTAATTAATACTAATTATTGGTAATTAATACTAATTATTGGTAATTAATACTAATTATTGGTAATTAATACTAATTATTGGTAATTAATACTAATTATTGGTAATTAATACTAATTATTGGTAATTAATACTAATTATTGGTAATTAATACTAATTATTGGTAATTAATACTAATTATTGGTAATTAATAATAATTATTACTAATTATTGGTAATTATTACTAATTATTCCTAATTATTACTAATTATTCCTAATTATTGTTAATTATTCCTAATTATTACTAATTATTCCTAATTATTACTAATTATTGCTAATTATTACTAATTATTGCTAATTATTAGTAATTATTGCTAATTATTAGTAATTATTGCTAATTATTAGTAATTATTGCTAATTATTACTAATTATTGCTAATTATTACTAATTATTTATAATTATTGGTAAATATTGGTAATTATTGGTAATTATTGGTAATTATATGTAATTATTACTAATTATTGGTAATTAATACTAATTATTGATAATTAATACTAATTATTGGTAATTATTACTAATTATTGGTAATTATTACTAATTATTGGTAATTATTACTAATTATTGGTAATTATTACTAATTATTGGTAATTATTACTAATTATTGGTAATTATTACAAATTATTCCTAATTATTACTAATTATTACTGATTATTATTAATTAATACTAATTATTACTAATTATTGGTAATTATTACTAATTATTCCTAATTATTACTAATTATTCCTAATTATTACTAATTATTCCTAATTATTACTAATTATTAGTAATTATTGCTAATTATTAGTAATTATTGCTAATTATTACGAATTATTGCTAATTATTATTAATTATTGCTAATTATTTTTAATTATTACTAATTATTAGTAATTAGTGATAATTATTAGTAATTATTGATAATTATTAGTAATTATTGATAATTATTGGTAATTATTACTAATTATTGGTAATTATTACTAATTATTGGTAATTATTACTAATTATTCGTAATTATTACTAATTATTCGTAATTATTCGTAATTATTACTAATTATTCGTAATTATTACTAATTATTGGTAATTATTACTAATTATTAGTAATTATTGGCAATTGTTGGTAATTATTGGCAATTATTGGTAATTATTGGCAATTATTGTTAATTATTACTAAATATTGGTAATTATTGGTAATTATTACTAATTATTGTTAAATACTGGTAATTATTACTAATTATTGGTAATTATTCCTAATTATTACTAATTATTGGTAATTAATACTAATTATTGGTAATTAATACTAATTATTGGTAATTAATACTAATTATAGGTAATTATTACTAATTATTGGTAATTAATACTAATTATTGATAATTATTACTAATTATTGAGAATTTTTCCTAATTTTTCCTAATTTTTCCTAATTTTAGGTATTTATTACTAATTATTACTAATTATTGCAAATTATTGGTAATTATTGCAAATTATTAGTAATTATTGCAAATTATTGGTAATTATTGGTAATTATTGGTAATTATTGGTAATTATTGGTAATTATTGGTAATTATTGGTAATTATTGGTAATTATTGGTAATTATTGGTAATTATTGGTAATTATTGGTAATTATTGTTAATTATTAGTAATTATTGGTAATTATTGGTAATTATTGGTAATTATTCCTAATTATTGGTAATTATTCCTAATTATTCCTAATTATTGGTAATTATTGGTAATTATTCCTAATTATTCCTAATTATTCCTAATTATTCCTAATTATTCCTAATTATTGGTAATTATTCCTAATTATTTCTAATTATTCCTAATTATTCCTAATTATTTGTAATTATTGGTAATTATTGGCAATTATTGGCAATTATTGGTAATTATTACTAATTATTACTAATTATTGGTAATTATTGGTAATTATTACTAATTATTACTAATTATTGTTAATTATTGTTAATTATTCCAAATTATAGATAATTATTACTACTTATTGGTAATTATTACTAATTATTACTAATTATTACTAATTATTGATAATTATTACTGATTATTACTAAATATTCTTAATTATTGATAATTATTGATAATTGTTCCTAATTATTAGTAATTAAATGAATAATTACCAATAATTAGGAATAATTACCAATAATTACAAATAATAACATTATTAGTATATTTTATTATTAATATTAAAATAATATAATTTTCTGATTTATATACAATTCTCCTTTCATATGTGCGTTTTCTATCTCCACATACAAATAATACATGTGAAGACAGTAAACACACAGATTAAAAGAGAATTGTATATATATAAAAAATTATATTATTTTAATATTAATAATAAAATATACTAATAATGTAAAAATGTTATTATTCTTAATTATTGGTATTTATTACTAATTATTAATATTTATTCTTAATTATTAAAAATTATTACTAATTATTCCTAATTACCATTAACTATGATCAATACTAATAATTTAAATTTATTAAGTAAGAAAACAATGTAAACATAATTAAATTACAACTAATTAAGAATAATTGAAACTAATAAAAAATTAAAAATAAATATTAAATTAAAATGAACATAAATACCTTGAAAATTGATCTCCTCTGATCGTTCTTCAAAACATTAATATCAGCTCCGAAGAAAAAAATTAAACTGAAAAAAAAAACTCAACTTTAGAAACAAAAGTTTGAGAGCAGGAGAAGGTAGAGAATGAGAATGATTTGAAAAAAACGGATGGGGGTATTTATAGGTTAGATTATTTGCGACAGGTTTATTTGCGACGGGATTCCCGTCGCAAATAGTATTATTTGCGACGGGTACCGTCGCAAATACATTAGCCCGCATTAATTACGGTCAACGAGTAAATAGTTATTTGCGGCGGGTCCCGTCGCAAATAACATACTATTAGCGACGGGAATACTTTCCCGTCGCAAATACCTTTTACCGTCGCCGGTTATTTGCGACGGGAAAATTTCCCCTTCGCAAAAGCCTATTTATTTGCGACGGGATTTATTCCCGTCGCAAATACCCATTTTTTCCGTAGTGGATAAAACATTTCCGCTTAGATAGATGGGCAGACAGAGCCGCCCATACAAACCTTGGAAGAAATTTTTCATTCTTGCATTCTAGATTTTGGTCATAGTTGGGAATACCACCTTCCAATGGCGATGTTCGCATAAAACCACATATATCACTCTACCATTGGAATGACATCATTTGAGGAATTATATGAGTGGCCATGAAGATCACCTCTATGCTAGAAATACCTAAGGGAGTTATCCCTCAAGGGTCTAGATATAGTAAGGGAGACCTATGAGAAGGGGCATATCATCTAGGACTGGATGAGGAATTCACAGTGTAGATAGAAATCATATGCTGATATAAGATGGAGGCCCTTAGAGTTTGGTGATGGAGACCATCTCTTCCCTCGGGTCACACCCCAGTGGGGATTTTAGATATTGTTTTGGGGGTGAAATGTTTTCTATGAGGTTTATCAGTCCTTTATTAATTAATATATGAGTTAGTGAGGTGGAATACCCCCTATGTACCCTCCCATAGATGCATCGAGCACCCGATGTTTTTTCACTTGTCATAGCTGAGGAGGTACATGCATGATTCATTGCATGTCATGTACTGAGGTGAGTTGGGAATTAATGATGGGGATATAATCCTAGAGTTCCCAATGTAGATAAAGGATTGAAAGGAGTGTGTCCTCGGTGTACAGTCGATTCTGTTGCTGCATGTTCAGTGGCAGCACAAAAATCTCTAAGAGATAACATGTGAGCGGGAGGTTCAAATTCATTCTCTGAACCAACATTTGTTTTTTATAATTTTTTTGGATTATATGGATGTAATTACCAAAATGGGGAGTAATTTATTGTCCAAAAATTTCGATTTATTTTTTTAAATTATATGGAATTATTCGGAGACCAGAAGTTTTGATGGAACATGATTCTGATACCTGGTGAGCCCATAATATAATTTTTAACTTTTTTAAGTTCATTTAAAAAACATTTGAGATGGTTTTGGTATCCTCTAAACCAGTGGTCGGATCAAAAATTTTAGGGTATCGCTGAGCACAGAATGGTGGGATTCATCTAAAATAGACATAACTTCAACCGACAATGGACGAATAGAAAAGATACATTTACTACATTTTAAAAAATAATTAAATAACATAAAAATTTAATATATTTTATTTTCTCATATATGATTTTTGTCATATTATCCATGTGGTGCAATGATGAGGAGATGATGATCCCTTTATTAAGACTTCTTAATTGAAGCAAAACAAAAAAAATATTTCATTAATGAAATAGTGTAACGATGTGGTGACATAGGGTAACCGAAATGTTGTTATATGTTTTGCTATTAAAGAGATAACACATTTGGGGAATCAAATAGAAAATTACTTTGATGAACCAAGGGAAAAAACCTTCTCTAATGAAAAATAATGAATTCTAGTGAATCGCTAGTGACTTCAATGCAACTCAAATAACATGACTAGAGGGAAATGAACACATACAACATCAAATGGAACATGAATCATCTTGGGTGGATCACTTTAACCATGAACACCATTGATGTATTTGTCCGTTTTGTTTTACGTTTCCTCGATCTTCTTTCTTGAATAATGAACTTGGATCGTCCCACGAATATGTTGAGTCATAGGTTTCTCATTCATATGGGATCGTGTTTTCATGTGTTTTATATAACATGATTAATTATTTGTGTATTTAACCACAATCCCAAACCACCCCATGTTTAAAACTCTAACGCAGAGGGCATATACTGACATTTTCAGGACCTGAGCCCCTCTTCCTTTTGTGTTTTGTGTGTTCTTCATTACTGCATCATTTAAGTGTTGTCAAGGAGGATTTGATTCCATCTTGGGGAAGGTGGAATCCCCATAGAGGCCGTAGGAGAAAGTGGCACAATAAATGGAAAACCAGAGTAGACCCAGTGGTCCATTAAATGACCCCTCAATAGTGGCCCATGGAAGCGGTCATCGAAGAGTGGGGTCGTTCTAAAATGGTGTACAATAAGAAGAATCAAGGATGACTCGGGCCGTAATAGTGTGGCAGAGGATGACGGACTTTATGCCTATGGCTGGTGGCAGACTGACGCGGCCACCCGACATCGTCGGAGGTACCACAAACAGGACACTGCACCACGATGCACAAGGAATAGTAGTGGTCAACTAACCACGGAGGAGGAGATTGCACTACGGATGACCCGTAGTGAAGGGGGAGCAGACACTACTTCCAAACGCATCTCGATCCGTAGAGTACGAGTCCACCTATTGTGGAACGGGTAGGGTGTGGGCTAGACATGGCCATACCATGGATAGGCTGGATCTAGGTCAAGTCTGCCGGACCAGGTCGGACGGGATCTGGACCACACTATCCCCTTTTCAAAAAAATATTAATATCATCAACAATTATTTATTTAAAGAATAAAAATTCAAATTGATCATTGAAAGAGAGATGCCTAGGGGTGGAAGTAATGGAGACCAAGGGAATCCCCTCTAATAAGGTCAACCACCTTTTTCTCCAAATGGTTTATGTTGTAGAAACATGACGTACCTGAACCATGAAACGCAAACTTCACCAAATGATAAACCACCTTGTTCCATTGCGGAGTGTGTGACTCTACCGGATGGTGTTGTAGATAATATCATGACTATTCTTGGTGGGGGGTAGATGATCGACCAATGAACATGGTTGGTTCCCAAAATATCTTTGAATAAAATCTAATAGCTAGTTTTTGCTTTCACAATATCGATGACACCTTGACTGGAGTGGTTAAGGCCCAAGAGAATGGCAAGGGCCTCTGTATGCATGGAAGAGCCACATCCTTGGTACACCGAGAACGCCAACACGAAGGTGCCTCTATAGTCATAGATCACCTCAATTACTAATATAACATCTACAATACAAGAGCCATTAGTATTCAGATTCAGTCCTAAGCATGACTATTACCATCTGATCCACTGTCCGCGGACAATAGGGGGAGAATGATTCTCAGGAGATGTTGTTTGCAGAAACTAGAGGGAGGGAGTATCCCACCAGTTATCAATAATTTTGGTCAGATCAAGCAACATACTTAGGGTATGAGCAATAATGGATCTCTTGGTTGAAACAGTTCCCTAGAACTGCACACTGTTCCATTCCTACTAATGACTCAAGAAACCCGCATGAAGAATTAAAACTCTAGACAAACGTTCCACCCCAATATTCCTGGAGCCACTCAACCAATGCTTGAAGAAGGTGGAAACCAATAGAGGTTGGACCTGGATAGCTGTAAATCCCCCAAAGTTAATCCAGACCTCCCGAGCTAATTCACCTTTAAAGAATAGGTTGTCACTACTCTCCTCTTTATACACAACACAACACAATTAGCGGTAGGCCTTGGAGATTCCACATTTCCGGATGTTTTCATCTATGGAAACTCCACCATGACTAAGCCTCTAGGTGAATAATTTTAGCTTGGTTGGGATATAATTATTCACTTTGGTGACATTATATTGGTCGTCATGATGGTGATGAGCCAAGATGCGGCAACAGTACCTCAAAAAAAAGCTGCCCAATGCTGAGAGGGAAAAACACATCTACTCAGTTCCTCATTAATGGTGATAATGTGAATGGAGTCTTGTTGCTCCTTGTTGAGAGAATCATTGATGAAGGATGAAAATATGATGGCCTCAACATATGTGATGTTATAGGAGGGAAATCTCAAGAATCAAAGAGTGCATCTTGCCCAGTTTTCATGGCAGAAAGACACTTTTCACTCCCCAATGATCCACCAAACATGATGCGAGATAACAGTGAAAAGGGGGAGAAGCATGGCCATGAAGTGAGACATGTGGACATTAAACATCAGCAATCCATCCATCAATGTACATCCCATAATCATTCCCCATAGGGAACAATTCTCAAGAAGTTCACAGGCTATTTTAGCATTCATGTACAGAAGGGTATCATGAAGACTATGTATGTTGATCTCAACTTCTAGAATGGCCCTCGCCATGTTCCCCCAAGAGACCCAGGAATGCTTTCCCTCAGCGAGGGAACCCTAAATTAAATGGGTTTGGATATTGACTATCTTTGAGATCACCCCCTTTGGATCCTTTAAAAAAGACATTGCATGGATGATTGTGGCCATAAGAACACTATTCACCGAATCAATCTGGCCCCCAAAAGAAAGGTAATAGTTTTCTAATTGAGGACCCTTTAATTGATTCATCTAACAATATGATCAGATTCCTGGATACTAAGATTTCTTATAGCAAGAGGAACTCCCAGATAATTTATTGGTAGACTATCGCTTTGTATGTCAAGAAGGTGACAAATCCAGATAGACCGGTTGGGGGCGCACTTGCTTGATAAGAATATGTTACTTTTACTTTTGTTAATGAATTTCCCACTCCAACATAAATAATCCTCCAAATCCATGATGAGTCCATGGATGGATCACTTAGCAACATTCAAGAATATAAGGGTGTCGTCTACGAACATGAGATGGGAGATAAAGGGGACATTCCATTTTCTTTTGTAAGGGAGGATCATGTCGGTGTCCAGAATTTGATAATAGAGATAGCTAAGGATATCTTTGGATAGGGCAAAAAGGATCAGGGAGATGGGTTTGTCCTATCTTAATCCCTGATAATCCTTGAAGAAACCATTATATTTTCCCACAATGTGAACATCCATCAAGGAAGAACTGAAGCAATGAAAAAACGGAACAGATAACTAGGGGGAGAAACACATAGTTAAGAGAAACTTGTTGATGAATCCCCATTTTATGTGGTCATAAGCCTTATTCATATCTAGTATAACCACCATATTTGAGCCATGATATTCAGTTTTTATATCTCGAATCATTTCTTGTGCCAGTGTGATCACACACTAAATTGAACGGCCCTTCACAAAGGCATATTTCCCTATGGAAATTCATCATGGAAGAAACTCTGCATGTCTATAATGGATGGAAACAAGTAATTTGTAGGGGAAATTGCACATGATGTCTGGGAGATAGTGCAAGATGGAATAGGGGTTCATCAATTTAGTAATAAGAACCAAAGCGGTGGTACAGGTCACTCTTGGAAGGCTGCCACCCTAGATAGAGTCTTAAATGGCCTCACTAAATTATGTGTGACTAAATCCCATGTAACTTTGTGAAAGGATCCTAGGAAAGCATCTAGGCCTAGGGAAGTATCAATATTAAGCTGAAAACATCTTTGTAGATTTCAGATTCCTCCGGGATAGCTTCCATAAGTTAATTTTCGTTGGCAGTAACTTGGTTGGCAATGGTGTCCATAAAAGCAGCCTCTCCACCCAGATAACCATCAAGCATAAGAGGGTCAGGCCTTCCAATAGATCCTTGAGGTAAGAATAGGTGATGTGGACCAAATAATATTTGACATTCGAGAAAGACCCATCCTCCAATTGGATGTCAGTTAGAACTATGTGTTTCCTTCATTTGATGCATGTTTGAAGGAAATCAGTATTTTTATCACCTTCATGAATCCACCTGATCTGTGATCCCTCCCTCTATATGTGATTCATTCAAAGAATCATATCAACAAAACATTACCTTTTCATTGAAATATCTTCAAAAACCCTCTCATCCCATTTGCATTCCAGACTATCCTCTAGCCGATCAATATCTAGCCCGACAATTTCCATCTCCCTATCAGTCGAAGGAAAGGCTTTCGACCATTCCTGAAGCCTACTTTTGAGCCTTCTGATCTAGTTATGAAGAGTGATCCATGTCTCAAACTAGTTGGGAACATGCCACTCTTCCTTTAAAAATTATTGAAAAACAGGGTGTTTCACCCAGTGTCGAAAGTATTTGAAAGAGTCGGGAGTTGGCTAGCTCAAGGAAAAAGTGATCAGAAGAGGAAAATTGTTAGAGACACCGTGTGGAATGTGCCTCACCTCAATACTAGAAAAGTAATCAATGGGCTGTATGTTGGAAATGAAGTGGACGAGGTGACTCCCTGAATGACATAATCCACGTTTATTATTGAACAATGTAAAATGGGCTCTAGTGAAGAAAATATCCATGAGACCATTGGCAGCCATGAAATGAGCATACACCAAATTCACATTTCTATGGAATGGGCCCCTTACCTGCTTTTAATCAGGTGATGTAATAACATTGAAATCCCCACCATGAAACTAGGGGAAATTACAGGGGTTGAACAATGTTAATTTATGCCATAATATCTTGTTTTTCTTATTGTCATAACTCACGTAGACAAAGGTAGGGAACAAGGTTCCATTTTCATTAGAGGCATTGGTGGTAATATGTTGGTTCCTTGATTAAATGAGGTCCACTGAGATGGTACAATTATAGAAGATCCATATGAGTTTATTAGAAGGATATGCATGCATATACTCATGCATCCTTAGCCTTCTAGAGAAATCATCAATTCTGGAATCATTTTTCTTATGTTCAAGAATAGAAATGAGACTCACCTTCTTCTTATGAGCTTCCTAAGCGAAGAAGTCTTACTTCACCTATGCTCTAAGGATACGGTCATTCCAGATTATGAATGGAATCATTGAATGAAGGGAGTCCCAGTAATGGCCCTGGGATCCTTATCCATCAGTGAGCAAGAGGGAGAGGTCTCCTTCAATTTACTAGATTGGGCTCGCGTGCATCTACCTGAACTGATGAGAGGAGGAAGAGGAGATGAAAAGGACACATTTAATTGATGGGGTCCTCGAAATCTGGCCTCATGATAATAACGCAGTATGAGGGTTATGACAGGCATCGTCATGGTCAGGTGGCTTGGGGATATGGGAAGACAGAATAGAGGGAGAAGGATTAGGAAACAGGGGAGAGCTAGGGGAAAGAGGGGGAGACACTGGAGGGAATGGCAGCTCGGGATCCTGAATTGTTAATAGAAGGGGCTTGGGGACTGGGAACGGGGGAAAAGAGGATAATAAAGATGGGGAGGAGGCCTGGGTGGGGAAGAGAAATTATTGAAGGGATATGGCCTTAAGGGACTACTAGGGCTTTAGGATCAGAGGTTTTGAGGGAGAGGAAAGGGTGTTAGGCAAGGAAATAAGAAGGGGGACTAAAGCACCCTCTTGGATCACAAATCCATGAGAAGATGAAACAAAGGAACCCAAATTGGAAGGGGCCTCCAAGGATGAGTCTACCACGTCACCTATGGGAATGGTCTGGATAATAGAAGGATTAAGGGACATTGACAGCTAGCCACATGGAAGAACATCTTGTTGGGGATGATGCCTGCCACCTTGAAAACGTTTCTTGAAAACCTGAGAAGAGTGGTCCTGAATGCAACATGACAAGCAGTACCTTAGATAAACCAGATATTAGATGGTCTGAGACCAAGAAAAGGATTCCATGACTTAATGGGATAAATGATCAAGAGGAGGAAACAAGATATTAATTTCAACAATGATACATGCTATAGAGGCGTCTGAATAGCTCCAGGTCCAATCTTCTAGACATAATACACCCCCAACGAATTGCTGATGACCTTAAAAAAAATCATTTTGAAAGGGAAGAAGAAGACCCAGAAGATGCACCCAAACCACAGCCAAAGTTCTTTACTTCCCCCTGTGAACATCCAGTGACCATAGAACAAGATTGAAATGCAACATACCAAGAGACCTTGGATCCTTACACCATGCTAGTACAAAACCACTCTATGAGATAAAGATAATGCAGAAGGAATTGCAGTGGAGTGCCAAAATCCTCACCAGAGAGAGTAGACCCCACGATCTGACAAAACATTTGGAGACCAAGACAAAAGGATTCCCACTAGAAAAATGAACCACCATTGTCCATTTGAGGCACACTTCAGCTTCTGTGAAGGTTGTCGCTGGAACCTCAATCAAGAGATGTGAACCATCCTTCGAAACCACCGAAGGGGGAGGGGATAGCGCAGGAAAACAGGGCTTGGAGGGGCCTCGAGGAGGAGCATAGAGGGCGTACTTGAAGGAAGGACTACGACTAGAAGCCCTGAGAGTGGATCCAAGATCAATGACGTTCGAAGGGGGAAACACCAACACATTCCATCCAAAAGCAGGATGGACGAGTGGAGGAATTTGAAGGGGGGGCATGAGGCACATTCTCCATTTCTCTCTCATAAGAACATAACATCAAATCTAGTATACATATCCACAAAAAGTTTCTAATAAATTACAATTTGAGTGTCTGATTTATTTGTTATTTTTGGTATTATAAACCTCACAAAAAGGTTGATCTTTTATAATAATAAATTTATTCTTTCGTGAATGTTTTAATTTGATGAATTGATTGACGTGTGGTTCTCTCATAATCATGTGTACTACATGCGGGAACCCTATGGTTAGCTGAGGCCTGAAATCCACTAAAAAGAAACTTTATGTGGATCATCTACGATGTCCATGTGGGAAGCAAGATTTATGTCACTTTGTAGTCCCACGGTGTGTAGTGGTTCTATTAGACTCAGAATACCCATGTTTCTCTATAGGAGGAGTACCTCAATATTGCCAAGGTGGGAAGTGACTTATGTATGACCCGACAATCCCATGGTGTGGAGTTGGTTTTGTGAGACCCAGCATACCCACTATACACATAAAGGATGAGTACCAAATTAGTCCACGGTTAGTGGGAGCCACTTGTGTGTGACCCAGCAGGAACAATATACTAATTGAGAAGGAGTTGTTCCGCAGCCCAAGGTGTTCGATGATATAACTGATGGTTTTAATTTCATAATCTAAATTATACCTAGTGTGAGATATCATACATCTAAATTATGATTCATGGTTTTCCCTCTGGAATTATTTGGGGTATTTCGTTCGTATTTTTTGGTCTCTACATAGTATATTATTACTCACCGCTAAACGGGCTTCTCCCGCACATGTTTTCTCTGGTGCAGATGACTGCCAACGTGACGGAGGACTTGTTTTACCAGCACCCGGTGGTTTCCTATGAGTCTAGATAGGCAGGGAGTACATCTACGGATTCTAGAATCTACTCAACACTTACCCATCAGTTGGGGTTTTTAGCAGATAAATCTCATATATTTCCATGTACATTCATATTTTCATTTCTCCTTTTACTGGGTTCGAATTTTGTCCCAATTGACAGACAATTTCAATTTTTACACTGTGTTTGTTTAGTGGCATTCATGGTTACCTTTGAATATTTGGCATATGGTTGTGTGTGCATGAATAGAGGTACTTATATAAATTCTTCCCACTTTCAGGTTGATTCCTTCGGCACTAGTTTCCAACCAATGGTGTTTGGGAGGAGGACTGGAGGGATATCATGACACATTCCCTTGTGGAAAGGTCGTGACATGGCTCTTCCCCCGAACCTCTCTCATGTCCATGATTTGTTCTATGTTTTCCTTTTTAAGAAGTAAATAATGTATCTTTCAAATACTATGAACAAGGATTTCATATCAGTAGAGCATGAACATTCTTATGAGGAAAAGTTTTGGGAGATTCTGGATCATGTAGTGAAAGTGCTATGAAATAAAATTGTTGTCTTATTCAATGTTTTTTGGTAAATCCCCAACCTTAGGATGTAACATTTTGACCTAAAAATGTATTGTGGGAGAAGTATAATCATTTTTTTATCATAGTGGAAAATTTTGATAGTAAAAATAATTTCAAGGTGGGTTGAATAAACACCATATTATTTTATATAATATTTTTTGTCAAATAAATTTTACTCTATCAAGCATATTTTGGTACACGCAACATCGATTTTTTAAGAAACATGACATTCTATTAAAATGTTAATTTTTAATATTATTTTTATTTAACTAAATTATAATGAATCTTATTAATATTATTAATAAAATTATTAAAATATATTTCACGCATTTATTTAAATTAATTATTTGGTGGATAATTAACACTAAATTAAATTAAAAACCAATTTAATATAAAGAAATTAATTTTATAACAAACCGTTTTTTGGGGAAAAGAAATATTTTAGCTCAATTAATAAAATTTGGTGAACGATTTAAATAGATTTTATATTTTATATATTTTATATAATATTTAACATTCACATTATTTATTTTCTTGGAATGAAAAAAGAGTAAATCCAATTTTCCGATTAAAAACTGATGTTTCATAAAAAGTAGGGTTATAGCCTTTGAGAACTTATTTTCAATTTATGTTTTTCATCACTTGGTAATGTTCTTTTGAAAAATAAACTTTCTTTTTTAATTCATAACCTAAAAATTATCTTGGAGTGAATTTTTTTAGACTTTTCTAAAAATATAGATTTTCAATAAATTTTCAAATACTCTTTTTTAATAAGAATATTCAATTTATTTAATAATTTAAAAACATAAATAAATTAATCTCTGTTTAAAAGTAAAAATAGTTAATATATGTATATATATATTAATATAAATTATTTAATTAATATAAACATTATATGGAATTATTATATAAAATTTTATGAAACATTTTAATCATTTCTCATTAAAAACAATAGTTTTGTCAAGTTGGTTTGAATGAATTTCAATTATAATTTCTCACATTTTTTTATTAAACTTTGAGAAATGGATAATTATTTTTATCCAATATTTATTTAATATAGGATGGAAAACATAATTTTTGACCTTAATAAATTATTCAAATCGTTAAAATTAATTATTGAAGGTAATGTTATAACAAGATTATTAAGGGTTTAATCTAAACAAAAATTTACAAAAAAACTTACAAAAACCCAATTTTATTTCCATATTGGGAACTTATAACCTTTTAGATTCAACATTTTCCACTTTTGACTCCATTTAATATGTGAACAATGTTGTTACACATTTTTAATTTAATCAATTTACAAATCTTCCACTTACCTCACTTATAATAGGCCTCCCCCAAAATTATCTTATCCACACTACCAAGACACCATGTATGACAAAATAATATACCATATGTCTTCTTTAATTACCAAATAAAATACTAGTGGCCTTTGTGAGATCTAAGAGACAATTTTAGAAGGCATTATGTTAATCCAACAGAGGTTGTTTGAAGTAGAGTTAATGTTTCAAACCATGTTTTTTTATTTTAATTCATACAATAAATCCATCAAAGGATGTAAAAAGATTATTAAATAGTAAAAAACTCATTTCATCTATAAATTTAATTCTTTATTATAATGTGAGAACCTATATCAATCTTTACTTACATGTAATGGAATAAGAAATCATCGTTTGTGTGTATGGAGGACTACCACCTCACGAACTGATGTTATTCATTTCCCATCACCACCAGCCATTGATATATATTATAAATAATTAAAGGATTAAATATGATATTTATGATAATATTATAAAATAAAAATTATAATTACACATCTTCCTTCCTATATCCCATCCAATTAGAGATCAATAATGACGCTCAAGTGTATAGCAGACTACCACATCATGAATCAATGTGATTTTTTTTATTTTTTATGGTGATAAATTAGAGAGATTAAATGAATAAATTTTATACTTTGATTGAAATTATACTTCTGTACTTATTATTTCATAGAAAATTTAATACATTCCTATACATATGGGATACAATAACATCAGTCATCATTACACTAGACTACTACCTTCTGAGGTGATGTGATTTATTTATCAGTAGTGTTATTCATTGAAAATAATAAACATGGATTTGATTAATATATGTGATAAAAATTAAATAATAATGACACTATAATGGTGATGTATTTTTTAACTTATTTTTTACAAACATTAATGAAATGTAAATAGTATTGTGTCGTATGTACGACTACCATCACCATGAATTGTGTATTTTATTATCAATATAAAACATTTAGGGAATAATATAAATACATAAATATATATATTGAATAAATATTATAAATATTATATAAAATTGAATATATATGATTTATCCATGATAAATGTAACATTACTTGAAATATAAAATCAATACATACACAAAAGACAAAGTAGCTATTACCTAAAATGTGATTTGAACATTGAATTTTTATTAAACATGAAATAAAAGGTCATAAGTAAATCATATTTTCTATAAAATTTATATATATACACACTCAATCAACTGGTATTTATTATACAGGGGGTTTAAACCAGTTTGGTGAATGTTGAGATAAATTGTAATGGATTTTGGCCTCACTCTTTACTTCTCTTATATTCAAAAGCAGTTTCTATTATGTCATGTATATATTTCCCATGAATTTATTTTATTTTTATTCTTATAATATTTATTCATATTTATATATCTATTTCAGTATCTATTAGTCATGGTGTTTACATATAAAATGTTCCCAAAGAGGTAAGGGATGTTTTTTCTGAAATTGCCTTCATTAAGACAAAAGTTCTATTTTGCACCAATCATAATCATTGATGTTTATATACTTACGATTTTAAATTTTGAAACATTTATATCATTAATTTAAATATTATTATATTATTATTATATTATATTTTTTCATATGATTCAAATAATAATAATGTGGTAATTTTTAGGTTACAATCTCATTATTTATCGAGATTATTATTCAATATGAATTTGATGATAAAATATTGTGAGAAATATATCTAAAAACAATTTAATTTTATTATTAAATTGTTATTTATTGATAAACTTTTTTCCCATTACTTATATTCTCATTTTTTTACTTATTATTCCAAATGAATTTTTTAAATATAACAAACATTATTTTTTTCTTAGGCCAATAACCCTATGTCATTTATATCCAAGAATTATAAAAATGTATTAAATTATTTTATGATTCCAAAAACATTTTATTAAAAATAATTATCCCAATATTTAATTTAGTCATATTTTTTCAAAAGGAAATATTTTTCATATTCAATGTAATGTATATTTATATTTTTTCAATAATATGAATGAAATCCTTATTCTAATACACACAACATCTATTGTCAAAAAAACAACTCAATGTTTTAATGATTCCATAATATTTTTAAAAATATATTTCAAATGAAAATTAAATTAAAAATTTATTATGTTTTAAAAATTAATGTTATTAAATTAATGTATATATGAATACAAAAATATTTTTATGTTATTTTAAATGCATGCATTATATCTTTCCAAGTTTACATTCAAAGAAATGGATATTCAAAATTTTTTATGTTTCAAAATATAGTTTTCAATATGGAAATGTTATTTTCTTCAATAAATGATTTAAATTATTTTTTTATCTTACATTTCATGTTTTTCAAGTTTATTTTCACCTATAATGATTTTGAAAATGTTTTGTGCTCTAAATATTTGATTTTAAAAGTGGAAATGATATATTTATCATGAAACATTATAGGGGGAAATTCATACAATAACATTGTTTTATGTTACATAATATTATGAAAATATAATATTGAATGGTACCGTACTTGTTCTTTTTCTATATTCTTAATGATTATATTAATGAAATTTTTACGAAATGTTTTTATTTTGAATTGGTCATGATATAATTATTTGATTTACTATTTATGAAATAAATTTTGAATATTCATATTTTTATGTGATGATATGTTGAATGTTTAATGATATTCTATCACACAGATGTTTGGTTTTAATTTTGTGATGGGTGGGACCTATATATGCCTATATTGTGTTGGGTAAATATGGATAACTAATGAGTAAATTTGATATTAGTTAACCATATTTCATTCTTATAATGTTATACATCATCTTAATGATTAGTTAAAAATTTTATGTATGATCCTGAATACCTGATCATAGTGTTATTCCTAGAAATTCATTTAGTGTCTATATGTTTTTTCAAGAACCTGGTTGTAAGTCTATATGTTTATGCATGGTATAAATTTATTTTACTTAACTTAATGAGGGATTTAATTTCAATTTTTAAATGTTTGAAATATTCTAAGCCTATGTGTATTCCAGAAATCTATGTCTTGTTCAAGTGATATATTCTCATGGATCATGTTCTTTGTTTAAATTATAATTTATACCTTATGATCTAGGAATGATTATTCAATTATAAAATATTTGATCGTTGATATTAATGGTATGGTTTCTGTATGTTATAATCATGTTCGCATATAATTATAATCACATTAGGATTATTTATATCCAATGTTTACCAATACTGATTATTTGAGATCATCCTTTCATATGTTTCCTTTCCAAGAATGTAATGAAAGGTTTTAAATATTATATGTGTTTTATGAGAAGAAAATGGGACAATAGTTATAGAAGATATTGAAGATATTTAACTAATTTAAATTATTTTTACCTAATCACTAATGACAACGAACCATTATGGATCATAAGTGTTAATTTTCTAAATTTCATGAATATTGGTCTATTAAAATGTGATATCTATGTATGATAATTTGGGGTCTCTACCATCCATGATGGGGTAGATGAGTATATTCATAGTTTATGGGCTATAATGAGGACTTATCATTGATTCTGGTGGAAAAAAAAATCATTCCTTAAAACATGCTTCATGATCAAAATGAATTATTCATCTAGGATAACATTTAATGATCATTGAATACATAGAATAAAATGAGAGTCACTGGTTTTAAATATGAGTAAAACTCTAGTATATGTATCATTAAATAGAATTCTCATATTTAAGACGAGCATATTAACAAAATATGCAACAAATTTGTAAATATTAATGTCTCTAAACTAGTGAGATTCATGTTTATTTTACATGGTTTTGAAAATGATTCTCATTACCCTATCAAAAATCTCAAAAATCATATTGTTTCTCCTTAGAAAAAAAATAGTTTGGGAAAACCATGATACAAATGTGTGTTTTCACAGTGACTCATAGAACCATTTATCCTAGTTACTTAGAGAATTTGAATAGTTTTACCTAAATATTACCAAATAGTGAAACCTTATAACCTCCTTTCAAAACACCAAAAAACATCCAAAAAACACCCCAAAAAACCCATATATTGAATATATTAAAAATATTTAACAAAATGGTATGGTAAATAAAAATAAGGGTGTTCCATTTTCATCAAAATTAGTATTCTGTTCTTCATAATTCATGACACAATAGTTTCTTCTAAAGGGGTCGTGGATCAATTCAAGAATATCCATTTACTATTCCCATGTGTATTCATGAATCTGACCATACTGTGAATAATACCATACCAATATAACACACATTCCTTTTAAAAAATTATCTTATCCATCAAAAATGAATTTTCATAAATGAATAAATATTGTACTAGGTTTAATATCTATATGGTCTCATCCAATAAAATTGTTATTATAATATTGGAATTACATTAATGGAGATATATAAAATACTGTGTAAATAATTTTTTTATATTGGAGGTAAATCTAACCAATATGTTACATCATAATTTATATCTAGTATATCAAAATGGATAATATAATAAGGATAAATAATAACATGATCTCCAAAACTATGATTGATTGTCCTCTATGATAATCTTAGTAAACCATGATATCCTATATAAAATAATAACAGTTGATAAATATGATATACATAAGATTTCTAATGTATCTCGAATTTCTCTATCATATTTTTGAACATCTGAATCTTCTATATTGTGACATTAAAATATATAGGACTCATTATTGATGTATCCCTGATTTCCTCCAATAAATATATATAATTACTTTATAGGTCATAAAAAATCATCGAATTCCGTAATATTTATAATGTCTTGATATCTATTATTGAATAAGAACTCCACTAATGGAATATAATCCTTCCATGAGCCTCTAAAATCCATAATGAAATCTATAGGAATGACTTTCAAGGCATTATCATATATTTTTACTAGCCATACATTTGAGTGTGATAATCCATGCTCATTTTAAAGTGGATTTTTTGGGAGTCCAATAATGAAATCGAAAATTGAGATGTAAACATAGGACCTCAGGAACAAAAAATTGAAACCAAAACAACATGATTCTTTCATTTTATTGAATGATAATTTATGACATATCATCAAAAATATTAGATTCATGAATATAAATTATGTGAGAAGAATGTTTTATTTGATCTATACTCATCTATGGGGAACAATTTTTAAAATAATTATCGGTATACATATGAAAAAATTAATAATTATATTCAATAATTTCCGCATTAGAATAGATATATAATACAACAGACCATATATTCATTGGTTCTGCACCGAGAACTATTGATAATTGATGAACCTCCATACATACTGTGTGGCAATCTTTTTCATTAAATCCCACTAAAAATATGTTCTCATTGCTATATACATCTTCTGAATGTCAGTTTGAACAACCTATTGTGATTTATGTATGATATAATGTTGTTTTTTCAAATATGATTGAAGAACCAAAATCCGAATAATAAAACTAATTATAGACCTCCATTCTTACATCCATTACGAAATGGTAACTATACAATTGAGTATAAAACTCATGGAGAGACATCCAGGATAACATTTCTTAGAATATTTTTCTTTCTCAATCAAATCAGGTTTATGAAAAACATGAAATAGAACTACAAAATTTCATTTATCAACAAAATATACTTGCATATCTATCATTCGAATCTTAAACAACCATTGGTTTGAATCCCCTGTAAATAATTGACTATGTGAATTTTGACTCAAAGAATTTCTAATAGTTTTTCTTAACCATCTTTATATATAAATACAATTTCAATCATCCTAATATTTATCCTCTATATTAATTTTCATAAAATACAATTTATATGTGAGAATATGTTATTCTATATTTTTTGATTTGATAGCAATGTAAACTTATATAAAACAATATAGTAATGTAATATTAAAATTTCATCTAATACAATAACTAATTGAAAATATTATATATCGAAATTAATTTCATTCACCCATAACTATCATAAACCATAACCTAAAACATTATCTCGCTACAAGAGAATACATTGGAACCAAATCCATATCAATAAAAATGAACCACAAAACCTCATCTAGAATCTATAAATGTAAGGAGAAGTGTTCATTTCATTCAATCCATAAGAGTAAAAAAAATTCTCGAACTTACCACTCCATTTTAAATTTATTCCTTTTATTTTTTAATCTATAATTAATGTGTAATGTATTGAATAGTTTCAAAAAAAATAATCAACAATACCCTTCAATGACAAAAAAATTGCATATCTCAAATATGTTCTTAGTGGTTTCCATGAGAAAAGGGATTCTACATTTTAAGTTGTATTGAGAATTTTCATTCAAAAATTACATTTTTAAGGACACATACATTTTTGTATCCATAAATAACCCATAAAATCATAGTATAATAGATTTTTTGAGCCATTTCCTACAATATTCCCATGTGTTGTCTATAATCAACCTTAGTCCCAATATACAACATTATTTCATTGATTAATATCATAATAAAGGATTTGGAATACATTTGAACAATTTCTATCACCAACTCTATAAAAAATGTTCCTGAATTTGTTAAACCAAAGGAAATAACCACATATTTATATTGATTATAATTACTATAAAAATCAATCATCATTGTATTCAATTTTGGATCATGATTTTAGTGATACAATGATTGTAAATCAGTCTATAAGAACATTTTTTCACCACACAAATAATCATATAAATCTTTGATTCATGGAATTTTATATCTATTACATATTTAAATCATGTATAAATTTTGTAGTCCACATATATTTTAATATTTCCATCTTCTTTCTTGATTGTAAGAACTGGTGATTCCCATAGAGAAACACAAGGATTAATGAATCCTTTATTTTAAAGCACATCCTCCATAATGATAAATGTCATTAATTATATTATATCCATCTCATAATACATTAGATAATTAGGATTATTCTTATGTAGAAATTATCTTATTCTACATGAATTCACATACAAATCCCCTTTCAAGAGATGAAAACAATTTAATGATGTGAAACTAAACCGTTAGTGATAATAGTGATTGTGGGGATTGAATAATGTCATTTAATCCATTAAATATTTAATATAAAATATGCCAATATCATGAATAGATAAATTCCAAACAAATTTCTCCTCATATGTAGTTAATAATATGATTTTACAGATAATGATTTAGTAATATTATTATAAAAGTTGTGTTTCATGTTTCAGGATATGAGTCATCATTTCTTACATGTGTGACATTGAAAAATTGTGACATTCTAGTATCAAACAGAGCATACATGAGAGTAAATTAAAATAAAATATTTCCTTTCACCATTAATAGACTACATTGATCTTCAATGACCATCTATTTCGAACCATGATATTTCTTATTAGGTTCACCTGAAAATTATTTATTGGTTTAGTGTGGATTTGATGACTATAAAGGTGCCAATGTGATGTAAGAATCACCCTTGTTCACTAGGATGTAGTTGTGATTACCATTACATATCAATTGACCAATATGAATATAATAATTATCTGAAATTTTTGATCCCCTAAAATCTATTATACTAGAATTCACCATACATAAATGTTCCAAATATCCTATATTACAACAATTTTGGCACTCATGTAAAGGAATGATGAATTTTCTTTTAATCTTATCATCAAACCCATAAGGATAACATCTCAACTAATTACATTAGTTATGTGTATTGTACACTAAACTAACCAACTATTTCCATAGTGATTTTCATTATTGAGAATATTTATCCCTCTTCTTATTGGTATCCTTATTGGATTACACACTTATACCAATATAGGTAAAAGTGTTTCTCCTAATTGGATTTACCTCGATATCCTTTTCTAGTAAAAAACCATATTCACCGTCTCTTTGTTATTTTCAATATAGAATATAACAAATATGTAATGTATGTTAGGTCTCAATACTTCATCAATTAACAACATATTCATGATATCATTATAATGAACTTCATTATAGAAACACGCAAACCCCTTGAAATGAGTGTTGTATCATACGAGGGATATATTTTCACACTTCAGAGCAAAAAACAATATTCGTTATTATATTAAAGGTTTGGTTATAAAAAAGATTATTAAAAACTCCTAAAATAGTTACCAAATAATTTTATAGTCTTATTTATTATAGAAAATAACATACCACTAATTATTAGATGTATCCTTATTTATATAATCCAATAGATTCCTCTTTATATTCATCTATGTTTTCCTTGAAATCAAAAACATGATTTATTTTCCCTCTTGATGCATTATCTTTTTATGGAACTGAATCTCAATGAAAAATAATTGATTATATATATGAGATTATATGGATGAATATTTATAGAATGGTTATGGATTCATTTTCAATCTATTAATAACTCAAATTTTATTTATTATGCTTTTTATGAGCTATTAATTTACATATGGTTCCTATTGTGCCATATTTATAATTATTCCTCCAGTGGGTTCTATTATCTTTGAAAGAGAGCTATTAACTAATAGAAAATTTTTTAAAAACAACTTGTATCTTTTATAATGAGAAGGGTTTATTTTTTTAAATAATCAAAACAAACAATCAATAATAATACTCTACATAAATTATTAATCTAATTATTGAAAATGGTTTCTTATTGGAATGTCTCAAAAAAAATGCATTTGATAAGAAACTCAATTTCTAAACCCCTGAAGTTAAGATAACAATACACCAATAAGTCTAATAGAACATATTTTATACCCAAAACACAACAGAAACATCATAAATTGTATAAAAATGTTAAATTACACTTCTAATGTTATAAATTTCAACATCAAACATTCATATTTCATCAATACCATCCCACGTCAATAAAACATCTAGGAATGGTACACTATATAATAACCTACACTCCAACTATTGTTTTGGGAAGTATTAGAGGTACTAATACCATAGGTGAAATACAAATGATAGTAAAGGCAAGAATGTAGTGTCAAGAGAATACATGATCACTAGGGGAGGATTTTTCCTAATAATAAAACAAAAAAAAATATTAAATAAAGAGTAACAACACTATATAATACACGAGATGTAATATAAAAGAACACAATAATAGAATTTCCTCTCATAGTATCATACTATATAAATTAAGTGTATCGTAATAAAATACATAAAATTGAACTATAATACAGAAAACATTCATCACCCTATTAACAATCCCAACCATGATCAAACTCAAAGTCTCAATCCCAATACATCATGATGCATAAATAAAAGGGTAAAAATCATATAATTTACTGGTATCTTAGAATTCATGACATGAAAATGGAAAAAAGATTCTAATAAATCTGTAACATAAAACTCATTAGGTTATCCCCAATAAAATCAAATACCATTACAATATAAACAAAAATTCTTTAGGAAACATCTATATAAAATATATGGTGACAATATCAAAAAATTTACCCCAATAAATCATTTTTGAAAATAATAAACTAAATTATTTTTTTCATTCATTTTATACACTTATCCTTGTCATTACACTCTTCAGAAACCCCGGAGTAACCAATGATATCACCCATGATCATGATCATTGTACCAAAACAGCATTGAGTTGTCTCAGGATGGAATCCCATTTTCCAATTTGACACTGGACCCATGTACAAATTAACAATTCATTGCTAATTGAATTTCTTTAACATAGTAAAACATGAATGAAATGTTTTCAAAAAAAATATTTTATATTGAATACCAATTTATTATCAGAATATAAAAAAAAATTCTTTGAATCATTTAGAAACCAATAAATGTAGGTACAAAAATGAAATATGTTTCCCAAAAATGAAATAGATGGTTTTTCTTAAATAAATTTTCATGGTAGAGAGTGATTTGAATGCGATAGATTTCAACATTTTATGAAAATATAGAATGATATATTGAACCTCTAGATACATACATGAAACCTCTAACCTAAAATTGATACAATTATATGTTATCAAAATACATATCAAAGAATATTGATCTATCTCTAACATATTAGATATATGTCTATATGATAGAGAAGATGAGTATATCTTGAATGAATAAGCAAGACTACAGTTTTAATATTTATTCTTTTGATCCACCGCACATTGATTTTACAAAAAAAATATTGCACGTAAAAATTAATCACCAAGGGTATTTAGAGAAGGATGTGAGTTCATGGTACTATGACAATAAGATAAAAGTATTTTTTAGGTTTTAATCATTGTTATACTGTAATTTTTAAGGAAATTTATACACATAACACTGTTAAACAATCCATTTTGGTAAACCATTTTTGTTACACTATCTAGATGATGACATTATGCTTGATTTATCTAGGTCACCAATAAGTTTAAAAAAAATATTAAACCAAATGTATGATTTTGGAGTGACTCTAGGATCCTTATTCATATTTTCTTAGTGATGTTTTATAGTTTCCCCTAACCATCCTAAAATAGTAAATACCTAAAAACCTACTAAACCCCTCATAAATTATCCATAAAATCTTGAAACTAAACTCAATTATTAAATAACTTAAAAACAAATAAGATGGAGAAATGTACATGAAATTGGGGGAATTTTGAAAAAATGTTTCAATTGCATACAATCTAAGGTATAGATTGTCATTCATCCTTGACTCCTCTCCATCATTCATTTTGGAGAGAAACTGGAGTTATTTATGAATTTTTTTCATTTTATTTTTCTAACTTTTTCAATAATTGTATTCACCATGGTACTAATTTTTATGACCTCATAAATAAATTTTAAATGAAGAAAATTGAAATTGAACTTATTAAATTAAATATAAACCTATGTATTTTAAAAAAATATTTTTTTTAATAAAAATATGTATGTATTTAATAAAATTAACAATTTATTTTTTCCATGACATAAATTGTTTTTTGTAATAAATATAATTGATATGTGTCCTCCACACCATGAAATAAATAAATTTTATTAAACAAATATTTTAAATAGAAGTGAAAAATTATTTTTTAAAATGTACTATTTAATTCCTTAAAATGATATCCATTTCCACTCTAAATTAAGTCAAGTATGATTAAATATATCATATTACACCTTATTATGGATAATGAAAAAATTATTATTTTTTATTATGTTTTATATTCTATGAATTTACTAATAAACTATATCATTAAATAATTTCCAAAACGTGAATTATTTTAGAAAAATACTTAGACCACATTTTAATAAAATATTACTCTTTCAAATTCAAATATGAAGTCAATTTTTTTAAATTGAAATCTGAAAAGTTTATAATTCATCATTTAAAATAAATTAATATAAAATGAAATCCATTATCATTTGAAAATGAATTTTTGTAATAATAAATATTTTTATTATTATTTCCAATCAACTAATAATAAAATTTGGGGTTAAGATATTATTGATATTAATAATAACATGTATACATAATATATTTAGTATATTAAAACAAATAATATAAAAAGAATATAATTTTTTTTGAATCAATAGATTTATTTGTTACTTAGTTAAATTAAATTAATTTAATTGATGCCATAATATTAATATTCAACATTTATTTTTATTTTAACATTTATTTTAAAAACAATCACATTAATAATTACCTCCTTAGTAAATTTAAACAGTTTAGAAATTATAGATGTTTCATGAATTTTTTTGGTTTGAAGTATCATGTATTAAAATATATTAAACACATATAAATTTAACATAAATAAAATTTATAATTTTTAATCACAGGGTGTTAATTAAAATATATATCTTTGGGTTCCACCCACTATATTAAGGATTTTACCATATATGCCACTGTCTAGTGAGAGTAAAAAAATGTGAATTAATATTTTGTGAGATCCCAATTATGTCTCATCCAATCTTTTCTAATTTGTTTATTTAAAATAATTAAATATTCATGACATATATTTTTAATTATTTATTTTATATAATTACTTATAGATTGATTATAAATTTATATAAATATATATTTTAGTAGAATAAAATATATTGTATATCTCTATAATGAAAAATATTCATCTTATCCGATAATATTCACTATTCAATAATTCTAATGTTTCTATTCCATAATATGAATAAATATTTCAATATTCAATAATAAATCATTAATTTCATAGTATTTAAATATTTAAACCACTTTACTCAAATCCATTAACACTTTTACATTACACCAATTAAATATAAATTCATTTATTATTGTTATAAAAATTCCTAATTGTTTTGTCATAATTAATAATAATTTTTAAAACTATTTATTTTAATAATAATGAGTATATTCCTACTATTTATTTTAATTTAAAATTAAATGATGAAATTTTTCAATTTCATAACCAATATATTATAAATTTTATGGTTCATTATAGAATATGGTCAAATGAGTGTTCATATATTTGGTAGGAAGGGATAATGAGTATTTTGAGACAATAAAGGCCAACAGATCATTACATTCATTTTATATGTTTTCCCTCAATCCATTCATTTCCCATGCCATTATCACTACATATAATTTCTTGTAACATATATGATATAATTTATCATTTATTTTTAATGTTTCTAAATCATATGTTCATAATTTATTTTTATTTTTTGAATCAACATTTCCCCAGAGGATCAAAATAGAGATATTAAGAGATAATGAAATTGAAAGATTGTTTATATTAAACATTTGAGATATTGTGAATCCAATGGTACTAAATTACATTATTTTTTTGTTCTTATTTGTTTTAATTTGTAATGTTATGATATTTTGTTTTCATATTTTAGATATAGTATAATATTTTTATTTTGGATGTTAATTTTTTTGATAAAAGGAACTCATGAATTATTTATCCTTCATATATATTATATTTTAGTATAATTAATTAGTTAAATATCTTGGATAATAAAGGAAAACATTGAAGGAGATACTCCCGAAAGTCCTTATAATATATTATATTATGTTTTCATTTAATATTTTAAGAATTTCGTGTTTATAAGGAATGTAAAATTTCATAAAAATGAAATATCATAAATTTCGGTATATAATATGATAAAACTACCATTGGAAACCAAATCATAAATGTTGTTTCTTAGGGGAAAAAAATTATTTCAATAATAAATATTAAGTGTTTTATATGATAATATAAAATAGGGATAAGAAATGGTCTACAATTGTAATGGTTGTACATGACTGTTATTTTGTCTGGAATTGCAATACATGAGTAAATATATGCGGTTCTGGGAATGTATCCTTGATATTATGTAATATTAGTGTTCCATTAAGACTATGTCTGTGATTATTTTGAATGATATTAGATGAATTTACTCAATTTATGAGATCTCTATTTTTCCTAACATCGTTAAAATTAATATATACATGAATATATTATGAATTAGTATGACTTGTCATTAGTTTTTCATGATATTATTATAACTCCAGGATAAACTTTGAAGGAAGGAGTCATCCAGGTTCACTATGTGTCAAATATCAACGATAGTATTACTAAATAATGTGGTATAAATCATCAGTGTACAGAATAAAAAACATTTAATTATTTTAAGGTATTCATAGTTTTGTTTTATCCACGGTTGATCATGTGAATTTTGGATAATGTTGATTCCACTTCATTGATTATGTGTTAACTATACCATACAAATAAATCAGTGGTGTCAGGTAAATGTTATGATTATTTGATTTTAAAAAAAAATTTAAAATGAAAATTTCTAAAATTTTATTATTTTTGTATGATGTATCATTAGTTAAAAAGTATTTTTTATTACATAAAGTGGATAACACAATCATAATTCCCAAATGTGACATTATTATCATTGAAACATTGGGTGGTACCACATGTTGTGCTTGTGTTCCTCCAAAAGGAATAATATATCACAGGAAGACACACATGATGTTCAATCTAGTTTTCAAACTATTTTATCTTATTTTATAATATATAATATCTTATACTGGTGTTGATAAATTAGAGAAAAACCCAGAATTGTATCATTGAGAAAATATTAAGATATGTCAATTAATAATATATTCATCGTAGGTTAATCATACATAAGTGGGAATCTTAGAATATCATTTCCTAGTTAATGCTACTAATTTATAACATATACCTCACAATATATCATAATACATGGGTATCAATCATAAAATATGACTGATATCTCTTAAATTATTTAATCATTGTGGATAAAATTTTAATTATGATCCAAAATAAATCATTTATAAAATGTTTAAATATTATAGAAAAATATGTTAAGGAAAATTATTAAGAATATAAATATTTTATAAATATTTTAAAAAAATTTCATTTTATTAATTAAATAAATGTTTATGATATCATTATTAAATTAATATCATTAATATTAATTTTTTATATAAAAACCCTTCTGAAATTTTATTTCATGAATTATAATTTTAATTTATAATGTTAATACATAACTTAATATTGTTGTTTTTTAAATGATAATAAATTTATAAATAAGGAAGAAATATATAATAGTGCTAAGATCTAAAATTTTTATTTGTTCACAATTAATTTGAGTAGTTTAATATAAACTACTTTATATTGGTGAATTACATAGGAAAAATAAAAATATATTTAGATAATTCATTTTTAAAAGGTTTAAATGATATTAAATATGGGATATTTAGTTTTTTGAAATTGTTAACAAAAATGGTTTAAAATAGAAATTACTTATATTTAGTTTGATGACTTAAATTTCATTTAAACATCATATAATAGAATAATATAATGGAGATAATATTATGAATAAATATTGATTAAATTTATTCAATTACATTCGGAATGTCAATAATTCAAGGTAAAATTATATGGTGTTTATAACTATATTATTTATGAATTGTTAAAAAAAATTGTATGTTTAAATATTTGAATTGTCCATTTAATAAAATTATTCCCTTATTTATTATTATATATAAATTTCTTATTTTAGGATTGAATTTTTACATTACATTAATGTGTCAAACATCTTGTATAAATGGTCATACATTCATATAAGGATATAAATTCTAGGTAATATGATTTATTTATTTTTCTTATACTATTACATTGGATTGTACTATTTTATGTTCTTGAACTAATATGTAAATTAGATTTTTTATATATTACATATAAGAATTAAGAATGAATTTAGATCGTTCTTGAGTAAAATATATTTGGATAAACAATGTTTTATTGGAATAAACACTATCTAAGAGGGTCATGGATTGTTTATAAAAGAATCGGTAACCTATCTATTGTGCCAAGATTAATCATTTGGGGACAATTTATCTCATATAATTGGATGATATAACATGAATGGTATTCATTTACCATATGAATGAGATTATTTTTTATATGAAAAGTTATAGATTGATTATATGATTTTTTTCTGACACGGGTTTTTAGTTTTCGAATTGGAATAACATTAATATAGTTTTGATATATATTTTTTCGTTGTAAGAATATGATTATAGACTGAATAATTTTAAACATTAATACATTTAAATGGAATATATGAGATATGATATTCATAGTAAATCCCCATTAAAAACTTAAAGTGTTCGATTCCTCCTAATGTAAACATTAGTCAAGTCCTTAATCATTCAGTATAACTTACCAAAGGCAAAAGATTACCATGGATTATATTCTATAAGGAAACAAATTAATTATTGATAAAATCTCTATTATTTTCTCCTTTCATGGTATATTCTATGTGTTACAATTATAATGTAATATATAACCAAAATGATATTATAGGAATTGAGTTGAAATTATCACTATAATGGACTGGGTACAACGTTGTCCACTCAATTATCCTACGGTCATGATTGATATGACTAAATTATTTTTATACTAAAAATATTCATGGTTTATTTAAATTAGTAACCAATATATGTCTTGATACAATATGGTTAATCATCCACAAAAAAATATTATTAATTCAAATGGGGTTTTCATTTATGTGGGATTATATTTAGTAGAATTACTTTTTAATTTATCTTAAAAAATAATAATAATATGATAAAAGATTCATTTGTATAAAATTGAATAAACATAATCCAACATATGATATCATTTCTCAAAAATGATAATATTATTTTATAAAACTTCTCGTAAAGGTGTGAAAACATAATAATTGTTCATAGGAAGAAAAATTATATAATTGATATAAAAATCATCCTATGTATATGAATCATGATATTTTTGAATAAATGAATCTAGAGTCTTATGAGAAGAATAATATGAATCTATACTCTTTTTAATGTCATTAGATGAAAAATTTCTATGTTAATTTATTCACTTCTTATACATTAAATATTATTATATATGTTTTTCACCTTGTGAGGTTAATGATAATCTTAAAGATGTATTCAAGCAACGAAATTATATTTGATATAACCATTAGAAATGTATGGACAGAAAAATAATTTCGCAAATTTTATTCCTTCTTTATAAAACTTTATAGGATATATGAACTAGGTATATTAATTATAGGTTCTACAACTACATCATTAAAATTTAAAAATGAAAGAAAAATATCTAGTATTAAGATCTAAAAATATTTCATAGAGTGTAATGTTATTGTAATTGAAACAAAAAATGTATTGTAGGAGGTAATGAAATTTTATCCATATGATTAGTTTTTTTAAAATACATTAAATTGTTTTTGGAAACATCATAGAATACCCCTGTGAGAAATAAGTGTTATGGAGATTGATATTACTAAATGATTAATATTGTGTTTTAAATTTTTTTATATGCTGATATAATATATTTAATAATAAAACAATTTTATTAAATGATATATTAAATTGGATTGAACATGACTGTTCTATATTAAAAATATTAAATTACATGTTTTCTAAAGAAGGTAAGGATATAGAAATTATACATTATAACATCCCAATATTACTGTTTATATAACATTTCATTAAATTATACAATGCTTGATAACTTTGTTCACAATCACTCAAATAAAGGTAGAAATATGTTAGTAAATTAAAATAAAAACCTTTTAATTATCATTATGTAAACACATAATACATCTATATATGATATTAAATTATATGAAATTGGTATAAAAAAATATTAGAAATTTTTATTCTTTAAAAAGTATATTTTTAAACAAAAGTAGTTTATCTTTTTTTTTTAAAGTTATATTTAATATTTTTATATATTTATTCATAATAAATTATGTTATTTATTTATTTTTTAATATCACCATTTACATTATATGATAATTTAAGAATTTTTGTAAACTATTTATTACTTGTATAAAATGATTGTTTATGAAAATTTTATTTTCCTAGAATTTAACAATATAAAAGAGTGACCTTGATGGTAAAAATCCATGTTAAATTATATAATATTAAATTAATTAATATTTTAATATAATTAAATATAATTTGATCTTATGATACGCATGGAAAAAATTTTTACAGTAATGAAAATTTTTACCTTTAAAAAGAAAATCATTTTATGTATCTTCATTAAATAAATTTATAATTCTTAAAATTAGGTTATTGGTTTATTATAATTTCACAAAACTTTAAATTTATTTATAATAAATCAATTTTTTTCAAAAAATTAATGACATTACCAATTTTAAATAGAACTATAAATGTTAACCTTAAAAATAGGATACTCTTAAAAATTATTTTTTATCATTAAGAGTTTTTATTTTAAAATAAAAATATATTAGTCATAATATTTTTTTGATTTAATAAATTAATCCCATATATATTATTATAATTATTAAAATATTTTGAAATAAGAAGATTAATATAAAACATTATAATTAAATTACAAGGGTGAAAAAAAAATGTTTGCATAGTAAAAGTTCACTTGGGTTAAGTGAAATTAAAATGGTAAAATACTAAATTACCCCTTATTGTCTCAAAAGAATGTATATGAAATTATTATAGAACATATAATATCCCATAATCCAAATTTTAAATTTACTTGAGTCATTGATCAAATAATGGTGTAAATAAGCAATTTATTAATTAATAGTTGTTCAAAAATATCTCATCCCTTCACTTATGTATGGACCACAAAAATCCATTCAATAAAAACCCATTATTTAATAATCATTTGTTGTACACTATAATTTTTTATACATAATCCATATCCAACAAAATATTTCATTTTCCCCTTAATTACCTTAATCCCTTCATTTTTAAGGATAATTCATATGGAAAATAAATATTTCCTTTGTTGGTATTTCCATTCTATTAGTCCATATTATGATACCTCTTCATCATACACTATGATATTTATAGTATAAATAATACATTATCACATATATAATTTACTTTTATTATATTAATTTATCATTTATTATACATTAATACTTTATCTACTTATATGAAAAAAAAACACATAAATTATACATATGTTCATGCAACTACCTTCACGATAGGAAATAGATCATTTTTCATTACTAACTCTTATGGATGGTATAAATTATATAATATAGGAATAATTTTATTTTTTATGTCACAAATACACTTTTTATATGTGAAACTGTTACATTTTCCTTACATTTTTCCATTCATTAAGGAGAGATATCATTAATAATGTTTATATATGGACTCCCACCTCCATGAATAATGTATCTCATTTATCTTAACCACCTATTCATAAAGGACATAAAAGGTTAAATAATTAAATAATAAGATATTAATAAAAATATTGTAATTATTAATTGATTAATATGCATATCTCTTCGATGTATCCAATCATTGGGAAGTGAAGTTTTTAATTGTTAATATGTGAAAAATACCACCTCTATGAATTCAGAATTTTTGTTTTCAATGAAATCCATAATTAAATTTTATTATTAATTAATTTACTGAATAAATATTAATTATGTTAATTTTATATGTATTTTAATGTAATATTAACATCATAAAATATCAATTTTAACTCATTTATAATTAAGGAATGATTTTGTTTTGGTATGTTTACAACCTATTTGAGTGATCTTATAATGTTTATACAGTGAATGATTAAGGAATGTTATATAATATTATCCACACATAAAAATAATTAATCAAATATGGTTTAAATTTTATGGTGTTCTAATATTAATATCTAAATATTTATACAAAATGTCATCTTTATTCAATAAAAAATGTCAAAATATTTTTTTCTCAAAAATCATCTTCATGAGTCTAGATTTAAACTAAAATGTGATGAAATTTTAATATTATAAATAATGACATGATATATATGTTATGAAACAATAGTTAATAAAATAATAATGAAAATTTAATTAAATATAAAGGATCAACATTAATATTTTTAATGATAAATAAAACAATTGAATGTATAAACAACTATTGATAAAAATAAGATATAATGGACCACTATATTTACACTAAAAATTTATAAATTAAGTATATAAAAGCTGAATATATATGAATAACTTCATTAAAGATATTAATATGTTGTTATATTTTTATCAACTCACCATGGAAAACATTTTTGATTTCATTTCCAAACTCTCTTCATTATTACACATTTTACTTTTTACACCAATTTAACATATATATTGAATATTATAAAAATGTCATATTTTATATTTATATGCAATATATTAATTTCAATTATGGTTCATTTTAATTATATTCTCCCTCTATGGTATTTTATTAAATTGACACGAATTTCGATGTTTTTTCTTGACTCATGTCCTTTTTCACATGATTAACAAAATCTATTTTTTATTTGACAACAAAAGTCATCTTTTAATATGATTATATTATTACATGGAGCTTTTTCAGATTATATTGGGATATTTGTTATCTTTTTTTGATATCCTCACATTTTATGATATGCCTCATCAAATAAAATAAATTTGTTGATATGAATTACTCATATGATATATAATGGATTTTAATAATATATATCATTGTTTTACATACTAAATATTTTAAATAACGTTTTATTGGACCATCATATGTCTATTCACCTTTGATAAATAAATTTTTTATAGTACCTTTTATGATTTTGTTTTCTATAAATGATATTAAGGGATTTTATTCGGTTTTCTCATAATAAGTTTTAAAAAGCTTCTATATGGGTCATTTTTACTACAAGGGAATATATTTTACATTATTCTTTAGGAATATATATTTCCACTACCATTGTCATTTTCTAATTAAAATAAACTAAATTAATTAATATTTTCCAAACTATAAAATATTATTATTAGGGTTTCACAAAATACAAACTTTTTAATGTTTTTATAGAGCATTGGAATTTTTTTTCATACCAAAATTTGTTAAATTCTCCTAAGTTAATATGTTATATGATTCAGGTTATTCATAACAAGTGTTCTTCAAAAGACACCACCACCCTTTTTTCATGATGTAATATTTAATTATATTTTACAAAACCTATATAATATCTTCCATATTTATATTTCCCAGTCAACCACTTGTATAGGCATGATTAACTTTTAAATATTTTCCTTTCTTAATGTACTAGGTGTCGTATATTGATTGAATGTAATTTAACTAGATACCCAATTCAAAAAATGGTTGGGTATATATTTTTCTAAATAATAAAATATTTTTAATATGGTATAAATAATATTTTCATAACAAACTCTTTTTAGTGGTAATTATGTTTTATGATGATTAGTTTGGTCAGAAATATATATAATCTCTATCGGTTTATCACATCATAATTATTGATTATATAAAAATTGATTCTTTAGGGAACCACTGGAATAATATATAAAACCAATTTTATTACCATGTGTTTTTATAATGTGTTTATAACCATGTTGTGAACATATATTTTATTTCCATCATGTGATGAAATAGATAATAATTTAATATCCATCTAATTAATTGGGTTGTGTTTCCATATAAATATGTAACATCATTCATGGGAAATGATCCTAAACTACTATATTGAATATTGTGTTATCCAAGACAACTATATTATGTTAATGAGGTTAGGATCCCTATCATATAGTTATGATGTCATGTTTATGACTTAATGACATTCTTATGATGCAATAATAATATGGTCATATTATCTTTTAGTACTTGTACATATATATTATGTCCTAATAACATTATTATATCTTTATTGTCATCCTTAGTATTATATCATGGTATGCATAATGTATCTCATTTTATGTTTTATTATTTTTCATACCCTTACTATGAATTTTATATCACCCTTTGTTTAACTTTTCTTTCCTCGGGTTATGAAATAAATTATTAACTATTCTAATAAAAGAAGAGTATGTTGTCTGGTGAATTTATTGGATACATTGAAGCTTCATTTTTAATTTATTATATTTTTATATTATCAAAAAAATCCATTCATTGAGATGACTTGAGATTTATTAGATTATGATATTATATAATTATATAATTTTATATACTAAAATATCCATGGATTATAAATGTGTGAAAGATATTATAATATTAGATTTCAATCAAATAAACTATTTTAGGTTTTTTTATTATTGGAATTCGATGTGTATTCAATGATTATTTAGTTAGGTTTAGGGTAATATTAAGATAAAATAATAGGGTAAAATGATATTGATTAAGGATGATTTAACATTTTATAATGAAATCACAAATTAATGAGTTAAGCACAATATTATGTTTAATTTTATATTTAAACCTTTATTTTTTTATTGAATATTTGAATATTTTTTGGGATATGGATATGTTAACACTTGTGTAAGCCCTGGGTATAAGTCAATATATAAGATAACCTCTGTAAAAATTAAAAAAATTGAATTCTTGGGATATATTAGAAATAATGTACATTTATTTATATTGTCATGAAGATGTTGTTTTGGCACAAATTCATCATGGGGTAACAACCTGGAAAATAGTTTGTGAGGTTTATCATGGTTATCATTATAGTTCATAGGGAATAGGCCCCAACTATGCACCAGGACGGACACTCCAATTAGGATATGCTCGGGTTAATTTAGATTATATTTACAAAGAAAATGTTCTATTTATGAGTATGATTGTATCGATGTAAAATATTTTAGACAACATAATAGTAAATTGATGTTACATAAATAATATTGAAATTAAATTTTCACAAGATATGGTATGAATATAATTTATAAATTATTTAACAAAAAATCATCCTTTTAATTTTTTTAATTTATTAATTTATTTATTATCTTCCTAAATAATTCTACTGATGTAATGGTTTTAGTATGAAGGAACTGATATAACTATTAATGCAATGGATAATGTGGTGATTTTCCCTACATACAATCTATTTGGAAATTAACAAGGGTTAAGAATATATGTACTATGAAAAATCATATATCGTGGTGTCTTATTAATAATTTGCATATATTTTATGTCCAAAAAAATAATGCCCCAACCCTAGTTACCCATAGTCAGTGCATTATTACATAACAATGTAATGATCACAAAAGATCAAGTCTTGAAATAACGATTAGTTTAGTAGCCTTGGAATCACAAGAAATAATCATAAATATTACATTACATCATAAAGTAAAAAACTACAATAATATAATCTCTATAGTCCACACTCATATCCCCTTCAGACTATCCCTGTAGGTCATTCATAAAATACTTCTTCACATTCTGGGAAAAATTAAAACATTGAAAGGGGTGAGCTCAGATTCTCAATAAGGATAACAATAAAGCAGAATCTTTCGTAAATAAAAATAATCATTTAAGGCAATTTATAACTAAAAAAAGACTTTCAAACTTGAACTTTAGCATAATATGGAAGAAATAAAATTAAATAATTCCATTTACACATTCATATGGATATTCTACTAATCAAATAATCATATTCAATATCAATAACCACTTTCATGATGATGGAATGCATAATTCCATACTATCATAACCACGTAGCCAAGGCCTCGTGGAAAGACATCAAATAAGATTTTTTCAAGGCCTCATGCCAAGACACTAGTTTGTCTAATGAGACCTACCGATGCATCACGGAGCTATAGCGGGCTTCACCCGTCACTTACTAAGTCCAATTCATTACTCATATGAATAGGTTTAAACATAACATAAACATTCGTATTAAAACTAGCTTATCAAATGTCAATACTTTCTCCATAAACCATGAATGTTTTAAAAATAACCCATCCATAGTAAAACATATCACAAAACCTTCAATACAGTATGGAAGTTTTGTATCATAATAAAATAACTTCAAATTATCTTAAAATTCATCAAAAGAAGTTGACATAGATGAAATCAAAACTATTTGTGATAAATATATATTATTGAAATCATTGAAAAGTAACACATTTATAATGGATGTAATTTAAAAGATATTTTTTGAATCATTGTGTCCCATACCACTTTTAAAATTTTGAAAATAATTATCATTTCAAAACATTCATGTCCATATAAATAAATCCTTAAAATCATTTTTAAAACATGGTCATTAATTAGAAATAGTTAGAGATATAAATCATTAAAACATTTAAAAGTCACATAATTTTAAAAGAAAACATTTAATTTGAAAATATTCATATAATCTTTTAAGGGAAGCTTTGAAGATTTTATAATGGCGGAAAATATCCACACTCGCCGTATAAGTTAAAAAAACTCATTCTTACCTTAATTCTATCGAAATGGTTAAAAAGGACCTTCTTTGGAAAATGACAGAATGATTCCTTTATAAAAATATTATAAAAAGTCAAAAAAGGGTTTAAATGACTTTAACCAATATTCTATAAAATAGAAATATTGTTTTGAAATACATTTTTAAGAAACATGGATGTGGATGATAAAGGAGTCCCAGTAGATAATTACGTATAAACAACCTCGGAAAATAAAGAGATTGTCAAATAAACCCTCACCTTATACATTTCCTTGGTCAATGGTAGTTTAAACTCATGTATAATGGTGAAATATTTGTTATTAAATTATTGAAGAATCATATACATTAATATGATATCATATATGATCTTTTAACATTGCTTTATTAATAATATATTAGTATTATTGTCGTTTTAGGTTTTAACTTACTCATTTTCTTCTATATGTTTTGTTGTATAAGTCATGTTTGTTATGTATAGTTTGTATATTATTCATATTGATAATTATATAATGTTATTAAACATTACTTTTAATCATCAAATGGGAATTATTCTCGAATGGATAAGATGGGGAATGATTCTCGTCGCGTTCGTGGAGACGGTAGTCCATACGTACACACAAGCGACAATATCATTATTTTAATATTAAAATAATATATAATTTGATGGTATATCATATATACATAATATTTATCATTTTTTATTTTTTATTTACATGAATTACACATCATTATTTTACCCATGCAAAGAATAATGTTTTGGATAACAATTACACCACGACATGGAGACGGTAAGCCGTACGTACGCACGTATGGTGACATGTCATTCAAAGGATAGATAGAATACTGAATATGGTTGTACCATATTTATAATAACATCACAGCATATATATGATACTGGAGTTATTATTTTATAATGGGGATAAAAATGAAAAAGAAGTTGAAGAAGAAAGGAACTTGAAAGAGGGTGGTGAAAACATTACCTCTTAATCGGGTTATTGATTTTTATTTGATCAAAAGGGCTCTATAAGATGACTTTAGGATCAAACTAAGGCCTATATGTTAAATTGAAAGAAGTTGAGAGAGTTTTTGGGTAGGTTTTGGCTGATCCAAATGGCTTTTAAGGTGTGAATAATTGGTTAGAAGTGGTGTCATTTTATAACGGGGAGGAGGGGCTCTTTTGAGAAAACCTAAAGTATTATTTTATAATAAATTCATAATCTGTTTTTAATGGCTCAAAAGTATATTATTAAAAGTATAAGTTGGGTAGGGGTATAAATACATTCAACCAATAGATTTTAGACAGTTTTGGGTCATTATTTTAACCTTATCTTTTAGTTTTAACTCTTAGTTAATTAGATTGTCATTTACCATGTCACATTGTATTTTTATATTATATAGTTAATAAACAAACTATATAAATCCAAGAGACCCCCAAGTGGGCCATTAATGATAAAAATATCATGATATATTTCTATTGTCCGAACCTTAGATTTTTAGGAATAAAATATCAATTAATAATATAATATTTGTTTTAAAAACTCATTTATGTCAATTTTGACACTATTCTATAATTGGTTTTTGAAAAAGTCTTAAAAAATTTATTAATTAGAACCAATTTAATTTAAGAAATCCTATCATGCCATATTAACCAATAAAATTAATGGATTTCATCAAAACATTCAAATTATATTTATTTTAACATTTGTATTACCAATTATTTGATTCTTTCATTAATAAGGAAAATACTGCATCATTATAGTGTCATAAATAAATTTAATTATTAAATGTCTAAAAATTATAAATAAAATAAAATTACCTATGAATTAGTTTTTATATTTCTCATGAATATTTAATGTACAAAATTCAACATATATAACTATATGTAAAAATTGTTTTGTAAAAAGATATATGATTATGTCAATTTTGTATTTATTTTAACTTAATTAATATAAAGTGTCCTTATCACTTACAAGTGGCTCCATGGGGTCCCAAAATCGACCCAAAGATACCCATGGTAATAAATTTATCAACCAATAGGGTTATGAAACGTTTTATGGTAAATTAATATTGTTATTATATTATTTTTTATCCTTAATTACCGGATTTACCCTTTAACCATGGTAAATAAAATATTTCCCGAAATAATTATTTCTAATTCTAAAAATAAAATTTACATATTAACACAATTTTTACCACCTGATTCAATATATGGAATTCATATTTCTAAATTCAAAACACAGAAGTTCATCAATTAATTTAAAATTAATTTTAGTCATTAAAACAAAAAATGTGATTTTCAGAGATAATAACTATCAAAAGATTGACAGTTGTTTATGTCTGGTTTAAATGTGAAAATATGTACAATGACCAAAATTGTATTAAATGGTAAAAATATATTTTAAATATACTTTAAAACCACTCAAATTATTAATTTATCACTGTAAATTATTTTGATTAAAAATGTTCTTTTTAATTAAAATTTAATAATTTTCACTATTCATCAAAATATAAATTTATCCGAAAAGTTCCAAAATTTTACCCTAGGATAATTTCGATTTTCCAAATCCAAAAATGAATTTCATTTTGGGAGATAAAATTTATAAAATTTCAAAAAGTGGGTATTACTACTCATAATGGCTACTTTGATAGGTCAGAGTGTGTTAGAATCTCGAAGTTGAATACAATGCAAGCTATTGCATTATTCAAAGGTAAAAGTATCGTGGAAGCTTGGGGTGTTAAATTCTCCCCTCCATCAATAAATTTCATCCAAACAATTTGAAATTTTACCTCAAAAATAAATGGTTGAAAATAGAAAATATCTTTGTGAGAAAACCCACATTTGAAATTGGGTTAATAAAATTTAGTCTTAATAAGAGGAAAAGAGAAATGAAAGAGTAACCACCAAATTATGATATCAATTTAGAGAACATTTGTGGAAATACGAGGCAAATAATTAGAGGAAAACATAAATATTTATAGGGAGTGATTGTGGTCATCATTCACAAACAATTATAGAATTGAGGCCTCAAAGCCATCAATCAATGATGATTGAAAATATCATTGGTTCAACAAAACATAAGGTATTAGGAAAACACATTTTTGGTTTTAATATCCATTACCTAATTTTTATGTATTAGTTTTTTCATAGAATAGGATAAATATATATATATATATAAATATATATATATATATACATGACAAGTATAGTTTCATCCTTAAACTAATTTCTACCACAACTCATCTTTCACTCTAAATGATAATAGAACTCAAAAATATTATAATTATCCTTATAGTATAAGGATCCAAACAATAAAATATACCATTAAAATGAAGAAACATACTTTTTAATGTCCAGGGACTACCTGTATGCTAGTGATAGGTAATAAAGGCATGTCACACTATGGTTGTAGGTTTGATTCCTACAGCTTTTTCGGACATGACGGGTTATCGCATGACCTGCAGGTTGTTCGTTTCCTAAAACTATAGTATAATAATATTCAATAAATTGATCGTAATAATTTTTTTAACCTTAAACAATACAATCCAAAGTTCAACTTAATCCACTCCAAATATTTTAATTATCCAAATTACCTCTATCCAGACTCTCTGTAAAAGGTATCAAAATTCCAAAATGAATTGTCACATCAGATTTCCCAGAAAAAGTAAATTTTTTCTTATTGTCACATATTGAAAATATGATTACCTTAGTCATATTAAAACCTTAAGGAAAACAACAAGTACTTCAGTACAATACTTATATATATCACATTATTCTTATAACCAAAATATAATCTTTCAGTCCAAAAAAACACAAATACATTAATTATTCCACTTCAACTGTATTAACAATATAGTATTGGCCTTGCTCCCTTGTCCTTTTTTGAGGTAAGTTTCCTTGGCGCTTAGGACATTCATTTTCATAATGCCCCATTTCTCTACAATTGTAGAATTCAACATTGACAGAATATTTCTTTTCTTTTCAATCAAGATCTGGGTGACCTTTTTATCCACATTTATAACAAACTACCATTCCTTTTTGGCAAGTACGAGGGTGTTTCATCCCACAATTATAAAATAATGGAAAATCCTTCTTTCCATTTTTCCCTTTATTTTTCTATTGTTCAACCATTATCTACTTCTCTTTCTTTAATTTATTTTCATAAGATTTAGTGAATTCCTTTTCTATCTTTATTGCACATGATACAATGTTCTCATATGATTAGAATGATTGTGAGACTAATGCTCGATGGAGAAATAGTTTTAACCCATAAAAAATGACAAATCATACTCCTCGTGTTATGTATATAATCTGTTGCATGCCTCGCTAACCTTGTAAAGTTAGCTTCATACTTTGCGACATTCTCATCCTCCTTTTGCCTCAGACTAATAAATTGGCTTTCCATATCTGATCGATGGTCATGAGGAATTTATTTTTCTAAGAATATGTTTTTAATCTCCCTCTATTCCATACATGATACTTCTTCATCGTCCTTTGTGTTTTGGTATGTTTACCACCTATTTGAGTGATCTTCTAATGTTTATACAGTGAATGATTATGGAATGTTATATAATATTAGCCACACATAATAATAAGGAATCAAATATGGTTTAAATTTTATGGTGTTCTAATATTAATATATAAATATTTATACAAAATTTAATCTTCATTCAATAAAGAATGTCAATTTTTTTTTCTCAAACATCATCTTCATGAGTCAAGATTTAAACTAAAATGTGATGAAATTTTAATATTATAAATAATTACTTGATATATATGTCATGAAACAATAGTAAATAAAATAATGATGAAAATTTAATCAAATATAAAGGATCAACATTAATATTTTGAATGATAAATAAAAAAATTGAATTTATAAACAACTATTGATAAAAATAAGCTATAATGGAACACTGTATTTAAACTAAATAATTATAAATTAAGTATATAAAAGTATAATATATATGAATACCATCATTAAAGATATTAATATGTTGCTATATTTTTATCATCTAACCATGGAAATTTTTTTTGATTTCATCACCAAACACTCTTAATTATTACACATTTTACTTTTTACACCAATTTAATATATATATTGAATATTATAAAAATGTAATATTTTATATTTATATGTAATATATTCATTTCAATTATGGTTCATTTTAATTATATTCACCCTCTATGGTATTGTATTAAATTGTCATGTATTTCGATGTTTTTTATTGACTCATGTCCTTTTTCACATGATTAACAAAATCTCTTTTTTATTTGACAACAAAAGTCACCTTTTAATATGATTATATTATTAGATGGAGCATTTTCAAATTAGATTGGGATATTTTTTATCTTCTTTGATATCCCAACATTTTATGATACGCTTCATCAAATAAAATAAAGTTGTTGATATGAATAACTCATATGATATATAATGGATTTTAATAATATATATCATTGTTTTACATATTAAATATTCTAAATAACGTTTTATTGGACCATTATATGTCTATTAACCTTTAATAAATAAATTTTTTATAGTACCTTTTATGATTTTGTTTTCTATAAATGGTATTATGGGATTTTATTCGGTTTTCTCATAATAAGTTTTAAAAAGTTTTTATATGGGTAATTTTTACTACTAGGGAATCTATTTTACATGATTATTTAGGAATATATATTTACACTACCTTTTTCATTTTCTAATTGAAATAACCCATATTAATTAATATTTTCCAAACTATAAAATATTATTATTAGGATTTCACAAAATACAATCATTTTAATGTTTTTATAGAGCATTGGAAATTTTTTTCATACCAAAATTTGTTAAATTTTTCTAAGTGAATATGTTATATGATTCGGGTTATTCATAACGAGTGTTCTTTAAATGACACCACCAACCTTCTTTTTCATGATGGAATATTTAATTATATTTTATGACAACTATATAATATCTTTTATATTTATATTTCCCAGTCAACCACATGAATAGGCATGATTAACTTTTAAATATTTTTCTTTTCTTATTGGAATATGTTTCGTATATTAATTGAAGGGAATTTAACTAGATACCCAATTCAAAAAATGGGTGGGTATATTTTTTTATAAATAATATAATATTTCTAATATGGTATAAAACATATTTTCATAACAAACTCTTTTTAGTGGTATTTATCTTTTATGATGATTAATTTTGTAAGAAATATATATAATCTCCATGGGTTTATCACTTCTTGATTATTGATTATATAAAAATTGATTCATTAAGGAGCCACTGGAATAATATATAAAACCAATTTTATTACCATGAGTTTTTATAATGTGTTTATAACCATGTTGTGAACATATGTTTTATTTCCATCATGTGAATAAATAGATAATAATTTAATATCCATCCAATGAATTTGGTTCTGTTTCCATATAAATATGTAACATGGTTCGTGGGCAATGATCCTAGACAACTATAGTGAATGGTGTGTTATCATAGCCAACTATATTATGTTAATGAGGTCAGGATCCCTATCATATAATTAGGATGTCATGTTTATGACTTCATGACATTCTTATGATGCAATAATAATATGGTCATACTATCTTTTAGTACATGTAAATATATATTATGTCCTAATAACATGATTATATGTTTATGGTCATCCTTAGTATTATATCATGTTATGCATAATGTATCTCACTTTATGTTTTATTATTTTTCATACCCTTACTATGATTTTTATATCACCCTTTGTTATACTTTTCTTTCCTCAGGTTATGAAATAAATTATTAACAATTCTAATAAAAGAAGTGTATGTTGTGTGGTGAATTTATGGGAGACATTGAAGCCTTATTTTGAATTTATTATATTTTTATATTATCAAAAAAATCTGTTCATTAAGATGACTTGAGATTTAGTAGATTATGATATTACATAATTATATAGTTTTATATACTAAAATATCCATGGATTATTAATGTGTGAAAGATATTATAATATTAGATTTCAATAAAATAAACTATTTTAGGTTTGTTTATTATTGGAATTCGACGTTTATTCAAAAATTATTTAGTTTGGTTTAGGGTAATATTAAGATAAAATAATAGGGTAAGATGATATAGATTAAGGAAGATTTAACATTTTATAATGAAATCGCAAATTAATGAGTTAAGCATAATAATATGTTTAATTTTATATTTAATCCTTTAGTTTTTATTGAATATTTTAATATTTTTGGGGATATGGATATGTTAACACTTGTGTAAGCCCTGGGTATAAGTCAATATATAATAGAACCTCTGTAAATATTAAAAAAAATTCTTGGGATATATTATAAATAATGTACATTTATTTATATTATCATGTAGATGTTGTTTTCGCACAGATTCATCAAGGGGTAACAACCTAGAAAAGAGTATGTCAGGTATATCACAGTTATCATTCTAGTTCATATGGAATGGGCCCTAGCTATGCACTAGGATGGAAACTCCAATTAGGATATGATGTGGTTAATTCAGATTCTATTTACAAAGAAAATGTTCTATTTATGAATATGATTTTATTGATGTAAAATATTTTAGACAACATAATCTTAAATTGAAGTTAGATAAATAATATTGAAATTAATTTTTCACAAGATATGGTATGAATATAATTTATAAATTATTTAACATAAAATCATCCTTTTAATTTTTTAAATTTATTAATTTATTTATTATCTTCCTAAATAATTCTACTGATGTAATGGTTGTAGTATGAGGGAACTGATATAACTATTAATGCAATGGATAATGTGGTGATTTTCCCTACATACAATCTATTTGGAAATTAACGAGGGTAATAATATATTTACTATGAAAAATAATATATCGTGATGTCTTATTAATAATTTGAATATATTTTATATCCAAAACTATAATGCCCCAACCCTAGTTACCCATAGTCAGTGCATTATTACATAACAATGGAATTATCACAAAAGATCAACTCTTGAAAGACCGACTAGTCTAGTAGCCTTGGAATCAATAGAAATAATCATAAATATTTAATTACATCATAAATGAAAAACTAAAATAATATAGTCTCCATGGTCCACATTCATATCCCCTTCAGACTATCCCTGTAGGTCATTCATAAAATACTTCTTCACATCCTGGGAAAAATTAAAACATTGAAAGGGGTGAGCTCAGATTCTCAGAAAGGATAATAATAAAGCGGATTCTTTCCTAAATAAAAATAATAATTTAAGGCAATTTATAACTAATAAAAGCCTTTCAAACTTGGACTTTAGCCTAATATGGTAGAAATAAAATGAAATAATGCCATTTACTTATTCATATAGATATTCTACTAATCAAATAATCATATGCAGTATCAATAACCACTTTCATGATGATGGAATGCATAATGCCATACTATCATAACCACGTAGCCAAGGCCTCGTTCCAAGACTACAAATAAGATTTTGTCAAGGCTTGATGCCAAGACACTAGTTTTTCGAATGAGACCTATCATTGCATCGCGGAGCTATAGCGAGCTCCACCCGTCACTTGCTAAGTCCAATTCATTCCTCATATGAATAGTATTAAACATAACATAAACATTCGTATTAAAAATAGCTTATTAAATGTCAATACTTTCTCCATAAACCATGAATGGTATAAAAATAATACATCTATAGTCAAACATATCAAAAAACTGTCAATACAATATAGAAGTTTTTTATCATAATAAAATAACATTAAATTAGCTTAAAATCCATCAAAAGAAGTTGGCATAGATGAAATCAAAACTATTTGTGAGAAATATATATTATTGAAATCATTGAAAAGTCACACATTTATTAAGGAAGTAATTTAAGAGAGACTTTTGAATCAATGTGTCCCATACCACTTTTAAACTTTTGAAAATAATTATCATTTCAAAACATTCATGTCCATATAAATAAATCCTTAAAATCATTTTGAAAACATGGACATTAATTAGAAATAGTTAGAAAGATAAATCATTAAAACATTTAAAAGTCACATAATTGTAAAAGAAAACATTTAATATGAAAATATTCATATAATCTTGTAAGGGAAGTTTCGAAGATTTTATAATGGCAGAAAATAGCCTCACCCTCTGTATAATTTAAAAAAACACATTCTTACCTTAATTCTATCTAAATGGTTAAAAAGGACCTTCTTTGGAAAATGACAAAATGATTTCTTCATAAACATGTTATAAAAAGTCAAAAAAAGGTATAAATGACTTTAACCCATATTCTATAAAATAGTAATAATGTTTTGAAATACATTTTTTATGAAACATGGATGTTGATGATAAAGGAGTCCCAATCGATAATTGCATACAAACAACCTCGGATAATCAAGAGATTGTCAAATAAACCCTCACTGTGTACTTTTCCTTGGTCAAGGTTTGGTTAAACTCTTGTTTAATGGTGAAATATTTGTTATTAAATTATATAAGAATCATATAAATTAATATGATATCATATATGATCTTTTAACATTTCATTGTTAATAATATATTAGTATTATCGTCGTTTCTGGTTTTAACTTACTCGTTTTCTTCTATATGTTTTGTTGCATAAGTCATGTTTGTTATGGATAGGTTGTATATTATTCATATTGATAATGATATAATGTTCTTAAACATTACATTTAATCATAAAATGAGAATTATTCTCGAATGGATAAGATGGGGAATGATTCTCGTCGCGTTCGTGGAGACGGTAGTCCGTACGTACACACGAGTGAAAATATCATTATGTTAATATTAAAATAATATATAATATGATGGAATATCATATATACATAATATTTATCAAGTTATATTTTTTTACATGAATTACACATCATTATTATACCCATCCCAATAATAATGTTTTGGATAATAATTACACCAAGACGTGGAGACGGTAAGCCGTACGTACACACGTATGGTGACATGTCATTCAAAGGATAGATAGAATACTGAATATGGTTGTACCATATTTATTATAACATCACAGTATATATATGATACTGGAGTTATTAATTTATAATGGGGATAATAATGAAAGAAGAAGTTGAAGAAGAAAGGAACTTGAAAGAGGGTGGTGAAAACATTACTTCTTAATCGGGTTATGCATTTTTATTTGATCAAAAGGGCTCCTTAAGATGACTTTATGATAAAACTAAGGCCTAAAGGTTAAATTTAGGGAATTTGAGAGAGTATTTGGGCAGGTTTTGGCCGAACCAAATGGCTTTTAAGGTGTGAAGAATTGGTTAGAAGTGGTGTCATTTTATAAGGGGGAGGAGGGGCTCTTTTGAAAAAACCTAAAGTATTATTTTATTATAAATTAATATTCGGTTTCTAATGGATCCAAAGTGTATTATTCAAAGTATAAGGTGGGTAGGGGTCTAAATACATTCATCCAATAGATTTTAGATAGTTTTGGGTCATCATTTTAACCTTATCTTTTAGTTTTGACTCTTAGTTAATTAGATTGTCATTTACCATGTCATTTTGTATTTTTATATTATATAGTTAATAAACATACTATATACATCCAAGAGACCCCCAAGTGGTCCATTAATGATATAAATATCATGATGTAAGTCCATTTTCCGTACCTTAGATTTTTAGGAATATAATATCAATTAATAATATAATATTTGTTTTAAAAACTAATTTATGTCAATTTTGACACTATTCAACAATTGATTTTTGATAATGACTTAACAACTTTATTAATTAGAACCAACTTCATTTAATAAATCCTATCATTCCATATTAACTAATAAAATTCATGGATGTCATCAAAACTTTCAAATTCTATTTATTTTAACATTTATATTACCAATTATTTGATTCTTTCATTAATAAGGAAAATACTGCATCAGTATTGTGTCCTAAATAAATTTAATTATTAAATGTCTAAAAATTATAAATAAAATAAAATTACCAATGAATTAGTTTTTAGATTTCTAATGAATATTTAAAGTAGAAAATACAACATATATAACCATATGTAAAAATTGTTTTGTAAAAAGATATATGATTATGTCATTTTTGTATTTATTTTATCTTAATTAATATAAAGTGTCCTTATCGCATACAAGTGGCTCCATGGGGTCCCAAAATCGACCCAAAGATGCCCATGGTGAGACATGTATCAACCAATACGGCTATGAAAGGTTTTATGGTAAATTAATATTGTTATAATATTATTTTTTACCATTAATTACCAGATTTACCCTGTAACCCTGGTAAATAAAATATTTACCGAAATAATTATTCCTAATTCAAAAAATAAAAGTTACATATTAAAAAAATTTGTACCTCATGATTCCATATATGGAATCCATATTTCTAAATTCAAAACACATAAGTGGCAAAAATTAATTTAAAATTAATTCTAGTCGTTAAAACAAAAAACGTGATTTTCAGAGATAATACCTATCAAAAGATTGACAGTTGTTTATGTTTGGTTTAAATGTGAAATTATGTCCAATGACCAAAATTGTATTAAATGGTAAAAATATATTTTAAATATACTTTAAAATCACTCAAATTCTTAATTTATCACTATAAATTATTTTGATTTAAAATGTTCTTTTTAATTAAAATTTAATAATTTTCACTATTTATCAAAATATAAAAGTTATCCGAAAAGTTCCAAAATTTTACCCTAGGATAATTTCGATATTCCAAATCCAAAAATGAAGTCCATTTTGTGAGTTAAATTTTATAAAATTTCAAAAAGTGGTTATTACTATTCATAATGGCTACTTTGATAGGTCGTAGTGTGTTAGAATCTCGAAGTTGCATACAATGAAAGCTATTTAATTATTCAAAAGGACAAGTACCGTGGAAGCTTGGGGTGTTAAATTCTCCCCTCAATAAATAAATTGCATCCTCACAATTTGAAATTTTTCTTCAAAAATAAATGGTTGAAAATAGAAAATATCTTTGTGGGAAAACCCATATTTGAAATTTGGTTTATAAAATTTAGTCTTAATAAGAGGAAAAGAGAAATGAAAGAGTCACCACAAAATAATGATATCAATTTGGAGAACATTTGTGGAAATCAGAGACACATAATTAGATAGAAACATAAATATTTATAGGGTTTGATTGAGGTCATCAATCACAAACAATTTTTGAATTGAGGCCTCAAAACCATCAATCAATGATGATTTAAAATATCATTGGTTCAACAAAACATAAGGTATTAGGAAAACACATTTTTGGTTTTAATATCCATTGCCTATTTTTTATGTATTAGTTTCTTTATATAATAAGATAAATATATATATATATATATATGACAAGTAGGGTTTCATCCTTCAACTAATTTCTACCCCAACTCATCTTTCACTCCAAATGATAATAGAACTCAAAAATATTATAATTATCCTTACAGTATAAGGATCCAAACAATAAAATATACCATTAAAATGAAGAAACGTACTTTTTAATATCCAGGGACTTCCTGTAGGCTAGTGGTTGGTAATAAAGGCATGTCGCACTATGGTTTTAGGTTTGATTCCTAAAGCATTGTCTGATGTGACGGGTTATCGCATGAACAGTTGGTTGTCCTTTTCCTAAAACTATAGTATAATAATATTCAAATAATTGACCATAATAATTTTTTTAACCTTAAAAAATACAATCCAAAGTTCAACTTAATCCACTCCAAACATTATAGTTATCCAATGTACCTCTATCCAGACTCTCTGTAAAAGGTATCTAAATTCCAAAATGAATTGTCACATCAGATTTCCCAGACAAAGTATATTTTTTCTTATTGTCACATACTGAAAATATGATTTCCTTAGTCATATTAAAACCTTAAGGAAAACAACAAGTACCGTAGTATAATACTTATATATATCACATTATTCTTATTACCAGAATATAATCCTTCAGTCCAAAAAAACACAAATACATTAATTATTCCACTTCAACTGTCATAACAATATAAGATTGGCCATGATCCCTTGTCTTTTTCTGAGGTAAGTTTCCTTGGTTCTTAGGGCATTGATTTGCATAATTACCCATTTCTCTAAAATTGTAGCATTCAACATTGACAGAATCTTTCTTTCCTTTTCAATCAAGATCATGGTGACATTTTTATCAGCATTTGTAACAAACTCTCGTTCTTTTTAGGAAAGTACCAGGGTGTTTCTTCCCACAATTATAAAATAATGTAAAATCCTTCTTTCCATTTTTACTTTTATTTGTCTCTTGTTCCACCATTCTCATATTCTCTTTCTTTACTTTATTGTCATACGATTTAGAGAATCCCTTTTCTGTCTTTGTAGCACATGAGACAATGTCCTCATATGATGAGAATGATTTTGAGACTAATGGTCGATGGAGAAATGGTTTTATCCCATTAAAACATGATAAATCTTACTCCTCGGGTTGTGTATATAATCTGTTTCATGCCTCACTAACCATGTAAAGTTTTCTTCATACTTGGCGACATTCTCATCCTCCTTTTTCCTCAAACTAATAAATTGAATTTCCATATCAGATCGATGGTCATGAGGAATGTATTTTTCTAAGAATATATTTTTAATCTCCCTCCATTCCTTACATGATACTTCTTCATCGTCCTTTGTGTTTTGAATTAATTACCACCATTGATCAGCATATCTAGTGAGGTGGTAAACTGCCATGATAACATTTTCCCATTCACTAATCCCAAAATTATGAAATATTTTCTCTAGGGAACTTATCCATTGCTCAACAACTAGTGGATTTGTACTCCCATTGAATTTTGGTGGTTGTTGTCTCAGGAAAAGATCAAACATTGATCCTCCACGATGTGGATCAGGGTGCTCCATACGGGTAGAGTTATTATTCATAACCTGAGTGAGTTGTCCCAGTATGGTGATTAGATGATCAGCACCAGTTGCATCACCTTATCCACTATAATTATCTTGAGGAGTAGGGTAATCCCTGTATGGAGTGCGTGCATTGATACAGTTTAAATTTCTTCTACTAGGCGCCATTTATAAACAATTAAATAAACTAGATCATTTTATGAATAAAAATACATAATTCCATACTTGTAAAACACACAACATAAATTGAACTATTTATGGATATAATCCACAATCATAAAAAAATCTTTGAGGAATTATATACTCATAAACCCTTCATAATTTTTTGAAAATAAAATGAGAATTATCCTAAGCATATCCCCTGGGAGTGTCATAACCAAGAGTGAAGCAAGGCCCGTTGTCGTGCACCTGTTCTCATTCTAGTCTTGCTCAAAGCAATGTTTTCAGGTTTTACCCCTAGGTACATCTGTTCCAAAGCCTCCTCTACCTGCTGGTATCCAAACATGGATGTATTTCTCGGAAAAAACAAAAAATATCAACATTACCAAAATTCTAGGAAGTTCTTCTATACTAATGCTCAAAGTCTATTTTAGGTCAATGTTCTCTAATCAGAGTTTATCTAAATCTATCTTCCATGGTTTTTACTAAACTTCCTCTGATACCAACTGTAACGCCCCAACCCAAGTTACCCAGAGTCGGTGTGTTATTACAAAACTTCGACATGTTCATAAAAGATCAAGTCTCAAAATACTGATTAGTTTAGTATCCTTGGAATCAATAGATACATTCATAAATGTTACATTACATCATAAAGTGAAAAAATAAAATAATATAGTATCCAAGGTCCAGACTCATATCCCCTTTAGACGATCCCTGTAGGTCATTCATAAAATACTTCTTCACATCCTGGAAAAAATTAAAACATTGGAAGGGGTGAGCTCAGATGCTCAGTAAGGATAACAATATAGCAGAAAATTTCATATATAACCATAAATAATTAAGTCAATGTATTACTAAAAAAATCCTTTTAAACTTTATATTCATCATAATATGGTAGAAATGAAATGAAATAATGAAATTTACTTATTCACATCGATATTATACTAATCAAATAATCACATTCAATATCAATAACCACTTTCATAATGATGGAATGCATAATTCCATACTCTTATAACCACGTAGTGAAGGCCTCATTCCAAGACTACAAATAAGATTTGTTCAAGGACTCGTGCTAAGACACTAGTTTGTCTCATGAGACCTACCGATGCATCGAAGAGCTATAGCGGGCTCCACCCATCACTTACTAAGTCCAATGCATTCCTCATATGAATAGGTTTAAACATAGCATAAACATTCGTATTAAAACTAGCATATGAAATGTCAATACTTTCTCCATATACCATGAATGGTATAAAAATAAAACATCCATAGTCAAACATATCCCAAAACCTTCATTACAAGATGGAAGTTTTTTATCATAATAAATTAACTTCAAATAAGCTTAAAATCCATCAAACGATGTTGACATAGATGAAATCAAAACTATTTAAGAGAAATATCTCTTTTTTGAAATCATTGAAAAGTCACACATTTATAAAGGAAGTAATTTAAAAGAGATTTTTGAATCAAAGTTTCCCATACCACTTTGAGACTTTTGAAAAGAATTATCATTTCAAAACATTCATGTCCATATAAATAAATCGTTAAATTTATTTTGAAAACATGGACATTAATTTAAAATATTTAAAAAGATAAATCATTAAAACTATGAAAAGTCACATAATTGTAAAAGAAAACATTTACTATGAAAATAATCTTATAATCATGTAAGGGAAGCTTCAAAGATTTTATAATGGCAGAAAATATCCTCACCCACTGTATAAGTAAAAAAACATTCTTACCTTAATTATATTGAAAATGTTAAAAAGGACCTTGTTTAGAAAATGACAGAAAGATTCCTTTATAAAATTATTATAAAAAGTAAAATAAGGGTATAAATGACTTTAACCCATATTCTGTAAAATATTTATAATGTTTTGAAATACATTTTTATGAATCATGGATGTGTATAATAAAGGGTTCCCAGTAGATAATTATGTTTAAACATCCTCGAATACAAAAGAGATTGTGAAATAAACCCCTACCTTATACATTTCCTTGGTCGAGGGTAGGTTAAACATCTTTATAATGGTGAAATAATTCTTATTAAATTATTCAAGAATAATATACATTAATATGATATCATATATGATCTTTTAACATTTCATTGTTAATAATATCTTAGTATTATCGTCGTTTCGGGTGTTAACTTACTTGTTTTATATTATATGTTTTGTAGAATAAGCCATGATTTTCATGGATATGATTTATTTTATTCATATCCAGAATGATATAAAGTTCTTAAACATTACTTTAAATCATCAAATGAGACTTCATCTCGAATGGATACGATGGGGATTGAATCTCATCGCGTTCGTGGAGACGGTAGTCCATACGTACGCACGAGCACCAATATCATTATTTTGATATTAAAATAATATATAATTGGATGGTATATCATATATAAAGAATAATTATCATGTTATATTTATTATTTAAATTAATTACACATCATTGTTATACCCATCCAAATAATAATGTTTTGGATAACAATTACATCACGACGTGGAGATGATAAGCCACATGTACGCACGTATGGTGACATGTCATTCAAAGGATGGACAAAATAATGAATATGTTTGTACCATATTTATAATAAAATCACAGTATATATAAGATACTATTGTTACTATTTTAGAATTAGGATAACAAAGAAATAAGAAGTTGAAGAAGAAAAGGACTTGAAAGAGCGTGGTGAAAACATTACCTCTTAATCGGGTTCTTCTTTTTTATTTGAAAAAAAGGGGTCTATAAGATGGCTTTATGATCAAACTAAGGCCTCTAGGTTGAAGTAAGGGAAGTTTAGAGAGTATTTGGGCAGGGACTGGTAGAACCAAAAGGCGTTGACGGTGTGATGAATTGGTTAGAAGTGGTGTCCATTTATAAGGGGGAGGAGGGGCTCTTTAGGAAAAACTTAAATTATTATTTTATAATAAATTCATACTCAGTTTGTAATTTCTCCAAAGTGGATTATTGAAATTATAATGTGGGTATAGGTAGAAATCCATTCAACCGATAGATTTTAGACATGTTTGGGTAATTATTTTGACCTCATATTTTAGTTTTAACTCTTAGTTAATTAGAGTGACATTTACCATGTCACTTTTTATTTTTATATTATATAGTTAATAAACTTACTATATACATCCATGCGACCCCCAAGTGGTCCATTAATGATACACCTATAATGATATTAGCCCTTTGGAAGATCCTTATATTTTTAGTAATATAATATCAATTAATAATATAATATTTTTTTTAAAAACTCATTTATGTCAATTTTGACACTATTCAATAATTGATTTTTGATAAAGTATTAACAACATTATTAATTAGAACGAAATTAATTTAAGAAATCCTATCATACCATATTAACCAATAAAATTCATGTATGTCATCAAAACATTCAAATTATATTTATTTTAAAATTTAAAATTCCAATTATTTGATTCTTTCATTAATAAGGAAAATACTACATCATTATTATGTCACAAATAAATTTAATTATGAAATGTATAAAAATTAAAAATAAAATAAAATAAATTAGGAAATCATTTTTATATTTATAATGAATATTTATATTAGAAATTCCAACATATATAACCATATGTAAAAATTGTTTTGGAAAAAGATATATGCTTATGTCATTTTTGTATTTATTTTAACATAATTAATATAAAGTGTCCTTATCACTTACAAGAGGCTCCATGGGGTCCCAAAATAGACCCAAATATGCCCATGGTCGGACATGTATCAACCAATAGGGTTAGGACACGTTTTAGGGTAAATAAATATTATTATAATATTATTTGTTTACCCTTATTTACCGGATTTACACATTAACCATGGTGAATAAAATATTACCGAAAAAGTATTCAAAATCTCGAAAAATAAAAGATACCTATTAACGCAATTTGGACCTCTTGATTCCAAATATGGAATCCATATTTCTAAATTCAAAACACAAAAGTGGCAGAAATTAATTTAAAATTAATTCACGCCGTTAAAACAAAGTGTGTTTTTAAGAGATAATAACCATCAAAAGATTGACAGTTGTTTATGTCTGGTTTAAATGTGAAATTATGTCCAATGACCAACATTGTATTAAATGGTAAAAATATATTCTAAATATACTTTAAAATAACTCAAATTTGTAATTTATCCCTGTTAATTATTTAGATTTAAAATGTTTTTTTTAATTAAAATTGAGTAATTTTCACTATTCATCAAAATATAAAAGTTATCCGAAAAGTACCAAAATTTTAACATAGGATAATTTTGATATTCCAAATCCAATAATGAATCCATTTTGAGAGGTAAAATTTATAAAATTTCAAAAAGAGGGTATTACAATTCCTAACAGATACTTTGATTGGTCGCGGTGTGTTAGAATCTCGAAGTTTCATACAATGCAAGCTATTGCATTATTCAAAGGGAAATGTTCCATTGAAGATTGGGGTGTTACAAAAACGCACCCACAAAAAGAAATATAGTGTCTAATTAATGAGAAACTGAGGAATATGATTCAAGAAATGATGTTCATTTTCATTCTTTTCAGCATTTTGTGATGAAACACAATGTGAAATGTCACAAAAAAACTTGACAATATTTTATATTATAAAAATAGTATATATTGCATCTATATACAGAGGTAAAATGAATCATTTAGTTAACTATATATAAGACATGTCTCTTACTATTTTAGATAACAAATTAATGTGGAAAGTACATTTTAAAATCTTATGTTAATTCAAGACTATATTTTTTGACATCCTAAATTAATATTTTATAAAATTGTGAGGAAATAATATAATTAGGTTGTAGGGGTGCGAATATAACATCCATGGATACATATATATATATATATATATATATATATTCATATAAATAGTACTAATTTCGATACCATTCTTCAGATACACTAAAAGGAAGGTTGTTATAAATTAGTAAATTAAAATAATCCACATTAAAATTTCATTATTATAAAAATTAACATTTATTAATATGATATATAGATTATTTTATATTATTTTAAAAAATATAAGAAAAAAATAACACAAAAACTTTTAAGTAAAGTAAGAATATATTTATATTTTCTATTTTCTATTAAATGATAAATATATATTTTTTAGAAATATAACTCCGTAAAAAGTAATTTTTTTATTTATTTATATAAAAATTTATTTATTATGGAACATTAAAAATTTCACACAAACATTGATTCTTAGTCGATTATATTATTTTATGAAAATTATAATATTAATGTATTTATAAATATATATATATAACAAGGACTAAGAATGTTAAACCCCATTTAACTAATAATATATGATTTTAGATAATAAAATATTGAATTTTAAATAATATTTGAATATATTAACATCATTTCCATCATTACTATAACTAATTAAAAATTTTAAATTAAAATATAATTTTTTTGGTATTTTAAATAAATAGTTATGGATTTATTTTTTTATCACATAAACCCATTTTTTATTAAAAACAATCAATTTATGTTAAACTAATTATGGACATTAAAAACTTTAAGACATAAATAAATTTAATGGTTAAAGACATGATTATAATAAAAAAATTAAGGGTTAAGTGTGTTTATTTTTGAAAAAAAAAATCATTATATTTTTATATTTGAATTTATAAAATTAATATAAATTATAGGTACATAAAACTAATTTTTTACAAATAGGTAAGTATAAATTGTAAACATTTTAGTAAAAAAACATGATTGAAATGTAACTTTACCTAGATATAAGTACAATTGGGTAAAGAGAAAAGTAAATGAAAATTAACCTATATCACTCTTTGTTATCTAAAAGAATACATATATGGGTGTGTTTTTTATATTAAAATTCTCCACACTCCATATAATTGATATATGGAATTCATTGAACTGGTAATATGGAAAATAAAAAAATTAATAATTTATATTAAATCATAAAATGTACTCCCATTCTGTTATAACATAGGAAACATACACCCTTTATTTACACACTCATTAGTAATAAATACGTGGTAAAGCTATAACAATTTTTCATATTATAACCCTATACCCTAAAATAATATACATTCGCCACCCCAACTAGCTTAATACCTTCATTTCTATGGATAATTCCACAGAAAATCAGTGTCCCTGATGTGAGACTCAACTCTTAATCCTTCTATTTAAATTTACTCTTCCAATTGAGATATAAATATAGAAATATAATGAGTTAAATATCATTATTATAGTAACTTATTATTAAATTAATTTAATAAAAATTCATCTATCATTGTTCAGCACCTTTTATGATGAAAAAATTTATCGATCAGGTATTTGTGCATACGACCTCCTTCACAAGACTATAAGGTTCATTTTTCATCACCTACTATTTATGATGGTATAATGGATATTATTGATAAATAATTATATTTTATTATCTTATATATTTCTTAAAATATTACTTTTTTAAATTTATCTCCATTATTTCCATTTTATGAATAATGATATATTTAATCATGCATATGTGTGGACTACTACCTCCATACACAATGTGTTTTATTAATGTCAAAAAACTAACATGGATGGACCTAAAAGATTAATTAGTTAAATAATATGTTTTTTATAAAATTATTATAATGATTAAATAATTATTTCTCATATAATGTCACCCCAATCCATTCATTGTTAAATTGGTTAATTAGTCATGCATAAGAGCGGACTACAACCCCCATGAATGAAAATTAAATTTTTCCATAAAAAATTATTAATAGGTATAATAATAAATTTTATTAATATATATGACAGGGGTACTTTGTTGTACTGTATCAGACATGTACTGTAGCAATACTATTCATAGAATGGGATTTGGGATACATATTTGGGCCTATGGGCCATGTAATGGGCTAAATGCCCACTAGACCTTTGGGTAGTGTAATAAGTATCTCTCTACCAAGTTAAAAGAGGTATTTTCTTTGATTCAATAATACATGTGGCTTCAGACCCTACCAATTTATAATATATATATATATATATATTTCATAATTTACATTAATATGATTATTTAAGTTGTATATTATTATTATATAATATCACTTTTTTTCTAATTCAGTCATTATGAAATGCTTTTCTTTTAGATGATTTTCCTCCCATTTGAGAGATGATGTAATGTTTTTATAGTGTATTGGTAAGGAATGTAAAATACTATTAATTAAATAAATTAATCATGTAATATTTTTTTTACAATTTTCTGGGAGTTATAATATTAATATCTAAATGTTTTAATATTATTTCACCGATGATCATTAAAAAATATTGAAACAAGTTTCTCTCCACCATTATAATAAAAAATCCTAATTTAAACTCATGAACAAAATGTGGATTATTATTAATAAGAATTGGATATTCATTAGAGAACTATTTACAACCTTGGTATAATGAACATTTTATCAAATTGTTGTGATCTATATTAACATTACAATGTGTGTATAAGATACATAATTTTGGAAATAATCAATGTTACAAATATTCCAAAATGAACGAATATATCTTTAGTAAAAAATTATTATATTGAAGAATAATGTAATAAAATTTGGGATTAATGTAGATATGGTAGTTTAATAGGATGATCGACTCTAATAACCTAAATGGGGAAATATGTTAAGAAATTTGGTCTCAAGCTCTCTTCATTTAAACACACTTTTATTAAGAACCAATTTAGATTTATATGTTTTATAATAATTGTAACTATTATATTATCATGAAATATAATTTATTTACTATCTTTAACGTTCTTTTTAATTTTCATCACACATTATGGTGTTTGAGTAAAATGTTACTCAAGTCATAATAGTTTTCTAAAAAAATCTATTTTCCCAATGAGTTTTAAAATTGCTTCTTAATATTATATTACACGTATATGTTTCCCACCATTATCATTTGAATTATAATAATAAAAGTTTCTTTAGTTTTATTACTTCTCTTCACTAATATGTTCTCATTTAATGTCAAACATCATCATAAAAGAATCATGACATTGATAATAAAAACATATATATTATAAGGACACGCCATTAAACATTACAAAATATGGAATTAAGTGAATAAGTCTCATTAAGGATCATTTAAGGTTTAGGGCATTATAGTATTAGGAAAATAATATTATATTTCAAAAATTAAAAAGTAGACACTGGTCCTCAATTTCCATTTTTTCAAAAAAAATAAAAACTCATAAAAAATGTACTTGTCTAGTTCCATGTTATAGATAGCATGAATTTTCATTGATCCCGTTATTGACCTTATTTGTCTTCATGCCCTGTGAAAACATTTCAAAACTTCGTATGAGAATAAAAAGATCAATAAGGGTTATAATATAGAGAAATAAAACATTATCCCATCAATAAATACTAATCAATGAAACCATAATTTTAAATAAAAGCATTCCCTATAAAATCACATGATTTATGAATACCACACAGAAATAAAAAATCATAAAGGTAACTTATGGATACCTAACATAATTACATTGTAGATTTCATAGCAACTTAGGGAGTTACGTTTCGAATACCCATCACCAAATATTCCAAAATTGTATTAAGATAAACATTAACGTTTACCTCAGTGGTGTTACCCAATGAATTAAAGTCTTAGCTCAGGCTTACCTGCCCAATGATTATGACAGAACCACCCATATAAGTAAACAATTCCCAATAACCATAACATATTTATAACAAATAAAATATTCATAAATTAAATATAACATTTCCACATTGCAATCCCAATATATCATTTCATGATATTGACATAATAAATTCTTTATAAAGAAATTTTAAAAATCATTAAAACATTTAATATATAGATTTTTGAATAAAAGTGTCCCATAACACTTTGAATATTTTGAAATAAATATTAATTTCAAATCATTTATGTCAATATTAATAAATCCTTCAAACTATTTTTAAAACATAGACATTAATGGGTACGATTTCGAAAAATAAATCATTAAAACATCTAAAATTATATTTTAGTTAAAGATTTATTAACCAAATGGGAGACACTACAATAAAAATAATTGAGTAATAACATTAATCAAATCTTATAATATCATTATAATATGTATATTCTAGATATAATAATTCCAAGGGTATTATATACAGCATATAAAAGTGAATCGGTGTATAATAAGAAATAAGTCTCAATGTAATATAAATTGAGACGAAGTCCCTTGCAATGATCACATACTTTGATTAAGGACAAATCAAGAATGTAATTATGTGTGATAAATATTAATACACCCAAAATAAGTGAATATTATGTGTAAAAAAATCATATTTCATTCACACATAATCATATCATGAGATAATCAAGAAGTAGATGTTTTACCTAGAGAATTGAAATTAGGTTAAGAAGTTCTCTTATGGATTTTGTAACTTACGAAATATACACCACATGAAAGAAGGATCATACAAATAAGATGTAAATTCCCATAAATTAAATTATATTATACAAATGATACAATAATATGAAGTACATACACGACAAAAAAGGAAATAGTTTCAAATATAGCATGCATCTCAAAGGAATAAAAAGTGAGATAAAACCCCCTTACCACATCGTAATCAATCGAGTAATATGAGAAAAAGATAATAACCATGAAATTAATAACAAAATACCATGAATATAAAGAGAGAAATTATAATATATATCAAATGAAGGTGAAAAATACACCACATACAATAAATAAGGGGTGAACATTGGAAATCACACAGAATTAAATATGGGATAAAATCCCCTTACCTTGTGTCCGACTTGACCCGTTCGTTCATTAATCTCCTGAATAATAAACTAAATCAAATTTATTATTTATTGGGAACATTTTTAATTTTTATTATTCATTTTATATCAGTTATTAAAATTTTATAATCTGTATTCAACAATTTAAGTTAAAAATGGTCAATTTTTTAATATTTGGTACGTGAGTCAAATATGAGTTTTTTATAATTACAAGTTGTTCATGTGGTCAAAATTCCATTATATCTGGAATTATATTCCTGATTTGGATATCTTATATATCATATATATCCACTCTATTTATGTATTTATAAAATTACATAACATTTCGAGATAAGAAATGAAATGCAGCATTCATGGAGACGGTAAGCTGTACAAACGCATGAACTCTACTTTATTTTCTATTTCATATTTAATAGAATGAAAACAAAATGATAAATATGTATATTATAATTACTCTATAATATCATATGGAATTTCATTAACACAATCCTTTATACATTCAATGTATGGCATGAGTGAGACATATCACTTTGAGGGGGTGGTTGTATGCACTTTCTCAAATGAAATTATCATATTTACCCAAAATGGAAACCATAAAGGTATTCTATAACAGAGAAATAAAGAAGAATAGACACAATATAAATATAATATATATCACATATAAATACATATTCATCTTAATGGACACCATAATAGCTGGTAGGAGAAGATTAAACACTCATCGTTTCGTGAGGTAGTAGTTCACCGTCTATAGAAACAATATGTTTATTACCCATTAGATAGATGTTTGTGTAAGTGTAGTTCAAATACATTTCAGAAAAAAACCTATAATATTGAGGATAATGGTTTTTTTGAAAAATAAATGAATAAAAATAGTTTAGGGGGTTGGAGAAGTAATATAGAAGAAACTAACATAAAAGAAGATGTTTCCTTAAAATAGGGTAACTCGCTTTGATTTGAACCAAAAGGATTTATTGAAGTTCCTTATGCCTAAGGTAAGAATTATAAGTAGAATATATGGATCATTAGATATTTTTTGTGATGTTTTTGGCTGATAAAATTGGATATAAAGGTGTGATTAATGGGTTATAGATGAGGGATTTGAATAATGGGAGGAGGGACTCTTTTGGAATGTTTGAAAATATTATTTTTTATATAGTGATTTTCAGTTTCTAAAGGTCCAAAACTTATTAACATTGAATATAAGACGACTCATGTTAAAAATAAAATCATCCAATTATAATTTGATGGTATTTGGATATTGTATCAATTTTTATAATATTGTTCATTTAAATCATTCATTAATGAGGTAGACATTGCATCATTATTGTGTCATACATAATTTTATTTATTTGATATCTAAAAATTATAAAAGAATCACGATGTAGGAAATTTTAGATTTAAAATGATTATTTATAGTAGAATATATCAATTATATAAGTCCACATTAAAATTGATTTAGAAAACCAATACAAGTTTATGATATTTTTATTCTTACTTTAAATAAAATAAATTTAATATCATTATCTTACCCAAGTGGCATTAAAAGGCCAAAAGTCACACCCAAAATTATCTTGTTTTGAAATTACTTATCAAATAAGAATATTAAATGTTTTAAGGTAATTATATATTATTATAAGATTTTTTTTACCTTGAATTACCCAATTAACATTTAACTGCGTTAAATAAAAGTAAAACGTTATTATTCACCCAAAATTATTTTTCTTATTGAACCATATTTTACTTACTAATAAAAACTATGCATGTATTATTTATTAAATTCAATTCAAAAAAGTGATAAAACCTCATTTTAATAAATAAGTCAGTTTTTAACAACTACTCAATATTTTCACTATTCATCAAAAAATTGATGGTTTTCATAAAAATACCAAAAAATCAGAAAGTGATATATTTATATTCCCAATTAAAAATTGATTTATATTTTACCAAATTAAAATCATATAAGTTGAATTAATTAATTTAAAACTAATTCCCATTGTCCAAACAAAAAGTGCGTTTTTAGGAAATATTAACTATCTAAAGATTGACACTTGTTTATTTATAATTTGAAAGGGAAATTAGATTTAATGACCAAAATTATATTAAATGGTAAAAATATAATCTAATTAAACTTTGAAACTAATGAAAAAAATAATATAACCATATAAATATATTATATTAAAAGACAGTTTTGAAATAAAATACAGAATTTTCCAATTTTCATTAAATAAATTATTTTTATCAAAAAAATTACCAATAATGTACCCAAATAAAATATTAGTGTCTTGATTATAAAGAAGAATTTTATTTTTGTCAATTATAACATATAAAAGTGAACAAAATAGGTTTAAAGATAGTTCTCCATCAAAAGGCACTAAATCGACCATATAAAAAATATTAGAGTATTTATTCTTAAAATTAGACTCATTCACATTTTAATCCTCTACCATTATTGGATAAACATAAAAACATTCAACTAGTATTTATAATAATTTTGTAGTTTGTTCTGTTCATTCCCTCTTTCACAATGGATAGGCATTAACTACCATTTAAAATAATAATATATTTTTTATTTTTTAGTATGACTTAGCATTGTGTGCACCATAAGACTTCGGGGAAACCCATTTTTACTTGTCTGGTACGCCATTGAATATATAATCCCTTATAAAATAAAATTAATATTTGATTATAAAATATTATTAAATATCAAAATGTCACATTCTTTATTTTCCAGGGATTTTACATCCTTCCCCTGTTTGGGAAATTGCGTCATCGCAATTTTATAATTGTTCTTGGAAACATCATTGAAAGTCCCACATTGGAAAAAGTGTTAATAAAACTATCACATTAAAAGAAATAAATATAATTACAAAGGTCAGAAGAGACAACCCAAACCTAGATTCCCTAAAAAATGGATATGGAAGAGAGACTAAGTGTCATTTTATGATATATAGTGATAGAAAACACAATTATGAGAATGTTAACAACAAGAAAACCAAAAAATTATGATGGGTTAAACTGTCATTGGTTTCCCAATAGGAAAATTAAATGGACAACATTTTTGTTTTTAGTTCATTTTCATAATATTTGAAAATTTCTTTATGATATTTAAAAAGAACATAAGTAAACATACTTAACATATAGACCTATATCATTTACAGAATTTTTACCACAAACACATCTTTTCTCAAAATGATGTGTATTGAAGATGACTTGGTCACATAAAAAGTGATATAATCGACTTGTAGAGAATAATAATATCCAAAAAATATAAACCATATATTTCCCTTATGTTTATACGTTAACCAAAACAAAAATCGGTTAGTACGAGATCAGATAATCCCCAAAAGATTAATCCTTTATAAAAATGAATGCTACTCTTAGTCCCCAAAATTCCACCAAAAGAACCCAAAGTTCATGAAAGTCTACTCAATATAATATTTTCATTAAAATTATTCAAAATAATCCCAAAAAATATTGAAAACCATAACTCAAAAAGATTTAATCACATATTCTTCCATAATAAATCATATCATTTATCTCCAAAAACATTGACTACTCTTAGAGTATCATACTAAAGTATAATTAAACAAATCACATATTATCTATGATAAGTTAATCATTTCCATAAATAACCCAAATAAACATATGTCCCCAAAAAACATAGACACTTCTAAAATAATATTTCAACCATTTCTCCTCAAATTAAATAACATTGTATTCTATTTTCATTAAGCATATAGTGTTCCCAAAATAGAGAATGTATTTCAAAATAACTTATATCACATAATCACAAAATCATTTTCTTATACTAAAGTGGTCAATTTGATAAATCATATGATCCAAAATAAACTTATTCTTGATATATAAAATCATTTAACTAAAAAAATTAGTTTTACTAACTAGGGACATCACATAGTCTAGTGGTAGGCAAAAAATCCCATTCGCACTTTGGTTGGGGGTTCAATTCTCTTAGCCTTGTCCGATGTGACGGGTTAGCACGTGGTATGCATGTTGTCCTTTTTCAAATAATATACAATTTAATATCAATACAAAAACGAATTACAGAAAAAGTCCTCTCAAATAACAATAGCATATGTTATCCTCAATTTTTATCTAATACCTTTCATTTTACACCCAAAATTTTATAACAATTTATCACCACTAAAATCACTATGACTCTTTATAATATTATAAAAATTATGGTTATGTAACTTATGATTAAATAACACCCTAGTATATAAGGTTATCTAATCTGACCTCTCATACCAACAATAATGACCTGGACTTTGACATTAGATAATCATCAATTAAGTGAATAATTCGCATTGATGTACGTTTTAGGATTAGAGCATGAGATATTTAGGACAGAACTATTACATCTAAATAACTACAAAGTAGACACTTCTTCTCTGATTTCATTTTTTTCTTAAAATAAAAACTCTTAAAAAATAAACCTTCCTAGATCCATATTTTAGAAAGCATTACTTTTCCTTGATCCCATCCTTGACCCAATTCATCTTTCGGTCTTTTGAAGAACATTTCAAAACCTGGGATGAAATTAAAAAGCTATGTAAGTGTTATAAAATATGTACATAAAACATCATCCCACCAATAAATAGAAATCAATGAAACCATACTTTTCAATCATAAAATTTCTTTTGAAATCATAAGATTTATGAATAACCCACAGAAATCATAAATCATAAAGGTATGATACGGATACATAACCAACTTAAATTATAATTTTCATAGCTACATAGAGAGTTATGTTTGGAATACCCATCAAAGTATATTCCCTAAATCTCTTAGGAGAAATATTAATGTTTACCTCTGTCACGTTAACCAATGCATTGGAGAGCTATCTTTGGATCACTATCCCTAGGTTTATCACGTAACAACCCATATACGTAAACGGTGCCCAATAACCATAAAATATAAATACCACATAAAACAAGAATAAATTAATGATTAAATTTATACATTTCAAACCCAATATATAATTTGATGATATTGATATAATAAATGCTTTATCAAACCATTTTCAAAATCAATTGAAGCATTTAATAAAATGATTTTTGAATCAATATATCCCAGATCATTTTGAAGCTTTTGAAAGAAACTTTAATTTAAAAATAGTCATTTCAATATTAAATAATCCTTAAAACCATTTTTAAAACATTGACATTAATGATAATGATTTAGAAGAATATATCATTAAAACATTTAAAATAGTATTTTTGTTAAATATCTTTTTACCAAATGAGAGACACATGAATACAAATAATTGAAGATTAAAATTAATCAATGCTCATAAAATTGTGAGAATATTAATATTCATGATATAATGTGTCATAGGTAATTATATATACCATATAAAAGTGAATTGGTGTATAACAACAAATAAGTCTTAATGGAATGTAAATTGAGACAAAGTCCCTTGCAAAGATCATATACCTAGATTAAGAAAAAACTCAATGGAATAATTATGTGTAACAAATAAGAATACACCTAATGTAATTGGATATTAAGGGTAAAAAAATATGAGATCATTCACACATATTCATAGCATGACATAATCAATAATTAAAAGGATAACCAAATTAATTCAAATTGGGTTAAGAAGTTACCTTACCAATTTGGTGACATACAAAACAAACCCCCAATGAAATAAAGATCATACATTGACGATTTAAATGCCCATAAATTAAATTATATTAAAAAAATAATACAATCATGGGCAGTTAATACACGACACAAAAGGAAATAGTTTCAAATATAGCATTAATCTCACGGGAATAAAAAGTGAGATGAAAACCCCTTACCACGTTGTAATCAATCGAGTCATATGACCAAATATTAATAACCACAAAATGAATCAAAAAATAAAATGAATATAAAAATAATGATGATAATATATGTGAAATGGTAGTACAAAATACACCACATGTAATAAACTACTGGTGAACAATGGAAATCTCACTAAATTAAAAGTGAGATAAGAATCACTTACCTTATGTCTGACTTGTCCCGTTCGATCATTAATCTCCTAAATAATAAACTAATGTTATTTTATACATTCTTAAAAACCTTTTTCCGATTTATTATTCCTTTTTTATCACTTATTATAATATTATTAACATTATTGAATCATTTAAGTTAACAATGGCCTTTTTTTGATATTTGGTACTTAAGTTGAAAATGAACTTCTTATAATTAAAAGTTGTATGTGCGGTAAAAAGTCCACTATCTACAGAATGATATTCGTGATTTATATATAATATACACAATATATATCTAGTATATGTTTTTATTTATAATATTAGATAACATTTGGAGATATGATATGAAATGCATCATTCATGGAGCATGTAAGACATACATACGCATGAACACTACTTTCATTTCTATTTCATATTTAATGGAATGAAATCATAATGATGAATAGGTATATTATAATTCTAGTATAATATCATATATAATTTCCTAAACTCCATATTTATACATTCCAAAAATGTAATAAACAAGTCATATAAGTTTGAGGGGTGGTAGTCGGTATTTTCTCAATTGAAATTATAGTATTTACCCACTATGGAATCCATAAAGGTATTCTATAATTGAAAAATAATGAATAATAGAATCTATAATAATATAATATATATTACATATAAATACATTTCGATCTTAATGGACACCATATAATGTGGTCGGAGAAGATCGAACAATCATCATTGAATGAAGCAGTAGTTCGCTGTCCACAGAAAAAATATGTTCTTTACCCATTAGATGGTGGAAAGTGTATGTGTAGTTAGAATACATATCATAAATACAACAAAGTATATTTAGGATACATGTGTTGTTATAATATAAAGTAATAAAAAGTGTTCATGGGGTTTTTGAAAAAAACCAATGAAATGATCATAAAATAAGACGTTACCTTTAAATCAGGTAAATCTCTTTGATTTGAACCAAAATTATTTCATGAAGTTCCTTCTTCTGAAATAAGGGATACTAAGTGGAATACAGGGATACTGAGAGATTATTTGGAAGATTTTGGATGAGACAATGGTCTTGAGAAGTGTGAGTAATGGGTACGTTGTGAGGTCCTTTATAAGTTAAAAGAGTGTCTCATTAGGAATGTTAAAAAATATTATATTTTATATAAGGATTTTTGTTTTATAAAGGTCCAAAACTTATAAAAGTTAGTGATAAGATTCCTCGTGTTTGAATTAAAATCATACAACAATATTTGGACTAGTTTTGGATATTGTTTCAATTTTTATAGTATTACTTAAAGCATTTTTTAATGAGGTAAACACTGTATCATTATTGTGTCCAAAATAATTTTATTTATTTGATGCCTAAAACTTATAAAACAAATATAATGATGTAGTAAATATTTTTATAATTAAAATTAATAATTATAGTCGAATATATCAATTATATTACCCACATTAATATTGTATTTCAAAACAATGCATTTTTATGATATTTTTATTTTTATTTAAAATAAAAACTTATTAATATCATTATCTTACCCAAGTGGCATTCAAAGGCCAAAATTCTCACCCAAGGATTTTCTTTTTCGGTCATTACTCATCCAAAAAGGTTATAAAAAGTGTTAATGTAATTTTATATTATTATAATATTGTTTTTTCCATGAATTACCATATTTACCTTTTACAGCTGTAAATAAAAGTCAAAAGTTACAATTCCAAAAAAATTACATGCATCTTATTGAACCATATTTTACATACTAATAAAAACCATATATGTTGAATATTTTAAATTAAATTCATAGAAGTGGTAAAATTTCATTTAAATGAAAAATTCAGTTTTTTAACAACTACTTAGTGTTTTCACTATTCATCAAATATTGAAGGATTTCGAAAAAATACCAAAAAAATTATCTTTTGTAATATTTGAGATTACAAATTTAAAAATGATTTATATTTTACCAAATTAAAAATATAGATGTTTCATTAATTAATTTAAAAATAATTACCATAGTCAAAATGAAAAGCATGTTTTTATGAAATAAAAATTATCAAATGATTGGCACCTGTTTATGTTCAATTTCAATGTGAAATTATTTGAAATGAACAAAATTATATTTAATTGTAAAATTAAAATAAAATTACACTTTTAAAAAATTAAAAATATAATATAAACATATAAATAAATTATTGTAAAAGGAAATTTTGAATTAAAATACATTATTTTTGAATTTTCATTAAAAAATGATTTTTATCAGAAAAATACCAAAAAATTACCCAAAGTAAATTTTTTTACCCTGATTCTAAAGAAGAAATTTATATTGTCTAATATAACACATAAAATTAATATATTGTATATTTAAAAAGGGTTCTCCATCAAAAGGTTGTAAATCATCCTTTTAATGAATATTAGAGTATTTTTGCTTAAAATTAGATTTATTCAAATTTTAAGTCTCTATATTTTATTGGATAAAATTAAAAACATTTAACATACACGTATTATCATATTTTAGTTATTTCTGTTCATTTCTACCATTACAAGGGCCAGGCGTTAACTACCATTTAAAATAATAATATATTATTATTTTTCAGTTTGACTTAGCATGGTGTGTAGCATAAGTCTTTGGAGAAACCCATTGCTGCTTGTCTGGAATTCCATTGAATATATAATCCCCTTTAAAATAAAATTAATATTTTATTTAATAATATTAATAAATATTAAAATGTCACATTCTATATTTTCTTGGGATGTTACATATATAGTCCAATTAATACTTTTCCTATATATATATGTTTTTAACTATAAAAAATTATTTCTATAATGATACATGTCACCTTAATAATTTTATTCTCCACATATCAATGAAGATGATTATAATTATGATTTCAATTTGGGATACTCTAAAAGTTTTTAATGTAGATATAATTATTTATTTGTGAATTGTTTTTAACAAAAAATAACGTTGTTATTTAAAATGATCCGAAATTAATTCTTCCATTTTTTTGAAAAATTATTTTTCTATAACATTGATATTATTATAAAATTTAAAAAACAAATATTTTAATTTTTCCATGAGGTTTATTTTAAAAAATGAAATTTTTTCAAATTTTTTATGTTAATATATCTCTTTACATCGATTTTTATAGACTTTATCTCTATGATATCATGATTTCAGGAAATGGTTTTTATGATTCTTGTGGAATGAAAAATATTTATTGTTAATGTTTTTGATTGCATATGGAAAAAATATTTAAATAAAATTCCTAATTTTCTTAAGGGTATTATTTATCTATATTGTATTCTTGATCATAAGTATTCATCAAAAGATACCATCTTCCTTCTTGATCTGTATGGCATGTGAAATAATATTCTATGAATAAAGTATAATAAATCACTACATTGTCCTACATAATCATCACATTATATGGGAATGATTTCCTTCAAATGATTATCTACTAATAATTCCAAATATATTATTGCATGATTGATGGTCATTCACCTATGTTCCCTATACATAGATTGATTAGGGAAATAATTGTCTAAATCATATATACATTTGTTATATGGTGTAAATACCTTATTTATGATGATTTTTTCTGTGTTATTTACCTATAGTGATTCTTAACTCATTTGATGCCCATTTATTATCTATGGGTTTATCGAGTCACTATTATCCATCAAATTTTAAATGTTTCTTCTATTAACCCCTGGAAAAGGATATACACCCCATTTTATTTCCTTTTGATTTTTTTAGATTTTTATTGAAATCATATTGCCCAGATATGTATTATATTCTTTATTTGGGGGGTGGGTGTGAAATTATATTTTTCCCTAATTCATTATTAAATGTTTCTATATCATTATATATCATGGTGTATAAGTAGTGATACTAACCATCTATGTTGTATAGGTTGTGATCCTATATAACTATGTTATATTAAGGAGGTGGGGATCCTTGTATTATTCTTATCATGACATTTTTATATTGTTTATAAATTCTTATGTTGTCATGCCCTTTTTTTATGATCGTTGTTCAATCTATGTATATATTTCTGTATCTCTTAATTCCATGTTTCTATTATTAATATCATTATCATTATGAGGGCTTGTTATTCCCCATATCTCTTATTTAATGCTTCATTTTTATGTTTACCCATAGTGAGCATTTGATCTCACCGATTATAATGCATTCCTTTCATTGAGTTATGAATGAAAATTTTTCTTATGTTATTCCTATAATATTATCTTTTGTGAAGAATTAATAGAAAAAATTGAAGACTTGTTTTCATTTATTAAGATATTTTATAGTGGAAAACTCTATAAATTTTTATAAGGAATGGGATTTAATAGTTTTTTATTTACCCTAATTATCAAAAACTACCAACATAAAGAGAATTATATTTGCATCAAATATAATGTTGTATGTTATGTGTTTTTTAAAACAGATTTGGGAGAATGAGTTTTCATAAATTCATCTTCAAAAAAATTGTTTATGAATTTGTTTTATAAAATTTGATTTATTTTATCACAACATCCATTTGTGTAATATTTTTTAATGATGTATTTCATTCAAATTAATATTTTAAACAAAAAGAACAGCATTTATTATATGGATTAGATGATTTAGTTTATATGTATTTCCATTAAAGGATATGTTTGATTTTTTTCTAAAGAAAAGAAGTGTTTGGGTATAATAGTATGATATTATTAACATATTGTTGTAATTATAAGGCTATTGGATACATTTTTTGACATAGAAATGTTTAGTTAGAGAAAATAAAAATATATTTATAGAAACAATTGAACATGATTATCTATTAATATTGTAAATGAATTTAGTTTATTCTAGTAAATAGATATGTAATGATTTATATTTAGTTACCATAATGAGGTAAATATCATTTGGTATCCTAACGCACTTTCAGATCTGTTAGTAGTGAATAATTTTAATAGTTGTATTATTTAAGAAATTATTTAAAGGAAATATTATTATGGAAAGGGTTTAAATGATTATGAATTTGATTATCATAGAGATATTTCAATGCATAAAACATATTATATCTATAACATAGCATAAAATCTCATGAACTTAGAGAGTTTGAATACCTTTTCACGGAGCTAAAAATTAGGAATATGATTCTTCATTCTCATCATTATTCAATAATTCTTCATCATAGATGTTACTCTCGATTAATATTTCTTAGAGGGTATTATCAAATATACATATATATATATATGTTGAAAATTTTAAATAGATATATAATGAGTTTGATAATGCCCTAAATGTGATGAAAAAATAAGGTTAATCTGGTACACTAACATATGTGATATGAATGGAAAATGGATTATATGTGGTTTTATAAAATTACATATGGATTATAATAATTAAAATTCATCATGTCACAAAAAAGGCAACATCAACTTTATCATTCATTTATATTGACTCGTTATAGGAAAAGTTCATATTGTAGCTATATTGAAAACTGTTATATGTTTATTTTGAATATTATAATATTGGATATATAATTTTATCATTCATTTATGGTGGGTTAATAAAAAATGTAACCATTTAGTTATAGATAAAAAAATTAATAATTATGAATAATTATTTTTCTTTTTTTAAATTTTTTATACAGTATTTTAAAAACTACAAAAAATCTATTTGTAATTAATAGCTATTATTTATAATTATTTGAAATGTTATTTATTAATTTTTATTTTTTTTATAAATTTGTTTTTTTAGTTATAAATATTTTTAATTATTTAAAAATAAATAATAATAAATTTTTTAAAATTTGTATTAAAGTCATTATTATGGAAAAAGTAAACATTAAACATTAATTATTATTTATTATTTACTATTTATTATATCTAAATTATAAGTTTTTATTAACTATTTAGTATTTATAAATTAATTATTAAAAAAATGATTAATTTCTAATTAGTAAATATTAATTATTAAATGTTCATTATTAATTAAAAATTAATTTTTATTAATTATTAATACCTAATTATTTATTCTTAATTATATATTATTAATTACTTTTAATTTACTATTTACTATTTATTATTCATTAATATTAATATTTATTAATTAATAACTATTAATTACTAGTAATTAATTATTAATTATGATTAATACTCTTACATAGTAATTAGTAATTCTTTATTGTCAATTGTTAAATGATAATTTTTAATTGTTACTGATTAATTTGTAATTATAAATCATTATTTAGAAATTTATTATGACCATTTACAAAAAATATCAATTAGAATTTGTAATTAATTTTTAATAATTCATTATATGTTTAGGGGGTTACAAACGACAATCAACATTCACACTAAGGCACATTAGTGGTTCAATTCTTATCACTCTCCAAAAGGAATGATAAACAATCATCGAACCTCTTTTATTACATGTAATGGACAAAAGGGAAATTTTATTGATAACCTAAGTACTTCGCTGAAAATAGAACAATTTATCATAAAAGAGATGACCTGAGGCCTAGATGGTTTACCAAATAATACTCTATGTAACCAATATTTCATGTCATGTTTTCTAAAAAAATTAATATCATTTATATCCCTATTATTCAATGTTAATTCATTTTCTTGTGTGTTCACTACTTTGTGACATAAGAAAAAAAGGGTGGGAGTAGTGTAAATATGGGTTTCCTCCTATGATGTTGTTTTGTAATGTAAAAATATATTGAAAATGGTAGGATTTAATTTCTATTCCAATTCATCAAATTCAGTTCTGTGAATTTTTAGAACATCATAAGATAGATTTTCTCTGTATAAACATAGTCTCTAAAAAACCTTTTCTAGAGGAATTGGATATATCAAAATACTGGTAATATTTAATGAATTTTTTTTCAAGTTGAAGGTCATGCAGATTAGTAATGAGAATACTCTTGAACGTTTGCCTAAAATATTTTATCGAGGAAATGAGTCGAATGTTTCTATTATAGAGGGCACATTTAGTTTCAATTATATAAAGTTGAATCATCTTTAATGTTGGAGGTCTGTGTAACTACAATAGCTAGATATCTTACCCAAGTGGCATTAAAAGGCCAAAATTCTCACCCAAGGATTTTTATTTTCGGTCTTTACTCATCCAAAAAGGTTATGAAAAGTGTTAATGTAATTTTATATTATTATAATATTGTTTTTTTCATGAATTACCCTATTTACCTTTTACCGTTGTAAATAAAACTCAAAAGTTACTTTTCCCAAAAAATTACTTTCATCTTATTGAACCATATTTTACATACTAATAACAACCATATATGGTGAATATTTGAAATTAAATTCATATAAGTGGTAAAATTTAATTTAAATGAAAAATTCAGTTTTTTAACTACTACTTAGTGTTTTCATTGTTTATCAAATATTGAAGGATTTTGAAAAAATACCAAAAATTATCTTCTGTAATATTAGATATTACAAATTAAAAAATGATGTATATTTTACCAAATTAAAAATATAGAAGTTTCATTAATTAATTTAAAAATAATTCCCATAGTCAAAACGAAAAGCATGTTTTTAGGAAATAAAAATTATCAAATGACTAACAACTGTTTATGTCCAATTTCAATGTGAAATTATGTCCAATGAACAAAAATAGATTTAATTGTAAAATTAATATAAAATTAAACTTCTAAACCAATTAAAAATATAATATAAACATATAAATAAATTATTGTAAAAGGGAATTTTGAATTAAAATACATTATTTTTCACTTTTCATTAAAAAATGATTTTTATCAGAAAAATACCAAAAATTTACCCAAAGTAAATTTTGTTACCCTGATTCTAAATAAGAAATTTATATTGTCGAATTGAACACATAAAAGTAATATATTGTAGATTTAAAAATGGTTTGCCATTAAAAGGATGAAAATCTTCCTTTTAATGAATATTAGACTATTTATGCTTAAAATTAGATTTATTCAAATTTTAAGTCTCTAAATTTTATTGGATAATTGTAAAAACATTTAACATACAGGTATAATCATATTTTAGTTAGCTCTATTCATTTCTACCATTACAATGGCCAGACGTTAACTACCATTTAAAATCATAATATATTATTATTTTTCTGTATAACTCAATATGGTGTGCAGCAGAATGCTTCTGAGAAACCCATTGTTGCTTGTCTGGAATGCCATTGAATATATAATTACCTTTAAAATAAAATTAATATTTTATTTAATAATATTAATAAATATTAAAATGTTACATTATTTATTTTCTTAGGATGTAATATATATAGTCCCATTAAAACTTTTCATCTATATATATGTTGTTAACTATAAACAATTATTTCTATAATGTTACATGTGACCTTAATAATATTATTCACCACATATCAATGAAGATGATTATAATTATGTTTTCAATTTGGCATTCTCTAAAAGGTTTTAATATGGAAATAATAATTTATTTGTGAATTATTTAAAAAAAAAATAATGTTGTTATTTAAAATGATCAGAAATTAATTCTTCCATTTTTTTGAAAAATTATTTTTCTATAACATTAATATTATTATAAAATTGAAAAACAAATATTTTAATTTTTCCATGAGATTTATTTTAAAAAATGTATATTTTTTACATGTTTTATGTTAATATATCTCTTTACATCCATTTTTATAGACATTATCTCTATGATATCACGATTTCAGGAAAAGGATTTTATGATTCTCTTGGAATGAAAAATATTTATTGTTAATGTTTTTGATTGGATATGGAAAAAATATTAAAATAAAATTCCTAATTTTCATAAGGGTATTATTTATCTATATTTTATGCTTGATCATAAGTATTCCTCAAAAGATACCATCTGCCTTCTTCATCTTTATGGCATGTGAAATAATATTCTATGAATAAAGTATAATAAATCACTACATTATCCTAAATAATCATCACATTGTATGGGAATGATTTCCTTCAAATGATTATCTACTAATAATTCCAAATATATTATTGCATGATTGGAGTTCATTCATCTAGGTGCCCTATACATAGATTCGTTGGGGAAATTATTGTCTAAATCATATATACATTTTTAATATGGTGTAAATACATTATTTATAATGATTTTTTTGTGTTATTTACCTATAGTGAGTCTTAACTCGTTTGATGGCCATTTATTCTCTATGGGTTTATCAAGTCACTTTTATCCATCAAATTATAAATTTATTCTCTATAAACCACTGGAAAAGGATATACACCCCATTTTATTTCCTTTGGATTTTATTAGCTTTTTATTGAACTAATATTGCTCATATATGTATTATATTCTTGATTTGGGGGGTGGGTGTGAAATTATATTTTTCCCTAATGCATTAGTAAATGTTTCTATATCCTTATATATCATGGTGTATGAGTAGTGATCCTAACCATCTATGTTGTATAGTTTGTGATCCTATTTAACTATGTTATATTAAGGAGGTGGGGATCCTAGTATTATTCTTATCATTTCATTTTTATGTTGTTTATAAATTTGTATGTTGTCATGCCCTTCATTTATGATCGTTGTTCAATCTGTGTATATATTTTTGTATCTCTTAATTCCATGTTTCTATTATTAATATCATTATCATTATGAGCGCTTGTAATTCCCAACATCTCTTATTTAATGCTTCATTTTTATGTTTACCCATAGTGATCATTTGATCTCACCGATTATAATGCATTCCTTTCATTTAGTTATGAATGAAAATATTACTTATGTTATTCCTATAATATTATCTTTTGTGAAGAATTAATAAAAAAAATTGAAGACTCGTTTTCATTTATTAACTTATTTTATAGTGGAAAACTCTATAAATTTTTATAAGGCATGAGATTTAATAGATTTTTATTTGTCCTAATTATCAAAAACTCCCAACATAAAGGCAATTAGATTTGCATCAAATATAATGTTTAATGTTATGTGTTTTTGAAAACATATTAGGGAGAATGAGTTTTCATAACTTCATCTTCAAAAAATAGTTTATCAATTTGTTTTCTAAAATTTGATTTATTTTATCACAACACCCATTGGTGGAATATTTTTTAATGATGTATTTCATTCAAATTAATATTTTAAACAAAAATAATATAATTTATTATATGGATTAGATGATTTAGTTTATATGTATTTCTATTAAAGGGTATGTTTGATTTTATTATAAAGACAAAACGTGTTTGGGTATAATAGTATGATATTATTAACATATTATAGTAATTATAAGGCTATTGGATGCATGTTTGGACTTAGAAATGTTCAGTTAGAGAAAATAAAAAGATATTCATAGAAACAATTGAACATGATTGTCTATTAATATTGTACATGAATTTAGTTTATTCTAGTAAATAGATATGTAATGATTTATATTTAGATATCGTAATGTGGTAAATATCATTTGGTATCCTAATACACTTTCAGATCTGTTAGTAGTGAATAATTTTAATAGTTATATTATTTAAGAAATTATTTAAAGGAAATATTATTATGGAAACGGTTTAAATGATTATGAATTTGATTAACATAGAGATATTTCAATGCATAAAACATATTATATCTATAACAAAGCATAAAATTTCATGAAGTTAGAGAGTTTGATTACCTTTTCATGGAGCTGCAAATTAAGAATATGATTCTTAATTCTCACCATTATTCAATAATTGTTCTTCATAGATGTTACTCTCGAATAATATTTCTTAGAGGGTATTATCAGATATATATATACATAAGTTGAAATTTTTACATAGATATATAATGAGTTAGATAATGCCCTAAATGTGATGAAAAATAAGGTTAATCTGCTAAACTAACATATGTGATATGAATGGAAAACGGATTATATATGGTTTTATAAAATTACATAAGGATTATAATAATTAAAATGCATCATGTCACACAAAAGGCAACATCAACTTTATAATTCATTTATATTGACTTGTTATAGGAAAAGTTCATATTGTAGCTATATTGAAAATTGTTATAATTTTCTTTTGAATATTTTTATATTGGATATATAATGTTATCATTCATTTATGGTGGGTTAATAAAAAATTTAACCATTTAGTTATAGATAAAAAAATTAATAATTATTATTTATTTTTTTTATTTTTTTTATTTTTTTTATACAGTATTTTAAATACTACAAAAAATCTAATAGTAATAAATAACTATTATTTATAATTATTTTAAATGTTATTTATTAATTTTTAATTTTTTATAAATATGTTTTTTTAGTTATAAATTTTTTTAATTATTTATAAATAAATAATAATTAATTTTTTAAAATTAGTATTAAAGTCATTATTATGAAAAAATTACACATTAAACATTACTTATTAATTATTATTTATTATTTATTATATCTAAATTATAAGTTTTTATTAACTATTTAGTATTTATAAATTAATAATTAATAAAAATTATTAATTTCTAATTAGTAAATATTAATTATTAAATGTTCATTATTAATTATAAATAAATTTTTATTAATTATTAATAACTAATTATTTATTCTAAATTATTTATTATTAATTACTTTTAATTTACTATTTACTATTTATTATTCATTAATATTATTATTTATTAATTAATAACAATTAATTACTAGTAAGTAATTATTAATTATGTTTAGTACTTTTACATAGTAATTAGTAATTCTTTGTTTTCAATTGTTAAATGTTAATTTCTAATTGTTACTGGTTAATTTGTAATTATATATCATTATTTAGAAATTTGTTATGACCATTTACAAAAATATCAATTAGAATTTGTAATTAATTTTTAATAATTCATTTTATATTTAGGGGTTACAAACGACAATCAACATTCACACTAAGGAACATTAGTGGTTAAATTCTTATCACTCTCAAAAAGGAATGATAAACAATCACCGAACCTCTTTTATTACATGTAATGGACAAAAGGGAAATTTTATTGATAACCTAAGGACTTCGTTGAAAATAGAAAAATTAATCATAAATTAGATGACCTGAGGCCTAGATGGTTTACCAAATAATACTCTATGTAAACAATATTTCATGTCATATTTTCCAAAAAAAATTAATATCATTTATTTCTCTATTATTCAATATAAATTCATTTTCTTGTGTGTTCACTACTTTGTGACATAAGAAAAAAGGGTGGGATTAGTGTAAATATGGGTTTCCTCCTATGAAGTTGTTTTATAATGTAGAAAAATATTGAAAATGTTTGGATTTAATTTCTATTCCAATTCATCAAATTCAGTTCTGTGAATTTTTGAACATCATAAGATAGATTTTCTCTGTATAAATATAGTCTCTAAAAAACCTATTCCAGAGGAATTGGATATATCAAAATGCTGGTAACATTTAATGAATTTTTTTTGAAGATGAAGGTCATGTATATTAGTGATGAGAATAAACTTGAACCTTTTCCTGAAATATTTTATCAAGGAAATGAGTCGAATGTTTCTTTGATAGAGGGCACATTTAGTTTCAATTATAAAAAGTTGAATCATCTTGAATTGTGGAGGTCTGTGTAAGTACGATAGCTAGATATCTTACCCAAGTGGCATTCAAAGGCCAAAATTCTAACCCAAGGATTTTTTTGTTGGTCATTACTCGTCCAAAAAGGTTATGAAAAGTTTTAATGTAATTTTATATTATTATAATATTGTTTTTTTTTTTTCATGAATTACCCTATTTACCTTTTACTGCTGTAAATAAGTCAAAAGTTACTATTCCCAAAAAATTAATTTCGTCTTATTGAACCATAATTTACATACTAATAACAACCATATATTTTGAATATTTGAAATTAAATTCATAGAATTGGTAAAATTTCCTTTAAATGAAAAATTCAGTTATTTAACTACTACTTAGTGTTTTCACTATTTATCAAATATTGAAGTATTTCAAAAAAATAGCAAAAAATTGTCTTTTGTAATATTTGATATTAAAAATTTAAAAATGATTTATATTTTACCAAATTAAAAATATATATGTTTCAATAATTAATTTAAATATAATTCCCATAGTCAAAACAGAAAGCATGTTTTTATGAAATAAAAATTATCAAATGATTGGCACCTGTTTATGTCCAATTTCAATGTGAAATTAAGTCCAATGAACAAAATTAGATTAAATTATACAATTAAAATAAAATTAAACTTTTAAACCAATTAAAAATATAATATAAACATATAAATAAATTATTGTAAAAGGAAACTTTGAATTAAAATACATTATTTTTCACATTTCATTAAAAATGATTTTTATCGGAAAAATACCAAAAATTTAACCAAAGTAAATTTTATTACCCTGATTCTAAAGAAGAAATTAATATTGTCGAATAGAACTCATAAAAGTAATAGATTATAGATTTAAAAAGGGGTTTCCATCAAAAGGCGGTAAATCTTCCTTTTAATGAATATTAGAGTATTTATGCTTAAAATTAGATTTATTCAAATTTTAAGTCTTTAAATTTTATAGGCTAATTATAACAAACATTTAACATACAGGTATAATCATATTTTAGTTATATTTGTCCATTTCTACCATTACAATGGCCAGATGTTAACTACCATTTAAAATAATAATATATTATTATTTTTTAGTATGACTCAGCATGGTGTGCAGCATAAGACTTCAGAGAAACCCATTGCTGCTTGTCTAGAATGACATTGAATATATAATCCCCTTTAAAATAAAATTATTATTATATTTAATAATATTAATAAATATTAAAATGTCACATTATTTATTTTCTTGGGATGTTACATATATAGTCAAATTAATACTTTTCCTCTATATATATGTTGTTAACTATAAACAATTATTTCTATAATGTTACATGTGACCTTATTAATTTTATTCACCACATATCAATAAAGATGATTATAATTATGTTTTCAATTTGGGATTCTCTAAAAGGATTTAATGCAGATATAATTATTTATTTGTGATTTATTTTAAAAAAATTAACGTTGTTATTTAAAATGATCTGAAATTAATTCTTCCATTTTTTGAAAAATTATTTTTCTATAACATTGATATTATTATAAAATTGAAAAACAAATATTTTAATTTTTCCATGAGATTTATTTTAAAAAATGTAATTTTTTTACATGTTTTATGTTAATATGTCTCTTTACATCCATTTTTATAGACTTTATCTCTATGATATCACGATTTCAGGAAAATGATTTTATGATACTCATGGAATGAAAAATATTAATTGTTGATGTTTTTGATTGGATATGGAAAAAATATTATAATAAAATTCCTAATTTTCTTAAGGGTATTACTTATCTATATTTGTATGCTTGATCATAAGTATTCATCAAAATATACCATCTTCCTTCTTCATCTCTGTGGAATGTGAAATAATATTCTATGAATAAAGTATAATAAATCACTACATTGTCCTATATAATCATGACATTGTATGGGAATGATTTCCTTCAAATGATTATCTACTAATAATTACAAATATATTATTGCTTGTTTTAAGGTCATTCACCTAGGTTCCGTATACATAGATTGATTGGGGAAATAATTGTCTAAATCATATATACATTTGTTATATAGTGTAAAGACCTTATTTATAATGATTTTTTTGTGTTATTTACCTATAGTGATTCTTAACTCATTTGATGCCCATTTTTTCTCTATGGGTTTATCAAGTCACTTTTATCCATCAAATTTTAAATGTTTCCTCTATGAACCACTGGAAATGTATACACACCTCATTTTATTTCCTTTGGATTTTATTAACTTTTTATTGAAATAATATCTCTCATATATGTATTATATTCTTGATTTGGGGGGTTGTTGTGAAATTATATTTTTCCCTAATGCATTAGTAAATGTATTTATATCATTATATTTCATGGTGTATGAGTAGTTAACCTAACCATCTATGTTGTATAAGTTGTGATCCTATTTAACTATGTTATATTAAGGAGGTGGGGATCCTTGTATTATTCTTATCACGACATTTTTATGTTGTTTATAAACTTGTATGTTGTCATGCCCTTTTTTATGATCGTTGTTCAATCTGTGTATATAGAGTTGTATCTCTTAATTCCATGATTCTATTATTAATATCATTATCATTATGAGGGCTTGTTATTCCCCACATCTCTTATTTAATGCTTCATTTTTATATTTACCCATAGTGAGCATTTGATCTCATCGATTATAATGCATTCCTTCCATTAAGTTATGAATGAAAATTTTACTGATGTTATTCCTATAATATTATCTTTTTTGAAGAATTTATAGAAAAAATTGAAGACTCGTTTTCATTTATTAACTTATTTTATATTGGAAAACTCTATAAATTTTTATAAGGCATGAGATTTAAAAGTTTTATATTTGTCCTAATTATCAAAAAATTGACAACATAAAGGCAATTAGATTTGCATCAAATATAATGTTGTATGTTATTTGTTTTTGAAAACAGATTTGGGAGAATGAGTTTTCATAACTTCATCTTCAAAAAAATAGTTTATCAATTTTTTTTCTAAAATTTGATTTATTTTATCACAACACCCATTGGTAGAATATTTTTTAATGATGTATTTCATTCAAATTAATATTTTAATAAAAAAGAATAGCATTTTTTATATGGATTAGATGATTTAGTTTATATGTATTTCCATTAAAGGATATGTTTTATTTTTCTCTAAAGAAAAAAAGTGTTGGTGTAAAATATTATGATATTATTAACATATTGTAGTAATTATAAGGCTATGGGATGCATTTTTGGACTTAAAAATGTTCAGTTAGAAAAAATAAAAAGATATTCATAGAAACAATTGAACATGATTATCTATTAATATTGTAAATGAATTTAGTTTATTCTAGTAAATATATATGTAACGATTTATATTTAGTTACCATAATGAGGTAAATATCATTTGTATCCTAATTCACTTTCAGATCTGTTAGTAGTGAATAATTTTAATAGTTATATTATTTAAGAAATTATTTAAAGGAAATATTATTATGGAAAGGGTTTAAATGATTATGAATTTAATTAACATATAGATATTTCAATTCATAGAACATATTATATCTATAACATAGCATAAAATCTCATGAAGTTAGAGAGTTTGAATACCTTTTCACGGAGCTGAAAATTACAAATATGATTCTTAATTCTCACCATTATTAAATAATTTTTCTTCATAGATGTTACTCTTGATTAATATTTCTTATAGGTTATTATCAGATATAAATATATATATATATTTATATGTTGAAAATTTTACATAGATATATAATGAGTTAGATAATGCCCTAAATGTGATGAAAAAATAAGGTTAATCTGGTACACTAACATATGTGAAACGAATGGAAAACGGATTATATATGGTTTTTTAAAATTATATAAGGATTATAATAATTAAAATGCATCATGTAACACAAAAGGAAACATCAACTTTATCATTCATTTACATTGACTTGTTATAGGAAAAGTTCATATTGTAGCTATATTGAAAACTGTTATATGTTTCTTTTCAATATTTTAATATTGGATATATAATTTTATCATTCATTTATGGTGGGTTAATAAAAAATGTAACCATTTAGTTATAGATAAAAAATTTAATATTTATTAATATTTATTTTTCTTTTTTTATTAATTTTTTTATATAGTATTTTAAAAAATACAAAAAATCTAATAGTAATTAATAACTATTAATAATAATTATTTGAAATGTTATTTATTAATTTTTATTTTTTTTATAAATATGTTTTTTAGTTAAAAATATTTTTAATTATTTATAAATAAATAATAATAAATTTGTCAAAATTAGTATTAAAGTCATTTTTATGAAACATGTAAAAATTAAACATTAATTATTATTTATTATTTATTATTTATTATATCTAAATTATAAGTTTTTATTAACTATTTAGTATTTATAAATTAATAATTAATAAAAATTATTAATTTCTAATTAGTAAATATTAATTATTAAATGTTCATTATTAATTATAAATTAATTTTTATTAATTATTAAAAACTAATTATTTATTCTTAATTATTTATTATTGGTTACTTTTAATTTACTATTTACTATTTATTATTCATTAATATTAATATTTATTAATTAATAACTATTAATTACTAGTAAGTAATTATTAATTATGTTTAATACTTTTATATAGTAATTAGTAATTCTTTATTGTCAATTGTTAAATGTTAATTTTTAATTGTTACTGATTAATTTTTAATTATAAATCATTATTTAGAAATTTATTATGACCATTTACAAAAATATCAATTAGAAATAATTCATTATATGTTTAGGGGGTTACAAACGACAATCAACATTCACAGTAAGGCACGTTAGTGGTTCAATTCTTATCACTCTCCCAAAGGAATGAAAAACAATCACCGAACCTCTTTTATTACATGTAATGGAAAAAAGGGAAATTATATTGATAACCTAAGGACTTCGCTGAAAATAGAACAATTTATCAAAAATGAGATGACCTGAGGCCTAGATGGTTTACCAAATAACACTCTATGTAACCAATATTTCAAGTCATATTTTCTAAAAAAAATTAATATCATTTATTTCTCAATTATTCAATGTAAATTCATTTTCTTGTGTGTTCACTACTTTGTGACATAAGAAAAAAAGGGTGGGAGTAGTGTAAATATGGGTTTCCTCCTATGAAGTTGTTTTGTAATGTAAAAAAATATAGAAAATGTTTGCATTTAATTTATATTCCAATTCATCAAATTCAGTTCTGTGAATTTTTGGAACATCATAAGATAGATTTGCTCTGTATAAACATAGTCTCTAAAAAACCTATTCTAGAGGAATTGGATATATCAAAATGATGGTAACATTTAATGATTTTTTTTTCAAGATGTAGGTCATGTAGATTAGTGATGAGAATACTCTTGAACCTTTTCCTAAAATATTTTATCGAGGAAATGAGTCGAATGTTTCTTTGATAGAGGGCACATTTAGTTTCAATTATAAAAAGTTGAATCATCTTGAATGTTTGAGGTATGTGTAACTACGATAGCTAGATATATATAATAAAAAATGGATGTGGAGACATCATCTAAAATGTATCAAAATGTGTAAAATATATGGGATTCAAAATTGTGAATCTCAATTGATTTTTCATCTGATGCTTACATAATTTTAATATTTATAAATTAATATTTGTTGACATGTATTTATTTGAAAGTTTATTTTCTGTATTTCTGATCAAAAATAATGATGAAATTTTTTAACTTTTAGATGGTATATGTGACCCCCATAAGAGTATGTTACTTAATATTTTTTGATATTTGGATCAATTATCAATATAGAGAGTATTTATCATGTTTTTCTAGTGTTATAAACTTGAAAATATAGGTTTGAGGATAAATAGACCTCACCACACTATTCTTCCCTAAGAATTGGTGTTTTATTTGGTGATCTAGCAATGAGGTTTTCCTCATATGAAACAAATGATAGATAATTTCCTAGGTCTGTTATTTTTAAAGGTATCATGATCGAGTTATTTCCCCTATCAAAAATTGTTGTAAATATATCATTATGGAGAAAACTGAATCATGTGAATAGAAAGAGAGACATTAGGGGCTTCATTATTTCGGTAGACCATACTTAGGGTCAGAGGGGGCCTCTAAGGGGTATACCATAATGTAGTGTTTTTTAAGATGAAAACATACCCTTCTGAAAAATATTGGTTCTTTTATATCTAACCCCACCAATTATTATGTTTTTGGTCACCTATATCCTCCTATAGTTATTACACATTTATACTTAAGGATATACCATAGATCGCCTCCCTCTCTTTATTCCTTCACCCATGTATCTTGGTTCCTTCTCCTTCGAATTTAAGTAAATTTCTATGGGATTCTTCTTTATTTTGTCTCTTTTCATTCCCTCTTTACATTTCCCATATGTTTACCATCCCTTATAAACCCTAACCATAATGTGGGTTAATTTTATCATTATTTATATAACACCCCAAGATTTTATGATTTTCCTCTTTTAAAATCTAACATCTTCAATAGTTTATACTTTACGCAACATTGAATTTACCACAACAATACACTACTAAATATGAACTATGGAATAGTAATATGACCATTATGAATTGAAATATTATGAATTTAAAAGTAACATAACCAATGGAAGTGTAAATAAATGTTGGATAATTTATAAATGATAATATGGTATATTTATCCTGAAGAAAACTAATTATTTTAAAAATGATAAATTAAGTGTTGGTAATTTTTATAAATAAAAAATTTTAAAGAAAATTTTATAAATAATATAATTATTTAATTTAAAATTTTATTTAATTAAATATATTACTAAGTTAATATTTCCTAATTTTATGATTATAAGATAATTTTATGATACGTTAATTAATTATTCCTAGTGTCAAGAAAGCAATTATAATATTAAAATCTGAATTTTTCGATTAAATGATGGAATTTTTAAAAATAACTAAATTTATAATATTTAGAAAAATAAATTCCTGAAATGGATTAAAAATTTTTTATATATACATTTAAATATTCAAAGGTGGATTTTTGGGGATTTTTCTTAAATACTATGATTTTTGGTGAATATTAAAATATGATAATATATGATATTTAACGAATATAGGAATTATTGTGTCATATATGATGAATGTCTGATATAAGATAATAATATTGAACTATACATCTTTATATTAATATATCATTTGGAAATAATCAAACTATCCAAACTCTTCATCCAAAATAGAAACAAGTGAATACAATTTTCAAAAAACACCCCACTCCTCCACTCTAAATACAACCCCTCACCACATTTTCACCACACACAATAAAATAATTGATAATTTTCCAAATTATTACCTAACCTCTTACAAGACCCTATCCAACATCCATGACTCTTTTTAATCTAGTATATAACAAAACCAATCCCCTTAAGGAGGTTATCAATGAGAATAATTTAAGAGGTAAAAATTCACTTTCTTTTCATTTATTTTATTCTCTATTTATTTTCTTATATTATTATTCACTCAACACCCCATAAAACATAACATGATTAATACAGTATCTATTATATACTATAATTTTTTTTTAAATATTAAATCCACCATCAATTCTCTTCTCGTTTTCATTTTATTTTAAATATGAAAACATTATTTTTGATTTGTCGATATGCCACCTACAAGGCGGTTGTATTTTCATTTATAAATTATACATTCAAGGATAGTAATAGAATTAATTTTTTCATTTATATATATTATAAAATTTTTATGACATCTTATCTATTTTTCTTGAAATTGTATATATACATAATACTAATTAACAAATCAAACCTAGTTTGTAATGCTCAAAAAATAGAACAAAATAATCTAAACGATTATAACTATAGTATTATCTAATGATTCATCCAAACCCCAAATAACCAATTGACTTATATAAAAATTAAATATTACATAAGAAATTTAATAAAATATTCTTCCTATTCTATAGAACATTTTTCATTTTACATGATATTCTATAATTATATAAAAGTAAATTGATGTTGAAAACCAAGGAAAATAACACTCCCAAGAAATGAAATTCAATATTATAAATCATAAAAAAGAAATAATAAAACATAATAAAATTATATTAAATAAAATAAATGTTCAATAATTAAGAAATTAGATTATTAATGAATATATTTTCATTATCTTTGACTTTAAGCACATGGGTTGAACAATTTTTCCTATAAGGTAAATATTTCTTCCCTAACATCAATTCTTTGTTCACGTTAAACAATGTATCTCATTAGCCTAATGTAATTCAGCATTGATTTTATATATTTATTATAGATTTTATTTATATATTGCAAAATCATATATCTATATCATTTCGTATTTCTATGATGGGATAATACATGTTTTATAACGTTCCATTTTACACTCATCCTGATAAGAAAGATTAGTTTATGGAAATCTCCAGTTTCATAAACATTTTCAAGTACCATCCATAATACCATTGAAGAAACCATTATTTTTAAAATATCCCTATTTTTATAATGAAAACTACATTTTACATTCTTAGTTTTATAAAAACTATTATTACAAATATAAATAAATATTTTCAAAAAAACACTTTATTACAATGTGAAATGGGTATTTCCCATAAGAATTCCTCGAAAATTTGAATAGTGTATTTTCATCTAATTCATCAAATATATTGATTAATAATATTTATTTAGATTTATATCTTATTATTATTAAATAATGTAATTTATCAAATGTTTTATGATCAATTTGAGGGTGGATCTGAAATCATCATATCATTCATCATGTTATTCATGATGGTTAATGATAATATTTATAGATTGGGGAATGTTATATATGATTCAAATGTGTATCCTGTTTATACATCAGACTATTTATATAAACAATTAAATATACTTAGTAAGTGGTCGGAGGGGACCAATATATCCCCTCTATGCATTGGTTGGTCACTTATGAAAAAAATTTATATTGAATTGGATGAGGTTTGTTCATTTATTTATAGATATATATTGGGCCCATGCCTTAAGAATATTTTTCACAAATCTTGGTCAAGGTCATGAAGGTATGTTTTATATGTGCATAATTATTAATTCCCTCATTTTGATATTAGTAATTTATAATTCGTGTGATTATATTACTAGTAGAATATCGATGTTTAATATTCATTCTCATGTAATTATTTATTTAATTATTTAATCATTTTTCTCTCTTCATATCATTCTCAGGAAATGATTTAATATATTATGTTTTTATTTATTCACTTCTTCTTATGTTCTATGATATCATCCTTTGTATTATTTTCTCTTATTTATTATCTAAACTTCCCCCTTTATTTTGTTTTATTTTTCACCAGGATTCCAAGATGCTTATTTTGAATGACTTACATGGATAATTTTTTAATTTATAGTCGTTTCCAATTTCGTTTTCAAGTTGCCTTTCCATTAAATTTGAAATGTAATTTTTTTTAATGTAATTGTTTTTCAAATATAATGAACAACTAATTCCTTTGATATATGATCTATTTTTCTTAGTTCCAATATAATAAATAATGACACCACCCATAGACTATTGTGGTTTTTTTCCTTATATCAAATGTTATAGAATGTTTAGTTCAAAAACTAGAAAATAGATTTTGAAGACATATATTAGAGAACATAATCCTAATATAGAATTCAATGATAATCACAGAAGAGAATCCTATAATTTTTTTCTAGTAGATATTATATGTGTCTTCCTAGAAGAACATCCCTATCTATATACTACATGTTTTTTTCTTTCTTGAATAGATTTACCTACTATTAATAACTTGGAAAAGGTCTGTCGGGCTTAACATTGTGTAGCATAGTACATGATAATGGGCATTGTTATGTAACTGGTTAGATACTCCCATGTGATTTTCTTAGGAAAATTCACTTTTTCTTTATGAACTATTATGATGTTTTTAGAAGAGAATATTTCCAAAAACAATCCATATTAATGTTTTTGAGATTATTAATTCATAAATATTATGATTTATGTTAACAATTTTACTAGTTTGAAATTATTCTTTTCAATCCATATCTAAAATTAGTATATTCCATTTTTTTAAATGGCACATATAGAAGGAATGGAATCTATATCAATTCATGTGTTACTTGTAAGGATTTACCTTATATGAAAGATAATGATTTTGGAGATGGGGAAACAACAAGAGCTGAAAAACAAAAAAAAAATATACTAGTATTTCTGAATTAGGTTTAGAAAAATGTCCTCACCCGAATTGTCACAACCCGTCCCCCAAGACCCATGCCATGACTACCCCAAGCCCGCCTTCCATAGGTTAGGGGATAGTGACTATCATCCAAAAGGAATATCCCAAAAAATTGGAAGGCATTGCCTTACGAACCTGTAAATTCATATAACCAAACACACCACAAGATACAATCACAAAGTAAACTAAATAGTAAATAGAGTGAGTACAGTAAGTAAAAGTGGTCGAATAGAAGCCCAACTGTAAAGTACGAGGAAAAATGAAAAATGAAAGTATGACTGAAAAAATAGCTCATGAGAACACCAATCAATGATCTTACCAGAAGGGTAGGTACAACTCTTAAGTGGTCAGGTCTACTGTATGCCTCATATAAGGTCAACCCTGAGCATCCTCCAGTCCGGGTACCCTCATCCTTAGTCAGCGTTGTCCATCGTCTTCACAAGATTCAATGAGGTTCGGGAACAGCCCATTCAGGGGTGAGTATAATGATACTCAGTAGGGACCCCAAGACCATCATATGTCTCCTAGAGTTCAACAGAGGAAAAACCACAAAGAACGAAGCAATAGATATCAAATATACTTAGGTATATTCCCATATGTATTCCTATGTGATCAAGATATAATCTTCTCACGCAAGAGGGAACTAAACCACAAATGTAACACCCAAAGGTATGAGTACCACACTGGTAACACCTCAATGGTAGAAGTACCACATAGGTAACACCACGAAGGTAGAAGTACCACACCGGTAACACCCCAGAGATAACACCACGAAGGTAACACAATGAAGGTAGAGGAACCACATAGGTAAAACGAAAAAGATAGAAGTACCAGACATGTAACACCACCAGGATAGAGGTACCATACATGTAACGCCATGAAAATAGTAGTACCACCCATTTAATACCATAAAGATAAAAGTACCACATAGGTAACACCACAAAGATAGTACAATGAAGGTAAAAATTATAGCACATGTATCACCATGAAGATATTACCATGAAGGTAAAAAGTACCACATTCGTATCACAATGAATATAGTACCATGAAGGTAAAACTACCACACTTGTATCACCATGAAGATAGTACCACGAAGGTAAAAAGTAACAAACAGGTAAGAGACATAGTTCAAATAGAGTCTCATCTTAAACCAAGTTATCAGTGAAGTATATAAGTACATATGATTTGTTGTGAAGCTAGATCATCAAATTATTTCCAGAGACACCGATGATGACTATATGGATTCTGACCCACACAGTATCGATAGGTACTAACAGACGCCATGACCCACACATGATCAGATCCATATAGGATCGGTATGTGCTGACCCACCCAGGATCACTGAGCGCAGACCCACATAGTATCTGACCCACAAAGGATCGGTATGTGCTGACCCACACAGGATTGCTGAGCACTAACCCACATAGGATCGATATAAAAGCTGACAGCCAGCCACAAGATTCTCTTGGGATAATAACAAGTAACATCCATAATCACCACGTCAAACACCTCATATATTGGATAACTCCTCTTTATGGAGTACAGTTGGCCTACTGCATCACACATAGGCTCTTCCAACTAACCTTGGACTTCCGAGGTACTCATGTCGAGTACCATAGGTCTTCCACGTCACATAGAGATTATCCCCACTGTGGGTCAACCACGTCACATAGAGGTGCTCCCCCTCGTGGCCTACTGGGGTACATCTCATGTCATGTAGCATGGGTCTTCCGTGTCACACATAGGTGTTCTCCACTACGGTTATTCCATTTCACATAGAGGTGCTTCACACTTAGCCTTTCAAGTGACTCCGTGTTGAAACAGTCAACCGTCTTCAAGTCTCAGCCAGTCGGAGTGTTCTGTAAGTAGTGTGCTTTGGAGAAATGCTCTATAAGCCATCTATCATACCTCAAATACCCCAAAGTCCCACTAAGAAGTACCCCAAAGGTCCATCACATCATAAGAGACCCAACGGAATAGAGGTCACATCAATTGGGTGCTCGGTTTGTATGTTATTAGCATTTCTACTCCGAGGGCCCAGTTGGATTCATGGTTCGATCCAACCCTTCTATACCCTAATATTATCCAAATATTAAATAGAGTATAATAATAAGACTTTCTCGATCTAATTATTCTAGTGTCGTAGATGGTTCATCAAACGGATGCTCGGATCATAAGTTATGGCCACAATGGCGTAATTGGGTCCAGATGGGCCAAGGTCTGGTCTGATTCGGTCAGACCGACGCAGCCCGATTTGGATCCGGTCGAGTTGGACTGGGATGCGGTGGGCCTAGCCCACTAGGCTATGGTCCAGCCCACCCACAAAGGGGTGGCCCGACCAGATATGTGTGGCCCGGCCCACGCTGGGCGTGACCCTATGGTGTGGCCAGTTGGCACGACTCGGTGGCACGGTCCGGGGGTGTGGTCAACTCAAGCTGGCGCCAAAGGGGGAGCATCGCCTTTCCTTTTAGAATGTAAATTGGCAGTGCCTTGAAGCACTGCTAAGTCTCTGCGGGACCCGAGCTAGTTCTTCCAAACTTCAATGGTTGGTCGGTGTTCCGGAACGTCCTCCTCCCGGATGCGCGGTCGCGTGCCACTACTCCACAGCGGTCGTCATGGTTGGCCGCTCTTCAGCCTCTTCCATGGCTAGGCAGTCGTGGCCTCCTGCTCTTCCTGTGGAACAGATGCGCGGTGTCGCTCTTCCACACAGTCAGCAGCCACCATGTCCCGCTGTAGTTGACGGGATGTGACTAACTCATCATCCTACGACACGGACATGTGCTACCCTTCCCTCTTCGCACCCATCCATGTGTTGACCACAACTTTTTTCTACGAGCCATTGTGGCTTCGTTCCTTTCCCAAAAAATTAACGATAGCACATTCACGATCCTTTGGTTGAGGGAACTATATCTGTATGTCCCTCTCAATAAAATATTGTATTTCCAACATCATAATATATTTGGCGTTGAAGAACGCACAAAGAATGCATGGATAATCATAAGATAAGAGGATAGGTATATAAACGAGATGATGGACATGTTAGTCTGTCCATCATAATTGTGGGCCTAGAATATGAATAATGGATAAATAGATTTAATCATATTAAAAACAAACCCCTGCCTTGATTTTTCGAAAGAGGTGGCATGAAGAAGAAGACGAAGTCGTTGATGATTGATGTCGACGTTCGTCAACCCCACAAGATGCTCCATGATCTGTTCATTATTTTTTGATTCCAGAAGTCATTATTTATTGTAGGATCTCCTTTTTTGGAGAACGATCTTTCCAACTCTCCAAAGCTCTCCCCTCCATAGCCAATCATCTTTTCCCGCAAGATGTGAGGTTCCAAATTATAAAAGCTTAAGCAATAATTTTACTAATGTTTTTACATTAATAAAATTATGTTGGAACATTCAATTCTGAGAAATCTAAGAGTTTTCTACCATTTAAAGAGGGGTTCAGGTGGTCCCCACAACTAAACATTCAAATAGGTGGTTTTAAAAATAAAATAATTGTTTTTTTATTTTATTTTTATTCATTTAACTCTCCCATGAAAATATTAAAACTAACTCCTACCCTCGACCTACTAAGATCTAGGTGAAGGTATCTCTATGTGAATATCCGGGTTGCGAGTTCAACAGTGTCCTTAGATTTCAATTTGGAGCACATGTTCGAATGTTACAAAATGTTTCTTGTGCGGTTACAGAATGTTCCCAAAAAAAGTTTTTAAAATTAATAATAGTCACCCTAGACCCATGATGGTCAAGGTTAGGCTCAACCAAATAGAAAAAATGCCCAAAATGCCCAATCTTACTCTCGTATTTCCAATCCGAGTTACAGTTTAAAATTTACAGATTTTTTAATAAAATAATTGTCACTTAATTATTTTATTTATGACCAAAAATTAGAAATCACTAATCTCTAACACCGGCCAAGGTTAGTATATACCTAATGAAAACATACCCTCATGAGGTTAGTGGTTGTCTAGGATTTGTAATCTGAGTTACATGTTTTGAGTTTTAAGCATTTTAAAAATAAAATAACAATATTCAATTATTGTATTTACAGTTATGCCAGTTTTCGGTTTTCTCACCAGAGGCCCATTCAGAATAAAATTAAGTCTAGATTAGGATAAAACTGCCATCCTGAGTGCAACAGAGCCCACAGATTTATAATCTGTGTACTAATTATTAGTTATTCAACTTTTTCAGGAAAAATGCACATGTGCGCTAAATAAACCATAATAAAAACTTCGCCGGATCATTCCGGGAACTCCGAGCCTCGAAATTGCAAGCCATCAGATTAAATGATCTTGAAATAATTCCATTTAATAAAAAAAATTATACAGAATTTATGGGACATAAAATTCTTCCCACATTAGGTATTTACATCCTCAAAATCTTAACCCAAGGAAAATCAACCAAAATTGGGTACTGAGAACGAATCTGAGCCTCCTACTCCCATATGCCATCCTTGATGTTCCCGTGGTGGTATCGTATGGGCACCAAAGTTATCAACTTCCCATGAAGGACCCTCTCCTGCCGATCCTCAATATCCACTAGAACCTCCATAAATGTCTCCCCATCATCTAAGTCCAGCATGCCTTAGAAGATTACTTGAGAAGGGCCATGCACGTGTTTTCTCAGTTTTGATATGTTGAAGACGCCATGAACCCACTCGAACTGTAGTGGTATTTCCATCTGGTATGTCACCTCTCCAATCCTCTAAAGTATAAGAAATGGTCTGATAAAACTTGGTGATAACTAGTCGTCTTGGCCAAATCTATGTACTCACCGTAGAAGGGAGACTTGCAAGAAAATGTGGTCCCACAGTACTAAAACTATAAAGGTCATCTTTTCTTGTCGGTATAAGACATCTACCAGCTCTGTACTATCTTCACTTGCTGTCAAGTGAGACATCGTGAAACAAAATTTTTGACTACTTTCTTCATCTATGGACACCAGTGTTGATGCTGAAGGACCTGGTATATCTTCTCCACTCCTGGATGTACCACTAGAGGGGAAGTATGGAACACTGTCAACACTCCCTCTCAAAGCACCACCAGAAATATATTACTTCCTCTAAATAGGATGATATGCTCCCCACATTCCGAAAATACATCAGGTTCTTGTCCAATGGATATCTGATCACATCGATCCTCACGGTTAGTGTCCACTAGTTGTGCCTCACTGACTCACTAATGGAGTGGGGGAGTGACAGTCATAGACTGGAGGAAAGGAGCTTCATATATATCCTTGAAGGGTATCTACAGCCAGACTAGCTACTCTGATGCGTCACTCTACAGCTATATACCAAACCTCCTGCTGATGTCATTTTCTACCATGGTCCCCTTCCCATGAGTATAGAATATCTCAATTTCATTGTCCTGGAAGAACTCTTTCCACTCCTATTGGGACTGAAAACTCAAATCTCCTGATACCACGAGGTTAAGGCTGGCCTGCTCAAAAGTGATCTGTGGAACCCTCCTATGCATGAGTTTATCATGTGCTGCCTAGGATTCCTTTATCGCTAACTAAGGAAAACCCCATCCCAACATAGTAGATAAACCAAAACCTTTTTTCCAAATATATTCAATCTAAGTATGAACTGTAGATGTCCAATAATACCCAATGTAACGTTGTAAGGCCTCGAAAATGCTGCCCTAAGGATCCAATGGAAACTATTGCCTCATCGGTCAGATCACACAGTCCGCGTAAGTGTGATTATCGAGTATCCTCACAAAGGTATCTCTAGACCTAAGGGTCAAGTCAACGGCTTAACCAGAAACTCTTGGTCTTGAATAAGATCCGTGGTTAGAAGGACTGATTAGATTCAATTTTAATTAATATTACAACTAGTAGTAGACACATACCGTACCTATAACCATTAATGGAAGTCTTTAGTCACACTCCTTGACCGCATGAAACTACACATTTCCCCTATCCTCTAGCTCCCTGGGCCAAGTAGGGACCACATTGAGGTGGTGATTGTAACATGTTGAAATTTACACCACCGTATGCTACTCTTCTTTCTCTGCTTGCACATCTTCATCCCTTCATATTCATCTTCTCTTAACAATTCCTCTTCCTGAAACATTTTACCAGCCCAATTCTATAAGAATGGCATCAGATTTCTACTTTCCCACTTCCCACAAGCTTTATCCGCTCAACCAAAGAAAATTCAACCAAAAAGGATATCTCTAGCATCCATACATAAGTAGGAATGCATAGAGGGGTAGTGCTTGCTCAGATGTCCCTATAGACACCTCGCTCAGAAGTACGAGCCCTGAAGCACTGATCACATCATATTCATCGATTACCAGTAATTGTCGGTAGGGCTTGATGAATACTCATCTATCGACATGTTGTCCTGCAGAAGCTGTTGAAGCACTAGTGAACTCTCAACCACCTCCTCAATCCATTTTTTATCCATCTGTGAGTCGGTATCACCACAAAACCAGAGGGTTATCTGATGCTGAAACCCGTGTAAGGAACTAAGTCATCATGTGTCCTCTACTGGTACAGTTGGAGGTAAATGATGACAAATAGGCCATGATATAGCTGGAACACTTCCCGAAGGTACCTTCGTGGGAAACAGTCTAAGTAAAAATGTCTCATTAACCTATGGACCATCCACATGATCACCTACTAGAAAAGTCCAGCAGCTAGGATTACAATCTAATGAACTAGTTTCCCAACTAGGTGGAAAACTTTAGCCACAGACTCCAGCCACTCTTTTGTTTCCTGTAAATCTGTCTCACCTCGAAATATTAGAGGGCACTTTCTCTAGAAGTTGTGCTACGTGCTCAGTAGGCATGAATCCTCTATTGGTGGGGTTTTTGGAAACACTCGGAAAATGGGTAGTGGTGTTGTTGGTACACCACCCAAAGGTGCTAAGATCGTAACAAGGACCCTACACCGAGGCCTCATTGCACGGTGGGCCGTTATCACATACTCTCTTAGGAAACCGTCATCCTGATAAGGAAAAGGTGTGCCATGGTATTTATGTTATACCTGATGAGATGACTCCAATTAATTAAAAAAACGTTTCAAAAATACACACAATTCGTGTGTTTGTGTGATGTGTCGTAAATAAAAATTCAGGGTCCTGGTGTATGGATATGTCGGACACCAAACCAACACCAGACTCCCTGAACTGAAAACCACACTCAAAAAAGATAACACTGTTGTACCAAATAGAAATGATCAGATACTGAGTTCTTCAGTAGAATTGAACTCCTCTGATACCACTTTGTCACAACCCCTCCAACGAGGCACATGTTGTGACTACCCCATGCCCGCCTTCTAATGGCCAGGGTCTAGAGACTAGCACCGGAAAGTCATATCCCTATAATAGGGAAGGAATTTCCACAAGAACCTATATAATCACAAATAAATCATACATCAAGATACAAGCACACTGTAAACTACATAGTAACAGAGTGAATATATTGTGTTAAAAGGGTTCGGATACAAGACCAATTGAAAAGCACAAGGAAAACTAAAAAGTACAAGTAAAACTAAAAAAATCTCCTTTAAACACCCATCAAGGATCCTACCTAAAGGGTAGGTACAACTCTCGAATGGTTATCTCTATAGTTTGCCTCGTCTAAGGTATGCCCGGAGTAGCCTCTAGTCCTAGTACCCTCTTCCTCAGTCGGCATTGTCCTTCCTCTTCACAAGACACAACGAGGGGCAGGTGTAGCCCGTGCAGCGGTGAGTATAATGATACTCATTAGGTACCCTGAGACCCTCATTGGTCTCCTAGAGTTACACAAAGTAAAAACCACAAAGCAAAAAGCAATAGACATCAACTCTTCTTAAATATATTCCCATACATATATCTATACTATTAAGATATACTCATCTCACACAATAGGGAAAAACCACAAAGGTAACACCCCAAATTTAGAAATATTACACAAGTAATAGCACGATGGTATATGTACTCCACCGGTAACACCACCAAGGTAGATTTACCAAATAGGTAACGACATAAAGATAACACTATGAAGGTAACACCACAAAAGTAGAAGTACCACAGAGGTAACACCCCAAAGATAGAAGTACCACAAATTTAAAACCATGAGGATAGAAGTACCACACAAGTAACACCATGATGATAGTAGTAACACACATGTAATACCATGAAAATAGTTGTAACCCATAGGTAACACCACAATTATAGTACCACAAAGGTAAAAAATTCCACACAGGTATCACCACGAAGATATTACCATGAAGGTAAAAAGTTCCACACATGTATCAACACAAAGATAGTACCACGATGGTAAAGGAACCATATAGGTATCACCACAAAGAAAATTTCACGAAGGTAAAATTAACAGAGATGTATCGCCATGAAGATAATACCACAAAGGTAAAAAGTACCTCACAGGTAAAAGACTTAGTTCAGATAGAGTCTCAGCGTAAACTTGGTTTTCAGTGATGTATAGATGTACAGATGATTAATCGCAAAATCTAGATCATCTTATTCTATCAGGATTCATTCCTTCTAATTATACGGAGTTTGACCCACATAGGATTGATAGGTACTCACCCCCGCAATGATCCACACTTGATCTGAGCCACACATGATCGTTATGTGCTGACCCACACAGGATCGCTGAGCACTGACCCACATAGGATCCGACCCACATAAAATCGGTAAGTGCTTACCCACACAGGAACACTGAGCATTGCCCCACAAATAATCTAACCCACACCGTATCGGTATTCCCTAAACCATAGAGGACTATTGAGCACTAACCCACACATGATGGATATAAATGATGATAGCCAACCACATGATTCTCTAGGGATAATAACAAGTAACATCCCTAGTCAACACATTGAAAACCTTAGCTGTTGGAGAACTCCTCTATGGAGTAAAGTGGGCCTTTCGTGTCACACAGAGGTGCTTCCCACTGACCTTTGACTACTGAGGTACTCCTCCTATGGTTAATAGTGGGTCTGTCGTGTCACATAGAGGCGCTCCCCGCCATGGGCATGCCGCGTCACACAGAGGCACTCCCCCATTGTGGCCTGTTGAGGTAATCCTCTTGTTGAGTACCATGGTTCTGCCACAACAAACAGAGGCTCTCCCCATTGTGGGTCTCTCATGTCACATAGAGGAGCTCCCCTCTAGGCATGTCGAGTCACTCCAATTCGAAACGGACAGCAGTCGTCAAGTCTCAGTCAGTCGTAGGGTTACCTACGTAGCACACTTGTGAGAAACTCTCTCCAAGACATAGTTATTACCTCAACTACCCCAATGCCCCATGAAGAGGTATTCCTATGCTCTGTCACATCATAAAGGACCTAACGCAATAGAAAGCATGTCCATGGGGCACCCCGTCTGTAAGTTATCATCATTTCCACTCCGAGGGCCCAGTTGGATTTGGGGTTCAATACAACCTGACCAAACCCGAACATTATCCAAAACACAAGTGGAGTATACCAATAATACTCTCTCAATCCAAGGCTTCCAGTTTAGTAGACAGTTTATCAAAATGATGCTCGGATCACATGTTATCTCCAAAAAGGCGAAAGTGCATCCAGATGGGCACGGGTCTAGTCCGACCCAGCCTCGGCAGAATAAAACTGGTTCGGGTCATCCCGGATCAATTTGGGACCATCTCGGTTGTCCTGGGCTATGGTGGGTCTAGCTCGTCCCACGATTGGCATAGCCTGGTGGTAAGGCTCGCTGGGCGCCGCCAGGTTACGTGGTCTGCCCGAGATGGAACCAAAGGGGGAGCATCCCCCTTCCATTCGGAATGGAAATGGGTAGTGCCTTTAGGCACTACCATGTCTCTATGGGACCCAAGATGGTCCTGTCAAACAACAATTGTTTACCATTGTTCCGGCTGGTCCTCCTCCCAGCAGCGCGGTCACGCACCGCTGATCCACCGCGGCCAGCACGGTCGGCTACTCTTCAGCCTCCACTAAGGCTAGGCAACCGCGACATCCTACTCATTCGGCAGTGCGGACGCGCGTCGCCACTCTACCATGATACCGATCTGATGTCATCTACCACACTACCTCGTCGCGGAAGATGGGTCGCCACTTCCTCATTATCTGGTGGTGCGGACGAGCACCACCATTCATTCCTCATGGCCAGTAGTGTGTTGACCAGCTATTTCTTCCATGATCCATTGCATCTTTTTTCCAAGCCTGAATAATAAAATGATCACATATTCGAGATTCTAGGGTCATTAGATCCACATCCACAAGTTTCTCTCAAAAAAATATTATGTTTCCAGCATCATTAAATATTCGGTGTTAAAGAACGCACGAAGAACACTTGTAGAATCAGAAGATAAGAGGCCATGTATATGTGTAGGATAATGGCCATGTTTTTTTGGCCATTTTCGTTGTGAAACCAGAAAATGAAGAATCAATAAATAAATTTAATCATTTTAAAAACAAAACCCTACAACAATTTTTCGATAGAGGTTGTGCGAGGAAGAAGATGAAGTCGTTGAAGATTGACGTCGACATTCTTCACCCCCACAAGATTATCCAAGATTGGTTCCTCGTTCTTTGATTCCATAATTAATTCTTCACTGGACAATATATATTGTTTGAGGATGAAAATTCCAACTCTCTAGAGCTCTCCCCTCCTTTTCCAATCTCCTTTTCCCCTGAGAGGTGAGGTACCAATTTATATTATCTTAATCAATAATTTAATTAATGTTTTTACATTAATTAAATTAAGTTGGAAAATTTAATTTGAATAAATCCACGAGTTTCATCCAATTAAAAGAGGGGTTCATGTGGTCCTCACAACTAAACATTCAAATGGGAGGTTTTAAAAATAAAATCAAAGTTATTATTTATTTTATTTTTATTCTTCTAACTGTCTCACGAAAATTTGAAAAACTAACTCTTACCCTCGACCTACTATGGTCAAGGTGAAGGTCTCCTTAAGTAAATATCAGGATTTCGAGTTCAACAGTGTCCTCATATTTCAATTTCAATCACTGGTTGAAAAGTTACAAAATGACACTAGGACGCTTACTAAACGTACCTGAAAAAAAGTTTGGAAAATTAATAATTGTCACCCTCTACCCGCACCAGTCAAAGATATGGTCTGCCTAAGTGAAACATGCCTCAACAAAAAAAATTATACTCTCATATTTCCAATCTGAGTTACTGTTTAAAAGTTATTGATTTTACAATAAAATAATTGTCACTTAATTATTTTAGTTACGGCCAAAAACTAACTTTCACTAGTAGACCGCGCTGGCCAAGGATAGTATCTACCTAAAAAGAATTCCCTCACAAGTTCAATGGTAGTCTCAAATTTTTAATCCTAGTTACCATTTATGAGTTATAATAATTTGGAAAATAAAATAATATTATTTAATTATTTCATATACGGTTTAGCAATTTTTGGGTTTTCTCACTAGAGGCCCACTCTATAGATTTCAATGCTTGACGTACATGGACATTACAATACTTTTGAAGAATACTTAATACATTAAAAAAACACCCAAGGTCCTTAATATATTAGTGTCTTGGGAAACATGGAATATAATCTTCTAATCAAGGTGAAAGATCTTCAACATCTCCCATAAAGATCTTCCACTTTTGTTTTCATACCTAAATATTTTCATTATATCCTGGGGAAAAGAAAAAATATAAAGGGTGATCTCAAATGCTCAGTAAGGTTAATCATTGAGAAAATAAAACAAACCATATATATTTGAACTTAAAAACATAAACATAAAGTTTAAACATCAAAATCATGATCAATGGCATAAAACATGGAAGTACGTAAGGAATATATCATAATTGAACATCAATCATGATAAAATAGAATGGGAATAAAACATGTAATTGAGGAAAACCATTAAGAACATGATATGATTTCCATAGTATCCAAGGAATTGTTTCCATGACCATCATAGTGGACGAAGTCCATTACTGAACCAGGTTTAACTGTCGTTCCAGCCTTGAACTACTGAAAAAGATTTACATGTCGTTCCATACATATTTATCTCAAGAGATATAAATCATTTCCCAATGTATTAGATGAAGATATAGGTCCCACCCATCTAATATTTAAATTATTCTTATATGTGCACAAAACCACCATAAATCATTCATCATTACCCCAAGAATAAAATATGTTTCATAAACATTATACCATCATTACATAATCCATATAAAACAAATTGATATCATTTCATCATAAGAAAAATAAAACCATGTAAATAACAGAGACATTATACTTGAAACATAATCTTTCTAAATAATTTCATCTTATATATAATATGGTTTTGATAAAACTCTTGAAATAAATTCTTGAGGAAAATATCCTTTCTTTTTCAAAATCATATTCTTTTAACAAATTGTCATGCAATTTTAAAAGAAAATATTTTTCTTAAAATAGTCCTGAAATCATGTAGAGGAAGCTTCATTAAAATAAGTAATTATGAAGGCATTAAAATCTATTCATGATGAATATGTTAAAAAATAATATTTTCATTCATTTTCCAAAAAAGTAAAAAAGTACCTCATATGGTAAACAGAAGAAAGATTCCTTCCTTACCTTATGGTAAAAGCCATAAAAGTGTAAAAATGAATTTAAACATAAATGGAAGAATAGTAAACCTTTTATGAAAACATTTTTAGAAAACATGGACATGGATGATAATCATGACCCCAGTAAATACTAATGAATTAACAATCTCGTATAAGAACAAGATTTGAATAATTATCCCTTACCTTATGTCCAAATTCTTCAATATGTGTCCAAGACTCCTAAATATTGGGTTTAATGATATTATTAAATTTTAACAGAACCATAATAATATTTATGATATTATATATGATTCACTTACGACTTTATATTACCCTTTCATTTGTATATTCCATGCCAAAGCTGTGTTTGGGGTGAAATTGTTTCATTTGTCTTACATGTTTGGACTTGTAATTATTCATATGATTAAATAGATCATGATTACTTACTTCCATAATGTAAAATATAATTTATATATAATATATATTCCGAATATATATATATATATATAATATTGAGAAATGTAATGTAATACAACGTTCATGGAGACGGTAGGCCGTAAGTACGCAAGAACATTGTTTTCGTTTCTTTATTAAATTTAATGGAAGTAAATGAAATATATAAATAAATAAATCGAATAGCATTATTATGTCATAAATTTTAGGATTACTTATTATATATACTTTATAATCATAATTGAATGGTTAACATGGAGAATGGATCTCATTGCATCGTGGAGACGGTAATCCGTACGTACGCACGAACGATGATATCATTCCAATAATTTTTTAATGGAATTGGATTGGATGATATATTATCTCATAATTAGAATCATGTTATAATAAAAATATATATATTTATTATTTCCACCATTATACCCATACAAGTATGTTTGTGGTGGAAAAACAAATTATCCCACAGCATGGAGATGATATTTCGTACTTATGCACGCGCTGTGATTTCATTTTTCATTGGATGGATAGAATGTGAAATAGGGTTGATTCATATTTATATCAGTATATTAGTCATATAGACATTATTAATTTATAATGAAACAACTAAATAAGAGGACGTAGAATAAGAAATAAATTTGAAATAATCGATAAAGGATATTACCTCTTCTTCGACGCGCATCTTTTAAACCGCCTATTAGGGAACTGAAGATAGACTTTGAAGAAAACCCAGACCACTAGAATGTTTCTAGAGAAGTGTAGAAGAGAAATGGATACTATTTTTCTGATATTGAAGGCTCAAAATGTTGTGAAGAGGATAGGGAGGAGGTGTCGTTTTATAAGAGAGGAGAGCGACACTTTTGGAAACATCTAAAATATTTATTTACAATAAACTCAAACCCCTACAAAAAACCTTCAAAATGACTCAACTTAAAATATGAGATGATATCAGGTTTTAATATCATCAAATATTAAAATTTATTTATTTATTTATTTTATTTTAAAACTTATCATTTGGATGTATCTTTATTTAATATTTATAATTTTATTTGTGATAATAATGTTATAAATTTTAATTATTTATAAATACTTACTTATTTGTTTTTTATTGTACATAATTTTATAATTTATGACATATTATACCATATATATTTTAATTTGTAATTTTTAAATATTTTTGTGATTTTTAAAAAATTTAATAATATGTTATTTTTATAAATTATCAATAGTGTCTATTTTGACACTATTCATTTATTTGAATTTAAATAAAATCCACATCAAATAAATATTCGAACCTAAATATTAAATATATTCCTAACATGTCTTATTCATCTATAAAATTCTTGGATAGCATTAATTATTTCATATATTATTTATTTTAATATTTTTAAAACCTATTATTTGATATTTAAATCAATAAAATAATTTCTACATCACTGTTTGGTCACCATTAATGATAATTATTTAATCCCTAAATATTATAAATAAATTTACATCATGTATATAATTTCATTAGATTTCCGGTGACTATTTATTTTCTAGGTTATAAGATGAACATCACTAAATTAAAATTATTACACATATAAGATATAATAGAGTGACATGTTGTCACTTTATTTTGTTTTAATAATAATTACATACTTTTCATGGTCAAAAGTCCATGAAATGAATCTATTATGACCCTTATAGGATTTGGGTAGACTTAAATTTATCCAATTTAATTTTGACAGGTGTTACGGTAATATTTTAATCTTATTTTTACCTGATTTACCTTTAACTATAGTAAATACAATTTACAGTAGTTACTATTCAAAGTGTTTATAAATTAAAATTAGCCTATTAAAATAATTTGGACCTACTAATTCCAAATCTGGAATTTATTTTTCAAAATTCAAAACACATAAGTTGTAGTATTTAATTTAAAATCAATCCCACTATTGAGAAGTTTAAACATTGGAAAATATTGAAATGTTTTTACCAATGAATTCTATGTAAAATTAATTCTAATGAATTACATTTTATTAAATGGTAAAAATATATTCTATTTATACTTTGAAACCATTAAACATTATAATTTAACCATATAAATTATCATGATGAAAAATGTTGCTTTTAATTAAAATTTACCGTATTTATACTATTAATCAAAATATGAAGGTTATCAGAATAATGTCAAAAAATTATCCAAATAAAAATATTATATTTTGACTCCATGGAAGAAGTTTTATTTGTTAAATTGAACTTATAAACATGTCAGAAACTAGATTTACAGTGGTTTCACCATCAAAATGAAAAAAAAACTACATTAAAAAAAACATATTTTACCCGAAAAATTTATTTTTTTCTCATACCATGATCATGATAATGTGTAAGATGAATGATAATCGTATAAAATTTAAAATGGTGATAATAATATTCATAATGGCTAGTTCATAATAATATTATAACAATTTATCATTTTTTAGTGAAACTCAGTATTGCGTACGACTCATGGTATTGAGGAAGGTCGCTCTTGCGTGCAACACAAGCGAGGAATAGTGTTTTCATATAATACAAGATAATAAGTTGTTGCATATAGTGAAATCTAATTTAAGTGTAGAGAAAAACACAAGACATCAATGAAATTATAAGTAATATTTCTCATAAAATATCAGGGTGTTACATTCTACCCCCCATAAAATGAATTTCACCCTCAAAATTCATTAGGGTTATAAATGGTTTACTATATAAATGATTCTTTCATATAAATTAAAATCGTAAAAATGAATAATAAAATTGAATCTTAAAATATAAAGTATGAAACATAATGGTCACCCAAATTAACACATCACTAGGTTTCCACATAGGAAAACATAGGTTAAAATATGGTTATTGAAGCAAAATCTAACCATCATGTTCTGTTTGGGAGTGGTAGAGAACATGGCTATGAAAACTCTAACAATAAAAAAGCCATAAATTTGTTTTTTTCTAAGGTACCATCTGATTCGTCGGATATGAGGATACTAGGACTACATTTTTTTTTGTTTTCAAGATCATTTCCCTAAAATTGATGAATTTTTTCCTAATGATAAATATTTATTTTATTTCAGTGTAATATCATTATTAGCCATTCCCTGATAAATTTTCACTTCATCTATTATTTAAAGAAATGAAGTTAAATTTTTCATTCGTGAAGTATTAGCAGATCATGAGATATAATGATAGGTCATTCCATCTATCCCTATCACAAAAAGATAGCACAATATATTAAATACACATGACTACATCTATGGTGAGGTTAATCATATATGGTTCCAAAAATGGACTTATACTTCATCTATCATAATGGATAATAAAATAAAACTAGTTTCTACTAACCAGGGACATTATGTAGGCTAGTGGTAGGAAATAAAGGCTTTTCTCACATCGTTTTTGGGTTCGATTTTTGTATCCTTGTCCGACATGATGAGTTGTCTCTTGACCTATGGGATGTCCTTTTTATAAAATTATACCATTATAACATTTCTGAAATAATATAAAAAAAGATTTATCCATAAACAATACTATCTGATGTCCAAATTAATCCACTCCAACCTTTATTCTTATCCAAAATACTTATGTCCAAACTCACATTATAATGGAAATGATTACTAGAAAGGAAATATAACAAGCATGTTAATACCGTCATTTATCGCTCATATATCATAACTTATATCTTTTTTATCACATCTTAAACATTTGAATACCTTAATAATGTATTCTTGGAACATGAATTACCATATAACCTTAGTGAAAACACGAATTCTATCAAAATTTAATTATTTCCACATACAAAAATCCCAAAATTCTTATATACTCAAACCATGATGTCACATTGTCCTTATATTAGTCATGAGCGCATTAATATTGTTATTTTCTCTATATTCTTTATTTATGCGCATATCATCAACTTTCCAAAAAATATTTCAATATATTTTCATGGTTACTAGTACCATACAATTAATGAAAACCAATACATAGATATTCCAATATTCCATAATATTATAAATGAGATTCCAAAACACTATTTTGGAATCCAATTACATATACACATAATTATTCCACCACTTCATTGTCATATTCAAAGTCACAAATAGTGATCTCATGTGACTTCTCTTTGTCCTTTTCCTTAAGAGGTTGTTGATTTTGATCATCCTTATCCTTTGGAATAGTGCATTGGTTAACATAATGCCCCATTTCTTTACGCTAGTAGCATTTAAGTGTTGGTGGTGAGTTATCTACAGTCACTTCTATATTCATATCATTAGCTACCTATTTATGATTACTTTGAAACTCAACTGCTCGATGAACTTCTATTCCAAACTTAAAAAATATTCTAGTCCCGCTAAAACAATCTCCATCATGCTTCCTTCCACACTTTCACCAAAACAAAACATTCGTCTTTGTTTCACCATTGTTTTGTGATTTTTCCTTGAATTCCATCTTTCGCTTGTTTTCAAAACAATGAGAAGGATATGTATCACTAACATCCAGTTATAACTTGATAGAACAAAACACAATTGCTTCATAGCTACTGAAGTATCTTATAGATAATAACATTTGAAGACTTTTTTTTAATCCACTAAAGAATTGATCAACATTACCTTCAGGATGGATGGTAAAGCCAGATGCATTCCTTGAAAGCCTAGTAAAATTCACCTCGTATATACTAACAGATTCATTATACTTTTTCTTAATCTCAAGGAACTCCTTTTCCATATTTGTTCTAAGAATATAAGGGAAGTACTTATTGAAAAAATTGTTCTTGAACTCGTCCCATTCAACAGATTCAATTTTATCTTTGGTCCTTGTATTCTCAAATAGAGTTTACCACTGGTCCGGTTCACCTTCTAAATGTTAACCAGCCAAAATGAATTTTTCATGTTATGAACAGAAATGTATGGATAATATCTTTTTAATGTTAATGATCCCTTGTTCAACAACAAGTGGATTAGAAGACCCATAGGAAGAATGTGGATGTTGCCTCATAAATGACTCAATAGAATATTGTTCCCTTATCTACTCATTTGGAAGTCCAGAATTATTCATAGCTTATGTAAGTATAGCAATAAGATTTTTCACTCCATATCCAATAACATTGGTTAGTTTTTAAGGACAATTATTTCATTGTCCATTACATTGATCAACACGGTTCCTTCGGGTTCTAGCCATTGTCTAAAACCCAAAAAAGTGTAGCGTGAGAGGAAAAAATATTGCTAGGAAAACAACATTATAAAGTCAGAGTACCTTCAATATCTAACATCTTAGGTTTAATTATAATATCGTTACCATAATTATAGTACTATAACCTATACTTATTCTTATTCATATGGACATCTCTAGACATACAATAGAAATATCTCTAGGGATCTCCCAAAATATTTCACATCCTAGTTTCCAAATGTTGACTAAACCATTCCTATGATACAAACTGTAGAGACCCAAGCATGAAGTACATGTACATTACATTACATTTTCAGAATACTTAATACATAATAAAAACAAACACCCAAGGAATTTAATATTTTAGTGTATTTGGAAACTCGAAACATAATATTCTAATCATGGTGGACGATTTTCAAAATCTCCCATAAAGATCATCCACTTTTGTTTTCTTACAAAAAACAATTATTTATATCCTGGAGAAAAGGAAAAATATAATGGGTGAGATCAAATGCATAGTAATGGTTATCATGGAGAAAATAAAAAAACCATATACATTTGAACTTAGAAATGTGAACATAAATTTAAACCTCAAAATCATGACCAATGACACAAAACATTGTAGTACGTAAGGAATAGATAATAATGGAACATCAATCATGATAAAATAGCATTGGAATAAAATATGTAATTATTGAAAACCATTAATCACATGATATTATTTCCATCGATGCTAAGGCATTTCTACGATGTCCATAATAGTGGATGAAGTCCATTACTGAACTTGGTCTACTTTCCGTTCTATCCCTGTATTACTGAACCATATTTACATATCGTTCCAGCCATGTTTATCTCATGAGATATAAATATTTACCCAATGCATTGGAGGTAGAAATAGGCCCCACCCATCTCATATTGAAATCATTCTTACGTGTACCACAAAACAATCATAAATCATTCATCATATCTAAAAGAATAAAATAGGGTTCATAAACATCATCCCATCATAACATATTCCATATATATCAAATGGATATCATTTCTTCATAAGAAAAATCAAACCATGTAAATAATATAGACATTATAGTTGAAAAATAATCATACTAAATAATTTAATCATAGACGGAAAATAATTTTGATAAAACTCTAGAAATAAATTCTTGAAGAAAATACCCTTTCTTCTTCAAAATCATTTACTTTTCACAAAATTTCATGCAATTTTAAATGAAAATGATTTTCTGGAAAATATTTATGAAATCAGGTAGATTAATCTTCATGAAAATAAGGCTTTATTAATCCCTAAAAAATTGTGAATGACAAATAAATTAAAAAAACAATCTTCTCATACTTTTGCCGAAAAATTCAAAAAGTACCTCGTATGGTAAACAAAAGAAATATTCCTTCCATACCTTGTAGTATAATTCATAAAAGGTTAAAATTGAAATTGAACATAAATGGAATAATAGTAAATTTTATATGAACACATTTTGAGAAAAAATGGACATGGATGATAAATATAAGCCAAATAAATATTTACGAATAAACAGTCTCAAATAAGAACGAGATTGGAATAATTATCCCTTACCTTATGTCCAATTTCTTCCTTGTGTTTCCAAGACTATTTTATAGTGGGTTTGAACAAATTATTAACTTATAACAAAACCATAATGATATTTATGATATCATATATGATTCACTTATGACTTTATATTACCCTTTCATTTAACAATTCAATGTCAAAGCATTGTTTTGGGTAAAATCGTTTCATTTATCATATGTGTTTTGACTTGTAATTATTTATACGATTACATAGATCCTAATTACATTCTTCCAGAATGTAAAAAATGATTTATATATATTATATATTCATGATACATATATAATAAATCAATAAATGTTATATAATACACCGTTTAGGGAGACAGTAGGTCATACGTACGAATGAAGGATGTTTTTGTTACCTTATTAAATTGAATGGATGTAAATGAAATATATATATTCATAAATCCAGTAGAATTATTATTTCATATATTTAATGATTTCTTCTTATATATACTTTATTATCATTCTTGAATGGTTAACATTTAGAATGAATCTCATCGCATCGTGGAGACGATAATCTGTACGTACGCAAGAGCGATAATATATTGCTATAATTATTTAATTGAATTGAAATGGTTGATATAATATCTCATAATTAAAATCATGTTATAATAAGAATATATTTTTATTATTTCCATCTTTATACCAATCCATGTAATGTGGTGGTGAAAAATAGATTACACCACAACATGGAGATGGTATTCTGTACGTACGCACGTGCGATGATTGCATTATTCATAGGATGGATAGAAGGTGAAATACGGTTGTGTCATATTTATAACAACATATAATTATATTAGTTATAATTATGTTATTAATTTATAATGAAAAAACTATAAAATATGATGTATAAGAAGAAATAAATTTGAAATAATCGGTAATGGATATTACCTCTTCTTCGATGCGCCTCTTCTAAACCTTCACATAGGGAACTAAAGATAGTCTTTGAAGATAAACAGGACCTCTAGTCTATTTCTAGGGAAGTGTAGAAGAGAAATGGATAAGGATTGGATGAGCATGAAGGCTCAAAATGTTGTGAAGAGGAGAGGGAGGAGGTGCCTTTTTATAAGATAGGAGAGGGGCACTTTTGGAAACCTCTAAAATATTATGTTACAATAAACTCAATCCCCACCAAAAATCCTCCAAAATGAATCAAAATTGAAGATGAGATGAGATAGGTTTTTAATCTCATCATCCAATAATATTTATAAATGTTTTTATCTTATTTTAAACCATATGATTTAGATTTATCCTTATTTAATCAATTTAATTTTATTTTTGGTAATAATGCTAAAAATTTTAAATGGTTATAAATACTTTCGTATGTGTTGTTAATTGTACATAATTGGATAAATTATGACATGGTCGACCATTTGAATTTTTATTTGTAAATGTTAAATATTTTTTTCATTTTTAAACAATTTAATAATATGTTATTTTTATAAAATATCAATAGTTTCAATTTTGACAATATTCATTTATTTGAATTTATATTTAATACACACAAAAGATATATTCGAATTAAAATATTTAATAGATTTATAACATGTTTTATTATTCTATAAAATTCATGGATCACATTAATTAGTTCATATAATATTTATTTTAATATTTTTATTACCATTTATTTGATATTTCAATCAATTAAATAATTTCTACATCACTATTTTTTCACCATTAATGATAACTATTTAATCCATAAAAATTCAAAATAAATTCAAATTATATATTTAATTTTATTATATTTGTGGTGAGTATTTATGTTCATGGTTTTATTATTATTATCACTAAATTAAAATTATTACACGTATAAGATACAATAGAGTGACATGTTGTCACTTTCTTTGGTTTTAATTATAATTAAATCCTTTTCATGGTAAAAACTCCATGAAATGAATCTATTCTGACCCATAGGTTATATGGGTCAACATTCATTTATCCGATAATATTTCGGCAGGTGTTTGGGTAATTTTATAATATTATTTTTACACGTAATTACCTGATTTACCTTTAACTGTTGTAAATTAAATTTACTGTAGTAACTATTCATAATGTCTAAAAATAAAAAGTAGCCTATTAACATAATTGGGACCTACTGATTCCAAATATAGAGTTAATTTTTCCAAATTCTCAACATAGAAGTTGTAGTATTTAAATTAAAAATATTCTCATTGTTGAGAGAATGTGTTTTAAAAGTTAAAACGTTGCACAAGATTGAAATTTTTTTACCTATTAATTCTCTGTAAAATTAATGCTAATGAAATAAATTATATTAAATTGTAAAAATATATTATATTTAATTGTTTTAACCATTAAATATTATAATTTTACCATAAAATTACCTCGATGAAAAAAGGTGTTTTTAATTAAAAATTAGCATATTTTTACAATTCATCAAAATATGAAGGTTATCAGAATAATTTCAAAATTTTATCAAAATTATATTTTACTATTATGATTCGTAGGAAGAAGTTTTATTTTTCAAATTGAAATAAAAAACATGTCAAAATCTAGATTACAGTGGGTGCGCAATCAAAAGGTGGGAAAGCATCATTTTTCGAAAAATACTTATTTTACGCAAAATAATTTCTGTTTGATTATTAATACTATTCATAACAGCTAGTTCAAAATAATTTTATAATAATATATTATTGTTTAGTGAAACTTAGTATTGCGTACAACACACGCTATTGAGGAAGGTCTTTCTTGCCTGCAACCCAAGACAAGATTTGTGTTTGATTATTATTCCAGCTAATATGGTGTTGCGTTTAGAGAAAGCTAATATTAGTGTAGCGTACAACATAAGACATCAATGAAATTAAAAAAAATATTTCTCATAAAATCATGGGGTGTTACACGCGCCAACTATACTTAAGTCAGGCCTAGGGCAAACCCACCATCCTCAGCTCAATAGTGCCCTCAGATTTCTAATCTGTGTAACCATTTAATGGTTTTCCCAAATTTTCAGGAAAACTGCTTATGGTTGCTAATTATACCTTTAACAAAACTTCGACGGATCTTTCTGGTCACTCTGGGACACGGAATCACATTTCGTTAGATTTCACAGTCTCAAAATAATTTTATATAATTAAAAATATTAAACTGAATTTTTGGGACATTTCACTAATGGAATCATATTATCTGAGATATAGAGAAGCAATATTATCTGGTGTAATGTGAAAACATCTTCTATCATTCAATGGATCAATAACCTATTTGTTGTTGAGCATTATATTTGTTCCAATGATGATATTTATCTCCTAGGAGGTATCAAAAGGGTGAATGTTATCATGAAATTTTATCATATTCATGAGATATTTATCATTGTCTCTCATTGATTCAAAAGACAAATGAGGAGGAATACTTTTTAAATAATGTATGAAATGATTTTACAAAAATTTTATTTGAAAAATATTATACTCGCAAACAAAAATAGAATATTGGGATTAAATTCCAATGTCCGAGACAAAAAAATTATGAAAATGTATCCATGTATAAAGATAATGTTACATGGTTAGCAATCCATGATGTGGAAACATACATAATAAAATGAGTAAGACTGATTGATTCTATGATGGTTGAAAACCATTCCTATGAAAGGATCATGTAATGTGCTCGATCCGAGTGCCACTCAACGGGTGCCCCGAACCTAGTTGGGCACATGACCTCAAGCGCATTTTCCCAAATGCTACAGGTTGCCGACAAGTATTGAGGGCATGGGTCTGATAGTGGGGAAACTATGCCCTCATTTTTCAAAGTGTAGTGCAGCAGAAAATTATAAACATACAAAAGTGAGGAAGCAGTAAAAAAATAATAAGATGAAAGGACAACGGTACTGAAGAAAAAGATAACCAATAGTCATATATAATGATGCAATATGTCCCTATGTCTAGGAAAGCAGCAAAAAAGGGATACACTACAATCTGAAACAATACAGTACAAGTAACAAATACAACAAAGTAAAACAAAATAGTATAGCAGGAACTCTATGGCATCGAAAGCCTATTCTTGGTCACATGCTCTCCAACTCCTCTGTAACAATCAATTATCTTTATAGGGACCCTTTCCCTTATATTCACCTGAAACATTATTATATGTTTGGCCCTAAGACATGACCCAAATAGGGTGTGAGAAATAAATCCAAGTAGTAATCCACCAAAGGCCCTTGCCCAACTCTCAGTGAATTTGTGCAACAACGGTGTGAAGTAATAGAAAAATAGTAAATTATGAAGTACTCAAAAGTAGCTACTACTGCCAATTACATATACATTTATTTATTATTTAACAACTCAAGATAATTGAATTATAATTTCTCGAGACTCAGCCTCTGCCAACAATATCCTAAATTGTGCCGATGAATAACGACAACAAGCTATCTAACAAGTACTTGTTAAAACAATAACAAGCATGTGCTTTAGCTTGGTAGGTGTAACATGTAAAATCACTACAGTGAATATGAAAATTTAATTGAGTCCTCAGACATGGAAAACATTAACCTTAGGTAATCAGAGTTGAATCCCATAGGTGACTTCCCACAAGCATAATGAATATTCCTCTCAGGCGTATGAGATATTTCCCTCAAGCACAGAAGAAACTGCCCACAACCATAAGAAAAGATACCCTCAGGCTAAAAAACACTTTCCCTCAGGCATGAGAAACACTACCCTCAGTATAAATAAGAAACCGGGCTAATCCCAACACATAAGAAAGCAATTAGATACAGTTTCTCTCAATAAAACTAAAAGAATTATAAAAACAAGATATACCTTCGGGTATCCTGGACAAACAACTAAACACGGGAACACACCCCTGGGGTGGCACTCGATCAAAGAAATGATCCCAAACAGCAGTTGTAAATATTCATTAAATTACTTATGCAATTATATTTATTTAATTAATCAAGGCCTCTTCCATACGACATGCCAAACATCGGTATGTAACACAACGGTTCACAAAAACCATATGACATTTGGAATTTAACATCAGACCACCTGTCGTGATCTCCCTTGATCGATATATGCGAACGACACCTTCAGAAATGACCAAGAATGATGTAGATATGGAATAAAATATTTCCCATTCAAACATAAAAAACATCCCTTAGAAGAAGAATTGTCAGGAAAGACTCATGGAGAGGGAATAACTCACATGTGCGGTTCCAACGTGATCGACAACGGAAGAAACAGATTCCCGGCATGCGATTAGGTGCTCCTCCAAGCTCCAACCTCTCCTCCTGAGCTCCAAATGCGTAAAATGCCTCCTCTACGGAATAAGAAGGCTACTACCTATTTTATGTGAAAACAAAATACACGATGTGTACTCTAATGTGTGTGGCATGTACTTTTCATCATTTAATTGTTCCTCTGGAAGCTACCTTTCAATGCCACACTATTCATCTATCTACATGAGTACGCGGCGTATATTTATGAATACATGGCGTGTACTATCTCTCAGCTGGACGATACTCCCACCACCTTACTGTTCACCTACCGACTGAGTACACGACGTGTAAATACCAAGTACAAGGTGTGTAGTCTGTTTTTACATCCTTCATCTCCGACAGGCCTACACGCCCGGTGTACTCATCCCACCCGGCCAAAGTACACAGTGTGTGGAAAATTACATGGCATGTGACCACAAAATTTTGTATTTTTCCCCATTCTCCATGTAATCTAGAGAACACTTCAGGAAAGAGCAAAATAAGAAGCATGTACCTCAAGAATAAGAATCTGGTTCTAACAAACTTCCCACCGTAAAGCAATTCATCCCCGAATTTCCCTTACGAGGGTGGTAAAGATTAAGCTCAGAACAACTCTGGCCACTGAGCATGTACTTCTATCTCCCACTCCAATGTTTCATCCCGCACTCAGCTATACTGCCATATCACCTGTATGGGAGGAACTGACCAGCCTTAGAGAGCCTTCGTTCTCCTATCAATAATGTGAATCGGATGGTCCTCAAAGGATGCATCGGCCTGAAGCTCAACCTCCTCGGGATGGAAAACGTGAGACACGTCTTAGTGATAACAGTGTAGCTGAGAAACATGGTGGACATCGTGCATGGATTGGTACCACTGTGGTAACTGCAACCAATAGGAAACCGGCTCGACCCTCTCAAGAATCTCAAATAGCCCCACATAAATTGTTGATTTTTTACCCTATCTCCTGATCCGTCTATGTCCCTACCTTGGTGAAACATGTAAGAACATCGGATACCCAACCATGAACTCCAAGGGTTGTCTGTGGAGATCAACATAAGAATTATTAGGAGACTATGTGGTATCCATCCACATCTATATCAACTAGACCTGCTCTGAAGTCTCCTACATGAGACGTGGTCCCAGTAAAGCTGCCTCACCTACCTCCAACTAGCACAAGGGTGATCGACATAGCCTACCATTCAAATCCTCGTAAGATTCCATCTCAATTTTTGGCTGAAAACTATTATTGTAGGCCAACTACACTAGGATTATGTGATTTTCCAAAGAGTCCCCAATGTCTAGGATGTATGCACACAGTATGTCCTCAAGCACCTATATCGTACGCTATGACTGTCCATCGGTCTAAGAGTGGTAGGTTGTGCTCTGAAGCTCCTTTGTACCCAGTGAAATCTTAAAGATCTTCCAGAAACAAGACATAAAACGGGCATCCCTATCTAAAATGATAGAACGAGGGACCTGATGAATGTGTAATACCTCTCATATATAAAACATTACAATATCCTCCAAACCGAAGGTATCCTTGATCAGAAAAAAGTGAGCTACCTTCTTATGTCTGTCAGCAACAACCCACACAGGATCACTACCTTGAGCTGACCTCGACAACCCTATCACGAAGTCCATCACGACATCATCCAATTTCCACTCAGGATGGGTAACTATTGTAACAATCCAGCTGGCCTTTGATGCTCTTCCTTCACCTGCTGACAGGTAGACCATCTCGCAACAAAACCATATACTTCTCGTTTCATACCCGACCACCAATACAGACGTCTCAAGTCACGGTACATTTTGGTAACTCCGGGATGCACTTCCCAAGCTAAATTATTAAAATCTCGCATAAAATCCTCTCATATATCTTCTGAAACCCACAGTATTACATGGATACAAAGTACCTCATCATCTCCTATCGTCCAACCAGGAGGAGGGTCCTCACTTACCACAGACTCCTGTAGAACTAGTCCTTCAGAATCTGATACTTGTCTCATCCCCACTCTATCCAGGAGGGTAGAATTCACAGCTAAGGAAAAAATATAGGCTCACCCCTGACTATCATGCACCTTCAAATTCATATCAGTGAGCAAATTCATATGTTTCCCCTCACCCCTAGCCTCATGCGCTGCCTATATATGAGTCCTCTTACTCAGTACATCAACAACTGTGTTACCCTTACCAGGTGTATAGGAATGCTCAATGTCAAAGGACCGAATGTATTCAACCCACCTTCATTGTCTCAAATTCAGGTCACAATATTTGAAGATATATTTACAACTTTTGTGGTATGTAAACACCACAAAATCTTCTCCCAAGAGATAATCTCTCCAACAACGTAACGCAGGAACAACTGAAGCCAACTCAAGATCGTGTATCGGGTAATTTATCTCTAGTGGACTCAACTTCCAAGACTCGTATGCAACTACTAGATCGCCATGCATCAATAATTCTCCCAACCCAATACCTGATGCATCATAGTAAATTGTATAGCTCATCCCTTGATCTGGAAGTATCGGGACTAGTGCTGATGTCAGCCTTCCCTTTAGCTCCAGAAAGGCTGCCTCCAATGCTTCAGACCAAATGAACTTCACACCCTTCTTAGTCAAACCCATAAACAGAGATGCTAAGAGTGAGAAGTCTTATATAATGTTCATGTAGTTACCAGACATCCCCAATAAACTCTGTATTTTAAACCTGTTCTTAGGAAGCTCCCAGGAAACTATTGCCCACACCTTCTCTGGGACTACCGCAACTCCTGCCTCTGTGACAATATTACCCAGGAAGTGAACCTAGTCCATCCAAAAGTGGCACGTTGAGAGCTTATCATATAGATGATGCTCTATACGTGTACTAAGTACAATATAATGATGGGTAGCATGGTCATTTCTAGTGTGAGAGTACACCAAGATACTGTCTATGAAGACTACCACAAAAGAATACATATAAGGATGGACCGCACGATTCATCAGAGCCATGAAAATTACTGGTGCATTCGTGTGTCCGAATGACATAACCATGTACTCATATAGACTATATATGTTCTGAAAAGTTATAAGTAGTATGTCCTATAGCCTAATGTGTTACTGATGATATTTGGATATCAAGTATATCTTGGAGAACACTCGTGCTCCCTGAATTTGATCGAAACGATCATCAATCCTTAGAAAGGGATATCAATTCTTGAACGTCAACTGGTTTATCTTCCGATAATCCACAAAATGTCTGAGGGTACCATCCACCTTCATAGAAAATAGGATAGACGAACCTTAGGGAGAAGTACTGGTTCAAATGAAACCCTTCACCTGCAACTCCTCCAATAGCCTCTTGAGCTCCTGCAACTCTGGTGTAGTCATCCTATAAGGAGGAATGGACACCGGTGCTTCTCCTGGCACAGTCTCAATAGAGAAATCCACCTCTCGCTCCAAAAGAAGACCTGAAAAGTCATCAGGGAAGACATCCCTAAAATGATCAACCACTGGAGGTAAATCCTTAGGAAAAGTTCCCTGGTAATCCAGATATAAACTCACAATATGGTCTTTCACTCCACCTCAACCACGATGCTAAGGTCCAGCTCAACTCGTATAGACATACCATTCACCCATTTATAGAAACTCTTCACCCTCTGGTGACATCAAACTCACCCAGCAATGATAGAAATCCAAAAAGGATCGAAATGGTACCAACCATTCCCTCCCAAGAATGACTTCATATCTAGTCATCTCTAAGACATAGAGGTCCCATAGAAAGTGACACCCCCAACCTCTAGTGGGAACTCCTTTCACTAAATCACACCATCCATTATAATCCCCAATGGAGTGTCTAGATTCATAATATTAGAAGTAGAAGAAACATGATGCCCAAGGTTATCCACAATAGGCATGGATATAAAGATATGTGTAGCACCAGTATCAAAAATGTACTGAAGACAAGAAAGAAGAAACTAGAATAGTACATTTGATAGTTGAAGGTCCAGGATCCTGCTCTTGTTGGGTCTGTTGCACTACATATCCCTTCCCAGTGACTTGGCCCTGCGGCATAGCCTGACTACCCTGAGCAGACCTGCCCTGCTGTCTCTGTGATCCTAGTGTCTGGCTACCACAACCATGACCACCACTTTGGCCTGAACGTCCCGACGTATCCCAATTCCCTGACTGGTAAGAATCTACTGGCCCTTCTCCCACAAACATAACCAGCACAGAACACCTTTCATTTTCCACTAGTGGAAATGCCCTGCCAAAACACTGCAGATGACCCGTCCTTCCGCAATCTCGGCACTCCACTAAGACACATGGAAACCGAGGTCTCTTTTTCCCATCTCTACTGCACTGGTAGAATATGAACTAGCCTCTTGAAGAGTTATTCTTTATAGTTCTACCACCATTACAGAAATCCATCTTAATATTCCACATACCTGTAGAAATAGTTCCCTAAACTTGTATCGAACCACCTTTTCCTACACCACTAGCATCTCGTAGGTTCCTCTTAGTAATCAGTTTCTGGTTTATAATATCATGCACTGTAGGAAACATGAAAAACTTCAACACCATTCAGATGTCATATCGATGATCATCATCAAAACTTCGAGCCCTCAACATATCATTTCCCACCAGAATAGGTGAAAAACGTTGTAGTTCGGTGAAGCGAGTAGAATAATCCATCACGGACATAGCACCCTGTTGCATATTCATGAGTTCTCGAGATCTATCCACCCTCAGCATATCTGGAAAGAAAAATTCATAGAATAATGCCTGGAAATATTCCTACTCTATGTCCCTATGATGCTATGTCTGAGTGATAACATCCAACCATCTCTTGGTGGAATCACACAACATGTAAGTAGCGAGCTTGACCCCCCTCCCAGGACGCATATCCAGATGCTCGAAAATACTCTACATCTAACCCAGCCAAGACTCTACATCATGTGGTCCGCCATCCTCAGAAAATGTAGGTGAATGTTGCTGCTGAAATATAGTTTTCAGCTCTGCAATAGATGTGGTAGCTGGTATTGCTCCCTGGAAGGTGTTTATAAAATGCATGAAGCCTTAACGGAACAATGCATTTGTGCCTGTGTCCGGTATAATGGCTGGCGTGGCATCTGGATCTGCAGGAGGATCCCTCGGTTTCCCATGGTGTACCAACTCTAGAGTATACTCATTGTCACTCTCCAGGTGAACAAATCGAGGTCGTCTCGGTGGCATGAATCCATAAGGTCAAACACATGCCTTAGATTAGGTTTATCAAGGATTGAAAACAAGGAGTCTACAAAGAGAACAATGAAAAGAAAACATTCATGTTTAACAAAACCGGACTACATGACATGTATAATAACTACACAACGTTTTCCTTCATTTATTTCACATGGTCGTGTTCCTCTGCCAGAACTGGTCATGTAACACCCCAAACACACAGCTTGTTGTCCTAACACACGACAAGTACTTGAATTTTCTTCCCCTACCTGAGTGCTTCTACATGGATTAGACACACAGCTCTCTTATGAATGAAACTACATGGCGTTTACAATATCTACATGACGTGTGCTGGACAAGATTCACTGACTCGTGTTGTCCGTTACACGACAGGTTACATAACTCAAACTACACGGCGTGTTCTAGATAGAAATGTCGTGTACAACTTAATTCCAACTTCCCGTGTTGTTAGTGACATGGCAAGCTACTCACCCGACACCACATGGCATGTTACAACCACACACGGCTTCTACAAAACCCTATTTCCCCAACCACACAGCCACGTATAAATGTTCTCTTACCGGTCAAGACTACACGGCGTGTCCCATAGGTACACGGCGTGTCCAAGAAGTAGTAACACTGGCCTAGGTTTGTTAGTTACACAGTCAGATTCCCAAGTTAAACTACACGGCGTGTAGGTCATTGTCACGACGTGTAACAGTTCAGATTCTTCCACCAGTGTTTTCAGTTACACAAAGGACACAGGGTCAACACAACGCAGTGTGTACAAACAGTACAAGGAGTGTGACCTCAATGTTTTACTATCCCATGTTTCTTCCTACATGCCATATGACACGGGTAGATACTACAGGGCGTGTATATATTGTACACGACATGTACTTAGAAAATATTCTTTTCTTCCCGAAAAGAATTGTAAATTAAGTGTAATCATAGTTACACGGCATGTATTATGGGCTTTTCTAGATAGTAAGCCCCAAAAACAACTCTGGAGCCCAGAAAATACTGAAACCAATACTTAAGTTCCAAATTCCAATCTGTGAGGGCCTATTCTCAAAGAGAATCAAAGCATGGAATATTATACATGTTATAACGAAGTAAACGGGCCAATGACCCACCAAATTCCTGTTGATTAGGGCCCATACTCCCCAAGAACAAAATTTTAGAATTAATTCTACAATACCTCACATAACAATACCCTACAAAATTTTAGGTATTTTATCAAGGCATCTATCACAACAAAATGATTTTACTAGCATAACATCTATCACAATAACATTCAATTTCTAATTCACCTATATGGCATGGAAACTATTCCAGGAATTTGATAATAACATGTTTCTAAATGATTCTTATGATGGCATAACCTCATCTCATTGGGTCTCAACTAAAGAAAACCCTAGAATAAAAATATAAACAGCACACCACAAGTGCGTCACCCAATGTAGAAAATCAAATCAATTGTAACAATCATAAAAAGAAAATACCATTGAATTTGAGGCAATCCGGCTTTTACCTGTACATTGTGTAGCTACTCCCGGAAATAGTTATTACCGAATCCTTTAACAATCTATCTCATTCCATCATCGGAAAATAATAAAATAATTCAGAGAAAAGGAAAGACCCCTGATACCACTTTGTATCATCCTAGATCCGGGTTCCACTCAACAGGTGCCTCGAACCCAGCTGGTCACATAACCTCAAGATCATTTCCCCAAATGTCAGAACTTACCGACTAGCAATGAGGTCCCAGGTCTGATAGTGGGGAAACAATTCCCTCATTTTTCAAAGTGTAGCGTAGTGTAGAAAATATAAATATATAGAAGCGCGAAAGAAGTAAACAATACTAAGTTGTAAGGACAATGGTATTGAATAAAAAGATAACCAAAAGTCTAATATAATGGTGCAATATGTCCATATGTCTTAGAAATCAGCCAAAATAGGATACACTAGAATCTGAAACAATATAGTACAAGGAACAAATACATCAATGTAAAACAAAATAACACCGTAGGAACTCATCAGCATCGCAAGACTAAGATTTGTCTCATGCTCTCCTACTCATCTTCCAAAATCAAGTACTTGTATATGGACACTTTAACTTATCTACACCTGCAACATTATAATCTATTTGGGCCCAAGACATAACCCAAACATTGTGAGAGAAATAAATATCAACAGAAACCAAGATAGGCCCATGCCCAACTGTTAGTCAATTTTGCAATAGCGGTATGCTGGAATGGAAAAAAAATAGTAAACTAGGATGTAATCAAAAGAAGCAACTCCTACCAATTTCATTTCTATTTAATTATTATTTTACAATTAAATATATTTGATTTATATTATCTGGAGACTCAGCCTCTAAGGATAATATCCTAAATAGTGCTGCAAAAAAACTACAACAAGATATCTAACAATTACATGGTAAAACAATACCATGACTAGGAATTAGATTGGTGGGTATAACATGTAAAATCAACATAGTGAATATGAAAAGATAACAGAGTCCTCAGACATGAAAAACCATACCCTCAGGTAATCAGAATCGAACCCCACAAGTGACTTCCCACAAGCAGATTGAATATTTCCCTTAAGCAAATGAGATAATTTCCTGAGGCACGGAATCTACTTCCCATAAGCATAAGAAAAGTTTCCCTAAGGATAAACAAAACACTTGACCTTAGGCATGAGAAACACTACCATCAGGCTAAACAAGCATCCGGGATAATCCCAACACATAAGTAGGTGATTACATACGGTTTCTCTCAAGAAAACTCATAGCATGCTAAGAACATGGTATACCCTCAGGTATCCTAGCTAAGCGACTAAACAAGGAAACCCACCCCTATAGTGGCCCTAGATCAAAGCAATGATCCCAAAAAGAAGTTGTACATATTCATTAAATTACCTAAGAAATTCTAGATATTTAATTAATCAATGAATCTTCCATATGACACCCTAAACATGGGTGTGTAGCACAATGGTATAGAAAATACCACATGATTGTTGGAATTAAACACCAGACCACCTACCTCGATCTCCCCTGATCGATATATGTGAATGGCGCCTCTCGAAACAACCAAGAATGGTGTAGATCTGGAATGAAATATTTCTCATTCAAATGTAAATATCTTCCCTTAGAAGAAGAATTGGTAGAAAAGACTCATGGAGATGGAGGAACTCACCCTCGCAGTTCCAACATGATCGACGATGGAAGAAACATATTCCCAGGGTGCGATCAAGAGCTCCTCCAAGCTCTGGAATCTTCTACAGAGCTCTAAACATTTCAAATGCCTCCTCTGTCGAATGAGGACGATACTGACCATTTTAAGAAACAAAAACAAACTACATAGCGTGTACAATAAAGTACTAGACATGTAGTTTTAATCATTTAACTCTTCCTCTGGCGGCTACATTTCACTGCCACACTATTCATCTGTCAACATGAGTACACAACATGTATTTCTGAAAACAATGTGTGTAATGTCATTCAGATGAAGGCAACTCCCAACGACTTACTGTTCACTTTTCAACTAAGTACACTACGTGTAAATACCAAGTTCATGACGTGTAATCATTTTTTACACCCTTCATCGCCGAAAGGCCTACACGCCATGTGTACTCATTCCCCACAACCATAGTACATGGTCTGTGTAAAACTACAAATTCTATACCATCAAAATTTGAGACTTTTCCCTATTCTCCTTGTTTTCTCAAAAACAGTTAAGGAAAAAGGAAAAGAAGAAAACCATACCTCAAGAATAAGAACCTGGTTCTTTCAAATCTTATCTCAAAACATTTCTCATCACATGAAGATATATTCATTTATCCTTTCAAGATAGTAAATTAATTATTTATCTATTATTACCTGAAAAGAAAAAATAGAAGAGTTATTAAAATCAAAGGAGTAAAGAGAAAAATAAAAAATGTAATTTTCTAACATGTGATACCTATAGAAGGAAACAACCTAGGGCCTTCATAAAATGAAAATGAAATTTTCTACATGTGTGGTGAAAAATACAATCATTCCCTTGAATGAATGGGAAAAATTAGTGATACCAATGATCAATGTTATAACTATAGGGATATGGGACAATATAATAATGTGTGTATAAAGTATCCAGAAAACATTCCCCACAAAATGCCAATTGATCATGGACAATATTTTTTGATCAGAACTACTGAAGTTGATGTTCTAAATGATGTAGAGTCAGGTACTTTAAACACCTCCTCAAATTTAGGAAATGAATTTTTTGTTTATGGATCATTTAATTCCTTTATATCTTCCCAAATTTCATTAAATATTAGATATTTCTATTTCACCTTAACAATGGAGTTTCTATTAATAACTGCCTTTGGAAGCAATATTACAATAAAGATATATCAAGTAGTTCCTATTATGACACAGATGAATTCTCTAATTCCTGATTTTATCATTATATCTATGGTTAATTTTGATCTAATCCTTTTTTAGATTATATTTAAAAATATAATGCAGTAATTTATTGTGTAGAAAATGAAATTATGATTCATGAAGAAGGTATATAATTTTTCATCATTAGAGGGAAAACATCATTATCTGATTCATATATTGATCAAACTTTTGTACCTCTATTATATAAAATTACTTGTAATGATGAGAAAATATCATCTATGAATGAAGAAATAAATATTTAAATTGAAGATGTACCTATTGTGTAGTACTACAATGATGGATTTCTTGAGGATTTACCTAAACATCATCCAGAACAAGGAGTTGAGTTCTCTATTGATTTACTCCATAATGAAATAACAATTAAAAAGTCACCTTATAGAATGGAAATTGTAGAATTAGTTGAGTAGAATGAAATATAGAATAATTGAGTGATAAGTGATTTATCCACCCCATTATTTCTCCATGGGGAGACCGTGTCCTCGTTATTATGAAGAAATATTGATCCATGATGTTGTGAATTTAATATAGAGAAATTAATGCTATTATAATAAAGAAAAAGTATATTCTACCTCAAATAGATGATTTATTTGATCAACTACATATAGTTGAATATTTATTTAAGAATGACCTTTGATCTAGATGGAATCAATTGTGAGTGAGGAATATTTCAAGGAAAAAATTTCAAACCATGTTTAGACATTATGAGTTCACTATAATTTTATTTGTAATGACTAATTCATCATTACTTTTAATTTATCTAATAAATAGTGTGTTTAAGTAATAGCTTGAATATTGTTTTCTGGTATTTAATAAAGATATATTGATATATTAAAAAATATATGAGGACTATTAGATCCACATGAATGTTGTTCTGGAGACTCTAAGAAGAAATGGTTTTCCTGGAATTTTTAGAAATAGTTAATTCAAGCATCAAATAGTTTATTTTATTCTTCATATTATCACTAAAGATGGATTATTAGTTCATCCTGTGAATAAAATGGTATTCTAGGGATGACCTACACCAAACTACATAAGTAAGGTACGTAGTTTCATTGGTTTAAAAGATTAGAATCATAGTTTAGATCAAAATTTTTTAGAATTAGATAACCAATTAACCAAGCCCACTCCAAAAGGGGTTATGTATGTATGGAAAATAGAATTTGAAGAATGTTTTGAAGAATATAATATGAGATTAGTGAATTCCCCAGTCATGACTCTTCCATTAAGAAATAATGGGTTTTTGATTTATAGTGATGCATCAGAGAAAGGAAATGGTCTTGTCCTTGTAAAAATTGATAGTGTTATTTCATATGTGTCAAAGATGATAAAAACTCATGACCAGACCAATACAACTCATTGTACTGAGTTATAATTCATATTAATTTCCTTGACGATATAGAGACACTACATCTATGGTGAATCATGTGAGATATATACTTATCAGACGATCTTGTAATATATCATCTAACTGAGTGAACTCAATAGGAGGAATAGGAGAGGGATCGAGCTACCCAAGGATTATTATTTTTCAATACACTATCATCTTGACATTTCAAATATGATAACAGATGTACTGTGAAGGAAATATCATTAGAACATTCCCAAAGATCAAATTTTGATATAAATTATTTTATCACTATGTTATATATTTATTTGACGGAATATTTCTTGTGGGATAATTTGAATTGAAAAATTTCGGATTATATATCAATATATTTAGTTTGTTAATAGGTGAATGTTGACTAACAATATCCCAAAGGATTTATGAAACCTCTGAATATTCCTTCATAGAAATGAGATTACTTTACTATAGATATAATCACTATGATACTTCAAACTCAATGAAATAATGATGAAATATCTTTAATTTTTGATCAACATACCTAATATTCATATTTCCTCGCTATAAGGGGGAATTTCCACTACTTATCTATAAAACACTCTATATTGATGAATTTGTAATACATTTTGGAGAATTTATTTCAATTGTGTCTGATCATGATCCATGATTTACATCGAAATATATGAGAAGTGTTTAGAAATATTTATATTATTTTCTTCATGCCTATTCTTTTTTTCACACTAAAATAAATGTTCAGTCAGAATGGGAGATCTAAAATCTTGGAGACATGTTGATATCATTCTCACATTACTTTCAAAGAATTTTGGAACAGTATTTACCATTAAAAGACTTTTTCCCAAACATTTTTTTCCATTCAAGTATTTAAATGCATGAGTATGATTCATTGTATAGAACAAGATGTTGTTCACAAAATTATTGGGATAAATATGCTGAATGGAATCATGTAGGCCTAGAAATTTTAGAGGAAACAACATAAAAGTTAAATACTATTCAAATAAATATCATATCAGCAAAAATTATAAAAAGATATATTTAGATAAACATATAATAGATTTAATGTTTTATGTGCGAGATTATATCTTCAGGAAGGTATCTCCCTGGAAGGGTGTTATATGATTTGTAATGAAAGGGAAACTTGGCCCTAGGTAAAGTGGAAATTTTGAAATCAAAGTGTGAATTAGAGTTGTGGATTATTATTTGGTGATGCCACCTAGCCTTTCAAAATTTCATAATTTGTTCCTTCTCTCTAAATTAAGGATGTACATGACAAAACCAACACATTTCCTCACTTACTAATGAATAGAAATGAAACATGATTTATCTTACTGTGAAAATACTTTCCCGATTCTACACAGTAGAGGGCATGTATGGAAGAATCATACAGATCAGCTAGTAATGTTACTTTGGATGAATGATTAAATTAAAGATAGAACATGGGAACTAGAAAAATTTATTATGAAGAACTACCCAAATAGTTTTATTATATGAAATTCCAGAAATTTTGAGCAAGGAGTTTTTTTTCGTGGGGAGAATGTTCCAGACAAATTTTTTAAGGTATTCCTCTTTTAATATTTAATATCTTTAATAGTAAATTCTTAATGCAACACCAGATTCAAAAATGTAACAAACAATTAAATATGATCATTGGTGTATTAAATTAACAATTATGAATAATAATGTAATAAATTGAATAGCAACATCACCTATGAAAAATTAAATAAAACGTGGGTAACTTATTAATCAATATATGTTATATTTATATCGAAATAGAAAAGTAATTTTTTAAAAAATATGTAAATTAAGTGTTTGTATTTTTGTGAAACATTAATGTTTGTTTAGAATTTTAAAATTAATTTATTTATTTAAAATAATATTTATTTACAAAGATAGATTCAAAAAATAAATTTTTAATTTATTATGATTATGATTTAATTTTAGGTGACCTTATTTAATTTTTCAATTTTTCAATAAATTAGTCATAATATTATTTTCAATATTTTTCAAGTAAATGTTGATATTTTTTTTAAATTAATTTTCTCATATTTTGCAAAATATTTTTATAAAATATATTTCATTTTTAAGATCAACTCATTCATAAATGGTTAAGATGATTTTTTTTCTAAAAGACATGCTTTTTTGGGATATAGTGAAATAAGTTAATTTAGTGTATTTCAAAAATATATGAAAAACTATTTCATATATGATGTATAGATAATGTATTAACATAATATAAAACTATAGAATATTATTTTAATATATGTGTTTACAATTACTTATATATTCATATTTTTTGTCCCAAATTATATAAAATGAATAAAATATTAAAAAACTACAATCTCCTCCACTCTATATACCACCCTTCACCACCTCTACCTCTCACACATTCTGTTCTTTAGAACTTGTCCAATTTCTACCCAATAATTATACCAAGACCTTACCTCATTACTAGAATCATTTTATCTCAAAGAAAGTATAAAATATATCAATTTAATGATGATCCAAAATAAAAAAATTCAATAGGTAAAAATCATCTTTCTTTTCATTTATTTTCTTTCAAATTTATTCTCTTTTCATATACTTCCATGACCTCACATTTGAAAAGTGAAATTATCTCTACCATGGTTTTTATAAACTATAATTTAATTTTTTTCAATGTATAATCCTCCATGAAGTCTCTTCATTTCATCATTATATTATAATGTTGAAAGCATCATTATTGCAGTGACTATTTACCACCTTCGTGGATGATACATTTTATTTTTTCAATTACACCTTCAAGGATAGACATAAAAACATTTTTATTCTTAAAAAAGATCATTATATACTTATTTCATATTATGTAACTTCCTAGAAAGATTATATATATATATAATATTTATTGATGAAACAAAACTTGTTTTTGATGATTCAAAACACACTAAAATAAGCTCAATGATTATCACTAACGTCTTATCTAATGATCCATACTCTAACAAATTATCCAAATGAATTATATAAACATTTAATATTCAGTAAAATAATTAATAAAATATAATTTAAATTCTAAAAAACTATTTTCATTTAACCTGTTCACCCAATTGATTGTAAAATTAAACTGATACTGTAACTGAGTGAAAAGAACACTCCCAAACCACAAAATTTAAACTAATAACTCATAAAAAAGACCTTAAACCAAACTAATAAAATTATAATAAATAAAATAAATTTTAAATAGTATATAAATGAAATTAGCAATTAATATTATTTCATTAACGAAGAAATTATGTGAACGTTCAGAATACTTTCGGACAAATGATAAGGGTTTCTTCATGAACATCCATATTTCATTCTAGTTTTTCTATCTATCTCTTGACCTAAATGTCACCATTAATTATTTTTATATACATATTATACATTCTTTTTAATTTCCCCAAAATAATATATCTAGATCACTTTCTATTTTGTTGATGGAAGAATACATTTTCATACCATTCCCTACTCAATTCTTCATAATAAGATAGCCAGGTTTAAGAGAGCTTCCTATTTTCATGCCCATTTTCATGAAAATTCCATAATGTTTTTCAAGACACCATATTTTTATAATTTTTTTATATTTATAATGAAAAATAATATTTTATCATTTCTGGTTTTATTCTAACAAATATGAAAATTTTAAGTGAGTTTTTTACAAAGGAACTATTCTTTTAAAAGTGAAAAGGGTATTTCTAATAAGAATCCTTCAATTATTTTATCCGCGTATTTTTATCTATTTAAAAAGATCTTTGGATATTATAAATTATTTTGATATATGTATTATGATTATCATACACTATATTTTATTAAATTTGTTATAATTATTTTTATGAAGACTGTGTTATCTCTATATCATTCACTATATTAGTCGAAATGGTTAGAGATAATGATTACTAATTATGGAAAGTTACTTACGCTTTGTATGTTTATTTTTTTTTTATTTTTCATCCCATTCACATGAGTAATTCATTTTTCATAGCATATTATTGTTGGGGCCTTCTATATTCTCTACATGCATCAGTGTGTCTCATTAGAAAAATTGATATGGACATGGCCGACTCCTTTCCCTTATATATATATATGGAATATTTTGAGGCCATAACCATTTATTTTCATATTTTTCAGTCATGGCCTTTTTAATATGATTTATATGTGAATCATTATTAATTCCCTCATTGTTATATTATTAATTTATAATTTATGTGATTATTCGACTATTAGAATATTCATGGTTAAATTTCATTCTCATTTCATTATTTATGGAAATATTAAATTAGTTTTCACTCCTTTTATATTATGTGAAAGACATTGTTTTACCAGAATGTGTCCTTATTTATTTACCATGGCTTATTATTTATGATAGTAACCAGTTTGTTTTTCATAACCTTACAATGAATTTGATATCCCCCCATACATATGTTTTATTTTTCCCTAAGATGATAAATTGTTTTAAGAAATACATGTAGGGATAACCTAGTTGTTTATGGATGCTTCCAATGAAGATGCTTTGTTGTTTTTCCTTTCATGTTATTATGTAAAACATAGTTACAAATAATGTATTATAAATGAAAATAACTATTTATTCTTGTGTAATTATTTCTATTGTTCATATTTCCATTATAATAATTTAAGGCACAGACCCCATGCTACTAGTGTCATAGTCTTGACAGTATATTGGTATAAACATGGGTTTTTTTGTAATGGTTTAATGAGGGTGTCATCATACAATGTTTATATTACTTTATTGAAATTTTAATTATTTTACTTTATCCAACTTGGATAAATGTAGGATATTGATTTTATTACTTTATATTACATTCCATGTGATGATTTGTATTATTTATAATTTATTTCTTTTCATATTTTATCTATATATTTTAACTAAAAAAATTTTCAAAGTGTTTTAAACTATTTTAATCATTTTTCATAGAGTTTTAAATGTATTTATATTTTGGAATCATGGGAGTGTATCTTTCAAATGAATAAAAAAATATTTGGTTTTGGACAATATTTTTTTAAAATTAATAATTCATTTTTAATGAGTTTATTATTTGTCCGAATTTAATGAATATATGACATATTAGTCATTGTGTGTTGAAAATATAATTAAAATTAATGTTGACGATTTTAATGGTGTGGATGGAAATAATTTATTTCTATGAATGTCAATATAGTTTGATTTCAAATTTTGTCGAATGTCTTACCATTTCAACTATTTTTTTCAAATCCAATTGTTTTTTTAAAAGTGGATTTTAAATTATTATTCCCCTCATTAGTGATCCCATTTTATTTAATTATATTATATATATATTATGACCCTAGTAGATATGCTTATAATTGTTGCTTATGATTACATGTGAAAGGGATAGTTTCATTTGAAGGTGTTGAAGGTAAGATATTGATTATTTCTATTGTTAAAAAAATTGTGTTAATTGATTGTTTTATACCTCACACATGCTGATATCAAAGGATCCAATATAGTTATGTTGAAGGTTTGGATTCATACTATCATATACTCATGTGTGAACACTAGATAGTTACCTGTGAATATTTCATTATCAATGGTCTTTTTATTATGGCACTCAATGTTATAGTGGGGTTCTAAAGGGGGTGTCTTAGATCACGGTGGGGCCCAATTGGTGATCTGGGGATCAAATTTATATATCATTGATGTTAGGTCTGAGTATGATTCCCAAGATACTATATTTATTTTATGATAATTAGTGGATCATAATATGTATCTTTTTTCATTACTTCAGTTCCAACTATATAACACATTTTTTTGTGTTTTTTTATTATTTCTGTCCATCTTTGTTGTCGTTTTGTTTTTTTGACTATTTTATTCTGTGGTAATGGTTTGGGTTAACATAAAATTGAATTATTATTGTGTTTTAATTTGTTCCTTTTTAAAAAGATAGTGAAATTTTTTTCATATGGTATTTTAGATAATTTTTATGAATTGAAAAAAAAACATGGGTTATTTGTTTATAAAATTTGAAGAAAACATTCTTATTTTTGAAATATATTTTAATGAGAATCTCTAATATAATTATATGTGGTAGAAAACTATTTTTTTAGGTTATTTTACCATTATTTATTTAAAAAAATTTCCTTGTTAGATGAAATAAAATGTTAAATGATTAACGTTTATTAAGAATTATCAATGGAAGATTGTATTCATCAATATATTCAAATAAGTTTTTAAAATTATAATATGAAATAAATTTTAAAGACCATTTCACAAAATTATACAAGGAATTTGTGGATCACACCATACATATACACTAATGTATATATAAATTTTATGTTTTCTATCATGTACACAACAATCAATAACATCCTTCGATTGTTTTTATGATATAATGATTGATGTGATGGGATCTAATGATTTATTATGGGCAAGTTTCATGTTTTCAAATTTCAAATTTTATGTTCTGATTTTTTGGGGGTTTATTGTTCTACAAATCAATCTACTGTATTTTTTTGTTCTAATTGTACCATTTTAAACTATATCTTTATATGGGGATATAGTTTTAGATTTTGGATGGATATTTATTTTTGTTATTTCATGTTTTGATTGAATTTTTATTGTTATTATCTTACTTTTTTCAATGATTATTTATTTTGGGATACCTCATGGTGTATTATCTGTAGTTTATACTTCATATTTTTTTATATGATAGTGAAATAATTTTATTCGGGGCATGGTGAGAAGGGTTTGTATACTTCTTATACTGTATTGTACTTAGTTGAGGAATATTTGTGAGGTTTGTAGCCTTCTGTATTGAACCCCCTATACGTGATATTCTAGTGTTTGAAGATATTATTTCTTATGATTACTTGGTTTAAAATATAAATATATGGTATAAATGTTTGTGGTGTTTTTATTCTCAAAACACTAAACTAAATCTTGATTGTTCCTAGCTCCAGAAATGAAGTGATTTAATATTCATGGATATTTTACTCCCAATTAAATTTATGAGATCAGATAATGGTATTTTTAAATTAATAACCTTAATAGAATAATTTTTTCATTTTTAAAAATTTTTATAGATGATAATATAATTCAAATGGAATTGGATATTAAATTTACTAATGTTCAATCGAAGAAATGGAAATGATAGAAGTGCTATTATTGGTTAGGTAAGGATATTGTTGATGATTTCATGGAAGAAAAAGTTTTCCCTGCTTATATGTGATACTGTTAAAATGGTAAACCCAATGAAATCCCAGGAGTGTGTGTGTGAAGACCCTTTTAAACATATTATACTATTAATATAGTAGTGATTTTATGCTTAAGGTTATTAGGAGAGAGAAGTCTAGTAAAATATCACATTATTTGTTTTATTATGATTGAAGGGAAGAATTAATATATGAATTTAAAATTCATATATTATTTTTTGGAACAACATATTTAATTATCTATTTTATGTATTTTAGATATTATGTTGATTCGTTTTAGTAACTCCTGCAAAAAGATTCATCTAGTGTATGATGTTTCCCATAATTTGATTCATACTAAATAAAATGGTTGGAGGGAAGTAAAATCACCATATGATTATTCAAAAAATAAAAATGAATGAGTATTTTCTCCAAAAAAAGTTAAAAATATTAAAATTGAATATATATATATATATATATTGAGAAATAATTTAGAGGATGTTAACTAGTATTTCCCTCATATGCCAGACATTTGAGAATTGTGAGATGTAAAAAATAGTTATAGAAGTCACATAAAAATATAGTAGATGTAATAAACCTCTTAATGTTTTAATTTTGTTATTGCCATGTCAGGAATAAACATTTTTATTCTCATTTTCAATATCCAAGTGGAATCATGGGTGGTTAATTATAGATCATCTTTCCATTAAATTAATGAACATAGAATCATGGAGTTTTATGTTTCAGGTTGTTTTGGGAAGGTTCATTTAGGAAATGGGGTACCATTGAATGTCATCGGAATGGATAATGTAAATAAATGAATGAAAATATATGGAATCATGAGACTCAGGTGTGTTAGAAATATCCAACATAATGAAAGAACATCATTATCAGAGGTTAATTGGATGTGGAATGTTATATAACATCATTTTATAAGGGAACCTAGAATGATAATTGAGGATACATTGTAGTCATATGAAGATTATTTAATGGGAACCTATATTTGATTATAAATAAAGTTTAAATTGAAATGGTTTGAACAATATCATTATAATATATATATGATGATAATATCAGGACGGATCAACTCTATGACAGTAATATAAATGATCTCATGGATAAAGACATAATGAATACTTATTACATGAATATTAGAATTTTTGAATATTATATCTTTAGTAAATAATAATGGTTTCATTAAAAATAGAAATATGGATTCCCAAAGATCAATATTTGGAACTAGTTCAATTGAACATTTAGGGACAGATCCATATTCATTTTCATAGAGATCCACGTTACATTTTTAAATTTTATGACGAATCTTCTAGAATATTTTGTCTTTACATTTTTAATCTTATCTAATATTTTTTAGGATTTCAGTAAATTTAAATTAATTGTTTTAATGGAATAAATATTGAGGTTGAAATTTCTATATTTTGAAAATAGATTTGAATATATTTGAAATAACTTTTATAGATTCTACCTGAATAAGGGGATAAGGAAAAAACAAGATTTCTATAAAAAATTTAAAATAATGGTGTGGATAAAAGGATGGATAAAATGTTAATGAAGAAGTATTATATCATAAATATTGAATCTAAAATGTCCAACATAATTTGAGTGGTGTAAATGAAGACATCGTCATACCTTATGAATATAATTCTAACATCGGCTGTTGGGATGAAACATATAGAGGGGATATAGTCTCTTAAATATATGAAATAAATCCATATAAATTTCTTTTGAATTTGGGAATATTTTTATTTTTATTCCAAGGATCATGAAAAAAATCCTAAAAATATAGTTTGTGTTTTGTTATTTTTTTTGGATATAAAAATTTTGGATTATGGTCATTTGTTGATGATAAGTGACAATCCATTTGTAATTGAAATATTCAATTCAATTGTAAAATTATATGGAAGGTTAGAAACATAGTATATAAATAAGTTATGGTTAATTGATTATATATTTATTTCTATGTTGGTCTACTCAATAATAAGTAAAGGGGTGAAATTTAGAGATCTCTTTTGAATGTAATAAATGTTTTGATGTGAGTCTAATCTAAGATGTGAATAAGAGTAAAAAACATTTAAATAATGGGTGGGAGTGTAAGATGTTTTGGATCTAAATGAAATAGTAACAGGGAATCCAATTCAGTTGAAGATATCAATCATATTCAGAATATCAGTTTAGATGATGAAATATTATATGATTCTCAGATATTCAAAGGATATGGGAGAAAACAATTACTAGAATAATATGTAATACTATTTTTTCTCAAAAAAATGGAGTTCATAAACGAAAGAATATATTTCTCCCTTAAAGAATACATTAAATTAAATATAAATAATTTATACGATGGAAAATGAGATCTTGACAACATGAGAGTTCACTATTTTGAGTAATATAATGATGGAAATATTAAATTCATGGAGGTGGTGTTTGTGAAGCGATTAAAATAAGTAGACATACTTGATTTCTCAAAGATATTATCACCAGTAATCAAAAAATATATTATTTATGTAGTCATATGTATGGTGGAATCAAAATACTTATACATATAAAAAATGAATTTGACTAAGACTTTCCTTCATAGAAATTTGTAGGATGAAATAAACATGAATCCATGAATATAATTCATCAAATAATGGAGCTATAATTTTATTTTTAAATGAATTAACATATTTATGGGTTGAATTCATAACTTCGACAATAGAATAAAATGTTTTGTACATTTCTGTCAGAATTCAGATAAAAAAGGTCTATAATATACATTTTTTTATGAAAGGCGTCAGGTGATTTAACATTGAACATACAACTCTTATATATATAAATTAGTTAAATGGTCTAAATGTTTTACAGATACCAGAAATGAATGGTGTATTTTAATGAATTTAAAAAATTAATGATGTGGTAGTGTTAAGAAAAATTAGTGTTCAAGGATTGAGGAGGATATAAAATAATATATATTGGTATATTCCTATAATGAATAGATCATAAATTTCAACATAAAGTTATAAACAGAATGGTATATGCCTTTATATACCCATCTTATTCAAAATATGTTATTATATGATGGATGGGCATTGATAATGGAACATGAGGCTCAAAATAAGTAGAATGTTTTATTTTCATTAGTGGTAGGAAGTTTTATGTATGATTAGGATTTCTACTCCCATAAATTTATTTTTGTCTTCGGAGTTGTAAGTATTTATTTTTGACCCCAAGATATTAATTATAATAAGTCATCAAGAGGATCATATAATATTTGAAATGATTCAGAGATGTTATTTTGTGCTTAGGGAAGAATATTTATTTAAATATCCTATGGAGTCTAATTTCACTAGAGAATTAGATACAATGAAACGAATTTATGATTGTGTGTATTCTAGTAGGGGAACTAAAATTAGTGGTATGTCACCTCTATATAAAATCATTATTTTTTCTATAATGGAAGAAGAAAGTAAAAATTTACTAGAAAAATAAAATGAGTTATTGTAGGTGATGTGTTTTCCAATAGAGTTTTAGAAAAGTCCTGATGGGGGATCTTATTCAGTGACAATCTCAGTGAATTCCATTTGGAATAAAATTCCATTTCGATTAAAAGAATTTTCATAATGACCTGAAGTAAAGCATCATTGAAAACATATTGGAGGATAAATTGTTGGATCATTGTAATAATACTAAATACCATTATCTAGTATAACGATTAACAAAAAAATCAATTCATGAAATATTTAGGAAATATAAAAATACAATAGTACATTGTTGGATGGAATAATGATGGAAAACACTTTATTATATGAAGAAGAAGGGATTTTTTTTCAGTTTCATTCAATATGTTATACATTTTATATTTTTTTACCAAAATATTCATTAGGTGGGTCATTGTTTGGAAGCAATATCTATTTTAGATAGCCAGATTAACTTAAAAAAATTATTTTTCTAGAAGATTTATTGGATTAGTGTAAGAAAATGTTTAGAAACAACTTACCTAGAGGTCTTGGATTAATCATATGTTTCATTCTTTTGATGATGTTTCTTTCTAGAAAATGGTCAATATGGTTGAATATTAGAGTAATGTGGAAAGAGTTCTTAGAATAATTTATTAAGGGTAGTGTCCAAATTTTGAAGGGCTATTGGATATCACCATTCACCGTTGTGGTGGTGGAATCTCCATTAATGTTGGAGTTTTGTGTAACTTGGATGATAATTTTCGTATTCATATAAAAAAGACATATGAACCTTAAGAAAATTATACCAAAAAGTTTATCATTGATCAACATATGAGTAGTGATTCAGACAATTTTTATTATTATTGAATAAAATATCCATAATCAATTGTAATTGATAATTACTATTTTCATTTTTTTAATAGTATAATTACTGTAATTATAAGTATAATTAAAGAAACCATGTTTCCCCCAATGATGGTGGAAACTTTTTATGAACCTCATAAATGCCTGCTATTTTTTTATTCTATTTTTTTATTTTCATATTTATATATTTGAGTTTCCAAGAATTTATATGATGTTTGACGATGTGTAGTTACTAGTGTAAAAATAAATTATCACTTCTTATTCACTTAGTTGAGGGTTGTTCATATGGTTTATTGAACATTGTACTGAACTTTTAGTGTGTGATCTAATAGTGGACCAATATTTTGTTTCTATTAAATGAATTATGGGTTATTTTCGAAAAAAACAGGTATCACAAATTATATTTATTAAATTATTAATATATAAAAATTCATTTAGTGTAGTGGTTATCATTTATATACATATTAATACATGAAGATTCATTTATTGGAGTGGTTAGTACTTAGAGAATTAAAAATAATTAGTGGGATTAGTGTAAATTTTAGTGTCATATTTTAATGTTTTTGACATAATTTTCAAAAATATTAAATAATGAAGAATACTAATACGAAATGGTAAATAAAAAAATATATTTTTTATAATTAATAATTTTATAAATTAAAAAATTGTTTTAACAAAATATAAACAGAAAATATATATCTCTAATACTAAAAAAAATAATTTTCAAATTGAAAACATGATCAACTCATTCAGAGTTGTTTTAATATACCATGAAAAAACTATCTCAAAATAATTATCAAAGGTTCTTAAAACCACTTTGAAATTATTCTAGACAAATAAATTCCAAAAAAAATTAGAAAACATCATGAAACATTTAGTTGTAGTTTGAATAACCACTATCAAAATTTTAACATCTTGTAGACTCATATATATATATATAACTAGAAGTGAAATTATAATTTAACTCTCTATATATGACTTGGCCTTATCCCTAACATATGTTTTTTCGTGGGGTATTTTAGGTTTTGATTAAATGTTCATGCTACCATGACTAATTTTCATATATTTTTATAAAAAATATTCTCATGAGGCATATAATATGTTTTATACATTAGGATACTCTTGATATACACCACATTTAATGTCATGGATTATATATTTGGTTTATAAGGGATGTATATGACATATTTTTTTTGGCATACATGATTTTGGAGAGATACCTACTATGATAACCTACAAAAATTGACTCTTTTATTATGAAATCTTATAGGATTAGCTAATCTTGTGTTGTTTGGGTATGTTATTAATCATATAATAAGTTGCAGCTTAAAAAATATGGGATTTATAATATTTTATGAATATTATGAAAAATGAGCCCTTAATTTAGATTGATTGAGTAAGAGTATGGTCATACCTATATAACATGTGATATTTCATTTTCTATTAGGTGAGGGGAACAATATAGGATTATCTATAAAGGTGAACGACATATGATGTATTCATCAGTATAATTAATTTTTACTCAAATGATCGAAAATGTCAGATTTGGATTTCTAATATGGATATACATTATATCTTATAGTCAATTGAAGATTAGGATAAATAGATCATACCAAAACCAATTCCTTATTATGATGTAACTTGTCGATAAAGTCTTAAAAATACATGTGATTGATAGAGATTACAATATATCCCTTTGATTATTGAGTAACATTATTTCTTTTTAGAGGCTTATAGTGACCCATATTTAGTATATATGGAATTCAAATATATTCACAAAACTATAAATGATTATGTGGTCATAATTACTTGTTGAGGTATTAGAGATTCATTTTTACAGAGAGAGATTCTATAATGCTTATTAATTTTTATCCAAATGTGGGTTTGATGGTTATTCACAACATATTTGATATGATGTGATATACGATGAGGATCAAGATATTTTTCCTTGTGTGTTTTGAAACATTTCCAAAATCATTTTTGGGTATAATTTCACAAATTATTTTAAATTATATATATTTTACAATGAAATAGAACAACTACTATTCATATTTATTTAAAGAAATATATTAAAGGGGATATTCAATAAATAATTCATATCAGATGATGTGTATATGTTATATAGTTATTATTTTTGGTTTATAAAGAATTTCATATGCCATCTTAAATGGATATTTGATGTCATTGTATATCTAATCATTACACTATCATTAGAAACCAGCTGATAAATGTGGACAATTTTCAAACATTGACATTAGCTATTAAAAATAGTATCATTTTATTAGTTTAAGTGAATATGAAATTAGTTATTGTCTATGACTACAAAGGTTTGAATTAATAGTTAACTAATAAGGAAATGTAATGTTTGAGTATATTCATAAGACACATGTATTCTCTCTATGATCATGTATAGATGTCATATGTCATACAAGCGAGGTATGTGGTTATTATTCAAGAACACACATGAATATCTCACATGATTTTGATATCTATTTTATCACTAATACTTAACATAAATAGATAATATAAAATACATTTTGGAAGTAGAATCATATACATGTTTTTGGTTGATTTAGTTATAACATGTGGATAAACGATAGAAGATAGAGTATTTCAAGTTCATCTAAATGCTCTTAATCTACCATTTGAGTAATGAGTGATGAAAAATATTAATCCTTCTATGTTAAAAATATAATTTTACTCATTTTTTAATTTTAATTGTTTCAGTTTTTCATTGGTATGTCATGTAAAAAAATTATTGTTTTTTTATTTGGGATTATAATTTCATAATCAATCCCTAGTGACACATCCCACATAACATAAAAAAGAAATATTTATACTAAATTAATTTATGGTATGTTAAAATTTTATTAATATATAATACATACTATTAAGAGACAATATACCATCACTTACCAACACAGTAGTTGATGTTCCAATTCATAAACCAGTTTTCATGATAATGTAAAATGTTAGTATTAAATATTTATTAATGTAATTTTTTTTACTTGTGGAAGATATGTTGTGATAAATAATATTCTAGATATAATAATTTTACTCTATAATATAGTGTTATATTATAATGAGAATATTATAAATTTAGGATTTTATTTATTATATCAAGTATACTTCAAAAAAATTATGATTGTTGAATAAACTTCATAAAATCAATTATATTTTCCCAATGAAAATGTAAATTTTTGTGGTTATTATGTATAAGATGTAATATTTATGGATGGATATGTTTATTATTAATAAAATTTTAAATTAATGACTTATAATATTATTCCCTTAAACCCTTGACATGTATGATAAGTTTACTATAATGATAAAAAATTTCTCAACTATGGTATAATTTAAACTGACACATAATTTTTTATTCATTGACCAAGGATGATTTATTAATTATAATTATTGAGATAATTTTAATGTGGTCCATGGAATTTAAATTCAATATTGAATGACAGTAAAACTTATTGGGAAGAATAATAATGGGATTATTATTTTATTCATTACTTTTTTTGCACACATATTGTGGGGTGTGTCAAAATGTTACTATTTTCAATTTTTAACAGAACCCTAATGGATGACCAGGGTCATATAACATGAGGAATATTAAAATTTATTTACAAAATAATTTTAATTCACATTAACTACCTATTTTTTCTTTTTATATATAATAGTAGAAATAAATTGAATATAATGACATTCTAAATTATCCTAACATACAATGAAAAAAAATAGTGAATAATATAATTGGACCAAGGGAATGGATTTGGGTTACTTCATTATTCATATTAGTTTTCATAAATATAGTTTTATTATACAAATTTGAAATATCAAATATCATATACTATTCGTAAATTTTTTGATTGAGGAATATTGAATTCCAAGGTGAACTTAATTCTCAAATACTTTATAATCATTGTTGATGACCCTCTTCAATTGAAAATGTGGTGCCTTCCGTGACCTGACTCCATCATAGTCTATTCCATCCATTGAATAGATCAACTCAACCATGTGAATAGGTGTTAAGTTTAATTTAAGGGATTCATAATATATATATATATAAGAATATAATTTATGTCAATACTATTGCTTTGGTGGAAAATCTCCCAAATCGTTCACTTGACCCTCATACAAATAAAATAGATTAAATACAAAATATAATTAAAATATGAACATAGGAAACACATATCCTCCACTGAGGCCATGCCTAATGCTCGAATTTAATTCTCAAAATTTAGAGGGCATGGTGGAAGAAGAAGGAAAATATGAGAAAAAATTGTAAATGCTAGGAAGAAATAGAAATAAGGATAAATAAATAAGTGGGAAAACGTTGAATAGAAATAGATTTCAATTGTAGAATCATTGAAGTTGAACTCATAATAAAAGTTATAGTATAAAATAAAGAAAACACTATGAGGTAGTTGCAGAAGTAAAATCTAGATCATATAATTCTTTATTTCTAATATGCACCCTATTATTTATAAATGGTGATATCCGATATATATACTCATTTTTGAATACCTTTATCATCACTCATATTAGTTTAATTTTAAATTTTTCTCTATTTAAAATCTCGTCAGATACATTGTGTGGTTGCAATTTTTTGAATATAGTGATATATTTACAGTGTATCACATTCCTTCACTTGTATATGGTCATCATTATGAGAGAAAATAATCATTTATTTTATATAATTCAGCTTGTATCATGAATATATTTTAATTATGAAATAGATCATCATGATTTTATATAGATTAGTTTTCCATGTGAAATAATCATTTTTAATGTAGTGAATTCACAAATATGGTCATATGAAAAAAACTATGATCACGTTGCTCATTTTGTCCTTGGGAATCACATAGAAAAACCTTTGTCACCCTACATATCTATTTTGTATGGTGTTTAGTTTAGATAAAACCTTTATCTCACACATATCCATTTCTCTTATGGATTCCCACAGCAATTCCTTAAAAAATCTCATATAACCATTTTCATTTGTGGGATCGCATAGCATTTTTTTCACCCAACCTAGTTTTTCAACTATGTTGCAATTTCTCTATTGTAGTAGTGGTGAAATGGTTGGGCCCACTCCAAAAACTAATCTAATATATACATTATATGGATATGATTCCTTGATATCAAGGAGTGTTTAAAACCATTCAAACTAAATTTCATGGTAGACAATAGAGGTTCCCTTAAATACCCAGGGTGGTTTTATGACCTCATATGTGCTTCAATTTTTATGAATGTGATCTTCTAGTGGCTACCAAATAGATATCTGTTATGTTTCCTAGTTTAATAGAGTCCATTAGAAGAGACATAAAATGTTATGTTAACTTCTAAGATATTAGGGACCATGAATGCGGTAAAGAATCATTATTTTGATTAAATAATTAAAAATAACATCTCCTTGGTACCCCATATTGTATATGAACATGTTTGGGAACATGAATATATTACATGTTTAAATTATATGTGTTTAAACATTGGATGATGGATCATTTCTCACACACCCTATGCACATACACATTGGCCGATGATAACATGAGCAATCATGAATGGGCCTTTTACCAACTGATATGTGATATGCGTTGTCCATTCACCTCCAGATACTAGATAAGGTCTTCTGGTTGGCTTATATTGTTGGCTATACCTTATATTTGTATGGCCCCTTGGTGAGGGATAGTTTGATCTGGACAATTTTTATGTGAAAAATGTTAAAAAACATTGGAATATTCTCTAGGATTTGTTAAATTAATTCTAACATCCAAAATATAAAATTTCTATACCTTTTTATCTATATTATTTCTTTTTTTACAATTTCCAAAAATATAATTAAACATTGAATAATATTGGTATATTTCATAAAAAATATTCAAAAATGTCAAAAACATATTAAAAAAATTATGATATATTGAGTACATCATGTACCCCCAAACCTAAACATTTTTTTCCTCAAGAATAAAATATAATTTTTTAATTAAAGAGAAACACTATATTAACAATATTTAAATATCATGTAATTAGATAAAATTATATTCAATGTTAAATAAAATTTTTCATGTTCCACATAAAACATAAACCTAATTTAACGCTATTCATATGATAAATCAATCAATGGATTTTACATTATATCTTTTGAAAAAGATATAACTTATCCCTTCATTCATCCAGGCTTCACAAATCATTATTATTAAATATTCAGTTTCATGATATAAATCAATAATATTTTCACTCATGATATAAATTCATGTAGACTTATTCTCAATTAATGGGAATATGCACCATTCAAAAATATTATAATGGAAAAAATTTCCCTAAAATGTACTGTAAAAAATAACATGAAACCATGATGACTTGAAATTATTATTATAACGAATACCATACTTATGGTTGGTAGGTATTGATGTAAAAAACATTACTTCTAAAATAATATTCTTATATTTATAATATAAATCAAGATATTAAAATTAAATTATTAATTTAATTATACCTCCTAATTATAAAAAACACACATCCCATTATTAAAATATAATTAGAATCAATATTATAATAAGGAATGAATTTGTATTTCTTAAAATGTGATTCCATTTTCTATAAAAACATTTTTCATATATTTTTTACTTTTTTCTAAGTAATTCATTCAAAAAACATCAAATCCATCATCTAACCACATATGACAAGACTCATAGGTCTGTTAAGGATGTTTTGTTAATTTTCTATGATACAACCCATTCGTTGTCAATTGTTTTTATTTTTCAGTAAGGTAAATCCTGTAGTGTACAATAGAAAAATCATAAACTATTACCAATTACAAATGTAGCCCCCCCCCCCCCCCCCGCAAATAAAATTGACTTACTATTTTGTGCTTCCCTTTTACAAATATTTCCTTCACCCTTGCACTTCATGTTTATAACATGATTCATAATACTAAGATGACTCTAGTAATGGACAAATATGCCTTGAAATGTGGATCATTATTAACAATTTCATTCATTGTATCTATGGGAAAATACACGATTACTGTAGAATTTGGTCCCAATGATGGGGATTATCCCTTAAAATTCCTCAATATTATTAAATGTGTTTTTTCATAGTCATAACTTTTATAAATTACAATTCATTTTCTAGAGGATGACATGTTTCAAGATCACTCATGAAATATCATCAATATTATATAAAATGTATTTAATATGTATATCATCATAGTATAGAATATAATTTTTATTTTATCTATCATTTCATGAGAAACAAAAACCAATAAATTCAAATATATTAAAAAATCAATTTATTAAAAATTGTAAGGGAATTTAAGTTACAAGGCTCACCGAATTCCTCAAAATTATTAATCGTCAAATTAACATCCATGATTCACTATAATTATTTACATATATAATTTATTAATTAAATGTAATTATCATTAAAATATGAAACATGAAATAATTATATTACTAAAAAACATAGTGCTCTTAGACAAGTCATGTACATAGATAATTAAAAGAAGGTGAAATAAATTTAAAGTGTCAACATTGCTCCTCAAATTTCCAGAATAATGCAAGTAGTATAAAATATAAAGGTAAATTTGAACTCATTTTTAATAATAAGAATCTAACATAATCATATCATATTATTTTGGGTTTCTTATTCCATCATGTTATTAAAAATTTAAATAAATTAATTATGCACAAGAATCAGATCAATAAATCTAAAATAGAAAAATAAATTTTGTTTTATCCAAAAGTAAATCCTATAAATGAAACTGAAAATTATTATAAATCTTTTAGGGATGTATGTCTTGGTATAATCATCTTTGTGGGTCATTAACTATTACTACCTCCCGAAGGGATGTGTGATCTATCATCCATATTCTATAGGTGGGTGTATCTTTTTTTATATGGACCACGACATGTGGATTTTCTATATTTTAGTTATTCTAGGTTTATAAGGATTTTATTGATTGATTACACCAAATATATCCCCCTAACAATAAGTTACATCTTCTTTGTATTGTGTGGGATAGAGTATGGATCATCCTCCATTTTTTGAATAGGGATCCTCTGACTATAAAAGTTATTTTTATATGTGGTATGGATGCCTTTGATGATAAAATTCAATGTTAGACTATTTTTTATCTAAATATAATGAATATATATATGATAAATATGAAACTTATCCTTGTGTGAATCAATTGTCTCTATTTCTTAATTGTGAGACACCAACTATCATAGAATAAATTTCTCTAATGCAAGTTCAATATGTTATAAAAGAATCATGATCTCTTTATTAGATTCAATTTTTTATCATTTCTATTAATATAAGGAAAAAATAGGATTGTCCTATTAAAAAATTTCAATATAATGAGATTTATTAGTCAATTCAGAATGAATAAAAGTTTGTGGGTTATTTTTTAGGGATATATCAAATCACAGATTTGGATCAACTTAAAATATTTTTTCGGAGTATGTGCCTTCTACAGAAGGATCCCACTGGATAGAGATTTGTATTTAAACACCTCCATATTTTCATCAAATTCCACCACTTGTGTGGCTTACACCGTTTCTAGTGACTATGCTATTTGAAATGGTATTGCCTCCACTACATTGAAATAGGGAACATCAAGCTTCATTTCTATGTTTAACCAATCACACCAAATTCGTTCTAGATATTTTTTATCTCCCATATACAAATATGTATGTAAGTCTTAATCATCACTTTCTTACCCTGCAGGAAGGGTATGAATCTGATCTTTGATATTTTTGGGCTATGTATTTCTTCAATGTCGGCCCAAGACTCTAAATCCACATTATAAAATTTTGTATCTTATATATTTATTCCATTATGGCCCTCAGTAATTAATAGTAATTTAGCACTTCATGAACCATCTCTGTCATTTCTTGTAAAATTAGGCATCCCTCATTTCATTTCTTGATAATATCAATCCAAAATGTGATATTTAATTTACTATATTGGAGGGATTTCTAATCATTGAAAATAATATAATATTGGTCTTTAATATCCATGTATTTTTTTTCAAGAATAATAATATGTTATATTTAGTCCAATCCTTGATAAATAATAACACATTGTTTAATAATTTTGAAAAAATAAAAATTTCTAAAATGTGAAAAGAATAATAATTTTAATAACGGATTGGTTCCTCAGTAATGGTGACAAATTTTTATTTAAACATATAGAGGGGTGTTTTAAAACCATATATTTTGAATTAATTATTTCATAACAATGTGTTAATTGAGTAATCTCACACTAAGTGCTTCATTGTTTATTTATTTCAGAATATTAATTCACAAAAACTACATGTTTTATCTTTTAATTAATTTCTCAAATAATAAAAATAGATAATAAAATGTGAATTTTAATACTATCTTAACATGCTGTGGAAAATTGGACAAATAATCTAATTGGGTAATGGTTTAATTTGGATTCCTTCATTATTCATATGTTTTGATTTAAATTCAGTTTGATAAAAAAAATAAGTTCTCACCCATTAATTTCTATTCATAAATATATTAGTTATGGAATCATTACTTTGAAAGAAAATATAATTCCACAACCTCCTATAGTAATGTTTGAGAACACCCATAATTGAATGTGTGGTGACTTATAGCACCTAGATCCATCGTATTTTTCATTATTAATTGGAAAACTCCACTCTCTCATGATAATATATAATGGTTAAATGGAATGGAGGTATAAAACATAAATTAAATCCTTAAAGTGAAGTCAATATTCATGACATGGTAGAAAACAAAAACACACACACATTTCATCCACACCCCCATTAATATATTCATAATATAAATGTTCTAGATGAATAATTCAAGAAACTCATAACCCCCCAAAGGACAATCCATGGTCTTGCCTTCCATTCATAGATGTGAGGGGCCACAATGGAAGATGAACGAAAATAAAATAAAATGAGACAGACGATAGAGAGAGATAGAGAGAGCCTAAAATATAAAAAAATGAAACACTATTGATTAACATAGAATACCTATGTCACATTGAAGAAATTAATGTACAAATAAAAATAATATTATTAAAAACAATGAATAAAAAAAGTAGTATTATAATCCTGATCCTGTAATTACTTATTTTGTATAAGCACCCAATTATTTAGAGATAGTATAATCCCCTCTATATTCTCATTCATTCAAATCATTTATATATTAATTTTTTAAAAATATAAATTTGACTATATATTTATCTCAAATCCTTGTAGAAAAAATTTATATCTTTAAATATTTTATGGATAGGTATCATTGTAGAATAAAACAATCCATCTATTATATATTGATATCTTGAAGATTGAAAATAAGTTATTATTTAACTTAATTCTATATTTTCTATCAATAGATTTTACAGCTATATTCCATCTTTTTTTAGATTGAATAAAATTTTACATGGATTTATAGTTTTTATACTAGTAAATTTTTAAGTCGATCATGTGAAAAAAACTAGACTAAAAATCTAAATGTATGAATATGAATCACATATCCAAGAATAATTCTATCTATAAATAAAATATTAATTTTCATGATGTATTTATTCACATTATCCCTCTAATAGTAATTTTCATGAATGGATTGATGTTTTCATTTCATCAAATATTTTGTGTATATTTTTTCATCTGCGGTATTTTATAACAAGTTTTTCTCCATGTATATCCATTTTTAGTGCAAAGTTTTTTCTCAAGAACATTGTGGCAATAACAACTATATGTGAATCTATAATGTCACATTGACTTAAAAATGGCCATAAGGTATTACTAATTATCATTCATGGGGTCATAATCTTGAAAATTAGTTTTTAGATGGATTTGAAAGGTTCCCAAGATGATTCATAGTGGTTTTATGGCCATAATGATGCAGTGTGATAATGATCTAGCACTTCCAGTTGCAACAAAGAAATTCTATATTGAATATCATGGGGATCCAGTGACCATGAGAAGGGGTCGCTAATTTCTAGGTAATTTCTGGGTTATTATGGAGCATGACCCAGAAATAACATCTTCAATTTTATTAAATGATGAATTGTAGCCAATCCTCACTGTCTTAATTTGATGATGTGGATGGATTTTCACTCTCAAGTATTGCAATCCAAAACTCTTTGTAGTTATGATATGATAGTGAGGGATGAGTTTCCAAACACACTATGCATACAAATATGTTAATGTGAGAACATGATTGGGCCACAATGTTCTTGGAACAACCATGCTCAAAATTGGCATCCAATTCTCATCATGCTTCTTGTTCACGCCCCCCTTGTGATTGGATTGGCTGGGTAGCCCTTATGGGTGGCTAGCTAATAGCGGACCAATTTTTTGAGGGCCATATTGAGCCGGTATTTTTTTAACATGAAATGTTTTTAAACTCTAAGTATGATTATCTATAATTTCCTAAAATAATTAAAACATCTATAATATATCATTTCTATCCATATTGATCTATATTTTTTCATCTGTAATATCTGACATTATAATAATACAATGAATAATATAGGAATATTCATTAATATGTATTAAATTTTTTCAATAAAAGTAAAAAGAATTTGTTGAACTAAAGAGTCAATCAACTATCATAGAATATTATGCTTTACCATTGAACACATTACACATTTGTTTAATGCGGGCAGTAGATATTGTTACGACTAATATATGATTGGTTGATTATTAAATGAGTGATGTAATTAATTTTCATTGATAATACACGTTGTATGATTATAATTCATTAGACAAAGTGTGTAAAATGAAAGATAACAGTGATTCACCCATTCCATAGAGTATCATAATCAATAGAATCAATACCATATAAGAAGACACTTAATTATTATAAGTTATTATAAATGATTTTTGATATCTATGATTTTTATAATGAACATGGTCGATGAATTAAGTTATGTAAATATTGTGTAATTAAGATATTTAAATTTATTAAAAATAATAAGGTCATATAATTTATGAAATTCTTTTACTAAATGAGAGATATTTTTTAATGGTTCATATTATTTGATTCTATATTATATTAAATAATCAAAACCAAAACCTATTTCTTATTTCATTCTCAATTCATTGAAAAAACCCTAATAAGTTGGAAAAATTAAAAATAATAAACGGAAGGATGTTACTAAACCCCCCAGATCATTTATTTTCCAAATTTTTTATATTAAAATTTTAAATTTTTAATAAATGAAAAATAAATACCAAATAACTACTGTTCATTTTCTATCGAAAATGAAACTTCAATATGAATTATTTTATTTCATTCCTTGCAAACAAGTATACTAGAATCAAAAATAATAATAAATTATAAATACATTGGAGGATAATCAAGATTTGGTTTTGAGTTTAGTGTTTAAAAAAATATAAATTAAATTTGAATCACAATATAATTTAAGGTGTACAAAAATTTGGTTTTTTAAAAACATTATATTTGATTTATAAAACAAGACAAAATAAATTATTTTAATGAAATGTTCAAATGTTTTTCCTACACCATTATCTATAAATAATAAATGAAAATAAATATCAATAACATAAGATGAATTTATATTAATAAAATATTTTCAAATCATTTTCCCTAAAACATTAATTATTTCTCAAACGAATAAAGAATAATATGAAAATAATGATATAAAAATAATATAGGATACATTTTTTTCTCAATACATTATACGTGGTTCAAATAATAAAACCATATAAATTTTAAAAAAAATATTTTCACAAATATTATTTTGAATTTATTTGTAAAAACATATATATGATTTATGAAAAATATAAAAAAATATGTAAACATTCAAAAGATTTAAGTTTCAAATAAAATTTAAAATTTTATTCAATGAAGATTATATATTACTCCACAAAATAATTTTACATTATTTATTCATAGAAATTTATGATTCAAACAAGTTACTAATTTATTTATAAGTCATAATTTCTTAAAAAGATGAATACAAAATAATATTAAAGAATAAAATATTTTTAAAATATAAAGTGTTAATACTTTTTATCAAAAAAAATATGTGGGGTTTTCAAAAGAAAAATTATAAACTATCAATAAGAATTGTATTTCATTCACATATTCAAAAAGAAATTAGACATTATATATGGTTCAAAAATGAAAATTATTATCAAATATGTGAAACTTATTATTTCTTAATAATGATATAATATATTTATTACTTAAAAAATTATACATATATCCAATAATAAAGGGAAATGTATAAATATATTAGAGGTAATATATTTTAAACACAAGTACAAAAAATATATTTAGGAAACATTATATATGGATTAAAAGATGATGATAAATATAAATAAATTAAAAAATATTTACTTACAAATAAAAAATCAAATTGTCTTAAAAAATTTAAATTTTAAAAATCATTTCAATATTAGATTTATAAAAATATTTTTGTTCAAATGAGATATCATAATTTTTAATAGACTATATGTTGTTCGTAAATATATTAAAAAATTTCAAATTATTAATATAAACAAAGGTTTAAATTTTTTTAATTAAAAATTTTCATATAATAAACAAATAAAGATGAATATTAAATCTTGAAAAAAAGAAATTCTACATGTTTTTTTTCTTTTTGTAAAAAAAATTACATATTTTTTAAAAATATTTCTAAAAAAAGTCCTAAGAATAAAATTTTCATTAAATAACATATCATTATATAATTCTCAAAATCATTATGAATAGTTCAAAAAAATGATTCCAAATACTATATCATTGTTACTCATAAAATCATGAGACGAAAATAGATGATAAGTAAAAAGTTATTAATTTTAATATGTCAAAAAATTAAAACTACAACATTATATAATTAAATAAACACTCACTAATAAATCATAAATAAAACAATCAAGTATTATAATATATTTATGAAACATCAATGAAAAAACATCATATTAAAAAAACATAGACAATGTATTATAAAAATATATACTAAAAGTACGGTTATAATAATGTCCCTCATACGTTTATAAAAAAAATCAATATTTCATTTTTAAACAACATTTAATAGATTGTGTTTATTGAAAATTAATTAACATGTTTTTTTTAATTACAGATAAAATACAGTATTCCTAAAAATTAATGTTTACACCAATTTATTTTTTGTGGAATTATATTCCATAATAACTAAAAATTTTGATATATCCTACTATGATAAAATATTTATAGTTGGATTATAAAAATTAAATGATCTCATGTGTCAGTGAGATACAATAAAATAAATTTTATTTCATTCTAATCTGACTAATAAGGATACTCCAATATTTGGTTAATAATCCCAAAATCATTTATAATTTATTGTATTTTAATTTTTAATTATATAAATAAAACATGAATTCCTTTAAAATAAGTGAGATTTAATGTTTCTTCAAAACCTTAATTCATCAAAATTATTTTTTTCATCATTGTAGTTTAGATAATAATATGGAACCACATATTAAGAAAATCTAGAATACCATTTTCAAATTTAATTTCTTAAAAAATATAATGTCAATAATTTTCTTCAGAAAAAAATTTCATTAAATGATATTACTACAGTATCCATAATTTTAAATTATCTGGTCATTTCCCCCTTTTTGTTTTGAAAATTGAAATATAATTTTCATATTAATATAAATTCATCCACATATTTATGATAATAAAATTAGAATCATTATTATATGAATTAATATGAATTTTATGAAGATAAATACATTTATTAAAACCATGTCACAACATATAAATGTTAATTTTTATGTAAAATAACCCAGGATGGTTTAAAATCATAATTGTTTTTAATTTATATCATTTTTCCATTCCTTATATCATATAATGAAGAGGTTAATCCATGTAGGATAACTATTCCGGAAGATCATAAAGATATTTTATGATAACAAAAGATTATAAGGATACTCAGACCCATAAACATTCTATGTTGATCAATATGTGCAATTTTTTTACATTTTTTTAGAAGGGATCATTAATAACTGATTATCTACATAACACATGATGTTGATTTTTGAAGAACAACCTGGGTTTATTAAGTGGTTCTCAATTCAATAGGCTATTGGCTTTCCAAATTTGGTGATCTAGGATCTCAACTATTATCATTTTGGTTTTTTCATATAAATCATGTTGGATATGATTAAATCCTTTGATGGTGAGGAAAATAATTTTATTCAAAAAGTTATTTTTAGAATGGTGTTCTATTTGTGGTAAGTGGATCTTCATTTCTGATGTTTCAATTATTCTGGGATCTATACCTTATTTTTTATAAAATTTTATGACTTCTTCAAGGATATCATTGGAAAAATGTATGGTGAACCTCTCTCCCCCACCCTTTTTATCCTTTCCCAAGACTACCTTAGTCGATAAATCCACAAAGACATTATGTTTTGAAGTATTCTCTATTTTCATTCCATGTATCACTTTTGAGGAATTTCTCACATCATTTTCCCTTATGAAACTATCATTTTTCTAAATTTTATCAATATATCAATACAAATGAATAATGGAATTTTAGTATAGTACTGTAAATGGTGTCAAATATTAGTTATCATCGATGAGTGTAGTTTTCATAATTCCTTAAATTGATCATAAAGACATGTTATATCCATAGAAAGATGTATTAGCATTTGTAGAGGGTCCTCCCCCTTTGAGTTTTTGTGTCATCCAATTTCATCAAATAATTTTCAGATCAAGAACATTGAAAAAAAAATATTTAACAGAATATTAGGATGTATCATGCACTGTAAAAAATGTGATTTATCATTCGCTGATCAAATTACACCAGTTAATAGAATATATTTTTTCTGTTCTGAAGCATGTTATCATATCATGTATGTTTTAAACCAAGGTTATATAGCATTAAAAAAACATCATTGGTTCTTTATTAAGGGAAACATAGCCATAAGGAAATAATCAATGGGAATCTTTGGAGGTATAGGAAATGATTTTTTATGAGGGGGACATTAATTTGGGGGGTGATTTTGGTTCCATTAACAGAATTAATGACGAGTTGTCTTAGGAGGGTCTTGAGGAATGGTCACATAGTATGAGGCACATTCATGGAATGTATGTGGGTTTAGTAGACTCATGAAGAGGTAGTTACTCCGATTTCAATATTATCATTTAGCCTCACATTTTGAACATGCAATTGCATGATCACTATATTTTTCGAATGAGAGACATCAGTTTCTAGTGGCATAACTAGGTTTGTTCAAAAGTTGTATTTTTTGGATTCCCTACCTTTAGTACCACTTTTAATCGGGCATAAAATTACCCAGATTTCATTCATGTGATATTTAATGATAACCACTAGTCTTTCTTTGCAAATATTGAGTTGAATTCAAATATGAAAAAATGCATTTTTATAGGCTCTTACAGGTTATCATTCTCAATTAAGTCATTAATATACTAAAAATGGTGTCCAATGGAATGGATGTTTGGCTTAAAGCATTTTCGATCATGGTGATTATATCGAAGCTCAATTATATAGTGTGGAGGGTCTACAATAATGAACACAAAATAGATGATAATATCAGGTTACTCTATGTCATTATGTATTCAAGGTGATGATATTATAGAAATCCATAGGAATGATAATTCTATATATCAGTTTTTGAAGGTAAGTGGGAAGGAATGTTGTGGAGATCATTTGGATGTTTCATAGGCCAGTAATCAATTTGGGTATTATATATATCGTTTCATAAAATGCGGTTTCTAAGCCCCAAGTTCTATGTTTTATAGAAAAAGATTTGTGGTCTAATTTTCTCATTGGTATATTGGTGTTTATGGAAGACGAGGAATGACACTTGCCATAAGGGTCTTGTAAACACCAAAACTAATATTCATTACGTGTTCATGTGCAGTGTGATTAATATTTTCATCATTGTTCAGAATTTTTTTGATGCTCCATCATTGAGACCTCTTATTCCAGCCAGCCCAACACCTATGAGAGCTATTGTTTACATGAAATTGATATGAGTCTGTGGGTTAACTCATCACTCGGTATACAAGATGATCATTGATGGTTCTTACAATATGGGAATCATGTGGGGTGGGATAGTTTTTTGGTATAAGAATGGATCTATGGTTCTCGAAATCTCATCCCATTTAGGGCTGGGTGACTCCCATCCAATGGATCTCAAGATAAGATCATTGGCTGCCTATTATGTAAATAGAAAAAATTTCAAATCGGGGTTATTGGAAAAAAAATCTCTCACTATCTAAAATTACACTCTCTTCATGGGAGTTGTACCCTAGTCTTATTCATAAACTGTTCATAAGTAAATTATTATCATAGATAATTAAAAGTAGGTTCTTTATATGTTTCCAGATGTAAACTAGTTTGTATATTTCCTTACCTTCAAGAAATCCCATAATGAGAAGATGTCATTTTTCAGGTCTCAAGTGCTTCCTATCCACGGTTGTTAATCTCCTCAGAGATTATTCTCTCAGTCTCCACTACTTCAGACCCCCATGGCTTCTCAGTTTTTATTTTTTTTTTTTTGGTCTCTTTTATTCACATCGTTTCCTCTTTTTGTGAAATCTCTTGTATTTGAACTTATATTTCATTAAAAAAATCTTAAATAACATAGAAATTAAAAAATAATTTTGTTAACCATAGTAAATATTTTTTTTAAATAAAATAATAAACCATCAATATTATGATTTGAATATCTATCTTTCTGAATCCATAAGAAACCCCATCAGTATTACCAAACAAGATTCTTTTTTATAAATATCAAATCCCTTGTTTAAAAATCATCAGATATGTGATTACACGAAAAAATAGTAATTAAAGAATTTATTTAAAATCCTCTAATGCATTCCTTCATAAAAAGGAATCCAAAATGTTACAGTTAATCTCTCTCAATGTAATAAGATTTTATGATCTATTTATAGTAACTCATGAAATTATATGATGAAAAATATTCCTCATCATTGATAAATTCTTTTATTTATAGTAAATTACTAATGAACATATCTCATGAATATTGGAAGCTATTACTATATTCATAGACCAATCATAAACTTGAAAATTAGTATCCTTGTCTTATGATAATTAGTTTAAAATCAATTACATTTAAAAATAATTCATATAGGTGAATGAATTTTGAAATTTATAAAAATTAAAAATTTAATTCCAAATGTTTCATTTGAAATTTGATCAAGAAAACATGTCTACATCCATCCAAAAATATATTTTCCAAATATTTTATGATCACCTCATCAGTTGAGATATAGTTATATTCTATATTCATCACATTTGTAAATCATCTTCCAAAAATATATATAAGTGTGTCTCAAAAAATTAGAAAAATTTTGTCAGAATATAGTATTTTATTCCCCCTAAAAAATTGATATTCCTCTATCTAGAAAAGTATATCTTCTAGAAAATAGACAAAAAATTATTATGTATAAAAGTTTGTAAAACATACTATTTAATGAAATTTATTGTGACTTTCAAAAATAGATTAGATAGTGCTAAATGACATCTTTAATCAATATGTTTTATAATCATAAACATAGTATCTATTTATGGATCCTTTTGAAAATAAATTAATATAATTGATCGCTACATTTTTCTTCTTTTTAAAACTAACATTTCATTAAAATGGATCACCTAGAAATCAATTTTATAATTCCTATTATACACCCACATTACTTCAATTGACTTATTTTCTAATTTTAAAACCATCAATTTTCACATGTAACTTTTATAAATTGTATGAAAATTGCCATGAAGTGAATGAATCCATCATTACTTTATTGTTTTATGATTATAGAAAATGTGATCACAATATTCAAATAATGAATAAATAATTGACTAATCATTAGTTATAATATTACCATATTTATTATTTTCGTGAAAAAATAATCCTAAAAAAATTAGTAATTACAAATGTATAATTTTACATTTTGAAATCTCTACTAATGTTGATCATGTTGGAGAATATATAATAAGATACTACAGAAATTGTGATGAACTGTAATTAACATGATTACCATATTCTATTATAATAATCACACAATTTATATTTCATCACATTATTCCTTTTCCATGATTTATTTTTAGTGTATCCATAATTTTTTCTAATATTCACCTCTTTTGTAATATTACTATATAATTTATAACCTCAGAAAAATTATTGTGTAGAAAAAAAATTCATTCTAATTTTATATCATGTAGCTTCATCGATTTTACATATTTTATAGGAGGACGTTAAAAAACATTTAATATTCATAAGAATTATACACCCAACTTGTTTTCAATCCAATATTCTTTTAGAGTTATACTAAAATAACAATTAATCAAGACTTTTTTTTCAAAAATACTACACAAAACACTACTTATTAATATAATATTTAATAATATATTTTAATACTTAAATATATCTGGAAATTCAAAAAATTCATCTACATTTCCTTTATGTTATAACATCATATTGAAAAGTCTTCTTTGTAGTCAATTATTAGTGGTTATAGTAATAATTTTTAAAAAAATATTCATTGAGTATAATTTATGTAACATTACCTCCTTGTATAAATATCAATGACCTTAAATTAACATAACTATGGTTGTCAAAAAATTTAACACCCCAGGATTTCATAGTATGTTATATCTTTAAAGTAATTCAATAGCTTGCGCTCAATGCAACACCGAGCTCGAGCACACCACGACTTTCCAAACTAGTGATTCAAAAAAAGGTTATGAAGAGTATTAAACATATTTAGAATTTTATATATATCCTATATAATTTTAAAATTCACCTTTTGTGTTTCTATGAACTAATATAAGGAAAAATTCAATTTTTTAGATAAAAGATGTAATTTTCAGAAAATGCAATTTTAGATGCTTTTAATGGCACAACATTTACAAATTCAATATTTGACACTTTTATATATTATATATGACACTATAAAATTAATATTTAGAATTTTGACATAAAAATTTAGTTTGGATAACTATTTGTACTTTTCTGATAAATTGTTTATTTTCATGAATAGTGAAAAATACTAAATTTTTATTGAAAACCACATTTTTAATAAAAATAATTTTTAGTGTTAAATTATGAATTGGAGTTTTTTTAAAGTATAATTATAATATTTTTATATCATTTAATATATTTTTGTAATTATAAGTAATTTCACGTTTAAATTTGACATAAACAAGTGCCAATATTTTGATAGTTTTTACTTTTAAAAAAACTTTTTATGGTTTAGGCAACAAGAACTAAATTTAAATTAATTAATGAAACTTCTATGTTTTTTATTTATTAAAATAGTCTTCATTTTTGAATTCATATTATCAAAACTACCTTTGGGATAAGTTTTATTATTTTTCTAAAAACATTAAATTATTGATGAATTGTGAAAACCATTGTGTTATTTTTTTAAATCGAAATTTATTAAAATAATAATAATTTTTATTTGAATGTATTTTAATGTTAAAATAGATACATAAAATATATAATATTCCAATGTAATTTATTGGATTAATTTAATAAAAATATTTGATATAAAAAAATTTATTGAACTTTTTAACATCTTTTACCCACTTTCTAGACATATTAGAAAATCTTTATAAAACATAATTTTACAAAAATTTTGAATTGATTTTAAAAAATATAATATACATGGATGACTTCAATAAGTAAAATTAGTTTAATAAGATGAAAAAATATTTTGGTGAATTGTAACTGTTGAATTTTATTTAACACTATTAAAAGTAAATAGGGAAATTTACGGTAAAAAGCGTATTATAATTACCCTAACACATGTCCTAATTCTATTGGATAAGTTTATTTCAACCAAAATCAACCTTATGAAAATATTACGATCCTCTTTTATCCATTTGGGTAAGATTAAGATATTTTTTATATTTTATTTAAAGTAAGGTTAAAAGTGTTAAATTCAAATTTTATTAACCACACCATTTTTAATATAGAGTTATACAATAGATAAATTCGACTATAAATATTTATTAATGGTCCAAAAATATTTCGTACATCATAGTATTTTATTTATAAATTTTAGACGTTTAAAAATTAAATTTATATATGACACAATGATGATGTATTAATTACCCTATTAATGAAGGATTAAAATAATATATATTTTAAATATTACAATATAGTTAAATAAAACTTTTGATGCCATCAAAAAATTTTATAGGGTAATATGACATTTTAGTATTGATTCAATTTATTTAATTAGTTGTAATCAATTTTTTATGAATTTCATAAAAACCATTTACTAAATAGTTTCATAATTGAAATAAATGAGTTTTTTAAAAAAAAAATACGATATTATTAAATGATGTAATATCCCTAAAAATACAAGAAGACATGGTAAAAGTTAAACTATTTAAATAAGGGTCAAATCTAATAAATAAGGTTAATATATTGACCTAAACATATCTAAAAACAATTTATTGAAATTATTTATATCCATACCCACATTATACTCAAAATAAATCCATTTGGTTCTATTATAAACTGAAAATAATTTTATAATAAAATAATATTTCATGTTTTTTCTAAAATTCCCCTCACCTCTCATATAAAGTGTACTATTCATTCTATTTAATTAACATCTCCAAAGCCTTTTGGCTTGGCCAACCCCTACCCAAATCTCCTCCCAACTTCCCTCACTTCAACCCAGAGGCCTTACAAAGAGTATAAATCCAACCTAATATTCTATTTTGTACAAATCAGAAGAAAACACCTGAAGAAAAGGTAATTATTTTATCACCTATTTCAAAGTTCTATTCTTCATCCACTTTCTATTTATTATTTATTTTTATACCATTATAATAACTCCAGTACCATCTATATACCTTGATGCTATTTTAAATATGGTATAACCATATTAATTATTCTATCAATCATATGAATGATAATGTTACCATGTTTGCATACGCGCAACTTATCATCATCATGTTGTGGTGTAATTTTTAATTCAAAACATTGTTATTTGGATGTATAATATGAGGTGTAATATGTATATAAATAATGAAAATACCTTTCTAATGTTTCTATAAAATTATTATACCATCCAATTACACACTTTTTAATCGTTATGTAAATGATATCATCACTCGTGTGTACGTACGGCTTACCGTCTCCACGGCACGACACTATTCATTTCCACGTTCACCATTCAACGATAGTAACAAAAATATATATTTTTAATATGTTGGTAATATATGACATAATAATTCAACTGATATATATATATATATGTTTGTGTGTGTGTGTGTATTTATGTATGTATGTATTTATGTTTATCTTATTTACTTTTCTCTGTTCAATATGATTTGAAAACAGAAATAGTGTTCATGCATACGTACGGCCTACCATCTCCATAAACTGTGTTTTCCATTTCATATATCTATTTATTATACATTTTTATATTTTCAATATAAATTATATATAAATAATATTTTATATTCTAAATGTATTTTAATCATTATCTATGTGATACCATCTTAAATAGAAAATTAAAACACATATGATAAAGAATGCGATTATTACCCAAAATGTTAATTTAACAAGGAAATTATTATTAAATGGGTAGTATAAAGTCATAAATGAATCTTATATTTTTCCATAAATATTAATATGGTTCTATTATAATGTAATAACCTAATATGGCCAATATACTAGAAGTTATACGTACCCCTGATGAATGGGATATACAAAGTAAGGGTTAATTCCTTAATCTTGTTATTAACTGATATTGTTTTTAGTGAAAGTATTTTCTAGGAAATATTTATTAACCATGTACATGTTGAATAAAATTCATTTTAATAATTATTATAATAATTTATTCTTTATTTAAAACATCATTTTAAATGTTTTAAATATTTATTCTTCTAAATATTTCTCATTAATGTCCATATTTTCAAAATAGTTTTAAGGATTTATTTATATGGACATTATTGTTTGGAAATATTAATCCCTTTAAAAAGTATCAAAGTGGTATGTGGAACTTTGATTTAGAAATATATTTTTAATACCTACCTTTATAAATGTGTAACATTTAAATGATTTCACAGAAAGGGATATTTCTCTCAAAAACTTTTGCTGATCATTTTCAACTTTGTCAATATCCATTACAGGATATTATTATAGATTGAGATTGATTTATTATAATAAAATATTATAAATTATATTGAATATGTTATGATAAGTTTGACTGTGGATGTGTTATTTTTATACCCTATTGGTTTTATGGATGAAGTATTGAAATTTCGCATGCTAGTTTTATTACCTATGATTGTGTTATATTACAAGATTTTCATATGGGGAATAGAGTAGAAATAGTAAGTGATAGGTGGGGCCTGAGATATCTCTTAGATGCATCGGTACGTATCATGAAAAGAATTAGTGTCATGGAACAAGGCCTTGATTTTTTTTCTTGGAATGAGGCCTTGAATATGCAGCTATGATGTACGATGATAGGAATTACCTTAATATGAAGTTAGTTATTACATGTGATTATTCGACTAGTATAATATCCATATCCATATTCATATGATGAAGTTTGGTTTATTTTTTCCATATTATATTCATGTTCATGATTAGAAGGTTTATGTTATTTTTATTAAACATCTTTCATTAAATGATTTTAGCTTTTGGTAAATTATTTACCATTACTGAGCATCTGAGCTCACCCCATTCTTATGTTTTATTTTCCCAGGATTCCAAGATGTTTATTATGATTTATATGCAGAGTTATGCTAAGAGAATAATGGAATTCTCATATGATTTTTTATGCTATGTTATATTTTATAATTTTTAATCTAACATTCATGTATGTAAACTATTTTCCAAGACTACTAAACCAATCCATCCTTTCTAACATGATTCATTATAATCATGAAAATGTATTAAAATAATGCACCGACTCCGATATTTTGGGTTCAGGGAGTAACAGTTGGTATCAGAGAAATTTTAGCAATAACCTTGGAAACTAGAATTAGACAAACTCTCATTAGAGAACATTACCCTAAGATATACATTGTGGATTCATATAGAAGAACTATCTAGAATTTTGGTAAATTAGATATTTTTAGAGTTCTCCAAAAAAATACATCCCTATATGGATACGAGTACGTAGAGTTGTCTTTGGAATAGATGTACCTTGGAGTGAAAACATTGACAAGGAGTTTTGGACTTGACCAAGTGTATCCTGGTACATGACAAATGGACCTTTCTACTCTCTTGGTTACGACACTCTCGGGGGATATGCGTTGGATAATTCAAATATTCTATACAAGCTATGATGAATTATTTATGATTAAATATGTCATAAAAGAAACAATTTTTTAGGATTATGAGACTAGATATGCTAAAATATTATATTAATGTTGCTAATTTTTTTTATTTTTTGGATTATACATTATTAAATGATATAACCTAGTGTATTTAGTCATTTAGAAAGGGCTCCTAGTAGATGGAAGGAGAACTCTATCAATATAAATGATTCAAAGAGTAATAAGGATGAAATATTTTATGATATTACACCATTATTTGGAAGGTGAATATTCTACCTCATATTATCATCATATGAAGAAATAGTATCATGTGTTAATAAAAAAAATAATTCTCTGAGTTATATTGATTTTAATGGAAGCCAGAGAAGAAAATAATGGTAGAGATAACAATGGTAATGGGAAAACGGAAATTAAATTTTTCCCATATCTGATAACTGTGGAAAGAATCACCTTGGTAAATTCTTTAAGGGAATTAGAGTTTGTTAAAAGTGTGGAGAAAAAGGAAATGAATTACGTGCTTGAATGGGTAAGAAAATGGTTTTAATTGTACAATACTTCATCTGCAAGGAGTTGGGACACTATACGAATCAATATCCCATTAATCTGAGTATACCCCAAAATATGGTATTGAATAATAATAAAATCATGATACTACATCAAATGAAGAGGATTGATTATTGTTTTTAAGTTGTAATTATATAATGTTTTGATTTGAGTATTGAATTAATTATGTGAAAGTTATATGATTTATGAATTATATAATGATTATACTTCAATATGTTTTCATTAAGGATTTGAGATCTTATAGTACCAAGTAAAGTGACAAAGATTCATGTAAAAAAATTTGTAAAATACATGATTGGTGATATATTACCCATAATATGTTGATAAAATTGAGATAATGTTATTGGAATAAGATATGATGGATTTGGACAAATTATTTATATATTCTTGACTACATTGAAAAAAAATTATTGTTTTTTTATTCAATAATTGATGGAGTTTAAAAAATTTTGGGATAAAATTATTATATCTAGTATTATAGATGGAAGAAGGGAGCAATAATGTTATCAGTGAGGTTTTATGGTAATTCATGGTGTTACTAGGTTTTAAGAGTATACATGATGATGATATTCACATGTTATTACATGGAAAAAGAGATATTCAATATGTTTACCATATTTATAAATTTTGAACTATGGGATTAGGAAAAACCATTTTGGAAACATCTAAAGGATAGAATGAATTATTTTGTACATAGGATACTATTTTTTATACTTAAAAAATTTCATAAAATTATTTTTGGATAGTTATAAAAATGTGAACGTATAGGTTGTATGACAACCCGTCGCATCCGGTAATGACGTGAGACATGAACCCACAACCGAAGGGAGACAAGAGTGTGTCACCTACCACTGGCCTACGTGATGTCCTGGTTTGTATAATGTAGTTCTTTAAATGATCTGATAGATGAATTATAAATTCATTTTTTTCCAAACCCTATACTATTAAGTTAAATCAAATATTTTCGAGTTTTAGTATCTTTTAGAGTGAAAAGTGAGTTTGTGGTGGTGGTTAGTTGTAGGATGGAACTCTACTTATCCAATATTTTTTTCACTTATTATATGAATAAATTAATTCATAAACATTACGGAAAGGATATTAAAACCAAAAATGTGATATCCTAATACCTTATGTTTTGTTTCACCGATTGTATTTAAATCATCATATATTTATGGCATTGAGGCCCTGAATATTCCATTTATTGTTCAATTGTTTTTGATTGACGACCTGAATCACTCACTATAAAGATATACATTTTCCACCAGTTATGTTTCTCTAATTGTCACCAATTTTCTCCAATTCGAGATCATAATTTGGTGTTCACATTTTCATTAACCCATCCCTCTTATTAAGACTAAATTTTATAAACCCTTTTTCAAGGTGGGTTTTCCCAAATGGGTTTTTCTAATTTTAACCTTTTATTGTAGATAAACAATTTAAAATTACAAGGATGAAATTTATTGAAGTAGGGGAGAATGTAACACCCCTTGATTTCAAAGTAAGTTATCTCTTTAGAGTAATTAAATAGATTGCTCTACATGGAACACTGAGTTTGAGCGCACCACAACATAGAAAACTAGCTATTCAAAAAGTAGTTATAAATAGTATTAACCAAATTTTGAAATTTATATATATCCTATATAATTTTTACACTCAAATTTTGTGTTTCTTAGATATAATATAAGAACAAATTCAATTTTTTTTATAAAAGAATTAGTTTTCTGAAAATGAAATTTTACCACCTTTTAATAGGTAATCCTTTTTAAATCCAATTTTTGAAAATGTTATATATTGTATTTGAAAAAATAAATTTTTTTTCTTTAGATGCATGACATACAAATTTAGTTTAGATATATTTTTCGTACTTTTCTAGTAACATTCATATTTATATAAATAATGAAAAATACAAAATTTAAATTAAAAACAACATTTTTAATCAAAATATATTGTAGTGTTAAATTATGAATTTGAGTGGCTTTAAAGTATAATTTGATTATATTTTTATCGTTTAATATAATTATGCCATTATATGTAATTTCACAATTAAATTGGATATAAACCCAAGCCAATATTTTGACAGTTTTTACTTTTTAAAAAACCCCCTTTTTTAGTTTTGAAAATGGGAATTAATTTTAAATTAATTAATGAAGCTTCTATATTTTGAATTTGGTAAAATATACATGATTTTCTAAATCGGGTGATGAAAATTAGATTAGGTTGAATTTTTTATATTTTTCAAAAAAAACCTTCAATTTTTGATGATTCGTGAAAAATATTTTGTTATTGATTAAAACCGACTTTTATTTAAATATTTATTATATATCTTAAAATTTATGTTAAATTAAAATTAGACACATAATACCTATATTAGTCCAATGTAATTTATTGGAGTGATTATATAATAAGATTTGGTATATATAATTTTGTTGAACTTTTTAACGTCTTTTACCCACCTTCTAGGGACATTTGAAAATATTCATAAAATGTAATTTTACCACTTCTGTGAATTGAATTTAAAAAATCCAAGAGACACAGTTCACATCAATATGTAAAATGTGGTTCAATAAGATGAAAATACTTTTAAGGGAATAATAATTGTGGAATTTTATTTATCGCGTTTAATAGTAAATTGGGTAATTAATGGTAAAAAGGATATTAGAATACCATTAAACATGTCATAATTCTATTATATAAGTTTATTTCAAACAAAATAAAACTTTAGAAAATATTATGATCCTTTCAGAACCATTTATGTTAGATTAAGACATTTATAATATTTTATTTACTGAATTGTTAAGAGTGTTAAACTCAAATTCTACTAACTACTCCATTTTTAATATATAGAGATAAATAAGATAAATTCAAAAATAAATATTTATTAAAAATATGAAAATATTTCCTACATAATTGTATTTTATTTACATTTTTTAGAAATTTAATAATTAAATATATGTATATGACACAATGATGATGTAATAATTACCTTATTAATGAATAATTAAAATAACTAATATTATAAATATTAAAATAATTATAAATTCAATATTTTGATGCCATCAACAAATTTTCAAGGTGAATATGACATGTTAGGGTTGTTTAAATTTATTTTTTTCGATGTAATCAATGTTTTATGTCCTTAAAAATAACCAAACTCTAAATTGTGTCAAAATTGACATAAATGAGTTTTTAAAAACAAATACTATATTATTAAAAGATAAAAATCCCTAAATACCAATATTTAGGAAAATAGATTAGATAAGTTTAGATATGTAATTAATTTTCCACTTTAGGTTCTCGTGAGATTTTATATAATGTTTATTAACCATGTATTATAAAAATACAGGAATACATGGTAAAAGTCAAACTACTTAACTAATGGCTAAATCAAATAAATAAGTTTAATATAATGACCTAAACTTGTATAAAACCTATTGGTTGAAAGTATTTCGACCCATACCTACATTATACTCAAAATAAATCCATTTGGAACTATTATAAACCGAAATCAATTTTATAATAAAACAAATTTTCAAGCTTTTCCTAAAGTGCCAATCACAACTCTTATAAAAGGGTTCTTCCCCGCATCTAAATATTCACATTTCCAAATCCTTTGGGCTTGGCCAAAACCTGCAATAATCTCCTCCCAAATTCCATCAGTTCTATCTGGAGGCCTTCCCTTGAGCAGAAATCCAACCTAAGGATCCCATTTGTTCAAATCCAAAGGAAACACCTGAAGAAGAGGTAATTATTTTAACACCTCTTTCAATGTTATATTCTTCATCCACTTTCAATTTCTTTGTTATATCGATACCAATTTAATAAATCATGTACCTATTTCATACTGTAATGTTATTATAAATATATTTCATCCATTTTCATTATTCTATCAATCCGATGAATGATAATGTCACCATGTGTGCGTACATACGGCTTACCATCTCAACGTCGGGGTGTAATTTGAAATTCAAAACTATGTTATTTGAATGGATATAATTACGATTAATATGTATATATATTATAAAAATACCATTTTAATGTTTCTTTAAAATTTATATGCCATCCAATTCCTCACCATTTAATAATTATGGAAATTAGATCATTTTTCGTGGGTACGTACGATATACCGTCTCCAAAACGCGATGAGATTAATTTCCACATTCACCATTCAACGAAAATTATAAAAATATATATTTATAATAGGTATCTAATATATTAAAGAACAATTCTACTATATATATATATATATATATATCTTATTCCCCTAGTTCCGTTCAATATTATATGAAAATGGAAACAACGTCTAAGGGTACGTACGACATACTGTCTCCATAAACGGTGTTTCCCATTTCATATATCTATCTATTATACATTTTTATGTTAAAAATATATTTTATATAAATCATATTTTAAATTATTAATGTATTTAAATCATTATCTATGTGATATGATCTGGAATAACATGTTAAAACACATTTGATAAAAAATTTGATTATTTCAAAAAATGTTAATTTATCATGGAAATTATTGTTAAATGGGTGGTATAAAGTCATAAATGAATCATTCATGATACCATAAATATTAATATGGTTATGGTATAATTTAATAACATACTACGGTTATTATAAAAAAGGCTAAACATACCCTTGACCAAATGGATGTACAAGATAATGGTCAATTCCTCAATCTCATTGTTATCCAAGATTATTTATGTGTAAGAATTTTCTGGGACATATTTACTAACCATGTCCCTGATTCATAAAATACAATTTCCAAATGATTATTTAAATGTAAAATTTAACTAAAACATAATTTTAAATGTTTTTTATATTATTCTCCTAGATCATTCTCATTAATGTCCATGTTTTCAAAAAAATGAAGGATTTATTTATATAGACATGTTTTTTTTAAATGTTAAATCTTTTCCAAAGTTATAATGTTTTATGTGACTCTTTGATTCAAAAATATATTTTAAATGACTTCCTTTATAAATTTTTGGCTTTTAAATGATTCCTCAAAATGGATATTTCACTCAAAAAGTTTTACTGATTATTTTCTACAATGTCAACATCTTTTACTAGATATTATTCTTTATTGAGTTTGATTTATTATAATACAATATTACATATTTAATGATGGTGTTATTATATGTTTGACGATGGATGTTCTATTTTTATAAACTGCATGGTATATAGCTGAAATATTGAAATTTTGGTATGCTAGTTTTAATACGAATTTTTATGTTATGATTCGTCATATTCATTTGAGGAATACATTGGACAGAGTAAGTGGTGGTTGGGTCCCGCTATAGCCCCTCGATGCTTCAATATGTCTCATATGACAAATTAGTGTCTTGGCACAAGGCATTGAAAAAAAATTATTTGTAGTAATGACATGAGGCCTTGAGTATGTGGTAATGATGTTCGGTGTTAGGAATTCCCTCAATATGAAATTAGTAATTACATGGGATTATTCGACTAGTAGAATATCCATGTTCCTTTTTATATGGTGACATTTGATTTTTTTCATATTATGTTCAAGATTATGTATAAAAGTTATTGTTTTTTATCACACAAATTTCATTAAAATATTATAGCGTCTTCTAAACTATTTACTCTTACTGAGCATCTGAGATCACCCCTTTGATTAATTTTATTTTCACAGGAATCCATGAAGTTAATTACTATTGATATACAGGGTTATTCTAAGAGAATAATGGTGTTCTCCATGTATTTATTATGATGTTTTGTATGTTATAAAGTGTAATGTATCATTCAAATATATAATCTATTTTCCATGACTGCTAAACTGATCGGTCCTTTGGAACACTGTTTCTTTTAATCATGCCAATGTATTAAAATAACACATCAAATCCAAGCATCTGAGGTAGGGTCATTACAAAAAATCATTTATAAATTTTTAAATTTTCATTATATTTAAATTTATCTACAAAAAAATATTTGTATTACATTATTTTAAATTATTCAATAAAAAATAAAATATACCTTTAATTTTTAAGTGAGATTACTATAGATTATCTAAAAAATTGCATATACAGTTACACTTGAGATGTTCTCATTCTAATTGATCTTCCTATTGGAATATGTTTTTTTTGTATTTTCTAGAAACATTTCATTTACATTATTGATAAAGAGAATCAATCATTACTACCCCAACAACTATATTGTCTCAAAAACATTATAATATAAAACAAATATTATTTTTATTTATTAATAAAAGATTCTAATTTTTAATATTTTTAAATTTTCATCATTTAATCTCATTGGAATAAGATAATGTTTATTATTTCAAAGATGTCAATTTCATTTCCATTTTCATATATTCTAAAAATCCTACTAAAATTCTAAAAGAATTGATTAAAAATAATATAATAGAGTATTATTCAATTTATTTTTATTCCATTCCAATTTTACCTTTCCCAAATATAGAATATTTTTAATTAATTGTAAATTTAATTTTTACAAGGATCAATTTATCTAATTTATAGAAAAACTTATATTTTTTACACATGTGATTGATTCATCTAGATTAAAGGTACCAAATATTATCACACCCCATATTAAGAATATTTTACCTTTATATGAGAAATATATATTGAGTAACATTTTCTACATTTACAATCCATTTCACATTATATGGAATAACTGTTATCCATTTCATATAAAATCATCAAATATTTTACATCTAAAATATTAAATTTTTGATATATCTTATCTGCCATGTTAAATTACCTAAATTGAATTTCCCTAATAGTCGATGGAAGAATTTATTCTCATACATGTCCATATTAATGATATCATAAACATCAGAAACCACCATAGATTGCTCATTATCTTTATTATAAAACCATAAATTAAATTTCCTACTCAATATATGAAACAATGTAATTTTGATTAATTAACGGTTAAAGTGAACATAATGAACCCATTAACCATTAAATTGTCATGGTTAATAAATTATGACAGTCTCTTCTTATTTTAATGAGGTGGTCATAATTATTGGTTAAAATAAACTTTCTATTAGAATATTGATACTAAATTATTATATTCACGAGGGAAAAATTATATATTGGAATTTTAATTTATTTTATACAGGTCATTAAACCTCTTACTCAATGTACTTATCCAAGAGTAAAAACATCATGTATTTTATAATTTTTTAAATTAAATGATTCTTTATACACATTAATGATGATCCTAATTCAAAGGATCAATACACAATCTCTTGTATAAAATCATAATGTTGGGTTCCAATTAGCTAGACTATCCTCGCCAACTTCCTTATCATAGATCATTTATTGTAAAAATCATTAGAATAATCCTTGATTATTATAATCCCACCAATTCATGAAATTAAAACATAATATGTGACATATAAAACTATTGTATTTTGGCCAAAGTAAAAATGTTTATGAATATTTTCATGAAATTTCAATCATCTCATTATAAAGAATTTACTATATTAATTTTGATGTGATAAATATTTTTAGGATATTGTCACATAATGTATATAAATGTAAATTCAATATGTAATAGAATATTTTTTAGTAATTGAAATTAAAAAATTAGTTAGTTATAGGGTACTGAATCTGACAGAAACCTTCATGCATTGATGTTAAATTCTACAATTTAATAGCTTTTTATCTCTCAAGGGATATTAATGATTCTTCTCAGATATGGATTTATCCTCGTTGACTAAAAAATTTAACATTATTGTTTCAAGGTTTACTACAACTTCATTTATTGGATAAAAACCCTATCAATATATGTTATTTACAAAATTTATATCTCCTTTAAAAAAATTATAGAATTAAATATAAATGGATAAATTAAAATTATCTTACACAATTTGTTATCAGTAACTTAACTATTGTATAATTTCAAACTTATGTTTATGGAAATTAGCATAGGTGTATCCCCACACAATTATTTTATTATTTCTTCCATTTAACATGAATGTATCCTATATATAACTCTATTACATTAGAAAAAATTTAACTATTATTTTGATATAGTATTCCAAAAAACATAGTTCATTGAATAAAAAAAGATAGTTATAATCATCAAAATGAAAGGATAACTATTCATTCATTATGTATTGTGACCTATGTAAAAAATCTCCCTCAATTTCCCTATTTTATACCTTCCGATACCTTATTAATGTATGAAAATTGAATTAATTTATGTGGATTATTATATATATTTTTAAATTTATATTTTAATTCCTAAAATATACTATATTTTACATATGTTTATTATGGAGAAATATTTAATTAAACAATTTTAACTGATTATATGTCTTGTATTTTATTTCCATTAATAGTATATCCATTACATATATTGTAAGGAAAATTGTGTCACGCCCTAATAGATTCTGTATGATCATAACATGATAAACGCAATGGATGGATACCATTTAAATGTCTTTTTTATCCATAATTAACTAATATACAGTGAAGAAGATATATATATAAATAGGGGTAAATTCATTTTGGAATGTTGTTCCTTTTTCAATCATTATGATACATGTTTATTAGATACAATTATACAATAACCACTGTTGTATCTCCTCCATAAGGATATATGTTGGATACTAGATTCCTAAAATTTCTATTGGAGGTCCCTATGAATAATGAATTTATGCTAACACCTTATTTCATGAGGAGAAATAGAGAACAAGGTAGGAAGAGATATTCTATAAAGGCTAAGTTAAATATTAGAAACATAATTGATGGGTCTCTGTCCTCTATATATGATCTCATTATTCATTGAATGGAGTTGAGGGTTAGAATCCAATGCATCGTAGATGAAATATTTTACCTATAATTTATTCCTATTGGTGTATATATTTTTTAATATTTGTACATTTTATTATATCTATGTGATTAAATATATTAATTTTCTCAATGATCCCCAAATAATATAAATAGTAATAAAATAACTTGGGTAGACCCAACCCATCACCAAAATTACTTCGACATATTGCTTCTAGCCTATTCAAATTCAATTTTGTCTAGAAAAAGAAATATTGTATCCAAATGAATTAAATGATAATTATATCATGCTTAGAATCTCATAACAAAAAAATAGAATCCTTTAGAAAATATGGAAGGATGTATAAAAAACCTTGAAATAAATTAACATATATAAATAGATATAATAGTAAAATTAATTATAATAGACAATAACTCAATTGAAATAACAATAAAAACACCAAACAAACTTTTAAAAATTTGATGTCAATTAAATTATAATTATCACAAACCTGTATAATAATTATAATTGAGAATAGATTATCATGATTAATTTATAAACATCTTAATATAAACCAAAATTGGAGGATCCCAAAATTTCAATACATGGTTCATCTCTATATGAACTATAGTCTCTATAAATTCATCACTAAGAATGCTGAAAATAACATGAAGAGGATCTTCCATAAAATGTGGGAAATTTTGTTTCATTGTATCAGACATAATATTGTATTCACACACCTAAGGGAGAATGAATGTTCTGAGATATATCTCAATAGGATAACACTATGTATCGATACATAAACATAATCAATATCAACCATGTGTTCTATATTGAAAGAATAGTGTTAGATATATATATATATATATATATATTTAAATCAAATGATCGTAAAAAGTTCAAAATTATCATATGGTATTATAAATTTATGGAAATTTATAATGTAACATAAAAAATGAAATAAAAAATGATACCAATGGATATATGGAAGAACCGTCATCATAATCTTTATGTAAAGAAATAACGAATAATGTGATATCATATTCCAATAATGAATAGTTTCCACAACATGGGATTTATCATTTGGGCCCAATGGAAATTAGATCTCACTTTTAGGAAACATGAAATCCTTGGTAAACATTCCAAACAGTCCATTACCTATTGATCCATCAATAGGACCAATAATGACCCATATACAATATATGAACTATGTAAGATCCAACCACATCCTGGTTATCCAAAGGCACCACCAAGGATTACATGTCAATCCTAATCAGTTCTCATAATCTATAAATTATTAAAAAAAATATAATGCTTAATAATCAAGAAATCAATATTCAAAAAACATCCATCATTTAAATAATGTTTTGAAAATCTAATATTTTTTTTAAAAAATAATTTTAAATTATTTTATCCAATCATCCCATGTGGAATAAAACTAATTATGAGGGAAAAACATTTGAAACCAATAAAAAACATCACATTGTAAACACTAATTGAAATAAAAAACTGCTGAATATAAAATCAATATTCATTCATTAATATCTAAGAGAATTTATGAAGAAACCCAAATTAATTCAACATGGTAAAAGAAACACAAGGGGAAGATAAATTATATGGATAAAGCTACAATAAATATGATTTAAAATCATCAATATTACAAATTAACATGAGAATGTGAAGAATTCTATTATTATAATCTTATAAAATCATAGGTTATACAATTAACAGTAATTATTATAAGGTATTTATCCACTATATCTATCTAAGGAACAAAGATGAGAGGAAAATTCAAGATTAAGGATAAGGGTGTAGATGCTACAACAAAAACATAATTAATATATGTTTAAAACGATGAAATTCACCAAAACAAAATATGAATTATTAAGGGATAAATGAATATGTATAATCCATATTTGGTAGGTTATGCAACACAAAAAATGAAAAATAAATAAGATTCATTACACTTAGTATCACAGAGGTATGTAGTTCATTTTATATTTATTTTCATTGTTGCATCATATGTATTCCAGTTTTTATTGCATGATTTGTTATGTTGTTCTCAAAACAAGCCAATTATTCTATAATAAGATATTTCTTTAAGTATCATCCATATTGTTTGGTCACATGGTTTTAATTAACTATGTGCATACATTAAAATTTAATTTTATTTTCAAAATTGGATATATGGTTCACCTAGAGACTATCATAGATTTTAAAACCATGAGATAAATGTGAAAATATAACCATAAATTGGCTCTAGCCATCTCATAACTTGGGGTATTATAAAATTATGTTTTTTGAAAACTATAAACCTTAATATATTTCCCTTTATCATATTTTTCATAAATATATTTTTAAAAATATTAGATTAAATATAATGAAAAAAATATAAGAATAATATATATCATATAAACGATGGGTGTCACAATAAATTTCACCAAGACATTTTATTCCACTTAAATTATCTCAATATAACTCATTAGAAAATAAGTGAATTCATTTCTCCTACTCCAAGACCACATTGTCCCAATTCTTGTGGTTATTTATAAAATGTTTACAAAAGACCTATAATAGATGAATATATTTCTCCATATGAATATATCTTGGTGACCCCAAAGAAAAATGATGTTCCAAAAATAAGGATTCATGTATTCAAATGAAAACCATCCTACTAAACCATGTACAAAAGTACTATAAAGTACATTAAATAAAAGTACATGAATAATATATCATGGATAAAAAACTATTAAGATGGAATGTACAGAACGTATTCCTCCTTCTTACTCTGAATAATGATCTTGAAAGTCTAAACACATTGTGGCACCAACATACCCTCATTTTCCAATTGATGATAAACCAAAAGTTAATCTTTTTGGAAAACAATATCATCCATTATAAAATCCATAGTATTAAAATTTTTTTTATAAAAAAACTTCATTTATCCATATTCAATTTACAACATTATTTTTATTAAAAAATATCTATTATCGTCTCTTGAATGACCCTCAATCCCAGCACAGAATTCTAAATCAACTATAACCTTCTTAGAGGGGAATAACATGGTCGTCCATAAAGATATGTAAATTGAAAAATATATTTCTAGGTTTTGTAACTATTATAATTAGAAATATTAGCCAATGATAAATACTTATTCCTTGAGTCATCAAGGAAAAGCACATAATCCTAGAGAAAATTCTCATGTATCTGAATAAACATCTCTATTTTACCATTCATCTACAGATTATAGTTCATGATAATTTATTAATAAGAACACATCACTTCATTAATACTTTTACTAAAATATGATGTAATATATTTCATTGATTAGAAATAATGGTTTTCAGCACCCAATGAATCTTCACTATCCCTTGGACAAAAATTTGACCAACCTATTCTACCTTGTTTCAGAGTCATCAGTAAGAAAAAAATTGGATTACATTATTAAATTGAAAATAATCACTATTATAATGATATACCTATTTTGATATCAATGTAGAAAAATCATTAAAACTCTATAAATATCATCCCACTTTCATTTTTGTATGGGAAGAGTCAATAACAATCCTATATTATTTTGTAACATATCTTTTTTGATCTCATCGATAATAAAAATAGATATTAAATCTATTATCCCCTATACCATATTTGGCCACCAAGTCCATTTTCAAATATAATAAAACAAATTATCATCCTTGGGGTGAATTACCTAGCTAAAATGTTGAACACCACTCATAATATCATTCAATTTTTTTTTGAATTGACTAATGTCTTTCTAAGATAAATGTAATTATCAAGAGAATATGAAAATTTAAATTAGGTCTCTAATTGATTGATTTTTTCTAATAAACTAACTTTTAGGTTTTGCAACCTTATATTGAAAAATAGTACAATCCAATGAGTGTTTGACTACAAAATAGATAATAATAATTTCTCATTTTCTTCATTTAAATCCAAATACCTATTAGTAAATAAGATCATAAAATTATTCTCATATTATGTTTCCATCATATCTTAATCCATCATATTCTAGATTAAGGCATCATATACTATATCACATTTACAATATGGTTGGAAAAATTAAAGTCAATTGTATGGAGGTACTCTACAAAATATATAACTATAAGATTCAAATTATTCTGCATGAAAATGTACATTAAATATTTATAATCAATAATTTTTTTAAACTTATTCTTAAATATATAATGGAACCATTCCTTTATTGAATGTATCATTTCAAATAATTCAAGTTCATGGATGGTGAAATTCTTACCACGAGGCTGAAAATGTTGTGATCCATATGACGGATCCAAGTAACCCTACGTCAACAAATACACTAACACCATACCTAAAGCAACATAGTATGAATCCTAGAATTTTCATATATCATAGAAAATCAAAATAAGATCTAATTTCAGACACTTGTTAAAATTCTCAAATGATCTCTAGAATTTATTGTACTATTAAAATTTCATATACTTTCTTGTTGAATATTTCATTGGAGATTCTATCCAAGAAAAATATTTTCCAAACTTCTTAAGATATCTTGTTAGTCTATAAAATATATTGATCACAATGAAATTCCATGGATATTCCCATGAAATAACTTCTTTGATATTCTGAGGTTCCAATATAATGGATCTTTATGATATAATAGGTCCCAATAATTTGATGTGTCAGATCAAAATCTGTCATTTAATCAACCTTCCATATAATTAATCATCCATCAAAATTTTGGAAATGTATTCTAAATGATCATCACAACCCTCCATCATCATATAATGAACCATTATATCATCAAATAAATTAAAATAATAGTTCTTATATATAGGTGAGGATATAGTTCATTAGAGGGAAGAAAATTACATGGTAATTTGTAAGGCCAATATGAATTACTAAATACCAAAAATGTTTATACAAACTCTATAAAATAGTCTTTGGAATATCTTCATTTTCATATACCTAACTGATGGTATCCTGAACTATGGTCAGTTTTTGAAAACAATCTAACCACATTAATCTAGTATAATTGAATAAAAATATTTGGAAATGGGGATGTATTCTTAATGGTCACCATTTTGAGATTTTAGAAAAAAAATAAAAATTAGGATACATTCACCATATTTAATTGTTATAGAAACTATTAATTCCAATAGTAACACACCAGGAAAAATAAAACCATATCTTTAAAGATATTATAGTTGAACATTTAATTCCTTCATCATGGAAGGATTTATTCTATATGATATGAATGATATTTATATTTTCTCTAAATATATAATGATATATATCTATACCACCCACATGGGAGTTATCATACAAATTTACTCAAGAAAAACATTCTGATACCCACACATATCTAAATTAATATGAACATATAAAATCAATTATATGTTATCTGTTGATAAACATGAGATCTAACATAAAACTGATCCACCATTTTATGTAAGATTTCCTATTAAACATATTCATGGGTCCCACTCACCATTAAATATGTGACTATTATCATTAGAATAATGAAATATTAATGTCTAATAGTATTACATAATCTAATATTTAGTGATAACCATCCTATATTATAGAATATTATATTCACAGATATATTGATCAATCCCTAATAAATCTCATTCAATTTCAACAACATCCATGATCACACAGAACACATGAAACATAAAACCATTATCCCTCAACATTCTCAATGGATTATATAAGTCCAAAATATATGAAATTAATTCTAATTTCAACACCAATGAAAAAATAATCTTTTATGAGATAAATAAATGAAATGAGCCTATTACAAAAAGGAATTTTACATAGATTCATAATGGAACACAATTCCTCCCATTATCACTAGCCCTACATCAAATCATGTATTAAATTCATGACTAAATATAAATAACGAAACTTTGTGCCACACAATATTATTAATAAGGATGAGATTATACATTCATTTAATTATTATATCCTTCCTAATTATATGTACAATTACACATAAGATTATATTTTATTAGACTACTCCACTATACTACTCTATGTAGAGTTTTTAGAAAACAAATTATGCTTCCCTATATAATAAAACATAATGGGGAAGCCTAAAATTTCACCTTACCAACTAACCATAAGGACATAATAGAATTAATGATACCCATTTTCTCTCAATGAGTGTATGGGTATAAAACCTGAGACAATGGGAATGATTTCACCTTTATAGTAATATGATCCACATCAAGGATCCCATTTATAAATTTCACATTCCTAACATCAAATTATTTGATCACATAATAGTAAGACATAGTATAACTAATTATAAAATGAAAAAAACAAACATATAAATAATAATAAAAAATATTGCCAATAAACAAAGATATAGAATAAATAATGAACAAATAAACAAATATCAAAACGGGACAATAAAAAACCATTCCAATATAAAAAATATATAAACTACTACAACTAAAATCCGTACGACAAAGAGTCACTAACAACTATCTAAAACAATCACCGAGGGAACAAAACGGATTGGAAAAAAATCCAATTACGACAATCAAAATGAAAAAAAAATTAAAAAATAACACCTATAAACACACACAATAGTGTCTAAAGGATGTGATGTAAACACGCCATGTATGATTTTAACATAGTTTTCAACATTTTCCTTCAAAACCCATTTCATTAATTCTTGTTTGAAACAAAAATAGAAAATATCGGAATGCTCAAACAAGGTAATAATAAACTAAGTGACATGTCATAATTACCTAACTATTTTTTTTATCCATCATAGAGTATTCATGGATATAACCAAAACCATTTATCATAAAATTATTAAATAAAGAGAGTAATATTCTTAATTAAGGCCATGAGAATATAGATATTCTCATGTTATCTTACATAATATATTTATCCAACTAATTGTTTTTTGGAATTATACCCCACATTAATTTTATATATAAGTTTAGATAAAAATTATTAATTTAGTTTTCATGTAAATATTTTTCACAACTAAAATAATATGTTAACAAACAAAACACAATTATATTTATAATTGAACAAATTATCAAATAAAAAATGATGGATCCATGAAAATATAATGACTAGGGGATGAAAATATGTCATATAAGGATTCCCCTAAACAAGTCCCTAATGGAATTTTGGTATCATGGAAAACACACATTTTATTAACTTGAATGGTTTCTTACCTAGTCTCCTACGTACACAGTCCACAAGGTCCCACAAGTGAAACTGGATTGTACTTTTCAGCACCACATAGTGTCACTATATAAAAAGTAATCCCATAGGATGGTGAAACACTCCATAGAATTTCAATAGTATGACTGCAACACAATAGTGTAAGATATATCTATATCATCTATTATTTACTCAGGTTCAAATGATAAATCAATGTGTTCGTGAGTGAACAATAATTCTCATAGATACACAAAAAATAGATAAAAAAACACTCTTGATAAATCTCACCGCTAACCTATAACAAAATATCACGAAATATCCACTTTTAGAATGTTATAAGAACAAATAATTATGAAAATTAATGCAAAGTATTCCCATTTATGGTCTCTAATGTTTTTCAATCAATAAAAATATTGGGTTTCAATCGAGGGTTAATCACGTTTACAATAAATTCGATGCATGGAATTTTTTTAAATTACATACTTTTTTAAAATCATAGTTACTCTGATATTAGGTATCACCATTTGGTAAACACTTCACCAACTTTATGGTACCAAGTATATATGAATATCCTCTAATACAGTTTGGCTCTATGATTTACCAACCAACAAAAAATCCACCATAACCAATGTAGAACCCCCCATATGGTCCCAAAAGTCTTTTTCATAATTATAAAAAAAATATTTAATAGAAAAACCCGGTGTAAATGTCCCTCACCAATTTATACTAGAAGTGATATTTTTTATGACCAACTTCATGTTACTCATTCATATATACCTAGTAAGAAAAAACAAGAAAATTACTTGTGTTGGGTTCATAAAATAGTTTTCTCTAAAATTTGAAATTCTGTAAATGTTTCAAGGATTTTGAAAATTCAAGAAAAAGAAAACCTAAAAATAAAATATCCCCAAAAATAAAACAGATTATAATAAATAAGTGACATGTTGAAGACAAAATACGACCCACCATACAAAATTATTCATCCAAAATTTAATTTATAAATTTTGAAGGAATGAAACACTGAAAACATCCACAAATTTATAAGTGGTGGTAGGGTGGGAAAAAACCACTAATTTTAATGATTTCTAGAGGTAATGAAACACCATAAAACTACAAAGATTGTCCAAATTGTTTAATAAGACCCTAAAATATCATTAAATGTATCTAATAAAGAAAATTTACCAGCAAATCACTATTAAAAAGGAAAAACACTTTAATTATGGGTCCCAATACCATTCAAAAATCTACCAAAATTTTGAATGAATTAAGAATAATATTCTATAAAAATAGAATCAAAATAAAATTTGATTCCATAAATCAATAAAGGACTTCACCAATTTCCACCAACCACAAAGCTATTAATGAAACCATTTAGAAACAATTATGTTATAATATCTCTACTGAACTTCTTAATCTCACAAGTCAATGTCTCCAAAATGATTATAATAACATTTAATACCACTGAAAATTATGAATGGCTCCCAAAGAAATCTCCCACTAGAATATTAAATAATAAATAAACATTTTTTACAATCGAGTAGATTGGGGATATAAAACTTCAAACAAGAAACTCAATCTCATAGTGAACCATATATGATAAAAATAAAAACGAGCCAATTCATAATATTTAGTAGTGATACAACAATCATAATAATCAAAAAATCACAAGAGTATTAAAAATATTCATGTTTTATAATAGAATCCCATTTGAAACTTATATGGTTCTATTTTCATTACAACATTTCAATAATTTCTACCATATTTCTAAAAAATTCAATATTTTATAATAAAAATAATGCCTTAAAAAACATAAAAATTTTCAAATACCTTATCACAAATAATACCAGACACCCTATTTCAATTACTATGAAAATTCACAAGATGTTTCTTTTAAATTTAAAATATACTATTAGAATCAAATAATTTATAAAATATAACTCATTAGAAACACTTCCAATAGATCATAATCCTATTTAACATTTAAAAATTAAATTTTCAAAAAAAATATATTTCTTACATAAAACATGAATGGTAACATGAAAATCTCAACACCACAATCAATCGTCAACTAAAACCTAAAGCCACCAAAAAATTTCCCAAATTATTTTCAAACAAATTGTAGAAACCTTTGGGAGCTATTTGGAAAATAAGGGATCCATGAATAAAATATAAAGATATTGTATAATTGGTCATAGTTTATCCACACGGGGTGGAGAACCATGAAGCAACCATGAAAAACCCCATAAAAAGTATTATATAACCATTTACATGGGTTGCACATGGTTTTACAATTTATTCATGGAAATTGTGTGCTACATAAATTCATTCCTATTATACCCAAAAGATAATAGTGACATAGAAAATAAATGTTACACTCCTTGGGGATAAAAAAAGAATAATCTCATATCAAATCCCATCAAAGAGACTAAAAAAATGATTCCATTATCATCTACCTATGTTTACTCATTGATCAATTAGAGTTAGGGCTCCTGAAACTATTGGACAATGTGCCTATTCATTTCTAACACAACTATATCCATATTAATAGACATCCAAAATATCCATAGGGGTCCCTATAAACATAGTCTATTTTGAATTCATTGGATGTGATAAAATTTTTAATTAAATGGATAGGTATCACCTGACATATAACTTGAATTAGATGTTCAATAAGCTCTAAGGGAATTCTAGATCCAAAAATCACACAATCTATTTACTGGGGTTAAATAATATTTCAATGATACTGATTTAATCCATTGGATATATAAGTAAAACATCAATAATTTCACCGTGAAATATGGAAATACCCTTTCACTGAGAATATATTGATGCTTGGAAATAAAAAAACAATATATAAGATATAACCAAATAAAATTAAAACACAAAAGAATAAATAATATAATGAATAAATGAATATATAAATAATTATAAAAATTATAATAATGAAATTCTATAGCAAAATTATTCTCCCTTAAATTAAAATTACAACATTTTGAAGATAAATAATATAAAAGTGTTATAAAACCATGATCAATAGGTTTAGTTACCTATGATATTTAAGAGCATAGATATGATATTCCTAATAAAACATAACAATTAATCAATTATTTCTTCTCTACCTTCATAGTGGACCACATGTACTTCTCAGTATAATTAATCACCTATGAACATATGTCCAGGAATGAGGTGAGCTTAAATCCATGTAACAAGATTTGTAATTTAATGAATAAATATAACATGGTTGAGAATAATCATAACCATAATAGCTAAACATGGGATCATCATAAAAATCATGAGAGGAATCATTAGAAAAATTCATAAAATTTCATAATGCATAAAAATGGGACAATATATTTTAGTATTCAAATACCACATATACATGTTAACCAAGCTAGAATCATGTTCCTACATATAATAATTGAATAATCATAACATAATAACTTTGAACAAATATACAATCATGTTCCTGAATATTTCAAATTATCTTCGAAGACACATCACATTACCAAATGCATTAAAGATCTATATAATTCTTGGTGCTCCTATCACATCATATCATTTACATGATCAGGCATACCGCATAGAATATATGTCAAATTAAACAAAAAATGACCCTTGAAAGTGAATATGTTTAATTTCATAAGGAAATAATTTTAGATTAAAATTTATATTCCACAATGAAAAATTGATAAGAATCATTGTTATAAGAATAACCATACCCAGTTGAAGAAGTAACAATATCAAGGGAAGTCAAAATGGGTTTTGGATTAATGATTTCTTTTGGAAAATCAATGTATTTTATATAAAATAGTATTGGAAACATTTATATGAGTAAAACAATATGTATAAAAAGGTAAAATTATATTTGAGGAGTATTAATTCACAAAAACAAAACATATTGCAAGAAAGAAGAATAACCCAAATAAGGAAAATTGGGTTTGAGAATCCACTTAACTTAAGTCAGATTATATTCATCACATTAATATCAATGATAAATAAATTATATTCATTAATTAATAAAAATATAACCTATTATTCATGTATTTTATATATTTAAAATCTATTATTTTTTTTATGTCCATTATTAAGAGTTATAGAATCCCATTCCTTCATTCTGAGAGTGTTTGTTTCATTGTTTTCATGATCAGTTCACATTTGTATAAGTATATAAGTTAATATATGATGATAATAATCCACAATAATTGAATGAATATGTAATTAGTGAAATTTCATATGTTTAACTTTTTTTCATAATATGTTGATGATTCAAAAGGTTTGGATACTATTCTATTTCCAAAATTCCAATTCCTAATGGTCAAATTACTATACCAATGGTCATGTTACTATTAAATTAAATAGGTTCATTAATTTCTATGAATATCATTTATTTAATTCTTAAATTATGGGAATAATGTTTTTATTTGGATATTTACACTCTATATGTATTTTTAATAAATAAGAAAAAAATTATATTGATAATATTTCGTTTTTTATAACATATATATAGTGGAAGAAAAAACATCTTGTAAAACTGGATAATAGAAAAAATCCCAAACTAAAGAACAAAGACTAATTAATACAAGAAATCTATATGTTATCAAGTGTCACCTATAACTATACAAATCAATAAATAATGAAATAAATAGAAAAAAAATGAGTAAATATGGAGATTCTATTAAACTAGATATTGAAGAGGAAATATAAGATCATTATTCAAGACTTGTTTAACCAAAAAAACCTTGATATTATTTCACATAGTATTATGTTAAATTTATTTTAAAATTCATTTTTGATAATTATTTTCAAGAAAAAAATTCAAATAATGTTTTCTTATTAATTATTAACAATAATCTGTAACATTTCTTAAAAACATTATACGACATTCCCCTTGAACAAGTAAGAATGGGAAACCCCAAAATATTTTTTTTCAAAATCCCATTAATTCTGAAAAAAATTATTTTTCATTAAGTTGCTAAAAATATACCAAATCTATATTTCTCAACAAAAAACATTTACAATGATTATTTTAATGAAATAGAAAAAAATTTACCTTTATAAAATATATAAATTAATTTGATAAATTATTTTTAATGTAATCCTAAATCACAATTGAAACATAAATATTGAAACACATCTTTAAAATAGGAATATAGTACTAGATGATAAAAAAAAGAATGATCGTGACTTATAGTAATCGATACTATGGAATAAAAATAGGTCCTATAAATATTACCATAAACATTTCTCTGATAAAATTGTAGTTTCGTGGGTGATATTAGAATTTTTACATGAATTCTACCTGATCTATTCTCTTTTCTACACTTTATATAGGTTTCTCTAGTAAGATAATAACATTCCAATTAGCACAACATAAGGTCACCAAATAAAAATATAAATTTTTGGGTGAACCTAAATGAGGGTAGTATCCTGAGTATATACACCACCCTAGTGTAATATACATCAAGACCTCATATTACCTATATAGGTTACCATGATGAATTAAATTGGAGATAGACAAATAATAAAGCCCATATATCTAGATAGACTAATTTTTAAAACACAATATATTAATCCCAAATGTATCCTATGACACTCTCATGTAAATAATCCATTTTAATGAATTCATAACTAACCATTAGTATGTAAATACTATGTAACATCCCTATTTGTGGTTTAAAATATAAATCTATCAATTCAAATAATGGGGATTAATACAATGCCTCAAATTTAAAAAATCATTAAAATATACTACAGAACCTTGAATTATAATCCTTATTAAATCACTAAGCCATTTCCCACCACCAAAAATTTCATCTAAAAACATCCATAAAAAACTGTAACATTTTATTTAAATTTATTTCAAGGATATTGGCTACATATTCATTTCAAGAAAAATACAAATTTCATTTAAAATAATTCTCAAATCCACAAACTATTCACCAATTTTAAAAATATTATTGATAAGTTACATGTTAAAACAATTAAAGACAAAAAAATTGAAAATATTAAAAAGAATATACAATAAAAAATATTATTTAGACATAAAAACATTTTTCATTAAAACAATTATTTTGAGAACCAAGAAAATATTGAAGGCTTATTTCAAAGTGACCCAAAATATAAACCAATGGTACAATACATACCAACTATAAAATATAAGAACTGTTAATAAAGAATATTAATTTTTGTAAATCAAGAATTATGTGATATGAAATTTAATGGAGACAAAAAAAATTGGACTAATTGGGAACCCCTTGAAATAAATTACAACATGTCACCATTGATGGTGATTACAAAAATAATAATGAACACACCCTTCCTAGTAACCAAAACACTAAATTTTAGTTCACCATGAACTATAATCTCTAATAAATAAACCCCTAACGTTATAAGTGACATCTAAACCAAGATAAATATGAATAATTAGAGGAATGTAAGATAAAAAGAAGGGGGGTAAGTTTACCAAGGATAACTCTCTTGAAATCATGGGATAGTTGACAAAAATAGTGGATATAGGGCGGTAGGGACATCCATTCATGCCCCCTTGGTCATTTATGAAAGGAATAAGGAAGAGGGGAAATCTCGTTAAATTTTATGGTGTACAAATTATTATTTCCCCAATTTTAATGAAATCTAAGGAACTCACATTATTTGGAAGCATGGTTTTTAAACCTTGTGCATCCAATATAGGATGTTTTGAATAATATAAATACACTCACATGGTTTTTATTGACTATTTACCAACCATTCACTAATCAAGAAAAATGAACGGTAAAATACCTGACACACTAAACATAAAACGAAGGAAAATATTCTAGGGTTTCCCCCAAACCATTTAAAAAATAATGGGAGAGAGGAAAAATATCCAAGATTTTGAAATGATATCCTTATAACATCCAGTAATTAAAATAAGAAAAAATAATATAAAACATATATCAATAGTTCTATGTGATTTTCAAACACCAAGAACCATCATTATTGTTATTTCATATATAATTTCATGAAATCGTCATTATTGTTATCATATTTCCTAAACTGATTTCCTAAAAATGGGTATTCACTGATTGAGGAATCATATTATATTTAAAAATAAATATCATTTTTACACTTCTACTATAAGGACCTGGCCTTAAAACCTTAAATAATCAGGAATTAAATGACTAATTCCCATAGATGATCTTTTCAGTTTTAGTGTTTTAGAGAATTAGAACATAACTATTACATCTCAAAAGAATACAATGTATACACTTCTACTAAGTTTCCATAAAATAAAAACTCTTAAAAAGAATCATGTCTAGTTTCATGTTTTAGACAGCATGTCTTTCCTTGATCCCATCCTTGACCCTATTCGTCTTTAATTCTTGTGGAAAAAATTTCAAAAACTTTGGACAAGCATAAAAATCCCAGTAAAGTATACACAAAGAAGGAAACCTGTTAGTTTTTCAAAACAACAAGTAACAATGAATACTTTTTCAAAGTAATACTTTTCACCTTTACGAAGTATTAAATACTCTTCACTGAATAAAAGATAACCACTTATCCTTTTGTAACCATAAGATTACCATAAAACCATATAAATAATACATAACATATAAAGGTAACTTCGTACATAAACATTCATAAATGGAATAACCATACAGTCGACTTCCACACATATCACTACATGGAATAGCCATACGGCCGACTTACATACCCAATGCATTGGAGGTTATAACGTAACCACTAGCCCTGGTATTCACAGCACCACCCGTCATATGGTTTGTCATGTAACCACCTGTCAAATGTCCATGTACTATTCCAAAATCATAATACATAAAACAAATATAATGGAAGGAAAAAATTTCCACATTTCAATCCAAATATATCAATTAAATATATTGACATAAAAAATCCATTATCAAAACTATTTTCAATTCCAAAATACATAAATGAGTATATGGTATTTTATTTCTTTTAAAACAGTATGGCTTGTTGTGGAAGCCAAGAATCAAATAATACTCATGGCGGCGGAAAGGTCGTTGTCACCATGTACGTTAAAAAGAAACATTCCTTTTTTCGTTTAGTAAAACACTTCCTAGAAAAATATTCCTTTTGGAAAAAAGTTAATGTCAAAGTGGTGTATACACCGTAGAAAAGAAAGTTGTGTATAAAACAAAATATATCTCAATGAAAGGACATTGAGGCGAAGTCCCTTAAAAAGTCGTTATCCTTAGATTATGGATAAATCAATTACATAATTATGTGTGACAAATAAAAATACAGCCAATATAAGAGGATATTATGTGTAAACCAATCAGAGGTCATCCACACATATTCATAGTATGACATAATGAAGAAGTATAGGTTTAACCCAAAGAATTAAAATTGGGTTATGAAGTTCCCCTACAAAAATTCGACATCCTAACGACGTCACTTTAAAATTCTGAAAATTAGATGATGAGAGATAAGAAGGGTATCTCAACACTTATATATAACATTTACAGTAATAAGGAAATATAAGGAATTATCCCAACATAAGAAGATGTAAATTAAAAGACCTAACAGAAAGAAGTCTTTTAAAAGGAGTAGGGTGAAAGGTTCCCTTACTAATTTGTGTAACTTCCAGAACATACACCATATGAAAGAAGTTTAATACAATAAAGATGTGAATAACCTTAAATTAATGTATATTACACAAAGAATAAAATCATGGGCAGTACAACACCTCAAAAGGTAAATAGTGGCAAATTTAGCATGAACCTCACGAGAATAAAAGTGAGATGAAAAATCACTTATGAAAACTCGGAAGCCTAACGGTGCCCCTTAAAACGTCCAAAAATGAATTCACGAGATCAAATAGGATATCTCATCATATGAACAAAAAAATTACAGTAATAGGAATATAAAATAACAACCCCCAACTTATGAAAAATGACCTTAAAATAAATTACATAAAAGAGAGTACTTAAAAAGAAAGACAGAGGTAGGATCCCTTACCTCAACTATAACTTTTCTTGTTACTTTCTTTATATTTCTGAATACTAAACCATGGTCAACTTATAATTTCTTAACGACCTCATTTAAAGATTATTATTCAGTTCATATCACATATTATAATGTTATAATAATTGGTTAATAATGTGAGTTCATATTAGACGTTTTTCTCGATGTTCGGTGCATGAGTAAAAATTGAAATTATTGGAAATGAATTTTCCATGTAGTTATAAGTATATCATCTCCAGAATAGTATTAATGATTTAAATATCATATATATACAGTATATATTCATTTCATACATACGCATGAATGCTACTTTTATTTCATTGGCACATTAATGGAATTAAAACTAGATGAGATATATATATTATAATTCCATTATAATATATATGTTATATAGGTCACATAAGTTCATAAATTTCATTCTTTATACATTCCATGTATTGCATGAACGTGTCACATCACTTGAGGGGGCGGTAGTCTACACTTCCTCAAATGAAATTATCACATTTTCGCAACATAAAAAGCATAAGGGTATGTATTAAATATAAAATACATAATAATTGAGAAGAAATAAATATAATATATATCATAAATAAATACAGTTCAATTATAATGGACACCATGAGAGGTGGTAGGAGAAGATAGAACAATCATCGTTTCGTGAGGTAGTGAATTGCCATCCACAGAAAAAGTATGTTCTTTAACCATTAGACGGAGGTGTGTGTAAGTGTAGGTTGAATCATTCTAATAAAAATATCCTAGTATATTTAATATAATTTTTTTTTTAGAAAATAAAGGAATAAAAAGAATTTAGGGGGTTGGAAAAGAAAAATAAAACAAAAGAACATTATGGAAGACTTTACCTTTAAATCGGGTAACTCCCCTTGGTTTGAACCAAAAGGGTTTCTTGAAGAGCATTCTTCCTAAGGGAAGGATTCTAGGAAGAATAGAGGGATTTGGAGAGATAAAATAATCAGAGGTTGGTCGAGCCAATGGATTGAGAGGTGTGGGTAAAGAGGTAGAGGAGGGGGCCTTTTATAAGAGGAAGGAGGGGCACTCTTGGAAAGTCATGAGATGTCACATTATTTTAAAATACTTTTCGGATTTTAAAGGTCCCACAAAGATATATTTCAAGGATAAGGTGATAAGGGTTCTAAATCCATCCATCCAATAGGTTTTTGACAAGTTTTTGTCTTATATTTTACATTATCATTCACTTTATTTAAATTGTTCATGAATGAGGTAATCACTGCATCATCCTTGTGTCATAAATAAATTACATTATTTAACGTCTAAAAATTATAAAAAAATAAAATGATTTAGGAAATTTTTTTAGATTTCTTATTACTATTTATAGTAAAAAATATGACTTTTCTAACCCCATGTAAAAATTGTTTTACTAAAATAATACATGTTTGTGACATTTTTATTTTGACTTTAAATAAAAAGTTATTAATGTCATTTTCTTACCCAAGTGGCTCCATGGGGTCTCCAAGTTTACCCATGGATTTTCATGGTTGGCCATGAATCATACAATAAGGGTGGGACATGTTTCATGGTAATTTCATATTATTATAACATTATCATAAACATAAATTACACTAATTACCTTTAATCACGATTAATAAAACTTAAAAGATACTATTCACCAAAAAATATATTCATCCCATTGAACCACATTTTACTTCCTAATGACAACCATGTATGATGGATTTTTGAAATTCAAATCATAGTGGAGGTAAAGTTTCATTCAAGTGAAAAATTATTTTTTTAACTACCACTTAGTGGTTTCACTATTTATCAAAAATTGATGTTTTTCAGAAAAATACCAAAAATTCACCTTAAGCTATATTTGATATACCAAATTCAAAAATGATTTCTATTTTACAAAATTCAAAACATATAAGTTTCATTAATAAATTTAATAATTAATTACATTCTTCAAAACTAATAGCATTTTTTAAGAAACAAAATATGTAACACCCCAAGATTTCATAGTGTGTTATTTCTTTAAAATAATTCAATAACTTTCACTACACGCAACACCGAGTTAAAGCGCACCATGACATACCAAACTAGCCGTTATTAATAGTAATACCTATTTTTTTAAATTTTATAAACTATATATCTCAAAATAGACTTCATTTTTGGATTCAGAATATCAAAATTATCCTAGGGTGAAATTTTGGTACTTTTCAGATAACTTTCATATTTTGATGAATAGTGAAAATTACTAAATTTTAAATAAAAACAACTTTTTAATCAAAATAATTAATAGTGATAAATTATGAATTTGAGTGGTTTTAAAGTATATTTAGAATATATTTTTTTGATTTAATAAAATTTTGGTCATTTGACATAATTTCACAATTAAACCCAACATAAACAAGTATCAATCTTTTGATAGTTATTATATCTAAAAAACACGCTTTTTGTTTTGACAGCGGGATTTAATTTTAAATTAATTTCTACCACTTCTGTGTTTTTAATATGGAAAAATGGATTCCATATTTAGAATCAGGGTGTTCAAATTGTGTAAATAGGTATCTTTTATTTTTAGACATTTCGAATAATTACTTTGGTAAATATTTTATTTACCATGGTTAAAGGGTAAATCCGGTAAATAAAGGTTAAAAAATAATATTATAATAATAATAAATTACCCTAAAATGTGTCCTAACTTTATATTTTGAAACATGTCTGACCATGGGAATCTTTGGGTCGATTTTGGGACCCCATGGAGCCACTTGTAAGTGATAATGACACTTTATATTAATTAAGTTAAAATGAGTACAAAAATGACACAAGCATATATCTTTTAGAAAAACAATTTTTAAAAAGGGTTATATATGTTGTATTTTAGAATATAAATATTAATTAGAAATATAAAACGATTTCATACATAATTGTATTTTATTTATAATTTTTAGACATTAAATAATTTAATTTAATTATGACACAATGATGATGTAGTAATTACAATAATAGTGAACAATTAAAATAATTGATATTATAAATACACAAATAAATATAATTTGAAACTTTTAATGAATTACAATAATTTTATAGGATAATATGACTTATTATGATTGATTTTATTAACTTTTTTGGAAGTAATCATTCTGTTATGAGTTTTAAAAAAGGTAATTATTGAATAGTGTCAAAATTGACATAAAAGAGATTTTAAAACAAATATTATATTATTAAATGATATTAAATTCCTAAAAATCTAAGGTTCGGCCAAGAGACTTATATAATGATATTTATATTATTAATCAACCTCTTGGGGGTCTCTAGGATGTATATATTATGTTTATTAACCATATAATATAAAAATACAAAGAGACATTGTAAAAGTGAAACTAATTAACTTAAAGTTAATACTTAAAGATAAGTTTAATATAGTAACCCAAACATGTATAAATTCAATTGGTTGAGTGTTTTTAGACCCATAAACACCTTAAACTTTGAATAATCAACTTTTGAGCCATTAGAAACCTAATATGAATTTATTATAAAAAAACTATTTCTAGCTTTTCCAAAGGTGCCCCTCACCCCTTTTATAAAAGGGCACTCCCCCTTCTCATTACTTCACACCTTCAAAGCCTTTTGGTTTGGACAACCCTGCCCAAATACTCTCTCAAATTCCCTCAATTAATCTTAGAGGCCTTCCTTTAGTCAGAAATCCATCCTAAGGAGAGATTTTGATCAAATCAAAAGGAAGAACTCGAAGAAGAGGTAACGATTTCACCACCCTTTTTCAAGTTCCTTTCTTCTTCCACTTCTTCTTTCTTTGTTTTTCCCATTCTAAAATAATGAATCCAGAATCTCCTATATAATTTAATATTATTATAAATATGGTACAACCATATACAGTATTATATCCATCCTTTGAATGACATGTCACCATACGTGCGTGCGTACGGCTTACTGTCTCCACGTCGTGGTGTAATTGTTATTCAATATATTATTATTTGGATGGGTAGAATAATGATTTGTAATTCATGTAAATAATAAATATAACATGATAATGATTCATTATATATGATATACCATCCAATTATATATTATTTTATTATCAAAAGAATGATATTTTCGCTCGTGCGTACGTACAGATTACCGTCCCCATGACGCGATGAGATTCATTTCCATGTTCACCATTCATCGACGATTATAAAAATATATAATACTAATAACTATGTAATATATGACATAGTAATGCTACTGGAGATATATATATATATATATATATATATATTTATATATATATAAGTATTTATGTACTTACATATATCTTATTCACTTACTTCCTTTCAATACTATATGAAAACAGAAACAGCGTTTATGCGTACGTACGGACTACCGTCTCCATAAACGGTGTTTTCCATTTCATATATATGTATATTATACATATTTATATTGTAAATATATATGATATATTTATCATGTTTTATATTCTGGAATTATATAAATCATGATCTATGTGATACAACCAAGATTGATAAGTTAAAACACGTACGATAAAGAAAGTGATTATGACCCGAAATGTTAACTTAACATGGAAATTATTATTAAATGGGTAATATAAAGTCATAAATGAATCATGTATGATATAATAAATATTAATATGGTTCTGTTATAATTTAATAACATACTAGGATGTTCGTACAGGAGGTTAAACTTACCCTCCACTAAAGGAAAGTGCAAGGTAAGGGGTTTTAATCTCACTCCTTATTTCCATTAGATTCATGCCATATTGACACTATTACCTTTTGTGTGGTGTATGTACTGCCCATAATTGTATTCTTTGTGTTATAAACATTAATTTGTGTGTATTTACGTATTCATTGTATGGTACCTCTTTCCTGTGTTGTATGATTCATAAATTGGTAAGGGTTTATTTCGCAATCTCTTCATTATCTGAGGTTCTTTATATGTAATTATCTACTGGGATCTCTTTATCATCCACATCCATGTTCCTTAAAAATGTATTCAAAAACATTTTTACTATTTACTAGACAATGGGTTAAATTCATTTATACCCTTATGTGTTTTGAAAGGAATCATTCTGTCTTTTTCCAAACAAGGAACTTTTAACCTTTTGACAAAATTAAGGTAAGAATATCTTTTTTTAACTTAAACGGCGGGTGTGGTTATTCTCCACCGTTATTACACCGTTGAAGCTTCCTTCACAATATTATAAAGATATTTTCAAAATAAATTTTTTCTTTATAATTATGCGACTTTTAAATGATTAAAAAATAGATATTTCTCTCAAATAGTATTGATTTCATCTAGGTCAACATCCTTTGATAAATTTTAAAATTGTTTCAAGTTGATTTATTATGATACGAATCATCCATATTGTATTGAAGTTTTTGTGATATGTTTGACTGTGGATATGTTATTTTTATACCATTCGTGGTTTATAGATGAATTATTTACATTTTTTATGTTAGTTTTAACACGAATGTTTATGTTATATTTCATCCTCTTCTTAAGATGAATGTGTTGGACTAGTATGATCCGGGTTGGGGACTGGTAAAAGTAAGCCCTCTAAGTCGGTGTCTAGTTATTAGAGACACTCTGGGTTGGTGTCCGATTATTAGAGGCACTCCGGGTTGGTTTCTGGTTATTAAAGGCACTCCAGGTTGGTGTCCGGTTATTAGAGGCACTCTGGGATGGAGTCCAGTTACAGAGGCTCTCCAGATTGGGTTCCAGTTACAGTTATCCCTTGGGTCTTAGCACGGGGCCTTGACACAGAAATTAATGTTCAGCATCATGAATTCCATCATTATGAAAGTGGTTAGTGATATTGCATGTCATTATTCGATTAATAGAATATCTATGTGAATAAGTAAATGTCATTATTTCATTTTATTTCTGCCATATTATGCTGAAGTTCAAGTTTATAAGGATTTTTTTTAGTTTTATACATTGACATAAATGTTTATGCTTATTTTTGAAAGTTTCCACTGTATTTCTTACCCTTATTGAGCATTTGAGCTCACGCCTTTCTATGTTTTATTTTTTCCAGGATTCCAAGAAGTGTAATGTGATTGATATGCAGGGTTATGCCAAGGGAATAATGGTATTCATAAAGATTATTTATGTTATTCTGTACGTGTTAAAGTGCAAATGTAACATTCATGTATGTGATCTATTTTTCCAAGACTGCTAAACTGATTGGTCCTTCGGGACTTGATTCTTTGTAATCATGAAAATGTATTAAAATAATTCACCGACACTGGGTAACTGGGGTCGGGGCGTTATAGTTGGTATCAGAGAAAGTTTAGAAATAACCTTGGAAACGCGATTTAGATAAACTCTGATTAGAGCACATAGCCCTAAAATACACATTGAGGATCAGTATAGAAGAACATCCTAGAATTTTGGTATTGTAGAGATTTTGTGAGTTTTCTGAGCAGTACATCCCTGTTTGGATACGAGCAGGTAGAGGCGGCTCTGGCACAGATGTACCTAGGGGTAAAACCCGAAAACACCGCTTTGAGCTAGACTCGAATGGGAACTGGTTCACGACAACATTCCTTCATGCACTCTTGATTACGACACTCCTGGGGGATATGCTTAGGATAATTCTCATTTTCTTTAAAAACCATTATGAAGGGCTTATGAGTATATATATACTCAAAGAAAACATTTTTAGGATTATGGATTATATCCATAAACTGTTCAATTTGTGTTATATATTTTACATGTTTGGTAATTATTCATTTCTATTCATAAACTGAACTAATTTATGCTATTGTATAGAAATGGCGCCCAGTAGAAGGAATGTGAACTCCCGTAATATGTATGATCCAAAGGGTAAGAAGGATCATATCTTTCGTGGTCCTAAGACAGAATTTAGAAGGGTAATAGTTTCCCACATATTATCATCATATGATGAAATAGTATCATGTGTTGATAAGATGAGTAAAGAATTCTTGGAGTCCTATGGTTTTGAAGGGAAGCGAGAGAAGAAAAGGATGGAAGAGAGAAAGATGGATAAAGGGAAGAGGGAAAAGAATAATTTTCCCATATGTGATAATTGTGGGAATAAACACCCTAGAACTTGCCTGAAAGGAATGGGAGTTTGTTATAATTGTGGAGAAAAAAGGCACAAAGTACGGGACTGCCAGGGTAAGAAAATGGTTTCAAATGTACAATGCTTCATTTGCAAGGAGTTTGGACACTACGCGAACCTATGTCCCAATCATCAGACTATACTGCAAATGATGCTATTGGATAATAATCAAGTTATGATACTACCACAGATGAAGAGGAATGATTAGAGTTCTTATGTTGATTATGTCATTTGAGTTTTGTATCAACAATGTAATTGTTATAATAATTATGGAGTATATAAGGATTTTACTGCAGTACTATTTCATTAAGGACATGAGATTGTGTGGAACAAAGGAATGTTACTCAATAGTAGGATAAATTTTTGGAAAATATATGGTTGAGAGAATGGTAAACCATAATATGGTCTGATACTGAGGTAGTGATTTTGGAATAATACATGATTGATTTGGATATATTATATTGGATATTCTTGACTACCTTGAAACTGATTAATGATTTGTGTATTCCATCATTTTTGGGGTTTACAACATTTTTGGATTGAAGGAGTATATCCATTATTATTTAAGGAATACAGGATCATGAATGTAATCAATAAGGTTTTATGGTAATTCAGGATGTTGCAGTGTTATAAAATAATACACGATGAAGGTGTTCACATGTTATTACGCAGCAAAAAGGATCTTCATTTTTGGACTAAAGCATTTTGGATAGTTCTAGTTTGGATTATTTTTGGATTTCCATAAAAGGACAACACGGAGGTTGGGCGGCAACCCGTCGCGTCTCGCAAGGCCGCGAGACTTGAACCCACAAACGAAGGGCGACAAGGGTGTATCACCTACTACTGGCCCACGTAATGTCCGAGATTAAATAATGTAGTTTTTTTAAAAGATCTTGTAGATGAATTATAAATTCATTTTTTAACCCTATACGATTAGGATAAATAGAGTATTTTTGAGTTTTATTATGTTTTGGGGAGAAAGATGAGTTTGTGGTAGAAATTTATTAATGTATAAAACTCTAATTATAATGTAAGTATATCTCCTTATGATCTTAGCCAATCTCATAAATAAATTCCTCAACATTAAGAAAAGGAACATAGAACAAAAATTATGTCCTAAATGGTACCTAAAATCTTCACTAATTTATGGCTTTGAGATTGTTGGCATTTTCATAGCCATGTTCTCTACCACTCTCGATCAGATAATTGATGGTTATATTTCTCTTCCATATCCATATTTTCCTACATGGAACCCTATTATGTGTTATTTTCGGTAATCTTCATACTTTCTACTCTTTATTTTAAATAGAGGCCTCATTAATTCATTTTTCGATGTGGGATTTCAACTAAGATATTTTGAAACTTCAAAAATGTGTTATCCTAATACCTTATGTTTTGTTGAACCGATGGTATTTTAAATCATCATGGATTGAGGACTTTAAGGACCTCAATTTTATACTTGTTTGTGATTGATGACCTAAATCACTACTTATAAAAATTTATGTTTCTCCTCCAATTATATGTCTCTAATTTCCACCAATGTTCTCTTAATAGAGATCATAATTCGGTGGTGACCCTTTCATTTCTCTTTTCCTCATATTAAGACTAAATTTTCGTAACCCAATTTCCGATGTGGGTTTTCCCACAAAGATATTTTTTATTTTCAACCTTTTATTTTCGAAGAACAAATTCAAATTGCGAGGACGCAATTTATTGAAGGAGGGTAGAATGTAACACCCCAAGATTTCATAGTGTGTAATTTCTTCAAAATAATTCAATAACTTTCACTACACGCAACACCGAGTTAAAGCGCACCATGACTTACCAAACTAGCCATTATGAATAGTAATACCTACTTTTTGAAATTTTATAAATTCTATCTCTCAAAATGGACTTCATTTTTGGATTCATAATATCAAAATTAGCCTAGGGTGAAATTTTGGAACTTTTTGGATAACTTTAATATTTTGATGAATAGTGAAAATTAAAAAAATTTAATTAAAAACAACTTATTTAATCAAAATAATTAATAGTGATAAATTATGAATTTGAGTGGTTTTAAAGTATATTTAGAATATATTTTTATGATTTAATACAATTTTGGTCATTTGACATAATTTCCCAATTAAACCGAACATAAACAAGTATCAATCTTTTGATAGTTATTATATTTAAAAAACACGCTTTTTGTTTTGACAGCGGGAATTAATTTTAAATTAATTTCTGCCACTTCTGTATTTTGAATTTTGAAAAATGGATTCCATATTTGGAATCATGATTTTAAAATTGTGTAAATATGTGTCTTTTATTTTTAGAAATTTTGAATAATTACTTCGGTAAATATTTTATTTGCAATGGTTAAAGGGTAAATCCTCTAAATAATGGTTAAAAAATAATATTATAATAATAAAAAATTACCCTAAAATGTGTCCGAACATTATTGGATGATACATTTCCGACCATGGTCATATTTGGGTCAATTGTTGGACCCAATGGAGCCACTTGTAAGTTATAATGACACTTTATATTAATTAAGTTAAAATGAGTACAAAAATGACACGAGCATATATATTTTAGAAAAACAATTTTTACATAGTGTTATATATGTTGGATCTTCGACTATAAATATTAATTAGAAATATAATACGATTTCCTACATAATGGTATTTTATTTATAATTTTTATACATTATATAATATAATTTATTTATGACACAATGATGATGCAATAATTACCATAATAGTGAATAATTATAATAATTGATATTATAAATACCCAAATAAATATAATTTGAGACTTTTAATGAATTAAACTACTTTTCTAGGATAATATGACATAATAGGATTGTTTTAATTAACTTTTTTAGAAGTAATCATTCTTTTATGATTTTTAAAAAAGAAAATTATTGAATAGTGTCAAAATTGACATAAAATAATTTTTAAAACAAATATTATATTATTAATTGATATTAAATTCCTAAAAATCTAAGGTTCGGCCGAGAGACTTATATCATGATATTTGTATCATTAATGGACCACTTTAGGGTATCTTGGATGTATATAGTATGTTTATTAACCATATAATATAAAAATACAAAGAGATATTGTAAAAGTGAAACTAATTAACTTAGAGTTAATACTTAAAGATAAGGTTAATATAGTAATCCAAACCTTTCTAAATTATATTATTTGAGTTTTTTTCGACCCATACCCACCTTAAGATTTAAATAATAAACTTTTTATCCATTATAAACCGAATATGAATTTATTATAAATTAATATTTCTAGCTTTTCTAAAGGTGCCCCTCACCCCTCTTATAAAAGGGCACTCCCCCTTCTCATTACATCACACCTTCTAAGTCTTTTGGTTCGGCCAACCCCTGACCAAATTCTCTCTCAACTTCCATAAATTCATCCTAGAGGCCTTACTTTAGTCATAAATCCATCCTAAGGATCCCTTTTCGTCAAATCAAAAGGAATAACCCGAAGAAGTGGTAATGATTTCACCACCCTTTTTCAAGTTCCTTTCTTCTTCCACTTATTCTTTATTTTTTTCCCATTATAAAATAATGATTCTAGTATCTACTATATACTTTAATATTATTATAAATATGGTACAACCATATTCAATATTCTATCCATCCTTTGAATGACATGTCACCATACGTGCGTACGTACGGCTTACCGTCTCCACATCGTGGTGTAATTGTTATTCAATATATTATTATTTGGATGGGTATAATAATGATTTGTAATTCATGTAAATAATAAATATAACATGATAATTATTCTTTATATATGATATACCATCCAATTATATGTTATTTTAATATCAAATGAATGATATTTTCTCTCGTGCGTACGTACGGATTACCATCTCCACGACGCTATGAGATTCATTTCCAAGTTCACCATTCATCGATGATTATAAAAATATATATTACTAATAAGTATGTAATATATGATATAATAATGCTACTATATATATATATATAAGGATTTATGTACTTACATATATCTTATTCACTTACTTCCGTTCAATACTATATGAAAACAGAAACAACGTTTATGCGTACGTACGGACTACCGTCTCCATAAACGGTGTTTTCCATTTCATATATATGTCTATTATACATATTTCTATTATAAATATATATGATATATTTATCATGATTTATATTCTGGAATTATTTAAATCATGATCTTATTGATACAACCAAGAGTGACAAGTTAAAACATGTACAATAAAGAAAGTGATTATTACCCAAAATGTTAACTTAACATGGAAATTATTATTAAATGGGTAATATAAAGTCATAAATGAATCATGTATGATATCATAAATATTAATATGGTTCTGGTATAATTTAATAACATACTAATATCTTCATACAAGAGGTTAAACGTACCCTCGACTAAAGGAAAGTGCAAGGAAAGGGGTTTTCATCTCACTCCTTATTTCCGTGAGATTCATGCCATGTTGCCACTAATACCTTTTGTGTGGTGTATGTACTACCCATAATTGTATTCTTTGTGTAATGCATTTTAATTCATGTGTATTTACATATTCATTTTATGGTACCTCTTTCATGGGTTGTTTGTTTCATAAATTTGTAAGGGTTTATTTAACAATCTCTTCATTATCTGAGGTTCTTTATACGTAATTATCTACTGGGATCTCTTTATCATCCACATCCATGTTCCTTAAATGTGTATTCAAAAACATTTTTACTATTTAATAGATAATTGGTTAAAGTCATTTATACCCTTATGTGTTTTTAAAGGAATCTTTCTTTCATTTTCCAAACAAGGCACTTTTAACCGTTTGACAAAATTACGCTAAGAATGTCTTTTTTTAACTTAAACGGCGGGTGCGGTTATTTTCTGCCGTTATTACAACTTTGAAGCTTCCTTCAAAATCTTATAAAGATATGTTCAAAATAATGTTTTTCTCTATAATTGTGCGACTTTTAAATGATTTCAAAAGAAGATATATTTATCTCAAATAGTATTGATTTCATCCAGGTCAACATCCTTTGATAAATTTTAAACTTGTTTCAAGTTGATTTATTATGATACAAATCATCCATATTGTATTGAAGTTTTTGTGATATGTTTGACTATGGATATGTTATTTTTATACCATTCGTGGTTTATGGATGAAGTATTTACATTTTGTATGTTAGTTTTAATGCGAATGTTTATGTTATATTTCATCCTCTTCTTAAGATGAATGTGTTGGACTAGTATGTTCCGGGTTGGGTCCGGTAAAAGTAAGCCCTCTGGGTTGGTGTCTGGTTATAAGAGGCACTCCGGGTTGGTGTCCGGTTATTAGAGGCACTCCAGGATGGAGTCCGGTTACAGAGGCTCTCCGGGTTGGGTTCCGGTTACAGTTTTCCCTTAGGTCTTGGTAGGGGGCCTTGACACAGAAATTAACGTTCGGCATCATGAATTCCATCATTATGAAAGTGGTTAGTGATATTTCATGTTATTATTCTATTATTAGAATATCTATTTGAATAAGTAAATGGAATTATTTCATTTTATTTCTGCCATATTCTCCTGAAGTTTAAGTTAAAAAGGCCTTTGTTTTAGTTTTATACATTGCCTTAAATGTTTATGCTGATTTTTGAAAGTTTCCTCTGTATTGCTTACCCTTACTGAGCATTTGAGCTCATGCCTTTCTATGTTTTATTTTTACTAGGATTCCAAGAAGTGTAATGTGATTGATATGAAGGGTTAATCCAAGGGAATAATGGCGTTCAGAAAGATTATTTATGTTGTTTTGTACGTCTTAAAGTGCAGATGTAACATTCATGTATGTGATCTATTTTTCCAAGACTGCTAAATTGATCGGCCCTTCGGGACATGATTCATTTTAATCATTCCAATTTATTAAACTAATGCACCGACTCTGGGTAACTGGGGTCGGGACGTTACAAAATATATCAAAATATTGACACTAGTTTATGTAAAATTTCAAAGGTAAATTATTTCCAATGACCACCATTGGATTAAATGGTAAAAAATTATTCTAATTTCACTATAAAACCAATTCAAAATATGATCTAACCATATAAATAAATTAGATAAAAAGGTGGTTTTGAATTAAAATAAAAAAAATTCACTTATTCATTAAAAAGAACTTTATCGAAAAAATAACAAATACATACAAAAAGTAAATTTTGATGTCCCGATTCTAAAGAAGTATTTTATTTGGTCCAACATGATATATAAAATAATAAAAATGTGGATTTAAAAAGGTTTCTCCATCAAAAGGCTGTTAATCTACCTTTTAAAGAATATTAGAATATTTACGCTTAAAATTAGATTCATTCTCATTTTAATCCTCTAACTTTTATTGTAAAAAAAGAAAAAATATTTGAAAAACATATAAATAATTTTGTAGTTAGTTTTGTTCATTCCCTCCATTACAACGGATAGGCATTAACTACCATTTAAAATGATTTTATTTAATTATTAGAGTGCAATGTATGATTTCAAATAATCTCATTGTTGCGTATTGGGTACTCCATCAAGAATAGCATTCCCTTTAAAGTAATATTAATATTTTTAATTTACTCACAAATATAAATAGATATGTAAAAGTAATATTCTTAATTTACCTAGGATGTTACATCCTTCCCCCCTTTTGGGAATTGCGTCCTCGCAATTTTAAAATTGTGCTTGGAAACTTCATTGAAAGCCCCACATCGGGAAAGGAGTAAATTAAACTGTCACTTTAAAAGAAAGAAAGGGAAGTACAAAGGTCACCTGAGTTAACCCATACTAGGATTCCATGTAGGAAAACATTGACATGGAAGAGAAATTCAAGGGTCATGTTATGATGGAGAGTGATAGAAAACTTTATTAGGAGAAAGTAAACCACAAAAAAATCACAAACTTGTGATGGGTTAAACGATATTTGATTCCCCAATAGGAATAGTTAACAGACCACATTTTTATTTTAAGTTACATTTCATTGAGGAATTTATTTGTGATCTTAACTAAATCCTAATGAAACATACTTAATTTTCATGTAGACTTTCTTATCTTACTAGATTTCTTACAGAAACTCATATTTACTCCAAAAGACGAGTATTTAGGATGACTTGTTCACATTAAGAGAGATATAATAATCTTCTAGAGAATCACCAAATCCACCAAAGAGAACAATATATTTCCCAGTTCATTAGACCCATACCAAAACCAAAATTGTTAGAACAAGACCAGATAATTCACAAAAGTGTAATATATTATAAAAATAAAATCTATTCTTAATCTCCAAAATTTTTCCAATAAAACCAAATGTGCAACGAAGACCATTCGATAAAAAGTTTGTCCATAAAATTCTTCAAATTAAACCAAACTAAGATTGAAACCCTAATATTTGAAGGAATTAATCACATAGTCTTACAAGGTAAAAATTAACATTTATCTCTAAATAACATCAGTTTCTCTTAAAGTCTCATATTGAAATGTAATTAACCTAATCATATATCCTCCATGATAGGTCAATATTTTCCAAGATAACCCAAAATCAATATATTCATGATTCATAAAATTATATATCTAAAAATAATTTGTCATAATAACCCGGGACTTCACGTAGTCCAGTGGTAGGTGATAAATACCAGTCGCACTTTGGTTTTGGGTTCAATTCCCACAGCTTTGTACGACACGATGGGTGGTCACATGGTCTGCGTGTAGTCCTTCCAAAACTATATAATTCTTAACACATTCCCCCAAAAGAGATAAAATCTTCAAAAATGACAATAACATAATTTAACCTCAATTTTATCTCATGCCTTTCAAATTACATCATATTGTAACCCATAATTACCTCAAATGTAAGGATCATATAAACGCTAATGGTTACCATTATAATTATTACTTGAACTTCCACGTCGTGTTGTTTCTCTCGTACATGATGCATTAGGGAACTCACCAAGGTTCAAGTGGTTAATCATGACTCCTTTATAGTTGGTTTAGAATAAGAATGAGATTCCTCATTGAATCCCCCGTTTCATCCAGTATATTAATTACAGAACCACCACAGTTTCCTTCAAACCCATTGTCACTTTTGTGCCTACTAGATCCATCCATTTACTAAAACTAAAAATGTCAGTGTGAGTATATCAAAAAAATTATCATGTACTAATGAGGAAGATAAACACTAAGATATAATTACTCATTAACTTTATCTAAAAATATGACTCTTTCTAAAATCCTACCCATTATGGTAATGTCACTTATTCTTAGAGAATACCCTAACCTCTAAAGTTATCTAAACCGACCTTTGATACCAACTATAAAGACTTGGACTTAAAACCATACATTATCATGAATTAAATGAATAATTCACATATAGGATCTTTTCATGTTTAGATTTTTAGAGAATTAGGATATAACTATTACATCTCAAAAGATTACAAAGTAGACACTTCTACTATGTTTCCATAAAATAAAAACTCTTAAAAAAACATGTCTAGTTCCATGTTTGATATAGCATGTCATTCTTTGATAACATCCTTGACCCTATTCATCTTTATGTCCTGTCGAAAATATTTCTAGAACATTGGATGAGCATACAAAGCCTAGTAAAGGATACACAAAGAAGGAAAACTATTAGTTTTTCAAAATAACAAGTAAACCATGTATACATTATCAAAGTAATCCTTTTCTCCTTTACGAAGTAGTAAATACTCTTCACTAAATAAAATATCACCACTTATCTTTTTTTTAACAAAAAGATTACCATAAACCCATATAAATAACACATAACATAAAAAAGGTAACTTGGAACATAAACATACTTAAATGGAATAACCATACGGTCGACTTCCACACATATCACTACATGGAATCGCGATACGGCTGACTTCCATACCCAATGCATTGGAGGTTATAACGTAACCACTCATATTAGTATTCAAAACACCACCCGTCATATGGTTTATCATGTAACCACCCATCAAATGTCCAAGTACCATTACAAAATCCTAATACAAAAAACAACTATAATGGAAAGAAAACATTTCCACATTTCAATCACAATATATCAATTAATTATATTGACATTACAAATATATTATCAAAAACATTTTCAATACAAAAATACAAAAAATATTAAATGGTATTTATTTACCTTTAAAAAAATTACGGCTTGTTGAGGACGCCAAGGATCAAATTATACTCGTGGCGGCGGAAAGGTTGTTGTCACTGCGTATGTTAAAAGGAAACATTTTTTTTCATTTAGTAGAATACGTAATAGAAAAATATTCCATTTGAATAAAAGTAAAATTAAAAGGGGTGTATACACCGTATAAAATAATGTTTTGTATAAAACAAAATATGCCGTAATGAATGAAGATTGAGACGAAGTAACTTACAAAGTCGTTATCCTTAGATTAAGGATAAATCAATTACATAATTATGTGTGAAAAATATAAGTACACCCAATATAAGAGAATATTATGTGTAAAACAATCATAGGTCATCCACACATATTCATATTATGACATAATCAATAAGTATTGGTTTAACCTAAAGAATTGAAATTGGGTTAAGACGTTCTCCTATTGAAATTCGACAGCCTAACAATGTCATTTTAAAATTCTGAAAATGAGATGATGAGAGATAAGAAGGGTATCTCATAAATTGTACATAACATTTAAAACAAAAATGATATATAAGTACATATCAAAACATAATAATATGTATATTAAAATACCTAACAAAAAGAAGTCTTTTAAAAGGAGGAGGGTGAAAGGTTCCCTTACCGATTTGTGTAACTTTCAAAACGTACACCCCATTGAAGAAGGGTCATACAATGAAGATGTGAATACCCATAAATTAAATTATATTAAACAAAGAATACAAATCATTTGTATAACAACACCACAAAATTTAAATAGTGGAAAATGTAGCATGAATCTCAAGGGAATAAAAGTGTGATGAAAAATCCCTTTCGAAAACTCGATAGCCTAACGGGGCCACTTAAAACATCCAAAAATGAATTAAAAAGATCAAATTATTTCTCTCGTCATATGAACATAAAATTTATAGTAATATGAATATAAAATAACATCCCCCAACATTAGAAAGATTAGCTTAAAAGAAATGACAGAAAAGAGAGTACTTAAAAAGAAAGAGAGAGGTAGGATCCCTTACCTCAAGTCCGATTTGTCTTGTTCGTTTCCTTATATTCCGGAATAATAAACTTTGGTCAATTTATAATTTCTTAAGGACCTCCTTTACATATTATTATTCAGTTAATATCACATATTATAATGTTATAATAATTGGTTAAAAATTTGAGTTCATATCAGACGTTTTTTTCATTGTTTGGTACATAAGTAAAAATCGAACTTGTTGGAAAAGAGTTTTCCATATTGTTATAAGTAAATCACCTCCAGAATAGTATTAATGATTAAAATATCATATATATCAATTATATATTAATTTTATACTATTAAATAACATTTGGAGAGAAAATGAAATGAAATGCACCGTTCATGGAGACGGTAGGCCATACGTACGCATGAACACTACTTTCATTTCTTTGGCACATTAATGGAATTAAAACTACATGAGTGATATATATATTATAATTAAATTATAATATATATGTTATATAGTTCACATAAGTTCATCAATTTCATTCTTTATACATTCCATGTATTGCATGAACGAGTCACATCACTTGAGGGGGCAGTAGTCCACACTTCCTCAAATGAAATTATCACATTTGTACAAAATGAAAAGCATAAAGTTATATATTAAATAAAAAATACAGAAGCATAGAGAGGAAATAAGTATAATATATATCATAAATAAATATAGTTCCATCATAATTTCCACCATGAGAGGTTGTAGGAGAAGATAGAACGATCATCGTTTCGTGAGGTAGTAATTCTCCATGCACGGAAACAGTATGTTCATTAACCATTAAACGAAGGTGTGTATAATTTTAGCTCAAATAATTCTCATAAAAACATACTAGTATATTGAATATACTGGTGTTGTTACAAAATAAATTAATAAAAAGTGTTTAGGGGGTTGGAGAAGCAAAATAAAACCAAAGATCATTAGGGAAGACTTTACCTTTAAATCAGGTAACTCCCCATGGTTTGAACCAAAGGGGTTTCATGAAGAGATTTCTGCCTAAGTGAAGGATTATATGATGAAGAGAGGTATGTGTAGAGATAAAAGGATTAGATTTTGGCCGCGAAAAGTTCTTGAGAGGTGTGGGTAAGGAGGTAGATCTGGGGGCCTTTTATAAGAGGGAGGAGGGGCACTCTTGGAAAGTCATTAAATGTCACTTTATTTTAAAATGATTTCCAGATTTTAAAGGTCCAAAAAATATATATTTCGAGGATAAGGAGACAAGGGTTCTAAATCCATCCATACAATAGGTTTTTGACAATTTTATTCTTAGATGTTACATTATCTTTTCATTTTATTTAAATTGTTCACTAATGAGGTAATCGATGTATCATCATGGTGTCATATATAAATAAATTTATTGAAAGTCTAAAAATTATAAAAATATACTATGATGTATGAAATCATTTTATATTTCTTATCACTATTTATAGTAAAAAATATGACATGTATAACCCCATGTAAAAATTGTTTTTGTAAAAAAATACATGTTTGTGATATTTTTATTTTATCTTTATATAAAAAGTTATTAATGTCATTTTCTTACCCAAGTGGCTCCATGGGGTCCCCAAGTTTACCGATGGATTGTATTGGTCGGAAATGAATCATACAATAAGGGTAGGACATGTGTCAAAGTAATTTCATATTATTATAACATTATCTTTACCTTAAATTACAGTAATTACCTTTAATCACGATTAATAAAACTTAAATGTTATTGTTCACCAAAAAATATTTTCATCCCATTGAACCACATTTTACATCTTAATGACAACCATTTTTGTCAGATTTTTTAAATTCAAATCACAGAGGTTGTAATGTTTCATTTAAACAAAAAATCAATTTTTTAACTACCACTTATTGGTTTCACTATTCATCAAAAACTGATGTTTTTCAGAAAATAGAAAAAATTCACCCTAAGCTATATTTGATATTCCAAATTAAAAAATGATGTCTATTTTAAAAATTTCAAAACATATAAGTTTCAATAATCAATTTAATAATCAATTCCCGTTGTCAAAATAAATATCTTGTTTTTAAGAAACAAAATATATCAAAATATTTACACTAGTTTAAGTCCAATTTCAAAGTGAAATTAATTATGATGACCACCATTAGATTAAATGGTAAAAATGTATTCTAATTTCAATTTAAAACCAATTAAAAATATGATCTAATAATATAAATAAATGATATTAAAAGGAGGTTTTGAATGGAAATACATTATTTTTCACTTATTCATTAAAAATGAACTTTATCAAAAAAAATAACAAAAACCTACACAAAGTAAACCTTGATGTCCCGATTCTAAAGAATGATTTTATTTGGTCCAATATAACATAAAAAAATTTTAAAAATTTGATATAAAAAGGTTACACCATCAAAAGAAAGTTAATTGACCTTTTATATAATATTACCATATTTACGCTTAAAATTGGATTCATTCGAATTTTAATTATCTAAAATTTATTGTACAAAAAGTAAAAATATTTGACATACATATATAATAATTTTTTAGTTAGTCTTTTTCATTCCCGCCATTACAACGTCTAGGCGTTAACTACCATTTAAAATGATAATATTTTATTATTAGAGTGCAGTGTAAGATTTCAAAGAAACTCGTTGTTGTGTATTGGGTACGCCATCGAGAATATCGTTCCTTTAAAAGTAATATTAATATTTTATTAACAAATATTAATAAATAGGAAAAGTAATATTCTTTATTAACCTAGGATGTTACATCTACCCAATCAAGATTAATAATTCTTTATCTTATAATAGAAAGAGGAATTATTTATTCATCCCATTGGAGGGCCCACACACCCATAATAATCAACCATGTTATTTCTATACAGTCCATAATTGGGTTATCAATAGCCTTATCATATGTATATAATTATAAAATAATGATCCTACAATTGGCCTCTAAAATCAATCAAATCTCAAAACATTGACCAATTAAGTATCCTATCCAGAGGTGGTCTAGGTAAAGGTAATATGACTCAATAAAATGGGTGGTATACTCCATTACATAATGATAGTCAAGATACATAATTAAAAACTCTACTTCCTTAACTTCTCTAATTCTCTCTGGATGTATTTCTTATTAAACATCAACTTCATCATAGCCCATGTGAGAACCTCATTATTCAAAAAAAGCTGGATAGCCACACACGACATCCATCATAGTCCTTTAAAAATATATATTGAGATTGTAACCATTGTTATCCAATGATCATAACGGAAATTAAATGAGAAATTAATTTTTTTTAATATTCTTTATCTTCATGATATCCTTTTTTTCTAAGGAATATGTGAAAATTCATCCTGTTAAATTTTTCACAGCTTCATCCCCTATGTTGGTACTCACTAACTTCTCTTAACAAGTGATTTGACTGTTCTAATTTAGTAACTATACAATAACATGATCTATAAAATGGTCAACCTATGTTGTCCTCTCTATAGACCCCTCTCATTGATTCCATGAAGACTGTTGGGGAGTCATGGTCTACAATACATTATACATGAAACTCAATAGGTATATAATTAATCACTAATTAACATGGAAGAAACAAAAAAATCTCTCCAAATAACACATAAACATGTAGTATTAATCATAATATAAATAACAAATTCAAAAGGGTGAAAATAATAAAATTTTACCACATCCATTAATTATACAATGTCTAATTAATGTATTGTATGAACAGGGTGAAAACCACTCAAGTGGAATTGGGAGGTGTCCTAGCCCAGTCCTATATTGGCTATATATTTTCCCAAACCAGTAACATAAACCATGTACCACTGTTTACCATTTCATATTCACCTTGAAATATCAACTTCCCAAAAATAACCCACATGATCACAATAAAACTAATAAAAATAGAATAAACCTCTTAGAAAAATATGAAAATACATCAAATAAAAAAACAAATAAAAAAACCCCTACCAATATCATGTCATTTAAGAATAACACCTATTTAGGCACTCCAAAACATACTACAAAAGTGAATCTATTATTATATCTCTATACTACAATTATGTTTCAATAACTAGTGGAAAATTTATTACAATTTTCTAATTAACCAACCAAATTCATCCCATATCCTCAACCAAACAACTTGTACATAAAGACAAATGTGAATTATAGATCAAAAAATGTAGGTTGTAATTACCCTAGAATGTAACCTCATAATGTGTATATTATTTCACCTTAAAAACCCATGAAACAAAAACATATACTCCAAAAAACAACATAATTAATTTTCCATAACATGGATACCTAAGAACATAAGTAAACAGAAACATTCAATGAAACACATCCATACAGACTATCATGGAATAGAAGTAATAAGAACAAACAACAAATATCTCTTTATGAATTCAACATTATGTTATAATCCAACATCACATGGATAAAAAATAATGAAAAGTGAGGAAATTGAAAAAAGTTTTATATATAAAAAAAAGGTAAAACAACACTAGAGGATCCCAAAAACGTATCACATGAGCCATCTCCAGGTGACCCATAGTCACCACTAATCCTATACAATTGTGAACTATAATAATATCAAGAGTCACTACCATAATGAAGATCTCTTTTACATTTTCTTATATTATACAAAATCTAATCAACACTCTCCCAAAGGTATATTCATCATACGAGATAGAACCCAATATATTACCACTATGGATCTATATAATATTGTTCTCAATAAAAAACAATAGTTTTAGTTTTTTATTTTGTATCTAAAAAATTACTCTTTTTTTAATAAAATAGAATAGTGAGAACTCAATTCAGATATATAATAGTATTTTATAAACATAAAGAATGTTATAAAATAATATGAACATGGAAACTCTTCAATTTAATAAAAGGTTATATTTCATAACCATATTAATAATTCCTTCATAATAGAAGAAAATTTAATGTGATATCATGTTTCATTAATATTTAATATATGGAATATAATAATTAGGCCAAGTGTTAAATGCCAATGAGGACTCACACTTTAATTACTATCTGAAAAATGTAATTCTAGAAGATAATAAGATCCTAGGGACTTCCATGGCCTCACATGGAAATGACCCCTATCCAGTATTCAAAATAATCTAGATTAGCACGGATACATGTTTCTCAAACACATACTCAAGGATTATTATGTGGAAAAAAATTATTATAAACAACAAGGAATTACAATAATATGAATCTTATAAATCAACTAAAAAATTCATAAATCAAATCACGATCAAACCCAAATTTATAAAATCATTTTGAATCAAAATCATATTTAAGAAACTTTATAAAAAACCCCCCACATGTTCTAAAACTATTTATATTGGATACACTGTTCGAAAACCCTATAATCCAAACTTTTTTAAAACATTATCATGTATATAAAATAGGAAAAATAAATCAGTCCCTATTCATTAATTTGAAAATTTATTTGAATAATAATGAATAAATATCCCTAGATGAATGCTAAGGGGATGATTCGTTACATAGGGACACCTACTATAAATATTATGATTACCCATCACCTTCAAAAATTATATCTATAATAGTAAGGTAGTGGTCCTAAAAATTCAATAAAAGTGGATATTACACATTTAAAACCAACCATAGTCAATGATTTAGGAACTATAACTATCTAATGCACCAATATAAGAAATAAATTGAATAATATGGTAATTAAAGAAAATGGATGGATAAATCAACTATAATTAGAAGTTGACATTAAAATATTTAAATAAAATAAAAATTAAAACAACAATTGAGTAAGGAGGTTGGTTTATATAATTCCAATAAATAGATTTAATCCTTTGAGGTAGTGGGTAGGGAGATAAATTCCATAGAAGATACAAATAATAAAATTTCCACAAATTACCTATTCTTTAGATATGTTTGATCTCAACCCATCTACTTCTTTTCCACCCCTTTTGAGGAGTGTGAAGAATGAGACTGAGAACATATCATCCATGGTGATGGATGTTCCACAAATAACTACCCCTATGAATGTAAATTGTAATCATCAATATGTGTAGAGGAATATTCATGGAGCTCATTACAATGATTTGAGCACCAAATGAACTTCTCAAATATTTTCTATTGAAGTTCATGATCCTTGATAGATAAAAATATAAGGATATCTGGTCGACATTTATGTGGAAGATCCCCTCATGGTAGGGTTAGTGGGATCCAAAACATCCCCATGTAGCTGACTCCATATTTTAGTGGTTCGTTGGTTGTATTCATGTTGGTTTCTTCTGAAACCTATTCATAATATTGATGATGGTTATGCTAAATCATTTTATATTTTCTCCCAATTATAATATTAAATTATAATAAAGTGGATAGGGCCTTATAAACTTATTCTAAATTTTTTTCTAAAAATCCACAAGAGTATGGAGGATGAAGAAGATATGGTCTTGAGGAGTTTGGTAATAAAAGAGTGAATAATGGGGATTGATTATACATAAAATGAAGAAGTTTACAAATGTCATTTAATATTTATTAAGAACATTTGGAATAACCATTTCCTACCCAAATTTTTTGGTATTCGATTTTCTAAATATAAAAATTTTACTAGAATAAATGTCCTCACATAATGTCTATGAAAATGATTTTGAAATAGAGATTCTTTTAATTTTGTACAAACCATGAATGATACCCATATGCAATGAAATGTGTCGCACAGTTGTCCTAGAGGATTGATGGTATAAAAAACATGCTATTACCATTATTTTAAAATATATCAACTTCACTAGGGTTGAATTAAAATTTAAATAATTTTTAAAATTTTCTTCAATACTTTATAAAAAAACATTTGGAAGTTATTTGTTCTAAAATATCCAGGGTAAACAATAAGTAAATAATGTAATGTTTTAATAAACATTAATGTTAACACATCACTATATTAAATAAATAGATCCAAATAAGAATAATTCAAATTAAATAATTAAATGTTACTAAATATGTCTATCTATGAACAAATTTACAACATAAAATTAAAGGATCTAAACAAATATAATTATGTAAAATCATTACCTTTAAATAAATGTGACTGGAGGTTCGGTATCCCAAAATAAAGGATACATGTTCTGATTCTATGGATGATTCTCATTTTAAATGATGATAAGATATAATTCGCATCCCCCAAATTCTTGGATAGATAATAAAAGTGGAAATATATACCCCTCAGTAACACTTTGATGACATGATTTATATTACGTAATTTCCCTTTAAAATAATCACACTAAACATTTAAAATAAAATATATTTTCCCACAAAATCTCTTTAATCACATACAAACAAAATAAAAATGTAAAATTAATAAATTATATTGATTTGATGGTAAAATCTTCAAAAATCTTTTCTCTGGGAACACACTAAAAAGTCAGACATAGAAATTCAACGACACTAATATAAAATATAGCTCACAATTGAAGGCATTTTAGCTACTTCTATTTCATTAATATTTTTATCTATTTATAATCATTTATGTAATAAATACATTAAATATAAAATATATGTTATTTGAGAACTTATATAAAATTGTTGATTGTCTGCTCACTCTAGCATTTTATGTATTTTAGGTGAATTCACATTGTTTTCGTACTTATATTGTTCATAATACTCATACAAGAATTGGTGATTCAAAAGATAGCATTGAATATAAAAGAAATAATAAAAAATTAAGTATGTACCAATGAAATAAACAGTGTGATGTGATTTATAGAAACAATATATTTTAAAGGATTAATTTGATGAAAATGACTCAATATTATATCATTTTTGTTCATCTAAAAAAATCATATGATGAAAAGTTAATAATTCTTCATATTTCATTGAAAATTAATCCCCCATAAAAAACACAATCAATGTTTGAAAAAATATCTACAACTTAAAAAATAAAAATATACACATAAACCTTACGCACTTTATATTCCTATTAATTATCTAATATATTTCCCCTCAGTTAACACTAATTATGATTAACAAAAACAAAAATATTAATAAAATTGGGAATTAAATAATATTAAAAATCATAGGATAAAAAGGATAGAAATCTCGATTAAATAGCAAGGCTCTATATATGATTAACAAATATTAATTTTTTCCTCTTATGGTTATACTCAAAATACATAATTAATAATAATATTAAGATCATGTAACAATAGATTAAAAAATCATTTGTACATAACAATAAATTAGAACATCTCAAATGTATTTAGGAATAAATCGATTTAAAATGATGGGGTCTTCCTAAGCAACTAAAAAAGAAAAAACACATGAATTAAAGAGTATATTCCAAGAGGTATATTTCCAAAAGATATAATATATTAATTTTACTAAATATTATTCTATATATTCCTCAAGAGTTGACACAATAAAATATAAACAATGAATTTCCTCCCCTTTCTCATTGAGTTTTCTAATGTTCTGATAATTTAATACAAACTGATAAAATTTATCACAAAACACTAATGAAACCCATATTCTATTTATTAATTTTAATTTTTTATAAATTAATCTTTCTGAAAATAAACAAGAATCGTGATTTTTATATCTAATAAATTTGAGGATGATATCTCCCTCTTAATATAATCATAAATTCAACTATAGATATTATTGGTTATTCAGACTGTTGAAAGATACAAAAACATAAAATGGATTTTCCATCCAAAAGTAATCCCTTGATTACCCTGACCAAACATAGTAGATAATGGTATAAGTTGTTTCATAATATATATATATATATATATATATATCTGGATTTTCTCTCATATTAAGAGATGTGTTTTGGTGTTGTAAGACTTTATAATTAATATTGGTGATTCCTACATGTGTGTTCCGTGATAGAGGGTGTGGAAGGAACACATAGTTCAAGAAATATTTTTTCTAAAATAGCCAAAAAAATCCCCTTGATGAATTGGATTCCTGAATAGAATCATCTTCATTAATGACCACAACTTGTAAAGGCCCTAGTCAGGTGGAGGGTTGGTTGTAACCTTATTTTATCATAATTAAATCATAAAATGTATAGTTTCATTACTGTCCAAAATTAAGTAGAGACTTGATTATAATCAATGAACCACATAACTCTACTTTTCAGATCCGCATCACTTCATAATGTTTGCAATGTTTCATGATATCCACTATCTTTCATGAAACAAATTTCATTTTCAAAGGTGGGAATTTAAACACACCCTTTTATCCAAAATCCATAAGCAGGTGTCTTTTATTCTTCCTTAAGAAGCTCTAAATTCATGATACTCGGAAATCTTTTGAGTGAATGAATAGATGGTCCTCCAATGGTATACATCATTTAGGAAACCACATCCCATAGATTTTTGAGAAACTCAACCCATGGTGACGATTCATTTTTAATTCTCTATGTCATTGAAATAAGAAAAAAACCATTGAGACTCTTAGGGATTTTTTACAAAACATTCCATTATGAAACAACCCCATGGAAACCAAGAGATTACCCTACGGAATGGTTCCCTTATTTCATGAAACATACTAATATGAAATACAACTGACCTACGTGAGACTATTTTAATTTTCAAGGGCCCAAAAAACCCAGAATGCCCATCCTATGTTAAAATCATCCTCCATGACTTTTTATGGTTCCTCTATTAATCCCACACCATTTTACTACTTGTGAGTTCTCAATACCCCCATAATAATCAAGGACCAGTTCAATCATACCCCATGTCCATGTGCTACCAAAACCTCCAACACATATTTCCACCCACTATTATATATGTAAATCCTAGACCTTAATCCTACCAAATTATCCTCATCATAGGTACCATAATTACTATTATCCCAAAAAAATATTTACCCTAACATTAGGCCTCAGGATTTCTAGTCTTTTAGGGTTTTACAAATGTCATGTCCTACCAAGAGGTGCATGTGTGGTGGACACATAATCCCAAGAGGTATAATCTTAAAGGAAAAAATTATATATATATTTTTGAGGATTATATGTGAATACAAATCATATCACCTTAATATGGCCCCCCTCAGGGTTTAATATATAACCTCTTTAGATCTGAATGAATTAAAACTGCCTATCTTTGTTTCCTTGTCATATGATATTATACGGAAAAAAATGACCTTGGAATAATATGTAAAACTTTTACATTATCATTTATAATCCACAACGGATTACTTATATATGATTATCTTGGTATCCTCCCCACTCCCCTGCCGTGGGGAAATACTACCACATTGTATAGCTTTATGATTCAACAGTACACCCTAATTCCCCACCAGTTTATGAGAAACTAGCAATGATAAGCTTCAAGAAATAAACTCCACACAATACTCCCTCGTCATGGGAAAAAACATCATAACATGGATGAAACATCCACTTTAGGATGCTTCAATGTGAATTATTCTAACCATCCCTCTATGATTCTCCTTCCATGACATGAGTGTCATTAACAAATCATGTTAAACCCCATTGACTAGACATTTCACATGACTATAAACTGTGGTATTGAACAACATGGGTTTAGATCCCTATCTCACAAAAAGGACACGCATGAAACCATTCATAAGAAGATTCCTGATAACCAAATGTCTTTTCAATTATCCACATTAAGGGGAAATTCTCCATAATAAATGTGAAATTTCCCAATGGGGACACACTTCACTACATGTCCCCCACCAAACATTAAACTTATGATAAGTTTCATATGGATAGTTTGTTAAAATCATGTTGTGATCCATAATTTTGTTCAGATGAAATAAAATTTTGATTAATCTGATTAAAATATGTGGAATAGTGAAGATCCTAGTCTCAATTACATCATTATAAACATGAGATGATTTGGGTTTTGTTCATAATATTCGTAACACATTTGATTTCCTCTAAATATGAAGGCATTATAGGTTCCCAAAAATTAAAATATCCAAGCATTCCAATCATTACCAATAATACTACATCTAATGACGGGCGATTTCTACCCTATCAATGTTGAATATTTTTAAATGACTTCTTTCCACCCTGATATAGTGTTGTGAATGAGTTTCAAAAACATGGATTAAATCAATGAGGGAGACATGGACTATGCAACGATCTCCATTGAAGAATCCCTGGAAAGAGGAATAAAAAATACTTCCATCCTATTTTGATCATGGAATAAACATATACAATAAATGCGATGATTTTTCATGTCTATATAAAATGGGAATGTGGGGAAATAGGGAGAATTACATTGCTTCTTGGTTGACAGATGGTGTTGTATCTCAGTTATTGTTTCAAAAAACAAACTTGAAAACCCTTCATGAAACTCTTCTAATCAACCATGTTGAATAGTATAATTTTTGGTACCAATGTATTTCCATGTCATTGTGTTTTGATATTCGGTTCTAGGTCCAAAACAAGAAAATAATTATCCCACCATGAAACGCATCCATTGCATGGGGTAGTTAACATTTATAAACCTTGGTCTATTTCATCATTAGTTTGGATCCATCCTCCATTTCATGAATATTGGATAATGTTTGGGTATTTCGGATTGATTTCATCATACTTTTAATGATGGATACATTCACACACCTTACAATACTCAAGAAACAAGTAATCTTAAAGCTAAAAACCAATATTCACTGGTGACGGTAAACATTAATTTAGAAATACTTCATGATTACATATCCACCGTGAATTGTACTGTGTCCTCAGCTTCTAGGATCCCATGACCCATCTCACCCTATGTAGTCATCTGGAGGAGGGTGATCAACACACTTGTTTTCTATTGAAAACAGGATGGTGTCAATCATACTAGTTATATGGCCCAAATGTACCTTTTAGAAATATTGTCCCACTATAAATTCCTCACATGAAGGCCGCACACAGGGAAACCAATTCCATTCTAAGGAAAAGCAACATTGGGTCCCCCTAGAGTGATCTCATATCTCACTTTTCTACACTTATCATGTAGGGGATGTTTAGTTAAAGACTGTAAAAACTATTACTCAATCGCTTCTAAAAAATATACTACCATGACACATTTTCTCCACCACCAACATATCCCACAGGCCTATAAATGTGTTTATTTCAACCATGGTTTACTACCCCTAGTTTAGAACACCTTTTTCAATTGTCAGATGTATAACTAATAAATTTCCAGATAATGATCATCTTTTACAACTCATATGTTCCCTAACAACATTGGGGTATGTCAACATATCCATGCAACCTATTAAGGAGGATCATTATCTTCCTTCCTATGATTGTGACCCTAGCCACATTTTAGGAAAGACAAGATGACATTATCAGTCACAGAAACCATAAACATTCATTACAGGTGATCTCGTGATATGGGAATTCAATTTTTAAGTACTCCTCATAATGCAATCATCATGCAAAAAGGTTTTCATCATGAAACCATCAAATAAATAATAGCTCCTCCATAATCTATTGATAGACGTTAAATAAGTAATTCAAACAAGATGTCAACCAATGTGGAGTTCCTCCCTACACGATGACTAACCAACATAGTGGTACTTCCCCAACCCCTTCATAACCACATGGAAATCCACCATGTTCCAAATACATAACCTAATCCAAATGAAAAACTTGGGGAAGGGGAAAACAATCACCATGAGGTCCATGCACTTGGAGTGGGATAAACCAATCATAGATAAATCATGTGTAAAAATCAATAATCCCAAATTGGAGATGCCCCATGTCTTATATGGAAGAAACCTATGAAGTATCATGTCTTTTTATAACTCTTATAATCAAATTAATGGACGAATCAATGAGGAAATCTTCACCATGGATACTAGATTCTATAGTAGAAACCTATACATTGAGTCATATTATCTTGAAAATTATATTCCAAAAGATCCTCAGATTTCTCCACATATACGTGCAGGTGGAAGACTTACTAACTTCCTTCCTGGGATTGACTATACAACCGTATCAAACATCACTGTTTTCCCTCCACTATACCTTAATAGAAGTAGTTTGGGAGATTTTTGTGTTTGGATGAAGACCTTAAGTGATGGAGAATAATATATTGTCCCCTAAAGGGTTTATTCTTCAATCACATATGATGTAGTTGTGATCATTCGATCCAACATGTACATGATCATGATGTTGTCTTCACCTCCCAGTGATGTCATTGTGTGTAGGGGTGTTTGACTCATGCAATGCCCCCTAATTTAATAGTGTATCTTTAAAGAATGTCTATATCAGTATCACCATCCGTTCCTCACATGGTAGAAATATAGACTTGGCTCCATAAGAGTGCGACCATTCCATTACAAAAGTGGGCCTATAAGATATTTTTGTCACTAAAAAGCTATCATTTGTGTTTTGGCCACCTTCATCTCTTGATGTTTTCATCCAAGATTCCCTTATAGAGGACACTGAATATTTTTCATAGACAGTATGGGTGTTGTCTCAGAACATTCATGATAAGAATGTGCCCAACCCAATGATCCACATGAACATTGATGGAATTAATATGTAGTGAAAATAATGTTTATATCAGAACTCTCTTGATAGCTCATCATACTACATCACATTAATATCACAAGACACTCAAGAAATACTGCACTAAGAGCCTCAATTAGTTCCAAGGGGACATGGATGCTGCTTTTTCATACAAACATGATAGAGGATAGGGGTAATATGATTCCCTCCATTTCAAACCTATTCTACAATAGTAACATGATCAAAAATAAAGATTATCTGTTAAGGATTATGGTTCATCTCAGACTACCCACATGTTAAATATGGTCATCAGCGACCCGCCAAGGGATCAGATAAATAGGTCAAAGATTTCAAGGCATGAGAAGGAATCCTTGTACAATGGTAGGCACAATATATAGTAGTCACCGTGGTAGGTATTCTAACTCATTTGTATAGATAGGAAATGTGACTCAAGAGTCACCCAAATTATAATTTTCTACCTACCCAATTGTATGTTGATAAGGTATATGGATGTTTCAAACCCTCTAACCCATATGAGGATGGGTTGAAAGAGGAGTCAAAACCCATAGTGGTAACCTTTCTCCCATAAATAGTGTTGTAGAAAAAGTGTCTCCAATGATCTGAATTCTTAACAGATCCCAAATATCAATAATAAAAAAAGGACCATGTATCCCCTTCAGTAGGTCCTATAGTCTATCGTAGTGAAAAATAACATTTAAAACTTGGTTTCCCAAAAAATATAGTTAGTTAAATGATTAAGGATATGGAAAAAGGAAAAATTATGATTTTTAAACCTTCTATAAAAGTTCAATTATTTACCTTGGAAAAAATTCCATGCAGCTCCTTGAGTCAATGATCCTATAAACCAAATTGTGGATAAATATCCATATAAATAAGGCATTATAATCACTCTTATACCCTTTATCAAGGCTATAGAACGTGATTGTTGTAATTCACTCATGAAAGAAAGTCAAGCACATCATAGGTGGAAAATATTTGACTTCCCCTAGAGTTCAGTAATCCATGATTCGGCTTGTCTAACGTAATTGGTGAAATTCTACAGTATCTAGACACACATTTACTCTATGTGAGGCCTAATGATGGGAAATATAGAATAGATGGAGTTTTACAATATTAAATGATTTTTCTATACTTTAGTGGGGGTATATATTCATTTGGTATATCTATTTATTTATATGTTCCTTTACCAATTGGGATGATATTCAATGATAGTTCCTCCACTATTTCATTTATACCACACACAATATGAGTATCGCTAAAATCTTAAAATGCCTAAAGATTACCAAGGAGAGATTCTTTGAATATGTCTCTTGATATAAATTCATCACATACTCACATGATATGTCAATTTACCAGATGAAGTCTCTCATTATCTGTATTAAGAAATTCATGAATTACATGGCTCCTACCACTATCTCCTTGAACATCCCATAAGAATTTTATGATTTCTCTAAAAAGGATCTGAATCTAGTAGAATACATGTAGTATGAGAGAAAAAAAAATAATGACCATTCCCCCTTCTAGCTCTCGCGAGAAGAATGGATAAAGAATATACCACCATTGATGTGAATGAAGTGTTTCCTAAGCTAGTACACATACTGGAAAATTTTTTAGAACACCCACACTGAGTGTAGCCCTACCAAGAGTAGCCTCTCCCAGCACAAACCTCAAGAATATACTCACCATGAACAAACACCTCACTGAGAAAATGTGGGTCCACCCCCCCCCCCCCCCCATCTAGTCTACTACCTTAGGATGAATATATTATTAATAAGAAAATGGACCTATTTTATCAGTGATTCATAGGTCCTAGATTATTTAATTTTCACACTATATAATGAAATCAAAAAATTAATATTTTAAATGAGATCACTGGGGGTCGGTGTCACTGGTAAACATAACCAATTCCTATGTCAAAATATCGTCAAAAACAGCATTGATGAACTTATTTTGTTTAAATATTGAATCCATGAACAATTAGATCACGAATTATTCAAATTTGAAAATTTTCTTATGTTTATGACACATGTCTTAGCTAACCCGAATAGTGCTATTAGAGACTCTGGTAAATGTAAGTAGGTTCCCAACCATAGCAAAAATTGTATGATCACTCGCCATCTGTCAAATATGTTTATCAAGCTTACGGTATATATATTACTGCTTTAGTAAGCAAGATCCTTCTTTTTATTCATCCTCTTTTGACCACTACCTCCACTTCTGTATCAAATACTTCAATGTCAAAAAATATTTTTTATCAATGGTTCATGAAAAATTAAATTCTCATTATACTGATTTATCCTTCTTGTACTCTTTGTTGCTTCATTCCAGTTGAGTTTGGAGATGGTTCCATGGTCCACATAAAATTAAAATATTCCACCGATGATATGAAATCGTATGATATTTACAATTTTGGTGATCTTTAAGACTGGTGAGTAATGCCTAATAGTGGGGAACATCATTTGAACTTATCAAGTGACTGTGTCTAATGCTATCAAAGGAGTAGTAGAAAATGTGCGATATTTTAGAATGAACATTCCAATGCCTCAAACAAGGTTATTTGAAAAAAAATGTATATGTACATGCATACATTTGAATTAACACAACTGTCATAGTCATTTCCATCATGAATTCCCCTACAAAAAAATTTGTTATTGGTCTTGCAGCTCAGCCATGACCATGTTGTGATTAGGTGAATCAAGGTTGATATTGGCATCAACAAATGGATAGGCATAAGACAGTTCCATATAGAAGGTAATTACACCATCAACATAATATTGAAAGTATTATCCAAGCCTTTATAGTTAATACATTGGTATATTTCACATCCCCATCCCAAAACTACCCGTCACAAAAAATTTCGTCCACATACAATAAAATATTATGTGGTACAAGACATCATCATCATACCCATGAGTGATACAATCCTCAATGATATATTCTTGTGAAAATAAATTCTTGTTTCCCTTGAAAAATCCATGAATGAACCATTTAGTAACATTATTATGTAGCTTTCATTGAGGCATACTATCAATAATATGATGAGTAAGTGGAATTCCAAGCCATCATCTTGTTTTATTGAGTAAGACTATATTTTCCCCCTAGAGGGGAACATATGAAATCTATACATTACCATCTAACTAAATGCTTTGGATATCCACCATGAGAAAATAGATACAAGCTATCAGAACAAACTCATTCTGACACAGACACTAGATAAACTCTTACTCACATAAAAAAAGCTACACCTTCCAAATAAAATAATAAAGGGTATGATATGATTGAGGGGAATATATTTTGAAAATTTTGGTTCAAACTTCATTTTTTGACTAGTTATTAGGAAATAAATTCATGTTTTACTCAATGGATTCGTACAGAAAATTATTGTAGGGAATATCCTGGATTCATAATCACTTAGTGGTTACCAATTCATACACCAGTACCTAAAGTACTTTTCCAAAGTTCAATCTATTGTACTCTTGAGTGATGCATCCCCCTTGGAATCAAGTGTCTCATGTTACCGAGATTATAGATAATAAATGTGGTAAGGGATGATGGTAAATACTGATTAGGATGTGTGTTCCAATTGCCACAATGATATACCAACAACTATAGAATATCATTGGGTAGACTTGAGGGAAAACAAAATTATCTCGATTAATCAGTTAGAACACACAATGTCGGTCCTATGGAATATTTTTATTCTCCATGAAAAGGTCATTAGTGTCTCCAGAAAAAAGGAAAACCATTATATTACTTGATACTCATAAACTAGACTAGATTGGCATGCACTAGAAGAAAATTTTCATATAATGTAATGATAATTTCTCCCCATTTCCACTATTCCCATGCATTCTCACTTATTCTTAATAGTAGGTTATACAAGAGAGAAGTAGACTAATTTCAAATGATTTGATGTAATGGTTAGGACCCCTAGTCAAAGATTGAATATAATTTTCCCATAAACTTCAATCATCATAATATCCATAGAATGGAAACCCCTCATCAAGGATTCTATGTCTTCTAGAGAAGACACCAGTATATCGTCCATATCAACATGTATAGAAGCTTCTCTACCTCATTATGATTTCCCTATCATAGATATATTTTTTAAAAATATTCCCCTCCTAGATTTTAATATGGTGTCTCCACCATCATTTTTGTAAATACCATGTTGAAACATTGTATAAAGGATTATCTAATGCTTAAACTGATTATTGAAACCACAAGGAGAAATAGTAGTATGTGGACTCCATGAAACTGCACCACAAAATATTTTCCAAGATCTGTAATGAGATCATGGAACTATATAAAAAATTGTTTTCACCAAATTTGACTGATAGTTACCCATGACGGGTTCATATATAATCAAATAAAAACTCACCCATATTACATTATTATGGTCATGCGTAATGTTGGCAAGCATATTTAAATAGAAAACATTAGATAAATGCATTACCAAATATTGATAGCCAACATCATCCATGTAAATAAGTAAAATGATATTGAAACAGTTTTTATCATCATCAAAGACCTAAAATATTATTTTTAGAATTATTATTTTCCCCTTCTACTGAATGATATGTTGATTGATTCTACTGTTGGATTCGAGGACATCTTCGTCGTGGATGGATACTCCATGTACAATATGATCGGGATAACCCCATAGTTGAGGATTCAAATGAATTGACAGAACTATCATTGAATTATTTATATATGTTTATTCCCTTATTATTGAATAAATCTTATTCATTTATTAATTGGTCATACACCACATCCTTAGGCCAATTCTCAGGGCACCGTAGGAGTTCTATGTGGATGAACTTATGGTCAAACACCACAAATGTATCGACAATCCCATGGATCTGGAGAATGTAATTCTATTCCTCCACTCCAAATTATTTAATACAAACACAGTGATATTCTCATTCAAGGATTCAACTAGTTCTTTTTTTCATTCTAGTGAGGTGCAGAGCCTTTGATATTAACCCTGTAAAGTTCATGGAAATCAATCAAATGACTCTGCTAATTAATCGATGGGAATTACATGTCCTTCAAGGATAGATATCCTATATATGATATTTTATAAAAATTCATTCCAACCCTTTTAATACCTTTTATAATCTCATTATAAAATGAATTATCCACTAGTGCATTAAGGAGTATCATATTCTCCTTTTTGTACATAAATAAGTATATAATATAGCCTACTGTTTTCATGGAATTATTTTGGAATATTCTGATGATGAACTACTATAGGATCACATCCCCACATTCCAATCATCTTTTTTTCATGGAGTTATTAAGGATATACTTTATAAGGTCCACCATGGACACAAAGTATATATCATGATGGTACAAATAATGTCAAATCATTTTCCAAACTAAAACAATGTGCGAGGGAACACTTATTTACAGGTGAGGGTCGAGTCACTTGTTTGAGGAACATGTGTATATGATTTTATAGGTTCTATATTATCATTGAAAAATAATGAAGGCAATGGAAATATTCTATAAAATCATATACACATGTTCCTCAAACAAGTGACTCAACCCTCACCTGTAAATAAGTGTTCCCTCGCACATTGTTTTAGTTTGGAAAATGATTTGACATTATTTGTACCATCATGATATATACTTTGTGTCCATGGTGGACCTTATAAAGTATATCCTTAATAACTCCATGAAAAAAAGATGATTGGAATGTAGGGATGTGATCCTATAGTAGTTCGTCATCAGAATATTCAAAAATAATTCCATCAATGTCCATAACAATAATTCCTTCTAGATACAAATACATCCCCTGAAGAATATACCATGGATTTCAATTTCATTGATTAAGCTATTATCTTAGTGGATCATTATTTACCATATTGGAAGAGGCATTATATAAATGATATAAAAAGGTAAAATAGTAGAATGCCCAATTATCCCAAGCTAAATAGGGTAGTCATGTGGATTAACATAATCACTTCGGCACAAGCCTCCTCAACGTACTAGTTCATTTTGTCAGAAGGAATCATCAACAATGAGATAAAATATTAGGGCTTAATTATTGATATTGACTTTCCATCAATTTTGACGATCTATTTTTTAAATGTTAAGGGAAAATCTGAACTAGTCATCTAATAAATTAAATGTGACTAAGTAAGCAGAATGTATGAGTTGCTGACAATGTTGGAGAATACACGTACACCGATGTCATAATTTCATTAACATCCAATGGAGAATCATGTTCCACAAACATATAATGGTAGAGCTGATAAACTAGTACATACTTCAGTATCTGTTGCAGAACCCGACCATGATGATCATGTCATTTCTATAAAAAATTGGTGGGCCATCACCCCTTCCCCTTCAAATAATTTAATCCAATAAGAAAATAATTTTTTTGATGGTACCATTAAACAAAGATCCTAATAGATCTATATAGAAGAGGAATTTTCCCAGTTGGACATCACTCATCATCCAGTATCTCCATTGTTGAAATATCATACCAGATCGAGTTGAGAATGAGCATATTCATCTTCATATATATGCCATTTTACATTCAAGAATATGCCTACTCAGGATAGAAACTTCTACAAGAATTATTTTAATGTAATTATCCTCTATTACAACCACATGGATGATATGATTCTGTTCATGTAGGAGGTCTATTTGGGATCCTGTAGCACCAATCTATGTGTATTAAACCTCTCCCACAATATCTAAATATTAGGATACTTCTATACCACCAAGGTCCAGGACTGTACTATGTTTTACAAGAGGATAAAAGAATGTCAAATAGATGAAACTTTTTATATTGAATACTATATATTCTCTATCCTACCAAATATTATTTCCATATTGTATCATGGGGACATGACATTGTGGGGCCTTACGCACCAAAACATATCGATTGTATGTGTTCATTTTGTTGGAAATCAAAACATTTAACATGTTGGAAGAATGGGTTCCTCTCATGAAATTTAAAACCTAGTTCATAATCGATTTGAAGAGTAGCCACATCATCCATTGATTTAGATTTTCTCATGCTATTTTCATGAACAATTGTTCCAACATATGAGTTATTGAGCTGAAAATATTGTACACCAAGTACAATATTCAATCCAACCATAAATATGGCTACCATGATTAGTAAAATAGGAATATATAGCCATTCCAAAACACAATCTATATCATATTGTATAAAATGGTGGGACAAAAAGAAACAAGATAGCCTAAAACCTCCCTAATTATCTCTAGGCCTTTGAGATAGCTGATCAAATTTACTACCAGGAGACCCCATACTCTATGGTGGGAGGAACATTTGTGGTTTTTCCCATAGAGGTTTAGTTTTTGTCACTTAGATTAGTTATTTATTAATATAAGATTCCAGAAATAAAAATAAAAGTCTATCCATATGATTTAGAATCAGTATAGGAAAATAGAATTTAGAATGTCCCTATTATGGATTAGCACCAGAATAAGGTAGAAAAAGAATTGAATAACAATATTCTACTCCAATCCTTCTATTTTTATATGGTACTAGCCATATAAATTCCCATGATAACCAGATAAAAGCCTCCAATGTTAGAGTGCTAATTAGAAGGACATTACATTATATATAAATAATATTTCAATAAAGATTACTATTGGATTACCATGGATGGAGAGAATATTATACTTGTCACCAACCATATATTTATAATTATGTAAATATCAGGAAATAATGGTCCAATATTTATGACCATAAATTCAAAACTTACCAAAAGGTCTATGAATTGTGACCATAAACTATTTTTGATGTGTCAAAGATCACGGACCATAAACTACACAATACATGGTCCAAAAACTGTGACCTCATGAAAATATTATTTGCCTATTCATTATTACACTAAACTATTTTTATCTCAGATGGTCCATCTCTATGAAAATAAACTATTAGCATCCATATTCCTTGTTATGTGACTTTACCTACAATCCCATCATCTTTAGGGTATGACGTTAAACAATGATATTAAATTCTATAGTATACATAGGATTACTTATTTAAAGAGTCAGGGATGATGAAAAAGAAGACCTTATTATGAACATGATATTAAAATTTATTCTTACCATGTGTAATGGATATGAGATTCCTCATTTTGGAATGTTTGAGATGATAAAAAATCCAAAATTCTCTAGTTATTCTCATTAAATGGTCTCACCTCACATTATAAGAATGATATTCCACATGAAGACAATGGGATGACTCCATTATCTCTTCAAATAATGAATCTCTATCTTTTTATCTTTTCTTCCAGCTGGGCCACATTTTATAACAACTTAAGGACTAATTACCATTACCCTGGAATATGTACTGATGCATGGACCTCTTAGATCCAAGAGTATCACAAGAATAACAAACATTCTGTCATTTTACTTACATATAGTCAATGAATTATGACCGTAAACTAATTGGTGTTTGTCTAGAGGTATTAATGTGGTATGAAAGCCCGACTACCATCCTTTAACACAAGGTTAAAAATATTCCACAACACATGGATTCCCATGGAATGAAACATCTCCCATCATTCGAAGCATCCTGAAACTAAATTATTTTTTAATTTTTATACGTCCCAATCCTCGTGAACATAAAACATGTGCATCCTCCTTTGGAAATGCTTCGCATGGTGCATAGTCTCCTTGGATACTTTTACATTGAGATATATCTCATTTACCCCATCCAAACATCCTTGATGTACTACACATGTTCAGTCTCTATGATTGTAAATTTGTATCCCAAACCCAAGAATTATGAAATTAAATTTTATGAATTTGCCCTAATTCTCATGGTTTACTTTATCTGTAGTTTTTTAGAAATACCTTTCCTACAATGTATTTCAAAACAACATGTGGATGTATTCCGTTCCCCATTGGATATGTAGTTATTCCTATACCTTTTGTCTTATGATCCAACCACAAATTTCCCACAGATCCATCCAAGAATGATGGTGTGGATACCCAGAAATTCTTTCATGGTCTTACACTTATTCTATAAACATTACTCAATCTATGATCCATTATTAGGTCAATACACCCTCATGACTCAATATGTAGAAGAAAATGACAACATGATGTAAAATCCAGACCAATGTACTCATCACATGAATATAAGTTGTATCATTACCCCATATGAATCCTAAATTCACCATATGATATTTATATGATACCAATCATACAAAGGACCCCATCAAATGATGTTAAACTATAATCTTTCCCTTTTTAAGATTTTCATTCCTCATTTCAGAATATGATATCCTTTAGTTTCCTCATTTGAGAGGACAAAACCCACCAATTTCTGTCCCCTATCACACCACCTTCCAAATTGGTGGGTGTCTTGATACCTATTCTCATGGTATGCATATTGACATATGGATATAATATCCTAGTGCTATAATTATTGTAAACAAAATGAGGGGTTTTTCCTTCTCCAATAAAATTATGTCGACTTAGGGTGTAGATCATTTTGTTTTTATTGTATATTATCCCTTTGGACATCCATTCATGTCAGGTTATAACTATTTCATCCAACATAATTCTCCTTAGGACATTTGTTCCCCCATTGGGTCCCAAATCTATACCCTTAAAAAAGTAGCCACCCTTCCTATTCTTAGCCCCATAAACCTATACTAGTAGAAACCATAGTTCATGTTGTATGAAATTGAACTCAAAATCCAAAAAAACATAAAAACATGATGTTAAACAGTGATATTTCATAATATAATCAGAGTATTCCTTATATGATAAATATGGGATGATAAAAAACGATTACCCCCATGTAAATCTTGGATGTCACGTATGACAAAATATGGGATGTTAAAAAACTAATACCCTCAATGAAAAATGTTAAAATTTATCTTTAACCAATACATACATTTTATTCCTCTAAATGTGAGATAATTTGATATCATCGACAGAGATGATTCAACCCCTCTAGTTTTGGTCTCCTACCATTCCAAGTACCTAAAATACATGTTCCATGACTCCCATCCTCATAGAATATGATGTGACATAAATAAAGTTTATCATGGGAAATTAACTACCATTGAAACGTTTTTGGGTCTTTCTCATTCTATTATTCTTGATCCTGACCTACCGATGTGATTATCCAGTGAGTTTGGGCGCATAGAGGAACCACTCCCCATGAACTTGATATTCCTTCTATGATGACTCCACTCCTAATTCCGTACTTCTTTCATTATTTAAATTGGTTAGTAATTTTCCTACCTATATTTACTATTTACCAAACACAAGTTATATTCTTCCATGTTGGATCACATACCATATTCGGCTCACACCATGAAGGATATTCAGAAAAAAAATGTAAGATCCTCTCTTCCATGAACATTCATGGTTTTATCCTTCTTTTATCCACTACCTCATAATCTGATGTGGATATAGAACCAGTGTTTCTAAATGATTGATGTTTTTTCACCACTCATTGATTATTCCACCCTTTACTACCTATGTCTCAAATCTCTTTATGTCCACCCGAAGATTTTTCTATCTCTTTCACCCCAATATTCTCCTTAGAAAATGATGGGAAATCTCGACTTCTATTTTTTTCTGTTACCGAGCATGACTCATAGAGTAATAGGCTTTTGAAGGGACTTTTTCTCAAAAATTTTGATACACAAAAGTACCATGAGGTACAAGTAATATGGTCAGAAATTGTAGGAATTTCAATGGTCAAAATATCCATGACCCTAAATTGGGATACATAGTCCATGAATTATGTCCATTAAATATCATAAAATTTTATAAACATTAAATCATTAAACTATGAGTCAGTTCCCAACAATCATGACTTTAATCTATGTTCCATTCATACTATCAATGTTTCATATGACTTCTAGACTCCTTGGACATAAATTCACATGGGGTTTCCAAAAAATAATGGTACACATGTCATTTTCAATTTCTCTCCCCTATGTCCAATCCTCACCATAGTAAATTATGTGCATGTTTTTATAAATATGTTCTTTGTGGAGTTATTTGGCCCCCATTGCCTATCCATTCATGTTTGGTGACCTTTCATCGATGTTATATATGTTTCTTTAAGAAACAAAATCCCCTATCCATGCATTGTGATGATAAAATATTATAAACTAGTCCAAATTCTATAATCATAATATTGGATTCTTCATGAAAATTGAATCTGGGATGTTTTAGGGTGAAATGTCTCATTGTATTCACATACACATAAGGTTTCATCCTTTTTGCGCCACACACATCCACTCTAGGACATAAAATGTTATTGTCCAACCATATTAACCTTAATCAATGTAAATATTTCCCCAGAATGTTTTTCTTAGTGAAGGCCTTCCCTGGAAAACCATTTCTATTTATTTCAAATCCACTAACATTTTTTGACCCATTTTGGGAGTGGGTCACCACAGGTCCGTGGTTTATGACTTCAAACTACTTTATACCCTATGGTACAAGCCATATGACCATAAACTACTTGAAACCCTATGGTAAAAGATAGTTGACCATAAACTAGGAAGCATGGTCTTAGAATTATTACCCTAAACCATTATAAAAATCTTAGGCTTACTGGTATGACATTAAACAACAAAAAATGAGGTTAAAATCAACAATTGGACCTAATATGTTCTATAAAAAATCCTAATTGTTCTCACTAGCTCATACAGTGAGGGAAAACATTATAACCAAATCCTAAACTCAATTTTTCTATTTATCTCTTCTAGGGAGTACACACATTATTATTACCCAATACTCCCCCATCATATTGGGTGGGATGTTTTTTATCATGTTGTTTTTCACATCCTAGTTACACAATAATAAAATTTCTGAATTGACATAATAACCACACGATGTTATGAATTTAGTTATATCATATGAATGTATGATGTAAAAAATTCTTTTCTATTTTCCACATCACAAGAAGATAAAAATTGAGGTTTTTTAGGCCATCTAATGATAATCTCTTTTCTCTCTTTGTAGTTGATCACCTATAAAATCGATCATTTTCTTCGACCATCACTCCGAATTCGATATGGGGATAAACATTAGAGACAATTCACACCATTTTATAATCTAATATACCTAAATAATGTGCTCAAATCTACAATGGAATATATCAACGAGTGCGAAAATATGTCCCATCACATCATCCCATCATCACTACACTTTTTGGCTTCCTTAACATAGAGACCCATCATATACCACTTCTAAATGCCACCTGAAAATATTTTCTTATGCCACAATGGATCACATACTATATGGGTTACACATACAAAAATACTCCTAACAACATCTTGAGATAGGTAACCTGTTTCCAATGTGTTCAGTAGTGGAACATCATTTTTTCCCATCATTGAAAAAGATGACAGCTTTTGTGTTTAAATCATGGCCAATAATTAACATCCATCTTTACACCACACCTATTGTGTTAAAAATATTGGTCTTCTCAATTAATTCTATTAATTACTATTTTATTGGGTAGAATTCAATACCCATCATTTTAACCCATTCATACAGTAGAAGATTTTCATAAAGTATGAAATTTGTTAAAATAAACTCATTTTTAGGCATTTCCCCTCTCAGTTAGGAAACTCCTTGTTGTATATAAACAAATTTAGTACTAGAATATTCATGCCCTGCATGACACTGTCACATGAAAAATAAATCCCATGGTCATCCCTTATTTCACACGAGAATCATGTACCATGTGTTATTAGATGTATATGGTTGGTTGTATTTTTATTCTTATTATAGATGTGAAAAAAAACAAAAAAACATTTTAAATCCCCAAAGGAATTTATACCACATTATTTGATGCCTGAGTGGTTTGTCCATATATTAGAGCCTATTTCTTATTTTGGGATAGAATAAGAATTATTTATGTTTCATCTATTGAAATAGAGTGTTTATGATCATCCATATTTTATATATTAGAATCTAAAGGACTCTTATTCAATTAGAGTTTAATAACCCTTTCCTCAAATTTAGGATAGACTTTCTCAGGAATCATACATGTCTAGTCCTACACAGCCTAGTACACAGCTACCACATACTACACCTCTAATGCATTCACCTCAGATGCCACCAACTGGGCCTCAATTGGTTGATGATCTCATATTGACTAGTAATCATGACCTCATCCTCTTGTGCCTAACTTGAAAATCATAAATATACTTCTAATATTTCTCAATCACCTTGGAGCTCCAAGCCTTATGCATGTTCTAGGAATCAAAATACACCTGCTAGTCAACAAATTCACGCTCGACTATAGTTTCTAGTGGTTGTGCATATGGGCCACTAGAGTCCACCTCACTAATACCTAGGATTACTATAAAATTATAGATATATATTATCTAGCTTGGTATGTCAATTGTGGGGTGAAAGTTATTATGTTTCAGATGTTCCACCATGCATTGTGATGAATGGATCAATTCACCTCAGAAGATTCCAAGCTGGATTCATCAATGTTCTCTTGTGAAACATGATGGTATGTTATAATGACTACTAATACATTAGTGAATATATCAACTACAAGAATAACCTCTTATCTACTAAACTCTTTTTAAATGGAAAATGAATCCATGCATGACCCTTTGTCTGCAATAGGAGGCACAACCAACACCTAGGGCGCCTCTAAGGTTGATTCAACCATATCAGACTCCTTGAACACATACATTATTGAAATAATCTAGGAAACCTACATCATGGCCTCATCTCCATCATTAAATACTCATGATACTTCCAAATAATTTATTCCCATCAAAGCAAAATCAGTCACCTCATCTACTGTAACAGTTCCCACATCCTCCATTAAGTCTTAAACTCCAACAGTCACCTTTGATGGGTCTTCATTGATTAAATAGACCACTACATCACCCTCATCTTCCCCCATATGGGAATATTATTGACTCCCTATATCGAGTCCATGGTATTGACAAATCATTCATGTGGAACCTTTATGGTTGGTTTGACTATTGTGGACTCCACATCCATATCCTATGGGAGAGATAGAACATATGGAATGGCCATGAATATAGGCATTGTTGACTCAAACATTTTCTGTAATGGCGTATACCAAATAATAATTTTAAATTACATTTTTTCATGATTTAGTCATACATATAAAATAAAAGTATGAACAAAAAGGGGTAAATTAAGAGGGTTACTAAGAATAATATATATGGTTGAGAAACTCTAAGTGATTCACATGAAATATTCATAGCATCCATGCCTCTCCATTTTTCATTGAATCAGTTTCACACTGCACCTCAGTATAATATTAACCACTTGTGCCCAAAACATCAGGGATAGGCCTTATGATTTCCCCATGAATGGTTTAGGCTCCATCATTCAGTACCTAAGGTTCATTATGAACCTACCCCTCCTTCACACACCTTGATTAATGCACAATTGAAAATAGATATGGGTAGAAATTTAAAATGATTTGATAAATCCAAGGAACACATGATCATAATAATTACCTTTTCCATAACATGATCTCCTATTACAAGTATGTCCCAATATGAACCAATTCACTAGTACTCATCCTCTAAACCCACCAGCAGAGGAAAGCACACAACTAACTCACTTCTCAAGATATATTTAATAAATGTAATGCCTAATAAAAATATTAAATGGCTGGTTATTGGAATATTGGCTCCTCGAGAGTGAATCATGTCCTCCTTACCTATTATATACTACCCCACCTCTGATCGGGGGATGTGGAATCATTTCGTTGAAAAACCCAACATAGTGAAAAAATTACCATTTCATCTGAGGTGATTCTTTAATCGATAGATAGTGATGATTTATATGTAGACCCACCAAATATCCATTTTTTCGGGATGATCGTGTCACTAGGGATATATCTTTAGGGAAAACCTGCTTCCATAATCCATGAAATTTCACCCTCGGGACTTCCATAGTTGACCCACCTTCCCCCCATTGAAAAATTTCTAGGAATTTCATGAAATATTCTTCTTCCCTCTCTATAGATCCTTCCTATTTTTTTCTAAGAGAATTTGGATCTATAATTACCATAACTCAACACACAGGTCCGACTCTTCCTCCATAGCAGGCTCCGTGTACCTATCCCCCCCCAACCTAACTATAGTGGGACCTTTACTCATTATCCCTAGTGGTTCATTGTCATATCATCTACCCTAGGTATTCACTCTCTCACGATCATTACATACTTCAAGGTATGCTGATAAAAATAAGTAGGTAGTGATATGTTGTCTTGACCCCTCCGTTCGTCAAGAGTAAACATTTGTTAGATCTTTCCATAGTTATAGTGTTGTAACTCATAATGCAACTCCATGTATACTCTCATGTACAACCACATGAGGTCACACAAGTTCCACATATTTCATTTTGGTGTGTATACCTCATAAATTATCCTACATTCCAGCCTCACCCCCAGTACCCCATCACTAATGGCTACAATGCCTACCTATTGTTCTATTGTCCATATACCTTCATTAGTAACTGCCACCATGAGTATTGGGGACATATAGAAAATACTGTTTTCTTATAGCCTGATTATTTCCATCACATCCATAGAGACCATGTTGAGATGGTGAATCATGAAAATTATGAGTATTTACAGTTGAAATATCTTGTAGGTAGGGGGATAGGGGTTGAATAATTGTATACAACCATGTGTGTGGTATCCCAAACATAGAATGAATTGACAGTCCCACAAACATGGAATGGGGATTTATCCTAGTCAATGTGGATGAGAATATTTTATTGATATTAATGCATTATCACCTCTAGATTGAATCATTTCATCATCATAATTATTACTACAACGATGAAGATCCTTAGGCAAGTTCCCATGTGTTGTTCATAATTTGAGATTATCTATTTTTTTATTTTCTAAAAAATAAATATATCTAGCCTAACCAAGGGATCCAATGTCGTTATACTATAGAACCATATATTCAACTTGCTATAAAAGTTGATTAAACAATATTAATTCCTCATGAATCACTAAAACGCTAAAGGGAACTAACATGGGCTCCATAATAAACTATTCCCCATTTCAATAAAAAACATGAACCATTTCATGATGTGATTTCTTTTTATAATAATAATTATTTTTTATCCCTTGTACCATGTACATAAAAAGACTTCCTATAGTTAGTAGCTTCTTTGATCCTTGATATTCTATGTGGGTAGGATCCATCATTCATAATCAATGGGATTGAGATCCTATAAATTTGGTAGATATCTCTCCAAATGATTCAGACCACCCCATTTTGTAGATAAAAAGTGTTGGTCCCAATTAAACACCTAATATGTATCTCTCACATTATTTCATGGTGGTGATATATGTGAAACTACATGTTCATGGATCCTCCTAATTCCTAGTCCACTTTATCATTGCCTCAAACACACTATAGGAAATACATTCCAAGGATTCCAAGACCCTCCCATCTATAAAATTCCAACATGGAATGAGTTTCAACTCTATATACATTCATTGATAGGGTTCTACAAGCCCTTCTTGAGAATTTAATCTTGCTGAGTGTGGGAAAAATCCGCCTCCAAAGTCCCCATGTTGATACTTTTCATATGGTTCCATATAGAGTACACTATAAGAGATGGATGACCATTCATGATGTGGCTCCCAGTGGATCTATTCCACTACTAACAACTATGTGAAATCCTAAATTAGTACATAGGATCATCTTCATCGCCATTAGGGATCAGAACATTTTCCATCATTTAAAATCTTTATAGATGAAATATCTTTCATAACCAAAACTCTTATTGAGCCTCTATCTATACTAACTGGATTATATTGAAATAAAAAGTACTATGGATTCTCAATACAATCATAATTTTCACAAAAAAGACTTCTATTGGTAATTATCAGTAGTATTTATAAATTTTGAGACCATTTTTCATATACATTGAATGGTTTTTGTGAATGGTACGTGATTTTCTACGAATGAAAGTCATGTTCATCAAGATCTGTTCAGGAAAGATTATTACAAGATGTTTAGTCATTGATAAATATGAAAAGGAGTATAGTTTCCTTAAAAGTGGCGATTGAAATTTCAAAATTCTGAATAAGGCCTTCAGCATCCTAAAAATATTTTTTGGGAAAATATTTCAAGAAAATATTGGTGTTCCTTCCGGGACATCCACCACTACTGATCGGAATATAGTTAGGCTGAGTTTCATGGGCATGAGTTTTCAAAATAACAATTTTTTATGATTCCCTTTGAATGAAACTCTCATTTCAACAAAAAAACCACTTATGAAGTCAAAATTATTTATTTATCAATACAAATGTCTCAATAGATTTCATGGAACACAATTCCAGTTTAGAGAAAACTCCAGACGAAATGGACAAAAAATTCACATGAGGGACTTGATTCATGAATAGAAACACCATCGCGAAAAACCATGTATTTGAATATTCATGTTTATATTAGGTTTGGAAGTGAACTCCATGCAGCGTATATCTTTCTTATAGAGATCCATTTCCCTAATGTCAACAACTATGCGGATATTGGACAGTAATCTATGAATATTATAACTCTAGATCATATATCCATATATGTTCTCTATGTTCATAAATGATCACATGAGATGACATATTTTTTAATCCAATGCCCTTCTAGACTATACAACTATAAATACCCCATAATGTATGAATTTCACGGTATATAGCCTTTTAGATTTTGTGAAATGATTTGAACTTATGATACTCAGGTGCATTGTGAACAAAAGAAGAGATGTACCTCCAAATATATCCATATATCATTAAACCACCTCTAATTTGTTTTTTAGAACCTCAACACAATGTGGATATTCATATATTATAGGTCTATTTCCTTATCATAAGAAGAAATACATTTTATTGTCATGGTAATTCATGAAATAAATAAAAACTTCAAGAAAACATCCATTGAATCGAAGACATTACCTGAAGGTAGGGTCACAGTATTTTAGGAAAGATAATACTTTATCAGACCACAACCTCTAAGAGAGCCCTATAATTCTTAAAGCATCAAACATTTGTGAATCCACAATATTTCATGAAACCCATACTCCAAGCCCCACTATTGTTCCTCTTTTTAGCCTATTCTCTTACATGAATTTCGAGTGCCTGGGTCCCCCTTACAAACCTTTCATTAGAACAACAAATCTTCAAGTCACCATGAAATGAATACCACCCAATATTATGGGAGACCAAATGGATCTGAGTGTGGCCTAGTCCTTCATCCTACCAAATTTATGTAATCAGAGTAACATATTATATATTAATTTGATCAATAGGTACCGTAACCTTTGACCTCTTGACATGACCTCTAAAGAATAAGACATTACAGGTTCACAAACTACCCAATGTCCAGATATTCCCAACATTCCCAATTCTACTACCTCCCCTGATCGAATATTGATGCCTTTTTGAGACCAAATTAGAATAATCAATTGGTTTCATCCCTAAGATGGTGTTGGGAATGAGTTTCATGAACATGAATTAAATCTATAAATTTTACCCAGACTGGGTAGTAAAATCAAGGATGAATCCATCGAAGGAGGAACTAAAATACCATGGTCCTATTTAATTCAAGGATTAGAAATCACTTACAAAACTGATGAAATCCACACACTTTTAGAATTTGTAAATGTGGGGAAATAGAATGAATTGAATCACCACTAGGAGGAGGGATGGGGTTGTGTCCTAGAAAAGTGTTAGATATAAATATATTAAAATTATTCATATATATTTAATTATATATTCAAATATTTTAATGAGAAATGATTTTCCAAATTTTTTAGAACTTAGTTGGTAAATAAAAAAATGTAATTGTTTCTGAAAAGTATGGTTTACCATTCGAACAACATATTGTTTTTGGCATCAAATGGTTATAAATTAAAAACATTAGAAATGGTGTTAAGTTTGCTCATTAATATTAATAATTAATTATCATAAATTCCATAAAAACCAAGGCCCCATTTATATATATTTTATTAAATAAAAACAAAAGGGTTTTTCGTAAAACCTTTAGAGATTAAAGAGGTACATTATTGAGATTTAGTTTCATTTTCAAGATCCAGAATGTGGCCCAAATTCAAGGGACCACATTCAATAATCACATATTTGCAAATGTGGCATGATGTCTAACATCATCACTAGATGATGTTTTATTCACCAAATATCAATCTATTATTGAGATGGGGTGTGTCATTTCGGCGATTTCCGCATATGATTACTTTGAAAAAGTTGGATTTTAGTATCTCCTTTGTTTTTCTAAGATGTATATTCAACAATTGAATGTCATTTTGAATTATTTTCACTAAGCCTATTTTTTGATCTATAGCCATTATGTAAAAAAAATCCACATTATGAAAAAATTGAAAAAGGTATCACCGAACAATGATGATTTTCAAATCACTCTTATACTTTTCCTACCACCGCACTTCACATTTCTCTCCATTGGACCAGGGTGTTAGTGACATAACATTTGATGGGCCAGACTCAAGTGTGATCGAACCCCTAATTCATGGATTATGAATGATTTAATTGTTACTGATTTTTATGGTTGGATCATGGAAATATTTGGGTTTCATAAGATAGATTTGAGGATCAAAACTCCAAATGAAAATAGATAGTGTGAAGGATTATTGATAGGGTAATCAAAGTCCTAATTTTCATCCACCTGAGGATGTGAATTGAATATTGGTGAACTTACCGTTTCATTATTATTGTGATTTATTTCATTAAATTATGAAGAATTAATTGAAAATTATGAATAGTTATTCCATAAGAAAAAATGGGGTTTTTCATTTTAAAAAATATTATTATACATCATGTATCCTATTGGAACCCACACAGTGTATTATAGGTTATTTTAGCCACAATGGTTTTGGATTAATGAATTATCACAAAGTGTGTGTCTTTCCCAAAAAACCATGTGATCATACATATATATCCAATCAATTAATAGAATTCACACACCCAAGACCTTGAGTATTTATAAACATCATGTTCATGTAGGTACAAATTTTATGGATGCACATGTCTAGTTAGGATTTATAATATAGGAGTGTAATATGAGGTACCAATGTGATTGAACACACCATGTTACCCCACGTACGTGATCTGCAGAGTAACATGGACAACCATGGCATGTCTATGTGGGGACTTCATATGTTTCAATAAAGGGTCACATGTCATCTGACCCTATGCCCACACTATTCACTTTTCCTCACACCCTATTCCTTACTTATATCAATATTTAAAAATGATATTTGATCCCATTAGTAGGTTATAATGAGTATTTTTACAAATTGAAATAGATGTTGGCCTTTATTACATCTTTAGTGATAATAATCAATGTGTTTTGAGCATGATGCTTCTTTTATAAATTCATGTATGTTGATAGAGTTCATGTTCGGTCATCAATGACATATTAAGGTTAGTAATCCCCTATATCACATGATAGTGGGTCCCCCATACTCTTTATGTAGGCATATTTGGATCCCCTGCAATATTAAAAATAGTGTGGGTATTCTTTTTAGGGAGTGTTATGCTCATGTCATCAATAAATGATAGGGAAAATTTCCCCCACTGGTGTTTGTTTTACATTAATTAGGGAGCACAATAGAGAGGAGTAGGCCTAACACACTAATTTTGGTGAGGATGCACATTGTACTGGCTATCCGATATGGAACTTTGGGAGTCATAGATTTAATATCCCTTATTTTAATTCACTATATTGGGGGATCTTATTTATCACTTCACATGGTACATTGTTGAGAATATCAAATGTCATGTTTTCTTTATACTCATGTTTATCGGTTGAAATATCTATTGTTATTTTAATATTATCCCTCTTTGTTTTTAATGCCTCATATTCATAATATAAATACACCAACCTACATTGTATGAAAAAACAATTATGAATTATGTATATAAACCTATGATCATAGGTGACATTAGATGATCTGATTTCATTGTATCATAGTGGTTCATGGTGTAGACCATATTCATTCGTTTTCCCTAGAGATTTGGATACAATGTTTTGTTAGTTTCATTTTTCCAGTTGTTTTAATTTTAGGACATCCACTCTAGATGGGTCTATTTTATTCTCATTTATAACTCTTTTATAAAACTTATTCACTTGGATTTATTTTATATGAGTTCATTATATCCATTATTCACTATAGATGATTCAAATATTTAATGTATCTCTCCACAGTTTCACAAAGTCAGTTGTGTGTGAGTGCATATGTAAAGAATAAGATATGGACTTCTATTTTATTATATAGTTACTAAATGCTTGTCTATATCCCCAGAACTATTTGTGGTATACATGGGGTGCTCAACTTACTACTAGCTATAGTGGTGTCCAGCTTCACTGGGTCATGAAAAAACTCTATTAGATAAATAATATTTTAATGTATGTATTGAAACCATTTATTATAAAACAAGGAAAATATTTTAAAAATAGGAACATAGTTTTATCTTCCAAAAAAATATATAATGTGTAATTTTATAATTTGTGTTTAGTGTAAGATGATAATTAATATGAAATAATGACATTAATATAGCATGTTCGACCATTTATTTAAAAAATATTGTATAATATTCATCATCTATATAATAAAAATGATCAAAGATTAATATTAAATACACCAATACAATGATCTATAAAACTACCATATTAATAATGATTAGAAATTTTATTTTACGTACGTGAATTGAAGTAAGTATCTTTAGAAATGGTAAAATAAATCACAACTCCTACATTATTTCACTAATCATTAATATATTCATACTTTATTTTAATAACTTATTAGATCAATGTTTAATTAATATCATTATGACTCGTCATAGTAAGATTTATTCTATCATCCATAAATTTTCTCTTAGATCCCAACTACTTTAATAGTTTATCAATAATATTATCCCAATGTTATTCTTCTATAATATTTCTCTATCAAAAGGATTGTAATCTATTCACTAAACATATAATACATTGATGGATTTGAGAAAAATATTCCCTCTAAAAGTACTAATATACATGATAATCCTCACTTAAAATTAAACATATAGTATCCCAAACATTTTAACATCTAATGTGAGTAATTAATATATTTTAATACCCTTTTTACTAATCTAGTAATAATATATCTAATTATAAATGTTATAAGTGATCAAATATAGATATATATATATATTTGAATTTATGGTTATCTTGATATTTAAATTTTACCTAATTTCTACAATTTTAAATATCTATCTTATGATTATTATCATTCCAAAACAACATTTTCTAGTTATCAATAAAAAATTAAATCATGAATTCCCTCATTCCATCTCTACAATATTCATAATATGCGCCATCAGAAATAGGATGGTTATTAGGATTCATGTTTGATAAAATATTAATTGTATAATAGATATAATTCAATGGAAATTTCTCTATAACTTGACAGTGTAAGTAAAAATAAAAATGCTGATATCAAATATATAGTACAAATAGAGAGACCATAAATGATACCAAATGTTTTATAAGATATATAATCCCTTAGATGAGGTGAATTTATTTTTAAACTAACATAACTAATATTTAAAATTTATAATATAATACATACAGAAGATATATATTATGAGATCTTTATATTTAAATAGTATATACTTATTTTGTAAATTATATAAATCGAATTTAATTGATAAATAATGTAAATAAACCAATTGAAATAAAAAACAATGTATATTGGGTAATAAATTTTAAAGTTATAATTTAAGGACTCTTTTAGAATATATTATTTTTGGATATAAAATTTTCAAATAAATATAATTATACACTTTTAATCCATTGTGGAAGGGTGATAAGCATTAAAATCTGAATTATACAATTTATTATCAAATAGAACTTATTTCATTTAATGTTTTAAAAGATATAATTATTATCCTTGAATTTCTTAAATAGACAATAACAGTAGATATTTTTATCATTAAGTTCTTCTTTAACCAAATGAGCAACATTAAATTTTATAATTATACTTCACTGAACTAAAATTTCTAATGAATAGATACAAATCATTAATCTTAAATAATTCACAATTTAATGGAGTAATATTATTAAAATAATAAATGATAGTTATTTTATCATAACGTACACATTCAAAATCACTATAAAAAGAGTTAAAATTTTATATAATAGAAGCTCATAACAAATAAGGAAGTGTATCACTCATAATTAATGATGATATAGTTTATCTTTTTCATTGAATCTCTACTAATATTTATCTGTATTAAAATAAAAAATTTTATTTTGATAAACGTTGTGTTCATCATGAACAAGTATGAATCATAGAAGATATTACTCATCATCTATTAAAAGTAGTTCATGTAACTTCATAATGATCCTATAAATAATCTATTTGGAATAATCTCATTAAATAATTTTCTAAAAAAGTTATGAATACCAAAAAATTTAAATCAACATCATGTAAAAGATAAGAAATGATTATGTATTTGTATACTATAATAATAGATCCTGAAGAATTCATTCTAGTATAATGAATCAATAGAACCATTACAATGAGATTATCCTGACTTCTATTTTCTAAAAACATATCATTACTTCTATTTATGTACTTAATTATTTTTTAAAGCAATATTGCATCATATTAGTGGATTGTATTGGTATATACTTTTCATACATTGATAATAAGTGGCATCGGTTCATGTACATAGCATGGCATAAATGATAGTTCATATACTGGATGCATAAGTAATTATATCCTTTCATTATGTCTATTTTGGAGGATTTTTCATCATATTATAATTTATTACATGATACAATAGTCAATAACCCTTAATTTAGATCTCCGTGAAAACCCTATTTATCTATATTCCTATATATGTGTTTTGAATTAGTCTAAACATCATCTATAATAAATCACTATAGATATCTATACACAGTATGTACAGTTCTTTACCCAGGTCATTAATTATGAATAATTTTCCAAACCATGTTCTATATTGTGTAAATTTGAGATATGATTTTTTAAGAAACATTTCATCTACATATATGTAATGAAATAACACAACACTCCCATTAATCATCATATATAAATAAGATTGGTGATTTTTTTGGAAACCAAACTCTTTTATTTACTTATTAAACCAAATATTTTAAATTTGAGAAGCTTTCTTTATTTCATAAAAAGTATCCTAATATTAATATCCTTTTAAAAATCTTATGAAATATTAGAATATTTTGTTTGTATATAATATAGATCGATATAAAAATTATTTTTAATGAATTTTTTTGACATCCATTTGATATATATCATAAATAAATTGAGGATCTATGGAAAAAAATATCCCCATGGACATAATCCTAAATAAACTAGAATTCATTTCTTCATATTAAATATCTTTACTTTATTGAAATATTTAGTTTATGATATATAATTTATAGGTAGAAACTCAACCATCCATATTAGTTTTCATTAAGAAAATACATATGTACCTTACAGGTCCCACCCCATAGGGTTCATCCCAAACAATATAAACATGGTTAGTGTACATGGATTATATAAAAGATTTCAATGAATTCAACAGTTTCTAATGATCATGACTCTTAATTTACTCTAATTAATTAGTTGTAACCAAATCAATGAATACCACATCATATTTGTTTTCCATTAGAAATCCATACCTCTTGAGACCCTTATGAATCCCACTAGGCATTCAAGTTTCTCAAATAAATTGATTCATTTCTTTTTCCTCAAAACATTGTGGATTCAACTAATCTTTTTTTCTTGTTATCATCTTATTAGATGGTTTTGTAATTTTTCAAATTCATCATTATTCAAAAATACTCCATGATAGTTCTTCTTCTTTTAATAAAATTAACAATATTTCTCCAAACTCATTATTCTCAACCGGATAATGGAAATAATATAACAGTGTCCTAGTAGTTATAGTGTCCCATGAAAGGTCAGATTTACAATGTGGGATTGATTCAGTAGAAAATATTATTGTCATAATCCATATGATTTTTCTAAAATTAACCTATATAACAAGTTATAGTGAGACATCACATTGCTTAACTAACACACATTAATGACTAAAACCAAACAGAAGACACCTCATGTAAACTGTTCATATCTCAAATAGAGTTGTTATTCCTCAAAATAATTTTCACAGATCCAAGATTATAAAATATGATAGAATCACAATTTCGGATACAAAAATGTATAAAAAACTATTTATCTTATTGTAAAAGATAATAATATTGTTTTCTCTATACATGTTACCCTATAAAATACATTTATCTTATACTATTGACATGGTATTATTTTTTTTCATCATATGATATTATCTTACCAATATTATAATTCTCCCAAAATTCATTAATATGTATAATTTGTGTGTATGCCTTCATCTTCACCACACACTGGAGTTATAATAATGATACACTAATCATTGTGTCCATCATTCACTTATTCTCCTACATACATTTCTATCAAGTACTATTCTTTTGGTTGTTGAAATATAAAATAAATATATCTCTTTCATAAAAAATATTATATATTATACATTCCACTATATTATTATTTTTCTATATATTATTATCATGAAAAATCCTAATTCATATTTAACATAAAGAATAACTATATTTTCAATTGCAGAAAATTAAAATATCATATTAACCACTTATTTAAATTTCTATTAACTACTTCAACATCTTATCTTATTATTATCCATTTATTATAATATTTAATATTATAAATGTTGACTCTATAGTTTACATATGAAAAAAAATTCCACAAATAAAATATTTTATTTTTGTGGTATCAAAATATTCATCACTGCACAATGAAACTCTTTTTATTTTCCATGCTTTAATAAAAAAATCATGAAGCTATACCATGTGGTATGATATTTTAATCCAATAAATTCAACACATATCTTAATTATCATGGATTCAATGAATCAAAGGACTTGATAAAGAAACATACCAATATAAATTGATATATCATGGAAAACATATTAATGGTGTGAGAAAGTATTCTACTACTTGAATAATGAATTCTATTAAAAATATTTAATAATTAATAATATAAACATTTAGTATTATCATTTTTATAATATATTATTATTATTATCCATGGTGTATTATATCATGTATTTTTATAATAGTTAACAATATGTAACACCACATCATATTCAATTTTGTGGAACTCCTTTTTCTACCAATATGTTGCTTTCAATTCACTAAGAACATGCTTCATTAACATTTCAGGGACTCTCAAAATTATGAACATTTCATCACCATGGAATAAGGATCCTCATTTCGATCCACATATGACATCTATAGATATCAACATCCCATATTTTTTATAAAATAAAAATCCAAATATATGAAAAAATAATCTTATATAATTTTTTATGGAGAATCATACATGATTTTTGAAGTAGTATTAAATCTTACACTTCATCATAAAAAATACAAATTCCAAAGTTTATTACATATCGCACAATATTCAAAAAATATTATTCATTATTTCTTATTATCATGTATGGAAGTAATACTTTCCACAAAAAATTATTACATCTCTTAAAAATTATTCTCCCTTTTCATCATTTCTGATCCTATGAGATATATTACACATTTCCAGTAAAAAACACACATAAATATATGTACTTGAATTTTTAAATATTTGTTCTTTTCAAAATTAAAAATCCATATAAATTGTAGGATGGTCATTCCTTTATCAATTTTTTTAATTCTTCTTATTAAAACATTGTAAATCACAGTGAGGAAAATCGTTACATAACCCATACATTATCAAATTTTATAAATACCTCTTATTAACTAAAAACCCTTTAGAATGATAAAAAATTGATTTAAAATTAATTTATCCACGTTTAAAATTATCAATAACCATTATATCACACTAAATATCTTGTGATATTTTATATTGAATAGGTTTAGTTTATTGATAAAAAAATGTAACACATAAGCACATCCAGTCCATTGCTTTTTTATATCTTATTTATTATCCAAACACCAAAAATATGGAGGATAATGTTTCCAATATGAATATAACTAAACTATCTTTTGATCTCAATAATTTATTCCATTGTCAAATGTAATTTATTTCACACCATCGCTCTATAAATATCTCGTTGTCTAAATAATTTCACCCTTAGGATGTTTTATTTTCAACCAAGGAACACAAAACACCATTAAACACATTATACATATAACTGAATCTTAATTAAATCATTATAGTATCATTTTTTGTAAACTAAGTTGAATAAATATGATTATTTTAAAAAAAACATAGTTCCATACATAATGACTTATAAACACTCCAACATAGTTATTGATTACTATTGATACATACTAAAAATCACCCTTCATCAACATTATAAATCTGTTCTTTCAACCTATATACTATAATTATAAAAACAGTCTCATATTACGTGTTATAATAGTAAAAAAAATTAAAAAACCCACATATACACTTGATAACCTCACATATTACCCTTTTCAATAATTGTCCTTATGTTTTTACTCCCCATAAATAAGAGAAATATACTATAATTGGTAAAACATATATTTATATTCCACCTAATTTTAGTGTCATCCAATTTCATAAAAACATTATCTTATAAAAATAAAGAGATAATTATATTTTATTTCTCTTTAGAGGACACTAATAATCCAAAACAACTGAAAGAGGGAATAAATTCATCATACCATGTCATTTAATGAACGATGGAGTTGATTTATTATATAAAATTTATAATCTATTATTCATCTCCCACATTGATTGATAAAAACTTTTATCATTTATATTATGAAACATCACCCAATTCAAATTACTGGTAAACATCTTCTTTTTTACCTCCAAAATAGTTCACAGTAAGGACTCTTTCTCATTATTAATCTTCCTTTAAACCGCCATTTTATAACAATGGAATTACTATCCTGAAGTAGATAAACCTTAATATTTTTTATTTATTTGTCTATTTATCTTATATTCATTTTTTTGTAGTGATTTTTATTAAGATTCTTGTTTTTCCACCATTTTTATAGATAATAATCCCAAAAATCCAATTATGGATGTCTATATTCTATCTATAAGGTGTTATATACTTCACTACTTAATCATGAAAATATAATTATCGTCAATAATGATGTCTTATTGAAATCACAAATCCATATTTTAAATTACATTAAAAATATTCACTATTCCAAAATCACACTTCATGGTCCTCATCCATGAGTCGAGACACATTGGTCAAATTATGTTTCAACCCATCAAATATAATGTGTTTCTCAGTTTTTTATTTTTTTTATACAATGACTATTTAACCAAATCACATAATTAATAGTTACCCACCATTGTCAATGTTGATTGATGGCTTTTTCATCTTATAAAAAAATTGTGTGATTAATGACACATGTCTTATGATATTAGTATCAAATATCAAAAATCAATTGATATTATATTATTTAAATATATTTTTCAACATCAAAAGAATTATTCTCATTTAATTTCAATTTTCTCTGTTGATACTTTATATTATTTTTCTACATGCCAAATTTCCATGGTAAAATAGTGATACATGCTTAATAAAAGTGATTTGGATGATAAAATCTTCATAAATAATCTTTTAATTGGTGAAACTTGTTCTTAAATTTTAATCCAAATAATTCTAATTCATTTTAAAAATTATAATTGATAATAGATAACTTCACCTCAAACATTGCCTTATATTACCGACAGAATTATAGTAATATTGGTAATTAAATCAACATATTGTTACAACTATCCCAAATCCTCTACAGTGACAACTATATCAATAATATGCATACCAAATTATAAAAATAGATTTATTTATATATTTTTACACTTTACTCACTTCCAATTGTTGATAATCAGTTTGAATCCTTTTATTGACAAAAATATTGATATAATACAAACACATTTTTATAACTCTGGATTTCATTCCAAACTTTTTTATAACCCCATTCATTATAGTTTTTTCCTTCAAATTAATTCTCCATGAATTTCCAGATTTATAAGAAGCATATTGTTCTCACAGAAATATAACATTATAAATTTGTAACATTGAAATAGAATTTCCACAAAAAATTAAAATATTATTTCACCAATTAAATTTTATCTAATTGAAACAAAATGAATTTTATAAAAATATCAGATATCACTAAATTTTACAAACATATCCTCTGATATATCTCTAACGTCATGATTAGTTTTTTAAAAAATTATATTTTACCATATTAATATATTCCTCTATATTATTAAAATCTAATATGATAGTAAAAATGTCATTATCCTTCCATTAAACATCAAATCCAAACCAATATTCTGCATCCAGAATATATCAGTATCATGTTTCAATATTAACACATTTTCATCATGAGTGATGTAATTTCTAAAAGATAATTGACCATACATCTTCAAACCATTTTTCAAATTTCAAATTTTTTTTGGTTGCCAAGAGATACTATTTAGATTAATTATTTAGAATGATCTCCTTATCTATATCTTCATTACTTCCACCATTTTTTCACTCATCACCTGTGATTAATTATTAATCCTCCTTTTTAATCTGTTTCCTTTGACAATCTTTATTTTATTATTCTTCCTCTTAATAATCCCTTCAAAAAAATTTCCTTGTTGTGAGAAAAAATGTTTCTATTAAAAAATTAATAGAAATTTTTTCCTTTACCTATTGAATATTTATTATTTGATATATTCTTTTAGAAACTTCCCTATTTTTCATCATCATCACAACAAAAATCATCTTCTTTCAGTGTTTCAATGTTTATAGAAAAATTATCAGATTATTCTATTGGAGTAATAAGTAAATCATATCATTTCACAATATTCAACTTTTAATATGAATCAACTTCATCAACATTAATTACTTTATAATATTATCTTACTTTAAGTATTTTTTAGATATTTTGTATCAATAATATTATTTTTCATCAAAAAGTTTCCCTTTCATAGTTGATATTAAACATGAATGATATATTGACCATCTAATTGAAGTGTAACTATATCACAATCTCCATGTATCAGTACATTCACATCAAAACTGTATAAAATGAAACATAGCATTTTTTGATAACCATGGAATCATGAAATTTCATTCCAAGATCTATAATGTTGATAATAACTTCATTAAATATAAAAATGAATTGATAAACTATTTCATCATTATACATCATTGGAAATTTATATAATAATCTCAAAACTTGATCCTTTGTTCACTTATATTTATCATTTCCTTAAAAGATGAATTTTTATTTATCCAAATGGAATGGTTCTATTATCATCACTTAAATCGTAAAAAATACCAATTATGGAAGTGACAAAAAAAGAAAATTTTGAGGAAATCTAAAATTCACTAAAATAATTCAATCAATAAATTTCAATACATATCTTCCTTATAAAGATAAAATAAACTTATTTAAGAATTTAATAGAACTGGACTAATAAAAATTATTTCTCATTGTCTAGTATTCTTGTATGTAGTAATCTTTCCCGTCAAAAGAGCAGAGACCTCTATTTTTCATTGAATTAATTTTTTTCAATGTTAATACAAAAATACTCATAGATTTTTTTTCAAAATCATAGATATATATTTCTAATAAAATGAAACATATAATGGCTTTAACCACCATTGTAGTTTATAATTTAAAACATTAACATCTTTAGATAAATATATAGAATACTTTGATAACAATTATGGTGACATTGGAAATTGTGTGGCTCACTGAGGGGGTGAATTAGTAAAAACTAATAGAAATGTTTCATTTTATTACTTATAATGACATGAAAATAAATCATTTTTAGAGTTTTTTATCTCACTTCTTAACTCACACACATCGATTAAATCCATAAAACAAATGAATTTCAGTGTATAATGATTACTACTGTAAATGTGTAGGTAATCCACAAGATTCATTATACTCACCTTATATTTAATGATTGACTATAAAAAATAATTGATACAAATCGGTAGGTAATATCCACGATCTTGTGTTACCATATAATAACAATATTGTCTCCTAATATGTATCTTGATAAAATAAACCATTTCCTTCTACTGTTAAGAAATTTATTATATATTTTTCTTCTAATGGGTGTCTTCGAGATACACTATATTGGTCCCAAAATAATTTATCATTTAGGAAATATCAGAATAGTATACTCATTACCACATGACATTACTATGATGATCACTCAAAAATCAATTTATTATTATTTATATTCTTCTACAACTACGTTCACTTCATGGAATTATACTTCATATGTGTTTTACTATATTCAGACTCTCCATATCCCTGGAAAATAATATTCTTGATTATTATTTAATCATTATTAGTATATTATATATGCTATCCTCATTAAATATCCATTTTGTTATTTATCTCACATAGTTGAACTAATTTCTACAGCAAAAAAAATTAAATTTCTAACAAATAACTACTTCAAAGCTCTCTAACTACATCCTCACTTATTGGAAATATTAATATAATCATGGTGTTATTTTGATAGATTCATCAGGAAAACTAGTTCTGATTAAAACCTATTCTTTCTATATATAATTAAAATATTCATAAAATCACAATAAATAACTTCTCCACATATAGCTATACATGAATGGGGTATGAAACCATGAAATATTTTATGATATATTGATTCATTATAAAACACCAAAAATATAAATTTTCATGGATTCATATCACGCCATGAATTATATTAAGACATAAAACTATATATTATACCATGTAATGGTTCATATATTGATGGTGTGAAAATTTTTTCCATGACAAGAAACATGAATTACCTTCCTCATTTATAATATATAAAAGATAATCTATAATAATAATAATAAACATAATGGATTATTTATCTACACCATAGTATGTTTTACCCCTTCCCACTTGGGATAGCAAACAATCCCCTTACACCATGCAATCTTCTAGGTTCAAGAATTGTTTATTTCTAAACCTAATACATTTTTTATCACTAGTAAAACACTCCTATAAATATTTTAATAACATCTAAAAATTGATAAAATTTCTTCAACAAAGTGTGAATTCTCAATTTACATTCAAATATATCATCTCGAGAATAAAATATATCATATAATTCACAACCATTAAATAATTATGTTTAACATAAATAACATCACACACTACCTTTATCATAGAAAATCAATCATTAATTCTGAAAAACTAAAATATCATACTCATCCTCATGAAAATCAAATCGCAAAAAAAATATTTTGTACCAAATTATTTTTAAAAAATTTATGAATTACTCATTATGATCATAGAATACAAAATATCTACTCACAAAAAAATCATATGTTCTTGAAGAAGTCGTATCCCATTTCTACATTTGTAATCCAAATGAATATAAAATTTATTTGTTATAACTACACCATATATGGAATTATGTTCACTCTATTTCCATATATTCATCTCTATGGAATACGAAAATTTCATTATTATATTATTTCATTTCCATTTTGAAATTTTTAGGTTTTTTGCATAAATAAACTATGCATATGAATAAGAAAAAACATAATTCATTATATGATTTTACAAATAACATACTAGATTCTTACTATGAATATTCAGGATTTGAAGATTCTCAGTTCCAAAAATTTATTAATGAATATAAAAGTTTAAAAAGTCATCAACATAATAAAAGTGAAAAAACCCCCACAAGAAATAATAATTGGTTAACAGGAAAAACCGAAAAATGATGTTACCCATCAAAGGAATTATACAAATACCCCCAAAATAATCCCCATCAATTAGGGAAAAAATGAATCCCTTTGTTTTTATGAAAAAATCCCAATTTGGGATCCTATGCGACCCATAAACCCAACATCCCATAAGATCCCCTCATCCCACGGAGCATGAATATTGTTGTGCTACCATCCATAGAACTCCATCCTAAGTTCCTCATTATGGAATCAGAACTACAACACATGAATAATATAACCACTAGCACATAATCATCAAACATTTTATGAGAACCCATTAGTTCCTTTTTTGACCAATAACTATAGTGTGTAAGAGTTGTCACACCCATAATCATCCCAAACCATTCTCTATCATCGTTAATCAATCAATAAAATCTAAAATCCTTATAGGATTCTAGAGAAACCCACACCAACACTAAATAAAGATCCTTCACCAATATTCCAATATAACTTCCTCTAGTCTACCTACACACAAAATAAACCCAACATAAATTCCCCATATGTGCCCCAAATCCTTTTCATCCATTAGATAAAATCCAATAATTGTCGAGACTCCAGTCTATACCCATATGGATTCACTCACATCAGATCCTATATTATCCTACCTATCATGATTTGGACTTCCTCAGTCATAAATTACCTACATTCATGGTCATTTACTCTCAGTAAATGAGGTCCCCATACATAAAACATCGCTTCAATATTCTTTGTGTTGGTCATGGAATGCCGTCCCTCAAACCTTCATACACCAACTTTCCACCATCCCTGATAGTACTACTCTTTACTATCACCTGAAAAAGAACCCTAGGAAATTGTATTCCATGTTGCCCCCCTGATTTTGCGACACATCAAAAACCCTAGGTCATCCCCTTGAAATCCCATTATCACCATAATCTCGATGATATAATCAAACATCACTCCATCGCCAACATCCCCCACTGATGTGTCTGAGGTTGAACCCAAATCCACGCATATCATGGAAATTAGATTCCTTTTTGAAGACCCCACTGTTGTGCGAGGATCCTTATAGAAAAAAATCGTTTTCAAACCTCCATGATGTGGTATATGTCTTTATCCTTCTTCACTCTTCACTCATGGTATTATCATTATCTTTCTATAGTAATACGCCAACATCAATGCCTTACATGTCAACATCTTGAATTTTTTCACATCACCGATAGGATTCCTTGAGATCCTAAGGTCCTACGTCAACACCGAACCACATGTAGTGAAAATTCATCCCCACAAGGAAGATATTCCTTCCCTATACTAAGGGAACACCATTAATACCCAGAAATAACATACCGAAAACAAATAATATATCCCAATCTCTCTAGTAATGTCATTTTTTTAGTAACCTCAATATTAGCAGAATTCATATGACATTAAAAACCATATGTTGTCTCATTTTGAACTTGATTTATGTATTGAGAACCAAATCTGACTCATGAACATGTCCATTATATCACTTCTATATGTATTCTTCACTATGATAAACCACATTTCTTATTGATAAAGTTTCAAATCTATATCATAGAAATAAATAATTATATCTCAAAAAATCCTATAATATCATAACCACATTTGGAAATAACATCTTTCAATAAACAAATCATTTACTACATTAGTAAAACCATTAAATGAATATTTATTATACATAGAGATATGTTTATTAGTACCGAAAATTTGTAAGAGTTATTAAAAAAATAAAAAATCTTAATATAAATAATCTGAATTTTTATGTTTATATGTCATATAGAATCATTATGATATCTATGGGAGGAATTTTTAATATTTAGTAATTCACCTGTTTCAGGATAATATTCTTAGAATGGAAAATTATTTTTACATAGAATCGTCACTAATAAAAAATAATTAATTAGGGTATAATTACTCCTCTCAGACACACCATTCCTATTTTTTCCTAGGTATTTAGGATGAATATTCTTTCTATATATTATATGTTTATAATTCTAAAGTGTTTTTTCCAAATATTCCAAATGAACTAAAATATATTCTGTAATAATTTATAAAAGATAATAATGAATATAAAAACAATTTATTCATTCAAAATAAAACAATTCAAAAAATTTCATGGAAATATTTATTGCACACCAATGATTGTTACTCACTATTGATTTTTTACATCCATTAACAATACATAAATAAAAAATAGATAAACAATATAAAAAAATAAACTCTTTAATTCTAAGAGATCCCCTCAATCTTGCACACCCATGAAGATTAAAAAAATCAAAATACTACCTATAATATATAATGACATCATGAATGGATAAATCTTGTTGTGATATCTGATATGAATACTAAAATTAGATGTCTCAATTAAGAAGTAATAATATAATGAATGATTCAAGAACTTCTATATATAAGAATGGAATAAAATTTTTATAAATATGGTAATTAGAGATATCTTTGATGATAATATTTCTATTTGATATACATTTACAAAATATGTATAATAATTTTTTGAATTATATCTATTAAATTTTGAATAAGATAACTCACAATGAAATTAAAAATATAGTAACTAAATATTATAAATATATATTTTTTTTATATTAATATTAATATTAATATAATTAAAATATGATATAAGGTATTTATTAAATTAAAATAAATATTATAATATCAATGATTTAGTTGAATGATATTTTAAAATATATATAATTATTTTTAATTCTTTTAAGTTAATAGATATTATGAAAAAAATCATTTATATTTTTTCAATGAACTATTATATTAAGTTTTTTATATTTTACCATAATAACTAAATATAAAAAAATGATATTAATTTTATTTGTAAAATAATATTTCAATATTATTTAATCTTCAAATTTACATGATATAATATCTAAAACACCTAATGTATAAAATATATTTTCTAAAAAATTAATTTCCATTTTATTTTATATTTATTTAAAATAAATTTATAAAAATTATTATTTAATTTCAAAATATAACATCATTTGGTTACATATAATAATAAGATATTATTTGGATAAATTTTTAGGTTTATTTTAAATAAAATATTTTTAGGTAAATATTAAAAAGAATATTTTACAAAAAAGTTTAAATTTTATGACCTTATAACAAAGAGATAGAACATTATAAGAATTTTAATTCATCAAATATGTTTTTATCAAGTGAAGGAAAATATTTTCAATATACTATGTTGAATTTAAAATCCATATAACTTTTATTTAAAAAAATTAAGAACAATTTTCCAATAATAAACTATTATTTTTTACTTTTCAATTAATTAAATATGAATTTCATAAATTATTTTTTCCATTCAAATCCATATAAATTTATAATTAAAATAATAATATAATTTATATCATGAAATTAAATTTCTCCAATGATTTTACCCTAAGGATAAATATTCATCTAATGGACATAAATATTTCTAAAAATAATTTTTAGCTATTACATGGGATAATGAAAAAAGTGAGTTTGATTATCATTATAAAAAATAAAAGATAGAATAAGTCCTATATTTTGAATCATTAGTTATAAATTATTTAGTATAGACCATTTTATTTTAATATGTTAACATTAAATTACCTATGTAAAAATTGTTGATCACATTAATACCAAAAATGGTAAAAAGAAATATTCTAGGAGTAAATACAATAGAAACATGTTTAAAACATGTAATAAAATTATTTGATGATTGATTATTGGAGTCATATCATTTAAAAATAAATTATTATACATTATTGTGTCTTCTTGATAAGGGAAACACATTCTCATTTTATATTAAGTTGAAATATGTATAAAATTTTCATTCTAAACAATTATAAATAGGGTATCCCACAAACCCTCGAATTCTACATTAATAATTTAGTTTCTATTAGAATATATTCCCATTATACATTATTTATAAAACTATGTCATTAATTTGAGACTGTGGTCTCAATATATTGACCAAATACCTATATTTCTATGGAATCCTTTGAGGAAAATGCAATGATATTAATGTAAGTAATATTTTTTTCTATCTCCATTTCAATTCAATATTAAATTTTCAAATTTAATATTCTAATTAAAATATACTTACCTAGAAATTATTTTCATACTATATTTTATTATGAAAAAATAAAACATTTGAACCACCATTTCCCATTTCTTTTAGTAAAAATGAAACTGTCATTTTGTTTTTTGTGGACTACCATGACTAGGAAGCGATAAGTTCAAATATTCATTACTTCTTAACATACTAATTATAAGAGTGAGATTTTATTTTAATGTGAAATATATAATATAATTAATATTATAAATAATAATATTATAATCCACATACTTTCCTTCTCATTATTTGTGAAATATATATGTTAACCATGTGTTGTGAGGATTATCACCTCCAATAATTAATGAATATCATTTTTCTTTTAGTTTAAATTCTATTTGATAAAAAAAAGTAAAATATTATTCACAATCATAATAGTATCCAAATAAGATCACTAGTATTCTATAATAAATAACATATTAGTCATATTTTAACCACCATCATAATAAAAATTGTCTACAAATTCTGGTATGTTCGTGGTTTTCTCAGTCTAACAACCAACTTGAAAAAATGCTATAAAATAATATCACAAGAGATAATGAGAACTTAATTTGTTATTTTATATGGTATGAATAATAAAATAATTTTTTTTATAATGGTATTGTTAATATTGAACACATTAATTATGATACCACCATTAGATTCAAAATAAATCACTAAAATAAGATCGTCATCAATTTCCTCAAGCATAAGAATAAAAAATACTAACAAATAATGAAATAATAAAATTATAAATAATTATAAAGAATATATTCCAGTAATAGTGTATTATAATGGAATGATGAACTTTGTTAGAATAATTAAGACCAAAATTGTAGTTAAATAAGTTGTTTGAAATGATCAGGATTACTTAATCATGATAAAGAATATATATATATAAATATATTAATTTATATGTAGAGTATACGAGTAAGTGAATTTTATCAAAAAAAATACACATCTATATGTTTATATAATATTTTATTAATATTTTTTCTATTTCATATTATAGATTCAAACACATTAGTAGAAGTCTCATATTAATGTAAAGGTTTCATTGTCGCATTTTAACATCCATGAGACATGTTTGATTTCTAGCTCCATGTTTATTATCTAGTATATAGACAAGGAATTTGAGACTATATTTAATCAAATGTATTTTAGTTAATATATTTTATGTTTAATTTATATTTCTTCTGTTAAGGTATTTATTTAAGATGTTACTGAACTATATTAGGTTCATTTCTAATATTATTTTCATATTAAGGTTTTATTTGAAATAAAATCCATCTTGAAAATTTTTATTCTTACTAAAACCCCTCTTAATTTTTTTGTATATATAAGAGGTTTTACAATTCCCCGCAATATTTTATTTCTCCTTGACTCATATTTGATTTCAAAAAATTCATATAAGGGAACCATACCTTATCTCTTCCTCTGGGAAGAGAACACCCCTTTTTAAATAACCATGGTAACTTTACTCTATTATGAATAACCTCATTGATGAATCAATAATTGATTAAGTTATTTTTTAATACTTGATTTTAATTTAATGATTTAATGAATGTTTTAATATTTTCAGTATGGGTAATTTTCATCAATGTTTTTAAAAGCCTATATTTTTATCTTTTTCTCTATAAACATATATTTCATAAAAATTTATAATTTTATATATAACTTCCTCTATAAATATTTAGTTTTTATACAATTAATTAATTACATTCTATATTTATAAAACAATTTTTTATAATTATTATTCAAGAATAATGATTATTCATATTTTCAATGTGATTTTTAAACCTCCAATATATTATTTATCATCAATGTCATTACTCTAAAAAATAACATATAAATTATCATGAAATTTATTCAATGGATATTTTATGAGTTATTTATTCGGATGAGATATTTAATTTATTTATAGTTTGGAATATTGAACCATTGCTTCCATTTTCATGCCTCATCATCTACTATGTGTGCATATGATTTTTATTCATATATTTATACACTATGAATACTCTACATTTATATCATCTTATTAATGGGTTTTAATAATTATTATATATGTTATTTTATTAGGGAAATAATTGACATTGTTATATACACATTACCTATACAATGTAAATTACAACATGTTTTTGTCTTGATTGAATGATATTTACCGTAAAAAAATATTGAGTATCTTTTGTTTCATATTTATATACCCATATATTAGAATGTTTTGATTATTAATGATTTATTTATGTAATTCCATTCTAAAAGTATATAAAACCCATTTTAATTCCTTGGGTTATTAATGTTATAAAATTTGAATGATTTTCTACTAAATGTTTTATGAAACCCAATTTATTTCAATGGGTTCTTAATGATGTAATATTTTAATGATTTATATGAGGAGATCATATGTATAGAATATGGAATTTGGGGTACCATATCACCCTCAAATTAATTGGTTAAACGTTTATATCACATGAGATAAGAATTAAGGAATACATTGTAGTGGCATATAAGTGTGGGAACTGATGGTGTGCCTATTGAATGCAATGCTACCTAATACTAATGTTTGTCCAATGTTTTAATGATTTATTTGTTTTTAACTTATTTTTATTCATTAGTTATTCTCTCATGGATCATTTTTATTAACTTTTTTTTCAACACATTTTTTATTCATATAATATGTTTTTATAGGCCTTAATCCATGATATTTGATTAATTAATTTTTTGGTATACTTTTATTATTTACCTTTAATATACCCATATTTTTATCTTATTCACACTTATGATCATTTATTATTATCTATAATGATTACCATTACTATGAATCTAAGAAACACCCTTTTTGTGGTTCCATTTCCCCTTAATATGAAGATAAGAAAAACAAACGAGATTTCTACAAGGAGTCTAATGTGGCCCATTTACAAGGAAGTATTTAAAATTATTATAAAATAAAATTCATATATATCTATTCTTAAATGAAACTAAATGTTTCATTCCTTGAATTTAGTGGTTATTTTAGTAAAGTATTGAATAATTTTGATAAAATATTTAATGTATGATGTTTTAATTTATAGCTCAATTTTTTTTATTATAGAAGTGTTTAGTTGTATGTAAGGTTTAGATTTATAATTTTAGAGATATTATTAAAGAAAAATAATGAATAACCCATTGGGATAAGCCTAAAAAATTTATATGTATAGTATAACACCCCAACGATTTCATAAAGTGGATATAGTGTTTTTATCCTAAAATTTATATCACTTTGGAAATTGTATATGGCTATAAAATATTTGAACCATAGGGAAACTGCCATGACAATAGTTTTTTGAGTATCGTGTTAATTTGTACTCCAGTTTATGATAAGTAGGCCTATGGAAATCCACCTGAATAGACACTCTCATATGATATAAATTTGTTCATATGTTTCTCTTTAGATGACATTATGAAGGATGTATTATGCTAATTAAATTGGTAAAAAGGTATGACAAAATCCAATATAATGTAACATAGATTAAAATTAGAGTTTAACAGATGCGCAATGTGTTACATAGTTAAATAAAAGTAGCCCAACTTTAAATAGAAGTTACATTGGAGAATAAATCATAATATTGGGAATTAATATTTATATGATCAATTAATCACAGGTTTTTTCATATTATAATAATAACTTGATTACAATATTTATTTAGAAAATATATCTATAAAATGATGTTGTGGAAGGGATTTTTTTTAAACATCAAAACTCATATATTTATGAATTTTTTGAATAAATTTTAGATAATACTAATATCATCTCATTTGAAGGGAAAAGTTAGGTTACAAAGTATTACAAAATATTTAATGGTTTGTATCTTAATGAAAAATTATCTTGAGCCAGTATTATATTAAAACACGATTTTATTATTATTATTAGTATAATATATTTTAAATTTTAGGAATCATTTTATATAAGGGGGAGAATTTAACACCCTAGTTTTTTAGAAAAAATATTTTTTCATTAAATTATTTTTTTATACTTTTTAATAGTTTTATAAAATTTTTAAAGGATTTGAAAGAGAATTGTCAATAATAAATATTATATAATAATTAAACAATAAATATATTATTACTTCATAAATAATCATCTCATTGGAATAAAAAGGTAATAAATATTACAAATTATGGATTATTGCATCCGATAGATTAAATCATGTATTAGAATTGAACAAATTAAAAGAGTATAATAAATTGAAGTAAAATAATATCTTCAACACCTGGAGAATTCATGGGTCGTATTCAACCCAAAGGACCACTAATAGAAAAGGAAAAGTTATAATGAGGAAAAACATCATTAAAGGAAAAATAATGTTGTGAGATCTAAAATAAACGAAATGAAAATGATATACGTGACTTGAGCTCTATGAATGGAATTCATGATTTTAGGACAACTATATATTGGATCAAAATATGGTCATTAGAAATAGGGTTTTTGGTTATATATAGTTCTTAAGTGTATGTTTGGTTGATATACATATATCCAATAAGTATATTGATGTTTTTTACAACTAGTGGAAAATTACGAATAAGATAAATCAAAATGAAATATAAATATAATTTTAAAATGTTATTAATATATATTTATATTAAACTTATTAATATTAATATTAATATTATTAAAATATGATATGATATAATTATGTAATTAAAATAAATATTTTAATATCAATATATTTAAAAAATTATATTTTTTAATATAATTAATTAATTTTAATAGAATTTTGTTAATGAATATTTAATAAAATAGTAGTGTTTAATAAAAGTCTAATTTTATAATGTATTTAATATTTTATCACAATAAAATTAATTGATAATTTTTTAATGTGACATAATATATTAATATTATAAAAAATGTTAATTGATATGACATTATATTGAGAACACATAATGTTTTTTGAGAAGACAATTTTCAGTTAAATAATAATTTATTTATATAATGTATTTTCATTTAATATATAAATATATAAATATTTAATTTAAAATTAATAATAATAATATCATTGATATATATGAAATTATAGTATTATATTAGGATAACTTTGTATTATTTTTATTAATAATTTAATCTTTCTCTGATAAGTGAAAATATAGTTTTACATAAATGATTAATTTTATTGCTTTAAAAGAATGGAATATATGTTTATAAAATATTTAATATATAAAATTTTGGATTAATAATAAATAAAATACCATATAACAAACACTATATCAAATTTATTAACCATTTTTAAACAATTTAGGGAATTATGTAATATTTTCAAATAAAAAATTTTATATTTTCATTCCATATAATTAATTATTATTTTTAGTAAATTTTTTTGTAATTTATTTTAATTTAATATAAAATTTTCTTAATTATATAATTTATATTTTGAAATTAAAATACATTTGAATTCATACCCTAAAAATAATTTTTATTCTTAAATGTTAACATTTTTATATGAATGAGTTTTTAAACGTCGCCTAAACTAATGATGAAATTGAGTTTTAATTAACATATAACATTCATCTAATTTTTTTGATATTTGGAATAATTTTGTAAAATTATTTACTAATGTAATATTTTTTACATATTAAATGTATAAATATTTATTAAACATTAGTTACAATGGTAAAACAAAAAATGGTGAATGTTTAAATTATAAGATAAAATGACTTAGAAACATGTTAAAAGTGTCAATATAATGGTTAAGTTATCATTGAACTTATCTAACCCTATAATACATTATTTTCCATTTTGAATTATTCATTACATGCGAATCAAGTTATATAATTTCATTAATATGAAATATTTAACAAAATACCACTCTTACCACTTATAAAAGTTGCCTCCCATCACCACATCAAGTCAATAAAAAAATTTTGTTAGCATATGAAAATCATTACATTAGTCTTCCATTATAGTCTAATTCATATTACATGAGCCTCCAGTCCATATAATTTTTTATAAGGCATCTATTTCCAAGGAAACTTCAAAGGAAAATTCAATTATCTTAATATGAGTACCCTTTTATCTAATATGTTTTATTTCCAATAATATAATTTTAATTCGAGTACCAAAATTATTTTAAATTAAAATAATTTTTTAATATATAATATTTTTATTCTATGTGATTTACTTTTAAACACTGCATAATTTTTCTATTAAGAAAAAAACATGATATTTGTGTGTTGTTTGGACTACCAACTCCACAAAGAGAAAACGTCCATCTTTTACCATCGCCCCAATTAAATAATTATAATGGTTATATTAATTAAAAAATGTGACATATAAAATATAATTATCATTATTAATGTACAAAAATTATTCACCTTCCTCCTCACTCATTCTCAACATAATGAAAATGATAACTATGTCTTGTGTTGACTACCACCTCCATAAAGTAACGTATCTCATTTGTCATATTATTTATTCATTATTTAATAAATTCCTTTAAAATATGTCTCCCGAACACAATATTTAATAAATAATAACATTTCTATTCTATAATTATGATAATATTCAAAAATAAACCTCCTTCATAATAATAACCATCCATCAATTATGGTTTTTCCATGTTTATCATATTTGAAATCACCTACTAGAACAATGATTTAAAATAAAATCATGGATGAATATGAGAACAAAAATAATTATAATATATTATATACATAAGTAAATTAATATTTAATTTTTGTTATGGAATTGTAATGTAAACATAAAACTCAATAATTAAGTGGAAACTGATTTTTGGTTAAAAATTAACCAAAGCGTGCTTGTTGCTAATTTCCTCTAAATTAACCATAACAAAAAATGCTATAGAATTAAATTATAAAATAAAAAATAAATAAAATGATAAATTCAGTATAATTTACATTTAATTAATTCTTAAAATATAGAGTGGAATTATAAATAACATTTTAATAACCATAATTGTTAAAAATGAACAATATTAAACACACATGCAACTAAAAATAGATATTAGATAACTAATATACATGTAGATAATATATATTAATGATGTTATTAAAAGGTTATAAATATGAATAATTTTATTAAAAATACTATTAATATTATAATTTTTATTATATTGTACATTTAAGAGAATTAGTGTAAGTCAATAATTAATGTAAATGTTTCCTTTCTCGTTTTTAAATCCATGCAACATGTATGAATTTTCACACAATTTTTTATATAGTTGATGCACATTTCATTTGAGATGAGATATAATAAATTATATTTTTTCATGATTTCTAGGATAAATTTCAGGCTCTTTATGTTTATAGATCTTGATTAAAATGTTGTTTAATTGTAAGTATTTCATTAACAATATTATTTTCAAAAATTTATTTTTTTCAAAACTTTAAACCATGTGGAATTTTCTTTTTTTTTATAAAAACCCTCACTGTTTTAATTGGATATTTATGGGGTTTTAAATTTTCCAAAAAAAATCATTTCCCTTTGACACATATTTCCCTTGATTTGTTTCATGAATGTGAAATTGACCACATCTATTCTTCTCAGTTTAGAAACAACCATTTTCAAATTCCACATTCATTGGATGATTTAGTGAATGTTCATTTTTGTGAAACATTATGTTACAAGGGTAATTCTATACTACTATATATTCTATAAAATTATATGATATTTTTAAGGTTTTATATATGGTTCAAATTCATTAATAATTTAAAATCACGTTTTTGGTGGATTACGTGTAAAGATATCTTTTGGTATCCTTTTCATTGTATATCAATGATTTTATCAATATTTTCACTTTTCTAAAAGAATATAATTGTATTCTAGATTTATAAAATATTTATTTTATTATTTCATAAAATTATGGATAATATTCCATGTTTCCAATTTTTTTACGAAAATTAAAAAATTATTATTTATTAATCTAATTCATTATTCTTTGAAAAATCCTGAATTTTATCATGGGAATTAATCAAATGATACCATAAACATTAAATATTTACATGGATTATATAATTTCATTCACTATTGGATAAATGTTCCTTTACTAAATTTTTTATTCCAAATTATCCAAAATGCATAAATTTGAGTTATCATCAATTTTTTGTCCCCTCGGGATAGACTAAATTATCTTCTTTAAATTAAACGACATTCACCAAGATTCCATGTATCGATTCATTGGAGAAATCATTAATTTAAGTGTATACCATTTATTTATATGATCTAAATAGCCCAATATTTATTATATTTATTGAATTAAATTTTACAAGAAACCTATTAAATATGTTTTGGAAACAAATTTATTTTTTATGGGTTTATATTTTTATAACTAGGAATTATTTTTTTTTTCCTATGAAAAGGATATGAAACCCATTTTCAATCAATTGATTTTTTATATTATAAAATATAATTTTTTCTAATGATTTATAAAACACATTTTACTTTTATGGGTTCCCTATGATGTGATAAGCGAATGGTTTTAAGGTGTAACTCATAAGTATGGGTGATAAATGGTGGGGCCCCATATCATCATCCAATTCACTGGTTAAAAGTGTGTATCTCAAGTGATAAGTATACAAGAGTACATTTTTGTTTTTCATATCCATGAGAACAGATTTTCTAATTAACGTAATGTTTCCATAAAATAATTATTGTTACATATTTAAATGATATCATAGTTGTTTTATTTCTATTATTTTTATGTTACAGTCATATTAATGTAGATTTTTAACTATTTCTTCCACACTCTTTTGATTCCTGTATTATGTTATTCAAACACTTATGCCATAAGTTATGATCTGTTATTTATTGGGTAAAGTGGTTCTAAGTATCATCATTATACCCATATAATTTTATTAATTTTTCTTATGATATTTTATTATTTCCTCTTATGTTTACCCTCACTGAGTGTCTGATCTCACCATATTCTCATGATTCCATATCCCCATTTTATGAAGCTATGTATAACTGATGAGAAAACTTATAAGAAATGATGTGTACCTAAATTTTGGTGAAATGAACATAAGTATTGTAAAATATATTTCATATATATCTTTCCCTCAAATAAAATAAACATTTAATTATTGTTATAGTGAAATTATATTTTGAGATGTAATTTTTAAATCATGGAACTGATGTAAAACAATGATATATTTATCTTAGGGATTGTTAATTGTATTGTTTTGTTCCCAAAAGTTTAATTTCTAAAACAATTACCCTATATAAATAAAGATAAAAAATTACAAACAGATTTACACACCACTCTAATAAAATTGAATAATATTAATAATCTTCCCTTACTAATTATATCCTTTATTTTAAAACACTTTAAAGTTCTCAAATGTATCAAACATGTCTCACATTAGAAATACATTATCATTCTGAATAAAACCATTATTAAATGATACAAAACCTATATAACCATGATTAGTTTGGTAATAATTACTCAACATACATAATTATATATAAGATCAAATATTCCATTAAACCACTCTCATTTTCCACCTAAAGGTTCTTTTGTCATTTTTCATAATATACATGATTCTCAATTGTCAAATAATTCCAAATTAAATAGTTCAAAATATACATCACATTGAGTCTTTGAATTTATTACTCATTTTTTTTCCAAGGTGATGATTGAAATGGTAAAACAACTAGAAATTGGATCTTATATGGCAGTTTACAAAAACAATTATCAAATATTTAATTTTAATTATTTTTTTGTCTAGTGTTACAAAATCAAAGACAATTCACACAGCGTTATTAAAAACTTCTTCCATTTAGTTTTGGTTTATTAGATGTCACTAAAACCATAAATGAATAATATATTTTATTTCATTTTATTTAATATTGGCATTTTTTTAAAACATAACTTGAACAAAATAATAAATATGTGATATTACATTTTATTTAGTAAAATTGTAATTACATGAAGATAAGTAATTATTTTTAGTTTTTAGTATTTATATATTATTTACTATTTAATATTATTTATTATTTATTATATATTAATTATTATATTTTATGAATTATTATTTATTTTCTAAAATATAATTAAATACAAATTATTAATTATTCAATATTTTTTTGATTATTTTTTATTATAATGTTATTTTTTGTTATGTGTTATACTTAATTAATAATTATTTATAATAATTATTTATTAATTATTTACACATTATTAATTCTTAATTATTATTTTTTATTTATTAATTTACAACTATTATTTATTATCTATCAGTTATCAATGATTAGTTCTTAATTATTAATTCATAAATCCTAATTATCAATCTTAAATTATATAAGATTTAAAATATTATTTGTTAATTATTAATTATTTATTTATTATTTTCTTTTATAAATTATTTTTTATTTAATAAATACTATTTAATAAATAAATATTTTTTAATTAATTAATTAGTTGTTATTTATAATATAAAAATAATAATGAATGAACCATTAGTAAAAAATTGTTTTCCATTATTTATTTCAATAATGTATTTTATTTTTCAAATAGTTTAAAAACATTTACTGACACATTATTACATGTGGAAAAATATTGTTAAGTATTTAGTATATATATTTCTGAGAGATAATGGGTGATAGTAGTGTATAGATTTGTGACCTCCAAGAAAGTAGGTATTAATTGGGTGAAAAAATATTTAAACTAATAGGTCAAATAACATTTATAGATATATAAATATAAGAAAAAAAATTACTAGTTTATTTAGTATATAGGGAGTTGTGATAGTGTCTATTAGAAGGGAAAATATTAGTGACCATATAAAAATAGTTATTAAATATATTAAAATATATTAAAAATTATAAAACAAATAAAAAATATTAAATATGTAACAATTGTATTTTAAAAAATTAAAAAATATAAAAAATAAGTAAATGACTTGATATTTTAAAAATTATCAGTCGATTAAAAGTGGTATAAACCACAAATAAATGATTCCTCACATATGTGTCAATAATGATATTTTAAAATTCAACTTAAATCATTTAACAGTTGTTAAAAGTGTCTTTATATACTATTTTTAGTGTAAGTTGTGTTTGAAAAAACATTGACTATCATATTATTAATTTTATAAATAGTATTATTAGTATCCAAATATTATAAATTGTCTACCATTTTCTAATAATAGAGAACATTTCATTCATATGAAATGAAAAACCCATATTTTTAATAATGAATTAAAATCCCTTTTTGCGTAAACATGATAAAAAATAAATTTATTTATGGAAGTAATAGAATACTTTTTTACACAAGAAAATATTACATAATTTCTAAAACATAGATTTGATTATCCATTATTTTTTTGTGTCTTGTCTTTGAGTCTTTGTTTGTTAGAGAAAATTTTTGATGCACAGTCGGTATATAAACCTATCATTCCAATTTTGAGATATTTATTTCTCTAACATTCATATATATATGGTCAAATTTATTTTAATTTAGAATAAAACTCAAATTTTTGAGGACGAGATGTCAAGAATGTTTAGTGGGAGTGTGTGGACCATTTTAATAATAAATTTTATTTTTAATGTTTCAAATTTAAAATTAAATCAATTTATGTCCATGTAAACTATAAATTTACTTAAATAAAACATATATGATTTTTACTAAATTGAATAAAAAATTTCCATATATAAAAAATTCTAATATCCTTAATACTCATGAAATTTTTTCCCACATATCTAGACATTAAAATGAGAATCAAAATTAAATTATAGAATACCTTTTTTAGTGTAGATTTACCAAGAACAACCTATCATCCATGGGATTGACAACCTGATACATACCTTCCTTTTATATGGAAAGAGTAATCACATTAATATTTTGTTAATATGTGGAAACACAACCAAAAGAAACATACATTTTAATGTTGTGTTATATCCTAAATAAAAATAAATTATTAAGGTAAATGAAATAAATAGACATGGGTATAATTAAATAAATGATAATAGAAATGATACAACTCAATGAATAATGAAAAAATAAATAAAAATTAGAATAGTTATTGCAGATAGTCACAATGAGAAATGATTTTCAATATATATAAAATTTCATAGTTACCACATCCTGTAGATATTAATGTCCATAATATCAATTTTTTTGTAATAAATTGTTCACCTTCATTTTGTTATCTTAATCGACGTTTATAGAGAAAATTTCCAGCATCTATTAATCTACAAAATTATCCTTCAAGTGGGTATTAAATAAATATTAATCATATCCAATAGTTATTATAGTTTTTTAAATTATGGAAATATATCCATAATAAAAATTATTAAAAATATATTTTTAATTTTAATATAAGTTAGTGATACATTTTTAAAAGTCACACTTTTCAAGTATATAGTGTAATAGTTTTTTTATATCACAACAGTTATATTTATAATTTTAATTAGATATATCTTCCGAGTAACTTTTTTGGAATCATTTTTATTGATGATTCATTTTTTCCATTGTAAAAGGTCAAATCATATGTCTTAATAACATTTTCATAATATTCATTTAGATTACTCCATTTCCAGAACAATATATAAAATTATCAAACTCGAAAAAAAATTAATGGGTAGAGTATAGATGATAAGTTTAATTTCTTTTTCCAAAAGTTGAATATTTAAGATTTCATAATGTTTAAATTTTTTTATAAATTTTTCTATAAATATTTATAAAGATCATTTGAATATTAATAAAGTAAATTTATTTTTGAAAAATTAAAAACATATTCTATAAAAAACATTATAAGTCTATCTTCAAAATTCATAATGTAAAATTATTTTTTCAAAATTTTAAATTATTTTCATTGAATAATTATTCCACAAACAACATACAAAATATTAAAATATGTAATGAATAAAAATATCATAAAATTTAAATCCAAAAATAATTAAAGGTTAAATAAATAATTATATCCAATCCATCAAATTAAACAAATTATAAAAGGAAAATCAAATAAGTATAATCATAATATATAGAGTTTTTTGAAAATCAAATTATAACGATTTTGGTAAAATATTTAGTAATTTAAAACCAATAATATCAAATCTTACAAAAGAAACCTCATTGGTAATTAAAAATCCTATCTTTAAATAAAAAAGAAATACTCATTATGTAACTATTATAATTATTAAAAAAACTGAAATATACTTCCCCTATACAAAAATAATGTTGAATACAAAATATTGATACTCAATTCCAATCTATATAGTACAAACATTAATTATTCCACATTAATACATAATCATTAAAGCATAAATACACTCGAAATATTAGTAAAAATATCATCCAACTAATAATCCAAAAAAATATATTTTAAAAATAATTTCATATTTCTAAATATTATCTAAAAAATTACAACCCAATGAAAACTTTTGAGTTCTAAAATGATGTAATGTTTTCTTATAAATTCAAATGGAATAAAACTTATCACCAAAAATAGAATAATTCAAAAATGAACATCAAAAATGGATATGTAAAGACCCGTAAAATTCTAGGGAATTTTTTTTTAATTTTCTGGGGAATTTTACAAGCACACAGTTTCTGACGGCACCTTATTCCGCGGCATGGTGTGCCTGGAATAATATTCTGAAGTTTAGCTCGGGTACGTTCAGTGAACAAACGAGTGCGTTTTTCAAACTTTTGAACCGGTGTTCGGAATAAAATTATGAGGGCACCGATGGAATCGCAGCGCCGGTAATTTCTTAGAAACAGCTTTTCCGGAGTTGCGTTTTCTCGGGTGTGGTTTTTAAATTTTCAGGTTAAGTAAATGAATAAAATAAAATGGTGCGACCAAATTATTTTATTTTAAGTTGTTTAACCTAAGTTAAGAGGTTAAAGTGGGACCCACAATATCCCACACCACTAGGTAGGATATTTTTGGGGTGGGCCCACACGAGCCCCCCCCCCCCCCCGTTTCTTTCAACTTTTTCAACCCCCCTCCTTTAATTAAGTAACGCAATCGCACCCCCTTTTTAATGAGGTCAAACCTTGCGTTTATTCTGGATAATAAATGCCTCATTAATTTGGCGGTTTAAACATTACAATTAATTCACTTGATTGTTTGTTTCAACTCTTTTTGAAACTCAAACGTTGGCTTGTGTTAATAAAATAAGACAATTCTTATTTTATTAGAGATTGGTTGTGCGAGAGGAATTGGGTGAATTCTCTCAAGCTGTGAAGTTATTCCTCCTCGACGAAGAACATGAAGAACGTGAAGAATGCGAAGAATTCGAATAACACTGGATCCTCATAGATAGACGACATGACACTGACGAATCCTCCTTCCGTGAAGCTCCTTTCGCGACACTTTTTTCACAATGCTTCTTTCGCGACGCTTCTTCCATGACGTTCCTTCTCTTGAGGCAATCTTCGAATCATCAACCACTTGAGGTAGGGGTTTTGGTTCAATTAAATATATGTGATTTATATCGTCGGCATGTGTTTAAAATTTGTCGGAAGCATTTTTAAACCGCTAACGCGGTGGGTGCAGACCCACAAACAAGTCTGAACCCACCGTCTCTTTGTTCTTGGTGTGCGGATCGGTGGGGGATGATGAAGTAGGCCATACGGGCGTTGTGAGGTATTCGCAGTGAAGAACCGGTCCCGGGAGGGCCGTTGGCGAAGACGACAGGAAAAATCGTCCACTAGAGCTCGTCCGGTGGTCTGCGGAACACTCCACTGGCGTGCCGCCAGGATGGGCCGCCGCGGCTGCAGGCCGCTGGTCCCGTGCCAGCGCGGGGCCGAAGGAGGCTAGACGCGCTGCTCGGCCGCGTTCGTTGGCAGGGAGCGGCCCCCATGCGGGGTCACGGTCTCATTCAAGGGGGTGGAGCCCCCCTCGCGCACTCGGTCGGCAGTTACGGTCGAGTCGCGCCAAAGCGGTTCGGACCACACCCAAGCGGGCCGGACCCGGACCCGGTTCGGGTCCACCCAGTTCGGGCCGACCCTGGGGGTACCGGGCTGGGTCGGACTGGGCCCGAACCCCCTAATACCGAACCTGTTTCGGTCTGTTGCCCATAACATGGGCTAAGAACCTCCAATTGATTCACCCTATATTGCATAGTGATCCTTGGATTGAGACGGTCGTTTCGGTATATTACACTCAAGGTTTCGGAGAACTTTTTGTACAACCGGGTTGGTTCCGATACGAAACCAACCGGGCCCTCGGAGCAGAAAATCTTATATCTCGGGATCCGGACGTCCGATTAATGTGTCGTCCACTTTGTTGGTTTCCTCTTGATGAGATGAAACTTTTGGCATGCTTTTCCTGAGTTTTGGATGCAGTTGGATAATGTCCGGGTTGGATTGTACCCGAAATCCAACCGGGCCCCTAGAACGGAAAAGCTGATAACTTTCAGACCAGACGTCCGTTTGACGAACCGTCAGCAGTGTTGGTGATCACGTTGAGAAATGGTCCCTGTGAGCATACCCTACGATAGTTCGGGGTATAGTCGAGATACGGCCGGGTTGGTTTCCACACGAAACCAACCGGGCCCCTGGGACGAAAAGCCTAGTAACTCACAGACCGGGCGTCCGATTGACGCGCCGTCTGTTGCGTTAAGACCCCTATGATGAGGTGGTACATTGAAATACTTCTCCATGGAAATTTGGGATACTTAGAGTATTGACCAGTAGCTTGTGGAGCGGACCCTCTCGGTGACGAGCTAGCAGAGTACAGAGACCAAGTAGCTGGATGAGACTTATCGACTGCTGATCTATCGACTCGGTGTGTTTCAGATAGGCTAGTGGGGAGAGCATGGTTGTAGCAGTAGACCCACAGCAGATAAGCGCTTGTTAGTAGCGGAAGACCCGCGGTACTCAACAGAAAGAGTACTTTTGGAGGCTATGAGGGGGAGCACTTGGTTGTAGCGGAAGACCCACGGCGGAGAAGCACTTGGTTGTAGCGGCAGACCCACGGCGGAGGAGCGCTTGGTTGTAGCGGCAAACCCGCAGTACTCAACAGAAGAAGTACCTCTGAAGCCTAGGAGGGGTAGCACTTGGTTGTTGTGGTAGACCCATGGTGGGAAGCGCTTGGTTGTAGCAGTAGGCCCACAGTACTCGACAGAGGAGGAGTTCGGCGCGCTTGGTTATAGCGGCAGACCCACAGCGGAGGAGCACATGGTTGTAGCAGCAGACCCGCGATACTCAACAGAAGGAGTACCTATGGATCCTAGGTGGGGGAGTGCTTGGTTTTAGCAGCATACCCATGTTGGTAAGCGCTTGGTTGTAGCAACAGGCCCAAAATACTCGACATAGGAGGATTTCGACGCGCTTGGTTGTAGCGACAAGCCCACTGTACTCGGCGGCTGAGGAGGAGCACACCTACCACTTGTGGGGGTTAGTACCTATCGATCTTGTGTGGTTCTGATGACTTAGATGAATCAGAGGCTACATTTGATCATCTCTATCATCTTACGAAGAAGTATACCTGTGTGAGCTGAATCTTGACTTTCTTTCCTTTGTGGATTGTGTTGTGTTATCCTGTGTGGACATGATCGAATTTGGTCTCGTCTGTTAGAGCAGAACTGGAATTGATTAATTAAGTATATGTATGGGCATATAACTAAGTAGTGTTGGATGTTACTTCGTGATTGTATATATCCTTTGTGGATTCTGGGAGACCTTCGGGGGTCTCGGGGTCCCTAATGAGTAGCTTATACTCACCCCCGCACGGGCTATGCCAGCACTACGTTGTGTTGGTTGCAGACGATGGACAATGTTGATCGTGGTTGAGGCTTGCGGAGCAGGTCGGTACCTAGATGTGGACCACTGGGCGGGACGTACATGGAGCAGACAGCTGGACCAGAGGAGCTGAGGTGTTTCGAGGAGCTGAGGTGGTTAACTATACCCACCCTTCAGGTGGGAGTACCAGAGGACGGCTCAACGTTGTGGCTTTCCTTTCAGTTGTTGTTTTCCCTTTCCAGTTGTACTTTACTTTTAGTTTGGGTTTGTATTCTAGACCATATAATTTCCTCACTTACTTGTACTCAGTTTACATAGTGTTTACTTCTTCTGCCTTACTCTGTGGTGTTTGTTTACTTTTAAAGGCAATGTCTTCCCTTTTTGTTGGGATTTACGCTTTGGTGCAAGTTTCCAACCCCTGGCCTATGGAAGGCGGGCTTGGGGTAGTCACGGCATGGGTCCCGAGGATGGGTCGTGATAAATTGGTATCAAAAGAGTTCGATTCTACTGCAGAACTCAGGACTCTGATCTTTTTCTATGTGATGAAATAGTGTTAAGAGTATTCAGTGTGATTAGCAGTCCAGGGAGTCTAGTTTTGGTGTGGCGGCCGACGTATCCGTACACCAAGACCATGACTTCTGATTTCCGACTTAATGCACGAAAAAATTGATTGCATGTGTGTTTCAAGTTTTCTTTCTGATTACTTTGTGTCAGCTCACCAAGTATACTATTTGACCATGGCACACTTGTTTCTTTTCAGGATGGCCCCAAGACGGCAGCCATCTAGGGTTCCGAGCGTTGTACGTGACGACATCCCACCGAGCGACGAGGCCTTGGTACAGGGCCCTTTGACAGCAGAGGCATCGGCGGTACCTCTACCCACCGAGCCACAAATTCTACCAGCCCCAGCCGCTAAATGTGCACGTCTCCTTAGTGCACTGCATGAGTTTCAACGCCAGTAACCACCCATGTTCCATGGGGAGACGGACCCTCAGGCATCTGAGGATTGGCTGGAGGCAGTTGTATGAGTTTTCAGGTTAGTGAGGACACCAGCAGACCTCATGGTGATCCTCGCAGCGAGTCCCCTGCACGCTGTAGAACGAAGATGGTGGAGCTTGATGCTCCAGGTAAACGATGAGGCATCTCTCCTCTGGATGGACTTTGAGAGCCTCTTCCTCTTGGAGTTCATCCCAGCCACCCTCTGTGCGGTGCGTATCCAAGAGCTATTACAGCTACGGCAGGGCAGCATGACAGTAGCCCAGTACGCGGTGAGGTTTACTGGTCTCTCACGCTATTCTACAGACATGGTACGGGACCCATTCTTCAGGGCCCAAACCTTCGACCAGGGGCTCAGGCAAGAGATCAGAGCTTCAATTGTTTCTCACAGCATTCCGACATAGGCAGGGTGTTGGAGCGAGCCCTCTTAGTGGAGAGTTTCCTTGCTGAGCAGTCTCCAGAAGCAAGACCCACCACAAGATGGCATGCGGCAGAGTCTTCTGCAGCGGGCAGTAGACAGATGACGTAGAGGTCCAAGAGGACTAGACCTACAGGTGGTCGACCGCATGACACCGGGTCGTTTGTGTGAGGCACTCTGGGTGGACAACGACTTACCATGAGCGGACAGTGTTACTCCTGCGGAGGGGTTGGTCACATGGCTCGTGACTATCCGACCCTCCATACAGATAACTAGAAGATGAACGAAAGACCTCCCAGGCAGAGGAAGAGGTTCGATCGAGGAGGAACGCATGGAGCAGGAGACCGTGGCAGGGCAGCTGGCTGTGAAGTTGGAGGTGGACGACGCTTCGAGGTGTTTCCACCACCACCCCCAGGAGGTCCAACCCGACCACAGGGAACATGTGGACATGGGAGAGCTCAGCTTCAGGCAGTTGAGGCATACGAACATGGAGCTCAGGGAGTAGATGGATAGGAGCAGGACTAGCTCCAGACCTGGAGACTTTTGTTCATGCTGCTTCTAGCTTTGTTGATGTTTGTTTGTAGATGCTTTGTGTCTTTGTACTTTGAGTTGTAGTAATAATAGGAAAATTTCTTGTGGCCTTTACCTTCCTTTCCTTTCATTATGTGTTACTAAGAGGTTCCGGTTTAAAAACCGTTGACTTGACCCTCACTTTGAGATACCTACTGGAGGAGACCTAATGACCACACACTGATGTCGAGAGTGTGACTCAACCCTTGGAGGTGAGAGTAACGGTTGGATCCCTTGTTGGTGGATTCGGGGCCTTACGACATCATCCTTAGTATGGGTTAGTATCATCCATGTTGAGATTGACTGTGTTAGGCGAAGAAAATGGATCATTCAGGGGATGACACCAGATTTATCTTATCGGAAAAGAATAAATCTCAGCAACTCTTGTAGGAACAGAAATGTTCAAGTCATCCAAGAACGGATGAGGACAGCTCAGAGCTGGCAGAAGTCTTATGCTGATAGGAGGCGGAGGCCACTGGAGTTCAAGGATGGAGACCACGTCATCTTGCGGGTCTCACCTTGACCTGGATTACAGAGATTTGGCAGAGGCGTCAAGTTATCTCTGCGCTTCATCAGACCATTCCAGGTCCTCAGTAGGATAGGTGAGGTGTCTTATCGCCTGGCTCTACCACCTATTTTGCACCGAGTGCATGACGTCTTCCACGTATCCCAGCTGAGGAGATACGTGCATGACCCGACGCATATCATTGACCATGGGGAGCTGGACATTGATGATGGGTCGATGATTGAGGAGGTTCCGGTGGAGATCGAGGATCGACAGGAGCAGTCCTACATGGATGACTGATTCCTCTAGTGCGCATCATATGGCAGAAAAAGAAACTCCAGGAGAGCACTTGGGAGCGGTAGGCTCATATGTGTTCTCAGTACCCACATTTGTTTCCCTAGTTTATGATGTATCTTTACGGGGACGTAAATCCCTAAGGTTGGAGTGATGTAAGGACCCTTAAACATCAAGGAAATTTTTTTCATAATTTACTTTGGAATTTTACAAGCACACAGTTTCTGACGGCACCTGATTCTAAGGCCTGGTGTGCCCGGAATCATTTTCTGAAGTTTAGAGCGGGTACGTTCAGTGAACGAACGAGTGAGTTTTTCTAACTTTATAACCGGTGCACGAAAACAAATTCTGAGGGCACCGATGGAATTGCAGCGCCGGTAAATTCTTAGAAACACCTTTTCCGGAGTTGTGTTTTCTCGGGTGTGGTTTTTAAATTTTAGGGTTAAGTAAATGAATAAAATAAAATGGTGCGACCAATTTATTTTATTTTAAGTTGTTTAACCTATGTTAAGAGGTTAAAGTGGGACCCACAAAATCCTACACCACTAGGTAGGATATTTTTAGGGTGGAGCCCACATGAGCCCCACCATTTCTCTCAACATTTTCAACCCCCCTACTTTAATTAAGTAACGCAACCACACCCCCTTTTTAATGAGGTCAACCCCTGCGTTTATTCTGGATAATAAACGCCTCATTAATTTGGTGGTTTAAATGTTGCAATTAATTCACTTAATTGTTTGTTTCAACTCTTTTTGAAATGAAAACGTTGGCTTGTGTTAAAAAAATAAGACAATTCTTATTTTATTAGAGATCGGTTGTGAGAGAGGAATTGGGAGAATTCTCTCAAGCCGTGAAGTTCTTCCTCCTCGATGAAGAACGCGAAGAATGCGAAGAATGCCGGATCCTCTGATATCGACGACGTGAAACCGACGAATCCTCCTTCTGCGACGCTCCTTCTGTGATGCTTCTTTTGTGATGCTTCTTTCGCGACGCTTCTTTCGTGACGTTCCTTCTCCCGCAGAAATCTTCAAATCATCAACCGCTTGAATTAGGGGTTTTGGTTCAATTAAATCTATGTGATTTATATCATCGATATGTGTTTAAAATTTGTCAAAAGCCTTTTTAAACCGCTAATGCGGTGGGTACGGACCAACGAACAAGTCTGAACCTACCGTCTCTTCGTTCTTGGTGTGAGGATCGGCGGGTGACGATGAAGCAGGCCGCACGGGCATTGTGAGGTCTTCGCAGTGAAGAACCAGTCCCGAGAGGCCATTGGCGAAGACGGCAGGAAAAACCGACCACCGGAGCACGTCCGTTGGTCTGAGTAACACTCCGCCGGCGCGCTTCCGGGATGGGCCTCCACGGCTGAAGCCATAGTGGCAGGCCGCTGGTCCCACAACCGCGCAGAACCGAAGGAGGCGGGACGCGGCGCTCGGCCACATCCGTTGGCAGGGAGCATCCCCAACGCGGGGCCGCGGTCTCATTCAAGGGGGAGGAGCCCCCCTCGCGCACCCGCTCAGCCGTTACGGCTGAGCCGCCAGGCCGGACCGCCCAGCCCTGGCCGGGCCGACCCTAGGGGTATCGGGTCGGGTCGGATCGGTCCCGAACCCCCTAATACCGAACCTGTTTCGGTCTGTTTCCTATAACTTGGGCTACGTACCTCCGATTGATGCACCATCAATTGCGTAGAGATCCTTGGATTGGGACGTTCTTTGTGGTATATTACACCCAAGGTTTCGAAGAACTTTGAGTATGGCCGAGTTGGTTTGGATACGAAACCAACCGGTCCCTCGGAGCAGAAACGCTTATATCTCGGGCTATGGATGTCTGATTGATGTGCAGTCGACTTTTTTGGTTTCCTCTTGATGAGATTAAAAATTTGGCATCCTTCGGCTGAGTTTTGGATGCAGTTTCATAATGGCCAGGTTGGATTGTACCCGAAATCCAATCGGACCCTTGGAACGGAAAAGCTGATAACTTTCAGACCAGACGTCCGTTTGATGAACCGTCGGTGGCGTTGGGGATCACGTTGAGAAATGGTCCCTATGATCATACCCTACAAGATTTTTGGGTACAGTCGAGATATGTCCGGGTTGGTTTTCACATGAAATTGACCGGGCCCCTAGGATGAAAAGGCTAGTAACTCAAAGATCAGGTGTCCAACTGAGGCGCCGTCTGTTGCATTAAGACCCCTATGACGAGGCGGTCCTTTGAAATACTTCTCCATGGAACTTTTTGGTACTTGGAGTATCGACCAGTAGCTCGTGGATCGGACCCTCCCGGTGACGAGATAACAGAGTGTAGAGACCTAGTAGCTGGCTGAGACTTGTCGACTGCTAATCTATCGACTCGTTGTGTTTCAGATATCCCAGTGGGGAGCGCTTGGTTGTAGCAGCAGACCCATGGCGGAGGAGCGCTTGGTAGTAGTGGCAGATCCACGGTACTCAATAGAAGGAGTACCTCTGGAGGCTATGAGGGGGATCTCTTGGTTGTACCGGTAGAACCACGGTGGAGGAGCGCCTGGTTGTAGCGACAGACCCACATTACTCAACAGAAGGAGTACCTCTTGAGCCTAGGAGGGGGATCGCTTGGTTGTAGCGGTAGACCCATTGTGGGAAGCGATTGGTTGTAGCAACAGTCCCATAGTACTCGACAGAGGAGGAGTTCGACATGCTTGGTTGTAGCGGTAGACCCATGGTGGAGGAGCGCTTGGTTGTAGCGGCAGACCCGTGGTACTCTACTGAATGAGTACCTCTGGAGCCTCGGAGGGGGAGCGCTTGGTTGTAGAGGCAGACCCATGGTGGGAAGCGCTTGGTTGTAGCAGCAGGCCCACAGTACTCGACAGAGGAGGAGTTCAGCGCGCTTAGTTGTAGCGATTGGCCCACTGTACTCGATGGCTAAGGAGGAGCAAGCCTACCACTTTTGGGGGTTAATACATATCGATCATGTGTGGGTTCGATGACTTAGATGAATCAGAGGCTACATCTGATCATATTTATCATCTTACGAAGAAGTATACCTATGTGAGCTCAATCTTGACTTACTTTCCTATGTGGATTGTGTTGTGCTATCCTGTGTTGACGTGATCGAATTTGGGCTCAGCTGTTAGATCCAAACTGGAATTGATGACTTAGGTATATGTATGGGAATATACCTAAGTAGTGTCAGATTTTACGTCGTGATTGTATCTATCCTTTGGGGATTCTGGGAGTCATTCGTGGGTCTCGGGGTCCCTACTGAGTAGTTTATACTAACCTTGCACGGACTATGCCCACACTACGTTGTGTTTGTTGCAGATGATGGACAGCGCTGATCGTGGTTGAGTCTTGCGAAGTAGGTCGGTACCTGGAGGTGGACCACTGGGTGGGACGTACACGGAGCAAACAGCTGGACCCGAGGAGCTGAGGTGGTTCGAGGAGCTGAGGTGGTTAATTGTACCCACCCTTCAGGTGGGAGTACCAGAGGACGGAACGACGTTGCGGCTTTCCTTTCAGTTGCTGTTTTCCCATTCCAGTTGTACTTTACTTTCTATTTGGGTTAGTATTCTGGCCCATTTACTTTCCGCACTTACTTGTAATTAGTTTACATAGTGTTTACTTCTGCTGGCATACTCTTTGGTGTTTGTTTACTTTTAAAGGCAATTCCTTCCCTTTTTGTTAGGATTTCACCTTGGTGCTAGTCGCCAACCCCTAGCCTATGGAAGGCGGGCTTGGGGTAGTCACGGAATGGTCCCCAAGGATGGGTCGTGACAGGATAATTATTTTCAAGTACTTAATTATTGAGAACCCTATTATATTATAACAATGTAATATCCATTACCTATAGAAAAATAAACTCAAATTGTTTTCTCATAACACAATAAATAAAACTCTTTCCGATACAGGGAATAATATTAGAACTATTTTTATATCAATTGTCAATCTTCTAAAATAATTGTAGGTATAAATTTTAAAATAAAATGACATATTTCATTGTTTAAATAATAAAGTAAAAATTCTTCCATAAACATATATAATATTCATTTATCATATTTCAGTTGACATTTACTACATTACAATCAATTATATAACACAAATGAAAAACAAACATATGAACATCTCTTCTATAAGTAAAATAAATGTAACATTTTATCATACCTAAAAAAACTATAATTTCCACATTCATTCTAGTGATACAAAAATCTAATTAAAAAATGTTAGTCATGTGGTTTCTTTAACATTTTTTGGAGTCATGTCCTAAAAACATTACTAACTATCTATAATACATACAATAATTAAGAACACTTTTTCATTACATTAAGAAATATAATATAAAAAATTTATTTCAAATATCACAAAACACACAAATAAAATTTACTGGTCATCCAATCCAAAAATTCATTACAGAATAATTCACAAGAAGATCCCATTATAATATTACACATATAAATATATATCATCAAAATATAATTAAAATAATTCTTAGTAAATAAAAGATAATTATCTTTCTAATTGAAAAACAATTATTTAGAAAAATGTTAAAAAATTTATTCTATGCATGAAGGGCCTCCTTAAGTACTTATAAATATTTAGAAGTATTTAAGACAAGATCAAGATTATTATCATGTTAAAAAAGTGCATGTTTAATTAAAAAATTATTAAATATCAATCACGTTAAAATTTTTCTTTTTTCCCATCCATTCTATGATGTTAAAATCTATAAAAATAATTATTGGAAAATAAAATTAAAATAGAATCGTATATAGAAATTGTTCTAAAAATAATATTATAATTAATTCATTTATCAAAATAATGCCTAGATTTTTTGAATTATGAATTTTTTCATTTAATTTGTCCAATGTTTGCTACTTTTTTCCAAAAAATCCAAATAGTCAAAATTTTATATGAATATTTATGACATTGTAAGAAATTTCAAATCAAATCAAGGAAACTAATTAATTTACTCTTTTACAGAAAATTTTCAATCGGCACCTCAAAATGCTTCAGGAAAATAGCAGGGAAACTACTAAAATAATACACGATTAAGAAAAAACATTCTATAAATAATATATATTATAAACTCTAAAATCAAATTATCTAATTATTTTTGTTATAAGATTATCATTATGACTGTTATAGTATAATTCAATTTAGTGGTACTCCTATTTTACATAAAAAATTTCATATTGAGGTGCAAATTTTTTAATATTAAATTCTATAAAATCCATTTCAATATATTCACAATTTGAATACCTGTTTTTCATCATTTCCATTAAATTTACATGAATATATTATTCAATAAAGAATCAATTTCCGGTATATTTGTGGCTATGGATTTGTACTATACTATGTGGATTATGAATTATAATATACATCTGGGGAATAATGTTTCAATAAATAAGGATATGATGACTATCATGTCTTTTATCGTGCGAGGTGTTCCTATGGTAACTATTTGTCACGACCTATCCTTGGGACCTGTGTCATGACTACCCCAAACCCACCTTCCACAGGCTAGGGTTTGGGGACTAGCACCAAAGTTGTAAATCCCAACGCTGGGATGGCATTGCCTTTATAAAAGTAAACACCCCCAATAGAGTACACAACATGAAGCAAAACACTAAGTATAAACTTTATACAAAAGGCGTGATGGAAATAAAAAGGGTTCGGAAATGTAAACCCAACATTAAAGTATAAGGGAAAGAAAAAATAGGTACAACTAATAAGACAAAGAGCTGGAAGGTGTCTAGAAGCTCCTAGATCGTCTACCACAGATCCTACCTAAAATGTAAGTTCAGATAGCCTCCTCAATTCTCCACGTCCTTCCGTCTCTTATAGTTACCAAGTCGTCATGAGGTCCACCTCTAGGTACCGTCCAGTCCTCGTACACTTTGCCTCGGTCATCGATGTCTATCGTCTGCATCCCACACAATGAGGTGTGGGAAAAGACCGTGCAAGGGTGAGTATAAAGGTACTCAGTAGGGACCCCGAGACACTCATGGTCTCACAAAATCCAAAAAGGAAAAACCAAAAAGTACGAAAAAATGGACAACCATTAATTAGGTATATGCCCATACATATACCTAAGTAATCTAGTAACCCATCTTAATCATGAGGAAAACACAAAGGTCATCGGCTCAGATCAAACTAGAATTTTAGTGTAGCTTAGAAGTGCAGATGATTAGTCGTGAAGCTAGATCATGTTATTCTAAGAAGAGGCACTACTTTTGACCATACGAAGTCTGAGCCACACAGGATCAATAGGAAATAAACCCCACAATGACCCACGTCAGATCTAAACCACATAGGATCGGTATGCGATGAATCACACAGGATCGTTGAGCACTGACCCATACAGTATTTTACCCACACAGGATTTGTATGCGCTGACCCACACATGATCGATGAGCACTAACCTCCGTATGATATATCTCCAACCTCCACCTCACTACCAGCTATTAGGTCTCCATACACTATCTGCTCACCTCTGGAAGGATCTGCTCCAAGATCTACTAGTCAAACTCCAAATGTCATGAAGTCCATAGTAGAATTATCTCAAATGACCTCATCATCATAGGGGTCACATCGCAATAGACAGCGCATCAATCGGATGCCCGGTCAGTGAGTATTTGGCATTTTCGTCCTGGGCGCCTGGTGGGATTTTAGGTTCAAACCAAACTAACCATACCCCAACTATGTCCAAACCTCAAGTGGGGTCAGCCAAAAGAATCGTCTCACTCTATGCTCTCTATTTCCGCAGACGGTTCATCGATCAAACTCATGTAGCCCAAGATAGGGGTGAAAAGGTGTAAACTGGCCTAATGGGTCTGTGTCCAGTCCGACCCGGTCGAACCGACCTGGATAAACCAGGTCTGTACCGAGGTCAGACCCGGCCCGTCGGTCCAATCTGGTCCAAGGAAGTGGCCTAGCCTGAGGGGGAGGCACGACTCAGACGGGCGGCCCGACCTGAGGGCAGCCCGGCTAGAATGGGAGGCTCGGCCTGTGGCCGGACCAGCCCTACAGCCTGGCTGGCGGGCCCGCGTGGCCAAGCCGGCCATGCCGTGGGGGGGGTGCAGTGTCCCCTGCCTTCTGAAGGAACTGGTGCTAGGCGCCGGTTCATTGACCTGCGGGACCTGAGTGGTCCTGCCTGTAGCGTGCAACAGTGGTCGGTTGAGCCGGCCTCCCCTGGCTCCGCCACCGCAGCGCGACGGTGTCGCGCCTCCTCCGCCATAGGCCCCCTTCTTCTGGTATGGTGTGATGGGACCGCACCCCTCCAGCTCTGCCGTGGCTTGCCTGGTCGCGGCTCGGTTCCCTGCGTGGCATGGCGGTGCACCGCCCTGGGAAACTTCCCAGAAGTTCACCCATCCTGATCACTACTCCAAGCCAAACACACTAAACTATGGAGTTCTAATCATGCAGACTCATGAAAAGAAAGGTGCACCATGTTGACCTGCATCATATCATTTAGTTATTTAATCATTTATCATTCTGGGGTGTTACAATCAACCCTCTTTTAGAGCACAACGTCCTCGTTGTGGGACCTATATGTCAACCTAGGCAGTGCATCGCACATAAGGCTAGGAACAACATCTGATACCAACTGTAAAAACTGGGCCCCGGTGACAGCACAGACACCCCTCCTTAACATGGCCATTTGGTTCTGCCCTGCCAGGTAACACCAGTTTCCCACAGACACATGGCCCCCAACCAGGGGTCCACCCACATGCCTGAACGGGTTATCTTACTAATGACATTCCCCACAGGATAATACGTGTCCTTTTTAGTGTGTTTTTTCCTCACTAACCCACACCCTGGGAAACATCCCAGAAGATCACCCATCCTGATCACTACTACAGGCCAAACACACTTAACTGTGGTGTTCGAATCAGACAGACACATGAGCATTATGATTTTTATAGGACGACAATAATTTTATGGTGTAATAACTATAATGGATTCATATCTATTGTTTGGAAGACAACTATTATATGTTGGATAAAGATAAACACTAATGGAATATCATGGGTAAATACTTTTCATCCAGGCTATATATGAATTTTCATGACCTTGAATGGAGGATCCCTCTCTTAATTATATAATTATTATAGAACATGCATTTCTTATTAGTAGAAGATTTATGGAGTTATATCACAGGCCAACATGGGTCATCCCTATATAAGATTATCTAGTCATCTTGTGACACACCCAAAGGTCATTCTTGATTCCCATGGGCTATCACAAGTTATTGGGAATCTGGGAAACAATATATTGAAAAGGTTTCCCATAAAAAATAATTATGAAAATAGGAATTATAATTTAAATATACTTTTTGAATGAATCATCTGTAAGTCATATATCCTCTCCAAATAAAAGAAGAGAATAAATTAAAATATTAGTATGATAGAAAAGTAGTAATCATATAAAAAACAATTTCTGCTACTTAATCCAGTCACCCTTCACTATAGAAATTTCCGCCATAATATTCTCATACTTTTCCACCATAATATAAGCACACACCAAAAAATATAAATTTTAAAAAGGACTCTATAGAAAATTCCATTGCACAAAATATAAAATATTAATAACTTTCCTAACTCTTGGTAACTCCATGGGTCACCATCCACCCATAACAAATCCATACATATATAGTGTTAAAAATGAGGTGGAATCAGAATCAGAAAATATAATGATTGGAAAGATCATAAATCTTTGTATTAGAGATGCATAAACAACATCCCATGTTATATTTTAAAAAAAAAAATTAATGTTATTTTAAAATAATTTATTAAAAATATGTTTCCATTTAATTTTTCATAAATTATATCATACAGATCATTAATAATATATAAACATTATATTTTTTAAGATTGAATTAAAATATTAAATTGGAAAATGTGAATCATTCTAGTCCACTTTTTTCTACAATAGACATTTGAAACAACCTCTAAAATATGATTTTTTTAAAATATTATGAAAATACTATTTTACATCATTCAATAAAACTGTAGAGAAAATAAATAATAGAATAGTTTGTGGAAAATTTGAAATATAGAGACATATTTTACTATAATAAACTATATTATAATAAATTGTATAACTGTAAATTTAAAATAGGAATCATGGAACAGAAAATATAGATTGAAACCACAATCCAATAATACACGTGTTAGAAAGTATAAAAATGATTCATCACGGGAACCATGGATCTTGGTTGAGGTATTTGGTCAAGACTATAGAAACACTAAAAAAAATATAGATCTTATATAAATCAATCTATGATAACACCTGATTTTCCCTAACAAGCCTAAACAAGGGGCACTATCCCAAACAGATAACATAATGTATCTCAAGTCCACTATTTATAGCATAATACACTATTATTTATTTATGTATACCATGAGTTACATCCAAATATCCCTTATAATAACATGATATTTGAAATGTTTGTATTTAAATCACTAAATATTTTATTAAATTTATAAATTATAAAATAGTCAACTTCCTAGATAAAATGAGAAAAATTATTTCATTATAAAAGGGGACATTTTAGGTCAAATATTATAATCATGGATCATATTATAATTGTTCATGAAATATAAAGTGGTCCATTCTATTATATTTTATAGAACCCAAAAATAAATTCCATGTGTTAATTTATTTTGAAAAATTAATTTGAATACCCACATAAAATTTTAAATATATTATCTTTATCATCATAAAAAGTATATTTATATATGTCTCATTTCCCAAATTAACTTATTAAATTGTAAATTTGTATAACTGTATATATTTTTATATGTATAAGAATATGTATATGTAAATATATATTTATATTTATTTTTTAATGTATATATATAAACATGTATATGTGTATAACCCTAAAATAGGTTAAAATGAATTTACAACACTAACAGTTTTTAAAAAATAGATTTTAAACACATTATCATTACAATCCATTTAATGTATTACATTAAATACAATAAAATTATTTAAAATAACTATAAACTCATATTAATGACCAAAACACCATATAAACATTATTAATTTACAAAGTACATTCAAGAAAATTAATAAATCATTTAAAAATAGAAAGTCATTAATTAATTTTAAAACACTTGGTATAAGGGAGAAGTCCCACTTCATATAATGGAGATCATTGAAAATGTGGTTTCCTATTTAAATAAATTCATAAAAATATTTTCTATTACTATAAAACATTTAAATCATGGAAGGTTTTGTATTATAATGAAATAAAAAAGGGAAACCTGCCTTAAACTCGGTATATATGATGTGAAGACGATGAAACCCTCGAATAATTAAGAAGTACGATAAAAACCAATCATTATCCATCACATTAAGGCATAAAACAGACCCCAAAATAAGAATTAAAACTCCCCAAATGTTTCATCATGGGAAACATAATGTGAGAGGAGTGAGAGAATGATAGAGGAATAGAGGAGGAATATTTTTATTGAATGAAAGTCTCACCCAAGCTGATCTCCTGCAAAATCTCAATTATAAGTATTCATAATCTAAATTGAGAAAAAAGAATGATGAATCTCTATGTGAGTAGGGGTTATTGGCATCCTTATTGAATCAAATATATGGGAGATGGAGATAAGGGTGGGTTTAGTTTATTTTATTTTATATTTTCAAATACAATTATGCACATTATTAATATGTTATGCCAAACTATGTGTCAACCATAGACCCTTTACTATGACTATAAATTATCTCATATATGTATCAAAAAAATATGATTTACTATGAACCAAGACCAATTTTATTTACGTTAATTGTATAAACATGTTAATAGTTTCCAAATTCGTTTTACTAATTGTGTTTCAAATTATTCTTATGCTAAAATTACAATATTATTAAAACATAAAATGGGTTTTCTTAGAATTAAATTATGAAAAAATAAATAAATAAATAAATAAGGTAATAATAAATAAAATATTTTTGGGGTATGACAGGAAATCTTATATAATCTAATTTCAATGTCTAACAACTAGACAAAAATATAGTTGGACATATATTATACTATCCTAATGCATGTCATCGAACTTAGCACCTAGAAACCCTCCCAGAGACTAGTAACAACATAGAATGATTATATAGAATATTTTAGGTTGATTAATTTTTTTGTCACATATTTATGGGCATTGAAATATAATCATTAAGGTATTAGTTTACTTCGGATTTATGGTGGTAAGTTGTTAGAGGTTATTCGTTTTTTCAAATGATATTTTGGTGCCCTTATATTCCTATATATATAATCACCTACATTCAATTTTTTTAAATTTTATTTGACCAATTGTTTAAATTTGGAAGGGGTTTTATTTTGATAACAAAAAACACCATAACCTTTATTATCATTTGAATAAAAAATACATCGTCGTCAAATTTATGGTAATTATTTTCCCAATAATCATTACTATTCAAAATAAAATCATTAAAACTAAACACTATGAAATATATATCATTTGGTTTCCTTAATATTAATTGTATGGTGTTTTCATAAGAATATGTCTAATAAAAATTTTGTTAACGAAATACAAGTTGTATTTAATACATTAACAAAAAAATCCTCAGGCAGAGTATATATAGTTAACATAAATGAATAAATTTTATGGATTGGAATATTCTTCCTTTATACGACAGCACTAAAATGTGGTGATCTTATGGATAAAAAATTATAAAAATACCCATTTTGTTATTATTTTAAAAATTATCGATTTTTAAATTATACCCCATTTTCACTTATAATATAGATAATTATATATCATTTCTCATTATTAATTATTTTATAGTTCATTTAAAAGTATTATATTGATTAACTGTTAAAAGATATAAAATATAACCATATTGGTCTACTAAATTCATCTATAAGAATAACTAAATATATTTTTCCAGTTAAAATAGTAGAATGTAAACATCCAAATAAATCATAATGAAAAAGATATATTGGACATATTGATTACAATATTTAATAGATAAGAAATATTATTTAGAAAAAATTATCTTCATGTGTGAATCAAATAAAAGATATATGTTAAAATTGAATTTTTGATACTGTAGAAAATTGAATTTCATTTTTAAATTATGTGATTGTATAAAATTTAATTTTCAAGTCCCATATGAAATGATATATAAATATTATTTATATCATTGTGATAGTTTATGATTTTATTTTTTCTCAACAAAAGAACATAAAGAAATATTTTTTTGTTAGCATAAAATCTTATATAATAATTTCTTAAAAAAATTCATTTATCATTTTAAACTTTTAAAAAATGAAACATCTTATAATTGGGAAATATTTTTTATAATATGTTCTAACACATAAAAATAAAATAATTAAGAAGTAATTATTCATTTATAAATATAAACGTCACATGAACCATTGATTTTCACACTTGAGTTATCTCCCATTTTCATGGTACTTTAATCACTTTTATTGGTGGATATATAATTTAATGTGTCTCCAATAATATTCTAATATCAACAAAAATTGATACACAATATTCCTTTCATGAGTAAACTATAGATTTTTTCATGAAATTTTAAATAAAAACTATTTTTTACCAATATAAAATTCAGTAAAATAGGGGAAGTAAATGAATTTATTGATTCCCACAAGGATTTGTAAATTTTATTTTTGTGTTATTTTATCGTTAAATTCATTGAAATAAATGTATATATATGTATTAATTATTAATGAAATATTAATGAATTTTTAATTTCATATAGACCTATCATTCCACATCTAACACATATAATTGATGAAATAATCTATTTAGATTATTTAACAAGTAAATTTTTTGTATTTTATCTAATTTACTTTCATATCAAAAATGACATTATTTTTATTCTATTTATTTATAGACTTAGTTTTATAAAAAATTCAATATTGGGTAATTTTTTTATTAATATTTATTTAATCTAACAATTTATATTTCTATTAAATAATGTTCCTTTTTCAGTAATATATATATAATCAGAGAATGTTACATTACTCCTTAATGCTATATTTTTTTGTTTCATACTTTTTATCGTAAGAATACTTTGTTTCATCATGATGTGATTTATTTTCATCGTTATATTAATTATACAACTCTTTAATTCTTATGATATATTATGATAGTTTTTTTAATATTTTTATGTAATTCATTTTTGTTCTATTATTTGATATTAGAATAACAATATTTAAAAAATCTATAATAACTAGTAACCTCATTTTTTGTATAAATATTATACAATTTTGAAAAATATTTTTTAAATTTAAATTCTTCTATTGAATCTAATTCATCATGAAAACAATAAAAAACTGAAAAGGGTTGTTTTATATTTTTTCTTATACTTAATATATTGGATATTATTCGTTAATCTTAAGTTGACTATTTTATTGTGCCATTTCATTTGGAATTCATATCATGCAATATCAAAAACAACATTGTAGTAATTTGAGTTACCTATGTTGATTATTTTTTAATAATTATATGAGTAATATTTTCTGAATTTCATTTGGAATCATTTTATTTTTTATATTATTTTTTAAAAAGTATTTACAAGATGGGATACTTCATCAATTTTACATCCATTTACCTCAGAGCCAAATGATTTAGATGAAACATTTATTTATTATATAAAAGAAATCAGAGTCTCTTCAAATATAATGTTCTTAAGCTCCATTTCACATATATGTAGTGATTTGATGATTTCATTCCACATGAAATATTTAAGGTATTTTCTGTAAACACTAGAGACTGTCATTACATGATATTTCATTAATAAAGATCTCATTAATACTTCAAAAAAACTTTTTTTTATAATAGGTCATCACCATCATAACTAATTCCAATTATAATATTCTTGAATATGGGAATCATATGTTTAAAAATTTCTACCTACAAATATTTAAATCTCTATATTAATATTATACAAATCCATGTTTCATTATATTTATCTTTTCTCACCTATCTTGTGTGGAAAGAAATATTTTATTAATGTATTCATTATTTTTTCAACCTTATAAATTACTAAAAATAATTCTACTAATATCCAAATATAAAATAATTTATAACCTTACAATTAGTCGCATTAAATACCATTTAAATATTAGTAATTGATTTTGGGTCAGACTAGTGATCCATCCAGAGGTGATTAATCTAAGCCCTCATTATAGTTTTTCATACTCTATATGGGTTGCCATCAATATAAGGTGGTCATTGTGGAATATTTATGTCATTTAACTAAAAACCTAACACCTCAAAAATTATTCTTCAAATATATTTTTTTTTGTATAGAAAAAATTAGATAGTAAAAATATATATTTCAAATAAAACAACTAGGAATCTAATGTTAATGTAATGATTACAATTGTTTTCCCAAGTCATCATATTGATAATGGAATAAGGGGAATGAATTTAGTTTTTTTAAAATTCGTTTTTTTTAATGTGACATTTATACTTAAAAATAACTCACGTTCATGTTAAATATAAATAAATTTAGAAAAATATAATAACTTTTTATAGTATTTCAAATAAAATATGTTATGGAATCTAATATTCATTTCCCCTTATATGTCAATAGAAATGGTATCCACTGAACCTAGCTTTTATGTCTATGTCATGAATCCTTCATTGAAATTATTTTTAAATGGAAGTATGATTGGAAAAACCTATCTTTTATGGGGACACAAAACCTGATAATAATTATACATTTTAGTGAAAAAACACCCACATAGATGTTGATTTTATTATTTATAAACATAACAAGAAGAATCATACATTTTTCAATTGGGGTATAACTGAAATTTTCTATTTTTTTTAGAGAATTCTAAAATTGACACTGTAATGTTATAAATGGAACCCATAATAAAAATATAACTCAATGAATGAAATAATTCGAACATATGAAATCTTTAATAGATTTTATTTCTTAAATATGTTAAAAAATTAATTTCTACCTGATAAATATTTCTATGTAAATTCATTAAGTGGACATTTATGATCACAATATAAAAACATTAGTTCAAAATAGTTCTTATTCATCAAGTTTTCTTGATCTATATTTATTGAGAAAATATCTAACAGTAAATATTCATTATAGTCTGTCTTTATGTGGGTGATTTTGAAAACTACATCATATCTTGGAATGGTCAGAATATTATAAACTAGAAAATATATTCATTTTTTTTGTTTTTAAAGAAAGTCGTGTAATGATAAATAAATTTACTCTATTAAATACATTTTTTTATATTTTATAAAATAACAATTTTTAACATATTTTTTAAAATTAACATAGACTATAATTTGACGATAAAATTGTCTATGAGGAGAATCATTTTTTTCAAAATTTATAAATAATTAAATAAATTTATTATTCCTCAAAACAATTAATAAATTTTAAAGAATCAATCCAAAATTTGAATGAAGAAAAATATAAATTAACTTAATGAAGTAAAGTAAATATTAGAGAATATAAATATAAAAAATCAATCGAATTTAATATCATTATAAATTTAAAATAAAACATGCATTCACATAAAAAGAGGTAAATAATTTCCATAATAAAAACATAAGAGGGAAATGATTCACTCTAATAACTCTAATGATATTAGACTCTAATTGTTGACCTTTGTTATGAATATATGTATGTATTATTGGTTATACATATAAGTGTCCTAAAAATGACAAAAATAAAATAAGTTATAATCTAAAAAAATGAAAAAACTATGGGTGATTACTATGTTTAATAACATTTCATCATAAACTTCTATAGATCATACTACTACTAAAATGATGAACCCAAACAAAAATAGATTTTGTGGGAAAATTTCCTTATCATACTAAGTATTTAATCCAAATTGTTGTTTATCTCAAAACATATTAATTTAGGTATGTTATCAAGGTAACCATATCAGATGAGACTCTAGGATAATTGAAGGGGAAACCATTTTCCCATATGTATCATATTTATTACTAAATTTATATTCCTTTGGAATCATATATCATATGTATTACTAAAAAAGTGTCCCCTTGAATTTATAGTGGCATTTGGTTACATAACTCTTTAGGTAAACCATTTCCACCATTCTATGCATAAGATAATCAATAGGAGACCATCATTATCATAAAACTACCTAGTTGGATGATTGTGGCCTTGGTATATTCCTTATTTGGAGGTAATATAACTCATTGTTATTGAATAGAATGTTTTTATAGTCTCACCAATATAATATAAATCACAGAAATAAATAATTTAAAACAATTTCATCACAGTTACACTATTCTATCTCACAGTTTATTCATTTAAATCTTCATTATTCTAATATTTAGTTTTATCATCCCTATTTCATCCAACAAGTAAAATTTTCAAAATATAAAAATGTGGTACTATTAACATAAATCATAATATATTCAACTCAAATAAAATAAAATACATAGATTTATAGTTAAATTAAAATACATCATATAATCGTTTCAGGAAAAGTGTATACCTACATGATATTTATAATTTTTACATGAGTAAGATTTTAGTCATTGATAATCTTCCCCAACATTTATAATATTATGAGTTAGCCTCTATTATAGTGTGAATCCTAACTCATGAATCATCTACTCAATGAATCATTTCTCATGGTTGATTTTATTTTCATCATATTTCTAAATCATGTTATTTATAGAATATATTAAATAAATTCTCATAATCTAATAATATTATTATAAATTAATGTCATGTTATTTGAAAAATAAATATTTTTTCCTATAACTTATTTAATGTGTATGATAACAATTTTATAAGTATAAATCTATCTGCTAAATTAATGACTACCCAATATTAATATTTTATACACAGTTTATAAATGGTACTAATTTAAATGAATAAATAGATAAATAAATTTTTTAATTTTTATCTATACATGTCATATCAATTTGAACATTTTAGTATAATATTTTTAATTTCTAACAAATCTATTCTAAAAAATTATAAACAATGATTATTTTAGTCAATATATAAATTTTTATTAATTTTGGATTTTATCATAATTTTTAATTGATATATGAAATTATCTATCAAAATATAAGATTGAAAGTTGAACATATTATAAGAATTATAATTGATCATGTGTCTTATTTGATGGAATACACTATATCATAACTAAGACATGATGGTTTTTTCGAATGAACATTGTCTTTCATCCCATATTATGTGATATCACATACTGTAGTATATGACACATAAAAAACGTGGATTTTAATATGTCATACAACACTATAAAAACCAGTCATAACTTATGATATTGTATCACTATATATGATATCTCATATTGTAAGGAAATCTATAGTAATCTATTATCCAATAATTTTCCAAATTATATCATACATTATGATTAGACCATATGTAGTATATGATATAACTATGATTTATAAAATTAGAATTAAAAAATTATTATTTGTATAGGATTATGGCTTTGAGGAGATTAATGGGGTGGAGAATCCCTCCCTTGTATGGACCCATATAATGTGACATCCATATGAACCTATAAAATCACTCTATTTCCCCTCGGTGGAGATTCAAACTTTACCCTCAATCATGTGTGAGATTTAATAGTAATAATATTACTATTTATTCTCTTATATCATACATTATATGGTTTTTTTAGGATTAAATCTTGATAAACTAGGTGGAGGAATACCATTTTAATTATAAATAAATCATCATTTACCTGACTTGTAGTGAGGAACCCAAATTTATATAATTGAACCTTCCTCCTAGAATGAACTGTCCGATTTATTATTGATAATCCACATCTTATGAGTATCCCTAAAAACATTTTAGCAAGATATCACCTCTATATGGATGTAAAATAGTAACTATAATTCACTTATTCTATTAGAGGACTCTATGAGATCCAATAGTTTGTTATCACATTCCATTATGAATTCCAATGGGGAACCATGATAAAAGATTCATTCATTAATGGTTAGAAAGAATCATTCACACCAATTAAGTGAATCCTCACCTTTTATATGGGTAACAATGATTCAAGGAAGGGATTGAAGTTTTAGCTTCAAATAGATGGAAACAGACCTGAATTACCCATTAAAAAAACCATTTGGGGTATAAAAAATTTAGTATTTCAATGAATTATTATATAATGTTTATTCCCGATATGGTATTTTTAATGATCTATAACTAATGTAAATTGAGTAGAATATGTGTATATAACCATAAAACCATATGAGAATCATATTATAAGCATTTATAGAGTGCATTCCATGACATATACTACATTAGTATATCATAATCTATGATATTTATTATTTGAATATCACAGGAAATGACTCCAGGAATATTTTATAATATGATATTATTGACTTAGTATATATAGAATGCTCAAAAAAATAGTTTTTAAACATAAATATTTACAAACACATTATTTTAGGAATGTTCATTATCTTTAAATAATAATTTGTCACCTTTTTCTGTGATAGGAATAAACATATATCAATTATTCTCAATCTTCATATGACATCTGATACTGTATTTTGTGACTCTAAAAAATAATATATCTACTTTGTAAGGATATTTGGTTCTTATTACAATTATTGTGAATCTTAATCCACAGATTTAGTGATATTTATCTTGATCCTACTATCAGTTTTAGATATTTGACCATTTTTTAGATATACACATTTAACTCTACTGTAGTTTAATGATACAATATTTAATGTTCCTTAAAAACATGTTACTAAGAATATACATAAAATATAAATTTCATCTTTATGGATGTATATAATATTGTATATGTTTCATTCCTATAATCTAACTCATAAGAGTTTCTATTTTATTCTTTATTCAGAACACTAATTTAAGCATGCATGATGAAATTTCAAATACAGGTTTAATAATGTATAATAACATATTTACATAATACATCATCAATATCACCATATATAACACGGTGTGGTTCTTCATATAACTATCATAGTTCCATTATACTGTATAATTATGTATGAGTTGTAAATAAATTCCACACTCATTAGGATAATCAATGTACTCCTTGATAATTTAGTCATCTCTTCTTAGATTGGTGTTTCCTTATCTTTTTACTAAATTGATACTCAACTTCACTTTTATGTTTGCTAATATCATAAATGAATCCTATTTATACCCCACCAAATAGAAATATATAAATTTATTGATTTAATTAGTAAATTTAATGAATCATAATAATCCCTCCAACAATGAAATATTAATTTAGATCATCATTTTTTCATCTTATGCTATTTTAATACAATTACGTATAAAAAAATATTTAAAATGAGTTTTACAATAACATAAGATAATCTCATATTTCTCACAATAAAATATATCAATGTGAGTCTAAATAAAACATAAAAATAATAAAATTGTTACGATAAACACTTGATTAATATTAATAAAAAATGAATTATTCTATAAGTAAATATGAAAGGATAATATTCCATTATTAATATAGAACTCCATACTCCATCAACATAATGTATTTCCATATTAATTATCGTAGAATATCATAGTCTACAATGATCACATTTAAAAATAAAAATATTTTAGTATAATATTTATTTAATGCCAAATTAATAAAATTTAAAAGATCTATTTAAAAAATTAATTTACATATATAATCTCATTAATTATTTAAAACATTGTAGTTATTTATTTTTTGTCATTGTAATACAAACACAAAATAGATTCATTCACATTTCAATACATTTAAATATATTATTTAATAGATGACTGGTTCTTTAAACAATGTTTGATTTAACTTGTCACTAGATTTTGATAATATCTTTTCTATATATTAACTATTAATATTACTGAATTATCAATCTTATGAGGCCAAAATTTTAGAATTGGATTACATAGAAGGGGTGAATATGTAATAATATAATTTTATTTCCTTTTAAAACTTGTTGAATATATTATTATTCAAGGATTAATAGATTATAATAAATTTATGATGATATTAATGATTTTTATATAGAGATATAATGTTTTATATTCTTTGACAAGGGATTATTATAGAATTATAAATTCTATTTATTGAGTGGTTGTTCTTGGTAATTGAATGGTTTCATAAAAAATAGCATATTATTGTTTTATTATCAAGAAAAGTAAAAATATATTATAGTATCATGATTAAATTCCTCCACGTCCACAATTTATATAATATCCCATGTATGTGTGTAAGTAAATCAATAGTGGAAAATAGAAATTACTATTGGTTGAAGGGGTAGACTTGAGATTGTGTTTTTTGAGGAGATTTTAAGGTTTGGATCACAATAGAACTATATTTTTTATGATTAATTAGGGTTGAATGGATTTTTAGAGGTTAAAGATAATAGTATACTAGTGATAGTGTGTCCATGATGTTGATTTTCATCAACATGCATCCACTAGCCAGCATGTTGCAAGCTTGTTGGCTTTCTCGATAAAGGTGTAAAATGGAAAGCTAGTGCACAGAATCGTCCCACGGGTGTGGTTAGTTTGAGGTTAGATAATTATTTCTACCCCATTATGATTATTTATTGGGATAAATCCTTCCTCCTTAGTGTTTTTGTGTAGGAACACCCATCAGAACCTCCTATCTCCTCTGTTAAACCATTTTATTTGGGGCTTGATTCAGCAATGTTCTATTTTTATTTGAGGAAATCATTTGCATTTGAAAACCAATACTCAACATATCCACGTATCATATATAATTATTATATCACCTATTATAAAATTAAGTGATGATTCAATTTATGAATTATAGAATCATCACAGAGTGATGGGGATTCCATGTGCCTTCCACATGGGTCATATTGTAATATAATTTACAAGCCTTTTACAAATAAATTAGTGATGGTAAAATCTAACACAAATTTATTGAAGTATTTCCCAACAGATTAAATTTATTTATTTATTATAATGGTGGAGTTTATTTAATATTTATATCGATGTAGGTTTAGGGTTGGATCAGGGAAGTTCATCACCATGTCTCTTTAGGGGTCAAAATTTTTTTGGATACAAGATGAGTTAATGGAAATTATTCCCATTCCTATTGATTTTTTTAGTTAATTTATATTTTTTGTTTTTTTGGGACATCATTGCCTCAAACCTGGTTCAAAAACCTAGGTAATGGTTTGTTTGATCATGGATAGGATGAAACAAAAGATATTGTATCATTGAATTAATTATAAATGGTTTACTTGGTGTAGTTGATCCTCAGTATTTTACCTATAATATTATGAATATTATCTATGATATCTATGCCACGATTCCTCTATACATAATATATATAGACCCTATTGAATTAATGATTTTTTTAAACAGGTTAATGATAAACATAAAAAATAATAAATGTATTATCAGCCATTGTAAATTTTTTAGTAAAAAATAAATGAAATTTTTTTCCATGTCACACATTGGATCCTTGAACAATGACTTATATCCACATCCACCAAAAAATGAGGTCTGATGATATATATATTATTTATGATATATGATATCTAATTTTGTTGAATCTTAATTATAATAATTGGATGGCCCCGATCATTATAACTTTTTTTGACATTTTAGATGATGAGAGTTGTGGTTTCATTTTATTGGCTTGAGTAATTTTTGATTATAAGATAGCGCCCTGGATAAAGGAAGCTCATGAGAGTTTAATTATTTATGAATGAACTAAAATGAATTTTATTTACATACTCTTATAATAAGAACCTTAATCATCCCCATGTATGAGTGAGTGGTGTTTTTTTATGGAAAAATTAGTGGTTGGTCTTGTGTTTCCTTACTAATAATGTTGATTTTTTGGGATCTTTGAGATGAAAGTTGGGAGGTAGTGTTAGCCTTTGTGAAGTGACGGTTCGAGCTATCACAATAGGACCAAAAATAAAATATTTTGTTATGCGAGTATAAGTATAATAAATTTAATTCTTTATAATATATTAAATGGTAGTGGAGAAAGTGCCTTGGGGATTTTAGATGCCATAAGGTCTAAATTTTCTTATTTTTGTAGACTTGGGGATGGTATTTCTATTATTGTACTTAATACTATTGACAATTTCATTATTTATTATAACATGATTGATATATAAATCCCCCTTGGGGGGGGGGGGGGGTTGATGTTCTATGTGATAAAAACTTTTAGGGTGTCTCAAACATAATATAAAGTAAATTACAAACAAGGAATGTTTAACTCCCTTTAGAGATAAAAAATGCATTTTTAGGTAATGTATACTCTCTATGTGGAGAACATGATACTAGTGGACACCCCTACAAATTTTTCATTGTACTGATGGACGTGTATCTTTATATATTGATAAAATATTATAATCTTTCTTGCTAAAGGATAGGTATATCTTATTCTAGATTTCATAAGACTTTGTGGTATTAGGTGGGAATGGTTTAAACGTATTCACTTCTTGGGATAATTTTTCATCAACCATTGTAATCTAGAATGGAGTATTCCACCTAGTTTTATTCCATGTTTGATAATTCACCATGTTATTATACTGTATACCGAGGTAGATCCTACCAAAAGCTTTTTACCTGTATACATGGTTGAAAGACCCATGAGTGGTTAATATTTTTTTTAATGTCATCAAACCGAGTTGAGAGATACACTAGTATTGATTGATGTAGGTTTGGTGGATTAGAGTTGAGAACCCAAGGATCACTAGTGGGATTTTTGATTTATTTATGTTTAACATTTATTAATTTACTCAGTGTATTTCTTATGTAAAAATAACATCATTTTTAGTTTTCACAGGGCCACATTGTTTTTAAACAATGTATTTTATTACAAAAACCAAACTAATTCCACCATTTCATAGGGTTACCTAATAAGAATGTCACTTTTTTTCTTTTATAGGTGGGGAAGACACCCAAGATTGATTGTCAAGAAGGATACCTCACAGTCAGTAGATTGGGATTAGTAGGGGTTAGGTGTTAGTAGTTGATACTCATTTTTTGTTAATATTTTAATCATATATATGTTATTGTAATAGTGGGATATAATTCTTGCATTCCTTCATATAGGTTCCTTTTTAGTTATGTTTTATATCATGTTTAGTTAGATTTTCATTTCTGTAAACTCTATTTTTGATACGTTTTCTTATTTAATTTTAATTGTTCACTCTAATATGGTGTTATATTATCCCTATATAACACCTTAATACACAACTGCTAGGAAATAATCACTAGATTGTAAAGAGTCATTTTAAGGTCACATAGAGCCTCGTGCATTGTTTATATTCATAATTACATGAGTCACTGAATTAAAATGATGTTTCATAGTTTCTACATTTCCTTTCTATTTGGAATGTGGTAGCTAGGTTTTCTAGGAATGTGTTGGACCTTGTGATGGAAATCAAACTATTGTCAAGAAAACAAATATATGATGTACCTCTATTTTACTTAGGGAATATTATTATTTTTTCAGTACATTATTTGTTATGGATATATGATTTCTCCTCATGAGACACATATCATGTGTGGTTTTTTTATTTATATTAAATTTTGGATCTTTTTCATCGTGGTAAGAGTTGTTTCATGCATCATATTCAGAATATTGGATTCGTATATCAAATATTCTGGCATAGGGGTGATTTTACTATTTCATTAATATGTTCTTACATTTAATGTGTAAATAATCTCTATTATGAAAAATTATCATATTAGTTCATGGTTGTAATATAATCAGTTAGAAAAAATTGTATATGTATATTTTTAATGCTAGGTCATGTGTAAATATAGTGAGATGTTAGATGATGGGGTGATATTTGTGAAAATCCCCTTGAGTGAGTTCATTTTCTATTTTTGATTTTTCAATGTTCCTGAAACATACTATATTGAAATTTCTATTATAGTTTTATATGAACTTATACTTAACAGACTTAGTTCCTATAATTCTATTAACATGGATCATATTAGATTATAAATATAAATAATATATACATATATATCATTTTTGTGTGTGTTTGTGTGTTTGTTTGTTCATGTGTCTTTTTATATGAGACTAGACCCTCTGTGGAGTTGTTTACTGGTTCAGATGCTCGAATGGGACTAATGACCTAATAGTATTTGAGAATTTAATCATGGAATGTAAGATGTGTCCATTTATGACTTTTTATTTGGTGTTTGGTAATGTTTGATTCCATATTATATTTAGGATAGTAGAACTGTTGATAATCTATGGTCCATGAATTAAGAGAGCCATGACTTGTTCCACAATGTTGGATACCTATAGAACATCATATGTATCTTATACCTTAGTGAGTTAGTGATTAATTATATCTGATTACAACAATCCATATAGGCCATCTTGGTAAAAATAGTTCCATAAAAGAATAAAGGAAGGGTATATTCATAGAGTTCAGATCGAGGCATGTTCTATTCTATAAATTATATGAAATATGTTGGTTATTATCTTAGATATTTTATGAGAATAGAACATTGAGTGATATTGATTTGGAATGTGTGGCTCGTATAGTACCTTAGTTTCATGGTGATATTTTTAAGGTGGTATGAGTCAAGTGATAGACCATGTTGACAATGTATTGTCATTGTATGTGTGTTGAAAATATGTGTAGATGAATTTCATTTCAGAAGGATTCAAGTTACTGGTTAGTCATGTGATTAACCTTTTAAATGGGTATGTTCTTGGTTATGAAGAGGAAACACTTTAGATCTTCAAGTTGGTTGGAACAAACACTTGGTAAGGCATTTTGTGTGTGTTTTTTGGGTGGTGTTCATTGAATATCTTTTTGAATTACTATCCTCAATGGACGATGAATCAAGGGATCCTAATGATTGAATGGTTTGACATTCCCATTAGCATGTAAAAAATAGTACTATAATGTGTGACTCATAGATTCATGAGTTGGGTTTTATAAATCGGTTTAGGGAGAGAATGTGGCAAATTTATTTTTATTACATCCAGGTAACACTCATTTCATACATCTTTAATGTGAAAAATATGAAATTGGTGACATCTATGTTGGATAAGAGGGTCAATAGACTCCAATGTGATGTAATAGTAAGAGATATGGATAAGTGACAAGTGTCTAATTATGATCTAAATTGTTGATGGTTGTATTATAGATATTTTTGCTTTTGTGTCTCTATTTAAGGATTATATTTTATAGACTTTTATTGGAATCATTCCAATGATCTAGGTTGGTGATATTAATAGATTATTTTTTTGATGCTTTTGCCAAAGAGGGATAGTTCAAATCCCGTCATCATGGTTGATAATGGATTGGACATGGACCATGTGGTTTTGTAATTGTGTCAAGAAGTTATATTAATCGAAAATATATTGTGTGGATCCTTTTATAATTCATGGGTATCATTACATCTTGGCGGTTGGGTTGTAGATTCATGTAATTTCATATTGGATGGGACTAATGAAAATAATACGCATTTGAGTAAAGGGATCTTCATCCAGTTGAATTAACATTGGAAATCAGAGTATGAATTTAGATATTAGTGTGGGTAATGATTGAGGGAAAACTTCATGATCAATATGATTCATGATGACCCAGATGTGTTGGATTAGAGATTTTTCAATATACATGGTTTGTAAAATCTTGATCGTGAGTTTTGGAATAGTACATAATTCATCCATATGAACTTCTGTGGATATCAGGTAAAGAATTATTTGATACTTTTCAAATAATTTTTTGTTTTCTCTAGGAGTAAGGTCATCAGAATATGAGTTTATAAAATGTGTAACTGGTATAATATATGATCTTTCAAGTCATGTTATATATAGGGGATTCATCTTGTGTTCTCATGATAAACCAGATGTGATGGGATGGAAAATATTTAGTGCATAGTAGTGGATATAGAATTATTAACCCCTAGTATTGGATTATGTTTTAAGTGAGAATGTGTCCTGATAAGACACTGTTTATGGATAGTGATGACTCTAATATAGTGGTTTATATTTCTAGAATGTGATTAGTACCAATGTTTACTTGGTATTTCATGCTTAATGGGTGATTTTTATTTATAAAATGATCTTAATATATTTTTATATTTTGGGGATAGTTTTTTTGGTAGTAAAATGTATGAGTAAATGGAGTCATTTTTTTGAAATTGGTTTCCATCTGCTAAAATAGTTGGGGGGAGAACCCTGAGATGGATGGTGAAGTGAATATGGACATCCTAATTGTGTTAACATATATGGGAATGGGTGAGAATCATTAGTATGTATCAATAATAATTATTAACCATGTAATGGGTTGTGGTGGTTATGTTCCTTATGATCAATATGCATCTATTGATGTGATTTTTCAATCTAGAGATGGCACATGACAATGTGAATGGTATTTGACAATCAAGGTACATAAATAAGAATATTTGTATCAACTCTAGGAAATCAATGGGAAAATAATTATTATAGTTTGGAGTGAATGATCAAATTTCTATATGATATGGAACATCTATCTGAAATTTAATGTTTTAGTTAGATGGGGAATGGAATAAAAAATGGGGATTGTTTGGGGAATTTTGTTAGTTGGAATATAATTAATACTATTTTTTTTGAGAAATGATTTCTGATTGGTGTTGTAGACTCTCATGATATTGGTAGACCATATGTGGCAGTCAAGATATGGATTTCCACCTTCCATAAACAATTATCCATTCAAAAGCAGTCCACTAGCCAACTGGTGATAGGCTAGTAGGACAACAACATTTTGGTGGCCACTGAATAATTGGTGTCCAAGGACTGGTAATCCATTTAGATTTATTTTTTTAAATTATTATTATTATTATTCATCCTACTAATTTTATGTGGAGGATCCATATTTATCCTTTTATATTGATATGCTTGAACCCCAGTTGTCCTTGATTCCTCTCAACATTAAACCTCTTTTATTTTGGGTGGTTTTATGCTCAATTAGTTTCCAATTTGAGGTATCAATTCTCCTATATAAAAAATATTTCATCAATTAATCCATTCATCTCTAATTCACTTCACATTAGTTATTTATTTTCTTAAACATTACACCGCAAATGGTTGAATCATACCAAATCTATGGGAAAACCGTGTGGATTTCATAGAGGTCTATGACACCTCAGACCCCTACTCTCATATTCAGTTCTATAAACTCATACCTTGTATAATTTATTTGGTATAGATTTTAAAATCCTAGATATAACAATGATTTATTAGAATACTAATAATAAATAATTCATCTATTACATCTGATGGATAATTTTAGGTTTATAACTTTATGTAATTAGAAAATTACATTACATGAAAAAGGCCATTTCTTTCTAAACTAATGGACATTTTGTCCACTGTATATAAGAAAAAATATAATTTATGATACATCTTCAACATGTCACATAAATTATCTAATGTGTCTTATTTTTATAAGAATGTATTACTTATGAATTTTATTCATACCTAGTGGAAATGAAATCATAAGAAGGATTGAGCTCAAATTATCAGTGACGAAAAAAATATAACTGAAGCTATCCTGTAATAAAAAATGTATGAATATTATGGATAAAATATGAAAGTGTAGGTTTTTTAAAACCAAATTTTTTTTATATTTATTTCAAAGAAATTATTTATGGTCAATATATGAAAAACATATTAAACATTTCTAACCATTCATCATATCTCTAATGTAATAATTTCCTAGAGTATCGGTTTCATTGATAAGGTCATAGTGGGTCCCTTCTATTATGGGAACCTTAGAAGACCATGGAAAAATAATTAAATATAATTTTATGGAAGGATAATTTACTACAGTAATTCACATAATGTATAGTCTATTGGTTGTGTTTACTCATTATAAAATACATATTATTCTCATAAAGTAATCTATATGATTGGATATTATGAGAACAAAACCTCGGGTAGTAATTTCTCAAGATTTCATTTCATTATCTATTATTGTATAAAATCATGAATAATGGTTCGTAGACTATAATATTATTTTTTTAATGAAAGTCATGACTCTCAGATATTGTTTTTTTGACAAAAACTATGATTCCATATGTTTATAGGATGTAGTGTATATTTGGTTAATCGTGAATGACAGGTTATTAAGAGATCATTTTTGAATGAATTTTCCCTTCTATATTTAAGGAAGATGATATATTATCCCTTTTATTGGAAGAGAAACAAATCATTACATTCCATTTACATAGTGGGTGGTTCTATGTGTTCTTAAATGATGTGACATTATGTTCTTTCACTTCGCTCTTAGGATCCATTACATGTGGGTAACATTTATCTTTAGGGAATCTCACATAATTCCAATTTGAATTAATCCAAGAGTGTCACATAGTATATGTTTTAATGGAACACTATTTCATTCAAATTAAAATTAAATAATAAAATGTATATTATTCTCATTAGGGTGAAATAATTTTATTCATTTTTATTGATAGAATTAATTAAATAAATATTTATTCAATATATTTGATTATAATATATTTTTTTATTTCCTGAATATTTAATAAATATTTTTTCATAGGTTTGTGAATAAAAAATTAATTTTTTGAATATAATATTTAATTTTGGAGTCTATAAATGCTGAGGAATTTGAGTGGAGAAAGAATCATTTTATGATGAATTTTTATTTCAAATCTGGTAAAAAATTATCATTTCACTAGTTATTAATGAAAATAAATTATTATTATTATTATTATTATATTTTATAATGCCTATTAATGATTATTATATTATTTAAGTGTTAGTGTTCAGTTAAATAACATCTTTACATGAACCCTACCTCTATAAATAAAGAGTTATGTCTATTGTGTATTGTTAATCCCATATTGGGACATGAAAGATATTTCTCGATATTGGATTCTCTCCCAAGTTTTATGCCTATATTCCTCTCTAGAATGTGATAAATTAGAAATATACATTGAATATAAATGAACTATTGGTGATGAATAGAAAAATAAATGTCAAATAATTATATTTTCTATCAACTAGAAGTTAATAAGTATCATTAAGAGTTCAAAGCCCATGTGGGAATCACTATAAGAGATATTTTACATGTTTATTATCCATACCCAAAAAAGGTAAACCCATAAGGGTCTATGGATGGTCAAAATCATCATTAACCAAATTTCCTTCAAAAGTTAATTATTAATTATAATCATAAATAATTTTTCCTATAAATTTTACATTTAAAGGTCCACTTATGGTTCCATGTTTTAATCTTATGTTAGTATGGAATGATTATATTTTGTTGGGAAGGGTGTTCAAATCATGTAAAATAATGTGAATAATCCTTTGAATTAAAAAACATTTATTCTTATTTTACCACTGAGGAACTTCTTCTTGTCCTAAATCCATAAAGTGTTATTATAGATGTCATGATTAATATTTATTATTATTTATTTTATTATCGATAAAAATGTGAAACAGTAGTTAGATTTTCATTTCAGCTAATATATTTTATTTTATCACATTTTAATTAGAATTATTGGAAAATAATATTTATATTTTTTTTGGATTTATTATTCTTAAAATAATATTCATAGATAATTATTTATCATATATTACATTTTTAACTTTCACTGATTATGGTTGAATATCATGGGATTACCCATTGTATAGTTGGAGTACAGTCTGTGCACCCAATCACCCTACACCTATCCCATTTTTGCGAAACAAAACATACAATGAAATAAATAAAGGAAAAAAAATTTATTTCACACCTTTTGTAGATTATTCCCACATGGAATACAATAAGATGGATAATGTTGTTTGTACTTCGATATCAGTCAATGTTGTCTACAGAATTTAGTGGCGAATTTTGCACAACTTTTTGGATTAATACATAGTAAAAACTGTATGAGACTGACATCCTATAGAAATAATGAAATATATGATGGATATATAGAATGAGTATTTTAGTTATTTATTTCCCATGTCTTATGTACATGTAAATAGATTCATCATGTCAATAAGTCACTGAAATGATAGCACATGGTGTGTAGCTAGAGTACACGTCTTGTGCTCCCTTTTCCATAAAATACACAATGTTTTTTGGTGTGTTGTGTGAACATACAAAAATAATGATATATGGTGTGTAACTAGAAAGTGATTTTTGTGAAGTCCATCTTATATACCCACTCAATCCCCAAGAATGTATCCTAGTTACATGGAAATCAAGGTCCATGACATCTAGATCATAAGTAAACGCCATGTAGTCTTCCAAAAAATTAAAGAATTAAAATTTATTAAATTTATAACTGCAACATTAGATCCCAATTGAACTTATTATCACCTCTATCTTTGAAAATTTAATAACATATTTCTATAATTATTAAATTATAAATTAATTTATTTTTATTATCTGCGATTGTTTGTTCTACTATGTTTTCTTGGATTTTATTTATGAAGGGAATATCTAAGAGGATTTCGATGTTCCTTAATATAAAATTTAATTAACTAAATAAATAAATAAATAATGCATATCTATTAAACATAATGATAAATATCGACGTAATATGAATATTAATAAGAATAATTTTGTGTAACCGCATAATATGTTTGACCAATACTTATAAAGTATATGACATTAGTATATATTTTCCTTATTTTATTTAAATTATTGCATGGTATTGAATTTAATTTGAATCTAAAATAAAATTTATGGCATGTGATTTATCCATCGAGACATTATATTTTAAGACCTCTATGTCCATAGTGGTTTATATAATTCCTCTAAGAATAATCCTTTTGTTCTCCTCACCTGAATGTGAGTTATAAATGAATGTAGTAAATGGTGTATCCAAAGGAATGTGGAGGTCGTTCAAGATGGAACCCAGATTATACAAACCTCAATGATGTACATGTCTATAGGTGAAATATTGTAACTCATGCCTACAACAGCACAAGGATAAGTTCCCCAATGTCTATGGCTGGAGTATTTTCCACTCACTAAATCTATTGTTACATAAGACAATGATCATCTCATTTAATTATTTATTAATTTCTATCTTATGCGTTATTTATTATACATATGCACGATGATGGTCACATAATTAATTGAACTAATGTGAAAATACATAATTTAAATTAATGTATTATGAATAAATGTTTTATAAAATTAAAGTCGATCACATAATTAAAATCATCATAATGTAAAAAAATCCATTTAAATGAGAAAATAAGTCAATTATACACATAATTTAACAGACCCCACCTAATGTTTAACTTAGATTTGGAATTCCATTACTTTATTAAGGATGAACTCCATAAAACTATATTACTGGGAATCCCTTATTGGGAAACATACTATAATTAAAGGGTTAATATGATGATTATGGGTAGAGATATCCCTAGTATATAATGTGAAGTATACCTCTCTAGACATGATATAACGTGGTGGAAATCATTATGGAAATCCATGTTAGGATTTCAGTATTGTAGAGTCCACTCAAAAGATCATAGCATTGTAATCCTATAATTAGAAAACTTCATTCCAATTTAAATACCTTCATATATCTCTAGAAACCCTTATTAGGTTAATAAAAGTGGTTGTATGGTTATTTTCAACAAGAATAATCTAGAAACAATACATTTTGACTATAATAGTTGGATATATTGGGGCTTGATAAAATAATGACAGATTTTATAAAATTAATTACAGTTATTTCATAGAGAATTTTTACTTAAGATTAGTCCTAATAATCAGATCATTTATATTTTAGAAAACATTAATTTTACCATCCATTTAACCCATGTTATATATATTTAATAAATACCATATATTCAATGGAAGATAATTCTACTAATAGTTTAGACTCCTTCATGTTCTATTGTACCACAAATAAATCATACATGTCTGAACCCAAATTAGATGATCCACAATTGAAGGAGGTATGTGATGAAGAGTAATCTATATATAATAAATAATTTATTGATATGGTAGGATTTCAATATTTGATACTTTTCTATATTAATATTGACCTCATGAATCCATAGGAAAACATTTATTATAATAGAATAGTCAAGCATCTCAATAGTCCTTACCATGAGAAAGAATGATACAAACAATTTGAGATACACATATAGGTAATTAAATTTAAACTTGGAGAGGGTGTGCCAACTATTCCCTTGATAGTCAAGCTCAATGGATACATTAAAAACCTTGAAGATATTGGTAGAAAACTACATTATGAATTTTCACCAATCCCTTTATTTCATCACTCCCACATAGTTTTATAGAACTGCTGTAAATTTTAATATTAACAACATTAATAATTTTCTTGTATATATACTCAATATTCATCACCATGTAGTTAAGGAGATTAATTGTTAAAATACATCAATCATTAGAGTGAATAATTGAAATGGAAAATTGAAAATTTCACTAAAGAGATAATCTTAATACCATTATAAGATGATAAATATCCTGAGGAGAGAAAGGGAATATGATGATATCTATTTCTCATGGTTAAATAAGGGATAATAGATAGAAAACTACACCTAACCAGATATCATTGTCGAATCTCCAAGGATGTTTTTTTATCAATTCAAATATATTATTTTCTATAAAATGTATCTTCAATACATCCATTCATTCTTGAAATATGTATTAAAATACAAGAACAAAATATTTTTTGAATTATTTTCATAGGTAATATAGATTTAAAAGTATCAAATGGATTAAAATTATTTATTACGTCCATCAGGGACTACCACATCATGTTGGTAATGGGGTTGATAATTATTTAAATTAATTGTTCTTATTTTCCATCTATTATAAAATACATTTTATCTGTATCTAGAATTGGTAAAGATGGATTTAATTTCAGATTCTAGATTAAATTATCTTCATTAAAATATAAATTACATTTCCTGGATAGGAATTTTTAAATAATGGCCTTTATGTGTGGGATTATAGAAACTTTGTGTTGATAATGGATGAAAAATTGAAAATACAGGAATCATACTACACTCAACTAAAGAGTCACAAGCATACTGATGTAAAAAAATTATTAAATGGTGAAAATAGGTATAATTATATTATTTTTAACTAAAACCACATAGTTTATGTCATACATGCGTTCAATGAATAATTACCAATGCACTATTTTGTGAAAATGGTAAAAGGAGAAATGTGTTTCTTGAACTTGTATATACTGAAATTCATGGACCATATCCAATTAAAAAAAGGGGTTAAAACTCATAATTAGAACTTTTACTTGATATTTTAGTATATATGGATACATATACTTGATAATGAATAAGTTAGACAATATTGATATAATTACAACATAAAATATTAAAGTGTTGAAACATCTTTGTAAGAAGAAAAAGAAACTCTTCTAAGATAGTGGTGGATAATATCATAATCAATAAACCATTTTCTATTTATTAGACTTTTGGATTATATCCCAACTAACTTCTCCTTATAAACATCAGTGGAATGGTGTATGTGAAAAATAGAATTGTACATTATAGTATATTATGAGATAGATGATGAGGTATATGATTCATCCATTATCCTATTATGGATATATGCTATATAAATTAGTAAAAATACTGAATGGTGTTCTAACTGAATTTTTATATTGTATACTCTACAAATTATCGAACACAAAAAAACCCATTTTTTCAATCATACTTATGTGGTGTTGCAAAGTGTTTAGCAAGGCCTCTTTAGGTAACAATATTTCACCTTAAAGAACAATGTGTCACATTTTATGATACCCCATGGAATCAAATGGATATTGACTATACAACCACATAGAAAAAAATGTTAATATTAAAAATAATGTCCAAATACCTTGAGGTTGAGAAAAAAATCCAAAATAAATAGATTTTCTAAGATATACATTGATGATATCTATGATCAGGGTAAAAAAATATTTTCATTGGAATAGATTACCCTAAATAAACATGTAAGAAGATGTTTCATAGACTTGGGTTCTGTTTAGGAGTGCAACACATAATTGTGATCCAAAATTGCATGGCTTTATATTGACTGATCATAGTGACTCATTTTCTGTTGATATTAATGATCATATAACATGAAATAAATTAGTAATGGGTTATAATGATTCTACATGATAAGAAGGAAATAATTATAAAATAGATTACATATACCAAAACCAAGTATTGGTTTTGGTAGATCATCTAATGAATTTAAATATCATTGGTTTAAAATGGGTATTCTAATAGAAACTGGACATGGATAGGTAATTAAGTACATATAAATAAAAAGTGGTCGTAAAATGTTATAATCAACATCTTATCAATAACATTGAAGAATCCCTTCCACAATATTCAAGATTGAAATCCATTTCAAATATAATTTTCTTTTGAGGACACCCATGAATATATGATTTCGTAAATATATTTTAAAATAACCTTCCTTATAGGAATCCTTCTAGAATATTTTTATATGACACATCAAAATGATTTTGTGACTCAAAAGGATACAAAAATGTCTGGAAATTTCAACATCCCATTCATAGATTAAATCAATAATCCATTTAATGGAAAACTAAGTATGATGAACCCCAAATGTAATTTGGATTCATAAATAATTAACGATATCCTTGACTCTATAAGATGCTTTGTAGAAGTGCTATTATTATCCTAGTCCTATATATCGTTGAAATATTATGTCTTGGAAATGAAATACATGACTTCCAATCATTTAAATCTTCAATGAATAAATTATTCTCCATAATGAACTTATGAAAACAAGAATATATACTTTGTATCATGATCCATCATGATAAATCAAATAGAATACTCGACCTGAGTAATGGCACATTTATTTACAAGATAATAAGGTTATTCAGTTTAGAATAATCAAAGTGGGGATTGTTTCTAAGGTCACATGGAATTCAAATTTCTAAGAAAACAATATATTAAACACAAGAAGAAATGTAATGAATGATAACGATTTCACACAAATCACCAATTCAGAAGTAATGTATGATATTATTAAAAAAATTATTAGATGTTTCCTTTAACATAATATTGGTAGGAATATAGAAAGCTGATCATGGTGACTGTAATTGGATGGATTTCAATAGAATACTAACGTTTTTGAGGAATAATAAAGAAATATGAGTCACCTACAGGGTCTTTGAGGAATTATTCATCCTATGATATATAGATTATTATTTCCATAGAGATCTTGATCATTTGAAATCACAAAATGGAGACATATTTACAAAGAATTGATCTATTTTATATTGTAAGATCTCAATAAAATTTGTGGTCATATATTATATAGTAGAGTCTCAGTGTATGTTTAATTCTAAGGATGTTAAATATAAACTCTATTTACAAAACATCCTTAAATATAAAGAAATGGTACCTAAAAGTATGGATCATATCATAATATACTCTGATAATATTTTAGAAGTGATTCTTAAAAATCAGATGAGGACATATCAGTAGAAAAATAAAATAATTTAGAAGTATCATCTTGTAATTAACCCTAATTATTAAATGATATTTTCTTCTTAATTAATGTGTATTATATAAATATTATAATATTATACACTATCAAAATAAATAGAAACGTGATGATCAATATTTGAGTTTTATTTGACTGTTGGTTAATATGATATTTTGAATCTATATTTTTTTCAATAAATAAGACATTATAATTTTTGTTTATAAGTAGAAATGAAAAAGGATAATTAATGACGAATGGAGATGTGATAGCCCTAACTGGTATATTGATTCTACATGAAGCCCATTTTTAAGAACATTTCATAGATACAGTATCACTAGTGTTCAAACTTGATGAATCCCAATACAAGATTCAATATGTTATGCTATAATTACATATCCAATGGTATAAGTTCATGTTAGTATAAATTACCACATGGTCGATGTTAGTCGAGCCATTACTTGAATCCACCATTAATTAAAAACATACCCTTAGGTTGTATATGGTTTTTATATTGAGTAATGTGTCCATTAATTAGTTAGATAAAGTTTAATTCCCTTGTATAAATAATATTTTTATTCCACCAATTCTTGTTTAAGAATTGTTTTTCTAAATAAAATATATATTTAAATGATACAGGTTTAAAAATAGCAATTTTCATATTGAAATTGTACATTTTAGAAAAGATAAAAATTAATATATTAAACTAAGTTATTTTGAATAGTTTTTTAATGAAATAGTATTTTAAAAGAACATTTCTTTTGAAGAAGAGATAAAATAATTTTATTAGGTCATATTCTATTTTTAGTGTAAAAAATATGATTTTTCATTAAAACTCACGATTTATTTAAAATAAATAAGGATTATAATATGTAAATGTTAAAATTATATAAATTAGATAATTATTATCATATCATACACATCATTTTTTAATTCATCTTGTAAAAATTTTGTTACATTTATTTTATGATAATTTAATTAACTATAATATTTACATTGAATAGTTAAAATATTGTTTGTAGTTTTTATAATGTTTAATGGTTTTATAATTATATGATAATGATGCAATAATTAATTTCCCACATCCCAATGCCAAAATTATGTTATTTTTTTAAAATTCAATATTTTAATTGATTTTAGTCAATCTTCAATCATACAAGATACTTTCAAAGTCATTAATTGAAACTTTAACATGAAAAACATTATTTTGTGAAACCATTAATTTTACAAGAAAAATATGTAATAAAAATTATACATTGTTATTGTGGATTACAATAACATAAAAAATGTACCAAAATTAGAAATCCATGGAAAAATCATGGGTAATTCAATGGTTTTTGATTTTCCACATCCTATAATTCCATGGGAAATATTTTTAAATTATTAATCAAATCATCCAATTATAATAAAAATAACCACATATTTATTCATTTATTTTAAATCCTATTACATTCTCTATGATTTTTTGTACTTTGTCATCCCACTTATTGATCCAAGGTTTCCTCATTCCCACATGGTTCCATTCATCATGTTTTAAGAGTCACTATTCTAGGAAAGTGAATTATCCTTATTTTATATTTAATTTGAGAATCACTTTTTTATGTGTAATGAAATTGTTATTATTACTTCCTTTTTTTAAAATTTTCATTATTTTACATCCAAATTTTTTTATAAATGGGATCCATTGTGCCTTCTCATTTTACACTTTCCTAAAAAAATGTTTTATAGCCATCATAATATAATATTTACTTCTCAAAATTTCTATCATATAACGAATAAATCCTCTTTTAAAACATGGATACCCTAACCATTTTATTTTCCATGGGTATTATAATATATATATATATATATATATATATTTAATTTAGAGTTTACACATACGAAACCAACATACACTTTTCATAGGCTAAAAATGACATCATGATCATGACTTTATGAACACATTCACAACATGATGTTGATTATAAACACATTACATGTTCTCAGCGATTTATTAATCAAATGATTTATTATGATCTATGCATTTAAGAATAATTAATACACATGAACGGTGATCCCGAATATATATATGTATATAATTGACATTATAAATAATTTAACCCCAATAAGTGAAATATTATATGATAACATGGTGAATAACATTGTTAATTATCATTTATAACACCTTGGTGATATAATATGGTGATATGATTATGAAAACCTCATTTAAATAGTGTATCCATATATCAATGATTAGATTCATGTACTTTTATTGATATTATACAAGTTCTCATTCTCATTCTATAGTTATATTCTCATATTCTAATTTATATTCCTCATGATAACATGCAAGTTGTTTCCCTTTCATATTACCTTACTAGGCCCCATGATCACCCCATTCCCTTGATATATGTCACATGGTCAGGATATGATGTAAATATACTTAAGATGATCCTATTAAGATTCCATTTCAATTGGATTAGAATAATATTTTTGTAGAGACCCAAATCATGACATACATGGACATTACATTACTTTTGTGGAATACTTAACACATAAAAAAAACAACAACACTCAAGTACTGTAATAGTTTAGTGTCTTTAGAAACTCAGAACATAATCAACTAATCATGGTGAAAGATCTTCAACATCTCCCATAAAGTTCTTCCACTTTTGTTTTCTTAACTAAAACATTTATTTATATCCTGGGGAAAACAACACATATAAAGGGTGATCTCAAATTCTTAGTATGGGTAATCATGGAGAAAATAAAAAAACCATATTCATTTTAACTTAAAACATGAACATAATGTTTAAACATCAAAATCTTGAGCAATGAATTAAAACATGAACTAAATAAGGCAAAGATAAAAATGTAACATCAATCATGATAAAATATAATGGGAAAAAACATGTAATTGTGGAAAATCATTAATCACATGATATGATTTCCATAGTATCCAAGGAAATGCTTCCAAGATCATCTTAGTGGACAATGTCACTTTTGGAATCGAGTTCACTCCTCATTTCAGTCCTGTAACACTGAACTGGATTAACTTACCATTCTAGCATTGTCTATATCATGAGATATAAATCATTACCTAATTAATTTGATGGATATATAGGTCCCACCCATCTCATAATGAAATCTTTATTACTTGTGCCACAATGTAAACATAAATCATTTATCATAACCCAAAGAATTAAAATTGGTTTCATAAACATCATCCAATTATAACATAATCCATATAAAACAAATGGATATCATTTCATCATAAGAAAAGTGAAACCATGTAAATCATATCGACATTATACTTGAAAAATACACATATTAAATAATTTCATCTTTGATGGAAAATTGTTTTGATATAACACTTGAAATGAATTCTTGAGGAAAATATCCTTTCTTTTTCAAAATCAATTTCTTTTCAAAAAACGCCATGCAATTTTAAAAGAAAAGTATTTTTTTTTTGAAAATATTCAAGAAATCATGTAGAGTATGATTCATGAAAATAAGGTGTAATGTAACCATAAAAATCCATTCATGCCTTATAAGTTGAAAAAACATTATGCTAATATTTTTACCGAAAATGGAAAAAGTACCACATATGGTAAACAAAAGAATGATTCCTTCCATAATACAAAGTAAAAGTCAAGTAGGGCTAAAAATGACTTTAAATAAACACTTAATAATATTAAACACTTTATGAAAAACAATTTTAATGATATGGATGAAAAATATAACCCCATTAAATACTTACGTATAAGCAATCTCAGATAAAGATGAGAATGAAAAATTATCCCTTACCTTAGGTCTGATATGCTTCATACGTATCCGAACCTCCTATATAATGATTGAAATAATGTCATTTACTTATTACATAATCATATTCATTGTTATTATATCATATATGGTTCACTTATGACTTTATATTACCGGGTTTTTTTGTAAATTTCATGTTAAATCAGGGTTTTGGGTAAAATTGTTTTATTTATCGTAATTTTTTGGACTTGTTGTTCTTGATATTATTATTACTTATATCATGATTTAATTACTTCCAAAATGTAAATCATGATTATATATCATATATATTCATTATACAAAAATATAATAGATAGATAAAGAAAATGAAATACACCGTTCATGGAGACAATAGGTCGTACGTATGCATGAACACTGTTTTCCTTTCTCTATTGAATTGAATGGAATTAAGTAGATGACATACATATATATATACATAAATATAGTAGCATTATTATTTCATATATTTCATGATTACTTATTATATATATAATTTATAATCATTCTTTAATTGTTAACATGGAAAATGAATCTCATCGCGTCGTGGATACAGTAATCCGTACGTACGCATGAGCGATGATACGGTTCCCATATTTAATGAATGGAATTGGAGTGGATGATATAATATCATAGAATTAGTATGATGTTATAATAACCATATATAGTTATTATTTACACCATTATACCCATCCAAGTAAGGTGGTGGTGGAAGAACAGATTACACCAAGGCGTGGAGGCGGTATTTTGTACGTACGCACCTGCGTTGATTTCATTTTCCATAGGATGGATAGAAGGTGAAATAGGGTTTTTTCATATTTATAATAACATATCATAATATAATTAATAATGATTTTATTAATTAATAATTAAACAACTAAATAAGAAGAAGTTTAAGAAGAAGGAAACATGAAAGAATCAGTTGAAGAGATTGCCTCTACCTCGACATACATCCTTTAAACATCTTCTTAGGGCACTAGAGTTGGTCTTTAGAGAAGGAAAAAAGATCTATGATATAACTATATAGGTTTAGAAGAGTAATTTTCAGTGGTTTCCCTTTATTCAAGGCTAAAAAGGGTGTAAAGAGATGAGGGAAGGGGTTTCCTTTTTATAAGGGAGGAGAGGGACACCTTAGAAAAACTAAAAATATTATTTTATAATAAAGTCATATTCGGTTTCTAATAGCACCAAATTGATTTATTTAGAATATAATGTTGGGATGGGTCAAAATCAACTCAACCAATAGGTTTTAGACAATTTTAGGTTACTATTTTATCCTTATCATTTAGATTTAACTCCAAGTAAAATAATCTAACTTTTACCGTGTCTTTTTGTTTTATTACACTATATGGTTAATAAACATACTATAACAAGAAAAACGAACCTCAGGTGGTTCATTATTAATATATAAATCCTTATATAAGTCATTTTTCTGAACCTTATATTTTTTGGAAAAAATAACAATTAATAATATAATATATTTTTTTAAAACTATTTAATATCAATTTTCATACTATTTGGTACTTAACTTTGTTGGAAATTATAATAGCATCATTAGTACTAAAAAAGTTAATTAAATCAATAATAACATGTCATATTAACCTAGAAAATTATTGGGATTCATAAAATGTTTAAAATTACATTTATTTGGGTATTTATAACATCAATAATGTTAATATTTCATTAATAATTTAATTGTTGCATCATCATTGCTTCATAAATAAGTTAACTTATTTAATGTCTAAAAATTATAAATAAAATACCATTATGTAGGAAATATTTTTATCTTTATAATTAATATTTATAGTCTAATTTTTCTTATGTATAACCCTATATTAAAAATGTTTTAGTTATTAAACTTTGATTTTAACTATTTTAACTCTTCTTTAAATAAAATAATAATAAATGTCATAATCTAATCCATGTGGACCTAAAGGGTAATATTTTATTCATAAGGTTATTTTTTGGCCGAATTAAACTTATCCAATAGAATTAGGACATGTGTTAGGGTAATAGTAATATCATTTTTACCCTTAATTACCCTATTTACTTATAACCGTGGTAAATAAAAGTAAAAAAGTTACTATTCAAAAAATAATAATTTTTATCTTATAGAACCACATTTTATTTAGTGATATCAACCATGTCTCTTGGAATTTTAAAATTCCACTCATAGAATTGGTAAAATTAAGTTTTTTGTAAATTTGCATATTCTCCTAAAAGGTAGGTAAAAGACGAAGAAAAGTACAATAAAATTTTAATATATATAAGATTATTATAAAATGACTCCAATGAATTACGTTAAACTAATATAGGTATTATGTATCAATTTTGACTTAGAATAAATTTAATAAAATAATTAATTATTTAATGAAAAAGACGGTTTTTAAATAGTAACCTAGTGTTTTCACTATTCATCAAAAATTGAAAGTTTTCAGAAAAATACCAAAAATTCACCCTAAGCTAATTCCAATTTTCTGAATCCAAAAATAATGTCTATTTTTAATGATAAAACTTATAAAATTTCAAAAGGTGGGTATTACTATTCATAAAAGCTAATTTATATAACATGTCATTTTTTAGTGAAACTCGGTATTGCGTACAACACATGCTATTGTAAAAGGTCATGATTGCATGTAATGCAAGCCAAGTCAGGGATGCATGTAGTGTAGGCTCCTTTTGGTGTAGCATACAACACAAGAAATCAATGAAATTAAAAAGAATATTTTTCATAAATTCTCAGGGTGTTACAATTTTACTTTTTCAATTATTATGTACAATATTTCTAAGAAACAATACATGAAATGATTCTATGTCTTTACAATTTAATGAAATGTAATGTAAACAAGTTAAGATTCTATACATATATTATGTGATTTTTATCAATGTGGTAAAATTTTAGTAATCATAATTTCCCTGAATGATAATATGGAATAAGACTTTATTAATTACATAACCCAGTAGAAACATGACCAGTTTGTTAGTTATGTTGGACGGAATGCCATATTATGTTTTCTATATTCTAAATTATAGTTTTTTTGGAGTATATGTTCCTGAAATTCTTCTTTTTACATTTATTAAATGTATATTATATGCTTTAAATACCAATAAAAAAATATTTCTTCAGATTGGTTATTTTTATTCATGAACTCAATGTGATAATGCCATAGACTGTCTATCACATTGATAATATCATAGAAATTTCATGCAAGAATGAGAGATTTCAAAGGCAACTGTGATATTCATAGACATAGTAATATGATTGGATAAAAAACTATTTTTGGTAACATAGTATCTATATTATCAAGTTCAAGTACATGTAAACAAATTAGGGTTATTCTCATGATGTTTTAACTTAGTAATACCCTATATGAAAGACTATTATAATAGACCACCAATATAATTCATCATGTTTTGGTGTATTTAGATATTCTTATCAATGACTGTGTGTATTGTCCCTCATACATTTAAATTATATTTAATTCATTTCATTGATCTCGTACATAGATTTATTAACCAATTCATTGATTCTATATATTTTTTGGAAGAAGGGTTTGTTGGGTGGATTATAAAAGACATTATATTTCTGTATATTTTAATGAATTACTTGTCACATTAACTTTTATAGATGTAGATATCTCAACCCTTTTATTGGAGTAAAACCATCACATTAAATTTCATATTCGTGGGGAAATTACATGTTTATTTCCGATATACATTGATATTTATATTGAGAATATATGTTGATGAAATTGATGTCAAACGTTCCCTATGAGTTATTGTGACCAAAGGATTATATTAAATATTAACCATTCAAATGTGATTGTTTATGTTGTGACATTAATTTATATCACTTGGGAGCCAAGACTTATTTCTAAATAGTTATCTTCAAACTTAGGAAAGCATACCTAAGGACAATGAAAAATAATCATAGATGGGCACAAACTAATTTTTTTTTTGATCATGATTAAATTATATATTAATTTAATTAATATAATAAATATTATTATCAACATAGGGGTCAATTTTATTCATGTTTTATTGATCACAGAAATTATGTAAATATTTATTCACTTGATCCTATATAAAATATATTTATTTTATTTATAGAATATTAAATAAATATTTTTCCTTTGATTATCAAGAAAATAAATTATTTATAAATCAAATGGTTATTCAAGGATTTGATAAATGTCATTTAATTGTAGTAGAAAAAAATCATTAATAGTGATTAATATTTATTTTAAAGATTTTAAATAATTTTTATCATTATGTGATTTATAAAAGGGCCAAAAATAATAAAAAAATATAATAATTATTATATCACAAGGGGTTTTATAAGGATAATAATTTTTTTAGGATTGGTATAAAATTTTAAAAAATAATCAAAATTCATTTCTTTAAAAATAAGTTGTTATGTCTATTAGCTAGAATTAATCGAGAATATAGATAAGATAATTTTTTTTCAAACATAATCCTCTCTCTATTCCTCCTCATATGATCCTCTCAAGAATGACAATAATTATAGATATTCATTCAAGATCAATGTATCTATAATAAATTAATACAAAACATGGATGAATATTTATTCAATATGAAAGGACCGAAAAATAAATCAGAACCATTTTGTGGTAAAAGGGTCAATTTTGGATAACCACTATATGGAATCTACACATGGGACCTCCTAAAAAATGATGGTAATCAGATAAGGGTTAACATATGAACAACATCATCATGGAATAATGTTTAATTAGTAGGACATCATTTCATCCAATCAAAAAATAAATTAATTATATGTTTAAATTGATAACATTTTCCTTGAGTTGTGTGTATTCCACTATTTTCAATTTTTGGTGTTTATATTTCATTATTCATAGAGTTAACAAAATGTAAAATATATGGAATGATCAACTGAACCAACAATCCATTATGGTTACTCACCCACCAAAATATATCCACTACTTGCAAAACCATCAAGAAGTCTCAATGTGGACATGTTTCAAACATGAGACTATTCATAATATTTTTAGTATATAAGTTAAATAATGGTTATATTTTCATTTTAATAATGAATCATTCATGAAAAATATTTTAATTTATATAATTTCAATATATTATTTATCGTAATTTTGTATTTACTTTTAATAAAAGACTAAGAACCTATGATGAAAACATAGAGACACTGTTAGGATGTTCTAATCATTATGGATGGATTACATGGGATTTTACATTCTTTATCTTGTGTACATGTTTTTTACCATAGTATACAACACCTTACTAGGTCACATGATACATGAAAATCCAAGAATTAAATACACATGGTGTATTTCTTCCCACTATGTGTTTACCATGTCATCCTGGAACCCGACAAGTCAGATTATAGGGTGTGTAGCTACTGTACACACTGTGTAGTCTAAATAGTATAGTTGTGAAATTACCACAAATTATATTTTCAAATAAATCTTCACAAATAGTGTCAGATTGATATCCTATATATATAAAGATATGCACAATATTTAGTTTAAAAGAACAATGTGTTGTTCATTACTTCATACGTCTCAAGTACACAATGATTCATTTGATGATTAAAAAATACACACAACATGAATAAAACATGGCCCTAGATAGAGTATATGTTGCGTGGTCCCATATACAAATAACACTTATTGTCCTTCAATGTGTTGTTTTGAATCATTTAAATCATCATACATAGTTTGTTGAGGGATAATAAACGTCATTTAGTAATGAATAAGTACATGGTAATGCCCCAAGAATGTATCTCATGTATACAACAATTGATTCCCACCAAACAGGCATTGAAAAATCAAAAAGGACAAAATACATTGATATGGGTATTGTGTTTTTCAAAAAAAGAAAACAAAAAGAATAAGGTGGAAAACACATGTGGATCACGTATCCCTCCAAAAAAATGTGATTGCATGACCTTCAAAAGTTTGTGATGATGCTTTATTCATGTCACATAATCAAATGAAACATCTCATGTAGACCATTTTAAATAGTACTTTTACTCTTGTGAATGCTTGCATGATTATTGCTAATCATGCGATAGATTCAAAATGTTTTCCTTCGGATCATGGGACATGTCAACCTAGAAGATTCCTAAAATTCCAAAAAAAATATTTGAAAAATATGGTAGAAAATATCAAAAATGAGGGATCCTTTAGGGTTATAAAAATAATGTGATTCTCCCATGTTGTTCACAAGACACTATGAAAGCTCTGGGTGGCATGTCTGGAATACTGATCAAGGGACATGGTTATGTTCTGAGGGTTTTGTGCTCCCCCTATAGATCTTATATTAAATAGAAGGGTTCTTCTACAAAATAAATATTCATCACCATAAGAGCCTTTGTTGGTGGCGCTATGCATCACCGATGTGGAGAATGATTTTCTACAACAACACTCATATCTACTAGTGATATTTTCATCCTTTTTGAAATAAATAAGGAAATAAAATGGAAAATGATAGGGGATTATTGTGAAGGGGTGATATGCTAATATTATGATTTCATAATTATATGCCCCATGAAGTCTCCTATGATCATTAGACACCCCCTCCTAGAAGAGTCATCTCGTTCTCAGAAGATCCCCTCACACAGGTAATATTATTCCATTTAAGTCCCTCTTGTTGAGCCACCTTTATCTCATGGAAGGTCTTAGAAAAAACATACTTGATCACATGAGATCCTTTCAAGGGGAGTTCTGATATATCAATGGTCCCTAGAAATATCATATGTACTATATTGAATCTCATTATATAATCCACATGATCAGGGTAGACACCCTGAATGGTATATAATTAAATAAATGGAGCATTGATAGGGTGGTCTTGTTGTGTCTGAAAATAATTTGACACCCCTGAACAGACCTACAATAGGATCTCATGGAACACATGACTTCGAATCCATTCATAGCTTCCATCAGGGATCTTCAAAGTATGAACATCATGATCTGGTGTATAATTGGGGTGATGAGGCCTGTAAATCCCCCTCCACATCATAAAAAATATAGTCCCAAAATCATTTAATCCTCACACCAACGTACCCCAGCATAAGAGGGGATTTCCTTGTGTTTCCAAACAAATAAAAGGAAAGGTATTTCATCCCATAAAATCATGGTAAAAAGACCTGAAATACTACGGCATGCATATTAACATCATGTGATCAGTAGTAGATCCTTCAATATAATTTTGGAAGATTATACGATGGTAATTTTGCACATATATGGAATAACATTAGACAAGAACAAGATAACTCTAAACAAATATAAGACATACACAATGAACTCTGGGTAAAAGACTAAAAAGACAGTGTAATAATATAAAAAACATATACGTTGATCATCATACACTTCACATGAACCACACAATTCATGTGAAAGCACTAAGACAATGTTTCCCTGATTATATGAATCTCATTTGAAACATTATTTGTATCACGTGATGTCCCCTGGATAGCTCGGAGAAAGTCCCATGACACCCCCAGGGTATTCAACCCATGTCTCTTGAAACCGTACAACATCACCATCCATGTCTTGTGATGTCATATGTATGTGTATCTCAAATTATATTGTCTCACCAGTACATGTATGATGAGTCATTCGACAACATCAGGGCATTCTTACAACCTTTCATGGTGTCCATAAAATTCATTCAGATCATGTGAAGTCCTCTAAACAAGAAAGACATGACATGATGCACCCCCCGTAGATATCAAACTGAATCTAATGACACCATCCAAGACAATCTGATAGATTTAACAATTATAAATGTGAATGTCAGTTGTATCAAGAGACACCATCTAATCATGTCAGAAGAGATCATGTGATGGAATGTCGAAAAATTCATCGGGATCGTTCAATGATAATTGAAAAATTCAACCATGATCTAATGATGTCCATCAAACATACCTTCCAAATTATACGAAATCCCTTGATAAAGAAAACTAGATCATGTAATTTAATTTTACATGTAAAAAATACATCCAGACATTTTATTGTATCATTTTAAATTTTAGTCAATAAATAAATGTATATTAGGGAAGCTGCTAAACAAGATAGGTAAGAAATAAGTCTAGGTCAAGAAGGTATCCCAGGACTATATAACACTATCTAGTACTTCCATATATAATTTTAGACCCAACACAAAAGTTCCACATCCATTGGACATGAGATTCATTATTTTCTATCCATTTTTTCACAATAATCATATCTCACAAGGGCATAGGGAGTTGAAATGATCATACTATTCAAAAAGGGAACCTCAGTGTGGAAGCCCCATCTAGGGTTGTAATATAACAAACATAATATTAGGGTAACATCAGGGTGAATTCCCCAATCAACTAAACTATTATGACTCTAATTCCTATGTCAACAATGATACATAGGATCACTTGCTATATCCCAAGCTCCAATAGACGTCATCTTTGGTGTATTCTCTCCATGTATCTAAAATTTCAACAATCGAGACCCAATAATTCTCATGGGATCATCATTCAACCTAATCCATCAGCAGATTGGAAAATCAATTGAACAACATTATCCCTGATTCCTATCCCTTCGAGGATGTGTCATATGCCTTCTTGAGTCTTAGGATCCATATTAAACTCTTAAAGTTATAACCCATTATACAAGCCATATATTCATATAATGTGATAAATTATACTTGTTTTCCCTTCTTTAACACCTTGAGCATGGTTCATGTGATCCTAGGGAGTTTCCATGGTCATATAACTCACATCATGAATAATTTCTATCCATGGAAACCTCAGTGTATAAGCTGAGATTAGTGGAATAATTTTCCTCCATACGTATAAGGGCCACGAACTAAGGTACCATTCCTAATAGAATGATCCAACATTGATAACTCTAATTCATACCATAACAATAATATGTAAGACATATCTTCAAGGATCCTGAGAAAAATACATGGTTCATATGTTCCCATACATATGGCCATTCCAATTATATTATACAATATGTGTTTAACAAACTATGTTGATTTTTATTCTAGTTATAAAAATCATATATAGGATGACACATAATGGATCTATCCCATCATAGACTTATTTAAACACCTCCAATTATTACATTATGTTTTTAAGTTCTCAACTATATACCTCCATCATTTAAAAAATTACCTATCAGATGAAATGGATAAAGAACCATGCATACATACAAATGAAATAACTAAAGTATTCCACTTCATTTATATCTGAGATTCAACATATGGTTTTTTGTGTTAGAAACCAATTTTTTATTTGAATTGGAAATATTTTTAACCTATGGTTCATTTATAGGATAACTGGGTTAGTATTAGGATGGAAATTATATTCTAAAATAAATAATAAATTTATAATAGGTAATGTAGTTTGAAAAAATTACCCCAAAATGGTGTAATGAGCCTGACCTCCAATACTCTAAAAATTATAAGTTCCTAAGGTCCATTGGGTCTAAAATCCCATCTAAAAACCTTCCATTGTAATGAAGATCTTTACCTAGTTATGGATGCGGGAAAAATTATGACTCTCCAGTAATAAAAACAATGGTGATTCGACAATAATGATTTTTCATGAAATTTAACCAACCAAAAAAAAACAATTTCCCAAAACCAAATGCACATAAATCGTTGTACATCTAATATAAATAAAAATGGTGAACCTGACATGAATATACCAAATAACATAATGATTGGTTAACCAAGAGTCGGCTCATTTTGTTTGCACACTATAAAAAAATGGTAAACACAATGTGAATCTATCAAATAAAATCATGATCACTTGACCATGTATTGGGAAATTTTTAAATTATAAATGAAAACTGAAATAGTGAACCCGATGTGGATATCGAAAAAACCAAAATGATCGATTTACCATGATTCATGCATTTTTTCTTTCATATCATCCATATACATAAAACAATATGACATGAATCTTATAGCAAATCATCTAATTCTGTGGTTCGTATGAATTAATTATATCCTCACTTTGATAAGTCCCCATGATCATAATGGTAAAATTATGAATAAAAGGAAAATATTGTTACTCATGAATATCTGATTGATAAAATAACATGGAAAATATGGTGAACTTATTGATAAATTTTTCCTTTAATATTATTGTGACAGCAGATCATGGTTTCGCAAACAACACCCTGATCAGAGATGAATTCTTCCATTGATCGATCTGGAAAAAATGTTCGAACTGCAACATGAGTGGGCCTAAGAATGACCTCTCCCACTCGACACATTTTTTTATGGTGTAAAATTATGTGGTTCTTCAGTTCCATATACATGTTACAATTCCAATCCATGATCCTACCTATGAGTGTCTTAAATTACTAAAATATGAAAGTCTTCATCATTTGAATAAATCTATAGTAAATTTGGTGGAACATGTCACAACAAACAACCGCTTCAAAATCATATCCTCATAGCACAAGAATCACAACTTTCAATATATACTGATGTAGGAATAGGGATTCACCTATAGATCCCTTTTGTATTAGGGGACACCGAGGAGGGTTCAAATCAACTGTCGTTTCTAATTCTATCCAATTAGTAGCCTTCATTCGCCTATTGAGGGTACAACCCAACATAAGGTCATTTCAGATACCCATCCAAGGGAAAATAGGAGGACTCATCGAGCATGGAAAAATCTAGATAATCGTGAGTGGTCTAATATCCACACTCCCACATTCATTTTCTGTTGTTATATTATTGTAATAAATAGTGAGAAGGGTCATACATAAGCTCACTCAGAACACGTTTTCGGGCATATTCCTACACTAGACATGGGGGAAGTGCATATACCTACCCTCATACCAAAATCCCATAAAAAATAAAGGGTTAAATAAGGGAATAAGTGGGATCATATTAACACATAAATAAAAAATATATGTCAATAAATATTGGAGATATAAAAATATGAATGCTTATATTCCAATGCAAACTTTTTTAATGATCATTTATATCATAGAAATAGATGAATATCTCAGGTAGAATATTCATTCATGGGTATATATAATTTTTTTTACACTTATTTTTAACCATACATATAGGGAAACACAACACTCTTATTATATTGAAAAATTTGTCCCCCTATAGCTAGGGAATATTATTACTCACATATATGAGGACTATAAGTATATTATTGTAAGGATAACACAAGAGACCAGCTAATATTCCCCTTACCAATGGTGAACACCGGGCGAGAGAAGCACATTCCAGTCAAAAAACCCAATCAAAATATTCCAAATCATGAGGATCAGACACAAATCCTCATTCTTGCTAGAGATCACCAAATGAGAGTTGCACATGACTCGGGATAGGCCCATATTCCCATTATTGAAGAGTAGAGACATAATCTAAAATCCTTGGATTAGTCTCATATCATAGTTCTGGATGGGTTTCTCAATATATAGTTTCAAATATCATAGTAAAATCATATATTCTAGTTAGTGAATCAATCTGGAATATTCTAGCAGATCCCAGAAGCTAAGATCATATGCATATATCCACTGATGAATGATAGTATCACCATCCTTCCTCAGAAATAAAAAAGGAGGCTCATATCCCATCACTCATTTAAGTGTTTTGTTGGAATATTCTGATGAGGCTTGAATATTTAGACTGGGGTCATCCTCCTGCTCCAAACAAGGCTAACCAACTGAGAGGAGCATATTCCATGGGATATTCCCATATTCCAGTCAGAAAGGTTCAACGTCATATTCCAACGAAACTAGATAGGTCTCATATTCCCATTTTGACCAATAATAACTAAGTCATAGAGGCATGTTCATCATGGTTTGATCGTATTCATTAAAATAAGATATAATATCAATTTTCATGTTCTACATGGTTCTTAGTAGTGGGATCGTATTTATACAGTACATGAAAATTATCATCATGATCCGTCAATTATCCCACAACACAGTCATATCTATACATAAATAAAACGGTATGTCAACATATTCTATCCATGATTTAAAAAAATTATATCAATAATATTCTGAATGATGGTGTTTATAAGGATGCTTGAGACACATTTTGAACACCCCAAGGACATGTAAACTCTTCAACTGAAGAATAATGTAATCAGAACCTTGATATTCCTCCCTATAGTAGTGTGGAGACTATTCATTTGGATTTTACTCCCGATATATATTTTGGTCAACCTCCCCATGATGATATATTTTAATGATATAAAAATCCTATCCTTTCCTATAAACTAATGTGTAGGGAAGTTTTTATAACTAAGATGACATTGTATAGAGATGTGCTCAAAATAATGGGGTAAACCGCATATAGTTTCCCCATTATCAATCAGTAATACTCTACTTCAATTTATAGGTGACCCCACAATGGAACTTCTGTGGTCTCACTAGATGGTGGAATCAATTTTTGGTGAAGAGCAGGCCAAAATTGTCATATAGAGACAGTCGGCTAGAAACAACCTCTCGACCAGGTTCTGGACCCTCCCCATTTCTATCAATGGGATCTAAGATGATCTAGATAAAGTGTTCATGTCATATCTACACCAAAATATATTTGAGAATCATTAGATATTGAATAATAGATCCATCCCGTATCTTGGATATGAAGGTATCCTTCAAACCATTAGGATAATCTTTTGTCAACTAGACAAAGTTTTTATCTGCATAGCATGTTAAGAAAAATTGGAGAATAACATTGCATATCTACAACACAGTTGATGTTGTTGCTTTATAACTCTTTAGTAGCTAATATATGAATCCAAAAAATAAATATTTATTTAATATGTGGAATTTATGTAGTGTTACACTTCACCGAAAAACTAGAAAATTAGAACCCCGCATACAGAGTATCCTGTATATTCATAGCCTATAGAAAACATAATGGTCCCGGTAATGAACATGGTATTTGGTAAGAATAGTATAATTCCCCTACATCCCCAGTTCCCAGAAATATTCATTGGAGGAAGAGGATAGTCTAGTGAGTTTTAAACTATTCCACTAAAAGTAATGAGAAATCATTTCAGAGAAGGAAGAATAAGATACAACCAAATCGACAACTTCATTTTGATACTGACTCCCATCATGGGCTTCTATTTCACCTTACATAAAAAAAGAATAACTATGCAAAAAAATTTCTCTCGGTATAAACTGTTATAATACAAATCTTAGAGGGAATCATTCCCATAAGTCTAGAGGAATATCTACCAACACCTTTAAACATCAGATCTTCAATTCCTAAAAGTGTTGAGTACATATCAATAGGCTCTTCAAATAAACCACATCTCACTAGACTGTGGAATTTATATCTTATTGACCTAAAATATTTCTTCAACCCCCAAAGGGTCCAAGAAGAATTTAGTGGTAGATCTTGATCGACATCATCCCACTAGTATTAGGGAATTTATAATGAAATATTCATCACATGATTCATCAAAACTCTAACTGGAATAATTGGATTATAAAAAACAAAATCAGTCAAATCTGAATAATGGCATAAGATATTCCCCAACCCACAATTATGGGGAGAATTTTCATCAAAATAATCAAAGAAGACTAAAACTGTATTTTTTAGGATAAGAAGTAAAATCTGATAATCGACATTCCAATAATTCCACCCCTAAAGAAAAAAACCACTTATTTCAAGGAACATTTAGAAGCCATTATTGGAAGATTTTCAAGGTCACTACTCATAGGCTAATATTGGGGGAGTGTACAAAAAATTTAACCAAACCCCTTGGGTTTCACAATCTAAAATATCATAGAATGACCAAGGTATTAGGGAATGATTTAAATGAAAGTAGTGTAGAAACTCTCTATGTAATTAAATGTAATGGTACAACTAACATTCCATGTAATACCTCTTTAAATTTCATAAACATCAACTCACATAATAATGTGGATAATGAAGCTGATACAAAGGGTGGAATCATGGAAAACCGATTAGAGTAATATTCCTAGAACCAACATTTTTTTTAATTTGACTACATGAATATTTGATGGTATACATATTAAATTAAACATTATAATACTTATTGTTAATTTCTCTCCATGACCATAATGTAATATTGTCCTAGTTAATTTTTCACCTTGATATGGTCATTGTCATTCCTTGATCTGATAAGAAACCTTAACAACTATGACAATATTCTTAATATAGTTCTACTGTTGGATAAAAAAATAATATGGGACACATAGTATGTTAACTGTCCGGTTTGATTACTCATAATATGATGAGACTTCTTCTCATGAAGTTTAAACTTTGTAATCTCCATGATGATAGATTATGATAGTAGACCTACTTGTAAAAATTCATCATATTTTGGTTTCATAGGATATTATAATATGTGAGTGTGTGTAAATGTCCATAGAAGAAAAATTATCATTAATTCATGTCATGACTCACACACATAGATTTGTTGATTAAATCCATCACACCACATGTTGGCGGGATTTATGGTATATTGGGTGAGTCACGAATGTCAGGTTATTAATAGATAACTCAAGAAAAGATTTTCCCCTTCCATAATTATGAATGTTGATACCTCGTACAATAGATTGAAATATAACCATAACCCTAAATTCCATGGCCATAGTATTAAAACGATTTTAGATACAACTTTAAAAGAATGATATATCATAAATATACATTATTGAAACAATCATTCAACCTGATGTATGATATATTGTTACATAGGTATTATGTTACACAGTGAGTGATTGAATGTTTTTTCATCATTAGAACATTATGTTATTTATCTTAGTTTCCATGGCCTATTTCTAGATAGTATTCATTGACATTAGGAAAGAGAAACTCTTGCGAATGAGAAGGAATCCTATAGGGTCACACACTTTGTGTTTCAGGTGGTCATGAATAAATTTTATTTGAATTTAATTAATAGAACATACATTATTCTTATGAATAAGGATAAATTTTATTTTACATATATTGATCACATAAATTAAAAAAAAAATATTTCTTCACAATGCAGTGAATAAAATTTATTTATTTATATTATTAAATATTTAATAAATATTTTTTTACTAGTTTGGGAATAAAATATTTATTTGACAGAATAAAATATTTATTTTTTTAATAAATTAAAGAGGAGTTTGAATAAGCCATGATTATTTCTGCAGATAAAATAATTATTTACGAGGGAGTAAATGTGTTTTGTCAATTTTTTCACAAGATGTCGAACTCAAAAAACAATATAATGTAGAACAAGATATCATTTATGGTTATAATTATATTTAATGGGTGCTATGAAATTAAATTCATGTAACATAAATCCATGATCAATAAATAGATGGTTATGTCTATTATGTCAATCATTCGAAACTAATTCTATGTTTGGGAATAAATAATTGTTTCACACAACTAATTGTCTCCAAACTCTTCCACCTCTATCCCTCTCATGTACAAAAAAACCACGAGATAATTTCTTCAAGATCATATAATGAGCGATAAAAAAATTATTGAAAGACATTCTATTCTTATTACTACCTCCTGGAGAACGAGTGGCATTTTTTGGAGACCATTGAGGTATGTGTGAATCACCACTAGAGAGATCATAAACATGTATCCTCATAATCTTAAGGAAGGAACTATTGAAGGCCCTTTTCATGTGATCAATAATCATCAATGAATAATTTTTTTATGCATGGGAATTTATTTCCTCAGATATTAAATAAATAATTATAAACAGGATGTCGAAGATTCTCTCACAAGGTTTTGAGAAATAATTATTGAATGAAATTTTATAAATATCACCCACTACTGCATGCTTCCTCTATTCCTAAAACCAACATGTGGTTTCATTGGGGACACATTTAAAGTTATAATTATTTATTTGATTTTTTATCTATGCGCAATTATGTTTAGATTTTATTCCTTGTTATTCATTCTATAATAAATTTATAATTAACATGTCTTCAACATATTTATAATGTTCATTTAGAGTTTAATTATCTTAATGGTTCTGGAATAAATGATTTATGAATGGTGATGCTATCAAGAAGTACCAAATCATTGGACAGTAAAATTAGGTTACATGATGTGTGGCCGGAGCACACATAGTATATCCAAGAAAAATATATCCAGATTCACTAATTAATAAATCACATGTGGTGATTTAATTTCACTCCAGCTGTTGACTAGGCCAACCAAGAACATGAAAATTAGATAGTGGGTGTGTAATGGGAATTTAAACTCCATGCAGTCAAGCTGAGTTAATACCCTGAGGCCCTAGGAATGTGACATGGATATACCGAAACTGAGGTACATTGCGTGTAACTATATGTACAAGCCATTTTTTCACACTTTAATGGAAATATTAAAATTACATAAAATTTAAAATAGATTAATTAAAACACTATTTTATCGATTAGCACATTGTTGTGGGTTTGAAAATTTAATAGTTGATTTAAATAATTATATGATGCTCTATTAATTTATTATAATTAATATGTCATTATTGGTTCTATCATTTTATTTCCATGAATAACATTAAGTATGGGTATATAAAAATAATAATGGACTGTCATTAAGGTCAAAATAATGAAATAAATTTATTTATTATTTAATTACTGAAATCATGTTTACCTTAAATAATTAAATATTGAATAATCTAATTCTAGCCATTAAATTTTGTATATTCGATGTATGTGTGATCATTCATCCCCTTGAATTAGGCATATGTATGTGTTGTAATTTATTTAATTAAATTTATATCATAGTTTTGAAATTATTTAATATAAAATTAATATATGGAATGTTATTCATCTCTCCATCCATTAATTTTTAGGACTAGAATGTCCACAGATATCTGTATAATTCACATTGACCATTACATTAACTACCATCATCTGAATGTGAGTAACAAATATTTTGAATTAATGGATCATCCCAAGGTGGATAAGGACAATTGATGATTTAACCATAATGAAACCATCTTGGTGATAAATATAATGACACATGGAATGTTGTAGCTCAAGCCAAGTCCAATATAATGAGTTTGTAAAGTCCCTGATCTAGATTCCACTCAACTAGTTCCCCATACCTGGATATTCACATGGCCTCAAGTTCATTTCCCCAAAATCCAGAGAATGTTGACTAGAAGCTAGGGCTCATTGTGTGTTAGTGGGGAAACTATGCCTTCATTGGTTGAGTGTAACAGAACAAACTAAATAAAAATACCATAGCGGAAGCAGTAAACAACATATATATGAAATATACAGTAAAACACTAATAAGATAAATAACCAAGCATCATTCCGTACAAATGGTGATGTATCATGTTAGGTTCTAAAAAATATCAAAAATCGGTACACTACAGTAATCCACAATATATATATCAACAGAAAAAAATGACGGAATGTAAACATAGAAGCATCGTAAGCCTATGCTCGGTCCCATTCTCTTCAGATCTTAAAAATCACCACATGTACTTATAGAAGGGAGATTTCTTTTATAGACACCTGCAACAATAAAATTTGTTTTTCCCCAATGCATGAATGTAACAGGGTGTGGGAAATAAATCCTAGTAGGCGACCACCAAATATTTGTGTCTATCTATCAATAAGTATATGCAATAGGTAGTTTACAATAAAATTAAAATCATTAAAGTAGGGTTTATACAAAAGTAAACAATAATACAAGCCTTGTATTCCATTTTAATTCATTACATTGAATTCTAATGTTCAATTAAATTGAAATATATAAGTTTTTACATCCATCCTAAGACCATAAATCGTGTATAAAAATAATTCTCAATAGATACTGCATAAGGATGTCTAAATAAATAATGTTATGACTGAATCCAAGATTTTGCTTTGGATTGGTAGACACATCCTAATTCATTCCATTTCTATATGCAACTCAACACCTTTCTCACATTCATAGAATCACCTCTAATTCATGCATAACCAATCCTCACCCATAGGAATAACAAATCCTTGTCCACAGGCATAACAAATTGTCTCCCATAGGCATAAAAATATGTCTCCCATAGGCATAAAAAATCCTCACCCATAGAATAATAGTTAATCAAGGTCGATCCCAGTATATCAACATTCCATCAAAATAAACAAGACATATAATTTACATTATTACAATTTAAACACAATAACAACCCATGTGGGCATCATACATAGGAAGAAACTGGTGAATTAAAATATTATAAGGCTTAAAAAATTAAACTCACACTGGCAATTCATATCCCAAGACTAATGTAATCTTGAAATTTCAAGGCTTAAACAAATATACTCATATCATTAGTTTATGTATTACTAGAAAACATGTGAAATAAACAAGTACAAGACTTTATAAATTGTCATCTCACATGGGAAATGATCAATTAACAAAATTAATTTTTAAATAACCCAATAAAGGGTAACAAATGAATTCCCATACTCATCTTATGCCACATGTTCAAATAGTGGTCAACCGAGGAAAAATAACCCATCAGGTGGACCTTAATCAATCCAAAAATATCTAACTTGCTTAAATTAATTTAATTCATGACCTAATCATCATAAGGAAACAACAACGGTCACTTTCCATTTAAGGATATACCCTAAACATGGGAGAATAGCACTATGACAAATATAAACCATAAGACATTGATTATTGGGTACAAGACAACCTAACTTGTTGTAATACGGCTCTCCTTATCCATCCTCAACCTCCATTCACGTTATAATTATGTAGATATAAAAAAATTTATAAAAACACAACCTTAAATAACTAGTACAAGATAAAAAATCAAGACAAATTTCTTAAGAGGAATGGAAGGCGTACCAATTGGGTTCAAAGGCCTCCAAAGGTGATCAAATCAGAGTTTTGACAGAGATTCAGGAGGAAGAATCCAATTTTGCAATGTTGTTCATGTAATGCGGTGATCCCTCTATCATTTTGATGAAAAATGAGGCAACCACCCAATTTAATCAACTAGAATAATACATGGCCTCTACTTAATATTATAATTTGTGTCCATAAAATTTATATCCAGATAATTACATGGCCATATACTGGTATTACATGTCATGTATCCTTATATACATAGCATGTAAAAAAATGTACACAGTGTGTAGTGCCTAGTCATATCATGTAACATTACTGTAGCCATCCCTTGACCTCTTTTCCTCTATTTCCATTTTCATAAATTGAAAAGATAATACTTGTACCTTATTAGATGAGTGATTTTATTACAAACATTTCACAGAAAGCTATTTTTACATGAATATCCCTCAAAAGGGTGATGAAGGATTATTGGAGAACAATGATGGCCACTGTGATCATACAATGGCCTCGCTCTCCCATGTACCATCTACCACACATCTATGCTTCCAAAACACCAATACCAAAGGAATAGACTGGCTATGGAGAACCTTCATGCTATGATCTACAATATGAATGAGATGGTCCTTAAAGGATTAATCTTCATGAAACTTCAATTCGTTATGCTGAAATGTGTGAGATGGGTCTCAGAAGTAACACCAAAACTGAGAATCATGGAAGACATCGTGCATGGATCGGTACCTTTAGGGTAATTACAACAATAACCAACTAGCCTGACCCATTCTTGAATATGAAATGTCCCAAAATATCTTTGAAAAGGAAAACCCTATATAATGATCTTCTTGTGTCCCATAATTGGTGCGACATGTAGTAAAACTTGATCCCTGACCACAAATATCATTGGTCGTCTACGAAAATCAGCTTAATATTTCTAAACAGACTGCATATAAGCCATCCGCTTATGAATCAACTGGACTTGCAAAGAATTATCCTGTATGAGACTTGTCCCAATAAATATGCATCACCTGCCTCCAGCCAACACAGGGGTGATCAGCATGGCCTGTCGTACAAATCATAATAAACACCCATCTATATAGTCACCATGAAAATTGTATTGTAGGATAAACAAACATTGGGAATATGATTCTTCCAAGATCCCAAAAACTCTAGGATGCATGCTCATAGAGTGTCCTCTAGCACATGTATCATTTTCTCTGACTATCCATTAGTTTGAGGGTGGAATAATGTGCTGAGAAGCACCATTTTACCTAGTTACCCCAGGAAAATATTCTAGAATATTGTTTGAAAGTGGGTTCCATATCTGAAACTATAAAATGAGGCACCACATGAATTCATACCACCTTATGAATATACAACTTTCCAATCTCATCAACATCGAAGGTATCATTTATTTAGATAATGTGAGTGACCATTGTAATTCTATAAACCACCACCTACATAGCATTGTTACCTCTGAGATACATTGGAAAACTAGTCATGAAATCCATCACGAAATCATTCTATTTCAACTCTAGAATAGGTAATTTCTTTAAAAGAAATATTGATCACTAATGGACCTCCTTCACCTATTGACATGTGAAACACCTCATAACATAGGCAGAAACATCTCTCTTCATACACAGCCACCAATACGGATGGTTCTGTCATTGTATATGTTGGTTAATCTTGGATACACTACCAAAGATAAAGCATGGATCTTTTGAATCAACTCTTCATGAATGTTCACTAGAAGATAGAAATGTCTGTGGATCCATAAGATATCATCATCAACCACCTTCCAACCTAGGTGTGGATCATTACCTGCAACACTCTCTAATAGGATTTGACCAAAATAATCTAATATATGTCTCATCCTCACTCTTTCCAAGAGCGTATAAGTCATATCTAAAGAAGAAAGGAAATACTATTTTTGAATGTTGTGCACCTCCAAGTGAATCTTAGAGAACACCGCCATAATATTCCACTCGCTAGTGGCCTTTTACACTACATCTATCTGTGTCCTCCTGCTCAGCGAATCAGCCACTTCATTTCAATTTTCAGGTACATAAGAAAAAATAGATGTCTAAATCCTGCAGGTATTTAACCCACCATCACTGCCTCACTTTTAGATCACATGAGTAAATATGTACTTGACATGATTTTGGTCTGTGTAGACTATAAAAGGATCCTCAAATAAGTAATGTCTCTAAAAGCATAATGAATGAGAAACCATAGGTAACTCAAGATCATGTATCAGATTGTTCCTCTCTTTTGGCCTCAACTATTGAGACTTCTACCAAATTACATGATCCAACATCATAAGCACTTCTCCTATCCAGAAACAATATTTTTCACAGTACACAATGTAACTCCAACTCGACATTGGAAAAATCAGTATCAGTGCTGATTTTAATCAACCTTTCTACTCTTAAAATTTTATCACCCAAGAATCATTCCAATCATACATCACATCCTTTTTGGTCAATATCATCATCATCACTATTAAGTGTGAGAAGTCCTATATGAAATTAATGTACTAACCATACTTACCTAGAAATCTATGCACCTCAAAGACATTCTTGGGAAGATCCAAGGTAACTACTATTGTCACTTTATCTGGGTCCACTCATACTCATATCTTTGAGATGATGTGACCCATGAAGTGAATTTGATCCATCCAGAAGTGTCACATTGTGAACTTTGAAAATATTTTATTCTTTCACAGTGTATTCAAAATGATCTCATGATGGTTTTCATGGCCAAGTAAATTATAATAATACACCTACATATCATCCAAAATATAGCCGCAAAATAATCCATGTAGGGTTGATCACTAGGTTAAGTAGCTCCATGAAAACTGTTGGCACATTCATGAGACCAAACGGCATAACCAGACACTCATATAGACCATACCTACTATGAATCATGGTATAATGTATGTATGTAGGTCGAACACGTACCTAGTGATAACTATATCTCAAATCAATCATAGAGAAAACCCAAGAACCTCAAAGCTCATCAAATAATTCACAAATCTATAGAAAGGTATATCAGTTTTTAAACATCGGCAGGTTTAGTTTTCGATAGTCCACACATAGTCTGAGGGTTTCATCATCCTTATTCACAAAAAGTAACAGCAAACACCACGTAGAAGTATTGGGTAAGATAAACCCCATTAACTTAATTTCCTCTAGATTCCTCTTGTGCTCTTGAAACTCCATCGTAGCATCCTATAAAGAGTAATGGATACCGATGTGGCTCCGAGTACTAGATCGATAGATAACTCTACCAATCATACAAGAGGTAATACAGAAATATTGTATGGGAAGAAATATATAATATGATCAACCATTAGAGGGAGATCTATCTGACATGTTCCATAGTCGTCCAGATAAAAACTAGAAATCTTTGTTGTCTTCCCACTCAACCCACATTGCTTAGGTCCAGCTCGAATTTCCTAGACATCCCACTCTACCTTAATTTGAAATGATCCACCTTATGTGATGTAAAACTCACTATATGGCAATAGAAGTTGATAAAGGCATGAAAGAAGACTAACCTGTCCATTATGAGATTTGACATCAAGGCATGTCATCACTAAGAAATTTAGACCCTATTAGAAGTGACACCCACCAACCTCAAGGGGGACCTCCTTACATTGATGCACTCCTACGGTTATTATCCATAACATAGTGTCTAGAATCATAACTTCACCAGAATAGAATACATAATGCACAAGGATATCTACAATAGGCACATATATATAACTATGTGAACCCCATGTATTAAATAGTGCAGATGATAAAACAGAGGTGACTAGAATATACCTATAATAGTAGAAGGTTTCAAGTCCTTCTTTGGTTTGGTTTATTGTATTGCATATTTTTGAAATGTACCATGACCATGAGACACTTCCTGGATATCATGATATAACATGACCTATTATTGCTGAGATCCTGGGTTATGGCTAACATGGCCATACCACTGCCGTGGCCCGAACAGCCTGGCATATTCCAATTCCATGACTAGTGAGAAGCTATTACCCTACTCCTGAATGTGGAGTCTATTCATAATCTCTCTCACTATATTCTAGTGTAAATTCCCTGTAGAAGAACTATAAATGGCCCATCATTCCGCTGGATCGATGGTAGATTTGGCCCATCAGACACTGAGGTATCATTTTCCTAGCTCTACAACACTAGTAGAAACTTTTCTAGATACCAGATAGAACATTTTGATTGCTATTATAACCATGAAAAATCTCAATATGACACATCATACTCCTGGTAGAGACAGTACTATATCTCTCTGTTGAATGGCCCTGGTTCATACATCCAGCTTCCCCAAGATTATTCTTTGTAATAAAAAACTAATTCGCAATGTCTTATACATAAAATAACATCAAAAAAGTCCCCTTTGATTCGATGTCGTACCTGATACCATCCTTGATTCGTCTAGCCCTTGATGTCTCGTCACCGATAAAAATAGTTATGAATCTCTATAGCTCAGTGAAATTGGAATAGTATTCCATCACAGACAATATACCATTTTCTAAATGCATGAACACCATGTCTCTATTCATCAATGACATATCGGGAAAATAGTATTCATAGAATACTATATAAAAAATCTCCTAATTTCATGTACTAAATATGCACTATATGAGTAATAACCTCCCACCACCTTTTATACATATCACGCAACATATAAGTCACGAGCTTGGACCTCATCTCAATTAGAGTCTTTAGATGCTCAAATATTGTAAGCATTGACTCTAGACATGACTCTACACCATGTGGTCCATCATCCCTTGAAAACGTATCTGGATTCTAATGCTAGAATACTCACATGAGATTTCCCATGGACTTCATAAGCTGAGGTACTCCCAGGATGGTTTTTATAATCCACATGAAGCCTTCACAAAACCGTTAATCCGCACCTGCCTCCATTATAATAGCAGGTGTGCAAGAGGCACATCTGAAGGTTCCTCTAGTAGCCCATTTTATATCACCTCTCGAGAATGATCATTGACACTTTCTTGTCATAAAACTAGAGGTCTTCATGGTTGCATAGAAATGAAAGATCAGGCATAAACCTCAGTTCAAGATCATGATCATGGTTCACAGTTCAAGAGTGCAAGAACTAAATAGGAGATTAAAACCCTCAAAGGTCAGAAAAAGACCATTACACAATGATTAGAAATGATTCACGATGTATATACCCATGATCCTACATGAGAAAGTAATACTACAAGTCCGGGCATGTAAACATTCTAGGTACATGGCTTTTCAGGCTGACACATGGTGTGTCCCCTTAAACCCTCACATGGGCATGTGACTCTCCCATACTTCATCATGTAAATTTCCTAGGAACATGATGTGTCATTTTGACACATGGAATGTTCTAGAGTCTTACCTCCTAGACATGTACTCCAACATTTCCAGATTGACATGGGATTGTACATGTAAAACAACACATGGTGTATATAAAGTACATCATATGTTCTGATCAAAACTCAATAACCTATGTTTCCAATCACACGGTCAGTGACATGGTCATATACCACACGTAGCGTGATCAGTGTACACGATGTATAAATGATAAATTTCTTTTCTTCCAGAATAGATGAACACATGGTGTGTGTTCATATCTTCACATGTTGTGTTGTCTAAGTTTCCAGATGGTAAGCCTCATAAACATCCTTAAGACCCTTATGTTTTTCCAAATAAAGCATTGGTGTGCCAAATTATGATCTGTTGGGGGAAATACTACCCATGATTCAAACATGGAATCTATATATATCACATTACAACATAATTTATATTCCATGGATGAACCATGATCCACTAAATTCATATCCAAGAGGGCCCATACTACTCAGGGAACAAAATTTGGATTCCATCCAATTCAAAAATAACATGTACCAATTAACCTATCAAAAATGTATTCATGTATATCACAGTACCTATCAAAACTACATGTATATCTAGTACTCCATCAATCAAAACATCATGAAATCAGTAATTCCCTCTAAAAGCCATGGAAAGAATACATGGAATCTGATTTCTAACAATTTTATATTCGATTCACTAGATGGAATACCCTCATCTCATCTAGTTGCAAAAAATAGATCCAAAATAATATTAATATTAATAACACAAATAATGTGTATCACCCAACAATGAAGTCCAATCAACTATAACAATCCAAAATCCAAAAACACAAGTCAATTTGAGGTAATTTGGCTTTTCCATTTAAACGGTGTAGCTACTCTAGAGAACGACTAATTATGAAATACCATTTCCTTTATATACATATGTAATTTCACCAAACGCTATGAAAAACTACAAACAACCTCCTCTAATACCACTTTTTAAATTCCATGATCCGGATGCCACTCGACTGGTTCCCCATACCTGATTGATCAGATGGCCAAAAGTGCATTTCCCCAAATTCCATAAGGTGCCGACTAGCAGCGAGTGCCCATGGTGTGATAGTGGAAAATGTATTACATCATTTGAATAGTGTTACAGAGTGGAATAATTAATAATACCATACAAGAAGCAATAAACAACATAAATCTAAAATAAATACTAGTAGACTGATAAGATAAATAACCAAGAATCATTCCGTATAAAAGATGATGTGGAATGATTTATTCCAAGATAACATCTAAAACATGTTAACTATATAAATACACGATATATTTTCCAAGAGAAATAAGAAAGTAAAAGAAACTAAAAATCATTTCATGCCTCAACTTTGTCCCATTCTCTCTAGCTTCCAAAAATCATCTCATGTACCATTAGAAGTGGACTTTCCCTTATCGACACCTACCAAAATATAATCTATTTTTGTCCAAAGAATGAGCCAAATATGTTTTGGGAAATAAACCACAATAGGCTACCACCCATGATTTGTGCTTATCTGTCAGTGAATATATTCAACAGGTAGTGTACAGAAAAAGGAAAAGTTGTTAAATAGGAAGTTCTGAAAAGTGATCAACCCTAAAAGTCTTATTTTCCATGTTCATTCATTATGTTTAATTCAACCATTTAAATACATTGATTTATATAATTCTTGAGATCCAAACACATCCCCTCAACACCCCATATTAATAATCCTCAACATATAACTCATATGGTAATCTAATCAAATAATGTGAAGATAGCATCCAAGCTTTTATTTTGGCTTGGAAAAAACTTCTTTAGTCTGTTCATTTCAATAACTCCACACCTTTCCCAAAAACAACAAAAAAACCATCCCATAGGCAAAACCAATAATATCCCATAGGTATAAAAAATCCTTACCCAGAGGAATAACAGATCATCTCCCACAAACATAACAAATCTTCACCCATAGGCATAACAAATCCCCTCACATAAGAATTACAAATACTCAGTCGTTGGGTAGCAGTCAATCCAGGTCAAGCCCAGTTTATTAGTATTTCAGCATAATAAACTGCACAATTAATTTAAACTATTACAGGATTACAATAATAACAACTCATGCTTGAATCATACCAAACTAGAAATAAGTGAATTAAACTATCATAAGTATTAAACAATTATACTCACATGGAAAACTCATATTACAAGCCTAATGTAATCTAATAATTTTAATCTTAAACAAATATAATGACTTGGGCAGTTTATTTATAACAAGGTAACATATAAAAAACAATCACATTGAATAAAACAATTTCATCTCACATGGGAATCATTCAATTAACCAATTTCATTTTTAAAAATTCCCAATATGGGGGAAAAGGCATACCCCTTGGAATCCTATACCAAATGGCCAAACTATGGTAATCCTAGGGAAATGAACCCATGGAGTAGACCTTAATCAAACCACCAATCTCAAATGTGCTTAAATTAATTTAATCCATGACCTAGTAATCATTAGGGAACAAAAAGGCTCATTTCTATTTCAAGGTTATAACCAAAAATTAGTAAAATGTAATTACAACACATTTAAATAACTCGACATTAATTGAAAGGTATAAGACCACAAACCTAATTGTAGTACAACTCTCCTCATCTAGCATAAACATAAAATTAAAGATATTATGACATAGATCTGAAAAATGAAGATAAAATCTCATCATTAAATAACTTTTTGCAGAGAAAAACCAAAAATAATGGCTCAAGTGTAATTAAAGGCTTACCAATATGGTTCAAACACCTCTAGTAGTGATTGAATTGGAGTTCGATCAATGATTCAAGTGGTAAAATCTTGTTTGGTTTTGTTTTTCATCTAATGGGGAATGACCTATATCCACCTAATGAAATATGATCCTACTGCATGATTTAACCAAAAGAAAGGTACATGGTATGTACTTAAAACTACATGTTGTGTCCATACAATTTCTGGCCATATCAGTACACGACCATGTATTGGGATTACATGGAATGTGAACATATATACAATCTGTGTACAAAAAACTAAATGTCATGTACTCCCTAGTGACATCATGTAATAGGCCTGCAACCAACCATTGGTTTCCATTACCCCATTTCCATATTTGTAAATTAAAAAAAATTCCTTACCTTAAAGGATGAACTGAGTTCTTAAAGTGTTATTTCCCCAAGGTCATAGGTTTATTAAATGTTCTCTCCTAAAATCAACCATTATATAAGCACATGATCCAGCTATTTAATAATTCATTTATTTCTTATCTAGTACATTAATTTTATATTTATTGATGCACGAACACAATCACATAAATTAATGAATTAATAAGAAAATATAAAATTTAAATAAAATTGATTATGTGTACATGTTTTATCCAAAAATGGTTAATTAATTATGTAAAAATCCACTGAAAAATTAACAAGACATGTAAAAGATATCAAAGATAAAAATTTATGAAAAATAAAATTAATTACACAATCTAAAAATAAGTTAGAAAAATCCTTCTCTTACATTATTAGGAGCATAACATTATATAACTATGTGTTTGACCAACCCTTGTAAGGAAAAATAATTTTATAAGGGGATATAATATGATAGATTTAGGTTGGATTAAAAATTATAAATCAACAAGAGCATACCTTTATAGACTTCAAGTAATTTAGTGGAAGTTTTTTAGAAAATTAAAGTCATGATTTAAGGATTGGGGAGTCCACTCAACAGATCATTGAGATGAAATCCCACAGGTAGCAAAGACTTTAATACCTATATATCTTCAAAATATCTTGAAAACCCATTTTTAGTGTTATGTGAATGGGAATATAGATCCATGCCACTATAATGTACTAGTAAATTGAAATTATATGTTCAAGTGATGGATATTATAACTTGTAAAAAATATTGGGAGATTTAATAAAATCAATTAATTATTTATCACCAAATCTATAATAAAAAAGTACTAATAATCAACTATTTTAATAGTAAAATAAAATGGAAAGCACACTATCCCAATGATCATTATAGGAAAAAGACAATATCTTAACTAGCAGTAACCTCTTTTAGTGGTCAAGAAACCTTTGGGTTGTTCTATGTCATGAAATGAAATTTTACATGCTAGAATCCTCAATGCCAGATCTACCTAAAAAATAGAAGAGTGATGAGGAGTTAAAAGTCTAAAAAAACAAATTAACAACTCAACCGATGTTCAATGATGGATTCTTTCATCTATGTCTATTAATCTCGTGTTGTCTCAAGAAAAAATGGATTCACATAGAATTCTTGATCACCTATGCGGTATTTACATAGAGATATCTTATAAAGGAATAGATTGAAATTTCTAAAGTGCTCTTTCAGAGTAAGCATGAAGAGGGTTCTGCAGTAGGGTCTCACGTAGTCAATATCATTTGCATCATTGAGTGCCGAGAGGGTATATAGTATAAACTTCCAGAAGTACTATGAAATTATCTCATTCTAGAATCACTCCCATAGATCTTATCACATTATTTCTTGAATTTTTATTTAAACTACATTGAAAAGTCTCTACTAGATCTTATTGTCCTTCTTCCCCATGTAAACAAAGATATAAATAATGAAAATCCTTATGTTCTTTTCGTGAACAGAAAAACATGGAAATAAAATAGTTTTAGGAATAGAGTTTCTTCACTCCCTTCCAAGAAGAATCATATCAAAGGGGAAGAAAGGGAAAAAGATTTTGTCTATTTCTCATGTGGTAAGAAGGTCCACTAGAAAAAATAATTCACCCATCATAAGAAGCAATGGGAAGAATCATGTGCATTTGTTATTATGTGAAATTTATTAATTTCTACAAATTGGGTATTGGATACATCATTTGTTTCTCAAATATGTATTAAAAACATTCACCAAATATATTTATAAAAATTTACCACAGGTAGGTTCATCTATGAGCACTTAACGAATATAAAATTTTTGTTATAGCTATCGTGGAACACCACCTTACATTGTTGACCAGAACGATTGGGGTTTCAAAGTGTTGTTATAATGTTCATTTAGTTACCAAAAACATTATTTCATTTCAATAATAGATACATATGGATTAATTTTCAAATTTTTACATAAATGTTTCTTCTTTTATTAATATATAATTTGGTATGGTTATGAAAATTTATACAGTGGTTCGTATGGGTTAGATTACAAGAACTAAATAATGGAATCGATAAAGAATTAACATCACATGAATGATACCACACCCAACTTTGAAATCAATAGATATGTCATGTAATTGAGAAAGTCGTAATTTTTTTTTTCCATCAAGATGGATATTTATATTCTCTCTAAAAAAACCACTTGGTGTTTGTAAGACATGTTTCTATGGAAAAATGAACAAAGTCGCATTTAGTGGGATTTGTTAAAGGGATAATGATATTCTTGAATTAGTTCATACTGATGTCTGTGGACCACATCCAATAGAATAATGGGGTTGGTACTCATAATTCATAGCTTTTATAGACAATTTTTATAGATATGAATAAATTTATATAATGAGGTATAAGTCAAGTTCTTTTTATAACTTGATTGAATACATGAATGAAGTTGAGAACCAGCACGGTAAAAAGATTAAGAAACTCCACTAATACTGAAGTGAATAATATCTCAATCAAGACATCACGGATTTTTTACGGGATCTCAGGATCCTATCTCAACTCACTCTTCCTTACAGACTTATAGGGAATGGTGTCAGCGATAGGAGGAAACAGAAAATGATGGAAATGGTGAGATCAGTGATGAGTCCTAGAAATATTCCATTATCCTTTTGGGTATGTTCATTACAAACAGTGGAACATATATTAACAAATGTACCAACTAAATCGATAAATGGTATTTCATATGAATTTTGGAGTGGAATAGAAACAATTTTATCAAAATTACATATGTGGTGAAGAAAAGAATTTGTTAAGACCTATTTAGGTAAAAACTTTAACCCCAAGACACAATGTGTACCATTATATGATACCCCAAAGAAAAAAAGGGATATTACCTATACAACCCCTCAAAAATGGTTATAGTATATATACATTACATATTTCTTGGAAGGGGGAACATATCAAAGATATATAGTGGGAGATTGATAAACATCGATGAAATCAAGGATAATGGTGCAAAATAGTTGTATAGGATCAGATTCCACAAATATCCCTGGAAAAAGAAACTATTTAGAATCAAAAGAACAATATAGGATTACAATAGGGTTTAGTGAATCATAACGGTATGGTTTTATAGTTACAGAGGATTTGGACTCATTATTAGTTGATAATAAGGATCCAGTAACCTACATGGAAGCAATGAGTGGCACATATATGTCCATGTATCATGAAGACATTAATTGTGAAATGGATTCCATGTACCAAAACTACTCTAGATTTCGATAGATCCTCCTATAGATGTAAAACATAATGGTTGAAAAGGGGTATTTAAGAATATACATGACATCTAAGGATAAGTTATCACCTACAAGGTTTGACTAGTTAAAAATGTGTCTAAATAGCATCCAAAAATTTACTATAATGAAAACCTTCAACCAGTTTCAATGATGAAATCCTTCATAATTCAACATTCCATTGTGGATTACCATGATTATGATATTTGGAACATGGATGTAAAAAAGATAATTCATTAACGAGAACCTTTAGGAGGATTTCTACATGACACAACGTAAAAGATTTGCATATCCTATGGATTCCAATAAGATATATCATTTCAAAAATGCATTTATGGATTATGATAGGCATTCAGGTCATGCAACATTTTTTTTGATGAATCCATAATTGAATTTGGTTTTAAAAGGAAAAAATTTGAGATTTGTGTATATAAACCAGTTAGTGGGAGTGTATTTGCTTTCTTAATAGTATCTTTTAAAGATATATTACTTATTTAAAATGAATTACTAGTCTTATAGACTATTAAGGATGGTTGAATAAATGATTTTCAATGAAATACTTCTATGAGGAATCATTTATTTTTGGGATGAAAATCTATTGTTATAGGTACAAGAGGATACCTGACCGGTGTCTAATTACATTCCTTGACATGGTACTAGAATTATTCAATTTGGATCAATCCCATAGGGTATTATTCAAGGCATAAAATTGTATTCATCTTTCTAAAAGAATGTCTACACAGACCCATGAGGAATGAAATAAAATAGAAAGGATTCCATATCCTTTAGCGATTTTCTAAATCATGTATTCTATGCTATGTACTAGGCTATATATATCCTAAGCATTAAGTGTGGTAGGAATATATCATGCTGATCTAGTTTGTCACCAATGGATGAGAGTCAATACTATCGTTACGTATCTTAGGTGTACTATGGATATGTTCCGACTTCAAGGAGGATATGAGGAATTAGTCAAAAGAGGATAGGGAAATTATAGGTATCAGACTAATCAAGATGAAATTAACTCAAAAATAATATTCATATTCACTTTGAATGGATGTGCTATGAGCTGGAATAGAATAATGTAGGCTATGGAAAAAATACTACAGTAGTGTCCGAGATATTTCAACATCTGAGGAAACTAATGAAGCGTTTCAAAATTGCAGTTCCATACAATAGCTTGATGGGGTTCCTAGCATTATTAATCTCATCATACACTATTGTGATAATAATGTAGCAATATATCTTGCAAATAAACCAAGGTCACACTAGTGGAAAAATAACATATTTCATATGCATCATATATTAAAGGATTTTTCTTAGAGAGGTGATGTTATAGTGAATAAAATTTCCATGGAAGACAACATGGAATACCCCTTGACTAAATCTATGATTCAACAGAAACATTATTATGATTAGAGATGTAGCAGACAAAATGTTTATGGCATTTGGATTTATTCTAATGAAGAGTCTATTATTTTTAGTGTCTTAGTACCAACAGTCAGTACTTTGATTACATGAAAATTTTTTGTATTAAATTTTAAATAAAAAATCTTATAATATAATTTTTATTATTCTACATGAATATAATGTAATAATGTCCAATTGTACTTGTCGAATTTATAAGTTCATAGTTATTCCCCACTATGATGAGAACATTCAAGTGATATGAAAATATTCATAATATAGGATTGTGGTTGGATGACATACTATGATTGGAAACATTGTATATAGATCATCTAGTGAGAGTGCGCATAAGAATATGTGAATTCATCTCATTATGTTCAAACATGGTAATCTTAAAGATTGAAGATTATGAAAATATACCCTCTAGTAGGAATTCAATATGTTTATGTGTCATAATATATTACTATCTATGAGTAGTTTTAATAGTCCTTAGATTTAAATATTATCATTAATGTGTGTCACAAATCAAGCTTTTTGATTTGATTATGAAAACTATCACACCATATTTTGTTGGGAAGTAGGGTATGTGGGATGTGTCAAAAATGACATGTTATTAATGGATAACTCAAGAAAGTATTTTTTCCATCCCTATTTATGCAGGTTGATATCTCACCCCTTTGATTGAAATAGAATAGTAGCCCCAAATTCTATGGCCATGGTGTAACAATTAGTTTATTTTAGATACTCAATGAATGATGTATCAAGAATATAGATTGATGACACCATCATGCAACATCCATTGAAAGATATTGTGAAAAAATTGGATTATATTACACATTGAGGGTTTGTATTTAGTTTTCATAATTATGACTTTTAGTTATTTATCTTCGGTGACAAGATCCATTTCTAGATAGTAATCTTATAATTTAGGCAATCTTAGCTAATACTAATGAGAAAGAGTCCTATAGGGTCACAAATTAAGTGTTTATAGTGGCATTGATTAAATTCTATTTGAATTTAATATATGTAATAAATTTTATTCTCAAGCATGAGGAAAATTTTAATTATGTTATTGATTGCATAAATTAAAAAATATTTATTCATTAGACTACAAATAAAATATATTAATTTATTTTATTTATTATTTAATAACTATTTACATACTAGTGTACAAATAAACTATTTATTTAAGAGAATAATATATTTCTTGGAGTGTTCTATAAATTCATGAGGAGTTCAAACAGACCAAGACCATGTCTACTGATAAAATAATTAATTACGATTCATTAAATGTTATTTATACATTTTTCAAAAGGTGTCCCACCAAAAAAAAATAGTATTATTATTGTTATTTTTATGTGGAATGGGTCTTGATTAAAGGTTATAATTATATGTAATGACTATTATGAAAACATATTATGTAACCGAACTCTGATATCAATAAATATATGGCTACTTCTATTGGTTAATTTATTCAAAACTAATTCTATGTTTGGGAATAAATAATTGTTGCACAAAATGAATTGTCTCTAAAATACTCCTCCTCCCCTCTCCCTTTCAAGAACATGAAAACCAAGAAAATATTTATTCAAGACAGAAGAAAGAGAGATCCAGGATGAATAATGAAATACATTGGATTCTCCGGGCTAGCACCTAGAGAACAAGTTGTAGGACCCCAGGACCCCCTGAGAGGGGAGGGGTGAATCAGGGTGTCAAATTTTTCTTTTAAATTAAAGGACCTTGTTCCCACGTTGGTAAGAACTAGTTGAACATCTATAATGGATATGATCAGCAATCAAACATTCACATGCAAAAGAGGTGACACAACAAATTTTACTTGGTTCACCACTAAGGGATTCGTCCAAGGAGCATACACTGACAAGTTGTCGGTCGTATCTAATTCCACTTATCTTCACTAGAGGTTGATTACAATGGTTCGGGCACAGTCACTCTGACCCAGGCTCATTGCCTTTACAATTGTTCAGGGATCACTCACTGCATCCCTTGGGTCACTTCTGATGACTCCCCCTGGCTCACTGCCCTTGCTGAAGTCACACTCAGTTTACAGACATGAAGGTCTTCAATAGATTTTCATTGGAGTCTTTGTCTCCTCTTAGCATGAGACTCTGCTTTCATCAATGACCGGAATTGATGCACTAGAACGCACAGAACCACTGAACCGGATAACCAGAACGTGCAGACAAACTTCACTGACAATTCCGCGCAACACCAACCCTTTGCACACAAAACCTTATTATCATGCGCAAACTTTACTTTTTTGCGCGGAAAAATATTTCATGCAAAACCCCCTTTTTTGGCGCAACTGAACCTTTTATGCGCGAACCCAATTTTTACGTACAACTCTTCATTTTCCGTGCATCCCAAAATTTTCCATGCAACTCAGAATATTTCACGCAAGCCCCTTTACGGGATCCTTTTTCGCGCATCAGACCTCGGATCTTCTATAAATCTTCAAACGTACGTAAGGAATGGGGTCACCTCATATTTATAGGCGTCTGAGACCCCCGCATGCAAAATCCCCTTCAGCGCGAAAACCTCTCATCTGGAACGTAATGTTTCGCACAGGTATCATTTTCCACGCACCTCTCCAGATATTTTGCGCAGCCCATGCCTTTGCCAATTTTCAACGATTTGATTCTGAAACACTATTTACGCGAAAAACATTGCACCGCTATTTCGCGCACCATGGTTTTTTTCGTTCCCATCTCAAGTATTTCGCGCACAACCCTTATTTTCCACTCACCACTTCCTCTTTGTAAGAACCTCCTTTTGCAGACAATCCATGTGTACATTTTCCGATTTTCAGGCCCAAAAATTCAGCAAACACTAGGAAATAGCACCACCTTCAATATGGTTGTCTGCATGAACTGTATGATCAATTTGATGGCTCACATTCTGAACTTCCACTGAGGATTGAAAACAAACACAAACCAAACTCCAATTCTTGCAAAGAACATCCATGGTTCCAATAATATCCCCCTTTGGGATTGTTGGCAAGCACCAAATAAATTCAAAACGATCACCATCCCCATGCAATCCAAAAATGCAATGATCAACTCAGCCAACACTCTAAGTCTACGTGAGAAATTCTCGGTGTAGAAAACAAGAGAGGAAGCTTGAATTGGATTCCCGTGTTTTGGAATTCTCAATGACGCCCAAGAAATTTTCTTACAGTGTCACAGAAGCATTATATGTCCAATGAATTCCTCCTCATCCATCTCATCCAATCACTGACACTAAAATAGTTACATTATTGAACATTCCTGAATTTATTCCTTTCTCCCCCATTGACAATAAACCCAAATACCGGTAATTTAATCAATGTTCAGCTAAAACCATACTCCCCCTGGATAGTATCTCCCCCATAAACCTGCATCACAGCCATAAACAGATAGAAACAGTTACCATAATCGGGGAGAGAGGAATTTTGGAACCTCCTTATGCAGTAGGAGGTGGTTGTACACCAAGGTTCAACTGATGCTTTTCAAACACAGCTGTAGATAGTGGCTTCGTTAAGATATTAGTTACTTGCTCATCATTTCCCATGTGATCCATTCTAATCTCCCCTTGCGCAACTTTTTCATTGATAAAGTGATACCTGATTTCAATATGTTTTGTACGAGAATGATGAATATGATTTTTTATAAGATCAGTTGCACTCTTATTATCACAATAAATCACCATTGGTTGCTTTACCTCATCACCAATATATGTTCGTTGTTGCTTCATCTATATCAGTTGAGTGCATGCCTTTGTGGTAGATATATACTCAGCTTCAGCAGTACTAAGAGAAGTACTTTCTTGTTTCTTTCTCAACCAACCAACACAGTTTTTCCCAACATAGAATGCTCCACCACTAGTGGAATTTATGTCCACAATATCGCCAGCCCAGTTGACATCGTAAAATGCTGATAATTCACTGTCCCTTCCTGCAACAATGTATAATCCACAATTGTGAGTACCTTGAATATACCTCATGATCATTTTTAATACTATCATATGTTCTTCCTTTGGATTACTCTGAAAGTGGGCTTCAAGACATGTGGGAAAAACAATATCTGGCTGTGTAGCTGTCAGGTACAGTAGGCTCCCAATGATCCTCGTGTACATGGTGGTATCTACAGATGTCCCATCCTCATGCTTTCCATGTTTGGTTCCAATTGCAATTGGAGTTGACATTGGTTTGGAGTCTTGCATATGAAACTTCTTCAGCAGCTCTCTTACATACTTTTCAAGAGAGATAAAAGTGTAGTCTTTCCTTTGAGTCACCTGCAGTCCCAAGAAATTTGTGAGCTCCCCAATCATTGACATTTCAAATTCTGATATCATATGATTGGAAAATTCATCCACTGATTGCTACCTGTTGCCACCAAATATAATGTCATCGACATAAACTATAACCATGAACTGATCTTTCAGAGAATTCTTTACATAGAGATTGTGATCTACTCCTCTTTTGAATTCCAGTTTCTTGAGGTAAGAATCCAGTCTGGAGTACCACGCCCGTGGTTCCTGTTTCAAGCCATAAAGAGCTTTCTTTATCTTTCAAACCATTGATTCATCAGTACCAAGAAGAAAACCCAATGGTTGATCAATGTAGACTTATTCTTCAAGTACACCATTTAAGAATGCTGTCTTGACAACCATTTGATATACTTTATATCCTCTTTGGAGATCCATGGAATGGAACAACCCGATTGACTCCATTCGAGCCACTGGAGAGAAGGTTTCTTCAACATCAACAACTTCAATATGAGAATACACTTTACATACCTGTTGAGCCTTGTTTCTGATAACACTTCCATGCTCATCAAACATGTTCTTGAATATCCATTTTGTTCCAATAACATTGTGACCTTTGGGTCTCTGGACAAGATCCCATGTCTGGTTCTTGTCAATCTGATCTAACTCTTCATTCATGGATGTCCCCCATGATTCATCCTTTGTAGCTTCTTTCAAATAAGGATGGCTCTAACACTAACAGAAATAAAAATGGTGTGTTATTCCTCATCCTCCTTGTTTGTGTGGGTGCATTCCTATCTCCAATTATGTTAGAAGTATCAGTATCTGCTCTTCGATTTCTCCTGCATGGTTCAGTTGCATTCTCACCATCCAAGATTTCCTCTTCAGATTCTTCATCTGAGTCAACATAATGATGTGACACCTGTGTGTTTTGTACACCTTCCTCTATTTCTGTATTTGTATTTATTCCATGTTCACATTCATTCTCATCTTAAATCTCATCAGCATTGGTACCATTTGAAGCATTTGGGGTTTTCCTTCAATGATCTTAACATCATTGCTTTCCACAATCCTCCCCAGGTGTTTATTGAGACACTTGTAAGCTTTGGTGTTCATTGGATACCCAAGAAAAATTCCTTCATCAGCATTGTAACCAAACTTTCCTTGGTTTACTTCTTTATTCCGAATGAAACATTTGCTTCCGAAAACACGGAAGTATTTCAACAAAGGCTTCTTTCCATGCCACAATTCGTATGTTGTCATAATTTCTCCCATATAAAGCCATGTTCAATTCTGAATGTGCACTGTATCTTCAACCCCCTCCTTCCTGTAATGGCGAGAGATACCACTCTCAATTAACATAGTCCTGGACATATTGTTGACCTGTCGATTCTGACGCTCAACAACTCCATTTTGTTGTGGAGTTCTCATAGAATCTACCTCATGCTGTATTCCATGTTTTTCTAGGTAATTTTCAAACTCGATGGACGTGTATTCCCCTCCATTTTCAGATCACAAGACTTTTATTGTCCGTACAGTATCATTCTCGGCAATCCGGCGATAAGTTTTCATGCAATCAAGTACTTGTCGCTTCCTATGAATCACCATTACACAAGCCATTCTACTATAATCATCAATGAAAAGGACTAAGTTCCTTTCATTATAGGTTCCAGCAACATTTATTGGGTCACATATGTCTGCATGAATGAGATCAAGAACATGTGATGCCCTTTTCTTATTTGGCCGATATGAACTACAAACCATCTTCCCACGAATACAAGCATCACAAGATTTTTCCCGTTCACATTTTAGAATGGGAATATCCATGACTATCTTCAGATTAGATATCTTTTCCATGTATTGTTGTTTAATGTGCCCCAGCCTTCGATGCTAAAAATTGTTTTCTTCTTCAACAGAAAAATAGCAAGAGTTCACTTTGTTATCAACCTGATATAAGTTTCCATCTGTTCTTCAACCTTTCATAAGAGAATTCCCTGTTTTTCCTTTTATAGTGCAGCCTCTTTGATTGAAGGTTACTATGAGCCCAGAGTCACAGAGTTGACATAAATTGAGGAGATTGTGGTGTAGACTATCCACATAAAGAACTTGAGTCTTCTTCATCTCCCCATTGGCAAGAGCAGTATTCCCACTACCTTTAATCTTCAGAGCACCATCATTACAAAACTGTACTGTTCTATCAACCTTATTTTCAATGTTATTCAAAAGGCCATCATTTCCCATCATATGGGAAGAGCATCCACAATCAAGGATCCAGGTGCTACTACTCTCAGTAGCTTTCAGGGATACTTCTGCAAGATTGGATTTCTCGATCTTCTTATTCACTTTCCAATAGATATTGGATTGAGCATAGGATACTGATGGCCTTTTAATACTTTCTTCCACATAATCTGAGTCTTCATACCCATAATCTTCTTCCAGAGGGGAAAAAATTTTTGTAAGAACAACATCATCAGAAGGATGAAAACTATCATGTCTTTGAGTGTTGTATGAATTTCTCATGTCGTACCGCTGCCTGCAATACATAGCTTTATGGCCTAAGTTAGAACAATTAAAATAGTAACCATAGAATCTATTTCTTCTATATGATTGAGGATATGAAATCTATCTTTTTTTTGACTTCCTAGATCTTCCCCATTCACGTAGCTCCTTTCCTCTTCACAGTATGACAAGGTATGGCCCAAATAACCACAAAACTGACACTTCATGAGAGAAAATTCATTTTCATTTGAATTTATCCTCATGCCTTCTTCCTTTGGAGAATAGTTGAACTGCCTGTCATTTCTGAAAGATTGAGGATAATTTTCAGTTCTTCTTTTAATTTGGATTGAGGGTTTCTTTTTCAATATTTTAGGTAATGTTTCAGTATGTCCAACTTTCATCTTGTCATTATTTTGGCTCTCTTTACTTCCAGCAGTTGATGTCTCAGCTTCACAGACAATTCCACTCTTTCCCATGTAAGTGGGTCATTGATCACTTAATATTTTTTCAACCCCATCAGAACTACAATTGGCTCTTGCTATTAATTCTGCATCTAAGAATCTTCTGAAATGAATTTTCTTCATTCCCTCATTTTTCATTGATTGACATTCAATTTTAATTCTAAGAGTAACAACTTCTTCCTCATGTACCTCAATAGTCATGGACTTATCTTCTAGTCTAGATGAAAGGTCATTTATGACATTTTCTTATTCTTCAATTTTAAGCTTTAGTTCCACTATATCATCTGTGCTTTCAAGGATTGAAGACTGAACTCTCACTAGTTCTTCTAGTCGTTCAATCTCTGCTCCAAGATCATCAACATATTCTGATGATTCGTCCACCATTTCCTTCCACTTATTACATCTCTTACATTTATTTTGAAGCTTGGAAATGCATCCTTAATTTGAGTATTTGAATCACCTTTAGAAATAGTCTAATTATATCTATCGTTATTGACCAAGGGTTCTAACTTTTCAATCATAGCCATCATGGAAGCATGCTTTCCCGTTTTAAATTCGGGTTCTTCTTCTTCACAAAAATCAGTATCCTCATCTTCCTCTTCACAGAAAAAACTCTTCCTCTGTATTTTCTTTCCAGATTTGAAGTCTCCCTTTTTTAAAAACCTTTTTCGAGGCTTCTCAATGTTCTCATCTTCACTATCTTCATCATTGATCTCTCTTAAACATTGAGAGGCAATGTGCCCAACTTTTCCATAATGAAAACATGAAAGAGGTAACTTTCCTTTGAATTTCCCTTTTCCCTTATAAAAATTCATTACAATGAGAGAATGAATCTCTTGTTCTTCGTCATCTTCACCGCTACTATCTTTTGAGATTTTCCGTTTATCCATGGCCTTGAATACAATTTCCTTGCTCACACGAGTCGTAGCATCTTCTGGTTTGACTCTCATTTTGTATGCTACCAAGCTGCTCAGTAGATCATCCATAGAAAGTTTGTAAAGATATCTTTCCTCAAGGGCTCCCACCTTTGCATTGTACAGGGGGGGAAGTCTTCTTAATATTTTCTTTACAATATCAATGTCTTTGATTTCTCCGCCTAGACCCTGAATTGCTCCAACCACTTCAGTAATTCGATTAAAAAATGAGTCTGCATTCTCGTCTTGTTGCATCTTCAGATCATCAAACCGATCGTGCAGGACTTGTAATTTTTCCTCCTTAAATTTTCTATCTCCTTCATAAATATTTTTGAGTTTATCCCACATAGATTGTGCTGAGGTGAAACTCATCACCTTTAGATAGATCTGATCAGAAAGAGCTGCGGTGAGTTCATTTTGTGCTTTAGCATCTTCATGAAGAACTTTCATGTCTGTGTCAGTTGTAGCCAGGCATGTTGGATCAGTGACTTGTATTCCTTGCATAGTGGAAAACATAACTTCCATTCCAAGAGATCTCAGATGAGATATCATCATGTTCTTCTAGATCTGAAAATTACTTCCATTGAATAGAGGGACTCTCCTAACATTGACTGCATTCTCCATGGCTACAATGGACAGATTCAACGTCAGCAACCTCCCTCTGATACCACTTGTAGGACCCCGGGACACCCTGAGATGGGAGGGGTGAATCTGGGTGTCACCTTTTTTCTTTTAAATTAAAGGGTCTTGTTCCCACATTGGTAGGAACTAATTGAACATGTATGATGGATATGATCAGCAATCAAAAATTCGCATGCAAAAGAGGTGACACAACAAATTTTACTTGGTTCACCACTAAGGGCTACGTCCAAGGAGCATACACTGACAAGTTGTTGGTAGTATCTAATTCCACTTATCTTCACTAGATGTGGATTACAATGGTTCGGGTATAGTCACTCTGTCCCAGGCTCACTGCCTTTACAATTGTTCAAGGATAGCTAACTGTGTCCCTTGTGTCACTCCCTCTGACTCCCCCCGGATCACTGCCCTTGGTGAAGTCACACTCAGTTTATAGACGTGAAGGTCTCTTCAATAGATTTTCATTGAAGTCTTTGTCTCCTCTTAGCACGATACTCTGCTTGCATCGGAGACCGGAATTGATGCACTAGAATTCACAGAACCACTGAACCAGATAACCAAAACCTGCAGACAAAGTTCACTGACAATTGCGTGCAACACCAACCCTTTGCACACAAAACCTTCTTATCACACGCAAAATTTACATTTTGTGCAGAAAAACATTTCGCGCAAAACCCCCCTTTTTCATGCAACTGAAACTTTTATGCGCGAACGAAATTTTTACGTGCAACTCTTCATTTTCCGCGCATCCCAAAATTTTCCACGCAACTCAGAATATTTCATGCAAGCCCCTTTACGCGATCCTTTTTCGCGCATCAGACCTCATATCTTCTCTAAGTCTTAAAATGTACGTAATGAAGGAGGTCACCTCATATTTATAGGTGTCTGAGACCCTCACACACAAAATACCCATCGGCGTGAAAACCTCTCATTTGGCGCGTAATGTTTCGCGCAGGTATCGTTTTCCACGCACCTCTCCAGATATTTCGTGCAACCCATGCCTTTTCCATTTTTCGACGATTTGATTCTGAAACAATATTTGCACGAAAAACATCGCTCCGCTATTTCGTGCACAACCCTTATTTTCCGCGCACCACTTCCTCTTTGTGTGAACCTCCTTTTGTAGACAATCCATTTCTTCATTTTCTGATTTTGAGGCCCAAAAATTCGGCAAACACTGGGAAACAGCGCCACCTTCAATACTGTTGTCTGCTTGAACTGTATGATCACTATGCTAGCACATATTCTGAACATCCAATGAGGATTGACAACGAAAACAATCCAAACTCCAATTCCTGCATAGAACACCCATGGTTCCAACACAATTGGCATTGTTCAGTGACCATTAAAGCACATGTGGATCACCACTAGATGGATCCAATCCTTGGTTCCTCACTACTGAAAATAAGAAGTCTGAAAAGTCATTTTTTTTATGGTGAATAGAAATCAACAATGATGGTTTCAAAGCCTAGGTATTTATTTTTCCATATATTAAATTAATTAACTATAAATTTGATGTGCAAGATCCTAGATCTTGGTTCTGAGAAATGACTATTAAATTAATTTTTAATATATTACCCACCACCACATGTTCCCACTATACTTGAAACCAATAATACCAACCTCGAGAGGTTGGTGATTGAGATACACCTTATAAGGCTTTACACTCCCAAAACCATAGGAGGCTCCAAAATCTTGCACCAATGAATATCGATATTCCACCTTTTTGGAGAAACACTACTATGGATGATGGGAAGGTAGTTGATACATCACAATCACCACACGAAACAATAAAAAATCCTTCCACAATGGAATAGTTGTCAGAAAATGAGTTTCTAATTCAAGACCTCATACAAACCATTGAGGAGCTTCTTATGGGTAATATTACTGCAACATAACATCTTCATGTAGATCCTAAAATTATTCATCCCATATATTATCTTCTAGAATTAAATACATCTGACATTTTAGCTAGCTCTGGATCAATGATGTTGGTCTACATAAATGAGGAAATCCAAAATCACAACATACCTCCAATAAAATGATAATATCTCCCTCTATAGGGAATGAATTATTTCGTTTCTTGAATTTAGAATCAATGGAATTAAAAAAACAAGGACACCACATCATGTCCAACATTCTCCTTATATATGGGAAGTATCTCAACAAAGAGTGGCTCTAGAATTTCCCAATTGGAACTGAGTCACTAACTACTCAAATGGATGCCAATAAAGGGATATGTGTACATGTAAATCCTAAAATGATGTTAATCCCCAAATGTATGGAATACAATTTTACACCACCTAATTTTATAAATCCTAAATTATTATAACATTTTTTGTTGTGGGATACCCTATGTAGTATCTCACACAATTGATATCTTAATGAGGCTAGATGTTGGATACTCAAGATCAAAAAGAGGGAAAAATCTGTGGATTTTGTACAGATTCTAAAAGATCTATCCTTCATTTGGTATATCAGTCTTCCATCATGATCTGTTGTATTATGGGAAGACCTTTTTCAACAACTACATGAATTGTTCAACTACACGCGCAGGGAAAAAAATTTACACTAATGAATTTTATGAAAAATTAAAATTAATGGTTTTATAACATAATATCACGGTGTAAATACCTAACCTATTCACTCAGTATCCATCTGTAAAAGGAAAAAATTTAGGAATGTTGTGCTAAAAATGTATAGGATGACCTATAGACAACTTTGATCCCAATTAGGTATGTAGGTATGTTCCATGATTTCATAGAAAAAACCAAACTTCTAAAATATTCCATTAATTAGGTGTCATATAAATATTTTATCATTCCCTTATCTTAGGGAAAAGTCTTAGAAAAGAGGAATCTACCACTACTACCCTCAAACAAGAAGCATTTCCCATACAAGCACCTTGGCAGGCCCAGAAATACCTAGAACATCCTTTCGAGTGGATGAAACCATAAAATTTCCCTTGTCCAAAATTCAAGATTGTTCAACATCACTAGGGATTTGAGGAATGGGGGTATAAAAAATACTCCTTTCATAATGAACATGTACCTGGTTATTTCTTTTAATCCATAGAAAATTACATGCTTAAGATAAAACAACCCTGGAATCCCAATGAAGTCAACATCACTAATCATCAGGACCACTATGAATTTCATATGATTATGGGTCATAACATGTAATATTTACTCTACATCAGTAATGTCCTCCAAGCCATGGTTGACTTAAGACATGATATTATGGATAAACCCTAGAGCTTGTGGCATTTGTAACTGTCACCCATCAAAAAGAAGAATAATATTGGTGGAATATTCTGGTTAGGCAGGGGAAGAAGTTCAACAACTGGTTGATTTAGAAGACATTGTATAAAGTTCATTTAACCTTGACATAATACATTTTCTACCCATATATTATCCTCCACCTAAGGAGTTGACATTGTAAATGCCTCCCTAATATGGACATGACCATCAAAACTAGAATGAAAATGTGGTGGAAGAGTCATTTTCTTTTTCAATAAAAGATATAAATCTTGTAGATTTATTCAATGAAACATTTAAAGCTTGAAAACTAATCCACCAAATAAAACCCTCATCGTATAGTGAATTCATCTTAGATTTAGTCAACGTGATATAATTGGAAGACCCCATCTCTGAAGATGATTGTGCCTCTGATTTTGAGTTCTCTGTACTTAACTAGGGAATATGAGGTATTATGGGTAATAAGATAGTATATAAAATACAACATGGTATTGGTATGACCCAATATTTTGGTAATGACCCCATATAGGAAATATATGATGTTTAGACATATGGTAATGTGCTTAAGTAGGCCTCATAGGGGAACCCCAACCTAAGAAGGGAAGTCCTCTACCAAAAAAACTAAGACACTATGAATGTTTTTGTGGATGATCAAACCAAGATCTCAATCATGGTTGTCATACATCATTAAAAAAACATAGGTAGGAACCTATTGAGTCTCTTAATAGCCCACATGATTTTGAAACAGAAGTCACCGCGACTGAGGTATATAGAGTGGAGATTATACCAGTATAATTCCATGTAACCATGGAATTCATATATCAGGATTAAGAAGATGAAATTGATGGATACATTAGACACCTATATTATTTGGGTAAACATGATAATGTCAATATCTAAAGGGATCTAACTGACAATGGTTCCACGATCAACCTCTTCTCGATTCACACCCTCCAACATCTTGGGTATACCAAAATGGATTAGTCTTACCCACATACAATCATCCATAGGTATGATAAGCTTGAAAAAATAACTCTTGCTAATATCAAGATCAAAAAATAGTTTAGGGATCTCACTTCTTTGTATATTTTATGGTCATCCATCAATACATAACATATAATGTCATACTCAAAATTCAAGACTTCTTAGCCATGTGGTAGTACCTGGATATTAATTTAGTGATTGAAATACCATCCTCCAATGGCCCGAAGGCCTTAATTTATTATTAATTTTTGATAATCCACCTTTTAAGGGGTGAGGTGGAACCCTTACAAGGCCCGTATGAATAAGTATTACATGGACCATATGCCTTAGATGAATTCATTGCTCGTAGCCTTCAAACATTAAATGCAACCCATACAAACTACTTAGAACTGCTCCTCCCCAGCATCTTCATTGTGAAATAAGCTCTCCACCTTTGCATGGCTGTTCTTCTAGGCTTTCCCATGCATTCACAAGCTTGTCCCGATGGAAGGTGTCATACCCTCTCATTCTTTCAATCCATTTGGCTTCTTCTATGGTGAATGCTCCTTGCTCCTCCTCCTACTGAAGTTTGTTCCTTGTAGGTTGTCTGGTTTGCATCTGCACTTAAGGTGGCCTGAGGCATTGAGGTCGCCCAAAGGCCTTACTGACTGGAAGGGTTGGGTGGCCCGAAGGCCTTAAAGGACTCGAGGACAAAATCAGTGGACCGACGGCCTAAACGGGGGAATATTCCTAGCAGTTATAGTTCTCAAACAGTTCCTTCTATAGTTCCGCTACAGTACCTGCTACAGTACTGCATAGTTCTTACTATAGTACTGCTACAGTTCCTTCTACAGTTCTTCTAAAGTACCTAGAAATCATCCCCCCACCTAGATTTGATCCTGGGTCTCTTGGATGCACTTAAAGAGTCCTCACAAACTTGGCTAAGGCTCATGTGCGATTGAAATACCCCAATAAATGTAAAATTAATCAAACAACATGTTTATAGTTCCCATGTAGAGATATATGATGAAATATATGCTATAATATGTTTCTAAATAAGGTAATGAAAAAAATGGTTTATGATGATATATAGGTTTCATCCCCCATCAGATTGGGGATCGCCCCTTCATATCCCTGGAGTATGCTCGACAACGATTGTTTGTTCCCAATTAATCTATTTGAGGATATATAAATTGACCTAGATGTTACATCCCCTTATATACCCAATAATAATGTAAATCATATTCAAATGTAGAATAATTCAATAACAACTCTGGTAGTATGGGATGATAATATCATTCATCATTCACACTATAACCATGACTGTGAAAGACATGCCTCTAAATGTTTTACTTCAAAAAAAAGGCCTCCATAGATACAAATTTGTAATAAGAAGAGAATGAACTCTGGAACAAACCTATCAAGGTTGTTTTTTCAACCAACATTGATGTGATAACTATGCTAAATATAGAAATAGAAGAAGACTTGAAGTATACTCTAATTATTATTTCCTTGCCTCTCAAGGATCAAGATATCTATATCACATTTCTAATGAAACATTGATATGTGTTTTTGTTAAATTATATAGAAATTCCCAGACTAAATCTTGTTATGGCTATGTGCCATCTAAATTTACTAGATGACCATCATGGCTTCATTAAAGCCACTAAGAGGATACATACCTCACCTGAATACAATTTAGAGTAGGAAGTTGACAAATTGATAAAAACCAACATCGTTTCATAAATGAAATACACATGATAACTCATTAATATCATCTATGTTCATAAAAATAAAGGCTTATTATGATATGCATCTATTTTTGGGATCATAATAGATAATTCCAAAAGGATGATTTCCCATTGATTAACACAAAATGATAGTTTGATGAAACTATAGATTATATGACATTTACATTATGGATGTGTATTTAAGGTAAAATATGATAAATATGGCCCCTGATGTTTATGAATATAACTCCATTAAAGATCCACATGGGATATTAGGTTATGAGGTTATTACCTTGGTCTTACATAAGGATGGTACCACCAATTAGTGTGTTATGAATTATATCTTCATGACCATCAAAGGATGATTAGCCAAATTTTATGTCCAAAACCTAGATCATAAATATTAAATATGATTTTATCCCTAACAATATCTTAAGGGATTCATTAATATGTTAGGACAATATTTTATGAAGATGATTAAATTGAAATTTGCTTTCATGGTAACATCTTGGAGGGTCCTTATCATTGTGGTATGCCACTAAAACATCAAGGATGACCCTGAAAAGACTACTACTATACTAGTAGTGTCCCCCCTCAAAATAAAAAGGAATTCAGGGTTATCTAAGGAAACCTCCCCAACATTTAGTTTTTAATAGACATCTCATCTTGAAAAGATATTCCCTCTACCAAGCTAATGATGAAGGAATCCCCTTATCCATGGGATAAGGACTTCCAAGTAGACTTTGAGAGTGTAAAATAGTACCTATTTCACCCACAGTCCAGATGCCCCAAGATGAAGGAAATATACTAATATTATATGTAGCATCCTTTTAATGCTCATTGGGAACACTTCTAATGAAGAAAATTTATATAGGAAGCAAAAACAAGATTTACTACCTCATCCAGACAATGCTAGGTATTAAGACACGATACTCAGATTTTAGGATGAACTAACATTCACGTAGCATTGTAGTGAAATGGGTGAAGCATAACATACATCACCATTAAGTCCACCTAGTCTATTGAGTTGACCAGCTCAAGTAAATCCATATTCATCAAATGATGATAAAGTATTTGGACCAATGGGTGGTCATTCTACAAGATACATTTATTTCATTCCATATAATTCTTTGAAAATATATGCCCTAATTGATTTAATTGTTTCACATGCCACTCCATAAATCACACCAGTGGACATTGAACTTCCAAAAATGAGAGGTTCTCTATCACCCTGACACTCGCAAAACATGGGATACATATTTTGATGTACCATCACAAATTTATTTCATGAAGATATTGGAAACCCCCAAAATCAATCAGGTCATCTTAGGGAAAATATTTTTATATCCAAATAAATATAGTTTATCCTACACATTATCATAGTATAAATTTTATCCAAAGAGTGGTGAATTTTACTAAGACCATATCATTGACATTGTATTAGACCTATAGTTATGGATATCCTGAAAAAATATCAAAGGGGATTCAGAGCTAGTGATTTCATAGATCAATGATGAATATGGTTTCAATGATTTAGAACTAGCCAATGTCACATTCCACATGATGTGTCTAATGGTATAGTTTTATTTTAAACACTTATATTATCATGTTCCAAATTCGCAGAATCACCATGATAATTTACTGGAAAATATTTCCACAGTCCTTGCTAACATCGATCAGGAGGAGAAATATTTTATGTCACTCATTATAGAATGGTCTCATTGATCATATTCTATGATTAGGAATAAATTAAAAATGTTATGATTTTCCCGATCATGATAAAATCATATCCACTCATTGATGGATGGAGCTCATAACCAGTTATCTCTGAAATGGGAATCTCTAGAGAGACCAAACTAGAAGGGAATTGATTCTATGGTGAGCAGTGAAATCTACCTTATGGTTGGTCCAAATGAAAAAATAATATATAAGGAAGTATTTAATTGTATCCTTCTAGAATTAATATTAGAAAGAGAGAAATCTATCATCATGGGAGATGTTCATAGAGGCTCATGCAACACTCATCGGTTTAAGACTAGGTTCTCAAAAAACAATTAGGCGGGTATGTTACTACTAGAAAACCATGATACAAGACTATGTGGAATTCACCATGAAAATCCATACAAGCCATATCTATTGAAACCTCATCCATTAAACCATGAAATTACTACATAAAAAAAATCCTGACAATTCACTATATAGGGAAGGGATGTTGTGGGGCCCTATCCCCATACCAAATTAATGAAGTTCAATTACATCCTTACTACTGCTAATAAAATTTCAAAATGGGAAATGGTGATATCCTGCATGGAATTTTTGACAATGAATATAATCCACATTATATAGTCCCATATCATCACCTGGATAATATTCCCTCACCCAATATTGATGGAAAATGATACAAAATTCTATTCTATTGAGTTAAAGAGATTATACCAAGAGTACAACATCAAGACCAACCATTCATCTTAATATCATTTAAGGAAAAATGGAAATATAGAGGCCTTTTGTAGCGACTCGGGTTTTTGGCCCTGTCAGACTCCGGAATATTTCTATGAATAATTCCAGAGCTAGACGCGAAGACGGCGTGCGATTCTGAGGCCCGGTGTGCCCGGAATTAATTTTATAAAAATATTAAGTATTTTTATACTATGCACGTGGCGGGGGTGTGATATCTCCTAAACGGTAGCTCAGAACGGGAATCTGAGGGCACGGTTGCGTCCGGAACGTGCCATTTACCCTAGGCGGGGTGTAAACTTTGCGGGCGCGGGCCTGCGGTGAGAAACGCCACCAGGGGCGTTTCCGTAAATAAGTGGCAAGTTGGTGTGCGAGCGTCGGCTCGAATAACTTCTGAACGGAGTCTCGGATCGAAAATCTGAGACCGCCGTTGCGTTCAGAACGGCGCGTTTACCCTAGGGGTGACCTTACTTTTGTTCGCATCGGGCGTCGGGTCCGAGGCGGGTTTGGCGCCGGCGAGCCGCTGATATAAATATCAGCGCCCCCCCCCCCCCTTTTATCGTTCTTCGCCGCCACTCTGCCGAATCGAGCAAACGGAGCGCCTACGAGCTCAGAATTCGACGGCGGACGTTCCAGGAGTGCGCAGCGGAAGCTCGGGAGCGCGGATCTGAGGCAGAACGTCGGCGTTTCGCCCGCAAGGTAGGCGGTTTTGAGTTTTAACCCCCGATCCCGTTTTTGCTGCGTTTTTCTGCAAATTGAAGCTGTAGCAGTGTAGATCGGGTCCCGAGGGTCGCGTAGGCGCCTCCGGATCGCAAAACGGACCACCGGGGTGCTCCCGGCGGTCCGCGGAAGATCCGCCGGCGCAGCACCGGCGCGGCGGCGCCGGCGCCGGCGGATTCCGGCGGCCCGCGGCGGAGCCGCGGCGGCCGGCGGCCCAGCGCGGCGGCGCGCGGAGGAGCCGCGGCGGCCGGCGGCCCAGCGCGGCGGCGCGCGGCGGAGCCGCGGTGGCGCGCGGCGGAGCGCCGCCGGCCAGGCCGGACCGGCCGGTCGGGGCCGGTCCGGCCTTTTTCTCGCATACGGGGGTCTTTAAACCCCCGTATCTTGCACCTCGGGAGTCGGATTCGCGTGCCGTTTGCGGCGACGTGACCCTGACGACGAGGCGAACCCTCCGGTATGGGTTCGAGGGTTTAAAGGTTCGGGATCGTGGCCCGGGAGCTAGAAACGTCGTCTAAAATAATATTATTTTATTATTTTACGACTTCGGGCCGTTGTAACTTCTACCCGGAGCGTCCGATTGACGTGCCGTCAGTGGCGTTGAGACCCTGATGGTACGACGGACTTTTTGAGATGGTTTCCGGGTGTTGGGTTTGCGAACGGGGTGCGGGCCCCACGAGGCCGGGTTTTGGCGTTTGCGGGGAAACGCAGCTTTTACACCAGGAGTCCGATTTTGGCGGATGAATAGTCGATCCTGTGTGTTTTTCCGAGAGGATCGCAATGGTGCGATCCGTTCGATGAGTTTCGGAATCCAGGCGTTGGCCCCACCCGAGCCGGCCTTCGGTGAATAGTAACTTCTTCACCGGGTGTCCGTTTTGGGCGAGCGAGTAGTCGATTCCGCTTGTTTTTCCGAGGGGATCGCCGTGGTGTGATCCGCTCGATGGGGTTCGGGATTGATGTGTGGGCCCCGCACGAGCTAGCTACGGTGAATAGTGCCTTTTTCACCGGTGCTCCGTTTCGGGCGAGTAAACAGCCTATCCTGCGTGTTTTTCCGCGTGGAACGCGATGATGGCCTCGGTTTTGGCTTCGGAGGTGCACAGTGTGGCTTTGAGGCGAGTCGCTCGGGTTAGCGACGTTTGGACCAGTAGTGGTTGAGGGTTCTCCCTTGGTTCGTTCCTACGAGGGTTCGTGTGGTAACACAACTTTCGTATGGGTTTGTGATCCTCTCGATGGGACGTTTAAACTGTTAGAGTTGTGGTATCCCTCCGGTGGGCCCGGAGTGGATCCTCTAGCATCTTTACCCTAGATCGGGTTCTTGGTATCGCTGTGACCGCTTATTCACGGGCGGCAATCCCCTATCTAGCAGGTTAATCCCGTAGGGTTTGTGGCATCATCGGGAATATGATCCCCTACGCGGTGGGTCGTGCATAGTAGGGTTGTGGCATCGTCGGGTTTACGATCCCCTACTCAGCATGATGTTTATAGTAGGGTTGCGGCATCGTTGGTTATACGATCCCCTACTCAGCGCTTGGTGTCGGTAGGGTTGCGGTATCGTTGGTTATGCGATCCCCTACTCAGCGCGTGGTTTCGGTAGGGTTGCAGCATCGTTGGTTCGATCCCCTACATCGCGAGTTATACCAGATAGGGTTCCGGTATCGTCGTGACCATCTTTATATGGATGATGATCCTCTATCTGAGTGTGGAGCTTCTGCCGAGCGACAGATCGGGTTGTGGCATCCCCCAGCGGATCCTGGGTGTGATCCCCTATCTGTGAGAACTACGTATGCCAGATCGGGTCGTGGTATCCCCCAGCGGACCCTGGGAGTGATCCCCTATCTGTGAGCTACGTATACCGGAGTGGGTCTTGGTATCCCCTAGCGGACCCTAGCGGTGATCCCCTGTGCCGAGGGAGTTTTCCGGCGGGTGTTTGTGGCAGCGTTCCCCTTCTTCGGAGCAGGTTGGACGCGCTTTGTAGTTTTCTTTTGGTGGGCCCTGTTTTGCCCTTGTACTTTTGCTGTTGCACTCTGGTTTGGGATAGATTGTATGCATGCATTTACTTTTCAGTTTCTATATCTCTGCACTGTTGCATGGAGGTGTTTGTGGGTGCGTGTGTACAGGTACCTTAGGCTATTGCCTCCCATGTGTGTGATAGCCTACTCGGCGCTAGTCGCCAGCCCCTGGCCTATTGGAGGCGGGCTTGGGGAGTCGCGGCTCGAGGCCGTTGGGTCGGGTCGTGACAGAGTGGTATCAGAGGAGGTTCCACCTTTGGGATCTCAGAGCGTAGCTGGTCTAGCTGTGAGTTGGTTTGGGTTGCATAGCGGCAGTGTTAGGGTGTTTCGAGTTCGGCTTTCAGGCCAGGGACTCCAGTGTTGGTGCGGCGTCCGACGTATCCATACACCAGGACTCTGATAACCTGCCTTTCGACTCGGGACATTCGTACACTGGTCGCGGGGACATCATGGTACATGCATCATATAGGACTGGGTTTTTGGTTTTTCCTTGTCCTTCTTGAGTCAGCTCTCCAGATATACTCTTGACTGTGGTGTGTCTTGAATGTATTTCAGGATGCCTCCACGACGACAGCCAGCGAGGGTTCCGCAGCAGGATTGTGCTGATGACCCGCCCCGTGTAGAGGCTGTGGAGCAGGGCGCAGGTTCTGAGGTTGCACCTCCTGGTGGTCTTCCAGTTGAGCCACCACCTGTCGAGCAGCCGGTTGTGCCGGCGGTGCAGGACGAGGTTGCACGCAGGCTGAGTGCGTTGCACGAGTTCCAGAGGCAGCGACCTCTGAGGTTTCGGGGTGATCCAGACCCCCAGGCAGCTGATGACTGGCTCGAGGCAGTTACTCGAGTTTTCCGCCTAGTGAGGACACCTCCAGATCAGATGGTGGTCCTAGCGGCGAGCCTTCTGCATGGTTCTGCTGGGCGATGGTGGAGTTTGGTGACGCAGTCCCATGACGAGGAGACGCTCACGTGGGCAGAGTTTGAGCGGCTCTTCAGGGAGGAGTTCTATCCGGTGACGCTGAGGTCAGTGCGGATCCAGGAGCTTCTGCAGCTTCGTCAGGAGAGCATGACTGTGTCGGAGTACTCAGCGAGGTTTACAGACCTGTCGCGCTACTCCCTGGATATGGTTCGAGACCCGATCTTTAGGGCTCGGACCTTCGAGCAGGGCTTACGCAGGGACATCCGAGCAGGTGTGGTTTCCTTGTGCCTGCCCACCTATGCTGGAGTGCTGGAGCGAGCGCTGGTGGTGGAGAGCTTTCTGGCTGAGCAGATCTCTCCTGTTGGTGCTGGGCACGCGAGAGCTGAGACTTCGTCGGTCGGATCGGCATCTGGTAGCCGACGACAGACTCAGGGGTCTGGACGTGGCCGACGTTTCAGGAGGCGACCCCAGGATGGAGGATCTGAGCCTCAGGGCTCACAGGGCTCGCAGGCCAGTTTTGGTCAGCCGCAGGAGAGGCGGTGTTACGCTTGCGATGGTCGGGGACATCTTGCTAGAGATTTTCCGACCCGACGTGCTGCTGAGAGGGAGCCGGTCGATGGACCGCCTTGGCAGAGGCAACGTCTCGAGCTAGGAGGTCCGCAGGGCGGCGGACGTGGTGTCGGAGCTGGTGCAGCGGGTGGCGGTGGTAGACAGTACCAGTTGCCACCACCCCCACCCCCAGGTGGTCCACTCCCAGCTCAGGGAGCTGGTGGTCGAGGGCGAGGACAGTTGCATGCCCTGGAGGCAGTCGACCCAGAGGCACCTCAGATGGATAGAGGTACGCCTTGTGTCTTTTCTACTTACTGCAGTAGTTTGATAGACACTGTTAGCGGTACTCTTTCCTTTTGTTGCTTGCTCGAGTTTTTTTCAGGGCGTTGGTAAGACCCTGAGTGGTTGTTGTTTGTGAGCTCGCTGGTGTGTGAGACCCAGTTGAGAGTTCAGTCGCTTTCCTTGTGCTTGGGGCTTTTCGGGGACGAAAAGTTCTAAGGGGGGGAGGATGTAGCGACTCGGGTTTTTGGCCCTGTCAGACTCCGGAATATTTCTATGAATAATTCCAGAGCTAGGCGCGAAGACGGCGTGCGATTCTGAGGCCCGGTGTGCCCGGAATTAATTTTATAAAAATATTAAGTATTTTTATACTATGCACGTGGCGGGGGTGTGATATCTCCTAAACGGTAGCTCAGAACGGGAATCTGAGGGCACGGTTGCGTCCGGAACGTGCCGTTTACCCTAGGCGGGGTGTAAACTTTGCGGGCGCGGGCCTGCGGTGAGAAACGCCACCAGGGGCGTTTCCGTAAATAAGTGGCAAGTTGGTGTGCGAGCGTCGGCTCGAATAACTTCTGAACGGAGTCTCGGATCGAAAATCTGAGACCGCCGTTGCGTTCAGAACGGCGCGTTTACCCTAGGGGTGACCTTACTTTTGTTCGCATCGGGCGTCGGGTCCGAGGCGGGTTTGGCGCCGGCGGGCCGCTGATATAAATATCAGCGCCCCCCCCCCCCCCCTTTTATCGTTCTTCGCCGTTCTTCGTCGTTCTTCGCCGCCACTCTGCCGAATCGAGCAAACGGAGCGCCTACGAGCTCAGAATTCGACGGCGGACGTTCCAGGAGTGCGCAGCGGAAGCTCGGGAGCGCGGATCTGAGGCAGAACGTCGGCGTTTCGCCCGCGAGGTAGGCGGTTTTGAGTTTTAACCCCCGATCCCGTTTTTTCTGCGTTTTTCTGCAAATTGAAGCCGTAGCAGTGTAGATTGGGTCCCGAGGGTCGCGTAGGCGCCTCCGGATCGCAAAACGGACCACCGGGGTGCTCCCGGCGGTCCGCGGAAGATCCGTCGGCGCAGCACCGGCGCGGCGGCGCCGGCGCCGGCGGATTCCGGCGGCCCGCGGCGGAGCCGCGGCGGCCGGCGGCCCAGCGCGGCGGCGCGCGGAGGAGCCGCGGCGGCCGGCGGCCCAGCGCGGCGGCGCGCGGCGGAGCCGCGGCGGCCGGCCGCCCAGCGCGGCGGCCCGCGGCGGAGCCGCGGTGGCGCGCGGCGGAGCGCCGCCGGCCAGGGCGGGCCGGCGGCGGCGGCCGGTCCAGGCCGGCCGGACCGGCCGGTCGGGGCCGGTCCGGCCTTTTTCTCGCATACGGGGGTCTTTAAACCCCCGTATCTTGCACCTCGGGAGTCGGATTCGCGTGCCGTTTGCGGCGACGTGACCCTGACGACGAGGCGAACCCTCCGGTATGGGTTCGAGGGTTTAAAGGTTCGGGATCGTGGCCCGGGAGCTAGAAACGTCGTCTAAAATAATATTATTTTATTATTTTACGACTTCGGGCCGTTGTAACTTCTACCCGGAGCGTCCGATTGACGTGCCGTCAGTGGCGTTGAGACCCTGATGGTACGACGGACTTTTTGAGATGGTTTCCGGGTGTTGGGTTTGCGAACGGGGTGCGGGCCCCACGAGGCCGGGTTTTGGCGTTTGCGGGGAAACGCAGCTTTTACACCAGGAGTCCGATTTTGGCGGATGAATAGTCGATCCTGTGTGTTTTTCCGAGAGGATCGCAATGGTGCGATCCGTTCGATGAGTTTCGGAATCCAGGCGTGGGCCCCACCCGAGCCGGCCTTCGGTGAATAGTAACTTCTTCACCGGGTGTCCGTTTTGGGCGAGCGAGTAGTCGATTCCACTTGTTTTTCCGAGGGGATCGCCGTGGTGTGATCCGCTCGATGGGGTTCGGGATTGATGTGTGGGCCCCGCACGAGCTAGCTACGGTGAATAGTGCCTTTTTCACCGGTGCTCCGTTTCGGGCGAGTAAACAGCCTATCCTGCGTGTTTTTCCGCGTGGAACGCGATGATGGCCTCGGTTTTGGCTTCGGAGGTGCGCAGTGTGGCTTTGAGGCGAGTCGCTCGGGTTAGCGACGTTTGGACCAGTAGTGGTTGAGGGTTCTCCCTTGGTTCGTTCCTACGAGGGTTCGTGTGGTAACACAACTTTCGTATGGGTTTGTGATCCTCTCGATGGGACGTTTAAACTGTTAGAGTTGTGGTATCCCTCTGGTGGGCCCGGAGTGGATCCTCTAGCATCTTTACCCTAGATCGGGTTCTTGGTATCGCTGTGACCGCTTATTCACGGGCGGCAATCCCCTATCTAGCAGGTTAATCCCGTAGGGTTTGTGGCATCATCGGGAATATGATCCCCTACGCGGTGGGTCGTGCATAGTAGGGTTGTGGCATCGTCGGGTTTACGATCCCCTACTCAGCATGATGTTTATAGTAGGGTTGCGGCATCGTTGGTTATACGATCCCCTACTCAGCGCTTGGTGTCGGTAGGGTTGCGGTATCGTTGGTTATGCGATCCCCTACTCAGCGCGTGGTTTCGGTAGGGTTGCAGCATCGTTGGTTCGATCCCCTACATCGCGAGTTATACCAGATAGGGTTCCGGTATCGTCGTGACCATCTTTATATGGACGATGATTCTCTATCTGAGTGTGGAGCTTCTGTCGAGCGACAGATCGGGTTGTGGCATCCCCCAGCGGATCCTGGGTGTGATCCCCTATCTGTGAGAACTACGTATGCCAGATCGGGTCGTGGTATCCCCCAGCGGACCCTGGGAGTGATCCCCTATCTGTGAGCTACGTATACCGGAGTGGGTCTTGGTATCCCCTAGCGGACCCTAGCGGTGATCCCCTGTGCCGAGGGAGTTTTCCGGCGGGTGTTTGTGGCAGCGTTCCCCTTCTTCGGAGCAGGTTGGACGCGCTTTGTAGTTTTCTTTTGGTGGGCCCTGTTTTGCCCTTGTACTTTTGCTGTTGCACTCTGGTTTGGGATAGATTGTATGCATGCATTTACTTTTCAGTTTCTATATCTCTGCACTGTTGCATGGAGGTGTTTGTGGGTGCGTGTGTACAGGTACCTTAGGCTATTGCCTCCCATGTGTGTGATAGCCTACTCGGCGCTAGTCGCCAGCCCCTGGCCTATTGGAGGCGGGCTTGGGGAGTCGCGGCTCGAGGCCGTTGGGTCGGGTCGTGACACCTTTAATAAGACTCATTCAAATATACTCCAAAATATGGTGAATAAGTACAATATAAGACCTAATTGGACATGTTCCCCAGGATATATCAGCATACCATAACACCATGTCTACTACTACACAATCAACATAATATTCATTTGGTGTACAGGTCCGAGGTAGTTTTACCCATATAATTCTTATGGGATTCTCTATGAATATCCATTTATAGAAGACTCAAAAATGACGAGAAATAAAAAAAATGGATGAATTAGAATGGGTTGAAGAGTACAGGTTGAGTGCATTGCACAACCATGATATCCATCAGAAATAGATCACATGGGCCTCCATTAAAATGGTTCTCCAACATTCATATCATCAAGGAGAACTAGTATAGGATCTCACAATCCTAATGAAACAAGGAATAAATCTTCCAAATATGGATCCCAATTTGTAAGGGCCTTATATCCTACATATGGTCCATCGAAATGGAGTTATTCATTAGCCACAATGGATGGGGAATGTTTCTCACCCCCACCAATGCATGATTTCTTAACAAATTCTTTTCTTAGAACCCATAAAATGTTGAAATTCCAAGTCCCATGAATTTAAAATAGGTAAATTCGTCATATCCACATGTAATTAGACTATATGAATATTTTCTTGGATGAAAGACTTTAAAATGTATGGTGTTACTCATACATACAACAAGATGACAAACTTCATATATGAATTCCTCACTACAAGACATTATACTACATATAAATAATAATCTCACCAGTATTTGTGGTACATGGGCTAGATCTATGAAAAGTAATGAATAAATGATATGATGTGAGGGTAAAATCTATATAGGGAAACATATCATCCATGAAAAATGTGTGGATTTATTCATTTCCACATAGGATATGTATTTATTTACATTCCTCCATTCCTAGGCCCAATAACAAAATCCCAATTCTTCTAGGTTGGGTGAAAAAAAATCCATGCCACAAGAAGTTAAAAAACAAGGATTATTTCATTTTTTGTATGGTATTAAATTTCATAGGTTTAAAAAACTATGTATGACATGATTAATATTTTATTTAGATATATAGGGATGCAGGGATCTAATATCATGGAACCACCAATATATAGAACAAAATACACATATCATTTTCCCAATTACCACCATGTCATGAATAACCATTGATATTCATTATTTCTCACATCGGGCATAGGCCACATAATGTTATGAATTGTTGTAAGGGATTCCCCCATGTGACTAAGGAATATTAGTTCATGATAAGTTTAATGTGGTTCTTGATATAGAAACATAAAAAACACAACATGAGTCTTATATATAGGACCTAAAAAATGCATTGTTGTTTTCCTTTCCATACGACAGTAAACTACATGGGTTTCAATAACTAAGTGGGGGTTGATTGTTGTCCGCATATGATATTATGTGATTAAAGGATCCCATACCTAGTTTCCATATCTAATATTCTTTATTCATGTTCGGAATCCTGTGTTATTTACGCATAATGTAAAATTTCATGGATCCTTATGAACAATGTGTGGATTTATTTCTATCATCATAGGATATGTAGTGATGTTAGATTATCCAATATCGGGCTCAGCTACAATTTTAAATTGAGAAAATCCCCCACCCCATTCTTATGGGTGGAAAATTTGTGGACTGTTTCGTATCCAAGAACTATGTGTTGACTGATTGTTGTCCTCATGGGATATGTAGAAATGCCCAGAATATTGATTATTGGATCAAACCATGATAAAAAAAATAATCCCTCATACCTATGAATGTGTTAGACATTGGTAAGGAAATTACTCTAACTATATAATGGTCTATCCATACAGAATAATTTTTCCTAAGTGTCAAATCAACTTATGGTTGTTTGGTGGATGCAATATATATTGAAAAATTTCACACATCGATTCCCCCATCAACAACACATAATGATAGACTATATAGAAACAAATACATCCCCACTAAAAACCCATAAATTTTTCATCCCATCACCAATCATTAAACCTTATCAAATGACCACAAAATCTATACCCTAGTCAACCAATGTATGGGTTGCATCCATTATATTTTAAGCACATACACCGATATATCCAAATTCATCTTTTTAACTCCCTATGTTTCTTGAAAACCTTCCATGTCCCTTAGAATAGACAAGATATCACTGTTCTTGACCATGATATCGATGCATAAGCGGTCATAACTACCAACTAGAGACATCTCAACTCATTAATAGGGACATTCTAATCCTTATAATACTAACATCACCATGGTAGAACTCGTCACCATAGTGGTTTTAATGGAATATATGGTATGATTTTCCCATATCATCGCCAATGACTTCATAACATTGAGTCGTGATTTACCACATTTTCATCACTCTCTTATAAGGATGTTAGAGTGATTTTTCTTATGGATATTCTAATTTCACTCTTATGTATTCCTACCCTCAAATAATGTGCTTGAGTTTCTCATCCTTAAACCTCAAACAATTCAGTTTAAGTTGTACGACCTTAGACACTAGCCTTTAATTTTGAAAATCAGAAGATAATAAATTTATTGATAAATATACATAAAACTCATCAATTTAAAAACATGCAAATGGGGGCCTGAGAAAAATTTGAGTCCATGAATACTAAACACATCATCTCCACCTTTTTGGAAATAATTTCATTGTCAATAAATGAAGTACAAAGATCACAAGGACCACATTATAGCCTTAGTAAAATCTATCTCTTGCTCTATGGACCTCCTTCTCCAGTTAAAAGTTATAGTAATACGTTTTCACATCCCAAATCCATGAAAAATGATAATTATGTAGTAGAAAAAAAATTATTTTATTAAAAAATTATTGAATATTATTCATTTCATAATCCACCATCATGCCTTTGATGTTTGAGGTAGCACGACCTCCCTATAGCAGACTGGTAACATGGGCATGCTCTTCCAAAGATACCATCAGATCCCATAAAGGCCCCCTAAAATATCATATTTATTATCCTTGCCATGTGAAAACATAGTGGGTCATACCATCACCAGTGGTTGAACTATATCCATTGGTTCCCACATCCTGTTAGCTCACATATTCCTAGACGTTGATTTACCACTCCCGTAACTACAATATTCAATAACATTCAACATCATCAATGTTATGTCACAATTTTTGCACTATTTCTCAATGTTAGGATGTGAAACACCATCCATGAAACATTTCATGGCCCACAACTTGTGATTAGATACCATATTATGTATGTATCGTGCTTGAGAATGTAAGGTCAAAATTGCCCAAGGGTTTCAGAACCCTTTCTAGAAAGATTCTCCCAAATAGAAAACATCATCATCTTGATGATTGGTACATTAACAATCCATAATTTCACTTATATTGGAGTAGATAATGTATTTCATTGATAATGATAATTATGCATAATGTTTTTTCATCCAAATAAAGGCATATCCTTTTACGGGAAATGAAATTTGATCCTAATGATCCCTAGTTACAACGTGGATGAATTCATCACCTTATGGTGTTTTGAACCATCCCAGGCTTGTCTACCACCTTCCAAATTCCATGACTCAGACTTTTGGTTTAGGAAATGTATTTTCCACATTAAAATGATCTGGGTGTACCATGCATCCCTAAAATTTCACCCTCAACCAATATTTCCACAATAAATATCACATAGACCTTCAAAAAGAGTGGAGACACCGCTATTTGATAATGATATCGACACATAATTTAAAAAGACCTACCAATCATAGTTATATAATCCTGGTATGAAATGAACTATAATCAACATGATCTCTAGAAACACCATGATATAACTCATAACTTTATGATTTTTCACTAATCATTGAAATTTTAGTCTCATATCCTATATTAAACCACCATTCCCTAGTAGAAAGACGTTAAACCTCATGACATTACAAGGTCTTAGATAATGGACCCTAAAATACATCTAAAATTTGAATTATCTAAAATAATATAAACTACATCTATATGACTTCTGAGCTAAATGAAATTAACATATAGTGACATATGGCTCGGGCAAAATGACCATAAACTAATGCCATATAATTTCATATTTAAAATACATTAAAATATGAAATGGAAACAATTTGTTTAAAAAAATAAATTAGATACAAAGCCTATAAGGCCTCCCATATGAAATCATAAATATCTATCTATGCTTACAATGTCCATTTACAATGGAAAAAGATATAGAACTATCCCTCTAAGAAATATATTCTACCCAAATTATCCTTCTGTGTATCAGGTAATATAAATATAGTTGGATCAAATATATTAGTGTGGAATCTCATGTTAGTTTGTATTCATTAGAATTTCATAACAAGAATCTATTATTTTTAAAATATTAAAATATAATAATGCAAGTTTACCTTATGTTGGTATAGTATAGACTTCATTAATGATTCATATAACATCAAATCAGAAAAATTTCATGCAGATCATGAATTTAAAATGACTAGACAATGACATAGATTGTTTTGAGGATCTATTTATTAATACCATCATGTAATCATGTATTTTCAGAAGTCGTAACCTACCCAAATAAACAATTAAATCATAGTTTACATCAACGATAAAACAATAAAAAATTTTGATCATCCATACTAGCCAAAAAAGAAAGAGTACAAAGAGGAGAATCGAAGTAGTGATGAAGTTTTTTCCATGCTTCTTCATCTACATATACCCTATAATGATGGATATCAATGGCAGTAGATTGTTCTTCAACTCTCTTTGGAGTGGTTTCTAATAAGGATGTTGAATTTGAGAGGTCAGACCTTAAGCTGGATATGATCTCCTCAAATATCAATATCATTATGGTTTATCCATCCATCTGGACTTTGAAATCAGATATAAAATAAGGAATCTTATCTAATTCCTCTACATCCTACATAATATATTCAATTTTTGGGGGTGGTGGGGGTTATATAATTCAATATATTTAAATCCCCTCTCATTGGCGGGAAAATATTTCTCAGTTATTATAATTTGTCTCATGATTTCATTCAATAGATGGAGGTCAAATTCATCATCTCTAAAGTCATTGAATATATGATTAAGGAGTTCCTCTTAGCCAAAAATTATTTTCCAATGTGACTTTGTAATCAAGGTGTAAATATAATTATAGAACTTCTTGCACCATTCCTGAGAATATATGGATTATTTGGTGGTTATAACAAAAGGGGGACAAACTATTGAGTGGATGATGATATAAGTGATAAAGCCACATGTATTTTATCCACAATGTGTGCATTGATCATTTTATTATGTTCTATTAAAATCCTCCTCAAAATATTTTTTCCTTATAAGGGGATGATTATCATTGGGATGGGATCAGTTCCTCAAAGAATGGCATGATTCTTGAATCAACTCCAATAATTCTATAAAAAGAGGGGTCTGTAAGGAAAATTGTTTGTCCACATGGAAGAACAGATAGTTTGGCACACCACACATGTATTATTATACATAATAATTAATGTATTCATGTGATTGAATTTTAGAGGCACCAAAAGGTTTAAGGATGATCTGAGTATTATTTTATTCCTACACCAATATCATCTAGAAATGGAGGCTAATTTAGCGGTTTTATCCCTTGAACACACCATCTGAAGAGAGAGAAGATACCCTCTACAAGAAAAAAAAATTAGAGAGAAAACCAATAGGATGCATACTTGTCACAAACAATAAGCTCATTTGTCCTGGCTATAATAATCTTATCTCAAAGGGAGATAAATTATAACATTTCATCCATTGAGACATATCTATTATCAAAACAATTTCTATTTGATGTAGGATATTGCATAAAATTGAAGTTATCAAGTAATATAAACATATCAAAGACCTCATCTGGGCATAATTTCATGCCCTCAACCTCAAATATGTTATGTATCCTATGAAAAATGAGGTCCATGGTATTCTGGGGTTATTTTATCATCTATAGTAGTAAACATTACCCCCAATCAAGAAAAATAAAATCTATAAAGGTCCCCAAATACTATATGGGATTGTTCCTTACTCAACGTTTTTTAAGAGCTCATAAAGGCACGTTGGGGTGAATACCACTAGATTGAGAGGAAGTTCCACTGCTAGCCATATTTCCCCCACTAATGTTCTGACCTAGATTATTAAGGGTGATCCCTTGTTAGGAAAAGCCCAAAATTTTGGATCATATCCACGAATCCTGAATGAATAATGTGGTATATATCATTATCTTCACTTGGAATCCCCATGAGTTATGATCAACATATTCCAAAATGCACCCATATAAACTTGAAATCTAACAAACCTTCTGGGAAGGGCACCAATGGGGAATATAACACCTTTCCTGGCTCTACTATAATAAATAAAAAGGTCGATCCAATCATTGAAACTATTAAGAATGTGCATAGTCAACTCATTTGATAACTTTTCCATTGTGATATTGAGTGTTTCCCTCAATAAGACTGATATTTGAAAAGGGCCATCCAAAACATCTTTGTTAGGAACTCATCATACATATATCCAAAATTATTTATCCTATACACTTGAATGATATACGATAGATTGAGTCCCACCTCACTATGATATATATGGTATGAGTTTGCATCCTGACACCAACAATTAACCCATTCTCAATGAATATTACATTTGAAATAAGTAATGACTTTTGATACCTATAATACTTCATATGGATGGAAAACCAATATATAATGACCCAGATTTTCTATATATAATTTCAAAATATAATACGGATTAAATTAATGTCTAGGTGCTGAGATGGTGTGCGATTTCCAGAGTCTTTGTTCACAAAAAAATTGTTTTAAAAATATTAATATATTAAATATCATGTGTGTGTGGTCTTCCCTAAAATGTAGAATAACATATAAATGGGTCCCTTGATCAGAAATCTGGGTGCTCCATTGCATTCAATGAAACATATTTACCCAAAGAATGATATATAATTGTTTGTGGCAAGTGTAATGTGTAATGTATTGATGGTCAATATTAATAAATAAATTAAATTGTGATTTTATTTTATTTTTTCATTTTCTTCAATGAAGAGACACTTTTTATTTTAATTAAACATTTTGGAAAGATTCTTGGGTTAGGCTCGGAACCATAGAAATTCACTGAAGGATCTGGGGAGTAAACCCCAAACATTTCTCTTAGTGGGTGATAGTGGAATAGTGGATTGAAGAACGATGAATGAAATTCTTAACGGACTGTACTAGAAAAAATAGATATTCAATATCCATTAATCCAATTCCTAGGTAGGATCTGTTATTTTTTTTATCTTCTCCCGTTCTATAATTCAATAATAAATGTGGACCATGCAATGAACATGTCGATTTACTATTTGATCATTTCTTGTATGGTGTGTTGTAATTTATGTGGTCTGTGGGGTTTGATTATAGATATTATTTTATTGATTATTGAAAATTCATTTAAGAATACATTGAGGATGGAATGAACAATGTCCAAGTTAAATTCCATGAAATTGATCCTCGTGCATTTTATCTCTCCCCGATTTTTCTACACATTCTTCATTCTAAAATGGTTTTTAAAAGATTGGTAATTGAAAATTAGGGTCTTGGAACAACAATACGATATTAAAGATCCAGCATTGGGATAGTCTAATGGATTTACAATGATTATAGAAAAATAAAATCTATTTTGGAGAAATCATTCTTGCGAGAAATTTTTTGGATTTGATTTAATCTATTTTCTGAGCCAATGGAATGCCGGGAACACCTCATTTGGGTGATAGAGTTGAGGGAAGAACATCGATCTTGATTTTGAAGGAGAATTGAGCACTAGAGAGGAAGCCGGTGATTTTCCAAGGTGAGAAAGGGAAAGAAGATGACATTCTAGAAAATACATAACACATAAAGTGTAGCCTCATCTACATGGAATTTGTTCATTGTCAGACCACTCAGCATAAACATATAAAGTACACTGACATGGGGTGCAGTACATGACTTTCCATCACAGTGTCTTTTACCCCACATGGAATGACTAGAAGCAGTAACATAAATAACCCTATGTACTCGTACATTTTCAATGATACAGAGTTAACACTATGTGCTGGAATATGTCCAAATCACACATACGTGCCCTAGATGTAATGACACATCTTTTGACACATTCTAAAAACCGGGTACCCATCTTCTACATGGAATGTTCTAAATAGATGGGTTTTCAAACGGGAAATTCTCAGGGTCAAGGGACATGGTGTGTGACCATACTTCATTGCATGAACTGCCTTTCTACATGTCTTGATTCTCTTTTATTATATATCATGGACATGTTTTGTCAAGGTTTGTTCCCTTTATCATTTTCTCGGATGGTTGGTATGAATTATTTCATACTTATAGGACCCTGATCACTTTAGAATGAAATAGTGGATAGAGTTATGGAATCCAACAAGAGGTCTGGAGAGACATCCTTGGTTCATTCTGTATTCGCTACTAAGTGCCATCATTATTTATGCAACAAATTTACAGGGTGTAAATCCTATACATAGAGGGTTAATCTAGATTTATATATTTGTATCACCCCATGTCTCGAGTTTCGGTCCTCATTTATGAATCGTATCTCTCATCATATCTATCTGTGTATCTCTCTCATGTTGGTTCCAGATGAATAGTGCTTCACAGTCATATGTGACCATTGCTATTGGTCTCAGGATCCTATTCTCTTAGATGAGTGCTTCAGAGAATCTCTAAGCTGAATCCATTGTATTTTTAGGTGGTAGTCATGACTTACTTCTACAATGCATGTCTTATTTTCAATGTATATTGATATTATTATATGAGTTTAAGACATATACTTCTTTATTGCGGACTATACTATTGTTATTTTTCCTTATAGTTTTAGGGTGTCCTACAAAGTATTACCCATGCATGGGAATTTCCATAATATTTTGTGTATGGTGCAGACCTGTGACCTTTTTATGGACTCTAAGGAGGAATAGGACCATACAACTCTTTGTTAGATGAGGAAGGTCAAGATGTTCCTATGACTATACACAGTTGTCTGAATACCTTCTATTTACATGTGGGACTTTTAGTTTATAGATTTTTTGGTGGTCTTGTATTATGGCCTGATTTTCTTTTTTTACTCTTTTATCATACTCTGTTGGTTGGGTTATAGTGGTATGAATTCATTGATTACATAGTAGTCTTCAAATTTCAACATTTTGTGGTCTTTTATATGGGTGTGTGCATACACATTCCTAGAAGACGCCTCCCATATAAGTGATCTGACTCTTCAGTGCTAGTCACTAGCCCCTGACCTATTGGAGGTGGGAGTGGGGAGTCAGGGAAGGGAAACCACTAGGATAGGTCATGAAAGAGTGGTATCTAAGGGGGCATGTTGTACTTTTGGATTTTCAGTCTATGAGATTGAATTTGGGAAATAGTGTTATGTGTTTAGTGATCTAAGTTTAGGCTATGGTCTCATGTGTTGGTGCAGGTGGACAATGTAACCATACCCAAGGACTACAATAACTTTATTTTCAACATAGCACATGGGGAAAATTGATACACAAAAAAATAATGGTATATGATTCATGTAGGAAATGGTTGTGGTTTCCATGTCTTTATTGAGTCAGCTCTTTAGATATACTCATTGAATGTGGTATATACAGTTTTTTTCAAGATTCCTCTATAATAGTGACTATCTAGGATTTATTAGCTTGATCACATGGATGGCTCCTTCAGTGTAGAGAATTCTATACATGGACCAGTTCCCAAAATGTCACCTCTATGTGGTGAACCAGCAATACCACCACCTATAGAGAAATATGTGGCACCCTCAGTACCAGCACATGAGGAGAACATGCTAAGAGCGCTCTACAAGTTATAGATACATGGACCCCTCACGTATTGAGGTGAGACCGACCCTCGGGTGGATTAGGATTGGCATGAGGTGGTAACCTAAGATTTCCACCTATTCTGGACTCTAGCAGATTAGATGGTGGTTCTAGAAATGATCCTTCTACATGGCACAACTAGGTGATGATGGAGTTTTCCCATCCAGGCTAATGGTGAGGTGAATCATTTGTATACAGAGTCAAGTGTCTCTATATAGAGAATTTATCCCTAGTTATTCTTAGATATATGCATATATAATATCTTTATCACCTCCAATAGTGTATCATGATAGTGGAAGATTCGTCATCACGGTTCCCCAAACATTCATATACTCTATGGATATGGTTATAGATCAGTGCCTTAGGGCTCGAACCATCGAGCATGGGATGAATAGTGACATTTGATCCAGCTTTATCCCTTACTGAATTACGACTTATGATGGGATGATTTAGTGATATTTGGTGGTTGAAATATTATTGGCTAATAGGATACAACCAATGATAGTCATTAGTGGATGGGTATGAGTAAAGCCCTCGGTTGTAGGAAGGAAACCTTAGTCTCTAGGACATGGGAATGGGAGACATTTCATGAGGTACCATAAAAAAATATCTATAGTTCGAGGACCGTACGGTGGGTCCAGTTAGACTTGGAAGAGGCAGTGTTATTCATGTGATTACAAGAGACATCTCACTCGAGACATATCGTGATACTAAAAGTGATATAGTGGATAGTCCACAAAGGAATAGATATCCATATGATAAGGAATATCCGTATAGTTGAGAATTTTTTAGAAAATTTTGGATATCATCAAGAGGTGTTTTATGATTTGACTTATTACCACAACCACCCTAGGAGGTCCATATCTGACTTAAGGAGCTAGAGTAATTTAGAGTTGACAATTGCATGTGGTAGAGAATATGACCCAGGTGTTTTAGGAATGATATGAGGAATGAACTATTTATTTTCTATATTATTTGTATCTCAGATAGATATATGTTCTTGTTATTCCTTTATCGCCCAAAATTTTCTTTGAGACCTATATATTCCAGTTGAACCATTGACTCAACCCTTACGCATGTATACACTTTCTAGAGAAGAATCGATGATCACACATCTATTACAACAGTGTGACCTAACCCATAGATACAAGAGTTTTGGTGAGAACCTATTGGTGGTGGCATCAAGGCCTTATAACTTCATTCATGGTATAGATTTGTTATCAACAATTCATTCCTATATTGACTGTTCGGGGTTAATGGTGTGATGTGTCCACAATGATAGAATTGTTTTTTTCATTTGTCAGTGAAAAGGAAACCCATGATGCACATGATGGACAAACTCATATGAGGGTGCAACCGATTACTCATCTGTTGGCTAGCCTAACCGTCATTGCAATAGATGTTTTGAGCCTTCATTTTCCAATGTTTTTGGTAGATTATGAGTATGTATTTCTTATTTAGGTTCTAGGATTACCTCTCAAGTTGAAGATAGACTTCTACATTGATTTGAACCTCAATATGGAATCGATATCTTCATTAATATATCAGATGGCTCTCGTAGATATTCTTGAGTTAAGGGTACAATTGGTAGACTTGTAGTGGAAGGGATTCATGAGACCTAGTGTTTCACCCATGGAGACCCTGTTGTTTTTTCCCAAAAGGAAAATATGATCATTAGGTTTTGTGTGGACTACCAGAATATGAACTATGTCACCATGAAGAACACCTATCCACTACCAAGGACCATTGATCAATATGATCAGTTGAGAGGAGCATGATGGTTATCGAGGGGTTAAATCAGATCAGGCTATCACCAGCTATGAGTACGGGATAAGGATATAATGAAGACCAAAAATTAATGTCATTATGATAACTCTAAGTAATTGGTTATTCCCATATTCATGAAAAATTCCCCAATAATGTTCATGGGAATCATGCACCAGATCCTTCAGTAATATATAGACTGGATTGTGGTGGTCTTAATCAAATATATCCTTTTGTACTTGGAATCTGAGGAGGATCATGTGAGATATTTGAGGATGGTTCTAGACATCCACTGAGATCACCATATTTATGGTAAATTCCTGAAGTTCTAGTTGTAGATTTAGGAGGACCACTTGTGACGTGTTTTCTCAGTGGATGGAGTAGTAGTGGACCGGACCATGGTTGAGGTAGTGTCATCATGGGATCCCCCTAAGTACATGATTCAGGTGGGAAGTATCTTTGGGTTAGTAGTCTATTATTGGGGATTAATAACTCATATCTCTAAGATACCATCACCTATGACATCTTTTACCTTAAAGTGGAATCCTTTCATTTGGATAGAGAATCACCAACAAGATTGTTATTAGTTGTGGATGATTTTTAAGAGCACTCTAATCATAATATTGTTGGATGAGGATGTCAAGTACATAGTGTTATTTGATACATCATGAATTGGAATTGGTTTTGTCCTACTGTAGAGGTGGGTGGTTATATCAAATGTATCATGCTAGTTGAGACCAAATGAGAAGAACTGCAGGACCTACAATCTTGATAAAAGAGTGTTCGTCTTCACCATGAAGATGTGGCAACACTACCTGGTGATTGAGCGTTTTATCATAAACTCCCATGAAAAGAGTCACATGTATATATTACCTCAGAAAGATATAAATGTAAAATATAGGTTACAACTATAGTTCCTCATTTACAATGATGTAGAGATTGTATATACTTTTTGGAAGAGGAATGTGGTAGAAGATTCTCTCAATAGAATAACAACTTTGAAGTTGTTGAATGTGGCATTAGAGCAGTTGGCGTCATTATATCTATCCTTTTTAGATTTAGTAGAAGAAGATTACCTCCAGTCTATGGGTTTTACCTCTCTTCCCTTATAGGTAGTCATGGAGGAAATTCTTGGGGATACTAACTGAGAGACTCTATGTGCTTAGATGACATTAATGCAAGATCTTATTAGATATTAAAAAGGTGGGGAGTGCAACATTATTTTTATAGGAGTCACAGTATAATCAGTGATGTTTTAGGAGTAGGTTTTTATATAGATTCATTCATCCAATTTGGCGGTACATATCGGTATGGAAAAGATGTACAAGGACGTTTGACACCAATTTTTCGGGCTCGTGATTTTGAAGTCTCTTGGGGAGTTATTTATCGATGTCTTATTAGTCAGCAAGTGAAGGATGAGTGATAGGTTCCAACGAGTTTAGCTCAACCCCATGAGGTACCAGAATGAATGAGGTATGGGATATCGATGAACATCATGATGGTTTTACAACATAAATCGAGGGTTTATAATTCTATCTGGGTAATCATTGATAGACTCCCCAATTCAACCCACTTTTAATCTATTCAAGATTAGAGTTCAGTAGAGGGAGTTGTGAGGTCTCTATAGATAGGAGTTAGTTTGACTCCATGGAGTCCCATCGATGACATTTCAGATCAGGATCCTCTTTCTACATCCCAGTTATGGGAGGGAATACCGGAGTTGTTTGGGGCCCTACTATGCTTGAGTATGGGTTTCACCAACAGAATAATGGATAGATGGAGAACACCATTTAGGTTCTAGATCACATGGTATGATATTTCATTTTCGACTTCGATAGTAGTTGGTAGGATCAACTACCACTGATGGAGTTCACGTATTAAAATAGTTAACATTCCACCATTTTTATGCTACCATTCACGGCTTTTTATGAGTGACCCTGTAGGCCACCACATTGTTGGACTGAACGAGGAGATTTAGAACTCATGTACCCAAATTTGGTTTGATCTACTATAGAGATGGTGCATGTCATCCATGATCTGATGAAAATAGCACACATCTATAAAAATTAAAATGTTGATAGGTGAAATAGACATTTGGAGTTCAAGGGAGGAGACCATGTGTTCTTATGGGTTTCACCTTGACATGTTTTTATGATATTTTGATGGGGTGACAAGTTATCTCCAAGATTTATTAGAACATTTACATAAAACATTGAGTTGAAGTGGTGGTGTACTGCCTACCTCTACCCCTGTAGATAGACAAGGTAAACAACATCTTCCAAATATTGCAGCTATGGAGGTAAGAGCATGACCCGTCGCACGTCATCAGCTGGGGAGAGTGGGACATCAATAATGGAGTTGATTTTGTAGAGTTCCCAATAGAGAGTGAAGAATGGTGGGATAAGATCCATTGTGGGTGATTGATCCTTTTGTTGTGTGTCATGTGGTATCATGGGGATCTCTAAGGGAGAACATTGGATCATGAGTCTTAGATTCTTGCACAACACCCACATCATTATGAGTGTCTATTTTTTTAGGGATATAAAGTCCCATTATTGGGAGAATGTAATATAGTATATTTTTTATGTATTATTTATATATATAATAATGATTAAATTCAAGACCATGTACTTAGACGACATGTGATTCTTATACTCAAAGTGTTTGAAAAGTCTATTTCAAAAATATTAAAATATTAAAAAGCATGTGTAAAAAGTTTTCCTGAAAAGGTTAAATAAATTATACATGGTAGCTCAGATGAAAAATCTCAGGGCACCATTGGGATCAGAGTAATTTATCTACCTAGGAACAACCTTACATTACCAATGTGGGTCAACTATGAAAAGTAGTCACTTGAATTTTTAATGAATAAAAAAATTTATAATTTATTTAATTTTTCTATTTCATTGTTGATGTTATATAGTGACAAATTATCTTTTAATTAATCATTTGCGTATTGATCAAGGGCTTGGCTCATAACCTTGGAATTAATTAGAGGCTCTGGAGATAAAACCCTAAAGATTTCTCTTCATAGGGAACGAAAAACTTGTGGATCTAAGACAGATGAATGGCGTTCTTGATGGATACTTCCGGAGTCAATGGATCATTAATAGAGAGTGATCCAATTCCCATGAAGGATGTTTTATTTTTGGATTTCCTTCTTTGTTCTGGAAATCATTTATTTACACCGACCAACAAACTAATAGGTTGATCCGTGACTTGATTGTGCCTTTTGAGAGGGGATATTATTTTTTGTATTTGAGGGGTTTGATTATAGATATTATTTTTTGGATTTTTTATAATTCATATGGGAACTGATTGAGGATACAATGAATAATGGCTGCGGTTCATTCCTTATATTTGTTCGTTGTGCATTCCCTCTCCCAAAATTTTTCTAAGCATTAATCGATCTTCAAATTTTTTTTGAAAGAATTATCAATTTGACATCATTTATTAGTGAAACCATTCATAATTAAAGATCCAAAATCAAGACAACCTAATATATTTGAAATGTTTATTATAATTAAATAATCAATACAATTTGGATGAAATCCTTTTTCATGTGAAATGTGAAAATTTTGATTTATTTGGATTTATGAGTTTATTAAAGATCAGGAAACTCTCATTTAGGTGTTATGTTGGTGAGACATTACTCAATATTGATTTTCAAATAAAATCATGCATCAAAGAAGAAAACAATGATCGTTTGAGGTGATCTGGAAGAAGAAGGTGTATTTCTTGAAATTCCAAAACAGATAACATGTATCCCAATATACATGAACTATGATCATCGTTGGACCACACGGTGTGTTCATAGAAAAAATACAAACATGGTAGAGTACATGGGGGGAGTACATGTGTTGTCTACCTGGCATGTACTATACCACACAATATGGACTAAACTGGTTACATGGATTAACCTATGTATTGGTAACATGGAAAAGGATACATGGGTTGGTATTGTGATCTATAACATGGACATAGAACTCATGTAGCCCCCAGATTGAATGAAACGGTGCGAAACTCTTTCTACAAATCATGCACCCATATACAACATGATGTGTTCAAAAGACATGGTCCATTAACATGGGTAGTACCCAGGGTCAAGGGACATGGTGTGTGACCCTACTATACACTGTATACACCCTTTTGACATGGCTTGATTCGCTAGTCCTCCATATTATTGAAATGTTTCATTTGGGTTCCTTCCCTTTATCATTTTCTAGGAAGGTATATATGAATAATTTCACAATCATAGGAAAATGATCCATTCAATAGTACTTCCTAGATATAGTTATGGAACCCCTGAGAGGCCTGATGTAGGATCCTCTATCAATTATTTAATTCCTATGTTAATTATTCAGTATTGACATGAAAAAATATTTGGGAATCTATCCTCTTCGTAGTGGGATATTATAGATTGAGTTATTAGTATCAACGCTTGGACCTAGATTTCATCCGCATCTATGTATTGTATCTCTATTTAGATATTTTAGTTTATATCTTACAAGGCAGTTCCTAATGAACAGTACTTATTGGATGAACATCACCAGTGCTACTAGACATAGGAGTGTGTTGGTAATGTCCTGGAAATTCCGTATAATTTTTTTAATTATAAGCAATTATTTCAAGAGCGTGAAATCTTACGGCGTGCGATTCCGAGGCCCGCAGTGCCTGAAATGATCCTTCGATTTTTGGTTTTGTTTCAATTAGCATGTGTAAGCAGTTTTTCTGAAAAAGTGCAATAAATCTTAAACGGTAACTCAGATTAGAAATTTGTGGTCTCCATTACATTTTGGATGGTAGGTTTACCATAGGTGCGACTTAAGTTTAGTCGGCGTGGGCCTCCTATGAGAAAACCCAAAAATGGTATATCCGTAAATAAAATAATTAAATAAATAATTTTATTTTTAAAATGATTATAACTCATAAGAAGTATCTTGGACTGAAAATCCAATACCCCCGCTGAACTCGTGAGTGAATGCTTTATTTGAGTAGAAACTAACTTTATCCAGCACGGGCCACTAGTGAACGTTTGTTTTTTGGCATAAATAAAATAATTAAGTGATAATTATTTTATTGTAAAATCCATAACATTTAAACAGTAACTTGGATTGGAAATAAGACAGTACCATTGGGTTGGTAAGTGTTTGTTTCACTAGGAGAGAGCCTAGCCACAACCGGTGCGGGTCGTGGGTGACTATTAATAATTTTCCATAGTTTTTTTAGTACGCTCAGTAAACACGTGAGAGTCATTTTCTAACATTGGAATCAATAATCTAAATTGAGTTCGGAGGACACCAATAAACTCACAACACCGATATTCTCATAAGGAGACCTTCACCTTGACCATAGTGGGTCGAGGGTTGAAGTTAGTTTTTTGGATTTTCCTGGGAGAAGAAGAAAAAATATATATCATTTTATTTATTTTATCTGAAACCACCATTTTGAATGCTTGGTGGTGGGTACAACCTAAACTCCTAATTTCTGTGTGGAATACCCTTAGTATTCACCTTGATAATGTTCCAACCTCAATTTACTTAATAGTCCAACAATTACTTGTTAAATTAATAAACATAATTTAATAAGCTGGCTCCACTTTTTCTTGAATTTGGGGAAAGAATTGGCAAATGGAGAATTTGGGAGAGTGTTTGGATGATCAAATTCTCAATCGGAGAACAATCTCTGACAAAGTGAATCCTAAGGAATCAAAAAACGAGGATGAAACTTGATCCCAGATCGGAAACATCTTGCGGAAGCAACGAACTCTGACATAACCTTCTCATCAACTTCGACTTCTTTCTCAGGCCACCACCAACGAAAAATCTAGGTAGGGGTTTTTATATATGTTTTAATTTGATTTATTGATTATTTATATCCAAAATTCATTACGATGATGTCCAAAAAAACATTCCCATTGTCCCACACATAAACCAATCTCCTATTTATTTTTATTCTTTGCGTGTTCTTCTTGCATTCTTCATCTCATAAAATTTATTGGAACTGGAAATATAGAGTTTTTCTGAGCGCGATATATGGGCATGAATCCCTCAACACAAGGATCACAAATCTACAATCGTTGAATTTTTCATTCTTGTAACCAAGCCTTAATGAATTGTAGAAGGAGGAGATCAAAAATTTATCGGTGCTGGAAATGAAACATTCTATCGAGCGTGACTTATGGACATGGGGACCTCATCCTGTGGATCACGAATATGTGATAATTTGATTTTTTGGGTTTGGAATGAAGATCCAATGTGTAGCATAAGGGGAAACATAGAGGTGCAATTCAGGTGTGTCTTTGGGTCAAAGCTCCGGGCGAGATAGGTGGTGCGATGAAGGTCAGTTCAGAGAGTCGAGGTTCCATTATACAGGAAAGTGGGGGTAGGCTAAAGGGAGGCCTACAGGTGAGAAACAAGCAACTGTGGCGGTCCCGCATAGCTGGTACATGTGGTACGGTGTTGTGAGCGGGAGGCCGGGGTGGTGGCAGGCCAAAGGGGTGCGGCTCCCGAGCGGTGCGGTGGCCATGTGGATAGCGGGGTATAGTTTTTCCAGTGTGCATTCAGGGTGGTGTGAGCAAGACCATGTTCATCGTAGTAGAAGCATGATTGACGGATGGGAGATGAGAGTTTTCCTCGCTAAGCGTGTGTAGTAGGGCATAAAGCTGAAAAAAATCGCGAAAGACGTTAATTGGAGTGAGAAAGTGTGGAAAAAAATAAGTTAAAATTTTAAAGTAATTAAAGATGAAATCAATTTAATAAGTGGGTGAGTACCAAATTAGAGAGGTGTGGGTTTGTGCATGGAATTTTAGATTTGAAGTAAATTAATTGTAAATAATAATAATAATATAATAATGATATTATTATTTTATGTTAAAAACCATATTTCATCTGTAACTTATCTATGCGACCTCAGTTTCATGAACTGTCAGTGGCAGTATGACCCTAACATCGAGATGGAAATTATGATTCTAATATTAGATGTCTTTTTTGGGTTTTTGTGTCGGGTACCCAAAGCGCGCAAATAAAAATAATATATTATTATTCTTATTAAATCCTTGACCCACCATAACTCATGTGAGTGACGTCAGATTGACTTACTCTCTACAGCACCAAAAACCATGGATTTAGACAGTCCTTTTGGTATAATCCACATGAGTTGTGGATAATGTTGATGTATGACCAGGTTGCATCGAACACGAATCCGACCGGGCCCTCAGGACTAAAAGTCCAATAACATTCAGACAGGGTGTCCGATTGATGCACCATCTATCACATTGACACCTCTTTTTCATTTAGTTCCATTGAGATACTTCTTTGAGAGACTTCATGACAATTGGAGTATCGACATGTGTCTTGAGGAGCAGACCCTCTTAGAATCAAGCAATCATAGTGCGAGAACCTTGTAGATGGCTGTAAAAGAGAAAGGGATCCTTCGTTGGTTTGTGCTCATGGATCTTACATGGATCCACTCTAGGAATCCATGTGGGACTACTCTAGGATCCTGTATGGGTCTTCTGCACTAGGATCTTGTGTGGGTTTGATGATGTACTAGGATCCTATATGGGTCTGGTGTACTGGGATCCTGAGTGGGTATGTTGATGTACTAGGATCCAGTGTGGGTCTGCTGTACTAGGATCCAGTGTGGGTCTGATGATGTAGTAGGATCCTGTGAGGGCCTTTTGTACTATGATCATGTGTGAGCCTGATGATGTACTAGGATCCTTTTTGGGTTTGTTGTACTAGGATCTTATGTGGGTCTGATGATGTTTTAGGATCTTGTGTGGGTCAACTATTCTGGGATCATGTGTGGGTCTGATTATGTACTAGGATCCTGTGTGGGTCTGATGATTTAGGATATTACATGAGTCTTACACTTAATAGAGTAAGATAATTTAGTAGTTACATCTAATCATCTCTATTATTGTACCAAAGTTATACCTTGTGTGAGCTGAGTCTTTACCTTTGTGGTATTCATCTATGTGGCATACCTATGTGGTACATACCTACGTGGTGATACCATTTTGGTATTATTCTATGGTGTACTTGTGTGGTACTTACCTTCATGGTGATACCTTTGTGGTATTTTACTGTGTGGCGTACCTATGTGGTACATACCTTCATGGTAATCTTTCCTTCGTGGAACAGTTGTACATTGGCTAAAGAGTTGGGCCTTGTGTTTCCTCCTGAATGAGATGGGTAATAATTGATAACATAGGTAAATGTATGTGCATGTACTTAAGTAGGTTTATCCCCATTTTACTTTCTTTTTTGATTATCATTTGTAGATTTTGTGAGACCTTGAAGGTCTCAGGGGCCCTACTATGTATTGTTACACTCACCCATGCACGGGCTTTGCCTACACCTTGTTGTGTTTGGTTTAGAGGATAGACAATGATGATCGTGGCTTGGAGTACCTAGACTTGAAGGTTCCCGGAGTTGGACCATATTGCGTGTTAGTACATAGAGGAGACAGATAGACATGGAGTGCTTATGAAGAGATATGTACCTAACCCTCATGTAGGAACCTCGATGAAATACCCAGTAGCTGTATCTCTGTTTCCTTAGTTGTATTGTATTTCCAGTTGTACTTAGCCATTACTATTGGGCTTGTATTCTGGCCCCTTTTACATTCTGTAATCTTTTTTCATTACAGTTTACTTGTTTTCCTATCTTGATGTATGCATGGTTGAATGTGTTTATAGAATATAAAGTAAATGCCTTCCTGGTTTTAGGGGATACACCATTCGGTGGTAGTCGCTAGCCCATGGCCTATGGAATGCAGGCTTGGGGAAGTCCCGACACGAGCCCCAGGTGATGGGTCCTGACAAATTGGTATTAGAGGAGTCAGTTCTACCATAGAACATATGACTCTGATCTTTTTAACGGTAATAGTTTTATGTTTATTGACTGTGGTTATTAGTTTACAGAATATAGTGTTGGTGTGGCAGCCGACGTATCCATACACCAGGACCCTGACTTATGATTTATGACTAAGTGCACAAAAACACTGATTGTGTTTGTGTTTTGAAATGTGTTATTGTGTTTTCTTCGATTCATCTCACCAGGTATAACTAAATGACCATGGCGCACTTGTTCATTATTAGGATGCCACTTCGTAGATATCCAGCAATGATTCCTGGGAGAGTACTTGATGATAGCCCACTGAGCGATGAGGCTTCGGTGCAGGTCCCTCTTAATATATTGGCACCTTCGGGTGGTGTACAAGCCACACCACCACCAGTTCAACAACAGTTACCACCAGCCACACTAGAAGATGGTGCACGCTTACTGAGCACATTGTATGAGTTTCAACAGCAGAGGCCTCTGAGGATTTGATGCGAGACAGATTCCCATGCGGCTGAGGGCTTGTTGGAGGCAGGTGCAAGAGTTTTCCTCCTAGTTGAGACAGTAGTAGATTATATGGTGATCTTAGCTACTAGTCCTTTTTTGTGAGTGACCATGAGGATGGTCTGTATAGTTATGAGGCTTTGGTCGGTGGACCATTACCCGAGATAGTACCTTCGAGTAGTGTGTCAGCTATATCACAACCTGTTGGTCAGCAGTTACAACTGGTTCTATGAGTAATGAACATATATAGGCTTAGTTCTATACACGTGATTCAGCATCAGATACTCCTCATATTTCGAGGAAAGCCCGACTCATAGGTGGCTGTGTGCTAGCTTCAAGATGTGGCTGAGAGTTCTATAGAGCTTTTAAAGCTTCATCATGATGACATGTCAGTAGATGAGTATTCATCGAGGCGTACCGATCATTCTTGGTAATTTATGAATATGATGAGATCAGTTCATCAAAGCTCCAAACTCTGAGTGAGGTGTATTTTGGTACATATAAACTAGAACTATTATTCTATGCATTCATACTTATGTTATGGTGCTGGAGAGAAACTTTCTGGTTGAATATTCATTGGTTGAGCAGATGCACCCAGTGAATATTAGTAGTAGGAAAGCAGGAACCTGGCTCTAGTATTAGAGACAGGGACTTGTAAAAATTATTTAAGAAGATGAAGTGTTAGGGACAGTAGATTCTACAGGGCTGTAGACGTGGAAGCAGATCTAGGGGAGAAGCATGAGGTGGTGTACATTTTGACATGTTACATCCACCCCCCATTATGGTCCACTCCAGGCTCCGGGAGATGGCTGATAGGGTAAGAGAGTAGCTTCATGTGGTCAAGGAGTGCGACCCAAGGGCTCTAGGAATGATTCTAGGTATGGTCTATGACTATTACTAGATGCCATATCAATATACACAGGTACCAATCAATCCTTCCTTCCATAAATCATGTCAAAGACATAGATTTTCAAGTTAAACTGTTGACTTGACCCTCATGTCTAGAGATACCTTTGTGAGGAGACTCGATAATCACACTTATGATGATGGGTTGATCTGACCCTTGATGCGAGAGTTTCAGTTGGAACCTCTTTGTGGCAGTGTTGAGGAATTACGATGTTAGTTTGCATATGACCGTACATCCACAATTCATACTCATATTGACTGTATATGTAAAAAAGATTGTGGTTTATTTACAACGTTTGGATGAAGTTTTCCTTAGTCAGTGAAAAATTAAACCCATACATCACCTAAAAATATCCCATTTTAGAGGGTGCGACTGATCACTCATGATTTGGCCAACCTGACCCATGTGGCATTAGATGTTTTGAAATTTCAGTTCCCAAGAGGAGTAGCAAGTGTTATTCTAAGACTATGACGTTGAGATAGTCTATACATCAGGGAATGGAAACATAGTACTAGATGCAGAAAGCATGAGGTATGGCCTACTGCTACTAAGTGAGGTGATAGATCAGCTAGCCACTTTATAGATATCCTTTGTGGATCAAGATGATGTATCTTTTCTTGAGTCTCTTAAAGTCACTCCCCCACTCCTTCATTGTGTTAGGGATGCACAGCGTGGGGATGCTGAATGCGAGGCTTGACATGCTCAGATATCCTCAGGGAAGGCACCTGATCGATTTTCTAATGATAGAAAGCATGTCGTCCTCTTCAGAGGATGTACCATGGTACCAGTAGCTGCATAGAAGGAGGTGTTGAGGGTGTTCTATATTTCCCCTGTAGCGGTATATCCGGTTGTGGTGAAAATTTACTAGGACCATCAGCCTCAGTACTGGTGGCCAGGGATGAAGAAAGCAGTGAAATATTTTGTATTAGGATGCCTCACTTGTTAGCAATTAAAAACTGCTCAGAGCCAGAAGAAGTCGTATGCTGATAGGAGTCGGGAGATCATGTTTTCATATGGGTCTCACCTCAGCAAGTATTGCGGATATTTGGACAAGGGGGAATGTTATCACCGAGGTATATCAGTCCTTTTCTGATCCTACGGAGGGTAGGTGAGGTGGAATACTACTGGGCTCTTCCACCGTATTTGGAGAGGTTTTGCGGCATCTTCCACGTATTCCACCTAAGGGGATACATGCACGACCCATCTTACATCATCGACCACGTCGAGCTGGACTTAGAAGATGGGGCGTCGTTTACAGAGGTTCTTGTGGAGATTGAGTATATACAAGAGATATTCCTTCATATGCGATGGATACATTCGGTGTGTGTACGTTGGAAGCACATGAACCTCCTAGAGAACACATATGAGTCGGAGGCTCAAATTCATGCTAAGTACCATCATTTGGTTTTTTGGCCTTTTTTGTGGCTTTCGAGGATGTAATTCCCTAAGGTGGGGAGAATGTAATGTCTTAGAAATACCTTATAACGTTTTTTAATTATATGGAATTATTTAGAGATAGTGAAATCTGTCAGCGCATGATTCTGAGGCCCAAAGTTCCTGAAATGATCCTTCGATGTTTGGTTGAGTTTTAATTACCACACGTAAGCAGTTTTCCTAAAAACATGGAATTACTCTTAAAAGGTAAAAAGGATCCGAAATACGTGGACACTATTTCATTCAGGATGGTGGGTTTACCCAAGACGCGACTTATGTTTAATCAGTGCGGGCATCCTGTGAGAAAAACAAAAAATGGTATAACCGTAAATAAAAGAATTAAATAAGTTGTTTTATATTTTAAATCCATATCACTCACAAATGGTAGGTCAGATTGAAAATCTGAGACCACCGTTGAACTCATGAGGAATTATTTATTTAAGAAGATACTAACTATGGCCGGCACGAGCCACCAATGAAAGGTAGTATTTAGTTGGAAATAAAATAAAAGTATGAAAATTATATTATTCTAAAATAAATAACTTTTAAACAGTAACTTGGTTTGGAAATCTTAGAGTACCATTGGGTTATTTGGGGTGTGTTTCACTTGGGAAGAGCCTAACATCGACCAATGTTGGTCGAGGGTTACAATAAATAATTTTCCAAACATTGTTTCAAGTAAATTCAGTAAATACACGAATGGAATTTTGTAACATTTGAACCGGGACATGAAATTGAAATTTGAGGACACCATTGAACTCGAAGCACTAATATTTTCTTAATGATATTGTCACCTTTACTATAGTGGGTCGAGGGTGGAATTCAATTTTTTTTTTTTTTTATTTCCATGGAAGAAGAAAAAAAATAAATAACATTCTGTTTATTTTATTTGAAACCACCATTTTGAATGGATAGTGGTGGAGACCACCCAAACTCCCAATTTATGTGGTGGAAACCCTTGGTATTCACCAAGTAAATATGCCAACCTCAATTTACTTATTCAAAAAACACAACATGTTAAATTAAGAAACATGCTCTAATAAGTTGGCTCTACTTTTTCTTGTGTTTGTAGAAAGCGTTGGAAAAGGAAGAATTGGGGAGGGATTTTGGAGGATCATATTCTCTGATGAAATACACTCTTCAATGAAGAGAATTCTCTAGAATCGAAGACAGATGACAAATATTGAGCCTGGATCGGAAACATCTAGTGGGAGCAACGAAAGCCGGTGTCACCATCTCATTGACATCATCTTCTTCCTCAAGGCACCTACAACAGAAAATCAAGGTAGGGGTTTTTATTAAGTCTGAATTTGTTTTATTGATTATTCATATCCTAAATTCATGACAATGATGTCCAAATGAACAAGGCCATCATTCCACACATAAACCATGGTCCTATTGCTTTTTATTTTTCATGTTTTCTTCGTGTGTTCTTCAATGCCTAATATTTATTGTTGTTGGAAACACAATTTTTTGATGATCATGATATATGGACATGAAGCCCTTTATTCAAGGATCGCAAATATGCGATCGCTTAATTTTTCAGGCCTGAAACAAAGCCGCAATGGCTCACGGAAGGAGGTGTCCAAATATTTATTGGCACTAGAAACACAATATTATTTTGATCGTGACATATGGACACATATCCCTCGACCTCTAGATCGAAAATATTTAATCGAATTATTTTTTGGGTTTAGAACGAAGATGTAGTGGGAAGAAGAAGGGGAAATGTGGAGGTGAAATTCCGGTGTGTCTTTGGGGCATAGCTCTGGGCCAGATAGGCGATGCGATGGTGGTTTATGCAGAGAGTCAATGTGGCTTCACACAGGAAAGTGGGGGCAGGCTAAAGGGTGACCTACATGCACGAAATAGGTGACTGAAGTGGTCCAGAATGGCTAGTACAGGCACTACGGTCGTGCGAGCGGGATGCTGGGATGGTGGCAGGCTGAAGGGGTGTGGCTCCCAAGTGGTGCGGCATCCAGGCAGATTGCGGGGTGATGTTTTTCTAGTGCGCATATAGGGTGGTGCAAGCAGGAACATGTTTATCATAGTGAAAGCGTGATCAATGGCTGAGAGTTGAGTGTTTACATTGTGGAGCATGTGCTGCAGGGCATGAAGCTGAAAGAAAATCGTGAAAGAGGTTAATTGGAGAGAGAAAGTGTTGGAAAAAGATAATTTAAATATTTAATGAAATTAACGATGAAATCTGTTGAATAAGGGGATGCACACCAAATTGGAGAGGTGTGGGTTTGTGCATGGAATATGAGAATTGAAGAAAATTAATTGTAAATAATAATAGTAATATAATAAAGATATTATTATTTTTTGTTGTAAAACTATAATTTGTCCGTAACATATCTGTGCGACCTAAGTTTCACGAATAGTCAGCGACTGTGTGACCCTGACTTCAAGAAGAAAATTATGAGTCCAATATTTGATGTGTTTTTCAGGATTTTCGGTCGGGTAACCGAAATGTTCAAATAAAAATAATATATTATTATTATTAAATATTTGACTTACCATAACTCCTGTGTGTGACGTCTGATTGACTTACAATTTTCGGCACCAGAAATCATAGATAGATAGGGTCCTTTTTGTATTCCACAATTAGGTTTTGGATAAATATGAGGTATGACTGGGTTGTATCGAACACAAATCCAACCGGGACCTCAAGACTAAAAAGCCAATTATTTACATATCGGGCATCCGATTGATGCACCAACGGTCGTTTTGATACCCCTTTTACGTGGAGGTCAATTGGGATACTTCTTCATGGTTATTCGCAGTAGTTGGAGTATCGACTTGTGGCTTGATGAGCGTAACCTCCCAAAATTAGGAAAACCTATTTTGAGAACCTTGTAGCTAGTTGTAACATGAGATAGGGATACTTTTGGGGTTTGTGCTCGAGGGTCCCACACAGATCCACTCTAGGAATCCATGTGGGACTACTGTAGGATCCATTGTGGGTATTTTGTACTAGGAACCTATGTGGGTCTGATGATTTACTAGGATCCTCTATGGGTACGTTGTACTAAGATTAGGTGAGAATTTGATGATGTACTAGGATACAGTGTGGGTCTACTGTACAAGGATCCTGTGTGGGTCTGATGATGTACTGGGATCCTGTGTGGGTCTTCTGTACAAGGATATTGTGGGGGTCTGATGATATACTAGGATTTTGTGTGTGTCTGATTATTTAGGATCATATGTGTTTCTACCTCTTAACAGAGTAACATGATTCAGAAGTCACATCTAATCATCTCTACTTCTATACCTCATTTATACCTGGTGTGAGCCGAGTCATTACCTTTGTGGTATTCTTAAATGTTTCATATATGTGTGGTACATACCTTAGTGGTGATACCTTTGTGGTATTCTTATATAGTGTAAAAATGTGGTATTTACCTTCCAGGTGATACCTTTGTGGTATTCTTTAGTGTGGCATACCTATGTGGTACTTCCATTTGTGGCAATCCATCTATCATCTAACTGTTGTAATTTGGCTAAGGAGGTGGGAATTGTGTTTCCTCATTAATGAAATGGGTGATAATTGATAACTTGAGTATATGTATGGACATATACCTATGTAGAGATATTACTACTTTACATGCTTTTTGGTTTATCCTATGTAAATTTTCTGATACATTGAGGGTCTCTGGGTCCCTACTTAGTATCATCATACTCACCCATGAACGGGCTTCTTCCGCACCTTATGGTGTTTGGTGTAGATGACAGACAACACTGATCGAGGCCGAGGGTACCTGGACTAGATGGTGATCTGAGGTGGACCATACGGTGTGTCGGTACGCAGAGGAGATAGGCAGATAGGGTGTACTGAGGAGGCGATATACACCTACCCATCTGGTAGAAACTATAGAGGACGAAACAGTATCTATCTTTCTATTTCATCAGTTGTATTGAATTTCCATTTGTACTTGTACCATTACTATTGGTCTTGAATTCTGGCCCCTCCTACTTTTAGCACTCTTTTTGCTATACAGTTTACTTGTGTTCGTATCTTGTTATGTGCATGGTAGAGTGTGTTTACATGATATAAAGGAAATACCTTCCCAGTTTTAAGGGATACACCATTTTTTTCTTGTCTCCATCCCCTGGCCTATGTAAGGCGGGCTTGGGGTAGTCACCGGACATGCCCTGGGGGGGCGGGTCCTGACAATGTTCTTCTAAATTAGTGCTTTGTGGAATCTTCATGCTAAATACCAGGTGTTTGTATGTCGTATTCATGAAATTTCTCTACTCTATGTGTATTGGTTTTAGAACAGAAGGATATTATTATATATTTTATAGACATATAATTGTGTAGATAATACTTTACATTCCTTTGATATATTTCATTGCAGATTTTGGGTGACCCACTGATTATTGTTATATTCATTACTACATGGGATTTTCACTCACGTGTTATTTCTTGTGTATATAAGCAGCCTTATGATGGAGTCCTAGGTAGACTAGGACTATATGAAACTTTGTGTTATTATGTAGTTCGAGGTGTTCCTATGGCTAAAGATGGAAATCCCAGGACCTTTTGTTAACATTTTGGACATGTGGTTTACAAACACTTTTTGGTTGGATTATATTACGTCCTAGTTTACATTACATTCTTACATTCCCTTCATACTCTATTTTTTGGGATATAGTGGTATCCATTTATTTTTTACATAGTTGTTTTTAAATTTAATCATTTTTTCAACTTGGAGATGGGTTTGTGGGTATGTGTACATAAAAAATTCCTGCATTTTTAGTGTTATTCCTAGTCATTTTTAGTCCCCATCCACTAGCCTATCGGATGTGGGGTTGGGGAGTCATAGAATGGGTCCCACTAGGATAGTTCGTGACAATATAGATGATGAAAAAACTCGTAGTATCGTTTCCTAATCTAGAATGACCTTTCCCATTTATCAGAAATGTTAGTTTTGTGGTGAAAATCCTATTTAGATATCCAAGAACATGAATGTTTGTATTGAGAAGATACGAATATTCTCATTTATCATGATCAGTTGGTTTTTGATTTGAGAAATATCCAAATGATCCTAGTGGAAAATTTTACAGCATATAAGAAATCCCATGGGACCGTTCCATCTCTAGTTGACCATCAATAAAACACATTATCTTATAGAAATAAATGGATGTTGATATCTATTATACTTTAATATTGAGGTTTGGATATTATATGCACACATCTTCCAATAGGAAGAATCAATATAAAGGGAGTAAGTGTGAGGAAGGATAGTTATGGAGCTCAGATTGGAGAATCTCTTTCAAAACAACATTTTCAGAACTCCAATGGAACTGAGGGTAAACATTAAAACTAATGGAAATAATGTCCCCCCAATCATCCCTAAAAAATGAGTTGTGATGTGATACGATACTCTTCTACAAAAAAATAACAACTATAATTTCATATGAGTGGAATTTCAAATCTAAATAAATTCTTGACTCTAGAATCTAGATGCACATTACATGTATTAAAAAGGTATTGACAAAGTCATAAAGGATTCTTTAGTCACATGGCTCATTAAAAATATCATGGACCACATATACTAGTAGGAATCCCCACAACTACTCATTTAGTTATGATACTCACAATCATGTGGCCCGAACAAGGAAACACGATCCATATAGCATTCGAGTAGTAATGTAATTAAGCTAGTAGATATTAAGAAAACATTCCAAATGACCATATAATTATTAGAAGAAACATCCTTCCAATTACTAAAAATAAATTCATGTTGTATTTGTATATGTACATAGAGATAAATAAGTCATTATATGATTGTCTTACTGAAATGGTTTTTTTAATTGATGTCATGAACAATTATTATTGAATGGTCTTGCCAAAGGGTCACAAGATAGGGACAACATGGTGGAGATATGAGTGTCTAATGGATGGTGCGTCAGTTTTCCTTGTTTCTACTATTTATTGGAAATTTTTTATAAATAAAATTTCACCCATAAGATCAAGAATTTCCAAGTTCACTGATAATTTATGGCACCAAGGCATCAAGTGGGAATTTACATTCCAAAAAATTGATCCATTTTCCTTGTGGAAACACAGTCTCATGACATTTAGAAAGGTCATTTTGATGCTCTGTGCATAACACATAACTCGATAGATGATATTACATAGCCCATTTTGATGTTTCATTCTCCCTTTATGATGGCCACCAAGATTCTCACTAATAATGTGATGAATTATAGATGAGTTCCTATTGCACATAGAACATATCAAACCTAGGGATACCTTGAAATCCATCCAAAAATACTCAAAAAATAGGGAGTAAAATGTCGAAAAGGTATGAGACTCTTTTGGTAATAAAAATACTTAAACATGCCCAAGTGGTATGAAAAAAACCATGGAAGCACATGTAGACATGATAGCCTTGTTGAGAAATGGACATGAACATGTCCAGCTGGTTTTGCGCTTCCCATCAAGAAATAGGGGGAAATAGAAGGATTTTTGTATAAAATGAATGGGAATCCCCACAAAACCCTTTTTTTCACAAAACACTTCACTAATTGGTAGAATGATATTATTTGATATCATTCATTTCGTCTCAAAAAATCCCTAGCCATTGTGATATAAAAATTGAAATAAAAAGTGGTGTGATGGTAAATTCATATGAAGGAATGATTATCTATAATTATCTGATCATAATTAAACTTCCTAGGTGACCACCTTTGTTCATGTTCCCCCCTAAAAAGTCATCTTAATCTTATAAAAAACCCTTGAAAAGTTAACTTGATCATGTGAAGGACCCTGTAAATCTAAAGTTTTCTTGTGGAAGGCCCTGAAAAAACATCTCAGATCATGAAATAAAATTTCAATAGGTGTTCTAATCTCACCAAGGTCCTTAGATATGTCTACCTAACAATATTAAATACCATTATAATTCCCTAATGATTATATAAGACCCAATTAATTATCTATAACACAATAAATGGGGAATTAATGGGGTAGTCTCCGGGTCTCTGAATATCACACGACACAACTAAAATGACCTAAAACGGGATCTCATGAAATTTACGACATCAAAAACCTCCATTCATCTCCTCATATATATAAACAATACACACCTTGGAGAGTTGTATATAATCCGGGTGGAGAGGCCTTTAAATACCTGAAACCATCAGAACAAATGAATGTTGAAAATCATTAGATCCTCACATCAGTGCACCCAGAAATTAAAGCTAATATCTCATACATAAAAATATCACGGCCAGAAAGGTTTTCCAATACGTAAAATATGGTGATAAACCACAGAAACCATGTTTCGTGCATAGTCACTTAAAATTATTAGTCATAGATCACATGATGTAATTCATTAAAGTTATACAAAGGAAACCCCACACGTATACTAAATCAAGTGCATATTGAACATGTTAACACATAAAAAATATAAGACATGTGAAATAGAAGGACGAAACAAAGTCATAAATGATGTGACACTTAAAATATGAACATATATGTTGATCTATATGCGCTTCACTTAACCACCCAGGTCATGTAATAGAACAAGAAAATGTATCCCAGATTACAAAGTTCTCCTTTAATACACTATTTGGATGATGCAATGTCCCCTAGACATATTGGTTCAAATCACATGTCCCCATCGGGCATGCGACCCATGTCTTGTAAAACCCTATGGGATCACCGTCCATATCTTCTAATGTAATCTTGGAAATTATCCTAAATCATATGGGGTAATAGTGCTTATTAGCTGAGTATGAGAACAGCACCAGGGAATGTCAACTTGCTTTTTTAAATCACTTAGAAATGTTACCCTGATCATGTTAGATCATTAAAAAAACCATATAAGACATGCATAACCCTCCAGAAATGTCATACCAAATAACGAGAAACCCTCTAATTATTTCAGCCATGTTTTTTGATGAAATCAGGAATTGTCATATGGATCATGTGACACCATCCAATCATATCAGATGAGATCATGTGATGAAATCCAAGAAAATTCATCTAGGTCTTGTGATATCCTCTCAAAAATACACCTTTTTAATGTGATGACATTCAAACATTGAATACCAATTATGTGACATACTTTGTAAAAGTTATCTAGATCATGTGATTGTATTTGGACATGTATATTGTAAAATTAGTGATATCTATACATCATTCAACAAGTATATCATACAATCAGGGCATGTCATGCAGACAATCAAACAAGATGTCATGATAACTAGGCTATATCAGGTAGGAATCCTCGAATATGATAACATTTTACACTTCTTCCAGATATATGTGGTGACCCAACACCTATGTCTCATATAAATAGGCCATGAGATTGATTATTTTCTATCCATTTTTTCCACAATAATAATAGATCACTTGGGCATAGGTATTTTAATTAATCATGTTATTCATAGAGGGAATCCTTAGTGTATAAGACCTATATAGTTGAACTACATACCTATTTTAATGCTAGGGGTTCCTTAGTGTCTAAGACCTAATAAACTAAACTATGATGACTTTGATTTACTTTAAAAATAGGATGAATTGGATGAAATATAATGGCCCAAGTTCAAATACACTTCTACTTAGGTGTATATCGCCTCATGTATCTGATATTTCATCCTTTGGGATCCAATCATTCCAATGGTATGACAATTCTACCTCATCCATCATTGTTCTGCGATATCAGTTTAACTACAATGAAATTGATTATTCCATAATGATGATATGTTGGATGACTTCTTAAGGACCAATATCCATATTAAATATCTGAAGGTTTGTTCAAATAAATAATTCATACATCCATATATAGTGGGACTAGCTACTTGTTATAAATTTTTTCCAACACTAAGTATGTATCATGATTTATTTGTGAGTTTCAATGGTAATATCCTTTACATCATGAATCTACACCAGCATTGAAACCATGGTGTGTAATCCTTGATGAGTGGAATAATATCACACCCCGCTATAAGGGCCACTATATAGGGGATAGTCATAAGGTTATGCTCCAACTATGATAATACTATTTCCTACAATACGAAGAATATGATGGGAATTTCCTTGAGGCGTTATCTCAACGATACCCAATGCTTATATGGCCACACATATGTCCTCTCTACATGATGTAAAACTACATGGTCTAAATAAACTATGTGGATTTTGATTCCTATTATAAATAAGTTATGTAAGCCACAACATAATGGATTAATCCCATAATCAATATATTTATACACCTCTCTAAATGTAGGAAAGTTATGAATCACCCATATATATAAATTCAACATATAAGAAGAAACCAATTACGATAATTGTATGATGCAATGTTGAAAAATATCGATGGAGTCACTAAATCATTTTCCTTCAAGTACAAAGAGAGTGAACTAATGGTCATCTAGTAAGGTAAAAATATTCAACATTGGGATTTGAAAGAGTATTAGCCTATGGTCATTTTGTTACGGTAACTAGTTCAATATCAAGATTATAAAGAGACTTGTGATCATATTTTTAATCAATAAGAGAGTATGGTAGTAGAAAGAATTTCCCCCAAAATGGTGTGATGAGGCCAACCTCTCATCCTCTCGACTATTTTTAGTTCCTAAGCTCCCTTAGGTATGAATCCCTAAGTAACCTCCATCAATCATAATGATGTACTCTATTCAATTATCTACATTGTTATTGTTGGTAGTTTCCATGAATAACAACAATTTTTATTCAATATCAATGATTAGTTAATAAATTTGAGTCAAAACAGTCAAATATCAGTCCAAACCGATTAATCCTCTGTCGTTTTGTATTCCAAAGAATGACAACAACCACGGTACCCGTTGTGGTTATTTTAAGTACACATAGTGTGGTCTCCCAATAATGGAAATAATTATGTTACATTTAATTGATAATTGAAAATTTAAAACCATATTAATCTTATTGGGACAAATTATGTTTTAAAATTAAATAATAGTTTTAAAAATTAATGAAAATTTGAATCCATGTATTGTAATTATTTTTCATTATTTGTTCTTCTATTTATAATTAATTAATTTAATATGGCTATGTGTAAGAGAATGCATATGGTAATTATGATAAAATTTAATTAATTAATTAATTCTGAAATGATAATCCTACTAATAAATAATGATTAGATATTAATATTTTCCAGAATAATTTTGTATATTTATTACATTTTTCAGACCAATCATGAACATAACCAAAAACTTTTTGTCTATATCAATTAAGGAAAAAAAATTACTCAAACTATTTTTATTTATTTGTAAATAAAATAAAATATTATGTTATTTGATTCACCCCTTCTTTATTATGTACAACCAATATTTACATGGTGTTTTATTAAATTCCCCATTATCCTGTAATTTTGTTCACATCACCTTTGTGTGATTTATAAATACTCTTAATTAATATAGTATTAAAAGGAACATTGAGGCGGTTAATGAAGGAGCCTTGATGGTGCCAACAAAAATGAAACACATATAGACATATGGAATGCTATAACTCTTCTAAGGAACAAAATAATTATTTTTCACTAAGGTAAAAGGTTTAAATATTGTCTACTCATTATGTTAACTATTAAATATGATCATGATCTGGTCATTTAATTATATACTTAAATATACCTTATGAATTATTTCGTTTTGATGTAAGACTGCAATGGTGTAAATAAATAAACTAATATGAAATGATAATATTTTAATAAAAATATTATACACAAATGTTTTATAAAATCATAGTTAAATGTTTATTTAATTTAAACTTAACGTTTGTATGTTATGTAGAGGATAATATATTATACTTTTATCACTAATAAATAAAATAGTTCATCTGAATATTAAGTTAGAGATGGGCTTCTATGAATTGAATGTGAAATAAAACAATAAAACTATTTGTTTGACCATACCTTTTTGGGGAACATACTTTAATTCTAGAGTTATTAGGAACTTTATGGGTATAATTAACCATCTTACATCAAGATATGTCTCCCCCACTAGACATTATTTAACATGGAGTTATATTTTGAGGAAATGAATTTTGGGATTTTTTGACTGGGGATTCCAATAAATGTATAAAGTATTCTTAATCCTAAATTTGGCTAACACCAGCCCATAAAAATACCATCAAGTATATTGAAACCCCTCAATAGGGTTATGTGGTGGTAAATATATATAGTTTTCACTAGAATTTCATAGAAACAAGAATCTTTTCATCTATTTATGGGGATTTTTTTAGTTTTCAAAATAGATAATGATTTAATGAAATTATATATATCTATTTCTAAAATAATTTGAAATCGTGAAAATTAATAAAACTACTCTCATTTATAATTTTATAATAATTTAAATATCATATTTTACATTATTCATATGATCTATATTGGAGAAAGAACACCACTTCACTTGAAGTAACATCTATGAATTGTTTGGTCACATATGGGATATGGTGCGCCGTAAAATGAAATACAGTTTTGTAGATTCATCATTAATTAATCTTTATATATATATATATATATAATTTTACTGATTAAGAGTTCTATATCCGTGAAAAAATTATAATGATTATGTTTAAATTCAATATTTAATACTTTTTCATATGTCTTCTAATCTCCTGAAGTCACTAAAAACATTGATACTTATAAAATTATTGAGTGCCTTTTTTATTTATTATGAGAGACCAAAATTATAATAGTTTTAGACATAAAATGAAATATTTAAGTGTATTCATTGATATGGTGCACCAGCTAGGCCTCAAATAGTAAGGCTCATTGGCTATAATAAGTAAATTAGATTAAAATGGTTTAAATATCCAAATGAACTATACATCGATCTCATTCTTGTGTATATCCCTCATATAATTTTTATTGTAAATTTTAATATGAAAATCATTTTGAAGTATTTAAAATATCTACTTACACTTGTTATAATTTAGACTGTATGTTAATGCATGAAAATAAAATTTTCCAAATGGTGGATAAATAAAAAGGCCAATCGAAGAGATCTAAGGCCAAATCATCCTCATACCCTTCCAAAAATTAATGGATGAAGGGTAAAGAAAGGGAGAATGATTATATCTATTTCACTTGTTGAATGAAGTGATACTGAAAGAAACAATTCACCCAAATAAAAAATTCATTGTAAGCATTAGGTTTATAATTTATGAAGGGAAATTTTTCAATTAGAAAATTATGATATTAGATATATCTTATGGTTATCACATATATAGTTATATTAAGTGACATAGTTGGTTTAGAAATATTTTCTATGTAAATTTGAATTTATTAGAATCCAATGGTGGCCAAATTGATGATATGGATACGGGGAACTACCGCCTAATGTTTTCAATGGGAATTATCTTGGTTTTAAAGGATTTTTGTTTTAGGTCATATGTTACAAAAAAATTATTTTTATGTAAAGATTTCATACAGATGGGATTATTTTATAAATTTGGTAGTTAATATTTTATATTTTACGTAGAGATAATTTTAATAGTATACCACATATAAAAATGGTCTTTATGTGTTGGATTACATAAAAAAATAATGAAAATCACTAATGAAACTACCTCAAATGAGTCATAACAAATCGAGCTATAGAATCACCTATTATTTCATATAAACAAAAATAGTTTGAATAAATTATTTGAACATGTTTATACATTGTTTTTTGAACTAAAACACTTTGTCCTTGTAGTGAATGTTTACAAAGTAAAATGAATAAATCTCCATTTGGAGAAAAATCAAAAAGTGACCAAGAGATTCTTGAATATGCTCAAACGGTTTTTTTGTGAACCATTTCAAATGGAACCATGCGATGGGTTCTCATTTTTGACAATAATTATTTATGATATTATTATATATGAATATGTATACATGATGATGCATAAGATGGAGTCTATTAATAGATTCCTGGAATACTTGAATTATGTAGGGAACCATCTTTTTAAAAGGATTAAGTCAATCTTCTCAGATCATGGAGGATAATGTCTTAATTAAATCTTTAGTGATTATTTTGGGGATATTGGGATACTATCCTAAAAAAATCTCTTTAAACACCTTAATGGAATTGTGTCTATTGAATGAATAACCATGCCATATTTCCCATGGTGAGATCAATGATTTTTAATGCGAGTCTTCTATTATCCTTCTGTATATATACATCAAAATCATTATGACATATAATAAATGAATCCCCAAATAAAGTGCCAGAAGGTATACCATACCAATTAAGGAATTCAATGAAAATCAGGATGTTGTACAAATATTTTTGGGGTTGGGAAGTGTTTGTTATGGCCTATTTATGTACCAGACATGATCCCCACGGTACAAAGTGTAACATAATATGTTACCCCACAGAAACAAGGGGATGTTTCCTATATGTCCTTCCTTAAAAAAATTAATAGTGGAAATAGATTTTATATTACATAAGAGGGAGTAGATATCTAAAAGGGATAGTGTGAGTTATCTTGAGTTCTAAGAAGTACAGTCTCAAGGTTTATATTATTTTGAAAATGGATAGATTCCAAAAATACTTGTGGAAGAAGAGGATGGTTTAGAGACCCAAATAGTCTTTGGTCTAACTTATTATCCTTCCACTATTAAATTCTCACTTATTTTTTTTATTTAAAATATAAACAACAATATTTTTGTATAATAAAAGACATTATTCCTGAGGAATAACCATACATTTATTTTTCCATTTTCAATTATGAAAAAAATTAATATTCATGTTTCGTGAAAACTACGAGAACTATGGAGTGACAATATCAATTTTCCTCTTATTCCTCACTTTGATAATTATATGGGTGAAATTGAAGAATAAATCTAACATATAAGTTATAATAATTATTTTCAGTAAAAAAATAATCCCAACTTCTTTCTGTCTAATTAATTGAGAATCTAAAACATTAACAATGTATCATTTAGACTTACACCACCATAATGTATTGCATCTAATTTTTTATCTGGTATATTTTTTACTTATCAAATAACCTTGATATATGTGTCACATATTTTATTATATCCAAAAAATATCATTAATCTACTATAATTACTATAATATTCCAAAAGAACCAACTTTCATTGTCATTTTCATCAGTTAATTTTAGTTTGTTCATGTTTATTTTTTTCTAATCACATTCTAAAAAATGATATAAAATATATCCTATAATACTATGAGAAGATAATTACATATTATATATTATATAAATAATATAAAAATTATTCTGTGGAAATGTTATTATTAAACTCATAAATTAATATTCCACAGTTAGTTTGTTCATAAATCATCAAAGAATGTTTGTCACCAATTCCCTCTATAGAACCATAACTAAAACAACTATAGAATGAAATTATAAAACAAAATATGATAATAAAACATAAATTAATTATATTTTATTATATTTTAATGATGATATTTTGGAGAATAAAGAATAACAATTTCACTATTGCAAATCTAGTTCAAAAAATCAACACTACTCACCCTTGATATTGAAAATAAATAATAAATAAATAATATAATTATAAAGAATATATATAAAATATTTTTTAAAAATTAAAAATATATTAATTTGTATATTAAATAGTTTATTATGATAGATATTTTGATTATATAGGATATCTAAAAGATATAGTGAATGTTGGTATTATTGTTTTTGGTTTCCTTTTCAAATTTTTAAGTCCATGAAAATTTAATTACTTTTCAGAAAAAAGTATATTGTGGATACACATTACATATGAGTTTTTATATCTTTAATTATATTTTTTAATTGATTTTATGTCTAGTTTCATGAACTATTTATAAACATGTTTTCATAAACATGTTATTAATATATAATGGTTTCATGAAAAATATTATTTTTATATAATATTTTTTCTCAAAGATAATAAATTTGGGTAATTTGAATCCATTCTAAAACCCCTCATAATTTTTTTGGATATTCATGTGGTTTTATTTTTCCCAAAAAAATTTCATTTCTGCTTGACACATATTTGACTCGATGTTTTCTTGTAAGTGAAATTAACCACATATAATATTTTTGGTCAAGAACCACCCTTTTTCCATTTCCATTTTTGTTGTATGATTTTATTAGTATCATAATATACTCTTAAATTATTTATTAGGGTCCATTAATACTACTTTAATTTTTTTAAATGATATAAAAAATTAATGTTTTCTATATGGTTTATTTTTATTAAAGTATGAAAACCCTCACTTTTTAATGGTTTACATATAAACTTGTCTTATTGTCACATTTTTTTATTTTTATTTTTATTTATATTTATTATATACTTTTTCAAAAATATAATAATTTTATCCATTATTTATAAATATTTCATCGAATTTTTTGAAAATTATTAATGGTAATTATTATTTACAAAGTAATTTTTTTATAAAATTTCAATAAAATTATTATTCATCCAAGTAATTGATATTTAAAATAGCATATTACCTATCAATTGAATTATTATATTGATATTGTCCACTTTCATTATTTGAATTGATTATGTAATTACATTCACTATTAATAGAATTATCCATAACTGCCTTTTTTATTCCAAACCATCAACGATGCGTAAATACAAGAAATATCATAATGTTTTTCCTCTCTGAACAATCTACATTTAGTTGATAATATTGAATGGTGTTCACCTAGATGTAATATATCAAATATTAGGGAAGTTATTTACATGAATCTATAAAATATATATATATGATATAAATAACAAATTTTTTATTATCTTGTCAAAATGGTATTTACCTAGAAAGTCATATAATATCATTGGATACCCATTTATTTTATATGGGTTTATATTGTTATGATTATGAAGGATTTTTTTATTTTATTCCATTTGAAAACAATAAGAAATCCATTTTCATTCAATGAGTTAATTATAAAATAAAGACTGAATATTATTATTATCATCATTTATGAAACCCATTTTCATTCAGTTTATTCCTTGTGATTGATTGAGTGAATGATTTTCAAGGGTATATTATATGTATGGGTGATGAATGGATGGGTCCTATATAATTGTCCAATGTATTGTTTTTATATTTTTAACCACATGAGGTTAGTACTCACGTGTACATTTTTGTTTATCATAAACAATTGAATTTATGGTGTTGCTAAAAAAATTTAATGTTTTCTTAAACTAATGTTTGTTATATATTAACAATATGTTATATTTTTATAAATATTCTCATTATTATGTTATTATATCATAGATCATGAATATTTACTCATGTTTCTGCACACTTATGATTGATGGATTATTTTTTTCCAAAACATATTCCATGATTTATAATCTATGATTTTTTTGTATAATTTTCACATTTATCCTTTTTTAACACATCCACTTATATTAAGTACACTTATGATTATTTATTACTATCACTTATTTTTACCCTTAATGACTGTTTAAGATCATTTTTTTTATGTTTCCATATCCAAAAGTTTTGATGTTATGTATACCTCTTGATAAGATTATAAAGAGTTAAGTGTACCTCAATTACGAAGAAATGTTCCTAAGTATTTTAAAATAAATATTTTTTATAGCTAGTACCCAAAGACATAGATTTTTTATTAATGGGATTTTGATTTTTTTTGTGAGATTTAGTTTTTAAATTATCGAAATTATTTAAAATGAAGGAACATTTATGTGGGAGAAATATAATACAATCATTTTTATCTATAAAGGATAAGTTATGAATTAATTCCAGAATCTCTCATGTTATACATAAATTTAATCCATATGAATTAAACACTCTAACTTAATAATATTATATTAATACTTTATCATTTTTAATTATGTACATAATTGTGAAACCGTTTTAATTTTCAAATGTATCAAACTTATGTCTCTTCAGAAACACATTATTATCCTGACTAAATCCATTAGTAAAGGATACAGTGTATTAATGACCATCAATTGATTCGGTACTCAATGGTCCACATACATCACTATATATAAGATGTCTAGTCCGTTAACCGTCCATCATTTTCCACTAAAAGGTGTTTTAGTAATTTTCCTAACAATAAAGACTCACAATAATCAAAAGATTCGTAATTGAATACTTCAAACAATAAATCAATATGGATTCTTTTAATTCATTTATAATTTAAATGTGTAATGTGAAAATTCCAAAGTAACAATTGTAAGAAAAACAGTTTTTTGTAGTTGTTTTTTAAAAATTGTACCTAAATTTTTAATTTTATTTTTTTAAAAGTGGTTTTAGAAAACCATAGCTAATACCCAGATACTTGATAAAAATTTCTGCAATTTAGCGACAGTTTTGAAGAGGTAGTTAAGACCATTATGGAATATGAAATTTCAAGTTAATTTATTTTATGATTTAATTTTGAAATAAATTTTTTAAAGGGAGACATGAAATTAATAAAAATTAGGTTATATTATTTTTTAATTAATAAAATTTCAATTGTAAGTAAATAATTAAATATTGGTTATTTTTAATTTCATTTCTTGTATTTATTATTTAATATTGAAAATTATTTATTATTTAATTATTATTATATATTAGTTTATTTATTTAATTATTTACTACATAAAATATATTTAAATATAAACTATCAAAGATATATTATTATTGATTAATTATAAGTTATTATTTATTTATTTATTATTATTTATTTTATATAATCATTAATTATTACTAATTTACTTAAACATTTGTTTTTTACAAGTAATTATTTATTATTTATTATTAATTTTTTATTAGTAATTTTTAATTATTAATAATTATTTGTCACTTATTAATCTTTACTACTTATATCTTTATTATTAAATCATAATAACCTATAATTAATTATATGTTAATAAAAAATAAGATTTTAATTATTAAAAAATCATTTAATAATAATAATTTTATATTTTTAAGGAATTTTTAATTAATACATAGTATTTATAAATTAATTTAGAATTTATATAATAATTGATTAATTTTTACCCAGTAAAAATATATTTCATAATTTATAATTAATTTATAATTTTTATTTTTATTCATTAGTTATTTTTATCATATATTTTTTTAAACTGTTTAATTACATTTTTTGACATATTATTACATGTCAATTATTTTATTGGGTTAGATAATATATATTTTGGTAGGGGATAAAGGGTCACAGTAGTGCATGGGTGGGTGACTTTAATAACCTAGGTGCTTATAATATAATTTGTTTTCATTCTAGAACTAAATTCTAAGATATATTATAACTATATAATAAAATAAGGGAGTTTATTGAATTTAATGAATCTAAAAAAATAGGATAGTAACATAAACTATGAATATATAAATAAAATTTATATATATTATAAGAAAAAAATGATATATTTATGTCATTTAAAAGGTAAATAAAAAATTTAAAAATGATAAATTAATTAATTGTATTTTTGTGAAATAGAAATGTTTATTTACTTTTTTATAATTAATAGAATGAACTTAAATAAAAATTACAATCATAAACTAGATTCATAAATTAAATTTTGTTTGACATATGATTAAATGATAATTTTAGGATACCTTAATTATTTTTTCAATGAGTTATAAAATAATTTAAAATTATAAAATTGGTATTTATGAAATAAATGATTTTTTTAATTAAAAATAATATATCTCATATTTAAAAAATTATCATCATAAATTTGAGTTAATATTAAATTCTACATTTTGGTAAATGTTTAGTTTTAATTTTTGGTATTTTTCTGAAAGGGTTGAATTTTTTCTAAACAGTAAAATATGAGAATTTATGAAATAAGATAAATAAATGACGTTTTGAGTCATAGATAATTTATGGATAATGTAATAAATAATATTAAACAATAATTCATTTAATTAAAATAATTTTTGATAATTCTCAAACAATTCCAATTATTGAGCCAAAATAATAATATAATGAATAACAACAATAAAAAACACTCTTATCGTCACTACTCAAAGCCTTGTTGATTTTTTAAAACCATCCCAATTCTATCACTATTAATACACCTTACTTCCTTGACCTTTTGGTCCCAACAAAATATGAAAAACATGTTTTTTAAGGAGGTTTTCATGTAGAGTAATTCAAGATTTAAAAATCCCTTTCATTAGCATTCATTTTGATTTAAATTTAATTACTTTTTTTATTCTAACATCATGTCACATAATCCAAGTTACATTATAAATCTATTATATTAAATATTCTATAATTTAATTATGTTAATGGGATATCCAATATCAAACATACCCTCTTCTCTTCTCAATCAAAAAAATGAAATCATTATTCATGATGTGTCAATTTTCCCTCAGCATGGATGATATGTTTTAATTTTCCATTACCTCCTCAATGACTTGTAATAAAACCATTATTATGGTTAAATAATATTTTTATACACATATTCTAATCTATATAATTTTATGGCACAAATATATATTCCAAATATTAAATGAAGTAATATAAGTTTTTGATGGTCAAAAACCCCTCCAAAATAAATTTCTTCATTTTCAATAATATTTTGTATAATTAATCGGCCTCATATCAGAAAAAAATGATATATGGTACCATATAAAATTATGTCTAAAAATTCGAAGATATTCATTACTATTATTTAGTTATTATTTCATTATACAAGAAAATCCATAATGAACGAACCTTCAATACAGTGAAATTAATTCACCCAAAACAATGAAAATAATAAATTAGTATTAATAAATGGGAGTAAATATGCTATAATAAGATCATATAGGAACTATAAATATTAATATGTTTTTTATTATATTAATAACACTATCTAATCCATTATAATAAACAATTTACCATATTTGAGGTAAAATTATACCAAGGTAAGGGAATTCTCCTTAAAATCCTCTTTAAAATTTTTATTTTTTAAAAACATCAAAAGGAATGATTTTATGATTCAAGTATTCTCATTTTATGATTATTTTATGGTTCCTGAGAATATTTCAGAATTAAGGGAGGTTCCTATATCTCTTCCCATTTCATTGGGTATTTTTATATTGTAAGTCGACCTTAATGGTTATTCAAATTCTAACAGTGAGGATTACATCATAAGATTGTTGTGAGGGTTACATTTTAATGTAACCATTATGGAAACAAAAAATATATTAGCTGATAGGGTTATAATATTAATTACGTAATACCACATGTTACCTAAATGTTATTTTTTATGTTTCTATGTTATATGTATACCTCTAGTTTTCATAAGTTATGTATATGTTACTTAATGGGTGAGAATTTTTTCTTTCTGAAAATGATTTCATATGATTATAATTTATCATAGAAAAATAGTTCACTTTATTTTATAATAATTATTATTGTTATTTAATTTCATCCCATGTTTAAAAATGTTTTTCACAGGGTTTGGGAGAAAATAATAAGCGATGTTGAATGTTATGGGTATTTTTCATTAAAATATTTCTTATTGTGTTAAAACATTTATATCATGAATGAAAAAGACACCATTTTAGTAGTACCCAATTTATATTATTGTGGATTGGAATGTCTGAATTATGTTAAAATACTCTAAATCATTAAATTAAAGTGATCTTTGGGATTGTAAGAATGAGAAATATAAAATAATTTACCACTTTATGTAATGTTCATGGTCGCGTCCTTATAGTTGGTATCAGATGATGGTGTAGATAAAATTCAGGGTTAAGGTGATGTTGATAGTATATAATAAATCATAACTACATTATTTTTATATTGTAATATATATTATTTAAATATTACTTTGTCACATCAACTAATATATGTCTGTTCAAAATAGTATTCTAGAGATGAAATAGGTAAACTAAAGTAGGAAGGCACCGAGAGGATGGTATCATTTTGAAAATAAAACATGGAATAAGATTTATTGGGGATGTGAAGTTTGTTATAGTAATGGATTATTCCAAGTATTCGATAAATATTGTATAATACATTCAATATAATATCCATATATTATATAACGGATCATGGAGATAGTGGACCATTTTTTTGAGGAAACACCCTCATGCTTTCAGTTGATCTTCTGACCCTGTGGTGGATGAAGCATGTATTAAATCCCATGAAAATATTTTTGATTTCCTAGGGAGTTATATTTATTCAATTTTTCATTTTGATAGCGATGATTACCAGTAGTGTTAAATGATCATGAATATTCGTGACAATATGGATATTGATGCCCTGTAATGGGACAAATTTATGAATATTTTCATTGAAAAGTATATTCCAAATGTGGTCCGACATGGGATGGAAAATAAATGACATGAATTTAAAAAAAATGAGAGAGATTTAATGGATGTGTATGAAGCACACTTCACCATATCTTCATGGTTTTCCCTAAATAATATTCAATATTTTTATGGTAAAATCAATAGTTTTTACTTCGTAATAAGGCCAATACATCTATGGGAATTGTATTAATATGAATTCAAATGTTATGGAAAACTTTTTTAAGGTGATAATTGGGTATAAATGAAGTTATTTGATGATCATGTGTACATTTTAAATGATTTGAATAGAATTTCCATATTTAACGAAATGGGTAAGAATCAATCAAATAAATCTGAATGTAAGAATTTCTAATTTACAATTTTGAGGTATTGTGGCAAAAAATAACCCTTAGGAATTCCTTATGAAATATTGGAAATGTTTTCTATTTGGAAGTATTTGAAATATATTCATAGGTTACAATGGATATTACATTATTGTATGTATGTTTAATTCTAATAAGAAAACTATAAAGTTATTTAAATATGGTGATATGGGTAATTATGACAATACATTCCCAGAGAAAGACTTGAATGACAGAAAGAATCCAAAATATCAGTATAAATGAAAATAAAAATACATTGTGACTACCCTAATAGTCTTTGGGCCACCCAATGACATGTTATATGCTAAAACTATTTTCTTTATTATATATTTCTAATGTCTTAATTGATACGATGTCTGTACATTAATATATTTCTAAGAAATTTTCTTTTAAAATGAAATTTTTTCCTCAATAAACGAAATAAAAAATTATGGTAAAAATCTAGTGGAAATATTGAGTTAAAATGGAATTCTAATAATAATAATAATATTATCTAGTGAAAAATATTACCTAAAAACATTTTTTTACATCCTTTAGTGTTTCTTGACATTACTTTGGGCATGGAATGAATTTCTATCTATAATGATAAAATTGTTTATAGAGAAAAAGAATTAATTTTTTTTGAAAGAGTTTTTGTTTGTATAAAATAATTAACCTATAAAATAGATAACTTATCAGGAATATGGGAAAATATTAAATTATGAAAACACAATTTACATATAATGCATTTTTGAAATCAAGGGAATTGTTCTAATTAATTATGTTGTAGTTGTAAATGAATATCTATATGTTTTTTCTAATTATTTTCCCAGTGTTATATCTGATCGAGATGTTGAATTTATAGTTGAAATATTTTTTGTGCTATTCAAATCGCAAACACCCTAATTGAATGGATCAATTAGATATTCTAGAATTTGAAAAAAAATTATATGTGCTTGTTGATAACAGTTTCATTCATCCAAGGATTTCACCATTCCTGATCATATTTTTTGTAAAAAATAAAGATTGTTCCATTAGGGTTTTAATTGATTAGAGTTTTTTGAATGACATTACTATTAAGAATAAAAACCCATTTCCTCACACCAATGAATTTCCTTATTATCTCCTAAGAGCTCATTATTTTTAATAATACTCAATTGTGATCCAAGAACCATAAACTAAAGTTGAAGGAGGTTTATATTACAAAAATAGTATTCCAAATGTGACATGGGACTTATGTGTTGGTTTTTATTCCCTTTAGTTTAAAGAATTATCCTTTTATATTTACGGATCTTATGATTAGAATCGTATATGAATATTTTGTTTTTTTTCTGATTTTTTGATGATATTTTAGTGTTTTTAATAACCTATAAAGGTCCTAAAAATAAATTAAGGATTATCAAAAATACAAATTATGAAAAGAAGTTATACTAGAAATTAATAATATGTTATTTCTCATTGAAAATGACTTTTCTTCATGGGGAGATTGAAATTATGGATGTAATAGATGTTTATCCCTCCAAAAAATGTGGTTGGTGATGAACAAGACCTAGGACTATTTCAAAGAATCTTAATTTTCATGGAATCGTAGGCTATTCTAGATGGGGTTTTAAAAATATACTATAGTTATCTATCCCCTAACAAAGTTAACAGAAATGGGGTTAGATATATTTGGACAAGATTCTATGGGCATTGTTTTAATGAACAAAAAATGATATTGGTGAAAGCTTGAGTTTTAGAGCTACCATCCAAAAATTGGGATTATGTCATCTAAAGGGATGATTTACTGAAAGAAAATGATTATGAGCTAATTCAGAATGATTATCTAGTTTTTTATGCTTCAATATAACTGAAAAAACATGAGTTAAATTATCCCATAAATAATTTGGGATTAACTATAGTGTTTGTTATTTAAAAACATGTAGACATCATTAATATGGAGGAAAATGTAAAATATATACAAATGATAAATATATTACAAAATTACTCATGTGGATGAAATTTTACATGTGACAGAGAAGATGTCTTTAATTGATAATGTATCTTGATTGGATGATCAATTACAATATTAAAAAATTAGAAATGGTGGATTCTTTGAGTTAAATAAGTCATGCTATATTCACCATTATATTATTAGAACTTGACCCCTTCATTATTGAATTGGTAAATGTTTTCTTGGATTTTATTTGGTACAAAAAATTCCCATGTATTACATCATGTGTCAATGCAGTCATCTCCCTTAGGAAAAATTAAAAAGTTATAAAAGGGGACTCCACGTTATAAAGAAATGTATAATATGTTATGAATGTTAAATTTCATGAAATAAAACATGACAATGATTGTTTCTTGAGTTTTTTTAAAGAGATTATGTGTTCCATGTGATTCCTAGCTAAATAAATATATGTTAAGTGATGCTCGTAGTTATTTATTTTCAGTTCATCTTAGTAGTAATATAATGTACATATTCCTTAAAAAGTACAAATTTTGGGATTGTATCAAAAGATATATTGATAATTTTACTATGAAATGTTTCCTTTGTCAACAGGATATCTAAATGTGATAACTATTAAAGGGGATGATTTATGATTTTCTTGTACCAAACTGGAAATAAGAAAATATATCCATGGACTTCATCGGGGGACTAACAAAGACTTCTTGATGTGATTATTAAATTTCTGTTATAATTGATTGAATGAATAAATGTGTACATTTCATTCCAATTAAGGACACTCTTTCTCTAGATTATCTATCTTTACTATACCTCAAAAGATATCTTTAGGTTTATGGATTTATTCTCACCACTGTATCATACTACGATCCCATGATCACTTTTAACTAATGGAAATGCCATCAATATTCATTGGGAACTAAATTATATTTCGACATATTTGTTTCCTAAATATAATGGATATGAATAGTGAAAAATCCAGACATTGTAAGAAATTTTAGTTTCTTTTTCATTGAATTACTATGGATTTGGTGATCAAAATCATTCATCAGTTGAGTTTTTATATAATAATTGTTTATATTCAAGTATACATACCGATCCTCTTGAGGAATTAAATAAAAATAGTTGTCGAACTCCAGCATTGTGGAATTAAGTTTGTGAAAGGATGTTGATGGGACTATAATTAGAAGAGGAAGTGTATCAGAATGTGATGATGATCTAGAAACACATGATTATAGCTCAAACTATGCATAAATGTTATGTAGATAATAGAGAAAAATACATTCCATTTGTGGTTTGTCATCTTGTTTTACTTATTATATATCATTATATAAGGGTTATTCATTTCATTATGAATTTAATGCTAATTCTATTATTAATTGGACCTTTGAAAATATAGTAAAAATTTGGGAAATTATTTTACCAAGTATCCCTACCTCTGATTTTATCATAAGAACACAATATTTTTCATGTTGGGAAGTTAAGAATGTTTATTCTAGATTCATCTCATGTTTTGTGCCCAGATTTTGTTTAATAGGAAGATAAAATATATTATAAAAAAACCTATTCATACTCTTGATCGTATAGAGAAATTATTGTGTAATAAGGTAATTCACGTGGTTACGATTTTGTGGTGAAACTATATGGTTGATGAAGAAACATGATAATCTAAAAATTATATGAGGGAAATGCATGCTCACTTTTATAAAAAGTGAATACAAATTAATAGGACGCAAATTCCATAAGTGTGGGGGATGTAACATCCCATATACTTATAAAATAATTTGATTAAATTATCTAATTAAATAGACAAAATCATTATAAATGTATTCTAAAAAAGTGATATTTATAGAAATTAGAGAATATATAATAATAAAATAGTAAATTAAGAAATCTATACCAACAAAATACTAAAATAATCTATGAATGTATACATAAAATTCGTGTATCTTATAAGTGAAAATATGATATATTTATATCATGGTATTTTTAAATGACTATTTTAAAAATGAAAAATTATGTATTTTTATTTTTGTGAAACAAAAATCAGGTTTATAATAATATAATTAATTTAATGATTTGAAAATAAAATTTATCTTCACAAAATTTATTCATAAATTAACATTAATTTTCTTTTCATGATAATATAATTTTATAAGAGCTTAATTAATTTTTCAAAGATTTATAAAATTATTTAAAATTTTTAAATATGTATTTTTCGAATAAATGATTATTTTATTTGAAAAATAAATTTATCACATTTAGAAAGTTATTTTCAAAAAGTTACTTCAATTTTTTATAAAAAAATAAATAAAAATACTTGGGGTTATTTTTTTGGACTTTCATTAAACAAGTGATTTTTTTGGAATATTGAAATACGATAATTTATGATATGAGCTAAATAAAAGAATTATTGAGTCATAAAATCTTTATGAATGATGTAACAAAATAATCCCATATTATCCTTCATTTCTAAGATATTTAGTTATAATTATAAAACTATTCATATTCTTGAGCCAAAATAATTAACTTATGACCATGATGATAAAAAAACAACCATTCCCAACACTATAATTTCAACTCCTCCCCACATCTTCTCCACAAACCTAAAATCCTTGTTTATTAAATAAATTCAATCAATCTCCATCTCCAATAATCTTCACCACATCAAGAGATAAAATCCTCTTTCATTTCCATTTCAATTTCTCTTTCTTTAATATACTATACTCACATCCCCTTATAAAAGTAAAATTATAACTCCATAATCCTATATATACTAAAATTTTATTATGTTAATTTAATACCCATCATCAATCCTCAGATCTTCTCCCCTTATTCTAAAAAATTAAAACACCATCTACGATTTCTTGATTTTTCATCATCCTGGATGATGTGTCTTTATTATCCTTTACCACATTTATGGCCAGTCATAGAATCATTAATATTGTTATATAAGATTTTTATACATATTATATATTATTTAATTTCATGAAACCAATATATATTAATGATATTAAATAAAATTATTTAAGTTCATTATTGTCATAAAAACAACCAAAATAAATTAAATCATTTTCATTAATGTTTTATCAAAAAAACATCTTCATATAATAAAGAAATAATATATAGATCATTTTAAATTATATAAACATTTTAATAACAATTCATTCTATATCTATATTAATTATTAAATTATATAAGAAAATCAATAATGAACCAACCATCTAAGGTATGAAATAAATGCACCTAAAACAATTAAAAAACATAATATTATTAATAAATGGGTGCAAATATATTATAATAAAATATTATTAGGAATTATAAAAACTAATAAAGTTAATTAATTTATTAATAATAGTCTATAAACAATTATAAATGATGTTATAACATATTTTAAGTAGGAAAAATACAAGGTAAGAGCCTTTTTATAAAAAAAACACTTTTAAGATCAATTTTTTTAAAAAAATAAAAGGAATGTTTGTATGATGAAATTATTATTGTTTGGTGATTATGTTTTTCATATTAGGAGATTTTCATGATTATGGGTGGTAACTATATCTCCCTTAAATAAATTTTGAATGGTTTTGTTATATTTTGACTGTAATAGTTATTTTATGGGGAATTACAATGGTTACATCAGACGTTAGTAGCGAGGGTGACATTTTAACGTAGTCGTGAGGGTTAAAAATAATATTTTACCAATTAGGGTAATAATATTGAATATTTTAATTCTTCAATTTATTTAAATGGTTCTTTTTTATATGTTATATGGGAATGTTTTTTTTCACAAGTTATCAATCAGTTATGTGATTGGTGAAAAATATTTCTCGGTGAAAATAAATTCATATGTTCATAAGAATTCAGGGACAATTTTTTTTTATGTCCGTTACTGATCATTTTTTATCATTATATTTTTTAAGATTTATTCCACATGTTTTATGTATTTCTAAAAGAAAATAAGATGTCAATATGAATGATGTGATGATTATTTAGGAAAATAATTCATGTTTTATTAAAAATATTTGTAATATGGAAGAAAATGATATTATTTTAGTAGTACCCACATTGTATGATAATGAGTATATATATGTGAATTAGTTCATACTTCTATAAAACTCTAAACTAAAAACATATATGGAAATGAAATTTAGTGAATTATAAATCAATTTAATAGTTTGTGTAATTTTCACAGTCATGTACTTATATTGACCTCCAATAATTTTGTTAATAATTTTTAAAAATTTACAAAAACCAGTAAGTAAAATAAAATATATTGGCATATAAAAAAAATTAAAAAATATAGAGAGGTTAGTAAATATATGTTTAAGAGTGAATGTCTATGATAAGTATAAATGTGAGTGACCTTTTGAGATATTAGTGGATGAGTATAAAATTTATATTAAAATATTGAAATAAATAAATGTTAAATAAGTAAATAAGAGATATAAAATAAATAAAAAATATTAAAAGATTAAAAGATTTATTTATATTAAAATAATATCGGTGGTTATATAGTTTTTTAAATCACCCATAATTTATTTTGAGAACTAAAATTTATTTTAATTTTTACAAATCAATATATATCATTAAGTAGTGGTTTAAACCATCTCTAAATGACTCTTTTTGTTCATGGTAAGTAGTGTATGAAGAATCCTTAACAATATTATTCTTAATGGTATAAATAGGATTATCAATGTCTTAATAGTATAAACTGTTTACCATTTTCCGAAATATACAGAACATTCCATTCATAAAAAATTAGAAAATATTATTCTTAATAATTATTTAAAATCTCACATTCCCCAAAGAATATATAAAAAATAATTTTTTTAAGAAGGGTACATAATAAATATTTTTAAATTCTATTAAAAATTACATTGTCACTAACACATATATTTTCTGGACCATTCATCAATTTTATCTTATCTATGAGTCCATAATTATCAAAAAATAGTTTTATTCACACTCAGTATAAAAATACTTGACACATAGTTAATGAAATAAATTTCTCTAGCATTCAAATTTATATGATCAAATTTATTCTTTTTTAAAACTCTACTCAATTTTCCATATATGTGATGTCAGTAAGGTCTACCGAGGGGGATGATCAATGTAATTTAAAAAATAAATAAATATAAAAATTATAAAAAATCAAAAAATAAATTCATGTTGAAGTGTGATAAAAATAAAAATAAATAAAAGACTAAAATTTCATATTGTTTTTCAATAAAAATATCTTAAATATACTCTTCAGTTTTACCTACTCATTGAGAGAAATGGAATACCCCATACTAAAATTTTAGTGTACTATCAAAATTTAATTATTGAATAGATTTTTCAGATGATGTTTAACAAAAAAACATTACTTTCCTAGTAATCAAAACCCAATAAATATGTTCCTTTTATGTATAAATCAATATTCTATAGAACTTCCCCTTAGAGTTATTTATTAAACCATAAGAAAAATAACTATTAAAGTAGACATATAACTAAAATATTATTCATTTTGAATGGTAACTGAATAACCAAAACATGGTTAGGGTATTTGAGATAATAATAAATAAGATACAACACAATGAATGAATATAATACATAAGAGATGAAAAATTGAATAGTTAATGCAGCTTAGACAATTAGGGTATCTTTTTTCATCACACTTATGTTTTTTCAATGACCATTAAAAGTATATAGTTATCATCACAATATCAAAATTGTATTCCAACATAGTTTTTATTGATTTGGTTCACTTTATCTAAATTTATATAGAAATATACAATGTATAATAATCATCACAATCTTCCTTCTAAAGATATTTTCATAAATCTTCATCACTTCCAATATTTTTTATAATAATATAAATGGGGATGTATATCTATTTTAATAATTTAAAAAAAAAATCAATATTGATTAAAAAATCCAGAGTATATTTTAAATAATAAATCCTTTCACATTCATAATTTAAGAGTTATTTTGTATATCATAAGAGTTATTTTGGTAGGAAAAAATATATGTATCCTAATATTCACTTACACTATTAGTACTTTTTCCAATCGATTTATTGTCCATTTGTTAAATTTATATCATAAGGTTCAATAGATTTTTAATACGATTCACTTAAACTAATCCTTGGGTACTACCTCAGTGAAATTTTTAAAACACATGGAAATAATAATGGATAGTGTAGAATATATATGGTTTATTCCGGTTTAGAAAATATGAACAATACAGATTTCAGATGTTTTACTTTTCACTTTGTATGGTTGTATGAATATTTTAAGGTATATTTGAATCTTCATAAATTTCATGTCTTTAGTCAAAAATATACATCATATGGCTTAATTTAAAACATTGAATGAAATTATTCAAAAGCCATAAGATAGAAATAGTTTGTCAAAATTTAATAATCTTGAAATGAAATAATTATTCCTCGAAATATTGATGACCATTTCATTTATATAAAGAAAAATTAAGATAAATATAATAAAAATTTAATGTATTATTTAATTATAGAATATTGAAAAATATGTAAAAAATGTATCAAATTCAACAACATTAAAAACATTAAAATAATAATGTATAATAATAAAAATAAGGCTTTCAATTATCAAAAGAAAATATTGAGATAAAAATAGCCACAAAAATAGTTCTAATAATATATTAATCTTAAAATCTCCCCTGTTTGGTAAATAAAACCCCATTCAATTTAAAAAAATAGAAAATACCCACTTTTTAAATATAAAAATGTATATAAATTATAGAAATATACTCTTTTATTTCAAAAAAAACATATTAAAATAATAACAATAATTTCTGAAGTAAATGATTATAATTGTAACCAAATAATCATGATTAGAAACTATAAAATTATTAAAAAATAATAAATTTATATAAACCTTAACAAATTAATACATATCAATATCACATTTTTTTAAAATATATATAATTATTAAATTCTAATGGGAAATTATATATCATTTAAAAAGTGATAGCATCCCTAAATGTTCATTCATTTATAACTCGATATAGCTATGTATCATGATGTGTTTTACATATCTCATTTACGTATATAATAAAAGTCTATAATAGATGCATTAAAATAGTAAGAAATAAAAATGAATAAAAATTATAGATACTTTTTACTCCTTCTGGTGCATATTTTAAATTTCTGTCATTCCAAGTTCATAAATAATCATTTAAAAAAATATATATATCCAAAGGTTTAGTAAAATATCTACCAAATAATCATATATTGAAATATATTTCTAAAAAATAACCATTATTTGAATATAATCAGGAACAAAATGTTATTTCACTACAATATGATTTGTTGTAAAATGATTTAAATTAATATTAGAGAACTGAATTAAACAAAAAAAGTGTTTAAAAAAATACAATTCTTCAAAAATGAACATCGACATCAAATAATAATTTTCTAATACATAGTTATTAATAACACTATCTTTCCTAAAAAATTATTCCAATATGGAAATATAAAAACCAATATGTAATTGTTTCATAAAACATCAATTAATAAAGCAGATTCTCTAAAAATGACACATATAATAAGTACTTTTATATCATATTTGTAACCTATAAAATATGAATATGTTATAATTTTCAAATCAATATATTTATTTTTTAGATAAAGTAATATGTCGATTATTTTTCCATTTATATATTTTATATTTCACTTATCTTTTTTCATGTTACATTCCTTACTGTCAACTAATGTTTTATTACAAGTGAAAAATAGAACCAAAAAACATGTCTACTAGTGGTCAAATAAATCCATATTTTTATAATAAATATAAAAATCTTAATATAAAATTAATTTATAGCGATATCAAATTACAATTTACCAGAAGTACACATAGGGGTTGAATAAATATTAGTATATTCACAAAAAATTATTAGTTATCTCTCTAGATAAAATTTAATAACTATTAATGCTTCATCATCTCTTTGAAAAAGATAATGTCCTAAAAAATTATTTAAATTATCTAATATGAATCATATAGAATTCACTAGAAAAAAATCACTAAAAAAATTAATTCGAATATAAAAATATAATATCCCCCTTATAAATCTATATCATCAATGTAGCATTAGAATATTTCTTAAAAAATAGATTACTTTCAAATTTTACATTCATGAAAACATTCTTTAACAAAAATTGAGAAATATTTCTATACCATCCTTGAGACCCATTCTCAAATTTTATATAAATGATTTGAAATATCTAAAACATGATGAATGTAATAATAATGTTAAAAACATGTGCATGTTTATAAAAACATCTTCAGAATAAATCCAATCAAAAAATATTGTTTTTTTTGTATTCATATGATGATAATTAAATTTCAGAATATAAATATAGGACAATAAAATTAAAATATACACTTATATAGAAATAGGATGAAAATTATCATCACTATGATTACATTTTTCTTTAAACTAATAATTATTATTTCAATTTAGTAATTCCATAGTCATCAAATTTAATAATAAAAACCCAAAAAAGAAAAAAATTTCTATAAATATTTAGGGGGTTTAACTAAATTCAAAACATTATTTCTATGAAACATATTATTTTCCTCTTTTATAGATAATTTTGAATAAGTATCTCTTATCATTTATGGAAGAGATCTTATACAACGTCTAATGTTAATAACAATTAACCCCAAAAATTCCTTAACAGATTTTTGATATGGACTCAAGAATAACAATAACTAATAATTATCTACATAGGATGGTCCAAATGTGTGTTATAAAATGACATAATATGGTGATACAGATATTTTATATTATAAATTTTGTTTTGAGGTACACCTTGTAAAAAATTTAAATAACTAAAATATTATGCAATATATTCAATAATTGAATCCTAAATTTTTAAATCATTATTATAACATTTAAAATGAATAGATTCAATAGTATAAAATATTTTTCAGGGATTTTACGGAAAATCATTAAAAATGGATTTTGTGGAATATGAATTCTAATATGCATCAGTAGATTAATGTCATCATCCAGAAAGCTATGAATTATATCATTTCTTGTATCCTAATAGTTATTAATATGGATAATAGTAAAAGAAAAAAGTCCATCCTAGTGATTTCTATTTTGGATAGGTTCAGAATCATGTTATGATTTAATAAATATAATGGATTCATATTTTTTTTTAAACAACCTATTATATGATAGATTAAGATCAACAGTAATGGTGTATCAATAAGAAATCCATATCATTTAGGATCCAATTTAATTTTCTGTCATTTAATAGAGGATCACTCACGTAATTATAAAAGGACTACATAGAAATTAACTATTATGGGGTTGGGATTTATAGAGTCATTTCATAGACTAACCTGTGTTATCCCTCTTTCGTATTACTGAGTCAGCTTGTAACACCCCCAATGTGTGTTCCCAATCACCATGGGCTATCAATAGTTTATTGGAATCTGGAAGAGACAATAAGGGAATAGTTTCTCGAAATAAATAATAAATATGATAATAAAATAAAACAAAAAAAAATTGGAATTAATCATTTGTAAGTTAGTAATCCATTACAAATCAATAATACAATAAAATAAACAAATAGATGGGTATAAAAGAAGTTAAAATTACACTAAAACCCCTCTAATAACACCAGTCTCCCTCCATGATGGAAATGATCTCCACTATATTCATATCATCTTCCATCACAGTATAAGTATACCTCCATATTCATAATAAAGTATAATCCATGAATGTTTAATAAGATTAAAGAAACTAAAATTTATTAACAACTTCTTTACCACCATGTGACTCAAGGGTCCACTATCCAACCAAAACCAGTCAATAAAATTATAGGGGTAAAAAATTTTGACGGCCTAAATCCTAAATGATGATGAAATAAATGAGTGTAATTCTTATTATTTAAGAAAAAATATCCAAACCCCTAATTATACTCTTTAAATAAAATATCCTTTCATTAATAATATGAAATAATATTTTAAAACTTGGTTTTCATTTTATTTATCCTAATATTTCACATATGTATCATCGATAATATATAAACAATAACTCATTTTATTATTAATGGATTAAATTATTTGAAAAAAATTATCGTCAAAGGAATTTTCAAAGAAAAACACCCATTCAATACCACCTCTAAAATATGATTTTATTATAAAATTTTCAAATCCCATTATACTAAAATGATTAAAACTCTATAATGAATAACAATTAATAATTTATTTGATAAATTAGAAATGGATTGTCTTATTTTATAATAAAAAATAAGATAATATTATTTCATATTAGTGAATATTTAAAACAATGATCTTATAAAAACAAATTTAATAATGAAACCATGATCAAATAAAAATTAAAATAGATATTATAAAACTGAGAAATAATGGGAATATATGATCTTTGTGGGAATATGACATGGTTATAATAAAACTAATCAATACTTCCATTATATATCTTTAAATATACTATATAAACCATTGTTTCCCGACCTATCTTAACTGAGGGGTACAATCCCAAAAGTAGAAAAAAATCTAAATTGGTTTCTTTAGTAAGATCATAATATAAAACTAGTGTACTATGTGATCATTTAGTACATTAAAAACTTCTTTTAAACTCCCATGAAATTTGAAATAGTATAATTAAATTAACTATATTTGTCACATCCATTTAAAAATTAAATAATAATCAAATATATAGGTAAAACCAGAAATCCCAATTTTTAATCACTTATGACATTTTGAATTACAAATATTAATAATGGAAATTCTCTAGATTCTTCTAAAAATAAATAATTATCCTTTTAATTATATTTTAATAAATTAAAAAATGATTTTTTATTTTATTATGAATACTAAATTTGAACATAACCCTTAATTTAAAATCTAATCTTTGCATCATTATGCACAAAAATCTGTGTGTGTGCATGTTACTATTATTGAACAAATTAACATATTTCAATTTCAATATATATACTTATATTGAACAATATATATGAGTACAACCCTAAGATATTTCTAAATACATTTATATCCCTCACACAACTATTAATTTTATATTTAAAACACTTTATCGTTACATAAAATTTCATGTATTATGTCGAATACAATGTAGAATTTGAGAATAAATTGGAAAATCAAATTAAGGACACACACACCATAAAATCCATATTAATTTACAAAAACAAAACATTACAATTTATAAAATATTTAACAAACAATGAAATTACTATTTAATTTTATATCATATTGTTTAATGAAAAAATCACATTGCATATGACACAGAGTAAGGAAATTGTGGTACCCCAATTAAACTAAATTCATAGATATATTGATTATTACTAATATGATAATAATTCATGACTTTTAAAATCATATAGTCATGTTTCATTAAATTAATGACTGAAAAAAGGGTACACCTACCTAAAATGGGGTAAAACTAGTGTGAATATGATAACCCCACCAAATACAGATCAAAAGTACCTAGAAACTCATCACACACCATAATATAAAGGGCAAAAAAAAATTTGTAATTAGAAACCACTTATAGATTTATTAAGGGAACCACACAATGAGAATGGGGAGAAAAAGAGATGGAAAATGAAGATTTGGAGGAAGTGGAGAGAAACACCATCTCACCCAAATTTGTCATCTTTAAAATTTCAATAAAATTGATGAAAACACTATAGGGTTATGAGATCAGTAGGGGTATCCATGTGAGGATAGGGTCTTTAACTCCTAGGTGTGCCACATATAAGTGATACAAGGATATGGGTGGGTTTGGGTTTGTAATTTTTTTTAATATCATTCATTTTCATGTTTTCTTATTAGTTTACAAAAATATTTGACTATCATCGACCATTTATTAGTCTTATCCGAAATCTCACATGGTTACCTATATGGTTTTATAAACACTTCATCAACCATGAATTTTTTTTGTTAAATTATAAAATCTTTTTTATAGTTTCCACATTTTCTCTAAAAATGTTGTGTCAAATGCTAGTTGTGCTAGAATTACAAAAATATAACAACATAAAATCATTAATTTTAGAATTTAAGTATGCAACCAAACACAAATATTAAATAAAATAAAAAAAATTACTTTTTCTGTGTAAGAAGACATCGTATTGGTTCTAATTTCATGGTTAATGTGAAGCTAAAACAAATGGTTGGAGCTGTAGTATGACATCCTTAATAATTTCAATAATCATTACAACTCCACACCCTCCCAACAACTAGTAGATGAATGGGATAATTTTTTGGAATATTAATATTATATGTGTTTTATTGTGTCTCATATATACATGGAATGAAATATAATCACTATCTAATTAGATTAAATTGTGGTTGGGTGGTGTCTTTTTTCGGTCTTCTATTTTCCCAAAGACCATTGAGGTGGAATTATTTAATAATATTCTTAAATTTACAACATTTTATTTTATATATGGTCTCATAGACATAAAGTTTCCTATAGCATGGGATATTATTAATATTATTTAAACTCTATAAGATTTTTTAACATTTTAATCAACCTAGAATTCTCCATCACTAGATTTATCATCAAATTTATCCAATTGTATTTATAATTTGAAATAAAAATTTAAAATGAAATAATTTTAAATATGAAAAATTTAATTTCAATTATAAAAAAATATATATGAGTTTTTTATAAGAATAGTTCTGAAAAATATAATTTGAGATAAAAAAAAATTTATTTACATATTTGAAACCAAAATCCTTATTTATACTTAATTCATTTAACATAAATAAATCCATTTCATGAATAGTTATATTCCTCACTTTTAGGAAATCACATTACTATGATGAACTTTGCGATGAAAATTTTGAAAATAAACATTATGTTCTAGAGAAATTATAAAATTAATGACATAGGAATTGTCCACATTTATTAATTATAATAATTATAAATAAATATGATCCTTCATTTTTATTCAGTTTATATAACGTTAATGTGTTTGATAATGTTTCATTTTTAAGAGTTATAAAATATGTAATAGTATGTCTACTAAAATAATCCCTAATAGAAAAATAATATTATTTATCAGATATACATGAAATTTCAATTAATGAAAATAAGTATTAATTAAAAAATTAAGGGAATATTTTTTCACATATTTGGTAGATCTGAGTCTTTAATTTCACAAATTTATATTCATTCATGAATAAATTACATGATTTTGTTTTCACTTTGAATTTCAATAATTCTTTCACCTATTACTGTTTTACTAATTTTTTTGGTTGTAAGAACATCATATGTCTATGTCTCTTTTTCCAGAAGATATAATATTTTTATATATATTATAAAGTCACATTACACTTTTTTTATTAAAACATTAAAAGAAGAGATATTACCATTTCTATTAGCATTAAATACTAAAGATTCATTATTTTAACATTGAATTTATATTTTTAAAATTCAAAAACATTCCATCATCTTATAGTTGAGAAATTGAAATTATATATGGTTTTAATCCTTTAAGATAAAATAAATTAAAAAAATTATAGAGTTATATATATTATACTCAGTAGAACTATTAATTTTTAATTTTTGTTTTCTCTAAATGTCATAGTCCCTTCAGCAAATTGATTTTAGGTTTAAGATTTTTACAGTTCATTAGTCATATGAAAAGACTAATAAATATTAATATAACATAGTTCATTCTTGATTCTTATAAATATTATTTTCATAAATATAAATTTAAAAATTGTTTTGGTACACATCAAACATTTGGTCCAATTCGATTAATAAAATAATTTTTTGAAACCCATAGAACTTTTAAATATGTAATTTCAGGTTATATTATTGAAAAATTATTATAAATAAATTTTTTTCTCACTCTTAATGATTAGAGAGATATTAAACACCATTCACTTGGATATTTCTATTTAATTTCACATCAAAAACATATAAAATAAAAAATACATCATTATTAATATTTAAAAAATAATTTTTTATATATTTTATGTGATTTTATTTCATATCTAAAACTAAATATATTTTTATTACATTTTTTCTTAGATGTAATTTTATTATTTTATTCATTATTATGGAAAAAAATTGAATGATGTTTATTTTAACTAATAATTTCAATTTTCATCATTTAATTTTCATTTTGAGTAGGCTCTAGGTCCTCACAAAAATTATCATTAATTCTTGATGTTATATTTTTTAGATTTCTTTAATAAGAATATATATTCTTAAATAAACATTTTTTTTCTCCTATATGCTACTAATAAAAATCAACAGTTCTTATTTTATCTTTTTTTTTATTGTTTTTAATATCTTTATAAAAATTATTTATACTAGGTTATTCAAAAGTAGAGTCACTATATAAACATAAACCAAAATAACTATTAATGAAATTAGTAGTATCAATAAAAACAAGTTATAATATTTTATAGTATTAAATTGTTTGGATGAAAATAATTAAACAGTGAAATAATACCCAAATAAAAATCTATTTTTCATTTTTCATATACTTAATGTATTATCTTCCATTATTCAATCATAGCCCGTCATTTTTAGTGTTCCATTCAATTATTCATTCATAACAAGGTAGCTTCAAAAAATCATTATAGGAATTTGGGTAACCATTATTTATTCCTTTTCAATCATTATTTTAATATCCTTTTTAAATTCTTTTTTGATTCCTTTCTATATTTCCATTTTTTATTTCACACCATTCATTATATCAGCAACTTCTTTATTTTTTGAATCCATGAATCATAGAATGAGATGATTTAGATGAAACATGTATATTTTTTTTAAAATACATTAATATATCCTAGTATATTCATTAGTAATGTTCTTATGATCTAGATCCTATTGATGTAGTAATTTTTTAAGTGCATCTAGAATATACTATTTAAATTATTTTATTTGATCAATAGAATCCATATTTTCTAGTCATTTATTTAATAGGTATATCACTACTCATTTAATTTGAAATTTCATTTCTAATGAAACAACAAGAACACTCATTTAAATTATAATACTCATGAATATGAGAAATATATCTTTTAGAGATTCTCCTTACAACATCTTCAAATCTTGATTTTTATCACAATAAATTTTGGTTTTACAATCATTACCTTTTCCTTTCCATCTATTTTGACTTGAAAAATTCTATATATGTCTTGAGATGTTATTCAAAATTATATAATAATAAAAACACTTCTTCTAGTATCACAATATAAAATATTCAAAACTATATTATTTCAAACATCATATTCCAATTCAATAAGTTTGAAATAATTTTTGTTCTATTCCAGTAGTTTGTATGTTTTTACAATGATTATCAAGTGATCAATACATATGTGAATAAGATAAGACTATATTTTTCCTAATACCCATAATGTTTACCTTGTAAATATGGTTGAATTTTATGAATATATCCCTCAAAAAAAATTAATGTAGAAATCAAATAAACTATCTTCACATTACATTTTATAGGTAAGAGAAAATATCAGATATTCATAATTTATATATCACATAGATAACCAATTCTAAAATGATGTAGTACTAATACCAATTTTTTTTAAAATTATAGATATATTGATGGTGAGGTGTGGATTGAATTTACTATTTTATGAATTGAAAAAAAATATAATTATATTTATACATAATTTATGCTAATTTTCAAAAGCAATAAATGTAAAAACACACATCATTTTCTAGTTATTCACTTCATGAATAATACCACATGTAATCTTCACTATAATATAAGTATGAATAGAAATATTATCCAATAACTTTCAATTTTTTATTTGAGTCATATATCAATAAAAAATAAATTTTATTGTATAGGAATAACTTGAACAACCTAACATTCATTGGATTCACCAACTGATAAAAATCCATCTTCTAAGTGGAATCCAAACCCATGTAGAACTATATTTAATATTTAGAGGTAGTATGAAGAGAATAAAACTAGAGTGGAGGTATAACCAAAATATTACATCTCGTTTCTGGGAAAATAATAAAAAATACAAGGTTAAGATACAATATAAAATTATCAAAAATACATCTCAATGAATGAAAAAAATTAAACTGATAAATATAAATTATATAATTTAGATTTATCATGGACCATAATGTGTTATATTATGATAAATATTTCTAAATTATTGTTGAATTTTGACATTAATAATCAAAATATAAATATCTTTTTCCTTATTAGTTTATCATCATCTTGATCTCTTAAAATAGATTTATAGAGAAAATCTAAAATAGTAAATATTATTCACAATACTCCTTTGTGTGTGTGGGTTTCCTAAATCATAATCAAGTCCATAAATGAATATCATATTATAAAAAATCAAATATATTAAATTGACAAGTGTTTAAATTTCTTGTGTTTAATGATAAAAATGTTTTAGAATTTAAAAATTATTCTGGAATTTTTTTTTCATTTTTTCATTTTGTGAACTTTTTTGAAATTAATTATGTAAATAATGTAAGAATGATTTCTTATAATATAATAATTTTTTACCATAAGTTTAGTGATGAATATAATAAATGTTATTTTTTCATAAGTTCCATTTCTATATAATATTTATTTACTCATTTTGAAAAATAAAATCCTAAGGGTTAATATAAATTTTATAAAATTTATTTATATTACTCCCTATATAAATCATCAAAAAAATATTTCAAGGACTGAAAATTTAAAAGGAATAAATTTCATTTATTAATTTTTTCTTCTAATTTTCAAATGTAAATTAAAAATTATTTCATATTTTTCAGTTTTGATTTATAAGGATTATGTAAATCATCATAAGTTTCATTTGAATATTAATAAGGTTTAGGTCCTTCATATAAAAATCCACATGGATTTGTTTAAATTTAAAAAATCTTGTAATAATTTAGAATTTATATTGTTAAATGATTTTTTTCAATATTTCTAAAGAATCAAACAAAAAAATTGTTCATCAAAACATAAATAAAATCAGTTACTATACTAACAATTGAAATCAAGATAAAAATTATTTAAAGAAAAAATTAATTTGTGATTAAATGATATAAATAATAAATTCTCTTAGAGAAACTATCTTTCTAATATGACATTCAATCAATTATAAACATAAAATATAGAGTTCCTTAATGATCATAATAAAAATATAAGAGAGAAAAGGGAAAATAAAATAAATCCCATAATCTAAAACTGTAACACCCAACCTTAGATTCCAAAATGGAAATTATATTATAGGTTATACAAATAAGAGACCTCAAAATTAACAATATAAAGTATGATATAATCTATAAAAATATGAATATATAGGTGATTAATTTGATTTGTATCTTCTCATAAAACTTTTAATGAACATATTCCCCATTAAAATGATGAACACATATATAAATACATTTTGTTTTCTAATATCGTTATTTTACAATCTTTTTTCAACATTACTTTTCATCTCATAAAATTGTAATTTCGGTATGAAATCATGCATTCAAAATCAGATGTGACTCTCAGATAATTGAGTGTACAACTTTCTTCCCAAATCAATCGTTTGGATATACATAGTTTGATTCATTTGTAATACCATCACATAGGTATCCCAAAATATATTTTACCAAGAGTTTATAGTGGGATTTGGTAACATAACTATTATGGTACATCGTTTCCACCATTCTAGAGACACGATAACCCATGGGAACCCATATTTATCATTAAAATACATACATGGATGATCATGACCATATAATATTCTTGATATTGATGGAATCTCACACTTTCTTATTAAAAATATTTATTTCAATATCCTCCCTACTAAATATAAATCACACACATATAAAATTAATTACTATTTCATCACCTGGAATATTTATTGTCTTATACTTGATTCCTTTATATATGATTGATTATAGTGATTTATTATGATTCAATATTCTATCCACCAATTTAATATGTTCAGAATATAATAATGTGTATTTATTACCATAAATATCAACATGTTTAATAAAAAAAATCTAAAAAATTAGACAAATATAAATAAATAATATTCATTTTTCACATGACAATAATTTATTTAAATAGATTAGAAATATAAGAAACTTAGGATCTTCACGTGTGTAAGCTCAAAAAACCATATAATTCACCCTCACTTTTTTAATGTAAATAAGAAACATCCATGATAGTGGGAATTTTGGATAAATTTTCCTCTACTCTAGGATACATTAATGAAGAATATTGGTATCACCTAACAAATCTAACTCCTAATATGTGTAATATATATTTAAAATTTAATGATAATAATATATATTTATTATAAATTGCTGATAATGTGGTTTAAAACTAAATCTTATGTATTTTAACATAGAATGAGATGTCTATAATGAAAAATTTATTAGATTAAGTTTATCATATAAGTTAACGAATACAAAATATTCACAAATTATAAATAGTTTATAAATATAATTATTAAAAAAATACTAAATAAATAAATATATTATTTTTATCAAAACTGTACATGTAAATATGAACATGAGAATATTATATTATCAATTTAATAAAAACATTATTAGAAAAAATTTGTAAACATTTCTTATTACAGAAAAAATATAAAGTTTTACTTCATTTTGGATTTAACTGTAATTTATGATAGATAATGGCCATTATCTATAATAATATATTCTTGAGAATGGAACATATGATAAGAATAATCAAGGGAATTATTTATTACATGATGGTATCCACTATATTATAACCATTATAATATGCTATGTTCTTTTCAAACCATGGATTTGAGCTATAGTCCACGATATTTCATATTGTAGCTTAGGTTACATAACAAAGATGTGGATTTTATTGTATCATACTCAAAAATAAAAACCATTTATACTATAATATTGTGTATCACTCTATATTGTATCCCAAACAGTAAGGTAATATAGACTTATCCAGTATATAACATTTTTTCACATCATATAAAAAATTAAAAAAATTCTACAGGTAGTTTATCATATAATATTTCTATAAAAAACTAGTAGAAAGACATTTTTAATTGCAAATGATCATAGATTTTATGACACCTGTAAGGTGGAAAAGACATCCTTCATATGGACACATCAAAAATTACATATATATGAAATTTTTAATTACTTTATTATCTGGAAAATTTGGCTATGAAAATCAATACACCGATAATTTACCCCCTAGATGGAGATCCACACCTCATAATCACTCACGTATGACCATTCTGGAGAATCATTTTTCCATTTTATCATTTACCTCATAACCAAGATGGGTTTTGTAATATTATCTCTTGAACAATATGGTGGAATAAATAATTTTTAATTTTCAATCAATTATTATAGAACCAACATGAAGCAAAGAGCACAAATATAAATATGTGTACCTATATTTTAGAATTCATTATCTCGTTCAATCATGATAGACTACATTTTATGGATACCAATAAGAAATAGACAACCATATATAACCTTAATATTGATGTACCCCATCTAATAGACTTATCATATTATATTAGAGGACCCCATGAATACAAAGTTGTATTATCACCTAACCTGATGAAATCAAATAAAGAACCAACCTAGAAGAGAGATTCAGTAATATTCAGAAGGAATCAAGAATACCGAATAAGAAAATCACCCCCTTTTTAAATAATATCCCATGATTCAATTAACAGATTCATGTGTCAGCTAAAATGCATGAGAACTGACATACAATACATATAATACATATCCATTAGGGTATAATTATTTGATCCTTTCAATGGATTTTTATTTATTTTAATTCCATAAATGGTTATCACAATAATCCATAACTGAAGGACGATGTGTAAAAGAAATGGATGTAACCATGAAACTATATCAAAATCCTAACATATACTTTTATATAGTTAATTAAATTCCTTATATGATATTAGTATATCATAATCGAAGATATGCATCATATGAAATTTAAATTCTACGCCAATAAGAATAATTTATAATATGATACATAAAATTTAGTACATATTGAAGCCTCCAAGAAAACCCTATATAAACATATTTTTTCATCCTTGTTGTATGATATGAATTCATTACCCTTAAACAATATGGTTTCAACTTATTCAATAATGAGAAAAAAATCACAATAGTTCTCTAACACACCATGATAAACTATATTAGATGATGTCACGCTAGAATAACTCCTCTAACAATTTAATGAGGAATTTTTATTTAAATTTACATTATTTATAATATTAAGAATAAAATTTATTTAATTATATCTTAATCCTCTTATAATTTTTAGATATTTGATATTTTATGAGATGTAATCTTTTATCTCTGGTATAATTTAATAACACCCTCTATGATGTGTGATATAAAATTGTTACTATAAATATCCATAATATATTTTCCATATCTATAAGAAATATGAGATATTCTGGGATTCTATCCAATAATAAAACTCATATGAGATCTCATTTACAATGATATTAGGTTAGTAGTTTAAGTGTGTAATCCACTATATTTAATCTATGTTCATTAAAGTATAACAAAATATGTACAAAACTCATCATCAATCTCACCATATGCTATATGGTGCGGTTTATCATCTTAATAATACAATCACATTATAGTGTATAATAATTTAATAGTTTGAAATATATTTTAAAATCTTTAGGTTGATCATTTCACTCCTAGACAAGATAATATCCACCTATCAGATTATATTTCCCTTATCTTATAACTAAATTGATATTCAACATCAAATTACTATTCCACAATATATTTAATGAGATTATCTTATATATAATGAAATGTATATATATATATATACATTAATGTCATCAGTAAATTTAATTTTTTATTTGAATCCCTAATTTAATGAAATTTAAATATACTTAATCATTTATTTCCAACATAGGATATTAAATTTCAATTAAATATTCAAAACATTTTTAAATGTTTTCTTACAATGACATAAGATTATATTTTATTTCAAACCATGAAATAAATACAATTTATTCTAAACACAGCGTGTAAATAATTTAATTTTAATGATAAACACATAAAATAATTTATAAATACAATATTTATTCTAATTGGAAAAATGAAATTTTAATCTCTAATGATTAATATAGAAAACATTCATCCATTAATAAAATAGATACCAAAATAACATTTCATTATCTTTTATAATGTAATTGGATCATATACATAGGTACAAATATATTTTCTAAAACATTTTTATACTACAAAAATTTAAAAATTTAAAAAATATTTAATTAATACTGAATATACATAAATATTCCCAATAATTATTCATTACATTTTAGTTCTTATTTTTTTATAACCATTTATGCCATAAAAAATATAAGTAACTTCATTCTCAATTAACTCTATCAAAATATATTATTTCTAAGTAGAATTTTGGTTCAAACCCCATATCATTGACCCACTAAATGGTATTTACGAATATCATTTTTCATATTTCATGAAAAATGGGTTAATTATTATTAATTTGAGTCCTTAATAAGTGATGTGGATTACGGAGAGTGGTAGACTAAGTAATCATGAACTGTTGATCTGTTCAGAAAACATTAACCACTTATTTAGTTAATTCATGGATAAATAGGCTCTGGAAAAAATTATGATGATAAAAATGAGTTATATATAGAGATATAAAGTTTTACACATTTGCACAATGGTTTATTATAAGGTTCACTGACTCTTTTCATTGAGTAGATATTATTGGTAATTGGAAGTTTTTATCCACATGTCCCTTGTTTTTTATTATTAATTAGATATTAATAAATACTATTTCACCTCCCCTAAATGGTTCAACTACCATGATTTATATAATATTTCATGTTCATATGGGTTATTTCTATTGATGGAAATTTTAATTTTTAGTCGGTTGAGGGTTCAGAGATGAAATATTGTTTTGGATGGGGGTTTTGATGTCATAAACATTTCAAATGTATATTTTGGATGATGAATTTTTTTCTAATATTTTCATAGATATTCAGTAGAATAGTAGGGTATATCTAGGTTTTCTAATATCTTTATTTATAGTAGTTTAGAGACAACAACGAGTATGTAGCAGGCTCCTAGGACTGTAAGCAATAGGTGGCCAATGGATAGACAGAGGCCCATAATCAACTCACTGGTGGGGTTATTTTTAGGGAATATTTTTCATTCTACCTCCTCGTTATTTTAATATGTTGAGATATAATTCAACCCCAATTTTTGTGTGAATGAACCCCATCCATCCCCACATTGTTCTCCCTTCATACCCAATGAATTGGGGTTTGATTGGGATATGATATTCATATAATTGAGGTAAGGATTTACATAGAGAAACAAATATTAATCATCTAATTCTAACCTATTTAATTATTACCTTAGTTTTTATGTATTTTAGTGATGATTCATCTATAGAATTATAAATCATATTTAAGATAAGGGATTTCATATTCAATGTATAAAGGACAGCTGAGAAATTATTTTTTAATAATTCTATCATAATACGTATGAAGTTACATTGTACAAACAATTTATTATATTTCTATCAAAAAAATAAATTAATACAATAATGTTAATGGATCAGTATATTGGGGTTTTGGATACATGTTTGTTTAATGGTGTGTAGAGGATGGTTGACAAAAATTTTCTAGAAGATTCAACAATTATTGGATTCCTAGTGCTTTATTTGAAATTATACGCATTTAAATTTAATTTGTTTAATTAATTCATGTTTTTGTGATTTCATTTAATGAGAGTGGTTTCTGGAAACAATGTACATGTTTGTGTGATCATGGAAAAGATGAGGATGTAGATGACAGATTATGGAATTAAATCGAACATTACTCCTTGATTTAGGTATCTTTAGTATATTACTGACTATAATAAACCTATTTTCCATGATGGATATGACCAATGGTCTAACTAAATTTTGGATATCAACCTTATTAAAATAATGAGGTTGATAAATGGTTTAATTATTAGCATAATAAATCTAATAATGCATTATCTTCCAAAGGTAATTTAATGTACCCTGATTAATGAGAAATGGTTCAATATAACACATTGTAACCTTAATCATTGACTTATCTCATCAACCAATAATGTTAATATCTTGATGATAGATTTATATTATATATTAAATAAACCTCATTTATGGGTGCTTATAATAAAATGGGATTTTTTTTCTCATAACATAGAATACTTTTTCCCATTAGAGTATAAGTGATTGGTGAATTGGTTGGTTCGGTCTGAGTAACCCATGGGTATTAAATGATTAAATTGATACATAAACCCCTTTACTGGTGTATTATTTTAATATTTATCAAAATTAATATAACCTAGATTCCCTTAGATATGGACCTTTATCAAACCTAGGTAGTGGTGAGTGGTGTTTTGGGATTGATGGTATGATAGTTAGACTTGTGTGACATTTGGGATACCATAGATCAATAGGGTTAATTTAGATGAACATTATGAGTAAATGATTGGCATTGGATAGTGAAGGTTCTTGGTGTCACCTCATACCCAATCCAAACATTGTGTTCATGTGAGTCCATGCTCTATGTGTAATAAATTTTGTTTTATCTGATAGGGTAAAAGATAATAGAGTTAGTGGTTTAGAGATGGTGGATTCCTGAAGGTAATTATTTTTTTATTAGAAATGTTGATGGGAATTAAGTTAGGTTACTCAGTCCCATTTATACATTTATTATTTTTTGTGATATGTTTGAAAAAGAAAATTAAATTGGGGTGGGTTATATGTTATGTATAGAAATATATTTTGTTTATTCTTATTCATAAGAAAAAGAAAAAAATAGTGTATAATTTAAATCTCTCTAAAGAAAACACCCCTATAAGGTAATGTAATGTATGTGTAGGGATGTCGTGATACAAAAGAAAACACCCCTTATAAAATGTTAATGATTATATGGTTTCTATTTTGATAAATTTTTATATAAATTTTATTGGTATTTGTGAAATGATAGGTCCTACCAAATCCTTAATATCAGAGGATATCGAGGTATTTATTAGGCACGTTTAACAAATATTATTTCAAGGGGATCTAATATCAATAACCATTGTATACTATGAAGGAGCTTTACCCATGTTGGTATTATTGGATGGATCATTCACCTTGTCATTATATTGTATACTTAGGTAGAGAAGGACCTCAAGTCATTGCCTACATACATGATTGAAAGACCCATATGTAATTATTAAGGTTAGCATAGTGGCTAAAGAATATTTAGACACACCCTAGTATTGGATAAAGTACGTCTATTCAATTTTTTTCATGAACTTAATGACCAATAGTGGGATTATTTTTTTCCATAAGTTATTTATATATTTAGATATTCTTACATGTATATATAACTATAATATTGTTTTTTATTTGACCACATTGGTGGTGAGATATTGAGTTTTTTACTCAAACTATAAATATAACACCATTTCACTTTTGTACCTTAGAAGACTCCCAATTAGTAGTACGTATAGGTTTGGCTATGACCCAAGATTGATTTTCGAGTATGATTCCCCATAGTCTAGAGAATAGGATGAGGTGATGATTAATATTATGAGTTTATCCTAAATTGTATTTTATTTATTTTTTAATATAATATATGTGATCATACCATTGGGAAATCATTTGTGGTGTCTTATCATTATGATTCATTTTATTATTATTTTATAACAAGTAAATATTATTTTTTATTAAATCATAATTTTTCATGTAATATAATTTTTTTTTTATTTTACAATTGTGCACCTTGATATGTTCATTTCTTCTACCGAAGGAAATACCTTAATCAATTACTTCTACACAATATCCTCTTGAATTTTGGGAAGCAGGAACGAGGTAATATAGAGCCACTGGTCCAGTTATTATTCATAGTGAGTTGTTTCAGGGCATTACAAAGTTCTAGTAGAGGTATTATTTTTCGTCAATATTTAACAGATTTTAGATAGGTGATATTGGAATGTGACAGATCCTATGATGTATATCGAACTAGTATGTCATGAAGAATTTTATTCAAAATGAATTTATTATTAATAAGGGATTATGATTATTATTATTTGAATTCTTTATTTTAGTTATATGATTTCACCTCTTGTGACACACATGTTGTTTTGATTATTTATTTATTTTTTATTTCATATCATGGTCTATAAAGTAAAGATGTGTATCATGAATCATATTTAGAATATATGACTCATGTCAAATATATTCATGTATTTATATGTTTCACATTTTGGATAGAGTATAAACTATTTAATTTTTCAACAACAGCTCATACAATAATTTATAATATAAGTACTTGGTAGTTTTCTACTCTGATGGAATAAAAATGTGTAACATTACTACTGATTCCTTTTCATGTGGATATATAGTGAGACATTTAATGACGTAATGAATTTTTAAAATCCATGTGAGTGTGATAATTTTATAGTTTCAATTATTTGTATCTCCAAAAACAACTTATATTGTGTTTTATAATATATCATTGAATTAAATTCAACTTACCTAATCAATTGTTTGTGATTACCTTTACTTTGTCCTTTTAAGAGTATGAAATCATATATATATATATATCTGTGTGTGTGTGTGTGTCTGTGTGTGGGTATTTGTGTGTCTTTTGTATTTATATATGACACTAGACTATCCAGGGAGTAGAATGTAGGTGAAGATGATCAAAGAATGTCAATTACAGAAGAGTTTGTCATGATTTCATCATGGTATGTAAGATGTGGTTGTCAGAGATTTTATAGTGGTTGTTTGGGAATGTTTAATTCTCTATTATATTTAGTAAATTATCATGGTTAATGACACATGGTACATGATTTAAGGGATACCTAACATATTTCACATAGTGGGATACAAATAGACTGATATATTTTATTCATACATTAGTGAGTTAGTGATTAATGATATCTGAGGGAAGCCATTCATTGGGGTTAGCTTGGTCTTACAAATTCTATAGAGGAGGAAGGTAAAGGGTTTATTCAATGAGTTTATATTGAAGTATGGTAGATTTTATATTGTTTATTAAATAGTAATTTTAGATGCCCCAATATTCTATGAGAAATGGAAATTGAGTGTTGTTTCTTTGCAACGGGAGGCAGGTGGAGTGACTTGGTGTCTAGGTGTGATGTTGAGGGTAAAAAAATTTGATTTATAGACCTTACTGGCAATGGATAGTCATTATTAGTGTTGATTAAGCATGGGTAGATTCTCAATGTTTCATAATGGTACTAGTTAGTGGTAATCATATGATTAACCATGGCATGGGTGATGTTCTTGATCATGATGTGAACATCCTAGGGATCTCCAAATTTGATGTAATTTATACTCGATAGGGTACTTTTTAGAGTTTTTGGGTGGTGGTCTAGGAATTATCTAACATGAAAATACTTTATTGATGAAGCATCAATAATTAGTCATTCATGAAATGTTTCCATGTCATGGATTGTGGACATCCTTATATTGATAATATGTGACTTCTGGAGTAATTTTCTAGGTTTTATAAATCCTTTTTATGATATATTGAGTTATAAAACATCTTATTATATTGAGGTTACACTCATTGTATACTTATAGAGCCCAATTAATTTTAAATTGGTGATGGTCATGTATAATCTGAGGTCTGATGGACTCTAATTGGTTGCGTAGAGTATGGTTCAAGATATAAGACACATGTCTGCTTTTGATCAAGACTATAGAGGATAATCTTAAATATATTTTATTTTCTCTCTGCTAATTAATGATGGGATTTAAATAGTTTTCATTGGATGTGTTTTCTATAAGTACTGAGGGGGAAAATAATTGATGTTATTTCATGGTTCTAGGGTGAGAGAGACATCATCCACATAAAAACATAATTTTTGATGATATATAGAATATTAACTATAGGGTTTAGTTTCTTTGTTATTATTTGAAAAAAATTACACTGATATTGTCAAAATCATCATAAAATTCATTTATATAATGATATCTGGCTGGTAGGGTCATGGATTCATGGGATTAGACATTGGATGGACATTTTGGAAATCATATTTTGGTGATTATATCTTAATTAAGATATATTCCAATGGAAATATCATGTATGAATTAAATGTGATAGTAGGTTGACCCTAATAATGATTTATGGGATCAATATGGTTTTAAATGATATATATATGTTGAATATCTTGGTCTGAAAAAGTTAGATGATGTGTTTTTTGCTACATCATAATTCAGCAAAGGGAATTCAAAAATAAGTTGGTTACAAACTTTTGTGTGTGATATAAAATATTTCAAGGTTCCTTTTAAGAGTAATGGAATTAGTATTGGGTTTTATTGTGATTTTTAAAAGGTGGAATTCGGGTTATTTTGAGGAACAACATCTAGATGGGGTTGAACATCTATTATTAGGCATAACTATATTAGATGGGTTGGAAACATTATCATGTTAGAAGTATCAGATACACAGTTTTTATCCCAGGGATTTGATTGGACTTTCAAATAGAAATATTACATTATTATACCACAGGTAAGGATGGTGACAACTTACCAATAGATGTTTACATTTTGGGAATTATTTTAATACAAATGTTTACTATTATATCCATTATTACTATTAAAAAGTGGTTTTTAATCTATTGTAAACTTTTTTTGTAGTAAGGTATTGAATATTGGGTAGTAAAATTTATTATTGAATAGAAACATGTATTTAAATTTGATTTCATGTGTTGAGAATTATGGTGGGTAGAATCATTAATTAATATTGTAATCATACAAGTAAAACCAATTTTTATTTGGATATACATTCAATTTTGATCATAATCATTTAGTATTAGTAATAATTATTATCATTGGATATGTATGTAGTGACTATGTGCCTTAGGTTTGAAGTGGATCTCTAGAAGCGTGTTTTATCTTTGGAGATAAAATGAAGTTACCAGAAAGGGAGTTGAAAACTGAGGTAGGTTGATAGTAAATGTTGAATGAAAACAGATACATCTATATAAAAAATTTGTAATATTGTGTCATGGTTATAATATCATGGTTTCCTAATATCTTGAACCATCAATAGAAATTTAAATTTTTTAATTGGTATCGTGTTGGATTTGAAATTTTCTTTTGGATACAATTATTTTGGTTTCAAACATATCAAATTATGTATTGCAGATGAGAAATGATGTTTAACTAGTTATGTAGAGGTTTTGAAAAATGATAAACTAGATATGTGGTTGTCAATATACTGATTGTAATCCACCCACAGCCACAAGCTAGCCAATGGTTGCTCCCCGATAGATGGTGACCAGAGAGGTGGACAAGAACTTCCTGGTTCCCACTAGTATGTCATTAACTGAACAATGGATGACCATTTAAATTAAGTTGTGTAAAAAAATATTTTGAACTGTTAAAAATTTAAGAATTGGAGTGCACTTTCTCCCTCTATTTTGGAGGGCATGAACCCCTATTGGCCCTACATCATAAATCCATTAAACCTATTCATTCAAGGGGTTGTGTCTATATTATTCTTAAATATGAGGTATCAAATGAGTTATAAAAATATATATTCAACATATAATCCCATTATATTTAAATATCATAACATTTATTACAGATTTGAGTTAAAATTAGATAATATAATGGTGGAATAATTTAATAGTGATTCTATATTCATATGGTTTCCATTGATGATTGTGAACCCTCAAACTCATGCACTTGGATCTAGTGATATAAACACATACTTTATATACATGATTTGATACTATCTATAAAATCTTGGTTATAAAAATCTTTAATTACCAAATTAATGATGAAAATTACATTTTTTATGTCCAAAGTATCATTTTAGTTTTTAAGAACTAGAAAAATATGAAAAAATTAAAATAAAAAATGTATTTATTTATACAATAATATAATCATTTTCAACAATATGTATGAAAATAATAAATTCATGATATGTCTTCAACATCTCCCATAAATTCTCCCATATTTTTTATCCTTCTAATCTTGTCATGTGTACATCGTTTCCTCAGAACCTATAGAAATGGAAACACAAGAAGGGGTGAGATCAATTGATCATTATAGGAAGACATATAACTGATGAGGTCATGGTATAAACATGGAATAAATATTATGGTAGTAATATTTTTGAGTTGGTTTTCTAAAAGGAACTATTTTTATTTTTATTTCATTAAAATTCTATGTTTAAAATATTTATAAAGACATATTATTATATATTATTTAGTATTTTACAAAACCATAATTTAATAATGTCCTAATGTATTTTTTGCATTTATATGGTTATATAATTTTATAATGATGATGAGTACATTATAAAGAATTAAATATATTATTAAATTTTGTTATCTGGTTGGATAATTTTTTATGGTAAGATACATAGTATGTTGATTGTTTTTTTACTACTTGTATGCAGATGAAGCTACATCTCAAGAAATTCACACATAAGAATCTCTGAGAAGGGATATTATGGGAACATACCCTCCAATAGTTATTTCACATGTTGTGGTGTCATGGATTTTTTTATATGGAAGAAAATATAGTTTTCCATATACATTACAATTATCATTAATTCATGTCATGACTCACTCACTTAGATTTACTAACTAAAACTATGATTATATATACTCATTAGATGTATTGAATGTTTGGTGTATCATGAATGAAATGTCATTAATGGATAAGGTGAGTAATTCCATATCCATTTCATATTTATTAAAGGTGGTATCTCGACCATTTTAGGGTAACAGAACCATCACATTAAAATTAACAACCTTGGGGTAATGGTGTGTTTAATTCCGAGAGTCAATGAAAGACGTGTAAAGAATATATGTTAATGAAAGAGTTTTAAAATATTATTGATGAGATATTGAATCAACGGGATTATATTACACAGTGACTGATCATATTTTGGATTCATTGTTGCGACATTGATTTCTTCCACTTGGGTGTCTTGACCCATTCCATGATTATAATCCTCATCTTTAGGAAAGTCCTCCTGGTACCAATGAGAATGAATCCAAAAGGGCCAGACACTGTGCTTTTTAAATGATCGCTATTACATTATATTTTAAATTAACTAATATATTAATTATTATTCTCAATAGTAAGTAAAATATTTATGCATGTTTTATTAATCTCATAAATAAAATAAATAATTATTCATTAGATTTTGAATAAAATATATTTATTTTATTTATTGTATATAAATTTGGTATTTATATTATGGTTTCTAAATATTTTATTTATTTATTCATAAAATATTTTTGTGGGGATCTAATAAATGATTGAAAATTGGATTTGAAAAAGGTCATTTCATGTGCTGAATATTTATTTATAAGTGATTAATTATTATTATTAATTTTGTGAGTTAGAACTGTATAAAAAATATTATTATTATTATTCTGATTATTATATTTCAGGGTATTGAGTAATGATAATTATATTATTTATGTGCCATTATGAAATTAAATAATAAATTACGGTTAACCTTAATTATATAAATAAATGGAAATGGAAATTTTATAGGGTTAATTCAGAATCCAGACATGAAAATTGTTTCTCACAATTGAATTATTCCTCAATTCCTACTCTACCCCTCTTTAGAATGATAAAAATTTGAGGGATTTGTTAAAGACCAAAGGAACTATAAGAGGACATGGAAAACAATGCAATATGAATAATTCTTTGTGTTTTCTCTTGACAATCAATTTGAGTGGATCAAATTTCAAAGAGGTATGTTTGGATCACTTCTAGAGAGGCTCAACACTGGGATCCTCCCACCGTAGTGAAGGTAATTTTATTGGGGTATATGTATTATCAAAATCATCATAAAATAAAGATATATAATAAGATAAATTTATATTCCTATGTTATATAAATTAATTATATATTTAATATGTAATTATCCTATAAAACTTCCATGTTTTTTACTTATATCAATATTCATTTGAAAGATTTGATTGGTCATGGTGTCCATGTAATGCACAATATTTTGAATGATATTTTGAACTAAGAAACCCGTATGAATATCGACCCCCAAGACACATCTGATACCCCTTTAATAGTCATGTTGTGTCTGAGTAGTCTCCTCTCATATATATAATTATTTATTTTATTGGTGATATATAAATGAAATTGTGATTTGATTATCACGCCAATAATTATTAAATAAATAAACTAAATTTAATTAACATTATTTCAAAAAATTATCATATTTATTTAAGATTTAATTTTTTTCAAATACTAATAACAGATGAAGAATTAGCAGGGCATCCATCTAGAAGTTCAATGGATTTTATCATGGATGAATGGGATTAGAAAACATGTAACAAGTGTAACCTCCATGTACCCATGTTCAATACACCTAGCTAATTTGTGGGATACATGATGCTCCATGAAGTAACTACACACTATGAATTTATTTTACATAACACATAGACCAGATAGACATACAATATGCAATTTCATATTACATGGTGTATAGATAGGATTCACCTTGTGTAATCTTTATGGTATGGTGGGGAGATTTGAGAAAATAATATAGTTTAATAGATTATAAAAACAATTTGAAACTAACATACAAGACCAATAAGAAAATAAAAAATTGGTAGTCAGATTGAAAAGTGTTTATTTCATTATCTCCCATGTTATAAGTACACATCCATCTATTTGAAATGTAAATTGAAGACACTGCCGAAAGAACACATAGTTTTTTTCTGGAGTACACATTCTTTGGTCCTACATTTTAGGGAAAAAAATACTTTTAGGTGCACTTTTTTATCCTAGGGAATGTGTTATACACAAAATATTGATAGATAGTGCGTGTAGTTTACTCTATCCAATGTACACCTTGAAACCAAAGGTGACTCTCTCGATCACACAAAAAATAACGTACATGGCGTGAAGGTCAAAATGACACACCAATAAATCTCTAAATAATGGAAATAGATAAATTAAAACAAATTTTAGATAACATCTTTAAAACATCATTATATGGATTGGAACTTATTATCATGGAATATCTAATACTATTTTAATGAATTATAAAATAGAAAATAAATTAACTATAACTATAGGTGATTATTATTTCTACTATTTATTATTCATGAACAAAATTGTAAATGGGTTTTCTAAGTGAATTTGGATGGTTTATAAGTGAAAGGGGGATTATTTATTAACTAATTGATTAATAAAATCCTCTTAATCATAATTGTTTGTCATAGTGAGTATCTCAAGAGGGGTTTAATTGGGTACCCATAAAATTGTATATCTAAAATGAACTATTTTGAAATCCACCTAAATGATTAAACACATCAATTTTTATCAAAATATGTATTATGATATAGATATTAATATTTATAAATATTTATCGAAAGATTAGTTATGCCTCAAATAATTAATATAGAAAAAAATTAATCTTTGAAAGAATTGTACAGGATCAAAAACACTATATGAATAAAAATTCTGATAAAATATCAAAGTATATATTTTTTTTATAGTTAATACAATTATTAGTTTTAAATTATAAATAATGTTGGAAAAAATTAAAACACTCTATGGAAATAATGAATACAAGAGGTTCACTATTAAGTCACGACCTAGTCCTCTCTACATTGTGATCACCCACCACCATGATGTTTATAGATAATAAACTATATTATCCACAATATAGATTTGGTTTAGAAAATAGTTTTTATATTTTCCAGTCACACAAACACTTTTCCATAGTTATTTATGGGGGAGAAAATAAACAAGCCACACAATGTCCACTACCACTATTATCCATTCTAAAATAAAAAATGAAAGAGTTTGATAAGATAAAGTATTTCTTTCAGTTTAGAATAAGTGACAGTGTGTGTATATAGAACATAGTATAGCAGACTTTTATGAAAACAAATAATTATAAATAGAAGAAATAAATAGAAATGTGTGGGGTTTAAAATTATTTGTTTGATAAAATGATGTTTTTGACTCGTCGTTTTATTCTTTTATGAATCTTGAGTCATGTTCTCTTGAAAAAATTAGAAAAATAGATTGTTATAAACTCTTGTTATTTAAATGGAGGATAAACTGGATTTGATGGTACAATATGTCTTCCTAGTCGAATGTTTTTAGCAGGTGATCAAGATGTATGTTCAAAAAGTTCACGATCCCAACTTATCATTATTTCACTACTTCCAAAAATATATCTATTTTCTTCTATGTATCTCTCAGTATGAGGGGCAGTGCATTAAACTTTTTGTAGCAGCTGCAACAAGATAAATATATGTAACAAATTCAACCTATTACCACATAATATGACACTCTCTTACATTGACTATATCAATTATTTAATAGATACTAATTAAAATTATAATTGTCGTTAACATCAATAAAATAGTTGTTATAATAATATATTTTAAAAATATAAGTTATGTGAAGGTGTAGTGGTGTCTCGGGGTGGAGGTGTCCCACTCTTGTGGTATAACAATGGGGGTATGGAACTAGAAGATCATTATACATAGATTACTGAACACTATGACAGAGTCTTATAAACTATTAGTGTCTGGTATAGATGTGTGAGGTCTAACAGTGTCTCACACAGAATTGAAATTATTTGTTTTTGGTATCACATCCTGCCTGTGTGACTACCGATGGTGTCTCAAAGATTCTCTATATTTCCTTCTATTGGTATGATAATATGGTGTTGTGATATTCTGAGGGAATCTCATAAATAGCCACATTTTTGTTCCAGCAGTGTGATAGTATGAAGGTTTGATGTTCTCTCATTATCTCATACATAGAGATTTTTATGATGGGGGTGTTTCATGGAAATTGGTGCTTTTTTCAATGGGGTCTCATCCTTAACAATTTTATCAAAGTTCTCATTGTATAGATTACATACAACAAAAACATTAAATTCCATTTTATTGTTTTAATCCTGATTTTGTGATCATTAAAACTGTGAGGTCAACAATATCACCATTTTGGATGATAAAAAAACATTAAAATAAAAAAATATTATAAATGTAAAACTAGGTCATGAAAAGTATGAAAAAAATTTATACATGACAGCCAATGTAAGATCCAAATATAAATCATGACATATCATTCAAAATATGTTTATATGGTATTACTAAAAATAATAGTAGAATAATATGTATCAAAGGTAATTATAACAAAAAATGAGTATCAATGATAATATGTTTAGATTAAATAGAAACATTATTCCATGAATGGATTAAAAATTACATAAAATTTATCCCCATTTTTTTATTATCAAAAAGGTATTTATTATTAAAATAAATACATTAAATTCATGAATAATGAAGTGATTAGAATATTTGAATGGAAAATTAATTGAAAATAGATATAATAAAAGGTAAGGAAGACATTCAAAATTATGAGCACAAACTTTTTAAAATAGGGATCTGATCATGCACATTATAGTCTAATAAAAAAATAAAAAAGTTAGTGTGGTCTATTAGATCTTTTCCTTTAGTAATTACTTTCTATTTTTCATTATAAATGGTTATAGGATGAGGTTGTGGTTGATGATATGGAACCCTAGAGTGTAGTATTAAAATAGTACAAGGATGGACTTCTAGAATAAAAAATTGTAAGATTTGTCTCATGTATTGAGAAGGAGACACTAGAAACGGTTAGAAAATGGGTGGTAAAGGTGCACCAGGATCACGAAAATTTCGTAATCTAAGAGATAACTTAAGATTAATTGGAAAATCATCTTTAGAAAAAAATTTATTGACTATGAACATGTAGAAAAAGCATCTTGAGATTGATGGAATCCATTACGCCATTATTATTTGGACACACCATTCCATTTTACTAAATAGATAATCCTTCTCATCCTAAAAGATTATCATGAATATGGTCTTCTCATGGAAATATATTACCTTCCCTTTTAATTCTTCAGTAATATAAGGAATACACAAATTATTTTCCCAGAATAAAAATTGGAATCCATTTTATGATATGTATAAATTTAAGAGATATTAAACTTGTTGGACTTGGTTATAGTTTAAATTTTATTTTTCATATCAGGGGAATAACTGGAAACCATCATTATAACTTGGTCAGAACAATACCAATTTATTCTTGATGTTTCTTGGGGCTGATCTGCAACACTTTTGGAAGAACTAGTAGATGCAGGTCATAACTCATCTCTAAAAATGGTCTCAACTGATCTACAAAAAAAACTAGATAAGAAGAAACAACATCTAGAGTACAATCAGATGAATTATCCAGGTGAAATTTAAGGATTCCATCCAAGGAAGCTTTAAATTTTTATTTCATTTTCTTAATCTATGATTTGAAGGTATCCAATTCACCCCTTATCCACTTTTTCACTTTTTCACATCATGTATGTGATGCATCATTCTGGGTTGGATTTGATTATTAACCAACTCAAATATATACCTAGAATCATTTTTACCCATATTAATCAAAAGTGTGTATTTATTCCAGGAAAATATGTGAAATTCAAACATCATATTTTAACTAAAAACATTTAAATGAACTTTTGTGACTATATCCAATAGATAAACAAGATGAGTTTAAGAATGTTTTTGTATATTAATTCTCGTAGAACTGGAATTTTTAAGTATACCTTCATGATCAGCCTAGGATATAAATGATCTCTTAGGATCACCTTCAATAGTGACATCATGTATATCTGTATTTGAAGGTCTTCTAAAAAATTAAATAAATTTTTAACTACTCTTCCACATGGTCCAAACAGTGGTCTAAAAAAATAGCTGAGACAGATGTAGTAAGGGCTGGTACTGAAACATCAATATTTCTATGACATTTAGAACATTGAGAAGACACTATGTGTTGAACATTTCTAGGGTCAGAATCCTTCAATATACAAATATATTGTGCATATTTAATATTAAAATACTTTTATGAATCATCACCAATATAATCAATTTTCACATTATCATACACGTTAGACTTATGATCATTTAAAATAGATAATTGTTCATCTCCAAATTCTTTCTCAATATGACACTTTTTCCCTTTCTCAACAACATGCTATTATACAGCAGCTAAAACTCCCATCTACTCAGCCATATCAAAATATGTATCTTATTGACATGTGGAAACTGCGATAGACTCAACATCATTAACGGATAAAGCTTTATGAAATCTCTCAATAGATGTGGAATGATTCCATCAACAATTTCATCCTAAATCTATGTAGGCACTTCCAAATCATTTATTTTGATTCATCCACTATAATCAAAAGGTTTATAATTTCATCCATCATCACATCCTTCATTTGTAGTTTCATTTTCATTACCCTTATTATCATTCCATTCTAATCTTCTTTGTTATTTTATTCATCCTCATCATCCTCACGAGCATCAGTTCATTACTAACGTTTATCGAGATCCTCTCTATAGACCTTAGTCTCTTGACCATAGAACCTAACCAACATTTATCTTTTTGAAAACCTCTTAGGTGGACTATGATCCCAAAAGGTATTGGGAAAGGCTTTTGGAAAATGATTAAGGTCACTCCATACATTAATATATTGATCCTTTTCCACTTTATTATGAAAAAATTATTCCTCGTCTTAGTATTCCACAACATCATTAGAATCCATGCCCAAATCAAATTCATCTGTTGGTCTGGATGGATGATCCAGCAAATTATATTCACCATAGACATTTTTTGAATCCCCAACCCATTGTTTCTTCCATGGTTTCCAGCTAATTTAAAATCTAAAACATGTGGCACTATTTATGCAGAAAACACCATAGTTATTAAAAATCTATTCATCATTACGTACTAGGCCCTTGGCCTCTAACATGGCAGAAATCAACTTTTGATAGATCAATGAATTATATCTAGATGATGGTTTTCCCATCTCATTCATATGTACCATTAGATACCTATATAGATTAATGTTGTGACCTTCTATTAAAAGATATATTAGAAAAAAATCTTGATAATTTGGGGTTTCTTGCTATCTTTTTTGGACATAACATGTATCGCATGAACAAATACATCAACATATGTTCTCCATCCAACACTATAGAAACAAGCATTCTAGTTGAACCATAACTATTGGAATCAAAATAGAATCCTAATAAATTAACATGTAATTAGCTTCTAGTATGCCTCCTTAGTTGTCATTATAGACTCCATAATGAGGTATAGTAAAAAAACATGTACCATTTTTTTTGGGAAATACAGAATAATTATTATTTCAAAAATCATTTAATCCAATCTGCACCATATTAATTAAACACATTCTTCACATGATCATGTAATTTATATACCATCTTCGGATAGAAATGCATATTATATGAATAAAACCACTCGAACAACCCTTAATTTTGGAGATCGTTGTCTACCACATATAATCATGACAACAACCATTTTAAATCTACAAACTTTTCTACCTCAACAACTCAATAGAAAATATCTAAAATTAATGCTTCATTCTCAACATTCAGACCAGCTCTATTGGATCATTCAAAGGTGAAGAGCTGATTTGAAATGCAGGAGGAAAATTTTAGTACTAGGATCGAGAGAGAATGATATGGGTGTAATGCACGATGCTCAAGGTTTGTTTGGAATAGATGTATTCCATTTTCATATAATTTTGTGTTATTATATATTCTATAATAAAAATTATACTTCATATTTAATTTAATATCGAGTGAAAACATAAACCAGGTTCTGTTAAATTAAATAAATAGGGAAATAAATAGATGGATAAAAATATTATGAAATAGAAAAACTAAAAAGTCACATATGAATTAAAATAAACAAAATTCCAACTGAGTTGTGTGACAAACCAGAAGCACAAAATACCAATTGTATGAAAAACAAAAAATATGAAAAGAAAATGATATGTCATCACAATATTATATCAAACACAACACTGTTTCATACACAAGAGTATGTCAAACACAGTGGTAATTCATTAAAGATTAAACCCAATAAAAATGTATCATTCCTAATTTTAGTTTCATATAATTCACTCAGTCATTATTCAAATGGTTAATAAATATATCAGCTAACTGATGTTCTCTTCAAATAAATCTACTAAAGATAACTCCCTTTTAAAAATTTCCTCTCAACAAGTGATTCTTTTTATTGATGTTCTTTTTCCCAAGAATGGGAAACATGATTCTTAGATATGTTTATTGACACATGTTTTCAATGTTTATATGTATTGGTCGAAATTTATATCCATTATATTGTAGATATTGTTTCATCCACCAATTTTGTGCCAATATACTACCTATAGATATTAATTTATCTTCAATAGAAGATAATTCAACTGAATTTTTAATATACTACAACATTAAACTAGAGACTTACCTAAAAAGAGACCTATTCTTGAGGAATGTTTTCTACATAACATACATCCACCAATATTAGCATCATAATACCTTTCTAAATTAAATTATTGTCTTATAGGTTAAAATAATCATACTTTAGTTATTAATTTGACGTCTTTAAAAATTATTTTAATGGAATAATAAAAGTGACTCTTTTTAGATTTCTTAAAAACAAGCACACATACACATACTCAACATAATATATGTTCAACTAGTAGTAATATATACTATACTTCCAATCATACCCCTATAAGTGGTATGTAAACTAGTTTCCATGTTTTATAATTATCTAATTTAGAGGTGGAAATCATAGGAGTATCACTAATTTTAGTGATATCCAGATTAACACATTTTTGAAGTAATTTTGTATATTTACATTTATTCAAACAAAATTATTTTTGGTTTTGAGAAATATAAAATCCAAAAAGGAATTTGGGTTCACCCATTAAACTCTTATCAATTCATATTTTGATCATCTTAGAAATTTTTTTAAAAAATATTTTTTTGAAGATCAAAAAAAACTCATCAACATATAGTTATACTACTAATACATATTTTGAAATTAATTTTTTGAACAGGGAAGCATCATATAATCCTTTTTATAATCCTTTGGAAATCTAAAAATTACTCAGCCTATCAGAAAATGGTCTAGGACCTTATTTTATACATTATAATTCATTTCATAATTTAAAAACACGTTTTGGAACGTCCAGATTTTCAAAACTAGGGGGTTATTTAGAGAAAATATCCTCAACTATAAAACAATTTACGAATGAAATCTTGATATACATTTGATAATGATTGGAATCTAGATGTTTTGTATATGTAATAAGGAATCTTTTGTATTCATGTATTTCCACATGTGAAATGGTTTCCTCATGCTCAGTTCCTTCTTCTTGAATATAAACTTTTACAGTAGGTCTAGCCTTGTTTGTAACTGTATTTCCTGATATATCATCATTTTTCAAAAAATACCAATTTGTTAAAATAGTCATGTTTACCTTATGTCTATTTATACGTTCGCATTGTAACACCCTGATATTTTATGAAAAATGTTATTCTTTTAATTTCATTGATTTCTTGTGTTGTACACTACAACAAAAAGAGCATTCACTACAAGCATCCCTTACTTGGCTTGCATTACATGCAATCAAGACCTTCCTCGATAGCGTGTGTAGTACGCAATACCGAGTTTCACTAAAAGATATATTATTATAATATTATTATGAACTAGCAGCTAGGAATAGTAATACCCACTTTTGGAAGTTTTATAAATTTTATCTTTCAAAAATGGACTTCATTTTTGGATTCGTAATATCGAAATTACCCTAGTGTAAAATTTTGGTATTTTTTTGAAAACTGTCAATTTTTGATGAATAGTGAAAACACTGGGTTACTATTTAAAAATTGACTTTTTATATAAATAATTATTTATTTTATTTAAATTTATTTTAGGTAAAAATTGATAAAAAATACCTATATATGTTCAATTTAATTCATTGGAGTCATTTTATAATAATTTTAGACGTATGAAAATTTTATTGAACTTTTTACCGTCTTTTACCCACCTCCTAAGATAGTTTGAAAATTTACATAGAACATAATTTTACAGCTTCTGTAAGAGGAATATCAAAAATCTGAGAGACACGGTTAATATCAAGGAGTAAAATTTGGTTCAATAATATAAAAATAATTTTTGGGGAATAGTATCTTTTTACTTTTATTTACCACGGTTAAAAGTAAATAGTGTAATTAAGGGTAAAAATGGTATTATTATTACCCTAAAACATGTCCTAATCCTATTGTATAAGTTTAATTCGACCAAAAACATCCATAGGAAAAACATATGACCATTTAGGTCTACTTGTTTTAGATTAGGACATTTAATATTATTTTATTTAAAGAGTTAAAATAGTTAAAACCAATGGTTAATAACTAAAACATTTTTAATATAGGGTTATACCTAAGATGAATTTGAAAATAAATATTCATTAGATAGCTAAAAATATTTCATAAATAATGGTACTTTATTTATAATTTTTAGACATTAAAAAATTTAATTTATTTGTGACACAATGATGATGCTGTAATTACCTTATAAATTAAATTTTAACATAATTGATGTTATAAATACCCAAATAAATGTAATATTATACTTTTTATGAATTAAAACTAATATTATAGGTTAATATTACATGTTAGTATTGATTTAATTAACTTTTTTCTAGCTAGTTTTTATGATTTTCATAAAAATCATTTACCAAATACTGTCAAAATTGACAATAAATAGTTTTTAAATCAAATATTATATTATTAATGTTTATTATATTCCTAAAAATCTATGGTTCTTCCAAATGGATTAGATAAGGTTATATATATTAATAATGAACCACTTTTAGTTCTTTTGGCTTGTTATAGTAAGTTTATTAACCATATAGTGTATGAAAACAAGAAGACACGGTAAAAGTTAAATTATTTAACTTAGAGTTAAATCTAACTAATAAGGTTAAAATAGAAACCTAAACTTTTCTGAAACCTATAGGATGAGAGTATTTCGACCCATACCCACCTTATTTTCTAAATAAATTAATTTGGAGCTATTAAAAACCGAATATTACTTTATTATAAAATAATATTTTATGTTTTTCCTAAGGTGCCCCTCTCCTACCATATAAAAAGGAAACCCCTTCCCTCTTCTCTTCACACCCTTTTGAGCCTTGATGCTCAGAAAACCCCTACTAATTCCTATTCTCAACCTATCTATTTATATCATAGAAGTTCTAGTCTACTCAAAAGACCAAATCTAGTTCCCTATGAAGAAGTTTAATGGAGGTGCATTGAGTAAGAGGTGATCTCTTCTACCGACTCTTTAAAGATTCTTTCTTCTTCTAATTCCTCTTATTTATCTGTTCCATTATAAAGTAATAACATAAGTATCACTAATATACTGATATGTTATTATAAATATGAAACAAACCCATTTCACCTCCTATCCATCCTACGGAAAACAAAATCATCGCGCGTGCATACGTACGGAATACCGTCTCCACGCCATGGTGTAATTAGTTTTTACACCACCACTCTACTCGGATGGGTATAATGGAGTAAATCATAACTATATATGGTTATTATTAAATCATACTTATTCTGATATATTATATCATCCTCTCCAATTCCATTAAATAAATATGGGAATGATATCATCGCTCGTGCATACGTACAGATTTTCGTCTCCACAGCGCGATGAGATTTATTCCTCATGTTAACCACTAAATAATGACTATAAAGTATATATAATGAATAATAATTAAATATATGAAACGATAAATCTACTTAATATATATATATATGTCATCTACTTACTTCCATTTAAGTTAATAAGGAAAGGAAAACAACGTTCGTGCGTACGTACGACCTACCGTCTCCATAAACGGTGTGTTTCATTTCATTTATCTATCTATTATATATATATATAATTAATATATATGATATATTAATCATAATTTATATTCTTGAAGTAATAAAATAATGATAAAATTAAAAATAATATCAAGAATAACAAGTCCAAACACAGACGATAAATGAAGCGATTTTACCCAAAACGCTAATTTAACATGAATATACAAAAGAATGTGTAATATTAAGTCATAAGTGAACCATATATGATATCATAACAATGAATATGATTCTATAATCATTAAATGGCATTATTTAAATCATTATACATGTTTTTCAGATACATACAAATCATATCGGACACAAGGTAAAGGATAATTTTTTAAATCTCATTTTTATCCGAGATTGCATATATGTAAGTATTTACTAGGGTTATGTTTATCATTCATGTCCATGTTTTCTAAAAATGTTTTCATAAAATGTTTACTATTCTTACATGTAATTTGAAAGTCATTTTTACCCATTGTTAACTTTTTACCATATTGTATGGAAGGAATATTTCCTTTGGTTACCATATAAGGTACTTTTTGACTTTTCTGGAAAAAGTATGAGGAGAATGTTTTTCTAACTTATACGACATGAACGGATTTTTACGGTTTTATAATGCCATATTTTCATGAAGCATACGCTACAAGATTTCATGACTATTTTCAAAAAAATCCTTTTCTCTTAAAGATGCATTTCTTTTTCTAAAAATAAAATGATTTTGAAAAAAAAAAGATATTTTCTAAAAGAATTCATTTCAAGTGTTTTATCAAACCCAGTTTCCAAATAAGATGAAATTATTTCATATATGTATGTTTCAAGTATAATATCTCTATTTTTTACATGGTATCACTTTTCTTATGATGAAATGAAATCCATTTGTTTTATATGGATTATTTTATGATTGGATGATGTTTATGAAACCCATTTTATTCTTGGGTTATGAAGAATGATTTATGTTTATGTTGTGGCACTCTTAATAATTATTTCATTATGGGATTGGTGGGACCTATATCTCCCTCCAATTAATTGGGTAACGATTTATATCTCATGAGATAGACAGGGCTGGAACGGTAAGTTAACCCAGTTTAGTGATACAGGACTGGAACGAGGAGTGAACTCGATTCAAAAAGGGACTTTATCCACTAAGATGGTCTTGGCAGCATTGCCTTGGCTACTATGGAAATCATATCATGTGATTAATGGGTTTCCAAAATTACATGTTTTTTTCCCATGCTATTTTATCATGATTGATGTTCCATTTTGATATATGTCTTACATACTTCCAAGATTTATGTTTTTGCTCAAGATTTTGATGTTTAGATTTTATGTTCATGTTTTTTCATTCAAATTTTTATGGATTGTTTTATGTTCTATCTATTTACCCTTACTGAGAAATTGACCTCAACCTTTTTATGTTTTCTTTTCCACGGGATATAAATAAAGGTTTTAGGTTAGAAAATAAAAGTGGAATATCTTTATGGGAGATTTTGATGATCTTTCACCACGATTAGAAGATTATATTCCAAGTTTCCAATGACACTAAAATATTATGGTCCTTCGGTGTTTTTTTTATGTATTAAGTATTCTACAAAAGTAATGTAATTTCCATGTATGTCAAGCTTTGGGTCTCTAGAGTAGGTATCAGAGGGAGGTTTAGTCAACCTTTGGAAACTAGGATGCGAGAACTTTAGTGAGATCCCTAGAGATATTTCTATGGTATGTCTAGGGATGTCTCTAAGGTTAAATATAAATATAGGTTATAATCATAGGATTACGGTAAGGATAAGAGAATTAAACCTAAGATGTTAGATATTGGAAGTACTCCCCCTTTATAATGGTGTTTTCCCTAGCATGATTTTTTTCTCTTAAACTATTCATTTTGGGTTTTAGATGATGGCTGGAACCCGAAGGAACCATGTTGATCAATGTAATGGACGATGCAATGATTTTCCTCCTAAACAAACCAACGTTATGGGAGATGGAGTTAAAAATCTTACTCCTATACTTACAAAAACTGTGAATCATTCTGGACATCCAAATGAGGAGAGAAGGGAACAATATTCTATTGCATCCTTCAATAGGAAACGTCCACATTCTTTTAGTGGGTCATATAATCCACTTGTTTGCTGAACAATGGATCAGTACCATTGAAAAGTTATTTTACATACTTCATTTTTTGAAACATGAAAAAGTCATTCTAGCTATTTACCGTTTAGTAGGTGAAGCAGATCAATAGTGGACTCTAATTAAGAATACGAGGCCCTGAGATGAAATTGAATCCATGGAATGGGATGAGTTCAAGAACTTATTTTTCAATAAGTACTTCCCTCATATTCTATGAACAAAGATGGAAAAGTATTTCCTTGAGCTTAAGGAAAATGATGATGAATCTGTTGGTATATACGAAGCGAATTTTACAAGGCTTTTATGGTATGAATTTGGCTTTATCATCTAACCTGAAAGTAAAGTTGATCGATTCTTCAGTGGTTTAAAACCAAGTCTTCGAAGGGAATTATCTATAAGAGACTTCAGTAGCTATGAATAAATTGTGCATTGTGCTATCAAAGAAGAAATGGAAGTTGGTGTTACATATCCATCTCATGGTTTTGACAAGAAATGAAAGATGGAGTTCAAGGAGAAATCTCAGAATAATGTTGAAAAAGAGATAAATGTTTCTTTATGCTCAATGTGTGGAAAGAAGCATGGTGTAGATTGTCTTAAAGGTACTAGAAAATTTTTTAAGTGTAGAAAATAAGGTCATCGAGCAGTTGGGTGTCGAAGTAATCTAAAATTGGTTGCTAATGATGTGAATAAGGAAATGACTGACAAGAATGCACCATCGACACTTCAATGCTTCAAGTGAAAGTAAATGGGGAATTATGTTAATCAATTCCCTAATCCAAGGGTTAATTATGATCATCATGAGAAACCTATTAAGGAAAAGGACAAAGGGAAGTCACATGCAATCACTATTAGAAATGTTGAGTATGACAACGATTTGGTGGAATGATTATGTGTTTATGTAAAGGGATTTAAAAATAATGTTTTGGAATATCATTTATAGTATTGTGGAACATTGGAATATCTATGTAATGGTTTATTGTGGTTTTTGATAATTATATGGTACCAGTAACCAGGAAATGTGATTCAAATTTTTTGGAAAGCAGATGATATTTTCATAATTAAGGGATAAGTAGAAAATTAAATGATTGATATTATTCATGAGCTCATGACTGATATAAGGACAAGGTTAAATCATGGTTTGAGTATATAGAATTTTTGGATTTTTGAAAGAGTTAACTTTTGACAGCATTCATTTTTTCACTAAGGTTCAATGGGTATTCGTTTTTCAAGAGAATACATGATTAAGGTATTCACAAGATCGGAATGTGACCAACAAGATATATGAGGGACAAAAGATTGTATTCATGTGCTTGGTATATGGCCTTTTTAGTGATCGTTCTCTTTATACTATGAGTTTGGAAAGAAGTATTTTAGATAAGCCTAAAGATTGGAATGGATTTTTTTGAACATAAGTTAGTATTGTTTAAGGCAAGAAATTTTTTCAATATTATTTATATAATGTTATAATAGTGTAGTTTAAGAAAATGGACAACCTGGAGAACGAGTGACAAACCATCACGTCAGACAGGGTTGTGGGGATCGAACCCACAACCGAAGTGCGATAGGCATTTATCGCCTACCACTGGCCTATAGGAAGTCCCCGGTTAGAAGAAACAAGTTTTATTTTATTAAAGAGGTATGATATATGATGTATAAATCCATTTTTGGAACCATATACGATTAATATCACCATAAGATGGATTTATGTATATAACTTTTTCTAATCCTATGTTTGAGATAGATGGAATGACCTATCATTCTATCCCATGACTTGCTAACACTTCACAAGAGACAAATTCAACTTAATTTCATTAAGATATGAAGTGGAAATTATTCAAGGCACGAGAAACGGTAATATTGTACTAAAACAAAGTAAGTATTTCTTTTAATTAAAAAATTATTCATCTTTCGGGAAATCATTTGGAAAACCAAAATGTTGTCCTAGTGCCCTTATATCCAATGAATCAGATGGTACATTAGATCATCACAAATTTATTGCTTTGTGATTGTGGGCTTTTTCGTAGCCGTGTCCTCTACCACTCTTCATCAGAACATGGTGGTTAGATTTTTCTTCCATATCCATATTTTTTCCTATGTTCTCCTATGTGAAAACCCAGTGATTAGTTAATTTGGTTAACCTTTACGTTTCATAATTTAGTTTTTAAATTTCATTTTTGGTATTCCTTTTTACGATGTGGTTTTCTATTAAAAAAACTTTCAAGTAGTAAACCATTTATAAACCCGACGAATTTTGAGGCGAAATTCATTTTAAGGGGGGTAGAATGTAACACCCCGAGATTTTATGAAAAATGTTATTTTTTTTAATTTCATTGATGCCTTGTGTTGTACGCTACACAAAAAAGAGCTTTCACTACATGAATCCCTTACTTGGCTTTCATTACAAGAAATCAAGACCTTCCTTGATATCATGTGTAGTACGCAATACCGTGTTTCACTAAACAATATATTATTATAATATTATAGTGAACTAGCTGTTATGAATAGTAAAAACCAGTCTTTGAAATTTTATAAATTTTATCATTCAAAATGGACTTCATTTTTGGATTTGGAATATCGAAATTAGCCTAGGGTAAAATTTTGGTATTTTTCTGAAAAATTTCAATTTTTGATGAATAGTGAAAACACTTGGTTACTATTTAAAACCCGACATTTTATATAAATAATTATTTATTTTATTTAAATTTATTTTAGGTCTAAATTGATACATAATAAATATATAATATCAATTTAATTCATTGGAGTCATTTTATAATAATTTTTGACATATAAAAATTGTATTGGACTTTTTACCGTCTTTTACCCACCTCCTAAGAGATTTTGAAAATTTACATAAAACTTTATTTTACCGCTTCTGTGAGTTTAATTTCGAAAATCCGAGAGACACGGTTAATATGAAAGAGTAAAATGTGTTTCAATAAGATAAAAATAATTTTTTATGAATACTATCTATTTACTTTTATTTACCGCGGTTAAAAGTTAATAGGGTAATTAAGGGTAAAAATGGTATTATTATTACCCTATCGCATGTCCTAATCTTATTGGATAAGTTTAATTCGACCAATAACATCCTTAGGAATAAAATATGACCATTTAGGTCCACATCTATTAGATTAGGACATTTAATATTATTTTATTTAAAGAAGAGTTAAAATAGTTAAAATCAATGTTTAATAACTAAAACATTTTTAATATAGGGTTATAGATAAGATAAACTTGACTATAAATATTCATTATAAAGATAAAAAAGATTTCCTAAAAAATGTTTTTTTTATAATTTTTATACATTAAATATTTTAATTTATTTAGGACACAACGATGATGTTGTAATTACCTAATTAATGAAATATTATCATAATTGATGTAATAAATACCAAAATAGATGTAATTTTAGACTTTTTATGAATTAAAAAAAATTATAGGTTAATATGACATGTTGTTATTGATTTAATAAAATTTTATCTAACTAATAATGTTTTTATGATTTTCACAAAAATCAATTACCAAGTAGTGTCAAAATTGACATAAAATAGTTTTTTAAAAAATATTATATTATTAATGTTTATTATATTCCTAAAAATTTAAAGTTCGTCCTAATGGCTTATATAAGGTTATATATATTAATAATGAACCACTTGGGGTTCTTTTGGATTGTTATAGTATGTTTATTAGCCATATAATGTAAGAAAACAAGAAGACACGGTAAAAGTTAAATTATTTAACATAGAGTTAAATCTAAATGATAAGGTTAAAATACTAACCTAAACTTGTCCAAAACCTATTAGTTGAGATTATTTAGAACCATAACCACCTTATCTTTTAAATAAATCAATTTGGAGCTATTAAAAACCGAATATTACTTTATTATAAAATAATATTTTAAGTTTTTCCTAAGCTACCCCACTCCTCCCTTATAAAAAGGGAACCCCTTCCCTCTTCACTTCACACCATTTTGAGCCTTAAATCTCGGCCAACCCCTGAAAATTATTTTTATAAACCTCTATATTTATATAGTAGAGGTTTTGGTATTCTCAAAAAACCAACTCTAGTGCCATGAGAAGAAGATTAAAGGAGGTGTGTCGAGGAAGACGTAATCTCTTCTACCGACTCTTTGAAGATTCTTTCTTCTTCTACTTCATCTTCTTTCAGTGTTTCATTATAAAGTAATAACATCAGTATCACTAATATACTGATATGTTATTATCAATTTGAAACAACCCCATTTCACCTTCTATCCATCCTACGGAAAACAAAATCACCGCGCGTGCGTACGTACGGAATACAGTCTCTACGCCATGGTGTAATTAGTTTTTCCACCACCACTTTACTTGGATGGGTATAATTGTGTAAAGAATAACTATATATGGTAATTATAACATCATAATGATTCTGAGATATTATATCATCCACTCCAATTCCATTCAATAAATATGGGAATGATATCATCGCTCGTGCGTGCATACGGATTACCGTCTCCACGACGCGATGAGATTCATTCTCCATGTTAACCACTCAAAAATGATTATAAAGTATATTTAATGAATAATAATGAAATACATTACATGATAAAGATACTAGATTTATGTATGTATCTATATATTTCATCTAATTACTTCCATTTATGTCAATAAGGAAAGGAAAACAGCGTTCATACGTACGTATGACCTATTGTCTCCATGAATGGTTTATTTCATTTCATTTATCTATCTAATATATATTTATAAATTTATATACTGAATATATATGATATATTAATCATGATTTATTTTCTGGATGTAATTAAATCATGATATAAGTAAAAATAATATCAATAACAACATGTCCAAACACGGATGATAAATGAAACGATTTTACCCAAAACGCTACTTTAACATGAATTTACAAAAGAACAGGTCATATAAAGTCATAAGTGAATCATATATGATATCATAACAATGAATATGATTCTTTAATAATTCAATGACATTATCTAAATCATTATACAGGAGTTTTGGATACATAGGAAGCATATTTGACATAAGGTAATGGATAATTTTGCAAATCTCATTTTTATCTGAGATTGCTTATATGTAAGTATTTACTGGGTTTATGTTTATCATCCATGTCCATGTTTTCTAAAAATGTTTCCATAAAATGTTTACTATTCTTACATGCATGTTTAAAGTCATTTTTACACATTTTTGACTTTTTACCACATTGTATGGAAGGAATCCTTCCTTCGGTTACCATATAAGGTACTTTTTGACTTTTCCGGCCAAAGTACGATGATAATGTTTTTTTAACTTATACGGAAAGAAAAAAAATTTACGGTTTTATAACAACTTATATTCATGAATCTTACTCTACAACATTTCATGAATATTTTCAAAAAAGTCTTTTTCTTTTAAATTTTCATGGCATTTTGTGAAAATAAAATGATTTTGAAAAAGAAAGGATATTTTCCTCAAGAATTCATTTCATGTGTTTTATCAAAACCATTTTCTATCTAAGATGGCATTATTTCACATGTTAATGTTTCAAGTATATTGTCTCTATGATTTAAATGGTATCACTTTTATTATGATGAAATGATATCCATTTGTTTTATATAGATTATGTTATGATGAGATGATGTTTATGAAACCCATCTTATTCTTGGAATATGATGAATGATTTATGTTTATGTTGTGGAAAACATAAAAATGTTTTAATTTTGAGATGGGTGGGACCTATATCTCTCTCCAATTCATTGGGTAAAGATTTATATCTCATGAGATAGGCATGGATGGAATGGTAAGTTAACCCGGTTTAGTGATACAGGACTGGAAATCATATCATATGATTAATGGTTTACCACAATTACATGTTTTCTTCCAATGCTATTTTATCATTATTGATGTTCCATTTTTATATATGTATTACATACTTCCAAGAATTATGTCTTTGCTCAGGATTTTGATGTTTAGATTCTATGTTCATGTTTTTGCATTAAAATTTTTATAGATTGTTTTAAGTTATCTCTGCTTACCCTTACTGAGCATTTTAGATCACCCTTTTTATGTTTTCCTTTCCCCAGGATATAATTAAAAGTTTTAGGTAAGAAAAAAATTGGAAGATCTTTATGGGAGATGTTTAAGATCTTTCACAATGATTAGACAATTATATTCTGAGTTTCCAAAGACACTAAACTATTACTATCCTTTGGTGTTTGTTATTGATATGTATTAAGTATTCCGCAAATTTAATGTAATGTCCATGTACGATAAGCTTTGGGTCTCTACACGTACACATAGTTTATTTTTAATTTATTTAATTAATTGTTCATAACAATTAACTAGGATTCATTATCAATCACTTCACTCATGTTCTTAGGTTCAAGATGATACATGAAATCATGATGTTCAACAAATATTCTAATAGAATATAGAGTTTGTGTTCCTGTATCTAGGTCTCATTAAACATCATCTAAAGGATATTTATTGAGAGTTATGATACTTAAATATAATGTCAGACTGATTATTTTAGTATTTTCAGGTTCACATTCAACATTTTCTAGATATTATTCAGAAGACGATGACTTTTTATCTTTTTTTACAATATAATATAATGGTTTTACATTTATGTTTATATATGAAAAATCATCCTCAAATTTTTCTATGGTGGAATTTGGAACATGTGGATTAGTTTCACCAAATATTACTTGAAAATATTCTTTAATATATTTTAAAAATATTATTAAACACTCTATAGGATTTTTTATAAATTGAATTGCCAAGGAAATTTTTTTTCACATTAATTCGTAAATTTATCCATGTTATCTTTGGTGTTACGAATATATAATATTCAATCAAATACTCTAAAGTAATTACCCACATGTTTCCTATTATTACACATTTTATAAGCATCCTTCTTAATGATATGTCAGATCAAAATTCTATTGATAATATAATAGAATATATTGAATTGTTTTCCCAAAAATTAGATAGGCATCTCATACAAATTTGGAATAGTTTGTGTTATCTCTTGTAACGTTCTACTTCTTTTTTCAACAACTCCTTTTTCTGAGGGGTTTTTAGAGAAAAATGTTATGATTATAGAAATTTTTTGAGAAAAATGATTCAAAATGTTGATTCTCAAACTCATGACCACGGTCACTTCTTATGTAATTATTTTTAATTCCACTATGATTTTATACAGACATAGAATACTCAGTAAAGTGTGCTTGGGATTCTCTTTTGTGACCTAGAAAATATAACCAAGTATACCTTAGATAGTCATCTGCTAGAACATAAACATAATTATCCTCATTAATATTTGATACTCTCAAAGTACCAATCATATTCATGTGATGAAACTTGAGATTTTGAAAATTTGAAATTTCATTCATTAATTAATTATAAACTTTGTGTGGTTTCTATTTTTGATAGTGGTTTCAAACATTATTAGTTGGGAACTCAAGATTAACTAGATCCTTAACTACCCCTTTCTTAGCTAACTTCATAAGAGATTGAATTTTTTCAATTTATTAGATTGATATCTAAATCTATGACTCATTTTCAATGTAATTTATAAAAGAAAAATTTTGAGAAATAAAATAATTTAAATCTTAAACATAAACATTATCATTTTTAAAATCAAAAAATAATAATTTTTGTAAAATAAAAAATAATTTAAGAATAATTATAAAAAATAACATAAAAATAATCATCACAAGAATAATAAATTTTAAGTATATTATAAATTAAACCATTAAAATATAAAACTTTATAAATTAAAACATAATTTTTTTTACCAATTTGTCCTAAGCCAATGATCTTTCATTTATCTTTGTCACCAAAGGTGACATGTCCACTATCAACCATTTTGAAAGTCATCAATAAAGAGTAGTATAATTTCATATGTCTTTAATAACCACATTACGGCCACCATATACTTATACTAAAGTTCATTGATCATTTTTTTTACAAAAAAAGTTTTAAATAGGAAGTGATTTTTGTAGCAAAATTTGATTGAGGCCGGAAATTTTAGTAATAAAATCGTTGAGAGTCTACTTTTTTGTAATTGGTTTAATATAAATAAAATGTTGTATCTTATAAATACAAACTCAGTTGGTTCTCCTTGAGAAATATTTGGTATGAGACCTTTCATTTCTTGATTGAAAACAAAAAAAATTAGTTATTCCCCTCTTTTTGGGATCATATCTTTTCCCAATAACATATATGGAAGCAACAAGATTTCAAAAAATTTATATCAATGTCTATCTAAAAATTTAAATTTTTTCATGGTATTTCTTCAATTTCTAATTGGAGTTTTTTTGTTCATTTTTTTCTTTGAGCCTTTGAACATTTTTCATATTTTCTATTGATAGCTAAAATATCTAGTTTATTGTTAATGCATGTTATATTTTTAGAACATTCTGTTCATCATGTATCTCAATATAGATATATTCTAGAACATTAAAAGTTTCAAATAATTCATCATTTGGAATATTATTGTCTTAATTTTTTTCATTGTAAGAATTATCAAAAAAAAGAAATGAAATAAACTAGAAATAGTATTTAAGTAGATAACTCACTAATTTTAATTAAGAGACACAAATTAGCACTGTATAGACTATTTTTACATCCTAAATTAGATAAAATGGTGTTATAATTTGATACATCATTGATGTATTTGTGAAATTTTGATATCTCATGACGTATTCCTCATACTTAGTCTTGAAATTAAACTTTGGACGGTCAGATTTTATGTGATTTTTTTCATACATAGAAGACAACTGCCTTTAAATCATCATCCTTTTTTCCAATCAATAATCGAATTTTTTCTATTTTAATATATTCTATTATAATTTAATTTTCTAAAGAAATTTTCCATCATGTATAACTTCTCAAGAATTATAAATAGATGGTCTCTTTCCTCATCACATAGAAGTTGATTCACTATCACTCAAATCTATATATTTAAATATTAATTTTTTCTTTTGTCCCAAGAAGTAGTAGTTTTGAAAGCTACATACCTTATTTTATATTCCCCATATTCCTCATGGTTTACCTTTTATCCCTATTCATACGTAATAATCCTTCCAATAAAAATTTTCACTAACAATTTACATAAACCACATGATTCTCTTATTGAAACTGAAGTGCCTCTCCATCATTCTGGTCGGTGTCTCACCAATCTCATTATCTGGTCCTTATCATACATATGTTTTCTGATTAATCTCATGTTATTGAAATTCTCATTATAACTGAGATACATATCTATAATAGTCTTACTCAGTTTCATCTTAAAATTATCATATTTAATTCTATAGGTATTAAACATTGTCTCCTTAACATTTGAAGATCTGTCATGGGAAATAGGTCTAGTGGCCAAAATTTCAAAATCCATTTTACGAGAATAAATTCAATTATATTATTCATCACTATGAGAATAGTATATGGAATTCATATTATAACATTCATTATTGTTTGCTAAATTTTTTTTCATCATACCATGTTCATCTAGAAATAACATATGTTCAATATTCATCTTTTACTGCTGACCATGTATCAAAAATTACACTTTCTATATGGTTTTTTATTTTAATCTCTCATTGAGCATTATTTTTACCATTTATAAAAGAAGTTATGTTCATAAAATAACTGTCCTGATGATTATCCATTCTAAATAATGAAATATAGATTGAAAAGAAATTTAATATCATTAAAGCATAACTAAACTCAGAGTTTAAACAGATTTAAAAAAAATACCAATGAAACAAAACTACAATGGTAATAAATGTTTGTTGGAGTGAGTATATTAAGAGGGGGTAAATTGAGCACCTAATAAAATATTCTATCTAAAATGGACTATTTTGGAATCCCTCTAAAAGTTTAAACATAGCCTTGTTTATCAAAATATGTAGTATGATATAGATTTTATTCATTTAAAATATTTCATTGAATATTGTTTAGGTCTTAGATGAGTAACATACAATATAAATAAAAAATATTTAGTATTGAAAATCCATTTAAAATATTAAAAATATATAATTTTACACTCAATAAAAATATCTCAGAACTAACTATTAATTCGTATTTGGCCTTACATTACCGGATTATTAATAAAATCCATATAAATTATATTATGTCAAATTAAAAACATGACACTAACTTTTACGTTGGATATATTGTGAATTTATTGGGAAAAGATAACCATATTACATAAAAAGATGCTACCCACTCTAGACCAAATGTAAAATAGAACAAACTATATATGAGATACAAGTTATGATTTAAGGATTAGAGAATACACTCATTGGATCAATACCTATAACCCCACTATTGGAAAAGATATATCTACCTAAATAGCTTCAAGTATCTTGAGAACCTCAGTTTTAGGTTAATTTAAAGGGGAATATGTATACATTATAGTAGAAATATTAGAAACTATAAACTTTGTACCCATTGGAGTGGGTTGTTGGGACTTCATAAGATAATGGTACATTTAATAAAATTAATTATTATTATTTCTCATAGAATTTATAATCAAGAAAATTAATAACCAAATAATAAATAATAATTATTAAAAAATTTAAAGCTTATAATCCGCCTTATACCTTTGATCTATATTGGAGAGACACCACCTCCTCCCTTGAATTAAATTTAATGAATGGTTTATATGCCTATAGTTTTTTTACACCATGAATAGAAATCCTACATGCTAGAATCCAAATTAGGTGATCCACCTACAAATATGGTCTGTGGTGAAGAGGTATCTCTCTATGAGAAACACAAGAACAGTGTAAAAATTTTAAATGTTTGATTTTTTGCCATCTTTCTAGTGAGATCGTGAATCCACAAAAATATTGATGGTTATTACATACTCGAGTATCACCATGGTCACTACTAGGATAGAGAATGACCAGAATAATTTTTGATATCTAAATATATCTTCACTCAAGTATTAATGTAGATTGTGTGCTAATGAGGCCTCATACAGTCATGGTCATTGGAAACTATGAGACCTATAAGTTATATTATTTAAACTACATGATGAAATATTCACTAAGATCATTCAATCATCACTCCCTCAAAGATTATCGAGATTTATGGTAAATTTTTAAATGAATAACATTTCGAATTATCAACAAAATCTACTCACACATCATAAAGATGTATATAAGAAGACAAAGTGAGAAATACTTATATCCATAAGCTAAACAAATGGAATGTAAAATATAACAGCACTGTGACTAATGATTCGTAATAATTTCCATGAAAGGAATTATCAATGGGATATAAAAGGGACCATTATGTTCTCTATTTTCAAATGGAATGAAGGGCCACTAGAAGAAAATCTATACTATTCCAAATAACCATCGGGATTCTATACGTTTGTTTTTTGTGGAGATAAATTTATCTTCTTCTATAAAATGGGTATTAGATACATCTTTTTGTTTTAATAAATGTATTAATATATAAAAACCAAGTAGATTCAAAATGATAGGATAATGGGAGGTATATTTATGAGTATCCAATTGATATTAGCAAGTAATATTATAAATATTGGATTAATACATCACATTTCCAATGAGAATTTTCATGATTTTAAAGGTTCGTTATTTTATTCCATCTATTAAAATTTTTTTCTATATGTAGAGTTTATATTGATGGATTAATTTTCATGTTGAGGGAAAATTATTTCTTCTTCTAAAAATAAAATATTTTTATGGTATGCCATTTTTTAATATTTTTCTGTAAGTGTTAGATTAAATAAATAATTTAATTTAAATTGATAAAAAACCCTACATCACGTGACTCATACCACACTCAACAATGTAATCATTTTCTAGGTCATGTGAAAAAAAATATTTTGATCATATTACATTAGGATAGATGTTTATTTTATGTCGAACAAAATCTATTTGTTGAATAAAACAAATGTTTACATGTAAAATGACCAAATCCCCATTTACTATACTCATTGGAAGAGATAATGGTATTCATCAATTAATTTATATTGATGTGTGAGGAATATTTATTATAGAGAAAATGGGTGTGTAATCATAATTCATATTTTTTATATTTATTTTAGTAGATATGGATACATCTAATTGATACGGTATATGTAATATTGCATTGATTTATTCAATTAAATAAATAGTTATTTAGAGAATGAAGTTTTTCATATAAAACATTGTCATACTTAATAAAATATTTATAAAGTGATACATTTATTCAGTTTAGGAATCCAGATCATTCAGAACTTCAGTTTTGTGATATTAATAATATTAAAAACATTATAACATGGGTACAGAGATTCAATGTATATTTTGAATAAAACCGAAGTGAAGTTAATATTGTAGAATCTAAGGCCATGGTTGAGTTCGTAACATGTTTTATTTTCAAGTGAAGAAATAATATTCATTATCATCAGTTGTTCATTTTGGGGTTTGTGTCATTGGGGTGTTAAGTAGATGATATTGATTTAATAAAATTAAACCTATAATCCATACATAAAATGAATGCATGAATGATTGGATTGAAACCCTCATCCACCCAACCCCTATGAAATATATATTAACCAATGAAAACCAAAGTATAGGAGGAACCACATATCTTCAATCATGATGATTATCGCACCCTGATTATGCTAGAGTGGATTCAAAGAATACATCTGCACTAGAAGAATCAGTGATATACAAAGAGGCCAGTTTTTCTATCTGGTATGTCTCTATATTATTAATAATGATTTTTTGAGTTTGTTATCATAATTATGACTCTTAGATATCCCCATGGGGATCAATCTATTGGCTTCTGTGGAAACTGGGGTGATTCTGTAGGCTTATAATGAATTCCCACTCGGAATTCCTCACCAAAAAACATGTAGTTTACTGGTACCCACCTAGCCTTATTCCCATTCGGGGAAGATGACTTTTGGGTACTACACTCTTTGTACTTGGGTTAAAAACAATATTGTGGATAATGGACGTTTTTCCATGATATATGGCTTAGGGGCATCCTAGTTTAGGTAAAAGGCCTGGTGAATGTATATATAGCTAGAGTATATGAGCACGGTGTGCCATTCCCAGACATGAGAAATAGACATGTTCATGTGAATGTGTATTTGATACACACCATGTTAAAGGGGAATATTCCGTGTGTAGAGACATATCTGGCCACAAAATGTGGGGAAATACATGGTCTGGGGCACGAGTGAGCTGAGTCATTCCATGTACATAATGTAGAAATATTGTAATTTAACATGGATTGAAAAAACATGTAGAAGAATAAAATACTATGTTTTCTGTTGGGGTAGCACACATTTTGGACCCTTGTTCACATTGTGTAATTATCTTGTAGATTTCTGTGCAACATATCTATATTTTTGGGGATTAGATTAAGGCTTGTGAGAAGAATATCCTGAGAATCATTCCATTTTAAATGTGATCGTGGTGATGTTTTGGAAAATTTAGATATGATGTGAGATGATGCCTATGGTCTCCAAAATTATTAAAAAATTTATCAATTGTGTTTGAGTTATTCACTTTGTCTATTCCTATGATGGTATACTTTGGAATTACGTCCTATGTGTATGATTGTGATCCCTCCAATAGAATGGTCTTAGATAGAGTTGTTGTATCCCTCTAGGGAGACCACGGTGGGATCCTCAATTGTATTGTTTTACCAAGAGTATATTTGTGTTACCATAATGACCAAAACTATACAAGAGTCTGCCACCAATATATCTTGACAACCGATAGGGTTTATGGAATCATTGGTTATATGATCCACTACATGCCGGGTGGTATCAGTAGGGTTTGTTACATCGTTGGGTATAAAATCCTTTATTCAGTGGAATGTTTATTTAGGTTTTATGAAATCAATGATTATAAGATCCCTTACATCATGATTTTTACCTAGTGGGGTTTGAGTAAACTTCATGACAAACACTACATGGGTGGTTATCCCCTATCTGGGTGACTTGATATATGGGATATTAAATTGGTTTTTGGTGTCCCGTATTGGTAATGTGTATGACACCATTTCTGAGATATCATTGGGATATGAGATTTGGTTCATGGAGTCCCACATTGTTCCAAGGAGTGATCCCTTATATATGGATATGTGGTTTAATGTATTCCAGACTGAGCTCATAGTGTCCCTATTGGTTCATGGAGTGATCCCCTTTCAAAATGATGAGATATTATGTGGTTTTAGAAGGGTTAGTGGAATTCCACTTCGTGATGTGTGAGATCCCATATCTGTGTGTTGATGTCGAATGGGTTCCAGCATAACTTTATTCATGGTGAGATCTAGTGATCATGTTATCTCATATGTATTCCACATGGCATGGTTGTGCTGTGTCGGTATATTTTTTATACCCCATAGAGTGTTATATCTCAAATGATCCATCAGAAATTAAATAGTTTCTCCCAACATTGTGTATCTCTTATGCAATTTTATTATGATATGGAAGGTCCCATAGAGTGAGTTCTCTAAAGTGAGTGTTACCTTTGATAATCAAGTTGAATCTTGTGGGTGGACTTGAGGTCACATCCACATGTTACTAGAAGTATAAGAAGAGTATATTTGTGTTTTTTTAGGGTATCCTTATGGTTTTGTAATATCTCATAGTTAATACACCATGTGGTTATGAACTGACCTATTGTGTATAAACAAGGATATACAAGATGTCTTTTCTCTCTCAATTGGGTTCCCTATGGCTAGGTCAGAAAAATAGATTCCATTAATTTATTCCCTTTTATTTTTTGTATCGAGTACACCAAAGGGGTAATGTTATAATCAAACCTATTAGGGCCTTTAACAAACATGTTGTGAATTATGTGGATAAAAATACTATCATTGGATTCCCCTAAGGATCTAAAGGAGGAGGGGCATAGTGATCTAGATAGACCAAAGTGTTTGTTTGTGATTGGCTAAGATAATTTTGTTAATTTTATTAGACCACGATCCCCTCTACCAATTTATGTTGGATAAATTTATAGTATATTTTATTAGGTGTTTATTTTATTCCTTTTTTCCATTAAATATGTATTCCATAATATGATTGTGGGATCAGTTTATGCATTCACTTCATAGATTCCAACTTTTATATCATCCTTTTTTAAGGAAGAACTTTGTGGGTGGATGCATATACTAACAATGGGTTATGGCCTCCCATGTGTGGGATATACCTACTTGGAAATGGTTTATATCCCCTATCCAATTAGTGTTTCTCTTGGGGTAGTTGTGGATCATGTCAAGATGAGTCAGGATGTTATATAGTGTTATCAAAGGAGGTCATTCCCTATGACCTGATATTTTGGACTTCACAATATATGATTTTTTTTTTGATTTATAGTGATATTTTTAAATTATTTCATGTTTGACTATTAGGATAGGGAATCTAGTGTTTGTGTGGCAGCTATTTTATTCATTCACCCAGAAACAGATAACCTCTATGTTGAATTGGTACATTCGTGAACATGTCATAGGAATATTTTTTTACATTTTTTCACATTAGAATGGGTTGTGGGTTCTATTTCTTTCCTAAGAAATCACCCAATATATATTATTAGGCAATGTAACATATTTATTTTATTCTAGGATTCCACTATGGTGACAGCTAGATAGGGTTCGATGGTGGGATTTTGATTTCTAACCACCCAATGATGAGGCTACATTGCAGGGAATTAGTCATGAGGTAGTACCTCTGGGTGGTCAGTAAGATGATATCCCACCAATTGGGTAGCTGTTTATATCGATTATTGAAGATATGCTTTCTCTTAGTCGGACTATGCTGTATGAGTTTTGGTGGTAGCAGCCTATGAGGTATTGTGGTGATCTAATATTTTATACAACTGATGAATATCTTGTGGAATTCATAAGTTTTTTTACCTTATGGGGATGTTACCCATTAGGTTTTTGTCCATGTAATGATTTTTATGTTTTTATCAAGAGGGAAATGGTGGAGTCCAGTTACAAAGATCTATGATGATATATTTTTCACTTGGGTAGAGTTTGAGTTGAACATCATGGAATATTTTTATACAACCACGATGAAACCGGTATGTATCATGGTGATTCTATAGATTCGACAGCATATAATTTCCATGGAAGAGTATTTTATGATGTTTGCAGACCATTCATGATACCCCACAATATGGTTTGAGATTTATTTTTATAATGGATGATAGAGAATGTATTATTCTATAAGGTCATGGTAATATTGTTTTCACTTTTAATCCCCAAAGTTTTTGGAGATCTTGAGTAAGAATTATGGGGAATATATTTATTGATTAGCAGACCATTACCGTTAGATACAGTGACATAGAAGTACAGACCTTGGCATCTTGATTCTGGATAAATCATCTGGGGTCTGGGTGTGCAATATGATTTAGGATGTGATCATAGGAGAGCATTTCTGAGGCTTCAGTCTTCCTAGACATAGCAGGACTACTGAAGGAGAGTAGATTTTATTTTTTATGATAGAAAGAGACATCTTGAAAATGATTTTATGAAAAAAAATTCTACTAGGATGTAGATGGTATAAGGAATTTTTAGGAAGAGGTAGTGTGTGGACCATGTAGTCTCCTCTGATGGTGGGCCACATCATGATGTGGAATATTGTTCTAGGTTTTTTCATCATCACCCCATGTCATCAACCCCCAGTGTAGAGATCATGAGGATTTGGGGAAAGGATAGATGTAGTCTACATAGACCTTTTCCCATAGGATATGAGGATGATTTGTGGCATGCCCTATTTCCTTTCTACTTTCTGAAATATTGTTTTCTGACACAGTTGAGTGGTACTCTATTATTTGAACATATTTCCCATGGTTTGACCAAGGTGAAATGAGATTTTATTGGAACCGTAAGATGGTGTTGGTTGATGTAGCCTCGGTCTCTTGAGATGGAAGGAATTTTCCCCCTCTAGGACACAACTTTTTTATGGGATTAAATCCATTGGTGGAGTTAGTTCCTCCCTAATAAGATACAGTCGAGTTTTGGTGAATTAGTTCCTTGAATGTTTTTATATAGTTTGGGTTTTTATATTTGGAATGGTTTAGTTAATCTTGGGGGGATGGGAAATACTATGTTTTGTCGGTATCTGTGTCTGTTGAGTGAATTGGTGTACCTCAAGAGCCTATTATTACATATGGACCGTGTTCTTGGTATCTTTAATCATACTTCATATTAGAATTCATGTGCACTTTCTATTATATGATTTTTGTCTAGTTTCAGCTAGTTATAGTGTGTAGTGTGGCCTTGTTGTTTCCCCTATGTTCATGCTTCTATGAAGCACAGGAAACCCTGGTGAGCTATTTGGAATTGGAGTCCTGGTAGAGCGCTTAGTTTTGTTCCTTCTTCCTTGGATTTCAATTTATGGGATGAAAAAAATTAACATGGGGAGGATATGTTGGCTTGGAGTTATCTATACATGACATTAAAATGTTTCAAAGAATATTTATAAATCAATTTGTTGAGTTGGTGTGGGATTTCAGGGCCCGAGGAGCCTCGATACGGTGATATTAAATATATTTAAAAAAATATTATATAACCCGCACACATTTTATTTTTATATATGATGTAACTCTCAAGTTGATTATTTGATTGAAAATATCAAACCTTGGTTATGATCATAATATGTTATTTCCATCAGTGTCCAAAAAAAATTCTGTAATATTGGGTGTTCAGATAAGGTCATGTGTTAGTGGGGTGTTAAATTAAAAATATGGATTTAGTAAAATAAACTAAATATACGCACCCCAAACCAATTTTTTCATGGAACTGAGGATCTAAGTCACCCCCCATGGAGTGATGGAAGACCTGAGGTGAGACCAAGAAGTGGAGACCTCTCCAATCACTTATATTGATGAAGATCAATCCTAGATCATGTTGCAGTGTCTTATAAGCATCGATTTCTACACAAATATTAAACGTTTTTCCATGAGGTTGTAGAAATTATTTTTATGACCCTATAAATGTTTTATTACATTATTTTAATTGTGTGGTTCCAAAATAAAATTCTATGAGATCCCCTATGGGTTGATATATATATTTCAATGGAAACAATAGTGATTCTGGTAGCTCACATATAATTCCTCTTAAGATTTCTTGATCAAATTATGTATAGTTTAGAAGAATATTTTGTCTGTTCATACAATTTGGGTAAGGTAACATAGGGGTAACATAAACTATCTACTAGGGATACATTCCTTGTAGTGATCCTAGGTTTTGGGATCCTGAGATGTGGTTAGGGTAGTTGTGTCAAAGGACATGGTTGGGTAAATGTAAATTGCCAGAGTACATGATAATGAGGTGTCAAACATGGGAATTTGTAAGTGGAACCTCTATGTGTTCGGGTAGATTGGACATTCCATGTACCACGCATACAAACTGTGTGTGGAGACACATCGAGCCCTTCCATTTGGGGAATTATACCTCAAGGTTCCCATACAAATTTATAAAAATAATTTACATCCTGAACAAAAATTTTATTCTCACATGGATAGCAAAGTCATGATGAAGAGGGCATGGTCAGGTGTATAGGTGGGGTAACACATTGGATAAACCCCATTACATATTGTATAATACTAATATAATATTACACCAAAAAAATTTCATTATTTGGATATCATATTTAGGCTTGTGATTATCTTATCCTGATCTTCATTTCCCCTAGAACAGGTTGGAATCCATGTTTTTGGCCTTTGAGATGTGATCTAATTTGATGTTTTGGTCTACTTCAGTTATCAAGGATTGTAACAACAATGGTTGAGTGAGTCCCTTAGTCTGTTCTTATACAGGTAATATCTATAAATAATTCCTCACTATAGGATTATGATCCACTCGATAGAATGATAGTTGGTAGAGTTGCATTATACCTGTTGAGAGGACGGGGCAGGGTCATCTATAAAATTGTTTTCCCTATACCTAGTTTTTAGTTTCATTGAGACAAAAACTACATAGAAAATGATCCACTATATACCCATATAGAACAGTATGTTTTGTGGTAATGTCTATACTACGCTCCTCTAAATAGTAGTCAATATTAAAAGTGTTTGTGGAATCATTAGGTATACGAACTCCTACTTGGTTTACAGTTTGTGCAGGGTTTGTGTAATCTTCAGTTATATGACCCCTACATTGCGTGTTTTACTAAGTGCTGTTTCATGAGTCCTCATGGCCAAAATTAAATAGACCGTGATCCCCTATAAGAGTGTTATTTTCACTTAGATGTTAAATTGGGTTTATGGTGTCCGCTAGTTGTTATGGGTGTGATCCACTTTCTAATATATCATTTTTTTACTATATTGTGTTCGTAGAATCTCTCATAGGTTTTGGGAGTGATCCAAAATATGAGGTTATGTGTTTTTTATTATTCAAGACTAGGATCACAGTGTCCTCCAATTATTATGGTATTGATACCCATTCTATGTGACGATAACATTCAATGTTCTAGTAGGGATAGTGGTTTCCCCTAATTGGGATGATTGATATCATCTATCTAAGTATTGATATTTTTTTGGGTTTTATCATGAATTTATTCATGGTGAGATATGAAGAGCATGTTCCCTCAGAGGTATCCCACTTGAGATGGCAGGTATGTGTCGTGATCATTGTGATACTTGATAGAGTAGTTTCTTTAATATTTTCCACAAAATAAGGGAGTGTTGATATCAATAGAGTGTGTCTCTCAAATGACTTACATCTAGGATGGATGGGACCATGAAGTGAGTTATACTATATGAGTTTTACCTTTAATGGATCAATAGATTCTTGTTTCTAGATTTGAGGACAAAACATCATGATTTTGGCATCTGAGATGAATAATTTTTCCTTGTGGTATTCCTTAAAGTGTTGTCAAATATCTTATTTAACATCATCATCATCATCATAAATATAATAAACGTTGTTCAGGAAAAAAAAGAAAAGAAAAAACAACCAAGACTTTATCACACATGATGTGTCTTCTGTAGATTCCAAGCCTTTCGATAATGTCACATGAGGACCCAGGGCACTCCAAGCTTAGTGAGATAGACAAACCGAGGATCTTTATAATGCTTAGACAAGGAGATTTAGGGTAGTTTATTTTGATGGATGTCCATTCCACCAATGATGGTAGTATACTTTTACAGTTTATTCTGGAGGGTATCTATTTTTTCCATTCTCTAATTATAGTACTTATTTTTTAAACTGATTTTAGGATATGAATTTATATATGAATTTATTTTTTATTTTCCATATATTTTGTCTATATACTGGCATAGATATTATTGACGGTGGGTGGATATAGCTTCCATAGGCTAATGCCTCCCGTATTTCTGAAATTAATACTTGGAAAAGGTCTCCAACACATTTAATATTGGAGGCAGGCTTGAGGTAGTCATAATAGACATGTTGGGCCTGATTATGGAATGTTATGTTGAGAATGAGTTTGATAAGAAAAATAAGAATATATTCTAAGATAGTGGTGTAGAATATAATAATCAAGATGTAATGTTTTTATGGTATTTTTTTTGTTCTATCCCAATTCACTCTTACTATTAATCCACATTGGAATGGTGTTAGAGATAAGAGGAAACAATCCTTCATGGACATGGTGATATCACTAATGATTCATGCGAGTCATCCATTATCCTTTTGGGGATACATGTTACAAAATTCAGAAAAAATATTAAACCATGTTTGAGCAAAAGTGTAAGATGGTATACTATACATATTATGTAGTGGAATAAATCCTCTATTGTAATATATACATGTGTGGAGTTATGAAGTGCTTGGTAAGGCCTATTTAGTTAAAAAAACATACACCAAGGGAACAAATTATACCTTTATAGAATACCCAATGGAAATCATGAGACATTGTGTATAACATGTAACAACCCAAAAATATACCAATGGAATTTTTACATTTTATAGTGTGAAACACATATATAGAATAATTATTCCAACAAAAACATAATTTTCATAGACGAAGAATGAAACAGGTGATATTCATAGATAATTTGGAACCTATACTAATGTAATAGAAACATGACCACGAGAAATGTAATGTAACCATTAGTAATAGTAATGTAGCCTGTATAATAATATCCAAATATATGAGAGTGTGAATAAAAATTAGCAATCTTATAAGTTAAAATATAATATAAATATTTAATATTTTAGGTAAATAATTTTTTTAGAAATGATAAATGACATATTGGCATTTTCATAATAAATTCATATTTTTCATTTTATAATTAATTTAATTATTTAAAATAATTTTAACTTTTACTATATATATTCATTAATTAATCATTTTTGGTCATATGATTATAATATGATTTTATGAGACCCTAACTAATTATTCAAGGTGTCATAAAATCAATTCTACATTTAAAATCTAAATTTTCTGAGTTTAATTAAAAACTAAAATTATCATTTTTATAAAATTATTATTGAAAAATGGATTTGATTTCATAATTATATACATTAAAAATGGTTAGGTTTTTTTTGGGATTTTTCAAAAATAATAGATTTTTGGGAATAGAAAAATAATATATTTTATGGTTTTAAAAAAACACATCAATGATTTATTCATATATGATGTATAACTGATGTCAGCCCATAATGAATGAATAACCATAATTATTTTAATATATTCAGTGACATGTTTAAAACTATAGATAGTCATGTGTTAAAATAAACAACTATCATATAAAATATTCAAAAAAACACCCCTCTCCATTCCTATAAATAAATTCCCTTGCCACATTCTCTAATCACATATAAAAAGTCATTAACATTTCCTAATTTGTACAAAATCCCCGTCCCCACATCCATTATTTTGTTCCCTAAAAAACCAATTCAAATTTCCCAATGGATGTTCTCAATTAGCAGAATTTAAGAGGTAAAATATTCATTCATTTTCTTTTAATTCCCTTTCAACTTCATTTTATTACATTCTCTCCCCACCATCCCTTATCAAAGTGTCATGACAAGTCGTGTATCCTATATACTGAAATTTAATTATTTTAATGTAATAATCTATCATCAATCATTTTCTCATATCTCTTTTTTTCTTAAAAAAAACATTTTCTGTGAGGTGTTAATTGTTCACCTTTAAGGATGAGAAGTTTTTATTTTATTTTATCACCATCATGGATGGTCATAAAACCAATATAATGTTTGAAACATAATTTAAAATTAATTTTACAACCCCTTTTATGTTTTTTTAACATATATATATAATATTAAAAAAATAAAAAAAAGTTCACGATGGTCAAAACCCACCAAATTAATCTAAATGATTTTCATTAAAATCTAATATAATGAATCATCCTCATATCTAAAAAATATATTTATAGGACCATTTAATAGATATATGTTAATAAATAAGATATAATTTCAATTCTAGACAACTATTCCCACATTATATTCTCTTTTTTATATGTATACAAGTAAACTGATCATGAAAACTATGAAAACAAACACTCCAGAATGATGAAAGTGAACTATATTACTCATCAAAATGGACATAAAAGAACTCAATAAACTAAAAATGAATAGAATAAAGGTAGAAGATGTTTGGGATTTATTAATTAACAAATTTAATATTATTATAAAAGAAAATTAATGGGAAGAAATCAATTTGGAATATGGTAAGGGGATTCTCAAACACAATATTCATTCTTTGAGTTATTCATCATTCATGAAAAAATTTAGTGTTGATGTACATTAATATTCATCAAAATATAATATATTTGTTCTAAAATTTTCTTTTCTAGGATACAAATGTTTCCAATATGATTATATTATGAATGATAATATTTTTCCAATAGAAAACATCTTTCTAAAAACACTAAATTTACTTATCTTGAGATTGATTATTCTTCACCTAGGATTGATGATACTTATACCAAGTATGTCATTAAATTTTTATTTTTGTAACCATAATTATTATTAATGAAATTATTTTTTATAAAACTCAAATTATATTCATTTACATTAAATGGGTCATTTTTTGTAAAACATTATTATAAATTTTATGAGTCTTGTATGATTATATAAATGTAATGATATGACAGGTGAACCCTGAATTATATATCACTCGAATGCATTGGTTAATGTGACTTATATCTTGAGAAAAGGTGAAATATGCCTGAATATGATTCTAGATTTGTTCATATTGATCATGTTATTATAATTCACATATCTTAATCATAACCATGATGATATTATTTTCACTATTGTGTGAGGAATTTCACCACTAAGGCATGATGTTTCATTTTTATGCATTTCCACATTCCATTTCTTAATCTAATTCTTCATCTCATTATTATTATATTTGTAATGTAATAATTTTATTATGATTATGATTATGCTCACACCATTTTATATTGATTAATGTTTTTATATATCATGTTGATAATATTTTAGCTCTCCCTTTTCATTTATTTTTATCCTCTAGTTATTACTTGTACATAAGAGTATATGAGTGATAGTAAAAATATATAGAAGTAGAAATTACTTAATGTTTTTGTTTTTTGTTAATTTTTTATATGGACCCAATTTAACCAAGACAGTAAATCATTGGATCCTTGTATAGTAAAACTATTATATTATTTATCATTAATGTGGTGTAATAGAAATGTTAGAAAAATTATGATTTCTATAGTTTGTATCAGAAACTAATTTTGTTAATTTTTGAATAAGGATTAGATAACATTTTCTAAATACCATACTGTGAGACTAAGTATATCTATGCACCTAAAAATATTTCTTTATAAAAATTCTAATCATAGATATCCCACAAGATATTCTATTATAGTTAATTTCATGAAGGAATAAATTTTTATTCATCACATGTTGACTTATGTTTTCTTTAATCTTATTTAATTTAATAAAAATAGTGGGAACTAAGAGAATATAGGCTAAAAATGATGTGAGGGATAGTGAATGATTTCCTGAAGGAAAATCCAAATTCTTTGGAATGTAGTGTTCAATATTACATGGTGATACTTATGCATCTATCGTAGGATATGAATAATTAACTAAATAATTAAGAACATCCTCTTTCACCTAATATTGAGAAAATGTCTATCAATTCCATTATGCATAAATGGACACTAATGATTATTTGATATTCTGATCCACTAGTTTCTGAATTGTGGGTCAACTCAATGGATAATTTCTTTTCAAATCATCATTATTCTAATACATACATGGTATCTGTTTGAAATTATCATTAATATGAGAGGTCAATTAATTGTGGGATTCAGTTAAAAACATCATTTTGAAGGACTAAATTGAAGAGATGGATTGGGAGTACTTTCAGAAAATATTTTATAATTAGCATTTACCTCAAAATGTTTAGACAAATAGGGAAATAGATTTCGTAGATCTGAAAAAAGAAATTAGGTAAATCTATCATGGATCACAATGAAAACATACCTAGTCTTGAAAGGTACTCCTTAGGTTTGGTTATCAAAATTGATAGCAACATTGATAGATTCTTTAGTGGTTTAAAACAACACCTTTCAAAGGCTCTATAAATTTGAGGCATTTTGAGTTATGAATAATATGTTTTAGGTGTTCTAAAATTAGAGATGGGGTTTGGAGAATGGTCCCATGCCAATGGATATATGAAATAATATATGGAGTTTCAAAATAAAGGGTTTAATGATAATGGTGGAGAGAAAACTCAACCACTCCAATGTAATAAATATCAGAAGAATCATCATTGAAATTTCATAAAAGGTATAGGGAAATTATTCATGTTTGGGATAGAAGGACACCAAGATAATGAATATTTATGATACATGAGGAAGGTAGACAATAATGTCGGTGAAAGTAGACCATCAATTTGTGATCAATGATTTAATTATAGTGAGGAAGGGCACCATGCCTGCAATATCACTTTAAATTGAGTCTTCATGGGTAATATATATCATCAGCTAAAACATAAAAAGAGAAAGGTGAAGATTGTTCTATAACTATTGTTTTGGTGGATTATTAAAATTTTCTGTTGACATCTACGCTGGTTATTCATCCATTAATAGTGAAATTCTATTTGATTCTTGATCTACACATTCTTTCATATCTTTCTTGTAATTTAGAACTATTCTTACAAAATTTCAAAATATGGAGGTTTATTTTTTCTGAGAACCATAAATGGGATATTATTTAATCCAATGTATATAAATCCATGCAAGATAATGTTTTTTGACTGAACCTCTGAAAAACATTTCATACTTACATAGGTGGAAATTGATGCTATATAATTCATGGATGGGCTAAATTTATATAAGGGGAAAATATTCTTTTGGTAATTGGAGGTCACTCTTTATATCTTGAAGTATCCTTTTATTCTTTGTAACTATTAAGATAAAAATTGATAAAATGGAGTTAATCATGTATGAAGACATGACCTTTGTGTGGGACTACAATGATATATTCCCAGAAGAATTACATGGTATTCCTCCTGACCAAGTGTTTAAATTCTCAATTTAACTTATAAAAGGACCATTTATATATACTAATCAATCCTTATTTATTACCCTCTTTTATGTTAGAATAACTGAAGAAGTAGTTACAAGAGAACTAGGGTAAGAGTTTTATATGATTGAGTTCTTCACTAAGGGGTGCGCTAATCCTCTTTATAAAGAAAAAGGATGGAACAATGATCCTCTTCATTTATTAACATGACTTCAAAAAATAATGATAAATAAAATATATCCCCTTCCATAGATAGATGAATTGTTTAATCAAATATACATTGGATTGTATTTCACTAAGGTGGACCTTTAGTTGGGATATCACAATTTAATGGTGAAGAAGAAAAATATTCCCAAGACCATATTTTTAATGAGGTATAGACACTATGTGTTCCGAGTTATTCCATTCAAAATCAGTAATTATCCAAAAATATTCATGGACTAAATGAATATATTATTTATAGATTACCTCACCATTGTTTTGGTTGTCTTTATTAATGATATTCCAATACACTCAAAATGAATTTAAGGGAATGGGTATCATTTGAATACTATGATAAATATTTTTTGAATGGAGAAACAATATTTAATGTATAGTAAATTTGAGTTCTATATAGATGAAGTATCATTATTTTTTCTTGTTATCACAAGAAAAGGAATATCTTTGAACCCTTCAATGGAAAAGGCAATTAATGAGCAGGAGATGCCAAATTCAGTAATGGAGATACACTGTTTCTTTATTATACCTATGAATCATTGATGATTTTTCATAAATTTATCATGATATTCAAATATACTAACTACGTTGAGTCAGGAGCGAGTAATGTTTTTCTTGACTGGTGAATGTGAAGAAAACATCAATGAGCTTCAAACGAAGATTATTAAATCAGAAGTAATCACACTGTCAACATGTGGGGAACTCTATTTGGTATAAAAAGTTTATTAAAAAACATATTAGGATTTTTAAAAGTGAGAAATGATAAAGTGATATTATACACCTCTAGGTGGTGGAAAATTCAGTGAAAAACTTTACTATGAATTATATATAATTGGATGTTTTGATATTCAAATTGAAAATTTAGTGGCATTACCTCTATGGGGTGAATTGTGAGAAAAATAATGATCAAAAGAGACTCATATATATATATATATTCACGAATAAGGAGACTAAAATTATCCTATATATATGGTTAGATCTCATCATCTATTATGACATCTCAATCCACTATTGTCCTGTAAATGCGAATACATTATCGGATTCACTAAATAAAAAGGATCTAGAAATATTATCAATGATGATAATTGATAAGAATCCAGGTGTCTTATATTTTAAAAGGATAAAAATGAGAATCATTATGTAAGTATAATAATCAATAATTTCTCAAATTATAGATTAACACTCCCCCATATAGAAAATAAATGTTTCCCAAAGAAATGTTGTGGAGATTTAAAAGAAAGTGGATGTAGAAATCCTCAGAGTTGAAAATTGATGAGGATGGAGTTGTAAGATTTAGTTCATGATTAATTGTACCATCCCATCTAGAGATGAAGAAATATATTCTTAATGTCACACATAGATCAGCCTTCTAAATTCACTAAGGGAGAACAATGATATATGGAGATATCTAAGATAACTATTAGTGGGAAAATACAAAGATGGAGATCATTGAATAGACATCAATGTGCTTGGTATGATAGAATGTTAGGTTCGAAAGGATAATGTTAAATGGGATGATGTAACTATTTTTTTAACAATAAGGAAATGGGAAAATCATCGTGGAATTTTTCATCGGACTTCGGAATATACCTAGAAGAAACATTTTTTTATGGGTTTTTGTGGAAAATCTTACAAATACAAATAACATTATTGAAATTAGAGAGGACTTTTCACTGGATCAACTTTCCTAGATATATATTAGATAAGTGTTAAGGTTGAATGGAGTACCACTATAGATTGTAACTGATCATGATCTGAGATTCACCTCCACATTTTAGGAATGTCTCTAAAAGAATTTTAACAATGGGATGACCTTCATTATGGATTATCATATTCAAATTATGGGTAAATCTAAGCAGACCATTTATGAACAATATATATATTTAGAGAATGTTTTATCAATATCAAAGCTATATTGGACCAACAATTTCTTCTAGTCAGGTTCTATTATTACAACTGTTTCCACATGAGCATATAAATCGCTCCATATGAAGACCATGATGGTAAAAGATACAGGACACTAACATTTTGTGATAATGTCATTGAATTTATTCTTTAAATACCATAAATGGTCGAGGAAAAGGTAGATAATGTAAAACCCATTTAGTAGCACTTGAAGGTAGCCCAAAGTCAACAAAATTTCTTTGCAGACAATCATTGACAAAACCTAAAATTTAAGGTTTGAGACATGGTATTTCCACGCTTATCACCATGTATGAACATCATGAAAATTCATAATAAAAGAAAGAATTGTCATAGGTACATAGAAACCATCAATATTCTTATTCATGTCAGAATTATTTCTAATTTAATGGAACTACCACCTACCGTGTCTCATGTATAAAATATATTCAATATACCCCTCTTGAGGATGTACATACTAGATCGCTCACATGTACTGAATCAAGAGGTGGTAAAACTCAAAAAAAGATATATCTTATAAGGAGTGGCCAGAGAAGATTTTGGACCATAAAGATTATGTTCTATGAAAAAATACTACTCGCCTAGTCAAAATACAGCGATGTAAACATTAGTATGAGGATTCAACATGGGAACGAGAAGAAGTAATGGAGGAGAAGTGACCTCACATGTTCTCATCATAGTTTGTAAATCACAATTTTAAGGGAGAAATTTCAAAAAGGAGGATGAATGTAACAAAAAATTATAAATTGAATCAATCCCTTTTATATTATAAAACACATATATATCATTATGATCCCAATAATAACATTATTATTAAAAATAAGAATGAAATTAATAAAATTTATTGAAATTAAGGAATCTAGTCCAATGGAATAGTTACATGACAATGGGAATAAGAATGTAACCATTATGAATATTAGTCTTTCCACTTTAATATTAACCTCACCCATGAGAAAATAAATGAAATTTATCTATATTATAAATAAAATTATGATATAATTATATCATTGTGTAACTAAATAATTTTTTTAAAATTATTATTTAAGTGTTTTTATTTATATAAAACAAACGTGTTAATTTAAAATTTCATAATTAATATAATTATTTAAAAGGAATATTATTTTCATAAAATAGATTCATAAATTAATATTTTGTTTTCATGTTATTATGAGACAATATAGTGAGACCTTAACTAATTTTTCAATGTGTTATAAAATCAGTTATTTTTTAAATTTTGTAATGGATGATTTTAATTTAAAAGTAAATTTTTAATATTTAGAAAATTATTTTCATAAAATGGTGTTCTTTTTTAAATTTTACAAATTAAAAAATGGTTTGGGTAAATTTTTGGGTTTTTAGCTAAAATATTTTATTTTTTGTGAATAATGAAATATGATAAATTATGTTATCTAAAAAATATATGAATTATTGATTCATATATTATTTATGGAATATTTAAACCCATAATGTATAATTCACTTTCATTATATTAATATATTTATATATATGGTTAAAACTATATATAATATTGAAAAAAATAAAAAACTATGGAATAAACTAATAAACCCCCCACTTGTTATAATACCACTGATAACCATCTCTTATCCTCAAACATAAAAATCTATGAATCTTGAAACCATTTCTCCCAATAATCATACCAATACTCCCCCCCCCCCCCATTTCTAGGAACCTATGTTCTGAACAAAATTCCATATCATAATTCTATATGGAGGATGTCAAGGAGAGGATTTTAGGAGGCAAATTCCTCTTTCATCTTCTTTTAATTTATTTTCCTTCTCTTCTATTTTCTTATTCTATCCTTGACTATGCATATCAAAGTGTTTTGATAATTCTAGTATCATATATACTAGACTTTTTTGTTAATTCTATAAAATTTTATCAATCCTTTTCCCCTCTAACTTTTATTCTTAAAATGAAAACATCATCTATGATTGGTTAATATATTGCCTTCAAGAATGATAAGTTTTCATATTTTTCAGAACAGTCAAAGAAGGGAATGAAAACATTTTAATGGTTGAAATATATTTAAAATGAAATTTATATCCCTTTATATGTTTTGGAACAATCATATTTACATAATATTAAATAATTAATCGAAACTAATTCGTAATGATCAAAAAACCACCAACATAATATAAATGATTATCATTAACTCCTTTACTAATAAATCAGTATAATATCTAGAGAAAAAATATATAATACCATTTAAACATATTTAGGTTCATTTATAGAATATTATTTTAATTCATGACAATTATTATTACTTTACATGATCTTTTATACATGTATACAATTGAATTGATCATAAAAACCCAGAAAATGAACACTCCCAACAATGAAATTCAAATTTATAACTCAACTAAATGTACATAAATGGATTTAGAAAAATTATAATGAATATAATACATGTAAAATAGGTTCTTAATTTATTTATTAGTAAATCTAATTTTATTATCCATACTATTAAAGTGAAGAACAAATTCAGACATCAGTTATGGGGATACTCAAAACCAATTTCCATTCATTGGGATATTCATATTTCAAATTAAATTTTAGTGTGGATGTTATTTAATATTACAAAAATATAGTTTTTTTTTGTTCTCAAATTTTCTTTTATGGGATATACATTTTTTCAATCTGATTTTATAAAAAAATTAAATATATTTCAAAAATAATTCAACTTTCTAAAATCACTTGTTTTATTTCTCATGAGATTGTTAATTCTTCAGTAAATATTGATGATTCTTATACCGAGTATGCTATTACATTTTTAATTTTTTGAACCAAAATGTTTATTCATGAAACTATTATTGATGAAATTCCCTAGAAATCCATTTCTTTTCTAGGGGTTATTTTATGGAATGTATTGTTCTACGTTCTATGTGGCTTTAATGATTATGTAAATATTTAGATCTGATAGGTGCACCCGAAATTATATTACACTCATATTAATTTTTTAATGTGAATTTTATTGTTATATAGTGTGATATATTCATGAAAATGATTCTAAATTTGTTAATAGTGATAATTTTATGATTATTCACATATGTTATGCATGAACATGATGCTAGATTTATTAAAAACTATTTGTTGTATTTGACCACTAAGACATGGTGTTTGAATATTATGCATTGATTTATTCAACGAATTTATCTAATTAGTTCCCTCATTGTTTTGTTGATAATATTATGCTTATGTTATTATGATTATGATTATGATCTCCCCATGTTATAATGACTCACGTTATTATTTATCCTCTTATTGGGGTTTTATATCACCCATTTCTTTGATGTATATCGTCAGTTGATTACATGTATTAAGGATTACATGAGGATCACTAAAAATCTATTGTATATGGAATTGTGTGATATTTATTTTTTATTATGTAAATGTTATATATAGACATAATTTTTTGAAGTCATTAACCTTTGGATCCTAATTTTGGGAAAATATTTCATTTTTATCTTTAAAATTATGTAATAGTTATATAAACAAAATATGTTTTGTTATATATCACCCCTAAAAAACTGTAATAGTAGACAGACATTATATATTTCATGAGAGGGGGAAATCCTCTAAAAGTTTATTTGGGATCAAGATAGATATAAAAGAAGTTTGTGATCTAGGTACACCAGAGTTGGCACATAAACAGATTCCCCAATGACCTTAGGAAGAATAAGATGTTTGATTAACACAAATTTTTTATAGGACTAAATGAGATGTTATAGAAATAAGATGGTATGGTTTTCTAGTTACAATGTATAGTGACTCATTTATAATTAATAATATTGATCTTATAACCTCAATGTAAGTAATATGTATCAAATTTTTTTACATTTGATATGATTCCATGAATTCTTGAATTGATTCCACAAACCCAAATTAAGTCTAGATTATCGGAGATCCTCAAGTAGTTAGATTTCATATCAGTTGTAAATGTGTAATTGAGAAGAAACTAGACATGTCTAGGAATTTAATTACTTAATACGAATTTTGGGTTTTAAAATTGATTAAATATCATCAAGGCATTGAGTTTGATGAAATCCTTTCACGTATTCCAACATTGAAATCCATTATATTTTTTCAGTCCATTGTGGACTTATATGAATTTGAGATTAGGAAATTGGATTTTAAAATTTTTGTCACAAACCAGCCTAGGTACCCTGGTAACCCGATAACCGAGCCGACCCTGACATCGCCCGAAGGACATTCCCGATCCACATGGGTCGGCGACTAGAACCTGGCATCGTACAATATACAAGTGGGAATGATTTTTCCACAAGAATGTGGAAGCAAGAGTAAAAAAACAGTATGCTTAACAAAATAATCTCTACTGGGAGTGGTGTACAAGAATACAAAGAGGCATGAAATTCCAAAGTACTACAACCCAAGTACAAAAAGGGAAAACTGTCCCAAGGTCCAAAAGGACACAACTCACCAAGTAAAGAGATCAAAAACTAGATCCACCTCCCAGAGGTCCCTTCCCTTTGCTCGATCCTGGAAGAAGAAAATCTACAAACACCCGAAGGAAAAAATAGGGTGTGAGCCTAATCCCAGTAGGATACCACCAAAGATTCTGTAACCAATGCTGAAAATAAATTATCCAAAGAAAAGAATTCCATTTTCAAATAACTAGGTTTGGAAACTCAAAATCATATTCTAAAAAAATACACTTAACATTTTCAAATGATGGAAATAAATACTTTAAGAAAAGGCTTTACAAATGATGGGATATTTCTAAAACAATGGCTTAAGTAAAAAATTTATAAAAAACAATTTATATAAATTCAGTAGGCATGTAAAACAGTTCACAAGCATTGTCATACATTTATATCTCAAATATAAATAAATAAGCAAGAAACATGGTCATCTTCCAAAAGTTATGATAGTATTATCCAGTTATAGGATTCTGAACTCTCTATGTGAAATTAGAAAGATGTGTATACACACGTCCCTATGACACAAGCCAAAGGAGACTCGTCACCAACCCGTCGGGGATGTGACCCGTTACATGTATGTTTTAGAACTTTTTCGTAGCGTAGAGTGTATCCAAATAACTTACTAACTACCTAAGTATTGCATGCACTCATTAATGATGGGTGAACTATTTTAAGAATTCTTAAAATACGATCTATCCCATTATTCTATTTCAAAAGTTCCAATTTCATTCCATTTAAAACCAAAACAGGTTTTATTCAAAACATGCCTTTTCCATAAGATAAAACCAATGGGTTTCTATCAAATAATTTTGAGCCATTTTTATAAGTTTGAAATCCATTATAAACCAATTAAATCATTAAACATTTAATTTCCACAATTTAATTCATCAATTTACTTGAAAACATTTCCATCAAATCCACAATTTAAATTAAACAATTTAAATTGACCAATTTTCCATAAACACACCCAATTCAATCGAATTGGGGTTTCCAAATTTCCATGCCAAAACTATTTCAAATATCTCGATTCAATGGAATTGAGTTTCTATCAAATTAATTGAAAAAACACAAGCAATTGAATTTAAATCAACAATTGAAATAAATTAGGCAAATACAAAGATAATCAATTTTCCATGACGGGACGAAACCACCGACCTTGATGGTTTTGACCAAAACCAGAATGGTCGAGAAAACCGGGTTGCTTCTTCGTGATCCCACCTTATATCTCTTCTCCTAGAAAGATCAAGACCGAAACTCATCAAACATGGTACCATACACTTATATCTACCCATAACGGGCAGAGATCTAAGAATCCAAGGGAAGAGGAGAAGTATATCTAAGTAGATCTAAGAAACCAATCAAGAAAGAAGAAGAACGATCTCATAGCTTGAAAATCCCACTTCGATTCACCAAGAGGAGACCTTGGATCACCACAAGAACAAAGGTAGAACCTTCTCTGACCCCAGGAGGAGACAAATCCCAAGTTAGGGCCTCATAAGATAAAAAACTAGGCATTTAGAGGCAAAACGACTGAGATCCACAATTTAAGGATCTAATTTAAGCGACCTCATAGTTTGGCCACACAGTTTGACAAACCGTGCGCTAACCGTGCATAAGATAATGCCTCGACCAACCTTATCGCATGGCTTGGCTACACGGTTAGACAAATTTTGTGTCGCTCGTGTGGAAGCTTCTGTCTAGTTTTTAAGGCTGGCACAGTTTGGTCGCACTGTTTGTCAAACCGTGCACAAACCATGTACAACACACTAACCTCTAGTTTTTCTTTAAATGTTTACCCAAACGCAACCCAAGTCACTACTCCAAAACAAAAGAACATAGAGAGAGTACCTGAAAACGTAATAGGATGTTACAACGTCCCAACTATAAGACTTTTCTGCCCCCAGAAAGCCTATGAAAAAACCTCCACGTCAAAAAGATGAGGCCACTTATATCTCATTAGTGCCTCCCTTTCCCACGTCTCATGAGAATCTGAACCACGCTGCCAATGTATATGGACCAAAGGTATCGTTCTCCCACGAAGTACCTTGGTTTCAGAATCAACAATCATGATTGGTTGTTCAATCACAAATAAATCTGGTTCAATTTCAAGATCACTCCATCGCACAACATGAGATGGATTTGAGAGGTACTTCCGCAGATGTGATACATGGAACACATTATGTATCAACTTCAGTTGTGGTGGTAGAGATAGATGGTAAGCAACATTTACCACAAGACCAACAACCTCAAAATGTCCCCAAAAATGAGGTGCAATCTTCCCTTGACTCCCAAGCCGCTGATGACCCAATTGGGGTGAAAATTTCAAGAACACCTGGTCAAAAACTAAGAACTCTAAAGATCTATGATGACTGTCAGCATAAGACTTGTACCGACTCTACGCTGACTGCATTCTCTGACAAATCAACTTGATCTTACCTGTCGTCTCTTGGACCAAACACGGTCTTACCAAAGAACTTTCACCAATCTCCAATCAATATAAAGGAGACTTACAAGGAAGGATATAAAAAGCCTCAAAAGAAGCCATCTTAATCACAGATTGATAACTATTGTTATAAGAAAACTCAGCTAACCCCAGATGATCATCCCAAGATCCACCAAAGTCGAGAACACAAGAACAGAGCATGTCCTCAAGGATTTGAATAGCTCTCTCTGTCTGGCCATCTGATTGTGGATTGTAGGATGTGCTCAAACGGACCTGAGATCCCAGTGCCTCCTGAAGGCCTCTCCAAAAGCAAGAAGTAAACCGAGGATCCCTATCAGAGACTATTGTAGATTGAACTCCTTGCAAATGAAAAATTTCTCTCACATAGATATTTCCCAATTCCTCATCATTGGTTGTGTCTCTAATAGGTATAAAGTGAGCTGACTTGGTCAGAATGTCGATCACAACCCATATCACATTCTTCTTCCTTTTTGTTTGAGGTAACCCAACCACAAAGTCCATTGATATTTCATCCCACTTCTATATAGGGACTGGAAGTGGTTAAAGAAAACCTGAAGGATTCTCGTGCTTGGCTTTCACCTGCAAGAATGTATAGGAACGAGAAACAGACTCAGCAATGTCTCATCTCATACTTGGCTACCAGAACTGTCGCCATATACCAAAGAACATCTTCATGGTTCCTGGGTGTACCACCCACTGAGAGTTATGGCAAACCCCCATCACATCCTTCCTTGCCGATAACGGAAAAACATAACGGTTTCGATAACACAGGACACCCTCTTTGGAGAATGACCACATGGTGTTGGTCTCCCCACCATAGTGTCCATAAATCTATGGAATTCATCATCCAGTTGTTTTTCCTGAAGAAACAATTCTAGGAGAGAAGAAGTCAACTGAACACTGGATAAAGATACTTCATTCCCCTTCTACTGAACTCCAATTTGCAACTGAGAAAAAAGAGACATCAAAATCCACACTTCTGAAGATTCATTCATAGCGTGATATGGAATTTTCCTTCTTAACGCATCTGCAAATACATTCCCTTTACCTGGGGTATAGGCAATGTTAAAGTCGAAAGATTCTAGGTACTCTAACCAATTCATTTGGTGAAGGTTCAAATATTTTTGAGAGAAGATATAACTCAAGCTCTTGTGGTCTGAATACACAGTAATCCTTTCTCCATAATGGTAATTCCACCAAAATTTATGTGCGTGCATTACAACTGCAAGTTCAAGGTCATGGGTAGGATAGTTCTTCTCATGATTCTTAAGGTGACGAGACCCATAAGCAACAACATGATTACCCTGCATGAGGACACATCCCAAACCTAAACCCGATGCATCACAGAAGACCACATAACCTATCCCATCCTTAGGAAGAGTTAACATCGGTGTAGTAGTCAAAAGACGCTTTAGCTCAACAAAAGAACTCTAACATCTATCATTCTAGGAAAACATCACTCCCTTTCGAGTCAGTGAAGTCATTGGAGAAGCTAACATTGAAAAGTCTTTAACAAACCGTAGATAATATCCTACTAATCCCAAGAAGATCTGAATCTCGAAAACATTTTGTGGTTGTTCCCAAGTCATAATAGCCTTCACCTTTTCAGGATCAACTGTTATTCCTTGTTCTGACATGACATGTCCCTAGAATTTCACTTCTCAAATCCAAAAAACGCACTTCGAAAGCTTGGAATAAAGATGGTGATTACTTAGAAGACTCAGAACTGTTCTCAGATGATGCACATGATCCTCCTTAGATTTGGAGTAGACAATAATTTCATCCACAAAGACCACCAAGAAAGCATCTAGATACTCACAGAAAACGGTGTTCATCAAAGTCATTAAAATTGGAGGAGAATTTGTTAGGCCAAAGGGCATAACAAGGTACTCATAATGACCATACCTACTTTGAAAGGTGGTTTTCGGAATTTCAGACTTCTTTTTCCTTAGGTGATAGTAACTAGATCAAAGATCAATTTTTGAAAACCACTTTTCCCCTTTCAATTCGTCAAATAAAATCATCAATTCGCGGTAATGGATACTTGTTCTTTATCGTAACTAGATTTAGATTTCAATAATCAACACATAAGCGAAGAGAATCATCTGCATTCTTAGAAAAGAGAACAGGTGATACCCAAGGTGACACACTCGGGCGTATAAATTCTTTCTCAAGAAGATCGTCTAACTGAGACTTCAGTTCTTTTAGTTCAGCTAGATCCATTCGGTAAGAGGGAATAAAAACCGGTTGAGTGCCAGGCAATAAGTCGATAGAAAATTCAACCTCTCTTACTGGTGGAAAAATGGAGAAGTCAGAAGGAAACATGTCTAGAATCTCAGTGATGACTGGAGGAAGTTCACTACACATTGAGTATCTCTCCAGATCAAAAGCAAACGCTGATATAACTTTACCCAACTCTAGATAAGAGGGTCCATCTCTACTTGACCTTGGGTCCCATTCTCCTTGAAAAACAAGAGACAAACCACTGGGTATAGTAAGGTAGACCTGTCGAAGATAACAATCGATCCGGGCTTTATTAGCGATGAGCCAATCCATCATAAAAATGGCGTCAAAAGATTTCATGTCGAGAACCAAGAAATTCCAAGAATGATCAACATATTATAGAGAGAAGACACAACTAGGACTACGGAGACCCTTCTCTCTCATAACACGAAGGGGTGCAGTAATATCCATTGAACAAGAGAAAAGCTCTATAAGAAGATTAAGAAGATTTACAAGATTAGTTGAAATAAAAGAGTGAGACGCACCAGTATCAAAAAGAGCTGTCACTAAAGACGAAGCTATAGTAATGGTACCTCTCACAGTCACAGGAACTGTATCATCTACCTCTGGTGACTCTTCCACTATGTGAACAAGCATTTTTTTGGATGCCTGTGGTATGAACCCTTTTGTATGTGAAGCATTTGATTTCCCAGCAGTATTTGGAGTTGCTGATGATCCTATTCCACTACAAGGAGTATAGAAGTGATGGCAGAATCTCTGTAAGTGCCCCAAGTGCCCGCAAGAGCTAAATTTCTTGGGTGACTGAGTGAAAAACTTTTTATAATGCCATGGATTTCCATAGTGATAGCAAGTCAAGGTGGCCCCTACTGGTGCTATCAGAGGTCCGGAACAACACTGTTGTCGAGAACCACCATGAGAAACATCGCGCTTCTGTTTTCCTTTAAATGAACCAACACTGCCACTAGAACAAAAAGGATCTTCCTACAACCCTGATTTTCTTTCCAAATCCATCTCAACCATCATCTCCTTATCCAGCACATTGGCATAAGTGGGTAGCTTCAGTAAGAAAACCTGAGAATGGATATTTGATCGATGCCCCAAATCAAATCTTTGGGCCTTTATCCTCTCATTAGATACAATTTCAGGAGAAAACTGTACCAACTAAGAAAAGCGATTTGACTACTCAGTCACGATTTTGTTAGCCTGCTCAAGTTTGAAAAACTCCACAGCCTTGGCCAACACCATAGATTCTGGATAGAACTAATCAGTGAAAAGGACCCTAAAGTCTTTCCAATCCAAACCCTAGTCTGTCCCTGCCGTCACAATCGTGTTCCACCATCTCCTGCTTGGTCCCTCCAGCACAAAGGTGGCACACTTCACCTTGATCACTTCAGGTGTCTCCAAGAACCCAAACAGACGTTCAATCTTACTCAACTATTCCTCAACATGTTAAGGGTCAGTGGATCCTTTGAAAAATGGTGGCTTCTGGAGTAGGAACTCTTGAGAATGACTTCAGAGAATATCACTTTGAGGATCTTAAGCTGGAGTCTGAACAGGGACTGGAGGTGGTGCATGTCCCAGAGCTTGGACAGTGCGAACAATAACCTCTACCAGACTTGGATCGACAACAGGACTTGCCTGTTGAGATTCAATATTGGCCTCTTTTTGGATTTGATTCCCATGTCTTTTCTGGGTCATGATGCTACACAACACCAGAAAAGAAAGAGATTAAGGCACCAATTGAGTAACTAGGAAAACTAATCTTTAAAGAGGGAATAAACAAGATTTGGATCCCACTCAATCCTAATCAATATAGGGAAAAGTCTAGAACTAATCCACATGCCTCCTTTCCCTAACCACCCTTGCTGAATTAAGGTTCATTGTGGTGAGATCTGGCCAGGAACTCAATCACAACTACCTCCTATGTCCCCACAAGAAAACTTGAATCCATACTGTCAACAAGGCAAGATGCTCAACCTTCCCCTCTGATACCAATTTGTCCTGAACCAGCCCAGGTACCCTGGTAACCCGATAACCGAGCTGGCTGTGACATCGCCCGAAGGGCGTTCCCGATCCCCACGGGTCAGCGACTAGCACCTTGCATCGTACAACATAAAAGTGGGATTGATTTTTCCACAAGAATGCGTAAGCAAGAGGAAAACAAGCAGTATGCATAAAAAAAAGAAACTCCACTAGGAGTGGTGTACCAGAATACAAAGAGGCATGAAATTCCAAGTTACTACAATCCAAGTACAAAATGGGAAAACAGTCGCAAGGTCCCAAAGGACACAACTCACCATGTCCAGAGATCAACAACTGGATCCACCTCCCAGAGGTCTCGTCCCTTTGCTCGATCCAAGAAGAAGAAAATCTACAAACACCCAAAGGAAAAAGTAGTGTGTGAGCCTAAGCCCGGTAGGATACCACCAAAGATTCCGTAACCGATGCCAAAAATAGATTATCCAAAGAAAATATTTCCCTTTTCTAATAAACACGTTTGGAAACTCAAAATCATATTCTAACAAAATATGCTAAACATTTTCAAATGATGGAAATAAATACTTTAAGGAACGGATTTACAAATGATGGAATATTTCTAAAACAATGGCTTAAGCAAAACATTTATATAAAATAGTTTATATAAATTCAGCAGGCATGTAAAACAGTTCACAAGAATTGGCATATATTTATATCTCAAATATAAATAAACAAGCAAGCAACATGGTCATCTGCCAAAAGATACTATAGTATTAACCAGTTGTAGGATTACACACTCTCTATGTGAACTCAGCAAGATGTGTATACACACGTCCCTATGACATTGGCCAAAGGATACTCATTACCAACCCTTCGGGGATGTGACCCGCTGCAAGTATGTTTTAGAACATTGTCATAGCGTAGAGTGTATCCAAAAAACTTACTAACTACCCAAGGCTTGCATGCACTCTTAAATGATGGACGAAATATTTTAAGAATGATTTAAATACGATCAATACCATTCTTCAAGTGTTGGAAGCACTATCATTTTGGGGAAAGGTTCACGGTATTCTTTGACCACAAGAGTTAAAGTTATATCTTTTCTCAAAATGAAATGAATATCAGACAGAGATGATGGTTAGAATACCTTCAGTTGTTTGATTCTACATTACCTACACCCCAAGGAAGCTAAATGTCATTGCAGATCCTCTTAGTATGTAAGTACTATCACAAACTGTTCTAAACTCGAAGAAAGAGTGGAACCTCATTGTTATTTTCTCTTAGTTTCAGTTGGATGCTCAGAAGAATGTTTCATATATGGTTCTAAATAGTGCTCAGTTATTGTAATCTCTCCTAGAGTCTATCTTGCAGAGTCAGTAGCAGGATTATGAGTTTCAGAAGACTCGAGAAATCCTTTATGGTGAGGAAACCATTTTTTGTTGGTCACTTTCTTCATATGGTATGCTTCACTTTAGGAAAAGAATTATCATCCCAACATTTGTGAGAATTTCAGTCTTGTTTGATTTTCATAGCTCGTCATAGTCCATTTATCCAGGTGCTATGAATATGTATTATGACATGAGGTGGAAATTCTGGTGGTCAGGTATGAAGCATGACATCCCAGATTTTGTGTCCTATTGTTACACATTCAAATAGATAAAAGCAGAGAACTTGAAACCCTCTGGTTTTCTTCAACCTCTTCTAGTGTTAGTTTTGAAATTAGATGAGGTATATATGGATTTTGTTATTGGATTTCCATATACACCCTGAGGGAGTAATTCTATATAGGTGGTTTTTTATTGGTTGATAAAGTCTTCTCATTTCATTTTGATTAGAGACACCACTAAGGTTGAAGATCTGCGTAATCTATATGTTTAAGGGATTGTGAGGTTACATAGGAGTCCTTATTCTATTGTTTTGGATATGGATCCTAGGTTTACCTCAAGGTTTTGGATGAGTATTCAATATTAAATGGTAACTCAGATAAAATTGAGCATAGATTACCATCCATAGACAGATAGTTAGATAGAGCAAGTAATTAAGATCCTGGAGGATAGGCTTTATTCTTGGCACTTAGATTTCGATGGATCATGTGATATCCATCAGGTACTGATTGAGTTTTTTTATAACAAAAATTATCAATAATCGATAAGAATAGATCCTTTTGAGGTGTTTTATGTTCACCAATGCAGATCACCTCTTTTTTGGGTAGAGGTGGGTAAAGTATCTTTAGTTGGACTAAGTTTGGTTCAGGAAATGTTTGCGAAGATTTAGGATGTAAATCAATTTATGGTTACAACCAAGAGTTGATAAAAATAAAATATATATCGGTGGAATCTCCCTTTGTATTTTTTCATAGGTGACTAGGTATTCCAAAAACTTTCTCCTCATTTAGGTCACTATCGACATGGAAAATAGGGAAAGTTGGCTCTGAGATATGTTGGACCATTTGAGATCACTGAACGTATCTGACAGGTTGCTTATCAGTTATAATTTTCTGTTCACTTGACAAACATTCATGAATTTTTCACATATCTCATCTTAGGAATTATAATCCTATCCCACTCATGTTATGAGTTGGGAAGAAATTGAGTTAGATCTAGATGCTTCTATTCTATAGAAACTAGTTGATATCGTTGACTCTCAAGTGAAATTCTTGCGTGGGAATTCAATTACGTTAGTCATATTTCTATGGAAACATGTATTGGATTCTCATGATACTTGGTAATGTGAATAATTGATGGGGGATAAGTGGTCTCATATATTTATAGGGATTACATCTTCCACATGACTTCTTAGGGAAGGAAAGTCTTTATGATGGGGAGTTTGTAACATTTCATTACCTTGATCGGGTAAGTTTTTTCATCTCTCTAAGTTGCTTTTCGGTTCAAAATCCTTAGAGGTGGCTTTTTGGATTTTATATAGGCTATAAAATAGTTACACACCATATAACTATGTTACACTCCGCATAGTGGTTGCGGGGTACAAGCCATGAAGGGTTACACATTATGACCGAGGCTTGGATGACGTTACTTGCTAAAAAGTTAGTTTTTAAGCTAATTCAATGAGTTTTTTGGTGTACTCATCCAATGTGGAATTCATGACATGAACAGGGGTTACACATTGTGAATCGGCCCCCACCTAGTTTTAGAACATGCATTTGGCAGTTTTTCTCAACCCTTCCTTTCCAAAATCCTCCACTCTCAAACAAAGACTCTTCCTATGAGATTTTTAGAGCTGAATTCTCTTCCAGATAATCCCATTTGACACCTGATATCTATTACAATTATGGTGTGTCTCTCTGAGTGAGTAATCGTTCCTATTTTTCATTTGAAGAGATTATGGCATAACCCTAGTTTTGTGGTATTGGATTCATTGATCTAAGTTGGATTTTCCTTGTTGTCTTCTTCTATATCTATAGTGAGATCTTGTTCTGGAGGTCGTTCATTGGTTATTTGTGGTATGGAAGACATATGTTCTCAAGGTATGTGGTTTTTCTTCTATCCTATAACCCCCTGTCCCCTAAAATGAATCAATATTATTGTATATTTATTCTAGGGACTTTGTTGATGTTTTTGGGTTTCATTTTTTTTTGGATTCTATTATGGGTGTGTGTGACATGAGCTTTGAGGTAGGTGGTTCCATCTTTAGCCTATGTTGATGAAACTTATTGTTTTTTCTTTAAAAACTGATTCATATTGAAATTAGCATGATTTTTTTTTGTATGTTGAAAATGGTTTTTAATGAAAAATGGTTTTTTCCTTGATTATTGATAAATAGAATTGAAAAGGGTATTCTCAAAGCATTGAAATGGAAATTCTAAAATGGTTTTGAAATAGTTTTCAAAGAATTGAAATGATTTGTGAAAAGGGGCATATAGGTTACCTTGGGTACTTAGGTGGAAAGTTTATCTTGGGGCCATCGTCCATTGCTTCAATATTATCAAGGATGTGTGTCTTGTGGATTTCTTCTATTTCCTAGTCCCATTGTTCTAGGGAACTAATACTGACATTTTAGGGGGTTTACTCATAGGGTATTCCTCTACTTCCTAGTATTATGTTCTAGGATCGGATTTTTTCACTTGATTATTATATAAAGAGTTGTCAATAGCCTAGACCTATAGTATTTCTTGGTGTTGTAAAACTTGTGATTCTATTTTAAATTTCTTGTCTTTCTGAGTTATCCTTATATGCATGTTTAGACTTCTGGAAAACGATATGTAAAATCTACTTTAAAATTTTTATACTTACTTTTTTTTAGAACTGTGGAAAAAGGGAAATTTTTACCATTTTTCCTATAAAATTGATTTACTGATTATCATGCAATTTTTTTATTTAAAATGAGCATAAATAATTTATTATATAGAGACTTGTTATTGAACACCTTGGTGGGATCCTACTAAGCCTGTTAGCTCACACCCAGCATACCTCTTTGGTGGTGCATAGACCTTTGTTTGTCTTCCAGTGCAGGGAAAGGCAAGGTTCCACAGTGTGGCGGTGGGGCTCATGTCAGATGGTTGGGTAGCAAGTGCTAAGATGGTTGGAGTTCATCCATTCCATTGTTTGGAGTAGTTTTTTGGTTTTTAGTCTTCTTTTGTTGGACTTTTCTTGGATTTTTTGGCTACTTTTGTTGTTGTATGTTTCTGTTGTTTCCTTATAGTTATGGAATATATATTCTCTAGTATTTTGTTGTTTCTTTCTTGATATATATATATATATATACCATTTGGTTGTTCAGGTTGGGTGAAATCATTCCCTCTATTGTGTTGTTTGATGATTGGGTGCATGTCGCTAGCTCTTGGGGATCGGGAATGCCCTTCGAGTATGTGACGGACGGGTCAGGTGCCGGGTTTGAGGGAAACCTAGGTCAGTTTGTCACACTCAATATGTCTTATAAAGTTTGAATAGTTCTTTATGTATCACCATCATTTTGAGGGTGATAAGTGGTTCTCAGATGAATCTTAGTATCAAGATCCTTCTAAAGGATTTTCTGGAATTTTGATGTAAATTGTGGATCATGATATGACACAGTTGAAATAGGTGTGGCATGAAGTCTTATAACTTCATTAATATAGAGCTGTTTAAGGTGATCAAGAGGTAAATCGTCTCTTATATCATAGAAATGTGCATATTTGGTGAGGTGATAAAAAATATCCCATATTGCATCATTCTTTATAAGAGTATTTCCTAAACCAGTGATAAAATCCATAGAAATGTCATCCCATTTCCATTTAGGAATAGGTAGAGGTTGCATGAATCCTTTAGGATGTTGTCTCTTAGCCTTCACCTATTGACATAAGAAACATATTGACACGTAATCAGTAATTTCCCGCTTCATATTTTCCCACCAAAAGTGTTTCTTTAAATATCTAGACATCTTGGTTCTACTGGGGTGTAAAGATAAATTCATATTATGAGCATTATCCAATAATCCCCTTTTCAATTTAGGTATAGATGGAACACATAATCTCTTTCCAAATTTTAGGATTCTATCTTCATATATGAATTTTTCCAATTTACCATCACTCGTGGCTTTAATTTTCTTTTGAATATTCTCATCATCGGGATGAGAACATTTTATCATTTTAAAAAAATATGGTTTAAAAATCATTAGAAAATGGATTGATGTTTCCCCTTCCTTAATAATTCCTAGATCTATCCTCACTAAAAACATGAACATGGGATCCCTTTCAATCCTCAATTTTTTCAAGAATCCCTAATATTTTTGGTTTAATGAATCTCCTACCTTATTTTCCTTCATGAGTTGGTAGTGTATTGAGAAATCATAGTCCTTGAGTAGCTCAATCCATCGCATTTTCCTCATGTTGAGCTCTTTATGTGAAAATATGTATCTAAAAATCTTATGATCAATATTTATCTCACAATTTTCACCATAAAAATAATGTCACCATATATTCAAATCACATATTGTGGCTACCAACTCAAGATCATGGGTTGGATAGTTTTTTTCATAAATATTTAAATGCCTTTATGCAAAGGTAGTAAATTTATCATTCAGTAGAAGGTCACAACCAAGTCCATTATTTGATGAATCATTATATATTAAAAATCCATCATTTCTCTATGGTAGAGTCAAAATCAGAGTATTCACCAATATTCTATTAAATCTTCAAAACATTATTTGTATTCTTTTGTTCATATGAACTTAAACCCTCTACATGTAATCCTGGTTAATGGGTTATTCAATCGGGAAAAAATTTGATCAAATCATCGATAATAGCCTCTCAAACCAAATAAAATACATGTCTCGGTTATGTTTCTTTGTGTAGTACATTCTTGGACTACATTTATCTTCATAAGATCAATTAGGATTCCATCCTTAGATACAATATGGCTATGAAAAGAAACATTATGAATCCAGAATTCAAACTTGATAAATTTTCCATATAAATATTCTTTTAAGAGTCTCAAGAATGATCTTCAAGTGATTCTCATGGTCGTAATAACTTCTATAGTACACCAATATATCATCAATAAACACAACAACAAATTCATCAACATATTCCTTAAATAATATGTTCCTTAGATCCATAGAAAGAGAAGGTGCATTAGTCAATCCAAGTGTAATTACTTTAAACTATTAATGTTCATTCCCCATTCTAAATTTTTTTCTTTGGAATATCTTCCTTCTTTACTCACAATTGATGAACCCTAGAATGAATATCAATATTTAAAAAATATTGATCTCTATAAAGTTGATCGAATAATTCATCAATGTGAGGTATAGGATTCTTGTTCTTTATTATGATAGCATTGATTCCCTGATAATCAAGGCATGTCCTCTTAGATATGTATTTATTCTTAATGAAAAGAAAAGGGGATCCACAAGGTGAAACACTAGTGAATATAAATTCCTTAGTACAAAACTTCTCTATTTCATTCTTCAATTCCACTAGTTCCACAGTGGTCATTCTATAGGGGGTATTTGATATAAGTTTTTCAGTGGGGATTAAATTAATGTAAAACTCAACCTCATGATTTGGTGGATTTCCAAGTAATTACTTTGGAAATACATCAATGTATTCTTTCATAATAGGTATATCCTCTATTTTAATATTATCTTTTCCATTTGTAGACTATTTCTGCACTTCTTCCCCAAGAATATTATTCAGAAGAGCTACTGGGGTTGGATCTAGACATGACTCGGATGATAAATTTTCACCTCCAAAGATAAGGAATTATGCATATTCATAATAAATCATAATTTACTTCTATTTGAAATATATTTTTTCATCAGATTTTGAAATTTAGTTCATACCAAATATAATATAAAAATCAACCATAAGTATAATAATGAAGTTATAAAATAGGGAAAGTTTATGTTTCATAATGGTAACTAAATGAAACATCATTATTATGATGAGACTTCAACTATGATTATTGATTAATAACACTTTTCTTAAGGTTCTAGGGAAATATCTAATTTTATTGGAAAACATGATAGATTTAAAAGAGTGAAAATCCAGCATCAAATAAATCATTAGCTAAATTTGAGGAAATGATTAAATTACTTTCCACAAAATTATTAAAAACTTAAATATCATATATTGTGAGCATATAATTTTAGCTTTTCTCCCTTTTCCATTTCTTTAGAAAATACCCATGACACCTGCAATGATCATTTACATAGTACCCCATCTCCATATAATTGAATCATTTCACATTTTGAACTTCTTTTTTTCTCTTACAATCATGTGACTAGTGGCCTTTCTCTGTATACTTGTATAAAACTATCATTACCAACAAAAATGTTATACAATGTTTCAATCCACATTAATTATAAGATGTAAATCCCACCCTTCCATTCTTCTCTTTTTTTGTATTTCCTTTTCTAGCGTGATTAGCATTCATCTTCTTGTCTTTATTTTCTTAAAATTCATAATACTTGGAGTATTCATTTTCTATCTTGATAGCACATGATATTATATCCTCATATGATGAGAATGTTTGGGAGACCATTTCCCTTCAAAGTATTTTCTTAATCCCATCAAAGAAATAGAAAATATTTCTCTTTTTATTACATATGTAATCTATAGCATTCATTTCTATTCTTGTAAAGTATTTTTCATAATTGCAACATTTTTATCTTTATTTTATCTTAGACATAGGAATTGTCTCTCCATTTCCACTCATTACTCATGGGGAAAATATTTTTCCAAGAATATTACCTACAAATAATTTCATTTCATGATCGATATTTCCTCCTCATCCTTAGTGTTTAGAATCAATAGCCACCATTAATTTGTATCCCCTACAATATGAAAACATCTATGACATCCTTCTCCCTTTCATTACTTTCTAAAGTCAGAAATATCATCTCTAAATAACTTATCCATTACTCTAATACAAATGGATTCATAGTCCCACTAAATAATGGATATTGTTGATACATGAAGTGGTATAACATTTTTTCACCATGTTTTGGATCAGTAGGATACCCCATATGGGAAATGTTATTATTTATAACCTGGGTCGGCTTCCCCAATATAGTAATAATTTATTTATCTCCAGTTATAGATCCAACTCCAAATTCATTATATTTCCCAAGAGGTAAATACCTAAATGGGTTGTGTGCATTGATATGGTTCACATTTCTTCTACTAGGAATCATTTATAAATAATGGCATGCACTAGATTAGATCATAACATTATAAAATATAATTTATAATCCAAAAATTGGTTAAACACTCAATATAAAATTAAAATTTATGTATAACTAATCTCATAATCATAAGATTGGTTTCTTTGGTAATATTATCAAACTCCATCATAGGGTTAAGTTGAAGCTATGGTTTCCTAAATGTAGTTCCCAAGGTTTCAACTAAACTGTATCTGATACTAACTATAAATATCCCAACCCTAGTATCCTAGAGTCTGTGGTTACTTTATTACATTGGTTATAGATAAAATTGATTTTATCCAAAAGGAATTAATAATTTAGTAGTATTGGAAAACTAGATACATGGTTAAATATCACATTACAATTGAAAATATAAAATAAAATATAGTAATTTCTTTAGGAACACCGTTTTTCCTTTAGAATTTCCCTGCACATCAATCAAAAAACATTTCCTGGTATCCGGGAGAAAGGAAGCATAAGAAAGGGGTGAACTCAGATGCTCAGTAAGGGTATGTGTAAAGTGGAATATATCATATATGAATAAGTAATAATCAATATGTAAATATAAATATCTAAAAACACCTTCTTTTTAATCAATAACATGATAATGAATAATAACATGGAAGGAATAAATGATGGTCAAATAACACTATATAAATAATCACATGAGCTTGAAACTTACCCATGTATATGATAACAAATAAAATAATCACATACACATCAATAACTAATCTCATAATGATGGAATGCATAATTTTAGACATCATAAACATACCATTAATTCCTCTTTCCAAGACATCTTACATAAATGGGTAAGGTCTCAGTCAAATACCCAAGCTATTTTTTCTCATGAGACCTACTGATGCATCGAGGGGATATAATAAGAACTACCTATAACTTACTAAGCCCAATTCATTCCTCATATGAAAGGGGTGAACATAATCAATGAAAAAATTCATTTTAAAGAACTTACATGTGAATTGTTAATACTTTACCCAATCAATAAAGATAATCATAAACCATCTGAGTAATATGGAAAATTATATCAAAATAATACATCCTTGATCAAAATAATCATAAACCATCTAGATAAATAATAATGATTGTATAATTAAAAAAAATTCCTTATGTATCATAAGTAAAAGGATTGTTTTTATCATTGGTGAATAGAAATTCCATAAAAATTTCATTCAAACATTCTTGAAGAAAATACCCATTTTATTATGAAAATCACATTTAAAAACTAGAAATTTCTATAATAATAGGAAAAACATTTTTTTGAAAAATAATAATGTAAACATGTAAAGGAAGATTAAAATAAATGAGTTATCATGATGGTGGTTAATTTCATACATTTAATATAAGTTAAAAACATTCCTTTCACATTCTTCTAAAGAAGTCAAAAAGTACCTCATTCAGAAAATGAAAAGAAGATTAATTTCTAACCATTCCATAAATAGTCAAAAAAAAGTAAAAATTTCTTTAATAAATCATTTATATTATGTCAAAAACATTTTTAAAAATATTTTTTGAAAACATGGATATGGAAGAAAAAGGATTTTTGAAATAATAGATAAATAAATTAATCTTTTCTTAAAAAAATATCAATCATTTTAAGTAACAAAGAGAGTAAAATCGTAATATTACTTGAAATTTTAATGAATAACTAATGGATAATAAAATATATTGTTTTTAATATTTAAATATCAAACAATTACCCCAATGGACACTTAAATATATAAAATCCTGAATAATGATTGTTGGCCCCAAAATGTGGGAATAAGAAAAAAGAAATGGAAGGCCTCTAAAGGCTGCCTCGCAAAGACCATTCGCGGAGCCCCGGTAGCCCCGAGCCCACCACGAAGCAAGAAGGAGGGATGCTCTATGAACGCATCTGACATTCGTGACCCCATCGCGAAGAAAGAAGGCAGGATGCTACGCGAACGCATCTGACATTCGCAACCCCGCCGTGAATCAAGAAGGCAGGATGCTCCGCGAACGCATCGAACATTCACGATCCCACCGCGAAGCAGTAAGGCAGGATGCTCTATGAATGCATCTGACGTTTGCGACCCTGCTGCGAAGTAGGGAGGCAGGATGCCCTGCGAACGCATTTGAAATTCGTGAGCCAACCATGAAGCAACCAAGTCCCTCTTCGTGCCATGTGATCTCTACTTCACGGGGCCTCTCCCCTATAAATACCAACCTCCCCCCAAGTCCAGAGGAGGACGAATCCGACCCTTCAACTTCCTAGCTCCCAAATCATGAAGAATCTTATGCTCTGTGTAACATGAGTTGTGTGAGGTACTTATGCTATGAAAATTGCCTCCTCTTTGCCTTGTTTTGATCCCCTCTTTAGATAGGGATTCCTTTCGTGGAGCCTAAGGGATTCTGTAAAGGGGATCCCCAAGGGGACCCAGTTCATCGTGGAGTGTTCATGCTTCGCGAAACACCCTTCATGTACACATGATCCACATGCCAAGGTAGGCTAACTGTACTTCACGAAGCACATTGCTTCATGATACCTTGCTTCACGAGGCACCCCTGCTCCACAAGGAAGTGCTCTATGAATGCCTTTCCACTTCACGAAGAACCTCCCATATATATCTCTACCCTATTCTTAGACTGAGGCGCCCCACTTTGTGAAGCACACCCCTTCACAAGCACCCTCTACCACACGGATCAGCAGAGCTTCACAAATCCCCTGCTTATGAATCCCTCTACTTTGCAATTCCTTTTCTCGTGAAACCCTCCAGGTTTGCACAATGTGATTTAAAAGTACCTTGGACACTACTTCACATTTCATTACTTCGCCTCGTGCTTCTTCGGATAGGCACGCTAATGGCTATTGCTTCTTCACATAGCCACGCTAACATGGACCACCCCACCCCCAATGGTTTTCTCCATGACACCCCCTATCCACAGCTTTTCTTGCCCCCTCTCTACACCAAGGAGCAGAGGGTACTAGTTATATAAGTCCTAGGTGTGTGGAGCAAACCCACCTCGTCTGAGCTGCAGGACGTTAAACTGCCAAGCACCTTTGTCCTCAGCACTTGACGTTAAACTGTGACCTCTCCCCATGCCTCACACACAGGGTACCCCCACCTTGGACATTCTCCACACCCACTGGACTCCACAGGGGATTATATCCTCATTATGGGAGTGGAGTTTGTCTGCGGGGAAAGGGAAACCATCTCGGTGTACGCCCCTAGCCTTCTTGTTGGAGGCAGCATCCCTACTCCTCTTTTCTTCTTTGGTCCCCAGGGCCAGCGAAGGGCATGATGTGGAATGTTTCTTCTCCTTTATTTGGTCCCAAATCCCTCTCCCAATGCGCTTTATAGCCATTAGGCATCCATCCTGAATTAAGTCCCAACCTCTTCGGGCTTCTAACCATGGATAAGCTCATGTTTCCTCTTTTGGGTTGTGATCACATTTAAGCCTCACTCCACTTCCCACGGATGCACCGTTCATGATGTGATCATCAGGTCTCTGCTATCTCTTGGTTCTCACACTGAGCACGACTCACGTTGGCTTAGAGCAAGCACCAACCATGAAATCCACCTTGGGAATCCTAGAGTGTAACCCCCATTCCCCTATACATGAACTACGAGGTCTTTGATCTCTACTAAGGCAAGGTACGTAGGAAACCTCTCTGAGGTTCAATCCCAACACCCATTCGTTCCGACCCCCTTCATGTCGGTTCACCACATCCATATGAACTAAAAGGTCTTTGATTAGTGATAAGTCAAGGTACGTAGAAACCTCCTTGAGGTTCAAGCCCAACACCCGGTCATTCGACCCCCTTCACGTTGGTTCACAACGTCCACATGAACTACGAGGTCTTTGATCCTTGCTAAGGCAAGGTATGTAGGAAGCCTCCCGGAGGTTCAAGCCCAACACAAGGTCGTTCCAACCCCCTTCACATCGGTTCACCACATCTACATGAACTACGAGGTCTTTAATACTTGCTAAGGCAAGGTACATAGGAAACCTCCCTGAGTTCAAGCCCAACACCCTATCATTCTGACCCCCTTCACATTGGTTCACCACATCCACATGAACTACGAGGTCTTTGATCCTTGTTAAGGTAAGGTACGTAGGAAACCTCCCTAAGGTTCAATCCCAACACCCTGTCATTCTGACTGCCTTCACGTCAGTTTACCAACACCCCGGGCAGCCTAGAGTGTAAGCCCCACACCGAACCTGAACTATGCAGTCTTTGATCCTTGCTAAGGCAGGGTACGTAGGAAGCCTCCACACGAGGTTCAAGACCACCACCCATTGGACCCCAGGTCCTCATTCACATCAGTTCATCGGACCCCCAAACTATATGGACTTTGATCCCTGACAAGGTAGGGTATGTAGGAAGCCACCATGAGGTTCAATCCCAACACCCATTGGTTCTGACCATTTAGTTCCATGCCCCATCTAGAACTACGTTGTCACGAACCAGGGTGGGTCGCCATCCGACCCAGCACCCGACCCGGTCTGCGAAAAGTCCCGAAGGGCGTTCCTGATCCCCATGGGCTGGAATAAGTGCCCGGGTATCAAAACTAACACATGGGAACAATTTTACCTGAAATAAAAGACAGAAAAACAACTAACCAGATGAATAAACTAAAACTAGAAATAGACAACCAAATACGCCTTTAAACTATGAACAGGTATGAAGTTTACAATTCGAACCAAAAACTAAAAAGAAAAGATGACAGCGGAAACTAAAACTCATACTCAAACCTCCCGGTAAAAGAGAGGTCACATCAACACCACTCTGCAAGAAAAGACCAACTGCAACCTGAACCACCTTCACTAAGCTCGATGTCACAACCTGGAATACATAAGAAACAAGGTCTACATACACCCAAAGGTGTATGTAGGGTTTGATCCAAAATACCAGTAGGATGTCACCCAATAAAAAGGTTCCACAGGTAAACATTAAATAACAAATGCATTTTCAGGCTAAAACAATGAAGAACAGCAAATCTTAAACAACTTTAAATAAATAGTTTCTAGAAAGAAAACACTTTTAAAAAAAATAGTTTAAACCAAAGTAAACACCCATGTATATAATAAAGGACCAAACCTTTACAAAAACCCAAAAGTTGCACCGTATATCGATGGTGTGTGTACCGTAGTTCAGGAGCACCAAAAGTGGGAGAGGCCCTAAAGATACTAGAAAAAGTAAAGGGACCCTAGAACCTCACGTCTCGGTGAACCATATCAAAAATTCCCGTGCACGAGCCACTGGTAGGAAAACACCTCCTACCATAGTGGTCTCTAGTCATCATCCAATGTTTAGTTAGTGTTTTAAGCGTTAATTCCACAAAGTGAAACTGGGCCAGAGCCACTCCTGTATCACTAGCACGCTAGTCTAGTCTGCCCAACTAGTACCAAGGATTCCCCTTTTGTGCTCAAGATGTTCCAATTTCACATTTCATGTCAAAATCGGACAAATAAAACAATTAGGGTGATACATAAACCAAGCATCACACTTTCACACACACAGAAACCCATTTGGGGAAGTACGCACGCCAAAAGAATTTGTCCAACTCAACCAAAACAATTTCTGCATTTCTAATAATTGTTTATTTAAAACATATTAAATTTTTATCATTAATAATTTTATTAATTCATATTAAATTCTTTATAGACAAATTATTAAAAAAAACATAACACGACTTTAACACACAAAAACAACTCAACCCTCCTTCATGACCAAGCACACCCAACGCCACACCAAGAACATAAATCACACCACTTTCATCAATTAATAACCCCCCGCACTATTAAAATAACATTTTACCAATTAAACAAAACACTAGAAATTTTATTAAGAAAACCAGAAGATAAAAAATGACTCCAAACACCAAAGATGAACTCAAATTCCCTTTTTGAACAAACGCTTATAAACACTGCAACAAAACATAAACTGTGCACTTTGCGCATTTTCACAAAAGCAAACCCAAACTTTATCAAAACTCTAGAATGCAAAAATTTCACTTTGCACATATGAAAAGCTAACTGCACATACTTTAAAACACTAAAAATTGACTAAAATAAGATTCCAGCCATTGAACACACCCAAACCATGTGAACATGCTACTAGACAAAACTAACGAATAGGAAACTCCATGAAAAATAAATTCGCACCCAAAAGAATAAATCAAAGAGAATTATAAATTAATTAGGCAAGCAGATAATCCATCAAGTAATGTTTAAACGTGGAACCACCTACCTTGACATCAAACCTCAAAAATTGATTTTGAAATAATCAAATTCTGGCAAGAAACATCAATCGCGCGCCGTTTGCACCGCAAGGAACCTAGAGCAAGCTCAAACTCATGAATTTGAACCAAAACAAACCAAGATCAAACCCTAAAATATGAACTCATACCCGCTGAAACAATTCATAATAAAAAAACAACACACAAATATAGAAGGGGAGTACCTATCCGAAGGGGGAAGCAGGGTCCGCCGGCCAAGGGGGAGGTGCGGCGCGAGCTGGATGTCGAGAGGGAGAAGGGAAGCTGGTCGGGATGGCCGGAGGAGATGGCGTGTCGCCGGAAAAAGAATGGGAGACGGCCTGAGTAGAACTGAAGGGGTCGGGAGAAGGCCTTCGACGGGGCGTGACGGGCTTCGCCGGACAGATCAGAAGAGGGGAGGTTAGGCACGATGGGCTTCGCGGAGCAGCGGGTTGGCTAGACTGGCGTGGGGAGGCCGGAGGATTTTTAGGGAAGGCGAGGTGCGTGGTGGGAGGCAGGGCGGACCCAGTGGAAGAGGCAGGGTGCAGCGGACCAGGACTTCGGGGGTGGTGGTGCAGCGGCGTGAGCTAGGGAAGCCGGCGGCGGGGTGTAGCGCGCAGGAGGGGAAGCCGACGGTGAGGCGTAGCACGCAAGAGTGGGGTGAGTTTCACGACGGGATTGCAGCAGGGAAGGGGTGTGCCGCGATGAAGGGGGGGTCCAAACCCTACCCAAATGGAAAAGAAAAAAAATGATAATCAAATAATCAAATAAAAGTAAAACTCAAAATAAAATAAGACTAATGATAATAATAATAAAAGTAAATGGAAAATAATAATAACAAGTTACAACAATGGAAATAATAATAATAATAAGGTAATAAAAAAACATAATGAATTAAATAATAAACTTTATAATAATAAACTTAATAAAATGAAAATAATAAAAATAATACTCTCTATTAAATTATCATCCAAGATAATAATGATAATGATAATTTCATTAATTAAACATCAGCAAGGTGTGCGGTGAACCGGGTGGGGTCGCACGGCAGACCAGGTGAGGCCACGTAGCTTCGACCGCGTTGCACTATACGCAATCAAAACCAAAACACAAAGAACTCGAAATCTTATATCAGGTTTCGAACCGAACTACCCAATGCAAATAAAATTAATAAAATAAATAAATTTTGAAATAGTGGGTATGACAATTCTCCCCACCATAAAGCTTTCTGCCCCCAGAAAGACACAACTAAGGCTGAACCCCAAAGAAGAAACTGATACCCCACTAAAGATTAAAGAGGATCCCCACAATCAAGAAGTGAATAGAGGAAAAAGCATCGTGCTCAGAGAAATTGACTCAAAGACAACTTAAAAAAATACGTAAAAGAGACTTTATGATATGTGTTGCCCGCCCCGAAGAGCTAGAACCCCTCCAGTTGACTGATCAAGGAAGATAACTCTCGCACCCACGGAAACTAACTTCACACGCTGAAACACCTCAAGCACTATTAAACTGAAACCACACCATTTGGCTAGAGTGAACAAACAAGGTCAAACCACGTCCACGGAACACTCTTATCACTTATCACCAAGCCATATTTAATTACATAAGCCAAAGATCAACATGGGGAGGCCTGAGGGGCTCCCCACCATTAGGAACTCACTGACGCTCGAAAAGAGACTGGAAAACTGACACAAGTAGGTTCAGGTGGACTTCCCATCATTAAAGAAAATTCCAGCACTGATTCATTCTAGATACATTCGTGCGAGACCCAATGTGGGTCTCCCCACCATTAATAACCTACCAACACCCAAGATGAGACTAGAAAACCAACATGGGGAGGTCTGGGCGGACTCCCTACCATTAATGAAAGACCAACATCGATTTATTCCAGAGACCTTTGTGCAAGACCCATCGTGGGTCTCACCGCCATTTGAACAAACAGAGGGTACGTAACATTGAAAAATTTTCAATGGTGACCAAACACCCCACCATAAGGGGTAGGGGGGAGGGGCCCGACTACCGGGGCGTCAAAAGCATGACCCAAGGCCAACCAGAATTTCCACATTCCTGGATGAGCATTATTCAGATTTGAGATAGATTTACTCAAAAAACTCCCATAACAACCACTAAAGTGATTGCATCTAATGGGAAGCAACCCCCAAGACTTTAAGGCAATGAGAATAACACGCCTCTACATGGTAGCAAAAACCTTATGCAACCAGACGGCTCATTCGGAGCGGAAAAACCATATAAACAATTTAAACTTCCTCTACCTCTACTTTTAACACCGATGACAGAAATAAAGTCGGGGTCTCATACCCTCTCTGGGTTCCTGACCACGCGCCAGCTTCACTTCAATGCCTATGGCTAGAGCCCTGATGTTTGAAGCATCATCTGACCCATAGTCAGGCATGGAAGACTCCCAAACAGAGCTTCTCCTTTTGGTGTCACACGCAATCATACCGCACCTGAGGCAACAACACCATACACAACACACCATGACATCCAGTTACTCTCACACTAAACATTCACTTGAATGAGAGCTTAGATGGTACACGCGCCCCATGCCTTGTTACACTGAATGAGAACATGACACCACAAATCGTCACCGAGAACGATAATTGTTGTCGAGAGAAACATTATGCTGAGAAAGACTTTAAACCGTGTCTTGAACAACATGTGATTCCTGAAAATGACCACAACAGCCTCATACGACTGGGTCTTCCAAACTAGTAGCCTAACGTAGACCCCTTTCTTAAACAAAACCAACAAAGGATTAAAAGTCATTTAGAATAGTGGCACGTACCGACCACCCCATGATGCTTCCACATTTCCCCACTGGGATCTCCTTCTCCGTTTCCAAACAGAAATTTCAAATTAATGAGGTCAAACGTCACCCTTGACTATCAAAGAGAACTCACACTGCAAGGCATCACCGAACATGACCCTTGCGGACAATGAAAAAACTACAAAGACCTTCAAGACACTATTCAATAATGATAATTCTGAACCACCTTTATCTTTCCCCACTGTAATTTCTTTCACCACTTCTAGGGGAACCTTTAGACACAACGGTGTCAACTTCATACCCAACGAGTCAGACAACTCAAAAAGACCGAAACTCCCTTCAACTCCCCTCGCATCTGTCATTCCATTGCGAGAGGATCCACTTAACTGAAGGAAAAAAGGAATAGACTTAGCATTGTCACTAAAAAGGAAGAGTCCTTACTTTATTCAACTGGAGGGTCAGCCAATGGAGAACCATCTGTGGTCACACGTCATTCGCACATTAACTCTTTATTGAGGGCGTACACTTGCCAAGAAAGAAAACCATGGACCCAACCGAACTGGTCCAATGGTCAGGACATACCATAAGCAAACACCAAACTTGCAGGGGAAACCACTGCAAGGGCTCCCCGATGTACTTTCCAAAAGAATTAACTAGCTACACGCTTGCGTACCAACTTACAAATAAGAATTCAAAATCAAGACACAAATCAGTCAAAAAGGATTCTTGGCTCGAAATGCCTCACATACAACACTTCCCAAAATAAAAGGACACATCACATGACCACCAATTATTAAAACACCAAATTTTCATTTAACAAAACATTTTGAAAATAAGCAATGATTGTGGGTTACCAAAACACCGATGGTGTCCCATGGGCCTCGCACATGCATGTTCCCGTGCCACACCGGCACTCACCTGATGTTGATCCAGACACTCATCCACTCGTGCCATTAACCATTTCTTTTTCCCATATACACTCATGCATGTGGTTTCCCATGAGAACACCAAGGATAAAAATCAAACCATTCCATTTTTCAGAACCAAAACATCCAACCCACACTTTTCAAACCTCACACACCATTTCATTTTTAAAGCGCTTCATTTGAAAACATTTTCCAAGACCAAAACATTTTTACTTAAAAACCAAATTTCTATGAATCCAAAACAGGGAGATGAGAAACAATACAGGAGGAAACTAGCGTCAGCAGGTGATTGGAACATATTGTTGGCAGCCATATGCCAATCACACCATTGGCCATGAAGAGTATTTTAGGACAGTGTCCCCGGCTCCACAAGGCTTTCCAGACCCTACGAGCTTACTAATACCACTAACCTTACTCCCTTTTCATTTCCCTTAGACACGATTAGCCATGAGGACCAAAAACTCAAACAAACCTCAACATACTTTGGTAACTTGAGTCCCGCCACGAGGTGTGCTGGCCAGGCACCTCACTCGTATCCAGGACATCGAGTCCCGACAACCTTAACTCAAGTCTACCGTGACTCTATCCCAAAATAAAACGATCCAAGAGAGAAAACCTTTCCCTCTAATACCATTTTTTCACGAACCAGGCTGAGTCTCCATCCGACCTGGTGCCTGACCCAGTCTGCAACAAGGCCCGAAGAGAATTTTTGATCCCCACGGGCTGGCACAAGTGCCCGGGTATCAAAACTAACACATGGGAAAAATTTTACCTGAAATAAAAGACAGAAAAACAACTAACCATATGAATAAACTGAAACTAGAAATAGACAACCAAATGCGCATTTAAACTATGAACAAGTTTGAAGTTTACAATTTGAACCAAAAACTAAAAAGAAAAGACGACAGCGGAAACTAAAACTCATACTCAAACCTCCCGTCAAAAGAGAGGTCACATCAACACCACTCTACAAGAAAAGACCAGCTGCAACCTGAACCACCACCACTGAGCTCGATGTCACAACCTGGAATACACAAGAAACAAACTCTACATACACCCAAAGGTTTATGAAGGGTATGAGCCAAAAGCCCAGTAGGACGTCACCCAATAAAAAGGTTCCACGTGTAAACATTAAATGAAAAATGCATTTGCAGGCTAAAACAATGAATAACAGCAATGCTTAAACAACTTTAAAGAAACAGTTTCTAGAAAGAAAACAGTTTAAACCAAAGTAAACACCCATGTATATAAGAAAGGCCCAAACCTTCACAAAAACCCAAAAGGTGCATCGTATGCCGACGGTGTGTGTACTATAGTCCAGGAGCACCAAAAGTGGGCGAGGCCCAAAAGATACTAGAAAAAGTAAATGGACCCTAGAACCTCACGTCTCGGTGAACCATATCATACATTCCTGTGCACGAGCCACTGGTAGGGAAACACCTCCTACCATAGTGGTCTCCAATCATCATCTAATGTTTAGTTAGTGCTGTAAGCGTCAATCCCGCTAAGTGAAACTGGGCCAGATCCACTCTCGTATTACTATAACGCTAGTCTAGTCTTCCCACCTAGTACCCAGGCTTCCCCTTTTGTGCTCAAGATGTTCCAATTTCACATTTCATGTCAAAATAAGACAAAAAAAACAATCAGGGTGATACATAAACCAAATATCACACTTTCACACACATAGAAACCCATTTGGGGAAGTACGCATGCCAAAAGAATTTTTCCAACTCAACCAAAACAATTTCTGCATTTCTAATAATTATTTATTCAAACATATTAAATTTATATCGTTAATAATTTTATTAAGTCATATTAAATTATTTTTTGAAAAATTCTTTAAAAAACATAACATGGCTTTAACACACAAAAACAACTCAACCCACCCTCATGACCATGCACACCCAACGCCACACCAAGAACATAAATCACACCACTTTCATCAATTAATAACCCACCCGTACTGTTAAAAGAACATTTTACCAATTAAACAAAACACTATAAATTTTATTAAGAAAACCAGAAGATAAAACATGACTCCAAACACCCAAGATGCACTCAAATTCCCTTTTTGAACAAATGCTTATAAACACTGCAACAGAACATAAACTGTGCACTTTGCGCATTTTTACAAAAGCAAACCCAAACTTTATCAAAACCATAGAACGCAAACATTTCACTTTGCACATATGAAAAGATAACTGCACATACTTTAAAACACTAACAATTGACTAAAATAAGATTCCAGCCATTGAACACACCCACACCATGTGAACATGCTACAAGACAAAACTAACGAATAGGAATCTTCATGAAAAATAAATTCGCACCCAAAAGAATAAATCAAAGAGCATTATAAATTAATTAGGCAACCAGATAATTCATCAAGTAATGCTTAAACGCGGAACCACCTACCTTGATGTCAAACCTCAAAAATCGATTGTGAAATCTTCAAATTCTAGCACGAAACATCAATCGCACGCCATTTGCACCGCAAGGAACCTAGTGCAAGCTCAAACTCATGAATTTGAACCAAAACAAACCAAGATCAAACCCTAAAATATGAACTCATAACCATTGGAACAATTCATAATAAAATAAAAAAACACTCAAATATAGAAGGGGAGTACCTATCCGAAGGGGGAAGTAGGGGCCGCCAGCCAAGGGGGAGGTGCGGCGCGAGCTGGCTGTCGAGAGGGAGAAGGGAAGCTGGTCGGGATGGCCAGAGGAGATGGCGCATCTCCGGACAAAGAAGGGGAGATGGCTTGAGCAGAACCTAAGGGGGGTAGAAGGCCTTCGACGGGGCGCGACGGGCTTCGCCGAACAGAGCGAAAGAGGGGAGGTCTGACGCAATGGGGTTCGCGGAGCAGCGGGTTGGCCGGACTGGCATGGGGAGGCCGGAGGATTTTTAGGGAAGGAGGGGTGTGCGGTGGGAGGTAGGGTGGCCCGAGCGGAAGAGGCAGGGTGCGGTGGACCAGGACTTCGGGGGTGGTGGTGCAGCGACGTGAGATAAGGAAGCCGGCAGCGGGGTGTAGCGCACAAGAGGGGAAGTCGACGGAGAGGCGTAGCGCGCAAGAGGGGGGTGAGCTGCGCGATGGGATTGCAGTGGGGAAGGGGTGCACCGCGATGAAGGGGGGGTCCAAACCCTACCCAAATGGAAAAGAAAAAAAATGATAATAAAATAATAAAATAAAATTAAACCTAAAAATAAAATAAGACTAATGATAATAATAATAAAAGTAAATGGAAAATAATAATAACAAGTTACAACAATGGAAATAATAGTAGTAATAATAAGGTAATAAAAACACTTATTGAATTAAATAATAAACATTACAATAATAAACTTAATAAAATGAAAATAATAAAAATAATACTCTCTATTAAATTATCATCCAATATAATAATAATAATGATAATTTCATTAATTAAACATCGTTAAGGCGTGCAGTGAACTGGGTGGGGTCACATGGCGGCCCAGGCGAGGCCGCGCAGCTTCGACCGCGTTGCGCCGGACGCAATCAAGACCAAAACACAAAGAACTCGAAATTTTAAGTCAGGTTTCGACCCGAACTACCCAATGCAAAGAAAATTAATAAAATAAATAAATTTTGAAATAGCGGGTGTGACATACGTGGACTTTGATCTTTTCCAAGTTAGGGTATGTAGGAAGCCTCCATGAGTTTCAATCCCACCATCCACCTGGACCCCAGGTCCTTATTCATGTCGGTTCACCGACTCTTTCCCCATACCTAAACTACGAGTTCTTTGATCCTTACCAAGGCAAGGTACGTAGGAAGCCTCCATGAGGTTCAAGCCCAATATCCATTTGTTCCAACCATCTTCACGCCAGTTCACCAACACCCTAGGCAGCCTAGAGTGTAAGCCCCACGCCTTTTTTTCCCCCAAACTATGTGGACTTTGATCCCTTCCAAGGTAGAGTATATAGGAAGCCTCCACGAGGTTCAAGCCCGACAGCCATTGGTTCCAACCATTCGGTTCCATGTCCCATCCTGAACTACATGGCCTTTGATCCTTGCCAAGGCAAGGTACGTAGGAAGCCTCCCTGAGGTTCAAGACCAGCATCCATTGGTCGTTCTGACCATATTCACATCAGTTATCCCCCATACCACATGACATTAAATTGTGGACCCCTTTCAGTGGTAAGCCTTTGTCACTCCATTCAGCGGTAAGTCGTTGTCCCTCCATTCAGTGGTAAGCTGTTGTCACTCCTTTCAGCGGTAAGTCGTTGAAACCTGATCCAGTGGTTATCCATTGTGACCTTGATCAGCAGTAAGCCATTGTGACCCTATACAGCAGTAAGTTGTTGTGACCTCATCAGTGGTAAGCTTCTTACATCCCCATCCAGTGGTAAGACATTGTGACCTCAATCAGTAGTGAGCCGTTGAAACCACATTTAGTGATAAGCCATTGACACCCTATCCAACGATAATCTGTTGTGATCTCATCCATCGGTAATCCATTAAAAACCCAAATCGGTGGTAAGCTGTCATCATATGAACTATGTGGACTTTGATTCCCTACCACGGGGATACATAGGGAGCCTCTTCGAGGCTCAATCCCAAAACCATCGTCATCCTCATGACGGTTCTATCCCATCCACTTCAAGAACCTTCCATAATCCATCCTGATTCTTACCTGGGTTGCCACATCCTAGTGGGATCATGCCACCTCATTCCACATTCTATTTAATAGTAATCGGGAATCCAACCATACATTGAACCCAACATCAGTATTCCATCCATGGGGTTTTCCCATCTGATCCACTCTAGTCAGTGTTCTGATCAGGCTGATATGTCTCTGTTGGACATTAAACTTGCGGCATACCATGTGTTAAACATGGGAAGCAGAGGAAAACCTTAGATACATTCCCATGGCATACGATTACCAACGTTCAATGTGGGATTCCTCGGGATTCCATGCCCTCGAGAATTTCTATAATAAGGGATAGAAGACTGACACACTAATCCCACAGCATCCAGACATGCCAATGATTCCCAACATGACTACTCCCCTAACTGAAGGTTGCTGCCCTGATCAGACCCCTTGGAATTTCTTGACAGAAGCAGTGTAATTAACTGGCGTCCATGAAGATATGGCACCCGGAAGAGATTCACGAATAATGTCTTAAGTCTATATGGGAGACCCAGACTAGGTGACGAGTTCCAATGAGGAATCCGTGGAAGGAAGAACTGACATCCCATCATCCCATTTCGATCAAGGAGAAAATGTCCCTAAACAAGGAATGAGTGCCACCCACCTTTGGAAAGTGGGAATGAGGGGTAATAGCTACACGTCCTCCACAGACGGATGCGCGTACCCCGGCAAAAGCATTAGAAACAGAAATGGTGAAACCGACATGAATTTATTCTTTTTAATATGAAGATTAGTAGCACTCGGGGCATCAATGGATTGACGTGTCACCAGATCCAGTTATCTGACACTGGGTCCCGCTAAGAAAATAGTGGGCCTGGCGTGAAACTCACCAGAATTTGGGGCAGTATAACGTTGGATATCCCATTTTGTGACGTCGTCAGCGTGGATCCCTCTAACCAGCCATGGAAGACGAGATGGCGTTGGGGCATTGGTTGTTGATTCCATTTTATTTCTGTACTAATGAGTCAATATCCTTGCTCTCAGGACTCAGGTTACTGCATCTGGAACGCGATCACCTCCTACACACCAGCACCGGGGTAGGAGCAACACTAACGCGGCAGTCCCACGTAGTTCCACCACTTCTGCGACGGCCTCTACACCTATGGACCTGGGGCTTCCACACCCACTCTCCCTATCTAAGGTCATCCAGTGAAGGGTGATCAATGACCTCGTATGTTGGTACAAGGAGGAGGGAATAATCCTGAACTGGGATATGGACCACATATATCTGGAGGCGTTTGCGCCTCGCCATCAACGCCGCCCCCGAGGGCCACATAGGGAGCCATTTCTCCCCACCCCAACGTAAAACCGTTTCAGGAGCCTCTCCCAGGAACTCTTTGACGACTCCCTACTTTATGCCGATGAGGTAGGTGATGTCTGAGCCAGCCCGGTCAGAGTCCCATTCTAGGGGATACCATCTAGGGCTCCCACCCGGTCGTGTCAGCGCCGCCACCCAGTCTTGCTGGATGAAGAGCTGGTAAGCCACGTACCTGCACCACCGGCCCCGGTTCGTCCGACCCGACGCCAGCGTCGGGCGCAAGCTGAGGATGCCTGCCAGGGGGCGTCAACGTCGACGGCTACTGTGGCTCGAGCCACCGCTGACGCATATCATCAGTTCCCTACCTACACTAAGCAGGGGAACTTATATGCATGATCGGGATTGAGGACCCAACTGCCCCACAGGCAGGCTGGGTCAACTCTCTTGGTCACTGGCACAAGCAGTGGTCACCACGAACCAACCCGTAGTGATTCCACCCAGTACAAAGGTCCTCCCCATACCACTACCACGAAAAGTGTGGGCCTTCCCCGCTTCAAGGCCCAGCAAGGAGGTCCACCATGTGCCACCCTCAACCTAAAAGAGGGTCTTCCTCACGGTAGTGATGCTCAGCACTAGGGTCTCTCCCATGCCCACTACCCTAGGTATGGAGTTATTTCTCCTGCCCCCAACCACCAGTGTAGGAACATCACCCATCCTATCTCTCTTCAACATGGGGATCCTCCCCATGTCCTTTCAATAGCCGGTGAAGGTCCTCATCACTTTAGCAACCAAAAGGGTATGATCCAGCCTGGCTCCACCCGCACCCAGCATTGAGGTCCTATTCATGTTCATCTAGACCGGTACAAGGACTCTCCTCATACTGATATTCCCCAAGAAAACAAGCATGGAGGTCATCCCCATGCTTCTTCTAGTTCCAGCGGTGGTCTTTCCTACTCCAGTGCTATCCATGGAGGTCCTCCCCATGTCCCCTTCGACATTTTTCCCGGTGCTCCTCACACCTGGGCTTTCTCGGGTGAAAATCCTCTCCTCCCCAACACCAACGCGGCCAAAGGACCTTGTGTCAGAAATAATCCTTATCTAGAGGAGCCACCCAGGGGTAGGAAGGCGGGTCATTTCCGCCATAGGAACAATTCTTAGAAGGTCCGGATGGAGATCAAATCGGTCCGCTTCTTAGACTCCGAAACGGAGTACGACTTAGCTCGGGAACCCTCCCCTCTCTCATCTGAGTCAAGGGTTGGGGCAGGGACAAGGAGCATCTGCCTAGTACTCCCGAAAGGTGAGGTCCATCAGATTCCCACCTCCCTTAATAGGTATATCTAGGAGGATAAAAATCGGGTTACCCCACAGGTTACGGTCGTGAAATTTCCACCATCATCACCAGAAGCGCTCTCTACATCCACAAGAGATCACAGAGAGCTATTCTGGGGACCAATGGTGGGAGAGCAGCATCGTGACCTACCACCAGTGGCCCTATCCCCTGAGCTAGGAGTGATGGCCATCAGCTCGTCTTATTGTGACGTGGCGGCTAGGTCACTACACTCTTCAGAAGATAGCCTGAGAATTGGCAGCCAGTCAACCTGTTCTCCGTACTCTACACCAGCCAGCCTGCCATCCCAGCGGTCCGTCTTAGTACCGCTGCCAGTCTCTCAACCACCCCCAGTTGAAAATTGGGGTAATGAAGGGCTAGACCCTAAATCTGATCCGAGGATATTCTGGAACATCCTCGCAGCGGACCACTTCCCTGAGATGTTCTGGCCCGTGGTAGCACCGAATTTCCGCATACCAGAATCTCTCACCCAGGTGGAAGTTGAGTGTTTCTACCACACCCTTTGGGAGATGCATTATAGTCTTCGTCTTTGGTGATTGTTTTATCCCAGGATCCAAGTGCATTTCGAAGACATCAGTGAGCAATGTTGTCTGGTTGATTTGGAAGCACTCCTCATGGCCTAGCGCCCCGAGTCACCAGGTTTTCATGAGGCCCTCCGGCAGAAATGTGTTCAGAGTATCAAGGTACTCTGAAAATTTATCAAGGAGGCTACCCCCCATGTGAAAATCTATGGTTGGGGGTAGTATGTTTCCCTCCTCTTCAGTCTTATGCGGTGGCATCCTGACTTGCTGGGCAACATCAAAGACATTCCCATAGGAAGGGTCATGGTTAACATGGTCGACATAGTGGATGCAGAGGATGAACTGGAGCTTCTCGATGGAGACTTACCCCCCGAGGTCATGCCACCACTATTGGACCCATCAGGGAGGGTCACTCGCCAGTAGAGGAATCGGCTTGGTCTCCCTACCCCCACTGAGGCATTGACACTCAGCCGAAATTCCAGTAAAGGAAAAGATAATGTCAGAGCTACCAAACACTCCTACCCATCCACCTCAGTGTAGAAAATGGAGGAGGACCCCAAGAATTCCACATTGTGCCAACAACTTGCTGAGAAGAAGAGGTTGGTCGACGAACTCCTGGCTGAATGCGCGACAGAGCGACGACCCGACTATGGCGATCCTAGGCCAGTACAGTAGGGGCAAGAACAACTTCTCCTCAGTGAGATGCCCCCAGGAAACCCTAATCATGTCGATCCCATGGACAGGGCTGAATCCAGATCTCATGGAAAGAGGGCATGGTATGTCTCTCCAAACCCTTCTGAATGGCGTGGAAATCCAAGTAATCCAGCTCGGGTTCCCCCAGCTGCCCCGCAAGCTGCTCCATGAGCCAATGGGCCTGTTTACCATGTCGAGAAACCCAAAAATGAACTCGTGGTTAGGTATCCCCATCAAGATAGGGACCCCCCCCCCCCCTCCCGAGATGATTCAATGGCGGCACTCATTTCCTACCTTGAGGCATTGGAAACATGATAGGTGGCAATCCCACCTGATGGTAAGCCATATCAAGTGTGGGTGGATGATATGTATGCGCCTCCAGGTTTCAGGAATCCCACCTTCTCCCCCATTAATGGGATGGGGGACCCACCATAGCACCTGGCCCACTTCAACTCAAGGTGCGGTCCCATGTTAAGGACTCCAGCGCATAAGAATTCTACCAAGCTCTGCGATTTTTTCAGACATTGGAGGGGCTGGAATTCGTATGGTACATCCATCTCCCCATCAGATCCATAACCATTTTGGAGGACCTTAGTAGAAAATTCCTCTACTAGTTCAGCTCTACCACCTAGAAAATGAGCATCGCAGACCTCTTCAAGGGAAAGCAAAGGCCTGATGAGAGAGTCGCGGACTTTATCACCCGGTGGAAGGGGCTCACATACTCCCTTGACATGCCACTAACTCAGGAGAAATTACTAGTGATGTGTGTAGAGAACATCAAGATGGAACTGTTTCCCTCCCTGATCACCCAGAACTACCTTGGAGGATTTTGAGACTTCTCTGATAAGGCCCAGTGCCTAGAGGAAGCCCTGCAACAGGCCAGCCAGGCACGCCCATTGCCCCCTTTAGTTCCAGCAAGGAGGGCTTCCAGAACCGAGCCCGCCCTGGTGGCCCAAATAGAATCCCTTAGGAAATTAAAATTGATACTAGTGGAACCAGCCCCATAGCCTCTCAGAGGCCCTCCACCTTGGGCACAGCCTCCAGATCAGCAGTTTCCACCTCATAATCGGCAAGCACCTCCGCGTAATGCGCCGCCACCGCCGAGATGGGACAATCAGGCTTCACCTCCTCGACAGGCCCCTCCAGCTCCTCATCAGGGCCAGGCCCCAAGCCCCCCCTTTCCAGAAAGAAGAAACTGGACCGCCTCATTGAACAAGAATCAGGTTCCTATCTATTTCAGAAGTGCCTTGGAACAAGGAATCATGCAGTTTCCTGAGTGCATAAGGCCGTAAGAGGTGAACCTCACTGATCGCCCCAACTAATGCCCCTATCATCAGGTTCTGGGGAACACCCTCAATTAGTGATATGTATTAAAATACTGGCTTCAAGACCAGGTCTATAACAACATAGTCAGGTTGGGTCCAGCCCCGGTACAAGTGGCGGGTGTATTTGTAAGGCTAGACAGCAGTAGCGATAGCGAAGGTGAGTGGCAGCAGGTTTCTAACCACAAGTCCTAGAAATATGATGATTGGATGGCTTGAAAAATGGTCACCCATTCCCATGGTATCATTTGGGAATTCCTGAATCAGCCGGATCCTTTAGAAGATGTGGCCACCACTTTTGCATCATTAGCTCAGTCGGCCTCTTCATAGAAGAGAAAACAACGGCAACGCATGGGAAAGCAACATGTCCTGCCAATGCCATCGTCGTCCCGCACTCTCAGAAAATTTATACCCCCAAAGATGGGGAATCCCCCCCCCCCCCCGAATCCACCTAGTGATGGATGAATCTTCAAGTGATAGTCAAGGGTACGCTTCGATTAATACATTAGAGTTCGTAAATCCCTATATGACTCTCGATGACGGGGAGTGCCAGGTGAACCTCCCCAACATCCCCAGTCGATGCCAAATTCGGTGGAGCCGCGTCCATATGGGTCATCGGGGAATGTCAGTAGGGACCTTCGGCCAAGCCGTGCATGCCACTGAGACCAGATAGCAGGCCCAACACAGAACTCAACACACACAGCCTCTTCATCTGGTGTCATTGAGCCCGCCTCCACCACTATTTGTGCTACTAGATCAGACAGAGCTACCTCGACCATGCCACAACCAGACTTGCCCTGCTATAGGCTGATCTCAGTTGTCCGGTCCTCATCTGGTAGCTACTCTTCGGGATTCGACTAGTGAGAAATGGAACAGACCCAACACCAGTCAGCCGCCAGCCCAACCGGCAAGGCCCTTAATGCTTCCTATCACAGATTGGTCTTCTATAAGTAGAATTTCACACCTGGAACAGAAATATGATATCCTCAAGAACCTCGTCGGCATCCCATCGAGGATTTCCATCCTTGAAGACCTTCGCTGGTCGCCAGATATGTGTGAGGCCCTCACTCAGTCTTTAAGAATCCCTCTATATTTTGAGACGGAGGTAGCAGCTGCAGAAGCCTTTCATGCTGAAGCGGTCGAGAACGCTGAATGTCAGACCATCATTTCATTCTTAGGAGAAGATGAAGACTCTCCCATACAGGTTCATATCCTCCCGTTGTACATCACTGGCCAATTTAACGGCGTAGAGGTTTGCTGCTGTCTGGTTGACACCGGCTCTGGGATTAACCTTATCCCGACATGAATGTTGTAGAAGCTAAGGTTATCCAAAGATGACATGACTGCCTCTGATTTAAGAATCCAAGGATATGACAGGACAGAGAAGACCTTAGTCGGTAAGATCCATTTGAAGACCCAGTTTGGCGGCCTAGTTTCCAGCACCGATTTTATGGTTGTCCCCAGGACACCGCATAGAATGCATTGATGGGCAGACCATGGCTCCACCTACATGCGGTGGTCCCCTCATCATATCACCAATGCCTCAAGTACTCCCTTAATGGTCAAGTAGGTGTAATAAAAGGTGATTCATCTCCTTTCACCTCTTGTGAAGCTCGCTACCTAGATGTTGACTATTACAAGAGCAAGGATAAGCATATTCAGGCAAGTGAGGTTGAACCCATCCTGATTGCAACCGACCCCTGGGAAAGTTTGGATGGCACCTAGGTCTTCCCAATCCATTGATTAGAGGCCACAACCCCAGACATGGGGCAATGTTTTTTTTGTCTCTGGTACAAGAGGGAAGCATGTTCCCAAGTCCAAGCAAAGATTGAAGATCAACTCATATACTCCTACACAAACCAGGCTCGGGTAATCCCAGAGCCTCCTACCCCCATATGGTATCGGGATGTCCACCACATGGAAACGGTAGTACGTCATACATGTCTATTCCTCTGGGTTGGAATTAACCGGCTCAAGTCGACGCACCACTACTTCTTTGATATCATCAAGCGTGGCCCCTTGGGCCGAAGACTAGATGGGATCAGATCAACTCCCTTCATTTCTATGGTCTCAACAGCACGTGAATCTCCTGATACGCTATCCACCACTGCCCAGGCTAGCAGTAGCCCCCCGTCGGGGTCCCTTGACATAAAGGAAGCACCGCCGACTGGAGATTCCCCCTCTGCAAGAGAAGAAGGGGATCTGGATGATGCTTCCCCCACCTTTGAAGAATGTGTTTCCTCCACGGATGATGAACTGGTACAGGTGATCCTTGGTAGTGAGGCAGACCCAAGACCCACATTGATCAGTGTCGCCATGTCCCCTAGAGAGCATCAGTAGTACATGGACTTCCTTAAACAGCACTGTGACATGTTTTCCTGAAGTTACGATGAGATTCCATGACTATATCCTCATGTAGACGTACACCGCCTCGGTCTCCCGACAAATCATCGCGGATTCAAGCAGCCTCCCAGAAAGATGCACCCTTCTCATGGTAACATGGTCGAGGCCGAAGTTGACAAGATTATCATAGCCAAATTCATCAAGGAGGTCCAGTACCCCAAGTGTCTAGCCAACATTGTGCCATTTAGGAATAAGAACAGACAGATCAGAGTCTGCATCGACTTCCATGATCTCAACTGCCACTATCTGAAGGATGATTTTCCCCTTCTGGTGACAGAATTGTTGATCGATGCTACATCTAGGTTCCAAGCTCTCTCATTCATCGATGGTTAATACATATACAACTAGATATGAATGTCCCCCAAGGACGAGGATTCCACAGCTTTCAGGGCACCCCAAGGTACTTTTTTGTTACCAAGTTATGCCCTTCAGCCTGAAGAATGCAGGTGCCACCTATTATAGGGTCATGCATCGCATATTCAATCCAATCCTTAGGAAATTGGTAGAATTATATGTGGATGATCTGGTGGTCAAATCTCTCCAATGCCAAGACCATATCAAGGACCTTGAGAAAGTGTTCATATTCCTTCGTTCCCACCACCTGAAGATGAACTCATTGAAATGTGCCTTCGGGGTCAGCTTTGGGAAATTCCTTGGCATTGTTGTTAGGTATCGGGGCATTGAGATCAACCCATAGAAGATCAAGGCCATTATCTAGATGCCTCCCCCGAGCAATATTCCGGAGCTTCGAGGTTTCTAAGGCCACTTAGCCTACATACGCCGATTCATTATGAATCTGGCTGGAAAGTGTAAAACCTTTTCTTGGCTTATGAAGAAAGGATCTGCCTATGAGTGGGATGAAAAGTGCCAGACCATGTTTAAGAAAATCAAGAAGTACCTGCTCCAACCTCCAGTCCTGATGCCACCCATCCTCGGGAAATCACTGATCATGTATGTGACTGCCCTGGAATGATCTCTTGGCACCCTTCTCACCCAAAAGAACAATGAAGGGATAGAGAACAGCCTCTACTACCTCAGTCGCATGGTCCATGATACAGAGACCAGATACTCCCCCATATAAAAGAGCTTCCTTGCACTTTTATTTGCCGTGCAGAAGTTGGAACACTATCTGCAGCACCATGAGGTACAGCTGGTGTCTCAGGTAGACCCGCTGAAGTACATTCTGAACTGCCCTATGTTTGACCGGTTATCTAGCACGGTGGTCCGTAATCCTCCAACAGTTTGACATCAGGTTCGTGCCTCATAAGGATATCAAGGGACAAGCATTGGCAGATTTTCTAGCTACCCATACAACCCCCATGGACCAATCCCTGGACCTAGATTTTCTTGATGAAGCAATCCTCTTGGTATATCATGTCGTCCCATGTTGGTAGATTCACTTCGATGGTGCCTCCCGGATCTCCACCGGCAAGAGGCTCAATGATCCTAGGCTCAACAGAGTAGGCCTGGGTATCGTCTTCATCACCCAGCTGTAAGCCACTCTTCCATACTCATTCCTATTGTTAGAGGGCTACACCAACAACGAGGAAGAGTATCAATCCCTCATCACTGTCCTCAAGCTGGCTAATTTTGTTAATATTTTTATGTCTTATTATATACTCCCTTTACTGAATTTATATTAAATGTGCATAATTTGTGTGAAATATTAATGTTTTAATATTAAGTATAATTTTTGAGCATTTTTAGAAGTAGTCCAATTGAGTTATTTTACCATTTTATTTATAAATCTCACCCTAATGATACGATTTGTGTGGTTCCTATTTTATAGGATTCCTAATTCAATATACAACATTTCATTAGAAGGGATCATGGGCCAATTCTTCCATTTGAAGGATCACATTTACCACACAATATGACCTACAGAATCTGTGAACAAACTGGACCAGCCTTGAAGATTGATTTACTGGGCTCAATCCAGAAGTCCAAAAACATTAAATCTCTAACATAATTATGGGGACACTACATGTCATCTTGGATAAATATTTCAAGGCCCAAATCCAAGTACAACGGGCCCAAATGAAGCTTTGAAGTCCATCCCACCATTCTGGCCGACAAATAAAATCAGTATAGTATGCTTGACATATCTCATGATGTAAGAATCAAATCGAGATGAGATTTTTCAGTGTTAAAGATGAGATATAGTTGGCCGACGTTTTTAAATAAGTCATTCATATTTGAAGGCATCTACCTATTCCAAAATCCATTCACATTTTGTCCATTGAAAAAGCATGGATAGAAATGGACAGTTTACCTTTGTTTAATAAAACCGCCATAACTTTGGTTCCACTTGTCCAAATGCCTCAAAATGTTTACAGTAGTCGGAAAAATTTATTATATACAACTTTGAAGAAGGGTATATTTGGATACTCAGATGTATGAATAGCCAACTTGGCGATTCAAATGGAAGGACATATTGGGAATGAAAACAGTCCACTCCTTGGGCTATAAATACTCTCCCCTTCTCTCCTTGAGAGGGGTTGGAATTTCAGAAGAGATGAGAACATATTGGCATGACCAAAGCCTTTACAAAGGCTTGGGAGGATCTTCCATGCTCAAGTTTTCACTTGAGAGACCTTTCCTCCTCTCTTTGTTTTCACTTACTTTCATGTTCTTCATTTTTGTAATTTTGTAAGTCCTTTCTTTTGTAATTCTATTTTAATGAAAGTTTCTTATTTAATATCTCTTATTCTCATCCACCTTCTTTAGTTTAAAATTTATGTTATTAAAATAGTTTAAATTCAGTTGAATTCCCTTCCCTTTTTTTGCTTCCTCATTCAATCAAAAATCTGTTTCTAATTATCATCATTGTTCGTGTGTGTGTGTGTTCGACGCAAAAATCTTTTCTAATCCCTTTATTTTTCTTCTATTATTAATTTATCATCATAATTATTATAAATAGAATATTAAAAACCCAAATGTATGAGTAAATATCTCATTGGGGTGAGTTATAATTTAGGTATGTTAAGTGATTGAGAGTATTTTCTCGATGTGTATTCGTTAATTTAACATTGTGTATGTTGGACTTAATATGTCATAGATTAATGACATATTTTGTTTAGAATTTGGTTTCCATGGATTATTGGAACCAAATATACACTACCATAAACATGTACTGATTGAGATTAGAATCCTAATTAAGTTAAGTCTTGGATTAAAGCTTTAACACTTAGGAATTCTAATCGACGTCAACTTATGAAGTGGGTGTTAATTTAAATGAAATATAAAGAAAAGCTCAAGGATATCACAAGCTTAACTACCTAATGATGAACTCACCACAATATTTATCAATTTGTTAAATCAATTATATATATTCAATCATTTCAATTAAGCTCTGCAAACAAACCCCCCTAATCAAAATACAATCAACTAAAAACAAACGACTATTACGAAGTGCCATCGCCAAGGATTTGACCCGAGTGCTGCTATACACATTAGCGGAGCACCGGAACCTTGACCGGTTGATAGGTGACAATCAGCCGTGCGTTTCACTGGCCCTCAAGACTGATGTTCCCCATTTTCATGTGAAAGGGGATACTGAACTGGTCATCAAGAAAATAAATTGTGACTACGTCGTCAGAAAGCCAGATCTCGTACCATTGTTGGGGCGCACCCTCTAGCTAATGGCATAGTTCCTATCTCAGCTATAAGTTACTCATGTCCCTCAATCTTAGAATGGTCGAGTCGATGCCCTAACTGGCTTAGCTACATCACTTGCAGAACCCGAGCAGGATGATCTGATTATACACATGTCACATCAGAGAGTCATTTCTCCCATCACCCCGGATGATGAAGACGGCTTACAAGTAAGACATCTTACTACCGGAGCCTCCACGTCAGGACCCCCAGGTCCTTCATATGCAGTGGTTGAAGTGAATCCCGACTAGAGATCCCCTTTTGTCTAGTATCTCCAAAATGTTTTCCTCCTGACTGATCGGGCCGAGTGTGATTGAATCCAACACTGCACGCTACAGTTTACCCTCCAGAGCGGTCCCAGTCTTGAGTAGATCCTCTACAAGAATCGGTTCGATGGTGTTATCCTCCATTGCAACTGAGGAGTCGAGATTTCTCAGGTCATGAAGAAGGTTCACGTCAGTTCCTGCGGATCCCACCAGACTGGGCCGAAGCTGTCCCATCATATCCGAAGATTGGGATACTTCTAGCCCTCCATGATTCACAACTACATCGAGTTCTCCAAGAGGTTTCACACGTGCCAAATTCATGCTATCTTCTTTCATTGGCTGCCAGAACCTCTCCACTCCACCAAGTACTCTTGGTCGTTCTCTGTATGGGGACTTGATGTCGTGGGACCAAACCCACTGACGAAAACTCACCATAGAAGGTTCATCCTGACTGCCATAGGTTTCTTTTCCAAGTGGGTAGAGGTAGTGCCGCTCAAGGAGGTCAAGACCTATTCTATCATTGACTTCGTGAGCTCCAACATCATCCACCGGTTTGGATTTCCTCGCTCTATCCTCACCGATAATGGAACCAACTTCCAAGCAGCTGAGTTGAAGAAATTTTACACTAAGTACAACATCCATTTGAACCATACCTCCCGCTATCATGCGCAAGAAAATGGGAAGATCGAGGCATTCAAAAAAACCTTCTCTAACATTTTCCAGAAAATGGTTGGTCAGAATGAGAAGAGTTTGCTAGACAATCTCCCCAATTCCCTCTGGACTTATCGGATGACGACTCGTAATTCCACCCAGGTGACCACATATTCCCTGGTATACGGAGCTGAGGCCATCTTACCCATAGATATTCAACTAAATTCGTTACGCACATCGGTCTATGACCAGCAAGCATCAGACAAGGTAGCCGAAATTCATCTGGATGAATTGGAAGCACTTGATGAGAATAGGCTTTATGCCCTGTACAATCTAGAAATGAATCTGAATAAGATAGTCAGGGCCTTCAACAAGAAGGTTCTCCTCCACTCTTTCCTACAAGGCGACTTGGTATTGGACCTCAGGGCGCCAATGATCCCCGGTAGGAAACCACCCAAGTTGGAGCCCAAATGGGAAGGACCTTACATAATCCACAGGGTTTACCCCAATGGAGCATACTCCCCGGTGACCATGGATGGTGAGCATATAACTCCTCCCACCAATGCCAAGTTCCTCAAGAAATAATTTTCCTGAGCCTACTGGTCATGCGCGACCTCAAACTGGATGGTCTTACATGACCCTAAACTGCACGTTGGTCCCGCATGACCCTAAGCTGCATACTGGTCCAGCATGACCTTAAACTGTCTAGTCCTACACGACTTTAAACAGCGCATCGTCCTGCATGACATTAAAATGCATCTTGAGAACTATGTATGGCTTGACTCCCATCCTCATGGGATACATAGGAACGCTTAGATGCCTCATCTTGAGCCTAGCCCCAAACTCTTCCCTTTGACTATCCCCCCTGGGTATAGTTCTCTCGGAGGGTCCTTTCATGATATGGTGTAGGCTTCCTTAACCCCAACCATTCTAGGATTATAACGGTTTCACCAGGTTCCCACTCCCCATTCTTATATCCTCCCACGTTCTCAATGCATTAATTTAATCTGCATGGCCTTCAAGAACTACTTATGGATTGATTCCCATCCTTATGGGATACGTAGGAACACCTGGACATTTTTTCTGTTGGCCCAGCCCAAACACCAGAATCTTCCCCTCGAGACAATACATATAGTGGGGTGTAAAATTTTTCCCCAATTTATGTTGAGCTCATCTCAATCCGGCCATATGTCCCACTCCCCAGAGGTGTCTTCCTCTTTCACCGCCCTTCTTTATTTTGAAATGTATGGGTACAACTATGATTGCCCCACTCCTTTGATTGGGACTCCATAATCCTTCCCATCCAGAAGGGATCCCGAATGGCTTCGATGCTAGGCATAAGGTCTCTCCTACCGCTTCGATCCAACACCCTCGAGGATGTTGAGAAACAAGATGATACAAGTCCCACGTTGCGAATATGGTCAGCGGTCGATGTTCATTTGGTGTTCCCATTTCTGGTCACTATGGGGACGTTGTGTTTCGAACATGGTCAACAGCTATCCTACATCATTAAACCCACCCCAAGATGTCCCAAACATTGAGTTCAGTGGTTAATTCTGCCCCATTGTATATCCAAGCAACTAACTCCCCTCGGGCGATGCCAGCTGCTGGACCCCTATATGACAGGAAGAGCTGAATCCGGCTCCTTGTTTCCCACACCAAGCACTGCTCACATGGGCTTAGGAGCTGTGATGAGGCGGAAACCGCACAAGAGGACGTATGGATTCCCATCTGAGGTCCAAACTCAGGCCCCTTGGCCTTTTTGGGCCCTTGTCCCAAGTTCTCACTCAAGATTGTATGGTGTGGCATGGGATTATGTCCTCATTCACGTCGGGTTACTATCCATGTTGTACACATCCTCGGATGAGGTACCTTATCCTCTCTTTGTCCTCACGGCAAGATGTTAAACTACAAACTGGTCGGCCCTTTCTGACTGAGGCCCAACCTTCGACCCCTGGTCTTTTCTATCTCCTTATCCTTTTCGGGACCCCGGCCCAAGATCCTATTTAGGATTGTATGGTGTGTCATGGGAATATGTCCTAATCCACATTGGGTTACTGGTCGTTCCATACACCTCCTATATGTGGGGTATCTTACCCACTTTATTCCTCACTAAAAGGTGTTAAACTACAGACTGGTCGAGCCTTCCCGTCTGAGGCCCAGCCTTAGGCCCCTTTGCCTTTTTGGGCCCCCATCCCAAGTTCCTATTTAGGGTTGTACGGTGTGGTATGGTATTATTTCTTCATTCATGTCGGGTTACTCATCATGTTGTACACCCCCCTCGTTAGGGTATCTTACCCCTATGTGCATTCCAGAACTATGTACTGCTTGATTCCCATACTCCTGGGATACGTAGGACCGCCCGAGCATCTCGTCCTCATGTCCAGCCCCATCTTGGCCCCTTGGCCCGCATTCCCATAGAGAGAGAAACATATGGTGTGGTATGGGATTATGCTCTCAATCACGTTGGGTGTTGTAACGACCATGTCATTTACCTCCTCCTCCTGAGATTTTTCCATCCCCTTGTACTATCCTCGTCTTTTCAAATCGTCCGCTCTCAAGATGAGCTCCTCGGCCCTCTTTGATGATTCACCAATGTGCCCAAGGGTACACTGGTTTAGTACCTGGAATGTCGGAATCTACTCATACATGCCTTTACTCATTTTTCAGGCTTCATTTCCTCCCTCATTATGGCTTCTATCACCTTTCAAATCCAAAGGGACCCCCGAATGGCATGTATTCTCAGCCCAAGGGCCCTCCTACCATTATGGGACAACGTCCTCTAGGGTTTTAGACAAAAAATGATACAAGTACCACGTTGCGAATTTGGTCAGTGGTCGATGCTCATTTGTTTTTCCCCATTTTAGGCTAATGTGATACAGATGTTGTGTTTCGAACACGATCAAAAGTCATCCTCTATCATCACACCAACCCCATTAAGCCCAAAATGTCAGTTACATGATTCACATCCTTTTCCACTGCATCATGTCCAAGTAGAACTTTGAAACTCTTGGTATTATTCCTCAGTGCGCTCCGCACGTTAGGAGGAAAAATCCACGATAAGGCAGTCATTCAGGGCTCCACTGATTTCCCTTTTTGCATATATTTCACGTATTTAGGATACCTTATCCGCCATTATTTCCTACACCGAGTTCAACTCATGTAGGCTTAGGGATTGGGTTAAGGTCTGCCTTTACTTGGGATAGTCCCTTCTCCATGGTCTGAGCTCTAAGACCATAAACTAAGATCTCTTCTAGAAATACTTAGGAATACCCATACATCTCGTTTTTGGGTCCATCTCAATTGGTAGCTAGTTTCCCCTGCTCCTTACCCTCTTACCTCTATTTTCACCCCTTGTCCTGAGGTTTCTTTCACAAAATTGCATACGGTGTGGTATGAGATTATGTCCTCGTTCATGCCGGGTATGCTTTATTGCACTGTGCACATTCCCCCTTTGGCCTCATTTCTACTACGTCTGTGCCACATGACATTAAAAAGAACATATGGTCCCATCAATTGACCCTAAACTGTGAAATTATCGTCCTGGACACATGACGAAAAATGGCATTGCATCGTGATGTCCTCACTCAAGGGGACACCATGTTCGGTATTGGTCACAAGACATACCATTTGTCAATGCCTTCATATGGATTGATTCTTGTGGAGATATCGGGGCTTGCTATCATGGCTTGTCTCTTCACAAAAAAACATTCACCTTAAAGGAAAAACAAGATACATCGAATATCACTTATTTTGCTACGAGGGCCACACCCGCACGCCCCTTTTATCCCTGGAACTGGTACCTTACAATGCCACCTCTTAAGAATACATATAACTTGATTCTAATTCTCATAAGATATGTAAGAATTCTCGAGAACTTCCCTCATGGGCCCAGATTAACTCTCGTTTTTGGTCCCTCGACCAAAAACCATTTCGGGAAACACATGGTAATATGGGATTATGTCCTCATTCACATCTCATTTCATAATCACTTTACCATGTGTCTCTTTCACTCCTTACCGATCCATGGTCCGATGTTCTTGCCGCAAGATGTTAAACTGCACAAAATATTTCATAACTATGTACGGATTGATTCCCATCCTCATGGGATACATAGAGACACCCAGGTATTTCTCCAAGGGTCTATCCCCTAGGAATCATAAACCCTATTCAATTTTTCATGTCCTTGCTGCAATATGTTAAACTGCATGACATCTTACAGAACTACGTACGGCTTGATTCCCATCCTCATGGGATATGTAAAGACACCAAGGTATTTCTTCTAGGGTCCATCCCCTAGAAATCATAAACCCTATTCCTCCTTGTTTCTAGCCCCTCATCCTGACCCCTTGTGGGGAACCATGTAACTGCAGATTCACCCTGAACAAGTTTGGGATGCCCCACGATAACATTGGGAAGCGGAAGCTCCCTCACCAGAGAGTTACTATCTAAAAAAATAGGAATGATCCATGATCAGAATGATGTGACCATCTAATGTGCTCCCACCACGGTGGCGTAATTTCAAGTGTTGGATTATTCTCGGACAAACCATCACTCCATATTCCCTGATTTGCGTACTCTTTATTCAGACCCTAGTCCTCTTTCATGTCTAAAAGAACCCCCTAACAGTATGGATGCTCAGACTATGGCCCGCCTATTGTCCTGGGCCAATGTTCTGGAAGACCAATGGATGAAATTTTGAGTCAGGCCTCGTGTTTTGAACATGGTCAGCGTTCAGCACTCATTTGTTATCCCCACTCTAGGATAATACAATAAGGATGATTTTTTTTTAATGCGGTCAATAGTTATCCTTTATTGTGACATTGCCCCCATAATGTTTTGAATCCTGGGTATCGTGATTCACACCTCCAATTCCAATTTGTTCAAATTGATTCCAATGCCCCTAGAGTTACCCCATTCGTGCACAAGAGAACACTGGGAAAACAGTAATTCAGATGTTCTGAGAGCTTCATTCTCCAATCAGGTCTCTCCCATTTCCCCCCAGAAATCCGGACCGGTTTTTTAAGACCCAGATGCCCAAATCTTGGTTTTCACTCCTACATTTGGATGGGGTGATAAGGTGGTGATCTCTTGTTTCTCAAATCGGTCCTGAAACAGTGAGCTTAGGGAATGATCATTAGACGCTCCACAAATCTCACAAGACTGAAATAAACCAATGTAGCAATGGAACGCATGCATGTTATGGCATCAAACTATTAAAGAATGGAAGTATGTTTGAGAGTTTACGGATCATTATAGTAATCGAGGGTCATTTCCCCCCATGGAAGGGTTAACCTTGTCAAAAGAGCATAACAGCTCCACCACCCTCTGGCTGGTGGCATCTAGGAGTTGTTGTCACCTGTTCATCTCTCGCTCCACCTCGGCAGCGATGGGGCGCAATTCATCAATCGCAATCTGGGCCCGCTCTACGTCAGTCCGAATGATGATCATGTCCTCATAATTCTGCTTCACGCCCTCTTCGGCCTCCGCTAGCTGGAATTTCAGCTGCGAGATGAGCTCCAATTGCGCGCCAAGGGAAGGGAAAATGCTCATCCATCCAGGCCTGCAATCGTTGAACCTCATCTTCAGACTCCTAGTGCCTCTTGATGTTTACCACTTTCCTCCGCTTCCAGCCCAAACCGAGGCCACATTCATAATCTCAAATATTTTCCACCATAAGATCTTAGACAAGAATGTGAGGATGTTGGGCATCTACTCCCCCAGCACATAGTTCACGTAGTCGTGAGCGAAGTCTGTCCATCTCATCCAATCATAGTGCTTGGGGTGAAATTGATGAAGCGCATGATCATCTTCCATGGTCACTGACGGACTATCTTTATATCCTCTTCATTAGAGGCCTTCTTGTCTCAGTTGGCATGATTGGAAGGCTCATACATGGGGAACGCCCCCAGGAACTCTTCAGTCGGGTCCACGTCTGGTGTTCGGTCAGGCGTGGCAGGACCTGGGCTATCTGACTATTCCTCATCATTGGATCATACTTCGACGATCTCGGGTTTAGCCCCGCTGATAGTCCCACCAGTGATCGAGAGCACCACCGCTTGACCGTTTTGGTGCTCCACCTCCACGATCGTCGACACTCCCCTGGGAAAGACACTGTAAGAAGCCCCGGCCAACCTCTCTAAGGCAACCCATGCCATTTGAAGAAATGTACATGCTAAAAAAAGGGACACAGATGTCAGTAAACATGGTTAGGGGATGGCAGTCATAAAATTGGTAAAGGGGACTCATAGAGATCGAATACCAGATCTTGCTCTTGAGATAATGTCGTCGGGACCCCGAAGCGCTGCCCCCCATATATGATCAGAAGGTCTGAAAGCTCCGGAGGGGTTGCCTTAGGTATCCTAGCCCCACTGGATGCATCAATGGATTCGGCGGCCGGCGTAGAACTCGAAGGTCCCGCATCTACATCCACTGAGGGATGAGAACGAGTTTGGTGTATAAGACACTTCTGCACAGTTCAGATGTTAGCAAGAAGTCTAGAGTGACCTCAAAGAAAGTCTCAGAGAAGGGGGTTTCAGATTGTTACCTCAAGGGTCTTTTCGAACTCTTCATGATCTGATTCTTGATCTCCAACTTTTCTATCCTCTAATGGGCTCCCTATCCCAGCCTCGTTTCCCTAGGAAGACTCTTCTGATTATTCCGGCAGAGGGAAGTGCTTTCTCAAATCAGCGGCCGACAACTGTGGGGGTGGTGTGATCGAGAAACACCTTGACTCGATCTATCATTGGACGAGGAGCACCCTGGGAGTGCACGAAGTCCTCCAGCTCAGTCACATATTGTTCCCCTTAAGATTGATACACTGTAAAGCCGGCCCCGATGGGGCCTATTCCTGGAAAATCCATCCCGAGACGGTTCAGGTGCTGCCATAATTCGATGGGGCCGAGAAATTTCTAGTTGACTTCCCAGATGTCCCAGGCCTCTGGGAAGATGGCGTTCTCTAGAATGTCGATATGGCACAGCCGCTTCCCCAGAGCTTGGGTGGGTATCCTACAGAATCCTCTCAGCGGCCTCCCCTCTGAATAACTCAGCTCTTCTAGAATCACTAGGTCGGCTACCGCTACCGGATCCGTGACCATTGTTTCCCACTCAACTGGTGCGGGCCTCACTTCCATGGAAGCCCTGGCACCACAGGATGACCTTATTGCCTTATGTACCTATCCCTGAGGTCAAGGAATCTCACCATCACCAACTCAAGTGGTTTTCTTCTTCATCATCTCCCCTAGGTAGGCTGCCTCCCAGCTCTGGGCATATTCCTCTACCAGCCCGAGGATGGCGGTCGGGGGAGGAAACTCGTTCTGCATTTTTTCATCTTCCCACGTGAACATGATCCACATCTGCCTCATCACGCACGAGTGTTATTTATATCTCACATACAGATAAACCTGTGGGGTTAGTCGTTGCATACACTGGAATTTCCTTGAAAACCGGTGTGGGGTATACGGTTCGCAGAGGGGCTCATGGTCTACCCTCACCACCAGAATTCCACCTAAAAAGGCCAAGAGATAGGCTTGGTGCTCTTACGTCCCCCGGCCATCATCAGTAAATACCATTGTTAGAAATGGGAATAGGTGTAAATTGAATTCCTCCACCCTCCACACCCAGTTTAGAACTGACGGTGTGGTTAGCATGGTCGGAAATCTCCCAGTGGAATTCAAGATCGATGGGTGGAAGTTTGAGCCTGGAGGAGAGATAGGGTTTGGGTATTCATAAACCCCCATGATATGTGCCTCTATCTACCCATACAGGAGTTGGAATGCCCACATACCCTCTGTGGCCTTTTCCCCTCATTGATATGCCACAACACCTTATACAGCTTAGCGAGCATCGGGATTCCTAGATTGACACGCCCTCGTGTCACCAATGTGGACACCATGATAAATGTGCTCGGGTGTACTCCCATGTTGGTATCCCTCACTAGCAGGATCTAACCACAGATAAGAGCCACGATGAACGCTGCTAGCCTTACTATTGGTTTTTACTCGGTGCTGATGCTGAATCCCCACGTCTTCCGCTGGATGTCCTCCAAAAGCCGCCAGTATGAGTGCTCCTTACTCTGAGCCCCCTTAGGGAAGGTCTGAGGCCTTGTCAGGAACTTCTTGTTTTCCTGGAAGTTCAAGAATTGTTTGAACCACTACATGAAGTGGACATCCCTTAATGCTTCCTTTTCCTCCCCAGGCACAAGCTCCATCAACGTCATCGCCATCCGTGGAATTTTTTCGGGATCCTGTCATGCACTCATGATGGGGATGAATTTTTCGTACATCGCCCCCAGTATTGGGACCCCCGAGATCTTGTGGACATCCCACAAGTTGATACCGACCTTCCCATGGTGTAAGTGGAAGGTATTGTCCTTGACGACCATCTGATCAACAGCTCTGGAATCAGCTGTTTCAGTTGATATATGTGGAATTGGGAGGCCCAAGCTGCCTCATAAAAACCCACTCTCCTTAGATCATCCCCAAACTCCTCACACGAGGTGCCTAACCAATAGGCATAGGCCCAATCGTCTGGGAAGTTGCCGCCCTGGCACAGGTCCCATTCCTTGGACCACCCCTTCCTTGGGTTCCTCAAAGCTGCCTTCAGTATCGTGTGGTACATAGGAGGAGATGTCTTTGGATGCATCTCCTTCCCATCGATGTTACTCAGGTGGTTGTATAATCAATCAGCATTGACGGGTGTGAAATCCTCCTGGACATATCCATCAGCCACCCTGAACCATCAACACTGGCACGGCGTGCTCCTGAACCAGTAATTTGGTTCATCCCGACTCCCTTTTGGGATGAATATTTCATCCCTCAGCCCGAAGCCATACAAGGGCAACCTCTTAAATAGTGGGTTGTTCTTCTGGCTCTCCGATAGCAGCTCCATCAATGAACTATGCTCTGAGTGGCTACGGACTAACTCTCCTAGTCCCAGACTATTCGCCATCTCATCCCTCTAGGTGGCATCCGCAAGGACCCCCTAGGTAGCTTATTGATGAGCCATCCAGTTTTGGAACTTGGATGATTTTCGGGTTGGCTCATGAAGCTCATTCACAAAGCTCGTTCGCGATTACTGTTCGCGAAGACTGTTCGCAGAGCCCTACCTAGGCATTCAAGCATGAGATTAGGGAGTGAAAAACACATAGTCGAGTACTCGCTATGCGCCGCGAAGACCCAATTCGTGGAGAACACTCACGGAGTACGCGGAGCTTCGCGACTCCAGAGCGCAAAATGACAAAATCGTAGAGAAGGGAAACGAAAAAAAGAGAGATCATCTCCCCTATTTATAAGAGATGGCCTCTGAAGATTCACAGCACGTCCAGTTCATGCCAAGATTCATGGCGCGCTTGTCCTGCGTGTTCCCTATCCGCCTTTCGAGTGCTCTTCATGACATAGCTTCGTGAACTACCGAGGATTTTGGCGATTGACCCTCAGACTTTGACCCTTGATTTCTCCACGGATCCAAGTCTGAGGGGGGGGCATTTGTTGGCGCCAAAATGTGGGAAGAAGAAAAAATAAATGGAAGGCCTCCAAAGGCTACCTCGCGAAGACCATTCACGAAGCCCCGGTAGCCCCGAGCCCACCGTGAAGCAAGAAGGCGGGATGCTCCGTGAATGCATCTGACGTTCGCAACCCCAATGTGAAGCAAGAAGGCGGGACTCTTCAAAAACGCATCTGATGTTCATGACCCTACCACGAAGTAAGAAGGCGAGAAGCTCCACGAACGTATCTGACATTCGTGACCCCGCCGAGAAGTAAGAAGTTAGGACGCTCCGTGAACACATCTGACGTTCGCGACCCTTCCGCGAAGCAGGGAGGCGGGACGCCCCACGAACGCATTTGACGTTCGCGAGCCCGCCACAAAGCAACCAAGTCCCTCTTCATGCCATGTGAGATCTGATTCATGGTGCCTCTCCCCTATAAATATTGACCTCCCCTAAGTCCAGAGGAGGAAGAATCTAACCCTTCAACTTCTTAGCTCCCGAATCATGAAGCATCTTCTAATCTGCAAAACATGAGTTGTGCTAGGTACTTCTGCTCTTCAAATTGCCTCCCCTTTTCCTTATTTTGATCCCCTCTATTGAGAGGGATGACTTTCACGGAGCCTAAGGGATTATACTAAGGAAAGGGATCCCCAAGGGGACCCGGGTCATCATGGAGCGTTTATGCTTTGTGAAACACCCTTCATGTACACATGATCCACATGCCAAGGTAGGGTCACTGTACTTCATGAAGCACGATGCTTCATGATACCTTGCTTCATGAAGCACCCTCTGTCCACAAGGTAGTTCTCCACAAATTCCTTTCCACTTAGCGAAGCACCTCCCATAAGCATCTCTACCCTATGCTTAGGCTGAGGCACCCTACTTCACGAAGCACTCCCCTTCACAAGCACCCTCTGCCACGCAGAGTAGCAGAGCTTCACAAGGCCCCTGCCTATGAATCCCTCTGCTTTGAAATTCCTTTTCCCGTGCGAATCTCCATGTTTGTACGATGTGATTTCAAAGTCCCTTGGATACTAATTCCCATTGCATTTCTTCACCTCATGCTTCTTCGCATAGGCACGCTAATGGCTATTGTTTCTTCACATAGCCATGCTAACGTGGACCCCCGATGGTTCGCTCCATGACACCCCCTATCAATGGCTTTACATGTCCCCTCTCTACACCAAGGAGAAGAGGGTACCGGTTATGTAAGTCCTAGGGGTGCGGAGAAAACCCACCTCATTTGAGCTGCAAGATGTTAAACTGCCAAGCGCATTCATCCTCAGAACATGACGTTAAACTGTGACCTCGCCTCATGTCTCGCACGTAGGGTACCCCCACCATGGAAATTCTCCATGGCCACTGGCCCCCACAGGGGATGATATCCTCCTTATAGGAGTGGAGTTTTTCCACGGGGAATGGGAAACCATCTTGATGTAATCTTCTATCCTTCTTGTAGGAGGCAGCATCCCTACTCCTCCATTTCTCTTCGGTTCCCAGGGCCAGCAAAGGGAATGATGGCGAATAGTGCTTCTCCTTTCTTCGGTCCCAAATCCCTCTCCTACTGCGCTTTGTCACCATTGGGCCTCCATCCTGGAGTAAGTCCCAACCTCTTTGGGATGCTAACCATGCATAAGCCCCTGTTTCCTCTTTTGGGTTGCGATCATGTGTAAGCCCCACTCCACTTCCCACGGACGCACCTTTCACGATGTGATCGTTAGGTCTCTTCTGTCTCTTATTCTCACACCGAGCATGACTCACGTGGGTTTAGAGCATGCACCAACCATGACATCCACCCTGGGTAGCCTAGAGTGTAACCCCCATACCCCCATACATGAACCACAAGGTCTTTGATCCTTGTTAAGGCAAGGTACGTAGGAAACCTCCATAAGGTTCAAGCCCAACACCTGGTCGTTCCGACCCCCTTCACGTCAGTTCACCACATCCACATGAAATACAAGGTCTTTCATCCTTGCTAAGGCAAGGTACGTAGGAAACCTCCCAGAGTTTCAATCCCAACACCCGGTCGTTCTGACCCCCTTCACCTCGGTTCACCACATCCACATGAAGTACCAGGTCTTTGATCCTTGCAAAGGCAAGGTACGTAGGAAGCCTCCCTGAGGTTCAATCCCAACACCCGGTCGTTCCGACCCACTTCACGTTGGTTCACCGCATCCACATGAACTAAGAGGTCTTTGATCCTTGTAAAGGCAAGGTGCATAGGAAACCTCCCTGAGGTTCAATCCCAACACCTGGTCGTTCCGACCCCCTTCACGTTCGTTCACCAACACCCCGGGAAGCCTAGAGTGTAAGCCCCACACCCAACTTAAACTACGTGGTATTTGATACCTGCTAAAGCAGGGTGCATAGGAAGCCTCCACACAAGGTTCAATCCCACCACACATTGGACCCCAGGTCCTCATTCACATCGGTTCACCGACCCCCCGAACTATGTGGACTTTGATCCCTGCCAAGGTAGGGTACATAGAAAGCCTCCATAAGGTTCAATACCAACACCCATTAGTTCCGACCATTCGATTCCATGCCCCATCCTGAACTACATGGACTTTGATCTTTGCCAAGGCAGGGTACATAGGAAGCCTCCATGAGGTTCAATCCCACCATCCACCTGGACCCCAGGTCATTATTCACGTCGGTTCACCGACTCTTTCCCCATACCTAAACTACGAGTTCTTTGATCCTTTCTAAGGCATGGTATGTAGGAAGCCTCTCTAAGGTTCAAGCCCAATAACCATTCATTCCGACTATCTTTACGTTGGTTCACCAATAGTCCGAGTATCCAAGAGTGTAATCCTCACACCTTTTTTCCCCCGAACTACATGGAGTTTGATCCCTCCCAAGGTAGGGTACGTATGAATCCTCCATGAGGTTCAAGCCCAACATTCATTGGTTCTGACCATTTGGTTCTATGCCCCATCCCGAATGACGTGGTCTTTGATCCTTGCCAATGCAAGGTACATAAGAAGCCTCCCTAAGGTTAAATCCCACCATCCATTGGTCGTTCCGACCATATTCACGTTGGTTCTCCCTCGTCCCGCATGACGTTAAATTGTGGACCCCTTTCAGTGGTAAGTCGTTGTCACTCCATTCAGCGGTAAGTCGTCTTCCCTCCAATTAGTGGTAAGCCATTGTCAATCCTTTCAACGGTAATTCATCGAAACCCCATCCAGTGGTAAGTCATTGTGACCTTAATCAGTGGTAAGTTGTTGTGACCCTATACAACAGTAAGCCATTGTGACCTCATCAATGGTAAGCTGCTGAGAGCCCCTTCCAGTGGTAATCTGTTGTAACCTCAATCAGTGGTAAGCCATTGAAATCCCATTCAGCGATAAGCAAGTGACACCCTATCCAGCAATAAGCCGTTGTTATCTCATCCATCGGTAAGCCATTCAAAACCCTAATCGGCAGTAAGCCATCATCAGATGAACTACGTGGACTTTGATTCCCTACCATGGGGATACATAGGAAGCCTCTTCGAGGCTCAAGCCCAAAACCATCATCATCATCATGAACGTTCCATCCCATCCACTTCATAGAACCTTCCATCATCCATCCTGATTCTTACCCGGGCCGCCACATCCCGATGGGATCATGCAACCCCATTCCTCGTTCTATTTAACAGCAATCGGGAAGCCAACCATACGTTGAACCCAACATCGGGGTTCCCTCTAGGGGGTTCTCCCATCAGATCCACTCTAGTCAATGTTCTGATCAGCCCGATCTGTCTCCGTTGGACGTTAAACTTGTGGCATACCCTGTGTTAAACACGGGAAGCTGATGAACACCTCAGATACATGCCCATGGCATATGATTCCCCGCATTCGATGTGGGATTCCTCGGGCTTCCGCGCCCTCGAGAATCCCTATAATAGGGGACAGAATACTGACACACCAAACCCCCAGCGTCCAGACCCGCCAGTGATGCCCAACGTGACTACTCCCCTAACTGAAGATTGCTAACCTTACCGGACCCCTTGGAATGTCCTGACATAAGAAGTGTAATTAACTGGAGTCCATAAATATATGTCTCCGGGAATATTTTCATGAACAACGTCTTAAGTCTATAAGGGAGACTCGGACTAGGTGACGAGTTCCAAGGAGGAATCCGTGGAAGGAAGAACCGGCATCCCATCATCCTGTTTCAATCAAGGAGAAAACGTACCTGAACAAGGAACGAGTGTTCCCACCTTTGGAAATCAAGATTGTGATGCAACAGCTATGCATCATCCATACACGGATGCGCACGCCCCGGCGAAAGTGTCGGAAACAATGATGATATTGTGAAATAAACCCTTACCTCAGGTTTGATTTCCTTTCAACTTGTCCGAACCTCCTATTTAATAAATATAGTTTTATTATACATATATTATAGAACCATAATAATATATATCATACCATATATTATTTAATTATAAACTTTTATAAAAATTTTATTGACAATATTTATTAAATCATTATTTCAGGTGATAACTACATCGTTTTTAATGTATTTTTTGGCTCGGTAGTTTCTATACTTGTAATTTTATCATGGTTTCTTTATCTCTAAATTTTTAATAATGATATAAAAATTATATATATTCATTGTATACATTTTTATAGTCATCCATAAAATTTATAAATAGAAAAATGAATTACATTATCTATGGTGACGGTAGGTCGTCCATATGTATAAACTTTATTTTCATTTTTCAACAGGTGGAATGAAAGAAAGGAAAATAATAATTCATAATTACATATTAATTATTATTTTATATATATCATATATATTTATTAAATGTATCCTTATTTCAATCAAAGTAAAATAGAAATGAAAAAAAATCACATCACTTCGTGGTGGCGGTAGTCAACACATACGCGCGAGTGACGTTATCATTTTCCAATGGATTGGAAGGTAAGAATGTAGATATGATATTATCATTATAAAAGAATAATTATTTCATAAATGTAATATGTAAATATAAAACTTATCAAAAAACCCATCCATAAAATATGGTTATGAAAAATGAATTGCATCGCTATGTGGATGTGGTAATCTATACGTACGCATGAGCGATACTTTCACTTTATATTTGATGGGAAAAAGGGTTGATAATGGAGATTTAATAGTAATAATAAAATTTAAGTATATTGAGGATACTGAATTTATTATTTTATGATAAATAAAATATATTTCTAGGATTTAAATAAGAATTTAAAAAAAATAAAGTGATCTGTTAAGTTGATTACATCTTCCTTGAGAGAACTCCTTTAGATCTTCTCTTAAAGATCCTAGGGTTTGTATTTTGGGTAGACTATAAACTTTAGAATGTGGATAATGATTTTTAGAAGGTATTTTGTTTCATGTTATGGTCTAGTTAGGTTTCACAAAGTGGGGTAAAGAAGTAAAGTAATGGGTGTCCTTTTATAAGGGAGGGGGAGGAAACACATGGAATTTCTTAAAAGAATAAAATATATAAATGTTATTCTCTTGTAAAAATGCCACTAAAAGTCCATTAATTTAAATATAAGCTATAATGGGATTAGAATATAATCAACCAATAAAATTATAGGTTTAAGTGGTTTTTTAAACTTAATGTTTTTGTTTAACCCCTTAGTTAACCTATTTTAACATTAACCATGGTAACATATATTTCACATTTAAAGGGTTATAATTTTATATATAAGATGAAAATTGGATCATAAATGGAAAAGGTATAAATTTTTTTACCATATATTTTCCACCTTTCCATCTTTCCAGATTTTTATGATTTTTAAATAATTTAATAAAATATTATTTTAATAAAATGCCATTAATGTCAATTTTGACACTATTCAAATTATGTGGGACTAAAAATATCCATATGCACACACTATAAAGGATTGTAAGTTGAGATTTATCTAGTAGGTTCAAATCTTGACTTATTTTTTCCACATTGAAAAGGGTCACAAACTCTATAAATATTGAACTTAAGTTCTGGTAAATCCTTCACGAATCCTCTATTATAAAATTAGCTAAGTTCCAAACATTATGGTGTCCTAACCTCATATAAAAAATCCATCACTTATCCTCAAAAAAATTAAAGGAAAGGTATGTTCCAACAACTATGGTCCTCTAATTCCATAGTATAAACTTTATCATGCCTGTCAAAAAAATTTATGTGAACCCAATTCAAATTTTTGATGGTACATTTATTATTCCCAGAGTTCACAAAGTAACCTTCTTCACATAATTTACTTATACTGATAATATGTAGTAAAACATAAAGTATATTTGAAATAATAGTTTTAATAAGAAAAACGTCATAAAAAATACTAATGATTTTACTCTATGTGTTGTCTCTAAAATTAACTCGACCTCCCACCACTTTCAATAACGCCTAAAAGTTGGGCTTATTGTTTTTTAAGTTCTAAGAAAAATAATTATACATGTACCAAGTGTTTCAAATTTTGGTACTTATCCAATATTCCTAAAAATTAATATGCTAATATTTTAATACCCAAAATTTCTTGAGTCTAGAAAGGTTAGAAAAAAAATTTAGTAACTCATATATTTCCAACTCTATAGCGTTGTATACCTCCTACTTCTAGAGAAGCATAAGCCCTGTATATTACAAAGTATTGAACCTTATTAAAAGAAAAAAATTCTCCAATTAAATCCACTCTAACATTTACTACATAAAGATTAATTTTTTGGAATAGAATAGTTAGACAGGAAGTGTGAATTTTTAGAAGTGAAAATAATTTTGAAAGATGTACTATTAAGTTTCAACTATATTAGAAGCTCATTAAAATTATCTTTTTCAAAAGTAAAATTAAAAAACAATATTTTCAAGATTATTAACTTTATATTTTAGTTTTTCAACAGGTTTCTGATCATCATAAGTTAAAACTAAAATAAATTTAGTATCTAGATTTAAAATAATTTTATAAATTTTATCCTCAACTTTAGTAAGATATAATTTAGTCTTATTATAGTCCATCAAAATTTTATTTTTATTATATAAGAAATTCACATATCCATCCATTTATTCAAAAGACAGTGAATCATCCTCATAATATGAAAAAAAATAATGATCTAGATATAAATATAAAGTAGTAATAGAGTCATTTTTTACATTTCTCATGAATCAAATTTGGTTTTTTGGATCCTTTGTATAAAATATTTTGATTTTCTAGCTTTAATTGATATCAAATCTATTACTATCGTCAAAAGATATATAATTTTTTTTACTCTATGTATCCTTTATTTCTATGAACTATTTTGTTCCTTTTATCTTAAAATATTTTTTATATTACTTTTCCTTCATTTTAAACTGAGGGGAATAATATATAATATTCTTAGGCTTCTTGAAATCATGATTTATCCCTTCTATATTTTCTTATGTTTTAAATTATTTAAAAATTTAACCATATGATGATATTTTCAAAAGTAATTTCTTCTATAAATATTATTCATTTTTCTTGAAAAATGTTTTATTTATCCTTCACTAACATCTTATAAACTTCTATATGAATGATGTTTAGATTTTTTTTCTTTATATTAGTTTTATTTGAAGTGTTAACACCATAAGTAAAATATCTAGATCTTAAAACTGTATAAGTTGAAGAAAATGCAACACCATTTTTTTTATTTCATCCTCGAAATATCTTTTAATCTAAAATAAGATTCATAATATGTTTAGTTTCATTAGTCACAGTATTCTTGGATTCTAATTCTCTAGAAATAATGCCTATAAACTTTTAAACTAACTATTTATTAGTAATTTTATTATAATCCAAGGACTTTAAACCATTAAATAACATCATAAAACACCGGTTTATATTTTATATTGATTCTCAAAGTAGAAATTAAAATACATTATAATCATCTAGAATTATTTCTCTCATAGTATCCAACACTTTAGATGCTCCAAATTTTGTAATATTCATCTTTATCAAAATTTTATTGGTTGTTCCACATGATGAAATTTTATAGTATATATTCAATTTCATTAATAAAAAAGTATTTTAAACCTTACAGATAACTTGATATTCAAGTTTCTCATCAATATTAAACTGAGAAATTTATTTCTCTTTAATATCTTAATTTACAATCATCATTTTATATTGAATTACTCCTATATTAATAACAAAAGTTTTTATCTTGTCACAAAAATATTAATAATCTGAACCATCAAATATTAGGAATTTTTCTAGGATTAAAATTTTTAATGGTTCTAATTGGAAGACATGTTATATCAAAAATAATATATCAGTTCTATTATTTACATTAGTGCAAGAAAAAATAAAAAAATGTATGTTAACCAAAATAAATATTATGTTTTTAAAAATTATGTAAAGAATATTAAGATCATATAACATGTTTCATCCTGGTAGGAAACAATATGGAAGCTATAAGAGGTTGGATGAATTGTACTCACAATATAACAAATAACTCTTCACCCACTCAAAAATTTAAATGATAATAACATATAATTTTTTTTCCAATCATATTAATCAAAGTAAATTCATTATAAACAAGTAATATAAAAAATAGAAAAACCCTATCAGAAGTTAAATAATAATAAAATAAAAAAAATACAAAAAAAATAACAATGAAGATGGAAATAAAAAAATAAAGTATTGGATAATAATCTAAATACTACTATAAAATATATGTATTATCAAACACTTCTAAACATGGGAATTATTCACCTTTCAACTAAAGAGGTGGGTGAATTGATAGACCCGATCCAAGGTCTCAATAAGTTCCAAACAATAGAACTTATTTGACAAAGATATTCTACAACAAAAAGTTATATAATTGGAACTTCTTTAATAAAAACATAGGAAGTTGTTATCTCTATCCTGAGTACCTATTAAATATCAATGATTAGTAACAAGTCCAAGCACCCAATAATTCATCGAAAAAAAATTAAGAAGTAGGAGACACCTGGCCCCAAAGTCTTATTAATCCAAGTAATGATAATTATTATATTACTCACTATAATTTAATAAATCATGAAGTTAAAAAAATAAAATTATAAAAATAACTAAAATATTTTACAATGATACCTCACACAATGAAATATATTAGAAAAACACACTAAAAACAAAAAAAAATTAAGGTCTCTGGTAAATGAGATGATACATGATTCAATATGATTCACAACTATCCTTTAGTGAATTTTTATTTTTCAAAAATCACCATTCCTTAAATCCTCGATAATGGCATAAAAACATTAACAACCACATGCTGAGTTCTTCAGGTTATATTTCAATAGAATCAGAAGCAACACTCCATTTTTAGAAGAGTGTATCTCTATCTACTAATTAATTAATTTAGTATGACTTCATGATTCTCTTGAAATTAGATAGAATAGTTAATAATTCATAATATAGAATCAAAAATTATAAACTACATAAAACATAACTTAAAAGAAATATTATAATTAGATAAAATTTATAGTAAAGTTATTATGAGTAAAGTTCATTATGATTTTCAAAACAATGATTATAATATTATTTTCACTTGAAACTATCCCCTTTTTTCACAATCACAAAATATGAATGAAAACTTAATAAAGGGAAATTTTCTAAGAATTGAAAAATAACACTTCTTGTAATGTATTATGAATATCTCCCTATATATAACATATTTTAAAATAAAATATCTCCATTAATAAACACATAAGTTTAGTAACAACTAATTTCTATTTGATAAGAACTATATTCCTTTAAAAAAATGAAAACTAATTAAACGAAAACTTACTGACTCCTGTCATATTTTTCTCCTTTTATGATTTTCATAAATGAAAAAAAAGAAGAGTATAAAAATTAATAAATAAAAAAATGATATGAAAGTTAAAATAAAAAGTATAGAAACATATTTTAATTTTTATAAATTTTACTCCTTTGAAGTTATGAAATGGATACATAAGATTAACTTCAGTTGGGTAAAAATATTCTACACATAACTTTTGTTTTCTATCCCAATGATGTATTTATCCCCTTAAAAAAATAATATATGTAAAATATTAAATCTCACTCCATTTAAGTATTAAAATTAAAGATAATCAATGAAAATAATCAATGGATGATAAGAATAAAAAAATGAACCTTCCAGAATTTATCTTCACATACTTGAATATGATATTATTCTGACAAAGCTGATTCTAAAAATTATTTTCAAAATATTTTCTTAACTTCTGTAGAAATTTTTGTAAAATATTAATCTATGTAAAAGATTTATAAAAAAATCATACTCTCACTTTTTAAAGTAATTGACCAATAAAGACTATCATAAATAAAATTATAAAGGAAAAAACTTTACATGCGTAGGGTTTATTATAAAAGAAATGTTATAAGTAAGAAATTAAAATTTAATGAACTGATCTAGATAAGAGTAACCTTAGAGGCTTTTAAGAGTGATTTTATCAAAAATTAAGTAAATGTAAAAGTAAAATGTTTACTTTGTTAGAGTAAAATAAAAGTTTTGAGGTTTATCTAGAAATTCATAAGATTAAAAATTAAAATGTATGAAAGTAAAATCGATTTAATAATATAATTAAGAATGAATATGATATTTATACATAATACATTTATATGGAATGGAAAATAATAAAGAAAAATAGTTAGAAATAAAAGATGTGGTCTACACTTAAGAATAAAACTTGAAGTCAATTGTACCTATCATAAGTTAATTTACATTAAATTTAATTATCAATGATAAAATCTATTTGGTGTAGTTACTATATCTTTTATATGTTCATTTGATTTGTTCCATTTATTGAACCTCAAGATAATAATAAGTATCTACATGAAAAGTTAAGACTATTTTAAATAAATAATTTACTCCTTATTTCTAAAAGATTTTTCTAATGTCATGATATAGTGAAATGATTAGAGGAACTTGTGATCATTTAGATTTGATCATATCTATAATCTATTTAATATATTGGAATATATCATAATTTAAAGGTTTAGTGAAAATTTCAGTAAAATTTTATTTATTTCTAATAAACTTGAGAATAATATCTCCATTTTGTATGTGGTCGTAAAGGAAATGGTGTATTATATCTATGTTTTTATCTCATTAATGATGTGATTAGTTTTTAGAAAAAAGATAAAATGGGTGTTATCACAAAGAATAGAAGTTTAGGTGAAACTCAAACCAAAATCTGTGAGTGTGTGTTGGATCTTCAACAATTTGGTGCAACTACTTTAAAATTCCATATATTTATCTTGAGTAGTTGAAAGTGTAACTAAATATTTCTCATTTATGGATAATGAAACAAAATATTCACTAATAAAGTGACATGTTTTGAAATTACTCTTCTGATCCATTATATAACCTTTTAAGTTTTCATCTGAGTAACTCTTAAGTATAAACTCTAATCTAGAGGAATAAAAAATAACAAGTTCTAATGAACATTTAAATTCATTAAGATGATATTCCTTTTTATTTTATTAGAAAATCACATGATATAACATAGAATATATAATGTTTTTTTATTATTCATCAAATAAAATAAACTACCAATTATCCTACTAAACAACTTTTGACCAACCAATATCCCAAATTCATCAATGTCAAGTTTATAGGAGTTACCTACCAAAGTACTAATACTTCAAGAATTTTAAAAACTATAATGTTAAAGTAAATACCTAATGTGATTATGTTGACTTATAATAGTTACTTCTAGGTATAGAGTTATTTGGAACCCAAGAAAGTAATTAAGTTCACCCATTATACTCATCTAAAATTCACTTTGTATAACTTCCAAAAACCAATTTGTAAGTGCTTTTTAGGTTGACCAAAAATAATTTCATCAACATATATTGGTATAATTATTATCTAATTAAAAATTTTCTTTATAAAAATAATGGGATAATTTTTTCCTTTAATGAAATTGTTTTGAAATCGAAATCCAAAAACTCTATCATACCAGGCTCTTGGTGATTTTTTAAGTCCATATAGTTCCTTGGTATGTTTAAATACATGTTTTAGTGAATTAATATCATTAAAACTATGGTTTTATTTAATATAAACATCCTCCTAATCATATAAATAAAATAATAAACTCTTTACATCCATTTGAAATAGAGTAAATTCATATGGGTTGTGAAGGCTAGTAGAATACAAATGAACTCAAGTCTTACTTCCTGAGAAAAAATTTATGTAAGGTCCCTAATTTATAAAATCATTAATTTGTGTTTTCCAAAATCTTAGAGGTGTTTATAAGGTTCTAAAAATCCTTTACCTTATTAATATATAAGTTTTTTCATGGGATCTCTTGTCTGGCCATGTGGTCGAAGTTTTTCCATGTGGTTGATTATCTAACTATGTAGTTATAAGTTTGTTTGTGTGGTCGATCCTTTGTTCATGAAGTAAATCCTTCATGTGGTCACTTTTTTGTTAATTTTATTTATCCTTTATTCATGTGTTCAATCCCTCATTTTTTTAGTCAATCATTTTTTCATATGGTCAACTCTCCAAGTGGTTTCTTTTTTATTCCTCCAATTAATTGTTTGTTCATGTGGTCGCTTATTTTCTCTTGAAGTCAATCCATTTAGTCACTTGTTTTTTTCATATGGTTGTCCTCCTGTTCAATTCGCTAATTCATGTGGTTGATAAATGTAAAAAAATTTCATGATTGATCTTTATGGTCGATCATCTACTTTAGCATAAATTTCAAATTTATTCAGAATGACATAAAAATTATTTTTAACAAAAAAAATAAGGAAATAATAAAGGGAATGGGTATTTTTGAAACTCAAATTGACTAAGATTAATTATATAATATAATTACTTGATATTATTAGATTTAAATGATTTATGGAATAGGAATTAAATCTAAACCAAGTTAAAATTTAATTAAATGGGATAATTTTACTATGTTTTGGGAAATACCTAAGAGAGTCATATCTATTTTCCTAAAAATGGGAGTTATTTTATCCTATTAATTTTTATTACTTTATATCAAGTTTATATTATAAAAATCCTTCACTATTATAGTCTTCATACCATTTTACAATCGATTGAGTTCTTTCTATGAGTTTCTAACCTTTGTACAACCCCCCCCCCCCTATTCTTAGTGCAACGTGACTTTGACTTCCTTACTAGTAAGGGATATGATTCTTCTATTTTGTTTTGTGAAAATTTTTATTTAATAATACTTTGGTTTCTATAGATGGATAAATATGATTAAATTTAAAAAAATATGAAAATCACATAGAGAATAATTATTAAATAAAATAGAAATTTATAACAGAATAAAAAGATAATATTGTGTGATATTTAATGAAAATTATTAATGAATAAATATATATAGATTACTATATTTCGGTGTGTAATTTATTTTTTGAAATTATAAAACTTTTTAGGATGGTAATCTTGTTCTTGAAATTATATAATATAGATAGAAAGAATAATCGCATGTATAATACTGGATACTAATACAGATTATGAAAATTTAAAGGAATGAAGAGAATATTGCATGCTACAATATTATTTGTTAGATTAAAAATTATTATATAATTATGGAAATTATATAATTTAAATAATAGATTATCACACATTATCGATAATTAATATCTTATGATATTGGGATTACAAAATTGGTTATATTTTATAATAGCATGAGTTTTCATGATATTCTTGATATTTCTTATTGATATTTATTATATAGTGCGTTATCTAATTTTTTATGCATTATTGTTATTGTTTGAACATGGAAATAATGATTGAAAAATGTTTATATTGATTATTAGATAATGTTAGCTATTTTATATAGGTTTCATGATGTGTAAAACCTATATATAATAAACTGGTTAATTCAAGATAGGAATTAAAATGGATGTTTTATAAATATATTTGTTAGGGATGAATGAGCATATTCTTGTTTGTAGGATGATTTACTTCCTCAATTCCATGGCCTTGGTTTACCCCTGAAATTATGTACTAAAAATAAATTTATTTCCATGTGTGCATGCTCTAGAATATTAGAGTCTTGGTGTAATTGATTGATAACCTCTTATAGTTGTGAAACATTTATGAGAAATGGTATGGGAGCCCAAAGATACAGTAATGGTTAAACTCGGTGATGGTAGGATGGATTATTCTATATGAAATGGTGTTAGGGATGACACCAGGTAGGTTGGGATAAATTTAGCTCTAGTCTTTCTCATCAATATATTATCTCTTGATGCTTTTAAATGTTTGTATGGATAGATATTGTCTAATTGGTTTCCAAAAACTTGATTTAGTCTAACTTTATGTATAGAATGTACATCTTTATTATGGTAGTTTAGGATGAGTCTTAGATTACCCATAATTTGTGGAATGATAAATGAATTATTAGATGAAAGAGGATGGTTCATGGTGATCATATATGTTGATAAAAAAACTTGATAATATAATTAGGAAATTTAGGTATCAGTTAGGTCCCCTTTATGCACCTTGAGAGGGATTGAATCAGGGTTTGTCCAATTTAAACCCCTTTTTACCTCTTTACTAATTTTCCTTTATAGATATTTTTCCCACATGTGTATGAATTATTTTAAATCAGTTACTTAAACCCCAACCTCATTTAAATTTACTATAAATATAGAACTATGATGAATTTAGGGCCATAATTATTTTTTATTTGGTTCACCCGAACTGGGATACTCCAAGTAGTATGTTATCAACATTGTGTTGATGTGCCAACTAACAATCGAGCTCACTAATTTTAGTGGTTACAAGGTTCTGGGATAGCTCACTACCACCCAAGGCTCGCTTCTTTTATAATTTCAGGTTTATCTCATTACCACCCAAGGATCACTACCTTTCCTCCTTTTCATGATGCTCTATGGTAGGACTTCACATGAGATCATTGTTCTTTCTTCCTCCTTTTCTCAATACTTGTAACACCCCGAGTTTTATGAATTATTTTTTTCAAATAAATTAAATTTCCTTGATTTATTCTATTACATGTTACGCTAAGTTATTATTTCATTATATTCAACACCAAGTTAATCATGTGCTATATGAAACACTTTCATATCTAGTGTTACATGCAAAACTAACTTTTAATAATACCATGATATATTATTAATATAATTATTTAAACATGAACATTATAACCTAGTCATTAAACTTAGTGATGTGAATAATAATAAATATTTTTAAATATTAATTATAATTTTTTATATAAATAAAACTTATTTATAATAAATTACATAATTTTCAGTAAATTTATTATTTGTTTCCAAAATATTGTTTTCTCAAAAAAAAAGGTTTTCATGTCTTTTTGTGAACAATAATAAAAGTAATTTTTTTGAAACTTTTAGAAAATAAATTTTATAAAATAAATTAATTTTTGAATTCAAAATTTCAAAATTATATTAGTGTAATTTTTTGGAATTTTTTGAAAAATTTGCATTTTTTATGAATAGTGAGAAACACTGATTTTTAATTGAAAACTATCATTTTGTTTAATTTATTTATAATTTTAAATTATATTTTAAATTGGTATTAAATTATAATTATTTCATTTATTCATCTATTAATCCAATTTATTTTATTGGTGTTAATTTGATATTTAAATTCAATATAAAAAAATTTCAATGTTTTTTAACTTTTGAAATTTAAAAACTCGCATTCTCATCGTGTCTGTAGGGTTATTTTTTAAAATTGAATTTTGAAAATTATATGAATATAATTATGGAAAATGGATTCAATATTTTGAATCAAAATAATTTATATTATATATTATGTTTAACTTAATTTTTTACCGTAATTATTAGTGAAAATAGTTATAATTAATTATTGTGGTTAATGTTAAAATGGGGGTATGTGCATTACATGTGTTTGTATTAAAATTAGTTTTATACACACATTTTATTTATATTTAATAAATTATATTTTATATTTAGATTCATTGGGTATAAATTATAAAATAAAACTCATTTTAATTTTGTTCTTAAAGGATAAATTGCCTAGGTAAATAAAAAGATAAAAGTTGCTGTGGTAAAAAAACTAAAAGTGTAAAATTGAGTAAACTTAAAGACTAAGGAATAACATGATAAAAATGTTTTTATTTTTCTTGGACGTTTTATCAACCACATAAACCATAAACTTAATTATTATTCAATTTTTTAAGCACATGAGGTAATAGAGACTGCCCAATAGTGAATACTTTTGGGTATTTACAAAAAAAGACAACCCTTCTCAATTATAAAAGGGAACTCACCCCCGTCATTTACTCATACCTTTAAAGCCATTTTCTGAACTACAACCTACCTAAATACCTTAAAAACTTTCCTCCCATAATTATATAATCCTAATATTTGGTATAAATCCATCCTAGGAAGGCTTTTAGTGCAAACCTAATGAGGATACCCGATGTAGAGATAGCATTCATCAATGAGTGTTTTTGTTTTATTTCTTACTCCACCTACTTCAATTATTTTTATATAATAATTATATAACAACATCAGTATCTTACATATACTAAGATGTTTTTATGTTAAGTTAATGAACTAAAACTATCTCCACTTCCATTAAATGGGTTATGAAATAATTGTTCATATGTATAGCAAACTATTGTCTCACGAACTAGTGTCGTTCGTTTTTTCATTACCACCTCTCATGATTAGAATTAATTATGAATTTATTATTTATATATGATATATTTTATATTTATTATTTTATTATTATTCTTTAATTTCTATATCACACATAATTTCCTGATTTTCTATTTTTGGTAATACTATAATGTTGTTTGTGTGTATGATGGACTACCGCCTCGTGAAGCGATATGATTCATTCATGCTTTACATGGAATATACTAAGGATGGGTTTAATAAAAATTTGTGATATATATTACATAATAATTATTCTTTGATTATAATATATATCATTTACTTTTCTTTCTTTCAACCTAATAAGAAAATGAAAAAACAGCTTTTATTCGTATATATAGCCTACCATCTCCATGAACAATGTATTTCACTTCCTATCACTAAATTTTATAGATTAATATAAATAAATATATAATGAACATATATTATATTTATATCATTTTTATGATTCATAATATTATGAAACCATAATCAAATTATGAAGACCAAAAAAATAACAAATTAAAACATATACGAAAAACAAAGTAGTTATTACCTGAAACATAACATTAACATGGAATTGTTAATAAATAGGTAATAAAAGGAAATAATAAAATCATACAGGGTATTATATATATTAATATGGTTATTTAATAGATATATAATAAAATTAAATTAATTATATAGAAAGTTTAAATGAGTAAGATGAAAGTCAAGACTTAAAGTAAGGGGGTTTTTTCTCAATTTCTCTTCTTTGAGATGTACGTTACTTTGAACCAATATTCTTTCACGATATGTATATATAGACTATTTGAAATGTAATATTATAAATATATTCAACCTAATTATATTTTAAGTTTCATTTTATTTTATTACTTCATTGGGTTTATGATTCATTGTTACTAAAGTGGTAAAGATTTTATGTTTTAATCTCATAATTTATCAGGATTGTTTAAGTATCCAATGTTGAAATATCATGATATACCTCTCAATAATTTTCATAATTTTTATTATAATCTAGTTTTTAATGATATATTCAAGTAATTTTACCATTTTTTCCACACTTTGGTACTTAAAATTATTAAGAAAATGTTTTTAATAAAATATGACTTTATTACTCTCTTTGGTCAGAAATCTATTTTCTTCCAAAACCATGTTTTTAAAAAATGTTTTCAAAAAATGTTTTTAAATTATATTTAAATCTAGTTTTTAAGTAAAATTATTTTGAAAATTTATTATGTTTTAAAAAAAATTAAATGATTTTCAAATCTTCCTTTATAAGTTTTCAAGGTTATTTTCAAAGAAAAGTGTATTCAAAATGTTTTATTTTTTAAAAATAATTTTTCAAATAAAAATGATATTTTCCTTAAGAAATGTTTTAAATGATATTTAAAAATTATTTTCAATATAATATGACCTTTTTTTGTGTTGCCTATGATTTACTATGGATATGATTCAATGATACCATTCACTTTACTTCTCTTAATGGTTTATGTTTTTATGGAATAATGTTTATGAAACCCATTTCTCTTCCACTTGTTATACCAAAATAAAATTCTTATGAAACCTGCTTATTTTTATAGGTTATGCTTTGATTAAATTATTATTACACTTTTATCTTTTACATAGGTAATGTTATAATGAAGTATTTATAACATACATTTCATTTCATGGGTTCTGATATGATGAGTGTGATCTTGTGGCACACAGAAATATAGTTTTCATTATGTGATGTGTGGGACCTATATCTACATATAATTTATTAGGTAAATATTTATATCTCATGAGATATACAGGACTAGAATGGGGAGTGAACTCAGTTCAGTAAGACAGGGCTGGAATCGGGAGTGACCCTAGTTCAATAAAAAAGGGTTGGAATGGGGAGTGAACCCGGTTCAGTAATGGAATTTTTCCACTATGATAGTCTTGTTAGTGATCCTTGACTAATATGGAAGTGATTTTATATTCTTATGTTTATGCCAAAAATTCCATGTCTTATACCAATTTTATTCTCTCATGGATTAGGTTCTTTGATTCCTTTATGATTCATGACTTATGAACCGCCAATCTTTATGCCATGACTCAAGATTATAATCTTTGATATACAGGGTATGGTTTTCAAATGTTATTTTCATGTTCTCATACACTTATGTTTATGTTATGCTTATGTATCTACCTTGTTTACCCTTACTGAGCATTTGATCTCACCCTTTCTTATGTTCACTTTCCCTAGGTTATAAATATATGTATTATGTACGATATGTCCAAGAGGGTTGATACTTGTGAATAATATAGTTGGTGATGATGTTTCTCTCTTATGGAACAGTGTATATATTTCCAAGTTTCCAAAGACACTAAAATATTATGGTCCTCTGTCATGTGCTTGTGTAATGTAATGAATATTCATAAAAAATTATGTAATATAAATGTATAAGAAGCTTGGGTTTCTAAACTACTCCAAGGAAAGAACACCACACAATTTATATACTTGTAGGTCCCTTAAAATAGAAACACTTGGGTTTGGGTTTTATCCTTATATGTGAGTGTTTTCATTGTTTAATCTCCTTGTATGACTTCATAGTATTGGATATGAACTCCTCCTCACAACTTTTCTTATTTCCAGAACACATCCAAATCACCTCTTCTTGACTACATAATACCAATTCCCTATTCTTCACCTTTATGTTTTGTATTAACTCCAATTATTCAATTTGATACAAAGAAACAATCACCTTCTAGTGTAAGACTAGAACTTCTTCTCCTTCTTGGAAATCAGATCTTCAAGGTGAGTGCATGTTTCTTCTTCTTCTATTGACCATGTCCACAAGAGAAAATAGTCAAGATCTATTTTGGATATCTAGATTTATAGTTATCCCATGATATTCACTTCTTTTATTATTTCTTATATTCATCTATTTTTTAATACAAAATATATCTATTCAAGATCCTCACTTTTTTTCTCCTTTATACTACAAAAGTTGTCAATGTGAAGTGATTTTCCATTTTAAACCAATAGAAACTTGAGAATAATTCTTATACAATTACAAACTAGAACTCCCATTCTTTAAGAATATCTTTCCAACTTTTTCACATGACCGAAAAAATCTATATTAAAAATACACATAAGTATTTTTTTGGTTTCATCTATACATAATAATATTACTTTATTCTTCGCATGTTGCATGGACAATCTCAATCTTCCATGATCCACGATCTCTCATTATTTATGGTTGTGTGATCCCTTCTTGTTACATTAAAAAATTCACTTACGATGTGAATGTTTCACTTCAATTAACCTATAAATTCATTTTTCATTATCAAAATGTACCAAAGCTCCCAGTTAAAGTTTCATGATGTATCAAACACTTTTGACCAATTTTTTCATCATCTAATGCTAGTTCATCACAGGATGACGTTCCCAATAAATCACATAAGAAGCTCCCCTATGACTCTAAGAAATACCTTATATTGGCCCATTCGATTGCATGGACTATAGGTTCTAACATTTTATATGTAAAAACCAATATGTGGTGGATCACATACCTGAATTTCTCTACATTGATAAATTTGCATGCGTGAACCCTTATATATCTAGATTCTCCTACATCGACTAAGTTGTATACCCGAACTTCCTAACATATATGAATTTCTTAACACTGGTATTTTCTTACATTGGGACTTTTAATATGTGAAATATCCCACCCAGAAAAAATTTATTACTATGTTGGAATTTCGTAACAAATAACCTCTATGTAACCAATTTCATATACGTATTCCTTTTTTGAAATCACGTATGTGGGAAATCCCATATGTGGGGACTTAACTAATTTATGGATTTTTGTTTCTCTTCTAGATCAAATCTAAACTACCATTTTCATTGGTTCCCATGACTTTCATCCTTCATAGATCATCCCATGAACTATTAAAGGGGTGATGTATGGCCATATTTATTCATATGAACATTATTCCACTATTCCAAGCTTTTTACAACGCTTTCACCACATTGTTGTAAAATACAACATATATATTGATCGACATATATATTTCCACAACTTCAAGAATCACCTTGAACACCTTTTCAACAATTATAACTCACTTAATGGGTATCCAACAATCTCCCCACTTTTTCAAAAAATCACCTTAGGCTGAGTACACATATATTTTCCACAAATCCAACACTTACGAAAGGGTGTCCAACAGTGCTGAAGGCACTTATCATGGAATGTTATAGTATTAGTAATAAAAATAAAAATGGAATAATATTAATTAATTGATTATTAATTAATTAAAGTTGAAAATTGAATCTTGTATGCATTTTTGATATCTAGACCTTAGTGGTGTAAATCAGGTGTCATGTGTGATGATAATTGAAGATAAGACTAAGGCTAGGTAGTTTCCATTAGATTGGTTTCTGTGAAATATTACTTTATGTTTTTTGATTTCTTACACTTCACCGCCTATATTGGTAGGGTAACTGACACCCAAGATTTTGGGGGTGATTTCTACAACATCTAGGATGATGAGGGAATGGATGGATGACTTCTCCCTCTGTCATTATTTCCCTTTGTCTATAGTCAAATATTGGTGTATCCTAGGATATGATGGCTTATAGTACAAGGTGAATTCCTACTCAGACTATGATGGGTCTTAGTTTTACTATAAATTTATGTGCAGGTTATAAAAGATTAAGGTTATAAAATATACATATATCCTATCATGGTGACTATGGATTCCCATGGGTATGAATACATGGGTTGTGATGACTTGAGGTATAATGAATTTACATGGGTTTTAGTAGATTTTGGTCATATAATTGGTTATGTATGAGATGAAGATTATGAGTTTTCAGGTTTTAGAGGATGAAAAATGTCTATGATACATGCTATAATTTTATTGTTAAACTAATAAATTTTAATTATTTATACCACTAATTAAAACTAGTATATTTTTAGGTAGGTTTGAACTATAGGGAAGGACTGATAATATATGTAAGTGGTTATGTAAAAGAACTTGAAAATAAGAGAATAATCATCCATTAAGAGAAATTAAAGAAAAAATTTTTGAATAAAAATCAATAAAAAAGTAGGTGAGAGATTAATGATGATAAAAACAAGAAAAAAATTATTCACAAAGAAGTAGAATAGGCAAGTGAGCCATGATTAATAGTGAAAAATAAAGGGTAATTTTTATTGACTGATAACTCTTAAATCTCCTCAATCGATTAAGAATGAATTGAAATAATATACACTTAAAATATTACCTATTGAATTTTTCAAGTAGTATAAAATTAAAGGTTAAGTCCCACATTTGGTAAACTTTGGAACTTGAAACTATCAAAAATGATGAGTGGAAGGAATCACCTAGATAGAACTATCACTCGGTCATGGTATGCTTCCCTTATTATGACTTTAAAATTTCTTTTTAGGATATTTTAAAATATATATACTCTTTACAATTTTAAAAATAATGAAAAAGATAAAATTTTATTGATTATTGATCATTAAATATGTTATTACAATGAATAATAAAAAAATTAAATCAATCATGCAAGAAATAATAAAAATAATCATAAATAATTAAAATCAATAAAATAATATAATTCCCCATGAAAAATTTATCCAAGAAACATTTTAGAAATAATAATTTGTAAAAATTAATTCATTAGAATATAAGTATAACCAGAATATATACAACTAAAATAGGAATAGATTCTATGATAGAAATAAAATATCACATGTCATGTCAATTCTAAACCACTCTAGGCTCCCTCTCCATAACTATGATTAAACTTGTTCATGAGTTATAATCATCCAGTCTCTAGTGTTATCTTGATAATAGATCCATTAAATTTTATTCAAAGTGTGTCTACAATTAAGAACAATTTGTTTTGAAATTATAGCCTCTAGCTCATAGTTAGCTGTTTTCCACGCATCTCCTGGGTCACCATGTGGTGCGACTATCACTGCTCATCCACCTCCTCTTGTGAATCAAGTTTAACCCCAAACTTAATATGATCTTATTGAATGTGCGTAGGATTAATCTATTCGTATCTCAGTTCAATATCCTCGACTCTTCCAATAAACACAAGGATCTTCCAACGCATCTCTTCATCTTTGAAATCAGCTCCCCTACCTTCAATTTATTATTTTTAGTTTTCCATTTTAAATTTAGGGTTCACATACTTGAGAGTCAACGTGAATAAAAATAAATTTAGGAAATACTCATTAAATAATTCAAATATGAGATCCAAGTCACAAATGTTATTTTTCAATTATTGAAGAATTTCCAAGAAGAAAAATTAATTCAAATAATTAATTTTCAAAATTAAATAAAGAATTATTGAAATAATTATTTTCAATATTAAACCCATTTCAAAATTACTTCAAAAAGATATTACCATTAAAATTTTATAAAATCCGTCAAAAATATAGTTCTTAAAACATAATAAATTTAATAAAAATAACCTTAAATCACTTAAGCACTAAAATCACTAATTATCATAAAATTATTTAATGAATTACAGATTCCACAATAGATTAACCAATCATCCAAAATTTACTATTAACATCACATTTTGACATAAAAAATTATTTCCTTAAAAGTATGTGGAAAATTTCATAAAAATCCAGCCACATCAAATTTTCCCACACTTAACCTATTTTACTCTTGGAAAATATAAATGATTCAATTTATTCAAAAATATATGCCCAATCTACACTCAAGTAATCAAACTAGTGAGGAATAAAATCACAAAATCGTTAATTTTTGGAATTATCATGCCTCCTTTATGAATTAATATTACTATGTTATATGGAACTACATTAACCCAGAAGTATGTACCCTCTCCTCTAGGGTTTCCTCCTGTAACCTCATTAGTGGGTTTTCATCACCTACACTCTCATTAGTTAGTTTGGACTTAGTGGAATGATATTAGTAATTGGTTCCTCATGGGATGTATCATTTCTAGAACAGGTAGAATTACTATGGATTATTACAATTCACTTTTCCATCCAAGACTGATCATTCATCATCATATCAGTTCTACTCCCCCACTGCTCATTCTGCTTTGGACCTCCCATACCCTGATTTAACGATGATGGTGGTAGTAATGAACTTGATTTTATATCTTTTCTCAAATATAATCAAATGTGTTTTTTGTACTAACACTCTACAGATCTAGTTTCTTCTATATCTAGACACCATCTTCACTTATTTTATTAATTTTGGTCTTTTTTTATTTGGCATGGTACATCATTTTAAAGGTGTACCTGGGTGGGTGACCTAAAAGAAGGTATGGTTGTATTGAAACTAATCTTCATCTATATATCCAATTCCTTGATGAAAAAATGGGTACCCTTCCATTGAATTCTTTCAAAAAAAATTCTCTATGGTTTTGTGTCACATCAGGTTGACATTGCGGTGAGTTCATTACTACTTTGTTGGATGGATGATTTGAAAGAGGGGTAGTTTGGTTGGCATCTATCATCTGTTCCTCCTCCCATATTTTAGTGTTGGTTTTATGGGTTCTCTACCATGTTGGTTTTACTATAATGACATAACTTATTGGAAGGGGGTGACAGATCACCATTGATCAACTCCTCTATTGCATTGTCTAGCGAGGGGGCCGAAGATTCTTTTTCTGGTGATTGTTTTGATATTCTTACCTTTCGTAATTTAGGACTAGGTTAGACCTTCGGGTCATGTTTCTTAAAGGAATACATTCCTCTATTTCTTGTATGGGTTCCTTCTTTACTCGTTTCTCAAAATTGGATTCTTATTTTATGTTCAACAAGGGGGTGTGTCCCTCAACTTTTAAAAAAGAAATCACTATATCACTTCAATTCAATAAATATTTATAATTCCAATAGTGAAATAAATAGATTTAAGTGGAATTAAAATTTTAACAAGTGTAACCTCCATTTAGGCCTCTCTCCTAAGTTCCTTAAACCAAATTTCTAGTTTCCACTTACTTGATACAACTCAAATGATATTTTTACAAGTCAATTTCCCCTTCTTAATTTGGGTTCAATATTCTCCTCACCTGAATGAATTTATTTTTGACAATTAGAAACGTATTGAATTTATTTATTTTTTTATTTTTATCCATGAACATGTAAATAAGTCCTAGAAGTAACCTTTTTATTCAAAATCACTTTTGAGAAAAAAGTGGGAAACCAAGAAAGTCTTAATTCGAAGGTTAGCCAACACAAAAGGAAATCCTAAAATCATTGTAAAGCACTTATTGGATTTATAAATGGATTTCAGTTACTCACAAACCCAATGAATAATTTCTTAGAGCTTAATGGTGGGTTATTAATTTTCCATTTTACTCTATTTTCAAAGGAATTATATTAATGTCATTTAAGTTGTCTCCCTGAGGTGTTTTATTTCACAAAATCCAAGTTACCTTGAGTTAAGTTAAAAATTCTAGTATCCTTATATTATAATATAAATTATACAAATATATTTTCACTCACACTACATTTCCGTGTTCTAAAACCAAATATTCATGAAAAAAGTAACCAAATTCACTCAATAATCATTTAATTTCAACAATTTCAAAGTTAGTGGAATTCCCCTATAATAACATGGCATTTTTTCTTGCCAAGACTGCATTGGAGTTCAAGTTTTCTATTTAATTCCCTGTGTAAAATATTGAGGAATATTTTATCACATTTAAAACACCCCATCCCCCACAGTTAAATCTTAACATTATCCTAAATGTTGAATCCTAAGTTGAAGAAACATTAAAAAAATTAAATTAAAATAATTTTCAATTCAAAATTGTGAAGTTGTTTGAATAAGTAGTAAGAAATTTCAAAATAGTAAACCTTCCAAACTTCCCAAGAAGATCTCAAAACTTATATTAAAAATATACCTGATTTTTTAACTTGAAAACAAGATAAAAGAATTCACAAGAAACTCAAAAGTTATCATGTTGATCAGTGAGTTAGACAGTAGAAAAATTTTCAATCCAATGATATTTTAAGGGTGATAGAAAGGTTTTAATTCAATTTAATTTTATTTTCAATAACTTATATATAAAAAAGATAAAAACACAATAAAGTATTAAATATTCACTAAATTCAGATCAAAAAACTAAGAAAAATTCCCCATACTTAATTTCCAGTAGAAATGAGATTTCAAAATAGATGTAAAAATTTTAATGAAAATTTCATTAAGAATAAAAAATAAGAACTACCCAGAACATGGATCTTTAATCATTTAAGTACAAACACAAAACTCCCTTTGTGATCCACTAGAAAACAGTTCCCCACTACACTATAAGAACAAGCATAAAAAACATATGAACCCATGAATAAAATATCAAGAGAAGAATGGGAAAATATGTGAGCTTGAGAGGGAAGTAATTCAAGTTAGATCAAGCAATGAAACTCCATCAAGACATTTAAGAGAATATAAATATTTGATTCTAATAATCATCACAAAACTTTAATTTCCCATTAAATAAACAAATAATGAGGTTCTTGAGGTAGGTTAATCGATCATGAGTATGTAAGCAACTGCAATAAAAATGATCACAAGAAGAGAGACCCAATTTACTACATGAAGTTAATCAACCATGCACTGAACATTCCAATCAATTATGGAATCATGGTAGCTGAATAGAATTATCTAAAGAACTAGAACCTTTTTGGAAAATTTAACAAATGACTGTATTAAATGTGAAATGAAACTAGTAATTATAATAACTATTTTACTATGCATAAAATAAAAGAAACTACATAATTAAAATTCACAAATTCCTAGACCAACTATGGAAAGTGACTGATCTAATGAAGAGACTAGCCATGAGGATATTATGTAATGTGAAGTGGTCATACATTGAAATTTTAATTGACCACAGGTGGAAATATACCATACCTGAAAATCCATACAATTGTTAAACTAAATAAAATAACACAAGGCCAATAGACCATGAGAGGTAATAAATTATATGGTGGAAATTATGATAAGTTCTAGAATGACCAAAATAAGATAAGGAATAATTCCAAATGACCATAAGTAGAACCAATTGAACACATGAAGTAAAATTTAACCAAGGAAAGGACTGGTCATTTGAATTTATGCGACCATGATAATTCAAGTAGCACTAGGTAGAGGGAAAAGGAGATAAAAGGAGGCAAAAAAAGAACCATGGTTTAGATCCAATGAAACATTGAGTTTATATTCTTTATTTAAACTCATAGAAAGTTCAATATTCTTTTATAAAGATAGAATCTAGTCCATTTGACTACCCTTCAAAGTAATTCTTAATCCTTTTCCCATTAACCAAGAGGGGTATACTCTCATCACCTATCAACTCAACAACTCCATTATCCTTTCCCTAGTAGTCTTAAAATCAAAATTCAAATACTTAATGATCCAAATGGATTTATGGTAAATATATATAGGAAAATTAAATGGTTTCCTAAAAATAATTCTATAAGGAGATATTTTTATAAGAAATTTTAATGAAGTTTTATAGGCCTATAAAGCCTTATCTAGATTGAAAGACCAATATTTCCTAGATCTAAAAAAAGATTTCTCTAGAATTTTCTTAATTATTTGAGATTTTATCTTGTCCACTTGACTATGGGTGATAAGAAGTTTAAGTTTTATGAACATATCCATATATTCCCACTAAAATTTTGAATTTAAATTTCTTAAAATGTGTTCTATTATTAGTGATAAATACATTGGGAACTCTAAACCAACAAAATATATTCTTTTTTATTAACATTAAAATAATAACAACTTGACTATTAGGAAGTATAATTTCCTCACCCACTTAGAAAAAAAACATATATACACTAAAATGTACTCATTCCAGTTAGATGTTGGGAATGGTACCATAAAGTCTAAACCCTAAAAATTAAAATTTTCTACCTTAAAAATTTATTTTTGTATCAGTAATTTCTTTCTACAAATATTTCCTAACCTCTAGAACTTATCACAAATAAGTCTCCCTAGAATTCTTGAACAAATTAGGGTAGTAGAAACTAGTCCATAATAATTTTAAGGGGTTTCATTCTCTCCCATGGTATACAATCCATGGTAATGAGAAAAAAATCTCAAGAATGGGAAACATTTCTTCCATATCCACACACATCCTAAAAATTCCATAATCACACCTCTTAATAAGAAAAGGATCATCCATAAAGTAGTATTTAAGCTCCAAAAAATTATTCCTTTTTATATTAAGTGTGGTACTTGGGAATGATTCCTAAAGATAAAAAATTAACATAATCAAAAAACTAAATAGATTAAGTAGATATCACATCCAATAGCTTTTCATCTAGGAATGATGAGTTAATATCTCTTAGGTCATTGTTTTGTGTCTTAAACAGCCTAGAAAATTGATCATCCACAAAATATTATGCACCAATTTTATACCAAATATACAACTAAAACTCTTTCAATATGATTATTGATAAGTATATTTCATGCATACATTTTAGAGTGTTTTATGTATTGATTTTTTAATTAATTGATAAATCTTGCCAATTTTAGAATGGATTGACTTTTTTATGATTTTTGCTAGGAAATGATGAATTTATGAAAAAGGAATGAAAGAGGAGATTTTTTTAGCTTAAAGACTCTTCATTCCATGAGTGAATTGAAGCATCATGACATAGATTTTTTAGGAAGTTTGAAGCAATAAAACTGGAAAAATAATGATTACATATCATGTATCCCTAGTTCACATTGTGACTTCATTAGAGAGGAAGGCCACCGCTATGACAAGTCATGATGATAGTACATGCTGTGAAATAAAATTACACGTCATGTAACTACATTACACAACATAAACTTATTTGGGACAATTTGTTTGAGAAGAAATACACTGAGATTCATGGGATATTAATATTTAACGATTACACATTGTGAGTCCTCATTACACGTCATGAAAGGAGTCAAAGATCAAAATATATGAATGATATTTTCATGAGATTTGTGGGGATTTAAATATGTAGTGGAAAACATGGATAGGGATTACATTACATATAAACTCATTACACATCGTGAATTTTTTCAGGAAGATCCCAACCAGATCCAATAAATAGAGGATCTACCTTCTTGTGTGAAAATAATTTTGAAGCCAAACATAGGACCATCGATGGATGCCTAAAGATATCTACTTTTTCACTTTCTTGAGGATTTTCTTTCATTATTTGTATAAACCTACTCATGGTTATCATGATCAGATGATTTATTTTTTTTTGGGGCATGCGTGATGAAAGGGGAATGATTATATAAGGTATTTTATTTTTTATTATTATTTATGTGGAGATTTCACATCTGTTCTTAATTTCAATCTATTTCCTAATTTCTTCTTGCATGATCATTGTGATTGGGATTAGGGATTATGTTTAATTTCATCCATTCTTTGAGAATGGCCATTTCCTGAGTTGATTGAATGTCATTGTTTAATGTGTGATCTGAGGTATAGACTTCCACCATGACCATTAGTTTTATCTATTCCCTATGTTTAAATAAGATTTTAGGTTACCCATTCATTGTAATCTAAAGTACCTAACCATGGGAAAATGATAACTTAGAATAGAGAGTGTTTTTCATGAGCATTATACTCGATATGTCCTGATTCTAACAATTGAATGATTTTTAATTGATTATTTTATACCTTATCATCTCATGAACCTAGAATCATTGTTTCCAAGCACCAAATTTATATTTTCTTCTCCCACATTCTTCACCAAATATAATTCTCAGTATTTTAGATTTATTTCAACAAATTCAAAATTATTTTAGGTCTTTGTTATTTAACTAATATTTTCTCCAGTACTATATCTGTGGGTTCGACCTCAGAATTATAATTCCTATACTAATATGTAGTTTAGTTCCTTGTTGGTTATGTGTTTTTAAATTTATAAATTTCATAACCTGATGGGAATTAACGACACTTGTGGGGCTATCAAAATTTTAGAACCATTGTTAACTATAGTATCAGAGAATTTATTGATTTAATAATTTAGATGAACACTTTTCTCATCTTTTTATTTTCCTAATTTTAGCATAAGATCTTTATTATCATTTTTATTACTTTTTACCACAATGGGTATTTTTAGTTGTGATGACTGGGTTATAGAATGAAATGACCACCAAGGAAAGGTTCATCTTCCTATTGGATGATATGGCTCATCTACTCAATGAAGTTAGAACCATGAAAAATCAAACTTTAGAGTACCTAAAATTTTACCCAAGAATGGAATTCACAGCACCCCATAACCTGGAGCCATAATTCTATGAGGAGTGTCATGAAAAAAAAATCATGGACAATAAAGTATAGGTAAGTACCACTTCTGATACTTATTTTTATGCTAATCACAATGCCCTTGATTTTTTAGGTTCATAAGATGATGAAGAGGGTGACCTTGCTACAAGACTAGAATGGTCTAAAGCACACTTTAGAAAATAGTAGAAAGATGCAGAGGAAGAAGATAAAGATGGATAATAAGAGGATGATGATAGAGATTTGGCTACCACAGTTGTTACAAATTGTCTAAAAAAATTAAGTGTGCCTCAAGAAGAAGAAAAATAAATTACTTCACCCTACACTAGCTACACAGAGGAACAAAAATAATCAGTAAAATAAGAATAAATTTAGAAGATGGTAGTGTAAACTGAAGTAATCATTGAAGAAACTCAACACATGCAACCAGTAGTTAAAGAAGAATAATTTTACTAAGTCTAGAAAGATGTTGAAATTCTGTTGGAAATACTCATATTTTCATACTCTGGTCACCACCTGTGATGTCCATGCCAATTCCATTAAGGAAAAGTCAAGTTGAGATAGGTAAACTTAAAATCCAAAGTTGGGTGAACATGATATAGTTAGTATTATACCACACTCCAATCAGCTAACCTGGGTATGTTCAGGCTAAATTATTGTTAAAAAGAGAATATTTAGAGAGGTAACCTATTTTTTATCACCTTATAGGATTTTATATTTATTTCATTCTTAGGATTTAATTTTATATTCAGATTTATTTTCAATTCTCATTATTATTTTTGAGCATTATTACAAGGTCCTGTACTTTCAATTATTTCCATTTAATTTTCAGGTTCATCAAAGGCATAGGCAGTAAGTGGAAAGTAGTAGGATATAGAATAAAAAATAAGCTTCAGGAAAATTACATGCCAGTAAGGAAATTTACACATTATTAAAAGAAACAGGTAGAACTTGCTCAGACCATGTTTGAAGCATCAATTTGTAAGGGGAGTAAGTATTTTATTTATGAATTTTTAAGTTGTACTCCCCATATTTAAAATTTTTTAGATCTCTAACTGCAAAATGTTTGCCCCAAATTTGTTTCATTGTTTAATCAACTAAACTAGGATACATAAAATACCTAGGAAAATTACCATGCCAAGTATGTAAATTTTTTTATCAATGAATATTAATGAGAGAAATGGGAAAAATAATTAGTAGAGATAAGAAAGTGGATTAGAATTCGACAATTCATGATTTAGGGGAGCATGGTGATCTTTAAAAAAGAAATTTTTTTGACATATGGCCATGTTTTTAATTTTTTAAATTTTCATTAATTGATATATTTATTCATGTTCATTGTCATGAGTTATTATCCCAACCATTCGTCTCATTCCCAAGACATCCACTGATCCAATATTTTCCATTCTTTCTATAGTATATTTCCTAAGAGACTCGGGCATGTTTTCTTCCATAACTTTCTTTGCATCTTATCGAAGATATGAATGAACAGAGTTACTTTTAAAATAATTGAGGCATTATTTTTATAGCCCTTATTATGAGACCCACCTTGCATTAATCCTTTTTAAGATCATTTAATCCATGAACAACCTTGTTAGGAAATGATTTGTGTTACAAGCCTATCTTATCAATTCCTACCTTCCTTTTACTGTTTTTCATGGTATCTAAAAAAATAATAATGGGGGAGGAACTTTATAGGGTGTAATGGTATATAATTTATTGTATATTTTTTATTGTGGATTTTTCAATACGATATGAGGAGAGGCCATGAGATCTTTCATTGTATTTTATTATTCACCTATATTTCAAAAAAATAAAAAAAATGAAGAAAGAAAAATGAAGAAAAATTTGGGTTGTGCCTTGGGATAATAAAAAATCACCATTTTCCAGACCGATGATTTTTCATTGTATGTGGTTAGGTGATGGATGTGATATTTTTCCTAATAATTACATTCAAAAAAGAAAACAAAAAGTAAGATAGGTTGATTCAATCATTTCACTTATATGTATTATGATCCCAATTTTTTATTTTTGGTGGGAAGAGAGAGATTAAATTTGTAAAGGGGGACATTTATTGAGTTTTTTTTATTATCATGCAAAGTACTTTAGAGTTAAACCTCCTTTTTTAGAATTAATTTTTACATCATTTACCTATCCAACCTGAATCCTCAAAGTCATTTGAACCTTAACAGTGAATCCTTCATGATTAATTATTATCTATGTCTTTACACAGTGGATATGTTAGATTCCTTGCAATCCTATGGTAAGTTACATGTTCTTGAGGTATGTGATGAATTCTATTCACATGAATACTCTGATTATGAGTGGAAAAATTCATGCAAGTTAAATTTAAAATGGCATGAATATTGATAATTAATTGAAAAATGAAGATGGATGAATGAAGAAACTTGAATATTTCAAATGAGGAAAAGTAAAATACTGTGTTGACTTATTTCTTTGAAAATGAGGCGTTGATGAATACATCCATGTGATGCTCGAACATTTAATTTTCCATTTGATCAATTATTTTTGTTGAAATTTAATTTGAAGCATGATAAGGTAAGAATCATTTGTATTATGTTGAGATTCCACTCTTAAGGATAAGGATGAATTCAAGTGTGGGGGTATTTGATAAGTCTATTTCATGTTTACATTTTAGAGTGTTTTGTGTATTGATTTTTTGTATTTAATTGATGAATATTTATAATTTTGGAATGGATTGACTTGTTTTATGATTTTTGGTAAAAAATTATTAATTTTTAAAAAAGTAATGAAAAGATGAGATTTTTTTAGCTAAAAGACACTTGGCACTGCGAGAAAATTGAAGCAGTGCGACACTGGATTTTTTAAGAAGTTTGAATGTAGAAAAATAGAAAAATAATGACTACACATAATTTATATTTAGTACACATCATGACTTCATTGGATGGGAAGGTCATCACTAGTACAAGTCGTGATGACAGAACACAATGTGAAATAACATTACAAGTCATGTAACTACATAACATGACATAACCTTTTTTGGGAAAATTTTCTTGAGAAGAAATCCACCGAGATTCATGGGATGTAAATATTTAAGGATTACACGTCGTGAGTCCTCATTACACGCCATGAAAGGAATAAAAGTTAAAAATGTATGAATGATATTTTCATAAGATTCATGTAGATTCAAATAAAAAGAGAAAAATATAGATCTAGATTACATGATGTGTAAACTCATTACACATCGTGAATTGTTTCAGGAAGATCCCAACCATAGCCTATAAATAGAGGAGATTACTACTACTGTGAAAACCATTTCAGATCCATATGGAGGACCATTAATGGATTCTTGTGGAGCTCTAATTCGCCACTTTGTTGATTATTTTATTTCATTCTTTTTCTACACTTGCTCATGGTTAGAATGAGAAGGTGATTTATTTGTGTTGGGGAATTCATGATGAAAGGGGATTGATTGTACAATGTATTTTATATTTGATTTCAATTTATGTTGGGATTTCATATCTATTCTTAATTTCAATATCTTTCTTGATTTCTTCTTGCATGGTCGTTTTGAGTGGGATTGGGTATTAGGTTTAATTTCTTTCATTCATTGAATATAACCATTCCCTGAGTTGGTTGAATGAAATTGTTTAATGCATGATCTAGGCTGTAGAATTACACCATAACCATTGGGTTTATCTATTCCCTAATTTTAAACAAGGTTTTGGTTTACCCTTTATTTATAATCTAAAGTACCTAACCATGATAAAATGAGAACTTAGAATGGAGAACGTTTTTCATGACCATTATACTCTCTATGACTCGATTCCAATAATTGAATGATTGTTAGTTGGTTATTTTAAACCTTTTCATCTCATGAACCTAGAATCATTATTTCCCATGGCCCATTTTATATTTTCTTCTCCAGCCTTCTTCACTAAATCCAATTCTCATTAGTTTAGATTTATTTCTAAAAATTTGAAATTATTTTAGGTATTTTTTATTTAATTAATATTTTCTATAATCCAATCTATGTGGGTTTGACCTCAGACTTTAAATTTCTATAATACTATATATTTTAACACTTTGTTGGTTACATGTTCTTAAATTTATGAATTTTGTAACCTGGTAGAAATTAACAACACCCATGGGGCTATCAATTATCCATCTGATCAATCTTGGATTATCAATCTTCTTAGATAGAAAATACATCATAGTTGAATGATCATAAAAATAATAACTTTTGAACTAACCAAGTACTTCCTAAAATTTTCCAAATAAAACACAACTTCTAGTAATTCTTTTTCAGTAGTTTTGTAATTTGTTTGATAATTATCAAGTAACCTACTAGTATAGTACACCAAATTTAACCTATTTTATTTACTTTTCCCTAAAACTACCCCAAAATCTATATCACTAACATCACACATTCTTTCAAAAGGTAAATTTATATCTACGGAAGTGATGATGGGTGAGTATATGAGTTTATATTTAAAAATATTAAAAAGGATATAGGTATACATAAAAAAAATAACGTATCTTTGACCAACATAGAACAAATGGACTTTGTGATTTTTGAGAAATCCATTATAAACCTTCTATAGAAACCAACATTTCCTAATAATCTTATGATACCCTTAGAATTTTATAGAGGGGGGAGTAATTTAATTACATAAATTTTAGAATTATAAACCTCAATTACCCTCTTAAAAACTTTATGACTAAGAAATATACCTTCATTGACCATAAACTAATATGCTTCCCAATTAAGAGCAAGTTTTTCCTCAGTATATCTTCCCAATAACATTTCTAGATTCTATAAGTAGCTCTCAAAAGTGTTCCTAAAAATTTATAAATCATACATGAAAACCTCAATTATCCTCTCAACCATGTAAAATAAAATAGCCATCATAAACCTTTAAAAGGTCTTCAAGGCACCACACTAGCCAAAGGGAATTCACCAGTAGGTAAATTTTCTAAATAGACAAGTGAAAGTGGTTTTCCCTCATGTTTATGGGCTACTAGAATCTGGTTGTAACCAAAATAGAAATTGAGAAAATATAAAAACTCATTATCATTCATCCTCTAAAATATTTAATCTCATAATGGAATTAGAAATTGATCATTTCTTGTAGCTAGATCAAGTTTCTTATAATCTATAAAAACTATTCATTTGGTCACTTTCATAGTTTAAACTTGTTCATTCTTTTCATTAGTGATGACTACAACACCTACCTTCTTCAGAATAACTTAAAAAAAACTAACTCAATCACTATATGAGATAGGAAATTTTGTCTTGGTATCTAATAATTTAATTAACTAATATTTAAAAACTTATTTCATATCAGGTTTAAGCCTCCTTTAATCCTCTACCCTTATGTTTTGATCTAGATTTATAGTAATTTTATGCATGCAATAATAATGGATGATCACTTTGATATTAGAAAGGTATTTCCTATAGAAATTTAAAATTTTTGAACACTCAAAATAGCCTTTCCTCTTTTATCCCTATGGGTGATCGGGGTGGTTGGTGTGGGAGGGGTTTGGGGCGTGCATCGTGGGGTTGAGTCCCCAGGCATGTTTTCTCTTCATGTATGCATTGTGCAGAAAAAAAAATTAAATAGCATTTCTTCTTGACTATCCCAAAATTCAACAAAAATGATTACAAGTTATGTGGAAATTTCTCCAAAAATGAATATTTAAAATAATTAGAAGTTTTTTAAGATCTAAATGTGGTGTTTCTTAACTAGAATGTAGAATATTGGGCATAGGTGGGCCAAGGTCTTCCATATATCTCTTAAAGAAATAATGCGAACTAGATAGTACTTATTCCTCACTACTATCCATAGTGGATAGCTCACTATACTAAATATTCAAATTTGAAGCAAGAATGTGTTCCTTAGAAAAATATTCTAAATGATCCAAAAATTCACCCTCATACTCATCAAAATGTTCCTCCACTTCACCTATATTAATACTCAAAAAGGTATCTTAAACTAAAGGTTCACTTCCAAGATTTTCCATGAAATATAGAAATTCCTATTCTATCTTATCAAAAGGGTCCTCTTGATCTAAAAACTCAACTCTTGAATAGATCTCCTCAATTTTAGGTTATTTTGGATTTTTTTAAACATTAAATTCCTTGGTCTCCTCACTAAAATTAAAAATCAACATCCCCTTTGAAACATTTATCATAGCTCCTCCTATGGAAAGGAAATACATATCTAGAACGATAGAGACTTCTTTTTCAAATTCCATGTTTAATATGAGAAAAATATACGGTATAGAAATTTATTTAACTCTTGTAAAAAAATCATATGACCTATTTATATGGTGTGCGATGGAACAGTCATAAAGTTGTCAGACAAAGTTATAGGATGCAATTTCTCAAATATCGGTTATTAAAATAGTGAGTAAGGAATCAAATTGAAACTTTCACTAAGGTCACATATTAAATTTAGTTTTATACTATTACATAAGGTATAAGGAATGAAAAATATCAATATATCCTTGGGTTTTAGAGGGGTTTTTTTCTTTTAATAACAACACTACACTCTTCAGTGAGGTTATAAGTTATAAACTCCTCAAGTTATTTCTTATTTGAAATATTTTTTTTAAAGATTTCATATATTAAGAAATCTAGATTGAAGATTTAATTAATGGTATTTTCACTTAGAACTTGTTTAAAAGCCCAATAAAATCTAATAATTTTAGGTTTTTACTTTTAGGTTTTATCTTTTGAGGGAATAGGGTGGTTAGAGTATAATTCTTCAAGATAGTGGGTATGACCTCAATTTCTTATTTAATATTTTCCTTTCCTATGTTCTTGTTCATTTTATAATCCTTTTACTCTTGTGTTTTATATAGAATAGGTAGATTTATTTTATTTTCATAGTTTCTATCCATAACTCTATATTTTATAAATTTTATAATTATATAAATAGATTCTTTAAAATTTTTATATTGAACTATTTTAAGGTTGTTCCTAGGTTCCTTATGGGTTTTTATACCATTAATTATTGTGATTACCATGAAATTATCCCCCAGGTTGACTTCATTTGTACAAGGTAAATTACATTTTTCTCTTCCTCTTAATTATTTATCCATGCGACTTATTTGAGTTTGTTTGTTATTCATGTCATTTTTTAAAGTAGTTCTTTGAGACTCCATATCATATTGGTGTATTGTATCTTGATCATCCATAAAATTTATCATTTGTTGTTTGATACATTCTAAATTGATTTTTAAATTATATGATTTATATATTTTTTTATTTTGGATTTTTTTTTATTTGGTTATTGTTGAAAACAAAGGAGAAAATATTGTCTAAACACACTTTAATCCCTCTAATATAGGTTAGGATGATTCTTATAGTCTTGGTTGTAAGTATTTTAAAAGGAATAATCCTTAGGTATCATACTAGGTTATTACTTAGAAAAATTATCATTTTCATAGATTTGGATAGGCATATCAAATTTGGGACAACAAAAGTCATAATGTCCAAACATTCCATAGTGATGGAATTTATCCCTAACTGAATTGTGATTAGAAATCACAATATCCTGTGGAAAGGTTTATTGAATAGAATTTGTGTCCTTTAAGTGAGTGTTTATCCTTTAAAAACATTTTTTGGTTAGTTTTGTGATATTTTATTGAAAATATATTTATGTAATTTAGCTGTCTTATCACAAAAATCTTCTCCAGAGAATTGACCAATAAGTTTTTGATTATGAGGTGTGGGTCCATTGTAAAATTTGTCCATGAATTTTTTTTTTTTTTGAGTAAACTACTGGTAATAAATTTTATAATAAGACCCCTAAACCTATCCCATGTTTCATGGAATATATCTCCCTAATATTTTAAAAAACTAGTGATTTTATGTCTAATTTAATATTTCACCCTCTTAGGGTAATATTTTATAAAAAAATAATTAAAAACATAATCCCAAGTTTCAAAAAATTATTTTTCTAATTGTTGGAACTAGTTTTTAGCATTATCTTTAAGACAAAATTTAAAAAAATATTATTTCCAAATCTTCCTCACTAAATCATCGCAGTGTTAGATACTACAACACACTTTAGATGTCCCTAATTAAGTCAATAAAATCTTCATTGTAAATCTCATTAAAGGATGACAATAGTGAACATAGTGAATATTTAATCACTTAATTTATAGACTGAGGTGTAATCATAATTCATGAAGGACTACTTGAAATCATGGTAGACTATAAATATTTAATCCTATACCTCTCAATAACTTGTTCTCTAGGGTAAGGTGAAATAACATTATCTTGGTGATCCACCACCTCCCAATTGTCTTCCATGTTTTCTTTTCTTTTTAAAGAACTTAGGTTTTTTTTCTATTTCAGGTATTAATGGATCTATATTCTCAAAAAAAAATCTGGTTCTCAAGAAAAATAGATTTTAGGATTCTTGGAAAGAAGCACACAACTCATAGTAGATTCAATAGATTTTTTCTTTTCTTTTTTTGAGAATTATATTTGATGATTATTTTTATAGAAAAGTTTCCTTATAAAATTTCACTACCTTGGTCCCTCATGCCTTCCTTAGAAGCGATCCTAAAAAAATTTCTTAAACTTTTTCTTTAAACCAATAAAATTTAATTATGTACACTTTTAATTAAAACTATTATAATGTTAGGTGGGTTTGATCCACAAAGAAGGAAAGAAAATATGTTTGAGTGACTATGGAAAAAAACATGAAAACAAGAAAATAATCAATCAAAAATATAAATTAAAGAAAAAAATATAAACAAAAATCAATATAGAAATATGTGACTTCGTAATAAATATAAAAACATGAAGAAATGGTTCAGAGTAAATTAGAACATGAAAGTGGGTCGTGATTAATAGTAGAAAAGAAATGGTAATTTTGATTGATTGAAAACACTTAAATCTCCTTGGTCAAGTAAAAATTTACCAAACTGTCTTCCACTAAAATTATTTCCTATTGAATTTTTCAAGCATAAAACAAGTGAAGGTTAATCCCCACTACTTTTCAACTATAAACACAATACTATGATAAATAATGAGTAGATCAAATCACCCAGACTGAACTATCACTCAGCCATGGGGTGATTCCGTTATTTTTATTTAGAAATTTATTATCATAAGATTTTAAAATTGAGATGCTCTTAATAGTTTTAAAAATATTGAAAAAGATCAACTATTTTGGATTCTTGATCATTGAAGATGATACAAATAGTAATAATAATAAGAATGAAATAAATTCGTCAATAAATGATTAAATTATCAAATATAAGTAAGAGAAACATAAAAATGTAATTCCTCGTACATTATTTAGCCAAAAAAATTAGAAATAAGAATCTTCAATAATGAATTTCCTAGAATAGAAGTAAAACCATTAAATAGTAAACTAACATAGGAAGAAGTTCTATGAAAGAAATTAAATCTCCTCTTTTGAGTTGATTATCATCCTCTCCAAGGTACCTCATTGTAATTATGGTATTCCTTATCCATGACTTCTAATCATAAAATTTTTAATCAAATCTTGAACATCTATCCATTCCTTTTACTTTAGGGTGTGTCTCTAATTAAGAACAATTCCCATGGAAAATCTATCCTCTAGCTTACTATTAGCTTCTCCACACACATCTCTTGGGTATCTATATTTTTTCCTATCATTTCCTATCCTCCTCCTCACATGAATCGAGATAAATTTCAAACTAAATTTTCTCCTACTATATGTGGGTATGATTTACCTCTACACAACTTGGTTCAATAATCTCAACTCTTCAAGAAATTTCTATAAGTTTCCATCACATCTCCCCAGCATCGAGCTCAGATACCCCTTGACTTCAATTTTTTGATTTTTGATTTATCCATTATAATATTAGGTCTCATATTCCTAAGAGTCAACAAGAATGAAAATAAAGTTAAGAAATACTTAGTGAGTCATTCAAAGATGAGATCCATGTCACAAATGGGATTTTATAATTATTTATGAACATATAAACTTATAAATTAATTCAAATAAATGATTTTCAAAATTAAATAAAGGAATATTGAAATAATTATTTTTATGATGAAAACCATTAAAAATTATTTTATAAAGATATTATAATTAAAATTTTATAAAAGAACATCAAAAATATTGGTTCTTAAAACATGAGATATTTAAGATAAATAACCTTAAATCACTTAAGAACCAAAATCACTAATTATAATAAAAATATTCAATGAATTACATATTCTATATAAAATTAACCAATCATCCAAAAATCACCATTAACATAACATTTGAACATAAAAACATCAATTATGTCCTAAAAAGGATATGGAAATGTGCATCAAAAACATGTCACATCAATATGATTTCACAAGATACAGAATGAATTATATAAACGATAATCACATGATGTGATAAATTAGGGTGTGAGAGAGACAAATTGGTAGGAAACTGGAAGTAGGGTGCCTTCATTTAAAAATATGTTTTTGATATATAATGAACTAATTCAATGTGTTACTTGGTGAGTGAGTCATGGTGAAGATGAAAATAAAAGTTTTACCTATTTAGTTGATGAGTTGGTTTCATATTTTTATTCATTAGGATTTAGAATGCTTCTTTCAAGTTTTTAATGACAGGTTTCTCAGAGGATCATACTTAGTTTATATGTTATGCTCACCCTTATTATATATAAACTATTTTTTAGGAATACATGAGCTAGTTGGTGATTGAGCTAATTGGTACTATCTTAAGGAGTTATTCAGGAGCTATTGGATCTTTGTGGTTGCTACTGAGGATTTATTTTGGGTACTTTTCAGTTGTTTCAATTTTTGTATAACATTTCATGTACTAGGTTGCTTCTTTATTTATGCATGGTGTTTTTTGGTGTTTTTTCATCTTAAATATTATTCCTTAAATTTATATTGAGGGTAATTACTCCCATGTGTGTGACTATTATACCAGGGGATCTAGTATCCAAATACTGGACTATTAGAGGTGGGCTCTATGATTAATTATCTCCCATTATTTATTATTGTCCTAGGATGGGTACCTTTAGTGGGAGGGAGTCATGACAGAGTGGTATCAGAGATAATGGTTGAGAGATATGATGGAGTTTAGAGTTGGTTCTAGAGAAGATGCATGGCTTTCTTGGGAAATAGTGTTAGTTGGTTTTAGTACGTACTATAAACAAGGTATAATGGTTAGGATATGAGATTTTAGGGCCCTCTATTATCTAATATAAGGACCTTTGAGTTTCTAAACTTGCTAAGTGAAGTGATGTTACTTGTGGGGTAGTGACCTGAAAAATGATCAAACATCATGATTATTTGTACATGTGTTTTAATTTTGTTGAAAATGGGGGCTTAGGTTAAAATGAATTAATAATTAACCTTAACTATTTTATATCATATGATTATGAGTTCAGGAAATTTTTTGTTTTGTAGATATGGATCTGGGTCTATTTACCCCTCAATTTTGTGCCAAAGATGTTTAGTATGATGTTATAGTGGATAAACATAGAGTGTAGTTCAATGATGATGAAACTAGGAGAAGTACATTTCTAATTTTCTAATGTTATGGTATCTAGAAATAAGGGTCTCTATTTTAAATCAGGAGACATAGGAATGACTGGAGGTGATGAAGATATAATTTAGTTCGATTCATGCTTAGAAGGAGAACTGGGTTTCTTTTTCTATAATGATGCTACATGGTTCAACATGGAAGTGGTAACTTTTATTTCTCATGGGTATTTTTTAGTTGGTTGTTGTGTATGATAAGTTCTAATATTAGTTCCAGGATAATTTTATTTCTTCAACCGCTAAGGGGACTTGTTGGTAGAACATTATCACCCTTTGTTGGGGGAGTTACAATGTATAGAAGCTCAGTATCTAATATTAGAGCCTTATAAGTTATGATTCAGACCTTATTATAGATTAGTATTCAAGGTAAATTCATTTCGAGGAGGCTTTGTATTCAAATATCTGACATCGAGTCACCCTGTTTATGTTTAAGTCGTATCTCAAGGTGTTATAGAAGTTAGAGGTCATTGAGAGGACGTTGGTTAGGACTATATCATCACAGGATGGGAGTCTCCATGGTTTAATATAGATTAGATCTATGACCAGTTATTATTTTCCTAGTCAAAATAATAAGTTTCAATCATAAGGGAGCAGGTTTTAGCCTTCTTTAACTCGTTTTACTGAGGCTAGAAGTTCTTAGACACCTTCTAGTGGATATGGCATGTTTTTTCCTTGTGAAGGTTGTATCCATCATAAGATGGAGTATATGAACTTCCTCGGTAGTCATCATGTGTATAGTGGCCTATTTTAGGCTTGACCATTGTATTAGTATCATCCAAGGATGCAGTTTCTGTAGGGTTCTTTATATTATGACCATGAAATAGGATATGGGGAAAGTAGATGATATCCTTGTGATTATCCTTATCCTTAGGGACAGAGAGTATATAATGAGCATTTATTTGTTCTCTATTAGGGCTAGAGAGAATATGGAGTAGGATGTGGCCAGATTCATGCATTGGCATCATCATTGTTAGCTGATCTGGACATTGTGCGAGGTACTATCTGTCAGTTTTCAACTTGGGTTTATGCCTTGTTTAATTCATAAGCTTTGAAATCCATTGTTTCACTCACTCTAGTTCATTCTTTGGGACTTGAGTTAAAGATGAATTTATTTACCTTTGTAACATCTAGAAATGTTAATATATTTATGTGATTTAAATAAATGTTATAATTAAACAAGCTTTCTATAATTAAAAAAACTGACATATATTTTAAGAGAACTTTATAAAAATGTCATTATATATTCGCTCAATATTTTAAAAGATATTTAAGTATTTATGATTCATTATGTTAATTATAAATCATTATTTATAAAGGTAAATAATAATTTATTTTGATGTTATTTCAAAAAATATAAGTCATTTTTAATAAAAGTTCATTTCAAGGGAAAGTGATTATTAATCACATAAAATTAATTTTATTTTAGTGTGAAATTTACTATTTTGATTAAAATAAAAAACTTTAAGTTTTTAATATTATTAATTTTTAATATATTGTTATTATTCAATAAATGAGATGTACAATGAAGTTTATTGAAACATAATGTCATTAATAATTTTATAATTTAATCAAAAAGATGTTTATAGATTATGTGAATAATATTCTAATAAAATTATGTGATAACTTGAATTATTGATAAATATAAATTTATAATATTTATCTTTGTAAAGAAAGTATTTGTTTTTAATAAATATAAAAAAATATAAATTAAATGGGATATGGGATATAGTAATATGTTAATAAATTTAATGGATTGTATTAGTTTTGAGATCATAATTATAGAATTATAAAATTTAATTGTTAAAATTTCATTCTGTATAAAAATGAATCTATTTAAAGCTAATTTCTAGTTTCAAATATTACATAAGGGTACTCATGTAAATGTCACTATATCACTAAGTATGAGTAATTTGTGTTGGTGTAAGGGTTAAACCATGTTTTAAAGATCCACGTAAAGGTAAACACCATTCTCACATAAAGGTAATCTCCATATCACGTAAGGGTAAGGAAATGGTGTGGGGATACATAAAGGTCAGTTTCTACTCACATAAGGGTAGGTTGATGTTTACATAAAGGTTGTATTGTGATCACATAAGGGTAGAACTATGGATTTTCAGGTTTCTTAAGGGTATGTACTCAACTCTATGCTCACGTAAAGGTAATTTTAATTACCTATGCAAAGGTAGTTTAATGATAACACATCTCGCGTAATGGTAACATTGTTATTTTAAGGTTATGTAAAGGTAGTGATTAGCCACTAAATGAGGCTAATATTAATTGTTAATATATATAATATTAATGTTATTTATTATTCATAAACACCATTTTAGTGAATTTTACACTTTGAACGTCATTTCACATTATGATTGTAATTCTTTCTTAAAATGCACTATTATGTGGTACATTTTTTAACATCATTTAAAGTACCCAATGATTTATCTGATTTTAAGGATTCTAATTATAAATATTTTAATTTTATATTTTTTTAATTTGATCTACACTTCAATATGAAAATGTTTGATTCAGGGATCAATGGAGAATTCACGGAAGATGGGGATATTTTGTGATGAAAGCAAACAATTCTAGAGAAGTCAGATTGGACACCATCCCACTAATGAGAATTTGGGGCCCACAATATAGGCCCAATGAATCCCAAATTTAGTGGGATGATATAATAAATGTAGAGGAACAAATCACTCTTCAGGATCCAATGCTAATTCTGCATCCATGGTGGCCATTAAGGTGGCCCAATTTGGAGATAAAATTCTGGTCCAGATTCTGCGCCCAGAAACAAATCCTACCAATATTATCATATATCGGAATCCAAAACTCCTAATGTGACCCTATTTTACAGACGGTTAGTAGGCATCCGAGGATCTATTTTATTTTTCTATGGCCCACTCTGATTCGTCCATCTAGAAGGTCTTACAAGCGCGTCTGTTCGGTGGATGAAAGTTGGCTTCCACCTCATGTCAAGTGTGGAAAAGTCCAAGTTCCACAAGCTTTCCACCACCCTAGGCCTACCATAACCAAGTGGGATGCTTTTTACTATTGGAGGATCGACCCAAGGATCCAAAAATTCCTATTTAAGGAAGTGGTGGTGGAGGAGTTTTTCATCTTTGAGCTTTGTTTTCAACTTAATGTTATGCTTCCAATTTGTCTTTGTAACGTTCTTCATTCACATGTAAGTTGTTTTAATTCATCCTAGTTTCTTAAAAAAAGTTCTTCTTATACTCTTATTCTATTGTTCTCCATCTAAATTTAATACTATTTCCTCAAGGTGTGAATTTATTCACACCAAATCTTGTGAAATTATTCACACAATGGTGGAGTGGTCATTTTATTTTTATTGTTTTCTTTACTTCTCCATTTCCTCCCTCATGATTCTACTTTCCACTTCCATTGAAACCATAGAATCAATGGAGGGCTAACCAAATTATGGTTTGATCTAAGGGAGTATCAAGGTTCTATATTGGATGTTATTTACCACCCCATTAATGTCTAATCACTTCTTTTAATTGATATTTTTATTTGATGATTTTTAAACTCCATCGTCCTTGTTGAATTTAAGGCCACACACTTCAAGTGCTAATACGAACCTTTACCTAGAAGTGCTCATAACTTTGATCCTTCAAGTGTATATGTGATTAGTATTAAATTTTGTAGGTATTAAACCAGTAAGTGAGGATGTTGTTTTATCTTCTTAAATGAACCCATCTCAAATATTAGAAATTGAAAATGTTGAAAAAGAATTTCATCCAATCCACCCCGAGAGATAACATAGGATCAACTCATTATTTTAAATTGAATTCACATAAATCTATTAGTGATATTTTAAACCCATATAAAATTAACCCAAGTTGGCCACTTCATAGCCAAAAACATTCCTTAGAATATGCATGTCTATAGGTTACTTCTTAGGTCTCTGAGGATTCGACAACCCAAGCTAGACTACAAGGACCGTTCTACCTTCATCACTTGGGTAAATTTGAGCGTGAATCAAATTTTGGCACCGTTACCAGGGACCCAAGTAAGTCATCTAAACACCCATTCTATTCTCCCCCATTTCTTCTTTTCTCATCCAAATTATCTTATCTTGTCCCTTTCTCATTTTTTTTCTTTTGGCGCATGTCCTCCTACACCCACGATCAATCAAACCGTCTACTTAGGTTGGATAGTCCTAGGGTTGGGGAGTCAAGTACACCAACGGAACTCTTTACATTATATTATAATCTTAATAATACTCCGGAGTCCAAAATTGAACCCATTTGAATGGAAGATCTTCAAAGAAACCAACTCATAAACCTGGGTGGAAACCAAAATGGAAACCCAAATGAGGCAGCCCCAAACTTGGGGAATGCAGTTGATCAAACCATGAATGACTACCTCACACCTTCCTGGACCAATTCCCCCTAATGGATTAGACAAAATTCCCTAGGAGATGCCAACTACATCTTTAAAACCAATGTCATAAACCACCTTCCCGCATTCTATGGAATGGAGTCTGAGATGCCACCTTCACATTAAGGAGTTCAATGACATTGTAGAAATCATGTGTCCCCCACATCAACTAGAATCGGCTAAGATGAGGCTATTTCCTTTTTCCTTAAAGGATCGAGCTAAAAAATGGATAAACAATTTGAGACCATTATCCATAAACTCTTGGAAAAAACTACAAAGATAATTCTACAAAAAATACTTTCCCCACCACAAAACAATTGCACTTAAAAAGAGCATCCAAAACTTTTTTGAAAAAGAGGGAGAGTCATTCTATGAAACATGGGAGAGGTTCAAGGACACTATAAACATGGTTCCACACCATGGTTTTTCTATTCCTGAACAAGTGAGAATTTTCTATGAAGGTTTGGGTCCAGGGAACAAACAATTCGTTGACATGATATGTAATAGAACCTTTAAAAAAAAGCCCCAAATGATGCTTACGAGTATCTAGAAATCCTTTCTGAACAAAACCAAACATGGGGAACTTCACATTATTCTGAAAATCCACAAATAACTACTGGAATTCATACACATAGAGAAGATTAAAGCCTTAGGGCTAAACTCGCAGCACTCCCTAGGAAGGTTGAAGAGATAGACCTTAAGAAAGTTCATGAAATCCAAACTGTTGACCCTATTTGCACAATTTTTGAAAAACATGACCATAAGACGGACAACTGCCCAACCATTCCATCCATAAAGGATGTTCTTTTATGAGGACCCCCAGTGGAATTAAATGCTTTGAACTTTCAAAAGCCTCAATACCAAAACAACTTCAACCCAAGGTATAATGACCACCCAGGCATCCGCTGGAAAGATAACCAACAACCTAGCCAACCACAGGGAAAAAATCCTTACCCCCATCAGAACTATCAAACCCATAACTAGTTCCAAACCCAACCTATCCAATACCAACAACCACCAGTCCATTTTCAACAAACCATCCCACCTCCAAAATATCCCCCTGGGATAAACCAATCTTCTCCAGAGCCAACCCAAACTATTCCACAAAGCCTACTAGAAAAATTGTGCAAACAAATGGAAAGGATGAACTAGGAAGTCTCTTCCCTTAAATAAGAACTTAAAACCATCAAAACTATAAAGGCATCCATGCCTACTCAGGTGGTTCCATCCTCAACTTCAAGGGGAGAGTCAAGTTGTTCTCAAACAACTCATGAACAACTAAAGGCTGTGACTATTTTAAGAAGTGGGAAATCAATTGAGAAACCTGAACAACTAATTCAAAACCCACCTAAAGATTCAAACTTGGATTAAAATTCAAATGAACCAAATGATGAAACTAAAAAACATGATAACATTGTCAAAGAAACAACTCTTCAACAAACAACCCCACAACCTGCACCATTTCCTCAACGCATGAGGGGGAAAATCAAGCCTTAATTGAGTGAAACATTGAGGGAAATCTTCTCACAGGTCAAGTTGAAAATTCCCCTTCTCGATTCCATCCAAACCATACCTGCCTACTTAAAGTACCTTAAGGACTTGTGCACTTTTAAAAGAAAATTTTCACATAAAAACCAAGTCCTTTTGGCTGCTAATGTGAGTACCGCCATTCAAGGGACCATACCTCCTAAGTTGAAAGACCTGGGTTGCCCTTACATCAATGTTGAACTAGGAGAGAGAAAAGTTGTCAAGGCCTTGTGTGACCTAGGTGCTTGTGTCAATCTCATCCCCTGTGTTGTGTACTACCAGTTAGGCCTAGAAGAACTCCAACTCACATCTATCACACTTCAACTTGCTGATCGTAGATTTAGGGTTCCAAAGGGGATTTTAAAGGACGGTCTGCTAAAGGTTGAAAACTTTATCTACACTGCTGACTTCATTGTCCTTGACAACTATCCAAACTTAGGAAATAAGGAACAAACCCCAATCATCCTTGGTCGTCCCTTCCTTTCAACAATTCACTTTATTATCCAATTCTAAAATGGGAACATGACCATCACCTTTGGGAACATGAGTCTAGACTAGAACATCTATAATACAAGCTCACAAATAGGGGATGATGAGGAAATTCATAAAGTAAACATGATATGAAGCATTGATAATGAATCCATATAACATCAAGGAATATTTGAAGGATGTTTAAGTAAGGATTAGATTGATTTCCTTTGTTCACATGAAGAAATTTTATCTCCTTGGCTTGAATCATTTTCAAATTGCTCTTATGATGAATTCTTAGGTCCAACAATTAGTGAAACCTTTTAGGAAACCACTTTCATGGAGACCACTCCAACTTCCTTCCCTAAATCTAATAAATCCAATCTAGTAGTTGAAACTTCTACTTGTAGGGAATCAATCCTATCTAAAACATTAGGAAATAAAATTGATCTTGATCCAATGTCCCAATCTTCTCCTGAAATTCTATACCAACCTGATCTTGAATTGAAGGAACTTCTTGTTGCACTCAAGTATGCCTTCTTAGGGGAAAATCAAACACATCTGATTGTCATTTCTTCTTCTGTTGAATCCAATCATGAGAGGATGCTTCTAGATGTCCTTAGGAAACATAAGAAAACCATTGGTTGGACCCTATCTGATATTCCTGGGATTAACCCACTTATCAGGACTCAGAGGATTTTTCTAGAATCTGATTCAAATCCATGTCATCAACCTCAATGGCTATTCAATCCTAATATCATTGAGGTAGTAAGGAAGGAACTTCTAAAATTGTTAAAAGCTGGTATCATATATACCATAGCTGAGAGTGAGTGGGTCAGCCCAATCCAAGTGGTTCCCAAGAAGGCAGGAATAACAGTGATAACCAATAAGGATGGAGAGATTCTTCCAACTAGGGTGAGTAGTGGATGGAGGGTCTTTATTGACTATATGAAGCTAAACTCATTCACCAAGAAGGACCATTTCCCCTTACCATTCATTGACCAAGTCCTTGAGAGAGTGGCAGGTCATGACTTCTACTGTTTCTTAGATGGGTTCTAACGGTATAATCAAATTGAGGTCTCCCTAGAGGATCAAGGGAAGAATACGTTCACATGTCTATTCGGAACCTTTGCTTTCAAACTTATTCCCTTCGGGTTATGCAATGCCCCTGGAACCTTCCAACGGTGCATGATGGGAATCTTCTCAAAAATGGTAGGGGGTTTTCTTGAGGTCTTCATGGATTACTTATCTGTGTTTGGGGATACATTTGAGGGATTTTTGAGGAATGTAGAGAGAGTCTTGTCAATATGTGAAGAAAATAATCTGGTCCTAAACTGGGAAAAAATCCATTTCATGGTTAAAGATGGAATAGTTCTAGGACATCTGGTCTTAGGTAGGGGTATTGAAGTTGATAAATCCAAGGTTGAAATCATTCATCAACTTCAATCACCCAAAACTGTCAAGGAAGTGAGGTCTTTCTTAGGATATGCTAGTTTCTATATAATATTCATCAAGGAATTTAGTTCAATCTCTCGTCCCCTTTGTGCTCTCCTAGTAAAGGATGCTCCATTTGTTTGGACAGAAAGTTGTGAGGGTTCATTCTCAACCCTCAAATCCTCTCTCACCTCTCCTCCAATTATAAAATCTCCAAATTGGAACCTTCCTTTCAAACTTATGTGTGATTCCAGTGACTTTGTTGTAGGAGCTGTGTTAGGAAAATGTTGTGATAAAACTCCTTATGTCATTTTTTATGCAAGAAAATCCTTAAATGATGCCCAAATCAACTAAACCAACATTGAAAAGGAGTTACTTTCTATTGTGTTTTCCTTAGAGAAGTTTATGTCCTACCTATTAGGATCCCCAATCACTGTGCCCTCTGACCTTTCTCCACTAAAATACCTCTTCCAAATAGAAGATGCTAAGGCTAGACTGATTAAGTGGGTCATTCTCTTACAATAATTTGACTTCACAATCAAGGATAAAAATGGCGTTGAAAATTTTGTAGTCGATCACCTCTCTAGGATGGAATTTAGAGACAACTCAAATCACCTTTCTATGTCTGATTCATTTCTTGATGAACACCTATACTCTGTGAGTGACTACCCTTGGTTTGCTGACATCGCCAATTTCTTAGTTACAGGGGTCATTCCAAAATTCTTAGGGACTCAAGCTCGAAGGAAATCCCTTTCAGATGTTAGACACTATGTGTTTGATGATCCATACCTCAATACGTTCTACCCTAACCAGATCATTAGAAGGTGTGTCCCAGTATCTGAACAATAGTCCATCCATAAATTCTATCATAGTGAGGCATGTGGAGGTCACTTTTCCTCTAAGAAAACTTCTCATAAGATTCTTCAGTGTGGTCTCTTCTGGACCACCCTCTCAAGGGAATCCTACACATTTTGTCAAAGCTGTCCTAGATGTCAAAAAGTAGGGTGCATCACAAAAATGAATCAAATTCCACTCACTCCCATCTTAGTGGTTGAAATCTTTGACTGTTGGGGAATTGATTTCATGGGTCCCTTACCAAACTCTAGGAGATATCTTTACATTCTCTTAACTATTGATTATGTCTCAAAATGGGTTGATTCCATTCCCACAAAATCCAATGATCATCAAAATGTGATTAGATTCCTAAAAAAACATCTTCTCTAGATTTGGAATTCCTAGGGCTATAATCAGTGATCGAGGAACCCATTTCAGCAACCGTCAATTCTCTTCACTCATGTATAAGTATGGGATTTCTCATAAAGTTTCCACTGCGTACCATACTCAAACCAATGGTCAAGCTGAGTTATAAAATAGGGAGATTAATAATATTCTTGAAAAACTATCAATCCTTCTAGGAAAGATTGGTCCGAGAAACTCTTAGATTCTCTTTGGGCCTATCGAACTGCATATAAAACCATTTTAGGAATGTCCCAATATAGGTTGGTTTATGGTAAACCATGTCATTTGCCAGTGGAGATTGAACATAAGTCTTTTTGGGAAATTAAGAAAATGAATTATGACCTCTCATTGGCCAAAACAAAAAGGAAATTAGATCTCAATGAACTGGAGGAACTTTGGATAGAGGCTTAAGAAAATTCAAGGATCAATAAAGCTAAAGTACAAGCCTACCAATCTCAAAATATTAAAACCAAATACATTTAACCGGGTAAACCTATTCTTTTGTATAGTTATAAACTTCATTTACACCCAGGAAAGTTGAGGTCTAGATGGTCAGGTCCATACATAGTGCATAAGGTGTACCCCCATGGGGATGTTGAAATTCAAGATCCCACCAATGGTCAAACATTTAAAGTTAATGGTCATAGAGTCATACCATTCATAGAACCATTCCAAAAACATGAAATTGATGAATAATTGTGTGAACCTACCTTAGATGACAAAAATAATTAATCAATTAGGGGTCCATATCGGGCAAACGGCGTTAAACAAAGCATTGCACAAGAGGAAACCTGTGGTTTTCATGTTTCCAGTCTTTTTTGAATCATCTTTATTTTTCAAATAGGATTAATTAATTTTGATATTTAAAAAAATATATTGTTGACATGTTCTTCTATTCTGGGTATGGATGGGTACGAAAGGGGAGCACCATATTCATCTGTGTCATGTGGTGTGATCCTCGAGTAATACCTTACCCAGAAATTTAAAAATAAGACAATGTATCACCAGTTCCTTTTTTTATTTGTTTGTATGTTAAAATAAAAATAAAAATATAATATAATAAAAAAATATAATAAAAAAAAGACACATCGTAGGTCGTGGATCAAACCCCGTCACAACCGGCGAAGCCGCGGGGAATCGAACCCGAGACCGAAGGGAGACAGGGGCACGCGCTTACCACTGACCTATAGCTTTTTGTACTTCCTTATTCTATAATTTTTATATATACTTATATTTCAACTTATTTATTATATATATATATAGTTTTTTTTCTCCACTATGGAATTCTTAGAGTGACATCGATATCAATGGATTAAAAGGGAGCAGAAAGAATTTCAACTTCAACCACCAGGTGACTTCATTCCATGATCCTCATATTTCAATTTCCTTTTTTAAATTCCATTATTTTTCTCTACTCCTTATAAATTTTCATTTCTTGAAACACTGGGGACAGTGTTGTTTTAAGTTGGGGGTGAGGGGAGATGAAATAAAAATAAATTGCTTTTGTGAAAAAAAATGATTTGAAAAAAAATGTGTGTAAATGGAAGGAAATATTCCTTTAACATTGAACATGGTAATAAACATTACACACTTTGAAACTGAATATCAAATAATTTAGCATGCCTCGATTCTGATTTTAATCCTTTTATAATTTCATGAGCATAGATTTTGGAAAGTTTGGCTGTCCAATGTGATATTTCATTGTTTATATTTTCATCCAAATGAAAAAAGAATCACAATGCACATCCTTTGGATGGTGGGGTAATAGTTTGAGTTCATGTGGTCCCCCAAATAAATAGCGTAGGTTTGGTGATCATTTTAGTTTAATTTGAGTATTCAAAAAAAATTAAAAAATAATAATAAATTTTCATGTAGCGCAATGAAATGACCTAATGCGTGGCTTTTGGCACTTGAGGATCGTGACTCCATAGTTTTCTGGCCCAAAGTTAGTAATTTTATCTCTATTTTTGGTAATTTGAATTTTTTTTGACTGAGTTAACTCAAGATTATGCCCAAGTATGTGGGCTTAACTTGGTTCCCTAAGGCCATTGATCCAGGGAGTCATCGGGAAAGTCTCGCTATAGGGGTTGACTCTTTTGAGTGCAACTTCAACTACACTGGAAAAATTGCAAAAAAAATAAAAAAATAATAATACAATAAAAATATGAATACTCAAATTAATACTAAAATTTTATTCCACCTAGCGCTTCCATAATTTCCCCCTTTAATAAAGATGAACCCCCATATCTATTGTGATACACAACACATCCTCATACTTAATTGATATTGGATGAAATATGGCAATGAATTTGAACAAAGGAATGGGATTAGTATTGGGATATGATTATTAAACTATCATATATTAAAATATTTTGATGGGTTTCATGATTGTTTGGTATAATTTTTTTTGGTGATCATTGTGTATTAAAATTTTTTTGGAAAAGGGAATTCGAATTTCATATTGTTGAGATATATTTTGCTTGGGACTAGAAAAAATCAAGTTAGGGGGTGTGATTATCCACTAAATGAGGCTAATATTCATTGTTAATATATATAATATTCATGTGCTTTATTATTCATAAACACCATTTTAGTGCATTTTATACTTTGAACATCATTTCACATTATGACTGTAATTCTTTCTTAAAATGCACTATTATGTGGTACATTTTGGAACATCATTTAAAGTAACCAATGATTCATCTGATTTTAAGTAATATAATTATACATATTTTAATTTTATATTTTGTGAAATTGATCTAAACTTCAATATGAACTTTTTTTATTTAGGGATCAATGGAGAATTCATGGAAGAAGATGGGGATATTTTGTGCTGAAAGGAAACAATTATGGAGAAGTCAGATTGAACACCAGTCCACAGATGAGAATGTGGGGCCCACCATACAGGCCCAATGAATCCCAAATTTAGTTGGATTCTATAATAAATGTATAGGAACAAATCACTCTTCAGGATACAATGCTAATTCAGCCTCCATGGTGGCCATTAAGGCAGCCTGATTTGTAGATAAAATTCTGGGCCAGATTCTGCGCCCAGAAAAAAATCCTACCAATATGATAATATATCGAAATCAACAACTCCTAATGGGACCCTATTTTATAGGCGTTTATAATACATCTGATAATACATTTTATTTTTCTATGGCCCACTTTGATTCATCCATCTAGAAGGTCTTACAAGCTCGTCTGTTCGGTAGATGAAAGTTGGCTGCCACCTCAGGTCAAGTGTGGAAAAGTCCAAGTTCCATAAGCTTTCCACCACACTAAGACTACATAATCAAGTGGGATGCTTTGTACTGTTGGAGACTCGAACCAAGACTCCCAAAATTTCTATTTAAGGTAGTGGTGGTGGAGTATTTTTTCATCTTTGAGCTTTTCTTTCATCTTAATGTTATGTTGCCAATTTGTCTTTGTAACATTCTTCATTCACATGTAAGCTGTTTGAATTCATCCTAGTTTCTTAATAAAAGTTCTTCTTCTCCACTTATTCTGTTGTTATCCATCTCACTTTGATACCGTTTCCTCAAGGTGTGAATTTACTCACACCAAATCTTGTGAAATTATTCACACAACGGTGGAGTGATCATTTTATTTTTATTGTTTTCTTTACTTCTCCATTTCCTCCCTCATGAGTCTACTTTCCGCTTCCATTGAAACCATAGAATCAATGGAGGGATAACCCACTTATGGGTTGATCCAAGGGAGTATCAATGGGCTGGATTGGATGTTATTTATCACCCCATTAATGTCTAATCACTTATTTTAATTGAGATTTTTATTTGATGATTTTTAAACTCCATCATCCTTGTTGAATTTAAGGCCACACACTTCAAGTGCTAATACGAACCTTTGCCTTGAAGTGCTCAAAACTTTGATACTTCAAGTGTATAGGTGATTAGTATTAAAGTTTGTAGGTATTAAACTAGTAAGTGAGGATGTTGTTTGATCTTATTAAATGAACCCATCTCAAATATTATAAATTGAAATAGTTGAAAAAGAGTTTCATCCAATCCACCCCAAGCGATAACCTAGGATCAACTCATTATTGTAAATTGAATTCACTTAAATCTATAAGTGATCCTTTAAACACATCTATAATCAACCCAATTTGGCTACTTTAAATCCAAAAACATTTCTTATAATGTGTGTGTCTATAGGTTACTTCTTAGGTCTCTGAGGATTCGACAACCCAAGCTAGATTACAAGGACCGTTCTACCTTCATCACTTGGGTAAATTTGAGCGTGAATAAAATTTTGGTGCTATTTCCAGGGACCCAAGTAAGTCATCCAAACACACATTATATTCTCCCCCATTTCTTCTTTTCTCATCCAAATTCTCTTATCTTGTCCCTTTCTCGTTTTTTTTCTTTTGGTGCATGTCCGCCTACACCCGCGATCAATCAAACCGTCTAGTTAGAGTAGATTGTCCTGGGGTTGGGGAGTCAAGTACACCAAGGGAACTCTTTCCATTATATCATAATATTAATAATACTCTAGAGTCCAAAATTGATACCATTTCAATGTAAGGACTTCAAAGAAACCAACTCCTAAACCCAGGTGGAAACCAAAATGGAAACCCAAATGAGGCAGCCCCAAACATGGGGAATGCAGTTGATCAAACCATGAATGACTACCTCACACCTTCCTGGACCAATGCCCCCTCATTCATTAGACACAATTCCCTTGGAGATTCCAACTACATCTTTAAACCCCATTTCCTAAACCACCTTCCCACATTCCATGGAATGGAGTCCAAGATACGCTTCCTTCACATTAAGGAGTTCAATGACATTGTAGAAACCATGTGTCCCCCATATCAACTAGAATCAGCTAAGATGAGGCTATTTTATTTTTATTTGAAGGATCAAGCTAAAAATTAGCTAAAAAATTTGAGACCATCATCCATAAACTCTTGGGACCAACTACAAAGAGAATTATACAAAAAATACTTTCCCCGCCACAAAACAATTGCACTTAAAAAGATCATCCAAAACTTTTTTGAAAAAGAGGGAGAGTCATTCTATAAAACATGGTAGAGGTTCAAGGAGACTCTAAACATGGTTCCACACCATGGTTTTTCTATTCCTGAACAAGTGAGAATTTTCTAGGAAGGGTTGGGTCCAGGGAACAAACAATTCATTGACATGATGTGTAATGGAACCTTTAAAAACAAAGCCCCAAATGATGCTTACGAGTATCTAGAAATCCTTTCTGAACAAAACCAAACATGGAGAACTTCACCTTATTCTGAAAATCCACAAAGAACTAATGGAATTCATGTAATTAGAGAAGAGTAAATCCTTAGGGCTAAACTCAGAGCAATCTCAAGGAAGGTTGAAGATATAGACCTTAGGAAAGTTTATGAAATCCAAACTGTTGACCCTATTTGCACAATTTGTGACAAACATGACCATAAGACAAAAAACTGCCCAACCATTCCATCCATCAAGGATGTTCTTTTAGGAGGACCCCCAGTGGAAGTAAATTCTTTGAACTTTCAAAATCCTCAATACAAAAACAACTTCAACCCAAGGTATAATGACCACCCAGGCTTCTGCTGGAAAGATAACCAACAACCTAGCCAACCACAGGGAAAAAATCCTTACCCCTATTAGAACTACCAAACCCATAACCAGTTCCAAACCCAACCTATCCAATACCAACAGCCACGAGTCCATTTTCAACAAACCATCCCACCTCCAAAATATCCCTCTGGGATAAACCAATCTTCTCAAGCACCAACCCAAACTGTTCCACAAAGCCTACTAGAACAACTGTCCAAACAAATGGAAAGGATAAACTCGGAAGTCTCTTCCCTTAAACAAGAACTTCAAACCATCAAAATTGGAAAGGCACCCATGCCTACTCAGGCAGTTCCATCCTCAACTTCAAGGGGAGAGTCAAGTTGTGCTCAAACAACTCATGATCAACTAATGGCTGTGACTGTTTTAATAAGTGGGAAATCAATTGAGAAACCTGAACAACTAATTAAAAACCCACCTAAAGATTAAAAATTGGATGAAAATTCAAATGAACCAAATGATCAAACTGAAAAACACGATAACATTTTCAAAGAAACAACTCTTCAACAAACAACCCCACAACCTGCACCATTTCCTCAACGCATGAGGGGGGAAACCAAGCCTGAATTGAGTGAAACATTGATGGAAATATTCTCACAAGTCAATTTGAACATTCCCCTTCTCTATGCCATCCAAATAATACCTTCCTACTCAAAGTACCTTAAGGACTTGTTCACTTTTAAAAGAAAATTTTCACATAAAAACCAAGTCCTTTTGGCTGTTAATGTGAGTACCACTATTCAAGGGACCATACCTCATAAGTTGAAAGACCCAGGTTTCCCTTACATCAATATTGAACTATGAGAGAGTAAAGTTGTCAACGCCTTGTGTGACCTAGGTGATAGTGTCAATATCATCCCCTATGTTGTGTACTACCAGTTAGGCCTAGAAGAACTCCAACCCACATCTGTCACACTTCAACTTGCTGATCATAGCATTAGGGTTCCAAAGAGGATTTTAAAGGACGTTTTGGTAAAGGTTGAAAACTTAATCTACCCTACTGACTTCATTGTCCTTGAAAACTATCCAAACTTAGTAAATAAGGAACAAACCCCAATCATCCTTGGTCTTCCCTTCCTTGCAACAATCGACTCTATTATCCGAGTCCGAAATGGGAACATGACCATCACCTTTGGGAACATGAGTCTAGACTTGAACATCTATAATGAAAGCTCAAAAATAGGGGATGATGAGGAAATTCATTAAGTAAACATGATAGGAAGCATTGATAATGAATCCATAGAACATCAAGGAATATTTGATGGATGTTTAAGTCAGGATGAGATTGATTTACTTTGTTCACATGAAAGAATTTTATCTCCTTGGCTTGAATCATTTTCAAATTGCTCTTATGATGAAGTCTTAGGTCCAACAGTTAGTGAAACCTTTCAGGAAACCACATTCATGGAGACCACTCCAAATTCCTTCCCTAAATCTGATCAAGCCAATCTAGTAGCTGAATCTTCTACTTGTGGGGAATCAATCCTATCTAAAACATTAGGAAATAAAATTGATCATGATCCAATGTACCAATCTTCTCCTAAAATTCTGAACCAACCTGATCTTGAATTGAAGAAACTTCCAGCTGCACTCAAGTATGACTTCCTAGGGGACAATCAAACACATCCTATTGTCATTTATTCTTCTCTTTAATCCAATCATGATAGGATGATTCTATATGTCCTTAGGAAACATAATAAATCCATTGGTTGGACCATGTCTGATATTCCTGGGATTAGCCCACTTATCGGGACTCATAGAATTATTCTATAATCTGATTCAAAGCCATGTCGTCAACCTAAACGGTAAATCAATCTTAATATCATGAAGGTAGTAAGGAAATAACTTCTAAAATTGTTAAAATCTGCTATCATATATCCCACAGCTGAGAGTGAGTGGGTCAGCCCAATCCAAGTGGTTCCCAAGAAGGCAGGAATAACAGTGATAACCAAGAAGGATGGAGAGATTCTTCCAACTAGGGTGAGTAGTGGATATAGGGTCTGCATTGACTATAGGAAGCTAAACTCATTCACCAAGAAGGAACATTTCCCCTTACCATTCATTAACCAAGTCCTTGAGAGAGTGGCAGGTCATGCCTTCTACTATTTCTTAGATGGGTACTCTGGGTATAATCAAATTGAGGTCTCCCTAGAGGATCAAGGGAATACTATGTTCACATGTCCATTCGGAACCTTTGCTTTCAAATGTATTCCCTTTGGGTTATGCAATGCCCCTAGAACCTTCCAGCGGTGCATGATGGGAATCTTCTCAGACATGGTAGGGGATTTTCTTGAGGTCTTCATGGATGACTTCTCTGTGTTTGGGGATACATTTGAGGGATGTATGAGGAATATAGAGAGAGTCTTGTCAAGATTAGAAGAAAATAATCTGGTCCTAAACTGGGAAAAATGCCCTTTCATGGTTAAAGAGGGACTAGTTCTATGCCATCTGGTCTCAGGTAGGGGGATTGAAGTTGATAAATCCAAGTTTGACATCATTCGTCACCTTCCATCACCCAAAAATGTCAAGGAAGTGAGGTCTTTCTTAGTACATGCTGGTTTCTATAGAAGATTCATCAAGGACTTTAGTTCAATCTCCCATCCCCTTTGTTCTCTCCTAGTAAAGGATGCTCTATTTGTTTGGACAGAAAGCTGTGAGGGTTCATTCTCAACCCTCAAATCCTCTCTCACCTCTCCTCCCATTATGAAATCTCCAAATTGGAACCTTCCTTTCTAACTTATGTGTGATGCTAGTGACTTTTCTATAGAAGCTGTGTTAGGACAACGTTGTGATAAAACTCCTTATGTCATTGATTATGCAAGAAAATCCTTAAATGATTCCCAAATCAACTACACCACCACTGAAAAGGAGTTACTTTCTATTTGGTTTTCCTTAGAGAAGTTTAGTTCTTACCTCTTAGGATCCCCCATCACTGTGTTCACTAACCATTCTGCACTAAAATACCTCTTCCAAAAACAAGATTCTAAGGCCAGACTGATTAGGTGGGTCCTTCTCTTACAATAATTTGACCTCATAATAAAGGATAAAAAGGGTGTTGAAAATGTTGTAGCTAATCACCTTTATAGGATGGAATTCAAAGACAAATCAAATCACCTTTCTGTGTCTAATTAATTTCATGATGAACACCTATACTATGTGAGTGATTTCCCTTGGTATGCTGACATAGCCAATTTCTTAGTTAGTGGAGTCATTCCAAAATTCTTAGGGACTCAAGATCGAAGGAAATTTATTTATGATGTTATACATTATGTGTTTGATGATCCATACCTCTATAAGTTCTGCCCTGACCAGGTCATTAGGAGGTGTATCCTAGAATCTAAACAAGAGTCCATCATTAAATTCTGTCATAGTGAGGCTTGTGGAGGTTACTTTTCCTCTAAGAAAACCTCTTCTAAGATTCTTCAGTGTGGTCTCTTCTGCCCACCCTCTCAAGGGAATCCTACACATTTTGTTAAAGTTGTCCTAGATGTCAACAAGTAGGGTCCATCACAAAAAGTAATCAAATTCCACTCACTCCCATCTTAGTGGTTGAAATCTTGGACTGTTGGGGAATTGATTTCATGGGTCCCTTCCCAAACTCTAGGGGATATATTTACATTCTCTTACCTATTGATTATGTCTCAAAATGGGTTGAGGCCATTCCTACAAAATCCAATGATCATCAAACTATGATTAGATTCTTAAAAGAAAACATCTTCTCTAGATTTGGAATTCCTTGGGCTATAATCAGTGATCGAGGAACCCATTTCTGCAACCGTCCATTCTCTTCACTCATGTCTAAGTATGATATTTCTCATAAATTTTCCACTGCGTACCATCCTCAAACCAATGGTCAAGATGAGTTAGAAAACGGGGAGATTAAGAATATTCTTGAAAAAAAATTCAATCCATATAGGAAGGATTAGTCTTAGAAACTCTTAGATGCTCTTTGGGCCTATCAAACTGCATATAAAACCATTTTAGAAATGTCCCCATATAGTTTGGTTTATGGTAAAGCATGACATTTTCCAGTGGAGATTGAACATAAGGCTTTTTGGGAAATTAAGAAAATGAATTATGACCTCTCATTGGCCAAAAAAAAAAGGAAATTCGATCTTAATGAACTAGAGGAACTTAGGAAGGAGGCTTATGAAAATTCAATGATCAATAAAGCTAAAGTACAAGCCTACCAATCTCAAAATCTTAAAACCAAACACATTGAACTGGGTAAATCTATTCTTTTATATAGTTCTAAACTTCATTTACACCCAGGAAAGTTGAGGTCCAGATGGTCAGGTCCATACATAGTGCATAAGGTGTACCCCCATGGGGCTGTTGAAATTCAAGATCCCACCAATGGTCAAACATTTAAAGTTAATGGTCATAGAGTCAAACCATTAATAGAACCATTCCAAAAACATGAAGTTGATGAAGAATTGTGTGAACCTACATTAGATGATGAAAATAATTAATCAATTATGGGTCCATGTCGGGCTAATGACGTTAAACAAAGTGTTGCACGGGAGGCAACCTGTGGTTTTCATGTTTCCAATCTTTTTTGAATCATCTTTATTTTTAAAATATGGTTAATTAATTTTTATATTTAAAAAAAATATAGACTGTTGACCTATTCCTCTATTCTGAGTATGGATGGGTATGAAATAGGAGCACTATATTCATCCGTGTCACATGGTGTGATCCTCGAGTAATACCTTACCCAGAAATTTAACAAGAAGACAATGTATCATCAATTCGTTTTTTTAGGTGTTTGTAGGTTAAAATAAAAATAAAAATAATAATAATAATAATAATAATAATAATTCCACATCGTAGTTCGTGGGGCAAACCCCGTCACAACCGGCGAAGCTGCGGGGAATCGAACCCGGGACCGAAGGGAGACAGGGGTGCGTTCTTACCACTGACCTATGACTTTTTGTGCTTCCTTATTATATAATTTTTATATATACTTATATTAAACTTTATTTATTATATATATATAGTTTTTTTTGTTTTGTTTGTTTGTTTTTTTTTTCTCCACTAGGGAATTTTTAGAGTGACATCGAGATCAAGGGATTAAAAGGGAGCAGCAAGAATTTTAACTTCAACCATCAGGTGACTTCATTCTATGATCCTCATGTTTCAATTTCCTTTTTGAACTTCCCTTATTTGTCTCTACTCCTTATAAATTTTCATTTCTTGAAACACTGGGTACAGGGTTGTTTTAAGTTGGGGGTGAAGGGAGATGAAATAAAAAAAAATTGCTTTTGTGAAAAAAAAATGATTTGATAAAAAATGTGTGTAAATGGAAGGAAAATTTACTTTAACTTTGAACATGGTAATAAAAATTACACACTTTAAAACTGAATATAAAATAATTTAGCATGCCCCAATTATGATTCTAATCCTTGTATAATTTCATGAGAATAGATTTTGAAAAGTGTGGTTGTCCAATGTGATATTTCATTGATTATATTTTCATCCAAATAAAAAAAGAATAACAATGCACGTCCTTTGGATAGTGGAATATTAGTTTGAGTTAATGGGGTCTCCCAAATAAATAGCATAGGTTTGGTGATCATTTTAGTTTAATTTGAGTATTCAAAAAAAATAAAAAAAAATAAAAATTGCGTGTAGAGTAATGAAATGACCTAATGCGTGGCTTTCGGCACATGGGGATCATGACTTCATAGTTGTCTGGCCCAGAGTTAGTAATTTTATCTCTATTTTTGGTAATTTGAATTTGTTTTGGACTGATTTAAATCAAGATGATGCTCGAGTATGTGGGATTCACTTGGTTCCCTAGGGTCTTTGAGCCTGGGAGTCATCGGCAAAGTCTCACTACAGGGGTTGACTCTTTTGAGTGAAACATCAAGTACCATGGAAAAATTGCAAAAAAACAAAAAAAATAATACAATAAAAAAATTTATACTCATCTTAATATTGAAATGTGATTCCACCTATGTATTCTGTCATTTACCCCTTGAATAAAGATGAACCCCCATATCTATTGTGATACACAACACATCCTCATAATTAATTGATATTAGATGAAATATGGAAATAAATTTGAACAAAGGAATGGGCTTGGTATTGGGATATTCTTATGAAACTATCATGTATTAAAATATTTTTATGGTTTTCATGATTGTTTAGTATAAGTGTTTTTGGTGATCATTGTGTATTAAAATGTTTTTGGAAAAGGGAATTCGAATTTCATATTGTTGAGATATATTTTGCTCAGGACTATCAAAACTCAAGTTGGGGGGTGTGATTAGACACTAAATGAAAATAATATTAATTGTTAATATATATAATATTCATTTGATTTATTATTCATAAACACCATTTTTGTGCATTTTACACTTTGAACATCATTTCACATTATGATTATAATTCTTTCTTAAAATTCACTATTATGTGGTACATTTTTAAACATCATTTAAAGTACCCAATGATTCATCTGATTTTAAGGAATCGAATTATACATATTTTAATTTTATATTTTGGTAAATTTATCTACACTTCAATATGAACATGTTTTATTTAGGTATCAATGGAGAATTCATGGAATAAGATGGGGATATTTTGTGATGAAAGGAAACAATTTTGGAGAAGTCATATTGGACACCATCCCACTGATGAGAATGTGGGGACCAACATACAGGCCCAATTAATCCCAAATTTCATGTGATGATGGAAGAAATGTTGAGTAAAAAATCACTTTTCAGGATCCAATGCTAATTCGGCCACCATGGTGGTCATTAAGGCGGCCCAATTTGGAGATAAAATTCTGGGCCAGATTCTGCGGCCCTGAAAAAAATCCAACCAATAGAATCATATATCTTAATAAACAACTCTAAATGGGCCCAAATTTTACAGGAGGTTAGAAGATATCCGGTGATCCATTTTATTATCCTATGTCCTGCTCTGAATCGGCCATCTAGAGGTCTTCCAAGCGCGTATGTTTGGTGGATGAAAGTTGGCTTCCACCTCGGGTCAAGTGTGGAAAAGTCCAAGTTCCACAAGCTTTCCACCACCCTAGGCCTACCATAATCAAGTGGGATGCTTTGTACTATTTTAGGATCGACCCAAGGCTCTAAAAATACTTATTTATGGCAATGGTGGAGGAGGATTTTTTCATATTTGAGCTTTGTTTTCATCTTAATGTTATGCTGCCAATTTGTCTTTGTAACGTTATTCATTCACATGTAAGTTGTTTTAATTCATCCTAGTTTCTTAATAAAAGTTCTTATTCTCCTCTTATTCTATTGTTATCCATCTCACTTTGATACTGTTGCCTAAAGGTGTGAATTTATTCACCCCAAATATTTTGAAATTATTCACACAATGGTGGAGTGATCATTTTATTTTTATTGTTTTCTTTACTTCTCCATTTCCTCCCTCATGAGTCTACTTTCTGCTTCCATTGAAACCATAGAATCAATGGAGGGATAACCCACTTATGGGTTGATACAAGTTAGTAGCAAGGGGATGTATTGGATGTTATTTATCACCCCATTAATGTCTAATCACTTATTTTAATTAAGATTTTTATTTTATTATTTTTAAACTCCATCGTCCTTGTTGAATTTAAGGCCACACACTTCAAGTGCTAATACGAATCTTTACCTTGAAGTGCTCAAAAATTTGATCCTTCAAGTGTATAGGTGATTAGTATTAAAGTGTGTAGGTATTAAACCAGTAAGTGAGGATGTTGTTTGATCTTCTTAAATGAACCCATCTCAAATATTAGAAATTGAAATCATTGAAAAAGAATTCCATCCAATCCACCCCGAGTGATAACCTAGGATCAAGTCATTATTTTAAATTGAATTCACTTAAATCTATTAGTGATCCTTTAAACACATCTAAAATCAACCCTATTTGGCCACTTCATAGCCAAAAAGAGTCCTTAGAATGTGTGTGTCTATAGGTTACTTCTTATGTCTCTGAGGATTCGACAACCCAAGCTAGACTACAAGGACCATTCTACCTTCATCACTTAGGTAAATTTGAGCATGAATAAGGTAGTATATAAGGGTGATAGATAATTTAATTTCATTTGATTAAGGGTTAATCAATGTCTCTTGGTCATATAAGGGTGATTTTGGACTTCATGTAAAGATAGTGTGGTGAAATTGAAAGTTACACATGAGTCATGTGGTGATTTTGAAAACCTATGTAAAGGTAAAATTAAATCCATGTAAAGGTAGGCACACACTCTCAAATATAAACCTATCGCATCATTTTATTCTTCCTCATGTGAAAAAATTAGGTAAAATCAAAGAATATATATATATATATATAATTTCATTATAATGTCAGTTAACTTTTCATTTTTTGACATAGAATATCATGATTATTGAAACCAGATGTGAATATAACATCATGATTTATGTAACCTTATCTTACCTAGTTAAATTCCTCAGAATATATTATAATAAGATAGGACATGTCCTCTATGAAATATTTGTTTTTGGAGTTTATATAATATTATATGGGAAAATGAGAAGATAAAAATCTTATCTCAATCTTTGAAAGTTTATGTGTGGAAAAGTTGAGTATTTAACAACTTATAGAGAAGTTTTTTAATGTGAAACTTAGTGCCATGTGAAATTCAGATGATATTAGAAGCTATATTTTATTTAGACATCGCTATAAGGGATTATTTTATATATACTAGATGAAATATTCTTGAACCAGTCCACTTAATGATTAATATTTTTTAATTATAAAACCCTATAATACAGTTTAAGGTCATCTATAAAATGGGTAAACTTCTCTCTTAGAGGGTTTTATTTCTTACTTTAGTGTTAGTTTGCATATTTTTTGTAGTTTTAGACATGGGGTAAATAGTAAGAGGAAGAAAGAGATTATTCTTAGGATCCCTTTCTTTAGGAGGGGATGTTGTATTGGAATAATTCTAGTTGTATAAAATATTAAGGTAAGTGAAATCTGTTTTCCATAAAAATATATTTTTAATGTTCTATAAACCCCTTATTTATAAGGTGGTCATGTTTAAAATATCTCGTTTAATATTTTCAAGGCGGTTTATTATTTTCAAAATAAAAATATACTTTTATCTGAAAATGTTCCTCTTACAAAAGTGTTTTGAATGTTTAATGGTTTTTAAATTTTTCCTTTATAAATGAAAATGGAAATTTTTTTATTAATCCTCTCCATAGAGTATATTTTAAAAAAAATATTTTATTTCTTTCTTTAAAAGTTTTATTATATGATATATTTACTTATTAAAATTCCCATTTTAAATATTACAAGTCTTTTTAGGGGAATTTTTTTTCTTATTTCAAGGATTCTTTTAAAATGTTAAAATTATTATCATATATAAGAAATATTCTTTTAATTCTATAGATTTTATTCATGGTTATATGTAATTTATGTTCATACACTATATTTCTCATTGACATTCCATATGTATTATGAAAATCATTTTCTTATTTTTAATTTCTAAGAATTATTTATAAGTAGTTTCCATGAATTTTTAGATTACTTTTAATCTTTATAAAAGTATTTTTTTTTTCTTTTAAAGCATATTTTATTAAGTTTATTATATATGTGATATTTTACTCTTTGAAAATAAATTATATATATATGAATATTTTGAAAGGTTATTTTAATGGATTTATAATAAGAAATTAAATCTTTACAAAAAAAATATTTAATGTTTGGAACTTGAGTATTGATTATGATAATGATAAATGGGGAGTGAACTCATAACCATAAGGGAACTTTATCCTAAATGTGATGTTTATATCTTTAATATTTCTATTGGCCAAAAGGTTTTCTTAAAGTTTTTTGAGTATCATTAAATTCTATAAAGAGATATTATTGTCAAAATAATTTTTTTTAATAGATTTTTTGAAAAGCATATCTTAATATGAATTTTGTGTTATAAAAACCCTAAAATGTTATATATAGATAAATTATATGTTATATCAAATTTTTTATTTAGCTTAAAATTTTTGATACAAAATGAAATGTTTTTGTATAATTTTTATAGTATTTTATGAGGAAGGACTTAACCTCTTGTTTTAAAACCACTTACTAAAACATTTTGTGCTCACCTCATGTTTTCAAATGTTTTTCACGGGTTTAGAGATGAGTAATTGATAAATCGTGAATGGTATCGATTAATAATCTAGCTCGAGTGAAGTCAGAAAAGTTTTCATAGCATTTTTTATTACTAGTATAAATTATGTTATGTATTTAGATTTCCTAATCCTCAAAAACTATAGACATTAAATATTCATATATTGTATATTTTCTATGAGATGTTTAATATTTTAGTAAGTTAAAAAAATTATAATGTTTTTGCACTAGATCTAGAAGTGTGGGTTTGGGGTTGTCACAACCTTGGTGTTGACTATGATAGTTATAGGTCTATCCAGCTTGTGTGATGTGTAGAGAGACTATGAGTTTGTGTAAGGGTAGCATTTCTCTTGGGAATACTTCCTATGTTTATGGATATATCCAGAAGGCATCATCCTCAGCATTTATTGGATGTATTTGTTGCAATCTATCATGGATTTATTCAGGAGTCATATCATATTCTATGATGTTCATAGGGAATAGGTTGTGTTTATTAGTGAGAAAGACCCTTTAATGGGTTAGATTCATGTTGACCCTATCTTACTTAATGGTCAAGATATTTTTGAGCGATGTGGCCTATGTTTTACATGTTTTTTCACTTCTATTTTGCGTTGGTTTTAATGGATGAAGTATACTAATAATGAGAGTTGTGTAACCAAACATATCCCATTTTTTATAAATTGTTTCATGATAACACATGTAAGAATAGAAAATACACCTGGATACTTAAGACCATGACCCACACTCCAAATCCCTCTAACCCTAACCACCCTGATCACCAATGGGGAAAAACTCATCCCATTTTTGAAAATAGGAAACTGATTGAAGAACCAATACGAGACCATGCCTACACAAGCGGTGATGTGTGGATCAAGTGAAACTAAGGGAAGATCTATGTGAATTTTATCATAATTTAGGAGAATTATTCTCAATATTGTTTATGAATAATATGATGTGTTAAATTCTTTACAATGATGAATCTACTTTTGAACTCGATGGTAGGGATTTCATGATTCTGAACCTATCATGAGGCTAGAGTTTTGAATCTCCTTGCCTCACCAAACCTAAATCTGGTTAAATAATCGATTTCAGTTGATATTTTTTTGATCATGGAAGTATGAGGGGATGAAGAAATTTTGGCTAATTAAGGTCTGAAGGAGTCATCTAAGGCTTGTTTAAGATGGATCTGAGTTTTATCTGATGAATAACTTGTGTTTTTCTTGCTATAGAATATTTTGACGGTGCTTACTATGCACATGAACTTGAGATCTAGAGTTTCTAATTTTCTTCTCTAGTTTTTTATGTGATTTGTAGGTTCAAATTCAATGGAGTGCGGGCTTCATGTGCACCAACATAGTTATTTTGATATTTATAAGCAGTGCACACCATGTGTTTGAAATTAGGCCTTAATAATTCCCCAATCATGTGGCCATGAATCCATGGGCCTTACCACTCGAAACGTCCTCCCATGATCAAGAATTATTGATCTACGGTCTTGAATCATGATTATATTTGAAAGAGTTTTTGAATGATATTTGGATATTTTAAATTAAAAGGATGATGGGGACATAATTTATTTCAATGGAACTAATTTCATTTTCCCCATAAAATCCATGAATACAGGAAACAAAAGACTCAATTATTTTCTTTAAAGGGTATTCTTGTATATTTTAATATCTATGTCAAGGTGGTTTAAGTTCCAAAATAGAGTCCTATGTTCTAAAATTTTAAATCAAACATGACAAGGGAGAGTTAGATCTGAGTGATTCTTGAGAAACTAGAATATTATGGAGAACACTATGAATTTTTTAGGAGATCAAGCCAAGATGGAAATTAATTTGTGTTGATCACATATAGGAGATTATTTTTGGAGAATATTTTCATGATTTCAACATGTATATAGGATAATGTTCAGTTATCGGTGATAACTAATTTCACCTACAAATAAGAATGTCTATAATAACAGCACAACATAGAGGCCATGGATATTATCTTATCCCTATGACCATGAGTGTACAATTGAGTTTTTCATGATAATTTCCTAAAAAAATAGGGAAGTGATAGCAAGAGATAGAATTTATGAGAGATACACCAACTGGGGTAGTGACTAAAGGGAGTAATCGAAGCATGAAGTAGAATGGATCGATATAGAATAATCCTATTAAACTATTTCTATGTCTTGATTCTTAGTTTTAACGGATTTTATTATAATCATATTTTTGAATTTTATTTAACTAATGTGTCTCATCTAAATTTTCTTACAGGAATAGGTTGTGTGGGTTGATTATTTTTACTTAATTCATACAAAAATCTATTTGGATGTTACTATCATTCCTATCTTTAGGAAACAAATTTATAAAACATCAAGTGTCTATGAGAATAGATCTTGATATATTTCAATTCCAAATATTAAAACATTTTAGAATTAACTGAAAAGTAAATCAATCTCATGAGATAGTGCATTAAGATTAATCAAAAAGTTGGTCTTAGTGATTTTTTGATTTAATCATTTTTGTGATTAAGTGAGTTATACAATTGAAAAACTATAAAAATAATCTGATCATAGGTTGACCATCCTACAATTTCATTCTCCTCTTTAAATAAACTCCAATTTTTCATTTGAATACATGAATAAAGGAAAATATTTATAAAAAAACCAATCAACAAATTTCTCTGGAATGATCAACTGGTTATCCTTGATAGATTCTGATCTATTATTTCTCCTATTAGTTCACCTAGTCCTATCACTTTGACTCAGAAAATCCATCATTATACTTATTTTTTCATCACCACACCCATTACCATCACCATGTTTTCATTTGTTTCCTTTTTTTGTTTCTTTTTTTCTTGGTCACACACACACATCACACCTTCTCTATGGATGAGACACCTTGCCTACTTGTTATACTAGTTTTTAATAGGGTTTATAAATAATTAATTTTACCTAAAACTATTCAATGACCTTGGTTTGGTATCAAATTTTGGAACCATTTTTAAGGAATTCATGTGAAACCAAGTGAAAAAAAAGAAAATAATATAATAACAATATAATCACATATAAAAAAATAAAAAAAACGTAACAATAAAACTATTTTTTTTAATCTGATAAAAATATCTTGAATATGTTAATGTGTATAAGATCTACTAGAAAACACCAAGAGTCTTTTATTTCAAAAATTAATATGAATTTAAGTGTCCCCAATCTAAAAAAGAAAATTTATATGGAATATCTTTCAGAAAACAAAGAGAATCGGAATAATAAACAACTAGGGAACCTCAATCCACTTAGAAATGCACTAATAGTGAGTCATAGTCTGAGAGAATTTTTATTGATTGTTGTATCTAATAATCCATCATGCAATAGGATTTTACCATGGTCTAGTAATTATGAGATAAAACAATTAATGTTTTCCCAACTTCTAAAATATGATATAATCCCTAATGAAGATTCTCTTAACTTCATTACAGACTTCTACTGTAGTTTTTAGTAGATAACACTAAGAGGACTTAGTGAGGAAGAAAATTAGATTATAGTATTCCCATTTTATCTCAAATTTAATGTTAGTACTTGGTTACAATAGTTTTAAGCAGAAATTTTTGACACTTGGGATTAGGTGTACATTGATTTTTCCATGAAATTTTACCCCAAGAAAATGAAATCTAAAATTAAGCACAAAATCACTAGCTTTTTACAAGATGTGGGAGAGTTGTTCCATGAATCTTGGTACATATTTAGAGGATTACTTAGACAATATAAAAATCCCCAGTTCACTCCCAAATTCCTCATTAACACTTTCTACAACAGCATTACCCCTTACCACAAAACATTAGTGGACCAATCTTCTGGTGGAGATTTTAGTGATAAAATAGTAAAGTATCTAAAACAAATTTTTAACATGCTTTCTAAAAATTAAAAACATAAGTGATATATAAGAAGAAATATTTTTAGGATGGAAAAAAACATGTTCACCAAGATCAAGTCCTGCTTGTTTTTAAAATGAGAATACTCAAAACACACTTAAGGAACAATGTCACCACTTTGGCATGTTTGAGCATTCACAATATTATTTTCATAATTTCGATATGTCATCCCAAGCCCCTGAAAATGAAAATTGAATTGGATATAGACCTAGGATGAAACCTAAGGACAACCCATTTTCAAACACATACAACAAGGGATTCCAAAACCATTCAAATATATCTTGGAGAGATCAAGGAGTGCTTAGACCTACTTTTACCCTAGATTTTAGCAATAGTCTAGGCCACAATTTCAAATCCAATATAGAGTTGAATCTTCTAATTCTCAATGGAATATATATAGAAAAGTTCCATCTAATTTGGATCAGATTTTATATAGAATAGACTCTCAAGAGAAAAGTCTTAAGGCTCAATTTGATAAATAAAAGGCCCAATATGATGCACACATAGCATATACAGATATTAGGATACAAAATATCAAATCAAAAAAGGGACAAATAGCTAGGGTATGTACTCTAGAGACAAGGGTAAATTTATAATAACCACTAAAATAAATTCTAGGGAAAATTTCATGGTAGTTACACCTATTAGTGGTCTTTAAACTCACTAGAAAGTTGTAAATGATCTAAAACCTCCTCAAAATTAAAAACAGGTTAAAACTAGAAACTCAAATATGAAAATGGTAGAATTTGGAATTCCAGATAGTAGCATTGAAAATTATTTGAACCCTACCTTTCCAAATAAAAAAAGAATAAAAAGGCTTGGAAAACAAAATATAAAAAAGGGAAGAAGAATCTTAAGGAAAAAAATTAGGGAATTCCAATAATAATAATAAAATTCACCCAAATCCTTCCTTTCCTTGAAAGATTATAGAAAAATATACAATTGATTGAACTGATCAGTCATCGTAAAATTTTCAAAAATATTCAAAATCACTATACCTTTTTTTAAGGTCCTCGATCAGTGTCCACCTTACCTTAAATCATTAAAGAAAATTTGTTCTAAAAAAAACTTGGAATAATTTTCCACATAAAATCTCATAGAAGAGTGCAGTGTTGTCTTACATAATAGGTTTCCTCCCAAACATTAGGTTCCAAGAATTATTTTCATACCATGCGCATTAGAAGATAGTATTGTACACTACAACTTTTTGTGTGACCTTTTTTCAAGTATAAATATTATTCTATTATCATTATTTTATCATTTGAGGTTAGGAGTACCACATCCTACCATTTTTGTCTTATTGTTAGTTGACTGATCTATTTCCCACCTGGTTGGAATAGTTTATAACTTATTGGTTGGAGTAGGGAAGATATTTTTACCTAATTATTTATTGATTATATATATGGAGTGTTATAAGTAAGTACCTATCACCTTGGGTATCCCTTTCCTATTTATTTAGGGAGTTTTCATTGATGTGTCAAAGGGTAATATAATTTTTAATCTTGAGAGACAAAGATAGGAATTTAATGTCTTTAAACATATCAAAAAATCCAATTCTAGAGAGAACTATTCAAGAGTTGAGATGATAGAGTTTCAAGAATAATTTTATTATCAAGAATAATTGGATAAACATTCCTTAATTGAAAAAAACCATTAGGAAGTTTAAAATAAAAATAAGACTTTGGATACTAATTTTTTCCTACTGAGAGGAGTTTTTTGAAGATGAATACTATGTTTTTATGATTATGGAGTTTTTGGAAGAATTTGAGGACCCTTTACCTACTTAAAATTAGTGTGAATAAATTTAAATGTAAAGGGTTTGACCTGGAACACTTATATGATTATTTTTCTGAGGATTTTAATCATAAATCTAGTTTGAGTTTTCAAAGCAACTTATTTTTCACATTGGAATGTTTTGAGGAAAATACAATTATAGTTTATATTTTCAAGAAATGTCCACTTTTCACACTCACTTTAAGAAATAAATTGAATAACTTAGGCCAAATCATCCTAAGAGTATTCCTTCTAGTGAGAAAGCACCAAAATTGGAGCTCAAGCCTTTTCTATCCCATTTGAAAAGTTATTTTTTAGGAGATACCTCATTATTTCCTATTATAATCTCATCCATGTTAGAATAAATTCAAGAGTTGAGTTTTCTAGTTATATTGAAAAGGTTTATATATGTTATTGGGTGGTGTATAACTGATATTAAGGGTATATATTCATCTTACTATACATTCATATAATTCTCATGGAACTGAACCATAATTCTAGAGTCTAAGAACATAGAATATTGAACCCAAAAATGAAATAAGCGGTATGAGAAGAAGTGTCGGGTTGATTGATGTTGAAATAATATTTCCCATTTTAGACATTCTATAGGTGAGTCCTATCCAGGTAATCACTAAGAAGATAAGAGTCATGGTTTTCAAAAAAGAGAATAATGAACATCTTCTAGTTAAGATAGTAAAAAAATGGAGAGTCTATGTAAATTATAGGAAACTTATTGTTTCCACTAGGAAGAACCATTTACCAATGTCTTTTTTGAATAAAATGATTGATAGGTTGGATAGTAATGAATTATTCTAATTTGTTGATGTATATTCTTGCTACAACCAGATTTTTATTTCCCCTAAGGATCGAAAGAAAACCACCTTCGGTTATCCATTTGGGACATTTTACTAATGGTGAATTCCCTTTGTCTTGTGTAGTGATTCATCCACTTTTAAAAAATTCATGATAGTTACTTTCTCTAACATGATTGAAAAGATAATTTAAGTGCTTGTTAATGATTTATTAGTTTTTTGGAATTGATTTTAAAAATAGTTTTAAAAACAATAAACAATTTTGGTGATATTTCAAGAGACGAATATTTTTTTAAATTTATAAAACTGTTGGTTCATGTATACTGAAGGAATTTTTTGGGTCACAAGGTTTCAAATAGGGTGATAGAGGTAGAAAATTTTATGACTGAGGTTATATAGAAGTCTTCCCCTCCTGAAAATGTGAAATTAATTATGAGTTTCTTGGGATATTCTAGTTTTTACAGTAAATTCATCATGTATATATATAAGATCACTAGGTCATTTTGCTCACTTATTTTTAAGGAAATTCTTGTTGTGTTTAATTAGAAATTTCTAAAGTCATTTAACTTTATCAAATAGTTACTCACAACTTCACTATTGATCACTTCCCCATACTGGAATCTACCATTTTAGGTGATGTGCGATGCTAGTGGTATGGTTGTGGGTACTATTTGGGGGAAAAAGAAATTAAATAAGTTTAATATAATTTATTATGATAGTAATATTTTATATGATACCTATAATAATTATTCCACAACTAAAAAAGAGTTAACTACAATTGTTTTTTCTCTATATAAATTTATACAATACTTTATAGGGTATAAACAAAGGTTAATGAGATGGGAACTTCAGTTTTAGGAGTTTGATATGGAAATCAATGATAAAATGGGGTTGAGAATGTGGTTGTTGGCCACCTGTCCAGGTTTCCCGTGACCCAAATTTATAAACCAAAATAAATAAACACCTCATTCTCAAATGAGTAATTGTTTGTTACTGTAGTGAGGATATCTTCTTGGTTTTCATACTATATTAATTTTCTAGTTTTAGGTTTCATGACTAAAGATCTTTCATAGAAAAAAAAGGAAGGATTTTATATCTGAGTTTAAGTATTATTTTCTGGATGATCATATTATTTTTAAGAGATGTGTTGATGGTATTTTGAGGAGGTACTTTTTTGAGGAGAAAATATTACCCATCCTTTAGAGTTTCTATTCATATCCTTAGGGTGGAAACCATGGATGAGAAAGTACTACCCATAATTTATTTCAATATGGTTTCTATTGTAGAATATTATTCAAGGATTCTAGGATTATTATGATTGTCTATGAAAAGTTTCAAAGGAATGGAAATTTAAGAAGGAGAAAAGAGCTACCTCAAAAGGGGATTATTGAGGTTGATATTTTTTTTGTGTAGAGATTGGATATCATGGGACCTTTTACATCTTCTTATAGAAATGAATATATTCATATGGATGGGTACTACATGTATAAGTGGGTTGAAGTAGTGGATCCTCAAAATAATATTTCTTATAGTGTTGTAAAATTCATTAAAAAGAATATATTTTCCAGGTTTGGAGTGCCCAAATAATTCATTACTAATAATGGAACACATTTCAAGAATTTAAAGTTTAAATCATTCATGGATAAATTTGTATGTGTTTATAGGACTGGCACTATTTACCACCCATATTCTACTGTATTGACTCAAGTTTCTAATAGATATCTCAAATAGATTTTGGAAAAGACATTTTATAGCTTAAGAAAGGATTTTTCTATTAATATGGATAAAGATTTTTTGGTATAGAAAATTTCTTTTAATACCCCCATAAGGATATCCTAGACAAACTTCTCTTTGGAAATACATGTCATATTTTTGTGAAATTTCATCACAAGTCTTTATAGGCCATGAAAACCTTGAATTATGATTTTAAATTTTTTAGTTAAATAAGTTTTCTATAATTTTATGAGATGGAGTAAATTAGGAGGGAATCATATGAAAATGATAAAATTTAAAATGAAAGAAGAAAAATCTTTCATGGCTAAATCATTTAGAATAGAGATTTGAAGATGGGTCAAAGGGCATTATTATTGAGTTATATATAGAAAATGTTCCCAGGAAAATTTAAAACCAAGTGTTATAAACCCTTTATCATTCTATAATTACTTGTTAATTGTTATATTGAGCTGGTGGGAGAAGATAATTGACCATTTTTTGTCAATGGTCAAAGAATAAAACACTACTTTAAGGGATAGCCAAAGGGTTTGGCTTCTATCTCCTTACTTGAAAGTTAATCATGCATTGAGTCTAAATAAAGAATATAAAATTAGTGTTTCATTAGAAATAACCCATGGTTATTTTTCTTTATTGTTTTATTCTAATCTCCATGTTCAATAAAAATAGTTTGTGTTGCTTTCTCTTTCTCTTGGAATTCATTTTAAATATTTCTCTAGGTAATCACCATGGTACTACGTATCTCTCTATTATTAAGTCCTAGAGTGACCACACAGATAACTGTACTGGTCACATGGTTGGTCAAGTGACTTCAAGACTAAATTCAATTGACATTATCTGCAAACTCCTCCCAAGAAATTTCATGTGTTCTTTTTTTCAACGAAAACATCTATTCACCCAACATTTGACTACAGGGGGTTGAATTTTGTGCAATAACCCACCTGGGGTTCACTATTTCTAAATGGTTTACAATGAGTTTTATTTTTTTAATTGAAAACACCTAATGGTTCTATATCTATAAAGGGACTTCTTTATGAAGGAAGGTTCTTAGTGTGATAAAAAGATAAAGTGGAAGATCCATGAAACCAAACGATCTTATTTTCCCTAAGGTGGAAGAGGTCTGGGCGACGACACATCCCTCTCATATTTGTACCCTATACCCAAAAGGAGAGATAAAGGGATTTGAAGTTCCCAAAACCCCTCTTATTTTGGTAATCGGGATAGCCACATTTGGTGATCTATCTAGCTATGGACCATGGGTATGGAGGAGGAAGGAATGAAGAAGGAGATATCCTGCAAGAAAGGCTCGGGGCTCTCCCTAAAATTTGTTCTGGGGGAAGAGAGGAGGATCTCATTCCATGTCTCCCCGCCTATAACCAGAGGTCTCTATCCTTAGAGACAAAATTGGAATAAAAAGTCTTCAACTCTTATCTCTGAGACTGGCATATCCCTGACACTACCCTCGGGGTTAGGGTCCTCATAACTTAGGAAATTCATACTCACATGCACCCTGAGGGCCCTACCCGTCATGTAGGACAAGTGTGGGAAACCTCTGACCGAAGGAATGTACATCCAAATGGGAGGAACACTGGTGTGCCTATTTCCATGATTTTATGATTCCAGATGTTTTGATGGAGGTTTCAATTTGGTCCTCCTCGGATAAGGGATCTAAAAGAAGAGGATCCATATCATTGGTGGCTTAGAATAGGGCTTAAAGGGTGGCTTGTGTAGGTCCTAGCTTAAGGAGAAAAGGTGTTTCACATAGGTCCTGGTAGGAACTATAGGTGATTGACGTAGGGGAATAGTCCTATGTGAGATAAATATTTCTTTGTCAATGGATCACCAGGGAAACAACACTTGGTAAAGGCTTTATCTTGGAAACCATAGGTATCCTCAAGTGTCTTTGGATGGGTCTCACACAGGTCCCTAATTAAGGAAGGGGCCTCACACAGTTGGTTTTCATCTAGGGGAAGAGGTCCTAATATAGGTTCCTTTGTGTTTCAGAACCTGGAGGGAATTTGATCCCACTATCCTCCTTAATTCTCTCAATTCCCAAGTTGCGGAGGGCTACCTGAGAGATTTTTAAGGACCTAGGTGAAGAGGTTGTGTCACCAGAGATTCATGGATTCTTTTGATTTTCCATTTGTGAAAATGATGAGTCCTTGGGTCCTATTTATAGGAAAATATAGAACCCTCGTCAAAGGAGGTTTCCCGTGCATGTCTATGGTGTAGGTGTCTCACACAGGAGGGTCGTGTGAGCCTTCTATTATGTAGGGGTGTGCACACATACAATATTTGTGAAATTTCCTTCGATTATTATTGGGGATCTTCATCCCTCTAACATTATTGAGATACTCTTAATAATATTTTTATCTCACTTAAAAAAATGAGTTTCAATAAAATCCCCCCCCCTAGGGTTGGATCTGATCGAAAAAATAGGGTTTAGTCCCAAAGTAGAATAAGGAAAAGATTATGAAGGTGGAATAGGTATACCACGAAGGGTACCCACACAAGTCAGTGGTGTAGGCCTGGTGCATAGGTCCAGTGCATAGGTTCATGGTGAAAATCTCTAACGTGGGTCCAATGCACAGGCCAGCAGCATCTATAAATACCATTGGTCCCTTTATTGATTTATCTCATTATGCATTCACATATATTTCTCTCATCATGTAATGTATTCACCCAACCATACTACATTTTATGTTTTAATTGGTATTCTGAAGGACGTATTCATTCACAAACTTGGTATACCACCTAAGGGACATCCTGGTATGAATAAACTTATTGAGGAGTATGTGTGGGTCCACCTTATTAATGAACATTGCATGAAGTGTTTGATCGTGGCACCTATGTGAAGGACCTAATCGAAGAGCTTGTGTGGGAGACCTAATCAAGGCTCCTACATGAATGACTTCCTTTTCCAAAAAAATTAATTCTTCCAAGTCAAAATTTCAGTTTTTCTAGGTTAATATTTTCACTTAATGGGAAAAAAATGCCTTGTTTTAGTTTTTCAATGACTCTTCTAATGAATTATCTCGGGAAATTTGTTTCACGTGCATTGGATATGGTCAAATATGTTGGGTTAGATTAATATGATGTGGTCTAATCCACTCTCCCAAATTTGGAAAACCATTTGGTGCCGTATCAGTGTGAGTTTCCACGAAGTGACTACCTGCCCTTGTACAACAATGGACTTATAAGGGATGACCTCATCCCAAAGGCTGAGATATACTTCCCAAAATCTTGGTTTGCAGAACATATGAATTATCCAACTACCAATGTCTCCTACAAAGGTGTCTATATAAAGGAAGGAATGGTTCCTACCATCTGTTTCTTGAAAAACAGCTGCTACACTCCAGACCTAAAGTTACACACCACAGAGTCAAAACCTCATTGTTATGACTCAACATTCAGTGCTTCATAGATAGACCAATTTCAAGGTTGGAAGGAAGATTGAGACTTTTTCTCTGGAGGGGTATTCATACCTGAATGGATGTGGGCATACTAGGTGCACCAAACTTGAGTAGAGTTTAATAAGGAGTTGCAAGAAATCAGAATATATGAGGCCATTTGGTCAGGGTAAACTTACTTCTATAAAAACCAGAAATCATTCCTAAGATACTAAGCTGATGTAGTCCTCAAAAAAATTCTTTCCATTTGTAACATGGTGAGGTTAGTATTATCTTGTGTGTAATCTAAAAAATTTATGGCACCCCAATTCTCGAGGACATGTATGATGAGTTTATCCCGCTAAAGACAACATGTGAGGATGTTGAAAGGACACCACCTTTGTTCTACAAGATATTTAAGGTAGCTAAGAAAGTGAAGGCTAAGGACCCATACCCCAAGGGGGACATCCATCCAGGAACATGGTTGAAGGCATTCATCAATCCATAAAGAGTAGTTCCCACTTTTCAACTCCTTATATTATTCCCAACTTTAGATAATTGGGGTGATTCTAGAATATTATGGCCCACATTGGAGAAGGGTTTGTATACCTGATGGGGTTACAAGGTCAATTATGAATTTGCTTTAAAGACTTTCCTGGTTAGATTTCTCATGATATGGCTAAGAATTTAATTACTATTGGTTTGTGAGTATAACGGTGGCGTAAGTTCGAGGACATTTGTTATAGAAGATAAATTAGCATAAAGGAGCCATATAGGGTTGGATTCCCCAATCCTGGTGAGGATTTATAGGTTTTTACTACATTCATACAATAGGAAGGACCCATTTATAATTTTAGGGTTGTTTTAAGTACTATGGGGGTGGACTATAGAACACTTCAGTTATTATGTTGTGTTGATCCTAGTTAAATTACATGATAGCCAGTTTTTCCCATTTGTTCAGGCAGTTTATAGAATCTAGCCACTATCTCTAAAGTATGAAAAAGTGCTGAAGATGCTGAATGTTTCAGGAGAATTCATATTCTTCCCATATAGTAATATGCTAACCTGGAAATTCACTGATAATGGAAATGTTGATGATGAACTTAGGGCATACACGGTTTCATTCAGAGATAGTTCACTTGTGGCTCACATTGACATTGAAATCATCTATAAGGCTTATGCTCTATATCAATTTACCCACTAGTTAAAATGTATGCAACAGTCATGAATCTACCCCCCCCCCCATGAACATTAGTCTTAAAAAACACCCAATGTTGGAATTATAGTTATGGATTCTAATGGTAGTAGAATTATCTAAAATTTAAATTAAACTACCTCCATTGGGTGCATCAATCGAACTAGAGGATGGTTATTCTAGGGTTTGGATTGTGTCATACCCTCAAGGGGAATTAACAAAAGGTGTTCACTAGGTTGCACCCATGAAAACTGATGATCATGGTATGAGAAAGATTAAGGTTAAAATTGAAGGTGATGATGCTAAATCTCCTAAGTCTCAAGGTGATCTTGAGTGAAGACCATCGAGTAGGATAGGTTTGATAGAACCACACCTTCGGATCCAAGGTGATCTAATCATCATTGCCGAGAGGAGACTTGGGTTTTGGTCACCCGGACTTCTAGGAGGGTTGAGAGTCATAGGAATACATCCAAGTCAAAAGATGTCAGGAATTCTTCTCAACTAGCTACATCATATCCAAATTATGTGATAACCCTAGAAATCAAAGCTTATAGGGGCATATATCATGATATTAGGGATGCATGGGTGTTTCTCTAGGTTGGAATATGCATCCAAGAGTTGGGAGATATCATAGAACCCTTTGATCCCCACCCCGACTATGATTTGGAAAAGGTGGAGAGGTATATTTAGGATATGGAGGATTTGATATATTCAACTGATGATCAGATACTAGTCACAAATCAAATGTTTTACATGCTAGACCGAGGAGAGATTGATGGGGTAACAGGTCACAACGAGGAGGAATGGGATGATTATATCAACCCTAATGATGTATCTCCCTCTTTCCCATTCTATATAATTTATTTTTCACCCACAATAATTAATATTGATGGGGTTTATTTAGTATCTCATAGGAGGAGGATGAGAAGGAGCAGTAGCAGTAGCAGTGGTGATTGAGTCACTGAGGTATGGGCCCACAGGAACCCCCATCGAGGTAGCGGCTGAGTCTCTTGATCCCCTGGAACTATCCTCAGTTTAGAAGAATATTATGAAGGAAATAGAGGTATGATTTCCATATTCATTACCTCAATTTTATGTTTCCAAGAGGACAGATATGGGTCCTTCTCCATCCCAAGATAGGGAGAGAAGGAGGGAAAAAATTTTCCAAGTGTATGCACTATAGTGGGTCTTTGTGTTGTCATTTGATCTCATGAATTTATTGATATACTCTTTCTGATTGTACTTGTATTTTAAAAAATGTACATCACTTTCCTCCCTCAAGGTATCTAAAACTGATCTTTTAAGTATTGAGGACACCCTGGAGGAGGCACAGGCCCATGCTAAAGAATTAATCATCTTGATGGATGAAGCATCAAGAGATGTAGCCACGTCTACCCCCATTCAGATAGAGAGGGGAAACATTCACTACTAAAAATTGTATCTATACCAATAAACCTATACTAATGGTTTTGAAAATAATTTTTATAGGATTCCTATACCAATAGTTTGGAAAACTCCATTAGAATAAGTACCTTAGAGAGACCCTATACCAATGGTTTCTTAAAACTGTTGGTATAGGTAATGTAAAAAATAAATAAAAAGTTAAAATAATGATTAATATATATATATATATATATATATATATGAAATTATGTTTACAAAAGTCATATTAGGTTAGTGGTTAGGTTGTTGGATTATAAATGGGAGGTTCTGGGATCAAAACCAAGCCAGGTTTTATTTTTTACATTACCTATACCAATGGTTTTAAGAAACCTTTGGTATAGGTTTTTCATATGACCTATACCAATAGTTTTAAAAAACCATTGGTATAGGTCTATACCAATGGTTTTCCCAAAACTATTATTATAGGTCTATATTGGCACCGTAATAGCCAATAGCCCTCCAAACCATTAGTATAGGCTATACCAACAATTTTGATCCCTATACCAATGGTTAAAAACCACTGGTATAGGGTTTTTTTCTATTAGTGATTCATGGTAATGTTAGATATACATCATAAGGTGTTATGTGTTGTTTTTTAATTTCCTATCCTTATGATATTTCAGATCTGTTACTTACACCGGAGGTCCTTTCTATAGTCAATGTTTTCCCCATTGACACTTTGAGAGGGGATGATAGTGATTTCATAAGGTTTGATGAAGGTTCCAATGCTAACTCAAACTCCACAGGGCTTGACAATGTTTGCCTACTGAGAAGTTAGCAGTGGGTATCAATAGAGGATCCAATTTGGGTCCTGAGAAATTTTTCTCAGATTACCCTCTTGGTGAGGATGTTGTAAGATTTAAGGGATTATATAGTTAAATAAGGGGTTAATAAAAGGATATTGAGGAAAATTTAAACATCATTAATATTCTCTCTTCTCTAGTGGAGTTTGAGTAATTTAGTAAGCTACTAGATAGACATTAGTTATCTCTTTCCTACATTATTTTCAAGTACAGTTGGCTTATTTTCTATGATTTCTCACATCATAGTTTGATCTATATAGATTTTTCCCATAAATAACATTACCAATTAACTTCACAAACAAGGAATCCAAGTTTATCTTGCATTAGTTGTTTAGGAAGTGATATCTGAAAATTCTAAAGTGGGAGATCTTTGAGAGCCTCTAATCCTAGTTTCTGAAAAAACTTAAGAGGATGTTTTTTTAGGAGGCCCTCGCTCCAAGAGTTGAGGTCAAGAGTGTCAAGTAGGTATCAAAACCAATGATTGTTATTAACCATTTTGGTTAATTCATTGCCTTTATTATATTTTGACCTCCAAATGTTGATAAGAGGTGTCACTTTCAATTTAGTTCCATCAAATTCAGTGACTAAACCTGAGAGGGGGGAATCTATTCTAGCTCTATGAATATTGGTATGTGAAACTAAGGCTGGTTCAGATGGAGCAGAACAAGGTAACTCAATGGGGAACTAATCCTGGAATAAATCTCTCTCTGAGAGTGACTTTGAATCGGACTTGGAGACGTAGGAGGATCTTCATTCAATGCACCACATTGTATGGTGGGAAATCTAGAATATAGTCAGGGAGACACCTCTTGAAGACCTATCATCGCAAATTCATCAACATCTTTTCAAGATTTGTATTCTAGGATATGAAGGATTTAATTACCATGAGATACCTCCTATGGTGAAAGTGATTTCTCAGAGAAGGGAAGATGAGTGAAGATCACAGTAGGATGAGGAATAGTTGGTGGGACAGTTTGAAAATCCTAGGGTTGTTGTGTCCCAAGAGGAGGTCATCCATACCAAGAAGTTTGAGGAGTATCAAGACCACCTTGATGATAAATATCTCTAAATGGTATTCCTTAAAGAATAACTAAATGTTGTTAAGGAAGAGGTGGTCTAAATCCACTAATACTGGGTGGGGGATTTGAAAAAAAATGATGTTGTTGTCGTGGAGCATAAGAATATCCATGATACTAATAAGGGTGTTGCTACACAATCAGCCAAGATCTTAAAAGCTGTGGAGAATGCTCAATCTATAACTCGTCTTATCAAATCCTATGTTGAGGGAAAACTGTAAAATTTGGAATAGAGGATCCACTGTGTGAAATTTCCCCTACACGTTGGAACATAAATGAAAATTATTTTTGTTTCCAATCACTTATTATTTAATTTTTTTTCCCCATTATAATCTTAATACAACATTGAAAATGAATCATTTGATTTAATTTCATCACGTTATAATTAAAATGACAAGGATGAGAGAGCACTCTAATTTTTTTCCTAAGACATGGGGCCTAGAGAGCATAATTCAGCTGTTGTTAAGGTTATATGAACAACCTTACAAACTTTGTGTCTTTGTATATCATCACCCTAATTTTTTTCCTAAGACCAATATGTAGATGACTTAGCAGGTAAGACATGGATTTTTATTAGGCTTCCATTTGTGGGTTTCATACTAACAAGTTTTGTGCATTTTTATTTTTATTACTCTACTTCTTGCCTAAACCACATTGAGTGAAGGTCTAGCAAGATAAGACTCAAATTCTATCTAGAGTTCCCTTTGTGGGTTTTCAAACAAATTAGTATTATGTCTCCTTTTTGTGTCCATTTTAAAGTCTTGCAAGTTGGACTAGTGTGACTGGTGTTTTAGGTTGAACATCTTTGACCATGAGTTTTGGGATTATGGCCCAAACAAATATTGTTAGCCAAGAATGTTTCAACATTCTTTAGATACCCAATGGGAAATTTTAAGAAATGATTTTGTGGTTCCTGAATCTAAAACATGATATTTAGGAAAAGAGGAGGTCTCTCCTAAGGATGAAGTTACCTCTTGTTGAAAACCCCATTTTTTGGGTGAATTTATGTGTATCCAACTAGGAAATGTTACTACATAGTCAAATAGTGGAATCCTCTAGCTGACAGACCCTAAAATTTGGTGGGTGACTTATAAAAATCTAATTAGCACATGTTACAGCATAGTTAAACAATAGAGTTCTCGATAATTCCAATATTCTACTACTGATAGTCAAAGGAAGTTTATGGATATTTGAATTTATCAGAAACCACGATGGGTGGTTTTCCTAGTGAAGATGTTTGAGAATGAAGGTAATATCTGTATTGGCATTTTCCATGAATGGGAAGAAACTCCTAAACGAATTTTCTTTGTATGAAGGAGGGTGCATTTTGTTAAATGATTGATTTTAGGTGGAAGTCCCCTTTACAACAAAGGTTGAATCATCCTGAAGTTTAATGTCATGTGACCAGGACATTAACTATGTAGTATAATGTATTATGGATAATACATTATTGTATAGTTTAACATCTTATGATTAGAAGATTATGTTATTTAGTTTAATTTCATACAGTAAGGAGATTATGATATGTAGTTTAATTTCATACAGTAAGGAAATTTAGGATATATAATTTAAGGTTTTTATCTTTTACTAAAAGGTCAATAATTATCCCCTTTCATGGTAAGATATCATAGAATATGCTATCACTTTTAGGTATGAGGAGGAGAATGTTGTAAGCTATAATCTGGAGATCTCTAGATCTAAAGAGTGGTATGGGGAAAAGGGATTATGGTGATAGAAAAGTTATCTCTTGAGGAAGAAGTTACTACTAGTTGAAAAACCTATTTTGTGGGCTACTTTATGAAAATCCAGCTGGGTCATGTTACTGAATGGTCAAATAGTGGAATCCTTTGGTTTAAAGGTTTGAAAACTTTTTGGAAACTTACGAATAGGAAAATGTGTTGTGTTGTAGAATATTCAAAAAAATGAGTTCTCATGAATTCTGACATTCTATTATTGGTGGTCGAGGGAAGTTTATAGAGATTCAAATTTCCCCATACATGTAGTCTGGTTTGTGGAAGGAAATTTCCAGAACATGGGAGGATAATTTCAAGAAAAAATTACCCAAGAATGAGAGGATAGGATTCCTACATAGGTCTAACCCAAACTTAGGAAATATGGTGCCTATAGTTTTAGGTAATATGACTAAGACCAAAACATTATGAAAACAATAGGTAATATGTGGCCTACTAAACCAAGGTCATTCCGGCATACTTCGGACATGAAAGAGGAAATTTTAAACCATGGTCTTGGGGGTTCCCGTATCAGGAGAAATGATATGGTACAAATACGCAAGGGATGACTACAAACTAATTCAAATCATGGGTTCCAACATAATGTTGTCAGATCTTACGAGGACAGAAGAGGATTATCCCATGGGAAAAGTTACTACTGGTTGAAAAACTTTTTTTTTGGGAAACATTGTGAAAATAAAAATAGGGAATGTTATTTCATAGTCAAAAAGTGTCATCCCCTAGCTGAAAACCATATTTTGTGGGATACATTTTTCATAGCCATCTGGGGAATTTTACCGCATAGTTAGGCAAAGGATTCCTCAGGTATCATACATTCTATCACTAAAATCTATTGAAATATTATGAAGATTTTAAAGTGTCCAATATTAGGAGTATGAAATGTGAAATGGATATGTCTAGGAAAAAAGGAAGTAGTTGGAATTATATCATCCATGAAGCGTAGAGTCCCTTACATAGATATGACTCATTTAAAGAAGGTGGATATCTCTATTTACTTGGTGGACCCCCTAATGAGGGGAACAGAATTGAGAGCTCTTTTATAGATATTTTTTTACATAAGAGGGGGTATTTTTCTTTACCTCATGGTTGGGACTAGTACATGAGGCCTAAGTGTCACTATTTATCTCACTGGAATGAGAATCAAGCCACATGTAGTTCTTAAGGTACTAAGTAGTTTACAGTCATGCATCTAGGACATCGGTCATGTAGTTTAACATCATGTGGTAAAGAAGAAGGTGACTCAATGTGAAAAACAAAGGAATATTGCAGTTGGACCAGGTTATAGGACCCAAGAATCACTACGTGTCTTGTTGAATCAATAATAAAGCAACATGTTATTCTAAAATGGATTTCCCTTACTGATCGAATTCATGTGTGGAGAAAGGGGGGGTTTTGAATATGGGCTCAGGCATGGGGTGAGACATCATATTGAATCCTCTTATATAGATATGACTTGTACATAGGAGAGTGGAAAAATTTTTTTGTATTGTGTTTTAGTTGGGTCCATGATTGAAGATTCAGAAATCACTACCTATTTCATTGGAATGAGAATCAAGCCACATGTAGTTCTTTAGGAAATCATGTAGTCTATTATCATGCACTGAAGACATATGGTGTTCCTTTTAATGTCTTGAAGCCATGACCATGATAATCTCAAAGTGAAATGATATTCCTTACTTATGTAGGGAACTCTTTTACCAAAACTCCTAAGACCACATGATCTATGCTCGATGTGAAAAATAAGGAGTGAAAAATATTTATTTCACCACACTAAGGTAAATCAAGTGAATTAATGATAGTTTCATTAAGATTTTGTGGTGTCTAGGCTAGAAGGTATGATCCAAGCATAACTGCATGTCTCGTTAGCATAATAATAGACCAATACGTAGTTCTTGAAAGGTTCCCTATGATCTACTGACTTGTACATAGGAATTGAGGAATTTTTTTTGTTGTGGTTGGACCTGAGATTGTAGATATGGGTGTTACTATGTATCTCATTGGAATGAGAATCAATCCATACATATTTCTAGAAATAATCGTGTAGTTTATCATCATTAAATGAGGACTTTGTCCATGTAGTTTAACATATTATGGTAAATACATGGGTCACCTAACTTGGAAAGAAATATTGCAGTTGGACCAGGGTATAGGACCTAGGTGTCACTATAAATATTATTGGAGAGAGAATCAATCCACATGTAGTTCTTAGAGTAATTGTTACCCACACTAATCAGGTATTGACATAGGGAAAATGGGGTTTTGATATTTTCTAGAATGATGGTGAGGACCAATACATGAGGTTTAGGAATTACTATGAATGTCTATAAATGAGAATAAAGCCATACATAGTTCTGGAAAGGTTCCCTACATTGGTCAGATTCATACATAGGGAAAAGAGTGATTTTTTTCTCATGGATGGACCCAGGATGAAAATTTTGGGAATCACTACATATCGCATTGTAATGATAATCAAGACACACTTAGTTCTTGAATAAAGGTGTGGTGGGGTACCATCACTGAAGATTGTGATCCACTCAAACATAGATCGAATGCTGAGAAGTTTTACATCATGCAACATGGACATGAACCATACTTTTTAACATCATACAGTCAGGACAATATTCTATATAGTTTAGAGTCATACATCTTGGAATATACATGGTGTTTTTTAGTTTAAAATCTTAAAACTAGGATGGGATTCATGAATTTTAAGTTCATGTGACAAAGAAAAAATATGTAGTTTAACATCTTGCAGCTAAGATGAACATCATTTTATTACACAAAATATTTATTTATGAATCCTGAATTGGATGGGGTCGTAATGATCTCTCCATCCATTTATATTAAATAATAATCTCTGTTAGAGTGTAAATTTTCTAAAGAGTAAGGTTCCTCCCACTTTGGTTCAAGCTTTGGAGTCTTCTTTCATGGTATCATTAGAGTCCTAAGGACCAATTCCAGTTCTCCTTAGAGGAATGAATGGAGGAGGACCTTCTTGTTAAAGGCTTTCACTATCCAATTTTCATAGAATTTCATATGATGCAAGGTTTAAAATCTTTTCTCATTGATCTACTCTAATTCATCTAGTTATTTCTGGGATTTCTCATCTGTAGGTAGTTGGTCATATATGGAAATACGGAACGATGGTAATTAAACTACAATGGGTGGGACTTGTTATGTTCTATATACCAGTGAGTATGAGGGAATCTATGTGGAAGTATGGGTTGTAGTCTATTAAGACCATAAGGAATGAAATATCTTGTCATTCCAATACTTTTTATCTTTATCCACCATCTTCTCAAATATGTTTGACAAGGTCTTGTTTAAGGCCTCTATATATCCATTAGCTATTTCATTATAGCAGGATGAGTGGTTGGAATTGATATTATACTTCTAATATAGATTATCCACCTCATTAGAATAGAAATTAGTGCCATTATCCCTCAATATTGTATGGGGGAAACCAAATCTAGTAATGATGCTGGCATTCACGAAGCTGAAAATGATTTTGGACTTAACTTCTTTGAGGGGTATTTCATTAACCCATTTGGATAAGAAATCCGTAGCAATTAAGATATATTTGAAATTCTTGGCCATAAGTGGAGGGTATGGACCCCCAAAATCTATTCCCTATATGGAAAATTGATAGTAGTATTTAGATATATGTATTAACTCTAGTGTTGATGGATGAAGTTGGCATGTACTTGTTAGGAATGACATTTCTTGGTGAATTCGGTGCAATCTTGCATCATTAAAGGCCAGAAGTATCCAAGCCTTTATATTTGGTCAAAAATCCTATACTCTGACTAGTGTACATTATAGACTCCCATGTTTACTTATTTTATAACATCAATATTCTCTTCTCTATCAATACATCTGTGGACTCCATCAAAGCCTCATTTGTAGAGGACTTTCTAGAAATTTGGGCCATTATAAAGAGTGAAGTTTGTTGATCGCTTTTAGATTTGATCTTTCCCAACTCTATCTGGTGGGAGTACTCCATCTTAAAGGTATTATATGATTGGAATCATCCACCTAGTGTTAGAACCATATGGATCAATGATAAGACTGACTTCATTAATCTCTTATGTTTTGACCTAAATAAAAGGTGAGGCCATTTGGTGATTCGCAATGCTGATGAATGTTTCATCCTGTTTTAGATCTACAAAATATGTAGCTGTATTTTCCAATGCATTTACCTAGGAATTATATGATCATGGTATGTGAGTAAATGTTGGCTTTGAGGGTAACTATTACATCAACCCTCAAACATATTCAAGTAGGGTAATTATCTCTTATTTTCTAATAGAATAATCTCTGTTGATATGTTTGATCACCAACTATGAATCACATTTCACATCCAAATGGTATACTGGTATTTGGAGTTCCAATTACAGTCCTATAATGAGGGCCTAATATTCCACAAAATTTTTAGTAGAACCTTTTGATAACATGAAGGAGTAAGGTAAAATTGCCTTTACTGGGGAAATGAGCATGATCCCGAACCCAAATTTGTTGAGCTTAGGGTCTTCCATTACTCTCCCTATTAGGATCCTAGACATGCCATCAAAATACATTTACCATATTTGGAGGTCACTTTGAATAGATAATATATCATCATCTAGAACTTCAGTATTCAATGATGTTGTTTCTACAGAAGGGTGTTCTATAAGGAAATATTCCAAGGCCTAGACTTTCACCGCTTTCTAAGGAATGAATTGTATATCAAACTGCTGCATAATAATTTCCTACCATACCAGATGTCCTGTCAATATAGGATGACTGAGGATTATTTGAGTGGGTTATTACAAGATATCAAATAGACCTCATTGTGCTATAGGTAGTGCTTCAATTTCTAACCACGAATATTAATGTCAGGAAAATATTCTCGATATCTAAATAATGATTATAAAAATCAATCATGGTTTGACTGAGATAATAAAGGTTTTTTTTCATTCCCAACATCATTCTTTTGCGCAAAGAATGTTTCTAGTTATTTCTCTAGGGCTATAACCTATATAATTATAGGATTTACCTCAACATGTTTCATTAATAATAGTGGTCTCAAGAGTTATTTCTTGAGGCTTTAAATTGATTCATGATAGTCATTATTCCACTAATATGTGACCCTCTTATTCACCATTTTGGTGAAGGGAAAACACTTTCTTGCAAGGTTTTCTATGAATCATCGGATGTAATACAAGTATCCTTGAATTCTTATCAACTCTTAAAGGTTTGAATGAGGTGACATGCTAAGGAGAGGTTTTTCTCTTAGGGTCATCTTCAATTTTGTGATGGTTCATGAAGAAGCCAAGAAAATTTCTGGAGGTTACAAAGAAATTACATTTTAAGGGTTTCAACTTCAAGATATATTGTTGTAGATTGTTGAAGATGGTATCCAAGTCATCCAAGTGGTTAGAACGTTTTTAAGACTTAACCAATAGATAATCAATGTAAAATTCAAAAAACCTCCCTAAAAATAGTTTTAAGATGTGATTCATGGAATGTTGGTATGTGGCACTAGCATTCTTCAAGACAAAGGGAATTCCCAATAGAAAAATGCTCCTTGGGGTGTCTTGAAGGTGGTAGATTCTTCATCTTCTAGGGATATATGAATTTAGTTATACCCTGAATATCCATCCATGAAAGAGAGGGCTTTATAACTAGTCATCACATCAATTAATAGTTATGTGATTGGAACTAGGAAGTCTTATTTCGGACAATGCCGATTGAGATCTCTGAAGTTGATGCAGACTCTAATTTGACTATTTTTTATAATTACTAGGATGATATTGGATATCCGTCTCAAATAATAAACTTTTAAAATGATTTCATCCTTGATGAATTTTTTCACTTCAAACTCAATTTTGGAGGTGTGATTTGGTTGTGGCCATCTGGCTACCTGTTTGTATCCCTGATGGTCTTCTAGAAAACCCAAGTAATGGGTGGACACATTGATATTGAGGCCTAGAATCTCTATGTAATTTTAAGAAAACATGTCCTAGTATTTCTTCAGGAAGGAAGTATATACCTCCCATTCTTCAGAAGTCATGGCCACACTGATCAAAGTGGGTCATGGATCTTCATCAGTACCCATATTTATTTCTCTGAGTTTTTAAACAGTGGTGGAGACCCCTTCCTAAAATTCTATAGGGGAATCTCTGAGGTCTTACTCCTCTTCCTCCTCCTCATGATTGACCTATTTTTCTTCTTCCTAAGAAGTATGTGATGAATCAAGTTTCTCAAAGTTATAAAAGGAGTCAACATTTGGACATCTAAAAGATGAAGCAACCATTTCCAGCTTAATTAATTGCGTGAGGAATTTTTGGAACTCTGAAGGGGAGAAAAGGGACTTAGATGGATCATGTTCATTTTCTCCCATTGACATGATGAATTATTCCTTCCTAGTTTATGGAATATGTATTTTTCAAAGATCGAGGGGTGGAATAGATACATTTTCATCCAAAATTTCATTACTAATTAGAGATTTGACAAATTTTCTAGCACTTTCAGGCTCAGTTTTCATGATTGATATCACGGGAGTCACAGAATGTGTGCTCAAATTTAGACCCGCCTCTTTTATTTGGTTGATGGGAAGCACATAATTCACACTAATATGTTTGAAAGGGTTATCCAGAATCATATTCATACCATTCACGACATTGATCTGAGTGACATCATCATCCATGGATTGTTTCCCTTCCCTGTGATAGAATCCTGTATCAAAGTAGTATTATTAATAGGATTTTAATGAGTCTTATTCACCAAGAAATGTACCAATTTTTTCATTAATAAAATGTTTTAGGAATTGGTGGTATGGAAAAGGGATATCCATAGGATGATGTAGCCAAGGTCTTCTGATTATAATGTTAAAGTTCATATCCTGCCTAATAACCATGAATTCTAAGTCAGACATACGATCACCAAACTAATTCCTAAGTTCAATTTCACCAAGAGGATTTTTATCATTCTTGTAATAACCCTATAACATTAAAGTGTAGGGGGACAAGTGAGATTCATTGAAACCCAGTTGACGAAGTGTTTGGATTGGAATGAGGTTGACTCATGAGTCGTTGTCAATGAAAGCTCATTGGATATCAATGTCATTTATCCTACCATATATATTCTAGGGTATAACATGTACTTGTATGATGACATATTCATCCTAGTCTGTGAAAGAGATGAACATGTGTAATTCTATAGGATAATTCTCTATATGATACACTTCGGTAGTAGAAACCTAAACTTAAAATTCTTGAGGGCTCGACAAGGCCTCTATGAGTGCTTTCTATAGGTATTTTGATAGAATCAGATCATATAGGATTGAAAAATTGGCCAAAACTAGGGTTAATTGCTTCAAAACATCATATTTCTGGTCCAAAGGGTCTACACTTCCCAGCATGGAGATGCCCTTTTGTAGTTTCTATAAAAGCTTAATTACTTGATGTGGATGAATCGGTCCTTGGAACAGGAGCTGAAGATGCTTCAAATCTCAGTTGATTAGGTTGAGTAGGTATACCTAAACACCAAATTTGATTAGGAAATAATGTATCCTATATATGATATTCTAGGATGATCATTTTAGGGAAGACCTTATCATGTTTGGGGGACTTCTTTTCTCCTGATAATCTCATTGGAGAGCTCTCCCACAAGTTTCGGCCGCATATACGGTTCGAGCAGGGACTTATTTTCTCCTGCTAATTCTCAAATAAAGTGTAGGAAATTTGGGTTCATAATTACACTCATCATCTGATAAGGGATCCATTAAGTGAATAAATTTAATGGAACCAAATATCAACTCATCATCTGATGGATATTCTTACTAGTAGGTTGACCCTTATCCTATCATTTAGAAGGTTGTGACCCATTATTTTAGGACTATAGGAATGATTTCAGCTAAATTCAAACACAAAATAGACCTTGAAATAGGCTCATATTACTACATTTTCTTTTTACTCTTCCATCCATGTTGCTTTCTGGAAGACTAGATTTCAAAGGCCTAAGCTTTCGATGGAGTAGGTTGTGTTGTGGTGGAAGCGGTTGAAGGCACAATTAGTTATTTCAACTATGTTTGGAAGATATCATGATTATGTTTTATCATCTTTCTAACCATACCATTATTTAACTTCTACATACCCTTGTTTATTACCTTCTTCCATTCATTCTCCTCCTTCGTATTGGTGACAGAAACATATGCCACCTAGGCAAGTGGCTTTCCCAACTTCACTTTCCCAAAATCCATCATCTTTTGAAGGATGTATTTGAAAACAAAACACTACTAGATGTTGTTCCCCATTACTTGATGAAAGTTTAAATAGTTTATGATATCTACTTCATCATCCTTGTTGGGTTTCCTATGCTTTTGTAACTTGATCAAGTTGTTTTCCAAGGTTGAGATGAAGTAGTCAGGAACTTGGTTTCTTCAAAAAGAATATACCTTATTTTTTATATCCTAAAACTATTTTTGATTTTTTCTCCTTTTATCATCCTAAAAGGGTGGGGGGGTATTTTAATGATCAAGGGGTGGAGCTGCACGGTATGGTGTAGGATTTGGAGTGAAAACAGGTGCAGGGGCCTGGTTAAGTGTAATGGTAGTAGTCTTTACTTTCCCTATCCTCTTTCTCTGATCTGATGGAATTAATCAGGACTTTATCTTGGTCTATTTTATGGATTCGTCTAATATTTTTTCAATCTCATTGAGGTCAGAAAACCCTCATGTGTATTTCATAGGGATGATTGTAGTGCGCAACTTATAGCAAAGAGTCACTATACAAATGTGAAAAAATTATTCTATAGGAATTTGTAGGTTTAAGAAATATGTCAATCCTTTCCACTGATCAATAAAATATAAGACCCTCTCATTCTCTTAATATTTATAGTTTGAGAGGTCGAGGATTTTTTTCTTCTGAAATGTCAAGCTAAATTGGAATATAAACTTTTGATGGGGATCTTCCCACCCCGTAATTGACCGAGTCGACAAGTTAGTTTACCATACAAAGGTTGGTACCTGTAATGATTTTATAAGGAACCTAAGTTTCACTATATCTTATTGTTTATGGGTCCCCATCATGGGATCAAAATGAGAGACAAAATGTGTAAAATTTATCTCTAGGTCCCCTGAGCTGTTGAAAATTGGGAATGTAGGATTCTTGAAGTTTGGTGGTAGAAGTTTCAAATCAAACCATTTGGGGGTAAGGCTTATTCTCTAATTTCACTAGTACAATTCATTCTTCCATGGATCCCAATTTATCCATTATAAACTTAATGGTATTCATGATCCCTTGGGGGATGTCTATCTAAGAATGAGTTTGAACAAGGGTAGTAGCCGATAGGTCCATCTGTGGCGACACCACTAGTATCTATCGTGGGTAACCTATAGGGGCAGCCTGGTAAGGATGTTCCTGGATCCATTCTAGTTGTGTGAAAAATGGAGGGAAATCCCAATATACTATCATATGATCCAAGTATATTGGTGGTTTGTATCCCATATTGATTGGATGTTTTGGATCCACTTCATTTGTTGAGGAAAACCCTCTTTTTTGAGGTATGCCAACTAGGAGTGTGAGCTAAGGATTTTCTTATAGAACATATCTGGAAGGAAGGCTTCCTTAGAGTAGTTCTCCATTAATTATTCTCAATTGTTTCATCTCTTACTCCTAATGAGAAAATATTTCCTCAAGTGAAAGGGGATAAACCTATCTAGTAGGTAGGTGAGGAATAATCTTACCCTTACCCTTTCTCTTATTGGTTGCCTTTTGAGGAGGTAGTGGTAGAGTGATTGAGGGAATTTCTAGATTCATGGTGAGTCTCTGGGTTCAGTTATTTACACCTCCTTCAATCATTTCAGTGTATACCATATTTTGAACTAAAACTTCCTCCTCCAATTAATCCTCCAAAATTGGACTCATGTTCTATAGGTTTTGCAAGGTTAGTGTTGATGACATTCACTAATGTGTAATGAATTATATGAATTCTACTAAATTATTTTTAAGACTTTATTTTCATATGCCCTCCATGAGTACTTTTCCTCTCCTTCACCAATTTTTTTAGATTCTTTTGGAAGATGGTAATCTGAAGGGAATATCTGGATAGTTCATCTGTGTGCATCCTTAATGAGGGTACTAAATAATATTATGTGATGAACTAAGAGGATTTATTCTGTAGCATTTCCCCTAATCATGAGAATACTAACATCCACTAAGGAGGAGGTTGTTAAAGTGAAAATCCCACATCCCTAAGGGATGGTTTTGTTCATATTCTACCTTCACAGCTCTTCGAGCTTGGTTTTCTGACCTTGAAGGTTGTGTTAAATAAGACCCAAAACCTACCGGTTGGGGTTTCTCCTGAACTGTTTTGTTTGCTACATCTATGTTCTCTCTTATGATTTTATGGATTTTTTTTAAATATAGTTTGGGTGCATCATTTTCCATGCACTTGAATCACTAGATTTCAAATATTATTGTGTTATTTCCAACATTTGGGCTATTTGATGACTGAATTTCCATAAGTGGGGGGCTTGCTCAATATTTTTATGTGCCTAATGAAAGATTATTTCAATGTCCTTCTCTCTTCTAGACCAATTTTGGTGAGAACTAATTAGAGCCTCTTTTTGTTGATAATATCACCATTTGTGAATAGAGTTCATTTGTTGGAGTTGGCGTAAATCTCTAAAATTACATGATACCACTTTTTATGGGATTTTCTAGTTGGGGAGTGTAGAGAAATTTAATGCTATTTTTTCACCCTATAATCTTATATAAACACTATATAGGGTATCTTTGATAATCCATCATAATATTTTTAATGTGATAAGTTGTGCACATTGAAGCGATTATTTCTTTTTCCTGAACTTTAGATGTTGTGAAACTATGAGAGCTGCCAAATTAATTTGGCATTACATACCTTCCATTATCTTGATGCGACTATAATACTCATCATAGGGTAATTTTTTATCTCTCAATTAATGAAGATATTTACATATATTAATGGAGATTTCATGCACACAATATTCCAACAATACCTTTGGAATGTTGTATTGATGGGTGGATAGAGGCTAGAACATAATTATTATGTCATCTTTATCCATTTCTTTCTTCATGTTAAGAATTTTGTCTTCATCTTTTATCAAAGTCTCCTCAACATGGTTTGACTAGAGTGGACACTTTCTAGACACTTTATCATAAGCAGTGAGATTGGTGGGAACTTCCTCTGTTATATTAGAAGATAGGCGATCCAAGAGTAGTTCAGAGGGATTTCTCATCACTACACTAATAAGGGGAGGACTCTTCTAATTAAGTGAAACACTACTGCGGAAATAACTTTCAAAATATATTTCATCATGGGGAGGATTACCATGGTGTATTATAGTAAGGGGAATACCCTATTTCTTTTTAATCTTCTAACCATATTAATGGATGTTGTGGCTCTCAATGAGAGATAGGATCTCGAGATTGATCAGATTATGGATATGAAGAAATCCTTCATGGTGAAGTGTCCTAGGAGTACCTTTGGAATTACTACTACTAGACCCATAATTTGGTAATGGGAGAGTAGGGTATTGAAATACTATAGATAAATGTATAAGGGATTCAATAACTCTAGCATTGAGTAGAGAGGGATCATAGATTGTCTCTTCATTTTCCAGTTTTCTCTGGTGAAGCTTCTTTTTGGATGCCTTATTTTGAGTTATTAGGGCATCTTGCTGGGGGAAATGGTTTTTAGGTACAGAATATTTCTTGATTTGATCTCATGTTGCTTCAGGAATTTTCAGATAGGCTTCAAAAAAGTTGTTAGGGGTTTGTGCCTTACTTGGAGTGACCATTAGAATGGTCTGATTACCTCCTATTGGAATGGGTGTGTGTTCCGGATCTGGTTGTCTATATATCATGGGGGAATTTTCCCCATGCCCCTCCTAGATAGGAGTAGAGGTATGTGTCTTCTCTAGGGTGACATGCTAATGAGCCGCCCCATTTTTGGGGATGGAGCTATGTGTTCATCCCTCTTTCACTACTTTTGTCGCCAATATGATTTCATGGAAGGTCTGTAGGATGTGGGAAGGGATTTGTGTCTCCCCTTTAACCACATTCAGGACATGCTTAGTGACTTCAGTAACTAGAATGGGGATATGTGCCCATTAATAATCTACATAATGGGTATGTGCCTTCTCTTATCTCTATTTTCTACTAATGGATATTGACAGTACTCAGGTGTGGGGATAGGGTTTTGAGTCTGCCCCATATTCATCATTGGTACTTTCTGGATGATCTCCCCATAACCTTCTAGATGAAACTACTAACATGCTTGATGAATGCAGGTAGGTGTGTAAAACTACTTGTGGTTTTCCACAAAACTTGGTTAGTGGGCTTCTTTGAACACTTCCTGGAGAGGCTACAGGAAGACTTGATGAATGTGGTAAGGGGTTTTTTCCAACTCACAGATTGCCTCTGAATTCGACTAGAGGGATTTCTAGGTGCAGTTTATTGTATATTCATGCTCACTACATGCCACTGGATTTGAATGTAGGGCTCCCTAGGGTACTTCCATACGATTCTACTAGCCATATGAATTAGTAAAATTGGGTGTATATGCCCGCTCATAGTTTTCCACCAAATTTTATTGGTGGGATTCTCTAGAGGGGAAAGAGGTGTGTTTCTACTCCCTATTGTCCAATTACATCCCCCAATAGGTCGTCTTGTGTGCTCGGGTCTATATAACCTGGTCTAGACTACTGAGGATGAAACCCTCATCATGTTGAGGGTTTAATGATCCATGGAGTTAGTAGTGGTAATTTATAGAAGGATCCACTTATAAGGACTTCTGTGTCTTCTGGAAAAGATCATCTATGGCCTCTTGATCCACTTCTCTAAGATAAGGGAGGAGCTGGTTGTTGCATTCTGAGGATAATCTCATGAAATAGTTGAAGACGGTAGTTTGGTTCATCTACTTGTAGACCACATTACACCATTTGTTGGGATATAGGTTGGGATTTGTGATCTAGAGGGGCTATCGGGAAGCCTCCAGGGTTGGGATTGTACCATTTTGGCGATACTCTTAGACCAGTGCATTCGAAACCTAGCATTGAAGATGATGGGTTAATGATAACATCCTTTTCTTGGAAGAAGAACTGATGTGAACAGTAGTCAGGGAATATGTTTGTGAGATTCGGTGTAACACCATTTGGATTGAAGGGATATCCTATTGGAAGTTCCTTAATATATATTAAAAACACAAATAAGAAAACCACATCAAAGAAGTATCCCATTTAAAAGAAACATTCATGATTGATTTTATTGTTTGTACCTATTTTATTTTGAGAGTGAAAGATTCTTGATAGGTGGGTGAAACCATTATCTAAGTTAAGGATCCACATCGGGTTGACCATTTATATTTTTAATGAAAACATTGGTTCGCTCGACGGTTTATTGTAGGGGGTTGAATTTTGTACAATCACTCACGTCGGGTTTACTATTTTTGAATAATTTCCAATGGGTTTTATTTTTGGAATCAAAAACACCCTAAAATTCTATATCTATAAAGGACCTTATTTCCAAAGGCATGATATCATTGGGGATTTTTTCCAACAGTACTTAAGAACACACATTGGTCGATAGGATGGGATTTTGGGCTCATCACACCCTTTTGGGTGGGATTTTTTCTTACTCTAGTAATCTTTTATAGATTTAAAATGTGTTTGAAAATCCTTCATTAATTTCCAAGTATGACATGGGTAACCCTTGAATTAATAATCAATTATTAGAATGTATAGAATTTAGAATCATATGTATGTATCTGATTTTCTTCATCAATGGAGATATCTATATGTATCCAAGATTCTCCATCAATGGTATCCTCTAATGTACTTATTAGTGATTCTTTGTTCAATATTATTATGATACTAGTTTTCATCCACATAGTGGGGTGATATGGAGGGTATCATCATCCAGGGAAACGGGAGTTGTTTTGATGTCAAGATTGAACCCATGGATGGGCTTCCTATGTATCCTTATTAAAGGAATCATAACTCATGTATTTTGGTGCCACTTAATGGGATATATCATAACTTTTAAGTTCATGTGATGAGGAACAAAACATATCATTTAATGTCATGTAGTGAGGATTTCTAAGAGAAAGGTGACTAGTCAATGTTTGGTGTGAGCCTTATTACAAAGCGGTCCAGGGAACTTAGAAGGGATATGGATTCCCAGGTTAAATAAGTATCTACTGGGAATGTGACCCAAAAAGAATAGGGTTTATTTTGGGTGTTGGGTTTTGACCTTAGGAAGGCTTCTTATATATCCCATTTGTATGGTAATCAAATCTCATGTAGTTTAGTTGTGAGTACCCATGCATATAGAGGCCCTCGGGTTTGTCTCATAGGGTAGTATAACCCTTTGAGAGGATTTGGATTGGGGATTACTCCTAAGGAATATGCCCTGGTGATTTGAGATTTGATTGGGGATTACTCTAGAGGAGGATTCCCTAGTGAATGAGTTTGGTTTGGTTAAGGGTTACTCTTGAGGAGTATGCCCTGGAAAATGAGTATGGTATGGTTGGGTATTACTCCTGAGGAGGATTACCTAAGGTTTGGTTATGATTGGGGATTATATCAAATAGGAGGCCTAAAAGGTTGGATTTCATGGATTATACAATATAGAAGGATTCCCTTTTGTGATATGTGGGGGATTATACCAAGTAGGAGTTCCATAGGTTCGGTTTGGACTTACACTTGGAATTATGCCCACAAGTTTAGGATCATGTGTATTTCATGATAACTACCAACATCTAAGCCCATGTGAGTCATGATCAGTGTGAGAAACAAGAGGAAGTGGAAGATCCAAAAAACAACATGATCTGCTTTTCCTGGAGGAGGAAGAGGCCAGGGTGACACTACATCCCTCTCATCATTGTACTATGGACCCAAAGGGAGAGATAAAGGGAATTGAAGTTCCCATCTCCCCTCTTATTTTAATAACTAGTATAGTCACATTTTTTTATCTATCCAGCTATGACCCATGGGTGTGGAGGAGGAAGGAACAAAGTGGGAGAGTTCCCACAAGAAATGATAGGGGATTAACCTAAAATTGGTTCTATGGGAAGAGAGCAGGATCTCATTCCATGTCTCCCCACCGAAACCATAGGTCCCTAGTCTTAGAGACAATGTGGTAAGCATAAGGCTCTAACCTTTATCAATGAAATAGGAAGATCCCTAAAACTTCCCCTGGGGTTGGGGTCCTCATGACTAAGATAATGCATACTCACATGCACCCTAAGGGGCTTACCCATCAGGTAGGACAAGTGCGGGAAACCTCTGACCAAAGGAATTCATACCCAAATGGGAGACATTTCGGTGTGCCTATTTCAATGGTTTTGAGAGTCTAGAGGCTTTGATGGAGGTTTGAATTTATTCCCCCTCGGGTTAGGGATCCAATGTAAGAGGACCCCTACTATTGGTGTCTTGGAAGAGGGCTCAAAGGGGGGTCATATAGGTCTTGTCTTAGAGAGAAAAGGTGTTTTGTATAGGGCCTGGGAGGAATTAGAGGTGCTTCACATAGGGGGTAAGACTGTGTGAGAATAATATTCCTTTAGAAATGTATCACCTAGGAAAAAACACTTAGGAGAGGCTTTATCCTATACACCATGGGTCTCCTCAAGTGTATTTAGATGGGTCTCGTGCAGGTCCCTGATTAGGGAAGGGGCCTCGCGCAGGTGGTTTTTTTCTATGGGCGAAGAGGTCCTCACATGGGTCCTTTTGTGTTTCAAACACTACAAGGAATTTGATGCCACTTTCCTCCATAATTCTCTCTTTTCTCTGGTTGTAGAGGGCTACCTGATGAATTTTGTAGGACCTGGGTGAGGCTGCACGACTAGAGTTTCAGGGATTATTCCAATTTTATAGCTATAAAAATGAGGATCCCTTGGGTCTTATTTATAGGAAAATAGGGAACTTTGGTTGAAGTAGGTTATCTGCATAGGTCTAAAGCATAGGTACCTGGTGAAATTGTCCCTCATATGTGTAGACCATCTTTTAGTGTTGTGCAGGGGGTCTGCATGAGCCTTATGTTGTGCAGGGGTGTGTGCACAAGCTAGATTTAAGAAAGTCCCTTTGATTCTTCTTAGAGATTTTAATATCTCTAAAATTCCTGAGACACTCTTCATAATATTTAAATCCCAACTGAAAAAATAGAGTGTAAATAGTTCTTCAAGACCAAATAAAGTTGTATCTAAGATCAACTGGACTATTCCTCCTAAACTCAAACTCTAGCATCAATCAAATTAATCTTTATTCTACTAAAATCTAATGATGTTCAGTTTTTAATTTTGTAAAAACAAGAACATGCTACCATAGGAACTTTTCAAAGATAGAACAAAGGGAATATTTTATTAGATTTAAATGATATAATCTTATATATCTAAGAGAGTTTGTTCTAATTATTTAATTTAATTCATTTTGATGCTGTTTGAATTAAGTGTGGGGGAATTTCCCCTGATGTTTAGGTAATTTTGAATCTATTTTCTTATTCAGGTGTTTAGTTTGTTGATTACTTGGGTGTTTAAAATAAAATAGAGTTTAATTTTAAACCTGGATATCACCCTTTCAAATTCCATTGGATTTAGAAACTTGTATTGTATATAATATTCATTATGCTACATTTTGATCCAAATTCTAAATTATTGTGTCTAGTCTTAAAATAAAAAGTATGAAAATTTTGTAATTATGATTTGTATTTTTTGGTAGATGAGGAAAAATGTTTTTAACTTTCATATGATCCTTCAAACATACTATGAATTACTAAATTTTCAATTAGTTTTTAATGAAAATATTCTCCCACCTTAGAATTCAACATTGGGGATAATTTTTGGATTTCATTATAGGGATAGGGGTCTTTACTTTGTTTAGTTGTGCTTTATTATATTAACATAAAAATCTTTCTAATTTATTATCAAAAAAATCAATTTATTTTTCAAAATTTGGGGGTCTTTTGGGCTGTAAGTTTCACTTAAATTACATCCTTCCAGGTGAATAATTGTGTACTAGTTACTGATATTTTCATTGATAATGAACTTTTTGGATGTGAATGATTAATAAGTTTTATTTCCCACCTTTTTTATGGATATTTTCATTATGAACTAGTAAAGTATGGTGTGTTATGATAGATCTTTATGTAATTATAATTATAACTTGAGGGAACTAAATATTTTAATTTAAACCTAGGGGAATATCCATTTTTTAAAAACAAACACCTCAAGGATACAGCTTAAAATATAATCATATAAGTTTTTTTAATCTATAGAAAAATGGTAAATTGGGATCTCACAATGATTCTATAAGGCATTGGGCACTAAAAAATCCACTCAATTAATTCAATAAGTTATTTTCACATTCATATCTTCAAAAAATCAATAGAGTTCCTAATTTTTTAAAATGGGTTCATTAAGGTGAGAGGAATATTGAACTCGAATGAAAAAATGGACAATTGAATTATAATATAATCATTTGAGTTGAATCAATGAATTAAATAATGTATCCTTGATTTATTTCATGTTTTATTTTGGTTTTAATGCCTAAAATATACTTATGATGGGGAATTATGAATTTTTGGGTAATTTGATGATTAATTTGTTATTAATTGAATATTCTTTAAAAAAATGGTGTTTAATTGATGAATTTTATTTGGGTTTAATTTTTTTATATTCAAAGAACAACATTTTATGATTAATCATTCAATTTACTAAAATTAATTCTTGGATTAATTATTTCATTAATTCTATATTTTCATTTTAAAACTTATTTGTGGCATCATTTTTTAATTCCCATATGAAATTATTAATTTTTAGATCAGTTTTGAAGTGTTTTTCAATTTTATAAATTGACAATTTTTACTAAAAATATAAATTTCATGTCTTTTAGGACCTTCTGTGTAAGAATGATCATGTGGTCACTTGACTAGCATCATGTAGTAAAATTTGAAAAAGGATCAACTAATTGCATGAAGGGTGTGGAGCCATCATGGTCACTTAAGTGACCATAAGAAAAAAATTCAACTGATTGTGAGTCACTCTCACAATTATTATACTGATCACAAGGGGTTGTGAAGAAATGAAGACACCCTCCACTTGCAACCTACCACACCCTAAAACTTGGGGTTGTGAAGAAATGAATACACCCTCCACCTACAACCTACCACACCCTCAAACTTCAAGTGATTGTGAGCCTGGAACCTACCCTGATATCTCCTTTCAACTTACCACATATATAAGTTCCAAGTGACTATGTGACTATATATTCAACTTTATATGATTCCATATTATATGTACCAACTTTATCGAGTTCCACATAACTAACCACGGAAGGAAAGATCGACCTAGTATGATCCTTATGCAATCGTCCTTGAATTAAAATATGAAAGACAACAATAGTAAACTATGAGATTGAAACTAAACCAAATGAATACTAGCTAAGACTGAAGCTTAGAACTGAGTGATATCGGCACAGAATTAGCTCAAATATACTCACCATAGAAGAATAGATTCTATGAGAAAATTCTAGGAACTCACCAAAGATTGATCAACTACACTTGATGGATGATGATAATGATAACTATTGAAATCAGGAGTTGTGTGATCATGTAAACTCATCCCATTTTTAAAAATGGAAAAGTGGTTGAATACTGACACTTGACCATGCCTACATGAATGTTGATACATGGATCGAGTGAAACCAAGTACAAATGTAGAGGAAGATCGTCTAAATTTAGGAGATCCTTTTCAAGATGCTCGACAAATTAGATAATGTGGTGAAGTTTTTGAAAGTATGAACCTTCTTTGTAACTCAATGGTAGGGATTTTATGATTCTGAACCTATTGTGATTTCAAAGATTCAAACATCCTTGCATCTCCAAACTTGAAGTTGGTTACAGAATCGATTTTGGTTGAGATTTTTTTCGATTGTAGCGGTATGAGGGGATGAAGAAAGCTTGACCAATTGAGGTCTGAAGGAATCATCTGAGGCTTATTAAATAAGACTTTTAGTTTTATCTGATGAATAACCGAGCATGTTCTTATTATGGAAGATTTTGACAGAGCTTTCTAGGCATAAAAAACCTAAATCTAGATTTTTAAATTTTTCCACCAGTTTTTTATGTGATTTTCAAGTTCAAATTCAATGGAGGGGGGCCTTCATGTTTCCCAAGACTATGATTTTTAGATCTCAAAGCAGTGCACACCATGTGTTCAAAATAATACCTCAATTAAGCCCTAATCATGTGACCATGAATCTGCGGGCCTTTCCACTCAAAACACCCACTAGTGATCCAGAATTCTTAATCTAAGGAATTGAATCATAAGGATGTTTGAAATATTTTTTGAAAAAGGTTCTTTAAAGGTTGTAAATTAATAATATTATGGGGGAATTATTAATTTCAATTGCACTGATTAAGATGATTTAAATACATGAAAATAATGAATGAATGATTTTTAGTTCTTTTTGAAAACTAAAGTTAATTATGTGAATCTAGGGTTGTGTCACAGTTATGAATACATGTCAACACACAATTCAATTATTTTCTTGAAATGGTAATTCCATCCTATTACACAGCTACCTCAAGGAACAAATATGTACCATTGAAATTCTAATATGGATCCCTAAGTACTAAAATTTCAAATCGAAGATGGGAAGGGGGAGTTCGAGATTAGTGATTCTTAAGGCCACACTACAAGATTCTAAAGAATATTAGTAATTTTCAAGGATATCAAACCAATATATGAATTAATTCATGTCGATCACATGGAGAAGAGATTGTTTTGGGAGAATATTTTGGTGATTTCAACATGTATGGAAGAGTATGACCAGTTATGGGTGATCATTTAATGTCACCTACAAATGATAAGGTTTACAATAATAGTTCCACATGGAGGCCATAGAGATTATCTCAGAACTGTGTTCATGATCCTAGGACTGAGTTTTTTATAATAATTGATTATAATATAAGTTACTATAAATTTAGAAAAAGGGATTAGATATTGAGAGATAAAATTTATCAGAGATGCACTAGCTAGGGTAGAGCCTTCATGGAGGAATCATAGCATGAAGTGTAATGGATCAATTAAGAAGAATCATATTCCTCACTTTATATTTATTTTTCCTCTATTTTAATTGATTTTATTGGAATTATATTCATTAATGTTATTGAATTGAACATGTGTCTTGGGTATATTTTCTTGGGGGGATAGGTTGTTCTAGTTTATTACTTTTACTTTATCCATGCATAAATATCTCTAGATGTTACTCTCATTACCATATTTAGATAGAAAATTTATAAAACATCAAGAGTATGTGAAAACTGATCTTAATCAAATTAAATTCCAACTATTTAAACATTTTAGAATTAACTGATAATTAAATAAAGCTTGTGAGAGTAGAAAATTAAGATTAATTTACAAGTTGATCTTAGTGATTTATTGATTTCATAATTTTTTTATTAAGTGAGTTTTACATTTGAGGAACTGTATGACTCATATGATCCCAGGTTGACCATTCTACAAGTTGGTTAACCTCTTTAAATCAGTTCCAATGTTTCATTTGAATGCATGAATAAAGGAAAATATATATAAAAAACCATCCAAACGATTTCACCAATTTTATAAACTAATTATCATTAGTATATTTTTATTGTTTTTTCTCCTATTGGTTCACCTGGTCTTGTCCCTGGAACTCACACAATTCATCACTATCATCATTCTTTCATCATGAAACCCATTTATATCAGATTATTTTCGTTTGTTTGCTAGTTTTTTTTGTTTGGTTTCTTGGTCACACACACACATCACGCCTTCCATGTGGATACAAAACCATGTTTACTTGATGTACTAGTTTTTAATAAAGTTTATAAGTAATTAATTTCTCTATTAGAAAAAATACATATAGTTGTGGTTTTTCCAAAAACCATGGCTATAATCCACACCTATATCCATAGTTTTCCAAAAATTATGTCTATTGATCAAGCTATAGCCACGGTTTTAGAAAATCATATCTATAAGTATTTTTTTCATAGGAAATAGCCATGGTTTTCTACAACCATGTCTATAAAGGAAACCTATAGCCACAGTTATTATAAACATTGGCTATAGGTTTCCTATGAAAGCATGGGAAAAATAATCTCATGGGAAGGGCGCGAAAAAACTTATTTCTACGGTACGAGGGATATTTCAAAAGTTTATAAATATATATATATATATATATGAACTCGTAGTGGTTTGTAGAGTAGTGTTTAAGCAGTTGGTTTCTAATAGTGGAGGTCTAGGGATCAAATCCGACAAGTTAAATTTTTTAAGAAGCTTGTATCCATGGTTTAAAAGAAATATACTCACTATTTTCCATCATGGAAATAGACTTATATCTGATGTGGCTCTATTTTTTCATAGTTTTGCCATATCTTTTTACTTAATTTTTAATGATTTAATTAATTATTTAATCACTTTTTACTAAATAATTGTACTTTTGTATTTTTATAGTTAAATTTGTTAATTAATCAATTTTTATAATTAATTATGTATTTTTAGTCTTTAAAATAATAATTTTAATCTTAATAAACTAATCAATTTTAATTATGTCTTATTTAGTTTGGTTAATTTAAATCTGCTTGACTTTTTAATAAGTTAATGTCTATTTTAAACAATTATTTAATCGCTGTAATTTTATTTAATTAAGTTAGTCTTTATTTTAATATTTTATCTTTTAATTTAGTTACATTAGAATAGGTTAACAATATTAAATAATTTGTTCAGTCATCCTGCTAATCATTTAAGTAAATAATGTGTTTTTAATTAAATTAAGTAGTTCTCTTTAATTTTATGTATTCAATTAGTTAATCAATTAATTAATTAAGAGTTTTTAAACATAAATTATATTATTTTATGTATGCAGTTTGATTATTTATTTGTTTTCTATTGGTTTTAGTCTACTGGTGAGGTAAACTATTAATAGCGGTGACCTATTGGGTCACCATTGCTCTTTATTTCTACTCATTGTTATCTTGTAATTATTTATTTAGTAATTCTAATTTAAGTTGTTCATAATCTTAGTTTAACAAATATTCAGTTTATAATTTAAGTATTGTCAGTTAATAATTTTATTGTTTTAAAGGTTAATAAAAAATATGTCTTAATTAATGGTGTTTAGCATTATTTTAATTAATTATTTTAAGTATTTTTATTTAGTTTACTTAAGTTTTAATTTTATGTTTAATTTTTGTGTTTATTTTAAATGTCACTGTTAGTTTTCTATCGTTGACCATTTCACCATTTGCATCTTACTGGTAGCTCTCATTCAAGTATAACGGTAACTTTATTTTTAGGTTCTATTGGTCTCTGTCCCACTATTATCCATCATACCGGTGACTTTTTATTTTAAGTATTGGTGACCTTTTATAATGGTGACTATTTTATCTATCAGTGAACTTTTTTATTTTAAACTAATGGTATCTTTTGTTTTTCGAAACACCCACACCTCTTCCCTGCATCTCTTCCAACCAGAATTTCAAAAAAAATCAAACTACGAATTTGCAGAAGCGTCTAGAGGAGATCAGTGCAGTAGAGGGGTCTTGCCATGAGTTGAACCAGTACGTGAAATCTTAAAAATTTCAAAACTGGAAAACCAAGATCCAATTTGTTTGGATTTGGTGCACCGCTTGGAGTTGCACCATCATCAAGCAGGGGTGGTTTTTCACATGAGAAAGAAGTGCTACCGCGACTCGGACTCGAGAGAAGTTGTGTGCCGCCATGGTTTTCAGAGCGCAGGTCGCTGTTCAGGTTGCCGCTGGTCCGCCGGTGTTTGAGCCGAGGAGGAGGGTTGTAGCCGAAGGTTGGGCCACTGTGGGTTTCCGTTGATCAAGTTTGATGCCGCTGAGAGGGAGAGTGGAGCGCTGAAGTCCCCGGAGCCGTGCTGAATTCTGTTTTCTGCTCGCTGTTGGTGGTGTCCGTTGTCGAGATCCCTGCTGTGTGCCACTGTTTCGAGGAGTAGAGTGGAGCCACGCCGCCGCCGGTCTTAGGAGGAAGGAGAGAAACCCTCCCCCTGCTGTGCGCTGAAAATTGGGGGAGGGGGAAGTTAAAAAAAATAGATAAAAATATTATAATAAAAGTAAAGTAAAAAGAAAAAAGAAAAAAAGTTAAAAGTTAAAGTAAAAGTATAATTTAAAAAGTCTAATGAATATAATAGTTTTTGTTTAAGTTATAAATTTAAACAATTATAATATTAATAAATAGATAAATGATAAATTAAAATATAAAACTAAATTAATAATAAGTGTTAATAATTAATTAATATACTGTTAATAGTATAATTATATAATTAATAATAATTATAAATAAATTAAAAATATACTTATTAAAAATATTTAGAACTAAAGTATTAATTTTAATTATTAAATTTTAAATAAACTAATTAATGAATTAATATAACAATTTAATTTCTTATATAGTAATAATGAAATTATTAATACAATCTAAAATATTAAAATTTTCAATTACCTATTTACTCATGCTGTCAACTTTTAATAAATTAGTTTTAGGATCTATATTTATTTTAAATTAACAACTTTTTAATAAAATTATGTATTACCATAGTACTGTTAAGTGAATAATTTTTAAAAATAATATAAAAGTAAATAATAATTATCAATTAAAATGTTTATTAATTAACTTTAGTTAACTTGTAACGAATAATATAACACTTAAATTATTAAATATCTATTTTTCTTTCTTTGTGTTCTCATTTATTTAATTTTTTTATTCTATTTTATATGGGCAGGTTAATACCAAAGTCGAAGACATGTCCAGGTTCATGTAACTAACTTAACGAAAGTTAGTTACGAGGGAAGAACTAGTGCGACGTGCCTTTCACGGAAAAAAACGCATGTGTGCACTGCACATGTGAAGAGACTTTGAAGTCGATGGATAATGTTCGATGACATGCAGTAGATGACGGTGGATATTAAAGTAGAATAGCAGCAGAATTTGAGAGGGAGACATAAACTCATTCGACGAAGACACTAGTCTCGGAGCATAGCAGAGAACCTAGAGCACTTCTCAGAGAGCCACTTTTCTGGGTTCTGAGAGCCAGGAGTAGTAGTAATAGATGCAAGCAGAGGGAGTTTTCTTCCCCTGTTTTCTTCCAAATCTCTTCTTCTGTAATTAAATGAATTTAGTATTCGAGATAGTGATAATGAAAAATATATTAGTTAGCTAAATTTCTAGTTCGGGGAGTGTTCTTGATCTACTGGTGATCATTTTCATCCTTTCCATTAAACATTTCTTCTATGATTAGAATTGATCGGCAAGACCAATTATAATTACACATTTATGCTTTGTACCACAACACTGAATTCTTCAAAACTCTATAATCATTCAGAGAGTTTGATTAGGGATTCATCTTTTAAAAACTTCAGTACTTATGGCGAGTTTGTACTGTTGTTCTTTTAAATCATCTTTCTGAAGTTGTACTTCTTTGGAGTGGCGAACTCTAAGTTGTAAAATTTTCATGACTTAACTCTTGGTGAGGGAGGAAAGTCACCAATATGAAGTGGTACAATGCACTATTTTTACATGGTTAGAAGAAACAATTTAAACTGGTAGACTAGAGTAATCCTCGATCATTATTTACTGTTTGACTTTTATCAGCATTTTATTTTCCTTCTTACATCTTACTTTCAGCTATTCTCTGTTTCAGTATAGGTTAGAAAAAACTTACGAGAGATGTGTGGTTTTACTTACAGTTTATTAAAACATAAAAAAATATTAAAAGATAAAAAAAATATATTAATTGAATACACTCCACTGCTAACAACAGTGGAGCTTCCAAGTGTTTTTTTAAAAGATTAGTGGCCAAATTTTACCTTCCATGTGGGTTCAACCCTACTTTCCACATATACAGTAGTTAGTAGGAATATAAATTTTAAACTTTGACTGACTTCAACGACGGTTCAGGTCAAGTTTTTGGCTCCGTTGTCGGGGATGGCACGAGCCATTACTTAAAAAAACATTTTAAAAAAACAAATATATAAAAAAAATTAAAAAAAAAATTGAAAAATTGAAAATTTTAAAAACAAAATAGTGTCACTTCTTGCTAAATTGTTACCATTGAGTAGTGTCTGTTAATGTTGTTTGCATGAGCACAAGACACTCTGCTGTTAGATTAGAGCCACTGAACCTTGAAATTGATAAACATCTCACTGCTCTAAGAAAGAAGAACAAATTTGAAATGGATAACTTAGATAATAGAGTTCCTTAGCATAATAACTTTCAAAATAACCATCCAGAACTCTTAAATGAACATGAAAGGCCTAGGATGAGGGAGTTCCAACTCCCACAAGTTTCAAGCAATCCATCATCCATTAGACTATCTCCTAGATCTAGAAACTATGAATTAAAACAGTCACATATTTCTCTGTTCCCTGCATTCAATGGGCTCTCTAATGAGGACTCAGTTGCCTTAATTAGAGATGTCTACAACACTGTGTAGAAACTTCCTTTATTAGGACTCACTAAAAATGAGCTAAGGATGAGTGTTTCCCCTTTTTCCTTAAAGGTAATGCTAGGAATTGGTTTTTAAGTTTAGATGAAAACATTTTTGAGAATTGGTATCAAGTTTACAACTCATTCATTATGAAATTTTATCCCCAATGATTAAAAGGAGAACTGATAACTAAGATCACTAGTTTTTACCAAGAGGATGGAGAAGCTTTTTATGAAGCTTGGGATAGATTTAGGGACCTGCTTAGGCAGTGTCCTCATCATCAACTCCCATCTCATCTCCTCATGGATGCCCTCTATGAAGGGTTGTCCTCCCTTAATCAGAATTTAGTGGATCAAGATGTTGGGGGTAGTTACAATGAAAAAATAGATGATGAGTTGAGGAAACTTTTTAACAATCTGGCCCTTAATTCTCAACAAAAAAAATCAAGAAGAAAGAGAGTGAATAGGAGTGCTAACACTGGTTCAATGAATGAAACTCAATCTCTACTAGCCGAAGTCACCAACCAACTTCAAACTTTAATGAAACAAGAATTCAAAACACACTCTAAATAAAATTGAAAATCAGAATCAGTACCAGTCATTAAGGCAACAGTTCACTCAATGTGGTATATTTGGGCACTCTGAAAATTTTTGTCCTAATGCTGATTTAACTGCCCAACAACCTGAAACCTTAAACTTTGTTAATTATGGTCCTAGGATTCCTCAAAAAGAAGATTCATTCTCAAACAATTACAATCAAGGTTATAGGAACCATCCAAATCTATCATGGAAGGATCAAGGAATTTTTAAGCAACCAACTGCCCCTAATTATCAGAACCAACCAAGACCAAACTTTCAAAATCAACAAAGGTGGGAGTCTTCAAACACTCAAGGAAATAATGATTATCAAATGTCTTCTAAACTGGATCAAATCTTGAATAAAATTAATTCACAAGAGGAAAAGTACATAGCTCAATTTAATAAACATCAAAATCAATATGAGTCAGACAAAATGCAAAATGATGTGAGAATACAGAATATGGAAACACAGCTAGGCCAATTAGCTAGAGATTTGACTTCTAGGGATAAAGGTAGGTTGCCTAGTACAACTGAACTTAACCCTAGGGAGAATGTCATGGCTGTTGTCACTAGAAGTGTGCTTAATACTCAAACTGTAGCTGAAAAAGTCCATGAAAATACCCAAAATGAAATCCTGCTTCAATCTGGAAATAAAAAACTGCTTTGTGCACATGTAAGAAATTCACAAAAAAGTAATGAAAATGATAAAAATTTAAATTTTTTACCTGAAACTCAAGCAGAAACTGCTTCTAAAAATCAAAAGAATAAAGGTAAAGGAAAAGTTGTGGAAGAGGTGAGGGATATGACTACTGTTCTAAAAAAATTTTCCCCACCCACCCCTTTCCTTGAGAAGCTAAAACCTCAAAGTAACACCAGGACTGAACTTCTTCAGTTCCTTGGTCTCCTTTCTAAACTTTAATTGAACATCCCATTTATCCAAGCTTCAATTCAAATTCCATCATATCTGAAATACTTAAAGAAAATTGTTTCAAACAAAAAGACCCTTGAATAATTTTCTACCTACAGCCTTACTGAAGAGTGCAGTGTTTTACTTCAAAAGAAAGTCCCACCAAAATTGAAAGACCCATGTAGCTTTGTCATCCCTTGTACTCTAAGAAATTGTGGTCAGCTCAACTATATGTGTGATCTAGGTGCTAGCATTAATCTTCTCCCATACTCACTGTTTCAACAGTTGAGGCTGGGTGATCTTCAACCCACCACGGTCATTCTCCAGTTGGATGATAGATCTTTCACTCATCCTATGGGAAGGGTAAGTGATTTGTTAGTTGGGGTTGGGAAGTTGTTTCTACCTGCTGACTTTCTTGTCTTAGATATGGAATGTGATCAAGAGGTGCCCATCATTACGGGTAGGCCCTTCTTGGACACATGAGGTTCTGTCATTGATTTCTCTAAGGGTCAATTAATTTTTAGAATTGGATAACAACAAGAAGAGTTCAATGTGTTTAAAAATATTAAAGGACCAACTTTTTCTGAAAACTGTTTTATGCTAGAGTCCTTAGAAAATGATAACTCAATTAGACACATTAAAGTATCTAAAAAACAATCCTTTGTTGAAGAAAACATTTTTGAATCTGAAAATTCTGTTGAATCTGTTTTAGAAGTTGAAAATTCTTCTCAAACTCCAAATCTGGAAAAAATTTCAGAACTTGACAACTGTCCAATTTCTGCTATAGAAGGGTCCTCTATTTCTGAACTTAGAAGCTTTTTTAGTGAATTTGATGGTGTTTATGTTAACACTAACTTTTATGAACACTTTTATGATACTGAGGGATAACTTATAAGACAACTTGATGATTCTACTTTGATTAATATGTTAAAATCTGATTTTGAAAATCTGGATAGCATACTGTCCACTTTGGACAGTAGGACTGTTATCTTTGAATCTGAGCATGAAATTGAAAATATTTCATCTTTCAATACTCCTTAAAAGAAATATGTTGAAGATCTTAGACCTCCTAGGCCTAAGAGTCTTACTTCTAGTGTAGAACCACCTGATCTTGAACTGAAATCAATCTCTAGTCATCTTAAATATTCTTTTCTAGGTGAGAACTTCACTTTGCCTGTAATAATTTCTGTTGAACTAAATTAAGACCAAGAGGAAATATTGTTGAATGTTTTGAAGAAATTTAAATCTACCATAGGCTGGACAATAGCTGATATCAAGGGTATTAGTCCCTCATTCTGTATGCACAAGATACCTATGGAGCCTGACCATAAGCCTAGAGTAGAATGTCAAAGAAGATTAAATCCAAATATGAAAGAAGTTGTGAGAGAGGAAGTAATCAAGTTACTAGACACTGGAATGATTTATCTCATTTCTGATAGTGCTTGGTTCAGCCCTGTCTAGGTTTTCCCCAAGACGGGAGGTTTCACCGTAGTTAAAAATGAAAAAAATGAAGAAGTCCAAGTTAGGAGAACCACAAAATGGAGAGTCTGTATAGATTATAGGAAGCTTAATGCAGCCACTAGGAAGGACCATTTTCCAATTCCCTTCTTAGACCAAATGCTTGAGAGGCTTGCTGGAAATGAGTTTTTCTATTTTCTGGATGGGTATTCTGGTTACAACCAGATTCTTGTTGACCCAGAGGATCAGGAAAAGACCACTTTCACATGCCCCTTCAGAACATTTGCCTACAAGCGGATGCCCTTTGGGTTGTGTAGAGCCCCAACCACCTTTCAAAGGTCTATGATGGCTATCCTTTCAGATATGATTGAGAGAATCATTGAGGTTTTCATGGATGACTTTTCCATTGTGGGTAGTACTTTTGATACTTGTCTTGGAAATCTTGAGTTAGTCTTAGAGAGATGCATTGAAACCAACCTTGTTATTAATTGGGAGAAATGTAAGTTCATGGTTACAGAAGGTATTGTGCTTGGTCATAAGGTGTCCAAAAGAGGTTTAGAATTTGATACTTCTAAGATAGAAGTTATTCAAAAATTACCACTTCCTGTTAATTTCAAAGGTGTTAGAAGTTTTCTAGGGCATGACGGTTTCTACCGGAGACTCATAAAAGATTTTTCTAAAATAACTAACCCATTGTGTTCTTTACTGGTCAAGGATGCACCTTTCGATTTTGATGAAAACTATTTGAAATCATTTAATCTGCTTAAGGAGAAACTCACTACATCACCTATCATTACTGCACCTAATTGGAAACTACCTTTTGAGCTTATGTGTGATGCTAGTGACATGGTTGTAGGTGGTTTCCTTGGACATAGGAGGGATAAGAAGTTACATGTGGTTTATTATGCTAGTAGACTGCTAGATGTTGCCCAAAAGACGTATACCAACACTGAAAAAGAATTGTTATCTATTGTGTTTGCTCTAGAAAAGTTTATATAGTACTTGTTAGGTTCAAAATTCATCATTTTCACTGATCATTCTGCCTTAAAATACTTGATGTCCAAGAAGGAAACTAAACCTAGGCTGATTAGATAGATTTTGTTGTTACAAGAGTTTGATTTAGAAATTAAGGATAAGTAGGGATCTAAAAAATTAGTTGTTGATCACTTATCTAGGCTTCCTTTTACTCAATCTGGATCTAAAGATCCTAGGGAGATTAACTCTTCCTTTCCTGATGAGAAGTTTCTATCTGTTTCTGTTCAGCAGTCTGCTTGGTATGCAGATTTTGCTAATTTCTTGGCAGTAGGAGTCTTTCCCAAGAATTTGTCCAACAACCAAAGAAATAAATTTATCTCTGATCTTAAATACTATCTTTGGGATGATCCTTTTCTGTTTAGGAGGTGTGCTTATGGTATTCTTATAAAGTGTGTGCTTGAGGAAGAGATGCTCCCGATTCTTGAGAATTGTCACTCTTCACCTTGGGGAGTTCACCATGGTGGTGAAAGAACCACTCAAAATTTCCTACAATCTAGTTTTTATTGGCCTACACTCTTTAAGAATGCTAGAAGTTTTTTGGTTGGTTGTGATAGGTTCCAGAGGCTGGGAAATGTTGGTAGGAAGTAGGAGTTACCCCAAAAAGGAATTCTGGAAGTTTAAATTTTTGATGTCTGGGGTTTAGATTTTATGGGACCATTTCCATCATCTCATGGGAATGAGTATATTCTTGTTGTTGTAGACTTTTTCAAAATGGGTTGACGCAGTGGCACTGCCTAACAATCAAGCCAATTCTGTAATAAATTTTTTTAAGAAGAATATCTTTACATGATTTGGAGCTCCAAGAGCTTTTATCATTGATAATGGAACACACTTTAAGAATTAAAATTTTAAATCTTTGATGGAAAAATATGGTTGTGTTCATAAAACTGGTACACTTTATCATCCACGGTCTAGTGGACAGGTGGAAATTTCTAATAGGGAATTAAAACAAATTCTTGAGAAAACTATGTCACATTCTAGGAAAGACTAGTCTCTTAAATTGGATAAAGCTTTATGGGCTTATAGAACTGCCTTTAAGACTCCGATAGGTATGTCTCCTTACAGGCTGCTGTTTTGGAAATGTTTTCATTTACCTGTGGAGTTGCAACATAAGTCATGTTTGTAAGTTAAGGCTATAAACATTGATTTTAAGAGTTTTGGTGAGAGGATATTACTTGAAATGAGTGCACTTGATGAGATTAGGAGATAGAGTTATGATAATTCAAGAATTTATAAAGAGGGGACTAAAATTTTTCATGATTCTATCATTCAATCCAAAGAATTCAAACCTGGACAGAAGGTCCTCCTCTTTAATTCTAGACTCAAACTCTTTCCTGGAAAGCTGAAGTCTAAATGGTCTGGACCATTTACTGTAGTGAGAGTTCTTAAGAATGGAGCTGTTGAAATTTTAGTCGAAGAGAATAAACCCATGTTAGTTAATGGGTAGAGACTGAAACTTTATTTTGAGGGACAGCCGAAGGGCTTGGATGCTTTCACTGAGCTTAAAAACTGTTCTTGAATAAAGTCTGGCTGGGAGCTTTAAACTTAGCGTTTCATGGAAGGCAATCCCTGGTCCTTTTTGTTCCTATGTTGTTTCTTTTTAAACCTTGAATAAAGTGTTGCTTCTGTGCTCTTTTTTTCTGAAAAAATTGTTACTGCTTGTTCTTTGTTCTTGGTTTTCATGTTTTGTGCTTTTAGGATGCTGTTGCTGTGTAATAATGAAGTTGAATTCCCATGATCATCTCTGGACAAGACCTAGTCAGGGAAGTACTTCAATTTTATGCATTTATATCTGCTCCTGTTTTTACTAATAAAATTCTGATTGCTAAGAAAATTCTACTATATATTTGCTAAAAATCTGCTGCATATATTGCATAAAAAACTTTAGCTGCATGTCACTAAGTTGGATTAAAAAAATCTGCATGTGCCTCTTGCTAAAAAAACTAAATTTCTTTGTTATTAAAATCTTTTCCACTGCTTGAAATTAAGTATGGGGGGTACATGCTGTTGGTCTTTTGAATCTGATTAGTCTATAGGGTGTTTAGCATGCATCTTTCTGCTTTATTGAACATCCATTTGAATCATATTTTGTTAAAATGCTTACACCCAATTAATTGTGCACTTACAAATTAAATGGTATATCATGAACTTTAATTGGAAATTTCTGTCACTGGACATCAATGTTAATGCATATACTTGCTAATGAACCTGCTGATTATTTATTCATTATGGAAAACAAAATTTTTGAACTTCATTGAGACCCTTAAAACATGTCATAAATCTACTTAATTGAAAATCTATTTTGAACCTTAATTGATTAATTGTTGTTCTCCATATTTTTAAGTCAACTTTGGTGACAAAGTTGGGTTTTAAGTGTGGGGAAGGGGTCAATTCTTGACTGTGCTAAAATGTGCTTAATTGAAAGCCCATCAATTCTCATTGCAATTTAAAATTTCTTGTAAAAAATGGATAAATTTTTTCAAAATTCTTGCATAATTTTAGGCTTTACATTGTACTCAATTGGGTCTTGCCTTAGGAAAAGTTCCTTGCTGATATTTAAGAACTACTTGGAACCTGAAATTATTGAGGTTGGATGATTGTTGAGTGATCTTTCTTAGTGGTTTCATGGAAATATGGTTTAGGAACTATTTCTGAAAGTGATATGGGTTATATGTTAATGGAGTTATGATCATAATCCTGTAGAACTGGAAGTTTGATTCTGATTCTAGGGGCCTCATTCATCTTTTAATTATTAAAAATTAATTTCATTAATGAGCCAATGTAAATGGTTTCTATATAAATATTTTGAAACTGGTGTAATTTGGACATCTGGGATCCCACGGTGAGTCTCTGAGACCCTAGATGTTGGGTGCGTTTCTGTTTACTATAGCTCTTTACACCTTAAATAAGTGCATATTGCACAGTGCTTAGTACAATGATACATGACTTAGGAAAAATAAAATAAAGTGTCTGGGGGAAAAATGAGCTCATTAAGGTGAGAGGAATGATGAATGCCAGATGAAGAAGGGATCAATTGGTTTATATGGGATTCATTTAGGTTGTATCATTGAGGAGATTCACAAAAAAAACTATTAATTATTTTTGGGACCTAGGTGAAAAATTCAAAGTACACCTTGGTTAAGATCTTAATTCCATTGATATTTTATCTCCTGTCATTCTTGGATTTAGAACCTGAGATTGGATTGAAGTGAGTCAATAAGTTGTATCACATATGAGGCATGACATCTTCTTTGATGGATGGCTTTTGTGTTCTTTATCACCCATGAGTGTTTGTTATAGGCGAGATTCATATGAGTAATTCATTTTCTTATAGCATGCTGTTATGTTTTGTCCTCTGTTTTGAGTTCTAGACATGTTATAGTGAGATCTTAATCAAAAATACATTTTACTGTTTTTCAAAGATAATAAAATATGGGATTTTTTGAGGATAAACAATGCTTAAGTGTGGGGTAATTTGATGTGCCTCTATTTTTACATAGTTTTTTCATATATTTTTACTTAATTTTTAATGATTTAATTAATTATTTAATCACTTTTTACTAAATAATTGTACTTTTGTATTTTTATAGTTAACTTTGTTAATTAATCAATTTTTATAATTAATTATGTATTTTTAGTCTTTAAAATAATAATTTTCATCTTACTAAACTAATCAATTTTAATTATGTCTTATTTAGTTTGGTTAATTTAAATCTGCTTGACTTTTTAACAAGTTAATATCTATTTTAAACAATTATTTAATCGGTGTAATTTTATTTAATTAAGTTAGTCTTTATTTTAATATTTTATCTTTTAATTTAGTTACATTAAAATAGGTTAACAATATTAAATAATATGGTTAGTCATCCTTCTAATCATTTAAGTAAATAATATATGTTTTTAATTAAATTAAGTAGTTCTCTTTTTAATTTTATGTATTCAATTAGTTAATTAATTAATTAAGAGTTTTTAAACATTAATTATATTATTTTATGTATGCATTTTGATTATTTATTTGTTTTCTATTGGTTTTAGTCTATCGTTGAGGTAAACTATTAATAGCGGTGGCCTATTGGGTCACCGTTGCTCTTCATTTCTACTCACTGATATCTTGTAATTATTTATTTAGTAATTATAATTTAAGTCATTCATAATCTTAGTTTAACAAATATTCAGTTTATAATTTAAGTGTTGTTAGTTAATAATTTTAATGTTTTAAAGGTTAATAAAATTTTTGTCTTAATTAATTGTGTTTAGCATTATTTTAATTAATTATTTTAAGTATTTGTATTTAGTTTACTTAAGTTTTAATTTTATGTTTAATTTTTTTGTTTATTTTAAAGGTTAATGTTAGTTTTCTATCGGTGACCATTTCACCGTTTTCATCTTACTGGTATATCTCATTCATGTATAACGGTAACTTTATTTTTAGGCTCTATCGGTGAACTTCTTCCCACTGTCATCCATCCTACCGGTGATTTTTTATTTTAAGTATCAGTGACCTTTTATAACGGTGACTATTCTATCTATCAGTCACCTTTGTTTTCTTTTAAACTAATGGTAGATTTTGTTTTTATTTGTAATGGTGAACTTATTGGCATGGTAACCTTTTATTTTATTTTATTTTCAACGGTGACTCCAGAAACACAAGTTCCCATTCTAACGGTGTATCGGTAACCCTTTAAAATTCAACTCTGTACAGTGTTCCTTCATCCTTTGCACCTTACCGTTGGAGTTTCCCCACTTTACCTCACCGTTACCCAACTCTCCTTCATATCACCATTTCCATCCCCTGCCTCGCCTTTTCCTTTCTCACCACCACACTCACCGGTACCAACCCTCATCACTCCTTCTCGCTTTCACCTCAAAACTTCCTGCGCTGCGCTCCGTTCTCGCCCGAGCAAGCAGTCCAACCCCCTCCTTGCATATCGAAACACCCACACCTCTTCCCTGAATCTCTTCCAACCATAATTTCAAAAAAAAAATCAAACTAAGAATTTACAGAAGCATCAAGTGGAGATCAGTGCAGCAGCGGGGTGCTGCCATGAGTTGAACCAGTACATGAAATCTTAAAAATCGAAAAACTGGAAAACCGAGATCCAATTTGTTTGGATCTGCTGCACCTCTTGGAGTTGCGCCATCCTCAAGCAGGGGGTTTTGTACAATAGGAAGAAGCACTACCGCGACTTGGACTCGAGAGAAGCTATGTGCCGCCATGGTTTTCGGAGGGCAGGTCTCTGTTCAGGTTGCTGTTGGTCCGTCGGTGTTCGAGCCGAGGAGGAGGACTATAGCCGAAGGTTGGGCTGCTGTGGGTGTCCGCTGATCAAGGTCAATGCCGCTGAGAGGGAGAGTGGAGCGCTGAAGTCCCCAGAGCCGCACTGAATTCCGTTTTCTGCCCGCTGGTGGTGGTGTCCGTTGCCGAGACCCTTGATGTGCGCCACTGTTTTGAGGAGTAGAGTGGAGCCACGCCGCCGCCGGTCTCAGGAGGAAGAAGAGAACACCTCCCCCTACTGTGCGCCGAAAATCGGGGGAGGGGGAAGTTAAAAAAAATTAGATAAAAAATATTATAATAAAAATAATAATAAAAGTAAAGTAAAAAGAAAAAAGAAAAAAAAGTTAAAATTAAAGTTAAAGTAAAAGTAAACTTTAAAAAGTCAAATCAAAATAATAGTTTTTGTTTAAGTTATAAATTTAAACAACTATAATAATAATAAATATATAAATGATAAATTAAAATATAAAACTAAATTAATAATAAGTGTTAATATTTAATTAATATACTGTTAATAGTACAATTATATAATTAATAATTATTATAAATAAATTAAAAAAATACTTATTAAAAATATTTAAAACTAAAGTATTAATTTTAATTATTAAATTAAAAATAAACTAATTAATTAATTAATATAACAATTTAATTTATTAAATATTAATAATGAAATTATTAATACAATCTAAAATATTAAAATTTTCAATTACTTATTTACTCAAGCTGTCAAATTTTAATAAATTAGTTTTAGTATCTATATTTATTTTAAATTTACAACTTTTTAATAAATTTATGTATTACCATAGTACTATTAAGTGAATAATTTTTATAAATAATATAAAATTAAATAATAATTATCAATTAAAATGTTTATTAATTAACTTTAGTTAACTTGTAACGAATAATATAACACTTAACTTATTAAATATCTATTTTTCTTTCTTTGCGTTCTCATTTATTTACTTTTTTATTCTATTTTAGATGTGCAGGTTCATACCAAAGTCGAAGACATGTCCAGGTTCATGCAACTAACTTAACAAAAGTTAATTACGATGGCAAAACCAGTGTGACGTGCCTTTCGTGGGGAAAAACGCATGTGTGCAGTGCATATGTGAAGAGAATTTAAAGTCAGTGGATAATGTTCGGTGACATGCAGTAGATGACGGTTGATATTAAAGCAAACTAGCACCAGAATTTGAGGGGGAGACACACACTCATTTGACGAAGACACCAGTCTCGGAGTAGAGCAGAGAACCTGGATCATTTCTTGGAGAGCCACTATTCTGAGTTCCCAGAGCCAGGAGTAGTAGTAATTGATGCAAGTAGAGGGAGTTTTCTTCCTCTGTTTTCTTCCAAATCTCTTCCTTTGTAATTGAATGACTTTAGTATTCGAGATAGTGATAATGAAAAATATATTAGTTAGCTAAATTTCTATTTTGGGGAGAGTTCTTGATCTACTGGTGATCATTTTCGTCCTTTCCATTAAACATTTCTTTTGTGATTAGAATTGATCGGTGAGACCGATTCTAATTACACATTTCTGCTTCGTACCACAACACTGAATTATTAAAAAATCTGTAATCATTTGGTGATTTTGATTATGGATTCATCTTTTAAGTAATCAACTCATAATGAAAACTTCAGTACTTATGGCGAGTTTGTACTGTTGTTCTTTTAAATCATCTTTCTGAAGTAGTACTTATTTGGAGTGGCGAACTCTAAGTTGTACAATTTCTGTGACTTAACTCCTGGCGAGGGAGGAAAGTCACCAATATTCAGTGGTACAATGCACTATTTTTAAATGGTTAGGAGAAACAATTTAAACCGGTAGACTTGATTAATCCCCAAGCGTTCTTTACTATTTCACTTTTATCAGCATTTTATTTTCCTTGTTACATCTTACTTTCAGCTGTTCTCTGTATCAGTATAGGTTAGAACAAACTTACGAGAGATGTTTGGTTTTACTTATAGTTTATTAAAACATAAAAAAATATTAAAATATAAAAAAAAATATTAAGAGAATACACTCCGCTGCTGACAACAATGGAGCTTCCAACAGTTTTTTTAGAAGATTAGTGGCCAAATTTTACCTTCCCTGTGGGTTCGACCCTGCTTTCCACATATATAGTAGTTAGTAGGAATATAAATTTTAAACTTTGACCGACTTCAATGACGATTCAGGTCAATATCCATGGTTTTACACCATGTAAATAAGTCTATTTCAATGGTGGAAAACCGATAAGGCTATTTCTATAGTTCATAAATTATGGAAGTAAGTATATTTCCATAGTGGAAAACTGTGGCTATAGGTCTATTTATCAGTGGAAAATCGTGGCTATATCCCTTGTCAACCATGGCTATAGATCAACCATATTTCCATTCTTATAGGATCCACATCCAACTGTATCATGGATATAATCTATAGCCATGATTTTTACCTCTATAGCCATGGTTTTTTACTATGGATATAGGTGAATTTTCTAGTTGTTTTTAACCTAAGCATGGCCAATGGCCTTAGTTTGGTGTTAAATTTTAGTTTCATTGTGAGGGAAGGAATGTGGAACCAAGTGAACAAAACAAAACAACAACAACAATAATAATAACAGAAATAAATATAAAAAACTAAAAAAACCAAAATAGAACAATAAGACTATTTTCAAAAAAATCTTCTCAAAAATATGTTGAATTTTTTAATGCATAAAAGATATTTTAGGAAACGTCATGATTATTTTATACCTAAAATCAAATATAATTTAATTATCCTTAAATTGAAAAATAAAATTGATATTGATTATATTTAAGAAAACTTATAAAATCAGAATAATCAAAAATATGAGAACCACAATCTGCCTGGCGATGAGCTAATAGAGAGTCATGGTTTGAGAGAATTTGTGTCTTTTTCTATCTCTAACAATCCATCATGCATTGTTATTTAACCACATTCTAGGAATTATGAGATAAAATAATCAATAGTGTCCCAACTTCCAACATTAAATGGAATTCCTAATAAAGATTCTATTGACTTCATTAGGGACTTCTATTGTAGTGTTCAAAAGCTTCCACAAAGATGGATTAATGAAGAAGAACGTAAGATAAGAGTATTCCCTTTTTTACTCAAATTAAATTATAGGAATTGGTTCTAAAAATTGGAATAGGAAATGATTGACACTTGCGATCGGGTTTATAATGCTTTTTCCATAAAATTTTACCCTAGGAAAATGACATCTGAAATTAGGCACAAAATCATTGGGTTTTTACTAGATGGGGGATAATTGTTCCATGAAGCTTAAGAAACATTTAGGGTATTACTTAGATAATATACAAACCACCAATCACTACTAGAAAATCAGGCTATAACCACGATTTATAATCATGTCTATAGGCTAAAAAACCATGGCTATATGTAATAACCACAGTTTGGTTGACTGTGGATCCTGTTGGCATGGAAATAGGGCCAGGAAAATAGCCATGGTTTTCAACTGGGGATATAGTTGTATTTCCACAGTTTAAAACTATGGCTATAAATAATTCTATGACACTCTATAGCCATGGTTGGAAACTGTGGAAACATACAAATATCCATGGAATTCATCGTGGCAGTACACCTATAGACATAGTTTTAAACCATGGTTATTTATTATTCCACAGAATTGTATAGCCACAGTTAAAATCTATGGATATAGGTGTACTTAAATGGTGTATACCATGGCTCTTAGTCTATTTCCATGGTTTCTAACCATAGATAGAGACTTATATACCAAGCATAAAAATTTATAGCTTCCTTGCCACTCGGTAGAAACAAAAAGGCACTATAATACAATAATTTAATATATGTAGAAACAAATAGATACACCAGAATACAATTCAATATAATAAAAATAAAAATAAATAGCATAATAAAATTCAATGTATAAATAAACTAAAAATACGATTTACATCACAAGTGAGCCTCAATATCAGCATTAACATAACCATGACAACCCTCATCCACACCAATAGAAACACCATCACCACCAGTATCATCATCATCATGGGAATCGGCAGAAGAAGTGACACTAACATCAACATTAGCATCGGTAATGGAAGTAGCATTTAAATTGACATCAGCACCGGTAGGAGCAGAGGAATCTACATAAACAGAACACATTATCATCAAATAAGAATCAACCACTACAACATCTTTTGGTGGAAGTGAAAAAGAAATAGCAGAAATACCTTTCATCATCTATTCATTTATCATCTTTTAATGTTGAGTATCTTCTTCAAATTTTTTACTTACTTGTTTGAGAGTGGAATTCATTTGTTCCACTGTGACTATACCATAATTGGTACTTGAAACGTCATTAGAAAATAGGTATCTAGATGGTACAATTATAGAAACACTAATTCTTATTACATTATTAATACATAATTTTTAATACAATCAACATAAAATCATTATATAATGATGATACAAAGGTTTAGTGTCTTGGGAAAATTAGGACCATACATAACAATTACAAAATAAAACATAAACATTTATTTAATTTCTACTTTTCTAGCTTCTTAGAGGTCTTCACATTCTTCTAAAATCACGTAATCACCTGAGGATATACATCAAAAAAGGGGTGAGCTAAAATCCCAATAAGAGGATAGATAATAACATGAAACAATATAACATAGGGTGATCATGATCATTATCATTATTACATAGGCATAGGATCATAATCATGAGAGTAATAATTAAGAAAAGGCATGGAATGTGGCAATATATAAAAATGAAACATCATGCCTTAGTGGTAAACTACCACACATAGTTGTGAACAAATATAGAATCATGTTCAAACATATTTAAGTTTTCTCATGATATTAATCACATTACCCAATGCATTGGAGTATTATATAATTCCAATCACACCCATCACATCATAACATTTACATTGTGCTATATAATTTCGGGCACACCCATCACATCATAATATTTACATTATCATACATGCCACATAGAACATATATAAATCATAAAATAAACCATGGAAAGGAATGAGTTTAATTTCATAATCATAAATTCATAAAATTTGGCTTCCCAAATGAAATATGGAATAACATACTTGAATCATCAACCTTGAGTGAAGAAGAAACAATCTCGATAAGTAATAGGTGTGTTTTTTAAAAGAAGACTTCTTTTTGGAAAACATTATGTTTGTCATAAACTCAAGTATAAAACATGTATATCCCAAAAAAGTTAATATAATGATGAAAAAATTATATTTAAGGAATATCTATACTGAAAATTGGGTGTAAAAGAGAAAACCCAAAGAAAGAGAGTTGGGTTTGAGAATTTCGCTTACTTTGTGTTTGAAAGATTCCTTCACGTTATTGTCCTGAATAATCACATTAGATTAATTAATTACAAATAAAAAACCTTTTATGCATTAATTTTATTCATTACAGTTTTATTAAGTTCATTTATGGGCCTTTTTATGAGTTATATGGTTTAATTTCATCATTTAGTAGCATTAATTTACATGGTTTTCATGATTGGTTCAGTTGTATTCATGAATGGAAGTTCATGTAAAATGAGGATAAATATCCATAATTTTTATTATATGTTATTAATGATATTATATAAGTTTAAATGATATTATAATGAAGTCTTTTATATACCATTAGGATGAATCATTAGATAAAATCTAATGTTGATCGTTTTAGATTAATTTCGGTGGGTTTTTATCACAATGAACTCGTTTTGTTTTATCATTTAGTATTATGTATATAAGTTAGTTACAGAACATAAATAGGATTGTCTAATACACATTAAAATATTTTTTAAACCATTTACTGGTTTTATTAACATCCTTGAAGTCATTTAAGGAAAATGAAAGTGCATGGCCCATGATGTCGATAAATTGACATATCAAGGGAGACGATTTCATTTTTATAATAAAAGAGTGAGAGGGAGGATTTTAATGATGTATCTTCCATTAACATGATATAATTACATTATATTTAATTTAATGGAGTTATCATGTAATTTTGATGAAGGTATGTGAGGATATAATAAAAAAATAAATGGAATTGAAAGGAAATTAAAAGAAAAAAGAGAGAGGATTTACCTCTTGAATTCTCCTCTTGAGATCCTCCTCAAGGCACCTAGGTTTGGTCTTTTTATGATGCCAAGAGATCTTGGACATGGGTGAGGGGATGTGGAATTTTATTGGGTATAATGTAAGAAAGGCTCAAATCTTGAGAGGTGTGATGAGAAGAGGGTGTGAGGGGTGGTATTTATAGTGGAGGAGAGAGGTGTTTTCTCATTATTTAATTCATTGGTTTATTATTTTGCTCAAGACAAGAAATAGTGTTGATTATTGAGTCTAAATAAAATAATTAGATAATTTTTGTTAGAACCAATTGTTCTTACATCAGTGATAACTCAATGAATAGTGTATTTAAATTATAATGTATATATATCATAAATTACCGTATTTCACTATTCACTAAAAATTCAAGTAATTCAGAAAAATACAAAAAATTCACCCTAACCATTTTTTTATGTGTATAATTAAAAAATGAAAATAATATTATGAAAATAATTTTCTATGTATGATTAATTTAATTTCTAATTAAAATCATTATTTACTTGGAAAATACAAATTTTAAAATTATAACAGATTTTATAACACTTTGAAAATTTACTTAGGGTCTCATAAAATTATCATAAAATCATAAGGAATAAAAATATAAATTTATGAATACATTTTATGAAAATAATTTTCTTTTTAAATTATTAAATTAATCATAAAATTGTAATTAAATATTACGACTTACAAAAATTCCAACATTAAATTAATAATTTTTAAAACATTTAATTACTTAGTCTATGATATAATTATGCCATAATTTCATTTATAAGATGCTTAAATTTTATTTATAATATCATGGGTGAGGCTACTATTCATTTGGCTAGTTTACTATTCATAAAGGTTGTATTATTATTCCTAAGGTGAAGTTACTATTTCATCAGTATAGGTTCCTTAACTCTATAAATACTTCTTATTTCATTAATTCTTCTTTTATAAATTTTTTATTATGGTCCATAAGTAATTATATGACATTAATATAATAAGGGATAAATTAAATTGATAAAATTTTGGGTCGTTACATTCCCCCCCCCCTTTTGAAATTTATCTCTTGAAATTTCATTTTACATAAATAGCTGAGGGTACTTCTCATTCATCACCTACTCTAGTTCCCAAGTTTTTTCTTCATACTTATGGTTCCTCCACAAAACTTTGAAAAGGTGGGTTTTCTTGTTGTGTAGAACCTTATTTCTCTAGTCCAAAATTTTTACCAGCTTCTCCTCATATGAGAGATCATCTTCCAGTTTCACCACCTCTGATTTTAGTACATGTGAGGGATCTGGTATGTAATTTCTTAGGAGTGATATGTGGAACATATCATGAACTTTATCTATATCTAGTGGAAGTTCAAGCTGATTGTTCATGGATCTGATGCGATCAAGGATCCCAAAGGGTCCAATGTACCTTGGTCTTAGAATCCATTTCTTTCCAAACTACATGACTCTCTTCCATGGTGATATTCAAAGGAAGACTTTATCTCCAATGTCAAAATCCAAGTCCCTTAGACAGTTGTCAACATAGCTCTTTTTTCAAATCTGAGCAGCTTTGATATGTTTATGGATGGATTTAACCTTCTCTATCATCTCTTACACAAGATCATATCCAAGTAGATTTATTTTACCAACTTTATCCCAACAAGTTGGAATTCTACATTTCTTTCCATACAGAGCTTCATATGGAGTCATCTGAATACTCAAGTGGAAGCTTTTTTTTGTATAAGAACTCAACCAATGGGATATGATAATCCCATCCACCTTTGAATTCTAATGAGCAGGATCTTAGAATATCTTCAAGAATCTGAATATTCCTTTTAGATTAGCCATCATTTTGGGGGTGATAGGTCATGCTGAAATTTAATTCAGTACTCAAATCATGTTGAAGACTCCTCCATAATTTAGATGTGAACCTAGTATCATGATCAGAGAAAATTGAGAGTGTAACTCCATGTAGTCTCACCAATTCCTGCACATATTTCTTAGAAAGTTGTTCAAGTGAGAGATCTTTCTAAATAGTGATAAATCGGGAAGCCTTGGTGAGTCAGTCCACCATAACTCATATCGCATTATTTCATTTGGATGTCTTTAGGATACCTTTAACAAATTCTATAGTGGAATTATCCCATTTTCACATGGGTATAGGCAATGGTTGCATCATCACTTTAGACTTCTTCACTCTGATTTAACTTTCTAACATATCAAGAACCTTTAGATATAATCCGCAATCTCCTTCTTCATGTTTTCCAACTAGAAGTGTTCTCAAATATCACGATACATCTTAGTACTCTAGAGATGGATAAAGAAATTTGAGCTATGTACATTGTCCAATAGATCCTTCTTTATCCCAGGTGATAAAGTCACACAGAGCCTCATTCCAAACCGAATCACACCATCATCATCGATATGTAAATCTTGTAGTTTCCCTTCATTTAATACATTCACCTTCTTTTTTAACTCTAAATCATCCCTTTATGCCTTTTTAATCTTCTCTTGGATAGATGGTTGGGTAATAATTTGGGAAAGGTAGGATATATTCTATACCATTATGATTTCCATATTCATCTTTTTCATATCCAAGAATATAGGGACTCTCTCAATCCAAAACATGTATAGAGTAGTAGGTTCTTTTCGGCTAAGAGCATTAGCTACCTTGTTTTCCTTGTCGGTATGATAGTGAATAAAGTAATTGTTGTCTTTTATTAGATCTAACCATCTCCTTTGACGCATGTTAAGCTCCTTTTGTGTGAATATATACTTTAGGATCTTATGATAGGTATATATGTCACACTTCTCACCATAGAGGTAGTGCCACCAGATTTTCAAGGAAAAAATCACAGCTGCTAACTCTAGATCATGCGTCTGGTTGTTCTACTCATGGATATTCAACTATCATTAGGCGTAGGCTATCAAATTATAGTTTTTCATTATGAAACATCCCAATCCTTTCTTTTAAGCATCACTATATATCACAAAACTTTCTATACTTTTAAGTAATGTGAGTATAGGTGCAGTGATCAGTCTTCTCTTTATCTCCTTGAATCTTTCCTCACATTCTTCCATCGAGACATACTTTACCCCTTTCCTTGTAAACATAGTTAGAGACCTTGAAAATAATGAGAAATTTATCACAAAACATCGATGTACCATGATAATCCAAGAAAATAGTGGATTCATGTGACACTAGAGTATATGGTCCATTCCTCAATTGATTTTTTTTAAGGTTCCATAGAAATTCCCTCACTTGTGATCACATGTCCCAAGAATGTGAATTTCTGCATCCAAAAGTCCCACTTGCTAAACTTGGTGTAAAACTTATCCTTCCTTAATTTAGCCAACACAAGCCTTATATGTTCTTCATGTTCCTCCTTTCTCATGGATTATATGATAATATCATCTATAAACACTACCAAAAATTTGTTGAGGTAATTTCTAATGAATATATTCATAAAATAAATGAAAATTTCAAGGGAATTAGTAAGTCCTAAGGGAATTACCATAAACTCATATTTTACATACCTTGTACAGAAGGCAGTCTTCTGAATATCTTCCTTTTTCACCTTTAGCTGATGATATCCAAAATGAATATCCACCTTTGAGAAGTACTAATCTCCTTGAAACTAATAAAACAAGTCATCAATCCTTGGAAGAGGATACTTGTTCTTTATGGTGATCTTTTTGAGTTCCTGATAATCGATACACAATCGCATTGTTCAATCCTTTTTCTTGACAAAGAGAATTATTGCACCCCAAGGTGATAAACTGGGGTGTATGAACCCTTTGTCCAAATTCTCTTATAACTACTTCTTTAACTCCTCCAATTCGATAGGAACCATCCTATAGAGACACTTTAAGATAGAAGCAGCTCCGGGTATGAGTTCTATTGAGAAATCTACCTCAAGATCCAGGGGATTCCGAGTAACTCTTTAGGAAATACATCATTGAATTCCCTCACAATGATAATTTTCCCTAAGTTGATACCTTCCTTTGAATCAACCATTTGAGTGAGGTCTGTTTCTTCATATGGAATCAATACCCACACTGTTAAAGGATTTTCAAAAGGAGATTCATGATCTTCCTTGCATTTATAGTGGATCATGGGATGGTTTCGAATATGAAAATATATTTTCTTTTTCTGACAGTTGATATGTTCTCTATATAATGAGAGTCAATCCATCCCCCGTATAGAATTTAATTCCACCATGGGAAGTATTACGATATTTTCTGGAAGAATCTTCCCACATATACCAACAAGAGAAGAGTCCAATAGTTGGGTTGCAATGATTTCACCACTAGGTGTTTTTATCGATATATCTACTTTAATGTTTCAGGTATTCGATTCAATAGTTCTATAAAACTTTCAAGAAATAAAGGAATGTGTAGAACCAAAATCAAATAATACTTTTTCCATTCTTGAGTGAATAGGAAGTGTACCCTGAATGACTTTATTTTGTTTCTCCACTTCTACAATAGTGATGTAATAAGCCTTACCTTTCTCCTTTGGATTTGGGGGTTCATGACACTAATTACCCTTGAGGACTTTAGGTTTAGTGCACTGGCTTGCATAGTTTCCTTTCTCTCTATAGTTGTACCATTGAACCATGGGTGGTTCTCTCATTTCCTCCACCACATTTTCCTACTTCCTCATGTATTTTTGACATTCATGATCTTGGTGTCATTCTCTCCCACACTTGAAGCATTTCCATGTCCCTTTGAGGTAGTTCCCATTATGATTCTTCCCACATTTTTAACATGTGGGTGGTTGAGTTTTCTTTCCACCTTTCTCATTAGATCCTCCAACTTGAAACTTTATCTTTTATTTCTTATCACCATATCCATGGGACCATTATCCAAACTTCGTCTCCACTTTGAGATCACATCAAAAAAATTCTTCATAACTTTAAAATTCTAAAATTTCAAGATTCTTTCAAAGGTGTAGTTTTAAACCACTAAAGAATCTATCAATTTTTCTATCATTATCAATAACAAAACCCAAAGCGTACCTTGAAAGCCTTGTGAAATTTTCTTCATAGACCATGATAGATTCTCCTTCCTTTTACTTCAGCTCTATGAATTCTCTCTCCATATTTGTATGAAGAGTTCAAGGGAAATACTTATTCAGAAGAATTATCTTAAAGTCTTCTCACTCCATCTCTTCAATTTCATCCTTCCTCTTTGTGTTCTTAATCAAATCCCACCATTGATCGACCTCTCCATCTAAATGATAAATGGATAGAGTCTATTTATTCATCTCAAAATAGTAAATCATAGAAAAGATCATTTCCATTGAGTTGACACATTATTTTATGACTATTGGATCAGAAGATCCACTAAACATCGGTGGTTGTTTCCACATAAAACAACTGATTCCTAGTTACTCTCTCTTAGGTGAAGGCGGATGTTCCATATTATTTAAGTGGTTGTTCATAACCAGAGATAGCTGGGTAAGCATCTCCATGAAATTTTGAACTCCACCTCCCAAATCATTGGGTATGTCATTCGGCTAATCATTTCATTATCCCTCACATGATTTTTTGGCCTAGTTTATCCTGGTTCCCCCCATTTTCCAAAATATAAAAGTTTAGAACAAAACATAAGTCAACAAGTCATAATATATTACTTTGTGAATTTATATCTAAAGGAATATCTTGTGGGGTCCCTATGTTTTTCATTTTATAAAATAAATCTTCTTGAGTTCTCACTTATACTTAGTCTCATACTAATGTTTTTCACCAAGGTTCTCTAATCCTAATTCCTAAATTAACTAAACTATCCTCTAATACCAACTATAGCATCCATGTTTCATCTTACATTATTAATACATCATTTTAAAGACAATAAACATAAAATCATTACACAATGAGGATCCAAATGTTTAGTGTCTTGGGAAAATTAGGACCATACATAACATTTAAAAAATAAAACAGAAAAATTTATTTCATTCCTTCTTCTCTAGATTCTTAGAGGTCTTCACATTCTTCTTAGAGTGCATAATCACGTGAGGATATTCATCAAAAAGGGCGAGTTAAAAGCCCGATAAGAGGATATATAAGAACATGAAACAACATAACATGGGGTGATCATGATCATTATCATCATAACATAGGAATATGATCATAATCATGAGATTAAACATTAATAAAAATCTTGGAATGTGGAAATATATAAAAATGAAATATCATGTCTTAGTGGTCAAGTACCACACATAGTGGTGAACTAAGATAGCATCATGTTCACACATATTTCACTTTTCTCATGAGATTTATCACATTACCCTATTAATTGGAGTGCTATATAATTCTAGGTGCACCAATCACATAATAATATTTACATTTTCTATATAATTTCAAGCGCACCCATCACATCATAACATTTACATTATCATGCATGCCACATAGAACATATATCAATCATAAAATAACCCATGGAAAGGAATGGGTTTCATTTCATAAAAATAAATTCATAAAATTTTGGTTCCCAAATGAAATAAGGAATAACATACTTAAATCATCAACCTTGAGTGAAGAAGAAACAATCTCGAGAAGTAATAGGTGTGTTTTGTGAAAGAAGAGTTATTTTGGAAAACATTGTGTTTGTCATAAACTCTAGTAAAAAATATATATATACCATAAAAGGTAATATAATGACGACTAAATGATATTTATGGAATATCCATACTGAAAATGGAGTGAAAAATGGAAAACCCAAATAAAGAGAGTTGGGTTCGAGAATTCCCCTTACCTTGTGTCTAAAAGCTTCCTTCGCGTTAATGTCATGTATAATCACATTATTTTCATTAATTACAAATAAATAATCTTTTATACATTAATTTTATTCATTATAGTTTTATTAAGTTCATTTATGGGCCTTTGGATGAGTTATATGGTTTAATTTCATTGTTCGAGAGCATTCATTTTCATGGTTTTCTTGTATTCAAGAATGGAAGTTCATGTAAAATGAGGATAAATATACAGAATTTTTAATATAAGTTATTAATAATATTATAGAATTTTAAATGATATTATAATTAATTTGGTTATATACCATGATGATAAATCATTAGATAAAGATTAATGATGATCCTTTTAGGTTAATTTCGGTGGTTTTTTATTACAACGAACTCGTTTTGTTTTATCATTTAGTATTATGTATATAAGTTAGTTATAGAAAATAAACAGGGTTTTATAATACAAATTAAAATATTTTTTAAACCATTTAATGGTTTTATTAACATTCTTTAAGTAGTTTAAGTAAATTTAAATTGCATCTCCCACGATGTCGGTAAAATGACACATCATGGGTGACGATTTAATTTTTATAATAAAAGAGTGGGAGGGAGGATCTTAATGATGTATATTCAATTGAAATTATATAATTACATTATATGTAAGTTAATTAAGTTATAATGTCATTTTGATGAAGTTATGTGAGGATATATTAAGAAAATAAACGAAATTGAAAGGAAATTAAAAGAAAAAAGAGAGGATTTACCTCTTGAATTCTCCTCTTGAGATCTTCCTCGAGGCACCTAGGTTTGGTCTTTTTATGAGACCAATAGATTATAGAAGTGGGGTAGGGGATAGGAAATATTATTGGGCATAATTTAGGAAATAATCAAATCTTTCCAGGTGTGAGGAGAAGAGGGTGTGAGGGGTGGTATTTATAGTGGATGAGAGGGGTGTTTTCTCATTATTTAATTCATTAGTTTATTATTTTACTCCTGACAAGAAATATAGGTTATTATTTAGACTAAATATATTAATTATATCATGTGATTTCAAACCAATGGTGATTAAATCATTGATTAATCAATTAATAGTTTATTTATCTCATAATGTATATATACCTTAAATTACCGTATTTCACTATTCACCAAAAATTCATGTAATTTAGAAAAATCCAAAAAAAACCCTAACTATTTTTCAAAGTGTAGAATTCAAAAATGAACTCCATTTTAGGAAAATAATTTTCTAATTGTTATTAATTTAATTTTTAATTAAAACCATCATTTATATGGAAAATATAGATTTTAAAATTATAACATATTTTATAACACTTTGAAAAATCAATTAAGGTGTCATAAAATCATCTTAAAATAATAAGACATCAAAATATAAATTTATGGATACTTTTTTTAAAAAATTTAACACCCCAAGCTTCCACGGTACGCTTCTCTTTTAATAATACAGTAGCGTGTGTTGTACGTAACTTTGAGTTCTAACACACATCACAACCAATCAAACTAGTCGTTATGAATAGTAATACCCACTTTTTGAAATCTTATACATTTTATCTTTCAAAATTAACTTAATTTTTGGATTCGGAATATCAAAATTATCTTAGGGTGAATTTTTTTTACTTTTCTGATAACTTTCATATTTTGATTAAAAGTGAAAATTACTAAGTTTTAATTAAAAACAACTTTTTTAATCAAAATAATTAATAGTGATAAATTATGAATTTGAGTGATTTTAGAGTATAATTAGATTATATTTTTACCATTTCATCCAAATTTGGTCATTGGATATAAATTCACATTTAAACCGGACATAAGCAAGTGCAAATCTTTTGATAGTTATTATCTCTTAAAAACACGCTTTTCGTTTTAACAATGAGAATTAATTTTAAATTAATTATTGCCACTTCTATGTTTTGAATTTAGAAAAATGGATTCCATATTTATAATCAGGAGGTCCAAATTTTGTAAATAGGTATATTTTATTTTTAGACATTTTGAATAATTACTTCGGTAAATATTTTATTTACCGTGGTTAAAGGGTAAATCCGGTAAATAATGGTAAAACAAATAATATTATAATAATAATAAATTACCCTAAAACGTGTCCTAAAACTATTGGCTGATACATGTCCAACCATGGGCATATTTGGGTTGATTTTGGGACCCCATGGATCCACTTGTAAGTGATAATGACACTTAATATTAATTAAGTTAAAGTAAATTCAAATATGACATAAGCATATATCTTTTAGCAAAAAAAATTTACATAGGGTTATATATGATATATTTTCGACTATAAATATTCATTAGAAATATAAAAATATTTCCTACATAATTTTATTTTATTTATAATTTTTAGATATTTAATAATTAAATTTATTTACGACACAATAATGATGCAGTATTTTCCTTATTAATGAAAGAATCAAATAATTAGTATTATAAATGTTAAAATAAATATAATTTGAAAGTTTTTATTAGATAAAAAATTTTATTGATTAATGTGACATGTTAGTATTTCTTAAATTAATTTTTTTTGAATTAATAAAGTTTTTAAGACTTTTAAAAAATCAATTATTAAATAGTGTCAAAATTGACATAAAAGAGTTTTTAAAACAAATATTATATTATTAATTCATATTATATTCCTAAAAACCTAATATTCAGCCAAAGAACTTATATAAGGGTATTTATATCATTAATGGACCACTTGGGGGGTCTCTTGGAAGTATATATTAAGTTTATTAACTATATAATATAAAAATACAAAGAGACATGGTAAATGTCAAACTATTTAACTAAGAGTTAAATCTAAAAGATAAGGTTACTATAGTGACCCAAACCTGTCTAAAATCTATTGGTTGAGTGTTTTTCTACCAATCCCCACCTTATACTTTAAATAATCCAATTTAGAGCATTTAGAAACCGAATATTAATTTATTATAAATTAATACTTTAAGTTTTTCCTAAAGAGCCCCTCCTCCCCCTTATAAAATAACACCACTTCTAACCAATTTCTCACACCTCTCAAGCCTTTTGGCTCGTCCAAAATCATCCCAATTAAGCTCCCTACATCCCTCTCCTCCTCCTAGAAGCCTTAACTTAGGCATAAGGCACTTCAAGAGTCCTTTTTGATTCAAACCAAAGGGAGTTACCCAAATTAAAGGTAATGATTTCTCTTAACTTCTTTTCTATTATTTTACTTCTCCAACCCCTAAACTCTTCTTCTTATTTTATTTTGTAACAAAACTAATATCCTAAATATACTAGAATATTTTTATGAGAAGTATTCAAACTACACTTACACACACCTCTATCTAATGGGTGAAGAACATAATGTTTCTGTGGGTGGCAACCAAACGCCTCACGAAACGATGATTGTTCAATTATCTCCTACCACCTCTCATGGTGTCCATTATGATGGAACTATAATTAAATATAATATTAATGATATTTATTATATATATAATCTTCTGTAATTCTATTTTATATCATTCCATTATTCATTTCATGTTTTATATATAAATGATAATTTCATTTGAGGAAGTGCGGACTACCACCCCCTCAAAGTGATATGACTCATTCATACCATACATGGAATGTATAAAGGATGGTGTTAATGAACTTAAGTAACACATATAAGATATTATATTATAATGGAATAATAATATACCTATGTATCATTTAGTTTTGATTCCTTTTAAAATGAAAAATGAAATGGAAGTAGCATTCGTGCGTACGTACGGATTACCGTCTCCACGAACGCGATGAGATTCATTTCCCCATCATATCCATTCAAGACTAATTCTCATTTGATGATTAAAAGTAATTTTTAAGGACTTTATATCATTATGGATATGAATAATATACAACCTATCCATAACAAACATGGCTTATGTAACGAAGCATATAAAGGAAAACGAATCAGTTAACACCCAAAACGACGATAATACTAAAATATTATTAACAAAGCAATATTAAAAGATCATATATGATATCATATTTATGTATATGATTATTTTATAATTTAATAACAATTATTTAACTATTATACAGGAGTTTAACCTACACACTATCAAGGAAAAGTACAAAGTAAGGGGTTTCTTATCTCACTTTTAATTCGGTGAGATTTCTATTATTCACCACTTATTTATTGCATGTGGTGTGTGTACTGCCCATGTTTGTATTAATTGTGTTTTATAATTTAATTAATTGATATTTAAATCATCATTGTATGATCCTTCTTTCATTTTTTTATGTTTCTTAAGTTATCAAATCAATAAGGGAATTTGAAATTTCAATTTCCACTCATTCGGCTTTACGCATACTTCATTGATTATTTTAATCTAAGATTATGTGTGGAATCACTATTAATTTTCTTATGTCATAATTTCCACTCTCCTTTATGTGGATATACTTTCTATACACATAATCACTCCATTTATAAATTCTCAAGTCATTGGTATGAACTTGATAAGAGTAATTTTTACTCAATCTACATTTGTTGAGTTAAACATCCAATTAATTGGTGTTGTTTTTACAAGAATATGTGTGAATGTTATTTTATTTTTTTACACTAAATATCCAATAATATTGAGTGTATTTATATTTTTCACACATAATTATGTCGTTGATTTATCCTTAACTTAAGGATACGACCTTTATGAGAGATTTCATCTTAATTTACATTCCATTGAGACTCCTTTGTTGTTATACACCAAATCACTTTTATATGGTGTATATAATGTACTTTGACATAATATATCTTGAATCCATTTATTCTCATGATATTACAAAGTTTTTATTACCTCAATTATTTTTATTCAAGTGTATCTCTTTTGGTTAGGAACTCTAACTAAAATATCATTTTAAAATGTTTTAAAGATTTATTATTCTAAATCTTTCTCGTTACTGTCCATGTTTTAAAAATGGTTTTAAGGATTTATTTATATGGACATTAAAGTTTTCAAATAAAAATCCCTTTTAAAAGTTTCAAAGTGGTATGGGACACTTTGATTCAAAAATCTATTTTAAATGACTTCTTGACAAATAGTGTGACTTTTAAATGTTTTCAAGAAAAATGGGGATATTTCTCTAAATATTTTGATGATTATTTTAATCTATGTCAATATCCATCGTTATTCTCGATTGAGGTTAATCTGATACAATAAAATCTTCCATATTGTATCGAATGGGTTATGTTTGACTGTGGATGTGCTATTTTTATACCATTCATGGTTTGTGGTTAAAGTATTGAAATTTCATATGATAATTTTAATACGAATGTTTATGTTATGTTTAAAACTTTTCATATGAGGAATGCATTGGACTTAGTAAGTGACTGGTGGAGCCCGCTATAGCTCCTCAATGCATCGGTAGGTCTCATGAGACAAACTAGTGTCTTGGCAAGAGGCCTTGACAAAATCTTATTTTTAGTCTTGGCACGAGGTCTTGGTTACGTGGTTATGATAGTATGTAATTATGCATTCCATCATTATGAAAGTGGTTATTGATATTGCATGTGGTTATTCGACTAGTAGAATATCCATGTGAATAAGTAAATGGAATTATTTCATTTAATCTTTTCCATATTATGCTGAAGTTCAAGTTTAAAAGGCTTTTGTTTTAGTGATACACAACCTTAAATGTTTATGCTTATTTATGAAATTTTCTGCTATATTGTTATCCTTACTGAGCATCTGAGATCACCCCTTTCAATGTTTTATTTTTTCCAGGATGTGAAGAAGTAATTTATAAATGACCTGCAGGAATAATATGAGGGGATATGAAGACAAGATGTTGTTGTAGTTTTTTTTACTTTATGATGTAATGTTAGACTTATAAATATATCTAGTGTTTCCAAGACTACTAAACTAATCGGTCTTTCGAGACTTGATATTTTGTGATCATGCCAATGTTATGTAATAATTCACCGAATCTGGGTAACTAGGGTCAGGGAATTACAGTTGGTATCAGAGGAAGTTTAGTACAAACCTTAGAAACTAGATTTAGATAAACTCTGATTAGAGAACATAGCCCTAAGATAGACTTTGAGGATTAGTATAGAATAACTTCCTAGAATATTGGTATTGTATAGATTTTGTGAGTTTTCCAAGCAATACATCCATGTATGGATACGAGTAGGTAGAGGTGGCTCTGGCACAGATGTACCTAGAGGTAAAACCCGAAAACACCACTTTGAGCTAGACTCGAACGGGAACTGGTGCAGGACAACGGGCCTTGCTGCACTCTTGGTTACGACAATCTCGGTGGATATGCTTAGGATAATTTACATTTTCTATGCAAACCAATTTGAAGTATTTTAATATAATATGAGAATAAATGACCTTGGTTAATCCTAAGGTGCTTCAGATTGAGAATGTGGTGTCATGATATTCTCTAAATGATTTTATGACTACTGTTACTCACACAATGTTTTCTGGTTTTAGTCAATGGCTGGAGTCCAAGAAAGTCATAGTAACTTTGATAATGATGTAAAAGGTGGGAATGGTGGTGGAAATGAGAAACAAAATGGAATGTTGATAGGCGTAAAAGATATTGTGTTCATGCCAAATCAGTTTTCCAAAAATATGATCAATAACATATATATTAACCAACTCCTGGACTCAAAAAAGAAGAGAAATATGATGAATGATAAGATCTCCAGTAGTGGAGACCATGGAGAAAAGAATCCTAAATTTCCATCATGCAGGAAATATGGAAGGAGACACCCAGGAAAGTGTCTCAATGGAACAAAGAAATGATTTATGTGCGGGAAATAAGGACATAAAGTAAATAATTTCCAAGGAAAAATGAAGAGTACTATGGAAGAAAATAAAAATGGTCCCAAAAATCCATTTACAGTCATTTTCTGTAAATGTAGGGGACTTGGCCCTTACTCGAGTGAATGCCCTATTCTATAGGATATTTTATTGGTTAAATAAGAAGCTATGTGGAAATAAATGGTTGGAGAAATGTTTAAATGTATTAGTGCTCCTTGTTGATGGGATTACTTTGGAATAATTTTCTCTTGTATTTTTAGCCCCGCAGTTTGCCATGTGATAATGATATTTGAGGAAGACTTAACTTTTCCCTTGTGGATATAGTTATAAATAACCATTTGGTTTTATATGATCATTAGGTTTGAGGAAATTACAAGTTATTATATTTTGGGATGAAAATGCAAGGTGTGAGATAACATTTATGGTTAAAATTATGTTATGGCTATTTTGAGGAATTTATCTCATTTTGGTAATCTTATAAAATATAGTTTTTGAAAAAGTACAACATGCAGATCATGTGACAACTCTTCACGTTGTACAAAGCTGTGGGAATTGAACCCACAACCAAAGTGTGATTGAGATTTATCGCCTACCACTAGACTACGTGAAGTCCCTGGTTAGTGTGACTAATTATTTTTAGTTAAATTATTTTATTGATCAATAATAAGTTGATTTAGGTTTTTATGCCTTATCAAATGAATACCCTTAGTATAGGAAAATGATTTGGTGATTAAGTGATAAATGCTATTTTGGAAAATGCTCGCTTTGTTGGGAACACTATATGCCCAAAGAAACTAGAATACTATGGGATTTCATCTAAGGTGTAATGGTGGATTTTTATCTACGTTTTTATTGTGGATTTATAGGGATTTGGGTTATTTATGGAAATGATTAACCTATAATAGAGAATATGTGATTAGGTTAATTACTTTTAAGTATGTGACTTTAAGAGTAGTTGATGTCATTTGGAGATACAATTTAATGTGGAAGACTACATAACCAAATTCTTCTAAGTTTTGGGTTTCAATATTAGTTTGGATTATATTGAAGGATTTTAAGGACAATTGTTTATTGAATGGTATTTATTTAACTTTGAGGTATTGTTGGTTTAATTTTAGAAATTAAGATTAGTGTTTCTTTCTCTAAAAGAGTATCATTTTGGGGGATCATCAGATCTCATACGAACTGTTTTGGTTTTGATTAATCTCTAAATATAAGGTAAATATATAGTTTATCTTTCTTGGATCATGTGATTCTATAGAAGTTTATTCCAGCTCTTCCAGTGTGACCAAGTCTTCTTGAATACTCATCATTTAAAAAAAATGAGTTAGTGGTGGAAATTTATTAAAGAATAAAACTCTACTTAAAAAGTAAGTATATCTCTTTATTTTCTTAGTCAATATCATAAATGAATTCCTAATCTTTATGTAATGTAACTTAAAAAAAATGTTGTCTGTATACTTTTTCTACTGGGAAACTAATGACTGTTTGGCCCATCACAAGTTTGTGGGTTTCTTGTTGTTAACTTTCTCCTGATCATGTTTTCTATCCCTCTCTATCATAACTTGACACTTAGTTTATCTTCCATATCCATGTTTTCTTACATGTAATCCAAGTATGAGTTATCTTGGGTGACCTTTGTAATTCTTTTTCTTTCTTTTAAGGTGATAGTTTTATTGACTCTTTTTCCGATGTGGGACTTTCCATTATATTCCCAAGCCCAATTTTAAAAATTTAGAGGATGAAATTATTTCAAGGAGGGGATAATGTAACACCCCAAGCTTTCATGGTACTCTTCTCTTTGAATAATACAGTAGCGTGGGTTGTACGCAACTTCGAGTTCTAACACACACCACAACCAATTAAACTAGCCGTTATAAATAGTAATACCAACTTTTTGAAATTTTATAAATTTTATCTTTCAAAATGAACTTCATTTTTGGATTTAGAATATTTAAATTAGCTTAGGGTGAATTTTTGGTACTTTTCTGATAACTTTCATATTTTGATGAATAGTGAAAATCACTAAATTTTAATTAAAAACAACTTTTTTAATCGAAATAATTAATAGTGATAAATTGTAAATTTGAGTGATTTTATAGTATAATTAGATTATATTTTTACCATTTAATCCAAATTTGGTCATTGGATATAAATTCACATTTAGACTGGACATAAGCAAGTGCCAATCTTTTGATAGTTATTATCTCTTAAAAACACGTTTTTCGTTTTAACAACGGGAATTAATTTTAAATTAATTACTGCCACTTCTGTGTTTTGAATTTAGAAAAATGGATTCCATATTTATAATCAGGAGGTCCAAATTGTGTATATAGGTAAATTTTTTTTAGACATTTTGAATAATTACTTCGGTAAATATTTTATTTACCGTGGTTAAAGGGTAAATCCGGTAAATAAGGGTAAAAAAATAATATTATAATAATAATAAATTACCCTAAAACATGTCCTAAACCTATTGGTTGATACATTTCCGACCATGGGCATATTTGGGTTGATTTTGGGACCCCATGGATCCACTTGTAAGTGATAATGACACTTTATATTAATTAAGTTAAAGTAAATTCAAAAATGACATAAGCATATATCTTTTAGCAAAACAATTTTTACATAGGTTTATATATGTTATATTTTTGACTATAAATATTCAATATAAAGATAAAAATATTTCCTAAATAATGATATTTTATTTATAATTTTTAGACATTTAATAATTAAATTTATTTATGACACAATAATGATGCAGTATTTTCCTTATTAATGAAAGAATCAAATAATTAGTATTATAAATGTTAAAATAAATATAATTTGAAAGTTTTGATTACATCCAAGAATTTTATTGATTAATATGAAATGTTATTATTTCTTAAATGAATTTTTTTCGAATTAATAAAGTTGTTAAGACTTTAAAAAAATCAATTATTAAATAGTGTCAAAATTGACACAAAAGAGTTTTTAAACCAAATATTATATTATTAATTCATATTCTATTCCTAAAAATCTAAGGCTCGGCCAAAAGACTTATGTAAGGATATTTGTATCATTAATGGACCACTTGGTGGTATCTTGGAAGTATATAATAAATTTATTAACTATATAATATAAAAATACAAAGAGACAAGGTAAATGTCAAACTATTTAACTAAGAGTTAAATCTAAAATACAAGGTTACTATAGTGACCCGAACCTGTCTAAAATATATTGGTTGAGTGGTTTTCAAACCATACCCACCTTATAATTTTAATAATCAACTTTTGAGTCTTTAGAAACCGAATATTTATTTATTATAAATTAATACTTTAAGTTTTTCCTAAAGAGCCCCTCCTTTCCCTTATAAAAGGACACCACTTCTAACCAATTCCTCACACCTCTCAAGCATTTTGGCTCATCCAAAATCTACCCAATTAATCTCCCCACATCCCTATTCTCCTCTTAGAAGCCTTATCTTAGGTATAAGGCACTTCAAGAGTCCTTTTTGGTTCAAACCAAAGGGAGTTACCCAAATTAAAGGTAACAATTTCTCTTAACTTCTTTTCTTTTATTTTACTTCTCCAACCCCTAAACTCTTATTTTTATTTTATTTTGTAACAAAAAAAGTATCCTAAATATAATAGGATATTTTTATGAGAATTATTCGAACTACAATTACACACACCTCCATCTAATGGGTGAATAACATAATGTTTCTCTGGGTGGCAACCAAACGCCTCACGAAATGATGATTGTTCAATTATCTCCTACCACCTCTCATGGTGGACATTATGATGGAAATATAATTAAATATGATATTTATGATATTTATTTTATATATAATATTCTTTAATTCCATTTTATAGCATACCATTATTCATTTCAAGTTGTATATATAAACGATAATTTCATTTGAGGAAGTGCGGACTACCGCCCCCTCAAAGTGATATGACTCGTTCATACCATACATGGAACATATAAAGGATGGTGTTAATGAACTTAAGTAACACATATAAGATATTATATTATACTGTAATAATAATATACCTATGTATCATTTTGTTTTGATTCCTTTTAAAATGAAAAATGAAATGGAAGTCACGTTCGTGCGTACGTACGGATTATCCTCTCCACGAACGCGATGAGATTCATTTCCCCATCATATCCATTAAAGAATAATTCTCATTTGATGATTAAAAGTAATGTTTAAGGACTTTATATAATTTTAGATATGAATAATATACAACCTATCCATAACAAACACGGCTTACGTAACGAATCATATCAAAAAAACGAATCAGTTAACACCTGAAACGACGATAATACAAAAATATTATTAAAAAAGAAATATTAAAAGATCATATATGATATCATATTTATGTATATTATTCTTGTATAATTTAATTACAATGATTTAACTATTATACAGGAGGTTAACCTACGCTCTATCAAGGAAAAGTACAAGGTAAGGGGTTTCTTATCTCACTTTTAATTCCGTGAGATTTCCATTATTCACCACTTATTTATTGCATGTGGTGTGTGTATTGGACATGTTTGTATTAATTTTGTAATATAATTTAATTCATTTATATTTAAATCATAATTTTATGATCATTATTTCATGGGTATATGTTTCTTAAGTTACCAAATCAATAAGGGAATTTGAAATTTCAATTTCCACTCATTCGGCTTTACGCATACTTCATTGATTATTTTACTCCAAGATTATGTGTGGAATCACTATTCATTTTCTTATGTCATAATTTACACTCCCCTTTTTTTGGATATAATTTTGATACACATAATCACTCCATTGATAAATTCTCAAGTCATCGGTATGAACTTGATAAGAGTAATTTTTACTCAATCTCCATTTGTTGAGTTTAACATCCAATTCATTGGTCTTGTTTTTACAAGAATATGTGTTAATGTCATTTTATTGTTTTACGCAGAATATCAAATCATATTGAGTGTATTTATATTTTTCACACATAATTATGTCGTTGATTTATCCTTAGCCTAAGGATACGACCTTTATGAGATATTTTATCTCAATTTACATTCTATTGAGACTCCTTTGTTTTTATACACCAAATAACTTTTATATGGTTTATATAATGTTATTTGACATAATATATCATGAATACCTTTATTCTCATGATATTAAAAAGTTATTATTACCTCAATTATTTGTATTCAAGTGTCTCTCTTTTGGTTAGGAACTCTAACTAAAATATCATTTTAAAATGTTTTAAAGATTTATTATTCTAAATCTTTCTCATTAGTGTCCATGTTTTAAAAATGGTTTTAAGGATTTATTTATATGGACATTAAAATTTTCAAATAAAAAACCCTTTTAAAATTTTCAAAGTGTTATGGGACACTTTGATTCAAAAATCTATTTTAAATGGCTTCTTGACAAATAGTGTGACTTTTAAATGTTTTCAAGAAAAAGGGGGATATTTCTCTCAATAGTTTGATGATTATTTTAATCTATGTAAATATCCTTTGTTATTCTCGATTTTGGTTAATATGATATAATACAATCTTCCATATTGTATCAAATGAGTTATGTTTGATTGTGGATGTGCTATTTTTATACCATTCATGGTTTGTGGTTAAGTATTGACATTTCGTATGCTAGTTTTAATACGAATGTTTATGTTATGTTTCAAACTTTTCAGATGAGGAATGCATTGGACTTAGTAAGTGACGGGTGGAGCCCGCTATAGCTTCTTGATGCATCGATAGGTCTCATTAGACAAACTAGTGTCTTAGCACAAGGACTTGACAAAATCTTATTTGTAGTCTTGGCACGAGGCCTTGGCTACGTGGTTATGATAGTCTGGCATTATGAATTCCATCATTATGAAAGTGGTTATTGATATTTCATGTGGTTATTCTACTAGTATATTATCCAGGTGAATAAGTAAATGGCATTATTTTATTTAATCTTTTCCATATTATGTTGAAGTTCAAGTTTAAAAGGCTTTTGTTTTAGTTATACATTGCCTTAAATGTTTATGCTTATTTATGACAGTTTCCGCTATATTGTTATCCTTACTGAGCATCTGAGCTCACCCCTTTCAATTTTTTATTTTTCCCAGGAAGTGAAGAAGTAATTTATGAATGACCTGCAGGAATAGTATGAGGGGATATGAAGACAAGATGTTGTTGTAGTTTTTTTTACTTTATGATGTAATATAAGACTTATAAATATATCTAGTGTTTCCAAGACTACTAAACTAATTGGTATTTCAAGACTTGATCTTTTGTGATCATGCCAATGTTATATAATAAGGCACCAAATATCGGTAACGAGAATCGGGGCGTTACAAAATTTTTAAATTAATCATAAAATTTTAATTAAATATTTATTACTTATAAAAATTCCAACACTAAATTAATAATTTTTAAAACATTTAATTACTTATTCTATGATATAATTATACCATAATTTCATTTATAATAAGATTACTTTTTACTTATACTTTCATGGTTGAGTATACTATTCATTTGGATAGTTTACTATTCATAAAGGTCATATTACTATACCTAAGGTCAGGTTACTATTTCATCAGTATAGGTTCATTTACTTCTAGAAATACTTCTTATTTCATTAGTTCTTTATTTATAAATTTTTTATTATGGTCCATAAGTGATTATATGACATTACTATAACAAGGTATAAATTATATTGATAAAAGTTTGGGTTGTTACAAAAATATTCTTCCCAAGTCAAGAAGGCACTTTTCTATGATTTTCATCTCTGAATACCTGATACATATGATCGTTTGGGCCCAAATTATCGGGTTATTTTTCTGCCAATGTCTCCAAATAAATCTATTGAGTGATATATAACATAAATTAAAATGATAAAATAATATACAGAATTAAATTCATTCAAAATATATAAAAATATTGAAATATACTTACAATCGTCTCCAATGTGTCTCTATTTACCACAGTACCATCTCTCTTTTTCATGTTGGTACAAAACAAGGTAGAATGAGGAACACGGAACTTGATATTCAATTCTTTTTTTTGGGAAAAATATATAAATAAAGAAACATTAGAAATGAATTAAATTACACTAAACCAAGATAAATTGAATTATATTGATCTTAATAAAATAGATTTGAATATAAAAACTAAAAAAATATAAACAAATAAATTTTAATTATAATATAAAAAATTGAATCAAAATAATATACCAAATTTAATGAATGAGAACTAATTTAAACTGTATAAAATTATATAGAATATAACTAAACGTAATAAAATAAAAAATGGTCTAAATAAATTATATTAAACCAACCCGTACTAGACCTATTTTAAATATCTAGAGGACTTACCATGGATACATGGAAATAATTCATTCAATAATGGAAGCATGTAAGAGAATATGTATAAATTTTTTTCATTCTAGAAATAAATAATGTACAAATTCTGAGATATTTGAGTTTTTTTACTGTATTTCAAAAAGGAATCTTACCTTCCATATCCATGTATTTATACTTTTGTACATGATACTTAGAGTTTAGAACACTTGTAATTTGAGAAGGTGTTTGATTTTTTATGGATTCATTCATATAAAGATAAAACTTTGTGTAGAGGCAATGTAAGTTACAGATGCATTTGATATATCTAAGTTCTACACTATTTTTCATAAAGGTGTAAATCTAGATCAAGTTAGAGCACAACCAAAGCACCTAGTTTCCAGAGAGTAAGTACTAAGATTGATATTAACACTAGATAATAGTGGTTATAGGATACAAAGAGAATCATAGGGTAGTGTAGGGGAGAGAAGACATTTTGTAGGGTGGCACGATGACCCCTAGAGTTAGTGGATCTAAGGGATTTCAATTATAGTCCCCCAAATCACCCTAGCTAATAAACTACCATGTAACATCATGATAATCTCAATTTCATTTATAGTGAAAATTTTATGCTTGTGTCACATCCAATAACTTTCATCACAAAGATGATTTATTCAAACTATAAAATAAGATGAAGATGGTGGTATTATGATTATGAGAAGTAAAAACATGCCTGAAAAAGTGTTATATATCAGAATATGGATTAGATTAGATAATGAACTTCATAGTATTGAATATTATAAGGAAAGTGATATAGATATGCTACTGATATAATCAGGACACTTATAGGTATCAAAGAATAAGAAAAGGATTCTATAATATCATCATATCATATAAGGAGATTAAAATATAAGGTATGTACACTATTTTTTCATGGTTTTTGATCCCTAAGGGGGACATATATTATTATTTAATTATGAATAATGAAATCAAAGCTATTTATTTTGAGGGATTTTTAAGTCAAGTGATAATTATTTAAAATGTTTTTTTCTTATATGATTCAATAGATTTCTCACCTATGGTTTTTTACTTTCATGGGAACTATAGGATAAGGAAATGTTCTAGATTTATGATACAATAGGTAGTATGCATGCTTCTACTTTCCCTCCTTTTTTGGTAGTATTTTTTGGTTTATATGATACATGCACTAATGTGTTATGACAAATTGTTTAATATTTAACTAATATTATACAAAGATTGAATATTAAAAAAAATAAAACAACACACTGTTTATACACTGATTGTAAATTAAAATAACTATTTATCAGAAGTATATTTCATATTATGAATCATTGGTTATATGTAGATTTTATTTTATACAAGGAATACAAATTATTTAACATTAGTTATAAACATATTTTAATCTATGTACAGTAAATAAAAAATAGGTTGTTAAAAAATGAATATTCTAGATCATGCACAGGTTATGACACATATTATTCCAAATTATACACACATTATACACATTTTATACATAGTTTATAGACATGTTATAATAGATATTTTCATTACACTATAATATGGTTATAGAATAGTAACATGAATCATAGAGTTCCTAGATTATAAAACCCAGATAAATTAAACAATATAATTGAGATAAAAACTATTGAAATTTAATGTTTTTAAAGATTCATTAAATCAAAAAATTAAATAATTTGACACACATGTTATAGAATAAAAAAATTACGTCATTGGAATGTTGGTTCCAAAAAACATGGGAAGAAGATGGAATGTTTCTCACTTAGATATTTTTAGTTGGAATTCAAAATTTACAGCACCATTTTCACTCTTCAAAAATGAGGAAAGGCTCATGGAATGTATTGTGATTCAATCCTTCAAAAATGAAACAATCTCAAATCAAAAAAAATGTTAATTGGAATATTTTGAATCATTTTTATGGATCAAAAAAACTCTAACATGATATAAATTATATAATTAAAGATAATTTTCAACCATTTAGGTTGAATAAAGTCAATACCTATTGAAGGGATAATGATAGACACATTCATGATATAAATACAAAATTTCAATATAAAAAACAACTCATTCATTAGAGAATCAAGTGAATAATGATTCATTTTAAAATTTATACCATTCAGATCAGAGAAACCATATTTTTATTCCATTGAAGGGCCAAGATGAATTCAAATTACTCTATTTCATGGAAATTAGATCAACTTTTAGCTTGTAGAAAAAAGGAAAACTCAACTTGGGATTTGTGAGAAAGAGAACTCAACATCAACATAGAATGATAATGGAATTGAAATTATTATAGAGAACTTTGAGAGAATTTAATCCAAGATATATTTTAATGAATAAAGAATGCGGGACTCCATCTGAACTACTAAAGACCACATACAAATGATAGAAATCATCTTCCCTATAATGGATGAGATAATAAGTGGAAGAATTTCAAAAAAATAGGTTTATGGAAAGATATTAATGAATATGTAATTAATGATATTATGTTTATGAATTCAAATATTAAAAAATATTATGAATGTGATGTTAAATAAGGATTACATATTAAGAATAAAAAAAAATTATGTAAGAAAGATGTGAAAATTTTCAGTAGAGTTTGAATGAATTGGGAAACTTTTCCCCATCACTAGAAGAGACTTGATAGTGACTCAAGAGATTTACATTATCCACGAATGCACAATTAAAAATTAGAAAGAGGATTAAAATTATATGAATAATTCAAAACTTAAGTCTTAAGAAGAAATAGATTAAGGAAATATAAATTTCTATGATGAAGATAAAAATCAAAGGATCACAAATTAGTCCTGAACCAGTTATATAAAAAAACTCTACAAATGGTCTAGCTTTTTATGATTTAATCATAATATCAATGCGACATGTAAGAATAAGTGGAAATTGTGTAATATTAAAATAATTTAGTAATAGGATGTGTAACAATATTGGGGATAAATTTATAAATAAAATAAAAGGAATGATTCCCACATAATAATAAATATTGATGTGGAAATAAACATGATAATGAAGGAATATGAGAAAAAGTTGTGCCCAAAAACATAAAACTATAAAAAGACAAACAAATTTGATAGATCAACAAAAATTTAAACATAATAAATCTATATTTCAATAAAATTTAGTCTAATATTTAAAATGTTAAATTACTTGTGTTTGCTCATGATCTGGGAGTGAAGTGTTTCCAAGAGTGTGAATGTATTTCATTTCACTTTTATTTCTTTTATTTATTTCAGATATCTCATATAAATAAGAAATTATATAATTTTATTAACATAAATAAAATAAGTAATTTATACTTTAAAAATATTTTTCAAATAAATAAATTATTATATAACTAATTCCTTAAACTTTGTACTCTTCCAATAATCGATAATATCTCTATATTGTGATGTTGACAAATCATTATTGGTATTTATTTAAGCTCTGTATCAACTATATCTTTATAAACAACATAAAATTCATACTTTTATTCTCTCCACATATCACCCAACTCCATTAACCTTTTGGTCTTGGCATTTTTTCCATCAGGAAGATTATATAAGAGCTACAATGGAATAAATATTTGTTAAGAAAATATTATAAATTAATGTATATAAAAATTTATTAAGATTACTTACCCAAATCTTTACCTAGGAATTGTTATTTATTTGGTCTCAAACTTTTGTCTAACTTATTAGTTGAAAGAGAATGATATTATTGTGTTTAACAAGTGTTCCCATAAATATTTTACATTCCTTACTATTTTTTCCAATTATAGCATTGTCTTCATTGTATTGAACCATGATCTATGTGTTTCGATTCCAAACCTATCAAATTTTTGTGTGAATTTTTCATATGGTAGAAGATTTATCTAATCATGAAAAATAATTAATAAAGGTAAATAATATATGTGAATTTATAATTATTAACTATTAGTAATTTTTAAACACATACCTATATATGGGAGATCTGATGGGCCCTAAAGTGCTAGGTCTAGAGTAGGAGGGGGGTATCCTCTGTGGTATGTGAGATATCTGCAGTAAGAGTACTTAGTATAATTTATTATAATAAATATACTGATAGAGAAAAAAAAATTATGGATGGACCTATACAAATGAAGGTGGATATGGATATGGATATGGAAGTGGGATATATGGGGGAGTAGTTCCTTGTACAGTGGATGGTGGGAATGGGTAACAAGGAGGGATTGGAGTCTGAGAACTACCATCCTCTATGGGTGTGGGCGAAAACGGATATGGAAAATGTGGGTATGGAAAATATGGAGATGGTATAATTAGAGGATGACTTCCTAGTGATCGAAGTGAGATGAAAGGATGATGAACTAAATGATCTCACAATGACTAAAGTGGCATAGTGGTAGGATGACTCATATAATCAGTCATACTAGTACCCCCACTATACTGATAGCCTTCTCAGCATAATCCAATCATCTCCTCAATGATGTAGCCTAAAATAACATGGATGATAAAATAAAATTAATTATAACAAGATAAATAATATAAAAGAATGTAATACCCAAACATAAATTATAATTATAGTGGTGGTCATATGATACATTCCTAAATCTCTAATACATTTTCCATTTCTCTGTATTCTTCTCCTTATAACTTCATCATAATCAGACATTTTGACCTGGAAATTCAAAATAGTATTCTAAGATAAATATAAATAATTAAAATTTTAAATAATACAACTAGTTGAAATAAAACACAAATGAAAAAACACAAAATATTATTTAATGCAAAGGCTTATCAAATTAAAAATAATAATTTCATTACATTTTTATATTAATTTACCACAATATCAACTCATTTGAAATAAGATTTATGTAATTAAAATTCCTGCTTTATTTATCAGTAACACTCATGTTCCGGGTATGTGTATTTTTATTTTTGAGATGTACAATTAGTAACGTAAACAGTTATAGTATCTAAATTATTACTAGTAGGTTTACAGTTGTAATATAAAACAATCATTGATGAGAAGAAGAATTAAAATATCATCATTATAATAGTATTATACTATCAAAATCACTAGCATTGGTTACATATTAACATATTTCAATTCATTGATATCAGTGTTACCATATCATCATTACAGTAGCATGCCTCTCTTATAGACAATATTAGGATCAAAGAATTACTTCAAGTACTGTATCCGATATTATTATCAGCATTACACTAACAATGATTAAATATTTTCACATTTAACTTATTTAGTAACACTATTACATTGGTAGTTCTTAAAAATTTACATTATAAGTGGATTCATTTCTATATATTGGTAACACCAACAGTGTTTACACTAACAATGATTATAATAACAAAATTACACTAGCAATTTTTTATAGTAGCAGTATAATTTCTTACTTAAGTTGACTTAATTTTCTAACTTTAAAGTTTTATATGTTTTTGGTCCACACCAATCAAGTCAACAGAAATTAACCATCCATATTATAACACATCATACTCCAATTATGGAAACCCATTTTCTTTCTTCATTAATAAAATAGCATTACCAAATATCATTTACTTCTCATAGTTTGATTATACATATTATTTTTTTTATGATTTTATATTGGGGGTTATATGTGTCATGAGATTAATATTGTTTGAATTAGTTCAAAAAGTGTATAGTGTGACCATGGTTTTTCCATGTGGGTTAGTGATGGAAATTAAGGGATTATGAGAAATTCTCAAGACCATAGCACATTACTAAAACCCAATAGAGGTATAGTGTATAATCCCCTCATGTGGACCACCATGGATGGGAATGGTACCCATGTAGGTGACCATGAAGAAAGAGAACCTAGAAAGGTGACATGGGTGAATGAGTGTATAGGTGTGAACATATAAGTTGTTTGTGATCTAATTTGGATGTAATTAGATTCCATGATGCCTCACCCATGTGATTCATTGAGGGATGAGCGTGAATATATTTTATGGAATCCAAGGAATTTTATTTCGTAACTAAGGTTAGACTCTTAGGGTCAGGCATGAATCCAAATTTAAGGATGTTGGGTGCCAGAATACCTTCCCCCATATTGCCCATGAGGGTTGGGTGAAGATTTATTTGTATCACTTCTCTTTGGTTGTTGATTCTGAAATCACCAAAAGGAGTGTTTTTAGGAGTCCTGGTTGTATAGGTTTATTCTTTGTGTGCTCAGGTACTTTGAGAATTCATATTTCACTATACATGGTATTTCATATAGAAATGGGTGTTATTTTATACAAACCATTCAGTATGAAAAAATAGAAATTTAGATTTTACATTTTCTAGTTTATATATTCTCATACAAAATATTGTGTTTATGCATTATCTTTGTCAGGATTTTCCTTCATTTTCATGCATCACTTCCACTCTATACCTTCATATTTCTATTCATTTCCATATTTATTCTAAATTTAATTTATATTCTTTTATTTTAAGGTCCTTATAAGAATATTTATTCTAAAGATGTTTTTTTTGAACTCCTTATCAAAACTTTTGAAAGTGGGAAAAATTTTCTTCAAATAAAACAACATGTAGTAAGGAAGCTAGGATAAGATAGATGGTAAATGTGAATGTAGTGTCCCCATCCCGATTAGCCATCCATAGAATATTATTAGTACAAGTTTCACTTTCCTTAAGCACACCTCCCCATACACCAAAGGTTTTCGAATAGCATTGAGGGTGTAAATGAGTTATAGTGGAGAGACTATAACCTCAAGTCAAATATATAATAATGGTATGAGTATAGATACATAACATGCAGTGGAAAAATGAAGACTCAATAGACTCAAAGTAGATCCACCCAAGGTGGAGGAACGGTCAATATCAATAAATAACAGAATCATAAACTAAAAAGCAGCGGAAAGAAGTAAATATACCAGCATTCCACTTATATAAACTAAAAAAAACAAATCATGAAATCAATATAGGTCATACAATACAATAAGAAATAAAGATTCACCCTTGGTAGACCATTAGTTCAATACATATATACATAAGCACACTAAAACAAAATATAAAAAAAATGAAAACTCCAAATGATGTGATACCTCAAGGTACCGCCTTTCATCCATGCCAACTCAAACTAGGATCCAACTACAGAGCCTAGACCCTTACCTAAACATAAAATTATAAATTCTACACATATCCGGAAGGGACCATGTGGAGTGTGAGAATGTGTCTTAATAAGATACCATTCAAGTGTGTATACCAAACATAAGTGTTTAATCAGGTGTGTAATAAAATAAAGATAACATCTCATGCAATTTGAATAAAAAAACAAACTCCCCTGGTTCTCAACAGCCACTAGGGAGTCATCACCTTTTTCATCCAATGCTGGAATCACTGGAGAGGAGGGGATACTTGGTCCATGGTCTAAGGTATCCCCTGATGTCAATAGACCAGGTGAACCCTCAATTTCCACCTCCAAGTAAGAAACCCAAAACCTCATGCCTCCTAACACCTCATGTCTCAAAACATCACCAACATCCTGAAGGCATGCCCAAGAAAAAGTAACCAGTCGCTCAGACCCCTACTCAAAAGAACCAATCATCTCTAAGCTCGATGTTCGAAGTTATAGAGATATCTATCCTCAAATAAATATCACCATCAGCTCATAGCATGATGTCTCAAGTAATGGTGGTATTCGTCCTCCCAAAGTAATCCAGGCCCACAACCTCAATACAGTGAGCTTGAACCCAAAACAGATAGCCTCAAATCTATCATCTAAAGGCTCCTCACCTTCCTCGTGGCTTTCTATAGAAATAACCCCCAACATATTTTCTTAATCCACACTACCATGGGACTCTACCCACATGAGTGTAAAAAAACACCTCATCAATGAGTCAACCTCTATGCACGCAACTCCAAACGGCGCTTTGTCTATCATGGGTGAGTGAAAATCACCAAATATATAACCTAAGACACACCAACATCATCACCTAGTTCCCATGTGACCATGTCATTCAAATTTAATGGATGATCCATCTAATATTATGGGCCATTCCCTCAACCTAACAGCTTCACCACCTCAAAATGACATCCATGAATCCCAAATGATGGTTAACACCACCCAAGTAATTTGGTTTAAGCCCAACGATACAACCATGTTGCCTCAATCTCTATGGTCGTTCCATCCCAATTTATAGGTCCAAGCCTTTCATGATCCCATGGATCTCGGTAAATCAATTCACTTAATAAAAAAATAAATTTAATATGTTTGAATTAGACAATTTAAATAAACATAACAATTTAATTTAATTGAATTGACTAACTCTGATTCAAATAGCCAACTCAAATAAACAAAAAATTCAATATAAAATGAATGGTGAAAATACAACTAAACAAGCATTTCAATTAAAACTAAGAACGCACCCTGGGAAAACTACCTAAGGTGGTCGATAGCCTCTAAATCGGCCTTGCATGAGCGAATAAGGTTTGGGCATGCCCAATGACATCCCATAAGGTCACACGGTCAATTTAACATCAAATAATGGGGTCTCTCTCAATTAACCCAAAGTATTCTAAATTACACCCCCCCAAAAGTCCTCAAAAACATAAATAAAGGTATCAACCACCAATATTGGGCTTGTATACGGAGTCATGTCCAGTATTAGCCTCTAAATCAAAGCAGATTGGAATAAATTGATGATTCTGTCAAACATCCTGAAAATGTGGTAAAACCAATCAAATGGATTTAGCACTCCATGAAGAAAAATCAAGGGAGAATAGAGGCATGGATGAGGGAATAATTATCAAGATAAATTCAATGCACCTAATAGCTCAAAAAATGGAGCACCGATGAAGGATTTGGACCAAATCCAAGGGAGGAAGGAAAAGAAGTGAACCCATGTGTAGTGCGTGACCAAGAGTGAAGAAAAGGGGAGGAATAAGAAAGTAGAGCGGGAAATAGTTTTTTAATTTTTCATCTTTAATGAGGCTACATAGTTAGCTCACACAGTTTGGAAAATCATGCAACACCCATTGTCCAAAGCTCCAAGTATACACGGTCACCCTGTACAGTTTTCCAAACCATGAGAAAACCATGTGTGATCCCTCTATCGAAACTATAGATAAATCCAAACAGCTATGTGCCCCACTCACATGGTTTCCCCCAAACTGTTCTCAGTATAAAATGGGTCGTAGTATTAGCTATAAGAGGCCTCACATTTTTCCTAAATCATTCTCCCTAGCCTGCAACTCCAAAAACAGACCTTCGGGTCTCTAACACTCCCAAAACCACTTATAAACACCCAAAGATTTGTTTAAACACATAAACCCATCCAAAATATAGATATTGGATTGGGTAAACTCTCTAAATTGAGTTTTGATGCCTGAAAAATAATTTGGCATACCCACTAATTTGAAAATTCAAAATGGGAGAGGTTTTCGACCCGATTAAAAAACTCAGGATGTTACAATCTCCCACACCTTAAAATAGCTCATCCTAGAGCTACCAAAAAACATAAATATGGTACCAAATATACCCATCCCATATAAAATAAACTGAAATTACCTCAATATCAAGGGAACATGTCAACTACCTCAAGGGGGGATCCCCACCTTATGAGTGACCTACTCCATTCCATACTAACCCAAAAACTCAAATCAAGCAATGGTCTAATGACCAATTATTGAAATCAAAGTCCTCCCATGATGAATCATCACTCCGATACCTCATCAATTTCTATAGTGTCATACCAGACACCCATTAGAATCTCACACCGTATTGGTGTCCGCCTCGTGCTGATGTCACACATGGAACCATTGAGGTCCTACATCTCAATAGATTCCCAAAACAACTCAGTGCATCGCACCTCAACAAGTAACACACCAAAACGGTGTCCATATTCCTCAAACATTAAGTAACCACATAACCTCAATTCCCCAATGCCAAATAACCTCAATAAAACCCACACCCAATGGTGCTCAATATACAAAACTTGGAGCCATGCACCTCATATATATATATATATATATATCATGCACCCAAACTAGTTCTAACCTACTAAACAACATCTAGTTAGTCCATATATACATCCTATGCACCTCATACAACCATAATGGACATGCCTCGATAGGACATGAAAAAGAAAAACAAAAAAAATGGTTATGCCTATGGCATACTTCTAACCATTGTCGGCTCACCAGCATGCTCAGTACCTGGAACCACCACAGCATGCACCTGGTTTGAATCCCAACTTTCCGAAGCCTGACCTCTATATGGTGTTGCACCATAGACCAGCCACTAACCCCACTATTGGGTCCCATTATCTCTTCCATGACCTCCACATGCAGCTAAAACTCGACTACACTCACCTGGTACCAATCACGATCTGACCTCAGATACCTAAGTATGTCTCGGTCCCTGACTATCAGCTATCTGAGAAGGCTTCATACATAACCTCTTGAGATGACCAACCTACCCACATGCCCATAACTCCTTTGGATGATACTCAAACTGAGTCCATAAATGTCCTAGCTTCCCACATTGAAATAAACCTATAGACAATCCACTACGAAGTGGTCTAGCAGATTGCCTGGCATGACTGACCTGCTAGAACTCATCTCTACCTCACTTCATTCCAAATGAAACATCACCACTAAAATCACTTGAAACTGCTTCCCATAACGAGTTCTACCTATCCATTAGGTTTTCCTTGGCTATGAGTTCCTGATTCACCACCTCTGAGAATGAGTCCAACCTAAAGATGTTTACTTACACCTAAATGGTGTGCTTTAAACCATCCTCAAAGTTCCTCACCCTCAAGGTTTCATCACTCACCATGCCAAGTGAAAAGAGAGACAATTTACTAAATTTCTATACATAGTCCATGACATACATGTCTCCTTAATGAAGGTTCAAGAACTTCTAAACTCTTTCCTCCATCAACGTTTCTGAGAAAAAGTGCTTGAAGAACCTAGCCTCAAAATCCTTTCAGGCCAGTCCCTCGTGTCTGCCTGCCTAAACCTACACATCCCATCGGATCTTTTCCAGTCCTCTAATCATATACATTTCCAGTTTCACCCTTCACCCTGAAGGTGTCTCCAACTACTCAAAAATCATCACCATGGACTCAATACAGTTCCTGACCACCTATGGAACACCTTCACCCTGAAAAAGTGGTGGGTGTTGTGATTGGGACTCTAGAGTTAGATATTCCATAAATGGATATGCACCCAAAACACCCCTGTTAATACCCTGGATCACATGAACCAGTCTCTCTCTAAGCTACTGGTCAAGACATGGACCAAAAGTAGTAAGATATAGAAACTTCCCCACCGACACAAGAACATATTACTGATTCTGAGCTTGTGCTTATGGTTGAGCCTCTCCCTGATCCTATACCTACTCTGCCTAACCCTCAGGGGCCTCAACCTACTCATGAACCTGCTACACCAATCGATCACCCACCTAACACTCCATCTGAGCCATCTAGGAGGAATCCTTTGAATATCATCACATGGTTAGACAACCCTTATATAACATATATATATATATAACAAAAAAGGGGAAATGTAATAGGTAGTGCATCCTTACTACCATTAACCTTTCCTATCATAACCATGCAACTTGGAATCCCATCCTCATGACTTCCTTATCCACCCTCAACAGTGCCAAGTATCAAAAGTACCCTAGGATATGCCCGTCCTGATGATCACATCGCTTCAAAACAATGACCTAGTTACCCAACCTGGTGATCAACATTACCCCATGCCATAGTACCTGCTTGCTCGTATAAGAGATGGACCCATATCACATAGAACATGAAATTTAATATATATATATATATATATATATATATATATATCACATGGAACATCATATTTTACAAAGAATTTGATATCATAGTTGATTTCATTTTTAAAATTAAAATAACCTATCATGTGCCTAAAAAATCTTAAAAAAACATCACAGACACATCTTGCCTCACTGGGACGAGGTTCCAATATCTTATACCTTGATATATCAATCCAAAGTTACATATAATAATATAATAAAATCACATTCCAATAATACCACTCAAGGTGGAAATCATATAAACTGTAAATTGAGAAAAATAAAACAGCAAGTCCCACAAATGTTAACTTGGTTTATCCCTCATACATGGGGCTGCAGGCACCCAAGAATTAGTTATAAACCTAGTTCAAACAACACCTAGTCTCTAGTATACCATAACCCAAATAGTAAGACCAGTAGAAAATAAAACAATGAAAATATTTATCTCATTAGTATCCAATGGAAAATTGATACTAAATTCTAGTGAAGAATTGGTCTAATAGCACTTATAGTATCCCTGGCCTGATTATACACCTGAAAAGTGCTATCAGGTCGGGTGACACTAGCCTTAGACGCGCCTCCTCATATTCTAAAGGCTACCGACTAGTAGTGAAGGTGTAAATGAGTTATAGTGGGGAGATTATACCATAAAGGGAAAGAAATAATAATGGCCTGAGTATAGATACATAACATAAAGTGGAAAAATAAAGACTTAGAAAACTCAATCCATACCCAAAAAGGGAATAATCACAGTAAATATTAATCAATAGTGGAAGCATAAACTACAGAGTAGTGTAAATAATTAAAAATTTCATCATAACACTTGTAGCAACAAAAACATAACAAAGCATGAATTTATTACAGTTCACACAATATAATAAGCAATAAAGGGTCTCCCATGGTTAACCATCAATTAAATACATATATATATATATATAAGCATGCTAAAATAAAATATAAACAAAAAAACTCTAGTTGAGTCAAAGCTTCAAGGTACCTTTCCTTCCATCCATTCCAACTCAAACTAGGATCCATCTCTAGATTCTGAACCCTTACCTAAATGTAAAATCATAAATTTAACATGCATCCTGAAGGGCCCATATAGGGTGTGAGAATGTGTCTTGGTAGGATACCACCCAACTTTGCATACCCAAAATAAGTGTTTAAGAAGGTGTGTAATAAAATAAAGATGATAGGTTATGCAATTTGAATAAAAAACAAACTCCCTTGGTGCTTAGTAGCCACTAGGGAGACTTTAACTACTTCAGCCAAGGTCATAATCACTGAAGAGGAGAGGATCATTGGACCATGGCCCAAGGCATCCCCTGATGTCAATAGCCCAGGTGAACCCTCAGGTTCCAACTTCAAGTAAGCAACCCAGCACCTCATGACTCTTGACGTCTCATGTCTCAAAACATCACTGACATCCCAAAGCCGTGTCCAAGCAAAAGTAATTGGTCTCTCAGACCCATACTCAAAAGCACCTATTGGATCAAAGCCTGACGTCTGAAAGAACATCGATATCTGTCTTCAAATAAATATCATTGTTGTCTCATTGCACGATGTTTGGGGGAATGACAATCTTCATCCTCCCAAAGTAATCCAGGCCTGTAGCCTCAATATAGTGAGACTCGTCCCCTAACTGATATCCTAAACACTATCATCTGAAGTCTCTTCGCATTCCTCATGGATTTCTATAACAAGAACCCCCAACACATTTTCTTAATATGCACTACCAGGGGCCTCTACCCACACAAGTGGTCAAAACCACAACATCATTGAGTCAACCTGTGTGAACACGACTCCAGTTGGTGCTTTTTCCATCACGGGTGAGCATAAATCGCCAAATATATAACCTAATTCACACAAACATCGATACATCATGCCCCTACAACCATATTGCTCAAGTCTGGTGGCCAAGCCATCCAATATCACAGACTAATTTTCAACCTGATGACCTCGCCACTACAAACCAACATATATGATGCCCAAAAGATGGTCAACACCACCCAAGTAATCCATGCCAAGCCCAACCAGACAACCACGTTGCCTCAATCTCGATGGTTGTGCCATCCCAATTCCTCAGGCTAATCATGTCACGATCCCATGGATCTCAGAATCTATTTATATACATAAATAAATCCAATTAATAAATAATTAAATTTAATATGATTTAATTGTACAATTTAAATAAACATTATAATTCAATTTAATTGAATTAACTAACTCAGATTAAAATATCCAACTCAAATAAACAAACAATTCAATATAAAATGAATTGTTCAAATCCAATTAAACAAATATTTCAATTAAAACCAAGAACACACCCTATCCTCACTACCCAAGGTGGTTGAATACCTATAACCAATCCTTGTATGATCAAATAAGGTTTGGTCATGCCCATTGACATCCCATAATGTCAAACAGTTAATTTAACATCAAAAAATAGGGTATCGCTCAATTACCCAAAAGCGTGATAAAGACGTACAACCCAAAAGTATGAAAAAACACAAATAAATGTATAAACCATCTAAATTAGACTCGTAGACACAAACATGTCTGGTATTATCCTCTAACTCAAAGAATATTGGAATAAATCAACGATTCCATCGAACGCTCTAAAAAAAGGGTAAAACCACTCAAAAAGATTTATCACTCTATGAGTTGAAATCAAGGGAGAAGAGATGAATGGATGAGGGAAGCCTTTACAAGATAGATTCAATGCATCTGATGGATCTAAAAAGGGATCATTAATGAAGGAGTTGGACCAAATCCAAGGGAGTAAGGAAAAGAGGTGATCCCCTTGTGCAGCATGTGGCCAAGAGGGAAGAAAAGAGGCGGAAAAAGAAAATAGAGGGATGGGAAATTTTGTAATTTTTCCTCTTTAATGTGGTTTCATGGTTAGATTGCATGATTTGGAAAAAAATGAACCCACTCTATGACAACCATTGTCCAAAGCTCCAGATCTGCACGGTCACCCTACATGGTTTTCCAAACTGTGCACAAACCATACATGATCCCTCTATCAAAACTGCAAACAAACCCATATGGTTGTGTTCCCCACTCACACGGTTTCTCCCAATCCTTTCTTAATATAAAAATGGGTCGCAAAATTAGCTGGAAGAGGTCTCACAGTTTCCCCTAAACTATGTGCCCTAACCTGCAACTCCAAAAACAGGCCTCTGATGATCTAGAAACCCCTTTAGAACACTCTACGCTTCAAATAAACCCATAAACCCATCCAAAATATGAATATTGGATTGGAGAAACTCTTGTAACTGAGTTCTGATGCCCGAAAAAGAATTTGGAATAGCCAATAATTTGAAAATTCAAATAGGAGAGGTTTTGACCCAATTAAAAAACCTGAGACGTTGCAGTGAATAAAAAAATAAGACATATCGATAATTTTGGAAACATTTTTGTTATAATTTAATGTCATTACATGTTTTATAGCTTAATTTTTGCAGTAGTTTTTTGTTTATATACTAATTAACACACTCCCTTCAACCATAGGTTCATGTATTGTCATAAGTTATTTACAATTAAAAAAGAAAATCTCAAATTTTTATGATATGAATGAATTTTTATATAATAAAATGAACATAAAAAGTTCTAAATGTTTTTCATTATCATAATTTCTAGATCATGGTTTTCTCTCTCTTTTATATCCTAATTACATACTAATCATAATTAATGTATCACTCGGATCAACTAATTTATGATCATTATTTATTCAAGGTAACTATCTAAATTGAATTAATGGAATACATTCTACTAGACCACCTAATAGAATGGAAAAAAGGTTTAGATGCTGGCTAGAGATTATTCCCCCAAATTTTAACTTCATCAAATAAATCCCTTAGACTTAAGTAATAATTTTAATATAGATATTATTAATAGTTATATTAAAGTAACTTTGTACATTTACTTCAGATTCATTATCCCAAACAAGGTTATTAATTCACCCTCTACTATACATACTCTTTAAACAAATCATAATTCTCATTCCAACTCAACATCACAAGAGAGACCATTTAATCCTTATACCATTTAGTTTGAATTGTAAAATTAGTCATTAATTCATCAAAAAGTATTATGTATAGTATAATGTTTGATATTTTTAAATTTTAGGAGCCATTTCATAGAAAATATTATTCAACAATTCAACTGAGTTAGTAGATATGGTCTACAGTTGATTCTACTTTTTAAAATGTATTGATATTTACATTATTTAAAGAAAAATTTGTTTTACATGTAATTGTTAGATATTAATTTATTCTATTAAAATACCATGAACATGCATAACATTTTCATGTATAAATTATATAATAACATTATTTCCAATATACAGAATATATGATAGATCATTGTAGAAGATTTCCACAAAAAAAATCAAGTCTATAAATAGAATTTTCATTCATGTAGTTTTTATAGGAGTTTTCATAGTAAACGTTTTATAAATTCTTAACTTTATCCCTATTATTGAGGTGTTTACATTTAACATCAGATGAAATGGATTTATTTTCATCTTAAGCTACTCTTTTTTTATTTGATCATAAATTTTTATTCTGAAATTGATCCATTGGTTGTTCAGTAGCATTTGTTTTAGTTTAGAGTTGGTAATATATGACTATATAATCCATATTCATATTTTTTCTACAGTTTCAGTTAGTATCCCATTTTATGTTGCCTTTCCATTAGGAAAAATTTGGTTCAGATTCTTTCATTTTATAACATGAAATGTCTAATAATATTATGTTTTATCTAATAATTACATTTTTAATTTTTTTATCAGGCTAATCTGTTGTGAGAATTTCATAATTATGATGCACCTCAAAATGGATTCTCCAACTTCCAAATGGAATTTTAATTTATATTCAACAAATTATTTAAAAAACACATCATATCCTATGTAATTTCATGGGGGTAAATACTAGTTAATTTGATATCATGTAAGGACGTTTAAAAAAATACATACAATTTTGTAATAATATCATGTGAATACTTACAAATTTTTCAACTCTATGTGTGATCTATGAAAATTTCTAGTTTACAATCTTTTCTAACAATTTAATCATCTATGTCATCAAATGAAACATCCAAATAAGTACCTACAGGTTCATCCAAAACTTCATTATTGTCCATGCCTTTGTCAAAAATATGTCTAGGAATGACATCAATAATAACACCAAATTTTTTTAATGGGTTAGTTACATAAAAAACCTATTTAGACTGTAATACAAGAATATAAGGTTCATCATTATGAAGCTGATGGTTCATATCAATCACTCTAAATCCAAAATTATCTATATACATTCCTTTCCCTGTCATTGAATCAAAACACTTTTATTTCATGATTATGACATGACTATATGCATAATAATCTAATAAAATGATTCTCTTAACAACCCCATAATATGATATATATTTTTATCGAGGTTGATTTCCTGATGCGCTCTCATGTCAATCTATTGTGGTGTTTATCATGACATCATCATTCTATGTTTCCATTTTTTTGCATAGCTATTTATAATGAATTTAAATCCATTTAGAAACATTTTCTTATAATCACGTACCACATTGTTTGGACCAAAATTCAATGCTCTTATTTCATAAGATACACCATTCATTGGTAAATTAGAAACCTAAAAGATACCAGCATCAAATATTAAGTTGATACATGTGATTATGTTATGATAAAAAAAGGAAATCTATTACCTTTGACTTTAACCGAGTAGTAAATTATTTGTTGTTCAATTGTTCCTTAATCTTAATAGATATAGAATGATTTATCCTTTTTATAATTTCTAAATTTTCTCTAAAAATATGAAAACTTAATTTTTGTAGCTATAAAGAAACCACACAATTAAAAAAATCATATTTATTAGTTTACTTACTTGATGTAATCATCATGCACACCACAATAAAATAATATTGTACAATGATCCATTTCCCACTATTCACTACTTAAAGTACACAATGAATATGATTCATATATCCCCCCCCTGTTTGGGGTGGTGAAGGAAATGCAAACCCAATGGGATCATATTTTTTGTCTTCAGTTATCATTAGTCGATTAAACCTCGTAGTGATGTTATCCAAGTACAATGAATAGAAATCCATGCATTCTTGTGCTAAATAGCCTATAATAATAGATCCTTTAGGATGATATTTATTTATCACATATGATTTCAATGTTTTCATTATTCTTTAGGTCAGATAAATCTATTGACTTGAAATAGGACTGAAAAAAACTTATGTGGGAAGATACATAGTCATATGTAACATACATGTGAAAAATGATGGTGGGAAAATTTTCTCTAAGTTTCAAAGAATAATTGGTGCATCTCTATGAAATTTATGAACAATACTTCTAGTCAATCTTTTGGAATAATGGTCTTGATAAAAATGGAATAACTTAATCATAGCAACTCTAAAATTATGTGAAAGTAAATGTCAAATGGAAATGGGAATCAAATCACGTAACAATACATGGTAATCATGGGTTTTAAGAGATTTTAGTTTCATATATTGTGTATTCACCCTTTTTTAAATGTTACTTGAATAACCATCTAAAACCTTAAAACTTTCCAAGACCTAAAGAAATTTTTTTTCTCCGCATTTTTCATCGAATAATAGGAAAACAGGACTTTCCACTTATTTTGACCAATTAACTTTTGATGGAGTATTTCTTTTATACCCCAATCTATCAAATCATAATGTGACTCTAAATCATATTTTGTTTTCCCTTTGACATATAAAATGTAGAAATTAACATCTGATAACTATTTTTCTTGATATACATTATATCCAAACAATGATGTAATAAATTTGATGACCAATACAACAACTCAAATAATATAATTTTATTTCTCCAATTTCTATTGGAATTTGAATTAACAAATGATATTTGATTGAATTTTGCCAAGAACATAATTCAAACCATCATGTTCTTTAAATATATCACTCCCTAACATTCTTTGAGGTGTTTCTTCTATTCTGATGGTATTATCAAACTATCTATGATTTTTCCTATATGGATGATCCATCGGTAGAAATCATTGATGCCCTATGAAGCTAAATTTTATTCAAAACATCAATCTTCAGGAACATGTATTTTTCATAAAAATAGGGAAGGATAATTTCCCTTTTTTATTCCAACCATACATCATTATATAAGTAGGGAAATCATTTATCATCCATAATAAATCTACATGAAACATAAAGTAATCCTTCCTGAATGCATCATATACTTGCACACCAAAAATCTGAAGATCCTTTAACTCGTCAATTAATCGATGAAAGTATATTTCAATATCATTTCTAGGATCACTAAGTCTAGATATCAATATACTCATAATAGTAAATGGGTTCTTCATACACATCCATAATGGAAAGTTGTGAATGTTAATGAAAATACTCCAAGTACTACATAAATTATTCATTTAGAAAAATTTATTGAAATCATAACATTATAATACTAATCTAACATTTCATGGTTCAAATACAAAATTAAGATATAACCTATAAAATTTATTCCAATATAACTTGTCTACATGATGCTTTATTTCATCATTATCCTTATTTCTAACTTCATGCTATCTCATATTTCTTGTAATTTTTTCTAACTTAAATTTTTCTTGAAGCCTATGAATTAAAGGGATGTACCACATCACTGTCTCTAGTATATGAGATTGAGTTCCATATTTATTAGTCTTCCACCTTAATGTACCACATTGTTTTCACTAACTCAACTCATCATTTTCCTTCCAAAAAATAAAACAATATTTGGGGATAGAATGGACCTTAGTAGGTGAAAATCCAAAATTTTCAACTAAATTTGATTCCATGTAATCATTTTTTGGAATACATGCATCACCAAGTAGTAAATCTTTAATAAATAGAATGAGATAGTCGACCAAAGTGTTACTAAATATATACATTATTTCCCATGATATAATTGCATTAAAAAACATAAGTTTTCTCAATTTTCCACATTCCAGATATACTGGGGTATTCTCATCTCCCATAATATTTATAACACTCTCAACATCATCATTTTGATCAACAAATGAAAAATATGTTCTGATATTCATTTCCTCTTACACTAGTCTACATGAGGAGCTAGATTTAGAAAAAAATGGAAACCAATCAGAAATCAAATTTTTCATACTAATCCTTTTAGCTGAATCAATGCAATTATACATTTGATGTTTTTCTCTATTGTGATACCACATAGGATATTTTTTGGAAACCATGTTTAGTGATATGGAAACCCACTTCTTCATAAGTTAAAAATGTTCTTTCAAAACAATCAAAACATAGACATCGAATTAATCTTACATATGAATCATTATTGAATGAAAAGTAAAAAAATATCATAACTCCTTCTAAAACTCATCAGTGATCCGATCAACATTGTACATCTAACTTCTATCCATTCTGAGGAAAATAAAAATACATTAAATAAATAATCTCTAAAATAACTTAACATGATATGTATTATTTTATAAGATATAAACTAATCATCAATAACATGTTTATAAAAATAATAAAAAATATCTTCAATGGAAAGTAAAATAATATATTATATTTTGTTAAATTTTAATTTATATTCAATTACTTTTTCATACTTTTAGTTGTTTATTTATTCATTGTTTTAAAATATGTTATAGTACAGCTTAATCAATAACAATTTTATGAAACTATTTTACAAATACATATTGATGTGTTAATGCATTCACTATAATCAAATTTTTTTGGAATATCCTACTGGGTTATTATACTCAACCCTATATGTACACACACCTAGGATATATCAAATGTTTTTGAGTTTAATATATTTTTCATATGAATTACATAATTTATATGTTTCTCTAATGAAATAGTTATAGTTCTTGAATTATATTATCCTTATTGGGGAATTTTCTTCTCTTGACATCAATACACTTGATCTTATTTTCCAATAGTGAAGTAATGTGGATAATTTTCTTCTTTATATAAATAAATTTGGCTATCTAACTTAAGAAACTCTCTTCTTGAATGTCATAAACACTCTCTTCTTACATTTTCAATAACAAAAAGAAATCTTTAATAAATGGAATGCATATAATGGTCTCTCCCCCTTACCTACTTCTTCATCAATGAAAAAGATAATATATAATAACAACATTGGGTTTCTATCTTAATCTTCATCATACACAATATTAATCAATTCAATAGGTCTATCTTTACCACTCTATATTTATTTATCTCCTCATTTTTCTAAGAATAACTCAATAATATATCAAGAGAATAATATTCCATAGAATTAATAATAAAATTCCATTTTAATTACATCACCATGATCTTCTTATTTAATTCTAATTTTTATTTTCATGAATAAATTATTTATTAATATTTCAAAAAAATCTCCTCATTTAATATCCATGTATTCTTATCATTATTTATATTTTAATTTTATAAGAAAAATCGTCAATAAAAATCTGTAAATATATTATTTTTAACCCCTCAAGACTTGTCATATTTTAGTCATGATATTTTAGTCTTAATAGATCCTTATTTACTTTAATATTCCTTAAAACTGATATTATCATTTTCACATATGAATGAAAAAAAGAATAACCAATTATAGTGCAGTTATCCTCTTACAGAAAAAACATCTCATTTAAAAAACAAAAATATTCTTGGATTTAATCATGATCTTAAAAATAATCATGGTATTTAATTGACTGAAGAACAATCAAACATTATTCAGATTTAAGGCTTATGAACCACATGGGAAGACATTTTAATCTCACATGAATCTCTAGAATATCTTACATAGCCTTTGAAATGTTTTATTTACTTGTACATAACATTGAGGTTACTCATATAAGATCAAATATTATTTTTAGGTAGCCTCTAAAATGGTTGAGTTAGTCTTTTTTAAGTCTCTAGTTACTCATATATAGACTCTAATATATTCAATCACTCGTATATAGCATAGAAACATCAAGATAGAATATTATATAGTAGATGTATATTTTGGACATACTTTGATATAACTTTTTATCTTATGGAATTATTATTTTATAACAATCATTCCTTCACAAAACAATTTATGTTCCTAAGAATTTTCTAAAATTTATTTATCTGTAGCTGCTGACTTCTCTAGAGATAGTCTTCCATATCTTTTCTAGCTTCCAAATTATATCTTCCATAGGTGTGAAACATCTTGACTTACTCTTATAGAGGACCAAATCCATGTAATTATTTATATATATATTCATAATTATTGGGTTGCTTTTACATAGAAACTGGAAAAAGTAGATTTCTCATAAGTAGCTCAATGCCTTCACAAATCTTAATATCTTTCAGATATACCATTGAAACTCATATTCATCATTAATAATCCATTGAAAAACATCTTCAGAAAATCAAATTCATCTCAATCCATTGAAAATAATTTCAAAATATTATTTTAAAATATTTCCACCCTCTCTAATGAATTATTATTTCATTCTTATGTATGATATTTAGTATTATCAAATAAACTCGATTATTTATTGAAAAACTCATTTCCATCAAATTATAAAACACGTTTTAGAATTTAATTAATTAATTTATTTCATCTTTAATTCCATTGAGAAATATAAATTTACAATAATTATTTGACAACCTCAAGACTAATAATTCTTCTTAAAAATTCATTCGTAGGTTTGATAATAGTGCCTTAATTATTTTTCTATAAATGAATAACCTATTTTTCTCTAACTCAATTACTTCAACACAAAATTATCTAAATGTGAATTTCAAATAAATACTACCAAATATCAATTTATATGGTAATAAATAAATTACAATTGTAAGAGGACCTTAACCTGGTGATGATAAATTTTTTATCATCCTATCACCCAATGAAAACAAAACAAGCCCCGTAAAACCCAAAAAATATATATTCTTCAACTACATAATTTAATTATATGTCAATCAAAATTTTCAAAGGATGGATAATGATTCCCATACCACATAATCTGGGAAATCAGTGAAGAAAAATAGAATAATCAAATTTAAAATTATATTGTTCAATAGCTATGAATCCATCAATCAGACTTGGAAAATAATTCTGAGATATAATAATTTTTAGACAAGTAAAATTTTCAAAGGATGGATAATGATTCTCATACCACATAACTGGGAAAGTGCCAAAGACAAATAGAATAATCAAATTTAAAATTATATTTTTCAATAGCTATGAATCCATCAATCAGACTTGAAAATAATTTCAAGATATAATCATTTGTAGACAAGTAAAAAATGAATCAATATGAAATGAATATAGTTATCAACAAAAATGAGGATGCTGCAACACAATCACATGGATAGAGGAATAAGACTTATTGTGAGGAGCAATGGGAGTCTAGTTCCTAGAAAATTTAGGGGTTGGCCCATGTCGGTCTCTCTCATGGAGGTTCTAGGATGCATCACTCATGTGAAGTCCACTCACAGAAGAAAAAGGGATTGGTTGATGCACTAAATAGAGGATAAATCAGCTACAACACTCATGTGTGGTCCACTCGTAGAAGGAATAGGTTTTGGATGATGCACTAAATAGAGGAGTAATATGTAATAAATGGGATGGAGGTGGGTAGGAATGTGTGATGAATGGGGTGTGAGGAATCATGCGAGGGGTGGAGGAACTTAAGGAAGAATCTGGTGAGGATTGTGATTAGTTGGGTGATGATCGGGAGAGATAAATAATGGGTTAAGAGAAGAGTACCATGGGTAATAGAGGATCGTTGTGTAGGGGATAAAAAAATAGGGAACCCTATTTCCATGGGTAGAGTAGCTCATGACTTTAAATAAGATATATCCATGGTTTCTATTAAAATATGAAAATAAATCAAGTTATTGCCATGGAACTATAAAGCCATGGCTATAGGTCCATTGATATAGATCATTTTTCTAGTATTGCATAAACTCCCTGATTCCTAATGGAAATATTCTATAATAACCTCACTCCTTACCACAAAACATTGGTGGACCAATCTACTGGTGTAGATTTTAGTGATAAAACATATGAGGGTCTAAAACAAATTTTTAACACACTATCTCAAAATTTACATCATAATTTCTCAAGAATAATAAATACTATTAGGAGGGAAAATAATCCCACTCTAAAAGATCAAATTCAATTTTTTGATTTTTATAATGAGAATAAGAAAAACATACTTAGGTAGAAATTTCACCATTATGGCATGTTTGAGAATTCTCAATCTTGTTGTCACAATTTTTATATGCCCTTTCATACCCTTAAAAATAAAAAAAATTGATGGATATAGACCTAGGATGAAACCTAAGGATGGCCCATTCTCAAACACATACAACCAGAGCTATTGAAACCATCCAAGTCTCACTTGGAGAGAATATATAGTGCTTAGACTTGTCGATGCTCCTAGATTTCAAAAAAACCTAGGACATAATTTCAAACCCAACCAAGATATTATTCATCTAATTACTAAGGGGATTTATATGGACAAGTGTCTTCTAATATGGATCATATTTTAGGTAGAATAAACTCTTAAGAGGAAAGACTTAAGGCTCAATTTTAAAAAAAATCCTAATATGGTGTAGAAAGATACTATGATACAAAACCTTAGATCAATAAGGGGAAAAATAGGTAGGGGGATACCCTCTAGAGACAATTCTAAACTTTCAATCACTACAAAAATAAATTCTAGGGAAAATTACATGGTAGTTACAACTAAGAGTGGTCTTCAAACTCATTAGAAATCTATAAATGATCTAAAACCTGCTCAAAATGAAAAAATGGTTGAAACTATAAACTCAAATCTAGAAATGGTTGAATCAATTATTCTGGAAAGAAACACTGAGAATAATTTTAACCATACTGTTATAACTAAAAAACAATAAGAAAAAGTCTTGAAAAACAAATATAGTAAAGGGAGGAATAATCTTGAGGAAGAAATTAAAGGAATTCCAAAAATAATAAAAATATTCACCCCAAACATCCCTTTCACTAAAATCATTAGGAAGGAGAATCATGAGACTAATCTGTTTAGTTTTCTTTCACTTTTTAAGAAACATAAAATCACTATATCTTTTATTTATTTCTTTGATCTATTTCCATCTTACCTTAAATCACGAAATAATTTTTTTTCTAAAAAAACATGGAATAATTTTCCTCATAAAATTCCATAGATAGGTAAAGTGATATCTTACAGAATAGGATACCTCCCATACTTTATGATCCAGGAAGTTTTTTCATACCATGAACATTATGAGATAGTTGTATTCAATACAACTACTTTGTGATCTTAGTGATAGTATAAATCGTATTTTGTTATCATTATGTCATTATTTGAGGTTAAGAGTACCAAATACCACCATATTTGTCTTGTATTTAGTTGACTGGTCTATTAAACACTTGGTTGGAAGATTTTATGACTTGTTGGTCAGACTAGGGATGCACTTTTTACCTTCTGATTTCCTAATTCTAGACATGAATTGTTATAAGGAAGTAGCTATAAACTTGGGTAATCCTTTCTTGTCCACTGGGGGAGTTATCAATGATGTGTCAAATAGTAATATGATTTTTAATCTTGGGGAAAAAATAGAGGAATTAAATGTATTTAAAAATATCAAGGAACCCACTTTTGGAGATAAATTTTCAAGAGTTGAGATGTTGGAGTTTGGGGACTCATTTGATTGTCAAGAGGAACTAGATAAACACACCTTGATTTAATAAACCCATATAAAAGTTGAAAGTAGAGTTGAGATGTTGGAGTTTTGGGACTCATTTTATTTTCAATAAGAACTAGATAAACACACCATGATTTAATATACCCATCGGAAAGTTGAAAATAAAAATAAGACTCTGGACATCGATTTTGTTCCTACTAGAGGAGTTTTTTGAGGATGAATACTTTATTTATTAGCTTAGAAGTTTTTTATTATAATTTTAATATCCTTTTCTACTTCAAATGAGTGAGAATACTTTGAAAAGTATGAGTAAAAAAACTTGGAACACTTAGATGATCATTTTTCTAGGCATTTTAATTCTAAATCGGGTATGAGTTCTCAAATAAGCTTATCGTCCACATTGGAAAATATTAAGGAAAAATAAAATTATTTTTTTTATTTTCAATAATTTTCCACTTTTAACACTTACTTTAAGAAACAAATTAAAGACCTTGGGCCACCTTGTCCCAAGATTTTTCCTTCTGGTGAGAAATCACTGCAACTGAATCTCAAGACTCTACCATCCCATTTTAAATATTATTTTTTGGGAGAGTCCTTATCACTTCATGTTATTATCTCATCCAATTTATAATAAAGACACGGGTAGATTTTGTTTTCTATTTTGATAAAGTTTAAATCTTTCATTGGGTGGTACATAGCTGATATTAGGGGTATAAATCCATCTTATTTTATGCATAAAATTCTCATGGAACCATAACACAAACCTAGAGTAAAAGCATAGAGAAGATTGAACCCAAACATGAAAGAAGTGGTCCGAGAATAAGTGATTTGGTTTCTTGATATTGGAATAATATTTCCCATTTCAGAAAGTCTATGGGTGAGTTCTATCTAGGTAATCCCTAACAAGATTGTAGTGATAGTTGTCACAAATAAGAATAATGACCAAGTTTAAGTTAGGATACTAAAAAATGGATAGTCTCCATAGATTATAGGAAACTTAATATTTCCTATAAGAAGTGCCATTTTCCAATTCCTTTTCTAGATCATATACTTGAGAGGTTGGATAGTAATGAATTATTTTTATTTCATGATGGATATTTTTGTTACAACCTTATTTCCATTGCTTTTGAGGATCATAAGAAAACTACCTTCACTTATCCATTTGGGACATTTTCCTATCGGTGAATGTACTTTGGCATGTGTGGTTCTCCATCCACTTTTCAAATATTCATGGTGGTTATTTTATCTGATATTATTGAAATTATAATTTAATTATTCATAGTTGATTTATTATTTATTGGAAGTGACTTTTAAAACTAAATTAAAAATCCAAAAATAGTTTTGGAGAGACATCAGGAGATATAACTTATTTTAAATTGGAAAAAATTTCATTTTATGGTTACTAAAAGAATTATTTTGGGTTACATGGTTTCAAAGAGGTGTGTAGAGGTATAAAATGCTAAGATTTAGGTTATACATAAGTTTCCCCTCTTGAAAATGTGAAAGGAATTAGGAGTTTCTTAGGACATACTGGTTTTTACCAGAGATTCATCAATAATTTCTCTAAGATTACTATGGTATTATGTTCACTAATTTTCAAGGACATACCTTTTTTGTTTGATGAGAAAATCCTAGGTTCATTTAACCAGATTAAAGAGAAACCCATAACTTCTCCAATGATCGTTGCCCCAGACTGTAGGCTACCTTTTGAGATGATGTGTGATGCTATTGATATGGTTGTGGGTGATATTTTAGGGAAAAGGGAAGAGAATAAGTCGTGTTTAATTAATTTTTACTGTGAGATTTTGGATGAGGCCTAGAATAATTATTCCACAACTAAAAAAGTGTTAGATTTTTTTATGTTTTCCCTATATAAATTTATACAATACTTGATAGGGTTCAATGTTATCATTTTCACATATTATTCAACCCTCAAGTACATGTTAGCTAAGAAAGACTCCAAACCAATTCTCAGGAGATGAACACTTTAGTTATAGGAGTTTGATATATAAATTTAGGATAAGAATACCACTTTTAGAGGTTTCCCATTACCCAAATTAAAAATCTAAAAGAAATCAACACCCCATTATAAGATGAGAAATTATTTTTTACCTTAGTGAGGCAGTCTTCTTGGTTTTAAGACTATGCTAATTTTATATATATAGGTTTCATGCCTAAATATATTTTTTATAACTAAAGGAAGAAGTTTATATCTGAGTTTAAGTACTATTTTTAGATGGTTCAATCCTTTTTAGAAAATGTTTTGATTGTATTTTGAGGATGTGTGTGATTGAGGATGAAATGTTACCTATCCTTGAGATATTTAATTTATCTCCTTAGGGTGGATAATATGGTGGAGAGAAGGTAATAAATTTTGGTTTCTACTAGTCAACATTTTTTAAAGATGTTATAAGTCTTGTGACTGGTTGTGATAATAACTAAAGGCCAAGAAATATAAGAAACATATATGAGCTACCCCAAAAGGGGATTCTTGATGTTGAAATTTTTTATGTGTGAGGATTGGATTTCATGGGACCTTTTCCATATTCTTATATAAATGAATATATTCTTGTGGTTGTGGACTATATGTCTATGTGGTTTGAAGTAGTGGAGCTTCAAAATAATATTGATATTAGTGTTGTAAAATTCATTAATAAGACATATATTCTAGTTTTGGAGTTCCCAAATCATTTATTACTAATGATGGAACACATTTCAAGAATTAAAATTTTAAATCATTTATGGATAAATATGTATGTGCTCATAGGACAAGAACTACTTACCACCCTCAATCTAGTGGAAAGGCTGAAGTTTCTAACAGATGTCTCCAATAGATTTTAGAAAATATAGTTTCTATATTAAGTCATGATTGGTCTATTAAGATGTATGAATCTTTTTTGGTGGACAAAACTACTTTAAGACCCCCATAGTGATGTCCCCATTCAGAATTATCTTTGTAAATAAATTTTTTCTTCTTATAGAATTGCATCACAAGTCTTTATGGGCTATAAAATCCTTGAATTATATTTTAAATCTATTGATCAAACAAGGTTACAAGAGATGAATGAGATGGAAGAAATTAGGAGGTAATCACGTGAAAATTCTAAAATTTACAAATAAATAACAAAATACTTCCATGAATCAATCATTCATAATAAGGATTTTAAGGTAGTTCAAAGGGTCTTTCTATTCAATTATGGACTAAAAATTTTCCCTGTAAAATTTAAAACCATGGGGTTTGGACCCTTCTCCATTTTAATAGTACTTGTTAATGGGGATATTGATATGGTTGGAGAATATAATTGACCATTTTTTGGTCAATGTTCAAATAATCAAACACTACTTTGAGGGGAAGCCAAAGGGATTGGTTGTCATCTCTTTATTTGAAAGTTGATATTGCATTGAGTCTAACTAAGGACTATGAACTCAGTGTTTCATGGGAACTAACTCATGGTTATTATTCTTGTTTATTTTCTATTTATCTCTTTATTCAATAAAAATAATCTCTATTTATTTCCCATGCTCTTGTAAGTTGTTTAAAATATTTCTCTAGGTGATCACCATGGAACTGGGAATCTCTAAGTTGTTAAGTCCCAAAGTGACCGTAAGAAGAATTGTATTGGCCACATGATAGTTCAAGTGACTACCTGACTAAAGTCAAGTTACCATGGTCGTAGACCCCTCCCAAGAAATTTCAAGTGTTCCCAATACCAAATGAAGTTTCATCCTGAATCATTTGGACTAAGCCTCCTAAACTCAAACTATGGTTTCAATCACTTTAAGATTATTCTGATGAAATCTAATGTTGATCTCCTTTTAATTTTTTAAGAAATAGAACATGCTACCATAAGAACTTTTCAAAGATATAATAGAGGGTGTATTTGACTAAAATTAAATGATAAAAGATTCCACATATAGGGGAGTCTATTCTAATTTTTTAATTCAATTAATTTTGATACTACTGTGAATTAAGTGTGGGGTTATTTACCTTGATTTTTATAAAATTGTGAATGTGTTTTTCTGGTTTGGTGTTTAGATTGTTGATTACTTGGGTGTTGAAAATCAAATAGAGATGAATTTCAAACATGGTTAGCACCCTTTCAAATTCCTTTTGATTCAATAACTACTATTGTACATAATTTTCATCATGCTACATTTTGATCCAAATTGAAAATTCTTGTGTCTGGTTTTAAAATAAAAACCATAAAAATTTTGTAAATTTCTTTTGGATTTTCTGGTTGATGAGGAAAAATGTTTTGAGCTTTCTTATACCCCCTTCGAACATACTTTGAATTACTGAATTGTAAATATACTTTGAATGAAAATTTTCTCCCACCTTATGATTCAACATTGGGGATAATTTTGGGTTTAAAGTGTGGGGGAGAGGGGTATTTACTATTATTATTTGTTCTTCATGTTGTGCACATCAAAAATCCTCCTGATGTTTTATTGATTAGTGTATTTTATGCATACATTTTAGGGTGTTTTAATACATTGATTTATGTATTTAATTGATTAATTTTTCCAGTTTTTGGACTGTTTGACTTGTTTTGTGATTTATGGAAGGAAGAAACAAATATTTGAAAAAGGAGAAAAAAAGAGATTAATTTTTAAGCTAAAAGACACTTTGCACTATGTCGCAAAGCAACACAACATGACACTAGAATATTGAAGCCTAAATCTAACAATATCTAGAGCGGAAGCAGTCCTAAGTACCTAAAGAAAGATGTTTTTGTTAGATTTGGTGTCCTAGAACCAACTATTTTTACTTTTATTACATGAATATTTGAGGTATTAAATATTAAATTAAACATCTTACTACATATTGTTCATTTTTCTGCATGACTTTAATGTAATAACGTCCTAGAGTATTTGTCGCATTGATAATGTTATAGTTGTTCCCCGCTATAATGATAACCTTGAAGTTCTATGAAAATATTATTAATATAGTTTTTTGGTTGGATAACATACTATTATGGGACACATATTATATAGTTCGTAAAGTGCAAGTACTCATAAGAATATGAGACTACTTCTCATGAAGTTCACACTTGGTAATATCCAAGATGATAGATTATGAGAACAGACCTGGCAGTGGGAATTCTGCATGTTTTGGTGTCATTGGATATTCCTATATGCGATTGTGTGTAATGGTCCTTAGACATTAAGATTATCATTAATGAATATCATGACTCACGCACTTAGATTTAGTGATGAAAATTGTCATTCTATATGTTGGTGGGAAGTAGGGTATGTTAGGTGTGTCATGAATGAAATATTATTAATGTATAAGTCAAGGAAGGATTTTTACCTTCCATGTCTATGGAATTTGATATCTCAGTCCTTTGATTGAAATATAACCATCACCCTAAATTCCATAATCATGGTGTAAGTATGAGTTTATTCAGATAGTCAAAGAATGATGTATCGAGCATATAGGTTGATGACACAGTCATGAAACCTGTTTGATGATATATTGTGACAAAGGGATTATATTACACAGTGATCATTCATATGTTTTTGTCATCATTGTGACTTTAAGTTATTTCTCTTGGGTTCCTTGACCAGTTTCTAGATAGTAATATTGGACTTTAGGAAAGCCCGCCTAATTACAATGAGAAAGAATCCTAGCGGGTCACACACTAAGTATTTCTTTTGGTCTCTATTAAATTCTATTTTAATCTAATTAATGGAAGAAATATATTTCTCAGTACCGATGAATAATTTTATTCAAGTTATATTGATTGAATAAATTAAATATTTATCTATTCACCAAATTGTGAATAAAATATATTTATTTATTATATTTAATATTTAATAAATATTTATTTACTAGTTTTTAAATAAAATATTTGTTTAAGAGAATAAAATATTTATTTGGGTGTTCAATAAATTCAAGAGTTATAACAGACCAAGACCATGTCCGGTGATAAAATAATTATTTAAGAGCTAGTAAATATTGTTTATCCATTTTGCACAAGTTGTCATACCACAAAATAATAATAATAATATTATTATGTGGCATAGGATTTCATTAATTATTATAATTATATTTAATGGTTGTTGTGCAATTAAATTTTGTAACTAAAATCTCATCTCTATAAATAGACGACTATGTATATTGTGTAAAGAATTCAAAACCAATTCAAGCTTGGGAATAGAGAATTCTTGTGCATAATGAATTCTCTCTCGACTCCTCCTCTCTCCATCTCAAGAATGAGAAACCCAATGGATAATTTATTCAAGATCAAAGAATGATCAATCAAGAATGGACAATGCAAGACATTTGATTCGCCACGCTAGCACTCAGAGAACAAGTGGCATTTATCAGAGACCATTGGATCATGTGTGAATCACCGCTATAGGGATTCTACCCTTGGATCCTCACAAGCGCGATGAAGGAAATCTGAAAGGGTTGTTTCAGATGATCAACAATCATCAATGAAGAAATTTCATAAGCCAAGGTATTTATTTCTTCAGATATCAAATAAATTAATTATAAATTTTATGTGCAAGATCCTCACTCTTGGTTTCAAGAAATGATTATTAAAATAAATTTTAATAGATCTTCTTCCACCACAATGCTTCCACTGCACTCGGAAACAAAAATTGGTATTAGAGTGGTCATGTTTAAATTTATAATTATTTATTTTATTTTTGATCTATGTGCAATCATGGTTAAATTTTTATTTCATGTTATTCATTCTTTAATCTAATTTGAATTAACATGTTATCAACATATTATTTATGTTCATATAGTGTTTCATTTTATTATATATTTAATAAAAAATGAATAATGACTAAAGATGCCATTGGGAAGTTCCAAATATTTGTCTGGTAAAGCTGGGTTACATGACGTGTGTCTAGAGAACACGTCGTATACCCATGTGCATTGTATCTAGATGTGTCGAGCAATTAAAAAAACATGGTGATTTTCTTTTACACCACATGTTAACCAGGCCAGCCTGGAATGTGGAAAGCAGATATAGGGTATGTAGCTGGAATGTACACACCATGTAGTCTGGCTGAGTTAACACGTCAAAGCCTCAGGCATGTGACATGGATATACGACAACTGGATTATATTGCGTGTAACGAGATGTACACGTCATGTAGTCTCCCATTAATGGACAAAATTTAAATTACATTAAATTTATAAAAAAAAATAGTATTAAAACCTTATTTTATTTATTAGAACACTATTGTGTTTTTGAAGATTTATTAATGGTTTTAAATAATTTTAAATGTTCAATTAATTTACTGTAATAAATATGTCATTAATGGTTCTACCATTTATTTTCCATGAATTAAAAATTGATGGGTATATCCAATTAAGTTCTGATGAACATTAATATGAAAGGGAATTAATTAATTTATTTATTGATTAATACAAGCGTGTTCATCTTAAGAATAAAAAATGAATAAAGAAGTGAATGATAGCCAGTTAATTTTTTTCATATTCGTGGCATGTACAACTGATCATGAGCTTGATCAAAACCTATGTATGTGTTTGCATTTATTTAATTAAATTTATTACTTGGTTTTGAAATTCTTTAATATTAAATTAAAATATGGAATTTGATTCATCCCTCCCTCCATTATTATGTAGGACTTGTGTCTCTAAAGATATTTATGTAATTCCCTTTAACCAATCCTTTGGTTCCCCTCACCTGTATGTAAGTAATAAATATTTTTAATTAATGGAGCATCTCAAGTTGCCTGTAGACAGTTTAAGATGGAACAATAATGAAACTAACTTGGTGATACATAGGTGGACATGTGTAATGTTGTAACTCATGACAAGTTCATAATAAATAGTTATTTCCCCAAGGTCATAGATTGATTTAATGTCTACTCATTAAGTCAACCATTATATAAGATCATGATTGGGTCATTTAATTATTTATTTATTTTATATCTAATTTATTAAAATTATATTTATTGATGCAAGATCATGATCACATAAATGAATTAATATGAAAAGACGTAATTTAAATAAAATTTATTAGGCATATTTTTTTATCCAAACATGGTTAATTAATTAAGTAAACATCCACTTAAATGTTAAAAAGACATGTAAAGGATAAAACAAGATAAAAATTTATTCATAATAAAATAAAATCTCTCAATCTAATATTAAGTCATACTAAGACTTACGTTACTTGATTAAGAATAAAACTCAATAGAACTATGTGTTTGACCAACCCTTGTTGGGACACTTACTTTTATAAGGAGAGTTCTTGTGAAGGTTTCAGGTTGAATTAATCATTTTACATCAATAGGAGTATCCCTTTCTAGACTTGGTGTAATTTTGAGCTAAGTGTTGATAAAATCCAAATCAGGATTTCTAGATTGGGGAGTCTGCTCAATGGATCAAGGAGTTGTAAGACCGCAGTTGGAAAAGGCTTGCCTACCTAAATTGATTCAAAATATCTTGACCAGACCTTATTGGGGTTATGAAAAAGGGAATATAGATCCTCGCCACAATAATGTCCTAGAAACTAGAAATTCCAAGTTCAATGGTGAGGGATATTGAGACTTGATAAAATAGTGGTGGATTTAATAAAATCATTTAATTTATTATTCCTCACAAAATTTTTAATCAAGAAAATTACTAATAATCTACTATTTTAATTGTAGAATAAAATGAAAAACTTGTCATCCACACTATCCATATGATCAATATTGGATAAATATAATCTCCTCATATGCAGTAACTTCCAGGATTGATTAAGACACCTTCGGGTTGTTCTACACCATGAACAGAAATCTTACATGATAGAATACTCAATGCCTGATCCACCTGATCATGAGGCGAGTGATGAAGAGTTCATAGTCTACAAAAAACATATGAAAAATGTGGTTGACATCCAATGTTTTATGCTTTTATCTATGTCTAGTGAACTCATAAAGTCTCATGAAAACATGGATGTGTATAGAATGCTTGAGCACCTCCATAGTCTTTACCATGAGAGATATAGACAAGAACATTTTGAGATTTCCAAGGCACTCTTTCAGAGTAAGCTTTTAGAGGGTGCCTCAACTAGACCTCACATAGTCAAGCTCATTGGCTACATTTAGCGCCTAGGGGTTCTACAGTTTAAACTCCCTGAAGAACTGGGCACCAATATCATTTTGACATCACTCCCTCAAAGATTATCTAGTTTTGTTGTGATTTTTAATATGAACAACATTGAGAAGTCTTTGGAATATCTTCTTTTCCTCCTTATCTATGTAGATAAATATATGAAGTGTGAAAAGCCTTATGTCCTTATGGTGAACAAACGGAAGGGGAAAGGAAAGAGGTTTAAGCACAAAGCTTCTTCACACCCTTCCAAGAAGAAGAATATAAAAGGGAAATAAAGGGAATGGAATGTTGTCTATTTCACATGTAGAAAGAAGGTCCACAGGAAGAAAAATTACACTCAACTAAAGAATCAAGGAGCTTTAGGTAAGTTTATTATCAAGTGTAATTTATCTATTTCTACAAATTGGGTATTAGTTATAACTTTTGGTGATCACATACGTATTCAAATACAAGAACCAAGTATATTTAGAAAAATTGACCAAGGGGAGGTAGATCTACGAGCAGCCAACGTAGATAAAATTTCTTTTGTAGCTATCGAGGATTTCCACCTCAAATTGTCGACCGTAATGATCTTGGTTTTAAAGGGTTGTTATTATGTGCCTTCAGTTACCAAAAACATTATTTTTGTATCCAGACTAGATACAGATGGATTCATTTTCATATTTAGAAATAAATGTTGCTTTCTTTATAAAGATATAATTTTTTTATGGTAAGGAAAATTTGCATAATGGTCTTTACATGTTGGATTACATAAACCAAGTAATGGAAATTGATAACAAAGTTACTTCACATGAATCATACCAAACTCAACTTTGGCATCACCGGCTAGGTCATGTAAATGAAAAACTCTTGACAAAATTACATCAATAGGGATATTTAGATCATTTAAAACTAAAACCACTTGGTGTATGTCATTCATATTTTCAAGGAAAATGACCAAATCCCCATTTAGTGGGAAAGGTGAAAGGGCTAAATAGATTCTTGAATTTGTTCATACCGATGTGTATGGACCATTTCCTATTGAAGCAAGGGGTGGGTAGTCATACTTCATAACTTTTACTAATGATTTTAGTAGATATGGATATATTTAATTGATAAGGTATAAGTTTCATTATTTTGATAAATTCAAGTAATAAAAGAATTGATTTGAGAACCATATTGGTAGGAAGATTAAAAAACTCCACTCAGACCATGGTGGATAATATCTTAATCTAGACTTAAATGATTACTTATGGGAGTTTGGGATCCTATCCCAACTTACCCCTCCTTACACACCTCAGTGGAATGGTGTAATAAAAAGAAAGAACCATACCTTTTTGGACATGATGAGATCAATGACGAGTCATGCAAGTCTTCCTTTATCCTTTTGGGGATATGCATTACAAATAGAGTAACACATACTAAACCAAGTACCAACTAAATCAATAAATGGAATTCTATATGAATTTTGGAGTGGAAGAAAACCATGTTATTGGATTTAAATGTGTGGGGAAGATAAGCATTTATTAAGGCCACTTCAGGTAAAAAACTTTCACCCTGAGGCACAAAGTGTACCTTTATAGGATAGACTAAGGAAACAGGAGGATATTATCTATATGAACCCTCAGAAAAAAAGTTTATATTGGAAAGAAATTACATATTCCTTGAGAGGGGGAACATATCCAAAAGAGTTAGTGTGAGTGAGATAAACTTTGATGAAGTTGAGGCTCAAGGAACACAAGAGTTTTAACAAGATCAGATTCCACAAGGCCCTATAGAAGAAGAAAATGTTCGAGAGAAACAAGTACTGTGTAGGAGTACAAGAGATTTTAGAGAACCATAATGGTATTTTTTTCTAGTTACTAAGGATGGTGACTCATTATTAGTGGATAATAATGATCCTCTAACCTACAAGGAAGCATTAAGTGGAACAGGTGTTTCTAAGTGGCAAGAATCCATGAATTCTGAAATGGATTCCATATACCAAAACCAAGTCTGGATTTTGATAGATCCTCCAGTGGATGTAAATCCCATTGGTAGAAAATGGGTATTCAATAAGAAACTAGACATAGAAGGGAAATTATACACCTATAAGGTGTGACTAGTTGCAAAAGGGTTTAAATAGTGTCAAGGCATTGACTACGATGAAACCTTTTCACCAGTTTTAATACTGAAATCCATCAGAACTATACTTTCCATTACATCTTACCATGACTATGAGATTTGGAAAATGGATTTCAAAACATCCTTCCTTAATGGAAACCTTCTGGAAGATGACTACATGACACAAACTAAAGGGTTTGTGACTCCAAAGGATGCCAATAAGATATGAAAGTTGAAAAAATACATTTATGAATTAAAGAAAACATCCAGGTCATGGAGTATTTATTTTGATTAAGCTGTAACCAAATTTGGTTTTACAAAGAACAAATGTGATCCTTATTTCTATAAACAGTTTAGTGGGAGTGAAATAATTTTCTTAATAGTATATTTTGATGAAATATTACTTATTGGAAATGAAATACCAACCTTACTATCTGTTAAGGTATGGTTGAATAAATTATTTTCCATGAAATACTTGGGTCAGGCAGCATATATTCTTAGGATTGAGATCCATCATGATAGATCCAAGAGTTTTCTCATCCTAAGTCAAAGTACATACATTGACAAGATACTGAAGATATTCAATATGGAATAATCCAAGTGGGGATTATTGCCAATGTCACTTGGCATTCATCTTTCCAAGAAAATGTGTCCTAATAACCATGAGGAAAGAAATAGAATGGAAAAGATTCCATACGCATCAACAATTGGTTTAGTTATGTATGTTATGTTATGTACTAGGCTAGATGTCACCTACGCATTAAGCGTGATAGGATGATATCAAGCTGATCTAGGTGACCTCCATTGGATGGAATTCAAGACTATCTTTAGTATATGAGGTTTACTAAGGATATTTTCTTGTTTTATGGAGGCGATGAAGGACTATTCATCAGAGGATATAAAGATGCTAGTTTCCAAACTGGTCAAGATGACATGAGGTCAGAAATGGGATACATCTTCACTTTGAATGGAGGTGATGTGATCTAGAATAGCTCAACGCAAGATATTGACGCAGATTCTACATCAGAGTCTGAGTATATTACAGCTTCTGAGGCAGCTAAATAAGTATTTTGGATGCACAATTTTCTCTAAGATCTTGATGTGATATATAGTAGTAGAGATCCTATCACACGCTACTGTGATAATACTACAGCGGTGGATCTCGCAAAACATCCAAGGTCACATCAGCATATAAAGCACGTACTTTGTAATTATCATCTCTTGATGGATTTTTCTTAAAGAGGTGATATTTTAGTGAGTAGTATTTCCATGGAATAAAACATAGAGGAACCCTTAACTAAAGCCTTTACTCAGCATAAACATGATTATAATGTGAGGTTTAGTGTATTGAAAGTTGTAGGCAGTTGGCTCTAGTCCAAGTGGGAGTTTTTTAGAGTTGGTGTCCTAGAACAAACTGTTTGTAATTTGATTACATGAATTTTTGATATACTAAATATTAAATTAAATATATTGCTACATATTGTTCATTGTTCTTCATGACTTTAATGTAATAATGTCCTAGAGTATTTGTTGCATTGATAAGGTCATAGCAGTTCCCTGCTATGATGAGAACCTTGAAGTACTGTGACAATATTCTTAATATAGTTCTGTGGTTAGATAACATACTATGATGGGACACATATTATGTAGGTCATCAAGTGTGAGTACTCATAAGAATATGAGACTTCTTCTCATAAAGTTCGCACTTGGTAATCTCCAAGATGAGAGATTATGATAACATACCTTCCAAAATTAATTTTGTATTTTTTTGTGTCATTGGATATTCTTATCTGCAAGAATGTGTAATAGTCCTTATACTTTAATATTATCATTAATGCATGTCACATCTCACACACTTAGATTTTCTAACGAAAACCATCACTCCATATGTTGGCAGGAAGTAGGGTATGTTGGGTGGGTCATGAATGACATTTCATTCATGGATAAGTCAAGGAAGGATTTGTCCCTTCCATATTTATAAAAGTTGATATCTCTACCCATTGATTAAAATATAACCATCACCCTAAATTACATGGTCCTGATGCAAGTATGAGTTTATTTAAGATAGTAAAAGAATGATGTATCGAGCATATAGGTTGATGACACAGTCATGTAACCTATTTGATGAGATATTGTTGTTAGGTCCATAAGGCTGAATACCCTGAGAGGGGGGGGGGGTGAATCAGGGTATGACTAATTTTAAAATTAATTCCCATTCTAATCTTGTTTCGCTGTTAAGCAAAACACTCTTCTCTCTCTTTCCCATTGCACAATGTAAACAAAAAGTAAAGCATGCACAGGACACATCGATTTTTACTCGGTTCACCCTCAATGGGCTACGTCCAAGGAGCATACGCCGACAAGTTTTCGATCGTACCAAATTCCACTAAACTTCACTAGCTGTGGATACAAGGTTTAGGTACAATCACTCTGTCCCAGGCTCACTGCCTTTACAAGATTTAGGGTCAGTTCACTTCTTTCCCAAGGATCACTCTCTGTTTCTCTCTCTCTGGCTCACTGCCGGTGGAGAGAATCACCTTATTCCTCTTCCTTAGCTCACTTCTCTGGAAAGGATCCACTCACAGTTTATAGACCTGTAGGTCTCTTCATTTGCGTGAAGGAATGAATCTTCCTCTGTATGTAGATGCTCTATTGAAGTACAACTTTCACCCGTAGATGAATATCTCTTTGCACCGAAGGTATTGGGAAAACTTCCAGCTTCCACGTAGCCCGAAAATCACTGCTGGAAATAAAACTTACTTGGCACGCAAGTCAATCTCGGCACACAAGTCACAACTGGCACGTAAGTCTTCCTCAACTACTTGTGTGACTCAAGCTTTTGCAACTCCAAACTTGCACGACTCACTTCCTTCCTCGCCTAAACCACCTCAGGCGCACAACTAACACTTGGCGCACAACTTTCAATACTGGCGCGCAAGTCCCACTTGAGCGACACACCACCACCTACGCGACCACCACACCTGCATGACGGGAGCTCTGAATCTTCAAAGTGTTGAACTCCGGTTAAGAATGAGGAGGGGTGGTCCAGTATTTATAGGCAATTTGACCACCCTGTGTGACGACGTGCAAGTCAACCCTCGACACGAAAGTCTCGGCGTGCAGGTCTCTTCTCCTGCAAGTCACTTGCGTGACCTAATTCCAAACTTGCGTGAACCTCTTTACTTTGAAATATTTTGATCTTATGGTCTTGAAAAACCACAGGTGCGCAAGTTCTCAAGCTTACAAGGCATCTGCGCGCAAGTCTCTTCACGGTGCACAAGTCATCTGCGCGACACCACCAATACTTGCGCAACACTTATCCCTTTTCCATATTTTGATGATCTGATCTTGAAAAATAAATGGCGCACAAGTTTCCAAGCCTTCATGTACATGGCGTGCAAGTTTTTTTGCCAAAACCCACTTTTCTTCATTTGTCGATTTTCAGGCCCAAAAATTTGGCAAACACTGGAAAACGACTCCACCTTGTATCTGTTCTTTTTATGCCACCTCCAGATCATCCATTCCTTTGTCGACGTTCTTGAATCAAACATGGATCATTGACCACAACTCTTGAACTATACATTCCACCATGAAATCCTCTTTGTCAACAAATTTGTATTTCATGGTTTGTATTGTCAACAATCACAGCACAGTTGTCCAGTTTGTCAACAAACACAATCACCTAAAAAATACTTCAATGATGTCTTGAGGGATTTTCCCCCAAAAATCTACCCCTTTGAGTTTGTTTAAAACTCATCCATAAAAGGATACATTGTTGATTCTTCATCCACCATTTGCCTTTTGCGATTCTAATAGCGATCAAGGATTTACTCAACACATACTCTAAGCCCACATGAGCAATGCTCAACATGATAAATAAGAGTAAATGAAAAGTTCATCAATGAATCACTTCATCTCTGACATCCACTGTTGTCACCAAACTGATACCAATTTTTTCCAAACTGATACCAATTTTTGGAAATATTCCTCCAACACCACTCTTCTGCTTTTATCACGATCCTCAGCTGTCGTGATATTTATTCTTTGATCGATCACTTCTAGCATCATCAGATTTAAAACTCTCCCCCTTTCTATTCACATCTTCATCCCTTGTCAGCTTCAAAACCTCTTTAGCCTTATTTCCTGTGTTGTCCAATCTAAGCTCTGGCTAAGAACGTTCAACTAGCTTCAACTCCCCCTATCTGGATGCTCCACCTGTCAGCTTCTCCCCATATCATCCATATCATTCATGATTTATCAAGTCTCCACACTGTCTCCCCCTTGAACAATCACTATTTTCTCCCCCTTTGTCAACGAACCCAAAGGTCACGCCTTTGTAGTCTGTAACAGAGTAGAGAACACATATCAGTACATTAGGAAAAAACACACATCATACCTCGGGGAGAGGGGGTGTTCCATATACACACTATTTCAAGTGTGGGGAGTCGACTGAACTCCCAGAGCCAGTCGATGCCTTTCAAATGCTTCCTTGGGTAAGGCCTTTGTCAAAATGTCTGCAACCTGTAGTTATGTAGGCACAAACTCCAACTTCACGATTCCCTGCTCAACTTTCTCATAGATAAAATGATACTTTATCTCAATGTGCTTTGTCCTTGAGTGATGAACGAGATTTTTTTTGAGATTTATAGCACTTGATTTATCAGACTAGATTCCGATTGGAGACTTCACTTAAACTCCCATATCTTCAAGTTGTTGCTTCATCCACAATAACTGTGTGCATGCTTGAGTTTCCGCAATATACTCTATTTCCATAGTGCTCAATGAAATGAAATCTTTCTTCTTGATAATCCAAGAAATACACAATCCACCAAGATAGAATGCACCACCTGACGTTGATTTTCTATCATCCGCTGAACCAGACCAGTCTACATCAGTATATCCCAATAACTCTGTCTGATATTTGTCAGTATATGTCAAGATGAAGTCCATTGTGCCCTAGATATACTGAAGTATTCTTTTTACTGCAAGCATGTGGCTTTCCTTGGGATCAATTTGATATCTCGTTGCTTAGCATGTGGTGAAAACAATATCAGGCCTAGTCGCAGTCAAGTACAACAAACTTCCAATAATTTTCCTATATTCTGTGATATTAACTACCTTGAAATCCACATATTTTGATAATTTCATCCGGGTAGCAACCAGAGTCTTCATCTCCTTGGAATTTTCCATTCCAAACCTTCTCAAAACCTCCTTGGCATATTTGGATTGCGAAATGAAAGTTCCATTACTTCCTTGTGTCACCTGTAAGCCAAGGAAAAATGTTAGCTCTCTAATCATTGACATTTCAAACTCATTTTTCTTGAATTCATAAAACTGTCTACACTGAGCTTCATCTAATCCGCCAAAAATTATGTCATTGACATACACCAGCACCATCATCCTTTGATTACTATCATTGATGAAATAGAGATTGTAATAAACTCCTCCACGCTGGAAACCAAGCTTCTTCAAGTACTGATCAAGCCTTGAGTACCATGCCCTTGGTGCTTGTTTCAGCCCATACAACGCCTTATTCAGCCTGCAAACTTTGTTCTCATCCTCATGAATGAGAAAACCATATAGTTGCTCAATATACACCTCCTCTTCTAGAACACCATTCAAGAATGCAGATTTTACATCCATCTGGAACACTTTGAACTTTCTTTGCACTGTTATGGCCAAAAATAATCTGATTATCTCCAGCCTTGCAACTGGTGAAAATGTCTCATCAACATCTATTCCCTCTATCTAGGAGTATCCCTTGCACACTAGCCGCACTTTGTTCTGAATCACTATGCCATCTTCATTCATCTTGTTGCAATAGACCCATTTAGTCCTGATGAAATTCTTGTCTGCTGGCCTCGAAACAATCTCTCACATCTGGTTCTTCTCAATCTGATCAAGCTCTTCATTCATAGTCTGAACCCAGTTTTCATCTTCAGCTGCATCGAAAAAACATTTCGGCTCCACCTGAGACAAAAATGATGTTTGCTATAATGATTTCATTCTTCGAGTCTGAACTGGAGCTGTTTGATCACCAATGATATTCTTCCTATCAATTTCAGCTCGACTCTTTGGTTTCCTTGTAGACACAGACTTGACACTTTCTTGTTCATCATCAGCATCTTCTTCTGAGTAAGCCTCTTCCACTTCTACTCCACCTGTGTTACTTACCTCATCATCACTTTCATCCAGGAACTATTCACTGGGTCATTGAGTATTCTATTCATTTTCAACTATAGTGACATCATTGCTCTCAACAATTTTTCCCAGCCTTTTGTTGAAGCATTTATATGCTTTAATTTTCCCTGAATAGCCAAGGAATATCCCTTCATCTCTTCGTGCCTCAAACTTCCTGTGATTTTCTTTGTTGAGAATGAAACACTTACTTCCAAAGATTATAAAGTATTTCAACGTTGGATTCTTTCCATAACACAGTTCATATGGAGTCTTCCCTTGCTTCAGACACAACAGAGACATGTTCGAAACATAAACCGATGTCAAAACTGCTCCCTTCCAAAATTTCTCTGGTAGGTCTTTATCAATAAGCATCGTTCTAGCCATGTTGTTGATGATCCAATTTCTTCTTTTAACCACTCCATTATGTTGGGGAGTTCTTACTGATGAAACTTTATGCCTTATCCCATGTTTCTTGAGATAGTTTTCAACTTGATTGTTTGTGAATTCCGTACCATTATCAGTACAAAACTTTAGAATTTTCTTCCCAATCATCTTTTTTGATTCCCTCCTATACGGATTTATGCAACTGAACACCTCTGTCTTATGGGTAATGACTAATACCCAGGCCATTCTGCTATAATCATCAATGAAAAGGACATAGTACCTTTGTCCATTTATGGCCCATGGTGAGATTGGTCCACAAACATCTGCATGTACCAATTCAAGCACTCTGGTTGATTTCTGTTCCTTTGGCCTATATGTCTTTCTGATGATATTCCCTTGTTGACAAGCATCGCATGTATGAGTATTATCACGTGATAGTTTGGGAAGTTATCTAGCAGCATCACACTTTACCAGATCTTCCATAGATGGTTGGAATAGATGACCAAGTCGCTTATGCCACAATTGGTTTTCTTCCTCTCTGGATAAAAGACATATGTCTTCTTCCCCACTTACTAGGTAAAGATTTCCCTTTATCCTTTTTCCTTGTAGAACAACTTCTCCATCTCTTCCCGTGACAGTACAGGTCTTCTTGGTAAACCGTATAGAATAACCTGAGTCACACAATTGACTGACACTGAGCAAATTGTGACTGATACCTTCTACAACCAAGACATCAACACGTCTGATTTATTTTCCCCAAAACCTAGACTTTCCTGATCCAATTATCTTCATGACTTCATCATTTCCAAACTTGAAAACTCCTTATTTGTCATATTTTATGCCTGTAACCAGATCCTTGTTGCCTGTCATGTGAGACGTACAACCACTATCAAGAATCCACACACCAGAACGATCTGATGCTTTAAGGGCAATTTCAGTAACTACTGGCTTCTCTTCTCTCTTCTTCTTGGTCCATATTTTTGTCTCCATACTCGGTATAGATTGAGACTCATGATCATTCTCAGAGTTCGATGGACCAGCTTCATCTTGTAGAGCTGCAAATCTGTTCTGAAGTTTTAACTCACTTGTCAGTTTATTGATTTGCTACTTGTGAACATTTTGATTCTGCTTTGGCACATTTCTCTGAATGGTCGAAGTGCAGTACCTATCCATGTGCCGAAATCCTCCACACCAAAAATAGTGTCCTTCAAAAAATGTTCTGGAAAACCTTTCTCTGTTTGGCTGCCACCTCTGTTCTTGTTCCCTTCGGTATCTTTTGGCTATAGAACACACATACTGTGAATGTCCCATCTTACCACAACAATAACACCTGATATAAGGTCCATTCCTTCATGTTACTTCAGCACTATGATTTTCCCTTTGGGATCTCTGAATATTCTGATTCTGTTTTGTGCCCAAATCAACCTTCAATTTCGGGACGGGTGCTTGCGGTCTGACATCAACTGCCACAAATTTTTGTTTCTTATCAAGCCCTGAATCAACCTTAGCATTTGAGCTTTCTTGCTGCTTCACTCCTGCTAAACTACGATCATCCTCTTTCATCTTCTTTGTCTTCTGAATGGCCTGATTTTCTGATATCACATTGGGGGTCAAGAGTTTTTCTTGATCCTTCATTTTTCGTTGCAGACTGACCACTTCTTCTTCAAGCTCTTTAATACGTCTGACCTTCTCCTTTCCCGTGTTAGTCAAAAAATCAATTTCCTTCTTTTGTTCCTCAATTTTAAGCTTATGCTCAATACTATTTTCTGAGCTCTCTGGTGTTGAGGATTTTAGTTTTTCAATTTCTTCTAACAGCTCAGACTTTTCTTCATCATGTTGTTGCATATAGAGTTTGGCATCACAAACCACTTTATTGGCTTTCTTTTTTTTGGCTCTCCAAACGTCTATCTCCTCAAGAGCTTCTTCCAATTCGGCTTCCATATCAACTCTCCCTTCAATTTCTTCTTCTTCTTCAGCGTCAGCTTCTTCCTTTTTCTGAGAACTACCAATAATCACCACCAGGGCATTTACCCCACGATCTCTGCAATTTTCTATCTCCTCAACCTATTCATCCTCAGACTCATCTGAACTTTCAAATTCTTGTGAAAGAATATTCTTCTTCTTGAAGAAATTTCTCTTGAATTGTTTCTTCCCTTTAACAAATGCTGAAGACTTCTTCTTGGGAATTTCGACTTCATCTTCATCATTTTCTTATTGAAAATTTTTGGGGCATCTTGCAGCAAGATGACCAACTTTTCCACATCTAAAGAAAGTGAGTGGAAGTTTCCCTTTGAACTTTCCTTTTCCTCTTTGAAGATTTTAGGAAAGGAATGACATAACCTCATTTGTCTCTTCTTCTTCCTGAGAATCTTCAATGGTGAGATTTTTCATGGCCTTAAATGCCATCTCTTTGGATTTTCCCTTTTCCACAGCCTCATTGTCATCATTCCTCATCTCATATGCAACCAAGGTACTGTGCAAGTTGTCCAGTGTCAGTTCTTTGGGATCTTTATCTTCTAGAACAGAAACTTTCGGACTGAACTAAGGTGGAAGCTTCCTCAAGATGCACTTTACGATATTTATGTCTTCAATGACTTCACCAAGACCTCGCATATCTTCCACAACAATATTTACCCTGTCAAATAATGCATCAACAAACTCATTCGGGTTCATCTTTAGATCTTCATACTTATTCCACAACACTTGCAGCTTTTCCTCTCTGACCTTTGTATCTCCTTCATATATATTCAATAGCTTTTCCCACATGGCACGTGACGTTTTTCATGACATCACCTTTGTATAGATAGGATTGGATAGGGCTCCCCCCTAAGGCATTAATTGATTTGGCATCTGCATCCAACTCTCTACGTTCAGCTTCTGATAATGCGCCAATATTAATATCAGCTGTTATGCCATGCATTGCTGCTGTGAATACATCCATTCCCAAAGATCGGAAGTAGTGTTTCATCCGATTCTTCCATAGCTGAAAGTTGTTCCCGTCGAATATCGGAATCCCTTTATGATTGGTGACCTCTATTGAGAGAAGAACTAATATCAAACTTTCCCTCTGATACCAATTGTTAGGTCCACAAGGCCGAATACCCTGAGAGGGGGGGTGAATCAGGGTATGACTAATTTTAAAATTAATGCCCGTTCTAACCTTGTTTCATTGTTAAGAAAAACACTCTTCTCTCTCTTTCATGTTGCACAATGTAAACAGAAAGTAAAGCATGCACATGACACAACGATTTTTACTTGGTTCACCCTCACTGGGCTATGTCCAAAGAGCATACACCGACAAGTTGCCGGTCGTACCAAATTCCACTAAACTTCACTAGATGTGGATACAAGGTTCGGGTACAATCACTCTATCCCAGGCTCATTGCCTTTACAATATTTAGGGCCATCTCACTGCTTTCCCAAGGTCACTCCCTGTTTCTCTCTCTCTGGCTCACTACCGGTGGAGAGGATCACCTTCTTCCTCTTCCTTCGCTCACTGCTCTGGAAAGGATCCACTCACAGTTTATAGACCTATAGGTCTCTTCATTTGCATTAAGGAATACATCTTCCTCTGTATGTAGATGCTCTGTTGAAGTACATGTACAACCCCAAGATTTCATAGTGTGTTATTTCTTCAAAATAATTCAATAACGTGCACTACACGCAACACTGAGTTCAAGCGCACCATGACTTACCAAACAAGTCATTCAAAAGAGTTATGAATAGTATTAACTAAATTTTAAACTTTATATAATCCTTATAATTTTAGAATCTATATTATGAGTTTCTTAGACATAATGTAAGAACAAATTCATTTTCAGTATTACACTTTTACCAACTTTTAATAGTGAACCCTTTTCAAATCCAATATTTTAAACTTATATTCAATTTGACTAAATAAATTTACTTTTTAGAATGGGGACATCAAAATTTTACAATGAAACATCCCAAGCTTCCACAGTACGCTTTCCTTTGAATAATATAGTAGCGTGTGTTGTACGCAACTTCAAGTTCTAACACATACCACAACCAATCAAACTAGCTGTTATGAATAGTAATACTTACTTTTTGAAATTTTATAAATTTTATCTTTCGAAATGGACTTCATTTTTGGATTCATAATATCGAAATTAGCTTAGGGTGAAATTTTGGTATTTTTCAGATAACTTTCATATTTTGATGAATAGTGAAAATTACTAAATTTTAATTAAAAACAACTTTTTTAATAAAAATAATTTATATTGATAAGTTATGAATTTGAGTGGTTTTAAAGTATATTTAGAATATATTTTTACCATTTAATACAACGTTGGTCATTGTACATAATCTCACAATTAAACCGGACATAAACAAGTATCAATCTTATGATATTTAATATCTCTTAAAAACACGCTATTTGTTTTGACGACGGGAATCAATTTTTAAATTAATTAATGCAACTGATATTTTTTGAATTTGGTAAAATAGACATCATTTTTGAATTCATAATATCAAATATAGTTTAGGCCTAATTGTTGGTATTTTTATGGAAACTTTCATTTTTTGATGAATAGTGAAACCACTAAGTGGTAGTTAAAAAACTGAATTTTTCATAAAACTTAATTTTACCGCTTCTGTGAGTGGAATTTCGAAAATCCGAGATAAACGGTTAATATCAAGGAGTAAAATGTGGTTCAATTAGATGAAATTAATTTTTGGTGAATAGTAACTTTTTACTTTTATTTACCACGGTTAAAAGTAAATAGGGTAATTAAGGGTAAAAATGATATTAATATTACCCTAACACATGTCCTAATTCTATTGGAAAAGTGTATCTCGACCAAAAACAACCTTAGTAGTAAAATATTATCATTTAGGTCCACTTGTATTAGATTAGGACATTTATTATTGTTTAATTCAAAGAAGAGTTAAAAGAGTTAAAATCAAAGTTTATTTACTAAAATTTTTTTAATATAGGGTTATACATAAGATAAATTCAATTATAAATATTCATTAGAAAGATAAAAAGATTTAATACATAATGGTATTTTATTTATAATTTTTAGACATTAAATAATTTAATTTATTTATGACACAATGGTGATGCAGTAATTATCTAATTAATGAAAAATTAGAATAATTGATATTATAAATACCCAAATAAATATAATTTGAGACTTTTTATGAATACCAATAATTTTATAGGTTAATATGACATGTTATTATTGATTTAATTAACTTTTTTCGATGTAATAATTCTGTTATGATTTCTAAAAAAATCAATTATTGAATAGTGTCAAAATTGACATAAAAGAGTTTTTAAAAAACATATTATGTTATTAATTGATATTAAATTCCTAAAAATCTAAGGTTCGGCCAATAGAATTATATCATTATAAATGTATCATTAATGGACCACTTTGGGGTCTCTTGGATGTATATAGTAAGTTTATTAACCATATAATATAAAAATACAAAGAGACATTGTAAAAGTGAAACTAATTAACTAAGAGTAAATACTTAAAGATAAGGTTAATATAATAACCCAAACCTGTCTAAATTATATTGGTTGTGTGGTTTTATACCCATCACCACCTTAACCTTTAAATAATATAATTTGGAGCCATTATAAACCGAATATGAATTTATTATAAAATAATATTTCTAGCTTTTCCAAAGGTGGCCCTCACCCCTCTTATAAAAGGACACTCCCCCTTCTCATTAATTCACACCTTCAAAGCCTTTTAGTTCGGCCAAAACCTGCCCAAATACTCTCTAAACTTCCATCAATACATCCTAGAGGCCTTAGTTTGATCAGAAATCCAATCTAAGGAGCCCTTTTGATCAAATCAAAAGGAAGAACCCGAAGAAGAGGTAATGATTTCACCACCCCTTTTCAAGTTCCTTTCTTCTTCCACTTCTTATATCTTTGTTATTCACATTATAAAATAATAAATCCAGTATCTTATATATACTGTGATGTTATTATAAATATGGTACAACCATATTCAGTATTCTATACACCCTTTGAATGACACGTCACCATACGTGCATACGTACGGCTTACCGTCTCCACGTCGTGGTGTAATTGTTATTCAATAAATTATTATTTGTATGGGTATAATAATGATGTGTAATTCATGTAAATAATAAATATAACATGATAATGATTCTGTATATATGATATACAATCCAATTATATATTATTTTAATATCAAAAGAATGATATTGTCGCTCGTGCGTACGTACGGACTACCGTCTCCACGAACGTGATGAGATTCATTCTCCATCGTATCCATTCAAGTATAATTCTCATTTGAAGATTAATAATAATTTTTAAGGAATTAATATCATTCTGGATATTAATAAGATACAACCTATCCATAACAGACATGGCTTACATAACAAAACATATAAAAGAAAATGAGTAAGTTAACACCCGAAACGACGATAATTCTAAAATATTATTAACAAAGCAATCATATATGATATCATATTAATATATATGATTCTTGTATAATTTAATAACAATTATTTCACCATTATACAGGATTTTAACCTACCCTCAACCAAGGAAAAGTACAAGGTAAGTGTTTATTTCGCAATCTCTTCATTATCCGAGGTTGTTTATATGTAATAATCTACTAGGATTTTTTTATCATCCACATCCACGTTTCTTAAAAATGTATTTCAAAACATTTTTACTATTTACAAGAATATGGTTTAAAGTCATTTATACCCTTGTTTGAATTTTTATAAGAGGTTTATAAAGGAATATTTCCGTCATTTTCCAAACAAGGTGCTTTTAACCTTTTCGACAGAATTAAGGTAAGAATGTTTTTTTAACTTATACGGTGGGTGCGGCTATTTTCCGCCATTATAAAATTGCCGAAGCTTCCCTTACAATCTTATAAGGATATTTTCAAAGTAAATGTTTTATTTTATAATTATGTGACTTTTAAATGATTTCAAAATTAATATTTTAAGAATTTCTGAAAGGTACTCTTTATCAAAATCAGAATTTTAAATGTTTTAAAGATTTATCTTTCTAAATCTTTTTAATTAATGTCCATGTTTTCAAAATGATTTTAAGGAATTATTTATATGGACATGAATGTTTTGAAATGATATTTCATTTCAAAATTTTCAAAGTGGTATGGGACACTTTGATTCAAAAATCTCTTTTAAATTAATTTCTTTATAAATGTGTGACTTTTCAATGATTTCAAAAAAAGAGATATTTCTCTCAAATAGTTTTGATTTCATCTATGTCAACATCCTTTGATGGATTTTAAGCTTAATTGAAATTGATATATTATGATAAAAAACTTTCATATTGTATTGAAGGTTTTGTGATATGTTTGACTGTGGATGTGTTATTTTTATACCATTCATGATTTATGGAGAACGTATTGACATTTCGTATGCTAGTTTTAATACGAATGTTTATGTTATGTTTAAACCTTTTCATATGGGAATACATTGGACTTAGTAAGTGACGGGTGGAGCCCTCTATAGCTCCTCGATGAATCGGTAGGTCTAATGAGACAAACTAGTGTCTTGGCACAAGGCCTTGACAAAATATTATTTGTAGTCTTGGCACGAGGTCTTGGCTATGTGGTTATGATAGTCTGGCATTATGCATTCCATCATTATGAAAGTGGTTATTGATATTGCATGTGATTATTCGATTAGTAGAATATCCATGTGAATAAGTAAATGGCATTATTTAATTTTATTTTTTCCATACTATATTGAATTTCAAGTTTAAAAGGCTTTTGTTTTAGTTATACATTGCCTTAAATGTTTATTCTTATTTATGAAAGTTTCCGCTATATTGTTATCCTTACTGGGCATTTGAGCTCACCCCTTTTCTATGTTTTATTTTTTCCAGGATGTGAAGAAGTAAATTATGAATGACCTGTAGGGATAGTATGAGGGGATAAGAGTATAGACTATGGAGACTATGTTGTTTTAGTTTTCATTTTTATGATGTAATGTAAAACTTTATGAATATATCTAGTGTTTCCAAGGCTACTAAACTAATCGGTCTTTCGAGACTTGATCTTTCTTGTGATCATGCCAATGTTATGTAATAATGCACCAACTCTGGGTAACTGGGGTCGGGCGTTATAGTTGGTATCAGAGGAAGTTTAGTACAAACCTTGGAAGCTATATTTAGATAAACTCTGATTAGAGCACATAGACCTAAGATGGACTTTGAGGATTAGTATAGAAGAACTTCCTATAATTTTGGTATTATCGAGAGTTTGTGAGTTTTCCGAGCAATACATCCCTGTCTGGATACGAGTAGGTAGAGGCGGCTCTGGCACAGATGTACCAAGGGGTAAAACCCAAAAACACCGCTTTGAGCTGGACTCGAACGGGAACTGGTGCACGAAAATGGGCCTTGCTGCACTCTTGGTTACGACACTCCCGGGGGATATGATTAGGATAATTCTCATTTTCTTTACAAACCATTATGAAGGGTTTATGAGTATATACTTCCTCAAAGGAGACATTTTTATGATTATGGATTATATCCATAAACTATTTAATTTATGTTATGTGTTTTACAAGTTTGGGATTAGGTATTGTTATTCATAAACTAATCTAGTGTATGCCATTGTTTAGAAATGGCGCCTAGTAGAAGGAATGAGAACTCCAGCAATGCACATGATCCAAAGAGAAATAGGGATCATATTTTTCATGGTCTTAAGCCAGAATTTATAAGAGAAATAGTCTCCCATGTATTATCATCATATGATGAAATAATATCATGTGTTGATAAGATAAGTAAAGAGTTTACTGAGTCCTATCGCTTTGAAGGGAAGCAAGAGAAGAAAAGGATGGAAGAGGGAAAGATGGATAAAGGAAAGAGGGAAAAGAAGAATTTTCCCATCTGTGATAATTGTGGGAAGAAACACCCTGGAACTTGCCTGAAAGGAATGGGAGTTTGTTATAAGTGTGGAGGAAAAGGGCACAAAGTACGTGACTGCAAGGGTAAGAAAATGGTTTCAAATGTACAATGCTTCATTTGCAAGGAGTTTGGACACTACGCGAACCTATGTCCCAGTCATCAGACTATGCCGCAAATGATGTTATTGGATAATAATCAAGTTATGATACTACCACAGATGAAGAGGAATGATTAGAGTTCTTATGTTGATTATGTCATTTGAGTGTTGTATCAAAAATGTACTTGTTATAATAATTATGGAGTATATAAGGATTGTACTGCAGTACTATTTCATTAAGGACTTGAGATTGTGTGGAACAAAGAAAAGTGACTCAATAGTAGGTTAAATTTTTGGAAAATATATGGTTGAAAGAAAGATAAACCATAATATGGTTATGATACCGAGGTAGTGATTTTAGAATAATACATGATTGATTTGGATAAATTATATTGGATATTCTTGACTACCTTGAAATTGATTAATGATTTGTATATTCTATCATTGTTTGGGTTTACAACATTTTTGGATTGAAGGAGTATATCTATTATTCTTTAAGGAATAAGGGATCATGAATGTAATCAATAAGGTTTTATGGTAATTTAGGATGTTGCGGTGTTTTAAAAGAATACACGATGAAGGTGTTCACATGTTATTACGTGGCAAAAAGTATCTTCATTGTGTTTACCTTCCTTATAAATTTTGGACTGAAGTATTTTGGATAGTTCTAGTTTGGATTATTTTGGATTTCCATAAAAGGACAACCCGGAGGTCGGGCGAAAACCCATCGCGTCCGGCAAGGCCGCAAGACTTGAACCCACAACCGAAGGGCGACAAAGGTGTATCACCTACCACTGACCCACGTGATGTCCTGGATTGAATAATGTCGTTTTTTTAATGGTTATGCTAGATGAATTATAAAATTCATTTTTTTAACCCTATACGAATAGGATAAATAGAATATTATTTTTAAGTTCTATTATCTTTTAGAGTGAAAGATGAGTTTGTGGTAGAACTTAGTTAAAGGATGAGACTCTACTTTTCAAGTATATATTTTTATTCTTCTCTTATTCAATGAAGAAATTAATTCTTATATTTTAGTGAAGGGATCTTAAAACAAAAAAAATGTGTTATCGTAATACCATATGTTTTTCTGAACCGATGGTATTTTGAATCATCATAGATTGATGAATTTAAGGCCCTCAATTTTACACTTGTTTGTGATTGATAACCTCAATCACTACCTATAAATATTTATGTTTTTCCTCTAATTATGTCTCTAATTTCCACCAATGTTCTCCGAATAGAGATCATAATTTGGTGGTGACCCTTTCATTTCTCTTTTCCTCTTATTAAGACTAAATTTTATTCACCCAATTTCCGATGTGGGTTTTCCCACAAAGATATTTTCTATATTAAACCTTTTATTTTCGAAGAACAATTTCAAATTACGAGGACGCAATTTATTGAAGGAGGGGAGAATGTAACACCCCAAGATTTCATAGTGTGTTATTTCTTCAAAATAATTCAATAACTTGCACTACACGCAACACCGAGTTCAAGAGCACCATGACTTACCAAACAAGCCGTTCAAAAGAGGTTATGAATAGTATTAAATAAATTTTAAACTTTATATAATCCTTATAATTTTAGAATCCATATTATGATTTTCTTAGACATAATGTAAGAACAAATTCATTTTCAGTATTACACTTTTACCAACTTTTAATAGTGAACCCTTTTCAAATCCAATATTTTAAACTTATATTCAATTTGACTAAATAAATTTACTTTTTAGAATGGGGACATGAAAAATTTACAATGAAACATCCCAAGCTTCCACAGTACGCTTTCCTTTGAATAATACAGTAGCGTGTGTTGTACGCAACTTCAAGTTCTAACACACACCACAACAAATCAAACTAGCCATTATGAATAGTAATACCTAATTTTTGAAATTTTATAAATTTTATCTTTCGAAATGGACATCATTTTTGGATTTTTAATATCGAAATTATCTTAGGGTGAAATTTTGGTACTTTTCGGATAACTTTCATATTTTGATGAATAGTGAAAATTACTAAATTTTAATTAAAAACAACTTTTTTAATCGAAATAATTTATATTGATAAATTATGAATTTGATTGGTTTTAAAGTATATTTAGAATATATTTTTACCATTTAATAAAATGTTGGTCATTGTACATAATCTCACAATTAAACCGGACATAAACAAGTGTCAATCTTTTGATAGTTAATATCTCTTAAAAACACGCTATTTGTTTTGATGACGGGAATTAATTTTTAAATTAATTAATGAAAATGATATGTTTTTAATTTGGTAAAATAGAAATCTTTTTTTAATTCATAATATCAAATATATATTAGGCCTAATTTTTGGTATTTTTCTGGAAACTTTCATTTTTTTGATGAATAGTGAAACCACTAAGTGGTAGTTAAAAAACTGAATTTTTCATAAAACTTAATTTTACCGCTTCTGTGAGTGGAATTTCAAAAATCGGAGAGACACGGTTAATATCATAGAGTAAAATGTGGTTCAATGAGATGAAAATAATTTTTGGTGAATAGTAACTTTTTACTTTTATTTACCACGGTTAAAAGTAAATATGGTAATTAAGGGTAAAAATGATATTAATATTACCCTAACACATGTCCTAATTCTATTGGACAAGTTTATCTTGATCAAAAACAACCTTAGGAGTAAAATATTATCATTTAGGTCCACTTTTATTAGATTAGGAAATTTATTATTATTTAATTCAAAGAAGAGTTAAAAGAGTTAAAATCAAAGTTTATTTACTAAAACATTTTTAATATAGGGTTATAAATAAGATAAATTCAATTGTAAATATTCATTAGAAATCTAAAAAATTTCCTACATAATGGTATTTTATTTATAATTTTTAGACATTAAATAATTTAATTTATTTATGACACAATGGTGATACAGTAATTATCTAATTAATGAAAAATTAGAATAATTGATATTATAAATACCCAAATAAATGTAATTTGAGAATTTTTATGAATAAAAATAATTTTCTAGGTTAATATGACATGTTATTATTGATTTAATTAACTTTTTTATATGTAATAATTCTGTTATGATTTTTAAAAAAATCAATTATTGAATAGTCTCAAAATTGACATAAAAGAGTTTTTAAAACAAATATTATATTATTAATTGATATTAAATTCCTAAAAATCTAAGGTTCGTCCAAGAGACTTATATAATGATAGTTGTATCATTAATGGACCACTTGGGGGTCTCTTGGATGTATATAGTAAGTTTATTAACCATATAATATAAAAATACAAAGAGACATTGTAAAAGTGAAACTAATTAACTAAGAGTTAATACTTAAAGATAAGGTTAATATAATAACCAAAACCTGTCTAAATTCTATTGGTTGAGTGGTTTTCGACCCATACCCACCTTAACCTTTAAATAATACAATTTGGATCCATTAGAAACCGAATATTAATTTATTATAAAATAATATTTCTAGCTTTTCCAAAGGTGCCCCTCACCCCTCTTATAAAAGGACACTCCCCCTTATCATTAATTCACACATTAAAAGCCTTTTGGTTCGGCCAAACCCTACCCAAATACTCTCTCAACTTCCCTCACTACAACCTAGAGGCCTTATTTTGATCAGAAAGCCAATATAAGGATCCCTTTTGATCAAATCAAAAGGAAGAACCCAAAGAAGAGGTAATGATTTCACCACCCCTTTTCAAGTTCCTTTCTTCTTCCACTTCTTCTATATTTGTTATTCCCACTCTAAAATAATAACTCCAGTATCTTATATATACTGTGATTTTATTATAAATATGGTACAACCATATTCAGTATTCTATACATCCTTTGAATGACATGTCACCATACGTGCGTACGTATGGCTTACCGTCTCCACGTCGTGGTATAAGTGTTATTCAATAAATTATTATTTGGATGGGTATAATAATGATGTGTAATTCATGTAAATAATAAATATAACATGGTAATGATTCTGTATATATGATATAAAATATAATTTTATATTATTTTAATATCAAAAGAATGATATTTTCGCTCGTGCGTACGTACGGACTACCGTCTCCACGAACGCGATGAGATTCATTCTCCATCGTATCCATTCAAGTATAATTATCATTTTAAGATTAATAATAATGTTTAAGGACTTAATATCATTCTAGATATGAATAATATACAACCTATCCATAACAAACATGGCTTACATAACAAAACATATAAAAGAAAATGAGTAAGTTAACACCCGAAACGATGATAATTCTAAAATATTATTAACAAAGCAATCATATATGATATCATATTAATATATATGATTCTTGTATAATTTAATAACAATTATTTCACCATTATAAAGGAGGTTAACCTACCCTCAACCAAGGAAAAGTACAAGGTAAGGGTTTATTTCTCAATCTCTTCATTATCCGAGGTTGTTTATACGTATTAATCTACTGGGATTTCTTTATCATCCACATCCATGTTTCTTAAAAATGTATTTCAAAACATTTTTACTATTTACAATAATATGGGTTAAAGTAATTTATACCCTTTTTGAATTTTTATAAGAGGTTTATAAAGGAATATTTTCGTCGTTTTCCAAACAAGGTGCTTTTAACCTTTTCGACAGAATTAAGGTAAGAATGTTTTTTTAACTTATACGGTGGGTGCGGCTATTTTCCACCATTATAAAATCGTCGAAGATTACCTTTCAATATTATAAGGATATTTTCAAAGTAAATGTTTTATTTTATAATTATGTGACTTTTAAATGATTTCAAAATGAATATTTTAAGAATTTCTGAAAGGTACTCTTTATCAAAATCTGAATTTTAAATGTTTTAAAGATTTATCTTTCTAGATATTTTTAATTAATGTCCATGTTTTCAAAATTATTTTAAGGATTTATTTATATGGACATGAATTTTTTGAAATGATATTTCTTTTAAAAAGTTTCAAAGTGGTATGGGACACTTTGATTCAAAAATCTCTTTTAAATTACTTCCTTTATAAATGTGTGACTTTTCAATGATTTCAAAAAAAGAGATATATCTCTCAAATAGTTTTGATTTCATCTATGTCAACATCCTTTGATGGATTTTAAGCTTAATTGAAATTGATCTATTATAATACAAAAATTTCGTATTGTATTGAAGGTTTTGTGATATGTTTGACTGTGGATGTGTTATTTTTATACCATTCATGGTTTATGGAGAAAGTATTGACATTTCGTATGCTAGTTTTAATACGAATGTTTATGTTATGTTTAAACCTTTTCATATAGGAATGCATTGGACCTAGTAAGTGACGGGTGGAGCCCGCTATAGCTCCTCGATGCATCGGTAGGTCTCATGAGACAAACTAGTGTCTTGGAACAAGGCCTTGACAAAATCTTATTTGTAGTCTTGGCACGAGGTCTTGGCTATGTGGTTATGATAGTCTGGAATTATGCATTCCATCATTATGAAAGTGGTTATTGATATTGCATGTGATTATTCGATTAGTAGAATATCCATGCGAATAAGTAAATGGCATTATTTCATTTTATTTTTACCATACTACATTGAATTTCAAGTTTAAAAGGCTTTTGTTTTAGTTATACATTGCCTTAAATGTTTATTCTTATTTATGAAATTTTCCGCTATATTGTTATCCTTATTGGGCATTTGAGCTCACCCCTTTTCTATGTTTTATTTCTCCCAAGATGTGAAGAAGTAAATTATGAATTACCTTCAGGGATAGTATGAGGGGATAAGAGTATAGACTATCGAAACTGTGTTGTTGTAGTTTTCATTTTTATGATGTAATGTAAAACTTTATGAATATATCTTGTGTTTCCAAGGCTACTAAACTAATCGGTCTTTCGAGACTTGATCTTTCTTGTGATCATGCCAATGTTATGTAATAATGCACCGAATCTGGGTAACTGGGGTCGGGTTGTTACAGTACAACTTTCACCCGTAGATGAATATCTCTTTGCACTGAAGGTATCGGGAAAACTTCCAGCTTCCACGCAGCCCGAAAATCACTGCTGGAAATAAACCTTACTTAGCGTGCAAGTCAATCTCGGTGCGCAAGTATCGGCGTGCAAGTCACAACTGGCGCGCAAGTCTTCCTCAACTACTTGAGCGACTCAAGCTTCTGAAACTCCAAACCTGCGCGACTCACTTCCTTCCTCGCCTAAACCACCTCAGGCGTGCAACTAACACTTGGCGCGCAACTTTCAATACTGGCACGCAAGTCCCACTTGCGTGATACACCACCACCTACGCGATCACCACACCTACACGACAGGAGCTCTGAATCTTCAAATTGTTGAACTCCGGTTAATAATGAGGGGTGGTCCAGTATTTATAGGAAATTTGACCACCCTGCCCGACGGCGCGCAAGTCAACCCTCGACGCACAAGTCTCGGCGCGCAGGTCTCTTCTCCTGCAATTTACTTGCGAGATCTAATTCCAAACTTGCACGAAACTCTTTACCTTGCAATATTTTGATCTTCTAATCTTGAAAAACCACAGGCGCTCAAGTTCTCAAGCTTCCAAGGCATCGGCGCGCAAGTCTCTTCACGGCGCGCAAGTCATCTGCGCGACACCACCAATACATGCGCGACACTTATCCCTTTGACATATTTTGATGATCTGATCTTGAAAAACATATGGCGTGAAATTTTCCAAGCCTTCATGTACACGGCGTGCAAGTCCTTTTTCCAAAAACCACTTTTCTTCATTTGTTGATTTTCTGGCCCAAAAATTTGGCAAACACTGGAAAATGGCGCCACCTTGTATCTGTTCTTTTTATGTCACCTCCATATCATCCATTCCTTTGTCGACGTTCTTGAATCAAACATGGATCGTTGACCATAGCTCTTGAACTCAACATTCCACCATGAAATCCTCTTTGTCAACAAATTTGTATGTCATGGTTTGTATTTTCAACAATCACAACATAGTTTTCCAGTTTGTCAACAAACACAATCACCTCAAAAATACTTCAATGATGTCTTGAGGGATTTTTTCCCAAAAATTGTGATAAAGGGATTATATTACATAGTGAGCGTTCATATATGGTTTTCATCATTGTGACTTTAAGTTCTTCCTCTTGGGTTCCTTGACTAGTTTCTAAATAGTAATCTTGGACTTTAGGCAAACCCGCCTAATTCCAATGATAAAGAATCCCCGAGGGTCACACACTAATTGTTTCTTTTGGTCACGATTAAATTCTATTTGAATTTAATTAATGGAATAAATATATTTCTCAATATCGAGGAATAATTTTATTCAATTTATATTGATTTCATAAATTAAGTAAATATTTATTCACTATATTGTGAATAAAGTTTATTTATTTATTTTATTGAATATTTAATAAATATTTATTTACTAGTTTGTGAATAAAATATTTATTTAAATGAATGAAATTTTTATTTGGGTGTTTAATAAATGAAATATGAGTTTGAACGAATCAACATCATGTCTGGTGATAAAATAATTTTGTACGAGCTAGTAAATATTATTGATCCATTTTGCGTAAGTTAGCGCACCTCAAAATAATAATATTATTATTATTATTATTATTGGATCAGGTTATACCAAATATACATAAGAGGGGGGTGAATTGTTTCTTTTACAAATTCTTCGCAAGATCATGTTCTGTCTTTTAATTTTAATCAGATAGATTAATACAGTGGAAATTTAAATAGTAGGGACACACGATGTATAGTGGTTCGGGGAACAGAAGGCCCCTAGTCCACTCCACCAACGCTCTACTCCATGAGCTTGGTGATTTTCACTATCTGGTCCTCTTATCAATAGACCATTCCACAATTGAGTACAGTAAGTTGACACCTTTACAATCTAACGCAAAACAGAGCCTTCTGGTTCAATCGCAGAACCTACACAGCTTGGTACGAGAAGATGGTCACTCAAGATAAAAAGAAGTATTTTTTCTTTGAAAATACTTTCCTTTTATTCTTCACAATTGAAACTGAATGCAATTGACATTAGATGGATCTTAATCTTCATAAATAATGATCTTCAAGTAAGAGTTGTTCTGAGTCGATCTGGTTGTAGTAGATATAGAAAAATAATTCACAACTTCAGCAGCAGTAGATTCACAATAGATCTTCGATGTTGAATGAGTGAATCTTATGTCATGTTTCCTCTTCTTCAATAAACATAGATTTATTGATCTTCATAACAGCATATCTGTAAGTCTCTATTATCTCAATTATCTCTCTGTATACAAAATAAAACAGGTATATAAAGTCGAGCGTTCTCCTTTCAAATTTAGATCCACAAAAGTCTCCTTTAGAATCGCGATATTCAAAAATTTGAATTAACAGAGCAGTCATAACTCCCCTAAAAATTCATCATGAAATAAACTTTTAAATTGATCCTTTGAATCATAGATAAAAGGCTTTGAATCATTCAAATACATACTTTAAAATTAGCTTTTAATCTGTCTTGAAATCAGCCTAATAATTTTCCTGTAAACCGTTGCATAATAATATCATCTTTAATTCTCCGATGCCAAACGTAAGGTTGAACTCTATAGCATGAATCTTCTGAATGTAAGTTAGATCAAAAACGTAAGGTTGATGACACATCCTTTAAATGTAAGGTTGAATATAAACATAAGGTTGATGATGGAGGTTTGATAAAAAACATAGGGTTGATAAAAAACATAGGGTTGATCATTCATACTTTTATTTTTAACATTAAAACATATGATAAATGATCCATACTTTTATAAGCATCCAAATGTAAGGTACATGATCCATACTTTTCGATGAAACTTAAGGTTGTTCACAAAATTAAGTTTGATTAACTATACTTTTGAGAAACAAACGTAACGTTTAAAACTTACGTACGGTTCTTCTTCCATACTTTTCCAATATCCCAAAGGTAGGGTTCCTTCCTAACATAGGGTTCTTCTTCCATACTTTTTTGATAATTTATGGTTGTTTAACCATACTTTTCTGATATCTCATAAAGTATACACCTCATTCCATCCTTACGCTCTGCTTCTCCATGTAGGGTATGAACAGTGTTTCCAGAACACGGTTAAGCAATTCCAGAATATGTAGAGCATGAACAATGTTTCCATAACACACTAATACGGATAATTTATCAATTAATTCTCATTGTTTAAGAACTTAAATATTTCTTCCAGTAATAAAAATATAATGAATAATAAATTCCTGAAATACACTTAAAATGAAATCATTAGAAAACAATTAAAGGTATATTTGAGCATCAAAATCACCATAAAGAGATAGAGTATTGTTCTCAACAATCTTTCCATTTTTAATAAAAAAATTATGTATTATTGAAAACAAAACTTTCTCAACAATCTCCCCCTTTTTGATGATCACAAAACCTATAAAATAATTAATGAAATTAACTTCCAAAATTAATTACATATAGTTTAGAATTTTTCTTAGATAAAACAATATTTAATTTTAATAAGATTATTTCAAAAAAAATAAACATTGTGTTATCCATAATCATAAAAATAAATTTCTCCCCCTTTTTCTAAAGTGAAAAATAAAAAAATAAATTTTTTTAGAGTAAAAACCCTTAACAGATTTAAAAGTTTTAAATTTCTCCACCAATAAAAAAATTTAAAAAAATTAAAACATTTAAAGTACAATGTGAAATAGTTAAAATAAAATGTTGTGTTTATCCAAATTTCGCCCCCTTTTGTGATATAAAAAAGAACGATAGAATATAGAAGAGAACGCATTTTAATGTAACACTGAACTTAAATAAATGATATTATTAACTGTTTGTCAATAAGTGAATCTAGGTTATCGGCATATCTAAACAATGACAGTAAAACTAATAGAAGCATACAAATATAGAATGAAACAAAATTACCTTGAAAATATGTAATAGTTACAACCGTGATGAATAAAGGAAGAAAGGTGTGGTAAGGGTATGAGATACGGTCTATATCCTCTGAACTACTTCCTTGATTTATGTAAACTTCTCCCTCAGCCATTTCATCATTCCATCTCCTAGGTTGATAATAAGATCTCTATTCTCTTTATTAATATTAATATCTTCTATCATATTTTCTCTGAAAACTCATGGAGACTTTCTTCCTTCTCTATAAACAGAGTCAACTTTACTGTGAACTGAGTCAGTACAGTTCTAATACTTGGTTCTCTTGAGGTCAACTGGTCAACTAAAAACTTTTAATTATCTAATAGCAATGACAGAGGGAAACTATTTCATTGAAGGTCCTATAATCTTTCATTCATATTGCTCATTGTTGTTGTGATAGCCTGAAATATTCTAATTAAATCAGGTGAAGTACCTGATGTACTGGCCGCACAGAATTTGACAGATGCAAATTGTTTCTCCATGAAAGATATAAATTCCATTAAATTTGTCTTCATAACCATCTCTAATTTCAACTTTGCAACTTCATTTAACATTTCCTTCTTAAAAAATTCAACTTTTTGCTTTGAAACTGAACTAGCTTTCAGGTTCTGAAACTTTTGCCTCTCCCTTTCTAATGCACTTTGCAAAGATACATTATTAGATTGAACTTTATTAAACTTTCTGATCAATTCTTCCACATAATCATTATCAAAATCAGAGGCACCTTGTTCTTGATTATCTGTTTCAGCTTCATTTTGATGCAACAACACTACGGGTAATGACTCTGAATCAGATTTCTCCAATCTTCCTCCTAAGAAGGTTTTTCCACTGACTTTTCCTCAGAGACTTTCCCAGACTCTTCCATAGAAAAATCCTCATTTAGCACCTCTGTATGTACTTCAGAAACATTTTCATCTTGAATTTCAATATTTGATGGTGGTTTCTATTCATGAGCATCATCTCCATCCATTTCCTCCATTGGGTTTTTTAAAACAATTTCCTCTTGAATTATATGAGGACTGGCCACTTCTACTTCACCAGGAATAGCCTCCTTTTCTTTTTCAGATTCAGTTTCTACTCCAGCCTCTACAATAGTTTTAACACCAGTTACAACTCTTACCTCTTCCTGAGCCTCTGCTCCTTTTTCAACTTGAGGAGTCATCTCAATCTGAGAAGCTATTGGTTGAGCAGCATCTTGTACTGCAGAGTCTCTAATGAATCTGTAGCTCAGAATAAGTTCAGTTTCATCTGGGAGTGCTTGAGTAGTCTGTTCATTAGCTGGAGTCACTCGATGTATTGACCTCTAGAGTTAATTTTGATTTTCTTCATCAGCTGATGGATCAACTGCTTCAAACCGTATCCTCTGTGATACTGCACTTATTCTAGATTCAGCTACTCTTTCTTTTGATTTTGCTGGTTGGGCCTGAGCACTTTCTTCATCCTCTTCAGCACCAAAAGAAATCATTTTGCCTTTGGTAGTGCTCTAGAAATATACAATTTTTTCTCAATATACCAGCATTAAAGATATTACTATGGTGGCATCTCACCCGAGTATCCACTAATCTTATCATATCTGTCTTAAACATAATTTTTGAGATAAATCTTCAAAAAGGATAAAAAATCATCCGGGATTCTATTTGACAATAGTAATGAAAGTACCTTACCATGTACCTAGGAAAATTTAACTTGATATCACTCATTAGCAGAAACATAAAATACATATCTAGATACATAATCTTTTCCATTTCTGACATCCTTGGTGCAATCCCAGTTTTCCCAAACTTAACCAATATATTCTGGTCCGGTTCCAAGTCCTTTACAAACATTTTCATGATATTTGTTGATCCAAATAGAAATGACATAATATCCTCAGATTTATGTACACTATCGCCAATATTTTTCAAATTGAAATGATAAACTCCCTCATGAGGGCAGTTTAGAATCTGAGCTATCTCTACAGAAGAGATAGAAACATCTTTGTCTTCTATTTTCGAAATCATGGAATCTTCATCTTCCCCCATAATAAACTGAACATATTTAAAGAAATAATGAAGCTCCACCTCATATAAAAACTCAGTTTTCTCACCATTAAAAGTCTATTCGAGGTTTTAAAAATCAAGAGCCTGCTTCAGCAACAGGTTCCTCGGATATAACCATTCCAGATCTATGACCTTTCCTTGCAAAATTTTCCTTCCTTCGGAGCGCTGCCTCTTGGTAGTGCTGGTCTCATCCTCATCGGTTCTCTTGGTCTTGGCCATTTCTATTGTAAATCTCTGAAGGTTTGAAAAAGGATTAGGGTTTCAAAGTTTTAGGTTCGAATTGACAAAGAGTGGTAATGCTTCGTGGCCTCGAAAGGGTTTTTAGTACAAATGAAATGATTCAGAATTCGAAAGGGCTCTGACAGCCTTGATTCTCGTGTCATCAATAATCATTACATAAATTTAAAAAAATAAAATTGTACGCGCGCAAAAAAATATATCTATTAAAAATAAAAATTATTCTGTTTGAAAAAAAATAACTAATTTATTTTAAACAGAAAAAATAGCATAATAAAATGAATAAAGTAAAACTTTATTTAAAGTTAAATAAACCTATCTCCCCCTTAATAAAATCAAACCTTGTAGTGGGAAGTGGTTTAGTAAAAATATCAGCTAATTGAATTTCAGTACTTACAAATTCTAATAATATATCCTTTTTAAGAACATGGTCTCTTAGAAAATGATGTCTAATATCAATATGCTTAGTCCTAGAATGATTAATAGGATTTTTTTTGAAATATTTATTACACTTGTATTATCACATAAAATAGGTGTATTATTAAAATTTAGTCCAAACTCCATAAGAATATTTTTCATCCACAACACTTGTGCACAACAACTGCCAGCAGACACATATTTGGTCTCAGCTATTGATAGGGCAACTGAATGTTGTTTCTTACTTGACCATGATACTAAGGATTTTCCTAAAAAGTGACAAGTCCCTGAAGTTCTTTTTCTATCTAATCTACAGCTCTCAAAGTATGTATCTAAATATAAAATTAAATTAAAATCATACATTTTTTGAGAAAGAATAGATTGAAAAACAGTTCCTTTTAAATATCTAAAAATTCTTTTAACAGCAGTTAAATGGGATTCTTTAGGATTTGATTGAAATCTTTCACAAAGACATACTGAATACATTATATCTGGCCTGCTAGCAGTAAAATATAATAAACTACCAATCATAATTCTATATAACTTGTTATTAACTGATTTCCCAGTTTCATCCAAATCAAGTTTTATATTAGTACACATAGGAGTTGTATATGTCTTGTTGTTTTCAAGTCCAAATTTCTTAAGTAAATTAGTAATGTATTTTCTTTGATTTAAAACATTTCCAAAATATTTTTGATAAATTTGAAGTCCTAAAAAGAAATTTAACTCTTCTGTCATACTCATTTCAAATTCTTTCTTCATTAGATTTGAAAACTCATAACAAAGAGATTTATTAGTTGATCCAAAAATTACATCATCAACATAAATTTGAACCAATAAAATATTAGAATTTATAGTTTTATTAAATAGTGTTGGATCTTTCATTCCAATAGTAAAATAATTTTTCAAAAGAAAAGAGCTTAATCTTTCATACCAAGCTCTAGGTGCTTGTTTAAGGACATAAAGAGCTTTAGAAAGTTTAAAAACAGAATCTGTTTTTTGTGAATTTTTAAAACTAGGAGGTTGCTCAACATAAACTTCCTCCATTAAATAACCATTTAAAAAGGCAGACTTAACATCCATATGAAATAATTTAAAGTTCATATGAGATGCATATGCTAAAAGGATTCTAATGGCTTCTAATATAGCTACAGGTGAAAAGGTCTCATCATAATCTATACCTTCTTCCTGATTATATCTTTTAGCTACTAGTCTTGCTTTATTCCTAGTTATTATTCCTTAATCATCTTGTTTATTTCTAAAGACCCATTTCGTTCCTATAACTGGATAATTCTATGGTCTTTCAACTAATTTCCAGACTTAATTTTTTTGAACTGGTTTAGTTCTTCTTGCATTGCTATCATTCAACTTTCATAATCTAAATCTTCTTCTATAGACTTGGGTTCTAATTGGGATAGAAAGGAAGAAAACTCAACAAGATTTCCTTTGTTCCTTCTAGTTTTTATTTCTGTTTCTAAGTCTCCTATTACAGCTTCTAAAGGGTGATTATTTAAGGTCCTTGACTGTCTAGGTAGTACACTTATAGGTTCTTTAGTGTCATTTTCTTCTAGACTGGACTGAATTTTATTTATATCTTTTTCAAAATCATCTTTCAAGTTCTCAAATATCATGTTATCATTAGAATAAAGTTCATCTATTTGATATGTCCTTTTCTCAAAGGGATCAGATTCATCAAATGTCACATGAACTGATTCTTCAACAATCCTTGACTTTTTATTAAAAACTCTATAAGCTTTGGAAGTAGCAGAATATCCTAAGAAAATGCCTTCATCAGATTTTGGATCAAAATTACCAAGATTGTCCTTGGTGTTTAAGGTGTAAACCTTGCATCCAAAAACTTTGAAGTAATTTACTTTAGGTTTTCTGTTATTCTAGAGTTCATAGGGTGTCTTTTTCAAAATTGGTCTAATTAAAAATATATTCATTATATAGAAGGTTGTACTTACAGCTTCTGCCCAAAAATTGGTAGGAAGACTGTATTCATTTAGTATAGTCCTAGCCATTTCTTGAATAGTCTTATTTCTTCTTTCAATAATTCAATTTTGTTGAGGTGTTCTTGGTGCAAATAAGGTGTGTTTAATACCCATATTTGAGCAAAAGTAATTGAATTCCAAATTCTAAAATTCTCTACCATGATCACTTCTTAATGAAATTATTTGAAAACCTTTTTCATTTTGAATAGATTTGAAAAAACTTTCAAATAATGTAAAAGCATCATTTTTAAATTTTAAAAAGAAAATCCATGCAAATCTAAAATAATCATCAACTAAAACATATACATATAATTTACCAGAAAATATTGCTACTCTTGAAGGTCCAAACAAATACATATGGATAAGTTCTAGATGTTTAGATGTAGAAATTTTGTTAACATATTTGAAGGATGATTTGTGATGCTTTCCAAGTTGACATGCATCACAAAATCCATCACTTTAAAACTTGAGACTAGGAAAATCAGAAACTAATTTTTTTCTTGGATAACTTATGTAAGTCATATATATTGAAATGTACAAGTCTTCTATGCCAAATCTAGGATTCATTTATCTTAGCAGTTAAGCAGTTTAATTGTTGTTTACACAAGGAATTTAAATCCAGGGTATACACATTATCAGTTCTAGGTGATCTAAATTTAAGCAGTTTATTTTTGAAAACAGAACAACAATTTTTAGAGAAATAAACAACATAACCATCATCATAGAGTTAAGAGATACTTATCATATTGTGTTTCAATCCTTGTACATAAAGTACTTTATTGATTGAGACAGCTTCTGGATCTCCAACTATTCCAATGCCAATTATCTTGCCTTTGGCATTGTCACCAGAAGTGACTATTCCACCATCTTTTTGGGTTAGTGTAGTGAAATTAAATGAGCTTCCACTAATATTCCTTGAGCAGCCACTGTCCATATACCATATGGCCCTTTTGCTTCTGTGACCTGCTTCCTGCAAAGGAATTTAAACAAATTGCTTTGGTACCCATATTTTGTTGGGTCCAAGAGTGTTATCCAGCAATGATCTGGGAATCCAGACTTGCTTAGATTTCCTAAATTTAGCAGAATCAAAAAATTATTTGATAAAAAATCTTTCTTAATGCCACTTATTTGAGGTTTTCTTAAGAAACGGTTTTTAGAAATATTTCCCCTTGTCCCACAGTAACTGCAATTTAATCTTTTTGTGCTTGAAACAAAATAATTCTTTTACAGCTTAGGTTTTTCACCTTTACTGCCAATTACAAATATTTATTTATTAATTATAGTTTTCCCAAGAATTTCATTCAAAGATTCTTCTCCTTTGTTAAAAACAAGAGATTCAGTTTTATAGGTTTCTACTTCATTTTGCAATGTTTTTACCTTTGATTCATAATTTGTATAGTTAGTGTTAATTGAATTATACTTATCAGTTAACTCCTTAATTTGTTTCAATATTGTATCTATTTCATCTGAAACAGCCTTGCAAATGTTCTTTAAATATTTATTCTTCTTAAAAAGAGAATCATATTTTTCTTCAAGAATGTTGTAGTAGGCTGCAAGTTTTTTATAATAATAGCTTGTTTTAGAACTAGAGTCAGCATTAGAATCAGAAGAGTAGTATGATTTTACCTCATTAGTTTCTACCATAAAGCACATGTTGGCTTTCAGATTTTCTTCTTCCTTCTCTGAGTCTGTATCTAAAGAGCTGTCGGAGTCTTCAGACACACTCCATGTATCTTCCATTGCTTTCTTATCTTTTTACTCATAATCATTACTTTTTAAGAACTTCTTCTTCTTTCCTTTTTTTAACTGAGGACAGTCAGGTCTAATGTTCCTCATTTTCTTGCACTCATAACATATAACTTCCTTTTCATCCTTTTTTAAAGTTTTTCTAAAGCCTTTCTTCTTTCTTTAGAATTTACTAAACTTTCTGGCTAGCATAGCTAGTTCTACATCAGAATTTGATGGATCAGAACTTTCTGATTTCACCTTTACTTACTTTTTCTTTTTCTTTATGCTTTTACTTTGTGATGAAACTTTTAAGGAAATATCATCTTTCTTGATAAAAACCTTATGATCATTTGCTTCATCTTGCATCTCAGCTTCATACATCATAAGTGCTCCAATCATCTTTCTCATGGTTAAGTCTTTGACAGGTGTTGACTATCTGATTGCAGTAGAGATTCCATTCCATTTAGTAGGCAGTACTCTCAGTACTTTTAAATCTTGATCTTCTTGTTTGATTGGTTCTCCCAAAGTAGTTATATTGTTGACAATTTATGTCAATCTTCCATTCATTTGAGTAATGATTTCACCTTCAAACATTCTGAATGTATCAAATTTAAGCTTAGCAGTAGCATATCTCATTTTCCTGACATTGTCAGTTCCTTCATAAGAAACAACAATAGTTCTCCACATCTCATATGCTGTCAGGCATTAAGATACTCTGTTGAATTCATCAGGTCCTAGAACACATATAATTGCATTCATTGCCTTTGAGTTCATATAATATTCTACTTCAGTAGCTACACTCCATGTTTCAGGTTTCTCGCGTAATTCATATGGAGTCATAATCTTAGAATCACTACTACAAATACCCCTTTTATCAGCACTAAAAATAGCCTTTAACAGTGCTAGAAAAGCGCTATTAAATCCGGCGAAGATAAAGGGGGGTCCCCTTTATCAGCGCTCTAAAAAGTACTGATAAAGACCCCTTTTATCAAGGCTTTTTTAAAAGCGCTGATAAAACTAAAAAAAATTAAAAAAAATTAAAAAAATCATGCCAATCTCTGGGGAGATTTTTACAGCCCCCCCTTTATCAGCGCTTTCCCGCACCTCCAGCGCCCGCACGTACCGCCTCCACCCTTTATCAGTGCTATACCCCACCTTTATCAGTGCTAGCCCCTTAAATTCACCCTTGCGCGTGCGCCCCTGCCTCCACCCGGATTTGATCTCGAGACCTCCCCCCTACGCGCCTGAAACCTTTGCCACTCCCCTATATTGATTTTTTCTCTTATTTATGATATATCTATTTATTTATATATATATTTAGTTATATTTATTCGTATAGTAATATATATTTATATTAATATATATATAGTTATATTAATATATATATATATATAGTTATATTAATATATATATATATAGTTATATTAATATATATATATTTATAGTTATATTAATATATATATTTATAGTTATATTAATATATATATATAGTTATATTAATATATATATATATATATATATAGTTATATTAATATATATATAGTTATATTAATATATATATATAGTTATATTAATATATAGTTATATAAATATTCATATATTGGTATTTTAAATAAAATGGATATTAGTTATTATTTAGATAAAGCTAATATATTTTATATGTAAATATGTTTAATTATTTATTTAAAAAATTAAATTTTTAGGTGTGAATATATAAAAAATATGTACATATAGTTATATATTTGATTATAAATAGCAGTGCATTATAAAAAATAATAAAATTTCAAAGAAATAATATCAATATGAATGTAATACCTTGGAATAAATTCAGTCCCCACCAAAAAAGGCAATAATACCCCCTTAAACGAGGCTGAAAATCCATAAAATGTTAAAAAATCGGGGTACCCCGACTAAAAACTCGGTTTTGGAGGCCTTCGGGGCCTTTTTTGGCCTCGAAAAAACCTTGACTAGGGTTTTCCTTAATTTTTAGGGTGTAGAGCTCTTTTCATGCTTCGATTTGATATATGGTAGAGCTCAAACATACACTCAGATCAAAAGTTATGTCCGTTTGAAGTTCGAGTTGCGTTTTCAACATATTTTGTGTCTTTTTTTAATTTTTTAATTTTTTGGGTCTTTAAATTGTTATGAAATGACTATTCCTCCATAATAATTAGAAAAATTATTAATTAAAAATATTTTATTAATTTTTTATAATCCATTTTCACTAAATATTCTATATATTAAGTATATTAAGTGTAAATGTATATTTATACTTATCTAAAATATATTTAAAAATTATATATTATATTTATATCAATATAACTATATTTATATATTTATATATTTATATATTTATATATTATTTTTAATTAGATTTTTTTTTGAAGTCGACCCTTTATCAGTGCTTTTAAAAAAAGCGTTGATAAAGGCCCCCCTTTTTCAGCGCTACTAAAAAAAGCGCTGATAAAGGGGGTGCCTTTATTAGCGCTAAAAAAGAACTGATAAAGGGGGTACCTTTATCAGCGCTAAAAAAAGGTGCTGATAAAGGTTGGCGCTGGGAAAAACTATTTTTGTGGTAGTGAATATACTCTGTATCCAAGTTTTTTCAGATAAATTATTATTCTCAACTTCCATCATCTATAATTTTCTCCATTAAAGTATGGTGCTCTGAACATAGACATTTCCTCTCTTATATCAGTCATCTTGCTCTGTGTATAATCCTTAATCACTTTTAGCTTGTTAAGGCTTTATCAGAAATCTCCTCCTCTGATACCAATTGTTGGATCGGGTTATACCAAATATACACAAGAGGGGGTAAATTATGTCTTTTACAAATTCTTCACGAGATCATGTTCTGACCTTTAATTTTAATCAGATAGATTAATGCAGCATAAATTTAAATAGCAGGGACACACGATGTATAGTGGTTTAGGGAACAAAAGGACCCTAGTCCACTCCACCAACACTCTACTCCATGAGCTTGGTGATTTTCACTATCTGGTCCTCTTATCAACAGACCATTCCACAACTGAGTACAGGCAGTTGACACCTTTACAATCTAAAGCGAAACAGAGCCTTCTGGTTCAATCGTAGAACCTACACAGCTTAGTACGAGAAGTCGGTCACTCAAGATAAAAAAGAAGTATTTATTCTTTGAAAATACTTTCCCATTATTCTTCACAATTGCAATAGAATGCAATAGAAAGTAGATGGATCATCATCTTCAGAAATAATGATCTTCAAGTAAGAGTTTTTCTGAGTCGATTAGGTTGTAGTAGATTCACAATAGATCTTCGATATCGAATGAGTGAATCTTATGTCGTGTTTATTCTTCTTCAATAAATAGAGCTTTGTCGCTCTTTGTAACAGCAGATCTCTAAGTCTCGATTATCTCAATTATCTCTCTGTATACAAAATAATACATGTATATAAAGTTGAGTGTTCTCCTTTCAAATTTAGATCCACAAAAGTCACCTTTAGAATCACGATATTCAAAAATTTGAAATAACAGAGCTGTCGTAACTCCCCTGAAAATTCGGCATGAAAATCTACTTTTAAATTGATCCTTTGAATCATAAATAAACACCTTTGAATCAGTTAAAGACATGATTTAAAATCAGCTTTTAATCAGGCTTGAAATCAGCCTAATAATTCTCTTGTAAACCGTTGCATAGTAATATCATCTTTAATTCTCTGATGCCAAACGTAAGGTTGAACTGTATAGCATGCATCTTCTGAACGTAAGGTATATCAAAAACGTAAGGTTGATGACGCATCCTTCAAACGTAAGGTTGAATACAAACGTAAGGTTGATGATGTAGGGTTGATAAAAAATGTAGGGTTGATCATCCATACTTTTCTTTTTAACATTCAAACGTATGATAAATGATCCATACTTTTATAATCTTCCAAACATAAGGTACATGATCCATACTTTTTTATGAAACATAAGGTTGTTCACAAAAGTAAGGTTGATGAACCATACTTTTGAGAAACAAACATAATGTTTAAAACTTACATACGGTTCTTCTTCCATACATTTCCAATATCCCAAACGTAGGGCTCCTTCCTAACGTATGGTTCTTCTTCCATACTTTTCCGACAATGTATGGTTGTTTAACCATACTTTTCTGATGTCTCATAAAGTATACACCACATTTCATCCTTACGTTGTGCTTCTCCATGTAGGGTATGAACAGTGTTTCCAGAACACGCTTAACCAATTCTCGAATATGTAGAGCATGAACAGTGTTTCCAGAACATGATAATGCGATTACTTTAGAAATTAATTCTCATTGTTCAAGAACTTAAATATTTCTTCTAGTAATAAAAATATAATGAATAATAAATTCCTGAAATACACTTAAAATAAAATCATTAGAAAATAGTTAAGGGTATTTGTGAGAATCAAATCATCATAAAGAGATAGAGTATTGTTCTAAAAAATCTCCCCCTTTTTAATAAAAATATTATGTATTATTGAAAACAGCACTTACTCAACAATTATGTGGCATGGGATTTCATTAATGGTTATAATTATATTTAATGGTTGTTATGTAATTAAATTTTTTAACCAAAATCCCAACTCTATAAATAGACGACTATGTCTATTGTGTAAAACATTCAAAACCAATTTAAAGCTTGGGAATAGAGAATTTTTGTGCACAATGAATTCGCTCTCAGATCCTCCTCCTCTCTCCCTCTCAAGAACAAGAAACCCAAGATAAATTTTCTTCAATATCAAAGAATGAGTGATCAAGAATGAATAACGCACGACATTCGATTTGTTGTGCTAGCACTTGGAGAACGAGTGATGTTACTCGGAGACCATTAAAGCATGTGTGGATCAACGCTAGAGGGATTCTACCCTTGGATCCTCACAAGCGCAATGAAGGAAATCCTGAAGGGCCGTTTCAGACGATCAACAATCATCAATGAAGAAAGTACCTAAGTTCGGGTTTTTATTTCTTCAGATATTAAATAAATTAATTATAAATTTGACGTGCAAGATCATTGCTCTTTGTTTCAGGCAATTATTATTAAAAGAAATTTTAATATAGTTCCTTCCACAACAATGCTTCCATTGTGCTCAGAACCAATATTTTTCACGTCATGTAAACATAATTCATGATGTGAGTTCATCTAGGTAGACTTACGCCAAATTTCATGATGCCCTCTCATGCTGTGTAAATTCAAGTTTGTTCACATCATGTAAACATAATACACGATGTGAATTCATCTGAAGTTACAACACCACCACTCGTTACAAGTCGTGAAGTAATTCACGGTGTGTGAATCCATTACAAATCATGTACATAATAAACAATGTGAAATTTTTTAAGACATAAGGAATTTGGAGATGTTGTTACCACTACACATTACACGTTGGGTACATAATACACGATGTGAAACCGATGGATAGTCTAAATTTTTAGCGCGACGTAGGACCATTTTTTGACCCAAGACCACCATTGATGACCCAAGACTCATTTATGACCATATTAATGGCTAATTAAATCTTCCCCTAGCATCTCCAATCCCTATAAATAAGAGGTCAGGGTACCATCCCAAAAGGGATTCGGGAGGCATAGGCACTGGGATCAAGGACCGCTGTTGTCGTGATGCATCAAATAGGATTTTTATTTTCCTACCTGCTCATAACTGGCATAAGGGGGTAGACCTTGTGTGAAACAATTATAATGAAGGGGTATTGATTGTTTAAAGGTATTTTATTTTTGAATGTAATACATTTAGATATTTTGCTGCAACCCTAGTTTCTTAAATATGTTCTTTTCTTCACCATTCATGACCATTGCATAATTGATGTGGAAGTTATTCTTTTAATGCATTGACTAGTGAACAATTCTTACCATGACCATTGGGATGATTATTTTCTATGTTTAAAATGGCTCCAAGTTACCAAGTCATTGAATACCCAAAGTAACATGACCATTGTGAAAATGGAACATCAGTGATTTTGGGGGTTGTCTTCTATGACCATTTGATTGACCCTAACTCGGTTCTAACACCTATGAGTGCTATTTTATTATTTTATGCCCTAAGAAATCATGAACCCAGATTTTCAATTTTCGAGCATGTTTTTTTATTTTCTTAAAATCCAAATCAATTATCATCTCATCTTTCAATAAATTGATTTAGGTTTCTTTAATATAATAGTTTGGGTTTATTTTATTAAATTAATATTTTCTACAACCCTGCCTCTGACTTGCATATCCTATACTACCTTGTAGTCTAGTGATTTTTTATCTGTGTTATAAATTTCTAAATTTGGTAACCCTGTTGAATTAATGATGCCCTTGGGGATGTCATTTATCAAAAAATATTCAAAAAAATCAAATTCTTTTGAAATTTGAGGGACTTTTGGGCTGTAAGTTGCACTTAAATGACATCCTGTATAGTGGATAATTACATGATAGTTAATGAGGTTGTCATTGAGTCTAAAATTACTAGATGTGAATGATTGTTGAGTGTTATTGCCTACTATTTTTATGGATTTTCTATTTAGGAACTAGGAAAGAGGAGTGTGTTAGGATAAATCTTTGTGGAATTAGAATTAGAACTTGAGGAAACTAAATTTTTGAATTTGAACCTACGGGGCTCGCCCTTTTTGAAAACAAACACCTCAGTGATCCAACTCAAAAGATAATCATATAATTTCTTTGAATATGGAGTAGAATAGGAAATTAGGATCCTGTGGTAAATCTCTAAGATATTTGGCACTAAAAAATCCCTTTGATTCTTTCAATAAGTGTTTTTCACATTCATGGATTCAACAAAAAAAATCAATAAAGTGCCTAATTGTCAAAAATGAGTTCATTAAGGTGAAAGGAATATTTAACCTAAATAAAGAAATAGATAATTGACTGATAATCTAATAATTTGAGTTGTATCGATAAAGTGAATAATGAACCATTGATTTTTTGAACCTAGGGGAGAGTTATAATTGAAGGTACCACTTGTTGAGATTTTAATTCCACTTAAGTCTCACCTGGCTCACTCCCAGAACTGGAACTCGAATTAGAATTGAAGTAGGACAATAAGAGATTTCATATAAGAGGCATGACATTTTCAATGGTGGATGAATCTATACTTCCCTGATTTATAGTGTGCTTTTGAAACTAGGCAGGATTTGTTCAGAAGATTCTTTGAAAAGCTCAACCCATCTCAAAATCATGTTCCTTGTAAATCAATGTTTTAACATGCTTCATCTTGAGCTAATTTGAGAAACCTTGTTTTCTATGTACAAAGTAAAATCATGGATTGTTTGATGACAAAAAAATATTTAAGTGTGAGTGAGTTTGATGTGGTCTATGTTTTGCAAATTTTTCCAGTATATCTATTTTGTGTTTTATTGAGGTTTAATGGATAAAGTATGTTGATGATGGGAAATTCTAAAATTCTAGGTAATTCTATGTTGAATTTGTTATTCATTGAATAATCTTTAAAATTTTGTGTTTTTGGTGTTTAATTGATGAATTATTCTTGGGTTTAATTTTTTATATTCAAGGAACAAAATTTTCTGATTAATCATTCAATTTACTGAAATTAATTCTTGGATTAATTCTTTCATTAGTTCCATATTCTGTGTGGAATCATTTTTTTATTCCCATATGAAATTTCTAATGTTCAAATCTGCTCATTGCATAAGAACCGATGCTGGAAGAAGATGTTGGGAACTTGCCAAAGCTCGATCGACTGCACTTGAAGGCTGACGATGACAGTCACTGAAATCGGGAGCCATGTGAGTATGTAAACTCATCCCATGTTTGAAAATGGGAAACTGATTGAAGAACCGACACCATACTATGCCTGCGCGAGCGGTGATCAGTGGTTCGAGTGAAACCGAGGGCAGATCTGGAGGAATGTCAACAGAATTTATGAGAAATCTTCTGAAGCTGCTCGATGAATTTGATGATGCGGTGATGTCCATACAAGGATGAACCTGCTTCCGAACTCGATGGCAGGGATTTCATGATTCTGAACCTTCCGTGAGACCGGAGCTTCGAATCTCTTTGCCTCTCCGAACCTGAATATGGTTGAAGAATCGATTTCGGTCGAGATTTTTTTCGATCGTGGCAGTATGAAGGGATGAAGCAAGCTTGGCTGATTAAGGTTTGAAGGAACCGTTCGAGGCTTGTTGAAGATGGCTCTGAGTTTGATCTGATGACGAACTGGTCTTGTGCTTGTTATGGAAGATGTCGACGGAGCTTACTGTGCACACGAATCCGAGATCTAGAGCCTAATTTCGTTCTCTAGTTTTTTATGTGATTTGCAGGTTCAAATTCAATGGAGGGGGGCATTCATGTTTCCCAATACAGTGATTTTGAGATCCAGAAGTAGTGCACTCCAGGTGTTTGAAATAAGGCCTAAATGAAGCCCCAATCATGCGGCCAGGAATCCGCAGGGCTTGCCACTCGAAACGCCCACCCATGTTCAAGAATTCTTGATCGAAGGACTTGAATCATGAGGAGATTTGAAAGATTTTTTGATGAAGGAGCTTTGAAGGTTGGAAATTAAGAAGACGATGGGGGCGTCGTTGATTTCAATTGCACCGATTGTGAGGATTTAAATGCATGCAGAGAATGAACGAAAGAGTTCTAGTTTGTCTTTGAAAACCGAAGCTAATTCTATTAAGCTAGGGCCACGTCAAATTCATGAATACAGGTAAACACAAAATTCAATGATTTTCTTGAAAGGGTTTTTCCGCCCATTTGCAGAGCTACGTCAAGGTGCAGAGATGTATCATTGAAATTCCAATATGGAACCAAGTTCTAAAATTTCAAATCAAAGATGAGAAGGGGGGAGTTTGATCACGGTGATGCTAGAGGCTACACTACAAGATTATGGAAAATACTAGGAATTTTCGAGGAGATTGAGCCAAGCTATGAATTAATTTGTGTCGATCATGTGGAGCGGAGATTGTGTTTGGAGAATATTCTAGCGATGGTAACATGTACAGAGGAGCGTGTTCAGTTGCAGGTGATCAACTAATGTCGCATGCAAAAGAGAAGGTCTGCAGTAAAAGTTCCACATGCCATACAGATTATCTCGAAACTGTGACCATAAGCTCTCAACTGAGTTTGTTGTGAGAATTTCTTATAAGAGAAGTTGCTAGAAATGCACTAAAAAAGAGGGAGGAGATAGCGGGAGACAGAATTAATCAGACATACACCGGTTGGGGCATAGACTAAAGGGAGGAATCAGAGTATGAAGTGGAACGATCAATGGAAGAATCCTATTCCTCTATTTCAGTTTCTTGTTTCTCTGTTTTAATGGATTTTTTCTTTTATGAGTTTTTAAAAAAAAAAAATTTTGTTTTGTTTTGTTTATATATATATATATATATAAACAAAACAAAACAAAAAATAAAAATAAAATTTTCAGCAGAATTTATTCGCTATTTAAAATCTACCAGTACTGTCATTACAACAATCTGGATTCTGATACAAGCTTTCACCCAAAACCCTCTTTTATAAAAGAGCTTACCCTGTAAATCATTCTGCATTTTCGATGTGAGATTTTGTTTCTCTTTAACATTCTGCATTTCCGATGTGAGATTCTGTTTCAAGTACGTGATTTTAAAAGACTATAAAATACAAACTATAACCTCAATATAAATGAAACTTAAAACGTAGATTAAAAATATAAAAAATAGTTGAAAACAAAAATAATTTTGTAAAAAATGATGATAAAAAATAATTTATAAGCTTTCAAAACCACTTACTTAAAACTTAAAAATGTTTCAAGTACGTGACTTTGAAAACTTATAAAATATAAATTACAAGACCAATATAAATGAAACTTAATAAATGGATTAAACATATAATAAATAGTTGAAAAAAATCATAAAAAATGTTGATGGAAAATAATTTATAAGTTTTCAAAGACACCCACATGAAACTTAAAAATGTTTCAAGCACGTGACTTTGAAAGCCTATAAAATATAAACTATAAGACCGATATAAATGAAACTTAAAATATGGATTAAACATATAACAAATAGTTGAAAATAAAAAGAATTTCGTAAAAACTGTTCATGAAAAATAATTTATAAACTTTCGAAACCACCAACTTGAAACTTAAAAATGATTCAAGTATGTGGCTTTGAAATACTATAAAATCTAAACTATAAGACCGATATAATTTAAAGTTAAAACATGGATTAAACATATAATAAATTATTAAATTATTAAATTAATATTATTAATAATTAATTATATAATAATTAATTAGTTAATTAGAAATTATTAATAATTAATTATATAATAATTAACCAATTAATTAGTAATATAATTATTCAGTATATAATAGTTAATTAGTTAATTAGTAATATATATTTAAATTATATTTATTCATTATAATTAGTAATTAGTAATTATTCAAAATTATTATATAATAATTAATTAGTTAATTGGTAATACAATTATTAATTATATAATAGTTAATTAGTTAATTAGTAATATAATTATAAATTAAAATTATTCACTGAAATTACTAATTATAATTATTCATTATAAGCACTAATTATAATTATTCATTCTAATTACTAATTATAATTATTCATTATAACTACTGATTATAATTATTCATTATAATTACTCATTATAATTATTAATTATTAATTATTAATTAGTTAATGATTAATTATTAATTGGTTAATTAATAATATAATTATTAATTATTTAACTATTAATTGTATAATAATTAGTTAGTTAATTAGTAATTATTAATAATTAACTATATAACAAATAATTAGTTAATTTGTAATATAATTAGTAAATTAGTAATATAATTATTAATTATTTAATAATTAATTAGTTACTTAGTAATATAATTACTAATTATATAATAATTAATTAGTTAATTAGTAATATAATTATTAACTATATAATTTGTAATTAGTTAATTAGTATTTATTAATCATTAATTATATAATAACTGATTAGTTAATTAGTAATATAATTATTAATTATATAATAGTTAATTAGTTAATTTTTTGAGAAAGATAGAGTCGAGACCCTTTTTATAATTAGTTAATTAGTAATATAATTAAAAATTATAATTATTCATTATAATTATTAATTAGTATTTATTAAAAATTATTATATAATAATTAATTAGTTAATTGGAAATATAATTATTAATTATATAATAGTTAATTAGTTAATTTTTTGAGAAAGATAGAGTCGAGGACCTTTTTATAATTAGTTAATTAGTAATATAATTATAAATTATAATTATTCATTATAATTATTAATTAGTATTTATTAAAAATTATTATATAATAGTTAATTAGTTAATTAGTAATATAATTATTCATTATAATTATTATTTAATAATTATTAAAAATTATTATATAATAATTAAGTAGTTAATTAGTAATATAATTATTCATTATAACTATTGATTATTAATTATTAATTATTAATTATTAATTATTAATTATTAATATAATTATCAATTGTATAACTATTAATGGTATAATAATTAGTTAGTTAATTAGTAATTATTAATAATTAATTATATAACAATTAATTAGTTAATTAGTAATATAATTAGTTATTTACTAATATAATTATTAATTATATAATTTGAAGTTAGTTAATTAGTAATTATTAATCATTAATTATATAATAATTAATTAGTTAATTAGTAATATAATTATTAAATATATAATAGTTAATTAGTTAATTTTTTGAGATAGATAGAGTCGAGGCCCTTTTTATAATTAGTTAATTAGTAATATAATTATAAATTATAATTATTCATTATGATTATTAATTAGTATTTATTAAAAATTATTATATAGTAATTAGTTAGTTAATTGGTAATATAATTATTAATATAATTATAAATTATAATTTTTCATTATAATTATTAAATTGTAATTATTAAAAGTCATTATATTACTAATTAATTGGTTAATTATTATATAATTAATTTTTAATAATTTCTAATTAACTAATTAATTATTATATAATTAATTATTAATAATATTAATTTAATAAATAAATAATTTATTATATGTTTAATCCTTGTTTTAACTTTAAATTATACCGGTCTTATAATTTATATTTTATAGTATTTCAAAGCCACATACTTGAATCATTTTTAAGTTTCAAGTAGGTAGTTTTGAAAGCTTATAAATTATTTTTCATGAACATTTTTTATGAAATTCTTTTTATTTTCATCCATTTGTTATATGTTTAATCCATGTTTTAAGTTTCATTTATATCGATCTTATAGTTTATATTTTATAGGCTTTAAAAGTCACGTGCTTGAAACATTTTTAAGTTTCATGTAGGTGTCTTTGAAAACTTATAAATTATTTTCCATCGACATTTTTTATGAAATTCTTTTTATTTTCAACTATTTGTTATATGTTTAATCCATGTATTAAGTTTTATTTATATTGGTCTTGTAGTTTATATTTTATAAGCTTTCAAAGTCACGTACTTGAAACATTTTTAAGTTTCAAGTAGATGGTTTTGAAAGCTTATAAATTATTTTTTATCATCATTTTTTTACGATTTTTTTTCATCTATATTTTATATTTTTAATCGATATTTTACGTTTCATTTATATTGGGCTTATAGTTTATATTTTATAGTCTTTCAAAGTCACGTACTTGAAACAGAATCTCACATCAGAAATACAGAATATTATGCACAGGAAAGGGAGAACCAGAATCCCACATCCGAAATGCAGAATGATTTCTAGGGTAAGCTCTCTTATAAAAGGGAGCTATGGGTGAGAACTTATGTCAGAATCTAGACTGCTGTAATGGCAGTACTGCTGGATTTTAAATAGCGGATAAATTCTACTGAAAATTTTATTTTTGTTTTTTGTTTTGTTTTGTTTATACATATATATATAAACAAAAAACAATAAAAATAAAAATAAAATTCAAATTAAAAAAAAATATTTTTTTGTTTTAGGGGACAGGCGACATCGTAGATGCCGCCTTTGTAGAGTATTTTTTTTTAAACTTTTAACCTAGCATGTTTTAAAAAAATATTTTTTTAAAAAACTTACTTAAAAAAAACTCATGTTTTAATGGATTTTATTGGAATCATATTCTTGAATGTTATTGAACTGAACATGTGTCTCAGCTAAATTTTCTTGGGGTAATAGGTTGTGTCAGTTGATTGTTTTTACTTCATTCATCTATAAATCTTTCTGAATGTTACTCTCATTCACATCTTTAGACAGATAAATTTCTAAAACATCGAGAGTCTGTGAAAACGTATCTTTATCGAATTCAATTCCAACTGTTTAAGCATTTGATAATTATCTAACAAGTAAATCAAGCTCATGAGAGTAGCACGTTAGGATTAATCTACAAGTTGATCTTATTGATTTGTTGATTTCATCATTTTGTGATTAAGTGGGATCTATAGTTGAAGAACTGTATGAATCATCTGATCACAGGTTGATCATCCTACAAGTTGGTTAGCCTCTTTAAATTAGCTCCAATGTTTCATTTGAATGCATGAATGAAGGAAATCCTTTATAAAAAACCAGGCAACTGATTTACTCTGCTTTATCAATTGATTTTCCTTGCTATCTTTTGATCTATTGTTTTTCATGTTGGTTCACATTGTCTAGTCAGTTGCACTCATGCAATTCATCACTATCATCATTGTTTCGTCACCACACTCATTTCTATCACCCTCTTTTCATTTATTTCCTTTTTTTTTGTTTTTCTTCTTGGTCACACACACACATCACACCTTCCCCATGGATATGACACCATGCTTACTTATTATACTAGTTTTTAATAGGGTTTATAAATAATTAATTTGACTTGAGCCTAGAAAATGACCTAGGTTTGGAATCATTGAGTTCTGGGGAGGATCAGCAAGTGGTGTTTCCCAGGGTGATAAGTGTACCCTGATGTCTTTCCCAAAGAGGTTGTGACATTGTCCCATCGACGAGAGATTGAGTTTAGGATATAGCTATAACCAGGTGCTTCTCTGATATCAATGTATCTATATTGAATGGTCCCTTCTTAGTTTTGGGAGCTATGGATTCAGATTGATTATCTTCTATAGAAAGGATTCATTTGTCCTAGTGTATTTCCTTAGGGATGTCAAGCTTTGTTTGCAAAGAAGGAATATGGTAATCTGCACCTATGTGTCGATTATCACCATTTTAATCAGGTGACAGTGAAGAACTGCAATCCTCTCCCATGGATTAACGATTTATTTGATCACTTAAAGGGAGATAGCTGATTATTAAAGATTTATTTACGGCATAGATATCATCAGAAGTGATTGAAGCATGAGGATATCCCGAAGACTGCTTTTAGATGTCGTTATGGGCATTAGAAGTTCATTGTGACGTCGTTCAGAGTCACGAATGATCTAGCCATGTTCATGGGATTGATCAATGCAATGTTCCATGATTTTATAGACCAGCTTGTGGTGGTCTTTATCAATGAGATCCTTATTCTCTCTGGGTCGAAGGAGGATCACACGAAGAATTCTCGATTCGTGTTGGGAGTTCTTCAATTTCACCAGTTATTCGGGAAGCAGCCGAAGTGTGAGTTGTGGGCTCGGAAGGTCCGTTTCTTGGGGCATGCCATATTTTAGTGATAAGTATCCATTGATCCTTTGAAGATTGAGGTTGTGGTTTCTTAGGTATCCCCTAATAATGTTCCAAAGATACAAAGTTTTCATGGTCACTCCGGCTATTGCGAGAGGTTTGTGTCCAACTTCTCCTAGTTTGTGACTCTTATAATAATGTTGACTAAGAAATATCATGTGTTCATGTTGACTAACCAGTTCCAAACTTCCTTTGATTATTTGAAGGATAATTCAGTCAGTGCTCTGGTTCTTTTTCTGCCAAAGGAGGGCATTATGTTCGATGTTTATTGCAGCACTTCGCATCTTGACTTGGGTTTCATGTTGATGTAGTAGAGAGAGGTTATCTCTTATGGGTCTAATTAGTTATGGCCTCATGAATTTAACTATTTCACTCATGACCTTGAGCTTTTTGCAAATGTGTTCACTTTGAAGTTGTGATGTCACTACCTCATCAGTGAACATTTTTTTTGTCTTCACAAATCACAAGAGTCTGATGTATGTATTCTCCCAACATGATTTGAATTTGTGGCAGTGATAGTGGATGGAGTTCCTCTAGGATTATGATTTTGAGATTTCCTTTACACTTGGTAAAGGTAATGTTGTAGAATATTCCTTGAGCGGGAAGTCACGTGGTGGTGTTGTGCATGAGTCTCGAGACTCTTGGTGATTGATGGTAGAGTTGGTGGCATTACACCTTGACATGGGAGGATTTGATGGTAAAGGATGCCTTTATCAGATGATTGTACAATCGTCTTTGTTGCAATAGGTGGATGAGTCCCAACTAGGGCATTCTGAGGCTAAGGTTTAGTGTGATTGAGTTGTTTGTAGTGATGTTCCTAAGAGATATTCATAGGATTTTCAGTGTCAGGTGTTATTTTAGGGGATGCATTTCATTCCTTCGGCAATGCATGATGTGATACTTTATGATTTCCATAACTATACCTTAGCAGTACATCCTGGTCTGGCAAAGATATATCATGCTCTGAGAGACCAATTTTGGTGGTCTGGTATGAAGTAATTGTTTCTAAAGTTTGTCTCTCGGTGTCTGGTTTTCTAGAGGGTGAAGGTTCACCATAGTGTTCTCGGTGTTTTTCTTTAACTACTCTATGTTCCCCAATAGAAGTGGTAGCACATCTCAATGGACTTCATCACCAATTTACCTAGAGATAAAGTTGGTTATGATGCTATATGGGTGATCATGGACCACTTAGTGAAGTCAAATCACTTATTAGTGATTAAGGAGTCAAGATCAGTGGAGGTTTTGTCAATGCAAAGTCTGGAGGAGGTGTAAGGATTCATGGGGTTCTGAAGATGATCATCTATTATTGTAGTCTCTGGTTCTCCTCTAGGGTTTAGAGAGTCTCTTGCATGATTTTGGATCCCAGTTATGCCTTAACACCACTTTTTTCATCCATAAATGAATGGTCAGACATAGCGGACTATTCTGACATTAGAGGACATGTTGTGCATGTGCATTCTGTATTTTAGAGGTTCATAGGTGAGGAACCTACCCTTAGTGGAGTTTGATTACAATAATAGTTATCATTCTACCATTGGTATAGAACTATTTAAATCCATGTATGGTCAACCTTTTCAATCTATGTTGTATTGCACTGAGGTCGAAGAGTCAGCTGTTCTCTGACCAGAATTGGTACAGATCATGATTGACAAGGTACATGTGATCCACAAGCAAAAAAAGGTGGAAAAGGATCATTAGGAGTCTTATGCTAGTTATAGGAGGATGCCTATAGAGTTCAACACCAAAGATCATGTGTTCTTGAAGGTTTCTCTACATCATGGATAGTGAAGTTCTATTCATGGGCATGAACTTTCTCCTTGATTTTTAGGGCCTTTTAAGGTGTTGGCGCACATTGGAGTTATGGAATATCGGTTAGCACTACCCCGTAGATAATCTAAATTCATGATTTCTTCTATATATTTCAACTTCATAGATGTCTTCATGGATATTCCAACATCATTGACTAGGGAAATCTAGATATTAAAGATGTTTCAACCTTCAAGGAATGTCCTGATGAGATTCAAGACCATCAGGAGAAGGTGATTCTCAAGATTTCTATTCCTTTGGTTTGTGTCTTGTTGCAACATGGTGGCTTGTAGGAGATCACTTGGGAGCGAGATTCATAAATTCACACTCAATATCCTGATTTTTTTGAGTTTTGATCTTACATGTTGATATGCTTTGTTTGTTTCCTTTCTATTTACATGATGTGTTTAGCATTATGTTTTTTTATGAGATCATTTCTCTTCCTCGATTTGATGCTTGTTTATGGCCTTTACCATGTTTGAGAGGTATCTCACTTGGGAGTGTTTTTTGAGGTTGGTTGATGATTTTGTGTGGGTTATATGCCTTTTTTCCCTGGTGGGATGGTAATGTTATTATTTTAGAGAGATCCTTGAGAGGTATCTCATGGGGTGGTTGTTTATACCCCCTTTCTCTCTTTTCAAGTTTGCTTTAAATTATCAAGGATGAAAATTGTATGAGTGATATCTAATGCAAGTCACTATATTTATAAAACCCTACCTTTGTGCTTTCCCAAATCTTATAGGTGTTGAGAGGGTTCTTAGGGTCATTTCCCTTGTTAATTTATAAGTTTGTTTGTGTGGTCACTTATCTAATCATGTGGGATAAGTTTTTCTATGTGGTTGATCTATTTTTCATATGGTCAATCCTTCGTGTGTTCACTTGTTTGTTCATGTGGTTTATCCTTTTTTCATTTAGATGATCCCTTAGTTGTGTGTTTGATCCTTTGTCTATATGAATGATCCTTCATGCGGTTTCTTGTTTATTCATGCAGTTGATCCTTGGTTTGTGCAGTCACTTTTTTGCTTGTGTGGTCAATCCATGTGGTCACTCATTTATCTCATGTGATTGATCTTCGCGGTCAATTTCATACTTCATATGGTTGATCTATATGGTCACTTCACATGGTCGGTCTTTACAATTAGTCATCCACTTAAGCAAAAAATTCCAGTTTTTCCAAAATGATGTAAAACTTGATTTTATCAAAAAATAAGGAAATAATAAAGATAAAACAGGTATTTGAAACATGAATCAATTAAGACTAATTATATATTTTAATTCCTTGATATTATGAGTTTTAAATTAATCATGGTATGGTAATTAAATCTAAATCAAATTAAAGGTGAATTAAATAAGAAAGTTTGACTGCATTTTTTTGGAAATAATTGAGAGAGTCGTATCTATTTTTCTAAAAACGAGAGTTCATTCCCCTCATTCATTTTATTTTATTTATCTTGAGTCTCAAAAATTCAAAACTTTCACTCTTGGAGTCTTTCCACCCATATTAAATCATTTGAGTTCATCCTATGAGTTTTCAACCTATGTACAACCCCCCTTCTTTGTTCTTAGTGAAGCACGACTTGGACTTCTTTCCAGGCAGGGGATTTGATTATTCTCTTTTTGTTTTATGCCACGTTTTATTTAATCATGATTTGGTTTCTCTGTATGGATATATGTGATTAACTTTAATAATGATAATAATCTAGAAAATTATAAGGAGAATAATTAATGAATTATCTTGAAATTTATAAAAGAAGAAGAAGATAACAGTGTGTGCTACCAAATGAACATTGTTAACAAAGAAATGGAAAGATATTATCACATTTTTTATTTAATTTATTTGTTGAAATTAGCATATGTTGTAGGATGATAATATTATTCTAGAAATTATCTAAGAGAAATAGAATAATTTCATGTTAAATACTCGATACTAATGTAGAGTATGAAGCATTTAATAGAACAAAGAGAATACCATATAATATGGTATTATTTGTTATGGTAATAATTATTGTATAATTTTTAAAATCAGATAATTTAAATAAGATATTTTCTCATGTTGTAGATAATTAATATTTCATGATATGGGGATTTAAAAAGCAGTTGGGATTTTGTGATCGCATGAGTTTTTCTGATATTCTTGATAATGGCTCTTGATATTTATTATATAGTGTGTTATCTTCTTGGTTGTGTCTTTTTATTGTTGTTTGAACATGGAAATAATGCTTGAAGCATATTTATATTAATTCTTATCTATTTTTAGTTATTTACTATAGGTTTCTTGATGCAAAAACCGATGCATAATAAATAGGTTAATTTAAGATAGGAATTAAAATGGTTGTTTTCTAAATACAATTTCTGGGTCTAAACAATCATATTCTAGTTCACAGTAGTCCACACTGCCTAAATGCCATGAAATAAGTTACCCCATGAAATTGTGTGATAAAATAACTTTATTTAATTGGGTGCATGCTCTAGGATATTAGAGTCTTGATGTGATTGATTGATAACCTATTATAGTTGGGGAACGTTGATGAGTAATGGGATGAGAGCCTAGGGATGTAGTGATGGTTGATGTTGGTGATAGTGGGAGAGATTATACTAGGCATAATGGCATCTAAAATGACATTGGATAGGTTGGATTGAGTTAAGAGTTGGTATTACTCATCAATATATTCTTTCTTGATTCGTTTAAATAATCAAATGACTAGATATTGTTCGATCAGTTTCTAATTGCTTGATGCAGTTTCACTCTATACACAACATGTGCATCTTTGTTGTGATAACTTATGATGAGTCCTAGAGTATCTAAAATTTATGGAATGATAAAAAGATTAATAAATTAATGGGTATGGTTCAGGGTGATTGTAGATGATGATGATATACTTGAGAATATATGTGGGAAATTATGGTTCTAATGGGATTATAAGGTTAAATTATTAATCTTAGAAATACATATGGAATAATATTAATTAATGGATAATTAATTAATTTAAGTTTAACTTTGATGCTTGTACGCATGTTTGAGATCAATACCTTAGTTGTGGTAGTTGGGAGTCTTGTGTGACGATATTGGAAAATGAGTCTATGTCTAGATAGTTTACCTTAACATGGTTTGTGTTCAATATACTTTATGTTTTATGATTTCATACCGAATTCCCAAAGGCTCGAATAACAACTGAGAAGAGGGGTTGAATCAATTGTTCAGTTTTTTTGTAAGTTTTAATACTTTTAAAACTTAACCCCTATGATCTATTAAGGTTTATATATTCACCATATTTTAGTAAATAATCATGAATGAAAAAGTAAAAAATTGAGTAAAGCACACAAGATTTACAAGGTTCGACCTCAGTGTGAGAAACTATATCCTTGTCATAGCCACTCCCATAGGTATATAGAAATTCACTATTATGAATAAGTTAATACAACTTATTCCAACTCCTATTAGACACCTTCTATATCCCTATAGGAATGATTATACTAACTCATGTAAGTTTACAAAGTTTTATTACAAAAAATTGATCCAAAACAAAGGATTAAAGACTTTGTTCAATATTCTCCACAAAAGTTCCTGGGTCCAATGTCCTTGAGTCTGATGGCATTCAGTCCGATGAACCCAGTTTGATTAACTCAGTCAGATCAACTCAATATGATGCTCCCTTTCTCATTCTAATCCTAAAGAAACTTTATGTTCTATCTTGATAAAAAAACTTCCATTTCTCAGAAACTACTAAAAAAACTCAATCTAAACTTCCTTAGTCCGATGAATTTAGTTTGATGGACTCAGTATGATGAACCCATTCACAATCTGAAATAACTAAAACTCTATCCAAATTCTCAATAATATCTTCCTCGATCTGGTAAAAAAAACTTTCAGGTGTCCGACCTTCTTCTGATAACTCATTATGGAAAGAAAACATTACAAGAATTATGTAGAACTCTACCTTTTCCACACATGTAAAAAAGTTGAAAAGTATGAATATATTGTGCTTCTATTTATAGACAACTCATAATGGAAAAGGTGGGAAACAAAAAAACTTTTCTCACTTACCCAAGTTTCAAATCTATGAAAAAAAAAACTCGCATTTAAACTTCAAATTTGAATGCTTAAAACCTTATCAATATTTATATGAAATCAATCTTCTCTAACATAATAAATTTTCTTCAAATTGATATAACTTCCCCAAATTCAATCCAATTAACTTTCTCAGCTTCAGTCTGATTACTACCTCATCTTCAGTTTGATTAACTTCCCCAGCTTCAATATGATGTGACTAACTTCCTCTTCTCATTACGATTTGAATTTCTTGCAACACTCATTACGTTCAGACTATCCTCTTAAGAGTTATTATGATTGAGTTTTCTTCTCAGATTCAGTTGGATCATCTTTCTTTATCAGAACCAGTCCAATGGAATCCTTATAAATACATAATTCTTGTTATGATGGAATTATCATTATGATGGAAACTCCATTATGCAAATTTAAAATTCTTTACATCTCATCAACTATAGTTCATTTATACTTATGAAAAATTATATGTCTAGTACTTATATATCCAATGAAAACTTTATCTTGATCATTGGAACCGATACAATCTTTACGATTCCTCCATTTCATCAAAATATTTTATCATGAGAGTTTTCACAATTTATAAGAACTTCAAGATTGGTAAAGCATTGTCTAAATTAGGTTAGAAAGTATAAAAACTTTCTAACTCCTGACTTCACTATCTTTTTTCAAAACTCTTCATCAACATTATGAATTAATCACTCAACAAGATCATTATTTCATCCTTATTATATTGTCACATCGATGATTCTCATATTGATGATCTATTTCCTTTTGTGTTCGCTGCTCCTCACACTAATGAGCAGCAACCATAATACTTTACATTGTATTCTCCTCTCTTCCACCAACTCCAGCTTGTAACATAACTTCTTCATGATTTATAAGAACTTCATGGTCATCAAAGAATTGTCAGATATGATACATGGAAGTTCTATTAATTCTCAACCTTTCGATATCAGTCAGTATCTTCTAAGACCAATTATTCTTGAGACTGATTCCCAGCAGTCTCTGACTTTCTATCAAATTCTCATTCTAATTTCTTGGTTATGTTGACTCATGATGATGAGATGAGTCTGATTTTCCATATCGATGGACTTGGTCTAATCTTGAAAAAAAAATACATTCTTTTACAAAATGATTAGTTGTCAACAAATAAAAAACTTTGTTAAAAACATCACAAAGATTCTTTAATCTCCCACTTTATATTTGTTGACAACACTTGTTAAAAAAAATTCAACTCTCAAAAAAATTTCACAACTCAACTTTTGTAAACAACTCATGTTTTTAAACTTTTACCAAAACACTACCTTTATCAAAAGATATTATCCTGACACTATACTACTGGATAAATTAATGTTTTTAATGAATTTCATCCTTGGTGATGAGAAAATTTTGGGGTCGTGTAAAGATAAACTCCCCCTCACTTTTATCTTTTCTCGCTTTTCTTATTCTCTCCCTTTTTACTATTATCTCCCCATTATCTGATAACCACAACTTTAGATTCATAAAATAAAGATAAGTAAAACTACAAAAAAAATTGTTACATTTTCTCACCCTTTTTATGAAGGTTCCGGGCGCAGCGGAAGCTCGTGGGTGGATGTGACCACTTGGTTTTTTGTCATTAACAATGATCAATCCGGGATCAATATGATGATAAACGCCAGTCTCCACGGATCGAATCATAGAAATGGACAAATAAAAAAGAAAGTCCTGGAACCCCAAAGTAGGATCATTACTGGTTGATTATAATTAATTTAATCAATGAAAAGAAGTACCTTTTTGGTGTTCTTTCTTCGTTGATGTTCTTGATCACGTTCCGATGTGATTCATTGTTGTGTCGCAGAAGCCAAGTGTAGACTTCCTCTAGCGGTGATCCGCACGTGCACCTCATATCTCTGGACGTTGCCAAAGGAGTCTCCAGGTGCTATCTTGGAGAAATCTTTGCTTGCATTGTCCGCCTTAGATAATCTTGATCCGATGGAAGAGGATATCTCTCGGTCTTGAGAGTGTTCTTGGAGGAAGAGGTTCTTTCAGTCCTGAAAGAATTCTCTAGAATTTTTTTGCACAATTATTCTCTTGTGTGTGAAAAGAGTTGGGGTTGTGAGGATATTTTTAATCGGGTTTGAGGTTGTAGAGTCATGACAATAAATAAACGCGTTACACGTTTCATTTATTTCATTAACTCTTATTGAAAACCTCATGTCGAATAATTAATTCCTTTACATGTGCCCACGCTGATTATAATAAATATCATTTAATAAAATAATATTATATCCTCAAAATCCTGACTGGAAAAACTACACGACATGTAATAATAAATACACGGCGTGTACTTGTTTTTCATTGAAAACTACACGGCGTATACATTAAATGTACACGACATGTATATCTTGTTTTCATTTATTCCTTTCCTTTCCAAAATGAAAACTACACAGCGTGTACAATTAATAATACATGGCGTGTACTTGTTTTCAAAATAAAAACTACACGGTGTGTAATAATTAATACACGACCTGTATTTGTTTTCATTTTATTCTTCCTCCAACATTAAAACAATTTAGACTTCCTTAAATAATTATTAAACCACATATGGGAATAATCTTTACTCTACTTGAGATACTTGAATACACTTAGTGTGTGACCCTCTAGGTCTCTTTCTCATTGTAATTAGGCATTCTTGCCTAAAGTCCAAGATTACTGTCTAGAAATGGGTCAAGGCACCCAAGATAAAGAAGTTGAAACCGCATTGACGTATCACCTCATACTAATTCTTACTTAGTAATTTAATCCATTTGTCTCAATATCTCATCAATCAAGTTTCATGGATGTGTTATAAACCTATATTCTTGATCTTTCGTTCTTTGACTACCTTATATAAACTCGTCGTTACACCATGGCCATGGAATTTCATGCGACGGTTCTATTTCAATCAAAGAGACGAGATATCAACTTCCATAAGTGGAAGGGAAAAATCCTTCCTTGACTTATCCATTAACAACATGTCACTCGTGACACACCCAACGTACCCTAATTCCCGCCAACTGTCTGCGTGATAGTTTTCATCAGTAAATCTAAGTGCGCGAGTCATGACATGAGTTAATGATAATCTTCTAGTCTAAGGACCATTACACACACTCATAGATAGAAATGTTTGATGACACTAAGACATGCAGAATTGATTCGGGAAGGTTTGTTCTCATAATCTCCCATCTTGGAGATTACCAAGTGTGAACTCCATGAGAGAGAGTCTCTTCTTCTTACGAGTACTCACACATGACGGTCTGTATACTATGTGTCCTATCATAGTATGTCATACAACCGTAGAACTTTATTTAAGAATATTGTTATAGCATTTCAAGGTTCTCATCATAGCGGGGATCTGCCATGACCTTATTAATGCAACAAATATTCCAGGACATTATTATATTATAGTCATGCAGAACAATGAACAATATATAATAAGAGTATATTCATGTAATCAAAGTAAAAAACTATTGGTTCTCAGGACACTAACCCTAAAAAACTCTCACTTGGACTAGAGCCAACTGCCTATGACTTTTAGTCCTCTAGACCTCACATGATGATCATGTTTCTACTGATTCAAGGCTTTAGTCAAGGGGTCCACCACGTTGTCTTCCGTGGAAATACTGCTCACTGCAACTTCACCTCTCTAAGAAAAATACCTCAAGAGATGATATTTCCGAAGTATGTGCTTTGTCCGCTGATGTGACCTTGGCTCTTTTTCAAGTACCACTACTTCAGTATTATTTCAATAGAGTGTGATAGGATCCTTACTGCTTGGTACTACATCCAACTCTTGGACGAAGCTACACATACATACTTCTTCTTTAGCTGCCTCAGAAGCTACGATATACTCGGAATCTGCTGTAGAATCTGTGACCACACTTTTATTTGAGCTCTTCCAGCTCACTGCACCTCCATTCAAACTGAAGATGTAACCAGTCTGTGGCTTCATGTCATCTTGATCAGTCTGGAAACTAGCATCTACATGTCCTCTGATGACTAGTTCCTCATCTCCTCCATAAACCAGTAACATATCCATAGTACCCCTCAGATACTTAAGGATAGTCTTGACTGCCATCCAATGGCGGTCTCCTGGATCAGCTTGATATCTACCGACTGCACTTAATGCATAAGCAACATCTATCCTTGTACATAACATAGCATACATGACTGACCCAATCGCGGATGCGTATGGGATCCTTGCCATTTTATTTCTTTCCTTATGTGTCTGAAGACACATTTTCTTGGAAATATGAATGCCATGTGACACTGGCAACAATCCCCTCTTGGATTATTACATACTGAATCTCTTCAGTATCTTGTCAATGTATGTACTTTGACTTAGGCCCAGAATTCTCTTGGATCTATCACGATGGATCTTGATCCCAAGAATATATGCTACCTCACCCAAGTCTTTCATGGAGAAGCATTTATCTAACCATACCTTAAATGATTGTAAGACAGGTACTTTGCTTCCAATTAGTAATATGTCATCAACATATACTATTAGGAAAACAACTACACTTCCACCAAACCTTTTGTAGACACAAGGCTCACATTCATTCTTAACAAAGACAAATTTTGTTACAGCTTCATCAAAATGAAAATTCCATGACCTTGAAACTTTCTTTAATCCATAAATGGATTTCTGCAACTTGCATACCTTGTTGGCATCCTTTGGAGTCACAAACCCTTTAGGTTGTGTCATGTATACATCTTCCCAGAGGTTCCCATTAAGGAATGTTGTTTTGAAATCCATTTTCCAAATTTCATAGTCATGGTAAGCGGCAATGGCCAATAGGATTCTGATGGATTCCAGCATCGCAACCGGGGAAAAGGTTTCATCATAGTCAATTCCTTGACGCTGTCTAAAACCTTTGGAAACCAGTCGTGCCTTATAGGTTCTGACTTGCCCCTCCATGTCCAGTTTCTTCTTGAATACCAATTTATTACCAATAGGCTTTACATCAACTAGAAGATCTACTAAAATATAGACTTGGTTTTGGTACATGGAATCCATTTCAGAATTCATGGATTCTTTCCACTTGGTAGAGTTTGTGCCTTTAACTGCTTCCTTGTAGGTAAGAGGATCATCATTGTCAACCAATAATGAGTCACCATCCTTAGTGACAAGAAAACCATATCATTCTGGTTCTCTCACCTCTCTCGTGCTCCTACGCAGTTCTTGTGTCTCTGGAACAGATTTTTCTTCCACAGGGCTTTGTGGAATCTGTTCCTATACCAACTCCTGTGTATCTTGATCCTCGACTTCATCGAAGTCTATCTCTCTCCCACTATCTCTTTTGGATATGTGCTCCCTCTCAAGAAATATTGCGTGTCTTTCCACTGTAACCTTTTTTTCTGAGGGGTTGTATAGGTAATATCCCCTTGTTTCCTTGGGATATCCTATAAAGATACACTTTTCACCTCGGGGTGCAAGTTTGTTACCTGAATAGGCCTTAACAAATGTGTCTCTACCCCACACATGTAAATTCAATAACATGGATTTGCGTCCACTCCATAACTCATATGGAATACCATTTATCGATTTAGTTGGTACTTGGTTTAGTATGTGTGCTGCTGTTTGTAATGCATATCCCCAAAAGGATAATGGAAGAATCACATGACTCATCATTGATCTCACCATGTCCAATAGGGTGCGGTTCCTCCTTTCACTTACACCATTCCACTGAGGTGTGTAAGGAGGAGTGAGTTGAGATAAAATCCCAAACTCTCGTAAGAAATCAATGAAGTTCTGATTAAGATATTCTCCTCCTATTTCTGATTGGAGTTTCTTAATCTTCTTACCAAGATGGTTCTCAAATGTATTCTTTGAACCGTTCAAAAGAATCTTACTTATACCTCATTAAGTAAATATATCCATATCTACTAAAATCATCAGTAAAAGTTATGAAGTATGAGGACCCACCTCTTGCTTCAACTGGAAATGGTCCACACACATCTCTATGAACTAATTATAGAATCTCTTTAGCCCTTTCACCTTTCCCACTAAATGGGGCTTTGGTCATTTTTCCTTGTAGACACGCATGACATACACCAAGTGGTTTTAGTTTGAAAGAATCTAAATACCCATCTTGATGTAATTTTGTCAAAAGTTTCTCATTGACATGACCTAGCCGGTGATTCCAAAGTTGGGTGTGGTATGAGTCATATGAATTAACTTTGTCATCAATTTCCATTACTTGGTTTGTATAGTCTAACACATAAAGTCCATTATATAAATGTGCCCTACCAAAACAAATGTTATCTTTATAAAAGTAGCAACATCCACTTACAAACTTGAATATGAATCCATCAGTATCTAATCTGGATACTAAAATAATGTTTTTGGTTACAGAGGGTACATAATAAAATCCTTTCAAAACTAAGACCATCCCAGTAGGCAATGTGAGATGGTAGTCTCTGACAGCTACAACAACGAGTCTGGCTCTGATGGCTGCTCATAGATCCACCTCACCTCGGTCAATCTTTCTAAATCTACTTGGTTCCTGAATTTGGATACAAATGTGAGCACCACAAGTAGTATCTAATACCCAATTGTTAGAAACAGATAGATTTCATTCGATAAAAAACACACCTGAAGCTTCCCCTCGCTTCCTTGGCTGGGTGCAGTTTTTCTTCTAGTGTCCCTTCTTGCCACATGCGAAACAAACAGCCTCTTATTCTCTTGCCTCCCCTTTGATCTTCTTTTTCTTTGAAGGCCTTGAAGAAGCTTTGAGCTTAAAGCTCTTCGCCTTCCCTTTAATTTTATTCACCATGAGGACATAAGGTTTTTCACGCTTCATATCATTGTCAACTTGGTGAATGAGGATAAGAAGATCAGACAGAGACTTCTCAATGTTGTTCATGTTGAAGTTTACAACAAAGTTTGAGAAGATCTGGGGGAGTGATGCAAGGATGAGATCGGTACCCAGTTATTTGGGAATTTTAAACCCTAGAACCTCCAAGCACTCAATGTATCCAATGAGCTTGACGATATGAGGCCCAGCTGGGGCACCCTTTCCAAGATTTCTCTAGAATAGAGCCTTGGAGATCTCAAACCTTTCCTGTCTTTCTCTCTCCTGGTATAAACCATGGAGGTGCTCGAGCATGTTGTAGGAATCCATGTCTTCATGAGACTTTATGAGCTCACTAGACATTGATGACAACATTAAACATTGAACTTCGAGTGCATCGCTCAAATGTTGATCATAGACCAGGAAATCTTCATCATCTGCCCCTTGGGCAGGAGGATCAAGAAGTGAGGACTCCAACACGTAAAAATTTCATTCATGGCGTAGGATAACCCGAAGGCTCCTAAACCATTCCTAAAAGTTATTGTTGGTGAGGATATTGTCTTTATCCAGAATTGATCGCAGAGGAAATGTGGTTGACGAGTTTGTCATTTCGATTCTACAAATTAAAAGAGCATATTCATCAGTACTTTCTTAATTACATTTTATGAGAAATAATAATTTTTTATTAAGTCTACCACTATTTTATCAAGTCCCAATGACCCTCACCATTGAACTCAGAATCTCTAGTTTCTTTGACATTCTAGTGGCAAGGATCCATATTCCCCTTCGCATAACCCCAACAAGGGTTGGTCAAGCTATTAGAAGGTATTTAGGTAGGTAGGTCTTTGCCAACTATGATCTTACAGTTCCTTGATTTGTTGAGTGGACTCCCCAATCCTGAAATCCTGACTTGGGTTTTCTCAACTCTTGCCACCAATATTACACCAAGTCTAGAAAGGTCTACTCCTCTTGATGTAATATGGTTAAGTCAACCCAAAACCTTTCATAAGGGATTCCTTTATAAAAGTAAGTGTCCCAACAAGGGTTGGTAAAACACATAGTTTTATTGAGTCTTGCCCTTAATCAAGTAACAGAAGGCTTGTTCTGACTTAATATGGTATTTGAGGGATTTTAATCCTTTATACGTAGTTTTGAATTATCACATGCTTGTTAATATTAAGTGATTCTTGCTTAAGTGATTAACCATGTTCTGATAATGTTTACGCATAGTTCAGTTTTATTTTATTCCATATTTTCATGCTTGTTTATTTCATTAATTATGTGATCATGAAAACACATACATAATAAATAAACCATACAATCAAAAAAAAATAAGATGGTATGATCATGAGCTTCTATTGGTCAGCTTATCTAGCGGTTTGATAAGCTAACCCTGGCCAAGGGAAATACACCTTGAACCAATGGTTCATGTTTTGTAGCTCCCACCTATCCACCTTTGTATCTTCTTGGGTTACTTTCACCTCAGCTTTGGGTTTTGAACCGTCTCCTCTGTCTTGGGAGATCCTCCATTACATGGGTTTACATTAAAGAAACCATGGGCACGCAGTCCCTACATTTTATTGGAAAAAGGCTCGCAAGCCAACAAATTTAAATTAAACAAATTTAAATGAAACTATACACACATACAAAGGGTCTTTGGTCTAGCTCATGGTCATCCATATCATGGAGCGACATTTACGCATATTTAGAATTCAAATTCTTTTAATCATTCTATTATTTAAGATAAGTCGCACTTGAATTCAATTAATTATGATCTTATAATTAATCAATTCTTTATCTTAAATTCCTTTCTAAATTTCCTTGAGATTCTTCTCATACATATTCATTGTACAGGTCTTTGTACTTTTGGAGGAAACCTGGTGAAATTCCATTTATGGAAAGTACACGGTGTGTAGTTTATATTTACATGGCATGTATTTCTTATCACCCTTTATCCAAAGTACACGCCGAGGGCTTTTGCGTGTTTTCTCTACTTTTGAAATTTTGGAGTACACGATGTGTAGATAAATCATACATGGTGTGTACTTTGTTGTTATGCGTGGTAATCGGCCTGGCAATCTCGTGTACGTGGTACGTGGATTCTCTTTTGTACATGGTTTCACTTGGGCCGGATCGGACTACATGGCGTGTTGCTCCAACAAACACACCATGTATTCCTGTTCCCATGCACCGTTAATTTCTGGTCAACACAGCGTAATAAATACTTAGGCATACTCAATTCACACGTCATGGTTTGGTGGACCAGTGACGGTTCATTGAACATAAGTACACGGCATGTAGTTTTTATTACACATCGTGTATTCCCATATTGTATAGACAGAAAGAGCGGCTCCTCCGGATGAGTTCCTCATTTATATTTTAATAAAAATTAAAATTAAAAAGTTTTTTATGTGATGTGAATCGAGAAATGAAAAAGGAAGAACAGATCTTGTTCATTAATATTTAATAAAATGATTTATCACGAATTGAATCAAATACAAATGCATAAATTATCAATGAAAATTAAATAACTACAATCAACATTGTAACCTCCCTCTGATACCAATTGAAGGTTCTGGGCGCAGTGAAAGCTTGTGGTTGGATGTTCTCACTTGGATTTTTGTCATTAACAATGATCAATCTGGGATCAATACGATGATAAACGCCAGTCTCCACGGATCGAATCACAGAAATGGACAAAGAAAAAAGAAATTCTCATAACCCTAAAGTAGGATCGTTATAGGTTGATTATAATTAATTTAATCAATTTAAAAGAAGTACCTTTTGTGTTTTCTTTCTTCATTGATGTTATTGATCACGTTTTGATGTGATTCGTTGATGCGTCGTAGAAGCCAAGTGTAGACTTCCTCTAGCGGTGATCCACACATGCACCTTGTATCTCTGGATGTTGCAAAAGGAGTCTCTGGGTGCTAGCGTGGAGAAACCTTTGCTTGCATTGTCCGCCTTAGATCATCTTGATCCAATGGAAGAGGATCTCTCTCGATCTTGAGAGCGTTCTTGGAGGAATAGGTTCTTTCAGTCTTGATATAATTCTCCATAATTGTTGTGCACAATGATTCTTTTGTGTGTGAAAAGAGTTGGGGTTATGAGGATATTTATAATTGGGTTTGAGGTTGTAGAGTCATGATAATAAATAAACGCATTACGCATTTAATTTATTTCATTAACTCTTATTGAAAACTCCATGTCAAATAATTAATTCCTTGACATGTGGCCACGCTGATTATAATAAATATCATTTAATAAAACAATATTATATCCTCAAAATCCTGACTGGAAAAACTACACGGCGTGTAATAATAAATACACAGCGTGTACTTTTTTTTCATTGAAAACTACACAGCATGTACATTCAATGTACACGACATTTATATCTTGTTTTCATTTATTCATTTCCTTTCCAAAATGAAAACTACACGGTGTGTACATTTAATAATACACGGCGTGTACTTGTTTTCAAAATAAAAACTACACAGCGTGTAATAATTAATACACGGCGTGTACTTGTTTTTATTTTATTCTTACTCCAACATTAAAATGATTTAGGCTTCCTTAAATAATTATTAAACCAAGTATGAGAATAATCTTTACTCTACCTGAGATACTTGAATACACTTAGCGTGTGACCCTCTAGGCCTCTTTCTTGTTGTCATTAGGCGGGCTTGCCTGAAGTCCAAGATTATTGTCCAGCAACGAGTCAAGGCACCCAAGAGAAAGAAGTTGATGTTGCATTGACGTATCACCTCATACGAATTCTTACTGTGTAATTTAATCCCTTTTTCTCAATATCTCATCAAGAAGGTTTCATGGAAGTGTCATAAACCTATATTCTTTATTTTTCGTTCTTTGACTACCTGAAATAAACTCGTCGTTACACTATAGCCATGGAATTTCATGCAACAGTTCTATTTCAATCAAAGGGCCGAGATATCAACTACCATAAATGGAAGGGACAAATCCTTCCTTGACTTATCCATTAACAAAATGTCACTCGTGACGCACCCAACGTACCCTACTTCCCACCAACTCTCTACGTGATGGTTTTTGTCAGTAAATCTAAGTGCGTGAGTCATGACATGAGTTAATGATAATCTTCCAGTCTAAGGACCATTACAAACGCTCATAGATAGCAATGTATGATGACACCAAGACATGCGGAATTTCTACTGGCGGGTCTGTTCTCATAATCTCCCATCTTGGATATTACCAAGTGCAAACTCCATGAGAGAGAGTCTCATCTTTTTACGAGTACTCGCACATGACGGTCTGTATACTATGTGTCCTATCAAAGTATGTCATCCAACCGTATAACTTTATTTAAGAATATTGTTATAGCATTTCAAGGTTCTCATCATAGCGGGGATCTTCCATGACCTTATTAATGCAACAAATATTCCAGGATATTATTATATTATAGTCATGCAGAACAATGAACAGTATATAATAAGAGTATATTCATGTAATCAAAGTAAAAAACAGTTGGTTCTCAGGACACCAACCCTAACATTTTCAACATAATCCAAAGCATGGTGGGGTAACTCCTTATGATATTTTGGAAGTCATTGGAGAAGGTTGAACATGATGTTGCAGCCTCAACTCAACAAACCTTTCTTTTGGCATTGCCTTTGTGAAGATATCAGAAATTTGATACTTCACTGAGATATATTACAGAAAAACATATCCATTAGTAAATTTCTCTTTTATAAATTGAAACTTTATATCAATGTGTTTTGATCTTGAATGTTGGATAGTATTTTTAGAAAGATCAATTGCACTCTGATTATCATAAATTATCTTGAATGGTTTATAAACTTTTACTTTTAAATCTTCCTGTTGAACTTTCATCCACAACATCTAAGTAGAATCCTGAGTAACCGCAACATATTTTAATTCTTCTGTGCTCAAATTTACTAATTTTTTTTTCTTACTATGACAACTTACACCACATTTATATAATAAAAATGTTCCTCCTGATATTGTTTTTCTATCATTACAATCTCCATCCCAATCAGCATCAGTATGACTATGAAACTTTATCTCACAGTTTATTTTGTATAACAACCCATGTGAATTTGTTCCTTTGAAATATCTTAGAATTATCTTTATTGGAAACATATGTGCTTCCTTCAGATTACTTTGATACCTGGAACAAAAATTCACAACATAAACAATATCAGTCCTTAAGGCTATAAGGTAAAGTAGATTTCTCATCAGCTTCTAAAAGTCTTTCTGATTCACACTTTTACCAGAATAATATTTACTCAACTTTATCCCCACTGAGATAGGAGTAGAAAATTATTTGGATTATTCCATGCCAAACTTTTTTAATAATTTCCCTATATACTTTTCTTGAGGTAGGGAAATGTATTTTTATTTTTTTGAACTTGTAATCCAAGGAAGAAAGTTTTTTCTCCCAATATTGAAATTTCAAATTTCTTTTTCATTTCTTCAGAAAATGTTTCAAAAAAATATTCTATATCCCCAAAAAAATTATACCATCCACATAAACAATTACAATTATATTTTCGGATTCAATATCTTTCAAACATAAATTGTTATCAACTTTTCCTTTAGAAAAATTCAACATTCTCAAAAAATTGTCAATCTTATAATAACATGCATGTGGGGATTGTTTTAGACCATACAAATATTTCTTCAGTTTACAAAAAAAACCATCCTCGTCAAGTAAAACCTCACAAGTTTTTTCAATGTAAACTTCTTCTTCAATTTCTCTAATGAGAAATGAAGACTTTACATCCATATGATATACTTTGTAATTATGGTGAGCATACACTACTAGAAACATTCAAATAGTTTTTAACCTTAGAATGGGGGAAAAGGTTTCATCAAAATATACACCTTCTACCTATGCATAGCCTTTACAAACAATCCTAGATTTTTTTTCTTGAAACTTCTCTATGTTCATTCAACTTGTTTCAGTAAACCCACTTTATTTCGATAAAACTTTAACCTTTAAAACTTGGAACAAGTTCCCATGTTTCTTTATTCTCAATTTTATCCAGATATTAATTCATATTATTCACCCATTCTTTGTATTGAATAGATTATGAAATTGATTCCATTTCAACTTTTGAGATGAGTGAAGTTTGATTTTATAATTTCAGCCTTATTCTGGTCTAAACTGAAGCCTTCTAATTCCCAAGAATATTTTTGGTCTCAAATTATTTTTTAAGTTAGGAAATTTCAAAGTTTCTTTCACAGACAAAATTTTTTTAGCACACAATTCATCTGAATATTTATGCACATTTCTTTGCTCACTTTATTTTTATTGGATACTTTTAGTTTTTCTTCCTCAAAATTCCCAATAACTTCTCTTAAAGAAGTTGGATTTTTAATAACTTTCACATCATATAAGTCAACCAACTTTTTTAAACATTTGTTCTAGAATTTGTAACTTATTCTATTAGGTGGATAACCCATAAAAGTTCCTTCCTCATATTTCTCATTAAAATTTCCCAGATCCTGATTTTTTATTTTAAGTAAACATGTACTTCCAAAAACTTTGAAGTACTTCAATGAAGGTTTTTTATTATACTGAATTTTATAAGAAGTTATATAGGATTTTGGTCTCAAAAAAATCTGTTCTGAATATGTACAAAAATACTAACAGTTTATCTCCAGTAGAACTTTTAAAGTTTTTATTCTAGTAACATACTTCTTCCCATTTACACCAAACTTATATTCTGTGTTTCTGTTACTCCATTTTTTTATGGAATGTAGGGAAAACTATATTGATGTTTGATACCGTGATTTATTAGATAAGTTTCAAAAGTATTTCTTTTGAATTCTGTAGCATTATATGTTCTCAACTTCTTTATATAAGCCCCTATTCCTTTCTCAACTTATTTTCTGAAAAAACTAAACATTTCCACAACCTCTGACTTGTGTTTTATAAACATTATGTTTGTCATCCAAGTGAAATCATCAGTAAAAGTGATAAATTATAAATATAATTTTATTGATTGATGTCTCATAAGCCCACATAAATTATAATAAATAAGTTCAAGAGGTCTGGTAGACTAAATCTCAACTCTCTTATGACTTTTTTTAGTCATCTTCCCTTTCTGACAAGTAACACAAACATCTTCATCTCTTCTTTTAAATTATGGAAAATAATGGACAAAATTAACTTTATAAAGTTTTTTCATGTTTTTATGGACAAGGTTCCCAAGTCTTCACTTCCACAATTTGTTTTCATCTTCATCACTCAAGTAACATATTTATTAAACTCTCCAATTTTAAAAATATTACCACTAGTTCTTTCTCATTTTGTGATAACTTTACCATATTTCACACTTCTGATGATACAATAATAATTTATAAAAAATAACTTCTTTTTAATAATTAAAAAAAGACGACTTACACTAAGTTATGTTTTAGTCCATCAACAAATAAAATTTACTTAGATTTCAAATTTTATGCTTTAATCTTAGTCATTCTGATTCCTATGATTTTTAAGGAACTATCATTACCAAAGGTAACTGCTCCTCCATCATGACTTTCAACATGTTTCAATATTTTTATAACAATTTTCATATGTAAAGAACAATCACTATCAAGTATTCATTGTTTGTTCCTTTTACTTTCTTTCAAAGTTTTCTCAACAAAAAAATATCATTCCCTAACTTTCTTCTTTCCATACTCATTTTCTTTTATACCATAAGAAAATTGTTTTGGAAGGAGTTTCATACGTCATTTGGAATAATGAAATGCCAGATAATATCTTCTAAAAACTTCTTCCATACATTCAAATTGATTTTTTTTGTAAAGTATCTAACATCATGATAATTTTATTTTCTAACTTTCTGTGAGTTAGGAAAGTTACTCATCCTTCTTCCACCATTGTTTTCAATTTATTCAAACCTTCCTTTGAGAAGTGACAAGTTATGCCAACAATTATAAGCCATGTTCCCATAGATTATACAACACCAGTAATAGCTATCAAATCGTGATTTTATATTGAAGTAAGATCTTCCTCTATATATACTTTGTTGAGGTTGATAACTTCACTACTACAAAATATTCCTTTAATAGCGTTAAAAAGGCCTTTATCAATGCTAGAGAAGTGTTGACTGCTGGAGAGAGGTTAAAATAACTAGTCTTTTGTTAGTACTAAAAAATAATGATAAAGGACCCCCTTATGAATGATTTTTCAAGCACTGATAAAGGACTCTTTATATGTGCTTCTATAAGCACTGAGAAAGGACCCTCTTTATCAGTGCTTATAAAAGTATTGATAAAATATCCCTTTATTAGTGATTTTAAAAGTGCTGATAAAGGGGCATACTACAGTGTACTATAACAGCACACTACAGTATCAAAAACACCACAAAATCAACAAAATAAAGCATAAATATAGGATTTAAATGAATAAAAAACAATCTAGGCTTATTTTCTCAGTTTTGGAGATATGATGTGTGTTTTAAACTAAAATGATACTTACATATTGAAAAAAATGCACTTGGAGTCATACCAGTCACACCGTGCATCAGGTTGAGGTGTGATTGATTCTTACACATCTCAAATGACTTATGGATCATTTTACTAAAGTATCAAAACAATTATAATATGCTTTCCTGGTTTTGAGTACATCACATTTCTTTTTTACTAAAATGTCATTTTAAACTGGAAACACACACTTTGACTCATACCGATCATATCATGTTTTGATTTCACATGATACCAATTCATAAACATCACATATTACTTATGAATCATTTTCCTAAATTATAATGACAATCTGAGTGTGTTTTCTCTATTTTGAGTGAGTAGCACTTTTTGAACTAAAATGTTGATTTTAAACTGATAATAGACACATTGAGTCATACCAAACACATCTTGTATCATACTGAGGTGAAGATAATTCCTACACATAACAAATTATTTATGGATTTTTTTTCTAAAGTATCAAAAGAATATGAATGTGCTTGATCAGTTTTGAGTAGGTGAGTTTCCTCTTTTACTAAAATTAATGTCAAATTTAAATAAAAAGATGCACTTTGAGTCATATCGATCACATTGTGCATCAGGTTGAGGTATGTCTAATTATTTCACATCTAAAATGCCTTATGGATTGTTTTCATAAAGTATCAAAACAATCTGAATGTTTTTACTTGGTTTTGAGTACGTCACATGTCATTTTTACTAAAATGTCATTTCTAACTAGAAACACGCACTTTGACTCATGCCAATCACATCATGTATCAGTTTGATGTGAGACTAATTATTGAACATCACAAATGACTTATGAATAAATTTCCTAAATTATCAAGAAAATACGATCACATTTTCTTAGTTTTTAGGTAGGGACACTTTTTGAACAAAACTATCAATTTTAAACTTATAACGATCACATTGAGTCATACCGGGCACACCGTGCATCGAATTGAGGTGTATATGATTCATAAAATTAAAAAAGGACTTATGGGTCATTTCCCTAAATTATAAAAACAATATAAATTTGTTTTATCGGTTTTAAGTGGGTCAGTTGTCTTTTTTATTAAAATTGATGTCATTTTTAAATAAAAAGGCACACTTGGAGTCATACTGGTCACATTGTGCATCATATTGAGGTACAACTGATTCATACACATCTCAAATGACTTATGGAAATTTTCCTAAAGTAACAAAACAATCTAAATACATTTTCTCAGTTTTGAGTATGCCACTTTTTTTACTAAAATGTAATTTTAAACTAAAAGCACACACTTTGTCCTATACTGATCACATAGTGTATTAGTTTGATGTGATAATAATTTCTACACGTAATAAAGGACTTATGAATCAATGTCCTAAATTAAAAAGATAATCTAAGCACATTTTTTTTCAATGAGTGATATTTTTTGAACTAAAATATCGATTTTAAACTGATAACGGATACATTGAGTCATATCAGGCACACCATGCATCATATTGAGGTGAGAATAATTTCTATACATTAAAAATCACTTATGGATCATTTCCATAAATTATAAAAACAATATGAATGAATTTTATCAGTTTTGAGTAGGTCGGTTGTCCTTTTTATTAATATTGATGTCATTTTTAAATAAAAAGATGCACTTGGAGTCATACCGATCACACCATGTATCAGATTGAGGTATGGATGATTCCTACACATCTCAAATGACTTGTGGATTATTTTCCTAAAGTATCAAAACAATCTGAATGTTTTTTATAAGTTTTGAGTATGTCACTTTTTTTTTACTAAAATTTCATTTTAAACTGGAAACATGCACTTTGACCCATACGGATCACATTGTGTATCAGTTTGACGTGATACTGATTCCTACATGTCACAAAATAATTATGAATCAATATTATAAATTATCAATAAAATCCAAGTGTGTTTGCTTTGTTTTTTGTGAGTGACATTTTTTGAACTAAACTGTTAATTTTAAACTAATAACGGACACATTGAGTCATAGCGGTCACACCGTGCATCGAATTGAGGTGTGACTGATTCCACCTCTATAGACCTATTTTTACAATCACATAAAACCCTATCATTTTTTAATAAAATAAAACCTATTAAAAAACCATGTTTTTTCAAAAAAATATTAAAAAAATCCTCAACCCATTATTTTATTAAAGTTTTATTCTGAATCCTTGTGGATAATTTTGAGGATAAAAAATGAAATTAATTCATCATTAACTCTACCTCAACATCAAATCAAATAAATAAATTTCAGTAATATACACTCATAATCTGAAATTACGTTGTAGCAACCAAAGACCCTTGGGCTACACAGCATTATAGTTGTGTATTCTAATTCTTTTTTCTCCACCCTCTCTATTTCTTTTATGCCCTTCACTCTATCATTTCTTTGTTTGTGTGGATCTTTTCTTGGAAGTTTTTGTCAATGGAGGTTTCAATTTAATAACTAGTGTTAATGGTGTAATTCTCATGAATGGGAGACATTACCTCTTTTAAATAACACAATGAAGTGCAATTTTCATCCTCATCAGCTCATCTATCAAGCAGTTATCATTGTATTTTGTTGTTTGACACACATTCTCTATATCTTGTGGACATGCACCTATTTTTCTTGAAATACTCTAAGCAGTAGTCATCCATGGGATGACTAATGCTCAGAGTAGTAAAAGCAACATAAAAGATATGGGGGGATGAGTCTCAAGGTAACAAAATTCAATAATAACTATTATGGAGATGAAACTAATGAGGATGACAATTGTACTTCATTATACTCTCTAAAAGGGGAAATTCCTATCATTTGTGATAATTACACCATTGAAAATAGTTATTAAATCAATGTCACCATTTCCACTAACTCCTTCCAGAAAAAATCTCCACACAACCAGAGAAATGATATAGTGAAAGGCGGGAAAGAAATAAAGAGGGTGGAGATGGAAGAATCATAGTACGTAACTGTAGTGTTGCATAGCCTAGGGGTATTGGTTTTCTACAGTGTAATTTCAGTTGATGAGTGTATGTTACTAAAATTTATTTATTTGATTTGACATGGAGGCAGAGTTAATGATGAATTACTTTCATTTTTATCCTTGAAATTATCCATAAGGATCCAAATAAAACTTTAATAAAATAATTGGTTGGGGGTTTTTTAATGTTTTTTTATAAAACCTGGTTTTTTAATAGGTTTTATTTTATTAAAAAATGATAGGGTTTTATATGATTGAAAAAATAGGTCGATGGAGGCATGTACTTCGTTCACACTTACCTTGATAGGAAATAAACTTGAATGGGATTCACGCATTCCACCATCAAAAACTAAAAAATGGAGGTCACTCCTCATTCGATACATAGATAAATAAAGCGAATCTAGCTAACTATTTTATATATATGTTATATATGTGTGTGTGTTATATTAGTAACTTTATTTGAATATAATTATATATATGTATATTATTTATCTTATTTAAATTTATTTAAATATGCAATATATTATTCGATATATATATATATATATATAATGTTATTTTTTCTAATTAAAGTAAAAATAATAATATTAATAATAATTTTTAAATTATATTGATTATAAATAATTATTATTCTGGGTAATTGTGTATAAAATATAATTATTTAAATTTTGGAAAGTTTAATTTTTTTTTAAAATGTATATATAGTTACTTAATTTTATTATTTTGAAATTTACATGAGTTTACAATATTTTATTGGTTATTTAAGTATAAATTATATTACTGTTAATTAAATAAATATATATATATATACCTAAAAAGTATATATAGACCTAAAATGATGAATACCTAAAAATAATTTATAATATATAGAATTTGATAACTTCTATTATATTTTTTGGAACAAATTATATAGAAACCTAAGGATTCAAGGGAGACCATATAATATGCATTGACCCATCCTTGAGATTCTACGGAGGTCCATAAAGAAGTTGGAATAAATAAATAATACACATTAATAAGATATATCACAAACAAAGGAGAAAAACACACCAACCCTTGAAATGTCTATCCCATACACATCTAAATCAATTTGCTCATTCATTTAAGGTTTTTATATCCAAAACCTATACTATTTATAAAGTGGAATAAATATTTATTTAATTGGTTTATCTGCGGAATAGATATGATTCACTAAAATTTCAAAACAGTGACATAATTAATATTATGGAGAAAGTTGGGGTATTGATGTAGACAAAGAAGCAAATTGATTCAAAACAAAAATTTAAAAAGACCAAAACAGGATATCTAAAATAGTAGTCAACCAAACAATGGATCATAAACAAAATAAAAATAGTATAAAACAACTAGATAATAAATACAGAAATAAAATCAGAACCTACAAAGGAAAATATGAAACCCTCAAATCCAGATCTCGAAACAACAAATACAGAAAGAAAATAAAAACCTATAAAGGAAAACACAATCCTACCTCACTAGTTTGAATAAAATCCAAGACCCTCGGATATAGATCTTGATGTTTTCTTCAGAAAACCTAACTGCAAATAGATGTCGAATGTTGAATGAAGTTTGAGAAACTAGAGGCAGTGGGTTTGTGTGATTCGAGTGGTTTTATATGATCCGATCTTCGATTCACTAAGGTGATTCACCCCCCTGAGACTCGCATTGAATAACCTTTTCATTGCATGGGTCAGTAGAAACATCCAACTGACTCTTCCCCATTGTCCCTTCACCAACATCAGGCATGAAGCCCTTGTCATTATCTCCAAAAACCACAACCTACTATTGTTCTTAGTTCTTGGACCCTCGCCTACAAGCATGTTTAGAATAACCCAATTTATTACAGGAACGAAAGAAATTGACCCACGATTCAAACCACACAACCTACTTGCATCAAAAAATTTCCCCCACTATAATCCAATTATAATCCATAGGCACTCTTGATACCTCAACTTCCATGAAAATACGATGAGAAATAGGGTGAGAAATCGATCGGGTTCAACTATCAGAACATAAATATCTACCAACGAGATTCCCTAGCATGTGTATAATCACTAGATTTTAAAAAGGTAAAGGTAGCTTGGGGAAACTAACCCAAATCACTATTTTTGGAATGTCACGCTTCATATGGAAGTCATATTAGCACCTGAAGAGATAGAACTATAAGTCATTGCAGCTATGGGGGGGGGGGGCATTGGACCAAGCCACGACTAGATCTTCCCCCAAAGAAAACTGAATCACGATGTTCCTTTTGTCGATAATACCTACCATTGATCGATCTTGCAACCCCCAAGACTTGAAGATTAACCTATCGAAGGTTTCCATCGAAGGGAAATGCAGTTTAAAACACACAATCAAGGTGAGATTAGGAAGAGTCGATGTCGCGTCTTACTTAGAGGTCAAGATTGAAAGATTCAGAACCCCCATTGAACAGATTTGGGAACTTAGGGTGAAGTTATTGAGGGAAAGATGAGAGAAAATCAGGATTGAAGAAAGGGGATAATGAACGAGAATTTCCCTTGAAGGGTTCTCAACGGGTTAGGTTTTTTTAATTAGATCAGTACACTTTTATCTACACTTTAAAAAACGCTGAAAAAGAGTCTTTTTATCAGTTCTTATTATTTAAGCACTGATAAAAGGCGTATTTATCAGTGTTTTTTAGTGCGGATAAAGGTAGGTCTTTATCAGCAGTTATTACTTAAGCACTGATAAAAGATTTATAATTATAATTATAAATAAAAAAATTGTAAATATATATATATACTTAATCAATATATATAAATATAAATATAGTAAATATATTCCTTATTTAAATATATTTATTATAATTTTATAATTATTTAAATATGTAATTATTTATTTATAATTATATAAATATTTTTAAAAAAAATTATTTATATCATTATATATATTTATATAATTATATATATATATACATATTTAATAAATATATATAAATATAATTATATTAAATATATTCATTATTTAAGTAAATTTATTATAAATTTAATAATTATTTAAATATATATCATTATTTATTTATAATTATATAAATAATTTTAAAAAATATATTTATTTATTTATAATTAAAAATATATAATTTTATAAATATAGTATGTACATTTTTAAATATATTTATTCATAAATGTTTTTTTATAAATATTTTTTAGAGATATTTTTTTAACATTATTAAATAATATCTAATTTTAAGTATATGCATGTTAAAAATAAGTGAAATTGAATAAATTAAAAATAAATAAACTTTAATAATATTGAAAAAATGGATAAGTTTTGTGTGTGTACATTGTATATAAAAATGAATTAATTAAGTATATGTGAAATCAATATAACACACATTTGATCTATATTAAATTGAAAAATCAAACGATATTCAATTCTATGTTCATTACTATATGTTATTAGTTAGTATTTTTAATTCATATTAATTTTTAATTATAAACCATTATTCACTAAATATAGCACATAAATATTTTTTAATGTATAAATCATATCTATGTACATTAATATATATCTATATATTTAATATATACTATTTATTAACATTATCAAAAATCATATAATTAATAAAATGTTTAATATTTTCTTCAATTTACTTATTTTTAATTTTAATTTGTTTAATTTTCATTTTGTATATCTATATATTTAATACATACTATTTATTACTATTTATAATTTATATATAGTATAATCAATTTATTCATTTTATAAATAATTATTTAATTAATAAAATTTGTAATATTTTTTTAATAAAAGAATTCTTTATTTTTATTTATTTTTTTATTTCATTTTATTTATTCGGACCTTTATCGGTGCTAAAAAATCACTGATAAATGACTTCTTTATGAGTGTTAAAAATAAAGCACTTATAAAGGGTAGTCTTTATCATTGTTAAAAATAAAGTGCTGATAAAGGGTCACCTTTATTAGTGATAAAAATAAAGCATTGATAAATGGGACCTTTATCACCGCTAAAAAAAGTGTTGATAAAGTTTTAAATTTATCAGTGCTTTCTTTAGTGCTGATAAAGATGCCCTATAACAGCACTTTTTTCTAGCGCTGTTAAATATCAGCATTATTAAATGCTGGTTTTGTAGTAGTGCTTATTCTTGCTCTAACAGTCTATAGATTTGGTCCATATTTCTTCCTGAGTGAGTTTTCATCTTTTGTATATGAAATATGTTTATCACACCCTTTTTCCACCCAATATTTCCCAATACTTTTTTTTGAAACTTGAAATGTTAGAAAAATCAGATGAAACATTATTTTTGGTGTGTGGGGATTTCACCTAATTCTTGATTTGAGCTTTCTCAGAAACTTTTGAATTATTAGATTTTACTTCAAAAGATATTTTGAAGTTTCATTCATCTTTATTAAGGTATTTTTGAACTCAATAATTTTTTATTGAAACTTGTTAACTTCTTCTTCCTTAGCTTCTAGCTTCTTACTAATATCTTCAACCATCTTTCCTTGTTCATCAATTCTATGTTTGTAACTTAATATATCCTAAATGTATTCTTCCTCCTACTTGATTACATATTTTCTTCCTTCAAGAACTTCTTCACAATATTTCTTCATTACTTTTATTACTTTCTTGAGATGTATGTTTTTCAGAAGACATGAAACAAGTTATATTTTGAGTTGATACTATCTATAGGATTCTTCACCACTTTCTTCACTCTCTAAGGAATCTTTTTTTTTCTTAACTTTTGAAATGAAGGTTCTGAATTTTTATGAACTTTAATCTTCTAAAAAAAATTAGTTGAGATTGATTCATATTTCTTACTCAACATACTTATTTTTCCTCTTGTAAACTTCTTATTATATTTTTTGGATGGATTTCCTACTTTAGAAATTTTGTTCCACTTCTTCCATCGAGGTTTTTGATGTGAGATGCATGGGGTGGTCTGATCTTCATGGAATAGGTCACTAGTTGAAGGATACAGTTCGAGGCTAAGTGTTGGATGATGGGTATGGATAGCAGATTCAAGTATTCAATCAATGCTATAAGGAACATGAACTACTACTTAGAAAACACACTCAAGGGAGGGATGTGATAGACAATCCATACAACAAAACACTTGGGTTGAGGCACAAAATTGGGGGATTTGTGATCTTGGATAACCAATCTAACTTGTATATTGACAAGGAAAGAATGCACAATATCAAGGGGAGAAACTGGTACAATCCTCACACAATAGAGAGAAAAAAAGCATAATATCTTAATTAAATCTTGAATGCCATAGAAGTGACATGGGAGTGTCTATTTATAGCCAAGGGGGTGGTACATTAGTCAAGGGTCTAATACCCTAAAGTAATAAAGTCTAAACTACTTTTTTACCTTAAATTAAAAAAGATAAAGTCTAACAAATACTTTTTGGAAAAGTAGGAACCACTTTCTAACTATAGCCCACCGGATTTGACTTTGAGTGCATAGCCCATCAAATTTGACTTTTGTGTCCAAAGATATCATTCTAGAATTATCCACATGGGAAAGGCTTCCCAAATTTGTGCAACCATGTGGGAAAAGATTTAAACATCATGTTTGGGCTTGAATAAGTGATATTATTGGCCCATTTTCTCCATCTATGAAAGAAAAGATCCATTGGGCCTTTAATGAAGCAAGATGGGCATCCATTGTAGCATTGAGCCTCTTTAATCTTCCTTGTGTCATTGGTCCTTACAAATACAACTCCTCCACCTGAGCAATTGACTTGGTGCCTTTAACATGGTTCTCATCATCCTCCCCCTCTTGAAAAGGAGTCGTCAACGACTCTTCATCCTCTACACCCAAAAAATTAGAAGGATCATAAACATTGAAATTGGAACTTACACCATACTCACCTGGGATAGATGTCTTGTAATAATTCTTGTTAATCTTCTCGAGCAATCAGAAAGGTCCATCTCCTCATGGCATCAGTTTTGATTTCCATTTGTCGAGAAATCTTTCCTTCCTCATATGAATCCATACTAAGTCACTGGGGTCGAACAACACTTGCTTGCGAACCTTTTTTTCACGATCAATATATTTTGTTCCATCCTCTCAATATTTATCCTTGCCTTTTCATAGATTTTCTTGATGAATTATGCACCCCCTTTTGCATCCATATTAGTTGATTCCTATAAAGTAAAAGGAACTAGATCAATAAAGGCAAGGGGATTAAAGCTGTAAACAATTTCAAATGGATAATATTGAGTAGTGGAATGTTTAGCCCTATTATATGCAAATTCAACATGTGGAAAACACTCCTCCCAATTCTTGAGGTTATTTTTGAAAATTGTTCACAGAAGGGATGATAGTGTTTGATTCACCACCTTTGTTTTTTCATCGGTTTGCAGATGACAAGTAGTGTAAAATAGTAACTTCGTTTCTAGTTTTCTCCACAATGTCTTCCAAAAGTAACTGAGGAATTTTTTGTCTCGGTCCGACATAATTGTCCTTGGATTTCCATGAAGTTTGACTACTTCATAAAATAAAAGTGTTGAAATGTTAGTGTAATCATCTATTTTGTGACAAGGAATAAAATGTTCCATTTTTTAAAACTGATCCACTGCAACAAAAATCAAATCTCTCCCCCTCTTGGTTCGTGGTAACCCCACAATAAAGTCCATTTATATGTCCTCCCAAGGGGTGTTTGGGATTGGGAGAGGAAGATATAGTCCATGTGGATTCACTTTAGATTTGTCTTTATGGAATACAATGCACTTTTCCACAAGTTTATAAACATATCTACATATCCTAGGCCAATAAAAAATATCACTAAGAATACTTAGAGTTTTTTCAGCGCCAAAATGTCTCATTAACCCACCCGAATGTGACTCCCTCATTAAAAGTAAATGGATAGAGCAATTTGGAATGCAAATATTATCAATCCATAATAATAATCCATCATATAAATAGAAAATTTTCCAACTAACTCCAAGTTTACAATGTTCATAAGGTTCTCTAAAATCACTATCAGTGGAATATAAATCCTTAATGCATTCAAAACCAAGGATTTTTTAATCCAAAAAGGATAAAAGAGAATATCTATGTGAAAGTGTATTAACCACAATATTTTATTTACCCTTTTTATGCTTGATGACATATGGAAATGATTTAATGAATTCTATCTATCTAGCATGTCTCCTATTTAGTTTATATTGGATACTAAGGTATTTAAGAGCCTCATGATCAGAATGGATCCCAAATTCTTTAGGCCAAAGATAATGTTTCCTTGTTTCTAGTACTATAAACAATTCATACAACTTTTTCTCATATGTATTGGTCCATTTTACTTCTCACTAAAGAATTAAATAGGCTTACCTTCTTATATGAGTACTCCTCCCATTCTAATTCTACTTGCATCACGTTCAATTTCAAAGGTCTTACCAAATTCCAGATGTGCAAGTAGAGGGGCATGGGTGATTCTCTCCTTAAGAGAATGGGAGGACTTCTATTGAGTTTTACCCCATTTGAAAGGAACATTATTCTTTGTCAACTTGTTCAACAGTTTGTCTAGTGTGCTAAAGTCCTTCACAAATCTTCTGTAAAAACTAGCAATCCCATGAAAACTTCTTACCTATCCAATAGAGGTTGGAGTTGGAAATTCTTGTATTGCTTTGATCTTCTCAGTGTCGACTTCAAATCCATTTCCACTCACAATGAATCCAAGGAAACCAATATTACCAAGGAAAAATTCACACTTATTTATATTTCCAAACAAGTTTTTGTTCCTTAATACCTCTAGGACTATTCTTAGGTGATCTACATGTTCATGAAAATTCCTATTATAAACCAAAATTTCATCAAAGTAAACTACCATAAATTTTACAATATATTCACGTAATACACGATTCATTAACCCCATAAATTTTCTAGGTGCATTGGTAAGACCAAATGGAATGACTAACCATTCATAAAGTCCATGTTTTGTCTTAAATGAATTTTTCCAATCATCTCCTTCTTTCATCCTAATTTGATGGTAGCCACTTCTTAAATAAATTTTTGAGAAAATAGTTGAACCATTTAATTCATCTAGAATATCATCTAACCTAGGGATAGAATGATGATACATGACCGTGATGTTGTTGATGGATCTATAGTCAATGCACATTCTTCGTGTTCCATCCTTCTTTGGTACTAGAATCACCATCACAACACAAGGACTAAGGATCTCTCTAACATATCCTATATCCAACAGCTCTTGAACTTTCCTTTAAATTTCTTTTGTCTCTTTCAGGTTGGTGTGATATGCAGGGTGGTTCGGTAGTGATGCTCTAGGTATGAGGTAATTTTTATTCTTAATACCTCTAATGGTGGAAAACCCAGTGGCACCTCTTTAGGAAAGACATCATCATACTACTACAACAAGGACTCAACAACATTTAGAAAAGGGGGTAAGTTGTTAGTATTTAGAAACACCTCTTTATACAAGAGTACTAGGAGGGTTTTCTATGAAAACAATCCTTCCTTAACCTTGCTCTTTTTTTCCAACATCACACTTTTCTATTCTCTCAAATTCTTTTTTCGATTTTTTTTGCTCTCCATTTCTTTTCTTCCCTCATTTTCTCTCTTTCCCTCATTCTCTCCTTTTTCATTTTCACTCTTTTTTTCATCATCGCTCATTTTTTTCTTTTCTATCAAAATGTGATCTTTTAGAATTTGTTAGGGGGACATGGGGTTGAAGGGTTATAGGTTCCCCTCTGAGCACAAAAGAGTGATAATTCAAGAAACTATCATGGGTAACACACTGATCATACTACCATGGTTGTCCTAACAACAAATATAAAGCCTTCATATAAGCAACATCACACAAAACCTCATCTTTTTTACTTCATGATGGTGAATAGTAAATTCACTTTCTTGGTGACCTTTAGCTCCCTAAAATCATTCAACCACTGAAGCCGATATGGATTTTGATGTCTCAATGTCGGGAGTCCCAACTTCTCCACCAACCTAGTGCTCTCTACATTGCTACAACTTCCCCCATCAATAATAACGTTGCATACCTTCCCATTGATCTTGAATCATGTATGGAAAAGGTTCTATCACTGCTCATTCTCTCCAATAGTCATTTGTGCACTTATAACTTTCCTAGTGATAAGAATCTCACCATCTTCTGCAAATTCTCCACTATCAATTTCTGGATATTCTTTCTCCTCCTCTTCCGAGATCTCTCCACCGGTCTCCCATTCTTCATACTTTTTGATGGTCATGGTGCACCAGTTTGGGAACTCACTAGAAATGTGACCCCTTTCTTAACATTTGTAATAACGAATTTCCTGATTCCTAGTTTGGTTAGCCTCAAAATTAGGTTTCTTAGGTGAAAAAATTACCTTATCACTTTTGCGATCAACCACCTCTTTTTCCTTTGATGGTTCTCTAATCTCCTTCCTCATATTTCTCCATAGTGTGAAAGGGGTAGTGGGTTTCCTTGGGTTTCTCCTCCTTTTGATTTTTTTTGATCTTGGTGTCTTGGTGGATAATATCTTGTATCTCTACATGGTGGTACATCTCCACTTGATCTGCAATCTCCCGATTGAGCCCATTTAAAAATTGTTCCATGGTTTCCTCCGGATCCACCTCGATGTTTGATCGAATCATGGAAATTTTTATCTCCTTGTAGTAGTCTTCTACACTCTTACTCCCTTGGGTGAGGCATTGAAGTTTGTTATGGAGATATCTATTGTAATGTGTGGGAACAAATTGGTTCTGCAAGGTGAACTTAATGTCATCCCAAGCATTGATGGTATGTCCACCATATCTAGCCCTCTTCTTTTTTATTTGATCCCACCAAATTAAAGAATAATCAGAAAATTCAAGGGAAATAAATTTCGACATTTTTCTCCTCAGAATATGCATGGCATGAAAACACCTGCTCGATCCGCATCTCCCACTCCAAATATGCTTCCGGATCACTTTTCCCTTTAAATGAAGGGACTTTCACCTTTATCCCACCAATTATTTCATCATCATGTGGTCTCCTTTGGCCTCCTCTTGGTTGTTGTTACAACATCCTCCTTTTTGGGACATCCTCAAAATCAACATCAAGGTTTTCCATCTTCTCCTCCACGATGTGGGTGAGATGTGGTGCCGGAGCTTCCCGCGGTTTATCATGGATCACCCTTGGTCTTGGTTGATTCTCTAGGTTGTAAATCCTCTCATGTAGCACCTCCAACTTCCAATCAATAAGCTTCTTGAAATGGATCACCAAATCTTTCATTTGGAGTTACGAAGCTTCTGGTGTGGGAGACCTACTTTAGCTTCCTTCATTGCTAGCATGAACAATTTTCTTCCCACGATCTTCAACCATGATATATTACACAAACACAAACACACTTGGGGAGAAACACACACAATGCCACACACATTCACACATGTGAAGATACACACACACAAAAATACACACACACACATGATGTACACACTCATTCACACAATATGGACACACTCACACTCACACACACAAGATGTACACATACACGCACACAGGATGAACACACTCACACTCACACACACAATAAACTTTTTTTAATAATTTCTCTCCACTCTCATACTCAATCCCAAGATCTTATGAAATATAATACATTTCTTAGGGATATCATGTGCCACCAATCCTTCCCAAACCAAGATTGTGTTGAGGTATGATTTAACACAACCCGTTTGATTGGTAATGGCTAAAGGGAGAAAAGGAGGGTTTAAAATGGATAAAGGGTGGGTGGAAAAGGGGGTAGAAAGGTGGTATTTGGGTTTTTCCCAATTTTTCAAGATAAGAAAAATTAACAAAAATATGATACAAATATAATATGGGGATAAAGTAAAATGATGGAGAAAGTAATGTATGGAAATGGAAAGTTCTAATAATGTAAAGCACAAAGAAGTAATTGTATCCCTTTTTTTGTTTTTTGTTAAATCTCCCCAAAAAGTGTTGTGTTTGGAGTTTTAAAGAACAAGATGATTGAACAGAGAGTAAGATTTTTTTTTAAAAATATCTCAAATAAAGGATGTGCTTAATTTTGAAATGCACAAAATGATGAGTTGAGAGAATTTGATTTTTTTTGATTTTTTACCAGATAAAAATCACATATAAAGAATTAAATGTACAAAGAAGATGAATGAAAATTTTGCTCAATTTTTAATAATCCAATATTGAAAATAGTCAGCCAATTCTAAGGGTTTTCAAAGAAAAGGGGTTTTTTGAATGGGTGGATAATAAGGAAAGATGATAAGGGTAATTGGAAAAAGTAAATTAAATGAAGGGATATATGCCTACCATGTCAACTAGAGCTCTGATACCAACTAATGTGAGATGCACGGGGTGGCCCGATCTTCATGGCTTAGTTAGGTAGTTAAAGGATATGGTTCGGGGAAAAGTGGTGGATGATGGGTATGGATAGTGGATGCAAGTAGTCAATAAATGTTATAAGGAGCATGACCTACTAATTAAATAACACACTCAAGGGAGGGATGTGATAGCCAATCCACACAACAATGAACTTGGATTGAGGCATAGAATTGGGGGCTTTGTGATCTTGGATCACAAATATAACTTGTATATTGACAAGGTAAGAATACACAAGAGTAAGGGGAGAAACTGGGACAATCCTCACACAGAGTAGAGAAACAAATCATAATCTCTCAATTAAATCTTGAATGCCATACAAGTTCCATGTTAGTGGCTATTTATAGCCAAGGTGGTGGTAAATTAGTCAAGGGTATAATACCCTAAATTCATGAAGGCTAAACTAATTTTTCCCTTAAATTCAAAAATATAAAGTCTACCAAAGACTTTTTGAAAAATTAGGACACCACTTTCCAACTATATCCCACTGGATTTAACTTTGAGTGCATAGCCCACCGAATTTAATTTTGGTGTCCAAAGATGCCATTAAATAATTTTCCATGTGGGAAAGGCTTCCCAAATTTGTGCAAACATGTGTTCCAATCTTTAAACATCATGTTTTGGCTTGAATAAGTGATATTATATACCCATTTTCTCCATCCATGCAAGCCAAGATCCATTGGACCTTTAATTAAGCAAGATGGGTACCCATTTTAGCATTGAGCCTATTTAATCTCCCTTATGTCATTGGGCTATTCAAATCCAACTCCTCCACCTGAGAAATTGACTTGGTTCCTTTGACATAGTTCCCATCAGTTTTTCATTAGAATCATCTTGATATTCTCCAACTTTCTTCTTAGGTAAATTCATAGAAAATTGTCTGATTCCAGCACACTCAAAAAATTTGAGAGGAAGTATACCTCCATACTTTCCTATTCCTCTTAAATAGTTCTTAGATATAAGAGACATGATTTTTTCATTCAACTCACCATCCTCTTTATCTTTGGAGTCACAAGGATCAACATCTTCAATATCTTGTATTTTCATTTTTCTCATGGATTCAAAATCCATTTCATCTTTCATATTCCTTTTGAACATTAGAGATTTCATCATTTTATAAGCAAGAATAGAGTTATGTAATTCATCAAGAGATAAATCATCCTTATCTTCTAATGAGGAAATTTTAGAATCAAACATGTCTGGAAATTTCTCATAAGTTTCTTCATAATTGTAAAATATTTCAGGACATCATTGAATCCTATGATGTTTCAAATAATTTCATTTGATTTGATGAATTATTCATTAATATTTTATTAATCTCTCATTCTTATGTCTTTATAATTACTATGACATATTTGTATCTTTTCTTCCTTCACTTTAGTATTCCCTTCTAAAATACTTTCTAGTTTTTCCCACATACTCTTTTAAGTTTTTAGACCCATCACATTCATATAAACATTTTTTGATAAGTACTTAAGGATAAAATTTCCAACATTTCCATCAACTTATATATTTCTCTTATTAGCAAACATCATAGGATCATATTTCTCAATAGGTGGAAAACCAATTGTAGTAGCATCAACAACTTTTAGGCTAAGAGATAGAAAATAAGGAATCATCCTATTTTTTCATCCATAATAATTTTTACAATAAAATGTAGTAATTCCTATACTATTGAAATAATTAAGATTATACATGATAAGGATTCAACAAGGGACCCTTGTCTTTGATAACAATTTAATTTCTAAAGGATTGAATAAAAACTTAAATGGGGAGGGGGTTGAATCAGTTGTTCACTTTTTGTAAGTTTCAATACTTTTAAAATCTAACCCGTTAAACTTGTTAAAGTTTATATCCTTATTATAATTTAGTAAATAATTATGCATGAAAAATTAGGAAAGAAAGTAAACCAAATGATATTTACAAGGTTCGACCTTAGTTTGAGAACCTACATCTTTTCTATAGCCACTCTTGTGGGACTATGGAAATTCAAAATTATGAAGAAGTGAATAAAACTTATTCCAACTCTCATTAGACACTTCTATATTATAAAAGGAATGATTATACCTACTCTCATCAGTTTATTAATCTTTATTAAAAACAATTGATCTAAAATAATAATAAATACTTCATTCAATCTTCTCCACAAAAGTTCCTTAGTTTGATATCCCTGAGTTAGATGAACTTCGGTCTGATGAACCCAGTCCAATTGACTCAGTATGATCGACTCAATACGATTCTCAATTTATAATTATTTTCCTAAAGAAACTTTCTATTTTGTCTCGATAAATAAACTTTCACTTCTCAGAAACTACTCAAAAAACTTAATCTTGAACTTCCTAAGTCCGATGATTTCATACTGATGGACTCAGTATGATGAACTAAATATCGATCTTAAAAAACTAAAACTCTACTCAAATGATCAATAAGATCTTCCTCAGTATGGTAAAAAAACTTTCATGAGTTGACCTTCTTCTGATATATTAGTCTAAAAATAAAACTTGACAATAATTATGCAATGCTCCACCTTTTATGCACATGTAAAAAAGTTTCAAAGTACTAATGTGTAGGTTCCGGGCACATCGGAAGTGTATGGATGGGTGTACCCAACTTTAATTTTACCATTAAAATGATCAATCTGAGATCCTTCATGATGATAAAATGTTGGATATTTAAAATAGAATAAAGAACAGAAAGGAAAGAGCGAAGTCCCAGAACCATAGAGAGGATCATCATATGTTGTTTTTAAGTAATTTAATTAAAAGACAAGAATTACCTTCAGGGAATTATTTATCCTTTAATGATTTTGGTCACGATATGATGTGATCCATCATTGTGGCATAGAATCTAAGTGTAGGATTATTCTATCATTGATCCACATGTGTTTCACATATCTCTAGACATCACTTAAGGAATCATTGGGTGCTAGCACGGAAGAGTCATCACTTGTGATGTTCACCTTTGATCACCTTGATAGCTACTTCCAAAGTGCTCTCCTAAATCTAGTGGAGTAGGATCTCTCTCATAACTTGAGATAATTCTTCAAGGAAAGGAATTCTCTCTTGGATTGAGATATTTCTACAGATCCATTGTGCACAACCACAGAGAATGGCTAGATCTCATGAGAATAATGTAATTGGGATTTATATTACTTAGAATAATAAAAATGAATTAATTACCCAAATGTATTTATTCATTTCAATTAATTCTTATTAAGATCCCATGTATAATAATAAAATTTGACTATTATTATTACTTGACATGCACCCAATAAATTACACATAATATTATTTAATTAAATAAATAATATTATTTCTCAAAAATCTCTAGAAAAAAATACATGGCGTGTATATTAATATAAAAGGCGTTGACTTTTGTTTTTCTTTATTTCCTCCACCACATTTATTAGACCTTGAATAATGAATATTTATTTCTTAAATAAATATCACTACAATATTCACTAATAAATATATATTATTTCACCCATAATATATTCTCTCAAATAACTAGTGTCGAAATAAATGTGATCAGGTATCCTTGAATAATTATTAAACTACAATCAGAAATAATCTTTATTTAACTTGTTAAATGGTTTATTTAACTGAAATACTTGGATATGCTTAGTGTGTGACCCTCTAGGTCTATTTCTCAGTGGAATTAGGTGGAGCCTGCCTAAAGTCCAAGGTTAGCATCTAACAACACGCCAAGGAACCCATAGAGAAAGAAGTTAACGCTGCAATGATGTGTCACCTTTTACAAACGCTTACTGTGTAATGTAATCTCTTTGTCTCGATATCTTGAATAAAGCAGATTTCATGCTAGTTTCATCAACCCATGTGCTCGATTACTCTTTCTTTGACCTCCTGTACTTGAACTTTCCCATTCCTCACCATGGCCATGGATTTATTTAGGCTATATCAATTCCATCAAAGAGGATGAGATATCAACTTCCATTATGAAACAGAAGAGAAAAATCATTTCTTACATTATCTATTAATGTCGTATTACTCATGACGCACCCAACATATCCTACCTCACTATGAATAGTGTGTCATCGTAGTTTGTTTCAATACATCAAAGTGCACGAGTTTTAATACCCATTAATAATAATCTTAAATTATAAGGACCAATCTACAAGTTTGAAGATAAGAACATCCAATGACACTATAAAATGTGGATTTCCTACTGGCAGGTCTTGTTCTGGTAATATCCTCTTAGATATTACCATGGGCGCACACCATGAGAAGGTGCCTCAAAGTTTTATGAGTCCTCACCCCTAATGGATTGTATTATTTGTGTCTCTCAAATAAAATCATCTAGACATTGAACATATATTGAAGAATAGTGTTATGGAACTTTCAGGTTCTCATTATAGTAGAGATCCGTTATGACCCTTTAGTGCAAAAAATATCCTTATGACATTATCACATGCATTATAACATAGAAGAAAATTCAAGATGTGATAAGGTATTTATTAATATTCAAATCAATGAATACAAGTTTATCATAAAGTAAAAAAGTAGTTGGTTCTAGGCCACCAACTCCAATAAACTCCCACTTGGACTAGATCCAAATGCTAACAATTTTTAACCCACTAACTATCACATGATATTCATTCTTCTATTGAGATAGGCATTTAGTCATGGGGTCCACTACGTTCTCTTATGTGGACACTCTGCTCACTAAAACTTCACCCCTTTGATAGAAATACCTCAAGATTTGATACTTCTGGAGAATTTTATTTGTCCATTGATGTGACCTTGGTTATTTTTCAAGAACCACCTATGAAGTATTATCACAATACAATGTGATAGGGTCTCTACTACTATGCACCACATCAAGATCCTAGAAAATGTTCTGAATCTAGATGGATTCCTTGGCTGCATCAAAAGCTACTATATATTCGGATTCCACTGTAGAATCAGTGACAACTGGATGCTTTGAACTCTTCCAGCTCACAGCTCCTCTGTTGATATAGAACACATATCCCAATTGTGAATTCAGATCGTTCTAATCTATCTGAAAACCGGCATCATCATACCCTTTGATGAAAAGTTCCGCATCTCCTCCATACACCAGGAACATATCCTTAGTTCTTCTTAGATACTTAAGGATAGTCTTAACAGTAGTCCAATGCTATTCTCCTAGATCTACTTGATATCAACCTACCATGATTAGTGCATAGGCAACATAAATACTGGTGCATAACATGGTATATATGATGGATCCTATAACTGAAGCGTATGGGATCTTACTCATCCTATATTTCTCATGTTGTGTCTGAGGACACATTATCTTAGAAAGATGTGGGACATGTGACATTGGAACCAATATCCTCTTGGATTGTTCCATACTAAATCTCTTTAGTATCTGGTCAATGTATGTACCCTAACTTAGTCCAAGTAGCCTCTTGGATCTATCAAGAATGATCTTGATCCCTAGAATATAGGTTGTTTCGCCTAAGTCCTTCATGGAGAAACACTTTCTCAACCAGTCCTTAATTGACTGTAATACTGGTACATCATTTTCAATAAGTAATATTTCATTAACATGTACTATTAGGATAATGACCACATTCCCATTAAACCTCGTATAAACACATGGCTTACATTCATTCTTAATAAAACCAAATTCCTTTATGGATTTATCAAATTGAATGCTCCATGACCTGGATTCTTTCTTAAATCCATAAATGGTTTTATGCAACTTGAAAACCTGTTTGGCTTCTCTTTGTGTCACAAACCCTTCTGGTTGTGTCATATAGACATCATCCTAAAGATTCACATTAAATAATGCATTTTTGACATCCATCTTCCAGATATCATAGTCATGGTAAGCTGTTATGGCAAGTTTAATTCTTATGGATTTAAACATGGAAACTGGTGAGAAGGTTTCATCATAGTAAATTACTTAACATTTTCTAAATCCTTTATCTACTAGCCTTGCTTTATCGGTGCTAACTTGACCTTCCATGTCCATCTTTCTCTTGAACACCCATTTGCATCCAACAGGCTTTACATAAACTGGCTCATCGACTAGAACCTAGACTTGGTTCTAATACATGGAATCCATCTCATAATTCATATATTCTAGACATCTTGTAGCTTCTGAGCTCTCTAATTCTTCCTTGAAAGAGATAGGTTCATCATTTTCCAAAAATATTGATTCACCATCCTCAATGACTAGGAAACCAAATATATCTGGTTCCCTTGCCTTTCTTGAGCTCCTATGTAGTACTTGTGTTTCTGGAACTTCTTCCATAGGGACCTATGAAACTTGTTCCTATACCAACTCATGTGTATCTTGAGCATCAACCTCATCGAAGTCAATATTTCTCCCACTATCCTTTTTGTGGATGTTCTACCTCTCAATAAATATGGCTTGTCTGGCAACAATCACTTTCTTATCTGAATGGTTATATAGGTAATATCCTTTCATTTCCTTGGGATGTTCTATAAAGATACACCTTGTGCCCCAGGGTGCTAGTTTGTTTCCTAATAAGGCCTTGAAAAATGACTCGCAACCCTATACACATGTTTACAACAAAATGGGTTTCTTTCCATTCCATATATATAAGGGAATTCCATTTTCCACCTTATTTGGTACTTGGTTTAATGTGTACGCTGTAATTTGTAATGCATATCCCCAAAAGGATAATGGAAGATCTATATAACTCGTCATCGACCTCACCATGTCCAAAAAGGTGTGGTTCCTCATTTCACTAACACCATTTCACTATGGTGTATAAGGAGGAGTGAATTGAGATAGAATCCCAGACTCTCATAAAAGGTAGATGAACTCTAGGTTCAAATATTCTCCACCTCGATCCAATCAAAGATTATTTATCTTCTTACCAAGATGATTCTATACTTCATTCTTGAATTCCCTAAATTTCTCCAAGGACTCTGACTTATACATCATTAATTAGTTATATCCAGATCTACTCAAATCATTAGTAAAAGTAATGAAGTAAGAATATCCACCTCTAGATTTTACTAGAAATGGTCTACACACATCCTTGTGTACCAATCCTAGAAGCTCTGTGTTCCTTTCACCCTATCCACCAAAAGACGACTTGGTCATTTTCCCTTGTAAACAAGTGTGACATCTATCAAGTGGTTTTAGATCATTAGAGTCTAAATAACCATCTTGGTAGAGATTTATCAGGCACTTATCATTTACATGACCGAGATGATGATACCACAACTGGGTGTTGTATGAGTCATGTGAGTTTGTTTCATTATCGATTGGAAACACTTGGTTTTAGTAATTTAATACATAAAAAACGTTATATAAATGTACCATACCATAACATACATTGTTCTTATAAAAGAAAAGACCCATATTTCCAAACATGAAAATAAATCCATCCATATACAAACATTATATAGAAATTATGTTCTTGGTAACACTAGGTACATAATAACAGTTATATAAAACCAAAAGCACCCCAGTTGGAAATGAGAGATGGTAATCTCTAATGGACAACGAATCCATACTCACACCATTAGCAGCTTGAAATCCACCTCTCCTCTAGAAATATTTCTAAATCTACTTGGTTCCTTCATTTGAATACATATGTGAGCCCCACATACTATATCTAATACCTAATGTGTAGAAATAGATATATTACACTTGATAACAAACTCACTTTTAGAATCCCTATGCTTCTGGGTGCAGTTCCCCTTCTAGTGGCTTGGCTTACCACATGAAAAACATACTGACTCCCATTCTTTTCCCTGCCTATGGATCTTCCCCTTCTTGTAGGGATGGTGATCAGGGGATTCAGACCGTTTATAAATCCTTGTCCCCTTTTCTTTGTCCTTACTCTTCTTATTCAGCATAAGGATTGTGGGTTTGTCACGCCACATGTCCTTATTTACTTGTAGAATCATGGTCATAAGTTTTGATAGACTCTTCTCATTGTTTCTAATATTTTAGTTGATAATAAATCTAGATAAGGTCTTGGACAATGATGATGGGATGAGATCTGTATGCAACTCATTCGGGAAATTAATCCCTAAGATGTCCAGGAATTCAATGTAGAAATAATCTTGACTATATGAGGCCCAACTAGAACAGACCCTCCAAGATTAGTTGTGAACAAAGTGTTGGAGATCTCATATCTCTTCTGTCTCTCCTTCTCTTGATATAGATCCTTAATGTGAGACATCATGCTATACATTTCTCTGTTTTCATATTTCTTCAAGATATAATTAGATATGGATGATAGCATGAAACATTTTACATATATTGAATCATCCAAATGTTTCATATAGAGAGATATTGTTTCATCACTAGCCTCATTTCTAGGCTCAATTGGAATAGGCACCTCTAGCACATACAATTTCCTCTTGTGGCAAAGGATGATGCGTAAACGCCTCTGCCACTCTTGGAAATTGGTTCCAGTGAGAAGTTTTTCCTTCTAGAGTATGGTTTACAATGATATGTTTGATTTCATTTTTCTTGTCATTTCTACAAATTAAGATTATCAAAGATTTAGTAATTTATCATGATAAAAATGAGACAAATAAATAAATTAATACTCATTATTCTCCCACTATTTAATAGAAATCTAGTAGCCCTCACCATTGACTTCTGAATATTCTGTTACCTAAATATTCAAGTATCAAGGATCCATATTTCCCTATGAATTACCCCACTTAGGGTTGGTCAAGTAACTTGAAAGGTTTTAGGTAGTCATTTTAAATGCAAACTGCATTAACTCATAGCTCCTTGATTTGCTGAGTGGACTCCCCAATCCTAAAATCCTTTTATTTTGGATTTCCTTAACCTTTACCTCTTGGTCACACCAAGTCCTACTATGGCAATCAACCCTTGATGTGAACCAAGTTAAGTCAACCCAAAACCTCAAATTATAATTCCCTGATAATTGAAATTACCCCAACTAGGGTTGGTCAAGTACTTTGAACTATGGTTTGATTCTAACCAAGATTTTGGAAGGCTATACCGACTTAATATTTCCTTGAGGGATTTTATCCTTATACGTAAATTTCCATTTTATTATCTTTATTACATGATTGTTAAAATTAATTAGATATAATTAAGTGATTAACCATCTCTAAGATAATATTTACACATAAGCTAGTCTTATTTTAGTTCCATCTTGTATGCTTGTTTAATTTATTAATTGTGTGATCGTGAAAACACACCCACAATAAATAAACTATGAAACTGTCAGAAATAAAATAAATGGAGTGATCATGAGCTCATTCTATTGGTTATTTTATCTATCGGTTGATAAACTAACCCAAGACCTTGGGGAAAAATACCTTGAACCTTTTGGGTTCATGTTTAGATCTGTCCACCTGTCCACCTTTGTATCTCCTTGGATTGGTTTTGCCTCAGCTTCTAACTTTAGCTACCTCCACTATCTTGGGAGCTCCATCCATTACGTATGCGTTTATCTCACACACAGGTGAGGGGTAAAATGGGTTTTTACATAAAATAAACCTTGGGCATGCATGCCCTATATATTAATGAGGAGAAGGCTCACAGGCCAACACATTTAATTTAAATAAATAAATTAAAAGAAACCATCCACATACAAAGGTCCTAGTCTATCTCATGATCATCCATACATGCAACGATATTTACACATAAATAAAACTAGCATTCAATTCTTTAATCATTCTTATTTAAGATAAATCACACTCGAATCAATTAATTATTATCTTTAATTAATAAATCCTTTTATCTTAAACCCTTTTCTGAATTTCCTTGAGATTCTTATCCATCATAATTTTAAACAAATAAATTCATTTAAAATTATCTTTGTAGGTAAATTGTACCTTGGAGGAAACCTGGTGAATTCCCATTCCTAACAACCCAATGAGCAGAAATGAACATTACATAGATGTTAAATTAAACACATATGTATAAAATTCCTATCACGTGTTTCACCCTAGATTTATGCCCACATCATGGTATACGTCTCAAGGGTTTGTATAATATAATAATAAATTTTAATAAATCTGTGTAATTTGGATGAGTACATGGAGTGTAGTTTCTACTACATGGTGTGTACTATCGTTCACCATCCATCTGAAGTACATGCTTGGGGATACAGTTTATAGATGTACTTCAGAAATCTTCATAGTACACAGAGTGTCCAGTGGGTCACATGCCGTGTAGTATCTGCATTACACGGTCTCCAGCTGGGAAATCTGTGTACGGGGTACATGGTCAAACCCTAACTCAAAAGGAGTACATGCTGTGTCTAGTGGGCCACATGGATTGTAATCCAAAAACTGTGTGCCACATGTTCCTGGTCAACAAACGGAGTCATAAAGACTCAGATAAACTCTGACACATGGCTTGGTTTGGCATACCAGTCCTGATGCATTGAACCTTGACCACGTGGTGTGTGAGGAAGAATACATGTTGTGTGTTCTGGTGTTGTATGGCCAGGAACCTTTGACACCTCTGGATGAGATCCTCTATTTTTATTTTAATCAAAAATAAAATAAAGTATTCTTTTCTATAAGGTAAACAAGAAACGAAAGAGGAGGAATAGATCTCGAGATTCAGAATTACTGAACAATTAACTTGAATTGAAACAATTAAATTATTAAATGTGTAAATCATCAATGAAAAACTAAATAATTATAATCAATGATATGACTCCTATAACACCACTTGTAGGTTCCATATACAGTGGAATCACATGGATGGGTGTAACCAATTTTAATTTTACCATTAAAAATGATCAATCTGAGATCCATCAAGATGATAAAATATCAGATCTTTGGAATAGAACAAAGAATGGGAAGGAAATAGGGAAGTCCCAAAACCATAGATAGGATCATCATATGTTGGTTATAATTAATTTAATTAAAAGACAAGAATTACCTTCAAGGAATTCTTTCTCCGTTGATGCTTCCAATCATAATCAGATGTGATCCATCATTGCATTGCTGAAGCTAAGTGTAGGATTCCTCTAACAGTGATCCACACATGCTACACATATCTTTAGACATCACCCAAGTAACATCCAAGTGCTATAGTGGAAGAGACTTCACGTGTGATGTCCGCCTTTGATTTCTTTGAGAGCCACTTCCAAATCTCTCTCCTTGATCCGGTGGAGTAGGATCTCTCTCGTAACTTGAGAGCATTCTTGGAGGAAAAGAATTATCTATTGGATTGAGATATTTCTCCAGATATATTGTGCACAACCACAGAGAATGGATAGATCACATGAGAATAATTTAATTGGGATTTATATTACTTAGAATAATAAAAATGAATTAATTTACCAAAGGAATTTATTCATTTCATTTCATTTCTAGTAATGCCCCATGTCTAATAATAACATTTGACTTTTATTATCATTTGACATGAACCCAATGAATTACACCTAATATTATTTAATTAAATAAATATTATTATTTCTCACAAATCCCCCAAAAAAAAAACTACACGATGTGTATATTAATATACCCGATGTCTACTTTTGTTTTTCTTTATTTCCTCCACCACATTTATTAGATATTTAATAATTAATATTTATTTCTTAAATAAATATCACTGCAATATTCTCTAATAAATATATATTATTTCACCCACAATATATTCTATCTAATAACTAGTGTCGAAATAAATGTGATCAGGCATCCTTGAATAATTATTAAACCACAATCAGGAATAATATTTATTCAACTTGTTAAATAACTGAGATACTTGGATACACTTAGTGTGTGGCCCTCTAGCCCACTTTCTTAGTGGAATTAGGAGAAGCCTGCCTAAATTCCAAGGTTAGCATATAGCAACATGCCAAGGCACCCATAGAGAAATAAGTTAATGCCACAATGACTTGTCACATCCTATAAATGTTTACTGTGTAATGTAATCCCTTTGTATCTATATCTCTAATCAATCAGGTTTCATTCTAGTGTAATCAACCCATGTGCTTGATTACTCTTTCTTTGACCTCCTGGAATTGAACTTGCCCATTCCTCATCGTGGACATGGATTTATTTAGGCTATATCAATTCCATCAAAGGGCCTGAGATATTAACTTCTGTTATGAAACATATGGAACAAATCCTTTCTCACATTATCTATTAATGCAGTATTACTCGTGACATGCCCAACATATCCTACCTCACTGTGAACACTGTATCATCGTAGTTTTTATCAATACATCTAAGTGCGTGAGTTTTAATGCCCATTAATAATAATCTTAAAGTCTAAAGACCAATACACATGTCCACATATAGGAACATCCAATGACACTATAAATTGTGGATTTCTTACTAGAGGGTCTCGTTCTCATAATATCCTCTTGGATATTACCAATGGCGCACACCATGAGAAGGTGTCTCAAAGTTTTATGAGTCCTCAACCCTAATGTCCTATATTATTTTTATCCCTCAAATAACATCATTCTTCCATATAACATATATTCAAGAATAGTATTATGGAACTTCCGAGTTCTCATTATAGTAGGGATCCGCTATGACCTTTTAGTGCAATAGCTATCCTTAGGACATTATCACAAGCATTGTCACACAGAATAATAATCAAGATGTGATAAGGTATTTATTAACATTAAAATCCATGAATACAAGTTTATCATAAAGTAAAAAGTAGTTGGTTCTAGGCCACCAACTCCAACAAAATGTATTGTGATTCTTTTTATATGAGACTCAAAATAAAAAAAAGGAAAGAAACCAAAACACTTTTCCCACTTACCCAAATTTCAAATCTCTAAAAAACACCCACATTTAAAATTCAACTTTGACTAATTCAAACCTTATTAATATTTCTCAGAAATTAGTCTTTTCAAACATACTAACTTTTCTTCAGTTTTATATAACTTCCTCAGCTTTAGTTTGATTAAATTTCTTAGCTTCAATCCAATTAACTTTATCAGCTTCAGTATGATTAAATTCCCCATATTTAGTTTAATCAACTTCCTTAGCTTCAATTAGATATGACTAACTTCTTCTGTTCATTATGATCTGACTTTCTTAAACTACTCATTACGATATTACTATTCTTTTTAGAGTTAGTCTAATTAACTTTCCTTCTCAGATTCAGTCCAATCATCTTTCTTTATCAGAGTAAGTTTGATGGAATCCGCATAACAATGGAATTATCATTATGATGGAATTCTCATTATGATGTAATTATCATTATGATGAAAAATATAGTCTAAAACTTTGAAATTATTTACACCTCATCATGTATAACTCATTTAGACTTATGAAAACTTCTATTTTTAGTACTTATAGATCCGATGCAAACTTTGTCTTGATCTATAGAACTAATACAATCTTTTTGATTCCTCCATTTCATCAAAATATTTTATCATGATATTTTTCATGATTTATGAGAACTTCAAGATTGGTAAAGCATTGTCTGACTTAGGTTAGAAAGTATGAACACTTTCTAACTTATAACTTCACTATATTCTTTCAAAACTCTTCATCAATATTATAACTTCTTCACTCAACAAGATCATTATTCTAGTCTTCTGATATTGTCAAACTGATGATTCTCAAACTAATGATTTACATCTTTCTGTGTTTAGCATTCCTCACACCGATGAGCAGCATCCATAATACTTTACATCATATTCTCCTATCTTTCACTGACTCTAACTTGTATCATAACTTCTTCATGATTTATGATAACTTCATGATTAGTAAAGCATCTTTAGATGAAATACTTGGAAATTATATTACTTCCCAACCTTTCAATATCACTCAACATCTTTTGAGACTGATTATTCCTAAGACTAATTCCTAGTAGTATCTGACTTTCCATCAAATTATAATTCTGATTTCTTGGTTCTATTGACTCATGCCGATGAACTGGGTCTGATTTCCCATACTGATGGATCGGGTCTAATCCTGAAGAACAAAAACATTATTTTACAAAAAGGTTAGTTGTCAATAAATACTAAACTTTGTTAAAAACATCACAAAGGTTCTTCACATACACTTCGCCACCTATTTAGATAAGGAAACCAATACCCAAAATTTTGGAGGTTGTTTTTTCTAACATTTATGATGGTGATGGAATAGATGGCTAACTTCTCACTCTCCCCCACTCTCCTTTTAGTTATAGTTATGCGTAGACATATCTTAGGCTATGATGGCTTGTGGTATAAGGAGAATTTCTACTCGATCTATGATGGATCTTGTTTATACTACACATTTATGTATGGGTTGTAATGGCTTGAGTTTATACCACATACTTGTATCTGATCATGGTGGCTACGGCTTCCCATGGGTGTATATGAATGGGCTATGATGACTTGAGGTATAATGAATTTATACAAGCTGTAGTGGATTCTTTGTATATACTTGATTATAAAAGAGTTGAAGATGTTGATATTTTGGGCTACAATGGATGAATAATGGCTATTATAAAATTTTATAAGATGCAAGATGACTTATGGAAGGGGTGAGCACAAGAAGTGAGCAATTAGGGAATGAGAGCAACAAACTATTGGGGAAGTGAAAGAGGGGTACCTTTATTTATATATATGATTTTGATATATAATAATTTACTTCTAAGTGTTACATGTTGAGTGATACATGGTGAGGATGGGTGTAATGCCCTGAGTTTTTAAAAGAGAAAACTAAGTTCGATAGTGTATGCGATACGTAACCCCAAACCCAAACAAATAATGATTATTTAAATATAGTTATTTTAACCTAGCCATTAAGTTTGCATATTTGAATACTATTAACTAATTTATGATATATATATATATATATCCTAAATATATTGATAAATTATTAGTAAATAATCGATCAATTTTTGGTTTTTTTTTGTTCTTCAAAATATGTTTTCATCAAAAATGTTTTTTATTTATTATTCTGGAAAATATATTATTATTATTATTTTCTAGAACCTTAAGAAATTTTTTTTGATAAAATATATCCATTTTGGATATCATCGCATCAAAATTAACTTAGGTTGAAATTTTTGTATTTTTTGGAAAATGTAGATTTTTCAATGAATAGTGAAAATACCATTGTTAAGTAAAATTGTCATTTATTTTGATAAATTTAGTAATATAAAAGAATAAGTATTATTTTAATTTAATTTAAAGGTAAAATAGGTATTATTTATTTATATTTAATTCAATTAATTACATTTAAATCATCTTTATACTATATTTTAATACAAGTTAATTTTTTTTGATTAAAAACGCATTTTTTTCAAAATTATTTATACAACATAACGTTTATCTATTAAAATTAATTAAAATAAACCTTAATGTGAAATTATTTAAATGAAAATTTTAGACTCTATATCTATCTTTATGAATTGAAATTAATATAATGAAGATTACTAGTTATGGAGTTAAAGTAAAATCATCTTTTCCTTGAAAAATACATTTTTGATAAAAAACAACTTTTATCATGTTTGGGGGTTTTATATTAAATTAAATTCTTCCACATATGTGAATTACTTTTTATAAAATGGATTCTGTATTTGGAATCATCCTAATTAATATTAGGTAATAAGGTCAACTTAATTTTTGTACAATATGAATAGTAAATGTAATAAATATTAATTACCATGGTAAAAGGAAAATTGGTTAATTATGGGTAAAAATAATTTAACAAATAATATAAAAAAAGTAACCCTAATAGTATTACTATTTATATTTCATTTTATTTAAATTTTATTATATTTATTTCTTGTTTTTTTCACTTTATAAATGATTATATAATCAGTTTGATAAAATTTCTTTTTTGATAGGACAAAACACAAATTGTATTTCTAGGTAATATTAAAATTCAATTAAGGAATTTATTTTTATGAACTAATGGATTTTTTAAATAAATAATATTTTATTTAAATATTATTATTAAATAATTTTTATTAAATATAATTGATCATATAATTTTTATGAAGTCAAATGTAATTTTTTAAGGGTTTGAAAACTATTATTATCAAAAAACATAGCATTTCTCAATAAATTTCGATTCTTATTTTAAAAGTGAAAATTAAAATATTTATAAAATAGTTTGATAAAATGAATATTATTTTTAGAATCATAATTCCAAAATTATCCAATGGTGAATTTTTCATTATTTTCTAAGATAGTCAAATTTTTAAATAAAAAACAGATATCGTATAAATATACAGAGTGTATTATGATATCATAATGACCCAAAAGTGATGTAATAGATATTATAAATGATATAAAACAACAGATATATTTTTTTCCATTTAAAATAATGTGATTTTATGTTTATTTTATTTATTTTATAAATCCATTATGAATCCTCAAAAACCTATAATATATTTTAAGGTTTTAAAATCATTTCTTTAAGAGTATGACTCACTTCCACATCAACAAGGGTATTATTGTATTAAGTTTGGAATATGTCCTTATAAAATAATTAAAACCACCTCTAGTTGGTAGAAACCATGGGAAAAAACTTTGAGAAGGTTTGTGTTTTTGGTTATTTTATTATATAGAGTCCAAAACCTAAGTCTGAGAAATAATAATGAATTCTCCACTTATTTTCTATATAAACTCATCCAAACTCCCATTTATCTTTAATTAAAATATTTATATCATATCCTTACTCTTACCTCCCCTCTATATATTCCTCCTAAGGTTCCCCCAAGCTCACAAGAAGCTCCTCGCAAGCCATCGGAGTCACACTCTCAAGGTAAGGGATTTCTCTCTTCTCATTTCCATTCAAGTGCCTCTTTTATGTTATGCTTCTTAGTATCAATTTGCGGTTGCTTTTTTTATGTTTTTCTAAAACCCCATTACTATCCATTTGATTTATAAATAATTATATACCCCTTTCACTCTCATTAATCCCTCCCATGAACCTTTTATTTCTCCTCTTCATTCAAGTTTCTTCATTATCTTATGTATTCTATTTCTAATTACTAATGTTGAGATGTGTTTTTTCATGTCCCTATAAATTTTCTTTTGATTTAGAAATGATGATATACCATTTTATCTCTCATTAACCCATTTTATGAATCTTTAAGTGATGCGGTTATGCTGCCAAAATTTCACCATGATTTTCCATGCCATAAAAATTGTGTAGTGAATATCATACCCATTTCCTATTAAGGGTGTTCACCTTTATAAACTTATACTTATTTGATTGGGGACTTACATGTATTTATTTCACACTCCTTTATAATTTAATAAAATATGATGATGAATGAATCCATGTTGTATGATCTATGTGGCACACTTAAGCATGAGAGCGAAATGAATGTGATGAGTGCGCCCAAAATCATATAGCACTTCAATGAATTGGGTAATGTTTTAGGTCATGAGACATTATTCAAGGGATTAGGGAGTGAAACTAATCTATCATGGTACTTTTTCCATCATTATTTCTTTTTAGTTAGCCTTGAACTATGTTTATGGTGTAGTGTTTTAAGTTGTTACCACATTTCTCATATTGACTTTATTTTATCATGTTATATCATGCCTCATTATTCATGTTTATGATTCTCATTCCTTTTATGACCCATTGTTATGTCTATTTTATATCATGTATTACTTTATTCATGTTATTTCATGTTTGTTCCCTTACTTAACTTTATATCTCACCCATTTCTTATGTATGTCCCCAGGTTATCCCATGCAGTGTTAAGTATGAAGGAATATTATGATCATGTTAAGGAAGTTTTCAATAAAGATTATGTATTTCCTACTTTAAGTTGTTATGTAATGTACTTAATTCCAGAATAAACTAGACTTATAAATCTTCCAGATTATTTTATGTGTGAAGTTATGAAATAAATCATGAATTAATGTGTAATAAATATTAGGATTGTTATAGTTGGTATCAAAGGAAAGTTTAGTTATTTTTGGGATTAGGATTATAAAATTATGGTGAAAGACTTTGGGATAAATCTAAGTATAAAAAAACATCCCTAAATTTTGGTAAAGTATAGAGTAAGTGTTTTATGAAGAAAATACATCCATTTTTTAAAATACAAGTGGATGTAGTTCTGGCACATATGTACATAGGGGTAAAACCTGAAAACACCACGTTGAGCTAGACTCAAAGGGGAACCAGTGCATGTCAATGAGACTTGCTACACACCTAGTTTGACACTCCCAGGGGTTATTCTTTGGTAAATTTACAAGCTCATTATGAACCATTATTAAGGGAACAAGAAATCTCATAAGATTCAATGTTAGGAAATATATAATGGATAACTTAGATTGAAGCCTAGAAATTTATAAGTTAAGGAAATACATATCATTTATAAGTTATCCCTTTACAATCATTTTCGATGAATTTATGGTATTAGAACCCATTATAGATTTATGGTTTTTTAGTTATTTAATTTCTCCTCACCATGTTCTCTATCAAAATTTATTAATTATTTGGTGTTAGATTTCTATTCCATGATAATGTTTTCACATCCCACTAATGTTCTCCTACTGGAAAACCTAATTATGTGATGACCTTTATACTTCCCTTTCTCTCTTTTCAAGTGGGTGTTTCATTAATTATTTTTACGATATGGGTTTTAAATAAAGATATTTTCAAATATCAAAAAATTTCATACCAAGTTCAAGTTTAAATTGAGATTATGGAATTTATTAAAGTGGGTAAGAATGTAACACCTTGAGTTTTTAAAAGGGAAAACTATGTTCGATAACATATGCAATGCGTAACATTAAATATGATAATTTTAAAGTAGCCATTACATTTTCATATATGAATAGTATTAACTAATTTATGTAATATATATATATATGTGTCCTAAATATATTGATAAATTCTTAGTAAATAATCAATCACTTTGTTCAAAATACGTTTTCGTCAAAAATGATTTTTATTTCTCATTATGAAAAAAATATTATAATTATTTTATAGAATATTTAGAAAATTAATTTGATAAAAATAACTCCATTTTTTATATCATAATATTAAAATTAACTTAGGGTGAAATTTTGGGATTTTTTGGAAAAAATAGATTTTTTTTATGAATACTGAAAAAATACTTTTATTAAGTATAATTTTCATTTATTTTGATAAATTAAGTAATATAAAAGTATCAATATTATTTTAATTTGATTTAAAGTTAAAATAGGTATTATTTAGTTATATTTAATTCAATTAATTACATTTAAATTGTCTTTATACCATATTTTAATACAAGTTTATTTTTATGATTAAAACGCATTTTTTCAAACTGTTTAAAAATACTTAATATTTATCTATTATAATTAATTAAAATAAACCTTAATGAGAAATTATTTAAATTAAATTTTTATACTATATATATATATATAATTATTAATCTAAATTAATATAATTAATATTTATAGTTATAGAGTTAAATTAAAATCATCTTTTCCTTGAAAAATGATTTTTTTTAGAAAAACTCATTTTCATCATGCATGAGGGTTTTTTATTAAATTAAATTATCCTACCTATATGAATTGATTTTGAAAAAATTGATTCCATATTTTGAATCATCATAATTAATATTATGTAATAAGTTCAACTTAATTTTTTTACAATATGAATAGTAAATGTAGTAAATATTAATTACCACAGTAAAGAGAAAATAGGTTAATTAAGAGTAAAAATAATTTAACAGAAACTAGAAAAAAAGTAACCCTAATGGTATTAATATTTTTATTTCATTTTAATTTAAATTTTATTATATTTATTCCTTATTTTTTTACTTTATAAATTATTATGTAATCAGTTTGATAAAAATTATATTTTTATAGAATAAAACACAAATTGCATTTCTGGGTAATATTCAAATTCAATTAAAGAATTTATTTTGATAAAAAAATATATTTTTTAAATAAATATTTTTTTATTTAAATATTATTATTAAATGTTTTTTATTAAATATAAATGGTTGCATAATTTTTATGAAGTCAAATATATTTTTTATAAGGGTTTGAAAACTGTTATTGTCAAAATACCCAGCATTTCTCAATAAACATCGATTATTATTTTAAAATTTAAAATTCACATATTTATAAAATTAGTTTGATAAAATAAATATTAATCATAACTTTACAATTATCAAATAGAGAATTTTTTATAATTTTCTGAGATAGCCAAATTTTTGAGTAAAAATTAAATATCGTATAAATATATGGAGTCTATTGTGACATCATAATGACTCAAAAGCGATATAATAAATACTATAAAGGGTATCCAAGACCAAATATATGTTTTACCTTTAAAATATCATTATTTTATTCTTATTTTATTTATTTTATTTATTTTATAAAACCATTATAAATCCTCCAAAACCTATAATATATTTTAAGGTTTTAAAATAATTTATTTAAGAGTATGACTCACTTACACATCATCAACGGTATTTTTTTTATTAATTTAGGCCCTTGGACTTATAAAATAATGAAAACCACCCCTATTTGGAAGAAATGATGGGAATAAACCATGGTAAATATTGTGTTTTTGGTTATTTTATTAGATAGAGTCCAAAACCAATGTTTGAGAAATAATAAAGAATTCCCCACTCATTTCCTATATAAACCCACTCAATATCCCATTTATCTTCACTAAAAATCCTTGTATAACATCCTTAATCTTTCATACCATCTCTATAATCCTCCCAAGGTTCCCCCAAGCTCACAAGAAGCTCCTCCCAAGCATTTAGAGTCACACTCTCAAGGTAATGAATTTTTCTCTTCTCATTTCCATTCAAACACCTCTTTTATGTTATACTTCTTAGAATCAATTTGTGGTTGTTTTAGTATATTTTCATACAACACCATTACTTTCCATTTTATTTATAAATTAATATATACCCCTTTAACTCTCATTAATACCTCTCATGAACCTTTATGTACACCTATTACCATGTCGAATTTTAGTAAGAGTTCTTTTCTTTCTCCTATTTATCCAGGTTTCTTCATTTTCTTATGCCTTATATTTCTAATTACTAATGTTGGGATATGTTTTTCCATGTCTATGTTACTGTCCTTTTTAATTATTATAGACCTATTTCTCTCTCATCAACCCATTTTATGAATCATTAAGTGACGTCGTTATGGTGCAAAAATTTCACCACGATTTTCCATACCAAAAAAAATTGTGTAGTTAATACCATACCCATTTCTTATCAAGGGTGTTCATATTTATACACTTATAATTATTTTATTTGGGAATTAAACATACGAATTACACACTCCTTTATCATATAATAAAATATTATGATGAATTAATTCATGTTTTATAATTTATATGGCACACTTCAGTATGAGAATGAAATGAATGTGATGGGTGGACCTGGAATTATATAGCACTCCAATGCATTGGATAATGTTTTAGTCTCATGAGACATCGTGTAAAGGATTGAGGAGTGAAAATAATCCATCATGGGAATTTTTCTATAATGATTTTTTGGTATTTATCCTTACCTATGTTTATGATGCAGTGTTTTAAGTTGTTTTTACATTTCCCATGTTGCCTTTATGTTATCATGTCATATCCTGCCTCATTTTTCATGTTTACGAATCTCATTAATTTTATGCCCCATTGATATTCCTATTGTATAACATGTATTAATTTCTTCATTTTATGCCATTTTTATTCCCTTACTAGGCTTTATAGCTCACCCATTTCTTAAGTATGTCCCCAGGTTATCCCATGCAGTGTAAAGTATGAAGGAATTCTATGATCATGGGAAAATATTTTTACCTATTTAGGCAATGAGTTAGTTTCATTTTTTATCTATTGGGATTTAGTATGATTATTTTACATTTTTTATAAGATTTTTTGGGGATGATCCAACTGAGAATACATTTTTTCCTCACCCTAAGTATATATAAACTATTTTTTAGGTCTATAGGAGCTATTTTGTGATCGAGTTAGGTGTTACTAGGTTGAGGAGTTATTCAAGAGATTTTGGAGCTTCATGGTTGCTAATGGGGATTTATTTTGGGTACTTTTCAGTTGTTTTGTTTTTTCATAACATTACATGTACTATATTTCTTATTTATTTATTCATGGTGTTGTTTGGTGGTTTCCATCTTGCCTCTTATTCCATAAACTTATATTGAGGGTAATGGATCCCATGTGTGTTATTGATATACCCTCCGTGCTAGTTTCCAACCGATTACCTATTAGAGGAAAGATTTAGGATTTATTATCCTCTTTTATTCATTATCAACCAAAGAGGGGTTCCCTTGGAGCGAGGGGATTATGAAAGTTTCTCCATAGTTTATTCCATATTCCTGGTTATAACCTATATCATTTAGTCTTGTCTTATTCTGACCAATTATTTCATTCTCATCACACTTATTTCGGAACACCCATTTGAATCCTATAATTGGAAGATCCCTCTATCTCTTAACCAAATCCCAAACCTCATTTTTTTCAAATTGATTAATCTTTTATTGTATAAAAATAACCCAAATCTCACCACCCTAAGAATTATATTTTGTTTTAGGTTCATATTGAGATAATAATGCAAGATTCTCACATTCATTTTGTAAGGAACTTTAAGTTCTAACAATCTGAATAATATCACCAATGATATTATCATGGAAATGGTTCCATGGTATTGATTTATTTTTAGGTAAAAAATGATTTTCTACTCACCTATTGATATATTAACTTCCATTATACTAAATTTTGGTAGTCTGCCTTCCATTTGTCTAGTTTTAGATAAGGTAATTCCTGGTGGATGTGGTTCAGCCTCCAGAAATAAAATAGAAGGTTTTTTTAAAATGAAATCCATATTAATTTCATAATTCAGATGTTTTTACTTCATAAAATGATTAGCCTCATCAAGTTTGACATGTACTATTTCTTCAATGATATGTGTCCATCTTTTGAAAACATGATAAGCCTTACTAATGGCGGAGTAACCAAGAAAAATAATTTTATCATCTTTTGGATCAAATTTATGTAAATTATATTTAGTATTTAAGATTAATACTTTATATCCAAAAAATATGAAGTAAGAAAGTTTCAGTTTCCTATCATTTCATAGTTCATAAGAAGTTTTATTTAAAACCAATAAAAATAAAACTCGATTTATAGTATAACAAGAAGTATTGATGGATTCAACCTAAAAATACTTAGCAAAACAATATTCACACAACAATTTGTAGAAAATTTTCTAAAGGTTTTTATTCATCCTTTTCAACTATATCATTTTTTTGTAGAGTTCTTGATGATGATAAATTATGAGTAATAGTTTGTTCACTACAAAAATTTTCAAAATTGGAATTTAAAAACTCTCCACTATCATGACTCTAGATAGTGACTATAGGTAGGTTTTTCAGTTTTCAAATAATAACATAAAACCTTTTGAAAAATAAGAGTGATTATAACTTAAGTGCTATAAAATAAACCCAAGTATACTTGGTATAATCATCAACTAGTACATACATGTATTTTTTTCCTTCGATATTTCCAATTTTTGTAGGATCAAAAAGATCTATGTGCACTAACTATAAAGTATTAGAAGTTGATATTTATCTGGTTGGTTTAAATTTCAACTTATTTTTCTTATCATATTGACAAGGGTCATAAAATCTAGAATAATTGAACTTAAGTTCAAGTAAATCCTTCATTAGTCCTATCATATAAAGTTTAGCTAAGTTCTGAACATTACAGTGTCCTAATATCATATTCCAAAGACAAGACTTATCCAAAACCACACTAAGGTAACGTAAGTTCTTGAAACTAAAGTCCCCTAAGTTGATAGTGTAAACATTATCATGCATATTGGAAGATAAAATGTGAACCCTTTTTGAACTTGCGATGGTATGTTTATCATTCCCAAATTTCATGGAGTATGATTCATCATATAATTGAATTATACCGATAAGGTTGTGTTTAAGTCCTAAAAGATAAAATACATTTGAAATAAAATTTTTACTAAGAAAAACAATATCACCAATACTAATGATTTACCCTATTAATTTTCTCCAAAAGTAACTCATCCTCCCTCCACTTTCTATAGGTTTTATACGTTAGAATTTTTGCATATCATGTGATAAGAACAACCACTATCGATGTACCAGGTTTTCCATCTATTGGTACTCATCCTATCTTCTTTAAAATGATATGGATAACAGTTTGGTACCCAAACTTGCTTGGTACCAACAATGTTAGCAAACCAAACTTTAGAAATCCACATTTTTTTCAACTCTATTATGTTGTACAAATACTATTTATCTGAAAATATAATCCATATGTGTTTAAAAGGATTAAACTTTGTTCAAAGAACAATGTTTTCTCCAATTAGCTTCTCTCAAACATTTATTATAGAAAGGTTCATTTTGTGAAAAAATATTTAGACTAGAATTGTGAATTTTTTAAAGTAAAATAGATTACGAAAGATATGAAATTAGGTTTCAACTATATTAAGATATTTTCAAAATTCTCCCTACCAGAAGTAAAATTAGAAAGAATATTTTTAAGACTATTAACTTAGGATTTTATTTTTTCAACTAAGTTCAAATAATCATGAGTTTAAACTAAAATAGATTTTGAATCTATCATGGAAATAAATTTAGAAATTTTACCCACATATTTAGAAATATTTTCCTTAGTCTAATTATAGTCCTTTATTAACATTTTATTTTTATTCTCTATAAATGTCACATATATAATTCAAATGATGGTTTTGAATTTTTATGCATGCATTTTTTTTACATTCAAATTAATTTATATATATTCTTATAAATTTTAATTCCTATTTTTCATATTTAAATTTGAAAGTTTTCCATACCCTATAGTGGAATCTCATACTAAGGTAACCTATTGTGTAAGGGAAGATAACCTAATGTGTAAGGGTATTTTACTCCTTGCATAAGGTTACTCTTGAATTATGTAAGGGTACTCCTATTTCATGAGTTTATTTCACTCCATGCATAATGGTATCATGCATGTTGTGTAAGGGTAATACCCTACTATGTAAGGGTAATGCTCTGATAAGTAAGGGTACTCCATAACTCGTATAAGGGTACTACCTCATTACATAAGGGTAAGACCCTAGTTGCATAAAGGTGCTCCTGGTTCATGTAAGGGTACCCATGTTTGTGTAACGGTAATACTTGGCTTCATAAGGGTATTACCTGGTTCATATAAAGGTAAGTTTTCTTGGGTAACGGTATTCACCTAGGTACATAAGGATCTTCACCTGCTCGTATAAGGGTATTGTCAGCTCGTGTAAGGGTAATATTGCTCACATAAGGTTTATACCTATCTCACATAAAGGTAATTTTGCATCAAGTTATTGACATATAACGATAATACAATTGGTTTTACAGTCAAACCACTTATCACTTATGCTTCGTTCACATGGTATCCATCTTGTTGTTTTCATTGAATCATTATCACCTCGTCTACCATTATCATTGCACCTTAGGGATCATCATCGGTATTCATTAAAATTTTGGTATGTTGCGAGGGAAAAGTTTCTAATTTTTCATAGAGAGAAAGATCGATGGTATTTCATGATAGAGATCCTATCAAAGGTACCTAAAGTCCACTGAATCCAATCATCTTAGTCATTTCTAACATGGTCTAGAGTTTTGGTTGTGAGCAGTGGAGATACTCAGCCTTCTTCATAGGAAATCTTCACATGAAATAATACATAGAAATCCAAAGCTCCAATTGAGATTCTTCCAGGTTCTGGTATTAGAACCTAGAGATGTGATAAGTTTATTCTTCTTTATTGAATTAGTTCTTACTAATATATATGATGTTTTATCCTTCAATTCCTATGTGTAGTGTGATTCCATCCAAGAAGCACCTATGATAGCTTCTTTGTTTCATTTCTAATTTTCATGTCTTGTAATGTAGATTTTTTTTATTAGTAATGAATTATTCTATTGTTGTTCTCATTGTGCATATAGGTCCATAGTGGACTAAAGCATGTTATATCTATGTGTTCATTACATTTCTTGCACTACATTAATCTTGAATCCACATTTCTTCTTCTGTTTAATTTTCAATAAAATTATATATATTAAAATTGTGAACTCAGTTGCTAGATTAGTGGGTATTGGTTATTTTATAGGGACTACAACATCCACATATCCCCTAAAAATTGGTATCATATCCACCTAATTTTAAATGATGGGATTGATGAAATTTTATATAGACAAATTCAACAGAGATAATGATTTTAACCTATGAAGGATAAATATGAATGTGTTGTTAGTCCATAATTATCTCCTTGATGCCTTGTGTAGTCCTAAAAAGAAAGTGGTCACCCTATCCATAGATGGAAAATCCACTACCACTGTAGTTTTTGTCCCTATCGATGTTCTTAGAAAGTATCATGGTTTAATGCACCTATATTTAGGTGATAAGGTCCTTCGTGAGGTAGCTTATGAATCCACTACTTCACAAATCCGGTCTAAACATGAATTTTTATATATTAAAAAGACCTTAGTAGGTTTTCTATATAAGAATATGTGATTGTATAATTTTCATATGTTTCTTGGAACTACAGTCAAGAATCATATCGATGATTTTAATAAAATCATTCTTTATTTTTCGAATACAGATGTTAAGTTGGATGATGAAGATTTTCCTATCATAATATTGACCTATTTAGATGATTCTTATAATTTAATTAAATATTCAATTATGTATGTTTGAGATTCCTTAAACATAGAAGAATTTAATTCTTCCTTATTGTATAAAGAAATTCAAAAAAAGAATCATGGTTCTATTAAGTGGAAATCTAAGGGGCTTAATGTTAGAGGTAGGCCTGAGTTGAGAGGGAAAAGGAGAGGTGGGAGTGAGTCCAGGATATGATCAGGTTATATGGGAAAACAATTAAAATTATTTCAATGTAAAAATCCTATACACATTAGAAGGAATTTTCCCTAAAGTACCAATTCTAAGAACAACACCCATAATAGTGATCATTCTTTGCTTTTTGAGAAAGATTTTGATACTATTGATGTTCTAAATTCCTGTTCTGATGATATGAGTGTTGAATAGATCTTGGATTAAAGATTTTCATTTCATATGTGTCCAAAACATGATTACTTCACTTATCTAAGATAGATTGAGAGTGGTGATGTTTTACTAGAAGAATCATGGGTGGAGGGGTTGTTTCTCTAGAATTTCATGATGGGTTGGTCAAATCCATAGAGGATGTTAGGTGGCTACCTAATTTAAAGAGGAACCTTATTTACCTAGGTATTTTAGACCAAAATTGGTATTCTATTAGGTTTGATTCAAGGATTCTTATGATCTCTAAGGGGTCACTCACTATTATGTGAGGAACCATCACCAATGGTCTATATATATTTGATGGTAAGACTCATATAAAAAAATTAAATGCAAATCTTTCTCTAATGACAGATAAATCCATGTTATGGAATAGATGGTGAGGTCATGTTACTTCAAAGGGTCTGAATAAACTAAGAATGCAGGGAATCTTAAATGATGTAACCCCAAATATCCTCCCCTTTTTTGAAGACTATGTTCTTAGTAAATCCAAATGAGTCAGTTTTAAAAGGTATACATATAGAGCTAAGACCCCCTTTAAAATATGTGTATTAGGATTTGTGGGGACCCTCAAGGACTACTTATCATAGTGGGGGGAACTAATATGTGACCATTATAAATGACTATTCATGGAAGGTATGGATTTATATACTTAAGCATAAATATAAAACCTTTGAAACCTTCAAAATGTGAAATTTTAGTATTGAAACTGAATTTGGAAATAAACTCAAAACCCTTAGGATAGAAAATAGTTTATATTATTTTCCCAATGACTTCATAGACTATTGTGATTCTGAAGGTATTCTTATATATAGGACTATTTTGGATACCCCAAAATAGAATGGCCTAATAGAAAGGATGGATAATACTACTTTAGAAAGAGTGAGAATCATTATCTTACATTATAGTCTTTCCAAGTACTTCTAGGTAGAAGCTGTTATTACTATTATATATATGATTAATAGATTCCCCTCTAGTTCCATTGACTTTAAAACCCCTATAGAAATGTGGACTAGTTTTCCCCTAGTTTAACACAGCTTATAGTTTTTGGTTGTACTACCTATACTCGCAGTAGGGTTGATAAAATCAAACCTAGGGATGTGAAATGTAACTTTGTGAGATACCCACATAGTTTCAAAGGTTATAGGATTTGGGTTGATAATCCTAGTTTTCAAAAATTTATAATCAGTTGTGATGTTGTTTTTCATGAGGTTTCTACTTCTAAACAGAAAGCTTCTGATCCTATCTGGTATAATCTATCTGAACCTGTAGGTGTTGAGGTTAGATTAGAACCTGAAATAAAGTTGAACCTAAGGATGTATCCACTAATCCACCCCAACTAGATCACATTGAAATAAAACCTGTTAGTGATTCTAAATATGATTCTAAGGTTGAGAGAGATAGTGAATTGAGAGAATACCAATTGACTCGTGACCGAACCAAAAGAACCATAAGGCCTGTATCCCAGTTTACCAAGGCTAATGTTATCGTTTTTTCCTTTAATATAGGTTTTGAACTAGTTATTGATGAACCAAAAAACTTTAAACAAGCCCTTAAATATGATTAATTTGGGAAAAAGATTGATTCCATGAAAGATGAAATGGATTCTCTTCTTAAAAACCAAACCTGGATAATTGTTAACAAATCTGAAAAGAAGAAAAATATAAGCTATAAAATGATTTTTAAGAAGAAATAAGACAACAATGGTGAAAATAAAATTAAATAAAAAGCTACAATTTTTTCCAATGGATTTCTATAATATGAAGGAATTGATTATAGTGAGATTTATTCACATGTTTTCAAGCATTCCTCTATCAGATTATAGTTAGCCTTTGTTGCCTAAAATGATTTTCATATTGAGAAATTAGATATTAAAACGGCCTTCTTACATGGTAAGTCAGATGAAAAGATTTATATGTAACAACCTGATGTATTTTCAAAATATTTTAAAATAAATCAAGTGCACCCATTAAGAAAATCCATGTACAACCTTAAGCAACCATCTATACAATATTATACGGAATTTGATTCATTTAGGCATAAAAATGATTTTACTAGAAGTAAATATGATGCTTATGTTTACTTTAAATCCATCAAGCATGTTTTTGTTTATTTACTCCTATATGTTGATGATATTCTTGTAACTTACAAAGACATAAAGTTGATAAATCAAATAAAAAATCAATTGCATCATGATTTAGAAATGAGAGATTTAGGGAAAGAAAAGAAAATTCTTGGTATGAAAATCACTAGGAACAGAAAATTTAGGGTGTTATATTTTTTCCAATATACTTATATCAATAAGGTGCTAAATTTTTTTTGGTTGGACAATTAGAAACATTCTAGCACTACAAAAAAAATCCCATTTAGCAATGTTTTTTTTCATTAGCGATGTTTACATGTCATCCCACTCGTCCCTCGTCCTGTCTAGTACCCCTCACACCAGTTCGCACGCCATCCCACTCATCCCTCCATCCAGTCCAGTACCCCTTCCACCATCCCGTGTCCAGGTCCAGTCCAGTACCCCTCAAACCCGCTCACACACCATCCTGCATCCAGGTCTAATCCAATACCCCTCACACCCGATACGCCTACCTATGCACATCCACATCAATAAAAATGCTTCATTAGAGTTTTGATCTGTGGACATCCATTATCTCAACCAATAAAGGGACCAACTCACATATTGGAATTTTTACTATATAATTGTATTATATTATATATATATATATATAGTTTTCAATATTTAAAAAAATAATATTATATATATATATATTTATATTTATATTTATATAAATATATTAATATATATATGTTTAAATTTTATGTTAATATATATTTTATGTTTTATGTTTATTTATATTTTTATATGTATATATGTATATTATATATATATATATATTATCTTTATATGTGTGTGTGTGTGTTTATATGTGTGTGTGTGTGTGTGAATATATATATATAATTAGCCATATTTTAAAGAACTGGTAAAAATAGTCATGTTTTCTTAAAAACATTACTAAATTTAAAATATTTAATTGTATTATGTTATATATATATATATATATCATCACTTAAAATTTAATATTATATATACATATATATTATATATTAATATACATATATTAATATATATGTCTGTGTGTTTATATTTTATATTTTATATTTTATATTTTATATTTTATATTTTTATATTTTTATATTTTATATTTTATGTTTTATGTTTATATATATTTAAATATGTTTATATATATTTATATATGTTTATATTATATTATATATATATATATGCTTATATTTTATTTTTATATATATTTATATATATATTTATATATGTTTATATATATTTATATATGTTTATATATATTTATATATGTTTATATTATATTTTATGTTTATATGTGTGTATGTGTGTGTTTATAATTTATATTTTATAGATATATATATATATATATATGTTTATATTTTATTTTTATATTATATATATATTTATGTTTATAATTTATGTTTATATATGTGTTTATATTATATATATATATATATATGTTTATATTATATATATATTATATGTTTAGATTGATATGTATATATATGTGTTTATGTGTGTGTGTGTGTGTAAATATATATGTGTATGTATACATATACATATATATATAACTATATATATATATACACATACAATTAGCTATGTTTTAAAACACTGGTAAAAATATCACTAAAATAGCCACGTTTTCTTAAAACGTGACTAAATTTAAAATATATGTGTGTTATTATATATAAATAAATGTATATATATATATATATATATATTTGTATACGTGTGTGTGTGTTAATATATATATATATTTATATTTGTGTCTAAATATATGTGTTTGTGTTTATATATATTAATATATATATATATATTATATTTATATATAAGTTTATATTATATTCTATTATATTTTATTATATTTTAAATATATGTTTATATTTTGTATTATATATATGTTTTTATTTTTTATATATGTTTATATTTTATGTTTATATATGTGTGTGTGTGTGTGTTTGTATTTTATATTATGTGTGTGTGTGTGTGTGTGAAGATATATAATTAGCCATGTTTTAAAACGCTGGTAAAAATGTCACTAAAATATTCACGTTTTCTTAAAAACGTGACTAAATTTTAAAAATATGCATGTTTTTATATATAAATATGTATATATATTTATATTTATATTTATATATGTGTGTGTGTTTATATATATAAATATATATATGTGTGTGTTTATATATATGTGTCTATGTTTATATATGTATATATATGTATATATAAATATATGTGTGTCAGTATTTAAAAAATCAATATTATATGTGTGTGTGTGCGTGTATATTTTATATTTTATGTTTATATATGTGTGTGTGTGTGTGCGCGTGCGTGCATGTGTGTGTGTGTAAGTTTATATTATATTTTATATATACATGTTTATATTTTTCATATATGTTTATATGTTTATATTATATATATGTGTGTGTTTATATTATATATATATATATATGTGTGTGTTTATATTTTATATTTTATATTTTATATATATTTATATTTATTTATATTTTATGTTTATATGTATATATTTATATTATATATATATATATATATGTTCATATATGTATATGTTTATATTTTATGTTATATATATATATATGTTTATATTTTATATTTATATATATGTTTATATATATGTTTATATATATGTTTATATTATATGTATGTGTGTGTGTGTGTGTATCTAAATATATACTTACATCAATGCGTGGAAATAAGCTATATAAATATAAATATTTTTAGTGACTTTTCCTGAAAAAGATCACTGATTTAGCAATGTTTTTAAAAAAATGTCGCTAAATTACAATTTTTTTGTAGTGTAGTGTTTCTTTAGGGCAGGGCTTCAAGTTTTCTTTGTCCCAATCCCCTAGTAGTGATTCTAATATTGATTTTATGAGAAAAATCCCTTACGAAAATATAGTAGGTAGCCTCATGCATGCCACGATATGATCTCGTCCATATATAACCTTTTCTATTTGTACCATGAGTAGTTTTATGGGAAGTCCTGGAAATCCCCATTAGAATGCATTAAAGTTGCTACTCAGGTATGTTTCCATGTCTTATGATTTGTGTATTTTTTTGGAAAAATGATTCTTATAGTAAATATGTTGTTGGCTTTGTTTATTATGACTATACTGCAAATATTGATAGCATAAAATCTATTACTAGTTATGTATTCTTGGATTTTGGTGGTCTTGTTTCATGAAAATGTAATATGCAATCCATTGTTTCCCTTTCCACCATTGAGGCTGAATACATAGCATTAATTGAAGCAATCAAAGTAGCAATTTGGCTAAAAGGATTAGTTAATGAATTGTATTTATCTTTTAGTAATATTGAAGTCTTTTGTGATAGTCGGTCTACTTTTCATCTTTCTAAAAATCATGTTTTCTATGGAATATCAAAACACATAGACATAAGATTGTATTTTGATAGGGATGTCATTGAAAATGGGATGGTATGTGTCACTAAGATACATACTTCAGACAATCAAATAGATAGTTTGACTAAGGTTGTTCAATTCTCTAAGTTTAGGCATTGTTTAGGACTTATGAATATAGTCCCTTTTCAATGACCTAGGTTGAGAGAACATCATCCTATTTAATTATTATATTATATAAGGTGGGGATTTGTGAATTTTTATAGATACATTTTTTTTGTTTGTAATCAAATTGAATTTATATGTATTCTTGTAGATTTTATTTCTTATTTTGAAAATTTTAATTCATAAGTTTTCCTTACCTTGTATCTATATCCCGGGTTAAGGTTGTAGGTTCTGGGCACATCAAAAGTGTGCAATGGTTCATGCTCAACTTTTCTTTTTGTCATGATCAATGATCAATCTGAGATCTACATGATGATAAATGTCGGGATCAATGGAATTGAATCAAAGAAAACAGACAATGGAAATTACACCGAAACCAAGGATCATCACGTATTATTTATAATTAATTTAATTAATTAAAGAATTACCTTATTGGAATTATTTTTTTCATTGATGGATCTGTCAATAGATCTATGTTGCAACGTCCTTGCATTATAGGAATCAAGAGCATATTCCCTCTAGCGGCGATCCATGCATGTTTCACAAATCTCCAAACATCGTCATAGGAATCTTCGGGTGCTAGCACGGAAGATCCTATCGCTTGTGGCGTCCGCCTTTGATCGCTGTGAGAACTACTGCCAAAGTGTTCTCCTCGATCTCTCTTAACTTGATATTGGGAGGTGGAGGAAGATTTCTCTCTGTTCTTGGGATCATTCTTGGAGAAGGGAGCTCTCTAGATCTTGAGAGGATTCTCAAAATCCGTTGTGCACAACCAAAATAAATGAATTGGCTCTCTAAGAAAATAATATAATTGAGTTTATATATTAATAGGGTTAAAATAAAACTATTGAACAAGTTCCCTTTATTATTTATTTAATACCTATGGATCCCCATGTCAAATAATATTATTATTATTATTTCTCAATATGCGCTTAACTTGTGAATTAAATTAAATATTATTTAATCAAATAATATTCAATATTTATCATTACTCACTGGACTATTAAACTTGATCTGTCATTCCTCCATAATATTTATCAGGCCTTGAATAATGACTATTTATTTATTAAATAAATATCACTACATTTTTTTCCAATAAATAAATAAATATTATATTAACTTAATAGAAAATAAATATTTATTAAATATTCCACTCACATTATATTCTCTCAAATAACTGGTGACAAAATATATATAATCTAGTAAACATGAATAATTATTAAACCATGTGTGGGAATAATATTTTTTAACTTTTTAAAAAATAAATAATAATATATTATTTAATTGAGATTCTGGATACACTTAATGTGTGACCCTCTAGGCCTCTTTCTCATTGGCATTAGGCGAAGCAACCTAAAGTACAAGATTCGCGTCTGGAAATATGTCAAGGCACCCATAGAGAAATAATTTAATGTCACAATGACATAATACCTCTTATGGGTGCTTACTATATAATATAATCCCTTTATCACAATATCTCAAATCAAGAATGTTGCATACTAGTGCCATAAACCTTATGTTCTAGATGTATCTTTCTTTGACTTCCCAAAATATGAACTTGCCTATAGAACACCATGACCACGTATTTATTTAGGATATATAATTTCGATCAAAGGGCCATAGATATCAACTTCTATTCAAAAATAGAAGGGAAAATCCCTTCTCTCGTTATTCATTAATATAATTGTAATGACTCGGGTTTTGACCTGAAGGACTTCGAAATATTTCATAAAATATTTACAGAGTCGGGAGATGATTCGGCACCAGAAGTTGGAGGCACGAGGAGCTTTGGTGCAGTGATATTAAAAATGTTAAGTTTATTTTATCTCATACACATAGTTTCTCTTGAAACTTAAATAACTCCCATTCGGAGTCTTGGATTGGATTTATGAGACCGTGGTTGAGTCTGGAACATCGTGTTTACCCTAGGGGCGACATAAAATTGTCTGTGTCAGAAGGTTCAGTTGAAGGTGGGTTAGCGTGTTGGTTTATGGGAGAATAATTAATTAAATGAAAATTTAATTAATTAATTAAAACCTAAACATAAAACTAATCTAAACCTCCCCCTCCCCTCATGTATGGTTCACATGACCCAAAGGAGAACCACACCTCCCCTCTCCTTTCTCCCCTTTAGTGACGGATGAAACCGCTGCCAAATTGAAGCAACGAGGTGTTGTTGATCTCCGTTTCCAAATCAGATCGTCATCAGATCAAGAACTAGAATGATCCAAGCATCGTTATTGATCCAAATCTTTGGTGTTTCACCAATGAGGTAGGTGGATTTGAGTTTTGGTCCCGCTCACTTTCGCTTTGCTTTGTTCTAAGGTTCTATAGCCCTATTGTAATTGATACTGATCCATGTTAGGTAGATCTGTGGGTTTTGGGGAAGAACGGGACGAATCATGGAATTTTTCAGGTAATTACCAAATGGGATTACCTTATAAATGATGTGTAGTTCAATTTCACATGTCATGTATCTCTTCCTATTCTGGGAAGACGAACATTTGGGACTACACACCAAGTATGGGTGTTACATGTCGTGTAGTGCCATAAACCGTGTGACCATGGGACATGGCTTGGGATAGCCATGTGAAAACACATGGCTATGTACTAAAATATGGCCAAGATACATGGACATAGGGTAAAATACATATACATGGGAAAACTACATGGGCATGTGTCCATTTATCTGAACACGCCGTGTAGTATGGGTACACGACGTGTGGGGGACACGGTCGGTCGGTCCGTGTAGAAGAGGAACACGGCTAGGGGCCGAGAGATGAGGTACACAATGTGTACCTCCTCTACATGTTTTGTTCTCCTATATGGGTTGTAACCCATGTGAAAAAAATACATGGTAAGGTGATCGAGTGGGGTCACACACTGTGTGTGCCCCGGTGAACACCGTGTACCACTAGGAGATCCTCCAGGGATATTCCACCTTCTATTTATCCTTCTCTAGGACTCTGATTCAAGCTTGTGAGTAGTCTATCCTGAGTGGTTTTTTACATAGGATGTGATGGTGGCCTCCGTTTTGGATTACGATATATGAGGTGGGGTAAATTGATCAAGATGCTTGTGGACCGGTACTGATCAGATGTTGGAAATCGGTGTGGTTCATATAGAGAGATGTTGGGACTGTTACTCCCCTATCATTCTAGGGCACGAGTTTTCCTTAACTCTATTATTAGGTGTATATGGGACTCCCCATATCATGGGTGTGGGTTCATTATATTTGGGTAGTTTCCTCTGGGGGTGTTACTCCCCTGATGGACTAGGGTGTGGGTTTTCCCGTGACATTCGTGAAGGTAGAGTAGGTAATCCCCTATTGGACTAAGGAGCGAGTCCTCTATCTGTGGAGTCAGTACTCCCCTGTTGGACCAGGGTGTGGTTCCTCCATATATGACATATAGATATAGTGGGTACTCCCCTATCGCACCAGGGTGCGGGTCCTCTACTCTAGGAGTTGGTACTCCCCTATCGTTCTAGAGTGAGGGTCCTCCATACGTGTTGAGTTGTAAGAGTCAGTACTCCCCTATCATGTCAGGAATTGGGTTCTCAATCCTAGGGTATGTACTCCCCTTCCATGACAGGGTTCGGGTTCCCTATAGTAAATGAGCTAGTAGAGTTGGTACTCCCCTATCCTACCAGGGTGTGTCCTCTAGTCACTGAGTGGTACTCCCCTACTGGGTTAGGGTGTGGGTCCTCAATTTACAAAGTGGTACTCCCCTATCATATCAGGGTGCGGTTTATTCATAATTAGTACTCCCTTATTAGATCAGGGCATGGTTCCTCACTTATGGAGTAGCACTCCCCTGTCTCCGAGTAGCAGCGGGGAGCGGGTCCTCCATTGGGATTGGATCTCCCTAAGATGTGGGATATAGTTATGAGGAGTGGGTCCATAAACTATATGTAAATTATACCTATATAGGGGTTAGTTCTCCTTTAATGTAATGATGTGTGGGACACTCCTTACAGGACTAATAGAGGTTCTGCGGGTTAGTTAGGAGCAGTACTCCCTCAACTGTGGTGTAGTGGTGAGGCATGAGTCTCTCCATTCTCTCCTGTTATAGAAGATACGCATGGTGCATAGTTTTGAGTAGTACTTCTTCAATTGTGTACAGTGCTGATGGGAGGGCCTCTTCACTTGGGTTTCTTTAGCTTACACTGTGTGTGAGGTAATGATGACAGGACCTTTGGTGGTGGGCACTAGAGTCGGACCTAGTAATATGTTCTCGATGGAGAGAGTTCTTTATGACATACCATTATGAATAGTAGATTTATTCCTGATGGAGTGCATCTCTCGGACGGGTGTCATCTGGTATGGATGATCTCATGGAGTGTGTTCTCCTGGTTTCACATTATGGTTAGAGACTACAAAGAAAATCATGTTACTGGCTATGTGGTTGGAACCTCTCGAGACTTGGAGTCTAAGATGAGTATATCTATGTGATTTTTGGAAGTCCTTGTGGTGTTTCCACATGTCAAGGTTGACACCCCAGGTAAACCAAGCTGAATTTTCATGTACATTTGAGGATAATTTGAGATGTATTTTCTCTCTCGATTGGGTTTTACTCTGTCTAGGTCGAGCGGACTATTTCCTTTCAGTTGCGCCCTTTTTATTTTGGTGTTTTTGGGGTTCCTACTAAGTATTTTTATACTCACCCCTACATGGTCTTTTCCCACACATGTTTTGTGTCTTGTGTAGACCACTATCCTTTCTGCAGAGTCCATAGAGGACCCAAGGCAAGTGAAGATTAGTGAGTTAGACAGACTGAGGTGTTTACCAGAGTATAGCTAAGGATATTTCCGATAGTTTTAGTTGATAGTGATCCCCTCCTTCTGAGAAGGATGGATTCTTTTACAGATTTTTTGGTGGGTGTTGTTTTCCCTTTTTACACTTTTAGTACTTCTATTGTACTTTGGTTGCGGGATATAGATGTATTCATGCATCAGTTGCCTTTGGTTTTTATATTTCAGAATTTTGTGATCTTGGAGGTGTGTGCATGTGTACAGGTACTTAGGAAATACCTCCCATGTTATTAATATGCCTTCTCAGTGTTATTATCCATCCCTTGGCCTATTAGAGGTGGGATTGGGGAGTTGCGGCCTAGGCTCCATCAGGTCTGGTCATTACAGAGTGGTATCAGAGGCTGGTTGGTTCCCCATTGGGACTGTAGTGTCATGAACTTGGTTTGGGTTGCATAGCGACAGTGTTAGGGTGTTTCGAGTTCAGATATCAGGCTAGAGGTTCTATTATTAGTGCAGTGGCCGACATATCCATTCACCAGGACTCTAATAACCTACTTTTTGACTCGGTACATTATGATATTGGTCATTGGGAAATAAATGGTACATGCATCATATTGGACTAGGTTTTGGTTTTTCATGTCCTTCTTGAGTCAACTCCCCAGATATGCTCTTTGACCATGGTACGTCTTGACTATATTTTAGGATGCCTCTATGAAGATAACCAAATAGGATTCTATAACATGATCATGATGATGATCCTTCCCATGATGAGGCTTTAGTACAGGGCACTGATTTTTAGGCATTACCTCTGTGTGGTCTACCGGTGGTGCCACCACCTGTTGATCAGCAGGTTTTATCATAAATTCAGGATGAGGATGTGAATAGGATGAGTGTGTTACATGAGTTCTATAGGTAGTGACCTTTAAGGTATCGGGGTGATCCAGACCCCCAAGTAGCAGATTACTGGCTCGAGGTAGTCACATGAGTGTTCCGCTTAGTGAGGACACCACTAGATCAGATGGTGGTAGCGGCAAGCCTTCTGTAGGGTTCAATCAGGAAATAGTATAATCTGGTGATACAGACTCATGAAAAGGTGATGCTCACTTGGGAGGAGTTTGAGTGATTATTCAAGAAATATTTTTACCCAGCCATGTTGAGATCAGTGTATATCCAGTAGCTTCTGTAGCTTCGGCAGGGTGGAATGATAGTGGTGGAGTTTTAAATGAGGTTCATAGACTTGTCACGATACTCCTTAGATATGGTTTGAGATCCATTATTTAGAGCATAGACCTTAGAGCATGTATTGTGTCAATAGATCAGGGTGTTTGTGATCCCACTATACATTCACACCTATGCTGGAGTGTTGGAGCGAGATCTGGTGGTAGAAAGTTTCCTGGATAAGGAACAGGTGGATGTGACCTGCAATAGTGGTCACGGGGCTAAGGTGTCTGTAGGAGCTGGAAGATGATAGGTAACAGCGTGACATAGGAGTCATACCCATTCCTAGACACAAACATGTGGGTCTGTAGTGCAGGAGCAGCATCGATGATCAGATCATCCATAGGAGAGGTGGTGGTATGCTTGTGCCGACTAGAGACACCTCTCTAGAGATTGTCCGACCCACCGTACTGCTGAGAGGGAGCCAGCTAATGAACCACCTTGGCAGAGATAGTGCTTGGAGATAGGAGTTCCGCGAGGTGTAGGATGAGATGGAGGATATAGAATATTGGAAGGAGATGGTAGAAAGTTCAAGGTGTTGCCACCACCACCCCCAGGTGGTCCGTTCCAAGCTTAGGGAGCTGGAGGATGTGGGTGAGGATAGCTGCAGGTCATAGAGGACTTTGACCTGGAAGCTACAAGAATGAATAGAGGTATGCCTTGTGTCTTTTCTACTTTTTGTAGTAGAAATTTTTAGATGTTGTTGTGTGTACTCTTTTTCTTTACGATTATGCTTGAGGTATAACTAGGGTGATATAGGGCGTCGGTAGAACCCCATATTGGTAGTTACGACATAGGTCCCAGTAAGACCCAATGCATGTTCAGGTAACCATTTGTTTTTTTGACTACCCACGCGTGTTTGGTGTCAGTTTTGTATGTGACACGCTCGAGGAGGATGTGGTGCATTTTGACATAGCTTCGAACTCATGATAAAGGGGGATACTTTCCCCACTGAGATGCATTTTTATGATGCAATCAGAACCATGTGTTCGAGTCAGTGCCACCCAAGGCAGACAGTATCAAGGTGTGGTGGAAGAGTTCCTTATACTTTCATGTTCATGATGAGGTTATGAAATGAAGTGTCAAAGAATGTCCTAGCCCTACCAGTGGAGTTTTTCTTACTTAACCCCCTTTAATCTTGGTGGCCCTAGAAGAGGTATATTCTTTCTTAGAATCATTCCATAGTGGCAGAGTTAGACCCTATGATGTTTCCATGGTATGTATTGGTTTTCTACCATCCATACTTAGTGGGGATTCCACTAGTGGGTGTGTTAGTGTTTCTGTTTTAGTGGGTGGTGTTATAGTTGGAGGTTTGTAGATGAAGGGTCTGGTAAGACCCAATGTTTACTATTGGGCAGTCTTGTTTTGTTTTTGAATACCATCGCATGCTCAGTGTAGACCTTGAATGAAAAAATTCTTGAGGATCCTATTGTACAGTCCATCCATGGCTGGATGATAACTGTGGGGTTCTGTCAGTATCTGCCTCATTTTAGCAAGGTGGTGTACCTCTAGAACCCATGACTATAGATATACCATATTTCTTGGTGTTTTCCCACCTGTCATAACTAAGGAGACATGTGCCTATTTTTTCACAATGTTTTCCTAGTAGAATTTGTATATAAGAGTGGTTTTATATTGATGATTCCTCTGTGTGTGCTTGTAAGAAGCATAGGAACCCTTGGTGAGCTTACGGGCGTGGGAGTCCAGTGGGGAGCTCAGTTTCTTCCCTTGTGATTTATCTTTCACTTTTCAGAGATGAAAATCCCTAAGGTGAGGAGAATTTAATGACTCGAGTTTTGACCTTAAGGACTTCAGAATATTTTGGAAAATATTTTCGGGGTTGGGCGTTGAGTCGGTGTGGGAATTCAGGGGCCCAGGGAGCTTCAGTGAGGCAAAATTAAAAATATTAAATATATTTTATCACACACGCATAGTTTCTCTTAAAACATAAATAACTCCTATTCTGATTCTCATATCATATTTCTGAGACCGCGGTTGAGTCTGGAACATCAGTTTTACCCTAGGTGCGACATAAAATTATCTAAACTGGGAAGTTTGCTTGAATGCGGGTTAGCGGGTTGATTTATGGGAGAATAATTAATTAAATTAGAATTTAATTGATTAATTAAAACCTAAACCTAAAACTAATATAACCATACCCTCACCTCATGTATAGTTCACATGACCCAAAGGAGAGTTGTACCTCTCCTATCCTTTCTCCCATTTGGCGACGGATGAAACCACCACCGAATTGAAGCAACGAGGTGTCGTTGATCTTTATTTTCAAAGAAGATCGTCATCAGATTGAGAACCAAAATGATCTGGGAATTTTTATTGATCCAAAGAATTTTTTGTTTCACCAATGAGGTGGGAGGATTTGATTTTTGTTCCTGATTCCTTTTGTTTTCCATTTTTCTAAGGTTCTAGAGCCCTATTGCAATTGTTATTGATCCCTGCTATGTAGATCTGTGAGTTTTGGGGAAGAATGGGGAGAATAGGGGAGTTTTGTAGGTAATTACTGACTGGGATTACCATCTGCACAACATGTAGTTCAGTGACATGTGTCATGTAGCTCTTCCTGTTCGGGGAAGATGAAAATTTGGGACAACACATCGTGTATGGGTGTTAGACACTATGTAGTGCCCTAAACCATGTGACCATGGGATATGACTTGGGATGGCTATGTGAAAACACATGTTCATGTACTAACACATGACCAAGATACATGGACATGGGGTCTAGTACACATACATGGGAAAAATACATGGGCAGGTGTCCATTTATCCAAACACACCGTGTAGTATGGGATACATGGCGTATGAGGGACACAGTTGGTCGATCCTTGTAGAAGAGGAATATGACCAGGGCCAAGAGATGAGGTACATGGAGTGTACCTCCTATACATTCCATGTACCCCTACATGGGTTGGAATATATGTGTAAAAGATACATGGGTAGGTTCTTGGGCGGGCTCACATGTCGTGTGTGCCCCGGTGCATGCTATGTACTACTAGGAGATCCTCCTAGGATCTTCTGCCTTCTGTATCTCCTTCTCTAGGACTCAGATTTAGGCTTATGAGTAGTCTATCCTGAGCAGTTTTTCACATAGAATGCGAAGGTGGCCTCCATTATGGATTATGAGATACTAGGTGGCATAAATCAAGAAAAAACTTGTGGATAGGTACTGATCTGATGTTGGAGATCAGTTTGGTTCATATATAGAGACACTAGGAATGTTACTCCCCTATTATTATTGGGAGTAGGTTTTCCTTACCTATCTACTTAGGTGGAGATAGGACTCCCCACATCGTGGGTATGGGTTTTTTACCTTTGGGCAGTTTCCTCTGGGAGTGTTACTCCCCTGATGGAGTAGGGTGCATGTTTCCCCATGATGTTTATAAAGATAGAGTAGGTACTCCCCTATTGGACCAGGGAGCATGTCCTTTATCCATGGAGTCAGTACACCAATATTGGACCAGGGTGAAAGTCCTCTATATATGATGTATAGATAGAGTGGTTACTCCCTTATAACACCAGGGTGCGGGTCCTCTACTCTATGAGTCGGTACTCCCCTGTTGTTCTAAGATGTAGGCCCTCTATACTTGTTGAGTCGACAGAGTCAGTACTCCCCTACCGTGTTAAGGAGTGGGTCCTCAAGCTTAGGGTCGGTACTAACTTTCCATGATAGGGTGAGGGTCCCCCATTGTAAACAAGATGGCAGAGTTGGTACTCCCCTATCATACCAGGGTGTGGGTCATCTAGTCATTGAGTGGTACACCCCTACCGGGTTAGGGTGCGGGTCCTTAATTTATGAAGTGGTTATCCCCTATCATATCAGGTTGTGGATCCTTCATGAGTATTACTCCCATGTTTGATTAGGGAGTGGGTCCTCACATACGGATTAGTACTCCCCCATCTCTAAGTAGTAGTGGGGAGCGGTTCCTCCAATGGAATTGGAGCTCCCTCAGTTATGGGATATAGTTACGAGGAGAAGACACATCCACTAGATATGAATAATACCTAGATAAGGGTTAGTTATCCCTCAAAGGATTAAGGTGCATGTCACTCCTTACAGGGGATATAGAGGTTTCACAGGTTAGTTAGGAGCAGTACTCCCTCGACTACGGGGAAGTGGCGAGGCATGAGTCCCTCTATTATCTCTTGTTAGAGAGGATACACGCGGTGCATAGTCTATAGCAGTGCTCCCTCAACTATGTACAGTATTGAGGGGTAGGCCTATTCACCTGGGTTTCTTTATATTGTGTTGGGTGCAAGGTGACGATGATAGGACCTCTGGTGTTGGGTACTAGAGTCAGACCTAATAAGATGTTCCCAAAAGAACACATTCTCTCAGAAGTACCATTAGGATAGGTAGATTTGTTCCCAATGGAGTGAATCTCTTGGACGGGTGCCATCTAGGATGGCTGAGCTCATGGATTGAGTTCTACTAGTTTCACGTTATGGTTAGATACTATGAAGAAAATCTTGTTACTAGCTATGAGGTTAGAACATCATGAGAATTTGAGTCTGAGACGAGTATATCTGGGTGATTTTTGGGATTCCTTATGGTGTTGTCACATGTAGAGGTTGACACCCTGGGTAGACTTAGTTGACTTGTCATGTACAGCAGAGGATGGTACGAGATGAAGTTTCTCTCTCAATTGGGTTTCCCTCTGGCTAGGTCGAGAAAACTATTGTCTTTCAGTTTCTCCATTTTTCTTTTGGGGTTTTTGGTGCGCGTACTAAGTATTTTTATACTCAACCCTACATAGGCTTTTCCCACAAATGTTTTTTGTATTATGCAATCCATTCTCCTTTCAATGGAGTCCACATAGGACCCGAGGTAGGTAGATCTTAGTGAGCTGGATAGACCAAGGTGTTTATTGGATTTTGGATGAGGAGCTTTCCGATAGTTATAGATGATAGTGATCCCCTCCTTCTGAGAAGGTTGGACTCTTTTACAATTTTCTTTGGTGTTTTTTGTTTTTACCTTTTATTCTTTCAATACTTTTTTTGTACTCTGGTTGTGGGATATAGATGTATGCATGAATTGGTTGCCTTTGGTTTTTACATTTTATCATTTTATGAGCTTGGAGATGTGTGCATGCATACAGGTACTTAGGAAATTTCTCCCTTGTTAGTAATATACCTTCTCAGTTCTATTCTCTATAACCTATCATATTAGAGGTGGGCTTGGAGTTGCATCCTGGTCCCCATCGGGTCAGGTCATGACAACAATATTACTCATAACGCACCCAACGTATCCTAACTATCTGCGAACATATATCATCATGGTTTTCATTAATACATAAAATTATGTGACTCGTAATATTTATTAATAATAATATTAAAGTCTAAGGATCAATACACACATCCGCATATAGGAATATCTGATGATATGTATAAATGTGGATTTCCTACTAGCGGGTCTCATTCTCATAATATTCTATACTGGATATTACTAAGGGCATACACCATGAGAATCAGCCTCAAATTCCTATGAGTCTCCATCCCTGATGGCCTATATCATTTGTGTCCCTCAGATGATATCATCTAACTATAGAACATATCTTAAGAATAGTTTTGTATTATTTCTGGGTTCTCATCATAGCAGGGAACTACTATGACCTTTTAGTGAAACATCCACTTTTAAGACATTATCACATATTATGTTATGCATAAGAATAATAATGATATGATAATAAGTTTATTAATATTCAAAACTATGAATACATGTTATTATAAAGTACATAGAATTTGGTTCTAGGTCACAAACTCCAATAGACTCCCACTTTCACTAGAGTCAACTACTAACTGTCTTCAGTCAGCTGGCTCTCACATGATACTCATACATCTACTGAGATAGACCTTTATTCAATGGATCTACCACATTCTCTTCTATGGGTACTCTTCTTACTGCAACTTCACCCATTTGATAAAAATCTCTCAAGAGGTGATACTTTTGGAGTATATGCTTGGTCTGTTGGTGTGACCTTGAATCTTTTGCAAGATCCATCACTGTAGTATTATCACAATACAATGTGATAGGGAATTTACCGTTAGGTACCACATCAAGCTCCTGGATAAATTTCGGCATACAAATGGATTCCTTGGATGCATCAAAAGCCGCTATATACTCATAATCCACTATAGAATTGGTGAAAAGTGGCTACTTTGAACTCTTATAGCTCAAAGATCCTCCGTTGTGATAGAAAACCTATCCTGATTGCAAATTCATATCATTATGATCTTTTTGGAAAAAAAACAGTATGACCCATGATGACTAGATCCTTGTCTACTCCATATACCAAAAACATATCCTTTTTTCTTCTTAGATACTTAAGTATAGACTTAATAGCATACTAGTGTTATTCTCCTAGATCTTCTTGATATTTTCCTACCATGCTCAATGTATAGGCAACATAAAGTCTATTACATAACATGGAATACATGATTGATTCCATCGCTGAAGCATATGGGATCTTGATCATTCTCTTTTTCTCCTATTATGTATGAGGACACATTTTCTTAGAAAGATGTAAACCATGTGACACTAGAACCAATCCTCTCTTAGATTTTTCCATACTAAATATCTTTAGTATCTGGTCAACATATTTACTTTTAATTAGTTTAATTATCCTCTTCGATCTCTCACAATTGATCTTGATCCCTAGAATATAGGTTGATTCACCTAATTCCTTCATGGAGAATAACTTGTTTAACCAGTCCTTAACAGATTGTAATTTTGGAATATCATTTCCAATAAGTAATATGTCATTAAAATATACTACTAGGATAACAACCACATTTCCACTAAACCTATTGTAAACACATGCCTCATATTCGTTCTTAATGAAACCAAATTCTTTTATGGCTTCATTGAATCTAATGTTCCATGACCTAGATGTTTGCTTCAATACATAAATAGATCACTACAACTTGAAAATCCTTTTGGCATCACCTGGAGTCACAAACCCTTCTAGTTGTGACATATAGACATATTCCTGAAAGTTCCCATTAAGGAATGTAGTTTTGACATCCATCTGCCAAATATCATAGTCATGGTAAGCTGCTATATCAAGTAGAATTCTAATGGATTTAAACATGGAAACTAGTGAAAAGGTTTCATCATAGTCAATTCCTTGACACTATTTAAACCCTTTATCCACTAGCCTTTCTTTATAGGTATTTACTTTACCTTCCATGTATAGTTTCCTCTTGAATACCCAATTACATACAAAGGGATTTACATCAATTGGTGAATCAACCAAAACCCAAACTTGGTTCTGATACATAGAATCCATTTCAAAATTCATGGATTCTTTCCATCTTGTAGATTCTGAGCTCTCTACTACCTCTTTGTAGGAGAGATATTCATCATTTTCAACCAATAATGAGTCACCATATTTGGTGAATAGAAAACCATATATCTATACACTATAAAAAAGAACTGCTTAGTGGTGTTTTATTAGCACCGGTTTATTAAATGTGGTTCTAGTAATCACCCCTAATAAAATATGTTTAAAAAAGTATAATATAGCAGTGGTTTTATAAAATCAATATCATATTTTTATTATTTTCACAATTAGTGATGGTTTTAATTAATCTACCACTAAATGTTTTTAAAATACCATAATTCCTCCCCCTCCCCAGCTCCCTATGTGTGACCTCGACCCCTTTCCACCCCCTCCCTCCCCCAAAATCCTCCTGTATGTTCCCCAGTGGGGACCCTGACCTCGTGACCCTCGCTCCCCCCACCCCTCTGACCTCCTCCACTCGGTTCCCCAGTGGTGACCCCGGCCCCGCAAACTCATTCTCCACACCCCTTTGACTTACTCTGCTTGGTTCCCCAGCAGCAACCCCGACCCTACAACCCTCGTTCCCCCCACCCCTCTGACCTCTTGTGATCAGTTCCACAGTGGTGACCCTAACCCCATGACCATGTTCCCCCCACCCCTCTAACCTCCTCCACTTGGTTACCTGATGGTGACCCCGGCCCTATGACCCCTGTTCCCCCACCCATTTGACCTCCTCTACTCCATTCACTGGAAGTAACCCCAACCCCAAGACCCTGATTCCCTCACCCCTTCGACCTCCTCCACTTAGTTCCCTAGTGGCGACCCTGACCCCATGACCTCTATTCCCCCCACCGCTCTGACCTCCTCCTCTTTATTCCCCAGTGGTGACCCCAACCCTAGGACCCTCATTCCCCCCACCCCTCCGACCTACCTCATCCCTTCTCTATAGATACCTTGACCCTTCTGACACCCACCTCCAACTTCAACCCCTGTGACCCCCCCCAAACCTCCCTCTACCTGAATCATTGTTCCCCTCCTTGCCAACAATGCGAACCCCCCCCCCATCTTGGTTCCCCTCCTCAAAACTGATGTAGACCCCCCCCTGACCTCCCTCTCCCTGGCTCAGATCCCCTCCTCGGCGACAACACATACCCCCCTAAAGGTTTTATCTTCCTCCCCATAATCATCATAAATATATTATTCCTCAAGGGTTTATTTTCTTGTAATTTCTCTTTATAGTTTTTATTTTATGTATAAATGGTATTAAATTACACTTTATTGGTTAGTGAATATGTAATTATAGTTTTGTCTTTTGTAGTTTCTCTTAGAATACTCCCTAATATGGAGTTTATTTATATACATAATAGGGTGGGGGTGAATCCTCTATAGTGGTAGAAACACTACATATAGCATGAATGGATGGTGTTCTCTAGTGTGCATCCTCTATATTGGTAAAAGGAGGTGTGTTATCTTTCACAGTCATGGAAGACATATAGAGTTGAATATTTTGGGTATGAATGAAATATTGTGATCTCGTATAGAGTTGAATATTTTTATAACAATAATTTTCTTATGAAAACACATTTCAATATATTTATACTTTTTTATTATAAAGATTGTTAATTTTAATTTTATAAAATAAACATCATTTTTTATTCTAACATGTAAATATTATCTTATGAATAATTTTTCACAATTTTTATAAATAATTGGTTTGTAGCTTAATAGTGAAAAAATAACAATTTTTCTAAAAAATTTACTTTAATTACATTACTATAATGGAAGAATGGATTAAATTTTTTTGAAGACTTTTTATATTATAAATATATATATATAATAAATAAATAAATATACTTTTTGAATTTATAAAATAATTTTATATAATCTTTCAAACATATTTAATATTTTAATTAAAATAAAAATTTAGGTGATTAAATTAAAAAATTAGTTTTATCCATAAAATAAATATTTTATTTTAGATCAATATTATAATATTATGTAATAATTCTAGTGACTTTTTTTGGGAATAAATGTATAATTACTATGATTAATGTTGATGACCATGATAATGATAAAAATATTATTTTCAACGAATTGTTTTATTAATGTTTTGTCGCATTTAGATAATAAAGTAGATTGATCTATTTAAAATAATGACACTATATTGATGTTTAAAAACATATATGATTATATTAACAGATATTTTATTAGTAATAAATGCACTATAATAGTAAGAAAAAATAATAGTAAAAATATCATTTTTCTACAGAAAATAGTTTTCCAATATATAAAATGTTTTTTTTAAATGTTTTTTTTATCATGATTATAAATTTCATTGCATTAAATTCATAAAAACGAAGGATGAACACACAAAAATTTAGTTAGTGGGGTTATTTTATATGTCTAGTAAAATATAATTTATATGGGTAAAAAATGTTACCACAGTAAAAATAAAAAGTAAAAAGTAAATATATAAGAAAAAATAATTTTATCTTTTCTGAGAAAGACACTTCATATTCTAACTCTCAATTTAGAAAGACATATTTGATATCTTTTATAACATTCATGTGTTTCCTTTGTTCTAAAATTAATTATTTCATATTTATGTTTAATTTATTTCTTTTTAGTATTACTCATATAATAATTGTTTTCTTATATAGATGAATTATTTTGTTCGAGTTGGGGTGGTTTTTTCAAAGCTTCTCATGATCATGAGATAAAATCTTTCTTTCTTCCAATGTTACCATAATTTCTTTTTTCATTGTCTTTCTCTATAGAATTGCCTAAACTGTATATTGATTCGTTGTTATTATCTAAAAAACCTTTCTTGTTGTTGAAAGCTATAAGAGTAAAGGAAGATAATGTTCCCATTGTGGTTACTTCTTATGATATAATGGGCACATGATCTTCTTCCACTCTTTTGTCTTTCAATAACAAGAAAGGTTTTTCATCTAATAACATCGATTCAATATGCATTGTTGGCAGTTAGATAAAGAAAAACAATGTAAATAATGGCAACATAGGTATTTATAATTATTTTAGGACTTTGGGATGTGTAGGAATCATCATTACCTCAATCGGACACACAGTGTGACTAGTATGAATCCAAGTGCTTTTTATTTTAAATTGACATTAATTTTAGTAAAAAAGAAAACTGACATACTCAAACCCAATAAAAAATATTCAGATTGTTTTAATACTTTAAGAAAATAATCTATAAGTCATTTTTGACATGTAGGAATCATACATACCTCAATCTGATACACGATGTGCCTGGTATGACTCAAAGTGTTTGTTATCAGTTTAAAATCAAAATTTTAGTTCAAAAAGTGTCACTCACTAGAAACTAAGAAAACACACTCAGATTTTATTGATAATTTAATACATCTATTAATAATTCATTTGTGACATTTAGTAATTATTCTCACATTAAACTGATACACAATGTAATCGGTATGAGTCAAAGTACGTGTTTCTAGTTTAAAATAAGAATTTAGTAAAAATGACAAGTGAAGTACTCAAAACTGAGAAAACACATTCAGATTGTTTTGATACTTTAGGAAAACAATTCATAAGTCATTTTAAATGTGTATGAATTAACCTCACTACAATATGATGTACAGTTTGACCGGTATAGATCTAAGTGCATCTTTTTATTTAAAATTGACATTAATTTTAGTAAAAAGATAAAATAACCTACTCAAAACTGAGAAAATGCATTAATATTGTTTTAATACTTTAGGAAAATGATACACAATAAATTTTTTATGTGTAGGAATCAATATCACCTCAATCTGATGCATGATGCACCTAGTATGGCTTCAAGTGCTTCTTTTTATTTAAAATTGACATACATTTTAGTAAAAAGGGGAATTGACCTACTCAAAACCAAGAAAATGAATTTGTATTATTTTTATACTTTATTAAAATGATCCATAAGTCATTTATGATGTGTAGGAATCAATCACACATCAATTAAATACACGATGTTCCCGGTATGACTCAAAGTAACTGTTATCAGTTGAAAATTGACATTTTAGTTCAAAAAGTGTCACTCACTGAAAACTGAGAAAATACACTCGTATTTTCTTGGTAATTTACTACATTGATTCATAAGTAATTTGTGACGTGTAGGAATCAGTCTCACATCAAACCAATACATGATGTAATCATTATAAGTCAAAGTGCGTGTTTCTAGTTTAAAAAAATAGTAAAAAAGACAATTGAAGTACTCAAAACCAAGAAAACACACTCATATTATTTTGATACTTTAGGGAAAAAATACATAAGTCATTTTATACATGTAGGAATCAACTGCACCCCAAGGGTGCCTTTTTATTTAAAATTGACATACATTTTAGTAAAAATGGAAAATGACTTACTCAAAACTAAGAAAACACATTCAGATTATAGTTCATTAAAATAATCCATAAGTATTTTTTATGTTTATGAATTAACTACACCTCAACCCGATGCACGATGTGCCCAGTATGGCTCCAAGTGTGTTTTTTTATTTAAAATTGACATCCATTTTAGTAAAAAGGGAAACTGGCCTACTCAAAACTGAGAAAACAAATTAGGATTATTTTGATACTTTAAGAAAATGATTCATAAGTCATTTATAATTTTTAAGAATCATCTTTATGTCAATATGATACATGATGTGTTCGGTATGACTCAAAGTGTCTGCTATTAGTTTAAAATTGACATTTTAAATCAAAAAGTGCCACTCACAGAAAACTGATCAAATGTGCTTGGATTTTCTTGATAATTTAGTAAATCAATTAATAAGTCATTTTTTGTGTGTAGGAGTTAGTCTCACATCGAACTGATGCACGATGTAATTTTTATGAGTCAAAGTGTGTGTTTCCAGTTTAAAATGGCAATTTAGTAAAAAAGACAAGTGAAGTAATCAAAACCAAGAAAACTCATTTGGATTGTTTTGATACTTTATTTAAATAATCCATAATTTATTTGAGACATGTAGGAATAAGCCTCACCTCAATCCAATGCATGGTGTGATCATTATGGCTCCAAGTGTGTCTTTTTATTTAAAATCCGCATCAAATTTAGTAAAAAGGACAAATAAACCACTCAAAATAGATCAAACACATTTAGATTGTTTTGATACTTTAGTAAAATGATCCATAAGTCATTTTGACATGTAGGAATTAACCGAACCTCAATCCAATACACGATATTCCCAGTATGGCTCCAAGTGGGTCAATTTATTTAAAATTGACATCCATTTTAGTAAAAAGGGAAAATGACCTACTCAAAATTGAGAAAACGTATTCAGATTGTTTTTATACTTCAGTACAATGATTCATCAGTCATTTTTTTTTATTAATCAACTGCATGTTAATTTGATACACGATGTGCCTGGTATGACTCAATGTGTCTATTATCAGTTTAAAATCGACATTTTAGTTCAAAAAGTGTCACTCATTGAAAACTGAGAAAACACACTCATATTTTCTTGATAATTTATAAAATAAATTTATATGTAATTTTGGACATGTAGGAATCTTCCTCATGTCAAACTGATACATGATGTAATCGGTATGATTCAAAGTGCGTGTTTCCAGTTTAAAATGATAATTTAGTAAAAAAGACTAGTGAAGTACTCAAAAATAATAAAAAACATTCAAATTGTTTTGATATTTTATAAAAAAAACTAACCATAAGTCATTATAGATGTTTAGTAATCATCCTCACTTCAATCTGATACACAGTGTGACCAGTATACCATTAAGTGCGTCTTTTTATTTAAAATTAACATCAGTTTTAGTAAAAAGGAAAAATGAACTACTCAAAACTAATCAAACACATTTGGATTATTTTTATATTTTATAAAAATGATTCATAAGCCATTTGAGACATGCAGGAATCAACCACGTCTCAATCCAATGCATAGTCTGACCGGTATGGCTCCAAGTGCAACTTTTTATTTAAAATTGACATCTATTTTAGTAAAAAGAGAAAATGACCTACTCAAGACCAAGAATTCACATTCATATTGTTTTGATACTTTATTAAAATTATCCCTAAGTCATTTTTGATGTGTAGTAATCAACCTCATCTCAATCCGATGCACGATGTTCCTGGTATGGCTCTAAGTGTGTTTTTTATTTAAAATTGACATCCATTTTAGTAAAAAGGGAAACTGACCTACTCAAAACCAATAAAACACATTCGTATTGTTTTTATAACATAGGGAAAAAAATACTTAATTCATTTATGATATTTATGAATCATCTACATATCAATCTAATACACGATGTTCCTCGTATGACTCAATGTATCCATTATCAATTTAAAATCGATATTTTAGTTCAAAAAGTTTCACTCACTGAAAACTAAGAAAACACACTTGTATTTTCTTGAAAATTTAGTAAATTAATTCATAAGTCATTTGTGACATGTATAAATTAGTCTCACATAAAACTGATATACGATGTAATCGTTATGAGTCAAATTGCATGTTTCCAGTTTAAAATAATAATTTCATAAAAAAGAAAAGTGAAGTACTAAAAACTAAGAAAACACATTAGGATTGTTTTTGATAATTTAGTAAAATGATCCATAAGTCATTTTAGACATTTAGGAATCATCCTCACCTCAATCTGACATATGGTGTGACCATTATGACTCTAAGTGTGTCTTTTTATTTAAAATTGACATCAATTTTAGTAAAATGGACAAATGACCTACTCAAAACTGAGAAAACGCATTCATATTGTTTTGATACTTTATGAAAATGATTCATAAGTCATTTGTAAAATTTAGGAATCAACCTCACCTCAATCCAATGCATGGTGTGACCAATATGGCTCCAAGTGAATCTTTTTATTTAAAATTGACATCCATTTTAGTAAAAAGGGGAAATAACCTACTCAAAACTAAGAAAATGCATTCAGATTGTTTTTATACTTTATTACAATGATCCATAAGTCATTTTTGATGTGTAGGAATCAATTGAATCTCAATCTGATACACGATGTGCCCAATATGGCTCCAAGTGTATATTTTTATTTAAAATTGACATCCATTTTAGTAAAAATGGCACTTACCTACTCAAAACTAAGAAAACATATTTGGATTATTTTGATACATTAGTAGAATGATTCATAAGTCATTTATGACATATAGGAATCATCTTCATTTCATTCCAAATTATTATTTTCCCTGTATGTATATTGGGCATCAGTTGTTTTTGGACACACACACACACACACACAGATATATATATATATATATATATTGATGACCAAGGTATTGGTTGATAGATATATGGATTGAATGAGACCTAGCTTATGATGATTATGGATGTTTGTATATATGACTATGGATGTATGATGTATATATGATCAGTTTTTTATTAAATAGTTTTTAAAAAAAACTTATTTTGCAGTGGTTTTTAGTAACCGTTACTAAATACATTAAATAAAATATGTTTTAGTAGCGATTATGATTAACCACCACTAATATGTTTAGCGGTGGTTTGTTTCATTTTATGTATATTTCCTTTGGATTTTTAAAAAAATCACTATTGAATACACATGAAACTGCCACTAAATATTCCAAAAATAATACATAAAAACCCACTGTGAAATCAACAAAACCGCCGCTAAATGACTAGCGACCATGCAATACATGAAGGTTTTACAAACCACCACTATACTATTAGGCGACGGTTTAAACCACCACTAGTCTATAAAAAATTGCCACTAATGACCTTTTTATAGTGTTATTTCCCTTACCTTTCTTATGCTCCTGCATAGTACATGTGTTTCAAGAACTACTTCCACAAGGACTTTTGGAACCTGTTCCTGTTCCAACTCTTGTGTATCTTGAGCATCAACTTCGTCAAAGTCAATCTTCCTCTCACTATCTTTTTTGAGGATTTAGTCCCTCCTAAGAAATATGGCTTGTCTGGAGACAATCACTTTCTTGTTTGAGGGGTTGTATAGGTATTATCCTTTTATTTACTTGGGATATCCTATAAAGATATACTTTGTGCCTTGGGGTTCTATTTTGTTGCATGAAAAGTCCCTAACAAACACCTCACAACTCCATACCTGTGTATTAAAAAAATAGGTTTCTTTCTACTCCATAACTCGAAGGGAATTTCATTTTTCACTTTAGTTGGAACTTGGTTTAATGTGTATGTTGTAGTTTGTAATGCATATCTCCAAAAGAATAATGAAAGATCTGCATGACTCATTATCAACCTTACCATATATAACAAGGGATGGTTCTTCCTTTCACTAACACCATTTCGATGTGGTGTGTATGGTGGGATGAGTTGAGATAGAATCATAAAATCCCATAAAAATTCAATGAACTCTTGGTAAATATATTCACCACCTCGATCTGATTGAAGATTATTTATCTTATTTCCAAGTTGATTCTATACTTCAGTCTTGAATTCCTTGAATTTCTCGAAGAACTCAAACTTATACCTCATCAAATAGACATATCCATATCTACTCAAGTCATTAGTAAAAGTTATAAAGTAAGAATATCCACCTCTATCTTCTATTGGAAATGGTATGTACACATCAATGTGCACCAATCATAAAAGCTTTGTGACCCTTTCACCTTACCCACCAAATATTGGTTTGGTTATTTTTACTTGTAAACAAGCATGACGTTATTCAAGTAGTTTTAGATCATAAGATTCTAAATAACCATCTTGACAGAGCTTTATCAAATGCTTCATGTTTACATGACCAAGACAGTGATGCTAATGATGGGTGTTATATGAGTCATGAGAACATGATTCGTTATCAATTTCCAATACTTGGTTTTTATAATTTAATACATAAAGGTCATTATTTAAATGTTCCATACCATAACATATGTTGTATTTATAAAAGAAACAATTTTTATTTCCAAACTTGAAAAGAAACCCATCTACATGAAGGAATGATATAGAAATTATGTTCTTGGTAACTGTAGGTACATAATAAAAATAGTTTAAAACCAAAATCATTCAAGTTGGAAATGAAAGGTGGTAGTCACCAATATATAGGGAAGCTAGACTTACACCATTAGCAGATCTCAGATCTACCTCTCCTATATAAATCTTTCAAAATCTACTTGGTTCATATATTTGGATACATATGTGAGCACCAGAAGTTTTATATAATACCCAATGTGTAGATATTGAAAGATTACACTCAATAATGAATGAACAGTTAGCTTCCCCTTGATTCTGGGTATAGTTCCTCTTCCAGTGGCCCGGCTTATCACATGAAAAAAATATTGCCTTCTTTTCCTTGCCCTGTCTCTAGATCCTCATCTTCTTGGAAGGATGGTGCTTGGGATATTTATACTTGTTATGAGTCTTGGGAATTTGTTCTTTTCTTATTCACCATAAGGACCTCAGGTTTATCACAACCCATTTCTTTATCCACTTGGTGAATCAAAGTAAGAAGTTTTGAAAGTCTCTTCTCATTATTTATCATATTGTAGTTAATAATAAAACTAGAGAAGGTCCTATGAGGTGATGAAAGTATGATATTTATATTCAACTAGTCTAAGAATTTAATCCCTAAGATGTATAAGCATTCAATGTAGCCAATAATCTTGAATACATTAGGCCTAGCTAACGCAAACTCTCCTAGATTAGTTTTAAAAAATCATTAGAGACATTATACCTCTCTTGTCTTGCCTTCTCTTGATAGAGATCCCAAAAGTGATACATCATGTTATATGCATCCATGTCATCATGTTGATTCAAAATCTCATTGGATGTGGATGATAGCATGAAACATTGAAAGTATATGGAATCATTCAAATGTTTCTCATAGAGAGACAACTCTTCATCACTTGCCTCATTTTTAGGAACTTTAGGAAAATATTTTCCAACACATACAATTTTCTTTCATGGTGAATAATGACATGTAAGCTCCATTTCTATTCTTAGAAAAAAAATGGTGAGAAGGTTATCCTTCTAAAGTATGGATTGTAGTGATATGTTTGAAGTAATTTTAATGTTGTTTCTACAAAATAATATTAGAAGATATTGAGTACTTTATATGATAATATTTAGACAAATAAATAAATATTATATTTATTAATCTTCCATTATTTTATTAAAACTCAATAGCCCTCACCATTGGATTCAGAATATCCTATTTTTTGGACATTCAAGTGGTAAGGATCCATATTCCTCTTCTCATTAACCCAATTTTGGTTGGTCAAGAAACTTGAATGGTTTTAGGTAATAATTCCAAATGTCAACTGTATTAACTCACAGTTCCTTGGTTTTTTTAGTGGAATCTCCAATCTTGAAATCCTTAAATTGGATTTCCTCAACCCTTGCATCCTAGTTACACCAAGTCCTACTTTGGAAGTCAACCCTTGATGTGAACTAAGTTAAGTCAACCCAAAACTTTAAGTTATAATTTCTTGATAATTGAAATCACCCTAAATTTAGTTGGTCAAGCACTTTGAACTATGATTTAATTTTAACTGAAGTAGTGGAAGTCTATACTGATATAATATATATATAATTTAAGGATTTATCCTTTTATGAATAAATTTTCAATTATTATATTTATCACATGCTTGTTAATATTAAGTGGATTTACTTATGTGATTAACCATGTCTTAGATAATATTTTTGCATAAGACAATTTACTTTAGTTCTATATTTCATGATTGTTAATTTCATTAATTCATGTGATCGCAACAAAACATCCATAATAAAATAACCATGAAACTTGAAATAAATAAAATAATTAAGTGGTACAATCATGAGCTTTTACCAATGGTTAGTTTATCTAGCAGTTGATAAACTAACTATTGACCTAGGGGGAAACACCTTGAAACAATTAAGGTTTGTGTTATAGTTTTCCATATGTACACCTATGTATATCTCTTAGACTGGTTTCACCTTAACTCCAAACTTGAACCACCTCCACTAGATTGAGAGCTTTATCTATTACATATGATTTTACTCACACGCAGGTGAGGGAAACATGGGTTTACATAAAAGAAACCATGGGCATGTAGGCCCTTACATAATAAGAGGATAGAAGGCATGCATGCCAAAAAATTAATTTAATAATAAATTAAATGAAATCAATCACATACAAAGGTATGTTCTATGCTCATAATCATACATATTCATGCAAAGAATTACGCATTTAATAAAACTAACATTCAATTCTTAATTGTTCTTATTTAAGATAAATATCACTTGAGTCAATTAATTATCATCTTTAATTAATCAATTATTTTATCTTAATTCTCATCCCAATTTCCTTAAAATTATCATCCATCATAATTTTAAACAAATTAAATAAATTTATTTAAAATTAACTGTGTATATAAATGTGCCTTGGAGGCAACACAGGGAATACCTATCTGAATCTACCCAACATGTATTATACTCATACACAATATGTTTGTTATGACATATAGCATACATGACTTATCAATTAATTTCATGATGTGTAGTATCAACTTAATGATGACACAAATTACATGAATTTTTTGTAATGTGTCATGCTTTAATGTATGTAGAGTGAAAACTATAGTACGACTCATAAATAAATTTTAAATCTATGTAATTTGGTATAAGTACATGACATGTATAGGCTAGCTACATGGAGTGTACATCTCTCACTGTGTATCTGAGGCACATGCTTAGGGAATCGATGTGTAATCATGCCTCAAAAAATTGGAGTACATGGCATGTATAAGCAACTACACGGCATGTGGTATCTGAGTTACACAGTCACCAATCAGGTAATGCATGGCCCATCTATGACTCAAAGGGACTGCACATCGTGTACGTGGGATACACGACATGTACTCCGACTGACTGTGCGCCACCCTGGTCTAATCAACAGGCGGTGTAAGAAATAAATACACTGTGTTCCATCAATGCACACGGTTTGAATTAATTTCTAAATGAATTCCATATGCATTGAACACAAGTACATGATGTGTAACTTCAGTTACATGGTGTGTGCTCATATTTTATCCTGCCAAAATCCTTGCCACCTTAGGATGAGTTCTTCAGCTTTTTTTCATTCATAAAATTAATCGTATTGATTAGATCTAGGATAAACAAATGAGGAAGAAACAGATCTCGCAATTCAGATTAAAATAATGATTAAACTTGAATTGAAAACTAAATCATAATTGCGTAAATCAATCAATGATCTTTAAATAATTATAAATAATTATGTGACCACTTTGATACCACTTATAGGTTTTGAGTGTAGCAGAAGCATGCAGTGATTCATGCCTAACTTTACTTTTTTCCATGATCGATGATCAATCTGAGATCTACACAAAGATAAACATCGTGATCAATGGAATTGAATCAAAGAAAAAAATAATAGAAATTAAACTAAAACTAGAGTGAGGATAATTGCATATCACTTATAATTAATTTACTTAATTAAAGAATTACCTTGTTGGAATTATTTCTTTGTTGATGGATCTGTCAACAGATATGTGTTGTGTTATCATTACGTTGTATGAATCAAGAGAAAATTATCTCTAGCGGTGATCCACACGTGTTCCAAAAATCTCTGAATGTCACTGTAGGAATCTCCAGGTGCTAGCACGACAAATCCTATCGTTTGCATTGTCCGCCTTTGATCGCTATGATAACTGATTCCAAAGCATTCTCCTTGATCTCTCTTAACTTGAGAGTGGGAGGTGGAGGAAGATTGATTTCCTTTCTTAGGATCATTCTTGGAGAAGGGAGCTCTCTAGAGCTTGAGAGAATTCTCCAAATCTTTTTTGCAAAACAAAATCAAATGAATTGGCTCTCTAAGAAAATAATGTAATTGTGTTTATATATCACTAGGGTTAAAATAAAATAAATTCACAAGTTCCCTTTATTATTTATTTAATCCCTACAGAACCCTATATCAAATATTATTATTATTATTATTATTTCTCAACATGCGCTTAACTTAAGAATTAAATTAAATATTATTTAATCAAATAATATTCCATATTTATTATTTCTCATCGGACTATTAAACTCAGTTCACCATTCCTCCACAATATTTATCAGGCCTTAAATAATGAATATTTATTTATTAAATAAATATCAATTCATAATTCATCAATAAATAAATAAATATTATATTCACTTCATAGAAAATAATTATTTATTTAATATTCCACTCATATTATATTCTCTCGAATAATTAGTGACAGAATATATGTGATCAAGTAAACATTAATAATTATTAAATCACATGTGAGAATAATATTTATTCAAATTTTTAAATAATAAATAATAATATATTATTTAACTGAGATTTCATATACACTTAGTGTGTGGCCCTCTAGGCCTCTTTCTCAATGGCATTAGGCGAAGCAGCCTAAAGTCTGAGGTTAGAATCTAGAAACATTCTAAGGCACTCATAGAGAAATAAGTTAATATCACAACAACTTAATATATCATATGGATTCTTACTGTGTAATATAATACCTTTATCATGATATCTCAAATCAAACAGGTTGCATGTTGGTGTCATCAACCTATCTGCTCATTGACTCTTTCTTTGACTTCCTAGAATATGAACTTTCTTATAGAACATCATGGACATGGATTTATTTAGGCTATATAATTTCCATCAATGGGCTAGAGATACGAGCTTCCATTAAAGAACATAAGGGAAAACTCATTTCTTGCATTATTCATTAATATAATATTACTCATAACACACCCTATGTATCCTAACTCACCACAAACATCTTTCATCACGGTTTTCATCAATACATCAAAGTATGCAACTCATAATATTTATTAATTATAATATTAAAGTCTAAGAATCAATACACACATCTACAGATAGGAACATACAATGACACACATAAACGTGGATTTCCTACTGGCGGGTCTCATTATTATAATATCCTACACTAGATATTACCAAGGACGTATATTATAAGAAGGTGTATCAAAGTCCTATGAGTATCCACCCTTGATAGTTTGTATCATTTGTGTCCCTCAAATGATATCATCTGTCTATAGAACATATATTTAAGAATAGTGTAGCAGCACTTCTGAGTTCTCATCATAGCGGGGAACTGCTATGACCTTTTAGTGTAAAAGCTAATTTTAGGACATTATCACATACTATGTTACGTAGAAGAAAAATCATGTTGTGATAAGAAGTTTATTAATATTCAAAACTATGAATACAGGTTATCATAAAGTACACAGAAATTTTTTCTAGGGAACTAACTCTAACAAAGGTAACCTATTACATAAGGGTAGCTAACATGCTGAGTAAGGGTAGCTTGCTCCTTATGTAATGACATTATTGACTCGTATAAGGGTACTCGTGTTGGGTGAGGATAGTTCTATCCTTACGTAAGGGTAATGTGCCTATTGTATAAGGATAATACCCCACTATGTAAGGGTGATGCCTCACTGTGTAAGGGTACTCCCTAACTCGTGTAAGGTTACTGCCTCGTTATGTAAGGGTAATCCCCTAGTTGTGTAAAGGTAATCCTTGGTTTGTGTAAGGGTGCCCCTATTCGCATAAGAGTAATACCTGACTGTGTAAGGGTTATTCCTGGTTTGCGTAAATGGAAATCTGCTTGCATAAGGGTCTTTACCTTCTCACCTAAGGGACTTCACCTGCTCACATAAGGGTATTGTCGGCCCGCATAAGGGTAATTCTGCTCATGTAAGGGTTATAAATGGATCATGTAAAGGTAATGATACATTAGGGTAATGCCATGTAAGGGTAAGCCAATTTTTTTTAACAGTCATACCACTTGTCACTTCTGGGTCGTCCACATAGTCTGTATCCTGCTTTTGTGGTTGAATCGTTGTTGTCTTGTTTACCATTATCATTGCACCTCAGAGCTTTTCATCATCATTCATTTGAATTTTGGGGTGTCTCGGGGGAAAAAAATTTATTCTTACCAAAGAAAAACATCAAGAGAAATTCTCGATAGAGATCCCATTAAAGGTTCCTGAAATCCACTGAAGATTATCATCTTCACCATCACCAACCTAGACTAGAATTTTTGTGGAGATCGGTGGAGATACTCAATCTTCATCATGAGACATCCTCATGTGAAGGAAGATATAGACATCCTGAGCTCCATTTGAGCTTATTCCAGGTTCTAGTATTAGAACCTGTCATTGTAAGAAGTTTATTCTGCTTTCTTAAATTAGTTATTGTTTTCATGTATGATGTTGTATCTTTCAATGCATGTGCATAGTGTGAGTCTGTCCAAGAAGTTACTTCGATGACTTCTCTATTTTGTATTGATTTTCATGTATTTTAATCTGGATGTTTTCATTATTAGTAATATATTCTTCTTCTCATGTTCTCTCCATGCATGTAGTTTCACTATGAACCAAATCATGTTATATCTCCACATTTTTTAAGTTTCTTACACTACATTTATCTTGAATTTGTATTTCCACTTCTGTTTAATTTTTAATCAAATTGTATATATTAAAATTGTGAACTCAATACCTAGATTAGTAGATATTAGATATTATATAAGGACTACCACATCAACATAGCTCGTAACAATGGTGAATCATCCTCATCTTCTAAAGAAAAATGATGGGCATAATCTAAAGATGAAGTAGTAAGAGAGTCTATTTCCACCTTTCCCATGAGGTATGTTTGATTTTTTTGGAACATTTTCCCATCATAAAGATGAGCCATGCTAGTTTTTTTACATAATATGGTATGAATCATTCTAGTTTAGTTCATTGAGAAAATATTCTCCCTAAGTGTCCACTTATCCCTCATAGCTATTTGGAAGCTTCTGAAATACAATGAGGTGTGTTCTTGAGATCTTATGGAATCACGGCTTGGTCTGTACGTTTGTATCGGGCTTAGATGTTACATTAATCTCTTGATTGAATAATGTATCAATGTACTCCATTGGTATCATCTTCATATATTCAAATTTGTTCCAAATAAGTTTTTTCCCTTTTACTTTTAACTCACCTTTTTCAATGTTCAATAGTTTTTCTCACATCACCTTAGAGGACTTGCATCTATGTTGAGTGATAAGAAATAGTGTAGCATTTAGATTTTTTTAATTGAAAATTATGTAAGCCAAAGATTGGGTTTCCCTTGTATGCAAGTTTTAATCCTTGTTCGTTGTGTTCCCTTTTAGATCTTGTTCATATAATTATTAACTACATGTAAATCTCTTTATTTTCCTCCTTTTGCACGCATGTAGATAAAACAATGAAAAGTACATGTGATTTTACTTGGTTTTCCCCTATTGTGAAGATTATGTCCAAGGGGTAAGAATGACCAGGGTCGGCCCACAGGAAATCCCTACAAGCCCATGGGCTTGGACAGTGCCACTGATTGGGGAAAAATGAACAAGTTGTAGCCTAACCTTCTCTTCATCTTTGCCACTGCGCACATGCCTCGCCTCTGTTGTTCTCTCGTCCCAGGCTCCCACACGCTCCCCTCCTGGTCTCGCACACAATTCCCCCATTCTCTGCTCGCCTCTTGGTCTCACGTGATGTGACTCTCTTGCTACTGTAACCTCACCCACCCGACCCCCAAACTACCCTATTCTCCTTCCTCCCTCTTCCACTCTCACACACGCCAGAGCTCACCTAATGACCGCCAACTGAGACCCCCTCCCCTCCCCTCCCCTATCTTTCTTTCGGCTGGCTGGCACATGTGATGTTAGTTTTGTGGGTTTTTTATAATTCCTTTGTCATTTTTATTTTTTATTTTTAATAATTTTTTTGTTTAATTTTGATAAATTATCTTAATTGCAGATTCATAAGTGTATTACTTGTTTCAATTCCAATTTGTTTGTCCCTTTATCAATTTGTGATTTTTCTATAGGTAATTAGGGTTTTTTATAATCAATTTTTAATTATCATTTTTATTTTTATTTATTTGTTAATTGTTTTGTTTAATTTTCAAAAATTATCTGAATTTCAGATTCACCGATGCCTAAGTTATCTCAGTTGAAATTTTCTCATCTCAATTGCAATTTTCGATCTTTCCATAGGTAATTAGTATTGTTTTGATAATAAATTTTTAATTATCATTTTTATTTTTTAAAAAAATTATTAATTTTTTTTTTAATTTTCAAAAATTATCTGAATTACGGATCTGTCAGTGCCTTCCTCTTCTTAATTGCAATTTTTAGTTTGTTAAAAGCAGTTTTTTTAATCCTACAATTTCATTTAGTTTGGATTTAAAACTGATTTAAAGTTTTATTTCTATAGATAAGATTTGAAATTTGTTAATGTATTTATTTTCTTAGTTTGGTTTAATTTTTAAAATGGTATAAAACACTTTTTAAATAGTTTTTTAGTTGTTTTAACTATTCATTTTTCTTCCTTTTATATTTTTTTTATGGGTAGAAATAGAAAAAAAAATATTTTTTATATAAGACATTGTGGACTATGTTTAGCACTTATCTTTCACAACTAAAAGAGAGAAATTTTAATTATTTAAATCATTGTTTGACGTTTATTTAAGTTGGAAATATATACTCAATCATGTATTTAATTTTTTATGATTTAGTTCAATGTCAAGACTTCTTTTCATGCTATTTTTCAAAGTCTTAACAAACCAGTTTTTACAATATTTAATGCATTTTTTGATTGATTTTGAAGTGGTTCAAATTGTTAACAATTTTATAGTTTTGTTCTTTTAGCAAAAAAAGTTGTTTGGCCATGTTAAAGTTGAATTTAGATATATAGAATAATGTAGTTTTTATATGATTTAAAGATCTATTTGGAATTATTTTTTAGTAAATTTTCAAGAAATAAGTGTGTAGTTTTAAACATGTATTTTTTTTTTTGATAAAATATGATATATTAACTAATCAATCAAAATAGACCTACAAAGACAATCAGGAAACGAGTCCACCCAACAATGATCACCCCATGATTTTCCAAAACACGCCAAACGATGAGCATCAAGATTATCATCTCGTTTGATAAAAGAAAATTTGCATTCAGTGAAGCCTTCAGTCAAGGACCAAATCTTTTGCAAGATAAGGCCAAAATCCTGAGATCCCTCTTCCTTATTTGATAGAGCGTTAACCACTTCAAGTCAATCAGATTCCACCAAAACATTGAGCAAATTTTTTGAATAGGAAAGAAGGATCTCATGGAGGATGGCAGAGGCCTCTGCCACCATAGGACTCCAAGAGTTTTGCACAACCCTACAACGAGCTTCCACAATCTGTCCAAAACTGTTATGGGAAATGAGTCCAATATTAACCTTGGAATTAGTAGAGACCACAACATATGTATTAATTTTGAAAAAACCCTCTGGGGAGGGACCAACATGCCACATGTTGCCCAAAGAAGGCAGTACATCATTTTCTTTCCAACTATTCATCCACTCCATGGCCCTCATGACCCAGATATGATCTTGGGCCACCTTTATTTGGAAAATGAAATCATTTCTTCTAGTCCAAACCAACCAAGAAATTGTGTAGATCAGCCCCACCACTCTCGGTTCCAATGAAGCCACCCATTTAATAAGGTTTTAAACCAACCCAACTGAAGTATCAAATAACATTCCAAGGCATCTATGCCTTCCACACCCCTTCCACGCCATGATAGAAAATAATTTCATGCAAAGGAGATTCCACCTCTTGGAGACACAAAGGACAACTTTCATCCTCTGCAAGATGACGTCTCACCAAAAATTCATGGGTTGGAAGAACACTAGAGCAGAACTACCACCAAAAAGTTTTCACCTTGGTTAGAGCAGTGAGCGACCAGAGACTCTTCCAGCGAACATCGGGAACTACATGTGCCACGCCTTGAACCCACATTTTGCAACCCGAGCGAACCGAATACCTCCCATGAGCTTCCCCCATCCAGAAAATCTGGTCATTACCCATACCTGGTGTGCGAGGAATACTTAGGATGAGATGATGGTCAACCTCATTAAACTAGCTGCAAATCTTCCCTTGATCCCATTCCTCAAGTGCGTCATTAATGAGATCTCATACCCTTTCATTTTCAAATCCTGGTACAGTAATCAAGGAAACCTTATGGTTAACATCATTTTCCAGCCACAGATCATTCCACACACTAACATCATTCCCATCAGCAATTCTCCAAACTCAGCCTATGTCAAGAAGATATTTTTCTCCCCAAATGATTCACCACAAAAAACTTGTTCGTGGCCCCAACTGGGCATGCAAGAAGTCAGAATGAGGAAAATATTTTTCTCACAAAACCTTTGAGAACAAGGCATTTGGATTCGAGAGAATGTTCCATCCTTGCTTCACTAACAGAGCCTCATTAAACCATTTGAGATTCCTAAATATGAGACCTCCATATAATTTCAAAACGCACAATTTCTCCCAAGACATTCAATGGGAGTTATTTTTTCCCTCATGAGATCCCCACCAAAATTTAGCCAACCGAGAATGGATTTGATCAACATGAGTTTCTGGAAATTTAAATAAATACATATCATAAGATGGGATTTCTTGGGCCACTGACTTAATGAGAACTTCCTTTCCCGCCTTGGATATCTTCCTTCTTGACCAAAGACAGATCAGATTATTCACCCTATCCATAATCAAAGTGAAAACTTGTTTATTTGACCTAATAACAAGATTCGGGAGGCTAAGGTATTTAGGATGTTTATCAACCATCGAAAAACTGCACATCCTCTGCAACTCCTCCCTCTTAGTATATAATACGCCTTTACTGAAAGATAACTCTGATTTCTAAGGGTTAAGACATTGTCCAGAATCCCTGTCATACAACTTAATGATATTCAACATAGAACTGCATTCTTGGGGGGTAGCATGAGAAAAAATGAGATTATCATCTACAAAGAAAATATGGGAGACAAGAGAGACATTTCTACATACCTTCGCACCATGGACAACTCCTTGATCCACTGCTTTCAAAAGGAGATGAGAAATGACATCAGCCTCCAGAATAAAAAGATACCACGAAAGAGGATCCCCTTTTAGCAAACCTCTTGAAGGATTAAATATATTTGAAGGGTTCCCATTAATATTAATTCTGAAGGAGACATACATAACACAGTTCATGATATTAAAGACCCATTTTGTCCCAAATCCCAACCTGGAGAGAACAATTTCAAGAAAAGGTCATTCCACTCTGTCGTAGGATTTCATCATATCTAATTTCATTTCCATTATGCCTCTTTTGGAAGAGGAGTGGATTTTTATAGAGTGGAATAATTCAAACGCAATGGAAACATTATCAGTAATGGATCTCTTTAGAACAAAATCACTTTGGTTTTTAGTCACAAACAGTGGGAGACAATCCCTAAGCCTGACCACCAAGATCTTAGAAAATATTTTGTACACAAAATTGTACAAACTAATTGGTCGAAACTCTAGGATTTTATGAGGTCATTGGGTTTTAGGGATAAGAGTGATAAGAGTTTCATTCTGGGATTTGAGGGGGGGATCTTCCACTAGTGCAGAAAATGGTTTTAACATCACCATTTTTTATGTTGGTTATATATAACCGACATGAAAATCTGTGATATGTGATTTTTTTCGTTGGTTATTTTATAACCGACATAAAAAATACTGAGAGTAAATTTTTTACGTCAGTTATAAAATAACCGACGTAACAAACCAACGTGTGGCATTTTTTACGTCGGTTATTTTATAACCGACGTAAAAAATGAGGTATCTAACGACTTTTTTAGGTCGTTTATTTCATAACCGACGTAAAAAAAAGTGGCAGCTGAGGCATTTTTGACATCGGTTATTTGATAACCGACGTAAAAACCCAACCCGCAGAAGTTTTTACGTCGGTTATATTATAACCGATGTAAAAAACCAACACGCGTCTTTTTTACGTCGGTTATAAAATAACCGACGTAAAAAAGGCGGTATCTGATACATTTATAACATCGGTTATTATAATAACCAGCATTATAAATGTAATAAAATAGTTTATAACGTTGGTTATTAAATAACCGATGTTATAAAACATTTAAAAAAATTATCATGCCCCGTGGATTGTCTTTTCTGATTTTTCGATCGACAGACCTGCGACTCGTCTCTCTCGCACGGAAAACCTAGAATCGATTTTTCGATCTCGTTTTGTTAAAATCATTTTTCCATCATTGTTTATCATCTTTACTCTCCTCGGATCTATCATCTCCACTCTCAACACTCAGCTAAGCCGCCCACGACTTTATTTCGTTCGTTTTTTTTGGATAGTCTATATTTACATTTTGTGATTTTTTTTGTTTAAACTAGCTAAGATTCTTTGATTTTGAACCCTCTTACCTCATTTTTCCATCATCATCTTATTTATTATCACCAGATCTATTAGATCGACTCACAATATTCAAGTAAGCCTCGCCTACTTCTATTTTCTTTGTTTTTGTTTCACGGATGCCCTACATTTATGGTAATATTTGTTATCATTGACAACTAATGATCTCATTCACCTATATTACTGCAATTTATATCTAAACCATTGTGATACACCCATTCTGTGTCCCAATGTGATTTATTTTATAAGTATACATGGCTTTTCATGGTGGAATGTTTGTTTTGGATCCTTGGTTGTTTCTATTTTGGGTATCACTTTTTGTTGTTCCATAAACTATTTACGTCGCTTATTCTCGTGGACTATTATAAGTCTTCATATGCTATTAAAACCCGATTTATTGAAAAATATAGCATTTTAGACTAGTAAGAGATATAGTTCATGGTTCTCATTTTGAATAGTGGCATGATACCAAAACTAGTATCTTGAGGTTAAAATCCCTAGATATGCCAAAACTAGTAGCTTGAGGTTAAAATCCCATGGTTCTGGGGAGTTTTCCAGAGGGTTGGGGGCTTTCCAGGGGTTTGGGGGTTGTCTAGAGAGTTGGGGGTTGTCCAGGGTGTCCATGGATGTGGGGGGGGGAAGTCCAAGGGTGTGGGGGGGTCCAAGGGGGTGGGGGTGTCGAAGGCGTGGGGGGCTGTCCAAGGGGGTGGGGGCTGTCCAAGGGGGTGAGGGCCTTTCCATAGGGTTTGGGGGGTTGTTCGGGGGGTGGGGGCTGTCCAGAGGGTTGGTGGTGTCCGGGGGGTGTCCAAGGGGGTAGGGGGTGGGGGCGGTGTCCAGGAGGGGTGGGGGTGCTGTCTAGAGGGGTGGGGATGTCCAGGGGGTGGGGGGGGCTGTCCAAGGGGGTGGTGGTGTCTAGGGGGTGTCCAAGGGGTGGGGGTGGTGTCTAGAGGGTTCGGGGGCTGTCTAGAGGGTTGGGGGGTGTCCAGGGTGTCCATGGAGGTGGGGGGGGAGGCAGTCCAGGGGTGTGGGGGGGTCCAAGGGGGTGGGGTGTCCAAGGGGGTGGGGGATGTCCAGAGGGTTGGGGGTGTCCAGGGGTGTCCAAGGGGGTGGGAGTGGGGGTGGTGTCCAAGAGGGGTGGGGGTGTCCAAGGGGGTGGGGGTGTTGTCTAGAGGGGTGTGGGTTGTCCAGGGGGTGGGGGGCTATCCAGAGGGGTGGGGGATGTCCAAGGGTGTGGTGGTGTCCAAGGGGTGTCCAAGGGGGTGGGGGTTGTCTAAGGGGGTGGGGGCTGTCCAAGGGGGTGGGGGCCTGTCCAGAGGGTTTGGGGGTTGTCCGGGGGGGCTGTCCAGAGGGTTGGGGGCTGTCCAGGGGGTCTCCAAGGGGGTAGGAGGTGGGTGGTGGTGTCCAGGAGGGGTGGGGGTGTCCAGGAGGGGTGGGGTGTCCAAGGGGGTGGGGGGCTGTCCAGGGGGTGTGGGTGGTGTCCTGAGGGGTGGGGGTTGTCCAAGGGTGTGGTGGTGTCCAGGGGGTGTCCAAGTGGGTGGGGGTGGTGTCCAGGGGGTGGGGGGCTGTCTAAGGGGGTGGTGGTGTCCATTGGGTGTCCAAGGGGTGGGGGTGGTGTCCAGGGGTGGGGGGTTGTCCAAGGGGGTGGTGGTGTTCAGGGGGTGTCCAAGGGGGTGGGGGTGGTGTCCAGGGGGTGGGGGGCTGTCCAAGGGGGTGGTTATGTCTAGGGGGTGTCCAAGGGGGTGGGGGATAAGTGTCAGTTGGGATTGACTATTGCATCGTGGTTTGTGAGATTATGACATGATGATTGTATTGTTTCGTGGATATTAGTGTTGCAATATGATTCTATTTGGTTATATATATTTTGACCAGTCATCGACTATGAGAAAATTATGGGTTATGGGGGAGACCATGTCGTGGTTTTCAAATATGCGTAGTTATCCTGACCTCATTGTGTCGTGATGATTGGATTTACATTGTGATTTTCTCCATCTGTGTTTTTATTTTAAATTTGATTTGTTTCTCAGGTTTACTCCATTTTCTCCAATTTTCTATCAACCATTGGAGGCCCCATGGTTTTCTTTGATTCCATGGAATTTAAAACTATTATATCTAACTATATTTTCTTTTTAAAATCATATTCAAGCATATTTTTTTAAATACGCATAGATTTGTTTTATATTTCAAAACAAATTTACATTCAAATTATGATTTTCTTCATGTAAACATATATTTTTCTTATCTTAAAAAGATGTATAATTTTGATATTTGTTATAGGTAATAATGAGTCGAAGTTGGATTACGGCACATCGAATGAGCAATGAATATGAGGAAGGTGTTGATGCCTTTTTGGAATTTGTTAAACGAAATGTTCCAAGTAGTGACATTTTTTTATGTCCAAGCCTGAAATATTTGAATATGAAGAAGTTGAAAAGTAAAGAGATAAAAGATCATCTGATTTGTCATGGTTTTAATCTGAGTTACATCCCTTGGATTTGGCATGGTGAAACTGTACGGAATGTCACTGATGATGATGATTTGCAAGATGGTGACTCCGATGGAATTGAAGAAATGATTCGTGATATTGTAGCAGAACAAATTGAGATAGAACCGACAGTTGCGCGTCTATATGGTGATGCTGAAAAACCATTATATCCTGGTTTTACAGATTTTAAGATTTTATCAGTGGTGTTAAGATTGATTAACCTGAAGGCGAAATATGGATGGAGTGATAGAAGTTTTACAGAGCTGCTACAATTGATGAAAGACATTCTTCCAAAAAATAATGATCTTCCAGATTCCCATTATAAGGGAAAGAAAATATTATGCCCGATGGGATTGAGATACAAGAAAATACATGCATGTCTGAATGACTGTATGATATATAGGAAGAAATATGAATTTTTGTTAGAGTGTCCTAAATGTGGGACATCACGGTATAAGGTGAAAGAAAAATCACAGGCTGATGTAGAGATTACAAAGATCCCTTCAAAGGTATTTTGGTATCTTCTTATAATTAATTGTTTCAAATGTTTATTTTCTAATTCACATGATGCAAAAAGGTTAATATGGCATGCTAATGAGAGGTTATGTGATGGAAAAATACGTCATCTAGATAATTATCCACAATGGAAGAAAATTGATGAGCAGTATCCTACATTTGGAAATGAAATTGGAAATCTCAGACTAGGGTTGTGCACATATGGAATGAATCCATACCAGACCCTCATTAGCACACATAGTTCATGGCCTATTTTATTGGTAATTTACAACCTCTCTCCTGAAGTTTGTATAAAGTGAAAATATGTCATGTTGAGTATAATGATCTCTGGTCCGAAGCAACCCGGCAATGATATTGATGTTTTCTTGTCACCATTGATTGATGATTTGAAACTTTTATGGGATGATGGTATTAGGGTGTATGATTCTTATAAAATGGAATATTTTCAACTGCATGTAGTGCTTTTGTTCACTATAAATGACTTCCCAGCATATGGAAATTTGTCTGGATACAGTGTTAAAGGGCATAAAGCATGTCCAATTTGCGAACAACAGATGTCATATTGTCAATTGCATCATGGGAGGAAAACAGTGTACATGGGTCATTGAAAGTTTTTGCCTATGGATCACTCTTATATAAGACTAAAAAAGGCATTCAATGGCCTACAAGAATTTGATATTGCTCCAAAACCTTTATCCCCTGATCTGTATTTTGAGAGGGTGAAAAACCTTGATGTGACATTGGGAAAGACACAAAAATATGGTAATGATAGACATATTTGGAAGAAAATGTCAATATTTTTTGAGCTACCATATTGGAGATATCATGAAGTTAAACATAATATTGATGTCATGCACGTGGAGAAGAATATTTGTGATAGTTTGATTGGAACATTGTTAGATATTAAAGGAAAGAAAAAAGATGGTTTGAATGCAAGATTAGACTTACTATCAATGGGAATACGTTTGGAGTTAGCTCCCACTCCCAATGAAAGATGAACATTTCTTCCCCTGGCTTGTCATACATTATCGAAGAGCGAGAAAATTAGCTTTTTTCAGTGTCTTCATGATATAAAAGTGCCTCAAGGTTATTCTTCAAATGTAAAAAAAATGTCTCATTAAAGGACTTGAAGTTGATTGGTATGAAATCTCATGATTGTCACGTCATGATGCAACAACTTCTACCAGTTGCATTGCGTGGAATATTGTTCATTTGTGTCAGAAAGACTATAATTAAGTTGTGTTATTTTTTCAATTCAATTTGTAATAAGGTGATTGATGTGAATTCTTTGAACATTTTGGAAAATGATGCAATTTTTATACTTTGTCAATTGGAAATGTATTTTCCTCCAACTTTTTTTAATATAATGGTGCATTTAATGATTCATCTAGTTTGAGAAATAAAGCCTTGTGGACCTGTATATCTTCATTGGATGTATCCTTTTGAAAGGTATATGAAAATATTGAAGGGGTATGTTAAGAATCCATATTGACCTGAAGCCTCCATTATTGAAAAGTATATTTCTGAGGAGGTTGCAGAGTTTTGTACGAGCTACTTGGCTACGGTGCAACACATAGGTTTTCCTCCATGTCGCCATAAACAAGTTAATAATGAGGTAAAGGGGATTCGTGGCTTGAAATTCAAATCTTTGTCAACTAAACAGATGAAGAAGTTAGAATCATACATTTTGAATAACATAGCTGATGCTCAACCATATATCACATTGCATATTAATGAGTTGAAACAATGTCATCCAAAGAAGAAAGAAATGTGAATTTTGAATGAGCACAACAAAAATTTTTTGTCATGGTTTAAAAAGACCTTGCTTGGTAGATCAGATGTATCAGAGACATTAAAATGGATAGTGGGTGGTCCATGTTTAAATGTGATAACATGGTCCGGTTATGACATTAATGGCTATAAATTGCATACGAAAGCTCAGGGAAACAGAAGTGCAGTTCATAATAGTGGTGTATTGGTGTTTGCAGAAGCAATTCATTTTTCAAGTGCTAAGGACAAAAACCCAATTTCTGCATCAAGTGCATATTATAGAGTGATTGAAGACATATGGGAGGTGGATTACTTTAAAATTAAAGTTCCTATTTTTAACTGTAAATGGTTTATCGGTAACAACAGTGTCAGACACGATGAATTTAGAATGACAGTTGTTAATCTGAATAGATTGGAAGACACAGCTGATTCTTTTATAATGGAAACACATGCAAAACAAATTTTCTATGTAGTAGATCAATCAGATATGCAGTGAGATGTTGTTTTACAAGGGAAAAAACAATATGTTGGTGAGGATGAACTTGATGAAGATGTTGATTTATGTGAGATCCCTACTTCCATGGAAAGATTAACAGAACATAATGATGATCATGTTGAAGACATGGTTTGTGCCATAAGGAACGATCATGACGAAGGAATTTGGGAAAACAATCCATTTGTACATTCCTAAAATTACAGGTAACATTTGTTTATTTCTTGTTTACATTTATTATTTTCATAAAATGGTAGATATTGTAAGTTTTTTATTTATTAAAACATGTATTAAAACAAAATAAGTATAAGTTTTTGTTTGTTTTATTTTTGTTTAGTTTACTTTATCATGTTTACCATTACAATAATTATATATCTATTGTTTTTGAACAGTGACAATTAGTTTACCATGTTTACCAGGTTTACCATGTTTTAATTTTGTTTAGTTTACTTTATCATGTTTACCATTAAATAAATTATATATCTATTATTATTATTTTCAGTGAAAATTACTTTACTATGTTTACCATGTTTACCAGGTTTACCATGTTTACCATGTTTACCATCTTGACTATCTTTACCATATTTACCATTGTTTAACATGCTTACCATATTAACCATGTTTACTATTACGTAACTTAGTACAGTTTTATATTTTCTGATTACAGTAGTATTAAAATATTTGAATTTGTATATTTTTGAACTAATGTTTGTTTTTTTGATTTGAAGGATAATGACAGATCAATCAGTTGATCAACCACATGATTCTGGAGATGAGCATATTGTTCATACCTCTGGGGAGGAACATTCACATGCTCCTCTTGATGTTCCCCAATCTTCCTCATGTGCTCCCATTACTACAAAGAGTTCAAGAGTTGGTAAACGTGGGTGCACACGTTTACCAAAATTATCAGTTGCTCGTACGTAGGATCAGAGGATACTCGTTGAGTTTGATGAGGATGATATTCCTAGAGGTCCAAATGCAAAAGATTTTAAGATTTTTGTATCCACTCAGGGTAAGAGCAAAGTAAGCATTTTGTATGATGACTGGAGAAGTGTGGACAAAGAGATAATCTCTCAATTGTGGGAGACGATTTTGGTAAGATCTTTTGCTATTGTTTGCCTATTCTTTAATTGTTTCTAGTATATATAATATGTTTAACCTCCTCTTTATCAGATGGCATTTGATATTCCTAACACTGGAGGAGTCAGAAAGAAATGCTTATCGATGGATGCCAGGAGATGGAAGGATTTGAAATCAACCCTCACATCTAATTTCATTTTTGGTCATAGGAGTCATGACAATCCATGTCGTATATATCATTTCATAGATGAAGACACATGGAAACAGTTTGTTGAAAGTAGAAGAAAAGAATCATTTTTGGTAAGGGCAATGTAAACTTTTATAATCTTTCTTATATAAATGATCTTATTACTGTTTTGTTAATGATTTCTTATTCTTAATTTATAGAAAACAAGGAAATCTCATCAGGAGATCCAATCTAAAAATGTATACCCTCGTAGTTGATCTCAGGGAGGGTATACATTATTGGAAGAACAAATGATGGCGGAAAAATTACAAAAACTAACAGCTGAGTCTTCAAGCTCTAGAGAGGTGGCCCCTCCACCCCCTCCATCTAGACATGAAAAATGAAAGAGAGCTCGGATAGGCAAAAAAGGGCAATATCTTTCGAAAGATTCGAGAATCGTAGCTGAGAGGATTGTAAGATATCTATTTTATTTATTTAAGTTAACTGTTTTCTTCATATAATTTCAATCATTACAGAAATGTTCAATTAATTAATACAGGATTCTCTTGAGGAGCAGACCTCACAGGGGGTATTTACAACTGCTGGGAGGCAAGATATTTTATCTGCAGCATTGGGAAAGCCCGAACATCCTGGTCGTGTACGAGGATATCCGGTAGGTGTATCGGTAAGAAAAGTGTTTCCACGTTCCTCAACTACTTATGTTGAGGGTGTTTATAAAAAAAATAGAATCCTTGGAAGCTGAAGTTCATAATATTAATGCGACGATGGAGGAAAAGATTAGAGCGTCGGTACAATCTATGTTTGTAGACATGCAAAGACAATTTTAGACTGCAGCTCCCACTCCTCCACCTCCCCTTGCAGACCCCATTATTTATCCTCCACCTCCGCCAGTAGCTCCCACTCCCCCACCTCAGCCCGTGGACCCCATTTTTTATCCTACTCCTCCGCCGCAGCTTCCTACTTATTGCGAGTTGTATGTTGATGATCCTTAACATCATATAGTTGCATATGGATTGGTATATTGAATAGGAGATACAATTCATCATCAACAATTAGAGGTTGAAAATCAGAGGGTCACTGTACAGGATATTATAGATAGATCAGCTCGAGTACCATTACCTACAGATGAGGTGACAATAGTTGGACATAGTATCGACCATTTTTTAATTTGGTCATCCAGACTTCTTCGACTCATTACCATAGAGGTATGTATGTTATATCTTCTATTTTATTTTTTTATTAAAGTTGTTTTATCATTTGAAAACTAATATATTTTTCTATTTATTTTTACAGGAATACTTCAAAGGTAAAGAAATATTGTATAGACAACAACAAAGACAAATGGCTATGACATCAGATACAGATTCAAGTGGTTTTGACAAATTGTCAAGATATTCAAATTTGTTGGCGGATCATTATGAGTTTCTAATGGAAGCTCATGTTTGTGAACGTGCAATAACTGTGTGGATTATGAAAGCTGATATCATGGAGCTTGTTACTGGAGATAAGTTGGGCATCAACATGGTGTAGATTTTTTCCATGTAAGTACACCTTTTCCCTGCGTTATATTTATTAAAAATGTATACTTATGTCTGTTTTGTATTAGGTATCTTTATAACATTTGTGAGAAGAATGAGCGAACAGATGTATATGGGTTCATGGACCTGCATTTGATTTCCCCTGAAGCATGTGCATTGGATGAGGAACAAAGAATGGTTTATATTGCTGAAAGAATTGAACAGAATATAGTCACACAATGTTGGATGATGCCTTTTTGTGAGAGGTATAAAACACATCTTTCTCAAAGAGTTCATTATCTTTTAACATAAAAAATCACTAACCTTAAATTTTTTTTATCAGTGATCATTGGATGTTAGGGGTTTTTTGCCCAAGGGAGAAGACACTTTATTGGATATGCTCTGTCCATGGTGATGTGCAGGAAAGTTTTATGAAAATGATGGAAAAGTAAGTTTCATTTTCTAAATATTTTTCTATATTATAATGAATTTTAAATTTATCTCATTCGTATTATTTTCTAACAGGGGATGGGTCTATTTTCGAAAAAACACAAAGAAAATGAGTGGGAAGATCAAATATGTAAATGTAAAGGTAAATATCCATTTATAATTTGTACTATTTGATTTATTACATACAAATAATATATTGAATTTACACTCATTCAAACAAAATTTTCATGAACAACAAGGCCTCATCGAATGCGGAATTTATATGTCAAGATTTATGTATGAAATAATAACAACTGGGATAGTTGTGAACTTTGACCTGGTAAGATTTCCTTTTAAACTTTGCCATAATATTTCATTTGATTTATTCATTATACACGTTAACTACTATCCTTTTAATTTGTAGCTATTTGATGACCCTCAACCCTATAGTGCTGAAGACGTCAAACACTTACAAGTGGAATGGTCAAATTATTTTACAGGTTTAATTGATTTTTAGTTGTTTGTAGTGTAAAATGTAATTTTGAATACTATCATTGTAATTGTGTATTTGGTAGTCGTTTAGATTGGATTTAGTTTTTTTTAAGTTGACATTGTAAGTTTTGAATGTTATATATGTGAATGTTTAATTTTGCTCTACTTCTTATTTTGGTCTACTTATGATGGTTTTTCTGGTATGGATTCTGGTCTGGGGGTGTTTAATGGGGTGGGGGTATCCAGGGGTGTGGGAGGGCTGTTCGGTGGGGTGGGGGGTATCCTGGGTGTCCATGAGAGTGGGGGGGCAGTCCAGGGGGGTGGGAGCGTTTCCAGGAGGGTGGAAGGGTTATCCAGGGGAGTGGGGGGCTGTCCAGGGGGTGTCCAGGGGTGTGGGAGGGCTGTCCAGTGGGCTGGGGGGTCCATGGTGTCCATGGGGATGGGGGGGCAGTCCAGGGGGTGGGAGAGGAGGCACCGCCATCCCTCAAGGGGTTGAACGCCGCTGGAAGGTACTCATCACTCCCACATGTGAAACATTTTGAGATCTCAAGCTTCGCATGTGGGAGTGATGAGTACCTTCCAGCGGCATGCCCCCTGAGGGATGGTGGCGCCTCCTCTCCCAACACCAGCTGTCCAGGGGCTGTCCAGGTGGTGGGGGGTAGTCCAGGGGTGTCTAGGGGGTGGTGGGGCAGTCCAGGGGTGTGGGGGGTGTCCAAGAGGGTGGGGGGTTGTCCAGGGGTGTTGGGGGCTGTCCATGGGGTGGGGGCAATCCAGGGGTGTGGGGGTGTGGTGGGGGTTGTCCAGTGGGGTGAGGTGGTTCTGGTCTATTTTTGGTAACTTTTTGGTCTGTTTCAGGGGTGTGGGAGGGCTGTCCGGGGGTGTGAGAGTGTTGTACAGGGGGTGGGGGGGGGGAACAGGAGGGTGGGGGGATGTCCAGGGGGTGGTGGTGATGTCTGGGGGTGTGGGGGGGCAGTCCAGGGGTGTGGGGGTGTGGTGGTGGCTGTCCAGTGGGGTGAGGGGATTCTGGTCTATTTTTGGTAACTTTTTGGCCTGTTTCAGGGGTGTGGGAGGGCTGTCCAGGGGTGTGGGAGTGCTGTCCAGGGGGTGGGGGGTATACAGGAGGGTGGGGGATGTCCAGGGGGTGGTGGTGATGTCCAGGGGTGTGGGGGTGTCCAAGGGTGTGGTGGGGGCAGTCCAGTGGGGTGAGGGGGTTGTGTTCTGTTTTTTGTAACTTTTTGGTCTTGTTTTAGGGGTGTGGGAGGGCTGTCCAGGGGTGTAGGAGTGTTGTCCAGGGGGTGGGGGTCTACATGAGGGTGGGGGTTGTCCAGGGGTGTGGGGGGATGTCCAGGGGGTGGTGGGGATGTCCAGGGGTGTTTGGAGCTGTCCAGGGGGTTGGGGGGCAGTCCAGGGGTGTGAGGGTGTCCAGGGGTGTGAGGGGGGTTGTCCAGTGGGGTGAGGGGGTCTGTCCAGGGGTGTGGTGGGGGGCTATCCAGTGGGGTAAGGGGGTTGTCCAGTGGGTGGGGGGGGGGGCTGTCCAGTGGGGTAAGTTTAAAATGTTGTTAATGTAAATGCTTAATTTTTCTTTGGTTCTTGTTTTGGTCTACTTCTGTTTTTCTGGTACGAATTCTTGGTTTGGTTTCTGGTTGTTTTTGGGGAGAGCAGAGGAATGCTTTCTATTTTTTAAAAAAAATTGGTTTTTCACGTCGGTTATTTAATAACCAACGTGATAAACACCCCCCGCGCTGGTTTATCACGTCGACTATTTAATAACCGACGTGATAAACACTCACCCCCACTGGTTTATCACGTCGGTTATTTAATAACCGACGTGATGAACCCTCCCCCCCGGTTTATCACGTCGGTTATATAACAACCGATGTGATAAACCATTTTCCAGGTGTTTATCACATCGGTTATTTAATAACCGGTGTGATAAACACCCCCCACACTGGTTTATCACGTCGGTTATTACATAACCAACGTGATAAACCCTCCCCCCTGGTTTTTCACGTCGGTTATTTAATAACCGACGTGATAAACACCACGATGTTATGTTTTTTACACCGGTTTTTAAATAACCGATGTAAAAAACAATATTTATAACGTCTTTCGTATTAATGTCGGCTAAAAACCGACGTAAAAAATAAAAATTAACCGACATAAATGACGTTTTTTGCACTAGTGTTCCTACCCACAACTCCGTCATCAGGGAAACTACATCAGGGCCAACGGTATGCCAGAAATGTTTAAAAAACGGAGCATAAAAACCCATCAGGCCCCGAGGCCTTAGTAGAATGAATAAGATGCAGAGCCCCAAGCACCTCATCATCAGATATATCTCTTTTCAACTTAAGATTCATATCTTTTGTGACCAATTTCGGGATGCATCTAGTCAGACATTCAGGGGTGCTGATACTCTCTGTTTTATAGAGATTGCTAAAGAAATTCACAATAATGGAGTGAATATCATTGAATTCATGAACCACTCTCTCATCTTGATCCTTGAGATGAGAAATATGATTTTTCCTCCTCCTTGCAAATGCTCTTTGGTGAAAAAATTTGGTATTTTGATCACCATCACGAATTTGGGACTCTCTTGCCCGAAGGAACCAAAAACTCTACTTCTCCCTCAATGTTGCATCAAGATTCTTTTCCGCTACAGAGATATCCCTAAGAACAGAGTCACAACATGGATAAGAGTGGAGTCTCGAAAGGCGATTCTCTGCCTCATTAATGTGTCTGTCAAAGTCCCCAAACCTAGTCGAGCTCCACTTTTGTAAACAAGCCGCGGTATTGTGGATATTGGACGTGATGCACTGATTCAATCCCTCCCAAGCTGATTGGACCACCTTTTCACAGTTACTGTCTTGGAGCCACACACTTTCAAATCGAAAGGTCTACACAAGCCTCCTCTGTTACCCTTGAGAGATCGTTGACAAAATGATTGGGCAGTGGTCAGAAGAGACTGGGGTGGGTGAACAATAGAGAAGGCATGGAAAAGAGATGTCCACTCATCAATTCCAACAAATCTATCCAACCTTTCAGCCAGACAATTCTCCATAGATCTACATCGACGCCATGTGAACGGAGAACCAGAAAATCTGAGGTCATGAAGAGAGTTCAACACAAGGGAATTCTCAAACTCTTCCATAGCAGCACCACTCCTCAATCGTCCTCCTTCTTTTTCGTGGTGAAGAAGGACCTCATTAAAATCCCCCCAATCAGTAGAGGGCCAGGGAGAGAGTTCTGCAGCCGATTCAACAGGTTCCAAGATTTGTGTTTATCTTAACCACCCGACCACCCATAGAAACCAACAAAATACCAAGTTGAAGATCCCGGGGCAGCAACTGTCACAGGAATATGTTTACTTGAATAATTAGAAATCTGGACACCAAGATCATCCTTCCACAACAGGCTAAAGCCACTGGAGTATCTTATCTCATTTAAAGATAGTCAAATGCCCATTAAATTCATCACTAAAATACAAGTAGAACGACCCCATTATGTTCCCAATACTTTTCATATATAGATGAGATAGGAAATTAGATTTTTATTCTGCTTTGAAAGAAATCATGATGTTTTGCTCCTCATCATGACATGGTTTGTCTCAATCAAACCTAATTAGAAAATCATAGCTCAATCCACGTTGGCCTTAGAGAAAAACGATTATATCATGTTAACTTTCCTTCTTTGAGTTATTTAATTCCACAAACATTTTTTTTGAGATAGGTGTTTCATTTGTTAGAATGGTGGGACCGATCCATCGGATGAAGTTGGATCAAGTGCTAGCAGCTTATACTGAACACCAATCTAACAACTCTTGTTGTTCGAATTGGACTGAGTGTTGGAAACCCAAATTTGGAGGCACCAGAGCAAAGTTGACCAATTGCAGCAAAGCTATGTGATGACAACAACAACAGGTACTATACCAATGTGAACCTTACCAACTTGAGCAATATAGCGATGTAGATTTTATCAACTTGGATATTGTAACAATGTGGAATAATATGTGATATGACACTATAACATTGCAAAGTAATGTAGCAACACATTGCTTTATGAGGTCATTTTCGAGCTAAGGTCTATGATGGTGTGTGTACCTTAATTTGCTTCTGAAATAAGTGAAATCAATCAGCATCTTTGTGGGCGTTAAACCATGTAAATCATTGTGTTCTTTTTTTTTAAGGTTGGGGCTGAAACCACGTTTATTAGTAAAGCAAAGCAAAAACTTCTTTAACTGGGTAGAGGGAGACCCATTATATAACTCGAAGGCCTAGTGGGCATTTAGCCCATTACATGGCCCATAGGCCCAAATTTTTGGCCCAAGACTCATTCTGTGAATAGTACTGCTACAATACTGTCTGCTACAGTGTCTGTCGCTGCTACAGTACCGCCACTGCTACAGTGCCTGCGTCCAATGAGTTTTGAACTCCCATTTTTCATTTAGGATTACAGGGTGTTTACCACTAAGCCAAACCCCAACTACCCTTGAGTTATTGTTCTTTCTTTTTCTATAACATCATTATGTTTTGTTTTTGTTTTTTTCAACTTAAATCTTACCCATAAATGAGTCATTACGTTATCAGTAATTTCTATCCATGGATAACAGTGGAAATTTTGATAATTAAATGAAAACATCTGCCCACTCCAAATAAAATGATGAAATCTAAATCAATGAATGGAAAGGATGAGCACATATGCACATTGTAATTCTTCAAAAGGCTAAAGGCAATTACACAGCTTTGGATGAATCAAGGTGATTGAGTCTGCAAGTCCCCAAAAGCACCTCTGGGAGCTCTTCCTCACTGTCTGCCTGCCAACCATTACAAACCAATTTTCCAATAAGAAAAGAACCCAATTTCATCCTCAACTTACCCCATTATTGTGGTGGACTTGGCTTCACCTGTATCAAAAATGCCATTTCGATCACCAATTTCGTCAAGTACCCACGAACAAGATTCACAACGCCCCTCGCCACCGTGGATGACCCGACATCAATCCCTAACTGCAATTTTCCAAACCTCACACAACCTAATTACTTCCTCCAGCATAACTTAACGATCATTTAGTCAAATAACATATCGACGTTTTACCTCTAAATAGTTCTTGCCACGGAAGTAGTTAACTTCCAGTGCTTGACCAAGCATGCATGCTCTGTTTCCAATGCTCTGCTTCACTATCCATGATCCCTTAGAAATGTAAGGTATGAGCTTGAATTTTGAGTTCCGGTAGGCATCATCTCCATTGACAAAGCGCTCTAGCAAAGGATTTTCTTCTAAACGAGTCTTCGTCATATAATACAGCACAATATTATGCTTCATTGTCCCTGGGATCTAGTTCATTAAAATGGTAAATGCTTAGAAACAATCATGCAACCATTGTTTTCAAATGAGCATCCATTTTCACCTGCATGTTCACGATTAAGAAAAATTCCGATCCGCCTCGTAATGCGTATTTCTGAAAAGTTCAAGCCAATGGTGAATAAATGCGATGCGAACCCACCTCCATTAACAAAAATTTAAGTAAACCAAACCTGAACAAAGCTCCCATCACGACCCCCGAGATCATCTTCACGCTTGCTTGATTTTAGCCAGTCTGCACCTACCATTTGCATCAAGGTAGACCTTGCCTTCACCTGCTTCAAAACTCATATATCATTAACTTCAAATGACCCCCTTGAAATTTTTAAGTTAAAATTCACTCTCTGCATAAATTAATTTAGAATCTAGTAACAATAGATCGGCACCTTCTTGTGATCTTGAAGATAATTGCTTCCACGGATCAGAAATGTTGATGGGTCAGCTGCTGACCAACTGCAAGCTGCTGCACAGCTTGGGTCTTTTGGAAGAGTAGTTCCATAGCAGCATGAATCAATGCCTTCTTTATCCATCCCTTGCAAGTCCACGTAACCCTTCTTTTGAACTGCGCATTCATATTCCTAACTACCCGAACCAGCATTTACTATGAATTTAATTTCCTTAAGAGAACTCACCAGCTAGCTCATGAAATTTTTTAGCAAAAACAGCAGCTGTTGACCATTTAGGATGGCTTTTTGGCTGCTCTCTCCACATCCAGAAATTATGTCAGAACCAACCCAATAATGTACAGGATAACAGGAAATTCCAAAAAATGAAATCGTTTTATTAATTTCAGTCAAGATCATAGGACTAGACAATTACCACAGTATACGGAATCGCCCCTATAGATATCATATAGACAGAGTTATGATTCTCTATATATATTATCCAATGCATTGTACTATGTATCAACTTTAAAAATACAATTTCAAGTGCCCCATCCAATTACCAATTGGCTTTCAAATAGAACTTCAACATGATATCAAAGTATGTTTTATTGTGTCAATTATTTCTTTTATTATATTCATTTTGCACGCGTTTGGAGTAAAACTAGCACCTACAAGTGATGGGGGGTTGAGAATTACATATAATGTTTAAAAATCCTCAATAGGGTTTTCATTATGGACTAGCTTTAAAATAAAACCTCAGAACTTGTAATAAACAAGTTGATACAATATGAGAAAGATAATTGAAGCAAGGTCGTTCGAACTGCATAGAACAAAATAAAGCAATTCAAAGTTCAATACCAGTGATTGAGATTCTGCACTCAAATTAGAATGCCACTCCTCCTCTAAGATGTCATTATCTGATGGTTCGGGAACATCATAAAACTCGTCAGGTGCATCATTCAGCTCCGTGAGACTTGCAGGCCGTGGAGAAAGTTTCACCAAATCATCATGGCTTGAGGAATCATCCTCAATTTTTTTATTTGGCTCGGCAATTTTCACTTCAGCCTTAATGTCCTCACATTCACTTTGTGGAAAGTCAATATCCTTCATCAACTCCTTGGTTAAAAACTTGAAAGAGTTACTCCCAGCTTTCGCATTGAATAGCTCCCTTAATCCTACAAAACACAACTTTCTATCGTGTTTAATAAAACTTTATCAATTAAAAAAAATCAACCGAACAAAAGCAGAAATTCCACTAAATTAGATACAAAGGCACCTGCAACTCTTTCAAGCATGCAGATTGTTATGGATCTTGCGGACGATGCTCGCACATAAGGTTTCCAAAACATCCAATCAATAGCAAGCATGTGTTTTACAACGGATTGTTGGCCATGGTTGATTGGAGTTACTATATATCCTCCGCCTACATTAAAAATCACACATTTAAACAGAAAATATGATGATATTTTCTAATGGGCAAAGTGCCCAAAAAACATCTTTATGAAAAATACAAAGCACGCATTACTTTTTATGCAAGCGCGAACATAGCCTCTCTGTGGTGGACACTTTTTATGCAACACGGAATGATATAGAATTACTGTACCAAAATAATGAATAAGAATTAGATCTGAAGAATAAGTGATGTCAGAACTTCACACCTTTTTTTACATGTTTGTTAATTAAAAAAAGTGATTAAAAATGTTACCATATGTGCCATCATCTTCCCTTCTCCAGTATCGTTGAACCAATAAATCTCTTCTTTTCATTCCCCTGAGAACGATGACATGTTAAGGGAGGAATAATGTAATCAAACAGTAACAAGAGGCAGGAAATCTGACCATGGCAACCAGTCACTGTATAGCTGCTTGTGAACTATGTCAGTGTGGCCATCGAAGTGCTCAATCACACTGCCTCTATAAAAGCAGAAGTCCCATCTGCCAAAAAGGAATGGAAAAGGAGAAAAAATCGGTTCCGTTTTATGAAAAAATTAAAAAAGAATGACAAGATAAAAGGTCCCAAATTTTCTTTTGTTGGGAACATGAAAATGAAAAAATAGCATCACAAAGTTTAAATATTTCATCATGACACTCCACTAGATTTTCCCCAACAGTAAAAGAGGTGTTCACTTATGGAGGGACAATCAACTGCTTAAGAAAGGGAAAAGGCATAGCATTCATTATTTGTCTACCATATTCTCTGCTAGCACAACAGATGAAAAATCCCACTTTTCATCATCATAGGGTTTTATGGTGTCCATGATGATGAGTTCAAGTGCAAAATCACTGTGTCCATAATAGCTCTCAAAGACGGCAAGAAATATGCTGTATCAGCATAACTGTCTAGGGTTATTGCAGTATTTCATATAATCTTGGTCAAAAAATGGAAAATCACTGAACATATTTTTCAAATCTTACTCTGATCTTGAAGAACCAAGTGACATAAGAGTCCTAAATATGACCTCTGAGGTTCCATCAATCACACCAACTGCCATTATTGCTGGATGGCCCTCCCAATGCTGAGGAAAAAAACTTGTATTTCAGTACAAACGGAGGAAAAGATTCATGAATAAAAAACAAACTTTTGGGGACCAAACAATGACCTACCCTCCAAAATGAATCTGAACACTCTGCTTCTCTGAAAAGCCGTAATCCTGAATAAATTGCAAATTTTAAAAACGAAGCAATTAGCGACCAAGAAAGAAGGCAATGAATTGTTTCATATACCATTCTGGCAGCCAAAAATTTTCCACGGCGAGGGTGCAACAACATCAGGCGTCATTGTGTCCATGCGCATTGAAAGCCTACAATTCCAACCTACAGATTTATTATGATCATCTTGCTTTGAGCCACTTAACCTGTAAACACAAAAGTCCTATGAGTGAAAATGAGGATTAGAACATATCTTATGCTGCTGGCAAAAAAAACATTAAATTTATTAACATTGAAAGTCGCACTTCATGTAGAGATCATGTACAAAGTTGGATTATTTAGCCCTTCTAACTTGTTTTGTTGAAGAACTCTAGCACGTTATTAGGGTCAAATTATATTTGTTTGTATTTAACCCCGACTCAGATTACATTCTCTTGTTATGTATGGGTATTGCTCAAGGCATGATCGTCGGTAAAGATGCACCTTCAGAGGCCCTACATTAAGGACCAAATCCCCGATAATGCAAATTTATCACGTATCTAATACAGATCACAAAATTTGCAACTTCTAAAGTTCAGAGCCCCAAAACAAGTAAAAATCTAGAAATTGCGATTAAAACAAATATAAAATACAATTATAAACGCTGCTAAATCACTCCAAATTCATATTTAAATGTGCACCTCCCTTGTTTTTGAGGCACAGGAGCTCAATAAATCAATAAAATCAGCAAAATTAGCATGAAGACTGTTTTTCCAGAATACCTTTCCACGAATCATGAATAAGATTAAAATACTTTTAAAAAAACAGAGAATTTATTGCACATCTGTTGTCAGAAGTCCACTACATAACTTACCTGAAAGGCTGCAATTTTCTCTTAGAACAAGTCAAAAAATTCTTTGCTGGGTTTAGGCACTCCTGAAAACAAACTAAAATATCAGGTATGACTCATTAATGGCGTGATTTCATATTTTTCAAGTTATCAGTAAAAAAACCTTTGATGAGGCATCCTTAATAGAACGAATCCATCTTGCCGCCTCTTCTGGGCTACTTGCACCCAACTATTAAGGGTAGATATGACATGTAAATTAACAATTTAAAAATAAAGAATAATACAAACAAAAAAAACAAATGCACCATACCTTAAGCTGATCGTTGTGGTTGAAATTATTATAAAGGGTGAAAATGAATAGCACCTACCACATGCACACAATGTATTAATTTTTTTGCTTAGTCAAAATTTAATTTATTATTATTATTATTTATTTTAAAAAACGATGACGAAGAATGGAATAATATTAATAAAAGGAAAAAACCCATCTGCAAGCTTGTAAAAATATTGGACCTTCATGAAATGGAAAAAAGAGACGGGTAACATTCATACTTTTCTATGAAGGCTTTCTCTTCCATTATCTGTAACCCGAATGCAAGAATCAATTGATGCGCTCCTTACTGGTTCCTGGAAAAAATAGCAGGATAATTAATAGTTCTAGCCAATTAACTGTCATGTAATTTTTTTAACAATCCCTCATCTGAATAATTCAGGTTAATGCATGTTAAAGCAGGGTGAAAGATTGATCACTGTTTTGTTACCGGTAACAATGTGAATATGAACTCTGGAGGAAAGTGTACCACTACAGCTGATATCAAAAAAAATCCATGGAATGTACCTCTCGGGCCCATATATTAAGCAACAAGGATGAAAGTAACAAACAAATCCCAATATTCTACAAATTCAATGCAATCCATCTAACAAAGTTCTCCGAAATCCAAAAAAAAATTAACGGGGTTTATTGAATATCATCGGTAAGGTAAAAAACCTGGAATCTAGAATCCAAGAAAATGAAGATGAAACTAAAAAAATGTAAAGCCATCAATCACCTCTCTGTCCGTCGTGGGCGCGGTCTTGAAGCTCCTGAGGGAATTGCCATGGAGAATAAAGTAGCGTTTGCGTGAATATTGCAACCCAAATCGGTTGAACCGAATCAGATGAAGCCAGCCCTCCATTATGCCATCAGCATGAGAGACGATCGCTTAAAAAACCGTACGTACACACACACCATTAGATTCCTCAATTTGAAATCCGCCTTAAACCATGGACATTTTCAAGTTTCCTGCCGAGCGTGAGCCAGAATGGCCAAAGAATGGACGTCTAATATGAACCAGAAATTATATATATTCTTCTAAGAGAGCCGATTGAGATCAAAACACTAAAACAAAACTTGAATGCAGATATGAACGGGGAAGGCGTAGAGTGATCCTCTGATCCCACCGACGGGAATCAGAGAATCAAAAATTGCCGGAAATGCAGAGGTCGGAGATTCTCCGGCGAAGTTCGTTCCCTTTTTATCTCCCTTTTCCAATTTCCCTCCTCTTTATAAAAACCGAACGGATTTAAGGCGTCTGCGCATATACGAAGCCCGCGACGCGGCGACATGGTCATGAGTGAAATTACGCAATTATCCTTCTAAATAGTTCGTTAGATACTGGACCAAGGGTCCACATGGCATCAAATTCGATGGTTGATGGTTGGGTATGATTTAGATGATTAGTTTAGATATTAATTAATAACTTGGTCTATGATATAAGTAAAAAATAATTATTTCATAATATTTAAGAAAATCGATTAAAAGTGAATATGTATATATATATTTATTTTTTTATTTTTTTATTTTTTCACAAATTATAATGCATATTGAACATTTAATCGTTGCCTTTTATAATTATTGAAATGAAATATAATATTTTTTCCTTATATTTTTTACAACAAAAACACTTCAATTTTTTTTAAAGTTTGCCAAAAATAGTATAATATATAAAATACTTGAGTTTTAATTTGTGAAAAGTGAAATTACTCATTCAATGACGTGCAATTTGAAAATAATGATCATTTGATGGAGTAAGACTCTTCAATGGATCTCATGGGCTCATTTATTTCATTATCATGTAATTTTCATTTATATCTGATATGAAGTACATATCATTGCATTACTACAGAAACATCATTGCAAATCACTCATTTTATCGGCGTTTTTTAAAAACATTGATAAATGTGTGTTTTTATCGGTGCTTTTAAAAAACAATGATAAATGTGGGTTTTTATCATCACTTTTAAAAATTTGCTTATTAGTATTGAGAAATACAAATTTAATAACAAGTTGATACACTACTACAAAAACGGCCTATATCAGCGCTCAAAACGGGATTTAACAGCGCTGTAAAGCTCAACGCTGATATAGGGGGTCCCTTTTATCAACGTTCTGAAAAGCGCTGATAAATGCCCATTTTATCAGCGCTAAAAAAAACGCTGATAAAAGTCAAAAAAATAAAAAATAATTAAATAATGCGGGGAGAGCTTTTAAAAGCGTTTGACCCCCCTATAAGGGCTAGGAGGTCTCCCGCGCGTTGTCCTTCCCGCGCATCCTCACACGCGTGCGCCACTTTGCGCTTCCACCTGAACTCGAACCCGCAACCCCCCCCTTTCGCGGGTGCACATTTACCACTAAGCTATTTCGTTTTTTTTCTCTATTTAATGATATATCTATTTATATATATATATAGTTATATTTATTCGTATATTGATATAAATTCATATTAATATAAATCATATATTAGTATATATATATTCATTCGTATATTAATATATATTTATATTTATTTATTTATATATATATTTTTAGTTATAATTTTTTATCTGTATATTTATTTGTATATTAATATATAATTATAAGATTAGTTTTAAATACATTTATGAAATATGTTTTTTACATGTGTTTATAATTAAATAAATAAATACATACATACATATATACAACACACACAGACACATATATATTTACGAATAAATACATATATATGTGTATTTGAAAAGCCATAGAATGTTAAAACGATCATAACTTATAATCTAGAACCCCATTTCAACTCCACAACCAGTCATATCGAAGAAAATGAAACAATCTTCGATATGATATGTGGTACAGGGCTAACGAACATCCGGATCAGAAGTTATACCTATTTGAATGTTAACAAATCGGGGTATCCCGATTAAAAACTCAGTTTTGGAGGCCTTCTGGGCCTTTTTTGGCCTCAAAAAATATGAAAAATGCTTTGCCTTGGTCACCAACGCGTAGAGCTCATCGCAGACTTCGATTTGATATGCTAGAGCTCAAACAGACACCCGAATCAAAAGTTATGGTCGTTTGAAGTTTGAGTTACATTTTCAACTTATTTATTAATTGTTTTGATTTTTTGTGTCTTCAAATTGTTATTATATGATTTTTAATCGATAATAATCAGCAAATTATTAATTAATAATATTTTTTAAAATATTTTAAAGCCATTTTCATTAAATTTCTTATATATTAAATTTAATAGTCTATTTATACATATTTAAAACATATTTAAAAGATATATATTATATTTATATCAATATAAATGTACTTATATAACAATAATTTATTTTTCATGATTTTTTTTAAACATAAAATTTATCACCAGTAGGAAAAAGCGCTGATAAATGCCCCCTTTATCAGCGCTACTAAAAAAAGCGCTGATAAAGGGGTAGCGCTTCCCTTGTCCGTTTTTGCAGTAGTGATAATAAAGAAGTAATAAATTAATTAAGATCTTAAGAAAAGTTGAAAATAGAATTTGAATTTCAAATGCCCATAATTTTTTATCTAGATTCTCATTTGGGCTCCACAAGTTGTCAAATTGAAGTTTGAGATGTGCTCTATGACATTTAATATAGGGGGTCCTCATGCTCTGTTTTTTTATTGGTCAAAAAGGTATGAGTGGCTTCTAAAACTGATTTTTAAGTTAAAATACCCTAATTTTTTAACATTCGATGAGATTTTAGTTTAGTTTAAGAGGGTATTCTTGTTTTTTTCTAGTGGAGGCTTACATTGATATTTATATGATGGTAATAACATTTTACCGTTTTTCATATAGTAGTGTAATTTATAAATAAATATATAAATATATTTGCATATATTGACATATATAAAAAAATAATTATATAAATAAACATCTAAACATATATAATATATAAATATATACGAGTACACACACACACATTCATAAACAAGTATGTATTTAATTATATGTATTCTAATACATATTAAAAACAATATAAATATATCGCTATATAATAAGAAAAATCGTGTGGCCACTACTGGAAAATGACTCTATACCCACTGTTTTGAAAAAAAAATGTGGGTATAGGTCATCCCTATATTCATGGGGGGGGGGATTTTTAGGAAGAACCTATACCCACGGTTTTGAGAGAACCGTGGGTATAGGTTTCACAGGGAAAAAAATTCTTGCGGGAACGACCTATACCCACGATTTAAAAAACTATGGGTATATATCACCCTTATACCCACAGTTTCTATAAAGGAAAACCTATACCCATGGTTTGACCAAACCGTGGGTATAGGTTGGTCCTCTATTATTCCATAATAATAATAATAATACTAAAATAATAATTTAATATAAATAATTTTTTATGCAGATACATACATACATACATACATACATACATACATACATACATACATACATACATACATACATACATACATACATACATACATACATACATACATACATACATACATACATACATACATACATACATACATACATACATACATACATACATATATACATACATATATTTATATATAAGAACATAAAATGTGATGTAGGATAGTGGTAAAGTCGTTCGTTTGTAGACGGAAGGTGCTGGGATTGAATCTCAATGAAGATTTTTTAATAAGGATCTATACCCACGGTTTGGTAAAACTGCGGATATATGTATTTCTATTAAAATTTCCTATCCCCAACAGTTTGAGAATTGTGGGTATAGGTCTATACCGACGCCTTAACAGGCCACAGTTCTCAAAACCATGGGTATAGTCTATACCCATGGTTTTTTGGGCTATACCCATAGTAGGGTATAGGTAAAATTTCCTGTAGCGGGTGTAGTGGAAAGACTGATTGCTAGGAATGTGTAGGGTGGGGGTTCAAATCTCACTAACATTGAATTAATTTTGAAATGTGCATGTGAGTGGGGTTGTGCAACATCCCTCTCCTCACTCATTGGCTTGTGAAGAGGCGGTGCAATGTTTTTAGGCCTTAGGTGGCACCCCCAAGATACCAAAGGTTGAAAATAAGGGCCTTAAGAACATATGGGGGGCGATTTTCTCTTTGAAAGGTAAACATTTAAACCCCTAATACAATAACCAAACAAACCTCTATATGACACATGAGTACAAAATACAACTCAAAACATAGCCAAAATAACAACCATATCAGAGTACAAGTGTTATTCAAATGACATAACAAAAAGGAATCAAAATACAACAAACCCAAAGACAACAAAGACATCCAAACAACAACTCCCAACCAATTCCAAACTCCAACTCAATGAGCTTTTCCTGAGGTATCAAGAAGCATCACTAAAGAACTAAGATACCTTGCTTTTATCTGTGTCTCGATAGATGACATATGCGAACACACAACATTTCCCAAGCATGGGGTGAGTCTAAACTCAGTAGGATTTCTCCAATTACTTCCCAAATCACGTCACCAGGACAAAACTTATTACCAAATTTATATAAAAAAGGTTTAAAATAGTTTAAAATAGTTAAAAACACTTCATATCAAATCCAAACTAGTTTTCCATGGAAAGCAATAAAAAATCCTTTAAAAATTTTCTCATTCTATTTGGCATACCCGTTCCATATTCCAAACACACCCACACATGCATGCTAAGGTGACAGATCCATACTCATGAGTGGTTTCTCATCCATCCACCAAGTCGTCACTAGGTGACCAATCACCTTGTGCCCCAATGACACACGCCCCTTATCCAAGGTCATGTCTCTTGTACCCCAATGGTACACGCCCCTTATTCAGGGTCACATCAAAAGCATGAATTCACACCTACCATGTATACCAAATACCATGCCAATCCATTTCAATAAAACATTTCTTTTATTGAAAACATTTTCTACAACCATTTTCCCTGTGACGAAATAAAACTATAATTTTAAAACCATGTTTTTAAAATTATAACCAAAAGAACTTTTTACTGAACCATCAAATTTCCACAATTTCTCAAAACCATAACTGAAGAGGTTTCCAAAAAGAACCACACATCAATTTCACAATCAAATCAAGCAAAACATTTATTTTAACTTAAGACTTCAAGTTCTAATCAAGTGGTGTTGAGAGAGAATCCTCCCACTTCACAAAATTTGATGAAAACAAAGAACGGCACAACGATTCTCTAGATTCGTTCATGAAACACCCTTCCTTCCCTAGATCCAACCATAAAACATCACAATTCCCATCATGGAACTATTGAGTCAGAAGTTTTACTTCTTACTTTTCCATTCTTTTAGTTTTTGAAGTCACAAACACTTTCTTGAAACTATGATTACTAACGTTTTATGTCCTAAGCGTTTTAGTATGTTTTTGTAGAAAACATTAATTTATTCCATATAAAGAAATGTTTCTAATGTGCCACAAATATAAACTTTATATTACTCAATCGGATCCATCAGACTGAATGTGTTTATGATCAATCGGAATAACCTTTGTTCTAACTAATGGTTAGACTTATGTCTTGTCTACCTGACTGAAAAAAGTAATGACAATTGAACTAACCTTGGTACTGATACATCAGACTAGCCCTCATTCAGTTCATCAGATTGATAATCAATAAGAAAGTCCATTATACTGACTAAAGTTTATAATCAGAGTACCTAATATTTTTTTATATTATAAGGAATACTTTTATCATTGTAATGATGCTAAAACAAAACAACGTCAGACATTTAGTTACAGATGAGCTATTAAGAGCCAGCTGTCTGAGGTTTTTGCAACTAACTCAGAAATATAAAGGTTGGAGCTTCACTTATAAATAGCTATCCATTTGAAGAGTTGGGTACTGATCACATTCACAACTCAATCTGTCTAAAGTTTTCTCTATGTGAACATCTTGCTCCAAAGTCTTTGTAATACTTTAGAGAGTTACAGTTCTAAGGACTCCTTGTCAGGGTTGTTTCCTTTAGAACATTTTCATTTTTTTTGTATCCGATCATTGTTACAATTGAGGGATTCTGAGGATAGGAAGATAGTGAATCTGATCCCTCAGATCAAGGTATTCTAGGGCTAGTAAGATAGACGTTGATCATAATATCGATGGATTCCATGGGATTGGAATATAGAGTAGCCGATCATCATATCGAGGGATTTTATGGTAAGGAAAGACAAAATTTATAGTAAGTTTAAAACTCTGGATACCTTTAGTCAGGGTTGTCGACTACCTTTACTCTTAAGGTTAAAATAGTGAATTATTTTAATATAGCTTGTAAGTCATTCTTACTTTTACTAGCTATTGTATTGCTTGTTCTTATAAGTCTTTATTCCATTGTGCATATTATGATAGAAAGTTTGTTTTACAAATCTTTCTTATTATTTATTTTATCAGTGTATTTGTGATTACGATTAATACACTATGATCATCAAATGATCTATGATTCAAATATTTTTACTTAAATAATAATTTTGTTTTTTTTAGTTTAAAGTTTTTAAACTACAATTCACAACCCATATTGTGATTATATCCATCCAAACTACTCTTACATTCCATCAATTGGTATCATAGGAGGTTTTACTGCTTAAACTTGCTGAGTTTTTACTTCTTCTATCAAATTAAAGTTATATTAAGCTTTGATATAAACTTCTTATTTATAAATTGTTTTTATACTACCATGTTTTAGTATAAAAAAATTTCTAGTGTTTTAAGGTGGTAAATATGAATATTGGATCTCTTGATAATCTAAATCCTAGTCGACCACCTATCTTTGATGGGAATGACTATGAGTATTGGAGAGATAGAATGAATTTTTTTGTGATCAAACTGGAATTTATAACTTCTTAATGCTTACTAGAAAGTATAAGATTCCTGATAAGGAAGTTTTTACTTTTACTAATGCTGAGAAGTTAGAATATCAGTTGAACTACAAAGTCAGAAATACTTTATTGTGTTCTATGAAAAGGAATGTTTATAGTTAGATATTATTCTATAAAGTTGAAAATAGTATTTGGAGTAAATTGGAAATAACACATTTTGGTACTTCTAAAGTCATTGAAACAAGAAGATCTTGTAGTGTCCCTCCTCATATTCCACTTAACGGTGCCCCAAGATGGTGGCCACAAGATCTCAAGTGCACCTCCTCGAACTCTAGAGGCTTCCAACTAGCTGCAATGTCCTAGGGTGTGTCTATGAGGGAGACTATTCCCTCATTGATTAGAGTGGAGTCCAATAATCACTAGTGAAGAAAACGTTTTTTACGTCACCATTTTTTACGTCGGTTATATAAAACTGACGTCATAATATGTAAAACGAGGTTTTTTACGTCGGTTATTTAATAACCGACGTAAAAACCTGTGTTTAGTACACCTTTAACGTCGGTTATTTTTATAACCGACGTTATTAATCGCGCGACTTCGTTTTTTACGTCGGTTATACATTAACCGCCGTAAAAAACAGAAGCGGGGGGGGGGGGGGGGGTTGTTACGTCGGTTATTCAATAACCGACGTAACAAATCGACATATGTACGAGTTATTACGTCGGTTATTGAATAACCGACGTAAAAAACGCGGTTTTTGAAGACCTTTTTACGTCGGTTATAAAATAACCGACGTAAAAAAAGAATCCGCAGATGTTTTTGACGTCGGTTATGGAATAACCGACGTAAAAAAAGAATCGGAGGAAGGTTTTTACGTCGGTTATTGAATAACCGACGTTATAAATGTTTTTAAAAAAATTATAACGTCGGTTATTGAATAACCGACGTGATAACTCATTTAAAAATTTACCCAGACCCGTGGATTGTCATTCGCGAGTTTACCTTCGACAGTCGCGACTCGTCTCTCTCGCGCGTAAACCCGAATCGGCTCGTCCATTTCGTTGGTTTAGATTCGTTTTACGATCATCGTTTCTCATATTTAATCTCCTCGGATCAATCATCTAAACTCGCAACACTCAGGTAATCCTCCCACTTGTTCGTTTTTTTCGCGGATAGTATATATATATGTGTTGTGATTTTTTTGTTGAAACTAGCTAAGATTCTTCGATTGCGAACCCTTTTAACTCGTTTTGGCACCATAATCTTATTTATCATCCCTAGATCTATTAGTTCGACTTGCAATATTGACTAATTTTATGATTTCACTAATTTTTCATCATTTTCTATAAATCCCCGAGAGGGTTGGGGCGTGTCCATTTGGATGGGTTGCCCTTTTACAGTTGTTACTACTTTATTCACACACAACCATGGCATAGGTGCATGGATTTGGGATCACATCACCATTTTCACCCCCTGCAAACAAAGTTTCACGAGGAGGACTCGCCAGATTTCCCCTCGGCATGTTAAAAATTTTAGATACCCTCTTTTCAGCAAGTAAAAAATTAACTAGTTTTTTCTTCACTACTTATCCTAAACAAATAAAACCACCATTCTTTCTAGAACCTCTACTAGATCCATTGCATCCATCAACATACATATTTGGATCTGAAAGCATCCCTTAAGCCTTATGTTCGATGCTAACATCCTTTACTGATCTATAGAAAATATGATGGTCTGCTAAGCTCTCCATTTAAAAGTCAAACCCCACCAATTATTCATCCTCATCATGAGAAAATGGCACAACATCTGAATTTATGATTCAATCTCTTGGGTCACTGAACAAACATTAACTCCTTCAAATCCACACCTGGAATAGACAACCTAATGTCGAGTTCCTTCTCTATCTATTGAAACTCAGTTCTTCCTCCACACCTAAAAACATTCTTTGAATGGACCAACTTCTTGTTATGGTAAATTTTCAGTGATTCCAGGGGGGTGGGAGGGCTATGAAGAGGGTTGGGGGGTGTCCAGGGGGGTGTCCAAGGGGGTAGGGTGTGGGGGGTGGTGTCCAGGAGGGGTGGGGGGCTGTCCAGAGGGGTCGGGGGGTGTCCAGGGGGGTTTACAAGGGGGTGGGTGGGTGTGGGGGGCTGTCCAAGGGTGTGGGTGGGTGTTGGGGGGTGTCCAGGGGGGTGTCCAAGGGGGTAGGGGGTGGGGGGTGGTGTTTAGGAGGGGTGGGGGGGCTGTCCAGAGGGTTGGGGGGTGTCCAGGGGGGTGTCCAAGCAGGTCGGGGGTGGGGGGTTGTGTCCAGGAGGGGTGGGGGTGCTTTCTAGAGGGGTCGGGGGCTGTCCAGAGGGGTCGGGGGGTGTCCAAGGTGGTGTCCAAGGGGATGGGTGGGTGTGGGGGGTTGTCCAAGGGGGTGGCGGCCTGTCCAGAGGGGTCGGTGGGGTGTCCAGGGGGGTGTCCAAGGGGTTGGATGGGTGTGGGGGGCTGTCCAAGTGGGTGGCGGCCTCTCCAGAGGGTATTTGGGGTTGTCCGGGTGGGTGGGGGGGCTGTCTAGAGGGTTGGGGGATGTCCAGGGGGGTGTCCAAGGGGGTAGGGGGTGGGGGGTGGTGTCCAGGAGGGGCGGGGGGCTGTCTAGAGGGGTCAGGGGGTGTCCAGGGGGGTTTACAAGGGGGTGGGTGGGTGTGGGGGGCTGTCCAAGGGTGTGGGTGGGTGTTGGGGGGTGTCCAGGGGGGTGTCCAAGGGGGTAGGGGGTGGGGGGGTGGTGTTTAGGAGGGGTGGGGGGGCTGTCCAGAGGGTTGGGGGGTGTCCAGGGGGGTGTCCAAGCAGGCCGGGGGTGGGGGGTTGTGTCCAGGAGGGGTGGGGGTGCTTTCTAGAGGGGTCGGGGGTGTCCAGGGTGGTGTCCAAGGGGATGGGTGGGTGTGGGGGGCTGTCCAAGGGGGGTGGCGGCCTGTCCAGAGGGGTCGGTGGGGTGTCCAGGGGGGTGTCCAAGGGGGTGGATGGGTGTGGGGGGCTGTCCAAGTGGGTGGAGGCCTCTCCAGAGGGTATTTGGGGTTGTCCGGGTTGGTGGGGGGGCTGTCCAGAGGGTTGGGGGATGTCCAGGGGGGTGTCCAAGGGGGTAGGGGGTGGGGGTGGTGTCCAGGAGGGGTGGGGGGCTGTCCAGAGGGGTCGGGGGGTGTCCAGGGGGGTTTACAAGGGGGTGGGTGGGTGTGGGGGGCTGTCCAAGGGTGTGGGTGGGTGTTGGGGGGTGTCCAGGGGGGTGTCCAAGGGGGTAGGGGGTGGGGGGGGGGGGTGGTGTTTAGGAGGGGTGGGGGGGCTGTCCAGAGGGTTGGGGGGTGTCCATGGGGGTGTCCAAGCAGGTCGGGGGTGGGGGGTTGTGTCCAGGAGGGGTGGGGGTGCTTTCTAGAGGGGTCGGGGGCTGTCCAGAGGGGTCGGGGGGTGTCCAGGGTGGTGTCCAAGGGGATGGGTGGGTGTGGGGGGCTGTCCAAGGGGGTGGCGGCCTGTCCAGAGGGGTCGGTGGGGTGTCCAGGGGGGTGTCCAAGGGGGTGGATGGGTGTGGGGGGCTGTCCAAGTGGGTGGCGGTCTCTCCAGAGGGTATTTGGGGTTGTCCGGGTGGGTGGGGGGGGGGGGGGCTGTCCAGAGGGTTGGGGGATGTCCAGGGGGGTGTCCAAGGGGGTAGGGGGTGGGGGTGGTGTCCAGGAGGGGCGGGGGGCTGTCCAGAGGGGTCGGGGGGTGTCCAGGGGGGTTGTTATATCTTACTATATTTTGTTTAAAAAATAATATTCAAGCATATTTTTTTAAATACACATCGATTTGTTTTATATTTCAAAATTGTTTACATTCAAATTATGATTTTTTTCATATAAACATATATTTGTCTTATCTAAAAAATATATATATTTTTGCTATTTGTTATAGGTAATAATTAGTCGAAGTTGGATTACGGCACATCAAATGAGCAATGAATATGAGGAAGGTGTTGATGCCTTTTTGGAATTTGCTAAACGAAATGTTCCAAGTAGTGACATTTTTTTCTGTCCATGCCTGAAATGTCTGAATATGAAGAAGTTGAAAAGTAGAGAGATAAAAGATCATCTGATTTGTCATGGTTTCAATCCGAGTTACAACCCTTGGATTTGGCATGGCGAAACTGGACAGAATGTCACTGATGATAATGAATCGCAAGATGGTAACTCCGATGGAATTGAAGAAATGATTCGCGATATTGTAGCAGAACAAATTGAGATAGAACCGACAGTTGCACGTCTATATGGTGATGCCGAAAAACCATTATATCCTGGTTGTACAGATTTTACGGTTTTTTCGGCGGTGTTAAGATTGATTAACATGAAGGCGAAACATGGATGGAGTGACAGAAGTTTTACAGAGCTGCTACAATTGATGAAAGACATTCTTCCAAAAGATAACGATCTTCCAGATTCACATTATAAGGCCAAAAAAATATTATGCCCGATGGGATTGGGATACAGGAAAATAGATGCCTGTCCGAATGACTGCATTATATATAGGAAGGAATATAAATTTCTGAAAGAGTGTCCTAAATGTGGGACATCACGGTATAAGGTGAAAGAAAAATCACAAGCTGATGTAGAGATTACAAAGCTCCCTTCAAAGGTATTTTGGTATCTTTCTATAATTCCTCGTTTCAAACGTTTATTTGCTAATTCACATGATGCAAAAAGGTTAAGATGGCATGCTGATGAGCGGGTATGTGATGGAAAAATACGTCATCCAGCTGATTGTCCACAATGGAAGAAAATTGATGCCCAGTACCCTACATTTGGAAATGAAATTAGAAATCTGAGACTAGGCTTGTGCACAGATGGAATGAATCCATACCGAACCCTCAGTAGCACACATAGTTCATGGCCTGTTTTATTGGTAATTTACAACCTCTCTCCTGAAGTTTGTATGAAGCGAAAATATGTCATGTTGAGTATCATGATCTCTGGTCCAAAGCAACCCGGCAATGATATTGATGTATACTTGTCACCGCTGATTGATGATTTGAAACTGTTATGGGCTGATGGTATTAGGGTGTATGATTCTTATAAAATGGAATATTTTCAACTGCATGCAGTGCTTCTATTCACTATAAATGACTTCCCAGCATATGGAAATTTGTCTGGATACAGTGTTAAAGGGCATAAAGCATGTCCAATTTGCGAACAACAGACGTCATATTGTCAATTGCATCATGGGAGGAAAACAGTGTACATGGGTCATCGAAAGTTTTTGCCTATGGATCACCCTTATAGAAGACTAAAAAAGGCATTCAATGGCTCACAAGAATTTGATACTGCTCCAAAACCTTTATCCCCAGATTTGTATTTTGAGAGGGTGAAAAACCTTGATGTGACATTGGGAAAGACACAGAAATCTGGTAATGATAGACATATTTGGAAGAAAAGGTCAATATTTTTTGAGCTACCATATTGGAGGTATCATGAAGTCAAACATAATATTGATGTCATGCACGTGGAGAAGAATATCTGTGATTCTTTGATCGGAACATTGCTAGATATTAAAGGAAAGACAAAAGATGGGTTGAATGCAAGGTTAGACCTACTATCAATGGGAATACGTTTGGAGTTAGATCCCACTCCTAAAAAAAGACGAACATTTCTTCCCCCGACTTGTCATACATTATCGAAGAGCGAGAAAAGTAGCTTCTGTCAGTGTCTTCATGATATCAAAGTGCCTCAAGGTTATTCTTCAAATGTAAAAAATTTTGTCTCATTGAAAGACTTGAAGTTGATAGGTATGAAATCACATGATTGTCACGTCATGATGCAACAAATTCTACCAGTTGCACTGCATGGAATATTGCCCATCCGTGTCAGAAAGACTATAATGAGGTTGTGTTATTTTTTCAATTCAATTTGTAACAAGGCGATTGATGTGAATGCTTTGAACATTTTGGAAAAGGATGCAATTTTTATACTTTGTCATTTGGAAATGTATTTTCCTCCAACTTTTTTTGATATGATGGTGCATTTAATGATTCATCTGGTTCGAGAAATAAAGCTTTGTGGACCTGTATATCTTCGTTGGATGTATCCTTTTGAAAGGTATATGAAAATATTAAAGGGATATGTTAAAAATCCATATCGACCTGAAGCCTCCATTATTGAAAAGTATATTTCTGAGGAGGTAGCAGAGTTTTGTACGAGCTACTTGGCTACGGCGCAACACATAGGTTTGCCTCCATCTCGCCATGAACGGGTTAATAATGAGGGAAAGGGGATTCGTGGCTTGAAAGTCAAATCACTGTCAGCTGAACAGATGAAGAAGTTAGAATCATACATCTTGAATAACATAGCTAATGTTCAACCGTATATCACATTGCATATCAATGAGTTGAAACAATGTCATCCAAAGAAGAAAGAAATGTGGATTTTGAATGAGCACAAAAAAACTTTTTTGCCATGGTTTAAAAAGACCTTGCTTGGTAGATCAGATGTATCAGAGACATTAAAATGGATAGTGGGTGGTCCATCTTTAAATGTGATAACATGGTCCGCTTATGACATTAATGACTATACATTTCATACGAAAGCTCAGGACAACAGAAGTGCAGTTCAGAATAGTGGTGTATTGGTGTTTGCAGAAGCAATGCATTTTTCGAGTGCTAAGGACAGAAACCCAATTTCGGCATCAAGTGCATATTATGGAGTGATTGAAGACATATGGGAGGCTGATTAATTTAAAATTAAAGTTCCTATTTTTAACTGTAAATGGTTTATCGGTAACAACAGTGTCAGACACGATGAATTTGGAATGACACTTGTTAATCTGAATAGATTGGAAGACACAGCTGATTCTTTTATAATGGCAACACATGCCAAACAAATTTTCTATGTAGTAGATCAATCAGATATGCAGTGGGCTGTTGTTTTACAAGGGAAAAAACAATATGTTGGTGAGGATGAATTTGATGAAGATGCTGATTTATGTGAGATCCCTACTTCCATGGAAAGATTAATAGAACATAATGATGAGTATGTTGAAGACATGGTTTGTGCCATAAGTAACGATCACGAAGAAGGAATTTGGGAAAACAATCCAACTGTACATTCCTAAAATTACAGGTAACACATGTTTATTTCTTGTTTACATTTAGTTTTTTCATATATTGTTAGATATTGTAAATTTTTTACTTATTAAAACATGTATCAAACCAAAATGATAAAACAATAAAAACCGTAAAGAGGAGAAGTCCTGGGCGCACCGGCTGGCCGGTGGTGGATCACCGGTTGGCCGGTGATGAGCCAGCGGCCGGCCGGTGGTCCAGACAGAGAGGAAGGCTCTCTGTCTGGTCCACCGGCCGGCCGGTGACACCAGGCAGTGGGAAAGTCTACTGCATGGGTCCTCCGGCTGGCAGGTGAGCTCACACCGGCTGACCGGTGGACTCAGTGATTCCACTTTTCAGCTTTCTTGGGCCAACTCCTTGGAAACCTTTTTCCTATCAACAAAAACACTTGAAAACAAGTTAGAACATAATAAGAGTGATTGTGATCATTAAAATCCAAGAGAGAGGGGTACAACAGACTGTGTTTACCATGTTTATCATTGTTTAACATGCTTACCATATTACCAATGTTTACTATTATGTAATTTAGTACACTTTTCTATTTTCTGATTAAGTAGTATTACAATATTTGAATTTGTATATTTGTGAACTAATGTTTGTTTTTTTGATTTGAAGGAAAATGACAGATCAATCAGTTGATCAGCCACATGATTCTGGAGATGATCATATTGGTCATACATCTGGGGAGGAACATTCACATGCTCCTATTATGAAAAAGAGTTCAAAGGTTGGTAAGCGTGGGTGCACACGTTTACCAAAATTATCACTTGCCCGTACGAAGGAGGAGAGGATAGTCGTGGAGTTTGATGATGATGATCTTCCTAGAGGTCCAAATGCTAAAGATTTTTCAGGGTTTTGTAGAAACTCAGGCTAAGAACAAAGTAAGCATTCTCTATGATGATTGGAGAAGTGTGGATAAGGAGATAATTTCTCAGCTGTGGGAGACCATTTTGGTAAGATCTTTTGCTATTGTTTGACTGTTCTTTAAATGTTTCTAGTATATATAATATTTTTAACCTCTTTTTTATCAGATGACATTTGATATTCCTGACACTGGAGGAGTCAGGAAGAAATGCTTATCGTTGGCTGCTAGGAGATGGAGGGATTTCAAATCAACCCTCTCATCTGATTTCATTTATGGTCATAGGAGTCATGAGAATCCATGTCGTATATATCCTTTTATAGATGAAGACACATGGAGACAATTTTTTGAAAGTAGAAGAAAAGAATCATTTTTGGTAAGGGCAATGTAAACTTTTATAAGCTTTCTTATATAAATGATCTTATTATTGTTTTGTTAATGATTACTTATTCTTAATTTACAGAAAACAAGGAAATCTCATCAAGAGATCCAATCTAAAAATATATACCCTCATAGTTTATCTCGGGGAGGGTATGCATTATTGGAAGAACAAATGATGGCAGAAAAATTTCAACAACTAAGAGCTGAGTCTTCAAGCTCTGGAGAGGTGGCCCCTCCATCCCCTCCATCTAGACATGAGAAATGGAAAAGAGCTCGAAAGGGCAAAAAAGGACAATATCTTTCGGAATAATCGAGACTCGTAGTTGATAGGATTGTAATATATCTATTTTATTTATTTAAGTTTACTATTTTCGTCATATATTTCCAATCATTATAGAAATGTTCAATTAATTATTACAGGACTCTCTTGAGGAGCAGAGTTCACAGGGGACATTTACACCATCTGGGAGGGAAGATATTTTATCTGTGGCATTGGGAAAGCCCGAACATCCTGGCCGTGTAAGAGGATATCCGGCAGGTGTATCGGTAAGAAAAGTGTTTCCACGTTCCTCAACTTCTAACGTTGAGGGAGTTTATAAAAAAAAAATAGAATCCTTGGAGGCTGAAGTCCATAATATTAATGCGACAATGGAGGAAAAGATTAGAGCATCAGTGTAGTTTATGTTTGCAGACTTGCAAAGACAATTTCAGGGTGCAGCTCCCACTCCACCTCTCCCAGTATCTCCCAATCCCCCACCTCAGCCTGCGGACCCCATTTTTGATCCTCCTCCTCCGCCGCAGCTACCTACTTATTGTGAGTTGTATGTTGATGATCCTCAACATCATATAGTTGAATATGGGATGGTATATTGTATAGGAGATACAGTTCATCATCAACAGTTAGAGGTAGAGAATCAGAGGGTCACTGTACATGATATTATAGATAGATCAGCTCGGATACCATTACCTACAGATGAGGTGACGACAGTTGGACATAGTATCGGCCATTTTTTACTTTGGCCATCCAGACTTCTTCGACTCATTACCATAGAGGTATGGATGTTATATCTTTTATTTTATATTTTTATTAATGTTTTATCATTTGAAAACTAATATATTTTTCAATTTATTTTTACAGGAATACTTCAAAGGTAAAGAAATACTGTATAGACAACAACAAAGACAGATAGCTATGACATCAGATGCAGATACTAGCAGTCTTGACAAATTGTCAAGATATTCAAATTTGTTGGCGGATCATTATGACTTTACAATGGAAGCTCATGTCTATGGACGTGAACTAAGTGTGGGGATTATGAAAACTGATATCATGGAGTTTGTCACTAGAGATAAGTTGGGCATCAACGTGGTGCAAATTTTTATCATGTAAGTCTTAACACCTTTTCCTTGCGTTATATTTATTAAAAATGTATACTTATGTCTGCTTTGTATTAGGTATCTTTATAAAATTTGTGATAGGAATGAGCTGACAGATGTATATGGATTCGTGGACCCACAATTGATTTCCCCTGAAGCATGTTCATTGGATGAGGAACAAAGAATGATTTATATTGCTGATAGATTTGAAAAGAATGTAATCACACAGTGTTGGATGATGCCTTTTTGTGAGAGGTATGAAACACATCCCTCTCAAAGAGTTAATTATCTTTTAACATAAAAAACCACTAACGTTAAATTTCCTTTTATCAGGGATCATTGGATGTTAGGGGTTTTTTGCCCTAGGGAGAAAGCACTTTATTGGATATGCTCTCTCCATGATGATGTGCGAGAAAGTTTTAAGAATATATTGGAAATGTAAGTTTCAATTTCACAATAGTTTTATATATTATAATGAATTTTAAATTTACCCCATTAGTATTATTTTCTAACAGGGCATGGGTCCACTTTCGAAAAAGTGCAAAGAAAAGGAATTTCAAGATCAAATATGTACATGCGAAGGTAAATATCCATTTATAATTTGTACATTTTGATTTATTACATAAAAATAATATATTGAATTTACACTCATTCAAACAGAAATGTCATGAGCAACAAGGCATCATCGAATGCGGATATTACATGTTAAGATTTATGTATGAAATAATAACAACTGGGACAGTTCTGAGTTTTGACCTGGTAAGATTTCCTCTTTCTCATAATATTTCAATTTGATTTATTCATTATACACGTTGACTACTATCCTTTTCCTTTGTAGATTTTTGATGACCCTCAACCCTTTACTGCTGAAGATATCAAACACTTACAAGTGGAGTGGTCAAATTATTTTATAGGTTTGATTGACTTTTAGTTGTTTGTAATGTAAAATGTAATTTTGAATATTGTTAATGTAATTGTGTATTTCATAGTCGTTTAGGTTGGATTTAGTTTTTTTTGAAGTTGACAGTGTAAGTTTTGAATGTTATATAAGTGAATGTTTAATTTTTCTCTACTTCTTGTTTTGGTCTACTGTTGATGGTTTTTCTGGTCTGGATTTTGGTATGGGGGGAGAGGTTCCAAGGGGGTGGGTGGGTGTTTGGGGGGTGTCCAAGGGATATGGGAGGGGTGTCCAAGGTGTGTTTGGGGCTGTCCTAGGGGTCGGGGGGGGGGGGGGGGGTGTAAATGAGGGTGGGGGGGGGTGTCCAAGGGGTGGGGGGTGTCCAAGGGATATGGGAGGGGTTTCCAAGGTGTGTTTGGGGCTGTCCAAGGGGTCGGTTGGGTGTAAATGAGGGTGGGGGGGGGGGGGGGCTGTCCATGGGGTGGGGGGGTGTCCAAGTGGTGGGGGGGGGGGGTGTCCAAGGGATATAGGAGGGGTGTCCAAGGGGTGTTTGGGGCTGTCCAAGGGGATGGGGGGGGGTTTCCAAGGGGTCGGGGGGGGGGGGTTTCCAAGGGGTCGGGGGGGGGGGTGTCCAGGGGGTGGGGGGGCTGTCCAAGGGGTGGGGGGTGTCCAAGGGGTGGGGGGGGGGTGTCCAAGGGATATGGGAGGGGTGTCCAAGGGGTGTTTGGGGCTGTCATAGTGTTCGGGGGGTGTAAATGAGGGTGGGGGGGGGGGCTGTCGAAGGGGTGGGGGGGTGTCCAAGGGGTGGGGGGGTGTCCAAGGGATATGGGAGTGGTGTCCAAGGTGTCTGGGAGTTCTGTCCAAGGGGCCGGTTGGGTGTAAATGAGGGTGGGGGGGCTGTCCAAGGGGTGGGGGGGTGTCCAAGGGGTGGGGGGGGGGGTGTCCAAGGGATATGGGAGGGGTGTCCAAGGGGTGTTTGGGGCTGTCCAAGGGCTCGGGGGGGTGTCCAGGGGTCGGGGGGGGGGGTGTCCAAGGGGTCTGGGAGGGCTTTCAAGGTGTGGGGGGGGGGTGTCCAATGGGTGTTTGAGGCTATACTAGGGGTCTTGGGGGTGTAAATGAGGGTGGGGGGGCTGTCCAAGGGGTGGGGGGTGTCCAAGGGGTGGGGGTGTCCAAGGGATATGGGAGGGGTGTCCAATGGGTGTTTGAGGCTGTACTAGGGGTCGTGGGGGTGTAAATGAGGGTGGGGGGGGGGGCTGTCCAAGGGGTGGGGGGTGTCCAAGGGTTGTGGTGGGGCTCCAATGTCGTGGGGGAGGGCTGGCCAGGTTGTTAGGTGGGTATAGATGAGGGTGGGGTTCAGTTGGGGCTTGGGGGAGGGCTGGCATGGTTATTTTTGTTGTTTGGTTTCTGGTTGCTTTTTGGTGAGAGCAGTGCAATTATTTAAAAAAAAAAATATCGCTTTCACGTCGGTTATTTTATAACCGACGTGGTAAATAAATCGTTAGGGGTTTATCACGTCGGTTTTTTCGAGAACCGACGTGATAAACCGTTCCCGGGCCTTTTATCACGTCGGTTCTTAATATAAACGACGTGCTAAAAGGCCTGGGAATCGATTTACCACGTCGGTTATTGGATAACCGACGTGCTAAAACGTTTCCCAGGCCTTTTTATCACGTCGGTTATTTAAGAAACCGACGTGATAATAGGCCCGGGGAAGGGTTAATCACGTCGGTTATGTCATAACCGACGTGATAAACGATATCCCAGGCGTTTTATCACGTCGGTTTAGAAATAACCGACGTGATAAACCCCCCTCGCGCATATTTAGCACGTCGGTTATTATATAACCGACGTGCTAAACCCCCCCCCCCACCCGCAGTTTATCACGGCGGTTATATAATAACCGCCGTTATAAATCCCCATCCCCCATCATTTTTCACGTCGGTTATTAATGAACCGGCGTGATAAACACCGTGATGTTAGGGATGTTACGTCGGGTTTTAAATAACCGACGTAAAAAACGTTATTTATAACGTCGTCCGTATTAACGTCGCCTAAAAACCGACGTAAATAATGAAAAATAACCGACGTAAAAAATGTTTTCTGCACTAGTGAATATACAATAATTAAGAAGTTTTAGAAGCAGATATGACAAGACTAGTAACCCACCATAGCAAAAATAGTATCAACAGACGGATAACAGTAGAAACAAAAGAAATAATCATGCAAGAAAAATAATTAAATGGAAAAGCTAAATAATAAGTAGATACAATATGACAATGATCATGGTAGTGTAGCTATACAAAAGTGTGCATAGAAGTCATGGGATACAAACACATACCACATGCTAACAAAATATACAAAAATTCCAAAAACAACTACAACTAGAATCCCAAGCATAGGCTCGATCCTCTTCTCCCCTATTCCATACTAGAAAGTAATCAAGCATCAAAAGATATTTGCTTACCCTTATCTATACCTACAACCATGAAGTCTACTTGGGTACCAAAGGCATCCCAAGAAGATTATGAGATATAATCCCAGTAGACCACCACCAATGGTGTCTAGCTTAATCCATCTCATGGAATATAAAATGAAAAGTCTTAATCAATAAATGCGAGATAGAAATAAATAAATAAATAAATGGGTCAAACTAGGCTCCACTTGGGACACCCGTCCAACTCTACCTTCTTTGGCCTTATCCAGTGTGTCTGAACCGAGGGATCCTACATGAGCAAAGTGAGTAAGGTAAAATATAAATAGATAGTCTATCCCCAAACTTTTTTATTTGGATTGGCAGACACGACCCTAAATTTCCAATTTCATGGTGTCATTTCTTAGATAAGTTCATTCTATTCCCTTTTAATTTAGTTAAACTTTTTATAGATTATTATGAGTCACCCTAAGACCATAAATTTCCATTCTAAGAGAATTCCAAGTATCGCTCTAGGGGCTCAAAAGAAGTCCACTGCCAAGGGAGTCCATCTAAGGTGACCCCAAAATGAGATCCCAAGTGTCACTCTAGGCATGGTGCGATGGAAACAATAACTAACCTCTGAGTCCATCCCCGATATTTCACGCAGGGGCCCGATTCTCTCTCATGGAATGGAATAACTATCGCGCCACTGAGCTCATCTATAGGGTCTCCCTTAGGGAACCGATGTCACTTGTCTGAAGGTATAAAGAAATAACACTCAACGATCCTATCCCATACATAACTAGTGTCCCCCTCAATATTTTCACAAAGAATTTACAATTCTAACTAAGGAACGATGAGCTCGTACAAGGGATCCTTAATTCAGAACCCCTTGTGTCTTCCTAGACATTAAGGTGAAAGCATTAAATCAAGCATTTATATCATAATAGGAAAGTTGGTCAAGAAATTCAATTAAACAAAATCATTTATGGCACAATATTAATGTATAAGAAATTTTATAATTGACTCAGTCCAACCATTTCATTTTTGGAATAGGATGTAAGGGCCTAACCCATGTTTTAACACCCTAACCAAAACAATTTATCAATTCAAGGTAACCGTGATAAGACAAAACCCCTTAATGGATAATTAAACAATCTAAGGCAGGGGAAATTATGCCTCAAAAGTGGAGCACACCCATTGGGGTGGATGTCTTGGTCTATGCTCTATGCTTATGATCTATATAAGAAACAAATCGCTCACCCAATAGATAGTGCCTCCAATAGTAGAGATCATAGACCGATATAGCTAGCTTGAGTTTATGCGTAGGGTAATTCTGCTCATGAGGCCTTAACTTGTGGGATCCATATTCCACAAATCGATCCCCCTACATCATAACTGCACCTAGCACAATCCCTAAAGCATCATAATAGTCTGTATAACTTCTACCCAACTCTAGAAGAATGGATTGGTATTGAAGTCATTCTTCCCTTTAACTCCTAAAAATTTATCTCACAAGCTTCATTCTAGTCTAATTTCACACCCTTCTTGGTTAAGCCCATAAGTGGTGCTTCCAGGCATGAGAAAACCTGGATGAATTACCTATAATAGCTATTCAACCCTAAGAAACTGCATATATCAAACCCATTATTAGGTTGCTCCCAGGAAACCAAGACACTCACCTTCTCTGGGTTAATATATATGTATGCCTTAGATATGATACGACCCAATAATTTAACCATACTGATCCAAAAAGTGGAATTTACTAAGCTTCTCATATATCTGGTTCTCTCTCAGTGTATTCAGCACGACCTCAAGATGGTTGTAATGATTGTGTCTGGTGTGAGAATACACTAATATGTCATCCATGAAGACTACCATAAAGTAATCAAGATACGAGTGGAAAAATCAATTCATCAGATCCATGAAGACTACTGGCATGTTCGTTAGGCTGAACGACATAAACAGATATTCTTATAAGATATAATTACTTTGGAATGTTGTAAATGGTATGCTTGATGGTCTCAAACGCACATAATGGTAGTCTGAACTTAAATATATCTTAGATAAAACTAATTCTCCTTGGAGCTGGTTGAAGAGGTCATCTATACAAGGAAGTGGATACTGGTTCTTCACTATAAGCTAGTTAAATCAGCGGTAATCCACATACAATCTAAGGTTACCATCCGCCTTCTTGGAAAAAAGGACTGGTAAACCCCATGGTGATGTGCTTGGTTAGATAAAACCCTTAGACACTAGATCTTAAAACTGCTTCTTGAGTTCTTGGAGCTCTGTAGGTTCCATCCTATATGAAGGAATGGATAAAAGTTCCACATATGGAACTAGATTGATAGTGAACTAAACCTCTATCTTAGTAGGTAATATAGATAAATCTTTAGGGAAGATGTCCCTGAAACAATCCACATCAGGAGGGAATTCCACAATCTGCATTCCTTGATCGCTCATAAAGAGATTGACCATCTGGGTCGTTACTCTATATAGACCAGTACGCTTGAGTCCATATCGAATTTACTTGATATACCATTAGTCCTTATGGATATATGTGTTACCCTCAGGTGGTGTGAAAGATACCCGATGATGATAGTAATCCACCTAGGTTCAATAAGGCATAAGCCAATCCATACTAAGAATGACTTTGAAGATGATCATTTTGAGGATGAAGAAACTCCATAGAAAATAGTTTCCACATATCTCAAGGGGAACTCCTTGTATTGGTGTATACCCTCAACTAAAACCCCTAAAGGTGTTTCAAGATTCATTATGCCACCAGAATACTATCACTAATCCTAGACGTCCCATAGTTGCAGTAGATAGAAAATAGTGCGATGCACCTATATCAAACAAGGAAAAAAACTAAAGCGGAAGCTACTAGAATAGTACCTATAAATATAGATGTCTCTGAACTCTTCTCCTATGGTGTAGGCTACACAACATAGATATGGCCTAAACTATGGCCCTGAGATGCTACCTGTGTAGCCTAATCAGGTCCACTCAGCTTCCACCGAAACTCTAAAACTTGACTATCTCAGCCATAACCACCTGCTCATCCCGAATGTCTTGTATAAGACCAACTTCTAGACTAACATAGAGTCACTGATTCTATACTTGAAGTCAATATTGGCATAAAACCTCATTCACTAGGCACTAGAGGAATGGATTAATAGAAATTCTAGAGGACTTATCCTTCTGAAAGCCCGACACTCGATCAGGTTCCTCGTACACTGGGGATTTTTATGGCCGGGCCTACCACAATGGTGACATACCACATAGATGTTAGTGCATGCCACCTAACTGGTACTACCCCCATGTGTACCCTTGAAACATTTCTTTCATCCATTGGATAAACCACTACTCTTCCTGGAAGATGAACTTCCCTAGATCACATTGGTGTATTCCCTTAGGTTCTGCTCAATGATGAGGGCCTGGTTCACTATTTTAGAAACAATGGTCAGCCAAAAGACATTCACCTGTGATCGAATGGTGTATTTGAGTCCATCCTCAAATATCCTTGTAGTCATCATCTCATCATCGGACAAGGTTGTTTAAAAACACTATAATTCAGTGAAGTGATCTAAATATTTTATCACTGAAATGTCACCTTACTGAAGGTGAATGAACTCCCGAGCATGATATATTCTCAAGGTCTATGGAAAGAAGTAGTCAAAGAAGGCCATATGGAAATCCTCCTAGACCATACCTTTATGTTGACCGACCTGAGTAAGGACGTACTACCAACACTTGGTGGATTCATGTATCATGTAGGTGGTGAGATTGAACCTTCACTCTAGAGGCGTCTTGACATGCCCAAAGATAGACAACATTGCCTCAATCCATGTATATGCACCCTTAGGTCCTCCAGCCCCCAATAAAGTGGGAGGATGCTACTGCTGGAACTCCCTAGTAAACTCTGCCATAGTAGGGGCAGGTTAGGGAGAACCCTGTATAGACTGCATAAATTGAAAGAAACTACCCCAAAACTGAGCATCAAATCCCAGTGGAAGATCTGCAGGAGGTTCCTTAGGTGGAACTACAAGAGGTACCACAGGTGGCTCAGGGCCCACCACCTCCAGAGTATGCACATCGCCACTCTCTTGGCATACAACACGAGGTCATCATGGTGGTATAGCTCTACAATTTCCAAGAACATGCCTCAGATAAGATTTATAAAAGATAGGGAAAGTGATAAAGAAAGGATAGGTATAAAGCCTACCTATAATATGGAATAATCCTCATACTACTCTTAGAGTCAGGTCTAGGTGATCAATAAAGGTTTCAAAAAGATCATAGGAGACACAAACTACTTCCCACTACTAATTTCAGGTTAGGTTCAAGGTCTCATAACACACATATAAGGTGTCTATTTCATTTCTTAAAGATCGTATTCATTTTGATTCATTTGTATCTATGTATTTAGATTTCATTTAAATGTTTGAATTATATGGATAACAATTTCCAATTTATAAGGGCCCATAAACCTTATAAATTGGAGAGTGGCATCCACTTAATCATAACCACAACACGTTCCATCCCCTGTGTGACCGATGGTCCATGCCTCAACATTCCATAACCGACTACTTAAAGTGCATGCTTTAACCTATGTAGGAAAACAATATTAGGTTAAGGAAGGCACTTTAAGTGTTAGTTATGTTCTTTAGTACTACAAGGAAAGTTGTAGCATTTCTATATATAATAAACAAATCATTGAAAGGCATAATAAATAAGGCACCAAAACAGGCACATGAAATACAAGAAACACACACATAAAATAGATATGGCATGGCATAATGCATGAAATTTTAATCCTATAAAGCATAGTATGATGCATAGTATTAGTACACCATCATATCATCGGGACAAGGCTAAACAAACCTTTTTAATAAAATCTACATCAATAATAGCACAAAACAATCATGTCACCCAATGGTGTAATCCATGAAACTATAACAATGCAATCAACAACAACATTTACCCATCCCGGGTAATTTGGATTACCCCTGTATGTGGGTTAGATACTACCATACATAGGATCATTACCAAATTCCAATATATTAGTATCATGTCTAATAACAAAATAGTAAAAAAAGGAAAAATGAACCTTTGATACAACTTCATAGCATCCTGCCCCAGATGCTACTTAATGGTGCCCTGAGATGGTGACCACAAGACCTCAAGCATGCCTCTACGAACGCCGGAGTCTGTTGACTAGCAACGAGAGACTAGGGTGTGTAAATGAGGAGACTACCCTTATCGAATAGAATAAATCACTATAATATATATGAATTAAGAAGGTGAAAAATTAGACACTATATGACCATACCGGTAACCCGCCACAATAGAAACAATATCATCAGATAGATAACAACAGAAAAAAAGAAATAATCATACAAGATAAATAATTAACTGACAAAAGATAAATAATAAGTAGATACAATATGATGATGATCATAGAAGTGTATCTATAAGAAAGTGTGCATGGAATTCAGGGGATACAAGACTATACCACATGCTAACAAAATATACCAAAAGGCCAAAAAACATCTTCAACTAGTATCCTTAGAATAGGATCAATCCTTTTCTCCCCGATTACATACTAGAAAGAAATCAAGCATCAAAATCTATCTACTTCCCCTTGTATATACTTACAACCATGAAGTCTTCTTATGTGCCAAAGGTGTCCCAAATAGTATGTGAGATATAATTCTAGTAGACCACCACGAATGATGTCTATCTCAATCCATCTCATGAAATATAAAATGAATAGTGTGCCTTAATCAATAAATGCAATAAATAAATAAATAAATAAATAAACGGGTCAGATCGGGCTCCACTTGGGACACCCGTCCACCTCTACCTGCTTCATCCTTAGCTGGTGTGTTTGAACTGAGGGATTCTACATGAGAAAAGTGAGTTAAAATATAAACAAATTGTCTGTCCCCAAGCTTGTTATTTAGCTTGGCGGATACGACCCTAAATTCCCAAGGTTTCATTTCTTATCTAAGGCCATTATATTACCTTTTAATTTAGTTATACTTTTTATAGATTATTATGAGTCACCCTCATCCCATCCATGTCCATTTCAAGAGAATTCCAAGTATCACTCTAATGTCTTGGTATAAGTCCACTACTAAGGGAGTCTATCCAAGGTGACCTAGAATGAGATCCCAAGTGTCGCTTTAGGCATGGTGTGATGATAACAATAACTAACCTATGATAATGTCCTTGGTATCACATGTAGGGGCCTGAGTCTCTCTCATGGAATGGTATAACCATCGTGCCACTGAGACCATCCACATGGTCTCCCCTAGGGAACCAATGTCACACATCTGGAGGTTAAAAGAAATAATGCTCAGTGATCCCATCCTAGTCATGGATAGTATCTCCCTCAGTGTGTTCAAAAATCATTTACACTTCTAATTAAGGAATGACAAGCCCTTCCAAGGGTTCCTTAAGTCAGAACCCCTTGTTTCACCCTTGGTACTAAGGTAAAAGCATTAAATCAAGAATTTATATTATAATATGCAAGTTGGTAAATACATTCAAATAAACAAACCATTTATGGGACAAGATTAATGTATAATCACTTGTCCAATTCACTTAGTCCAACCATTTCCTTTTTGGCATAGGATTTAAGGGACTAACCCATAGTTTATCACCCTAACCAAAAAAATTTATCAATTCAAGGTATTCACGATAGGCCAAAACCCCTCAAGGGATAATTAAATAATCTAAGGCTGGGGAAATTGAGCCTTAAAGGTGGAGCACACCCATTTGGGTGGCATAAGTCAAGGCGATCAACCCAATGGGTTGATTCGCTACTAGATCAGGTCAAATTTGGAAAGGTAAGGATTCCACTTTAATTTAATAAACAAATTATAGGTGACATCAAAAAGGTACGACTCACGACACAACGACGCATATTATAAAATGAAATGAAATAAGGGTAAAAAACCTATACCACCTACCTTAGCCCCGTAGTGCTTCCCTCATACAGTATCAACCTTTGATTCAAACTAGAGCATAATTTATCAAAGAAATTGTCAAATTCCTTGAAAATAGGGAAAATGATCTTATAGAAAAATATAAAAAAATTGAGAAGAGCAACTAGAAATATAATCAAGAGGATTGTGTAGCTTACCTCAATATTTCCGATTCTTCCAAAGGTGAAAGATTTGGTGATAAGATGGATGAGTTACCTCAAAAACTATGGAGGGGATGAGAGGAAGCTTTAATAATGGAGAGGAGCAGGTATATTGGAGAAAAAGAGAGGGATGAAAGAAGGTTTAACTAAAAAAATTTATGGGTAGAAATGTAAATTCACCCACATAGGAAGGGGACCTTGGTTTGGCCACATAGTTGGACAAACCATGCTCTAATCTTACACCATGTTCAACTCTAAGGGGAACCCCACATGGGTTAGGTGCATGATTTGGATAACCATGCACAACCCATAAAAAAAAACTCTATAACTTGTATGAGACAAGTTGCATGAGCATGCAGGATCCCTCATATGGTTTTAGAGAAACCTTGCAGAGAGCTACTTCCCACTGTCTCAAGCTGCATGGTTAGAGAAACTGTGTGAGTTGGGCATCACAGTTTCTACTAACCGTGCGACCCTGTCTGCTTCTTCAAGTTTCGGGGCTTTGGGAATAAAACAAGAATCAGACACCCCATAGACCCCCTTAAATCCTTTAGGCATCATTATTAGTGAAAAAAATATAAATTAAAGCTGAAAACTAATGGTCTATACCTTTGAGAAAAGAATATAAATTATAGAGTTATGCTTCATGCTGATTAACAAGCATTTTATTTTCAACCTGGTGAGATAGTTGTCAAGATTAACCAAAGGTTTATGACTATTATCAATAGTTTACAGTCTCTTGAAGAAAAAGGTCTTGATGATGAAATTTTGGTTGAAAATATTATTGATGTAATGCCAAATGAGTGGGAATATAAAAGAACTACTGTGGATGATATAATAATTATTACTGATCATACTCTTGATGATCTTATTGGTACTCTCATGCAATATAAAGGAATATTGAAGAGAGATGATAAGAAAGCTAAAACGAAAATGGTGGTGTTTCTTTTATTATGACATATATTGTACACACTAAAGTACAATCACTTGATAAAGTTGTAAAGTCAACAAAGAAAAAGAAAGTTATCATTCAGTCAGATTCTAGTACATCAGAACATTATGAAAATGAGTTGGCTAATATTTCTAGAATGATGAACAAGATAGTGGGAAATAAATATTTAAAATACATATATAAGAAATTTCATAAGGATAAAAGTGAAAAGAAGGATTCTAAAGTTACTTGTTGTGAATGCAAGAAAGATAAACATATCTGACCTGATTGTATTAAGCTTTAAAGGAAAGATAGAAAGGGAAAAAATTTAGAAAATAATTCCAAGAAGTATTATATGTCAAAAAGTAAGAAAATTCTAAAAGATTCTGCCACTTGGAGTTCTAGTGGTGGAGATTCTTCTGAAAATTATTATGATAATGAAAGTTACGAACAAATGAACATTGGTATTTTTGCAAAAGTACCTATGGTATATCAATGTATAATAGATAAGGTATACACTGCTAAATATCTTACTAATATATATTTAAATGAAAAATATCCTGATTAGAAAAAGTATACATCATATGATGAATAATATTCCTCATCTGAAGAGGATAATACATTACCTAGTTATGAAGAGGTATCCACATTTGCAAAATTATTTGAGAATAAAAATTGAAAAGTATGTAAAATGCTTGATAATACCAAATCAAAATTTTTTAAGGAAAAATCAAGAATAACTCTTTTAACTAATGAAGTATTAGATCTTTCTAAAGATCTTGATAAGGATAATTATTAAAAATAATATTTTTCTAAAGAACATGAAAAGTCTATTTATGAGAAAAATGATTTACAAGTAAAACTTTGTTCTAAAACTAATATTGATGAGAACGCAAACTTAGTTATAAAACTAAAATATGAAATTTATAGTTTGAATAAACTTATATCTAAGTTTACCACTGTTAAGGAAAACCTTGAAAAAATTTATAAAAAAATTATACCTTATGGTAATAATTCTAGAATGAGTTTTATAAATAAAAAACCATTTTTTAGTAACAATTACCTTTTTCCTAAAAGTGCACCCTTTTCACCAAATTAAAAAGTGGTGGTCATTGAAAGAAAAATTATTCTTTAAATAAAATTCAATCTTTAAGTTTTCATAAGGATTATATTTATAAGGAAATAACATTTTCCTAAAACAATAAAATCAGACACATGTGGTTACCCAAAATAATATTTTCTGATAATATTGGACCCAAGAAGGTCTGAGTTCCAAAAAACTGATATTTTGTTTTCAGGAAAAGAAATATAGTTCTAATAAAAAAATATTTTATACACGGATAGTGGTTTCTCCAGACACATGTGTGGAAAAAAATATTTCTTTAATAATATTATCAAGATGAAAAGTAGAAAAGTAACTTTCAGAGATAATGATCAAGGAGATATTGTTGGAATAAGTAACATTGTACGTCTTGGAAAAGCTTTAATTTAAAATTTTTTATTTTTTGTAGGACTTAATCATAACCATATAAGAATAATTCAATTATGTGATGAAGGTTACCTTTTGAACTTTAGGAATGATGTATAATACATAGTTCCAAGGATTAATTTATTCTTTCTACCAATCAGCATGAGAATATTTACACACTAAACTTATAAGACCTTAGGAACCAAGACTTAACTTGCCTTGGTGAAATGGAAGATCAATATTGGTTATGAAATAAAAGGTTAGGATAATGTAACCATATAACTTTGGCTAAGTTGACTAAGAAAGGAATTTTTAATTATATACCAGAACTTAGGTTTAATACTTAAAAAGTTTGCGATCCTTATCAATATGGTAAGAAACATAATCCAAGTTTTAAATCTATAAGTGAAGTATCAACTTATGATGCTTTAAAATTAGTGCACATGGAATTATTTGGTCCTATAAAAAATGGAAGTATTAATGGAAAATACCATTCATATATTTTAGTTGATGATTACACTAGATAAAATTGGATCTATTTTCTTACAATTAAATTCAAATCCTTTAGTTATTTTAAAACTTTTGTAGCTAGAGTTAAAAATGAGAAAAAAATCTCCTTGATAACTATTTGTAGTGATTATGGGGGAGAATTTGAACATTCTCATTTTGAAACTTTTTGTATTAAGAAAGGTATTGAACATAACCTTTCAGCACCTATAACCCACAAAAAATGGTGTAGTTGAAATAAGAAATCGAGTTCTTTAGGAGATTACTAGAACCATGCTGATTTTTTTTAGAAAATTGGTGACATGAATTGGTCACCCAATTCATGCCCCAAGGGGATTTATTAAAGTAAAGAGTAACAATACATACATGAGGTGTAAAGATATTACACTAGTAGGGATTGAGTGGAAAATAACCAAGAATTCAAAGAAAACAAGTAAAATAATAACATCTAATCAGTATAGACTCCACTAAAAGAAAACACAGAAGAAACAGGAGAAGAAACTCCGAGATAAGAATTGATGTAACTAACCTCCCATCACCATCTGATCCATTGATTTAGTTTAAAGAAAAACATCGTTCCCAACAAAAGCAACTACAACCAAAGTCTCAACAAAACCATGATTCCCTACAGTAGAAGTGGCAGAAGCTTTAAAACCATACGACCCTTGAAAGGTTCAGTTTCCAAAGCATTCCATGGCAAAAAATTTCTCTATTAAAAGGGGGTTGGAGGATTTTATAGCCAAGACAATAGAGGTGTAACAACATAATTGAAGAACGAAAAAAGAATAGTTGAAATCTGTGCTTGTCAGGAGACATGCATGGGAAAAGAGACAAAATAGTCTTTAGCATAAAACCAAGGAACACCCGAAGCTGGAGCAGCAACACTCAAGAAAAGGAAAATCCAGATCGAGCCAATAAAATCAGAAATAGTACAAGTTGAATCCAGAGGGTGAAATGTTGCACCAAAAAGAAACACCCAAAATTTAAAAAATGGATCAATGAACCCATAACGATTCAATCTTCCTCTAGTTAACACCTCAAAGTAGAGAGAGGCACCAAACCAGGAAAGACCAACCACCCCAAGGGTCAAAATACTAAAGAATGCCTCAAAGACAAATCCAGGATCACCAGGAAAAAATACCTTAAATCTGAAAAGGTTATTCGCTGGGTATGTATCTAAAGTTGAAATCAAGATTCTTTTTGTATTCATCAACCATCCTTATGAACATAAGTTTTTTGGTTTCAAGATACGTTTCACCAGAAATGAACCTATGGATGTATTTTTGGTGCAATATTTCATCATCCACCATCAGTTTTTCCATTTCCTAGAACTTAATAATAGATATGATTCCTCAATTTTGTTTGTTTGGTCATCATCCTCCTGAAATGAATCCTTATAATTAAAGAGTTTCCCTTGATCCTCATCCCTTGAGTGAATACTCAATTGCTAAACATTTTTAGACTAAAGCAGTTAATACTAAATTCTATACTATAAATCAATTTTTAATTAGACCTTTTATTAATAAAACTTATTATAAGTTTTAGATAGTAAGAAAGCCAAAAGTTTCTTACTTCAAAGTATTTGGTTTCAAAGTATTAATTCTAAATAATAAATATAATCTATCTAAATTTTCCCCAAAACCTGATGAAGGAATATTTTTAGGTTATTCCACCACCAGTAATTCTTATAGAGTTTTTAATAAAAATTCTTGTACTATTGAGGAAACAATGTATGTTATGTTTTATGAAACTGATCCATTTGTTTTCAAATAACCCCAACTTAAATCCTCAAATGTTTTTTCTAAAACTGCACCTCAACCTATAGTAAAAAATACTTATCATAAGGAAATAACTCAAGAGTATATCTTTAAAGTTTTTAAATAGGAATATTTTCAACCTATTATTGAAGAATAAATTTTTGAAAACCCAATAAGTTAGTTGTTTCTTAGTAATCATCCTAGTAAAAGTATTATTGGTGATGTAGATCAACCAGTGAGGACTAGAAGTTCCTTAATAAATGAAATTAAACATCTAAATTTCTTATCCCAATTTGAACCTAAGAATATTGATGTGGATTTAGGTGATAAGGATTGAATTAAAGAAATGCAAGATGAGATCAATGAGTTTGAAATGAAAAAAGTCTAGACTTTAGTTGAACAACCTAAAGAAACTTCTATAGTTGGAGTAAAATGGGTCTTTTAAAATAAATGCAATAAAAATGGAATTATATTTAAAAATAAAGATAGACTTATTACTAAGGGTAATAATCAACAAGAGAGAATAGAATATGAAGAAACTTATGCTCCAATAGCAAGACTTGAATCTATTCAAATACTTATAGCCTTTGTAGCATTATTTAGTTTCAAATTATTTCAAATGGATGTGAAGTGTTCTTTTCTTAATGGATACATTTAGGAAGAAGTTTATGTTAAACAAAACCCTAGTTTTTAAAATTCAAAACATCCAGAACATATTTTTAAATTTACCAAGGTAATTTATGGACTTAAACAAGCCCCTAAAGCTTGGTATGATAGGTTAATCGGTTTTTTGTTACAAAAATATTTTATTAATGGAGATGCGGATCCAAATATTTTTATAGAAGAATTAAATAAAATTATTATGATTGTATAAATACATGTTGATGACATTATATTTGATTCAACTCAAAAATATTTTATAGATTTATTTTCATATCTTATGAATTATAAGTTTGAAATGAGTATTATAGGTTAGTTAACATATTTTTTGGGTTTTCAAATTTCACAAAAACCAAAAGACAATTTTTTATATCAACATAAGTATATAAAAATATTTACTTAATAAGTTCGGGTATCAAAATACTAAAAGTATTAGTACCCCCATTGGTACCTCCAATACTTTAGATCTTGATATGGTTAGGAAACCAATTGACTAGAAAACTTTTAGAGGTATGATTGGTAGCTTACTTTACTTAACTACTAGTCATCCAGATTTAATGTTTTTAGTATGCTTATATTCTAGATATAAAGACAATCCAAAATAACCCCATATTAAAGCTATAAAACGAATTTTTTGTTATATTAAGGGAACTATGGACTTAGGATTATTCTATTCTTATGGAAATATTTTTGAACTCAAAGGTTTTTCAGATGCCGACTTTGGTGGATATAGAATGGATAGTAAAAGTACATTTTAAATATGTCATTTCTTAGGTGACTCTTTAATTTCTTGGTCTTGTAAGAAAAAACACTCAGTAGAATTTTCCATTATTGAAGCTGAATTTATTGGAGTTGGAAGTTATTATGATCAAGTGCTGTAATAGTGTGGTGGATGTAAGGAATGATCAATGTTAAGTGATCGTTCATGTCTACTTCTTCTTGACCCATATCCTTACATTAATGAACTCCTTTTCATAGGGGGATACATATGTTTATGTTTTCTATTTTTTTTGTTTTTCTAAATCTTTAAATTTTTCTATTTTTTTATCATAATGTCTTTTTCAGACTCATAAATCTTTTTAAAAATTTTAAAATAGTATTTTGTATCATATTCAGTTTTTATTTTAAAACTATCATAATCATTTTTCATTTTAAAACTATTATAATCAGTTTTTTTAATAAAATTATCATAATAAGTTTTCAAAATAAAATTATCATAATCAGTTTTTGTTTTATAAACTATCTTAATCATAATTTAATGACCAAGAATAATAGGTTACTACTAATGATGAAACTTTCTAATTTAAAAGGAAATTTCTTTTAGTTTTTTAACTAATCCATTAATTAAGTTTATAATTTTTTTGGTTATTTTCAATTTAGTTTTATTACTTTGATTTGTTTTTCAAATTGGAATGATTCTCAATTCAATAAAAGTTTTTTAAAACTTTAAGAGTTAAAATTTATATTTAAAACATTATTCGATTAAATCTTGTTTATTAGACCAGTTAAGGAATAATCTTTTCCATTGAAATTTTTTTAGAATAAAAATTAATTTTTTCCCATGAGTATATAAAGGTGGGTCACCACGTTGTTCCACATCAGTTATTAAGGTTTTTTCTTCCAATATCTCACACCCTTTAAAACCATGAGTCAAATTATTTTATCGTTAGTTTGATATTAGGATCAGTTCTCTTTACGATGGAAACCAAAGAATATTACATGAAATGGTATGTTTTCAAAGAAAGACTCATTGAAAGGTCTTGGTTTGAAAAATATGATACTACTCTCAAAAGGATAATTTCCTTAAAAGGTTGGTACAACATTTGTGTAGAGAAACTAGATAAATATCTTGATCTGTATTATCCTGAAATGGTTAGAGAGTTTTATGCCTCTATTCAAATTGTTAAAGAAGAAGGTAAGGATAAAGTTTCCTTTACCATATTTTCAAAGAGATATAAGCTTTCTTTCAAGAGAGTAGAGAACTTGGTGGGAATTCCTTCTGAGGGTGATGTATATTTATCCTCGCACAAGTTACTAAACACACTTGGAACTTTTGAGAAGAATAGGGTTGAAGCCTCTTTGATTCCATGCTATGAGAAAGTAAGCAAAATTTTTCATCTATATCCAAACAATAAAATAATAGTATTGTGGATGAAAAATTATCTAGTACCTAAGAAGGGTGATAGGGATACACTAAAAGTTATTGATGTCTTTTTTCTAGACTACTTAGTTAATATGAGGCAAATAGACTTGGTGAAATTTATTTTCATTATAGTGGAGAATATTAAAATTACTTTGATAAAGTTGAAGATTATCATGTTTATAGAATTAATTAGTAAGTTAATTGTTAAATGTTTAGAACTTTTAAAAGTTTAGAATAATCCTTACCCAATAAGAGAAAATATTCCATTCATTGGTGAAGACATAATTCTGAGAATAAAATTGGTTTTTAATTCTAAATCAAAAAAAATTTGTTGAAAAGGTTTATGGAGATGCATCAAAGGCACAACCATCAAATAAAGTTTAGGATGTTAAGAAAAAGATAAAGGATGAATCTTCCCCACCAGTTAAAAAAAATAAACAAAAGAAGAAGAAGAATAAATAGAAGAAGAAATAAAATAATAACTAGAATAAAAAGTATAAGTAGAATAAGAATAATAAGAATATAAGGAAGAAACAAAAGAATACGATGATGAAGAAACCTGGAAAGAAAAAGGATAAAAAAATGAATCATCTGAATCAACTTCATTTTCATAAAATTTACCTTTTAAGTCTGATAAGGTTGAAAACTTAGAAGGATAAAAAAAAATCCTCTCTAGAAGAAGAATGAAAGTCATCAACAAAAGAGGAATGGAAGTCATCCTCAATGGAAGAATAACAAGATCAATATTCTCATAAAAAAGTGAATCATATAAGGATTTTGATATTGTAGAAATTTTAGATGAAAAGAGAATTTCAAAGAAAGGAAAATAAAAATATGAGAATGTTTCAAAAACCAATGTTAGATCTTCAAGACTAAAACCTCCCAAAACTTATCATTTTTCATCAAATTTAGAGGCAAAAATTTTACAAAAAAGGTTTTGATTACATTTTACAATCTTTGAAAAGATTATAATAAACCATTATATATTTTACCAAGATTTAATTAAGGTGTCTACTTATTCAAAACAACCTTAGTGGGAAATCAGAGTCATTGAAAGTGATATCTAAATAATTTTTCCATATTAAATAAGAGTTGAAAACATTTTAAGAAAATTAAAATAAAAAGAAAAGATCATATAGTTAGATAGTAAAGTGGTCCAAACAAGTGGATAATGATATTTAGGAACATTATACTCAATTTTTTCAAGTAAATAATTTTTTTTAGAATCAATATATTATTTTAACCAGTTATCTTCTGATCTATCTAATTAAGTGAAGTTTGTGGAGGAATTCAAAGATAAAAATGACGATTAGAAAAAGGAAGTAAAATTACTGAAAGAAAATTTTCATAATTTGGAGATGGATATTACCTGTATCAGATCATGTGAAGACACAATTTTCTTATAAAGAAATAGAATAAAAAGTATAGCAAGGAGATTGAAAGATTCAAAACTGAAGTTCAAAAGAAAATGATTTTGTAAGAAAAGATAATGAAGCTTGATAAGAATCATCATGTTGTCAAAAAGATGAAGGCCTTTGTGAATAACTTCATAGAGAAAGATTAAACTTTTCATTTGAACTCTTGATGTATTTTTTTCTAATTTTTTTGAATGGTTACTGATTATGAAATACTTTTCATCCAAATCCTTTGTGATTTAATGTTTTTCAATTACAATTATATATATGTTCTTTTATTTTATTCTTGGATGAATAGTCAATTAACATGTTAAAATTGTTTCATATGTTATTTTTTCTCTAACATTTTAGGAAACTATGTATAATTTCCCATTATTTTTAAAAAACACAAAGGGAGATAAGGTTTTATAAAGAGGGATATGTTTTTTAATAAAAGGGGAGATATTATCCTTAGGGGTAGAAGTATTCCTAAGGTGGAGTTGTTTTAATACTTTCCATTGTATCATGAAGTAGTTATAAACTAAAGATGAGTTATAAAAAATACCTTTAAAGTTCTTAAAATAACAAATGGTGTACATTTTTTAATTTATTTATTTTATTTAAGTTTTGTGTTTTATAGTTTCCAAAGGGAGAGATTTTTGAGTAAAAATTTCTACTTATTACTTTTCCATTCCTTTAGTTTTAGAAATCACAAAAACTATTAAAACTATGATTACTAGCTTTTTATGTCCCAAGTGTTTTAGTATGTTTTTTAGAATACATTAATTTATACCATATATAGAAATGTTTCTAATATATCATGAATATAAACTTTATATTACTCAATCATATCCATCAAACTAAATCTGTTTCCAATCAATCAGAATGACCTTTGTTTAGACCATTGGTTAGACTTATGTCTTGTCTACCTAAATGAAAAAATTAATGACCATCGAACTGACCTTGATACTAATATATTAGAATAACTGACATTTGGTTCACAAAATTGAATAAAGTTTATAATTAGAGTACCTAAGAATTATTTATATCGTAAGGAATAATTTTAGCATTGTAATAATGATAAAACAAAATGATGTTGGACATTCAGTTATAGATGAGATGTCAAGAGCTAGCAATCTGAGGCTATTGAAACTAACATAAAAATATGATAGTTAGAGCTTTGCTTATAAATATCCTATAATTTGAAGAGTTGGGAGCTAATAATATTTGTAACTCAATCTATATAAGGTTTAATCTGCATGAAAATATCGTTTCAAAGTATTTGTAATAATTTAGAGAGTTTTAGTTCTAAGGAATCCTTTTCTGGGTTGTTTCCTTTTGAACAATTTTATTTTTTTATGATTGAGAGATTTTGGGTATAGGAAGATGGTGAATCTGATCCATCGGATCAAGGGATCTGGGGCTAGGAAGATAGACACCAATCATTATATCAAGGGATTACAGGGGATTGGAAGATAGATATGCTAACCATTATATCAAGGGATTTTCTAGTAAGGAAAGATAAAATTTATAGTAAGTATAAAACCAAGGATAACTTTAGTCAGGGTTGCTGAATACCTTTACTCTTAAGGTTAAAATAGTGAATTATTTTAATATAGCTTGTAAATTATTCTTACTTTTACCAGATATTACATTTCTTGTTTTTACAAGTATTTATTCCACTGTTCATATTATGATAGAAAGTTTTTTTTACAAATATTTCTTATTATTTGTTTTATCGGTGTATTTGTGATTTTGATTCTTACACTCTAATCATGAGATGATCTATGAGTCCAATATTTTTACTTAAAGTGAAATTGTGTTTTGTTTTAGTTAAAAGTTTTTAAACTACAATTCACCCCTCTTATAAGTATATCCATCTAAGATACTCTTATGATCTAACAAGAACATGGATCTATCCAAAATTGATTTGATCTAAGGTTTCAAGAAAGGGAAGGAGAAGAGATCAACAAAGAATGGACAAGAACAAAGACTCTTTGGAAAATCTAGATCTCCAACAACCTTTAATTCACCTATGAATCACTCTTGGACCAAACAAAGTCATCTCTCATGCCTCAGGAGAAAAAAGACTTTATATTATGTGAGAAATAGGGGAAAACCAAGGCTTAAAGTAATTACATCCAATTAGATCCACAAATTTCAGAGGGACAACCGTATTCCACACGGTTTGGAAAATTGTGTGACAACTGTGTAGTTGATACTATCTGAAGACAACACCTAACATGGTTAGATCATGTGGTTAGAAAAATTATGCTCCAATGATGCATGATCTACCATCCTAATCCACCCCTCACATGGTTGGATAATATATTTAGACAAACCATGCACCAACCATGTGTTTCCCCACTATTTCAAAGTTTATGGTTTCTCCTAGGCATCTGCATGGTTTTTCCAAATCATGCACCTACCTAGTGACCACTATCTTACCTTGCATGTTTTCTTGGAGATTATTCATGGTTTCTACTAAAAATTTGCCTCCAAAAAGCATAAAAAACTTGACAAAACTCCTCTAAAACTCCAAAAACATAACCTGATCAAAATATACACTTAAAATAAATAAATAAAGGGTCATGTAGCTGAAACTAAGGTTACTAAATTGTCCCCACCATTGGTATTTCCATCCCTAAAAAGTAGAAAACCAAAATTTTCTTTGAAGAGTTTGGGATATTGATTAATAATTTCCTTTTCATGCTCCCAAATTTCTTCTTGAAACTGACCATTTTTCTATAAAACCATCACTAGACCGATGATTTTCCCATGAAATATTTTATCTTTCCTATCGATAATTTATACCGATTAATGAACTGACATAACATCCAACTCTAGATCAACATGATACCATTGAATTACATGGCCAGAATTAGGTTGGAACTTCTTCAATTGAGATACATGAAACACATTATGCACTGAACTAAACCTTGGTGGGAAATCCAACTGATCTGACACCTCACCAACATGTTTAATTATCTTAGAATGGCTTATGTATCAAGGAGATAATTTGACTTTATTACCAAAATAATGATGAACAATCCTTGGAGATATTCTCAATAACACATAATCACTCACCTAAAATGAAAAAAATCATTGATGATGACCCGTATATGATTTCTGATGACTATGGGTAATCTTCATCCTATTTATGATTAACTTAATCTTCTCTATTATTTATTGAATAAGGCTAGGTCCAACCAATGAATTCTCACCAGTTTCCACCCAACAAAGTAGAAAATGAAAAGGATTCCCATACAATGCTTCAAAAGGATCCATATATATAGAGGCCTGATAATTGTTTCTGTATGATAATTCCAATAATGGTATGTTCTCCTCATATGAGCCACCAAAATCTATTACATAATCCTTATAAATATTCTCCAATGTTTGGATCATCCTTTCTGATTTTCCTTCTAGTTGAAGATGATATGCCATGATCATAGTCAACTGAGTCCCAAGGTATTACTGTAAGGATTTCAAAAAACAAGAAGTAAACATGGGTTCTAAATTAGATAAAATCAAGACTGGAATACCATGCCACTTTAAAACTTCTAAGATATAGATTTTGGAAAATTACTCCACCATATGAGATTCACTAATAGGGATAAAATGAGATAATACATAATTACCTATATGACATCATGTTTTATAACTATACTTGGTAAGATTTTCAAAAAATTCATGCCCATCTACTCCCACTTCCACACAAGAATTGGTAAAGACTGCAACATGCACACTGGTCATTAGTGTTCCTCCTTGACCTAATGACAGGTGATACATCTTGAAATAGAATCTCCCACTTCCTTTTTGATTCCAACCCACCATGTCATGAACCGGCCTAGGTTTCCATCCAACCCAACACTCGAACTATCCTATGACATGGCTCTAAGGGCATTATCAATCCCCATAGGATGGAAACTAGTTCCTGGGAATCAAGAAACACCTTCGGGAATAGTTTCTCCCATGGGAATCAACTATAAAAAATTCATAAAAATTACATCACATCATAAAAAATAACCATAGCATGAGATATCAAAGGAAACACTATAAACATGAGTTAAACATTTAGATTTTACAACAAAAAACCAAAATAACCAAAAGGGGAGGAAACTACTAGATGGACAAAACCACCATGAAGCATGTGGGTCAACATCCCATGACACCACCTCTAACACCAAACCAAAAGGAACCGTTAGCATATAGAACCACCATCACCACCACGAAAGGCCTTTCCTTTACTTGAATAAAACAAAACAAGATATATATACACTTTTGGGTGTATGTAGGGTGTGAGATCAATTGCTGAGTAGGGAACCACCAGATGATTCCATGCATAACTATTATAAGATAATTAAACATGCTTGTTTTTTTAGAAAAAGAAATCAATTTATTTGAAAACATGATTTGTTAAATAAGAAAATAAGTAATGTAAACAAGAATAAACATTATAATCACCATGGGAAATCTATAAGTAACTAGTGTTAGTGGAGACCTAGGATCCTCATACTCTTGGCGATCAAACCTGGATGTGATGGTCTATCTCCCACTCAAGCCAACCAATCCCCATCATAAATGTTTAGTTAGTGTTGTATCATGAACCAACTAGTTAGGGTGGGTCATGCCTATCATACTTGTCCTAGTATGCCCACATAGATACCCGGGATTACCAGGTGCTTTCCTACCTTTTAAAACTATTAAATCCTTTTCTTTAACAATACAAGTCATCACCTAATCACACATTCCATTAACAAGGGGGTTTATCCTCTTTCAAACCACACACATGCACACACACAAAAAATACAAAATCAAGTATTTGAACACAAACAAAAACAATTTTAGAAGTTATTTAAGAAACATCCAATCAATCTAAATCATAAAAAAATATCAATACATGGAACCACCCACCATTTCCTTGAAATATTTAAAAACTCAAGTGGAAACCACTAGTCACACCAAGAGGAGATCCCATAAGGGAAATAGAACACCAAAACCAACAAGATTCAACCAAAATAAATGATACTGAGCCCAACATAGGTCAAAACCCTTATCATAGAAAATAGAACTAAAAAAGGTAGGGTAAAGGGACCAAAAGAAGACAAGGGAGAATGAGAGGAAGAATTTACTTGAGGGTTACTTAAAGAATACAAGCCAAATACACCCAAAAAATGGTGCCAAAGGGAGCGAAGGAGGAGAGGGATGCACACCCAGAGCTAGAGGGGTCGAATGGGGTGATAATGAGGGGTTATGGTCTTAAAATTAGAAAGGGGAAAAGTTATAAATCCCAAAATTTTAAAGTTATGGAAGGTCCCATGGTTTTTTAAATCATGCTCCAACTATGCGACACCTCTATTCAATATAAAAGATATCCACATAGTAGTTTACCTAGAGGGGGAAAAAACCATGAACTTAGTCATGAGTCCTGGAAATTTCCACTCTCCTAGTCACATGATTATCCTGGGAGGGCCGCATGCCTATACTCTAGGATGTGTGGATTGGATAGTGCCACTATCTTGGTCACACGATTTGAACTGGTCTAGCACACAACTTCTACTAATCATGCATCAACCATGAACCTCCTACCATCTAGACCAAAAATCAACATTTTTCTTGAAAAAACCCATGTAATATATGAAATAAAGGTAAAAAAAAAACTAAAAGATAAAATACCTCAAAAGAACATAACAGATGTGATAATAATCCCCACCATGAAAAATTTCCCCCCTTGAAAAGTCAAATTGAAGTCTGATTAGAGAATAAATGAGGGCACTATTCTTCAACCCATTAATTCTATTCCCATGTCTCATTATCATCATTATTGTGCCTCCAAAGTACCTGAACCAAAGTTATGGATTTCCCCTGAAACACTTTCTCATAGGAATCCACAATTCGTATCAGTTTCTCAAACACAAACAAGTTAGATTACAACTCCAACTCTTCCTAGTTTAGCATGTGGGATAAACCTGAATTATACTTATTCAATTTAAAGACATAGAAACCATCATGGATTGATGCCAATTAGGATTGTAAAGATAATCAATATTACACCTTAACAATTATTTAAGTAATATCAAAAGGTCCGACATACCTCTATGTAAGTTTCCCCTATTTTCGATGATAATGGCGACCTAGGCGAGGTGTCACTTTCAGAAACACCCAGTCACCCATTAAGAACTCCAAGTCTTGGAACCACTGATTGATATAGGATTTATAGTAACTTTTCACTATCAACAACCATTGTCTGATGAACTGAATTTTATCAAAGGTTTCTTGAACAAGGCATGGTCTCAATAAAGAATTCTTTCCTACTTCCATACAGTATAAATGTGGTCAACAATAAAATGATTCAATGGGATCCAATTTTATTGAGTATTGGTAACTATTATTATATGAAAATACCACCAATCCCAAATGGTTATCCCATGATCCTCCAAAATAAAACATGCATTCACTGAGCATGTCTTCCAAAATTTTATTTTCCCTCTCTGTCCAACCATTTATTTGAGGATGGTATGCCATAATGAGTTTGACCTAAGATACCATTACCTTATAAAGGTATTCCCAAAACCAAAACGTAAAGAGGTCCCCCTATATGAAATAATAACTATCTTCACACGATGAAGCCTCACAATATCTAGAACATACAATCAGCCCAAATCATCAACCATAGTCAAATCCTTGATTGGAATGAAATGGTAAGACTTTTTCAAATGTTAAATAACCACTGAAATTGCGTTCATCCCCCAGGGTGTATGAGGCAACCCAATAATGAAGTTTATGGAGACCTCATCTAACTTGTATATTGGAATAGGGAGTGGCTGAAGTAAACCTAAGGGCCTCTTGTGCTTGGATTTTATTTTCTAGAAAGTATAACACATGGATATGAATTCATCTATATCATGGATCATACTATGAAACCAAAACCGACCTTTTACATCATAAAACATCTTGGTGGTCCTAGGATGAATAAACTACTAAGACTGGTGGTTGTCCTGTATCACCACATTCTACAAAGATAGCGGCACCATGAAGCGACCCCTGAAACAAATAATTCCCTTAGATGATAGGTGCTTCTAGCAAAAAATTACCATCAAAGTCTATTAATCACTGGAATATTTTACAGTTTGAACTATCATATTCATTTTTAGGGAATTATCTACCACATTTCTATTGCCCGAGGTATAGAAAATATCAAAGAAGGTACTCAACCCATCAGTACTGCCTCAAATTTAAGTCATTCTGGGAGAAAATATAGATGAAGCTCTTATGATATGAATAAATTGTAAATTTCTCCCTAAAGAGATAGAAGTTCCATGTTTTTAAATCATGCATCACTATTTCTAGTTCTAGGTCATGGTTTGGATAATTATTTTCATGTGATCAACGTTGGAAAGAGTCGTATTCCACCACATAGTTATCCTAGATCAACACACACCAAATGTTGGTACCAGGGTGTGCAATGTAAGCTGATGGACTATGGATTTTAAATTTTTATCACCGATGTGATAAAAATTATTATATCAGGTAATCCAAGCCCCAATATAGTATGATGATCTAGCATGGATTATTCTAATAATAGAAAATAAACTAAAAACATACCTCTTTTGATCTGAAGCCACACTCAACATCTACTTCTCACAGGTGATCACTGCTTAAAGGATCCAAAGAAGAATCCCTCTAGATCATCCAAACATGTTTTAAAAATCCATAGAAGCATCAATTATTGAATTCTGGGTGCTAGCACAATGTTATGATGATGCCTTCGAGGTCCCAAAGATCACTACATCGATGTACCTTCGATGCAAGGAGATGAGCTTGATCCGATCACTTGGATCCAGATATTCTCTCTCTAGAAATAAGGAGAGGAGAGAGAGAGAGAGTATCTAATTCCAAATGAATGAATAGTCACTGGAATGATCCACTCTTATTCTATTTATAGAGGATGCTTCAAATACCAAGAAACGGTTCCTCGACCCTCGTATATTTAACAACCACTAAAATAACAATAAATAAACAATTCTGATGAACTAACTATGCCATAAATATTATTTATATTTTAAGACATACCTATAATATATATTAAATATATTACATGATAAACCCAAATCATTAGCTCGAATCGTAATTCTTGCTAATATTAAATGAACTCGGAATATTAAAATAATATTTATTAATATAATATTATTCCTAATATTTACTTAAACACTTGTAAATACTTTTAATAAATAAATTCAACCAAATTATTATTTACTAGAATAATAATTTTTTTTATTTTTTTATCGGTGATTGATAATGATTGGATAACACTCGGGCCCTATGTTGGTCCCCACCACACCCTACATACCTATTAACCAAAATAGGGAAGATTCTTGAATGTGATATTGTTTGCGACCCTCTAGGCCCTTATCTTGATAACAGTGAATAATATTCATAGAAAAAAGTGGATTCTAGAAACACAAGAGATAAGGAATAGTCATAGAAATGACAACCAACCTATGAACACACACTATGTAATATAATCTCTTTGTGTTTAGATATTTCATAAAGTAGGACACACAATTGTATCATCATCATTTATTTCTTTATTATTTTTTGTTCTAACTAAATGGATTTACCATCTACTACCATGGACATTTATTTATGAAGTTAATACCATACCCATCAACTAGGCCTATGATATATTACTTCCTTAACTCAGAAGGGACAAATTCTATCTTGATCATTCAACCAATGACATACCACCAATGACACACCCAACACAAGTTACCTCACCACAATTTCAATATCATTTTTTTCCTTTCATTTAAGTATGTGATCAAATGGAACACATTGATAATGATATCAATTCAAAAGACCAATACATATGTCTATAGATAGGAACATATAATGAAACCCAAAATATGTGGTATTCATATTGGCTAGTCAATCCTCATGATATCAACTAATAGAGATCACAAATTGTGAACTTTATGAGAAGAAGTCTCAATGCTTATGAGCCCCCAACACCTGATAGCCATAAACATACTATTCCCAGTTATTATGATGTATCTAGACCATATGACATATATTTAATATTAATTTCATAGTATCTATAGGTTCTAATTATAGCCTGGGATCTGCTATAACCTTTTGATACAACAATTAATCTATGGACATTACCATTAAACAGTGGATGTAGAAATTTATACACTATAATGGTAAATTAACATCATTCATATCTCACTATATACATGAAATGGTAATTGAAAAGTATTTTTTTATTTAGTTCTAGGTTACCCACTATTACAACACTCCCACTTTTAATAGATCCAACTTTCTAACCATCCTTGTTAGCTCTCACATGATTAAGATCATTTTTTACTGAGTTATGGATTTAGTTTCTGATTCTTCCACATTTCCACTATGTGGCTATTTTGATATAAGAGACCTCATCTCCTTGAGTAAAGCTCCTCAAGAGATGTTAACCCTGAGTGTATTATTATTTTTACTATCAAAACTTTACATCTTGTCTAGTACTAGTAATAGAATTATCATAATGATAAAAATTTGCATACTAGGTATGATTCCAAGAACTGGAAGAAATAATTATGTATTTTACACTAATTATTAACTACCTTAGAAGATGCAATGAACTTGGTATTTGTAGACATGGATACCAATGGATTGAATGAGTTTTTCATTCTCATTACCATATCCTAACTGTGATATTATATCATATCGAACTTATATGAAAACTAGTTTGTATCCCATTATAACTAGTATCCCTTCCTCTCTATATACCAGGTATATATCCTTTATACTTTCTTTAGTACTATGGATAGTTCAGACTACTTCTCTTTCAGTTCTCCTAGATATAATTGATATTTTCCTACCATAAAGTATATGCTAGAAATATCATTTCTTACACATATCATGGAATACATGATTGATCCATTGTAGAAGCATATGGAATCCAACTCACTACATTAATCTCCTCCTATGAACATGCATGTATTATTGGAGATATTTATCCCATGTGACCATGGTAACAATTCTCTCTTGAATTGATCCAAATTTTATTTTTCAATACCATGTCATTATACGTATGATTGACTAGTTCTACACAACCATTAGATCTACCTCGGTAGATCCTATTCCCTAGAACTTAAGTTGCTACATAGTCAATCTATAGAGTATTACATTCATTTTGGTCTAGTTAACAGTAATACTAATAGTTATTTTCCATATGCTACCAAAAATATTTCACTTGGAAAAAATTGGTGCTCCCACTAACCTCTGGAAGACATATGGCGTCAATTCATTCCAAATGAATATTCTATGATATTTTTTATTACATTAATCCTAAACTAGATTTTAGTAAATTTAACCCCTTATGGGCATTCTATAATGTCACCATCCCTTTCTGGTTGCATCTTATAGACACCTTCCATGATTGGTGGTCTTGAAATCAAATGAATAATAATATGATCTTAAAAATTATCCATAAAAAGTAAAATTATAATGTATTTAGGCATAAAAACTTAGTATACCAAATCAATCCTTATTAGTATGATTCTTATACCATCCATATATTGTCTCACTTGAATACCCACCACAATATTCAAAATAATAATCCCCTCTTCTTTGATACATGGAATCCATTATTGAATTCTAATTGATCTTGTCAATTTTATCTAATTTTTATAAGTTTCCTACTTGTAGAAATCATTATTCTCAATGAATAATTTATCATTGGCTATGGTGAATATAAAACGATCATTGTGGTTTTATCCTTACCATGAAATAGTGTCTATGGAACATTCCATTTCCACATGATCTTATGGAACTTGTTCCTATTTCAACTATTTGTGCATATTTTTCATTTACTAAACTCAAGTCAATTTTTATCCCACTATCTCAAATAGAGACATTCACCCTTATATAGAAATATAGAATATAACTTGACTATATATTTCTATCACTAAGATTTATATCATATCCTAAATAACTTTTAGGATAATTACTATAAATGTACTTTGTGTTTTTTATGAATGCAAGTTTGTTTATATCCTAACAAACTCTTTTCATCTAAACATAAGTTCATATGATATATTGAATTTCCATCATACTACAACTCATATGATATCCATTTTTCTTTATAAATGACATATGGTTATGGGAAAACATCGCTATTTTCAAAATCATGTCTTGAAATATAGAAGTATCTGCAATGCATAAGTTTTAACATTGATTATCCTTTTACTTATATCAAAACTATTATGCATATAAGAAAACATGTATTTAGGAATTTCTTCATGATACATTTTATTTATCAAAGTTAATGTGTAAAACTTTTCATCGATCCTTCTTATTAGTATCATATCCCTGAAGTGGATAAGGTAATGTGTGTTTAGGAATTACTCCATGATAAATTATATTTATTGATGAATGCTTGGTCAAGATATTCTTCAACATGCCAACCCAAAGCACCTCATATCTTCTAACCGTGCATATACCATACTTAAATTTAAAATTCCTTAAACACATAAATGAATCATATGAAGTATATTTACCACTATCTTACCCTTGGAATAGTTCACACTCTCTAGATGAACTAATTCTGAAATCTTTATGGATAAACTTTATTTCTAAAGGCATCTTTGTCCAAAACTAAGTACATAAGTGTCTTGATAATACCTAAGATCTTTAACCTAAAAGAGTCTAAAATAATACTTGGTATATCTTTGAAAACTAATTTTTTATTGAAAAAGTATTATATTTCCATAACTGGGCATATAAGTATTACATTTTATATTCATCATGTATTGCCTATGATTCATGTATCACCAAACTATTGATAGAGTATAAAACACCACAAACAACATTTATTCCTAAATTAGAATAACGTCTCCTCGTGACCAAAGGACATGTGAGATAAATGTTTTGGTTATACTTAATAAAAGTTCAAATTTAATCATTTAATTCGAAATAAGAAGTTGCATGCTTCTCACTACTAACTTAGGCATCACCCTTTCTAAACCATTTAGAGAACACACCTTACTTCTTGGAATGTTTCTATAATTTCTTGGTCATTGTATTTAAATAAACATATGTAATAAGAATATTGCATTTAATACTGAATAAGTATGTCTAAAAAATTACTTTTATTTTCATTAATATATCATGAAGTTAATAATTGATTCTTTGATTTAGTTCATTGTGTTTAGACTTCCATAAATATAATTTCACAATATGTGAAGCAAATAACATCTCATTTAAAACCTCTTTCTTTGAAGGATATTGCAAAGGTTCATTTGGTGTCACTCTTGACACTAATCTTTTATCCTTGTCTTTTAACTTTTTCTCCATAAGAAATAAGGATGAATTTTTCTTTAATGGTAATATTGCTTGGAGAACCTTACCTAGAAGATAAAAAAGTATTTTCTATATACTGTCCATTTTTTAATTTTAAATGAAACTAGAGTAAATGGGTGAAAATGAAATGAGAAAGGGATCCATTGAAAGATCATGAACCATATTTAAATTTACACCTATCCAGTGTAATCATCACCTATTCATATCCACAATTCTCTTTCTCCTCATAAGATTCTCAGAGATGATACTACATGTAATATCATTGATGTACTAATGTAGTATCCACAAATTACATCGGACGTTGATTATAGCATTATGACACAACTATGATACATGTCATACATGAGTCTCCCATAATAATTTTTAAACACCCTTGCTTCTTAAGGAGACTTAATAGGTATTGGAGACACCAACACCTTGAATTTATAATATCATAGTATTTTGCACAAGTGCCTGTACTACTCTTGGAAACTCATTCCAATGTAGAAATTTACTTTTTACATTAGATATCGTAGTATGTCTTGTGGTATTACTTTCTATTTTTCTAAAAAAAATAATATCTATCATATTGGTCCTTTTATATTGATTAATGATTTAAATATTAATGAATATTTATATCATTAAATGTCTCAAAGTATTTTATCAAACTCTTGCAACCCTATGTACTATAATCAAAATGATCTATCACTTGAGTATTCTAATGGAAAGGATCCTTGAACCTCCCCTCATAGTCTACAATTTTTGGCTATGCCACCACTTGGAGAGTTTAAGGTAAGCGTTTGACTAGTCAACCACATTAACTCATGACTCTTTGATCTATTGAGTGAAGTCTCATCTTTTAAAATCATAAATATTATTTACTCAATTCTTGACTCTAAAGTTATAGAAAGATATATTTGGATACTTATTTGCTGCCAACTTTTGTTAAGTCAACCCATCACTCTCATAAGAACTCCCCGATAATAGGAGGCACCCTCAACTTTGGCTGACGAGCACCCCAAATACTTGGTTTTTTTTAAATTCAAATGATGAAATGGAATTAGAGAGTTAATATTTCTTTGAGGGTTTTTATAATTTTAGATGAATGTAATCTATTTTTATCAATATATTTATTCTATGTTGTCTTGCTCACAACTTAACATGAATTAATAGAAAAACATTAATTGTGTCTTTAAGAATTTTACTATTTATTATATTATGTGTTTCCCCAATCTCATGAAAATTCATAAAATAATAAACAAATTCATAAAGGAAATAAAATACCCGACTATTCTTGAACATCTACTATTGGTTGATCCATTTAAACTCAATAAATCAACCGTGACCTAGGGGTATCATACCTGGGTCATATCTTGACTTATGATGCAGCTCATCCTTGTTCAGGGTGTCTACTGCTCGTCTGGATTTCACCTCAACTTAGCATGGTCCACCACTTACTTCATCATTGTGATAATACAAAAATACTCATACACATGAAATAGGGTCTGAGGAGTAAAAAATAGAGATAATGATGGATGCGCAGACCCTTATACATTTTTGAATAAAAATGAAAATACAAATATTGTCAATAAAACTAATTAATTATTTACAATTATCGCATGTAGATAATAAATAATTAAATTAAATAAACCAGACATACACGGGTTGGTCAATGCTCATGACCCGTCTACGAGTAAAAGTAAATACGTGATTAAAATTAAACTGTAATAAATTAAGTACGAGAGAATTAATTAAATTAAATGAATTATTTAAATTCAAATAATTTAATTCTATTTGGTTCGCTATCAAAAATTAAATTAAATAACCAATTTAATTTAATACCAAAATTAAATTAAATTTTCAGCATATTAAAATATTATTTTTAAATCAATTTTTTTAATCAATTTAATTTAATACTCAAATTAAATTAATTAAATTAATTAATCTTGATTACATAAATTATTATTGGGTTCCGAAACCCTCGACAGGTCCAATGTGGGTTAGGCCGAACCCACGCAAGCCCAATCTGGCTTGTGCAGACCCCTTGCATGGGTGTTATAGCTCAGGAAGGCCCACCCAGGCTCGTATCGGGTCATAAAAATCCACCTGAGCCCATTTTAGGGAGGATTAGGTCCAACCAAACCATGGTAGGGGTACTTTGCAGCATGAGACAGGGTGCAAGTTTGGCCTAGATGGATCTAGCTTGGAAGGAGTTCAGTGTTTGGGATGACCGATCATCCGATGAGTGTAGCAATCCCATGAGAGCAGCGGGCAAAAACTCAACTTTCTGTCCCAATATAGTGGTGAGGGCTTTCAAAAGCGGCTGGAGGAAACGATGAAAGGAGGGATGTCGGGCAGTGGATGATGAATCGATGTCAGAACCAGGGTAAGTAGGATCAGCGGGAACTCACAGCGGTAACTGTCCTTGGTTCAGACAATGGTCGATGGGACCCTACGGTAGTGACCAGACAGCTTTAGCAAATAGGGAGGGAGGACCTTTCTGAGGTAGTAGTGTTTCCAAGGGAAGGTTGATGCGGCTGGTGATGAGGGGATCTGAAAAAGGGCATAGTGGTGGCTGGTGAGGAGGAGGGTGAGCCATGTTTGGATGGAGCGCTTGAGCTGACGACGTCCAGCGGTTTCCCATGATCAAATATAGCTGATAGATTGCAATATGTTGGCAGCCGACTTTAGAGGCATAAGTGCGATGTATACCTCAACAAGGCGATACCAATAGAGTGGGAGGTGCAGCTGGAGGAGGGGGGGCTATGACATAGCACACTAGAGGAAGGGTGGTGGAGCACCTTGCTGCAGATCTTCCAGGTGTCCAGATTGCGCGACACTCATGAAGTAGGACGGTCCCAGCCGATTATCTTCTAAAGGAAGATTCGACCACTTCCTTATTTTATTTTTTAATTTTAATTTTTTTCTAAAATCCAAATGAGGATTTTGACAAAAGGATGTGATATTTTTTTCTTTTTTTCTTCAAAGACTAACCACCCATCCAATTTTAAAAAATAAATTATATTATGTTTTTCCTTTTTTATTGTAGTTTCCAATAGGTGTAGAAATATGTTTGTCGATCGAAGAAAAAAACTGGTCACCAGATTCTAGTTGGATCCTGGATGGAAGTTTTGGGTGATCGGTATCATCACCAAATTTAAATATGGCCACAACTTGGATTCCAAAATCAGATCGACATGCAGTTAGTTTTGTTGGGACCTTAATTAAACCCTTTATTTAAATTTAAATATAATTTAATTTTCTTAGGTAAAAAAATACACATGATCACTTTGATACCAATTATTGGCACTAGGATGTACAGTAGAAGAAGATGGGCTGAGGATTTTAAATTTTTATCACTAGAGCGATGAAACTTTTCATCTCCAGTGATCTGAGCCCCAGTACGGTCTGAGGATCTCCAATGGATTATTCTAAGAACATAAAATAAACTAAAAACATACCTATTTTGATCTAAAGTCGCGCTAGACATCTTCTTGTCATCGATGATAGCTACTTAAAATATCCAAAGCAGAATCCCTCTAGATCTTCCACATGTGCTTCAAAAATCCACAGGAGTTTTGATCGCCGAATTTCAGATGTTAGCCCAGTGATCCACCGATGCCTTTGACGCCCCGATGATCACCTTATAAATGTTCCTTTGATGCAAGGAGATGAGCTCGATTCGATCACTTAGATTGAGAGATTATATCTCTATAAAGTGGGAAAGGAGTGATAGGATCTGATTAGGAATGAATGAACAGTCACTAGAATGGGCCTCTCCTATATTATTTATAGTGGATGCTTCAAATACCCAAAAAGGGTTCCCTGACCCCCGTATATTTAATATCCGCTAAAATATCAATAAATAAATAATTCTGAAAAACTAGCTGCATTATAAATATTATTTATAATTTATCACATTCTTGTAATATATATCAAATATATTATATGATTAAGAAAAGTCATTAACTAGAATTGTAATTCTTGATAATATTAAATGAACATGGAATATTAAAATAATATTCATTCGTATAATATTATTCCTCATATTTACTTAAACACTTATAGAAAATTTTAATAAATAAATTCATCCAACTTATTCTTTACTTGAGTAATAATGAATTTATTTATTTATCAGTGATCGATAATGCTTTGACAACACTCGGGCCCCATGGTGGGGACCACTATGTCATATATACCTATTAACTAGAATAGAGTAGATTTTTGAATGTGCTATTGTATGTGACCCTCAAGGACCTTATCTTGATAGCATTGAATAGTATTTACAGACCAAGAATGGAGTCTAGAAACCCATAAAGGACCCTAAAGAGATAAGTAATAACCACATTAATGAAAACACTACTAGAAAATCGACTATTTGCAATGAGTCATTTGTGAAGGATAAATTACCCATCGCAAATAGTCACTAGGTTCGGACTATTTGCGATAGAAGAAACTTTTCCGTCACAAATAGTTTTTGTGGGATTTCCCACTGCCAGACGCCAAACACAATTGCGATGGACATTTGCAATGGACTGCTCTTTCTATCTCAAATTTTCATTGGCTCGAAATTATTTGTGACAGAATTTAATCTCCATTGCAAATAATTTTGATTGAAATACTATTTGTGATGGAATTAATTCCATCACAAATAATAAATCGATTTAATATACATGCACCATTCTTCTTCTTCCTCATTCTTCCTCCTCTCCCACATAGCTTAAAACTCCTCCCCTCCTCCATGCCATGCCGCCACCCCATACCACCTTGTCGCTCCTCCGCACTGCTCTGCCATGCCGCTTCACTACTCTCTCTCCCACACAATAGCGACGCAACGCCTCCCAGGGTCGCCCCACTCAGATTTGCTAGGTATGGACCCGAGTTTTTTTTTTATTTCATTTTTTACATATTTCAGTTCAATCTATTGAATACTGGTCTGGTTAAAACCCAAGTTAATCAATTTATCCAATTTTTTAATTTATTTATTATTTAAGGTCAATTTAAATCTATTATTTTCTATTTGGGTGTCAATTGTTTTTACAAGAGTTGATTTCATTTTATTTTAGGATCAATATATATATATATATATATATATATATATATATATTTGGATATCAATTGTTTTATAATGCTTGTATTCCAAATTTGATCCCTGAAAGAAGTGAGCCACTGGTTTTGGTTTTTTAGATACCATGGATAAATGAGACTGTGTACACCTGAATTTTTCAATTATTCGATTTTAGGGTTAAGTCATCTTTAAACTTATAAATTAATTTTATAATGCTTATATCATTATATTTGGGTGTCAATTTTTTTTGTAAGAGTTAATTTCATTTAACAAAACATTATTTATAAGATTTTTTTTATAAAAAAACATTAAAAAATTGGTTTAATAAAAAAATAACAATTTAAAATATGTAATATTTATTAAAAACTTAGTTAATAAAAATTAGGATAATTTTTAATAATTATTTGTAAAAAAATATAACAAATATAAATAATTAATAAAAATTCATAAAATATATTAATTATTTAAAATGCAGTATTGATTTAAATACTTAGTACAAATCATTAAATAATTTATAATATTTAATAATTAATGAGTCTTTATTATTAATAAATTGTAAATATTAGTGATAATTATATAATAATAATAGTAATTTGTTAAAAAATTATAAAAAATATAACAACTATTATAAATTCACAATAATTTGTATAAATGTTGTATTAATTAAAATAATTTGTATTAATAATTCATATAAATGTTGTAAAAACACCCGACTCACACAACTATTATAATGAATCTAAGGTAAAAATTATTAATTCAAAATAAATATCAATTTAAAATAATTATTAATTTAAAAATATGAACTCAAAACTATTTATAAATTATTTATATAAATTATTAATTCAATATAATTAAATTTATTTATAATCAAAATTAACTATAAGTAAAATTATATTATAAATTATATATATATATATATATATGTTTATATAGATTTGATATTTGTATATTTTTTTTAAAAATGAGTTAGAATATATTTGATGTATTTATATTAATTAAGAAATTGTGATATATATATATATATTAATTATTAAAATTGTATTAATAACTTAAATAAATAATAATAATCATTATATAATTTATAATAATTAATAATTAATTTTTTAATATTATTAATAAATAGTAAACATTAATGTTAGTTACAAATAATTTTTATTATGATTTAATTATAATTTGTTTAAATATTGTAATATATATTTATATATATATATATAAATAATATATATAAATAATATGAATAAATAATTAAAAATGATACTCTTGCATGCGATGTTACCAAACAACCTCCTAATGACCCGAATGCCTTCTTTTTATTTTATTATAGATAATCCCCCTTTTAAGGGTTGAAGGGGAACCCGTACATGACCCGTAGGCCCAAGGCACAAGGCCCGACATGACCCGCAATACATGACCCAAAGGCCCAGAGGCATACCATGCCCACACATGACCCGTAGGATAAACCCCACATCCCAGACCCAATGATGGTCTCCAATTTTTTATACGATACACAATTTGAAAGATACTTTAAACTTTAATAAGAAATTATAATAAAAATATTAAATGAATTACCCTCACGTGCAATATAACCAAATACCCGATGCTCACAAATGTTATATCACACCTAGGGTAAACCCCACATCCCAGATCCAACGGTGGTATCTAATTTTTCATATGATAAAAAATGTTAAAGATACTTTAAATTTTAATAATAAATTATAATAAAAATATTAAATGAATTACCCTCACATGCGATGTTACCAAACACCCGATGCTCACAAATGTTATGTTGCGCCTAGGGAAAACCCCACATCTCAAACCCAACAATGGTCTCTGATTTTTCATATGATATATAGTTTAAAAGATATTTTAAATTTTAATAAGAAATTATAATAAAAATATTAAATGAATTACCCTCATGTGCGATGTTACCAAACACCCAACGCTCAGAAATGTTATATCGCACCTTGGGGTAAAACCCACATCCCAAACCCAACGGTGGTATCTGATTTATCATATGAGACACCATTCGAGAGATATTATATTATTTTAAAAAAATATCATGTTTATTACATAATATATTTAATATTTTTATTCTATCTGAGTCGAGCCTCTACGGTCCCCATAATCCAATTCTAACCCAATACCTCACTCTGATCATATTCCATAGAATATTTCAAGGTGTTAAAATATAATAATAATTTTCAACTAGTTAAAGTGATCAATAATAATAATTATTATTTTTATTTTTTTAGATAACTATGGACTCAGGAAGTAGACACCAATTTCTATTACACGATCATGATTGGATAAATCATCACAAAAATCCAAACAGATATGGTATAAATCCTATCTATACTGAAGGTTTTGAAAACTTTATATCATTTTCATCATCTAATTCTGATTTTGTTTTTGAAGAAAAAAAAAATTAAATTTCCATGTCAAAAATGTGAACTTAGGAGATTCGAAACATTTGACAATGTTGGAATTCATCTTTTGTATTTTGGTTTTCAGAAATATTATATTTTTTTGGTATAAAAATGGTGAAAATAATTTAGTAGAAAATATTTTTTTTTGGGTTTCAGATCCATCATTTTAGAATTTAGTACATAAGGCTGCTGGTCCTTCTATTCCTGAAACAACAACTCAGAATGATATTCTAAATCCTGAATCAGAACCTTCTCAGTTTTACAATTTATTGAAATCTACTAAGGAGGCCTTATATCTGGGATACCATATGAGAAAAATTAAAGCTGTTACAAAATAAACGTCTATTAAATTAGATTTTAGAATGGAAAATAGTTATTTTTATCAAATTTTATATTTGGTTAAATCATTGTTTCCTGATGAAAATACATTACCTGTAAGTTTCTATGAAAGTAATAGGTTGGTTCATAATTTAGATATTAGTTATAAAAAATACATTCATGTTAAAGTGACTACATCTTACATTATAGTAATTATGAATACTTAGTTAATTGTCCAACATGTGGAGATTCGAGGTATAAAGTGGCATAATAAAGAAATTCCAGAGTTCCTATGAAACAATTGAGGTATTCTCCAATTATACCTCATTTACAACATTTATTTATGTCTCGCAACATAGTGGGATTGATGACATGGAATAAATAAAATATTTTTCTAGTAAAATATTAAATCATTCATGTGATGGTGATTTATGGAAACACTTTGATCATACACATCCTTCTTTTTCTTTAGAACCTCATAACATATGGCCGAACCTTTCTTATGACAACCCCGATCTTTTATTACATAATTAAACATAAATTATTATATAAACTTAATTTGAAACAACATATAAGATCGAGAGGTCTAGTTCCTTTGGGGATTAGGATCATTACATAACAACTTAAAACATGAAAAACAACATCTTTATTAAAAACTTCCTTTAGATGACCACTATATTTCCTCGTACTTAGCATTGCATGGGATAACCTGAGGACATGCATAAAAAAGGATGTGATATAAAGACCAGTAAGGGGTTAATAATGGAATAACATGAGAAATAAAATACATGTTAGACAATAGGCATATCAATAGATCACAAGAGAAGCATAAACATAAAGTCATGATAAATCATGATAATCATAACATGGAAATGTGGCAACAACACTTAACATGGAATTAGCATGAGCCAAGGCTCATTGCACATGGAGCATGAGTAAACCCTAATTACTCACAAGGAATGAGTAAACCCTCATTTCAATTGAATTAGCATGAGTAAACACCCATTGAACATGATGTATCATGATACTATAATTTACCCAATGCATTGGAGCGCTATCAGGGCGTACCCTTCTTAAACATTTCATTTCATGCATAAGTGTGACACATGGATCATAAAACATTGAATCATTAAAAATAATCATTTATTCCACGATAAATGAATGTAGAATACATACAAAAAACTATTTAAACAATAAGTAAATTTGCATAAAGGTGAATACACTTGATAGAGAAATGGGTATGGTATTCACTACACAATGACTTTGGTTTGGAAAAGTGTGGTGCAATTTTGGCAGCATAACGGCGTGACATAAGAACTCATAAAAATGGTTGATGAGAGAGAAAGGGGTGTCTCATAATATTTAAATGACATGGACAGTAAGGGGGTCATATAGATACATGTACCAACAAATGTAATGTAATTTAGATTCATGATATAAAATAATTTCTTAAATGTAAATGAGGAGAGAGAAATTCCTTTCGGAATTTTAGCATAGTAACGGGTGTACATGGGAGGAATTTAATGAGAGATAAAGGAGTATAACATCATTAAAACATAAAGAGGGCAGTATGGGAGAGGTGAGAAACCATAACCCAACATTTTTAATTGAAATTAAAAGGGCATAACAATTTAAATAATATTGGACAAAAATGAGAAAGGAAGAAAACCCTTACTTGGAAATGTGATTCCAAAGGCTTGAGAGAGGATTCTTGGGAGCTTGGGGCACCTTGGGAGGATTCTAGAGAGGGGAGGGAAGAGGTTGGACGAACTCCAAAGGCTTTGAGTGAGGAGGAAGTGTGAGATTGGGTAGGTTTATATAGGAAAGGTGAGAGAATTCTTTATTATTTAGGTTTGGGACACCTCACATTAAACTAATCCAAAACACAAACCAGCCCATGGTTTTTGGAAAAGGGAAGTGGAAAAAAATATTTTATAAGGTCAAAGTCTGAACTTCTTAAAATAATGGGGTTGCTTATGTGGAGGTGAGTCACACTCCCAAGGAAAACAATTTAAAAAGAAAAAATGTTTAATAAGTCTTGAAGGGTCCACTAAAGCTTTGTAAAATAAACCAAAAAAACCCAAAATCACATTATTTTAATGGTAAAACATATATTGGCCTAAAATAAAGTTTATAGTATTTTATTACATCACTATTGGGTTATTATGATGTCATAAAACACATTATATATTTAAACGGTATTTAATTTTTACCCAAAAATTTGACTGTCTCAGAAAATTATGAAAAATTCACCGTTGTATAATTTCGATGTCCTGATTATAGAAATAATATTCATTTTATCTATATTATTTTCTAAATATTTTAATTTTCACTTTTAAAATAAAAACCGACATTTATCACAAATTCATGGGTTTTGACAAAAATGGATTTCAAATCTTAATAAAAATTACAATTGCATTTATAAAATTATACAATAATTTATATTTAATAAAAAATAATTTAATAATAATAATCATATTTTATGAAAATATCATTTAATTCAAAAATACATTAATTCATCAAAATAGATTTCTTAGTTGAACATTAACTAAAAATACTATTTGTGCTTTAAAAACTATTTACAAGGTAACAATAATAAAATGAAAGTATATTCATTATTATATAAAAAAATAATGTTCATAACCATAATACTAGGGTCTTGTTACATAACCCCTTATAACACCCACATAAGACTGAAGAGTAAGGTGTGCGATAGTGACAGACTCTTGGGGTGGCTCAAATAACATTGCTCGGGTGGTAATCTCTATCAACTTCCACTTCTCTCGTAGGTGGTCCCGCTCGAGTTTAACATATTCAAGATCGGCCTGTGATTGGTAAATAGAGAATCCCAAATACACAACCTCCTTTTTAAGCTCTAACAAATGGGCTTCATATGGGGCACATCTACTGGATGAGGCCATCACTTCCTTTTTCTGAGTAAATTGGATTTTTTAAAGCCCTATATCTATACTAATAATGTGATCACTATTCAATGAATATATTAGAAATGGTCACAATTCTTAATAGTATTTTAAAATCTAAAAACATAAAACAAAAGAAGTTGACATTTTATATAAAAATTTTACATAAAGAGACATTTAATTAGATCAAGAGGGATTTCCATTAATGAAAGTTTGGGTCATTACAATCTTCCCCCCTTAAGAAATTTCACCCTCGAAATTTTCTTTTTCCACACTAAAAAAAATGTGGGTAAATCTGCTTCATCATTTCCTCTGATTCCCACGTCGCTTCTTCAAACTTGTGGTTTTGCCACAACACTTTGATGAGGGGCATTTTCTTATTTCATAGAATTTTTTCTCTATGATCTAAGATCTTCACTAGTTTCTTCTCATAAGAAAGATCATCCTCTAACTGTACCACCTTTGAATAGAGTACATGTGAAGGGTCCAGTATGTACTTTCTTAAGAGGGATACATGAAAGAAATTGTGTACTTTGGCCATGGTAGGTGGAAGTGCTAGTCGATAGGCCAAAACCCCGACACGATGAAGAATCTCGAAGGGGCTGATATACCTTGGAATTAACTTCCCTTTCTTTCCAAAACTCATGAAATTATTCCATAGAGATATGCATAGAAATACCATGTCTCCAACTTTAAACTCAAGGTCTCATCGATGGTTATCTACATAACTCTTCTGTCGACTCTGGGCTGCCTTGATATGCTGCTGAATGGTTTTCACCTTCTCCACCATTTCTTCAACCATTTATAGTCCAAGCAGTTTGCGCTCACTGACCTCATCCCAACACGCTGGTGTTCTGCACCTTTTCCCATAAAAGGATTCATATTGTGCCATTTGGATGCTCGAGTGGAAACTATTATTATAAGATAACTCAACCATAGGAATATGTTGATCCCATCCTACTTTAAAGTCCATTGAGCACGCTCTCAACATGTCCTCTAGTGTTTGGATAGTCTGCTTATATTTACCATTAGTTTGAGGATGATAGGCCATACTGAAGTTCAATTCAGTATTCAGAGCATGTTGAAGACTCTTTCAAAACTTAGAGGTGAATCTTGGATCTCGATCAGACACAATAGATAGTGGTACTCCATGAATCCTTACCACTTCCCTGATATATATCCATGGAAGTTGATCCAATGAGAAATACTCCCAAATAGTAATGAAGTGTGAAGCCTTTGTAAGATGATCCACAACAACCTAGATTGCATTTTTGCCTTTGGATGTCTTCAGAATTTTGGTGACAATGTCCATGGTGATGTTCTCCCATTTCTATTATGGTATGGGAAATGGTTGCATCATCCCCTTAGACTTATGCCTCTCTTCCTTCACTTGATGACACACTAGGAACTTTTATGTATATTCAGTGATCTCCTTATTCATATTATCCCACCAATAATACTCTCAGAGATCTCGATACATCTTTGTGTTTCTTGGGTGAATAGAGAAATTTGAACTATGTGAATCATCCAAAAGTTCCTTCTTCAGATCCAAACTTGATGAAAAACATAGTCTTTTCCCAAATCTCACAATTCCTTCTTCATTAACATTAAACTCCAAGGATTTACCTTTTCTTATAGCTTCCACTTTTTCCTAAATTACCACACCATCCTTTTGAGCACCCTTTAACCTTTCCAAAAGTGACGGTTGAGCAATAATTTGTGAAAGGATTGATGATGCTCCCTTAATTATGATTCCCATGTCCATATTAATCAAATCTAATAAGATTGGATCCTTTTCAATTCTCATCAATGATAGAATCGCTGGGTCCTTTCTACTTAGGGAATCCGCCACCTTGTTCGCTTTCCCAGGGTGGTAATGGATTAAGCAGTCATAGTCTTTGATCAGCTCTAACCATCTTCATTGGTGCATGTTTAACTCTTTCTGTGTGAATATATACTTGAGGATTTTATGGTCTGTATATATTTCACACTTCTCCCCAAAGAGATAATGCCACAAAATTTTCAAAGTGAAGATCACTGTAGCCAACTTGAGGTCATGTGTTGGATAGTTCTATTAATGAAATTTCAATTTTCTTGAAGTATAGGCAATGACTTTGTCATTTTGCATCAACACACATCTCAGGTCCTTCTTTGAAGCATCACTGAATACCACAAAAAGTTTTCCACTTGTGGGTAAAGTGAGCACGAACGCAGTGATAAGCCTCATTTTCAACTCTGTGAAGCTTTCTTCGCATTCATCACTCAAATAAAACTCTACTCCCTTCCGAGTTATCTTAGTAAGAGGGTTGGAAAATCGTGATAAATTTCTCAAAAATCTTTGATAATATCCAACAAACCCCAATAAGTTATGGATATCCGTTACCGATGTTGGACTCAACCATCCCTCAATTGCATCTATTTTGGAGAGATCCACAGATATCCCATTTCTTGTGATTATATGGCCCAAGAATGAGACCTTCTTCAACCAGAACTCACAATTTCTATACTTTTCATAGATCTTCTCCTTCTTCAAGGTCTCTAGTATAGTTCTTAGACGCTCCTCATAATCCTCCTTGGTTTTGAAGTATATCAGAATATCATCTATAAATACTACCACAAATTTGTCGAGGTAATCTCTAAAGACTCTATTAATCAAGTCCATGAAGATTTATGGAGCATTAGTGAGTCCTAAAGGCATTACTATGAATTCATAGTGCCTATATCTTGTATGAAAAGCAGTCTTGAGGATATCTTCCTTCTTCACCCTTACTTGATAATATCCTGACTGTAAATCCACCTTGGAGAAGTATTGTGCTCCACGCAGTTGATCGAAAAAGTCATCAATTCGTGGGAGAGGATACTTGTTCTTTATCGTGATTTTGTTAATCTCATGATAATCGATGCAAAGGCACATTGACCCATCCTTCTTCTTGACAAAGAGGACTGGTGCACCCCATGGTGAAACACTTGGGCGTATAAACCCTTTATCCAGATTCTTCTATAGTTTTTTCTTTAACTCCTCAATCTCCACAATAGCCATTCTATACAGAGTCTTGGATATTTTCAATTCCCTAGGTATAAGATCAATTGATAATTCAACATCTCTTCTAGGAGGAAGACCAAGAAATTCATTGGGAAACACTTTAGTGAATTCCCTCACAATAGGCATGTCTTCTAGGATGGTTGCCTCCTTAGACTCAATTATCTAAGTTAGATACACATGATCATAGGGAAGTAATATCCACACTTGAGATGATGAATCTAAAGAAGATTCATCGTCCTACTTACACTTGTAAAAAATCGGGGGTCGATTATCCACACGGAGAGTGATTTCCCTCTCACAGCAATTTATGTTGGCTCTATATAAGGCAAGCCAAATTACACTAGAGGGAGTATTAAGAGGTTTTTTGGGAAGTTAAATCCACAGATTATGACAAGGGAGGAGTTATATTCATGGGATGAAATGATTTACACATTTTCTGTACTCATTGACATCTTTACTTCCATGATTTGTGGTGGTGCTGGGATTGTTCTACTAAACTTTAGAGATATAAAAAAATGCATAAAACCTGAATCAAAAAGTACGTTTGATATTCTTGAATGAATAATTAGCATAACTATCACTACTTCATTGTTGGGGTTAACTTTGACAGTAGTGATGGAAAAATCTCACCCTTTCTGCCTTGAAAGTTGTTGGTTGCCTCCGAAAACCCTTGGCTTAGGGCACTGATTTGCAAGATGCCCCAGTTCTTAGTAGTTGTAGAAATAAACCACGCATTGAGGTTTGAACAGAGTATTTCCCTCCTCTGTCGTAGCCATGGGTATTTCTTGCCAATAGTTAATAGCTAGGTTCCCTTATCTTCCACACCTAAAGCATTTCCTCATCCCTTTCAGGCAATTTCTAGGGTGCTTCTTTCCACACTTTTTTCAAGTGGGGTGATGGATATTTTAAGCACTGTTGGATTTATCCATCAGACCGCCAACATTGAATTCCACCTTATGCTTCTTATCCCCATGATACCCCTGAGATTCTTCAATCTATATTTCGACCTTGAGGGCACATCAGACAATTTCCTCATAGCCGTCAAAGTCACGGATCTCCAGTGCTTTCCGCAGGCTAGGTTTCATCCCACCAAAGAAGTAGTAAACCTTACATTTAGGGTTAACGACAAAGCTGAAAGCATATCGTGCAAGACTTGTGAAGTTTTCCTCGTACTCTCCAATAGATTTGTCATCTTTTTTCTTGAAGGCAAGGAAGTCCCTTTCAATCTTAAACTAGAGGGTGCACGGAAAATATTTATCAAAAAACATCTTATGGAAATACTTCCATTCCAACGCCTCGATCTCCTCCTCAGTCTTCATATTTTTGATCAAAGTCCACCATTGATCAGATTCACCCTCCATAAAATAAGTATCCAGGAGAACCTTCTCTTGTTCAGAACATTGAAGGATGAAGAAGATCTTTTCAATGGATTTTATCCAATGCTCAGTGATTGATGGATCAAATGATCCATTAAAAGTAGGAGGCCTTTGTCTCATGAAGCTATCGATAGCGACTTGTTCTTTCTTAGGGGGTGTTGAACATTCCTCTTGGCCCATGTTTCTATTCAAAACTTGAGTTAGCTGAGAGATAATCATGACAAAGTTTTCGATTCCTACTCCCATTAGATTGGGCATATCATTAGCACAGTCATCACATTGATCTTCACATCAGTTGTTAGCCTGAGTCCTCCTATTACTAGACATTGGCTAGAATAGAAGGAAAGTTAGGGGTAAAACATAAAGGGTAATACAAGGAAAAAACTGATGACTTATAAATAACTTTTATTTTCTTAACATATGAATCTATTGGCTTCAGTCTATATTATCCATGATCTACTTTCTAACATATATTCTTAGGGAATTTTTTTAGTGCCTTAATAACGGTTCATACTAAGCTTGTGAATTTACCAAATCATATCCTCCAGGAGTGTCATAAAAAAGAGTGCAGTAAGGCCCATTGTTGTGCACCAATTCTCGTTTGAGTTCAGCTCAAAGCGGTGTTTTCAGGTTCTACCCCTAGGATACATCTGTGCCAGAGCCGCTTGTACCTGCTCATATCCAGACATGGATGTATTTTCTTGATAAACCACTTAATCAATACTCACCAAAACTTAGGGATGTTTTTATTATACTTAGTCTTGTTTCTAATGCTTTACTAGGGTTTTCTAACCCTAATCCCAAAAATAAATAAACCTATCCTCTGATACCAACTATGACAACCCTGATATTTTATTACACAATTAAACATAATTTATTACATAATATTCATTTGATACGACATATAAGATCAAGAGTTATAGTGTCTTTGGGGCTTAGGATCATTACATAATAAATTAAAACATGGAAAACAACATCTATATTGAAAACTTCTTTTACATGACCACTATATTCCCTCATACTTAGCATTGCGTGGGATAACCTGAGGACATGTATAAAAAAAGGGTGAGCTATAAAGCCCAGTAAGGGATTAATCATGAAATAACATGAGGAATGCAATATATTTTAGAAAATAGGCATATAAATAGAGCACAAGAGAAGCATAAACATAAAGGCATGATAAAGCATGATAATCATAACATGGAAATGTGGCAACAACACTTAACATGGAATTAGAATGAGCCAAGGCTCATTGCACATGGAGCATGAGTAAACCCTCATTTCACATGAAGCACGAATAAACCCTCGTTGCACTTGAATTAGAATGAGTAAAAACCCATCGCACATGACATATCATGATACTATACTTTACCCAATGCATTGGAGCGCTATCAGGGTGCACCCTTCTTAAACATTTCATTTCATGCATAAGTGTGCCACATGGATCATAAAACATTGAATCATTCAACAAAACCATTTATTCTACGATAAAATAACGTGGAATAAATACATGAAACTATTTAAACAATAAGTAAATGTTCATAAAGGTGAATACCCTTGATAGAGAAATGAGCATTATATTTACTACACAATGACTTTGGCTTGGAAAAGCACGGTGCAATTTCGGCAGCATAACAGCGTGACATAAGAACTCATAAAAATGGTTGATGAGAGATAAAGGGGTGTCTAATCATATTTACATGACATGTACAGTAATGGGGTCATATAGATACATTTCCCAAAAAATTTAATGGAATTTAGATTCATGATACAAAATAATTTCTTGAATGTAAATGAGGAGAGAGAAATTCCTTTCGGAATTTTGGCATAGTAACGAGTGTACATGGAGGGAATTTAATGAGAGAGAAAGGGGTATACCATCACTAAAAAATAAATAGGGAAGTATGGGGGAGGTGTTAAACCATACCCCAACATTTATAATTGAAATTAAAAGGGCATAACAATTTAAAGAATATTGGACAAAAATCAGAAAGGAAGAAAACCCTTACTTGGAAGTGTGCTTCCAAAGGCTTGAGAGAGGCTTAAGAGAGGTTTATTGGGAGATTGGGGCAGCTTTGGAGGATTCTAGAGAGGGGAGGGAATAGGTTGGATGAACTCCAAAGGATTTGAGTGAGGAGGAAGTGGGAGCTTGGGTGAGTTTATATAGGAAAGGTGAGGGAATTTTTTATTATTTAGGTTTGGGACACCTCACATTAAACTAATCCAAACCACAAACCAGCCCATGGTTTTTGCCCATAGTTTTTGGAAAAGGGAAGTGGAAAACAATATTTTATAAGGCCAAAGTCCGATATTATTAAAATAATGGGGTTTCTTATGTGGAGGTGAGTCACACTCCCAAGGAAAACAATTTAAAAAGACAAAATGTTTAATAAGTCTTGAAGGGTCCACTAAAGCTTTCTAAAATAAATCAAACAAACCCAAAATTGAATTATTTTAATGGTAAAACATATATTTTCCGAAAATAAAGTTTATAGTTTTTTATTACATCACTATTGGGTCATTATGATGTCATAAAACACATTATATATTTAAACGGTATTTAATTTTTACCCAAAACTTTGACTGTCTCAGAAAATTTTGAAAAATTCAACGTTGGATAATTTCAATGTCCTGATTCCAGAAATAATATTCCTTTTATATAAATAATTCTCTAAATATGTTAATTTTCACTTTTAAAATAAAAACCGACATTTATCGCAAATTCATGGGTTTTGAAAAAAATGGCTTTCAAACCTTAATAAAAATTACAATTGCATTCATAAAATTATATGATCATTTATATTTAAAAAAAAATAATTTAATAATAATAATAATATTTTATTAAAATATTATTTAATTCAAAAATCCATTAATTTATCAAAATATATTTATTAGTTGAACATTAACTAAAAATACTATTTGTTCTTTAAAAAATATTTACAAGGTAACAATAATAAAATGAAAGTATATTCATTATTATATACAAAAATAATGTACATAACCATAATACTAGGGTCTTGTTACATAACCCCTTATAACACTTGCGTAAGACCGAAGAGTAAGGTGTGCGATGGTGACAGACTCTTGGGTTGGCTCCGATAACATTGCTCGGGTGGTAATCTCTATCAAATTCCACTTCTCTCATAGGTGGTCCCACTTGTGATTAACATATTCAAGCTCAGCTTGGGCTTGGTCAAAAGAAAATCCCAAATAGGCAACCTCCTTTCTGATCTCTGACAAATGGACTTCGTATGGGGCATGTCTATTGGATGAGGCCATCACTTCCTTTGTCTCAGTAAATTGGATTTGTTAAATCCCTATATTTATACTAATCATGTGATCACTGTTCAATGACTATATTAGAAATGGTCAAAATTCTTAACAGTATTTTAAAATACAAAAACATAAAACCAAAGAAATTGATATTTTATATAAACATTTTACATAAAGAGACATTTAATTAGATCAAGAGGGATTTCCATTAATTAAAGTTTGGGTTGTTACATTTCTACTAATGGTTTTTGTCCATTTGATGCTTACAATAGTCAATATTATTATTAACCTATTTTCATTACTCCTTAAAACTTACATCCTTGGATATTGATAAAGGAATCATATATATATATGGTGATATTAATTATAGAAAATCCAAATAAGAATATTTATGTTTATTTGAATCCTTTAGTTGATGAGTTAATTTCATTATGGAACAACAACATGACTCTATTTGATATAGTTGTAGATTATATTTTTTTAGTAAAAGTTGAATTATTATTGATGATCAATGAATTTTTGACATATGGTATGTTATTTGGATAAAGAAAACATGGTCTAAAATAATGTTTTAATACATGGATAAGAGAAAATAATTTATTCTTAGTAATGGGAGAAATGTTAGTTATTTTGACTATCATCAGAGATTTCTTCTCACAGATCACCCTTTTTGAAGGAACAACAATAATTTTACAAAAGGTAAAATTGAAATAGATGAACCTCCAACAGTGATCTTAGGTAATCAGGTAAAATATATTGTCTCTGAATTACCACCTGTTACTTTAGGACCAACCATAAACGAACAAAAAATAAATGGTTTTGGGAGAGATCATAATTGGATAAAGTGGAGTATTTTTTTGGGATCTTCCATATTGGTCTGATTTGTTGGTTCATCACATATTAAATGTAATGTATATTGAGAATAATTTTTTTGATAAAATATTTTATACCATGTTGGACACAGCTGGAAATACCAAAGATAATGTAAAGACACGATTATATCTTGCTTAGATTTATAGACATCATGAAATTCAATTATTTGAAGATGAAAGATCACACTAATTAATGAAACTAAAATCTTCTTACTCACTTACTAAAGAAAACAATTTATTATTCTGTCAATGGATTGGAGTTTTGAGGTTACTAGATTGTTATGATTCTAATTTGTCTCATTTCTTCATAAATGGGCATATTACTGAGTTAAAAAGTCATGACTGTCATGTCATAATTGAAAGATTAATTCTTGTTTGTCTTAGAGGGATGTTAAATTCTTTAATATAGGAGATTTTGATTGAAATATCATATTTTTTTCTGAGATATTTGTGCAGAAACATCAGATTATGATTCATTGATTTTGTGGGAAAAAGATATTATTTTAATTTTATGTAAATTGGGGAAGTTATTCCCACCGAGATTCTTTGATTCCATGGAGAATTTAATATTTAATTTTCCATATGAAGCTAAATGTGGAGGTCCAGTACAATTATGGTGGATGTATCTATTTGATAGATATATGTAGAAATTAAATAAGAAATTACATAAAAAAGCATCAATTTAAGGGTTGATTACAGAAGCATACTTACAGGAGGAAATTTCAATTTTTTTCTCTTATTATTTTCAGTCGAAATATCCTTCAAAATATAATTGCATGGGTCACAATGAGGAAAATGTTGATGATGTCACATAACATCAGTTGTTAGTTTTTAATCAGTATGAGCTTGGTTTTGGTGGTCATTATGAATGATGGATTATAGATAAAGAACTACACAGAGCTCATACATATGTTCTACTGAATTGTGAAGAAATGACATGATTTTTGTAGTAAGTACTAATTTTTTATTATTATTTTAAATATTTATAAAATATACCTTTATTTATATTAATTTTTTCTAGACTGTATGATGACCATATCAAAAAAAATTATACAAATTATATATATTAATCTTGAAGAAAATCATCAACAAAATTCTTCATATTTGTTTCAAATACCAGTAAGTTAAGTTTCTTTTGATGTAATAATAAATCAAATGATATATATTATTTATAATTTTTTTTATTTACAGGCAACATAACATGAAAATAAAATTGACAGTTGATTATGTGTGCTAAAAAAAACTCCATCGAAATTGGTAAAATCTTATAATGGGTATGTGGTTAATGGATTTCTATTATATACATGCATTTATGGAGACTCAAAGAAATAAATGGATAGTGGTGTTTTTTTAAAGGATACCATCATAAAGAAAGTTAATTTGAATTTTATGGAATACTGAATAAAATAATTGAGTTATGTTATCTAGGACCAAATTATGTAACAATGATTAAATGTAATTGGTTTGATACAGATTGAGGGTTGTGAGTTCATCCATGAAATGGATTCTTTGACATTAAATATAACAATATTTTTGCATCAAATGAACCATTTATGTTGGAACATAAAGGACAAAATTTTTATTTTACAACTTACTGTGATGTTTTGAGAGATTTAAAGAACTAGTGGAGTGTGATAAAAATGAAATCACATGACAATTAGTTTATTGAAAATGAAAATGGTTCTATGGAAGTGAAACATATTGAAATTTTTCAAGAAACATCAAAAAATATATCTCTTACCTAATGAGATATAAATATCGATGATGAGACCCCCAGTTAAGGTCTAATGATATAGATAATGTTGATGAAGTAATAAGGGATGATGAAACTGAAAGTCATAAGGAAGTTGATGATGCTGAAGATATGGTTGAAGACATTGATCCTGATGAAAATGAAGAAGAAGAATATGATTTATGTATTATATTCAGGTATTTAGTTACATTTAATTATTATATTATAATATTTATTAGTTTTTTTATATTTGATATTTGTATTAAAAATCTATGTCTAATAATATTATTATATTCTAGTATTTATTAGTTTTTTATATTTGATATCTGTATTAACAATATATTATAAGTAAGAATATCTGTTCCAGATGTCTAGAGCTGATCTTGATGATCTATTTCATTCTCTCACTGATGCCAGACTTCATAGTGATGAGCCCAATTCAGTAGATCCTTAGGTTGGTGAACCTATTAGGAGGGGAATAATCTTTCTCAATTGAGGATTATGGATCCTGTTATAGAGAGACTACCATCTATTGATTTTGATCCCAGTTTACAGATGTAAGCTTTAATTTTTAAGACATTTATTTTATATTAACTCTGTATATTAATTTTGGTAATGATTTTATGATCACTTCTTTTTTATTTGCACATTTTTACACATTTAGCTATTGGGAAGGCTAGTGAGATTCTAAGAAATTATTTTTCCAAGCCATGGGTTTCATGGGACCTAGTTCCTATCATTGTGAATAACTAGATGTTTGACCACTTGATTATATGTTATTAAATAATATACACCTTTTTAAAATTTATTTAATTACTAATTTTTTATTATTTATCTTGCAGAATTTATTTTCTTCAATTCTTGATAGCCACAGAGGTACTATCTGAGAGACATGTGATATTTATATACATGACCATTTTTAAATATATTTAATTTTTTAATTATTTTTAATTTTTTAAATAGATTTAATTTTTTAAATTTTTCTTAACAATTCTTAATTTTTTTAATTAATTTTAATATTTTAATTATTTTTAAGTAATTTTTTTTTAAATTTTTTAAATTTTTTTATTTTTTTAGTATTTAAATTATTTTTAAATATATATATATATATATTTTAATTATTTTTAATTATTTTAAATTTTGATACTTTTTTTTGAAAATATTATTATTTGTGATGGATTGTCTGTTCATCACAATAGCCTTTTACGATGGTCTGTCACAACTGGTTATTTAAAAAAATCATGGTGATTATTTGTGATGGAGGAATCATCCATCACAATTAATCTCTATTTACAATAGTTCGTCACAAATAACCATAATTATGACGCTGTTTTTTTTCTAAAACTATTAACAACAGACTCCTATCATAAATGACTTATTGTAATGGGATTTTGTCACGAATAGTTCTTCACAAATAATCAAAACTTTAGTTGTGCAACCAACCTATGAACATGCATTGTGTAATATAATCTCTTTGTATTTAGATATCTTATAAAGTAGGATGCACACTCACGTCATCATCCTTTCTTGCTTTATTATTTATTGATCTAACATAACGAATTTACCCTCGACTACCATGACCATGGATTTATGAAGGTACTACCATCCCGATCAACCAAGCTCAAGATATATTACTTTCTCAACTCGAAAGTGAAAAATTATATCTTGATCATTCAACCAATGACATACCACCAATGATGAACTCAACAAAATCTACCTCACCACAATTTCATTATCATGGTTTTTTCCTTAAATCAAAGTACATGATCAAATTAAACACATTGATAATGATCTCAATTCATAATACCAATACATATGTCCATATATAGGAACACACAATGACACCCAAAACATGCGGTGTTCCTATTAGTGGGTCTTTACTCATTATATCAACTACTCGAGATCACCAAGTGCAAAATATTTGAGAAGAAGTCTCAATGCTTATAACCCCCTAGCACCTGATAGTCATACATCTACTACGCCAAGTTGGTATGATGTATCTAGACCATAGAACATATATTTAAGATCAATGTCATAGTATCTTAAGGTTCTTATTATAGCCTGGGATCTGCTATAACCTTTTGATATGACAATTAATCTATGAAAATTATTATTAAATTATGGATGTAGAAATGTATACACTATAATGGTAAGTGAATATCATGCATATCTCATTATATACATGAAATGGTAATCAAAAAATACATTTTAGTTGGGTCTAGGGTGCCCACTATTACAACACCCAAGAATCGTACCTAAAGAATAACAATAGACCATGTATGTCTTTCCAAATTATGTTAGGATTAAAATAGGGGAAATGGTAAATTGCGGATTGAGATCCTTAAAAGAATCCTAAAATTATAGACTTCATTAAAACATTACCCCATTTTGGTTAATCTTGGTCATATGAGAAGCGAGATGAGAAAAATCCTCAACAAACTACCAACAATATCCTTCCAGGTCCAAGAAGCTCCTGATCTCGAAGACATTTCTCAATTGCTCCCATGAAATCACTCCTTCAATTTTATCAGGGTCCACCGAAACTCCACATTATGAGATCACGTGACCCATAAAATTAAATTCTTAGATCCATAAGGTTCACCTGGGGAGTTTAGTATAAAGGAAGTGATCTCGAAGAGTGCCTAGAATGATTCTTAGGTGCTTTCCATGCTCTTACTCTACCCCAGAGTAGACCATAATGTCATCCAAAAAAACCACAACAAAGGATTACAGGTACTAATGGAATACCCATTTCATGAGAGCTGTGAAAACCATTGAAGCATTTATCAACCTAAATGACATGACCAAATACTCATAGTGGTCGTACCTACTTCAGAAGGTTGTCTTGGGAATTTATTCCTCCTTAACCTTGACATGTTGATACATGGAGTATAGTTGAATCTTATAAAACCACCTTGAACCCTTGAGATGATCAAATAGGTCATAAATTTGGGTAAATAGATATTTATTCTTGATAGTGACCCTTCTTAACTGTCAGTAATTGATGCACAACCAGATGGATCCATCATCCTTTTCAGAAAATAGAATAGGGGAAACCCAAGGTGAGATTCTCAGGTGAATGAATCCTTTGGATTCCAAATCGTCCAGCTGTATATTTAATTCCATTAACTCTATAGGGGATATACGATATGAGGTAAGATATATCAATTGTGTTCCTAGAGCCAAGTCAATGGTGAACTCTACATCCCTCTCCATGGGTAACCTTGAAAAATCATCTAGAAACACCTATGGAAAATTATCTACCATAAGGGAAACCTATCCTCAAAAACTCTACTACCATCCTCTAACATAAGAGAAGAGACCTGAAAAATGAGGTTTTATAACTCTAGAAGTGGAGGTCTATCTCGCCCTGATCGGGGATCCCATTCACATTGGAATATCCAAGTACTTCTATCAGGTTCCATACAATTTACTCATCATCGATAGCAATCGATATGCACCTTGAAATTCACCATCTCATTCATGCCTAGAATCATGTCGAAAGGATCCATTTCTAAAACTAAGAATTCCAATTCCAATTAGACTCCTGATAGAGTGATAGATTTGGATGGATGTTTGAAACCCTATTCCCTATTATTGGAAATTAGCATAACCAGCTCCATGGAATAAGGAATAAGATCAGTTGGTAATTTTAGCAGTTCCACAATACAAGCATAAATAAATGATTTAGAATCACCCATATCAAATAAAGTGATGGTTATAGATGATTCAATGAAATTAGTAACTTGATCAGTTGAAGGTCCTGTATCCAAATCTACCAGTGCTTGATCTATAACATGAAGGTGGTTCATTTCCACTGATTTTTGATGTTGATTAATGACTTATGGATCTACCCAGAGATGACTCTAGTTATAGGAATATCTGGATTTTCCACCTCACCCAATAATCCGTGAACCTATAGTCCTCGATGCATTGGATTGAACTGGAAATTCTCTAGGTGCTGAGGAGCCTGCACCACTTTGAGTGGGTGATCCACTTTTACAGAACCTTTTCAAATGACCCAAATTCCCACACCAATGGAAGAGTTTAGGTGAGGTTGGACACACAGATTTCATATAACCATAACTCCCACACTGGTGGCACACAATAGATCCACCACCCAAGGATACTAACATGGGAAGTTGGGAGGGGTATTCGAATATTCTCCCATTATTATTTCCCTACTCCTCATTCTTTCACTTCTTTTTAGACATGAAACTACCACCCTAACCTATAGGAAGAGTTTTCCTAGAAAACCTTGACTAAACTGCCTAATTAATTTCCAACATTAGAGATCTATCTACTATCCCCACACATGTATTCATCTTAAACATGAAAAATTGGGATTGAATATCCAACCACAACCCCACTTAAAATATTGAGCCTTTAATGTCTCATTAGAAACTAACTTAAGTGTGAAAAAAACCAATTCTATAAAACGATTGGAATATTACAACATAGTTCTATCCCCCCTGATAGAGATCCATCAACTATTGAGTCTTGGTGAGGACCAAGGTCTCAAAGCAATACTGCTCATTGAAAATAGCATTGAAATCCTTCCAATCCATTTTCTCATGTTTTTCAGCCTAAAACACTGAGTTTGACCACCCGTGACTAGGTACTTCCAACATGAATAGAGTGCATTTCACATTTACTGTTTCAAGAGTCTTGAGAAACCCAAAGATCCTATCAATATTTTCCACCTAATATTCTGCTCCCTAGGGGTTCGTTCTACCTTGTAAGGAAGGGGGTTTATTCCCAAGTAACTTCTAGGCCTTATACTTTTCCAAAACTAGATTAGTTTCCTTAGACTAAGTAGGACCATAGCCCACTCCCTAACCCAAATCTCATATATCCTGAACCACTGATTCCACTAATATCTAATCAAATAGTGAGGGGGAATTATCTCCAACCTCTTTCCATGGTTTCATGGGAGGTCTCTAGTGAGGCGTGATACTACATAAATTAACAAGATAAAATAAATATTCAATACACTACCCATATTGGTTTTAAAAAATAACCCGATTTAAACACCCACATAAATTGAAAAAAAAACCACTAAAAACAAAAACAACATATTAAATCACTCCACCTAGATCGATGTCCATGCACAGTCTATAGCCTATACATCACACCTGAAGAACGAGGATTCAAAATAAACCCTAAAAATCCCATGTTAACCTAAGGCTTATCATGAGGTGTGTTGGATAAACACCCTACTCGTAACCAGAACCTCAAGACTCAATAGTCCTAGCTCTTATCTATCAAGACTCTCCTAAATAACATGATGTAAAGAAAGGGAAAAAACTACTTTGATACCATTTTTTATGAACCTTCCTGGGATTCCATCCAACCCGACACCCAACCCACCCTGTGACATAGACCAAAGTTCATTCTTGAAACCCACGGGCTAGTAAATAGTGTTTGGGAATTGAGTAACACATTTGGAAATGGTTTCTCCCATGATAATTACATCACATCATAACAAATAACCATAATACCTGATATTAAAGGAAACACTACAAGCATGAGTTAAATATTTATTGTTTACAACCAAAAACCAAAATAACCAAAAATGGGGAGGGAACCACTAGATTAATAGAACCTCCATGTAGTATGTGGGTCGAAACCCCATGCCACCACCACCAACACCATACCAAAAGGAACTGATATCACATAAAATAATCATTACCACCACATAAGGCCTTACCTTTACTCGAATTAAACAAAACAAGATCTACATACACTTATGGGTTTATGTAGGGTGTGAGTTCACATTCCCAGTAGGGTACCACTAGATGATTATATGCATAGCTATTATAAGACAATTAAACATGCTATTTTTTTATAAAAATAAAAAAACTTAATTTAAAACATGATTTTTTAATATAAGAAAACAAGTAATGGAAACAAGCATAAATAATATAAGAACCATGTGAAATCTCTAAGTAACTAGGGTTAGTGGGGACCTAGGATCCTCGTACTCTCAGTATCAAACCTGGATGTGATGAACCATCTCCTGCTTGAACCAAACAATTCCCATCATAAACGTTTAGTTAGTGTTTTATCATGAACCAACTAGGTAGGGTGGAAAATGACTAGTGTACTTGTCCTAGCCTGCCCACCCAGATACCCATGATTCCCAAGTTCATTCCCCCCTTTCAAACCATGAAATACTTTTCTTTCACAATCACCTAATCACACATTCCATTAACAAGGGGGTTTATTATAACACCCTCATTTTGAGGTACACTATTGTTTAATATGTTTTATTTTATTCTTGGAATATTGGTTTAATTTAAATGGAAGTGTGAACAATGGGGCTAGCTGCTGGAAAATCCTACAGAACAAATACAAGTCATGTAACATTTACATGGTATGAATGTGTGAGGGGAAAAATGCTATGAATATTTTCATAGAGCTAAACCAATTCATGTCATGTTAGACATTCACATCCTGAAATTCTATTTTCCAGAAAATAAAAAGCGAGGTGATGTGAATTTTAGCATATGTGGCCTTGTGAAAATACATGATGTGAATGTGGGTTATACATCATGTAAATACCAGTGCACAATAAATTTATATATGGACAACATGTATTTTGTTCTCACTTGACCTATTCGTCTCCCTTTCAACTCCCATGGTTTCCATAGATGAATTATGACAATTTTTAACATCTTAACTCTGGTGATATCGAATATTTGAGCGGTTGTTTGTGGAATAAAAGGTTACAGTTATTTTATTCATTATCATGTCATATATCCTTGTGTTGGAATAATTGGAACCATAGATCAGTGTTGTTATACCTGAATCTATGAATTTGGATTTATATTGATGATATCTTGTTGGTTTTGGTAAAAGAATGGGAGGAAAAAGTTTAATTCATGGAATTATCTTGGGTCCTTTGCGCTAGTCATATTGAGGTAGGTGGATTATCTCCCACTCTACCATTCTTGAAGTTATTAGATTAATATATTCTAAATCATATTGATGTTGTGTTAGAAATATTTCATGGAATTTATTGGAAAACCCCTATTGATGTGATTTCAAAATGGTGGGGTTTGAAAGATGGGTTTTTATTAAATTAATGTTTTATTTGAAATTATGGGATAAAGATGTGGTGTATGTTCATTTTTATATGGGACGAGTAATGGTTGAAAGTACCACCATCAAATTATAATATTTTGGGATGGGTAATGGTAAAAAGTACCAACATTAAATAATGATAAATTGGGAAGGATTATAGTCGTAAGTACCACAATCATATTGGTCACCAAGTGAAGGCTTGGTGATAAGACGACTCACGACTCATGAGTATATAGAGGTCCATGGTTGCATGTATTTTTTGTTTACATGGGTGTAAAATTGGTTGATTATTCCATTGGAAATAAAGTTGTTTTAAAGTATTTATCTTGATTTTTTATTATATGAAATCTATTTATAGATTAACGGTTTTTCTTACCTGCTTTTCTACAATTTTATTAAAATGTGATAACCCATTCTTGTCCTAGTGGAATATGATGGGAAGTCTTTGGGGAAAACCTACTGAATGTTATAATCACCCCTTCTTGGTAACTTTTTTGTGTTTATATATCTTATCTACCAAGATATAGGGAAGGGCCAAGTTTCACACTTCTCTAGTGGCGATCCTTGACATCATGGTTTGGTTACTGAAGTTGGATCTTGGGAGTGTCTTCATCTTGGTCTGGGATGATGACACTTTGGTACCGATGTATTTATACTTAGAGTCTTATTCATGTGATTTTATTTCTATTTTTCTACTATACTCTGATTTTTTTCTATATTGGTATTGTATCGAGTTATGTTGTTTATTCTCATGCATCATTTAGTCTATTTTGGGATGTTGTATGTAACATCCCCCAATATGGTACTCTCTCAAGTGGAAAAAAGGGGTGGTTATGAGACCTGAAGAACACCTCCCCGTACACCATAGGCTACCAACTAGTAGTGGGAGTGTGAAAAGTATAATATAGAGACTATAACTCCTAGTATGGAGTGTCATAGTAGTAGAAAATAAACCATACAACCAAAAGAAATCAAAGTATAAACATAGCAGAAGACAATAATAAAATCCAACTAAATAATACAACAAATAATAAAGGGATGATGTGTTGGAATGTATCTAAATGTAATGCTAGAAAAAATACAAGTAATAGACTAGTAGACTCAAATAATGACTCAAAAGTCCCCGGTCCCAACCCCCACAACCATACCATCACCAAAATCCAGCACATCCAACAAGTAAACAATCATATGCAAGGTCCTTTTCCCTTGTCCAAACTTGCATCCATGTAATCTGCTCAGGTACCAAATGGCGTCTCGAATAGGGTGTGAGTATAACACAATTGTTTGACACCACCATGTCTAAACTAACCAGTATGATAACAAGTGTATGCAATAAAGAGATTAATAAGGAGTATTAATTAATTCAATAATTAATAAAATACAAAAAAACCTACTTAGGCTCCATGATGAAATATATCTGAGCATTTATTATGACCATGCCAACCACAACCATATAACCAAGGTAAAATAACATACTTCAGCACTATGAAAAAATATCTATGATCATGTCTTACAACCATGCCAACCATAACCATATAACCAAGGTAAAATAACCTTCTTCGATGCCATGTCAGAATATCAATGAGCATGTCTTATGACCATGAAGACCACTATATAACCATGTTATAGTCACAAAAATCTAGTTTAAAGACCTATAATCATTACAACATTCAGCTCAAATCTATATAAGTGTTACAATATGGGACTGGGCATAGCCCGATCTCTATAAGAATTACAAAATGCGACTGGGCTGAGCCCGCTCAAAGTCTGCATTATAGCATATAAGTGTGAAAGTACCAGGGATGAGCCCTATATATAAGCATTTCAGCATGGAACAAAATTCCTATCATATAACATGGATATCACAATATCCCATCATATATCTCAATGGTTAATTATGTGAATTACCATTTATCTTTCAAATACCACTTTCAATTTAAATCACAATTTATTACTAGTTATATCAATAAGAAATAAGCCACCACTTAGGAATTATATATCACTCAATCACCTAAGGTCACATGTCATGATAAACACACTTTAAGCCATTATCCAGTTTAATTATATTCATGGTTCTCTCACACCATGAGAAACCATAAGCTATGTCAGAAACCAATTGAAAACTAAAGGAATTTAATGGATAATATAATTAATTATTTAATTAATTTGGGCACATTATATGTTGTAACAATCAAAATATTACATATAATTGGCAATTATCAAACCATATGGTTAGGATTTAGACCCCTTACCTTTAACTGACGATCTAACAATGCTTAAAAAGGAAAACACCCATGATGAAGAAGGTGTGGATGGATGAAAAGAGAAACCTAGATCAAAACTAATCAAGATCAAAACCAACAACACACATGGTCAAAGTAAATAACCACAACATTCATAAGAAGAAGGGATAGAGGGAACAACCTAACTAAAGTGACTTACTAGAGATTTCTCACACAAACAGAACATTCAAAAGGGTAGTTAGCACTCCAAAATTACATGGGGGGTTTTCCTAGGTTGATAGGAGAGGAGATACAGTGAAATATAATGAATTTTATATGAAAACATGTTTAAAATAATAGTTTTAGGAATTACATGGTGTATAATGTAGTTACATTTCATGTACATGTTTTTAATGGGACACGCCGAAAAACCCATTGCCTCAGATTTATTTTATTAAAAACACCAAAACATTACATGACATGTAATCCCTTTACATGGTGTATAAATTTTATACAGATGATTTTTTATCCTATTTTACCATAAAAAAACCAGAACCTCCTTTAAATATCCTCAACTTACCAAGAACCCATGTTACACTTAACCCATTTATACCCATAATCCATTAATTCAAACAAACATATATCATTGAAATTTAGATCATTTTCCACAATAAAGGCTCTCAATGCAGGTCCTCTATGGTTTCCTCAAGTTTCCTTACAACCCAAGACTATGTTTATTCAAATGGAAAACATCCACAATGGAAATGAAAATGAAATAAAATATTTACAAAAAACTCAGAGAGAGACACACATAGAAAAATAAGGGATCTTACAACCTCCCTACCTTATAACAGCTAACCCCCGAGATACTCTAAGAATCACTTTGAGATCTCAATGAACAAGTCTAGACACTACGATTTCATATCATAATCCCTCTCCTAGGTCTCTTCTTGAACCCGCCCATGCTTCCACCCCACTCAAACCAACAATATTTCCCTACCTCGAAGATATTTCTCACTACAATCCACAACCCATATAAGATGCTTATAAAAGGATGCATCAAAAAAAAATCTTAACATATATTATGTATATCACATGGGAAGGGTCTAGATAATATCTCCATAACTGTGACACATGGAACACATCATACATGGAACTATAACGTCATGGAAGGGATAAACGGTACGCCACTGGTTAAAACCTTATCACTATCTCAAACAGACCAAAAAACCTGAGTGCTAGCTTTCCCTATTTCCTAATATAGTATTGACCTATCCTAGGTTCCATCTAAAGGAAAAAATGATGAATAAACTCAAATTACAGAGGTCATATTTGATGTCCAACATACGATTTCTTTATTCTTTGTGCAGTTACCAACCACTATCAGATTAACTATACATACTCAGATGCATCCTGTATGAGACTAGGCCCAAAAAGTGTTAACTCACCTGTCTCCATCCAAAAAAGAGGTGAAATAAATGAACTACCATGAAATCCTCAAAAGGTCCCAATTGGATCGATGCCTAAAATATATTATTATATGAAAACTCCATGAGTTCCATATATTTCTCCCATAAACTTCCAAAATAAAAAACATAGGCTCATAAAATATCCTCCAAAACTTGAATAGTCCACTTATATTGAACATTATTTTGTGGTTTATAGGATGTTATTAAAATAAACTACAATTCTAGAGCCTTCTGAAGACCTTTTCAAAAATGTGATGTGAAATGAGGATCTCTGTCTAAAATGATACTCCTTAGAACACCATGCAACTAAACCACCACGTGCGTGTAAAGAATACCCAAATCATCAACTGAGAAGGTTTCCCTAATAGGTAATAAGTGGTGTACCTTATTCAGTTGATCCACAACATCCCATACAACGTCATTCTTATGGGTTGTCCCAATTAATCCTATCACAAAATCTATTATGTCATCATACCATTTTTACTCTGTAATGGGAAAAGGCAACAAAATCCTAGCTGGGCTATGATGCTCAGCTTTCACCCACTGACAAGTGAAGCATCTATACATGAAGATTTACACCTCCTTCTTCATTACTAACTACTAGTACTATCTATAGAGATCATGATACATGTTTGTTAAACCACGATTCACTGCCCATCTAGAAGTATGAAACTCCCTCATCATCTCTTTGTGTAATCCTGTAGGAATCGATACTCATCCATGGAAAAGAATAGTATTTTCACTATTGAGAGACCATACTGATGGTGTCTCCCCACCATATAATTTTTCTCTCAAAACTGAGCCCTTAGAATTATACAACTATTTGATCTTACTCCGTTTCAAAAGAATGAGTATAATAGATGTTGAAGTCAGATCTACCCATCCCTAAGACTCATGAACATCCAGATGCATGTCTGCAAAGAGGTACATTATCCACCACTCCCATACTGCCTATGTATGTGTATTTTGGATCAAAGTATTGGTAATTAGGTTTCCCTTTTTTGGTGTGTAATCCAAATCAATGTCAAAATATTATAGATAATCTATCTACCTCTTATACCGAAGGTTCAAGTCTATCTAAGAAAATAGTTACTTGATGATCTTGTGGTATGTTTATAACAAAAACCTCTCACACATGAGATAGTGTCTACAATATCTCAGGGAATTTACCATCTCCAATAACTCTAGATCACGAGTAGGGTAATTCCTTTCATGAAGTATTAGCTACTTGGATCCATAAGAAACCACTCAATCCTCCTGCATTATAACTGATCTGAGTATAACTTTAGTTGAATCATAGTACATGGTATATGCCTTACCCAACACAGGTAAAGTAAGTATAGGTGCTGATGTTATCCTAACTTTCAGATCTTGAAAATCTCTCCCATAATAATTAGACCAAACAAACTTCACCCCTTTCTTGGTCATCCCGAACATTGGTGGTTCCAAATAGGAGAAATATTGGATAAAGTTCTGATAATAACCTGTTAAACTCAGAAAGCTACATATATCAAATAAATTCTTAGGATTTTACCAAGATACCCTATATAATAATTTATCTGGGTATACTAACACTCCTACCTATGAAATTACATGACCCAAGAAATACACATTATTAATCCAGAAACTACATTTTGTTAGCTTAGCGTAAAGCCTATGCTCTCTTATTATAATAAGGATGATGTCAAGATGTTTGTCATGATCATCTTCTTATTGGGAGTACACTAAGATATCATTGAAAAAACCTGACAAAAAATAGTCTAAAAAAGGATGAAATATCATATTCATTAAGGTCATGAATACCACTAGTGCGTTAGTCAACCCAAATGACATCACTATGAATTCATACAATCCATAACTTCTCCTAAAATTAGTTTGAGGTATGTATGATAGTATCAACCTTAACTGGTGGTAACATGATCTCAAATAAATATCGAAAAAGATCTTAACACCTATCAATTGATCGAAAAGATCATCAATGCATGAAATAGGATACTGGTTCTTGACCGTCATCTAGTTCAACCTCCTATAATCCACATATAATAGAAATGAATCATAATCCTTGTCAGATAAGAGAACTAGAGAACCTAAGGAGATTTAGTAGGCTGTATAAAAACTTTAGATTATAGATCCTCCTACTATACCTTCAACTCCTGAATCTCTACTGGTGCTATTCTATAAGGAGGAATAGAATCTTTCTCTTCTCCCAACACCAACTTGATTGTGAAATCGATCTATCACTCAGGGTAACCTATAGAACTCTTTATAAAAATCATTATGAAAATGGTATACCATTAGAGTAAAAGAATCCTGTTGCATTCCACCATTATCTAGAGCAAGACCCACTATCTGAGCCATGAGACAATCCAATATACACTGAGTTGATCCTTCATGACCAACCTAAATATTCCAATCACCTTGGTGAAAATAAATACCTACTTATGGATATAAAAGGCAACCCTAATCCTATAATAGTTAATATGAACCTAATATATAACTAACCAATCTATACTAATAATTAATTTTAAGCCTTCCATTTCCAGCACAAATGGTTCCCAAAATAAATGGTATCCACCAATCTCTAGAGAACATGCCTTATAACATTTGATATTCTCTGAACGCACTCCCAATGGTGTGTTGATGGTCAAAGAACCATCCAATATTTCCACATCCAATCCCAAACCATTTGAAAAAAAGTATATAGAAAAGAATGCGATGCTCCTGTATCAAACAAAACAAATGCTAAGGTAGATGATATAAGAATTGCACCTCTGACAGTAGACAGTCTTACATCCATGATAGCTGGAGTAGTCTACATAACATGAAAATGACTCATCCATATTTCCTGAGCTCTGGTATAACTACCTTGATATATTTACCTTACTTGGTACTCCTGATCAAGCACTGGGTTACCACGTCCCCATCCTCGTCTTGAACAGCTAGTGGAACTCCAGCTACCAGCCTGCTGAGGGGTAGCTAATACACTTCCTTAATCAGGTGCTGGTCCTGATCCCCTACCACTGGTATACTATGTAAAGTTCACACAAAACCTCTAAAGATGACCCAGTCTTCCACAAATAAAAAACTCAACTATGGGGTAAGGACATGGTGGGCGCTTGTTTCCAAACTTTCTACACTAATAGAACTGGAATGGAACATGGTCTTGAGATAGTTTTCCACTACCTCGAATTCTCTTACCATTACTACCTTTGTGTAAATAGTCATAGTGGAACTTCTTTCCACTCAAAGAATAGCTCCCAAATTGACCTACCAAAATAGCCTGACCACTAATCGTGACCTCTCTTAGATTCCCTTCCATAAGGATTGCATGGTTCATCACATCCTCAAAGCTACACAAATGGAAAACTTTTACCTAAAAATTGATCTCACAGTGAAGACCATCCTAAAAAAGTCTCACCCTGAAGATATCATCAACTACCATGGATGGCACAAAGCCCTGTAGGCTAGTGAAATGTCCAACATAGTTTAGAACTGACATGCCACCCTATGTCAGATGCATGAAATCACAATATTATTCATCCCTCAATGTTTTGAGATAGAAATATCTCAGGAAATTCATCTCAAATTTCTTCCAAAGTAGCTCATCATGCTTCCCAAATTCCTCTAGAATATCCCACCAATGCTTGGTAGGTCCACAAATAATATATGTAGAAATGTTCACCCTTATATACATGGGTGTCTCAATATGCTTGAAGATTGTTTGTACCAAATTAATCTAGAACTTGGCTGCTTGGGGTCCTCTTTCCCCAGTAAACATTGGTGGATGCTTTAGTTGAAATTCTCTTTTCATCTTAGACATCGAAGAAATGGTATAAATAGTCTCACTTTATATGGATCACATGACCCTCAAGAAGTTTTTGCAAATATGAATATCCATATACCCCTCAAAAACTATAGGAATCTCTAGTTCAGCTGTGTTAAGAGTGTGATGATTTCCACTTTCCGAAAGCTCATATCAAAGACTATGAGGAGACATTTTCTCTACAATACAAAAACTCACATTAGAGCATTGAATAACAATAAGGTCAAACTCAATAGGTGACTAAAACAAATAAACAATGAATCTTGGTATCTCAAAACATGTCTTACAAGTGTTTTAGCATGAAACATTAAATCGTTTCATTTATCCATTGAAACAGATATCACATATCACAGTTCAACAGACAAGTATATATCACATGCAAGAATAGATATTCCCCTATCATGAACAATTCATGTCAATATATCCCTATGTTCCTATTATGATTCATGTATTCTCATCTCATGACATACCAAGACTTGATTACAAATCACAGGAAATAGTAACATCATAAAAAAATAACCTCACACAACATGTGAATCACCCAATGTGAAATAAAATCAACTGTAACAAGCATACAAAAAAAAAACAACAATCCCCTCCCTGGGCACTCAAATTTTTCCATGAACATGGGTTATATACTCCCATGAAAAAGCTAATTACCAAGTCCTAACACATCCTAGTCTCTTTTTTACCTTTCCTTAATAATAAATCAAAAGAAAAGAAAACTTACTTACTTTGATACACCTTTGTAACATCCCCCAATCTAGAACTCTCTCATGTGGACAAAAAGGAGTGGTTACAAGACCTCAAGTGCGCCTTCTCGTATAATAGAGGTTTCCTACTAGTTGTGGGGTATGAAAAGTATAGTGGGGAGTATATACCCCATGGTATGATTTGTTATATAAGTATAAAATAAACCATAAAACTGAAAGAAATAAAATTATAAATATATCATAAGAAAAAAATAAAAGAAAACTAAATAATTCAATAAATAATAAAAGAATAATGTAATAATGTGATGGAATGTATCTAAATTTCATGATAGAAACAATATAAGTAAAAGACTAGAATACTCAAATAAAGACTCAAAAATCCCTAGTCCCAAACCCTATGTTGGTCCCATCACAAAAATTCATCCCATCCAACAAGAAAGAAATCAACTTCATGGTCCTTTTACCCTATCCAAACCTGCATCCACGTATTCTGTTATGGTACCAAACAACATCATGAATAGGGTGTGAGTATAACTCAGTAGGTTGACACTACCATGTCTAAACTTAATAGTATGATAATAAGTGTATGAAATAAATTGATGAATAAGTGTCTTAATTAATTCAAAAATTAATAAAATACAACAACAACATACTTTGGCTCTGTGCTGGAATATCTTGGAGCATGTCTTACGACCATTCCAACCAAAACCATACAACCAAGGTAAAATAACCTACTTCAGAGCCCTTACAGAATATCTCTGAGCATGTCTTACAACCATTCCAACCAAAACCATATAACCAAGGTAAAATAACCTGCTTCATAACTATACTAGAATATCTCTGAGCATGTTATAGGACCATTTCACCCACTATATAACTTGGGTATATTCACAAAAATCCAAGTCAAATCCCTATAAGCATTACTACATCCAAGTCAAATACCTATAATAATTACAACATGGGACTGGGAATAGCCCACTATCTATAAGCATTACAACATGGGACTAGTCTGATCCCGCTCAATATCTTCATTACAATATATAAGTGTAAAAGTTATAGGACCGAGCCTAATATATAAGCATTTCAACATGGAACATAAGTCCTATCATACAACATGTATACCACAATATCACATCATATATCTCAATGGTTAATTATGAGAATTACCGTTTATATTTTAAATACCACTTTTACTTTAAATCACAATTGATTAAAAATTATATCAATAATAAATAAGCTACAACATAGGGATTATATATCAATAAATCACCTAAGGCCACATGTCATGATAAACACACTTTAATCCATTAGCCAGTTTAATTATATTCATGGTTTGCTCACCCCATGGGTAACCATAAGACATGCCAGAATCTAATTGAAAACAAAAGGACTTTAAGGGATAATATAATTAATTATTTAATTGATTTGGCCGCACTCTATGTTGGTGAAATAAATATACTTGGAAATTATCAAGCCATAAGGTTAAGATTTAGACCCCTACCTTTAACCAATGATCCAATAATGCTTCCAATGGTAAATGCCCACAAGGAAAAAGGTGCATATGGTTTCAAAGAGAAACCTAGATAAAAATTGATTAAGATCAAAACCAACAATGAACACGATCCAAGAAAATACCCCACAATGGTCATAATAATAAGGGAGAGAAGAAAAAACCTAACCAAAGGGACTTACTGGGGAATACTCACACAAACAAAACATTCAAAAGTGAAGTTTTCACACCAAAATCACCTAGAGGGTTTCCATAGGTTGAGAGGAGAATATATGAAGTGAAATAGAATTAATTTCATATGCATAACATGTTTAAAACAACATGTCAGGGTATTAAATGACATGTAATGTAGTAACATGTCATGTAAATATTTTTAATGGGATACGACAAAAATCTCGTCACCTCAGATTTATTTTTTTAAAAACACTTAAACATTACATGATGTGTAAATGTTATACAGTTGGTTTTTCATCCCATTTCCCCTTTAGATAACCCGAAACTTCTTTAAATCTTCTCAACTTACCAAGAACCCATGTAAAACTTAACCCATTTATTCCCAAACTCCATTACTTTAAATAGGCATAAATCCCCTAACTTTGGGTCATTTTTCCCAAGAAAGGATCTCCTTGTGGATCCTATTTTATTTCCTCAAGTTTCCTCTAACCCAAGACTGCATTTATTTAAACGAAGACATCCATGACAGAAAAAAAACTGAAAGAAAAGATTTATGAAAAACTCAGAGAGAGACATACCTAAAAAAGATGGTATCTTACCTTGTATGTATCATGATGGGTTGTGTGTTTTTAGGGAAAATTATTCCCCTCTATCCTCTAATTTCCTTAACATTTATTGCTAGATTTTGGTGTCTTGGGGATTTTACCTAAGGCCACTACCACTTCACCTACTCTCAAGACAATGTGGAAGGGAAGGGTGTTACAAATGGTATCAGTTTGTTTGGTCCTTGGGTTTTATATGGTACTAATTTTGTTCAGTACTTGAGTTGGGTTGGTATCAAAGAGATAAAACTATCGAAACTTGAAATGTATAGTATAAAAAGATATAGATAACCTTTTTATACTGAACTTCAAGTTACCATGGTGGTTTGGTTACAAAAGTGTCATAAAACACTTCTAGAAGTGTTTTTATCTCATCATCATGGGTTTATCCAATGAGTGTTTCATACCATGAATTTTGATAAGACTTTATACTAGGATTTCATTGTTCATATGTTATTCAAATGATTTTTGAAAAATGAATAAAATGATTTATATTCAAAATTAAGGTCTCACTAGTTATTTCTTCTGGTAGTGATAATTGTTTATGATGTTTTGGAATTTATTCAAGCCTTTAGTTCATAGATAGAAATAGTCTAAATGGTGTATTATTCTGCTTATAGAAAATGGGACTAGGAAGATTCCATAGAAACCAGTAGGAAGAAGCTACTGAAAATGTGGTTTCACCTGAACCATAGGTGAACTAGAAACTTGTATAGAGTATTGTGCAAGAATTTCAAGCTGTTGAAAAAGGAAATAAAAATGATAAACTGAGGAAATTAGACCATTCAGTATAGTTCTAGAAGAAGAATTCATTGGTATTTAGAGGGTATTCGGAACTTGAAAAAGAATAACTGTGGATAAAATGAATAAATATAATATTTTATTTTCTTGGTACACTAAAAAATCTGAAGATTAAGTTTCCAAACTATATTTTGAAATATCTTTCATGCCAATGGTGGGATTTAGTTTTTCAAGCTAAAGATGAATAAGGAATTATGCAGGAGAATTTTGAAGAATTTTTCAATAAAAAATTCTATATCCACACTTTCTAAATAGAATGAATCACAAATATATTCATCTTAAAGTAAGAAAACCTATATGTGATAGAATATACAACAAAGTTTATGAACTTGGTTTGTTTCTCCTTAGAGGTATCTGCTAGTGCATCCTTGAAGGAATGAATCTTTGAGTCGGGATTATGATCATAGATTTGATTCAAGATATCCATTATCTATATTATATATTATACATATATGGTTAATAGGTAAATAGTGTTCAAAAGAGATCTTGTTGAAAATTCTATAAGAGGTAGTCTGTTTGTTCCCATGGGGACAAGTTTTAACTCTAGTGTTGTAAATAAGAGAAGAAGTAATTTATATTCTCATGGTGGTAGGAAACCCTAGACTTAGAATAAATATTTAGTTAATTTTCCTCCAAGATTTGATATTAAACCAGGTTGTTTATAGTGTGGGTTATTAACTCATAGGAGGAAATAATGTACTCCACCATTGAGGAATTACCACCACTATGATAGGAAAGGCCATATCAAGAATTATTTTCATAAACTTCTAAGATAATAAAGTAAATCAAGCTTAAAAAAACCTCAATATTTATATTATTGGATGGAAAAGTCCTATCAGACAAGTTCACATCCACATACATAGATAAACCATCTTGTTTCTAGGAACACTTTGGTTGTTCAGTCAACACCACAGCAGGGAAGAAAGATCTATCCTATGACATCTAAGTGATAACTTTATAGAGAAGAGTAGGCTATTATGAGTGAGAAACTAGGTCCCTCTATGGTACGAGTTACCATTACTCTAAACTCCACTACGATTCATGTATTGTTTGATACTGGCACATAACATTGTTTTCTTACTTCTTCTATGGTTAAAATATTAGGATTGCACATAGAAATGACGCCTGATGTCATGAATATCAAGACACCCCTTAGACAGTGGGATTTTAGAGGATTTAAATGCCTAGAATGTTCTATTACAATTTACGTAGTGTAGTTTCTTTGAGAGTTTATGGTCCTGAATATGGATGTATTTTATTTAATCTTTGGTATGTACTAGATGGAAGGGTTTAATCCTATGTATATTTCTATGCTTGGTACATGAAATTTACATCCCCAGATGGATCTTTGCTTGTATTCAAGGGAGAATGGGACATAAATACTGGTAGAATAAGACCTCTAGTGATAGTATATGGAGAAATATCTAGCCAGTTAGCATTAATGACCTTGGTAGATGCTGATGAAACAAGGAATGGGACTCTTCCTGATATAGTGGATCCATACCTGGATGTTTTTCCAAATGATTTATTTGGGTTACCACTTGAGTGGGAAATAAAATTTATTATCGACCTACTCCTAGGAAAAAGTACTATTTCTTCACCGTCTTATAGAATGTATCTGACTGAATTGAGAGAGATAAAGGCTCAAATTCAAGAGTTGGAAATTAAAGGCTTTATCAAACCTAGTACTTCACCTTAGGTTGCAATGGTTTTGTTCATAAAAAGGCAGATGATAATCTCTAGTTATGTGTTGATTATTATAAGTTTAATCAATCTATGATTAAAAATTGGTATCCTCTTACTCATATTGATGACCTATTTCATCAATTGAAGGTAGCCAAATGGTTCTATAAAATTGATTTATACTCAAGATATCATCAACTTAGTGTTAGAAGAGAAGATATTCCAAAAACATCATTTTAGAGTCGCTATGTCCATTATGAATATAACATCATGAATTTTGGTCTAATGAATGCACCAACAGTTTTCATGTCTTTAATGAATTTTATATTCCATAGGAACCTCAATTATTTTATTCTGGTGTTTTTCAATGATATTATGGTTTATTTCAAAAGCAAAAATGACCATGAAGATCACTTATAAATTGAACTAAGTATGTTGAGAGAACATCATTTGTATGCTAATATTTATAAGTGATACTTATGGATACAATAAGTTCATTTCCCCAGGCATGGAATTTTTTTAAGAAGGAATATCTGTTGATCCTAGAAAGATAGAAATAGTAGTATCATAGAAGACACCAAATAATGTTTTTGAGGTACACAGTTTCCTAGTATTAGCAGGTTACTATCACCCCTTTGTTTGGGATTTTTCTATGCTTTCTTCTCCATGACTATTCTGACAAGGAAAGTTACTCCATTCATATGGAATGATGGATGTTGGGAATGATTTTTGGAACTCAATACTCATATCACCTCGACACCCATCCTAATATTTTTTGAACTAGATAACAAGTATATGGTGTACTGTGATGCATATGGATTTGGTCTTGGTTGTGTTCTTAGGTAGGGGGACCATGTTGTGGCCTAAGGTTCATGGTAATTGCGAGTGCATGATAATAATTATCCTACGCATGGTCTAGAATTAGTTACAGTTTTCCATGCCATAAAAACATGGAAGAATTATCTATTTGGTGAAAAGTTTATAGTTCTCACTGATCATATAAGTTTGAAATACATCTTTCTCTATGAGACTTGAACTTGAGGAAAAAAAGATGGATGAAGTACCTATATATATTTGATTCCAACTTGATATAAACAACTGATAAAGGGAAATTTTTAGCTGATGTATTGAGTTAGAAATCATATAGTGTAGTGGTCAAAGAATATCATATCCAATGTTAGTTTATGATAATGATTGTTGATATGCATTTAGATTGTACTGAATAGGGTGAATACATAGTTTTCTTTCTAATAAGTCTTGTTACAGACTTGGTATTTTTTTTTAAAAAAGATCAAACATTGAATTTTGACTGCATCACCATTATTTCAAATATAAATGGTGGGGAGACTATGGATAATTGGAAAATTGATGATAAATAATGATTAAATTTTCATAAATGGATCATTATTCCTTAGTATTTAAAGGGACAAATTCTTTTGTCATATCACCATTCAAAATGGAATATTCATTTGGGTGTTTAGAAAATGTACCAGGTAATGAAAGAACATTTCTGGTGGGTAGGAATGAAACACAATATTGTATAGTATGTGATGAAATTATTAACTTTCCAACAGGTAAAGGTAGAGCTTCAAAGGATAGTTGGTATACTATTGTCTACCTATACCTGTATGGAAGTGAGAGAATATTGTGATGGATTTTTTCACAGGCCTACTAGGATTGCTACAAAAACATGATGTTATATGGGTAGTAGTATATTAACTTAATAAGTCAGCATAATTTATCCCTATTAGAGAATATAACATGGTAGATGACTTGGAAAAATTATATATATGAGAAGTAGTCATGTTACATGAATTTCAATTTTTGATTATATCTGACAGAGACTCCCACTTCACTTCTCAATTTTAGAAATTGTTACCACTTGCTCTCAGAAGTAAACTCACTTTGAGTACAACATATCATTCATAGACAAATGGATATTCATAATGCACTATTAATACATTGTAATATATTATTAGAGAATGTTTTATGAACTTCGGTGGTTTATGGGAGGATCATATGCCTTTGGTTGGATTCTATTATAACAACAGTTATCAAGTAACAATTCAGATTCCACCGTTTGAGTCTTTGTACCACCATCCATGTCATCATCATTTATGTTGGGTAGAAATAGGAGAGTCATCCATGATTGGAATAAGTTTTGTACATGAGACTATAGAAAAGATCCATATGATTCATAAATGGATATAAATCATATAAATTATCCAAAAGTTTTATGCAGATAATCATAGTCAACCTTTATCTTTGGATGTTAATGACCATGTTTTCTTGAAAGTATTTTTGATACTTAGTCATCAAAATTTGGGGAAATAAGAGAAGTTATCACCATGATATTTGGGATCATTCGAGTTTATAAAACAAAATGACACTATTGCATATTAGTTAGTGTTACTCTTGATATTCAATGATTTTCATAATTTATTCCATGTTTATTAAAAGAATAATTATCACCCAAATCCTCAACATGTGTTTATCTGGGATCATGTTACTCTTGATTTAGATGCAATTTTTATCCATGAAATGGTATGGGATCTGGATAGGCAGGAAAAGACCCTTTGAGGGTGATCTTTTTCCTTGGCGTGAGTGCTATGGTAGTATGGTCAGGTTCAAGAGGAAACATGGGAAAAGGGAAAAGGTTATGTGGGAGAAATGACCTGATTTATTCTAACCTCTTGAGGAAAAAAATCCCAATGGTGGAGAGAATGTAGCACCCCTGGTATGAGGAATTCTTTCATTTAATGAATTTTCTTTTATTCATATAGTCTTGGTTTAATTTAATTGGAATTGTGAACAATGGGGCTAGCTGCTAGAAAATCTTGTAGAACAAATACACATTGTGTAACATTTACATGAAATAAAAGTGTTAGGGGAAAAATTTCATGAGTATTTTCATAGCACTAAACTAATTCACATCATGTAAGATATTTATGTTGTGTATTGGTTTTTCTAGAAAATAAAAATCAAGGAAATGTGAATTTCAGTGTATGTTGATTAGAAAAAAAGTACACGATGTGAATGTTGGTCACACGTAAAGTAAATAACCACATCTAGAAACTTTAGATATAGAAATTACATATCTTCTTCTCACTTGAACTATTATTCTCCCTCTTGAATCCAAGGGTTTTTATAGGTTAATTCCAACGATTTTCACCATACAAACTCTGGTGATATCAAATCTTTGAGTGGTTGTTTGTGGAATCAAAGGTTTGAGTTGAATTATTCCTTATCATGTTGGATATCCTTGTGTTAGCATGATTGGAACCATTTATCGGTGTTATTATACCCAGATCTATGGGTTCAGATTTATGTTGATGATATCTTCTTAGTTTTGTTAAAGGAATGGGAGGAAAAAGTTTAATTCATAGAATTATCTTGGATCCTTTACACTAGTTATATCAAGGTTGATGGATTCTATACCAGTTTACCATTCTTGAACTCATTGTATTGATATTTTCTAAATCATATGGATGTTGTGTTGGAATTATTTTTTGGAATTTATTGGAAAAACCCTATTGATGTGATTTCAAAACGGCGAGGTTTGAAAGACGAGGTTTTATTAAATTAACATTTCCTTGGAAATAGTGGCATAAATATGTGGTGTGTGTTCTTGTTTATATGGGATAGGTAATGTTCAAAATTACCACCCATCAAATAATAATAATTTTGGATGGTTAATGGTCAGATTTATCACCACAAAATAATGAAAAATTAGGATAGATCATGGTTGGAAGTACCACCGTCATGTTGGTCACCAAGTGATAGCTTGGTGATTGGATAAATCACCACTCAAGAGTATAGAGAGGTCAATGTTTGCATGTATTGTGTGTATGCATGGGTGTGAAATGGGTTGATTATTCCAATGGATATGAAATTGATTTAAAGGATTTATCTTAACCTTTTATTATATGATTTTTTTATAGTTAGGCTATTTTATTACCTTCTTCTCTCTTATTTTATTAAAATGTTCTAACCTATTCTTGTCCTAGTGGAATGTGATGAGTTTTATTTGGGTAAAAAAACTATATTTAATACTCACCCCATTCTTAGTCATTTTTGTGCATTTGTAGATGTTGTCTACTAAGATATAGGGAAGGTCCATGTTTCACACTTCTCTAATGGTGGTCCTTGACATCTTGGTTTGGTTAATAGAGTAAAAGATTGGGAGTGTCTATATATTTGTTTGGGATGATGCTACTTTAGTGATAATGTCTTTATACTTGGAGTATTATTCTTTCACTTTTATTTATATTTTTCTAATGTACTCTGATTTTATTCTATATTAGTATTGTATTGAGTTATGTTTTTTATTCTGATGCATCATTTAGTCTATTTTGGTATGTTTTACATCTCTTGATAGGTTGTGTGTTTTTATGGAAAATAATCCCCCACTGTACTCTAATTACATTGTAATTTATTTCTAACCTTTGGTGTCTTGGGGATGTCACCTAGGACTAGCACCACTTCACCTATTCTTAAACCAATGAGGAGGGGAGGGGTGTTACATTTATCCTATTTCAAACCAAAACCACACAAAAAATCCCAAATCAATCATTTTCACACACACAAAAACAATTTTAGAAATTATATAAGAAACATACATGCATATCTAAATCATCAAATAATAGGAAAACACTAAACCTCCAACCTTTTCCTTGAAATATTCACAAATCTGGATGGAAACCATAAGATTCACTAAGTGGATATCCTATAAGGGAAAGAGTACACAAAAACCAACAAGATTTAACCTAAAGAAATGATATTGAGACCAATATAGGTCAAAAACCTTGTTGGAGAAAGGATAACTAAAAGAGGAAGGGATAAGATACCAAAAGAAGAGAAGGTATAAGGAGAGTAAGAACTTACTTGAGGGTTCATTGAAGAATCCAAGCCAAATACACCAAAAAATTGGGTCTAAAGGGAGTGAAGGAGGAGAGGGAGGCATTACTGGGGATATAGGGGTCGAATGCATGCGAATGAGGGGTTAGGGTATTAAAAATGGGGAGAGGTAAAGTTAGAAATCCAAATTTTTTAATGTTTTGGTGGGCCACATGGTTTTCCAAACCATGCAACAACTGCATGAAACCTCTATTAAAGAGGAAACATGTTCACATAGTTTACTTTTAGGGGGATAAAACCCATGTTTCTATCCATGTGGCTTGGATAATGCCACTTTTTGGTTGGAAGGTTATCCTGGGAGGCCTATATGCCCGTACGCTAGGCTTTGTGGCCTAGACAGTGCCACTATCTTGGTCACATGATTTACACTAGCCTGGAACACAATTTCTACTTACCATGCACCTCATACTATCCGACATTAAAACCAAAATTTTTCTTGAAAAAAACTTGGGAAATCCATGAAATAAAGGTAAGACCAAAAATAAAATAGAAAATACCTCAAAATAACACAAAAAATGTGTCACACTAGAACCGTTCTTTCAATTATTTATACATATGTTGAATGTATGGATGAAAAAACCATTATGAATAGTGGTAAACATTAAGAATCTGTTACTAAAAAGTTTAAGGTACCATTATACGATCTCTAAAACTCAAAACTGAACTCTCATCTAGCTTCCATCCCTTAATAATATCCCCACATTTTATTTTTGACCTTATAGAAATACATTCAGGATTAGATATCTAAGCCTCTCTCATATGCTGAACTAAATCGGTAACAAATGAAATAGGGAAGAAAACTAGAACATCACCATGGTTAGTACAATACTGGTGCATTTTTTCTATAATTGACATTAGCTTACACTTATTCGAAGCTTCTTTATCCAACTGATTATAGAAATTCCTACTTAATGCATCCACCACTGAATTTCTTTTACCCTACGTATACATCAATTCTATGATGAACATTTAATGGTATTCCATCCATGTTATTTACCTTATATTCAAATCACTTTGTGATAAAATGTGTTTCAAACTCTTATGATCCGTAAACACTGTAAATTTATCACCAAAAATATAATGATCCCATGTTTTTAAAGAATTAAATATAACATCCAATTACAAATAATGTGTTGGGTAGTTCTTAAAATGAAAATATAACTACCATGATCCATAAGCAACAACATGATCTCTCTACATGATAAAACATCCCAACCCAGATCTTAATGCATCAAAATAGACTATATCCATATACAGACTCTAGAAACATGAGGATAGGTGCTAATTTAAGTATAAACCTAAGATCTTGAAATGATTTATGAGATTTATCTTTGTATTGGAAAGAAACACCTTTCCTTATCAAAGCTGTAATTGGTGATGAAAAATGTGAAAAATCATACAAAAATATATATAGTATCTTACCACGCCAAAGAAACTACTTATCTTAAATAAATTTTTAGTGGTTTCCAAGAGATAATAGCTTATATCTTTTTAGGATCTACAAAAATTCCTTTTTCTAAAATGAAATGGCCAAGGAAACATACATCTTGTATCCAAAAATCACACTTTGATAATTTTTCATATAGATGATTATCCCATAAAATACCCAACACTATAACCAAGTGTTTTTCATGATCTTCCTTTTTAATTAAATAATCCAATATATCATCCATAAATACCACCAAAAAGGAATCCATATACCTTTGAAATATATTATTCATCAATTCCATAAATATGACTGGTGCATTTATAAGACCAAAAGGCATAACAATGACCTCATAATGGACATATCTTCTTATGAAATATATATTCACAATATCCTCCTTTTAAAATTTCAATTGGTGATATCCCAAATGAAAGTAAATTTTATAGAACCAATGGGATCCCCTCAATTGATCAAACAGATCATCAATTCATGGAATAAGATACCAATTATTTATATTAACTTGGTTTAGCTTATGAAAATATACCCAAAGCCTAAAAGTTCCATCTAACTTATTCAAAAACAAAACTAGCTCTTCCCATGGAGATGTTCTTAATCAAATTAACCCTTTACTTTCCAACAATTCCAACTAATCCTTAATTACCTCAATTCCATTGGTTCCATCTGATAAGATGGAAGGAAAATAGGGATGGTACCTAGTAAAAGATAAATCATAAAATATACTTATCTTTTGGGTGGAAACCATGATAAATTTTCAAGAAAAACATCAAGGAACTAGTCCACTATGGTTGGAAAATATCTACTCCTGATCTCATCTACTGATGCCAAATAAACCTCTATCAATTGGTAAGATATAGTTCCAACCACTGGTACCAAAAGTTCTTCTCAACTTGTATCCACTTCCCAATATTCTTTAAAGAGATTTCTAATACCATCTAAAGATTTGAAACTCACCTTACATACATAAAAATCTATATGGGCCTCAAAATTAATCATCTAATCCATTCCCAAAATCAATTCATAGACATCCATCTCTATCATAGAGAAATACAATACTAACTAAGTCCCATCAATTATTATCAAACATGCTGCACATTTCAAATATTGACACTCTCATTATCCCAAAGGTTTTTGGAGTTTAAAAATGGAAGGCATCATCTCAACATGTAAACCCATCATATCAATGACACAAGAAATAATAAATGAATGGGATTCACCCATATCAAACAAAGTGTTCATAAGGGTATAATTAAATATAATTGTACCTATCACCATTGAAGGTCCTCATTTATCATCCATGATTACTTTCTCATCCCCATACAATTTATTATTCATTTAAATTTTCTATTTGTTACCCTATTATGATTGAATATGTTGAGGAGTGATGGTGTTCCTAGAATCATCATGAATTGATCGGTTCTGTTGACAAGAGATATTCTACTACACTCATCCTGTCAAATCATACGATGTCCGAGAAGCATGAGGTGTATCCTTAGTACTAAACCTTGGAGCACTATGAAAATAAGGCTGAAGATGTATCATCCAATTTCAATTGTGACATGCTCTAGATGGTGTGCATAATCTTTCTTAATATGCTCAAAATGAACCACACTAAAAACATCATGGGTTACTCTTCAATCAAGGATGAAAGTTAACCGATCCCATGGTTTGATTATGAGATATACCACCCCTTGAGAATATATGTCCCTCATCCACTTATTTCCAGCATTAGAGTTATTACATATTATTAGTCATAAACATGATTCCTACCATCGTGTTTCCTGATATATCTATTTATTCCACTGCCGCTCTATTGACCACCTTTTTATAATCAATAATACAGAGGAAGAAAATCTTTGAGTGAATTTTTGGTTTCAACCTCAACTCAAAAATGCTTGCCTTCAAGGAAAAACTTTCAGAAAATTCTGGTGAAATGTGGACTAAATTAATAAATTTATCTACATACTATTACTGGGAGATTATTCTACTTCAAACGGAAGAAATCTATTACTCTAGAATTTCTGAACATGTGAGTATATATTTATTCATCAAATAATTTTTCAAAATCCTCTCATGCCATGACTTGGTTGAATTTAGACTGAACTACTAAATCCCCCCACTGGAATGCTAGATCATACATCATATAAATTTCAAAATTTACTTTCAACTCTACTAGTGTCCCAAGGAAATTTAAGATTTGATTTATCTTATTCCACTAGACTTCTGATTTTTCCAGTTCAGAATCCCCCTAAATAGTGGGAAAGTTATACTTCTGGAACCGAACCAAACGATCAACTTTACTTGGTTCATCCTTTTTTCCTTATATCAAATACCTTAATATACTAGACAATAATTTCAACCAAATGTTGACTCAATTGTGTCTTAGGTGAAACTATATTCTCAGTAGCCTCTTCTGGTTGGTTATTACGACACATACCCAATACCATTCACTATAACAAAAAAAACCCATTTAGTCTCACTCGCTAGAAACTGAAGGTATATCTATTTCAATTACCAAATTTACACATATAAACAAATTTATTTTCACAATAATATTTATTCATAATAAACCATTCAAACCATTTTCAAAATACCACCATCAATCCTTTTAAAATCTCACCATTTGAAAACATTTCCATTTTTTTTCAAAAAGCATTACATCATACAATTTCTATAAATCATTAATTCAATAATGAAAAATGAATTCATATTAGAAATTCATACTACCAATACATTTCATGTAACTATCATAGGATAAACTCATGATGATGAGGTGAAAAATCACCTAGAAGTTTCTAAAAATACTCATGTACCCAAAATACCTTACAACTTAGAGACAAAAAAATATATCCAGACTGATACCATTTACAACTCCAGGACTGAACACAACTGATACCCAAGGATGAAACAAAATGATATCATTTTTAACATCCCTTCCCTTAACCATTGGCTTGGGAAGAGGAAGTGGGGTGTTACTAGGCCTTAGGTTACATCCCTAAGACACCAAAGGCTGGAAATAAACACTAAGGGCCTCAAGAAAATTTTGGGGTTGATTTTACCTTTGATAGGTAAACATACAAACCAAAATACAATAACCAAAAAAAACCTCTATATGATGTATTTTTAGAAAATATAACTCAAAATATAGAAAAAAATAACCATATTAGAGTACAAGAGGAATCCAAATGACACAACCAAAGGAATCAAAAAAAAATAAACCCAAGGACACTAAATACATTCAAACAATAATCCCCAACCTACTCCAAGATCTAACTCAATACAACTTTCACAAGGTATCACAAAGAATCACTAAATAACTGAGATACCTTTTTTACCAATGTATTTATAGATTACACCTGTAAATTCACAACATTGACCAAGTAGGGGTGATTCTAAACTCAGTAGGATTTCCCTAAACTCTTCCCAACTCATACCACTAAGATAAAAATTGTTAATTTTTTTTATAAAATAGTTTAAAATAATTTAAAATTTCTAAAAACATTTTATATAAAATCTAAACTATTTTCCCATGAAAATAAATAAACAAGACTTTAAAACATTTCTCATTCCATTTGGAATACTCGTTCCATGATTCCACCCACACCTACACATGTATACCCTGGTGAAATATCCATAATCATTAGTAGTCTCTCATTCATACACCAATTCATCACTATGTGGACAATATCCTTGTGCCCCAATGGAATATTCCCTTTATCTAGGGTCATGTATCTTGCACCCTAATGGTACACACCCCTTATTCAGGGTTATGTCAAAATCATGAAATTATACCAACCATGTATTCCAAATATCATGCCAAACCAATCATACCTAACCATTTAAAAAAAAAATATTTTATTGAAAACATATTCTATAACCATTTTCCATGTGATGAAACAAAACCATAATTTTAAAACCATATTTTTATAATTATAACCGAAAGAACTTTCAACCTAACCATCAAATTTACACAATTTCTCAAAACCATAACTAAAGAGGTTTCCAACATGAACCACACACCAATTTCACAATCAAATAAATAAAAACATTTATTTCATCCTAAGACTATAATTTCTAATCAAATAGAGTCAAGAGAGAATCCACCTACCTCAAAAACTTTGGAAAAAATGAAAAACAATAAAATAATTCTCTAGATACAATCATGAAACACCCTTAATTTAATATATACAACCATAAAACACCACAATTCCCCTCATTTAATATGGATATATCCACATTATATTAGATCTAAGATTCCAGGAAAGATAAGGAGAAGAGATAAATGAAGAACAACTAAGAAAAGATACTTACCGACAAATATGGATCTCCAACAACCTTTAATTTGCATACAGATTACTCCCAGACCAAAGGAAATCATATATCATTCCTTGGGAGAAAAAGGAATTTGTATCATGGGAGAAATAGGGGAAAACTAAGGCTTAAAGTAATTAAATCAAATTAGATTCACAAATTTCAGAGGGCTAACTGTACGGTGCAAACTTATGCCACTTAATTTGGAAAACCATGTGCCAACCATGTAGTTTATATCATCTCAAGACAAAACCTCACATAGTTAGATCACATGGTTATATAAAATATGCAACAACCATGCATTATCTACTTTCTTAATCCATCTCTCACACAATTGTCTCACACGATTAGGCAAATTGTGTGCCAACTGTTCATTGAACCACTGTTTCAAAGAACACAGTTTCTCATGGACATCCACATGGTTTGGCCAAACCATGCACCAACCATGTGCCTGCCTAATGACCACTGTCTTCCCTTTCACAGTTTCTTAGATATGCTTCACAGTTTCTACTAACCGTGCGCTTCTAGAAATGCCTCCAAAACATGCCAAAAATCATTTGAAACTTATAAAAGTTAACCTAATAAAAATATATACTTAAAATACATAAATAAAGGATCAATTATCTAAAATCAAGGGTTCCACAGGTTTTGTGTCTATGGTTATGTGTGTGGGTAGTGTGTGTGTGTGATTCTATGAGATATGGTTGTGGGATAATATTATTTTATCATATTTAAAAAAATAATATTATTGAATTTATCAATTCTACTTTTTATTATTGATAAAATCACATTTTATCAGCATTAAAAAATAAGTGTTAGTAAAAGGTTCCTTTTATCAGTGATAAAACTATCAAAGACATATTTTAGATTCGGTAAAAGAGCGTTTTGCAATAGTATTGATGATTTTCATGAAATTTTAATTCATCATTATATAATTTGTATTTATATATGAATACATATTTTCATTTATTTTTATCAAAATAATAAGGTATGAAACATATCTTGTCTTGATAATTTGATATTTTTTTTTCAAACCATATATGTTGTTTTAAAAAATGTTCATATTTTTTCTTCACAATAAATGTTCATATTTAAATTTGATTTCTTTTATAAAAAATATTCTATTTACTAGAACCATAGATGGGTCAAGGGAAATTCTTAATATGATAAGTCCAACCCAAAATAAAGGTTATATTGAGTCTATATTTTTGGATCAAATATTAAACAAACATATTTTTAAAGCCCGATTAATAATAAAGCCAGGCTCGGGCCTTAATACATGACCTAGTATGTGACCCAATCATCCCAATTATTCTATATTATAATAAAATTTAAAAAAATATAATATCGTGTATTTATTATTGGGTGAAAATACAATCCCACACTAATTTATACGATGAGTGGTTGATAACATATAAGATTGGCTGAACTTCTCATATCATAAATTGGTTTTAGGATGGAACCCTAGAAGGGATTATGTATTGGGACTAGAAGGTTTGGGATGGAGAGTATAGATCCCAAAAAGGGGTATCAGAGCTATGGTGTATCCCAAGTTTGATGTGGGTGGTAGATCCCCAAGTATCAAAGCCATGGTGTAGCCCAAATGTGATATAGGTAGCAGATCCCCAAAATGGTTTCACAATGATAATGATGGCTTGGTTGGAGCATATGTATTCATGATGGTGCATTTTATCAGAAGTCTTAATGATAGTAATAGTTAGGTGGCGTGTCTCGATGATGATAATTAATAGTGCAAGATGATTGGATTAGATGAATTATTATTGAAGAAGACCCCCGAATGTGTGGTATTTGGTATGATGAGAGGATTATTGGGTGAAAAGCCAACCCCACATCGATTTTCATGAAGAGTGATGGATAAACTATAATTTTGGATAATCTACTCACCTTATCACTAATTGGTTTTAGGATAGAACTTCAGAAGGGATTATGTGTTGGGCCTGGAAGGTTTGGGATGGAGAGGATGGATCTTAACATTTATTATATCAAATTAGTAATTATTATATAACATTTTTATTTAATTTAATAATATTTTAAGGAATAATTAATAAATGTAGTATTTTTTTAAATATTAATTTAATTTGACTTTATAAGGATTGATTAATAATATGGGTTGTCCTCATATTGGTTTGTCCTGACATGATTAATAAATAGGTTGGGTTTTTCTCGGTCCAAACTAGATAGGTCTGACCCATGTAATAGTATTTAAAGAAAATAATTTTAATAAGATTTACTTGGGATCATTTAAGTCAGATCATTTGTTACATTCATATTGAATAAATTTGGTGAATCAATATAAATACATTGATTTTTTAATGCACAATTTATATTAAAAAATGTGCAATATATATTTTATATCATATTCACTTTTATTTTTTATGTAATGGGTGGGTTTTTTACATATAAGATGTTGGTGTGTAATGTTTTGATATATTGAAATTAAAGGCTCTATCATTCTCTTGTATTTTATTCTACCATTTTCCCCAATAATTGATATAAATCCAAATCAATACATGAAATTTAATTAAGTTCAACAACAATTACCCAAGTTAATGAGAAAATTTTTACTAATTGGTTCATCCAATTGAAATTGTTATTTAAATATCAAGATTTATAGAAGAAAGTGGAGAAAGGTTCTACCAAAGTAGACAATTCAAAAGTTTTTTCACCCTAAAAAAAGGATAAAGGTTCACTGATAGAGATAAAAAAGATAAAAAATGTTGTTTGAAAATTTTTAAGATAAAAAATAAACATTATTTGAAAAAAATATATCACATGTTAAAATTTCAAATGATACTAGAGTTAGTTTTCTAGAAACAACATATTTTATAATTTCAATTACTATAGTATATTCTTATCATATATTGAATTTACTTTTGTATCATTTATGTGATAACATCCTTAAAAATTTCATCTCATCGATAAGTTATGAAAATTTTGTGCTCTAACGAGAACATAGAGATGTCATTAAAATATTGTTAAATATATATTTAATGGTCTAGATACATCAGTTTGATAAGAAACATATGATGTTTGAATATCAAGAGATAAAGTCTCATAAGTATTGATACTTATTCTCATTATGATAGATCCACTAATAGAAACACCACATTATTAATGTTTCATTGGATGTTTCTATATATAAGTGTATGTATTGGACCTTGAATTGATATCTTTATTAATGTGTATCACAATTCATGTACTTTGAAAAATGATGTATTTAATCATGGTGATATAACTTGCATCAGGTGTATCATGATTGGTATGACATTAATTGAATGATTAATATAGAATACATTTCTTTCAAGTTATGGAAGAATATATCTATATCCCTTTGATTTAGATGTAAGTTCTTGACTAAAATCCTTGACTATGGTTGTTTACAAAAAAGTTTATTTTTAAAATTCAACAAAAAAATAGGTAAAATTTATAGGATTATGGAATGTGTATACATCCTATTTGATGAAATATCAGTTAAAAATGGATTAAATTACACAAGGTAATTCATAATAGGTTGTAATTACGATGACACATCCTTTATTTATAGAGAATATGATGTTTGGTTAGATAAGACTCTTAATATGTGGGTTAGAACAAATGTATTTTAAAAAAGAGCTTAGAGGGTCACATACTATGTTAATTCAGAATCCTATTAGACTCTATTGAATTTAACTTTAGGAATAAATTTATTCCTAATTTGTGGAATAATATTTAGTAAATTAATATTGATCATAAATTAATTCATAAGATCATTCAAGATAAGAATAAATGGTTTGAATTTTATCTCTTATTTATTCATAAGAAAAATAAATAGAATATTTATTCAAAAAATGAGTGAATATAATATATAATAATTTATTTTTAAGTTAATTTAATGAATTAAATTTTTAATCATAAGTCATGTGAATATAATATTTATTTTATTTAATGAACATATTTTTTTTTCAAGTTTTGATAACATTTACGGGAGGATTTAGATCGACTCAATGATCCAATAAATATATTTAATATCATTTAAATAAATAAATATTTATTTCTTTAATAAATTATATTATAATAATACATACCACAAAATAATAATAGTTTTATTGTTATTTTAAGAGAGGTGATGTGATTTTTTACTAGTGAAAAATATAAAAAAGAATTAAAGGCAATTTTTTAATTCTTGACATAAGTATAAAAGAAAAAATATGCCATTTTATTTGAAATGTGAAAATATTTCATCAATTACCCTCTCAAGATCCAGTGATAGAATCATAGAGAATCTTCCATCTTCTCTCAAGGTTTTGGAGAGTAAAAGTAAGATATTTCTTTATATGATCAAAAGAGGATGATTTAAAGTACTCGATTCACTCATGATAGCACTTGAGATATTAAGAATGTAATTTGGAGTTTCATGGAACACATGTCGATATAATTATTTTAATTTACATTTGGATTCATGAAAAAATGACAACATTAAGATAATTGATAATCAGTTCGGTGACATAAACGACAAGTGGTAATCAAATCTAAAAATAAATTAATCATGAAATTTATTTTATTTGACTGAAAATTATTTTTTATTAAGATAATCCCCCTTTTAAGGGTAAAGGGGAAAACCATCAAGACATCAAGGATACAAACAAGTTTAAAAAACCCTAGTGATCCAAAAATTCAAGGCCAAACAACCCACACTACATGAGAAAATCCCCCCCCAACATCAAAATATATAAAATCCAGCTTCCACCTTCCATCGCAGATCGACAAGCTGTACCGTGCAAAAATGCATGGGCCTGGTACTGATGGCTGTAGCCATACCCTCTCAAACATCCAATTTCAAAAAGCGATGGTACAATGGAAACTCTTTGACCTAAACATCATCTGGAGAATCCTCAAGTAGAGGATCTGATTGATAAAACCCCTGAACCACAGACCACCACAACCAAATAAAAACACAGCACCGAGGAACCAGTCACAATTAAAAACCAACCATAGTGAACCATCACTGATTTGAAACTTCAACCTCACTGACTTCACGACCTTCAAAAAAATTCAAAATCAATTTTAACTATGACAGAATCCATCATGAGCAGCAAAACCATAACCACAAATATAGATACCATTCGAAATCAAAGAACACCCAAACTCCAGGAACCCCTGTGAGCAGCAGTTCCAAATTGGCAGCCTCGAACCACGACAACCACCACCTCAGATCACCTCATCTCACTGAGAATCACATCATACACTACAAAATCTCACGAACAACATGAAGAACAAAAAATATCTGAGAAACCAGTCCTCAACCGACAACAAATCCTCAACCAAAATACGAGACAGACAAAACAAACTCAACCAGATCATCAACGTCTCTGAAAATACCTCAGGCCATCAAGAACTCAGTAGCACAAACCAAAAAACTGCATCCCAATAAAAAAAATAGGGGCATAAAACCATCACTAGTAGATCTCGTCGCCTCCAACCAGAATGCCCGTGAAAGCCATGACAAAAATCCAGCACACACACTAGAGACGAGGCGACAACCCACAAGCCGTAGAAGTTGGATGTCGTCCACGTACCATCACCACACCGCTATAAGGAACTTTATTTGGAGAGAAGGAATTAGATGAGGAATTAGGCCATAAATGATGCAAGTGGTCAAGACGGTTGAGTTCACGAAGCACACCACCACAACAGGGTGTGCCTATGAATCCTTCAAGCGGTATCAGAGTGGTCATAATAATTTATAATTATTACTAGAATTCGATTTATTAAAATTCATCTCAAGGGGATAATTTTGGTTTCAATGGTTGCATCTAAGTGTGAATCAGAGTTTTTATGGTCAAGAATAGGTTGAAGAAGATAATATTTTATTTATAAGAACATGTTTATTTTATATATTAATTTTATAAAGTTTAAATAAATAAATATATTAATATAAGGGTGTTGTTTGATCTTGGTCAAAGTTGGATTTTATTTTTACATTTAATTCAATACCTATTTTATTATAATAAAATTTTATATATTTATATATATAAATGTTATTAAATTAAAAAAGGTTAAAAGGGATGGTGTAGTTCACCCTCAATTTTGGACCACTTACCTCCGTAACAGGGGGATATAATTTTTATTTAATTTAATTTTATTAATAATTATTTATATATAATAAAATTTTAAAAAAACACATTAGGGGATGTATGGAATTCCTGACTAATCCCTCCACCCCTTGTAGTTTATATATAATATAATATAATATAATATATGTATATATATGTGTTCTTATGTGACAAGTTATATATATATATATATTAAAATTAATAAAAATTCCTAAAATTTGAAATAAAATTTTTGTAATTATTAAAGGGGATTCAAAGACCTTAAGTGGAACTATAAATATATTTGAATTAATTTATCTATAAATTTATTTAAAATTATATAATGTCAATAAAGATGAATTTTAAAGTTTTAATAATTGTAAAAAATTTATTGCATTATAAAATGTTTAGGTAATTAATGGTGTAACATTTGGGTGGGGGGTTGAATAATTGTTATAATTTTTTACAATTTCTTCCATGAAATTAACCTCCACAACCCATTAAAGTCAATTTACACTCACCCTTTAAGTTTAAATCTCATTCAAATGTAGTATAAATAAATAAGAACCCAAAAGCACATTATATTTTTATAAGTTTCGTCCCTAGTATGTGTGATTGTTCCCTTATCGTGCTTAGGTCAAGTTTGAGACACATATGTATCACTAATATTATAAATTGATTAAAATATGGTAGGTATCATCCTTAACCCAAAAGTGTTTCCAAATAGTAATGTCTTCCAACCATTATTTATACTTGATCCCTTTATTTTATAAGTAATATTCAAACAAAAAATTAAAAATATCTTTTAAACAACTGGATGCTTTAGCACTAATAAAATATCTTCACTTCAAGACTTTAAAATCTTTTGCATAAAATCATGATTTATCCTCTTTAAGAACTTTTAAATATAAAACATCCAAAAATAATAGAAAGTTTCCAGTATCTTCCTCAAATAAATTATTCTTTCTATCTAAATTATTATCTCTTTATCTCTCTTTATCTCTCCCCCTCCCACACCCCCTCCCCCAGTAATACTTGAGAATCTACTATAGCTGGTAAACACCATATCCTGAACTATCATACAATGTACACTCTAAAGTACCTTTCTTCATGATTACCTAAAGGTGAAGCTCAGTGGTATTTTTCCCTATGGGTCTTGGTGAGGTCTCAAGTTCAAGCCTCCCCAAGTACTTCTATACATTTGCGAGTTTCATGATTTTATTTGTAATGTAACCCCTTTCCCTCACATTGATGAAATAAATATCCTTTATTCATGAGTATATTAAAATTTTAATTTTTGAATGTTATAATTTTATTTTAACAAAATAAAATTCATTTTTTAATTCATTTTTTTGAATGGTGCAATATACCAATTTTACCTATAGTAGGACATTTATGCCATTATTAGAATACAATTATGACTTAGAAATTTATGAAACCATTTTATTGAAAAAAATATGTATTCTATAATTTAAAATATTTGTTTTAAAATACTGATTATAGTTTACAAACCTATGATTAATATTTTAAAACTCAAGTAATATTTTTCTCAAAAATTATTTTAATATATTATACATTTATCATATTAAAATTAATTTTTAAAACTTATAGAAATTGAATTAGAAAAATGGATTTAAAATTTAGAATAAGTTTCTTAAAATTATTTAATAATTACCACTTTATTTTTATGTATAAAGATTAAGTTACCTTAGGTAAAAACTAGTTACTATGGTAAAATATAAAATGGTAAAAGTAATAATTCAAGGGGTAAAGAGATTAAAAAATAATAATAAAATGTATATAATTGATTGGTTGAGAGATTATATAAATTATATCACCCTTCAATAAACTATTTACTATTTTGTATCCACTTTACATGTTTAAGATTCACTCTATTTATATTAAGTTAAAATATTTACAAAAATGTCATTCTCATCACTTATAAAAGGGCCCCATCAACACCCTTAAATACCCATCTAAAAATTAGGTTTCCTATTTAAAATCTACCCTATTTACTTACCCTATAATAATTTTACACTCTCATAATATTATGGTCACAAGAGATTATCCTAATCTATTCATTTCCAAGTTATCCTCTAAGAGAAACCTAAAGTTCTCAACATAAGTTCAATCTCTTTGCTAACATATTTTCCTTTTATATTTTCATTTAAAATTTATTTTTACCAATATTATATAATTATTTTGGTATTTATAGTATATTTAATGTTATTATACTATGTAAATAAACACTAACCACTTCCCCCATTCCCTTAATAAAAACAAAACAGTCATTCGTTCGTTGTGTGGACTACCACCTCCATGAGGCAACATGTTCCATTTTCCTTAACCGCCTTACAAGGTTGGAAAAATAATGGTATTAAAGGATAAATATTATTTTTATGAAATCATTAAGGGTTTTTAATGATAAATTGGAGAACCTAATAATGATATGATCAATAAATGATCATCATGAATTCAATCGTTTAAAACGAGTGCACTAAGAGGAAAATGTTATCTTCATTATAAGTAATGATTTTATATAAATTATCTTATCTAAATAATTTAAAATTATGATAAATCACACTAATAAAAACTAAATAAGATTACTATGCTTCTATTATAATGATATTACAACTAAACCACCTCATAATCATCCACTAATCATGTTAGGTTCATGTTTGGGTTAGTTTAACCACCTACTTGAAACAAACTATGAATTTATATCATGGATTACCATGAGAACTTATTTACTAGTATAATATGATATATATGTGTAAATAATTATTTTTTTGGTTTTTGAGATATTATATCACTATTTAATTCATTAATTAATAAATAACACTTCGATCATCAAGAATCACTAAAACATGCTCATTATCAATTTCATCTTCTAAGATAAAGAATAAAGTACTAATGAAAGGAAATTTAAAATTAATAAATCTGTATAATTAATAAATTAAATCAAGTTTAATTATATTTTAATTATTATCTTTTTAATAAGAAAAATATCGACACCACTGCTATGAAACTAGTATAAATGATCACAACTATAAAAACCCAATGTGGAAAACAGGTAGAATTAATATAGAAAATGACTATTTATAAAGATTATAAATAAATATGGATATGGGTAAGGTTACGAATTAAGTGATTAAGGTATATATGTTTTTTAATATAGGAGGTTAAAGTATATTCTTGTAATTAAGGACAAGAGGTAAGAGTTTTTCATATTAAATTTCTCTCTTTGAGGCATGTTTTATATTATGCACCTAATTTACTTTATGTGGTGTATATATACTAACTATTTGAGATTTTTATATCAACATATCATAAAATTCATTTATTAATTGTATTTGAAGATCAATTTTAATCCCTATCTTTTAATAGGTTATGATTGAATTGATACCCAAGACACAAGAGGGCATTTTTGTCCAAATGTTCATTCTTTAGAAATCATGTTATATTCACTACCAATTTCCTTTTGTGTGGTCCATAAATTTATATGAATTTTTTTTACCATACTAATCATGAAATTTAAGGGTTTTAAAAGTCTATATTGTTATCCATCCCAAAAATTCTTTTGACTCAAGAGTGACCAAAATCATTGTAAAACTCAAGATTTTATATGGTGGAAAAACCATTCTAAGTTTTGGTAAAGTAAAAGTGTGTGTAGTTTACAAGAAAATACATCCCTATATAGACATTGGAAAGTGGATTTGTCTATGACTTAGATTCACCTAGGGGTAATCACCCTGATTTGGTTGATCATTGACTCAATCATCACCCCAATACACAATTGAGTGGGCCTAATATTGCACACTTGGCTAGACACTCCCCAAGGATATGATTTATAATATTCAAAATCTCTTTATGAACCATGATAAAGGATATTTCCTACCATTTACTTGGTCTCCTACCAATGTAAACTATCAAACATAATTACTATCTTATATGGATAACCCAACACATTGAAGTGACCTTTACACTATATTTATTTGAATAAGGTACTTCCTGTTACTTTAATGACGCCCATAGTTTTTAAGTTGATTAAGGGATGTTCTCATAGAAATACACATTATTATATTGAATGGGGATGTATTTGTCATGTATTTCTCATTATACAAATATCCATATTTTATTTAGCCAAATGTTCCTTGGGGAATTATATAGAATGTCTTATTGACTCTTATGGTGAATGCATTGAAATTTATCAAGTGATGAGAGGGGATTATATATCCCCTTGATGCATTTCTAGGTCTTATGAGACAAAAAAGTTATATTTTTGTGTATACCTCTTACCATATTTGTATAGTGTCTTAGAATAAGGGATTGACAATAGGTTTTGATGTCCCAAATTTTATATTCCATCAGCATGAGATCAATGGTTATTTCGAACCACATTTTCATTTTTTATCATTGATATAACATGTACTCAATTTTAGTTGACTATGGCTTTATGTTGTTTATTTATTCCTGCCATATCACTTATTCAATGTTTATTTTATGATAACTTCCATTGTATTATAATCCTTACCAGGCATCTGAGATCACCATTATCTATTTTCCTTTCACTAGGAAACCTAGAGGAGAACTATGTGTAAATTTTAGGAGAATAGTGGAAGGAATAATAATGTTTTCACAATGTTTTTATGTTGTATCTTATAATTTAAAACATAATTTATGTATGTATCTATTATTCCAAGACTACTAAGCTATTATATCCTTCGAGAAAAATCTTTTTTTCTATACTAATAGTGTAATATAATTATTAGATCATGATTTCTAGAGTCTGGGTTGTTATAGTTGGTATTGGTGGAAGTTTAGTAGGAACCTTGGGGATTATATTTATAGGAATTAAGATAGATGAAATAATTTCTATTAAATACCCTCAATATTTTTTGGAAAAACTCTAGAAAACTTAATAGAAATTTTACTTTACAATTCAATAACATGATATGATTGTGTGTATGAAATTGTAGAATGTTGGAGACTAAAATAAGGAATTATAATCTTGTCAAAAACCATAGTAAATTAAGGGATGTTCCCCAAGAAAAATTCAATGAATTTAGAGTTAAAATAATTATATTATAACTATATTAGGGAAGTTAAACCGAGTTATAACAAATAATATCACCTGTACAGAGAGACCTACTAATCCAAAACATGGGGTAACTATGTTAAACTTATTTATACAAAAACAAACTCTAGTATTAAATGGAACTACTAATCCATTATCATATGAATAGTGGATTAATTACCTATATATGATCTTTCTCACTTTGGGAAGTAGTGGAAAGGTAAATTTTTTCATGGAGATATATCATTTGAAGTGAGATACAGACCAATGGTTGTTGCTAATTAAAAATAATAAATAGGAATATGAGATATGTTTTGTGGAATGGAGAAATTTTAAGGAGGTATTATATGAAAATTAATTTCCTCACGATAAAAGAGTAGAAATGGGAATGCAATTCCTCAATATTAGACAAAAGGAGGGGTAAATGTTGCTAAAAATGAGGCTAACTTTACAAGGTTATCTAGGCATGTTTTGGAGTATGTACATAGTCTAGAAAACAATATTGGACATTTATTTGATAGGTTAAAGAAAATATTTTAAAGGTTTTTTGTGTATTAGAAATTTTTATCATATAAGGAGATAGTCTCAAGTGATAATATGAAAAAAGGAGTTCTTTAGGGTGTATGTATTCAAGGGAAATCAGGAGAAAAAGAGGTCGTATGAGCATTATAGGAAGAACAATGTGGTAAAGGGGAAGGATGAAAGGATGATATTTTCCATGTGTGATAACTATGGGAGGAAACACCCTAGTTATTATAAAAAGGGAATATGAGTTTGTTAAAAGTGTATAAAAAAGTTCATTAAGCTCATGAATGAAAAATCAAGGCAGAATCCACTGATGTTCAATTATTTAACTATAAAGAGAAAGGGAATTTTTCAAACCAATTCCCCAAACATCAAGGGAATTTACCTCAGAAAAGTATGAGGGATAAAGGCCAAGCTTATGAAATTACCATATCTGAAGTCTAAGTTCCTAATAGCGTGGTGCAAGGTACTTTGATCATAACCTCAATGTTAGATAATATTTTATTTGATTTTGTTGTGCCCAAGTGTTAAATTTGTTGTTAATGAGTCAATATATGTTGGTGAGTGAATATAAAGTGGTGATTATTGGAGAATTATTATGGATTAATTTAATAGGATTGCATGTCATTATTGAGAAATTATCTTTGTTTAATTATGATGATTGTTAAATTGGTCCTTAATGCCAAATATATGTGTCATTTATGCTAAGGGAGACACATTGTTCTCAATATGTTGGAGAAATGTTTTGATGAAAACCATGCAATATTCCTATTATTGCATGAGGATATCTATTGATTGATGTAAATATATTCAAGGAAACTAAATATAAGTGTGGGTGGATGAAAGAACCTTATCTTCTTCATGTGATTGAAGTTGGAAGGAATTGTTAATTGAGCTTGAGGTATTTGAGAAGGCCTTAGATGATTTTTAAACAAATTGTCTTGTTGTGTAAGGGTATCCAAAAACATTTATACAACTGTGTATAGGTACATAGGAGCTTGAGTAAAGGTAATTGAATGATACATAAGGGTAGTATTCCTCACATTAGGATAACATTCCCAATTCATAAGGGTGTCATGCCTTACATAAGGATACATGCATCTTTTGTAAGGGTAGCACATGAGACCTTCATAAAGGTAAAGTATACTTTAAACAAGATGTGAAGGGGTATTGGGTAAGGGTACTAGGTGCAACATAAAGGTAAAATAATGAAATATGTAAGGGTAACTATGCTTATGTAAGGGTATCTAATGGTTTTAAATCTAACCCATGAGTTATAAAGGTTGCGTAAATGTAGGTTGTTTCTCACATAAGGGTAGTCATGAGTTTCATCAGTATTCATAAAGGTAGTTTTCTGATCATATAAGGGTAATCCACATAAGGGTTCTCTTAGAGGGGTTTGAACCCAACACCAGCTACATTGCATAGATGATCACCACATTGAAATAGATCCATGGATAACGAAATGGCTATTCCATAGATTTTTTATATGTCCTAGAAGGTCCAAATTCAACAGAGGTAATTAATTTGAGGTACAATGGGGCTACACTGTAGTATATGAAATTTCACAATAAGAATATGTTTGAGGTTTTTTATTTTTGAAAATAACAGGGTGATGCACCATAGTAGATTCACTATGCCATAATATTTTTTTGGATGTACCATGGAGGTAAGGGCTATACTGTAGTATCCATGAATGAATAAATTAGCAATATTTGAGGAATATACTAAGGTTGTGGATATTTAAATATCATATGAAAGATGGAATGAATCCAAAGTATTCATAAGATTGAAATTAAGAGTTGAATGGGAATTCAAATGAGTTTTTATAGTAAATAAATCAGGAATCAGTTGACCAATTTAAAAGTAAATATCCTTCTTCTTAAGATCATAGGGTTTCCATAATTCAAATATGGATATATCGAATGCGATATCTTTGATAGTAATTTTCATGATAATTTTTTTAATATAAATTCATGTATATAGGTATCAAAGGATGGTTGCTGAGATTTTGAGAGAACTCTTATAATTCTGTGAGAGACTAATACATCCAGTATCAAGTGGGGAATAAGGTGAGATGAATCCAATAATTACACCTGAGTATATAAGGAATATGAAGAGAATCCAGATCACCCTAAATATGGAAGGGGTTTCATTGCCAATAGACCTACTGCATGTAGCTGTTGAAGACCTTGATGAATTGTACATGAGAAAACCTGATCCTATAGGTTCACATAGGAATACTATCATCCATAAGGTTGGAGATATTTCTAGTTGTGTATTAACCTTGATGAAGTGAAGAAGTATTTCAGTTGGTGTTAAAATAAGTGAAGAAATATTTCAGTTGGTACTGGAATTAGAGAAACATAGTGGGACTCTATGTTGATCATACTAGGATAATATATGGTTGTAGTCACAAATTTGATAGCAAATAATATGTGTTAAGGGGTCTAACTAATGAAGTAAGGAGTAATATTTTATACATAACCTTATAAATATTGTGTTATTCCCTCTTTATTATTATAACTACACTTATGGTGAGAGTGATAGATAACATTGAGTGGATTTAGAACCTTAAAAAGTTTAATTGGTTGAATTTAAAAGAAAGATAACATGTAAAAAGAAACTACTGATTCACCCCCTCTTAGAGGTTTATCAAGCCTAGGGAACTACAAGTGGCATTATAATAGGTCACCTATAAAGATACAAGAATCATTCTAAGAGATAGAGAATATTAATTATATTAATATTCAAGGTGTTATCACTTTTTATGGGAATAATTATCATAGTTTTAGGAATAGTATGTTACTCCACCTCCTATCACTCATCTGAGAAGTGAGATATGATATAAAAATGGGTTTTCCACCCCTATATTAAGAAGATTCTATGACATAAACTGATAATAGTAATATGGAGTTAGATTTAAATTCTAAAAATACCATATTTTTTTCTCAATTAGATAAGGTATACACAAAGTTCATGGGTCTCCATACTACCAAGGATACCTAGGAAAAATCGATAAGCAGTTATAAAGGCAATTTCAAAGTCAAGAAACCCAAACTATAAGTTTGTATGAGTTACTTTGAGAACATAGAAATGACTGATGAAAAAAATATTAATTCCTATTTCACTAGAGTAAATAAGATAGTAAAAAACATTAGAGGATTTAGTGAGAATTTGGATGACTCTGTCATTGTAAAAAAATGATGAGGAATTTCCAGAATGTTTTGATTAAAAAATTTCATCCATGGAAGAAATAGATGTTTTTACTCTCAATGGATTAGAAAACATTATCAAAGCTTATGAGATGGGGGAAATTATATCTTTCAATAATAAAGAAAAAATTGTAATGGAATTTTTAGAAATTATAAAAGGTAAAGATAAAGAATAACATATTACATAATCAAGTGATTTTGATAGTGATGAGGATGATAATGGATTCAATAAAATTGTTTCTCTTATATCAAAAGGATTAAAAAATGTTAAAAACTTTAGTAATTTTATTAAAAATTTTCCAAGGAAGAATGTTGAAGAATCATAATCATAATTATATAATGAGAGAACTCATAAACACAAATGGGGTAAGAAGAATAAGAAGCAACTGATTAGAAATAAAAGGGATTTAATTATAAATAAAAATCAAGTTTAATAATAAATTTTTTATATGGATGGTAAATTTGGATGATTTTACCATGAAAATAATGGATCTAATTCATCAAGTAATAGTGATGATGGAGAAGAAAAGATAAAACTTGAGTTGGATCTTAAAGAAAAATTATAATTCTGAATAGGAAAGATTCAATACCTCAAGAAAGAAAAGAAGAATATTGAGAAATAAAATAAAATAGCGGTTTCTTAAAAGGAATATCTAATAAATAAAAAATCAACCTATGTTTATGAGATCAAGAATCATAAGCATAGATAATATGAACATGAGAAGGTTATCGTAGATCTCAAGAAGGAATTGGTTGAAAATGAAAAGAACCAGTTGAGAGACAATCCATATGTTTCACAATACAATATGAGTTGAAAAAGTCCAGATAAGAATTCACTAAGGATAGTGTGGTAAGTAAATAATCTTCTCAAACCAATGAGAATAAAATTTTACATAAATAAGGTAAATCTGCACTAAATCAATTTCAAAATAGACCTATTTTATTTAATATTGTATATGTGAAAACCAAAACTAAGAATATATGGGACAAGAAAACTAAAAGGAAATATTAAAAATTAAAGGAAGGGAATAATATTCCATGGAATCCATAATTCATTAATAAAATTAATCCTTGGTTTATAACTATACAAAAATAATACAAATATGGATAGATCTGGTACTAGTATGGATGAAAAATGTTTCAAGTATTTTGTTGGAATTATGGTAATAATGAACACAAATCCTATTATTTTTGGTTTAAAATTTCTTTACCAGGAAAGAGGAAAGAACCTAGTGGAGTTTAAATGAGAATATGAGTACAAAATATCATATAAAAAAACTTATGACCCAATCTTAACCACAATTATATACAAAAAAATCATATTCTAGAAGAATATGATAGAAAATGTAGTTTTTAAGGTCACAAGGCTAAGGTATGTGTGACAAGATTAGAAGAAGATATTCCCTATACTATGAAATAGAATAAGTTTCAAAATAAACCTAGTTTTAAGTCATGTAAAGATTCTGAGATAATTGAGAATGTCAATAGAGAGTGCTTAGTTGTTTGTCTAAATAAATTGAAATTAGATAATCAATTAGAGGAAGCTAAAAAATTTCTAAATCTAAAGGAAATAAAGTGTATTTATAATATTAAGTGAAAAATGATGAAAATTTATTTACAATTGGAAACTTGAAGATCTAGAATGATGATATTAAAAAATATATTCCATATAAAGAATAAGTTCATGGGAAGAAAGAAGAAAATCAAACTTATGAGACTCAAAATAGAAAAAACAGTCCAAATAAATATTACCATGATAATATTAGAAGAAAATAATGGTCCATATTGAGTGAAATATATCTGTCTGAATGCTATTTATGAGAAACTAAGAGGTCCCTCCTTATTCCTTATTACTTTATATGTTTTTAGCTAACATGAGGTTAATTGAAGGAGAAGTTTGAGGCTATCATTTCTGGACAACATGAAGATATTTTCATTCATGGATTCTACTAACTTTAATGAAATAAAATAAGAGGTGTGTATCCTTTAATGAGGATAAACTTTTTTGAAACATATGCCATTACAGAAGTCTAGTGAATCTATAAATTTTAAGTAGATTTCAGAACATGATTTATGAGGTTTAATAATCACACTTTATACCCCTACTTTAATTCTATCATTATGATAATTTAGGGAGAGTTTTGGTTGATGAAAATATGAGACAAAGGGGGAGGAATTATTGTGCACCAGAACTTTATGATGTGTTTGTTAAAGTATGTGCAGGATCATGTATTTATTTTCTTAATATCCCCTATTTTGAGAATTTACAATTTATAAGCCTAATTTCACATGGATTGTAATTTATGGACATTATAGATAACCTTGGTTATATATCTCTTATTTTCCACACCATGTTAGACCATTTAGACTTAGAGTTTATTAACTAAATATAGTTTTTAAGAGAACCATATGATATATCCCTCTATCATAAGCTTTCAAGAAATAATCATATACTAGAGGATAATATGTTTTTGAGAAGAAATATGAGATGATAAGACCCCCACTTACCCTTTTCATTTGATTGTTAATAAGTGGGATAAAGTTTGAGCACACATATTGAATTTAAAAATGTGAAGTGATATTGAAAACAAAATAAAAAGGGGGAGATTATTATGCCCAAGTGTTTCATTTGTTGTCAATGAGTTAATATATGTTGGTGACAGAAGATGAAATGGTGATTATTGGAGAATTTTTATAAATTAATTTAATGGAATTGGATTTCATGATTGAGAAATTACCCTTGTTTAATTATAAATATTTTTAGAAGGTCCTTAACACTAAATACATGTTCCATTTATTCTAATGATGACATATTATTCTCAACATGTTGAAGAAATGTTTTGAATAAAACCATATAATATTCTTATTATTGCTTGAGGATATATGATGATTTATGTGTTTATGTTCAAGGAAACCTAATAAAAGTGTTGGTGGATAATGGAATCTTGTATTATTCATGTGATTAATGTCAGAAGGCCTTGGGAATTGAGCCTGGCGTGTTTGAGAAGGCCCAAGATAATTTTGAGATAAATTGGTTGGCTGTGTAAGGGTAGATAACACATCTTTAAAACTTCATATAGGCACATGGGAGCTTATATAAAGGTAAATTAAGACTAGATGAGGGTAGAATTCCATATTTAAGGGTAAAATTCTCAATGTGTAAGGTACGCTTCCCTTGCGTAAGTGTACATAAATCTTGTGTAATTCTTGAATAGGAAACCTACATAAAGGTAAAGTATACTTTAAATAGGTTTCATTAGGGTACAATGTAAGGGTATTAGGCACAACGCAAAGGTAAATAGGTGGAATTTGTAAGGGTAAATGAGGTTGTTTAAAAGAATATAATGAATATTAAGGGTAACAAACAAGTTTTAATGGTCATGTAAAGGTAGGTTGCTACTCGCGTAAGGGTGGCCGTGAGTTTCCCTAGCTCGTATAAATTTAATGACCAACTCGTGTAAGGGTAATATTTTAGGGTTTTGAACTTGATACCATATATATAATATAGATGATCACCTCACCATATTATCTCCATATATAATGATATAGCCAGGCCACATCTTCGCTCTACACCATGGAAGGTTTGAATTCAATAGAGGTAAGGAATTCAAGGTACATTGGGGCTACACCGTAGTATGTGATATTATGCTACAAGAATATATTTTAGGTTTTTGGGTCTGTAAAATAATAGGATACTTCACCATGGTGGATTCACTATGCTATAAGAGTTTTTTGGTTACACTATGGAGGTAAGGGCTGCACTGTAGTAACCATTCATGAATAAAATATCATGATTTGATAAAGATGTTGAGATCATGGATATTTAAATATTGTGTGAAATATGAAATGAATCTTGATTCTTTGTAATATTGAAATTAATATTTTAATGGGAATTAAAATGAGTTTTTATAATAAGTAAATCATGAATCAATTGACTGATTTGAATAAGAAGATCCTACTATCGATTATCACGAGGTTTCTATAATTCAAATATGGAGATATTTAATGTGATATTTTTTATAATAATGTTCATGATAATATTGTGAATATAAATGTGTGCATGAAGGCATCAAAGTATGGTTATTGATATTTGAGAGAACTCTTATAATTCTGAGAGAGACTGACATATCCAATATCAAGTGGAGAAGAAGGTGATCCAAATCCATTAATTACACCTAGGTATTTGAGGGAACATAAGAGAATCTAGATCACACTAAATCTAGAAGGATTTTCAAGGTTAATATACCTACTTCATGTAGTTATTGATTAGATTTAATAATTGTTCATGAGAAAACCTGATCCCATAAGCTCATGTAGGGTGACTTCAATCCTAAAGGTTTAATATATTTATATTTTTTGGACCAAACCTGATGAAGTGAGTAAGTATTTTAGTTGGTTCTAGAAGAAGTGAACAAATATTTCAGTTGGTGTTGTAAGTGGAGGCACACAGTGGGACTCTGTATTGATTAAACTGGGATAGTATTTAGTTGTAGTCACTTGTTGGATAGTGAATAATTTGTATTGTGGTTCTAAATAATGAAAATAAGTGCAGGCATTTACACTGAAACTTTTAGATACAGTGTCCCTCTATCTCTATTATTAAAAATGCACATGATGTGATAGTTAAAGATAATACTAACTGGATTAAGAACCTTAACAAGTTAAAGAGGTTGAATTTGAAATAAATAGAATTCATAAAAAAACCATTGATTCACCCCTTCTCAATGGTTCATCCATCCTAGGGAACAATGAATTAAATATCTTCACACTCTTTTATATATTACATGTATTCCAAAAAACATTATATATTTACCTATCACCCTCTTAAGGGAGTTATCAATTAAGAAACCAAATGGAAATCTTGTTTTAATAAATATTTAATAGGTAGTTCTAATTATGTTGCATGGGTGCACCCTATTTGAAAATTTGGTTATTATACCCATGGTTAACTTTGATATCATCTTTGATATAAATTGTGTTTCAAAGTATAATGAAAAAATTTATTTATAGGAGAAGGATATTATGATTCATGAAGGTGAGGCATAATCTGTTGTCTTTAGAGGGGTGAATTCATTATCCAAAACATGTTCATATCCTCCCCCGATAGCTCTCCTAAATGAAATTATAGAAAGAGATGAATTTCAAGCACAATCTATGGATATGGAAGATATCCTAAGAATAGAGGATATACCTATGGTATAAAAATTAATTGATATTTTTCTAGAAGAATTGAGTATTCACCCACCAGATCCTGAATTTGAGTTCCCCATTAAACTCATTTTTATGAAAGACCTATATCTAAAACTCCATATATAATGGAATAAGTAGAGTTGGTGGATTTAAATAAATAACTACAGGATTTTTCCAATATAGTATTTATAAACCCTAGTGTTTCACTATGGGGATCCCCTATTTTATTTTTGAAAATAAGGATGGGTCTATGATATTGTACATCAATTATAATGAGATATATTCCATTACTATAAAGAATAAGTATTTTTGACCATGAAATGATGACTTATTTGATCAACCTCAAGGATTTCAATACTTCTCAAAGATATATCTTCATTCTGGTTATCATCATCTAAGGGTAGAGAAGGATTATATACTGAAGATGACATTTTAAAAAAGGTATAGACATTGTAAGTTTATGAAAATGAAAATGAATTATATGGGAAATATAGTAAGTGTGAATTTTGGATCAATGATGTTTATTTTCTTGGACACATTGTTTATAAAGATGGAATATCTATTATCCCTTAAATTATAAATGTATTCAAACAATGACCTACACCATATAACATAACCAGGATTTGATGTTTCTTAGGTTTAGCAGGTTACTATCGAACATTCATCCAAAATTTCACCCAGTTGTCCAACCCATTAACCAAGTTAACATGTAAAGGTGTTAAATTCACATGGTAAAATGAATGTGAGGAAAAAATTCAAGATCTAAATAGAAGACTGATTAATTCACCTCTATTAACTCTACCATCAAGTAAATAAATATTTGTAATATATAGTCAAGAATTAGAGAAAGTATATGGTTGTGTCCTTATACAGAGTGATAGGGTGATTGCCTATGCATCAAGGCAATTAAAAATCCATGAAAAAACTATCCAAATCATAAACTTATGATAGAATCTATAATATTTTATTTCAAAATGTAGATACACTACCTCTATGAAAAAAATATGTGATACATATATGGACCATAAGAGTTTGAAGTATATATTCTCTCTGAAGAGCTCAACATGTGTCAAAAAAATGGATGAAACTACTCAAGGACTATAATTGATCAATACAGTAACACCCTGGGAAGGAAAATAAGGTGGATGATGCATTGAGTAGGAGGGAACACAGAGTTTTGACCATGATGAGGATAAATAAAGATTTTATACATAGATATCTAGTAAATATGGATATGGTAATTTTTAGGTAAGGGTATCCATCTGTCCTTTTCTAATAAATTTCTAATCTATCCTTAATATAAAATATAGAGTGGTCCCACTAGGATAATGAGGACTTAAAAAGGAATATAAAAGTATTAAATGATGGAAAAATAACATAATTCATCTATAAAGATGGAGTATTGAAGTTTTTAAATAGGTCATGTGTTCTATCCATACTTGAGTTAAAGAGGGAATTTCTAGATGAAGCACATAGCTCTAATTTTACTATATAACCTTGTAGCACAAAGATGTAAAGAGATTTAAGAGAACATTTCTGGTGGGATGGTATGAAGTAGAAAATTGTGGACTATGTGTTCAGATTCTTAGTATTCTAGTAGGTTAATTATAAAATACAACATCATAAGGGAGTTATGTAACTTCTATAAGATCTCATGTTTTGAATGGGTTGAAATTTCTAAAAGAATTTAAATTTTTGTTTGGTAGATTGGAAATATTGTAAACTGAGCTTAAAAAGGGGATTAAAATAGTTATAACACTTTATAGTGTTATTTTTGGATGGTTTTTAAGTCATGTAAGGTGTCTCAGAAATATGGATGAGATACTGGAGCATCAGGCTTTGAGAACTCAACTTTGAGAAGAAATAGATTATAATACATGGTTAGTATATGGATAGTACTAACCATGCATACCAAACTATGTGGCCCATTTTTATTGGAACACATTTTTTATACCCTAAAATGGTCTCTATTTAAACATGTTAGGTGTTGAAAAAGGACATAGGGACTTGTACGGTTGGCACATGGTTTGTCTAATTATGCACTGAAACCATTTCAGGAATGGGGTGTGTGGATAGTGAGGCCCACATGATTGGTGCACAATTTACCAAACTGTGTAACCAAACAATGAATATCATTAAAGATACCAGATAATGAATCTTTTTTACCCTCCTTCCTTTAAACTTATTCCACTATTCGTCCTCCCTTTTCATGTATATCACCCATTCTATCTGTGGGATCTCTCCCTCTTCTCTAATAGGCATTGAGTTAACTCCTCGGTCTTGACTTCGATTCAAATTTCACCAGTAACATTTGATCACCCTCAATAATTCTAAGATTCATCTTCTTTTATTAGTTTCACTCACCTAATTAGAATCCATTTCCATGTGAGATCATTTAACCAATTTTTAAGGAATTTATAGATTCTTTTGATTTCTCTCATTTTTGGATCAAATATTTAATACCCAATAATTTATATGATTTTTTAAAAATTAAATGGGGTTATTTCAAGACCTGGCACTAAGACAGTGTGCGATTCTAAGGCCCATGGTGCCTGGAATGATCTGTCGAAAAATGTTAAGTTTTAAATAGCGTGTGTGAGAAATTTTTCTAAAAAAGTGGAATAACTCTTAAATAGGTGCCCAGATTAGAAATCCAAGGGCACTGTTGCATTCAGGATGGCAGGTTTACCCAAGTTGTGACTAAAGTTTAGTCATCATGGGCCTCCAATGAGAAAACCTAAAAATGGAATATCCGTAAATAAAATAATTAAATAAAGATTATTTTATTTTAAAATCATTATAACTCATAAACGATAACTCAGATCGGGAATCTGAAAGTACCGTTGAGTGCGTTAGGGTATTATTCCCTTAGGTAGAGCCTAACCTCGACCAACGTGGGTCGAGGGTGAAAGTAAATTTTCAGATTTTTCAGAAGAAAAAATAAAATAACTTAAAAAGTTATTTTATTTATTCTATTCATCGTTGAGCTGTGTCACATCAGCACTGTAGTGTAGAAACGAGGTGATAATGAATCTCATTAATGAGCCTCATTAATGAGTCAACATAACGATGCTGAAACACAGCATAATAGAAACACTGATTCACATTTTGTCAATTAATATCCAAACAAGTATTGTATAATTATTGGCACAATCCTGGGATTTATATGAGGCTTTGGTGGGTGGTGATGATGAACAAAAGACACAATTTCTTCCGCCCTTAGAAGAATTGCTAGAAATGGTGTGATGCAGATCAAGAATGAAGAATAGAGGCACGTGATCCAATCCTTCCTCAATCAACAATCCTATCCCCGGTAGGGGTTTGATGCTTTTCTGTGTGAATTGATTTTCCCAGTTCTCTCTTTTAAATGACGAACACAAGTTAAATCACGAAAAAGTTAACCCACAGATCAATCATTCATGTGAGATGGTTAATGATGTGGGATAAAGGGGATATTTATCTTAATGATTATTCCACCCTACCTTTGGTTCTTTATGATCCTGATAACAAGAATGTATCTGGGTCAACAAGAACATAGAACTAGATCATTATTTTGGTGTTTATATGTGCAACTCCTTCGACCCTTTTCCTTCTTGTATTTTCCCATTCTTCGTGGCACAACGGTCGGGGGTGCACCAGCCGTGGTGGTGACACTAGGTCATGGAACACGGTTGCAGTGGTGGCATTAGGACACGACACTCAGCCATGTCAGTGGCACTAGGACACAATGGCAGGTGGGAGGTGGCGCACTAGTAGCACACTGCGGTGGTGATAGAGGCCGCCTGCACGGAGGCTGGTGATAGGTGGATGTAGCCACCCAGCCGCATCCGAGGCGCAAGCTGTGGTCTGTAGACTAAGACGATGAGCTGGACCCACAGTTCGTGGTGAGTCATGAGGAGGATAGGTCTGTGTGAGTGGACTAGCTGACCAAAAACATGGCGCCGCACTGGTGTCACATGGCCACGCAAACTGGATGCTGCTTGACGTCCAGGCTGGGAGAAAACCGGCCAGCCGATGTAGGTCGGGTTGATGAACGAAATTGGGATGTTGGGAGACCCAGGTTGGAGGAGAACCAGCCCGCCAATATGGGACAATCTAGAGGGTAAAATGGGCCAATGGGTGGCCTGACTAGGAAATAATGGTATGATAGAGTCGGACCAGGCAGGAGAATGCAGACTGAGTCACTGGGCAACCTGGTGGGATGTACCCATGACCAAACTAGGCTGGTTCCAATAAGGCCCAATGGGCCTAGCCACTTGGCCAGGCCAGACCGGGTCGGCCCGGATCCAACTGAGTCGGGTCGATCGAAATGGGTCGGATCATGCAGGACCCCTGGGCCGGGTTGGTCGGGTCGGTCTGACCAACTCAAACCGGGTACAGACACAATCAACCCCTATTTACTAAAAAACCAATATTATTCAGATTGGGCATTATATTGACACACTGTTTGTGGTTTTGGGACCCTTGTGATAAGATAGTCTTTTGGGAATACTCTAAGTGAGATTCTGTGATAGTCGAGATATGACCGATGGCTTGAGGAGTATATTATCTTGTAATCAAGTGAACTAGATAGGGTAAATCCTATGCCTAACTTTGAAACGAAGGCTATGATGAGTGTACCTGAGTGGTTCATCTGACGATCGTACCTCAATGGTTCAGTAGAGAAGCGTACCTCAGTGGTTCAATAGAATATCTTACCTCAACAATTCAGTAGACGAGCATACCTCAGTGGTTCAACAGATGAGTGTACCTTAGTGGTTCAACAAATGAGCGTACCTTAGTGGTTCAACAGACAAGCATACCTTAGTGGTTCAGTAGACGAGCATACCTCAGTCATTTAACAGACGAGCGTACCTCAGTGGTTCATCAGATGAGCATACCTTAGTGGTTCTGTAGATGATCATACCTTAGTGGTTCAACAAACGAGCGTGTCTTAATGGTTTAGAAGAGGATCATGACTTAGTGGTTCATTAGACGAGTGTACCTCAGTGATTCAGTAGATGAGAATATCTCAATGGTTTAGAAGATGAGCATACCTAAGTGGTTCAGAAGATGTGCATACCTCAGTGGTTCAACAGATGAGCCTACCTCAGTGGTGCAGCAGACGAGCCGACCTCGGTGGTCTAGCAGTTGAGCGAGCAGACCTCAGTGGCTCATTAGGGATGAGTCCCTAAGCAGGACAAGAATAATCAACTCTACGAATGATAATATTACTTTCTATACTTTTAGTTATACCTGGTGTGATTTGTCTTTGTTGTGTGTTTTTTCCATGTGATCTTGCTGTGTGGTCCTACTTTGCGGTCTTTCCTTTGTGGTTTGGGGTCCCTACTGAGTATTGTGTTACTCACCCCTGCACGGGCTTTTCTCACATGTGTCGTGTCTCCTACAGGTGATCGACGCTTCGACAAAGACCTTGGTGGTCCGGTACTAGGTGGTGCTCAATGAGACAGGAAAAATGAGCATACTTCTATGACTACATTTAGCTACCTTCACCTACCCTTCATTTAGGGTCTCAAGTGGACATACCATGGAAGTTGTAATTTATTTTATTTTTTTGGGATTATATTCTAGCCCCTTTGTACTTTCAGTTGTACTGTACTCTCAGTAGTTGCCTCAGTGATAATTGTGGTTTACTTTGTGTTTACTTTCTGCAGTTTTATCTTTGTGTGTGTGGAGGTTTAAAGTAAAATGCCTTCCCTTTTTAGGATATTCCTTTTGGGGGTTAGTCTCCAGATCCTAGCCTATGGAAGGTGGGATTGGGGTAGTCACGGCATGAGACATGGGGGATGGGTCATGACAAAGTGGTATCAGAGGGTGGTCAGTTCTACTAGAAGAACTGAGAGTCTATAAATTTTATAGGGAAATAATGTTAAGTGTTTCAAGTTCAGATTTCAGGATAGGTAGTCCAATGTTGGTGTGGAAGATGACATAACCATACACCAGGACCCTGAATTACAATTTCTAACTTGGTACATGAAAATAATGGTTGTATGCATCTTTGAGTGTTTTCCTCATGATATTTTTGATTTAGAGTCAGCTCACCAGGTATAATCTTTTGACCATGTTCCATCTTAATATCTTTGAGGATTCCTCCACACAGCTAGCCAACCAATATTCTAATTTGTGACCATGAGGATGGTCTATAGAGTGATGAGGCTTCGGTATAGGGATCGTTGCCCAAGATGACACCTTTGGGCGGTGTGCAAGTGATACCACCACCCATTGGTCAGTAGTTACTACTGATGCTACTAGTAAAGGACACACGTAGGATTAGTTATTTACATGATTTATAGAGATAGAGACCTCCCAGGTTCAGGGGAGATATAGATCCTCAGGTTGCTGATGATTGGATAAAGGTGATGACATGGGTCTTCTGCTTATTGAGAATTCCACTTGACTAGATGGAGGTTCTAGCAGCGATCCTTATACAGGGATCAGCAAGGAGATGGTGGAGTTTGACCATCCATACTCATGAAGAGGCGACCCTAACCTGGTCTGACTTCAAGAAAAATTTCAGGGAGGATTTCTTCCTTGCAACTTTGCACTCAGTGTGCATACAAGAGATGATTCAATTACAACATGGCAGCCTGATAGTGTCTGAGTAATCTACGAGGTTCACATACCTCTCTCATTACACTACAAATATGGTATGAGACCCTTTATTTAGGGATTGATCCTTTGATTAGGGAATTCGATGGGAGATCAGGGCATTCATGATTTGCCTCAGTATTCTTACACAGGATGTGGTGTTGGAGAGAGATATACTAGTAGATATCTTCCTCACTAAGATGGAATCGACGGTGGGAGATACCACCGGGCAATCGAGTCATCTGTGGAGGGTAGCTAAAAAATGATGCAGAGGCCCAAACAGGCCAAAACTTTCGGAGGATGACCCCAGGAATCAGGCTCAGTAGTACGAGGCTTTTAGGGCAGAGGGAGTCATCTGGGGAATGAAGTAAGCTACACATATGGTGGACAGAGGCGCATGGCTCGGGATTTCCTGAATTGTCATGAAAAGGATCGATAGATGGTCGAGGGACCACCGAGGTAGTAGTAGATACAGAAACAAGGTAGTCATCTAGGAGGCAGACATGGTAGATGAGGGTGATGAGCGGTAGGAGGTGGGTGTAGGTACGCGGTACCACCACCACCACCCCCAGGTGGTCTTCCATGGGATCCAGGAGCAGGTGGACAAGGGTGGGCCCAGTTTCAGGCAGTCGAGGCCTATGGTCCTGATGCCCCAAAGATGATATGAAGTAAGACCCGTGTCTTCTTCACTTTAGCTGCAATTCTTAGAGACATAGGTTCTAGTCACTCTTTTCTTACTCCAAACCTTGTTTGGATCTCAGAGATTCTGATCGAGTCGTTGGATCAATCCTTATGATTAAAGACTCCTATGGTAAGGAATTTTACAATCACACACTGGTGCCGATAGTGTGAGATTACCCTTAGAGGTGAGAGATTCGGTTTAGATCTCCTAGTAGCGGCATTGAGGCCTTACGAAATTATTTTGGGTATAGACTGGCTATCAGTAGTTTATTCTCATATCAACTATTTTAGATGCACATTATGGTGTCCACACAGATGGGAGAAAGTTTTACTTTGTCGGTGAGAAGGAAAATGGAGCAGCATAGGGTGGACTTTCACATAGGAGGGTGAAAAGGATCACTCATCAGTTGGATAACATGAAAATTAGTGCAGTGGATGAGATGAGTCCACAGTTTCCTACAGTGGTGGATGAGTATGAGGATGTCCCAAGACTACCTCCTCACAGAGAGGTAGACTTTTAAATTTATCTATACCCTAAGAATAAATTTATATCTACACCTGCATATTGGCTAGCTCCTATAGAGCTTCAGGATCTAAGGGTATAGTTGGAGGACTTGTAGAGGAAGGGGTTCGTAAGGATCGTTTCACCATGGGTAGCCCAAGTGTTGTTTTACAAGAAGGCAAACAGAAGATTGTGGTTATGCATGGACTTCTGGAACCTGAACCAAGTGACTATGAAGATCAAGTATCCTCTACCAAGGATTAATGACCTCTTTGATCAGATGAAGGGAGTGAGATGGTTCTCAAAGATAGACCTCAGATCAGGCTATCACTAGCTTCAAGTACGAGATGAGGACATCTCGAAGACAACTTTTAGATGTCACTACAACCACTACGGGTACTTAGTGATGATTTTTGGTGTGACGAATTCCCCAACATTGTTCATGGAAATCATGAATAGGATCTTCTAGTCGTACTTAGACTGGTTTGTAGTGGTCTTCCTTGATGACATCTTAGTGTATTCATCATCTGAGGAGGAGCTTGCGATACACTTAAGGATAGTTCTGGAGACACTCTGAGAGCACCGTCTTTACAGAAATCTCTCAAAGTGTGAGTTATGTATATGAAAGTTCACATTCCTGGGATGTGTCATCTTAGAGGTTGGAGTTGCTGTGGATCCAGAGAAGATCAAGGTAGTTCTTTCTTGGGAGCCACCCAAGAGCATTACTGAGGTACGAAGTTTCCTTAGGTTGGCTGGGTACTATCGAATATTTTTACTTGACTTCTCTAGAGTGGTTGCACCCATGATAGTATTGGCGAAGAAGGGAAAACCCTTCACATGGATAGAAGGATGACATAAGAACTTTTAACAACTGAGGCAAAGCTTTACGAGTGCATCTATATTTAGGTTTCCAGAGGAGGGAGCCGACTACATTGTGTACTATGACGCATCAAGAACCAGGATTGGTTGTATCCTAATGAAAGGGAAAGCAGTGATCACTTATGGATCATGAAAATTGAGACTGCATGAGTAGAACTATGTGACTCATGACCTTGAGTTAGTAGCAGTAGTATTCATAATGAATATGTGGTGATACTACCTTATGGGTGAACGATTCATCATCTACTATGACCAAAAGAGTCTTAAGTATATATTTTCTCATAAGAATCTGAATTTGAGATAGTGACATTGGATAGAGTTCCTTCAAGACCATGACTTTGAAATAGTCTATACTCCTAGGAAGGGGAATGTGGTGGCAGATATTCTTAGTAGGAGATCAAGTTCACAGCTACTAAACAAGGCCTCACAATAGTTGGCCTCAATTAAGATATCCTTAGTAGATAGAGAGAAGAATAATTTTCTATAGTCGATGGTAGTTTATCATACAATCTTACAATGAGTCATGGAGGCACAACTTAGAGATTCCAACTATAAAACTACATATGCCTAGATGTCCACATGGCATACCTTTGATGGTTATTCGAAAGGTGGGGAGCACGTCAAACTTTTCATAGGACACAACATTGTACCAATGGTGTCATGAGAGGAAGTATTGGGGGATTTCCATACACCCCCTTTGATAGTAGATCTAGGTGTGGCGAAGATGTACCAAAACCTACGATGTTAGTACTGGTGGCTGGGGATGAGAAAGTTAGTGGCAAATTTTTTCTCTAGATGCCTCACTTGTCAGCAAGTGAAGGATGATCACCAGGTTCCAGTAGGTTTGACACAACCCATTAAGGTACCAGAGTGTAAGTGGTATTGGATATTGATGGAATTCATGATAGGATTACGATGTTCGTCTAAGGGGCACGATACCATCTGGGTGATCATAGACCAAATCACCAAGTTGGTCCACTTCCAAACTATTCGAGAACAGTGTTCAGTAGAGATATTGGGATGCCTCTACATACAGGAGATAGTTTGACTCCATAGAGTCCCATCTATGATAGTCTCAAAGCATGATGCATGCTTTACATCCTGGTTTTGGAAGGGATTACAGGAGGTGTTCGGGACTTAGCTGTGCTTGAGCATGACCTTTCACCCATAAATGGATGTCCAAATGAAGAAGACCATATAGACCTTGTAAGACATGATTTTTTTCTTGCATTCTCGATTTTGGTTGTAGTTGGGAGGACCACCTACCAGTGGTGGAGTCTGTGTACAATAATAGCTACCACTGCACCGTCGGTATGTCACTATTCGAGGAACTGTATGGATAACCATGCAAGTCACCATTATACTAGATAGACCCAAGGGATTCAATACTCATGGGTTCAGAGATGGTACAAGCTACCATTGGGAAGGTGCAGGTCATCAGAGAGTGGATGAAGACTACACAAAACCGACAGAAGTCCCATGCTGATAGGAGATGGAGACCCTTGGAGTTCAAATAGGGGGACCATGTATTCCTATGAGTCTCTCCTCAATTAGGGATACAAATATTTGGTTGGGGCGATAAGTTATAACAGATCTTCATAAGACCTTTCCTAATACTTCATAGAGTGGGTAAGGTGGCGTACCACTTGGATCTACTACCATAGTTAGAGAGGGTGCACGACGTCTTCCATGTATCCTAGTTGAGGAGATACGTGCATGACCCTTCTCACATCATCAACCACGGTGAGATGAAGATTGATAATGAGGTGACATTCTTAGAGTACCCAGTTGAGATAGAGGATCAATAGGAGAGGATTCTTCATGGACGGTCAGTTCCTCTAGTGCATATTCATTAGTAGCACAAGAATATCTAGGAGAGCACGTGGGAGTGGGAGGCTTAGATTCGTGCTTAATACCCCCATTTATTTGATTAGTCCTTGTTTTGGCTTATGAGGATGTACAAAACTAAAGGGGGGAGTAATTTAATAACCAAAAATTTCAATGATTTTTTTTTGAAAATTAAATGAGGTTATTTCAAGACAAGGTGCTGAGACGATGTGTGATTATGAGTCCTAGAGTGCCCGTAATGATTCTTCAAAAAATGTTAAGTTTTAAATAACATACATAAGTGGGTTTCCTAAAAAAGTGGAATATCTCTTAAAAGGGTGACCATATTAAAAATCTAAGGGCACCGTTACATTCAAGATGGAAGTTTATCCTAGGTGGGATTAAGTTTAGTTGGTGTGGGAATCCAGTGAGAAAACCCAAAAATGACATAACTGTAAATAAAATAACTAAATAAAGATTATTTTATTTTCAAACCCTTATAACTCATAAACGGTAAATCAGATTGGAAATCCGAGTGTACCGTTTAGTTTGTGAGGGTATTCTTACCTTAAGTGAAGCCTAACCTCGGCCGACATGGGTCAAGGGTGAAAGTTAATTTTCAGACTTTTTAGAAAAAAAAATAAAATAACTTAAAAAGTTATTTTATTTGTTATCTTCATCATTGAGCAGTGGCACGTCAGTGATGTGGTGTAGTGAAGAGGTGATTATAAATATCATTAATGAACCTCATTAATTATTCAACATAACAACACTGCAATGAATAATAATAGAAATTTTGATTCACATTTTGTCAATTAATAGTAAAATAAGAAATGCAGGATTGTTAGCACAATCCTTATATTTCTCTGAGGCTTTGGTGGGTGGAAACGATGAAAAACAGATGCACTTTATTAAACCCTCTGAATAATCTCTATCAATGGTGGGATGAAAATCAAGAATGAAGAATAGAGGCACGTGATCCCATTCTTACTCAATCAACAATCCTATCCCAAGTTGGGGTTTGATGCTTTTCTATGTAAATTATTTTTCCCCATTTTATCTTTTAAATGATGAACATGGGTTAACTCACGAAAAAGTTAACCCATGTATTGATCATTCATGTGTAATGGGTAATGATTCGGGATAAATGGGATATTTATCTTAGTGATTATTCTGCCCTGATTTTGGTTCTTAATTATGCTACTAACAAGAATGCATCCGGGTCAACATGAACAAAAGTCGAGATCATTCTTTGGGTGTTTATATGTGTGAATTTTTCCCCTTTTCTTTCTTGTATTTTTCCATTCTTCATGGTGCAATTGTCGGTGGTGCAAGGACCACGATGGTGTCACCAGGTCTTGATACCAGGTTGTGGCAGCGACACCAGGCCGCGGCGGTGTCAGCAGGTCGCGACACCCAGTTGCGGTGATAGGCGGGAGGCGGCGTGCTGGCAGAACGCCCTGATAGTGATAGGGGCCACCAGCACAGAGGCCGATGGCTGGCAGAAGGTGGGCATGACCACCTAGCCGCATTGGAGGTTCAATACATGGTTTTCAATGGTGATCTAGATCCACATATCGTCAAGAGTTATGAGGAGGACTAGTCCGCATGAGCAGACCGACTGGCCGAAAATGCAGTGCATCCTGGCACTGCGTGGCGCGTGAACCGTACACTCCCTGACGTTCAGGTAGGGAGAAAACCTACCTACTGATGTGGACCAGGCCAACAAACTAAACCGGGCCCATGGGAAGCCTGGGCTAGAGGAGAACTAGCCCACTGATGTGGGCTGGGATGGAAGGGAAATCAGGCAGCTGGATGACTCGGCTAGGGAATACCAGTCCAACCGAGTCAAACTGGGATGAAGAACATGGACTGAGTCCTTGGGTGACCTGGAAGGCTGGACCCATGTCCGAACTAGGATAGTTCTAGCAAGGTCCAATGGGCTTGGCCATTAGGCCATGCCAGATAGGGTCGACCTAGACCCGACTAGGTCAGGTCTGCCAAAATGGGTCAGGTTGGTCGGGTCGGTCCGAGCAAGTCGGACTGGGTCTATAGAGACTATAGCCTTTTTCATATAACATTACATGTTTTTAAGCCTAATTATACATCACAGTACAAGACAAGGATCGTTATGTCTAGTGTCTTGGAAGACTAGATACATAAAACATAAAACATGGGGCTAAAAAAGAACTTCTTTATTTAGTCTCCAAAAGAGATCCTAACTTCCTTTGAGCCCTTACATATGAATAGGGTATCATGGGGAACACATAAACAAAGGGATGAGCTAAAAAGCCCATTAAGGGAAAGAACAAAATATTACAGCTTAAGCACCTGAGTTAGGAGGCATGACATAATGATATCCAAAGGATGGAACATATGAAATCATATCATATAAGCATGGGATCATGTAAACATGGAATCATATAAATTTGGAAGATTAATAAAACATGTATTTAGTATGATTCAAACCTAACTTCCAATCTTGTTTCCCATTTTATTATGGGTTAAGGCTAACCGCCAATCTCGATTCCCATTATAGTATGGGTCAAGGCTAATCGCCAATCCGGTTTCACATTGCCTCTCATGAGACTTAACTTTAATCAATGAATTGGATCACTATCTGGGCGCACCCATCTCAAATTTTTCATAAATATTTTTTCCACATAAATAATCATACATAATTAACCATACATAAACATAAGGGTACCCATGGAAATAATTGCGTACCATAATCATGACATAAAGCATAACCAATGGGCGTATCATGAAAGCGTCCATGAAAGAAAGGGATTAAAACATACATGGGAGTTAATAAGGTAAAATAGGTATATAACATGGTAGGTGATTTCAAATATAAGTGACAACATAAAATAAATTTATTTGAGAAACATTAGCATTAAAACATTTTTGTGAGGTTTTAAGGAAAATACTATAGAGAATTTAAAATAGGAAAGAGGAAAATGTTTTATATAAAACCATAATTGAACCAAGAAGGTTTTCATAATAAGAACAATGATTTTATAAAGACAATGGTGTCTTAAAAAATAGAATATAGTGCACTTGAAATTGAGTAAAAAGTTTGGGAAGATCCCTTAAAACAAGTTTGCTTATCAGAAAGTTCTAAGGAGGGAATATTTTAAAAAGATGTATATCCCCGAAAGAAAGTGATGGAAGGGTATTGATAAATGAATTTTTTAAAAATAAACTACATTTATAATATCCACATAAATAAATAATATACCTCTATTTTTATATAAATAAAGATACGGTAACCTGATAGAACAGAGGAAGTTCAGGTATATTTTGTTACAGATTATCAGCATGGTGTCAGGTGCACCTAAGAGGGATTGATGAGAGAGAGAAGGGGTTTATAATCACTTATAAAACATGAGGTCAGTACGAGGGAGGTTCAAAAATATACCCCATAATTTTTTATTACCCATAAAAAGGCATAACATAGAAGAAACTCTTGATTAAGAGAGAAATAGAGAGGATCCCTTACCTTAAATCCGGTGGTGTTCTCCAATTGTTATTAATGACCTGAATAAAAAAATTAGGTTTATTAATTGGAAATTACATAAAATATTCTATATGTAAAATATTTAGTATAATATTCTTAATTTCATTCAAGACCATTTTGATTGGTTATAATGTTCAAATTTATTATTCGGGTCTAGTTGCTTACTTCGTTTTTAAAGATCTGTTCACTTATATTCATATTCGGGTAAACATGTAAGATGAAAGTGGTTGTTCATAATTTAAGTTATTAGTTAAAATCTAGGAGATTACGTGGTTATAAAAATTAATTTGGTTATTGGGAGTGAATATGAGTTATTAAATAAAACCTTAGTGATAACCATTTTGGTTAATCGGTGGGTTTGATTACAATGAACATGTTTTTTTATAACATAATACCATTTGTACAAAAGGATTATAGAAACTTAAATAGGATATATTAAATATATATTAATCTAGTTCAACCATAACACAAATGGTTTCATGACCATAATTAAAAAAGACAAAATAAATTGATAAACCGCTGTCCTTGAATGTGTTAAATTTACACATCTCAAACGGTGTTTTCATTTCATTCAAATAAAAGATGGGGAAAGGAGAGATGATAATGAAATATCCCATTAGCATAAAAACATTACAGTACATGTATTCTACTAGAGTTATCATACTATTTGGGTTAAGGGAGGTGAGGAAAGAAACTAGAAAAGAAAAGAACTTAAAAGAAATAAAAGAATTTGAAAGAGGAATTTGCCTCATGAGTTTATCTCCTTTGAGAACCTCTGAAAGGGAGAAGTTTTGGTATTTTGAAGAGGCTAGGGGATGTTGGACGTGGGGGAGGATCTTGGTGAGATATTTGGGAAGAATATTGGCAAGTCACAAGTTTTGAGATTAGTGAAGAGAAGAGGGAATGAGGGGGGGGGGGGAGTTATAGTGGAGGAGAGGAGGGTTTTCATAATATTATAATCATTAATTTATTATTTATTGACAAGAAAAGAAATAGTAAGTATTCCATGAACAAGAATAGTAGTAAATGAATGTGATTTCTAACCAATTGTTCTCACATCATAGGATCATCATCAATGACTCAATAAATCCATTATTTAGCATTTATCATAAATTGTTATATTTTACTATTCATAGAAAATTTAAGTATTTTAGAAAAATCCAAAAAATTCACCCAAACCATTTTTTGACATATAGAATCAAAAAATGAAGTACATTTTTCAAAAATAATTTTCTAGATATGATTAAACTAATATTTAATTAAAATCATAATTTATTATTAAAAAACCAGTTTTAAAACATTCATTTACTTTTTTCTAAAATATAGGTACATCATACATTCACTTGAATATTATTTTTAAACCATCATAGGTAATTTTACTATTCATTTGGGTATATCAATATTCATAAGGGTATGTTACTATTCATAAGGGTAGGTTACTATTCACAAAAACTATGTTTTTCTTATCGGACTCCAAATAACTTACTGATCACAACCATGTATGTAAGATTTTCAAAATTCAAATCATAGAAGTAACAAACTTATGTTTAAAGTCACATAGCACTTAGTAGTTCATTATTTTATGATTTCATGTGATTATGAAAGATGAAAGTAATTTCCATTGAAAAACATTGGGTTGTTACATTCTTCCCCCCTTATGAAATTACACCATCAAAATTTTGTTTTACATTCTAAGCCATAAATAGGTGTGAGTAATTTTCCTTCATTACCTCCTCCAGTTCCCATGTTTCCTCTTTGTACTTATGGTTTCACCATAGTACATTGACCAGGTGAGTAGTCTTGTTACGTAGAACTTTATCTCTACAATACAAGATCTTCACTGTCTCCTCCTCATAGGAAAGATCATCCTCCAACTATAACACATATGAAGAGAGTACATGTGAATGGTCTAGCATGTACTTCCTTAAGAGGGATACATGAAAGAAATCATGTACTTTTGAAATGGTAGGTGGAAGTTCCACTCGATAGGCCACAACTACGACTCGATCAAGGATCTCAAAGGGGATGATATACCTAGGACTTAACTTTACTTTCTTCCCAAACTTCATGAACTTCTTCCATGGAGATATGCATAGAAATACCATGTCTTCAACTTTGAACTCAAGGTCTCATCAACAGTTATATGCATAAATATTTTGTTGACTTTGGACTACCTTGATATACTACTAAATATTTTTCACCTTATCGACCATTTTTTTAACCATTTCAGGTTCTTAAAGATTACACTCACCAAATTCATCCCAACACACCAGTGTTCTTAACCTTTTCCCATAAAGGGATTCATATGGTGCCATTCAGATACTCGAGTGGAAACTGTTGTTGTAGGAGAATTCAACTAGTGGAAGATGTTGGTCCCATACTCCTTTGAATTCTATAGAACTTACTATCAAAATGTCTTCCAGTGTCTTAATAGTTTGCTCAGATTGGCCACCAGTTTGAGGATGATAGGCCATACTGAAGTTCAGTTCATTTCTTAGAGAATTTTGGAGACTTTTCCAAAACTTCAATGTGAATATTGGATCATAATCAGTTACAATGGACAGTGGTACTCCATACAAACCTACAACTTCTTTGATGTAAATCCATGCAAGTTGATCCAATGAAAAGTCCTCTCAAATTGTGATAAAGTGAGCTATCTTTGTATGACGGTCCATAATGACCCATATAGCATTGTTTCCTCTATATGAATTTGGAATTCCAGTGACAAAGTCCATGATAATTTTATCCCACATCCATGTTGGTACGGGGTAGTGGTTGCATCATCCCCTTAGAATTTTTCCTCCTAGCCTTCACTTGTTGACATACCAGACACTTTGATGTATATTTAGAAATCTCCCTTTTTATATTGTCCCACCAAAAGTTTTCTCTGAGATCTCAATACATCTTTGTGATCCCTGGGTGGATAGAGAATGTTGAGCTATGTGCATCATTCATAAGATCCTTCTTTATCTATGGATCAGATGTTACACATTATCATAACCAAAATCTAATAAATCCTTCCTAATCAATTTTGAAATCGAAGGATTTCCCATTTTGGATAGCTTCCACCCTTTTCTGAATTTCCACATCTTTTCTTTGAGCATCCTCTATTCTCTCCATGAGGGATGGTTGAGCAATAATTTGAGAAATGATTGATGATGTTCCTCCCTTAATTATTCCCATGTCCATCCTTTTCAAATCTAATAAGATCATATCCTTTTAAATTATAATCACTAGTAAAGATGCATGATCCTTTCTACTTAGAGCATTCTCCACCTTGTTTGCCTTACCAGGATGGTAGTGGATTGAGCGGGAGGAATCCTTGATGAGATCTATCCCTCTTCTCTAGATCATATTAAGATATTTCTATGTGAATATATATTTGAGACTCTTGTGACCAGTATATATCTCACACTTCACCCCATAGAGATAATGCTGCCAAATTTTCAACGCAAAGATCACCACCACCAACTCCAGATCATGCGTAGGATAGTTTTTCTCGTGGATTTTTAGCTACCTTGAGAAATAGGCTATCACTTTATCATTTTTCATCAGCACATAGACTAATACATTCTTTGACACATCACTATACACCAAAAAGAGTTCTCCACTTGTTGGGAGTCTGAGTACTAGCATAGTGATAAACCCATTTTTCAACTCTGTGAAACAATATTCACATTCCTAAGTCCATAAAAAATTTACCCCCTTCTGTGTTTGCCTATTCATTGTATTTTAAAATCATGAAAAGTTCTTCACAAATCGTCGATAATACCTAGATAGACCCTAAAAGATATAGATCTTTGTTACAGATGTTGTCCTTGGCCACTCTTCAATTGCATTCATCTTGGAAGGGTCCACAAATATCCCTTTTCTGGTGATAACATGCCCCAAGAATGATACTTAATCCATACAGAACTCACATTTACTATACTTCTCATACAATTTCTCCCTTCACAAAGTCATAAACACAGTATTCAAATGATTCTCATGTTCCTCCTTTCTCTTGGAGTATATCAGAATATCATCAATAAAGACTACCACAAATTTGTTGAGGTAATCTATATAGAATCTATTCATTAAATCCATGAAAATTTCTAGAGCTTTAGTTATTCCTAAGGGTTTCACTATGAACTAATAGTATCCATAACTCGTTCGAAAGGAAATCTTGGGAATATATTCCTTCCTCACATTTAGTTGGTGATATCCCGACCGAAGGTCTACCTTTGAGAAATAACTAGCCCCATGGAGATGATCGAACAAGTCATCTATACATGGTAGGGGATACTTGATCTTTATTGTGATTTTATTTAGATAATTATAATCAATGAAGAGGCGTATTGATCCATCCTTCTTCTTGATGAAGAGGACTGGCACACCCCAAGGTGAAGCACTCAGGCATAAAAATCCCTTCTCCAGATTCTCGTGTAACTACTTCTTCAACACTTCTATCTCTATAGTGTCCATTATATAATATATCTTTGATATAGGTAGAGATCTAGGAATAATTTCAATTGAGAAATCAACCTCACGATCAAGAGGAAGACCTAAAAACTTTTCATGGAATACATCAGTGTAATCCCTCACAATGGGTATGTCTTCATGCATGATTCTAACCTTTGTCCCAATCTTTTGACCTAGATATGATTTCTCATAAGGCATTAATATTCACACTTGAGACGATGATTCTAAAGAATATTCATCTTTCTCCTTACACTTGTAAAGAATCGGAGGATGCTTCGGGATATGAAGAGTGATCTCCCTTTCCCAATAGTTGATGCTGGCTTTGTATAAAGATAGCCAATCCATACCCAAGATAGTTTCAAACTCCACTGAATGAAGTATGATAAGATTTTATGGGAGGTTCAGTCCACAAAAATTAATCAGGGAGGAGTTATAAACCATGGATGCAATAATTTACCCATTCACTTTTCTCACAGATAACTTTTCCTCCAAATTTTGAGGTTGTGTTTGAAGAGTTCTACCAAAATTTCAAGATATGAAAGAATTCATAGAACCGGAATCAAAGAGTATGTTCGATATTATTGAATGAATAACTAGAATACCTATCGCCACATTATTTTCTGGCTCCACATCAACAGTAGTGATAACATAATCCCTTCCTTGTTGCCTTGGAGGTTGTTGTTGATTTCCTCCGACAACCCTTTTATTAAGGAAATTGTTTTCAAAATTCCCATGCTCCTTGTAGTTTTAACATTGCACCACTAGCTGAGCATTGATCTAAACCTCTCTTTCTTCTTCCACATTAGTGGAATTCTTTATATCCCTTTGGCAGTTTTTATCCAGATGACCAAAATTTCCGTATTTGAAGCAATTATTGGTTCCCTTTAGATAGTTCCCAGGATGCTTCTTCCCACAAATTTTACAAGGGGAAAAGTCAGGCTTATTTCCATCATGGAATTTTTTTTAGACCACCCATTTTGTTTTACATTTTTTGATTCTTCTCACCGGGCCCATGAGACCACTGAGATTCACCAATCTTCATTTCAACCTTGAGGGAACAACAAACAATCTCTTCATAACTATTGAAGTCTCGAATCACCAACATTTTTCAGACTCAACTTTAATCTAATAAAGAAGTGATCGAATTTTCTTTTAGTGTTCAAGAAAAAGCCACAAGAATACCTTGAAATCCATTTAAAGTTTGATTTATATGCCTTGATGGACTCATCTTCCTTCTTCCTGAGTCTAAGGAACTCTATTTCCATCTTGAGACATAGGGTTCGGGGAAAATATTTATTGAAAAATATCCTCTTGAATTCCTCCCAATTCATGGAATAAATTTCTTCTTGGTACTTTGTATTCTTGATCAGTTTCCACTATTGATCATATTCCCCATAAAAGTGATAAATACTTGTACAACTTTTTCTTATTCTGAGCACTGGAGGACAAATAATATATTTTTAATGGAGTTAATCCATTGTTCTGTGAGGAGGGGATCATAAAATCCTCTAAACATGGGAGGCCTTTTCCACATGAAGTATTCTATGAAAAAATTCTCTTTTGTGGGAGGAGGAGGGAATTCCTCATGATTTAGGTTATTATTCATAACTCAAGTCAGCTGAGTAAGTACTATCATGAAGTTTTAAGCACCTGTTTTTTGTCATATCAGGCACATCATTAGGTAAATCTTTACATTTCCAATCACATTGATTTTTGGAACATTTTATTCTATTTCTCACCATTAACTAATAAAAAGAACTTATAATTAGAGGTCTTGAATACTTAGCTATTGAGCATAAAAAAGAAACTTTGAACATAAAAGGATAAATTTGTAAAGGAGATGTATATCCTAACTTGTGATTCCTTAGGTTTAAATCTAGGCTATCCTTGATATATTTTATAACTTATATTCTTGTGGGATTTTTTTGTCCCTTAATAATGGTTTATACTAAGCTCATTAATCCACCAAATCATATCCCCTGGGAGTGTCATAAACAAGAGTGCATCAAGGCCCGTTGTTGTGCACCAATTCCTATTTGAGTCTAGCTCAAAATAGTGTTTTTGAGTTTTACCCCTAGATACATTTGCGCCAAAGCCACCTCTACCTTCTCGTATCCCAACATGGATGTATTTCCTTGATAAACCACTTACTCAATACTCACCAAAAATGAGGAATGTTTTCTTATACTTAGTATCATCCTTAAGGTTCTCACTAAGGTGCTCTATACCTAATCTCCAAAAATAACTAGACCATCCTATGATACCAACTATAGTGACACTACCTTTTTCATATAACATTACATGTTTTTAAGCATAATTATACATTAGTGTACAATCCAAGGATCGTTAAGTCTAGTGTCTCAGAAGACTAGGTACATAAAACATAAAACATGGGGCTAAAAAAGACTTCTTTATTTAATCTCTATAAATATCTCATAACTTCCTTTGAGACCTTACATCTAGATTGGGTACCCTGGGGAACACATGAACAAAGGTATGAGCTAAAAATCCCAGTAAGGTAAAGAAAATAAGAATACAGCTTAAGCACATGAGTTAGGAGGCATGACATAATGATATCCAAAGCATGGAACATATGAAATCATATCATATAATCACGGGATAATATAAACATGGAATCATATAAATGTGGAATAATCATAAAAAATGTTTTTAGTATGAGTCAAGGATAACTTCCAATCCCGTTTCTCATTTTAGTATGGGTCAAGGCTAACTGGCAATCCCGATTCCCATTTTAATATGGGTCAAGGATAACCGCCAATCCCCTTTCACATCGCATATCATGAGACTTACCTTTACCCAATGCATTAAAGTTATATCCGGGACCACCCATATCAACATTTTCATGAATATTATTTCCACATAAATAATCATTCCTAATCATCCATACATAAACATAAGGGTACCCATGGAAAGAATTGGGTACCACAATCATGACATAAAGCATAACCAATGCACGTATCATGAAAATGTGCATAAAAGAAAGGGATTAAAAAATAAATGGATGTTCATAAGTTAAAATAGGCATATAACATGGTAGTTTATGTCAAACATAAGTGAAAACATATAATAATTGTAGTTGAGAAACATTAGCAATAAAACATTTTTGTGCGGTTTTAAGGAAAATACTATAGAGCCTTTAAAATAGAAAAGAGGAAAATCTTTTATATAAAACCATAATTGAACCAATATGGTTTTAATAATAAAAATAATGATTTTATAAAGACAATTTTGGCTTAAAATAGAGGATATAGTGCTCTTAAAATTGGGTAAAAAATTCAGGAAGTTCCCTTAAAACATGTTTGCCTATCGGAAAGTTCTAAGGAGGGAATATTTTAAAAACATGTATATACCTAAAAGAAAGTGATGAAAGGGTCTTGATAAATGAATTTTGTACAAATAAAAAAAATTTATAAGATGCACATAAATAAATAATATAACTCTATTTTGATATAAAGAATGATAAGGTAACCCAAAATAACAAAGGAGGTTCGGGTAGATTTCATTACGGATTATCGGCATGATGTCAGGTGTACCTAAGATGGATTTATGATAGAGATAATGGGTTTATAATCAATTATAAAACATGATGTTGGTATGGGGGATATGAAAAAACATACCCCATCATTTGGTATTACCCATAAAAAGTCATAACATAGAGGAAAATCTTGATTAAGAGAGAAATGGAGAGGATCCCTTACCTTAAATCCTATGGTGTTATCCAATTATTATTAATGACCTGAATAAAAAAAATTAGGTTTATTAATTAAAAATTAAAGAACCTATTATATATGTAAAATATTTATTATAACCTTTTTAAGTTCATTCAAGACCATTTTGATTGGTTATAAGGTTCAATTTCATTGTTCGGGTCCGATTGCTTGCTTGGTTTTTAAAGATCAGTTCACTTATATTCATGTTAGGGTAAACATGTAAGATTAAAGTTGTTGTCCATAATTGAAGTTATTAGTGAAAATCTAGGATATTACATGGTTATTAAATTTCATTCGGTTATTGGAAGTGAAGATGAGTTATTATATAAAACCTTAGTGATATCCGTTTTGGTTAATCGGTGGGTTTGATTACAATGAACATGTTTTTATTTATATCATAATACCATTTGTGCAAAAGGATTATAGAACCTTAAATATGATATATTAAATATATAATAATCTGGTTAGACTATAACACAAATGGTTTCATGACCAGAATTAAAGATGACAAAATAAATTGATAAACTGTTGTCCTTGAATGTGTTAATTTTACACATCTCAAACGGTGTTTTCCTTTCTTTCAAATAAAATATGGGGAAATGAGAGATGATAATGAAATATCCCATTATCATAAAAAATTATAGTACATTTATGTTACTAGATTTATCATACTATTTGGGTGAAGTGAGGTGAGGAAAGAAACAAGAAAAGAAAAGAACTTAAAAGAAATAAAAGAATTTGAAAGAGGAATTTACCTCATGAGTTTATCTCATTTGATAACATTTTAAAGGGAGCGGTTTTGGTATTTTGAAGAGGATATGGGATATTTGACATATATGAGGATATTAGGGAGATATTTGGACAGAATATTGGCAAGGAACAAGGCTTGAGAGTAGTGAAGAGAAGAGGGAGTGGGGGAGTTTTTATAGTGGAGGAGAGAAGGGTTTTCATAATATTATAATCATTAGTTTATTATTTATTCAAAAGACAAGAAATAGTAAGTATTACATGACCAATAATAGTAATAAATGCAAGTTATTTTGAATCAATTGGGATTACATTATCAGATCATCATCAATGACTCAATAAATCCATTATTTAGCATTTTTTGTAAATTCTCATATTTTACTATTCATAAAAATTCAAATATTTTAGAAAAATCACAAAAATTAACCCTAACCATTTTTTTATGCGTAGAATTCAAAAATTAATTCCATTTTTCAAAAATAATTTTCTAAATTTTATTAATTTAATATTTAATTAAAATCATAGTTTATTATTAAAAAAATGGGTTTAAAATATTCATTTACTTATTCTAAAATATAGGTACATCATACTTTCACTTGAATATTATTTTTATACTATCATAAGTAATGTTACTATTCATTAGGGTATATCACTATTCATAAGGGTATGTTACTATTCATAAGGGTAAGTTACTATTCATAAAAATTATGTTTTTTATATCGGACTACAAATAACTTACTGATCGCAACCGTGTATGTTTGATTTCCAAAATTCAAATCACAGAAGTGAAAAACTTATGTTTAAAGGAACATAACACTTAGTAGTTGATTTTGTTGTGATTTCAGGTGATTATGACACATGAAAGGAATTTTCATTGAAAAAAATTGATTCGTTACATTTTCCCCCCTTATAAAATTTCACCCTCGAAATTTAGTTTTACAATCTAAGCCGTAAACAAGTGCAAGTACATTTCCTTCATTGCCTCCTCCAGTTCCCATGTTACCTCTTCGTACTTATGGTTCCACCATAGTACCTTGACCGGGTGAGTAGTCCTGTTACGTAGAACTTTATCTCTACGATCCAAGATCCTCACTGGCTACTCCTCATAGGATAGATAATCCTCCAACTGTACCACCTCTGAAGAGAGTACACGTGAAGGGTCTAGTATGTACTTCCTTAAGTGGGATACATGAAAGACATCATGTAATTTTGACATGGTAGGGGGAAGTTCTAGTTGATAGGCCACAACTTCAACTCGATCAAGGATCTCAAAGGGGCCTATATACCTGAGACTTAGCATTCATTTCTTCATAAACCTTATGACCTTCTCCCATGGAGATTTGAGTAGAGATACAATGTATCCAAATTTGATCTCAAGGTCTCATTGACGATTATCTTCATAACTCTTCTATCAACTTTGGGTTACCTTGATATGCTGTTGAATGGTTTTCAACTTCTCTACCATTTCTTTGACCATTTCAGGTCCTAGCAGCTTACACTCACCAACTTCATACCAACACACCGGTGTTCTGCACCTTTTCCCATAAATGTCTTCATATGGAACCATTCATACGATTGAGTGGAAACTATTATTGTAGAAGAACTCAACCAGTGGAAGATGTTGGCCCCATCCTCCTTTGAATTCCATAGAACACACTCTCTATATGTCTTAAAGTGTCTGAATAGTTTTCTCAGATTGGCCATCAGTTTGAGGATGATAGGCCGTACTGATGTTCAGTTCAGTGCTTAGAGCATGTTGGAGACTTTTCCAGAACTTCAAGGTGAATCTTGGATGATGATCAGATACAATAGATAGTGGTACTCCATACAGCCTTACCACTTCTTTGATATAAATCTGTGTAAGTTTATCCAATGAGAAGTCCTCTCAAATTGTGATAAAGTGAGCTGTCTTTATAAGACGGTCCACAATGACTCATATAACATTGTTTCCTCTAGATGTCTTTGTAAGTCCAATGACAAAGTCCATGGTAATGTTCTCCCACTTCCATGTTGGTACGGGTAGTGGTCATCCCCTTAGAATTTTTCCTCTCAACCTTCACTTATTGACATACCAGTCACTTTTATATATATTCATAAATCTCCATTTTCATATTGTCCCACCAAAATTTTTCTCAGAGATCTCGATACATTTTTGTTCTCCCTAGGTGGATAGATAAGGATGAACTATGTGCGTCATTCAGAAGCTACTTCTTTATCTCTAGATCAGATGGTACACATAATCGTGACCCAAATCTTACAACTCCTTCCTCATCAATTTTGAAATCAGAGGATTTCCCATTTCTGATAGCTTCCACCTTTTCTGAATTTCCACATATTTTCTTTGATAGTCTTTTATTATCTCCATGAGGGATGGTTGAGCAATCATTTGAGAAAGAATTGATGATGTTCCTCTCTTAATGAATCCCATGTCCATTCTCTGCAAATCTAAGAAGATTGGATCCTTTTCAATTATCATCATTGATAAAGATGCAAGATCCTTTATACTTAGAGCATCCTCCACCTTGTTTTCCTTACCAGGATGGTAGTGGATTTAATTCATAATCCTTGATGAACTCTATCCATATTTTCTAGCACATATTAAGATCTTTCAGTGTGAATATATATTTGAGACTCTTGTGATCAGTATATATCTCACAATTCTCCCCATAGAGATAATGCAGCCAAATTTTCAATGCAAATATCACCACCACCAACTCTAGATCACACGTAGGATAGTTTTTCTCATGGATTTTTAGATTACTTGAGGAATAGACTATCAATTTATAATTTTTTATCATCACACAACCTAATCCCTTATTTGAAGCATCATTGTAAACCACAAAGAGTTATCCACTTGTTGATAGTTTGAGTACTGGCGCAGTGATAAGCCTCTTTTTCAACTCTGTGAAATAGTATTCACATTCCTGAGTCCAGAAAAACTTTACCCCATTCTATTCCAGCTTGGTCATTGGGTTTGACAATCGTAAAAAGTTATTCACAAATCATCGATAGTACCCAGCTAGACCCAAAAAGTTAGGGATCTCTATTAAAGAAGTTAGCCTGGGACAATCTTCAATTTCCATTGTCTTAGAAGGGTCCACATATATCCCTTTAATGGTGATAAAATTCCCCAAGAATGAAACTTCCTCCATCCATAACTCACATTTAATGTACTTCTCTTACAACTTCTCCCTTCTCAAAGTCTTTAACACGGTATTCAAATGCTCCTCATTTTCCTCCTTGCTCTTGGAGTATATCAAAATATCATCAATAAAGACTCCGAAAAATTTGTCGCGGTAATATCTAAAGACTAAATTCATTAAATCGATGAAAATTTATGGAGAATTAGTGAGTTCGAAGGGCATAACTATGAACTCATAGTGTCCATACCTCGTTTGAAAGGTAGTCTTGGGAATATATTCCTTCCTCACCTTTAGTTGGTGATATCCTGGCTGAAGGTCCACCTTAGAGAAATAAATTCCCCCATAAAGATAATTGAACAAGTCATCTATCCATGGCAGGGGATACTTGTTCTTTATCGTGATTTTATTGAGCTCATGATAATTAATGCAGAGGCGCATTGATCCATCCTTCTTCTTGATGAAGAGGACTCACGCACTCCAAGGTGAAGCACTCGAGCATAAAAAACCCTTCTCCAGATTCTCCTATAACTTCTTTTTTATCTCTTCTAGCTCTAAAGTGGCCATTATATAAGGTGTGTTTGATATAGGAAGAGATCTAGAAATAAGTTCTATTGAGAACTCAACCTCATGATCAGGAGGAAGACTAGGAAACTCTTCAGGAAATACATCAATTTAATCCCTCAAGATGGGAATGTCTTCAAACATGATTCTCTCCTTTGTCCCAATCATTTGATCTAGATATGATTTCTCATAAAGAAGAAATATCCACACTTGAGATGATTATTCTAAAGGATATTAATATTTCTCCTTACACTTGTAAATAATTGGAGGATGCTTCAGGATGTGAAGAGTGATCTCCCTTTCCTGATAGTTGATGTTGGATTTGTATAAAGATAGCCAGTCCATGACCAATATAGCATCAAAATCTGATAAAGGAAGTATAATGAGATTTTCTGGGAGGTTCATTCCACAAAAATTAACCAGGGAGGAGTTATAAACCATGGATGCAATAATTTCCCTATTCTCTTTTCTCACAGATAACTTTTCCTCCAAATTTTGAGGTGGTGTTTGAATAGTTCTACTAAACTTTCAAGATATGAAAGAATGCATAGAACTAAAATAAAATAGTAAATTCTCTATTATCGAATGAATAACTAGCATGCCTGTCACCACATCTTTGTTTGGATCCACCTTAGTATTAGTGATAACATAAGACCTTCCTTGTTTCCCTGGAGTTGTTGTTGATTTCCTACAACAACCATTGGTTTAGGGTAATTTTTTGCATAATTACCATGCTTCTTGTAGTTGTAACATTGCCCCAATGGCTGAGTGTTTATATAAACATTCCTTTATTCTGCCATGTTAGTGGGTTTTTTCATATCCCTTCAGCAGTTTTTAGCGAGATTACCAAACTTTCCACATTTTAAGCAATTCTTGGTTCCCTTTAGAAAGTTCCCAGGATGCTTCTTCCCACAACTTTTACAAGGGTAAAAGTCAAGATTCTTTCCATCATGCAGCTTATTTGTTTAACCACCCATGTTGTTGTCTATTTTTTGCTTCTTATCACTGGGCCCACAAGACCACTGAGAGTCTCCAATCTCCATTTCAACATTAAGGGCACACCGAACAATCTCTTCATAACTCCTAAAGTATCTAATCACCAAATGTTTTTGTAGACTCAAATTTAATCTGCTAAAGAAGAAATTCAATTTGTTTTCAGTGTTCAAGAAAAATCCAGAGTCATACCTTGCAAGCCTTGTAAAGTTTTCTTCATATGCCTCGATGGACTCATCTTCCTTCTACTTGAGTCTGAGGAACTCTCTTTCCATCTTGAGATAGAGGGTTTGAGGAAAATATTTATTTAAAAACATCCTCTTGAATTCTTCCCAATTAATGGAGTAAATTTCCTCTTAGGAATTTGTATTCTGGGTCAGTGTCCACCACTGATTAGATTCCCCATCAAAATGATAGACCGTCAATACAAAATTCTCTTCTTCTGAGCACTGGAGGATGAAGAATATCTTTTCAATGGAGTTAATACATTGTTTTGTGAGGAGGGGATCATAAAGTCTACTAAACATGGGATGCATTTTCTACATAAAGGATTCTACAAAAACTTTCTCTTTACTTAGAGGAGGATGGTGTTCCTCATGATTCAAGTTATTATTCATAACTCGAGCCAGCTGAGCAAGTACCATCATGAAATTTTGAGCACTCATTCTCATCATATCAGGAATATCATTAGGGAAATATTCACATTGACTATCACATTTATTTCTGGAATGTGTTATTCTATTTACCACCATTAACTAATAAAAATAATGTATAATTAGAGGGCTTGAATACTTAGATATTGAGCATAAAAAGGAAACTTTGCACATAAAAGGATAAACTTGTAAAGGATAAGTATACCCTAACTTGTGATTCCTTATGTTTAAATATAGGTTATCCTCGATCTATTTATTAACTTATATTATTATAGGCTTTTTTGTCCCTTAATAATGGTTTCTACCAAGCTCATGAATCTACCAAAGCATATCCCCTGAGAGTGTTGTAACCAAGAGTGAAACAAGGCCCATTGTTGTGCACCAATTCCCATTAGAGTCTAGCTCAAAGTGGTGTTTTTGGGTTATAACCCTAGATACATCTGTGCTATATCCACCTTTACCTACTCGTATCTAGACAGATATATATTTTCTTGATAAACCACTTACTCAATACTCACAAAAATTTAGGAATGTTTTCTTATACTTAGTCTCATCCTTAAGTTTCTCACTAAGGTGATCTATTCACAATCTCCAAAAATAACTAGACCATCCTATGATACCAAATATAGCGACCCTAGCCTTTTTTATATAACATTAAATGTTTTTAAGCATAATTATACATCACAGTACAATCCAAGGAACGTTAAGTCCAGTGTCTTGGAAGACTAGGTATATAAAACATAAAATATGGGGCTAAAAAAGACACTTATTTATTTAATCTCCATAAAGAGATCCTAACTTCATTTGAGACCTTAAATCTGTATAGGGTACCCTGGGGAATACATGAACAAAGGGATGAGCTAAAAATACCATTAAGGTAAAGAACATAAGAATACAACTTAAGCACATGAGTTAAGAGGCATGACATAATGATATCCAAAGCATGGAACATATGAAATCATATCATATAAGCACAGGATAATATTAAACATGGAATCATATAAATTTGGAAGAATCATAAAACACGTCTTTAGTACGGGTCAAGGCTAACTTCCAATCCTTTTTCCCATTTTAGTATGGGTTAAGGCTAATCGCCAATCCCGATTCCCATTTTAGTACCTGTCAAGGCTAACCGCCAATCCCGTTTCACATCTCATATCATGAGACCTAACATTACCCAATGCATTGGAGTGATATCTGGGCGCAACCATCTCAACATTTTCATGAATATTCTTTCCACATAAATAATCATACATAATCAACCATACATAAACATAAGGGTACCCATGGAAAGAATTGGGTACCACAATTATGACATAAAGCATAACCAATGAGTGTATCATGAAAGTGTCCATGAAGGAAAGGGATTAAAACATCAATGGGTGTTAATAAGGTAAAATAGGCATATAACATGGTAAGTGATGTCAAACAGAAGTGACAACATATAAGAAATGTATTTGAGAAACATTAGCATTAAAACATTTTTGTGCGGTTTTAAGGAAAATACTATAGAGCCTTTAAAATTGAAAAGAGGAAAATATTTTATATAAAAAAATAATTGAACCAAGAGGGGTTTCATGATAAAAATACAGATTTTATAAATACAATTTTGGCTTAAAATAGAGGATATAGTTCACTTGAAACTGGGTAAAAAATTCAGGAAGTTCCCTTAAAATAGGTTTGCTTATCGGAAAGTTCTAAGGAGGGAATCTTTTTAAAACAAGTATATAACCAAAAGAAAGTGATTAAAGGGTCTTGATAAATTAATTTTGTAAAACTAAAAATCATTCATAATATTCACATAAACAGATAATATAACTCCATTTTGATATAACAAAATATAAAGAAACCTGAAAGAACAAAGGAGGTTCGGGTAGATTTCGTTACAGATTATCGGCATGGTGTCAGGTGTACCTAAGAAGGCTTTATGAGAGATATAAAAGGTTTATCATCACTTATAAAACACGAGGTAAGTATGGGGGATGTGTTAAAACATACCCCATCATTTGGTATTACCCATAAAAAGTCATATCATAGAGGACAATCTTGATTAAGAGAGAAATGGATAGGACCCCTTACCTTAAATCCGATGGTGTTCTCCACTTGTTATTAATGACCTAAATAAAAAAATTAGGTTTATTAATTAAAAATTAAAGAACCTATTATATATTTAAAATATTTATTATAACCTTTTTAATTTCATTCAAGACCATTTTTATTGGTTATAAGGTTCAATTTCATTGTTCGGGTCCGGTTGCTTGCTTGGTTTTTAAAGATCGGTTCACTTATATTCATGTTTGGGTAAAAATGTAAGATGAAAGTGGTTGTCTAGAATTAAAGTTATTATTGAACTTTAAGAAGATTACATGGTTATAAAAATTAATTCTATTATTGTGAGTGAATATGAGTTATTATATAAAACATTAGTGATAACCGTTTTGGTTAATCGGTGGGTTTCATTACAATGAACATGTTTTTCTTTATAACATAATACCATTTGTAAAAAAGGATTACTGAACCTTAACTAGGATATATTAAATATATAATAATTTGGTTCAACTATAACAATTTTTTTTTCATGACCAGAAATAAATATGACAAAATAAATTGATAAACCGTTGTCCTTGAATGTGTTAAATTTACACATATCAAACTATGTTTTCATTTCTTTCAAATAAAAGATGGGGAAAGGAGAGATGATAATGAAATATTCCATTAGCACAAAAATATTACAGTAAATCTATGTTTCTGGGGTTATCATACTATTTGGTTGAAGGTAGGCGATGAAAGAAACAAGAAAAGAAAATAACTTAAAAGAAATACGTGATTTTGAAAGAGGAATTTACCTCCTGAGTTTATCTCATTTGAGAACCTCTTAAAGGGAGATGTTTTGGTATTTTGAAGATTATAGGGGATTTTGGAAGTTGGGGAGGAGATTGGGGAGATATTTGGGTAGAATATTTTCAAGGTACAAGGCTTGAGAGTAGTGAAGAGAAGAGGGAGTGATGGGGGTTTTTATAGTGGAGGAGAGGAGGGTTTTTGTAATATTATAATCATTAATTTATTATTTATTCAAAATAAAAGAAATAATAATTATTCCATGAACAAGAATAGTAATAAATGAATTTTATTTCAAACCAATTGGGACTACATCAAAATATCATCATCAATGACTCAATAAATCAATTATTTAGCATTTATCGTAATTTGTCGTATTTTACTATTCATAAAAAATTCAAGTATTTTAGAAAAATCCCAAAAATTCACCCTAATTTTTTTTCGACGTATAGAATACAAAAATGAATACCATTTTTCAAAAATAATTTTCTAAATATGATTAATTTATTATTTAATTAAAATCATAATTTATTATTAAAAAACCAGTTTTAAAGCATTCATTTACTTATTATAAAATATAGTTACATCATACTTTCACTTGAATGTTTTTTATACTATCATAGGTAAGGTTACTATTCATTAGGGTATATCACTATTCATAAGGGTATGCTATTATTCATAAGGGCAGGTTACTATTCCCAAAAAATTATGTTTTTCCTATCTGACTCCAAATAACTTACTAATCACAACCATGTATGTTAGATTTTCGAAATTCAAATCACAAAAGTGACAAACTAATTTTTAAAGGAACATAGCACTTATTAGTTAATTATGTTGTGATTTCATGTGATTATGAAATATGAAAAGAATTTATATTAAAAAACATTGGGTCATTATAGGGTCTGGACGCAACCGACCCCTATTTACTAAAACACCAATATCTTTCAGACTGGGTGTCCAATTGACACGCCGTCTATGGAGTTGGGACCCTTGTGATAAGATAGTCCTTTGGGAATACTATAAGTGTGATTCCATGATATTCATGAAATGACTGATGGGTTGAGGATTAGATTCTCCCAAAATCAAGCGCACTGGAGAGTGGGAATCCTATGGCTGGATGTGACACGAAGGCTATGATGAGCGTACCTTAGTGATTTAGCAGATGAGTATACCTAAGTGGCTTAATAGACGAGCGTAACTCAGTGTTTCATCATATGAGCTTACTTAAATGGTTCAACAGATGAGTGTACCTCAGTGGTTTAACAGACGAGCGTACCTCAATGGTTCAAAAAATGAGTGTACCTTAGTGGTTCAACAAACAAGCGTACCTTATTAGTTCAGTAGACGAGAGTACCTCTATGGTTCAGAATAAGAGCATTACTTATTGGTTTAGAAGACAAGAATACCTCAATGGTTTAGCAGACGAGTGTACCTTAGTGGTTCAACAGATGAGCATACCTTAGTGGTTCAGTAGAGGAGCATACCTTAGTGGATTAGAAGACGATCATACCTCAGTGATGCAGCAGACGAGTGGACCTTAGTGGTCCAGAAGACAAGAAAGTAGTCCTCAGTGTCTCATCAGGGATGAGTCCCTCAATAGTACAATAATAATCAGCTCTACAACTGAAAATCTTACTTTCTATACTTTGAGTTATACTTGGTGTGAGATGTCATTGCTATGTGTTTTTACTATGTGATCTTGCTGTGTGGTCCTACTTTTTGGTCTTTCCTTAGTAGTTTGGGGTCCCTACTGAGTATTATGTTACTCAAACCTACATGAAATTCACCCTCACATGTCATGTCTCATATAGGTGATCGACACTTCGACAGAGACCTTGGTGGTCTGGGACCAGATGGTGCTCAGTGAGACGAGACATACAAGCGTACTTCTACGGATATAGGTAGCTACCTTAACCTACCCTTTAGGTAGGGTATTAAGTGGATGGACCATGGAAGTTGTATATTATTTTTTGGTTTTGGGATTATATTCTGGCCCCTTTGTACTTTCATTTGTACTGTACTCTAAGTAGTTGTCTCAATGATAGTTGTGGTTTACTATGTGTTAACTTTCTGCAGTTTGAGCTTTGTACGTGTGTACAGGTTTAAAGGAAAATACCTTCCCTTTTTGGGATATTCCTTTTTGGTGCTAGTCACCAGCCCCTGGACTATGGATAACAGGATTGGGGTAGTCACGACATGGGCCCTGGGGGACGGGTCATGAAAAAAATCAAAGGCTTATAATGGATGAGTTAATATTCCTTGGTATAAGGTTGGTGGTTTATGTATTTTCCCTCAAATTATTGTTGTTTATATTATGTTGTCATTGCAATACATGCTGTAATTTATCTACATTTATCCTAAAATGTGAAACAACTTAAATTAAATGTCTAAACTATATAATCAATGTTCTTTATACCCCTTGACATGGTTAGAGGTGGGTAACCTCAACTTGGATCACCCATTTGGGTGTTTCCTATTATTTTCCCTTGGTTTCCATTGTTTTTAATTGACCAAAACTTCACTTAGGTGTGTTTTGGTTGAATCCTAAAACATGAATTGATTAAATGTTAATAATTTAATTCTTTAAATTACAATATTTCATGTTAACTTACTTCACCCTTGTTAAATCATGAGTATTCCATTGGATGAATAGGGAATTTAAGAATATTTAAGACTCCGATAAATAGATTGATCTAACCATGACCATGAGTCCTTTTACACCATCAGAGGTTGATATATTTGGTATGAACCACCCCTTAGGGTGTGTGATATTAAATAATTTTAAGGTATCTTGGATTGTCACTAATGATTGAATGACTAAATGGATTTGATGAAGTGGGGAAAAGGGAATGAGTATCTTACGTGACCCTTTTATTATACTCACATAATTATTATCTCCTTCCCTTATATATATAATGAAATGGTTAAATTCAATGCATTGATGTTTTCCTTGGTCACTTATAAGTAAAATATTAAAAATATGCTTGAATTGAAAATTGGTATGGATGTTTCCCATAGTCTCTGTTGAAATTATTAAATGCAATATGCATGTTTACTTTATTATGACTTGAGTGATACTTTGATTTCAAAATGGAATTCTATGGATGGGATCAAAAAGTCATATTTAATTGAGTGATGTATGAATAGTTAAGCGGTGTTGGAAATGGTGATTTTAATCAATTAATTAAAATTAATGGAAATGATTCTCCTTATCATTATATTAAATTACTAGACACGGTGTTTCTCATTAATGGACATGGAATTCATTATCATTGATTGAAATTATTGGAAATGGTGTTTGTGATTATTGGCATTGAATTCCTCATCATTTATTGAAATTAATGGACATGATGTCCCTTATGGTTTACTTGGAAATTATGGATATGAAAAAATTTATTAATTATTTGGAATAAATAGAAATGAAATTACATATTGTTTATTCCTAATAAAGAAAAATGTTATTCCTCATTATTTATCAAAATTATTGGACATGGCGTTCCGTATCCTCAGTTGGGAAGATTGGGTTGATGGCCCTTACTTAAAATGTGAGGCCCTATTGACATTATACATGGAACTATTGGTCTTATCCATTTGGTCCTCACCTAAACTCATATATATATATATATGTATGTATGTATTATTACACATGTTTATAGACTTTACAGCATAGGCCGAATTAGGTAGAGTCGGACATGTGTCCTCTAGGAACCCGAGTCATCTTGGTTTCAGTTTACTTCACTGCCATTATTTATGATACTTGAAAATTGCTTATTTTATATCCATGGACTAAATTTCATTATAAAACATTTGTGGTGGCCTACTTATTTTTACTCAAACCCTGTTCAATCCATTATTGGGTACTCGAGAAGACCTCATGGCTGTAGGTTAGGGCCTTGGATCATGCTTCTTTGTTGTTGTGTCTTTTGGGCTAGGACTTGGAATGGGAGTAGTAGCTGAGAATGTACTTGGGATGCCTTCCAGAGTTGTATTATTATATTTATTTATTTTAGTCAATATATCTCTATTGTATGTATTACCTATTGTATGTTTAATGGTGTGTATTTATGGATTAGCATGTTCATGCATGGTTGGTTATTTATTTAGCACTGGCTAGGTTATCTTTATCAATAATTATTAGTTATTATCATATTATGATGCCTTTATTTATTACTTCACTATGTTTAGTACTGATCTTAAGGTTATATTATCCACAATATACCATTTATAGACCATCACTATTAGTTGGAATCCTATGGAATACGAGGAGGTGCGCTTAAGGCCTTGTCACTAACTGGTCCAGTTACTATTTATAGAGTGAACTATGTTGGGATGTGACAAATTGGTATCAAAGATTTATTTTTACTTGTATTAATATTTTTAAATAGTAAAAAGGAGGCTAATAATGTGTCTAAACTTTGTAAATATCTCTTTTTTGGGAATGGCTAAACCACCCATGGGGGAAAGATCAAGCTTCCAAGGATGGGATTGTTGATCATGCTATTTTTATTACAGTTGATTAGTATTTCACGTTATGTGATTAATGTATTTTCACCAGTTATAATTTTTTTAGATTTACCTCTGAAACTAATATGGAAAGAGGTGATGTGTGTTCATTCATCATATCAGACACATATGATTCACATGTCATCATCATGCTTACTTGTATACCATACCTATGTGATCATGTGCCATGTTTATAAAAATACCCTTCTTAGGGTGATCATCTAGATTTATTGTCTATGTACCATTCTTGTGTGATTGTTTCCATGTTTAATTGTATTCTTTTATGATGTTATAAATTTATATGTCATGGTTATGATATGAGGATGGTTAAATAAAATATCTGCATCAACCTAAACAATGTTTTCTCATATATATTGATGATGAAACCCTATTTAACCACACTGAAATGCATTATATAATTGAAATAATTTCAAAATGTAAAATTCATTAATCACAAATGTATCTTTAAATATGAAATAAATTGGAATTATTTTAAGATAATTCAAGTGATTACTTATGGAATTCAGTTAAATGGGATGCCAATTGTAACTTATGAAGCAGTTGCCTCCATTACTTGGGAATGACTACCCAAAAAACTGAATCCTTATATTCTAGAGTCGATCCAAGATGGTTGATCTTGGAAATATATTCCTTCATAAATAACCTCTTAAAAGGTTATGGTGGATTGAATTTTTAATCTTAAATTAAAATGTTTAGTGATGGATGTCAGTTAAAAGGGAACCAATTGAAACTTATAAAAGTTTGTACCTTCATAAATTGGAAATGGTGGCTTGTGTAATTGAGTCCTTATATGATTTATTTGACCCAAGTAGGATGGTCTTTAAATGTTATTATTATGAGAAAAATTTGACTCGAGATGATTATATCGGTTTTGGCATGCCATGCTTATGAGATAAACCCATTAAGGGTGTAATTAATCTTTAAATGAATCAATTACTATAATGTTTCACTTAAATGGCATGATAATTGTAATTTATAGAGTATTGAATCTATAAATTGGGAATATATTCCCATATTACCAAACCTAGGTTTAAATGACTGGGCCCTCATAGGTCACATGTATCTTTATATGATTTGGTACTTAACCCCTTAGGGGTATGCTTGTAATAAATGAGGATGATTATTTAAAGTATCAGTATCCACTTATATGTTGTGTTGTATAAATTTATTTTTGGAATATTACTTAAACATTCCCCTTTAAAATGATTAATGACTTATTGTTTTCCTTTGAGATTTATTTATATGAGGCTTCTGTTAATAAAATTCCACTTACAACCAAAAGTGTGTTTTCCTCTATAGCTTGTGAGGGACATTTTCTTTAACTAAGCCTGAATGTGAGAACTTATAGATAAATGGATGAGTACAAAGAAAATTATGGTATAATTGTTCTAAAGTTCTATGATACGGTTATCTAAATAAAGTGTCTAGTATAGTTCCCTTTAAAATCAGTACTTGAATTTTCATATATCTGACCCTATTAAATGTTAAAATAAATGTGAATCGATGTAATGGCTTGAAAAAAACCTTCAAGTGGTGCTGATATATTAGAACCTGGGGTAAGGTTAAGTTATAACGTTTCCATGATATATGTATTGAGCATGAACATGGATGTTTTCCATGAGTCTTAGTTGGATTTTTTTGCTATTACTTGAATTTGGAGGTTAGATAGTAGATCCTAGTGACCTTTTTGGTGTGACTTTAGTTTTAAAGTAGATTCCTCATGAAAAGAGATGGGATATAATGTAATGGTAGTTCCCTTATAGATAAAATAATTATAAATTATTGGGTTTATTTTTCAAGAGATAGTTTCTATTCAAGTACTATTTGAGTTGGGTATGGCCCTTAGTAATAAAATGAAACCCCACTGGTAGTCGGGTGGTTGTTTTGTAAGTTAAACCCTCAGGGGATATTACCATATGTATATAACTAGTGAGTTTTAGATCCTTATCCTTTTATATTAGTGCTGTTACCCTCTAGGGAGCATTCCCCTTTGAGGATGATTGGAGAGAGTAGGCCGATTCTTGGAAAGTGATGTCATTATACATATGTTGACAAGTTTAACCCTTATAGGTTGATGATTCCATTATCAATTTTAGTTTTAACTCTTTAGAGAGAGTTTATATGAATTTTAGATGCTATGTAATAAAGGTTTATAAGTATGATATGGTTTTCATGTGAGATACATTAGGTATAGGTGGACGAACCTAGTGACCCTGTTTTGATATTTTATTGGCAGGGCAAGGTGGGAAACCTAGAGTCCCTCATCTTTGACTCTAACCCTAGTGAGTTAGTGATGTTTGGTTTGATTGAGGGAAATCTATGAGAGGTTTTGGGATGAGTTAATAGATTAATCAGAGGTGGTGATATTGGTTGTATGATATTTTTGTGACTGATGCACTGAAGGTACTCAGGTTTTGTGATATAGGCATGGTGATGCCAGTAGTTTTTGAGAAATCACCTAGAGTTATTGAGTATCAATACTAACTAGGATGGGTTGGAATGTTCAGGTTCCTATCCCATTGACCAGTGGTTGTGTGGTTGATGTTTTAATTTATTAAATGACGTTGTGTGGCGGGCAAACATCCAATAAATCATGCTATAAGTGAGGTGCCCAATTTTGAAGAGGAGTTCCAAGGGAAATTCCAATATAGTGAGACTGACATTCCAAGTAGCACGATCGGCTTGGAATTATTTATGGATGAATCATGGGAGTGTGAGTTGGGTCTTGAAATAGCTGGTTCAAGATGCACACCCATTGTTTATGGAAAGTTTAGTTCATGCCTGTTGTGCATAGGAACTGGTTGATATGAAATTTCAGTGAGCAGTCAGGTGTGATATGCGGACAAATAGTTAAATAAGTGACACTTACAGGTATAGAGGCCTATAAATTTGGATTAAAATTAAAGTAAGTTCCCTGTTATGAGGTATAATTTTGAAATATATTAGGTTCCCAGAGGCGGTTGACCCGTGGGTGGACCTGTACACACATTGTCGGGAGACATGGTTTTAGGATTTGGTTAAAGAAAAATATAGTCTGGTTTGATGTGAGTGTGGCTCGGGACAATTTATACATGCCTATAGATGAAATATTATCACACTTCTAGTTTAAAGTTGATCATTCCTCATATCTTGACATCATCCTAGGTAAATTGAGGAAGCATTAGTTATACACTGAGCTACCTAAATATTTTTTTTATGGTTTGATGGAGGAACTCCTAATGATTTGTGGTCAAGGATCAGTTTAAGGTAAGACATAAGGTGTTGAGTACACCTTTATACATTTGAGGGTGGTGGACATCTTTGTGAGTTTATGTTTGAAAAATTCTATGTAAACCGATCTTGGGAAGTGGGAATAGGTGATGGGGATGTTTGTGTTAGTTCTCGGTGGTGAGAGGGTTTTATCCATTCCCATCATTAGGTTTGAGGATGGATAGGGCATGAGATGTGATGTTTTGGAAGCTCCTTTCACTGGTAAAAAATAAAGGATAATCCTAAGTTAGGGAGAAGAACATCAGTCGCTGGTGGGTAAGCCTCATGTGAGAAGGTTTTTGGGACCTTGATACTAATTATGTGGTGGTCGTTTTGGATTTTATTTAGTGTTGGATAAATTGAACAATGCACAACTAGATTTATCAATAAAATTCTAGGTATAGTTTTGAGTATAGACGTGGGTGAAGTTAGAGTGTGAATGTTAGGATTATAGTAGTTGGTGACAATCCAAGGGCATTAGATTGGGAATACACTGATGTTTGTGTAGTGGAATAACCATATAAATGATTAGTTTGGATATATATTCCACTAGAGGACAGTTACAGACTTTGATGAGCATGCTCGAAATGATCTTGGGGTGCCTTGTATTAAAGGTCTCAAGACCTGGTTCTAAATGTGTCAATTGTTAAAGATATTTTTTTTAGAAATAGTCAGCGATAAGTGTCTTGACTTGAGTTCTCTCAGAAAGTGGTATGTAACTGATAAGGAACCACATCATGCATGCTATTGGTTAAGATGGGTGAAGTGTACAGGATTTTTGGGAATTTTCTAGGAAAATCTGGAATGACGGAGTTAAATAAGAATAATTTAAAAACAACTATTTTGATCAAATTTAGAATCATTTTAAGAGATTCCTTAGGATTCTAAGGACATGGTTATGTAGACAATTCAAATAGTGGAAGTACCATGGCTTGGAATTCATGTTTAAAGTAAGAACCTATGGTGGGGAGTTCCATGGGCTCATTAATGAAAGATCTATTGACACGATCATGTATCATTTTATATGGGATCAGGTAAGCGCCGTCTCAATGTTTCATTAGTAGATACAATCATTGGCTCTAGTTTTAGAAGTATAAGCATCATATGTTTAAAGTGACACTTGGAGGCACATTGGATGTTTTGAAACAAAATTCATCCATTTGAATGGAAATTAATGATCCAAGTAGTTCGAGTGAGGTTTTCATTATCCATAAAGGCTTCTTGTGGATGAGAAATTCTAATGTGGGGAGGTTGTAATATTCTATGTTTTGGATGGGTTGAAATTTCTAAAGGAAGTTTGAATTTTCATTTGGTGGATGGTCCAAATTGTAAACTAAGATTTTGAAAGGAATTAAAAGAGTTGTAACACTTTAAAGTGTTTTTTATAGATTTTTTAAGGCCTAAAAGGTGTCTCTAGAGTCTAGATGAGCTACGAGAGTGTCAAGATTTAAGAATTTAGTTTTTGGAGGAAACAAATTGGGGCACATGACTGACGCATGGTTAGTACCAACTAAACTTCCCAAATTGTGTGGTCCATTTGTAATAGAACATGGTTTATTTAGATTTTTCAAGGGGATCCATTTAGATATGAAAGGTTGTGAATAAGTACATAGGGAATCAAATGGTTTAAATATGGTTTGTCTAACTATGCACTGCAATTGTACGAGATGTGGGGTGTGTGGATAGTGCATCCTAAACAGTTGGCACATAGTTTTCCAAAATATGTCATTAAAATATATAGATCATTAAATAACTAGAAAAATTACTCTTTACCCTACTTCCTTAAAACATATTCCACCCTTATTTCCATTTTTAGGACCCCGAGACACTCTGAGAGGGGAGGGGTGAATCAGGGTGTCAAATTTTTTCATCAAAGTGATGGATCATGTTCCCATGTTAGTAAGAACTTGTTAAACAATATGATAGATATGATCAGTAATCAAACATTCCCATGAAAATATATGGCACACAAAAATTTTACTTGGTTCAACACTAAGGGATACATCCAAGGATCATATACTGATAGTGCGTCGGTCGTACCTAAGTTCACTAATCTTCACTAGTTGTGGATTACTGAAGTTTGGTCACAGTAACTCTATTCAAGGTACAATGAGATTTTATGGATAGCTCACTATTTCTCTCAAAACACTTCCATTGAATCCCCCTAGCCTACTGCCTTGGGTGAAGTCTTAATCAATTTATTGTCTTAATGGTCTCTTTAACAGATTTTCATTAAAGTCTTTGTTCCTAACTTAGCATGAGACTTTGATTTCACTATATATATGAGTTGATTCAATAAAAAATACATATATACTTAAACCTAATAATAAATATTTCCTTTCAAGAATCTCCTTTTTGAAGCACCCATACCTTCATGGAACAAATTTCCTTCACGAAGCTCACTTCCCTCTATGAAACTAACTATCTTTGCAAAGTTCACTGAGTCAAAACAGAATACCCCATCATCACGAAGTATCCTTTAAACAAAATCATTGAACATCATTCAATACTTATAGTCTCTTCATGATTCTCAAGCTCACAGAGAAATCCATATTTGTGAAGATCCCTTACCTTCATGAAATAATAGTGTTTCTAGATTATCCGTGAAAAAATCCATTGAAATGAAGTGGGGCTAGACACATATTTATAGGCTCAACCATTTGTGAAGCTCCACTGCCTCCAATGCATTTTCTAGATTCGTAAAAAGCATCTTCGTGGTATACATCCTTCCAATAAGTACCATATAAGTTATTCATTTTCTATTCTCATCGTAATCATAGATATTTCTTTCAAAACCCTTCATGGATATCATCTTAATCGTGGAGGTTTATACTAATGACTGCAAAGCTCTAGTTCTCATAATCACAGAGAACACCGTCTTCGTTTGCGATGCCTATTGTAATCACAGAGCACACCATCATAATTATTTAATCCTTTGAGAAACAAAACTCTTGAATCCCATATTCATGAAACTCATGAATTTTCCCTATATTCATAAGGCCTTTAAGAAAAACTAATTTTCACATTGAAATCCATCCTCCAAATTTTGGACCCCAAAAATTTGGAAAACACTAGGAAACAATGTCACCTTCAATACTGTTGTCAGCTTAAACTATAAGACCCCATTGCTTGAAAAATTACAGATATTCCATATGAGGATGGATAACAAACACAAACCAAACTCCATTTCCAGAAAAAAATATCCTAGGTTACAACACTTATCACACCCAACACCTCCTCCAACCATGGGATCTATCCCTCTTCTCCCATTGGCTTTAAGATTTATACTCCATCCAATATACAATTAAAACACCATCAGTCACATTTGATCACCCTTTATAAGTCTAAGATTTCTATGAATTATTTTCTCAATTTTTCTCAACATATTGGATACTATTTCTATTTGAGATCATTTTCCCTATTTTTATGGAGTTTTTTTATTATTCCAATTTATATTGTTTTGTATTAAATTAAAGGCCTATAATGGATGAATGAATCTTATTTAGTATATGTTATGTGCTATGTGTCTTTTCTTTCAATTATTTTTTATTTATATTATGTTTTTGTTTTGATTCACATCAGATTTTCCGTATATTTCTCCTAAAATGTGAAATACCATAAATTAAATGTATAAACCATAGATTCAATGTTCTTTAGTCCCCTTAACATCGTTTTTATATGGGTGACCTCAACTTGGATAACACATTTCGGTGAGTCATATTATTTTACCTTGGTTTCCATTATTTTTAATTAACTAAAACACCACTTAGGTTTTTTTGGGTTGAATCCTAAAATGGAAAATTATTAAATGGTAATAATTAAATTATTTAAATTACAATAGGTAATGTCAAATTAATTGGCCCATGTTAAATCATGAAATATTCCCTTATCTAAAATGTAAATTAAAGGAGAAGTAATACACTCATAAATAGTTTTCTTCGACTATGACTATGAGTCCTTTGATGCAATTAGAGGTTGATGGATTTGGTATGAACCACCCCTTAGGGTTTGTGATATTAAATGATTTATATAACCATGCTTTAAATAAGTAACCAAACACCATATTAAGGTGTGTTGTCTTGTCACTAATGATTGAATGAATAAATGGAGTTAATGGAGTGGTGAAAAGGGAATGGGTAGCTTACGTTCCCCTTTGATTATTCTCACCTTAGTATTGTAACTTTATATATATATATAATGGAAATCTGGAATTAAATACATTGGAAACTTATAAGTAAATTATTTAAGGTATGCTTGAATTGAAAATTGGAATGAATGTTTACCATATCCTATATTGAAATTATTAAATGAAACATTCATGTTTACTTTAGTATTACTTGAGAGATACATGGATTATGATACATAATTCCATAGATAAGATTAAAAGGCACATTGACTTGAATGATGTATGGATGGTTAAGCAGTGTTGGACATGGTGCTCCTCATTGATTAATTGAAATTAATGTAAATGACACTTCTTATAATTATATTAAATTACTAAAAATGGAATTCCTTATTATTAGACATGCCACTACTTATCATTAATTGAAATTATTGTACATGGCATTCCTTATTATTGGACATGATGTTCCTCGTCATTCATTGAAATTAATAGACATGATGTTCCTTATGGTTTAATTGGAAATTATGGACTTTTAATTTCTTATTTATTATTTAGAATAAACATACATGAAATTCCATATTTTATATTCTTAATAAATAGACATGTAGTTCCTTATTATTTATCAAAACTATTGGACATGGAATTCTGTATCCTTGGTTGGGAATATTGGACTGATGCCCCTTAAAATTTGAGGCCCTATTGACATTATACATGGACACCTTGATCTTATTCCTCAAGTTATCACCTAAAATAATATATATATATATATATATATGTATGTATTTATATACCTTTTGGTCTAGGTTGAAGTAGTTAGAGTTGGATGGGTGTCCTCTAGGAACCTAAGATGGCTTGGTTTTAGTTTAATTCACTGCCTTTATTTGTTATACCTACAAAATAATTATATTATATTCTTGGGATGTAATTGAATTAGACACCATTTGTGGAAGCCTAATAATTTTTAATCACACCCTCTTTGGTTCGCCATTAGGTACCCGAGAAGATATCATGGCTCTAGTTTAGGGCCTTGGCTCGTGATTCTTTGCTACTGTATCTTATGGCCCAGGACTTGACATGGAAGTAGTGGATGAGAATGTACTAAGGTTTCCTTCCAAAGTTGGATTATTTTATTTATTTATTCTTAGTAAATATATCTATTTTGTATGTATTACCTACTTTATTTTTACTACCTTGCATTTATGGATAATCATGTTCATGCATGGTTGGATATTTATTTGGCACTGACCAAGTTATCTTTATTATTACTTTTCATTTATCATAATCTTCTATTAAATTTCTTTATTTATGCTTCCACTATGTTTAGTAATAAAACATAGGGTATAGTCTCCCCACCGTACCATCAATAAATCCTCACTTCAAGGAGACAACCATCATAATATAGGGAGATGCACTTAAAGTCTTGTTGCCAATAGGTTTGATTACTATTTATAGAGTGAACCAGGTCAGGAAGTGACAACCTATACCTATACCTATATGAAAGTGGGATAATATTATATTTTAATTTTTCACTAGACTTCCAAATACTCCAAGGAATAATGATTCTATATGGAACATAATTTATCATCTTAGTAAGCCTGTTCATTTCACAGAGATAAGAGAATATCTACCACTTGATCACCATGCTTGGATCTATATCAATGAAATCACAAAACTTCATGGGAAACCTCTATCAGTTGTATCAAATTGTAACCATTAATGAAAATAATTTTTTTGGAAGAGTATTTAAAGGGATATTGACATTGAGATACATTTAAGCACTACCTATCTTCCAAAAATTTATGGGAAGTATAAAAGGACTATCCAAACATTATAAGACATGTTGAGATCATTTTTTCTTTCCTTATAAGGTATTTGGGACAAATATTTACCTTTGGTGTAATTTTCATTAAATAATAGCTTCTATTAGAGAATATAGATAGTACCATATGAAGCATTGTATGGGAAGATGTGTCGTACTCTAACCCATTTGGAAGAAGTCAGATTAATAAAGTTAGTTGGACTAGAGATTATGGAGGAGATGAATGTCAAATTGTGGACTATTCAGGATCATATTAAAGCATCACATAACAGACAAAAGATATATGCATATAATCAAAGTAAAAACTTGGAATTTTAAGTGGGGTATTTTGTATTATTGAATATTTACCCATGGAAGGGAGTTATAAGATTATTTAAAAATGGTAATTTAATCCCTAGGTATATTGGGCCTTTTGAAATAATAGTATGAATTAGATATTTATCTTACCGATTAACTATACTGCTCAACATTTATAAAGTACACGATGCATTCCATGTTTCATTACTAAGAGAATACATGCTAGATCAAATACATATTCTCACTTATGGGTGAATATATTTGGATCCTAACCTATCTTATAATAAGTATCCTATCCTGATTCTTAACACCATAGAGCAAGTATTACAGAATTAGAAAACTTGATTGGTGAAGATCCTTTAGAGAAATCATAAACCAAAAGAGGAAACCTAAGAGATTAAAGAATATATGATAAAATAATATACACATTTTTTAAATAATTTATATATAACCCAATTTCTAGGATGAAATTATTTAGGGTGGGAGAATGTAATAATGATACCCTACTGTAGCAGGTAAACACCATATATTGAACTATCACACAATACATTCTAAAGATCCTTTATTCATTAGTATATTTAAAGTTTAATTTTTGAATGTTAGAATTTTATTTTAATAAAATAAAATTCATTTTTTTTAATTCTTTATGAAGATATTATCTTAAGATTAATTTTTGGGATTTTTCTAAAAAAATTGATTTTTAGGTGAATAATACAATATACCGTTTTTACTTATACAACAAATTTTTTGAAATTATTATTATATAAGTATGAATTAGAAATTAATGAAACAATTTTTTTGAATTTTTTTATTTTATAATTTAGATGATTCCTTTTAAAATATTGATTATATCTTATAGACCTATGATTAATATTTTATAACTTAGGTAATATTTTTCTCAAAAATTGTTTTAATATATTATACATTTATCATAATAAAATTAATTTTTAACACTTATAGAAATTGGATAAGAAAAAATGTATTTAAAATTTAGAATCACTAGCTCTAAATTATTCAATAAGTACCAATTTATTTTTAAGCATATATATTAGTTTACCTCATGTAAAAAATAGTTACCACGATTAGAGTTAAAATGGTAAAATTAATAATTCAAGGGATAAAGGGTTTAAAACATGATAAAAACATGTCAATAATTGAGTTTTTGAGATAATATCAATGTTATATTACCCTCTAATCAATTATTTTAGATTTTTGGATCCACTTGACTTGTTTAACATGTTCTCTCTTTATATTATTTTGAAATATTTACAAAAAATTCTATTATCACCACTTATAAAAGGGGCCTATCACCCCCTTAAATAAAACTATAAAAATTAAGTTTAATAATGAAAATATAACCTATTAACTTCCTTTATCATTCCATTTTACTCTCATAAACTTTTTGTTACAAGAGATTATCCCAATCCATTACTTTTTAAGGAATCCTCCAAGAGAAACCCAAAGTTCTAAATGCAAATTCAATATTTTCACTAACATATATTAATTTTATATTTCCATTTAAAATTTATTTTTAAAAATATTATATGATGATTTAATTATTTATATTATAATTAATGTTTTTATATTCTGTAAATAAACACTAACCACATTTCCCCTTTCCCTTAAGAAAAACAAAACCGTCACTCATGAGTTGTGCAGACAACTGCCTCCACGAAGAATTTTTTTCCCTTAACCACCTTAAAATTATGGATATAAGGTTGATATTAAAGGATAAATATGGGTTTTATGATGAAAATAATGTTCTGGTATAAAAAATTGGATAATATATTAATTATATGATCAACAAACGATCATCATTAATTCATCCTTTTAAAACAAGCGTACTAAGAGGAAAATTATCTCTTATTTCTAAGTAATGATTTTATATAAATTATATTATATTTTTAATTATTTAAAATTATGATATGTCACACTAATAAAAATAAAATAATATCATTTTTCCTCTTGTATAATGATATTACAACTAAACCACATCATAATTATCCATTAATCTTGGAAGGTCCATGTTTGGATTGGTTTAACCACCTACTTGAAAAAACTATGAATTTATATCATGAATTACTATGAGAAATTATTTACTAGTATAATTTTAAATAAATGTTAAAATACTGATTTTTTTTATTCTGGAGATGTTATATCAATATTTAATTCATTAATTAAGAAAAAACAATTTAATCAACAAGAATCATCAAAACATGCTCATTATGGATTTTATCTTCTAGGATAAATACTAAAGTACTCATGAAGTAAATTTAAACTTCATAAATCATTATAAGTCAACCATTATAACAAATTTATTTAAATTATAATAATTATATTTATAAGAATAATGAATAATGACACCACTTCTTCAAAATTAATACAAACGATCAAAACTATAAACACTCGATGCGGGAAATTGGTAGAATTCATATAGAGAATGACTATTTATAAAGAGTATAAATAAATATATATATGATAAAATTTATTAATTAAGTTATTAATATAGATATTATTGTGATATAGGAGGTTAAATTTTGTTTGTCTAAGTCATGACAAGAGGTAAGGGTTTTTTCGTCTCAAATTTATCTCTTTAAGTCATATTTTGTATTACACACCTAATTTAATTTATATAGTGTATATATAATAACTATTTAAAATTTTTATATTATTAAATTTACTTATTAATGGTATTTTAAGATCAATTTTAATCCATATATTTCAATAGATTATCATTGAATTTCTACCCAAGCCACAAGTGGTAATTCCATCTCAATTTTAATTCTATGGGACTCATATTATATTCACCACATATTTCATTTTATGAGGTTCATAAATTCAATGAAATACTTTCATCATAATAATAATTAAATTTACGGGGTTTTAAGTCTATATTATTATCCCTCCCTCATATTCTTTTCATTAAAGAATTACCAAAACAATTGTATAAATTAATCTCTTCATAGTGGAAAACCATCCTAGGTTTTGGTAAAGTAAAAGTGTGTAGTTTCAAATAAAATTCACCCATTTATAGATAATAAAAAGTTTATGTAGTTTTGGAATATATGAACCTAGGGGTAATCACCCCAAAAGGGTTTGTTGATTATTGAATCAATCATCACCTAGATGCATGATGAGTGGGCAAGACTGCACACCTGGATAGACACTCCTAGGGGAAATTCTTTGGAATATTCACACTATATTTATGAACCATGATAAATTATTTTTCCTCCCATTTAATTTTTCTCCTACCAATGAGAACTATTTAACCCAATTAATATCTTCCATGGATAACCCAACGCTTTGAAATTACCCTCGCCACAATATTTCTTTGAATAGGGAACTTCCTATTACTTTGATGACACCCCATAATTTTTAAGTTGATTAATGAATGTTATCTAAGACACACACATTATTTTATTGAAAGGGAAAATATTTGTTTAATATTTATCATTATATATATAACCATGTTTTATTTAGAATAAAGTTCCTTTGGGAATGGTATGAAAGGTCATGTTGAATCTTATGGTGAATTCATTGGACTTAATCAGGTGATGGGTGAGGCTAAGAATAATATATATCACCTTGATGTATCAATAAGTATAATAAGACAAAACATCTTGGGTTTTGGTTCATTACTCTTCCCATATTAATATAGTGTCTCAGAACAAGGCCTTAACAATAAGTTTTGATGTCAGACATTATTTATTACATCAGTAATAGTTCAATGATTATTTTTATACTTATTTTCATTTATTATCATGGATATAACATGCAATCATTTTTTATTGATTATGGATCCATGTTATTTATTTATTGATACTATATCATTTATTTCATTTTTATGTTATGATCACTTCCACTACATGATACTCTTTACTGAGCATCTGATCCCACCATTATTTGTTTTCCTTTACCTAATAAACCTAGAGGAGAAATATGTGGAGATTTTAGTGGAATAATGGAAGGTATAATAATTCTATAAAAATGTGTTCATGTTATATATGATGTTTTAAAATGAAATGTATTTATGTGTCTAGTATTCTAATATGACTAAGCTATTTAATCATTTGGGTAATCTTGTATTATATACTAATAATGTAATATGACCATAAGATATGGGTTTCTGGATTATGGGATATTACACCATCCATCCCTACCTCCCTCCCTCTATAGAAACCTAATCTTTTACACATATTATTACATGCTTTTTAACATGAAAATCCATTAAATACAACCCAAAGATCATGTGGCCCAATGTATTTGGAAGTCTAGGTTCAAAAAATATCAACATGAAATTAAAAAACAACATCTTTATTTTATTATCCATAATGAGATTCTAAGTCTCTTTTATCTCATAGAACTGCCTTGGATAACCTGGGGAATACATAGACAAAAATAGTGATCTATAAATCCCAGTAAGAGAATAAACATGATAACAGAGCATAAAATGTGGGTCAACAACTTAACATGATATCATAAAAGATAAGTCTCATGAATAATCAAATGGGATTTTAATATAATGAAAATGGAATCATAATATCATGGAAATATAGTAATGTGGAAGCAATATAAAACATGACATAAGCATAAGCTAAGACTGACCTCCAAGAAAAAATCACAACATGGAAAAAGTCCCATTATGGATTAGGTTCACTACCTTATCCCATACATACCATATAATGAGATAAAAATATCACCCAATTCATTGGAGTTCTATCTGGTTACACCCATCATGACATGTAAATGCTTATGTGCGTCACAAAAGGAAATCAATCATAAGGAATAAACATAAGAATTACCCATTGAAATAAATGGGTGGAATAATTTTTCCTCGTATCCAAATATAAGGATATTTTATAAATATTACAAAGAGAAGAAGGAATTAAATATTATGGACATTAATATCTTAGTACATAATAATAAGTCCCAAAATATAATGTTTAAATGAGATTAATGTAAAAGGATTAAGGGATATAAAAGTTCTCCTTAACGAGATTTGATTTTAAGGAATGTATTTGGGGAATGAACTTAAGGAATGTATTACCCCATAAAATGAAGTGATAATAGGATAGGTATATATTTAAGATACACATATAAATAATGGATAATAATTACATAATATTAAAGAGATAGATAAAGTTTGTTATAGAGAGAAATCTCATAACCCAAAGAAAAAGCATGGTTCAGAGGGACCCCTTACCTTATGTTTCAGAATCATTATATACTTGAAATTAATGTCCTAGATAATCAAATAAAATTAATTAATTACCTAATTTAAAAACTTTTACATATATATTTTATTCATTATAATTTTATTATGTTCATTTATAACAATTTCAATGAGATATATGTTTAATTTCTTTGTTCTGAGAGCATTCATTTCATGGTTCCAAGGTTGGATCACCTGTGAATAATTATTGATGTTCTTATCAAATAAGACTAAAACTATAAAAGTGATATGAAATAGTATTCATATACTTATAAAAAATTAAATGTTCCCAAATACCCATATGATTTTTATTATAGGAATGATTAACTTAGTAAAACTGTTAATGTTGTGTGGTTAGTTCATTTAACCCATTTTACTGACTATCATGAACTAGACTCATTTTATTTAATTAAATTAATATTAAAAATTTAAAAACTTTAAACAAATTATGAAATACTTATTACATTAATATTTTACCATAATAATTTTTTGTGAAACCATCCTTGATGGCAGCGGTGAAAAATGAAGTACGTTGCTCATGGAGGCGGTGAACTAACCATATTATAGACAACGTTTTTATTTTAGAATCAATTAAGGGAAAGGGAAGAGGTTATATGATAGATATTATATTAAAATAATAAAATTATAGTATATATAAGATTTTTGATTTATTATTCCATGTTGTATGGAATGTTTTTTGAGGATGAGGATGAAGAAAAATTAAAAGAATCAGTTGAGGGAATTACCTTCTCCTTTGGATGTATCCTCTTGAGACTCCAGTTAAGGCACCCTGTAATGGTATTTTGGTGATACAAGAAGCACTAGGAAATGGGGGTGATGATTGAGAATATAATTGGGTATAAATTTAAAAACCTACAAGGATTATAAGGTGTGAAGATATAGAGTAGTGATTGGTGGTATTTATAAGAGGGGAGAGGGATGTTTTTGATTATTATATTCGATAATTTATTTTTTTGGATCAATATTACCAATATTATTGGTTCTTGTGACTATATATAGTATATTGTGAATTTTATTTTTAACTAATATTTTCTTACATAATCTATGACTCTAAAATTCTTGTGTTTAGATTATAATGTTAAATATCATATTTTACCGTATTTCACTATTTATAAAAAATCAACTATTTTAGAAAAATAAAAAAAATTCACCCTAAACATTTTTTAATGTTTATATTATAAAAATTAATTCCATTTTATGAAAATAATTTTCTACATGTGATAAATTTAATTTTGAATTAAAATTGTCATTTATTTGAGAAATACTAATTTTAATATTATGATCAATTTTACGAAACTTTGATAAATTAATTAAGATACCATAAAATTATACTATCATTATAATAAAACATAATATTAATTTATAAACCCATTTTATGAAAATAAAATTTCTTTTAAATAATTATATTTTTTATAAAAATGAAAATAAAACATATATGTTTTACAAAAATATGAACACTTATTTTATAACTTTAAAACATTTATTTACTTGTATCATGATTTAAATATTTCATATTTAAATTTTATAAGTCAAATAAATATTATTTTACACTTTCATAGGTGAGGATACCATTCTAACAGTCTTGTTACTATTCCTAATGGTCAGATTACTACTCCAACAACTAGGTTACTATTACAACGGTTAGATTACTATTCTAACAACCAAATTTGTAATGGTCATATGATATACCTAGTTTCTATAAATACCTCATATTTCATTAATTATTCATTAAAATATATTTTATCTCAAGGTTATATTTTTATTTTAAAAATGTGAATTGCATTACTAACATTCCACTTCATTTCTACAGTTTTGTTCATATGTGTGATTATTATGGGGGATCAAGAAGATCCAACATTTTTTATTATTGTTATCTTATTTTATATTTTTCCCATTGTAATACTTTTAATTATTAGGACCATTTTTATTCTCCAAATTTAATGTTTAAATTAATATAATAAAATGTTGTTGGTTTCATCATGTGGTGAATATAAATTATATATTATATTACTGAATATGACACAATTATATATTCATAAGGGAAATTCCATTGATAATATTTTGGGTATTTTTATTATCCCCCCTAAATAAATTTATCCCTAGAAATTTTGTTTCACATACTAAGGTGAAAACGGGATAGAGTAATTCTAATTCATGGTTTCCTTCTGTTCCCATGTTGCCTTTTTGTAATTATGGTATTTTCATAGTGCTTTGACTATGTGAGTTGTCTTGTTGCAAAGAACTTTATATCTACTATCTGTGATATTCACCAAATTCTCGTCATAAGATAGAACACTTTCTAGATGTTCCACCTAAGAATTCATCACATGTGAGGGATATGGTATGTACTTCCACAAAAAGGATATGTGGAATACTTCAGGCACTTGATAAAGGGTTGGTGGGAGTGCTAGTCGATAAGCCACAACTCTTAAGCAATCAAGAATGTCAAAGGGGTTGATGTACCTTGGACTTGGCTTTCCCTTCTTCCAAAATATTATTATACTCTTCTATAGATATATGTAGAGGAATACTTTATCTCTGACCACAAACTCAAAATATCATTGAAGATTTTCAACTTATCTCTTCTATCAAATTTGAGTAGCCTAGAATTGCTGATGAATGGTCTTAACCTTTTCTACTATTTCCTTAACAACTTCAGGTCCTAGAAACTTTCATTCTCCAAACTCATCCCAAAACACATATGTTCTAAATCTATTCACATAAATTAACTCATATGGATCCATTTATATACTTGAGTGAAATATATTATTGTAAGAGAACTCGACCATAAGAAGATATTGATCCCATATTATTTTAAATTCCATCGAGAATTCCCTCAAAATGTCTTCTAGTGTCTAAATATACCTCTCAAATTGTACATTAATTTAGGGGGTGATAAGATGAATTGAATTTCAATTCAGTGTTTAGATCATGTTGAATAGTTTTATAGAACTTAGAGGAAAATATCAAATCTTATTCATATATAATTTATTATGGTGTTCCATGAAGCCTCAAAACTTCTCCGATGTATATCCTTTTAAGTTGGTTGAGTGAGAATTACTGTTAAAAATTAATGAAATGTAAATTATTTGTAAGAAGGTCCACTACAACCCATGTAAAATTATTTCCTTTGGACATATTTGTAAGACCAATGAAAAATTCCATGGTGATGTTTTCCCATTTCCATACTGGTATGTGAAATGGTTTCATCATCACCTTATAAATATTCCTTTCATCCTTCACTTGCTAAAAAATCAAGAAATTTTATGTATATTACATGATATCCTTCTTCATATTGTCCCGCTAATAGTTCTCTTGTAGATCTCGATACATCTTCATTCTCCCTAGGTGGATGGAGAAGGTCAAGCTACACACATCATTCAATAACTCCTTTATCTTAGGATTTGATGGTACAAATAATCACGACCTAAATCTTACAAATATTTTTTCATTAATTTTGAACTTTAAGGATTTACCTTTTCTTATAGCTTCAACCTTCTTCTATATTTCCATATCATCTCTTTGAGAATCCTTTATCTTCTCTAGAAAGGGTTGATGAGAATTCCTTTGAGAAATTTATGATGATGTTCCATCCTTTATAATCCCCTGTTGACGCTCCTTTCCATCACAAAGTCTAACTACTAAAAAAGGGAAATACCTTAGTCCAAAGTGTTTCATACTTTAAAGAAACATAAAAAATTGACAAAGGCATGAACAAGGATTTGTTTACACTTGGGTCACACAAGTTCCATCATGGCCGTGCAAGTATACTTGTGCGCCTCCTATTGGGTATGCAGGTGACTTGCAAACCCTAAGTTATTTTCTCCCAAGGTATTCAAAGGCCTATAAATACCCCTTATGGGCCCCCCATTTTGGGATGGAAAAATTCCAAAACTCATATTCGAGCTTCCGGCGCCCTAGTCTCTTATCAAACCCTTCCGGATACTTCTAAGGTAATTTATTACCAAGAACAGAAGATCTAAAGAGGGGGAACAAGGCCTAAGTGTTGAAATTCATCAACACCTGTGCGCCTAAGTGGCCAGCCTTTAAGGAAAATGTCCACACTTACGCGCCACCTTATCCCTTCAATAAAACTTGCACGCCACTCTTTTGGAATCCTTTAGGTATAATACTAAGGGCTTGAGCCAAGTCTCACCCAAGTATTATACTTAGGGTTGACTATCGCGCAAGTACCCATGTGTTGCGCAAGTATACTTGTGCGACCAAGACTTGCTCGCCCACGCAGGACTTGTGCGCCTCTCTCTTTTTTGGTGCCCCTCCTACCTATTCACTTGCTTTTTTCAAATCCACCTCTCTTCTTCAAGAATTAACCTTCAGAACCATCTTCAAAACCATTTATAGCATGGATCCTTTGTTGGTTTCCTTATCTGAAAGGAATTCTGTGGAACATCTCTCAAAACCTAGTGATTTACATATCTCTATATCACTAAGGATAGAGATTTCATTCATTAAACCTCATCCTTTAAATATGAGATGATCTTTAATTTGGGCCTCCTTTTCAGGAGTAAGCCCCACACATAAATTCCATTAACTTAGGCCTCCTTCTCAGGAATAAGTCCTAAGTCTCAAGTCTCCTTTATAAATGGGCCTCCTTCTCAGGAGTAAGTCCCAATCTCAAAATCCCAAATTTGGGTATCCTCCTTAGGAGTAAGCCCCAAGTTACCAAAATCCAAATTCCCTTAACCTGGGTCTCTTCTTTAAGAGTAAGCCCCAGTCATAATTTCTCTTAACCAGTCTTAATTTACTTTTTATTTGGGCTTCCTTATCAGGAGTAAAACCCAATCACAAGTCCCCTCCTAATTTGGGAATCTTCCTCAGGAGTAAGCCCCAAGTTAGAGTATCCAAATCTCCATAAATCACATATAACTTTATGGAACTTATTCATAGGTTTCTTCCCTGAATTAAATCCCAATCTTCATCTATCTGGGTAGTCATACATACATAAGCCCTACATTATTTCTTATAATTACATCTTTCATGTCACGATTGTCTGGTTTTTACCAATACCTCTTGTTTCTCACACCGAACATGACTCACTTGAGCTTAGAGTGTAAAAGTAATTATGACATCTTTCTTTGAGCCATAAATCATGCATAAACCTCATACTTCTTTCTCAAACTACGTGGGTTCTGATTCCTTTTCTAAAATAAAGGATACGTGGGTAGCCCATCTACGAGTACGATCCCAACTATGAAATAATCTATGTCCTTCTGAATGACAATAAACTTCAAGTGCCCCGATGAGTGGATTTAAAACTAGTATGGTTATCATAATGACCAGGATATTTCTATATAATGTGTCGAAGGATACCATTAACTTAGAATATCTAACAAATACAGATGATTCTCTATCGATGAAGAACCTCAAATACATATAAAAGATTCTCTAAATCTCATACATATTAATCATTGATTGTTAGATCTAAAGGAAAGATCATTTTCAAACTTGGTAATTTAATAAGGATTCATGAACATAAATTAAATCTATAAAGAGAGTCCCTGAGTAGACAATAATTCCCCTAAAAAGGTGTGATGAGTCCGACCTCCCATCCTCTCGACCAATGCAAATTCTTAAGCCTCATTATTTCACAACTAATGAGAACCTACCTTTGGAAAGTAGGTCCAAATGGATATGGAATCATTGGATGTTTCTGATTCTATGAACAAACCTGTTAGAAACCGATTGGAATGTTTGAACCTTAAATAAACAAGGTCATACCCATTTCCAGAGGAAACAAAAAATGGAGAACCTTATGTGAATCCTTAACCAAGTTAAAATGTTGTTTTACTTATTTGTTAGGCCCCTATTTAAACTCAATGAGAGGGCCAACAAAACAATCAATAACATATGTGCTCATTCAAAAAATGTAGTGGCCAAACTTATCTTGATTATGTCTGTTAAATCCAACATGAACTCTTTTCCAAGATCTTCTATGTTACAGAAATGGATTCTCTTAAGTTCACACCTATGAATACCTCTGCTGTGAATGCCTCTGCTGCTAATCCTGCTGGATCATCGTCCGCTCTGAGGATGACATCACCTACTCAACATCTTCAACGCTGGGTATCAAATACGCTGGTTAAGGAATACCATCAACACAGTACTATTTCGACTCTGGAGGCCGCTCGAAAATCCCTACAAGTCAATAATTCACCCTGGTCATCTGGACAGCGATGACCAGCAATCAAGAAGAAGGTGGTGCCAACCACCATCTCTAATCATTTCGGGTTGTTATCCCCGGAACACAACAACCATTCCCTCCAATATTCTGAGGAGGTTAATGAGAAGGTCAAAAAAGGCATTAACTCAAGGAAATAGAAGTCCTTACTGAGGGATCCCACCAACAATCTCCTCCAGACTCGTGCGGCAGTGCGTCCTCAACATGATGAGGGTATCTCCTTCAGGGGTTTGACTCAGGTCCCTCAGACCCGAGCACGCAAGACAAACCAACAGAGGCGAAATCCGGTAAACAGTGAGTAGGTTCTTATCTCTACCATTGTCATAGAAGTCCACCAACCTAACTTGGTGGAAGGCAACGAGCGGGCACACACACCCATCTATTTTAATTCCGCTGTCCAGCAGAGACTCGTCTGGCAGCAACACGCCAATCCCTCCAGGAAATTCCAGTGGAGTAATATAGATAGGAACATACACCTGTTTATAAATCATTAGCTAGTCAGTAGGATCATCTAACTACATATGATGAATCCCGCCAACCCAATGTATTGACAACTGGTAAACAAGCACATACACCTGCTTACACTCATCAATCCTTCTAGTAGCCTTGTCTGTCAGTATTGAAGGAAGATCGTTAACCACGTTCAGTGGAGTGAAATCAGCAGGCACATACACCTGCTCATATTGATCAAGCCTACCAACAGTCTCGTTTGGTAGCACCCAGTGAAGTCAATTGGAAAGCCCCAATGACAAACAGGAGGCATACTCAACTCTCTGTCCCCACACATGAGTACTATCAGAATTCACTGACAGGAAAAGGAGGACATAAGCAGGAACACACACCTACTCCAAGCACGGAATGGACATATATTCCTATTCCGGCAGCTGAAGTCACCAAACACATTCTAAATATGGTGAAAGAGGAGAATGAAATCCCTGCTCATATTCTGGATGCCTGTCAGAATATTATAACTGCTTTAGCAGCATCACAGGGAAAGAAATGCAAATCTATCCCTACTAGTGGAGTAACACATCAACAGACCACTCCGGAACAGACACACAACTCTGTTCCAGTCCAAGAGGGTTGTGGGGCATACTCCCCCATGTCATAAAGACAACCAAGTGAGGAACATATACCTGATTTGAGCGGAGATAATCAGCCTAACCTGATCCTTTCTCCTGAGTAGGCACATACACCTACCCATAATAACCACTTTCATCAACAAGTGGTTCCTAAAGTAAGTAAGAAGGCTTCTAAGAAGAAGACCCTCCCAACACAGTCAAGAAATAAAGGGCCAATCTATAATTATGCCTTGCTCGATGATGGAGTTTTTGATGCACTCAGACAATTTTCTGTTGCAACTCAAGATTATACTCTCTAAATTCCCAATAGTGGGAACATTAACTCTGAAGGTCTGCATTAGAAACTTCCTCATGAAGGCTTTCTTCATGACAGTTCGGTCGATCTTGAAGTATCATCTTCAGATGAGAGCCACAAGAACCCTCTGTGTGGCCAGAAGACCAAGGCGAAAAATGTTTCATCTTTTGTTGTAACCCACCATGGTGTTCCTCCCCATGATGATGAATTTAGCTGTGAAATTCCTCTCCGTAATAGTGATTCACATTGCCTAGAAAATGCTCCAATGGACAATGTAGTAATAAGAAATCCCTCTTATCTTGAGGCACTTGAAAATGTGAATCCAGTCATGTCCGATGCTTTACCATTAGCAGGTGAAATACTTTCTCAATAAGAAGATAGCCCAGGGTGTAGGTCATTATCTGAACCACCCCTAAGTCATACATATTTTAGTTTAATAGGTGAATTCTCTACCGATCTTGTTGAATCTAATGAAGCAACAAGGAAGCACCAGCTCTGGTCTAACCAGGTAGAATAATCTTAATTGAATGATAAAGAGGAAGTGCAGAATATGAGAAAAAAACTAGTGAAAGGTGAAGTGCCAATCATGTTTTGGCCTTTGGCTGACTCTCAGTATGACATTCCAGAGATGTTGACGGAAGACTGTATTCAAGATATTCGTCGCAACATATGGAAAACTCTTTGTCAATTGAAAAATAAAATATTATCTTATGATGAATATGAAAATAATATCAAGATAATTGAAGGGTTACAACACCAAATTGACTTGGCATCTCTCTCAGTTTCTCAATATCCAAAGGCTGAAAAGCAGTAGAGAGCCCTTCAGTGTTCATGCCTTGGTGCACTAAGAAGATTGCACCAGTTAATTTCCAATGCCCCATCTAGTATTCATATCAGGGGATGGGGTGTCCATGGATCACTACATTTCACTATACTCTCCAGTCAACAAAGCCTACCGAAAGTGGTCTCATGAAATGTTATTGACCATGGCCGGCCACAACTAATTAGATTTTTTTGTAATCAAAGGCTCACTCAAGAACATGAATCAACTAGTTCTTCTCAAAATCAGGAATACAGAGAACAAGTTTTTGAATTACTTTTGAATCAGGAAAATGAGAACATTGAACAGGATTTTCATTTCGAGCGTGCACATCATCAAGTGACAGAAGTGTCAGAAATCATCCAATGGTCATTTGAACTGGGTGATAAGAGTGGATGTAGGTTGATGCATCCAGCCAATTTCCAGACTAAAGTCCGCAATATTAGGAGATCTTTCAAGAAAGTCTTAGATATAGCAACTCAAGAGCCACCCCAGCTTTCCAGACTGGGGACTCTGTTAACCCAACCCTCAAAATCAACAAATAGGATTCGAGGAGTTGATCAGAAACAATAGAAACAGCCCCAGTCCATAGGATTGGGGAATTTTTCAAATCCTCAATCTCTCCCACATAGAAATTAAGTCTTCTCTCGATTAGGGAAGAATCCAAAAGAGGAACGAAGAGCCGAATTATTAGGATATTACCTCCAAATTACAGTTCATCAAGAAGTTTCTGAGGGATTGAATCAAAAAAAGGCAATGTCTCATCAAGGACATAGAAGAAGACAATATCATAAAAATGATGATATAAGGGATGCAATACATTATGTATCAATCAATGTCATCAATGCCATTGTTGCTGATCCCCTATATGAGGCTCACTTAGAGGGATTAGATGAGGAAGCTCCTACTCAAGAGGTTGTATGCACAGACACAAATGAAGAAGGTTTTCATACACAAAATCAAAGGATTACCCATAATCTAGGTAATCCTTCAAGTAACCCATTTCCCCCTCTCCGAAAGGTGTCCAATAAGGGGAAAGGAAAGAATCAGGTTACATACCCTTCCTATGGAGAAGGCTAATAGCTCTCATTAGAGAAAAGATTCACACAACCAGAGGAAGAAATGAAAGAATTGAGGAGGTTGAATGCAGAACCAATTCAAGGTAGTCTTCCTCCTAAGCATGCTGGAGTCAGTCAGCCAAGGGAATTTGTTGTGTCTACTGAGATGGATCAAGAATATCCTCCTTTATCAGTACACCCTCATAGGTCTAATCCTATGGGTCATTTAAAACAACAATCAGTGGTGATACCATCAGTTGTAGTACCAGCCACCACATTTGTCCAAGCTCTAGTTATTGCACCGACTCATGTCCAAGCTCTATCAGATGTTTCTAAAAAGTTAATAACTACTATTGAGTCATTAACAGCTCGGTTGGAAGCTATGGAGGGAAAAAGATCTCAAATTCAACTACAAAATAGAGTTTAATCTGAATGGATAGACACAATTCCTCCCCCATCAAATTTTGCAAGTACCACATTCCCAATCTTTAATGGTTCGGGAGACCCAGAGAAACACTTAACACATTTTGTTTCTCATTGTAATCCTATGATGGGAACCCCTTAGAAACAAGAAGAAGTTAAGATCAGGTTTTTTGTACAATCATTAAAAGGGCCTACTTTTGTTTGGTATACAAGCTTGCAATCCCTGTCAATTACCGGGTGGGAGGATCTCCGTCAACGATTCCTTCTTCAATTCAGCTCAAATTTTCCAAAGACAACAGTTTTTGATCTTAAAAATTGTAAGGAAAGGGAGAATGAAAGGGTTTCAGATTTCATTACTCACTGGAAGGGATTAACATATTCCCTAATCTTAGCACTCCCTCAAGAAGAGTTGTTGCCAATCTGTGTGGCAAATTTGTGTGATGAGTTGCGCACACCATTGATCCCCGTGAAATACACAGGAGGGTTTCGAGACCTTACTTCAATCGCTCAGCAGATTGAAGACTCTATTATAAAGACTAAGGATAAAGCTCATATAATTCCATCAGCTCCTGGAAGGAGAATGGGTAAAGCAGGGACTGCTACAGTTACGCTTAAACAAGAACCTGTACCTGCTTCTACTTCAAGGCCTTCATATTCTCTAAGGGATTTACCTCCTACGCGTCAACAAAAGAGGCCGTTTCGTCAAGATGATCAAAGAGATCAAAGACGGAAACAATTTGAGTATTTGAAGAGAAAAGTTTACTCTTTATAAAATGAAAAAGTTCCTAGATACTTCATTTCAGATCTTGAAAATAATTTGGTTCAATTGCCAAGGCCCAGGAGGCTAAACAAAGAAGGAGATGAAGACTGTCCCAACTATTTCCCATTTCATCAGATGTTGGGGCATCCCATTCAAGAGTGTTTTGTCTTCAAAGACCTCCTGAAAAAAATGTTGGACTTGGGAAAAGTCAAGTTGAAAGGTTCTTCAGCTCAGGTAGCATGTGTAACTGCTATAAATCCATAAAAAGAAGGCGAGCGGCAAGAAGTCAGGAACAAAAATGCACAAAAATATGATGATTGGATGGTCAGAAAAACGATCAACTGAACTCATGCCATTTTGCGAATACAATTGAAGAAACCAATTGTGTCTTCTGATATGAATTCCACGGAAAAACCCTCTTCATCAGAGGGAAAATCCTCAAAGAAACGACATAATTCAAAGAAAGAGGGACAATAAGAAGAAGATGAGATCATGTAAAAGCCCAAATTACCTTTGACTTTGGTAGATTTTATGCCATCTACTTTTGAAGCAACGAGCACCACCCCACCAAAATGCATAGCCTAAACGGGCTAATCGGGAAGAATATTCATCGGATGACGAGTTGATCTTTGGTTCTGTTAATATGATTCATTTAACAGATCCTTATTCCAGACGCAGTTTCGATTTTGATGAGCCTGAATTCCCTGTATCAAATAGAGGAATTAGAAGGAGTTCCAGAGGTCTGGGATACAGAGGAAGACGTGGATATCCCATAAGCCACTATTCCTATTCTACCCCTTCCATAACTGTGTATGCAGCAGAAAATCATGGTAGAGCCCTTCAACAGGCTCAAAAAGAACAAGAAAATTCTTCCACCAATAGCAGACTCAGTCTTGGCACAGTTATTCTAGAGGATCAGTTAGAGATTCCACCTTCTTCCTCTAAATAAGAAAATAGACCTATCCGGTCTAATCTTCCAAGGCCAGAAGTATTGGAAACTCCTTCCCCGATACAAGATGCATCTATATCCAAAGCATCAACTTCTAAGGCACCTGTGAAACCACATGTTCCTGTTGGGAAACACAGACCTTTGGATAAAAAATATGATGTATTGAAACATTTGGCCCAAGTACCAGCCAAGTTATCAATTTTAGATGCCTTGAACCTATCAAAGGATCTTCAAGAGGCACTCATTGAGGATTTTTCAAGTCCTCAGGAATTAGAAACTGAAATTGCTGCGGCTAAAGTCTACCATATTGAGAATAATCCTATAGAATGCCATGTAGTGATATCCTTCATGGATGAAGATGAAGATGATGTTTTTCATGGACGTATTAGACCTTTATACTTATCTGGAAAGGTCAATGGTGTAGACATCTGAAGAGCTTTCATTGATAATGGTTAAGGATTCAACCTCATCCTCATTCATACACTTCATCGATTGGGCCTCACAGAATCTGATTTATCTCATTCTAATCTGATGTTGCAAGGATATGATAAAAATGAACAAGAACCACTGGGCAAGATTACACTCAAAACTCAGTTTGGAGATCTTGTATCCAATTCAGATTTCATGGTTGTTGATCATGAAACAACCTTCAACATCATGCTTGGAAGACCCTGGCTACATCAACATGCGGCTATCCCTTCATCATACCATCAATGTCTCAAATATTGTTTTGATGGTCAAATTGGGACATTGTATGGTGATAAAGCCCCTTTCAAACCATGTGAATCTCAATACATTGAGGCAGAATTCTATCACATGAAGGGTAAGGAAAAATCCACAATAAAGGAGGATACCAAGGTTAATTCTCCATATGGTTTGGATACGATTCTAGTAAACCTATTCACACATGTGAGTATAGATTACGTGTTGCCTATCATTAAAATTGACAGGATAGACCCAAATCCAAATACTCTTATGGAAACTTCCATAATGTCAATTATGGCAATCAAGCCAGACATCATGAGAGAAAATGATGATTCACCAAGCAATGATGAAAGCTCAAATGGGGATTTCTTCATTTCATCTGCTAAAATCCAGCAAGTCTATACTTCTCCAACCAGGCCAGAAGAATTTATAGCAATGTCAAAGGTGAATGATGATGTCGATTCTCAATCCATTATCTCATCTTTATTACCCAAGGAAGACCCTTCATCATCAATTAGGTCAGAAATGGAAGCTTCTTCTTCAAGATGTTCAAATTTTAACATCTCTTCTGATCATGAAAATTCTGCTTCATCATCTACTATGAAAGTAGAAATAGAAGAAGTAACACATGTTGAAGAAGAAGAGGAAGATCTCAGGGATGCTCCTCCAGCATTTGAAGATGGTATCTCTACCACTGTGGATGAACTCAGAGAAATAAATCTGGGTACAAAAGAAGATCCGCGCCCCACTTTAATTAGTGCGGCCATGAATCTTGAAGAAAAAGAGATGTATGTTTCATTTTTAAAGAAAAATTGAGATATATTTTCTTGTAATTATACAAAGATGCCAGGGATTGATCCCGATGTTGCTACTCATCATTTGGGTTTTCCAGAAGAACATCAAGGATTCAAACAAGGTGCAAGAAGAACACACCCAAATTACGCTTCCAAAATTGAAGCTGAAGTGGATAAGCTTATCAAATCTAAATTCATTAGAGAAGTTCGATATACCAAGTGGTTGGATAATATTGTCCCTGTGAAAATGAAGAACAGACAAATTAGAGTTTGCATTGATTTCAGAGATCTTAATCGGTATTGTCCCAAGATGATTTTCCAGTACCGATTACAGAACTCTTGATTGATGTAACAACTAGATATGAAGCACTTTCCTTCATGGATGGATATTCAGGATATAATCAAATCCGAATGGCTCCAGAAGATGAGGAATCTACAGCCTTCAGAGCCCCTCAGGGTGTGTTTTGCTATTGGGTAATGCCCTTTGGCCTGAAAAATGCAGGCGCAACATATCAGTGTTCCATGCATCGTATCTTTAAACCCTTTTTAGGAAATTTTGTTGAATGTTATGTGAATTATTTGGTGGTTAAATCCAAAAAACGTTCTAATCACTTAGCTGATTTGGAAGTCATATTCCACAAACTTCGACAACATAATTTGAAGATGAACCCCTTGAAATGTTCTTTTGGGGTAACCTCAGGAAAATTTACCGGATTTTTTGTATTCCATTGTGGTATCGAAGTTGAACCTGAGAAGAAAAAGTCAATCCTTGGTATATTACCTACTAAAAATTTGAAATAATTTAGAGGACTTCAAGGAAACTTAGCCTATATTTGGTGTTTCATCGCCAATTTAGCAGACAAAAGTTTACCCTTCACCAAATTGATGAAGAAGGGAGTCACTTACCAGTGGACTACAGAATGTCAAGAAGCATTCAATGTTCTCAAGAAATATCTCTTGAGTCCACCGATATTAATTCCAACTATTGAAGGAAGTCCACTTATCCTCTATGTGACAACCTTAGAGCGATCATTGGGAGCCTTTCTTGCTCAAAAAAATGATGCTGAGAATGAAAACAACCTCTACTATCTCAGTTGGACTATGCTTGAAGCATAAATACGATATTCAAGTATTGAGAAGTGCTTCCTAGAATTAATCTTTACAGTTCAGAAGTTGTGAAACTACCTGCAACATCACGAGGTCCAATTTGTATCTCGCAATAACCTGCTCAAATTCATCCTTAGTCATCCAATTCTTATAGGACATCTGGAAAGGTGGGCAGTTGTTTTTCAGCAATTTGATATTCAGTATGTGTCTCAAAAAGAAATAAAGGGGAAAGATCTGGCTGATTTCCTTGCTGAACACCCTTCAGTAGAAGATACATCTTCAGATATTGATCTTCCTGATGAGGAAGTCTTCTCTATTCATGAAAGTCTTCAAACATGGGAAATGTACTTTGATGGTGCTTCCACAAGTGTAACAGGGAAGAGAATGGATGATTCTAAATTCAACAAAGTTGGGTTAGGAATTGTGATCATTTCTCCAGAAAAGGCAGTGCTACCCTATTCCTTCTCATTGTTGGGAGGCGGTACAAATAATGAAGCAGAATACCAAGATCTGATCGCAGGATTGGAGTTGGCACTTCAAGCACAAGTGAATCACTTAAAGGTGAAAGGTGATTCAGACCTAGTAATCAAACAAGTCAATGGGGATTATTCAATTAGAAAATAAGAATTAATCCCTTTGTATGATTACTTAATAGAGTTAATGGCGGAGTTTCCTTTAGAACCGACATTTTCTTATGTCCCGCGATCACAAAATGCCCAAGATGATGCACTGGCTAATATAGCCACAGCTCTGGAAGATCCAAATCAGGATGAGACAAGCATCAGTATTGCCCACCGTCATACAATTTCACATTATGTTCAAATCAGAACAGATGAAATCAATGAAATTAGTCCCATTCTTGAACCATATGGCCATACTACAGGATGGATGACACCTATCAGGGAATACCTTCAAATTGGAACACTTCCACCTAATAGAGCTGGGAAAGAACAAATACGGCGACGTGTGTTCAATTTCACTCTTTATGATAGCCCAGATCACCTAGAGAAAATTCTCTACAAAAGAGGTTTTGATGGAGTTCTCTTAAGATGCATTGATGGTGAAGAGACAATGGCTGTCATGAAAGAAGTACACGTAGGAGTCTATGGTGCCCATCAGTCTGGACACAGACTATCTGATCAAATTCGAAGGCTTGGATACTTTTGGCCTTCAATGATACAAGATTGTGTTGATTTCACAAAGAAGTGTCATTCATGCCAAGTACATGCCAACTTCATTCATCAACCCCCAGAGTTGCTTCATACAGCTAAATACTCGTGGCCATTTTCCACATGGGGAATGGATGTAGTAGGACCTTATCCTTCAGCTACATCCAATCAGTTTAAGTATATTGTTACTGCTACTGACTTCTTTTCCAAATGGGCATAGGCAATACCTCTCAAGGAAGTCAGTTCTAAAAGCATTGTTAGCTTCATCAAGTCTAACATCATTACCAGATTTGGTGTCCCTCATACCATATTGATGGACAATGGCACCAACTTCTGTTCATCCGAGGTAAGGAAGTTGTATCAAGAATACAACATCAAATCCAACCATTCCTCTCAGTATCATGCAATGACCAATGGCCAAATAGAATCCTTCAATAAGACTCTTTCGAACATACTGCAAAAGATGGTGGATAAAGATAAGAAATCATGGATTGATAAACTCTTTCATACTTTATGGGATTATTGGACCACCAACCACACTGCAATGCGGTCAACTCCATATTCATTGGTATATGGAACAGAAGCAGTCTTGCCCATTGAGGTTCAATTACAGTCACTTAGAGTATCCATTTGTGATCAGTCATCTATAGATGAACAATCTCAAAAGCTATTGAATGAATTGGAATGATTAGATGAGAAAAGACTGTGCACCTTGCACCACTTGGAATTTTATCAAAATCGAATAGCACGAGCTTTCAACAAAAAAGTTCGTCTTTGTTCATTTGTTCAGGGAGAATTGGTATTGGTTCTCAGAACTCCAATGATATCAGGAAAGAAACCTCCCAAGCTGGAAACAAAATGGGAATTACCTTACTCAATATATAAGGTCTACTCTAATAGAGCTTATTCTTTAATCTCGATAGATGGAGAACTCATCACGACTCCAACTAATGCTAAATTTTTGAAGAAGTATTTCATGTAACACAAAAACTTATACATCTAGAAAGACGTTAAACTGCACCATTGACGGTCCATGCATATGACCTTAATCTATTTTCATCCATATTGTCCAACATGATGTTAAACTGTGTCCTATTTTGTCCTTACTGTATGAAATTAAACTACACAGTCCCCCTTTCGTCCAACATGACATTAAACTGTTTTTTCCCCATCGTCCTAGCTACATGACGCTAAACTGTACAACACCTTTACGCCCAAAATGACATTAAACTATGAAAAAGTACCTAATACATCCTACATGATGTTAAACTGTATTTTTTTCTCTGCTACATGACACTAAACTATGCAGCACCAATAGTCCTTACTGCAAGACTTTAAACTGCGTAGTCCCTTTCGTCCAGCAAGACGTTAAACTGCATAAACGTCCAACATGACATTAAACTGCATCATCGTTGGTCTATGCATATGAACTTAAACTATTTTCATCATTCATCCAACATGACGTTAAACTGTGGAAAAGTCCCTAATACATCCAACATGACGTTAAATTGTGTACTCTTTTGTCCTTACTGCATGACATTAAACTGCATAATCCCCCTTTTGTCCAACATGACCCAAAACTATGTTCATGTCCAACATGACATTAAACTGTGTCCCTATATTTGTCCTACATGACATTAAACTTTACTGCTCATTCGTCCTACATGACATAAAACTGAACAAAGTCCCTTAATACGTCCTACACGATGTTAAACTGTATTTTGTCCCTACTACATGACACTAAATTGTGCAACACCAATATTCCTCACTGCAAGACTTTAAATTTCATAGTCCCTTCTTAGGTCTTACATGACATTAAATTGTGCATCGTTAAGGTTGTTGTTACCTCTTGTTTCTCACACCGATTATGACTCACGTGAGCTTAGAGTAAACTTCAACCATAACACCCTCTCGGGGCCGATAACCATGCGTAAGTCCCAACACCATTTTGTTTTGGGTCGTTGTCTTAAAAAACAACCTGATTACCAATTCATTCTTTAATTGAACTACATAGACTTTGATCCTTGCCTTCTAGGATGGGTATGTAGGCAACCTTTTGAGGTTCAAGACCAAAATCAATCTCTTCACATCGGTTCACTTTCGTCTCATACAATGTTGATTCATGAAACTGCCCCCAAAACCAATATTTTTTACATTGGTTCACCATCATCCTTGCTATATGACATTAAACTGTTTGTGCTTTTGTCTTGTACAATAATAAACTACAACATTATTTGACACCCTCACCTAAGAGGGAATCATTATTTACATTGATCTCCATTCATATTATATTTTAAAAGACTACGTGCATACATGGTCGTGATCGAACCTTTTATCTTGGGTCAAACCATCATTGCACTAAAGTCCCCTTTCAACCTTCACTTGTACGAACCAAATCTATACAGAGGATATTTTAAGAACTACGTGAAGCTTGATTCCCATTATTATGGGATACATAGGAACATTCAAGCATCCCTCGAATCTAGCCCTAAGCCTTTGGGCCTAACCCCAAATTCCACTTTCAATCCTAGATAAAAAGTCCCTGTGAAAACACACACTGTGTATTCATTATTATGGTATGAGCTCTATGACCTTAAACTAAGATCTCCTACACTCTCGTCCCACATGATGTTAAACTGTATTTCAAGAACTACGTATGGCTTGATTCCTATCCTTATGGGATACGTAGTGAAGTCCAACATTTCAAATTAGGACCCAGCCACAACATGATTATGGTTAGCATTGGTCTGTGTATTTCTAAATGCATTGAAAAAATGCCCATTTTTATGTGTCATAATCCTAACCTTAAATACTTCAAGATCTCCATAACCCTTTTCTTGACTTCCGGTCACAGAATGTTTGATACTTGAGAGTTCTTTTTCCTGACTATGCAGCACATGCTCTTAGGCAGCCTTGCATAAGTAGTCTACATAACGAACCTGTCAGCCAAAAGATACTATTATTTGACTATGCAGCCAATTCCCTTAGGTGGACCTGCATAATTCAACCCCCTAATGGGTTTTTAAAATAGTGGTAACTTCATTATTGAGAATAAAACCTCTATTTTCCTTATTTGTCTTAACCAAAAATTTGTAGGGATTTGCAAAAAATAGCCATCCTTAAAATATTTGTCCCATACTTTTTTTCATGATTTGAAAGTATTCAAGTCTATGGTTTAAATTTTTCCTTCCCTATGTTTGGGTCAGACCTTCGTAGGAGTGACATTCATCCAGTTCTTAGACAATCTTGTTTCGAAATATCTTGTCCATATTCAAGTACCTCTATCCATACAACAAACTCTATTATTTAGAAAATTTGAATCCCCATAAACTTCCACTAGCTTTTTAGTAGTAGAAAAGTAAATTTCTGAGAGTTCTTTTGCCTGACTATGCAGCACGTACCCTTAGGCAGCCATGCATAAGTAGTCTACATAACGGACCTGTCATCCAAAAGATGATATTATTTGACTATGCAGCCAATGACCTTAGGTGGCCCTGCATAATTCAACACCCTAATGGGTTTGTTAAATAGTGGTAACTTCATTCTTGGGAACTACTTATTCTAATTCCTTTTAGCCATTTTTCATATCATTCCCAAGATTCAAAATTTCTTAGGTCATCGTTTACATATTTTCCCTCATAATTGAACATGGTAATATGTTTTTAGATAAATTATCAAAGAATTGAGTAAATCTCAATCCATTCGGTCAAAGCTATTTCAACCTTAAACATTAGCCTTTCTTTCTATGTCCGACATGCACAACTTTAAAATTCCTACAAAAGACAAGGGAACTCTGAATAAAAGTCAAGCCCCGTCTCACTAAACATACATTTTGTATGATTTAGGTAATATTGAGCAATAGAAAGATTCAAATTTTGTAGGGTTATTTACAATAATCCTAGAAAAAAAACCAAACTATGCTTACTAGGCCCATTGGCTTAGGTAAAATTTAAAGAAAGTAGCAAAAGAATACAAGTGAAAATTATTGAAGATGAAAGTATTCTTCATTGATGCAAAAAATTCAGAAGGACATCCACAGACTGGAGTCTCTTCTCTTTTCCAAGAATTACAAAAGGCTGTCAACATAAATCTTCATTTGATTTACAGCATCCCGAGCTTCATCAGCAGCCACTTGAAGCTCATGCACTTGACCAACTTCACTCTTTTTATCTTGATGGAGTTCCTTCTTGGCTTCATCAATAGATTTCATACCATTCGTTTGAGATCCTTCCAGTGAATTATTAAGTTGGTCAAGTTCCCCAGTAACAACATCTAACTATTGCTGAAGATGCATCTGCTGGATGACTTTCTCTTTGATCTTATGCTTCAGCTCCTTTAGCTTGGCAGCATAATCAACCTCTTCTCGGGATACCACAGCCTCAAATTCACGGATATTGGATGAAAACCTTACTCTGGTCAAATCTTGATGGTACTTCTGCTTCTGATCCCTTACTAGGATGACTTGTTTTACCGCGACATGGATCTTTTGATATCCAAAACTGCCAAGTCATAACATGACGAACAAGGATGACAGTCGGAGAATCTTCGATGATAGATCTTCTAAAGGTGCTTTAGATATGATCTTCCATATGTTCTGTCATGCCTTGCATCGTGAAAATTGGAGCACCTTTTGTACTTCTAGGTCTGATTCAGCATCACTATCACAAGGGGGAATATAATCTGGGATTAATGCACTTAGGGAAGTGCCCAGTTCTGCTCCTTCCCCCCTGACCTGTGTTTCATCACTTTTAATTCCCATTGGGGTAGAGGCTGAGACTTCACCTCAAGATCTAGCCACTGAAATTGATGGTCCTAAATAATCAATTGAAAGTTTTGGTTAGTTTCAAAGGATAACAAAATTTGATTGGCTGTCTTGTAAATTAAGTACAGTCATAAAAATTGTTATCTCTTACCCAATGGTAGATCGGTAACTTGAGAAAGCTCCTCCCTATCTTTCATAGATTCAATAGGATTTTTAGGATGAATTTGAGGAATCTCCACTGGGTTTAGCTCCACTTGAGCTAATTTCTCTACAATAGTAGGGTTTTCTGTACCCCCTTCAGGCATTGACAGTTCAGTAGCTTGCTCAGATGGAATTGCATATTTGAACCGATCATGATCAGAGATGTAATAAGAAGTTGTTTTTAACAGGATGAAGGATAACACTCACATCCATAATCTTCTAAATTACATGGTAAATTAACATGATCTAAAAAATCTTCAAAATATGTGCCAAGTTACATCATTTCATCCAATGTAATCTCAGAATCCTGGTTAATCTCACCAGTGGGAGCATTTGATATGTCTTGTTGGCAACCTTCATGCTACGACTTCTGACCCTGTACAACTTCTTCAGATAAAATAACGGTATCAGTTACAATGGCCGCCAAAAGCTCTAATGCAGGGGTTGAATCTAAAGTATCACAAAATTGAAGTTAGTTGATGTTTCATTCAAAATTTTATAAAGCATTGTTAACTTACCAGAAGCAGGCTCTTCTCTTCTTGCAACAGTAGCAGGAGGGATACTAGGAATAGACGTTGGCTCTTCTCCAGGAGCAGCCAAGTCAGCTTGAACTTGTGGTTGTTCACCAGCACCCTCCATCGTCCTCAAAGGAGGGTCAGTCCTCTCCCTCAAAGGGGAAATTGAAGAAGCCCCTGCAATCCCAAGAAGTATGAGTAATCTTTTCATGGGTTAAGTATCATGATTATCCAAAGGACTTACCACTACTGATGAAGCATTTAGCTGTAGACTTTCTCATTCAATTCTTTTGTTTATTTGGATTTTTGGGAGTGAGGGTATCATCATCTATAGGTACATGAATTGAAATGTTAAAATCCCTGTCTAATTCCTCATCCATGGCTTGCTAGCCTGGAGATATTTCACCCTGCTCACGAGGAGATTCATTAGCCCCAACGGTAGTACCACCAGGGCTATACTGTGGTGAGGGAAGCTCAGTAGTTCCTTTCTTTGCAAGCTACAGGATGAAGAGAATAATTTCCTTACGTAACGAAGATTTGACTAAAATAAAATTTCAAAGAAAATAAGTAAAGAGACTTACATCTTCAAGAGCCACATAATCGTGCCACTCATCATCTCCGGAAGCACCAATCCCCTCAGTGGTGCCACGATCTATCATTTCCTTCACCTGCTTGGTGACCATAATGGAATCATCGGTGGCGTATATGAGAATTTATAGCTCTCTGATATAAGCCCGCACTTCATCGGGGTTATCCTTATAATAGATATTTGTAGAAGCCAGAAGATTCCCAATTCTAGGGAGGTGTATCCCCTCGCACAAATCTAGTCAAGCAGTTTCAGCACCGCAGTATAAACTCCGCCATGTATGGACAACCTCTATTCATAGATATTCAGTATGTGTACCAAAAGGCTGTGAGGAAGGTCCTACAATCTTGGACTTCGACTTCTTCCTAGCTCCTGTAACTACAAATAGAGAATAAGAAAATAAGACTTCTTACTCTATAAAATAATGATGATTAAAGTGCCCTAATGAAGTAACTCACTAGGAGTCGATGGAATTGGTCTCTTGATTCTGACATAAGGATTATATCTGGCACGAGGCCGCTTTTCTGCATTTTGTGCCTCATCATCCCCATCCTAGGAATCCGGTGAGTCGGACCTAGGTGAAGAACCCGACGAATTAGCTCCGGGTGGTGTAGAAGAATCACCTTCCAGATTAAGGGTTTCTTTCTCTACGGTTCTTTTCCTTTTCCCCACCTTATAAACTGGGTGATTTAACACCCCTATAGGGTATGATGCTATCCAGTTCTTGGCAAACCATGTAGTCAAATTACTCGCCGCTTTTTCAACTGGTAGATCAAACACTGCCCCAATCTTCTACCTAGATGTCAGCAACCATAATTGTCAATCAACCATCGGATGTTGCTCTGACCTGACATGCACATGGGGAGATAAAACAGTCTTCTACAAACACTTGAATTGACATGAAAATCTGTATGGAGAATATGCCTCACATATAATCTCTCCGTCAATCCTGGTGGCCAGTACACCATCTCTGCAGGCTAGCATGTATGCCCTCAATTCTAGAATGGTTGTTCCATCATCAACAAACTGCCCGGTTTGCTGATTTCCATAAGGAAAGAATTATAATTCCTTATACATGCTCAACCTAACCTTCATGTCATAGGAATTAAGGGATTGTGGAGCAATTCCAGAGAATGCCTGCACTGATGGCCTGAAAGAACCTCCAAGAACCTGTACTCCATTCTGTACATTATACGTTCTGAAGTGAGTGGCGATCCATCCCCACAAAACTTGGAATGGTCCCACTATTCTCAAAGGAGACTTACCCATGAAGACATGGAGTAAGATCCTGTGAATATTTTCTAAAATGGGGGTAGCCAACCCAACCATTTTCCCCTCATCCAACTTGGCTGCAACAACGAAGGTCCCTAGCCTGATGCCTCCCTTTGAGTCCCTGACTGGCGAAAGATAAACACTAAGCCACAAGTCCAAGAAGTCCACCAGAAGAGTCTTGTTTGGGATTCTTTGATTCACTTCGTATCCCCACTTCTCAAATTATCCTTCTTCTAGAGTCATCCAGAATGTGCTAGGAGCACCCCTCTTCTATGTTTTTGGGAAGGTGGTAGGACGAGTACAGGTGGGCCCCTTCTCCTTTGGCCCCTTCCCCTTCGATCCCTTCTCATTTGGCTCCTTCTTCTGATTCTTGGTAAGAAACATATTCATCCACTCCTCTAGATGAATATAATTTCTAGAATGAGTTAAGGAGGTCTCTGAACTCTTGATCTTGTGAAATATTTTCAATAATTCCCGAGCCAAAGCCAGGGTCTTCTCCGAATCATTCCAAGTCACCTTGGGGGGATAAATTAGTCATAAATGTCACCTAAAATTGGATCCCCTGAGATCTTGTGGACATCCCACAGACTAATGCCTACTTCTCCATGAGTCAGATGGAAAGAATTGGTTTCTGGAATCCAATGACTGAGTATCTCCGACACAAAGTCATCATTACTGTAAACATATGTTTTGCCAACCCATATGACTTTATATATTGCAACTTCTGTTAAATCCTCGACTAAATCTGCGCAGGTTTGTCGCACCCAGTCTGCCCACATCCAAGTTGGCTTCACACCTCCTCCAGGAGGAAAGTCCCAACTCTTCTTCCAGCCTTTGGATTGATCCATTTGAGAATTTCAGAAGATTGAGGGATAAAAATTTGGTTGCAGCTCAGGCTTGTGAGGTTTTAGATCTGAGGTACATGGGATATGATGCATTATGTAGTCCTTCTCCACTATTCCAGTATTTACAAATGCTCCTCCACCTGAGATATTTGCTGAAGCAAAATTGGTGTAATTCTGAAACCAAGAAATTGGGAGATAGTTCTTTTCCTCTGGAATGGTGACTTCTCACAAATGAGAATAGCTATATAAAGGTAGATAAATACTCCGTGGGAAGTCAAGATGATACTTCTTCAGGTACTTGGCCAAATCTGGAAGAGTGCTGTCGCAGATAGTATAATAATCATGGCCTACAATCTTCATCATATCATTAATTCACTTGCTGGCCAATTCATCAGTAGTTCCAATTATTCTAGGAGCCATTTAATCTACACAAAAGTTGAATAATTAACTCTTAAGTAAGTTGATTTTTTCATAAAATTTGTAAATAAAAGTGAAAAAGTGGCTAAGGTAGTAAGGCGCGCAAGTCACAAAGTTGGCGCACAAGTGTAACTGTGTCGGGAAAGTCTTGGCGTGAAGGTATCACCGCGAAAGTCCAAATACCTCTAAAGCAGTGCGACACAAAAGGAAGTAGCAAAAAATAGAGTAACTTGCACGGTGAAGGAAACTTGCATGGCGAGATCTAGAAACTATTTCAAGTCGGGTTCTTTGCACGAGAGTGAGGCACATATTTATAGGAAAGACCGCAACCCTGTGCGTTGAAGCCTGCGTGACGCTAGCTGCACGGTCTAATCTGCGCGACGCCATCTGCGTGCTCAACACTTGAGCACCGCCCTTCCTTGGTTTTCTGCTTTACCTCAAAGTCACATCCTCATTTCTTTCGGATCAAACTCTGAGGGGGGACTTTTGTTGACGCTCCTTTCCATCACAAAGTCTAATGACTGAAAAAGGGAAATACCTTAGTCCAAAGTGTTTCATCCTTTGAAGAAACATCAAAAATTGACAAAGGCATGAACACGGATTTTTTTACACTTGGGTCACGCAAGTTCCATCATGGTTGCGCAAGTATGCTTGCGCGCCTCCTATTGGGCGAGTAGGTGACTTGAGCGCCCTAAGTTATTTTCGCCCATGGTCTTCAAAGGCCTATAAATACCCCTTATGGGCCCCCCATTTCGGGATAAAAAAAATTCCAAAACTCATATTCGAGCTCCCAGTGCCCTAGTTTCTACTCAAACCCTTTTGGACACTTCTAAGGTAATTTCTTACCTAGAACGGAAGATCTAAAGAAAGGGAACAAGGACTAAGTGTTGAAATTCATCAACACCTGCGCGCCTAAGTGGCCAGCCTTTAAGGGAAATGGCCAAACTTGCACGCTGCCTTATCCCTTCAATAAAACTTGCGCTCCACTCTTTTGGAAGCCTTTAGGTTTAATAATAAGGGCTTGAGCCAAGTCTCACCCAAGTATTATCCTAAGGGTTGACTGTCGCGCAAGTACCCATGTGTCGCACAAGTATACTTGCGTGACCAGGACTTGCACGCCCACATAGGACTTGCACGCCTCTCGCTTTTTGGGTGCCCCTCCTGCCTATTCACTTGCTTTCTTCAAATCCACCTCTCCTCTTCAAGATTTAACCTTCAGAACCATCTTCAGAACCATTTATAGCATGGTTCCTTTGTTGGTTTCCTTATCTAAAAGGAATTCTGTAGAACATCTCTCAAAACCTAGTGATTTACATATCTTTATATCACTAAGGTTAGAGATTTCATTCATTCAACCTCATCCTTTAAAGATGAGAGGATCTTTTATTTGGGCCTCCTTTTCAAGAGTAAGACCCACTCATAAATTCCATTAACTTAAGCCTCCTTCTCAGGAATAAGTCCTAAGTATCAAGTCTCCTTTATAAATGGAACTCCTTCTCAGGAGTAAGTCCCAATCTCAAAATCCCAAATTTGGGAATCCTCCTTAGGAGTAAGCCCCAAGTTACCAAAATCCAAATTACATTAACCTGGGCCTCTTCTTTAAGAGTAAGCCCCAGTTATAATTTCTCTTAACCAGTCTTAATTTACTTTTGATTTGGGCTTCCTTCTCTGGAGTAAAACCCAATCACAAGTCCCCTCCTAATTTGGGAATCTTTCTCAGGAGTAAGCCCCATGTTAGAATATCCAAATATCCATAAAGCACATATAACTTTATAGACCTTGTTCTTGGGTTTCTTCCATGAAGTATATCCCAATCTTTATCTATCTGGGCAGTCATACATACATAAGCCCCACATCATTTCTTATAATTGCATCTTTCATGGCACAATTGTTTGGTTTTACCAATACCTCTTGTTTCTCACACCGAGCATGACTCACGTGAGCTTAGAGTGTAAAAGTAATTATGAAATCTTTCTTTGAGCCATCAATCATGCATAATCCTCATACTTCTTTACTCGAACTACATGGGTTCTGATTCCTTTTCTAAAATAAAGGATATGTAGGTAGCCCATCTATAGGTACAATCCCAACTCTGAAATAATCTATGTCATTATGAATGACAATAAACTTCAAGTGCCCCGCTGAGTGGATTTAAAACCAGTATGGTTATCATAATGACCAAGAGATTTCTATATAATGTGTCGAAGGATACCATTGACTAAGAATCTCTAAAAAATATAGATGATTCTCTATTGATGAAGAACCTCAAATACATATAAAAGAGTCTCTAAATCTCATACATATTAATCATTGATTGTCAGATCTAAAGGAAAGCTCATTTTCATACTTGGTAATTTAATAAGTATTCGTGAACATAACTTAAATCTATAAAGAGAGTCCCATAGTAGGCAATAATTCCCCTCAAAAAGGTGTGATGAGTCTGACCTCCCATCCTATTGACTAATGAAAATTCTTAAACCTCATTATTTCACAACTAATGAGAACCTAACTTTGTAAAGTAGGTCCAAATGGATATGGAATCATTGGATGTTTTCGGTTCTACGAACAAACCTGTTAGAAAATGATTGGAATGTTTGAACCTTGAATAAACAAGGTCATCCCCATTTCCAGAGTAAACATCCCCATATCCATAATTTTCAAATTTAAGAATATTGGATCCTTCTAAATCATCATCCTTGATAAGGTTTCTAGATCCTTTTTACTTAGAGAATATTCTACTTTATTTTCTATTCTAGGATAGTAGGGGATTGATTAGTCATAATACTTTATCATCTCTAACCATATTCATTGGTGCATATTAAGATCATTTTGGGTAAATATATGCTTAAGGATCATATGAATTATATATATTTCATACTTATCCCCATGAAATTTCAATTTCATTGAGTTGTAGGATATCAATTTATCATTTTGAATCAATACACAACCTAATCTATTCTTTAAAGAATTGATGTATACCACAAAATGTTCCCCACTTGTGGGTAGTATAGGTATTGGTGTATTGATAAACCAACTTTTCAACTCCTTGAATCTATCTTAAAATTCATTGGTACATAAAAAATTTACTCCCTTCCATGTTATCTTGGTTAGTGGGTTTGACAATCATGTGATTTTTTTCACAATTCATTAGTAACACCTAGATGGTCTAAGAAAAATATGAATCTCCTTTATAGATATTGGTTTGGGTCACTTATAAATTTAATTCATCTTATAAGGGTCCATATATATCCCTTTTTAGATGATAAAATTCCTCAATAATGATACTTACTCCTTATTGAACTCACATTTATTGAAAATTTTCATATAGATTATCCTTTCACAAAATTTTAGCACAGTATTCAAATTATCCTCATGAATTTTTTTTTCTTTTATAGTATATCATAATATCATCTATAAAGACTACCAATTTTTTTTTAATTTAATCTCTAAAGTATCTATTCATTAATTCTATATACATTTCTGGAGAATTAATTAGTCTGAAGGGCATTACTATGAACTCATAGTGTCCATAACTTGTTTGAAATGAAGTATTGAGAATATCATCCTTATTCACCTTTAATTTGTGATATCCTAATAGAAGGTCCACATTATAGAATTATTGGGCCCCATGTAGTTGATATAACAAGTCATCTATCAGTGGAAAGTGATAATTGTTCTTTACCATGATCTTGTTGAGTTCATGATAATCAATGTAGAGGTGTATTAACCCATCCTTATTCTCGATAAAGAGGATTGGTTCCCCCCATGGTGAATCACTCAGGCATATAAAACTCTTCCAGATTATCTTTCAAATTCTTATTTAGTTATTCTAACTCAATAGTGGAAATTCCATAAGGATTATTGGATATGGGTAGAGATCTAGGTAAAATCTCAATTGAGAACTCAACCTATCAGTCATGAGGAATATCAAGAAACTTTTCCAAGAATAAATCAGTACAATCTCTCATAGTGGGCATGTATTTTAGAATTATTCTATACTTTTATCAATCATTTGGGATTGATATTCTTGCACATAAGGAAATAATTTCCATGCTTGAGAATAAGATTCTAAAGGAGATTCATACACCTCCTTAAACTTGTATAGAATTAGAGGATGACTTTGGATGTGAAGAGTGATCTACTTATACTGATAGTTGATGTTGGATTTACATAAGGATAGCCAATAAATTCCCAATATATCATCAAACCCAACTAAAGGAAGTATGAAAATATTTTCTAGGAGGTTTAGTCCAAAAACATTGATCGATTAGGAGTTATATACTTGGGATTCAATAATTACTCTATTTTCTATTCTCATAGTTAGATCAACCCACATGTTTTGAGGTAGTGTTTGAATAGTTTTTCTAGACTTTGAAGATATAAAAAATGTGTAGAACAATAATCAAATAACAAGATCACTATTCTTGAATGAATAACTAGTGTGCCTGTCACCACATCCTTGTTGGGATCCACCATAGTAGTAGTGATAACATATTCCCTTACTTTATCTCTAGGCCTTGAAGATTTTTAAAATTTATTGTCTCTAACAAACCTTGTCTTAGGGAATTGGTTTACATAATGACAATGTTAATTATATTTGAAACAATATATCACAAGCTGAGTTTCATTATAAACTCTCTTTTACTCTATCGTATTAGTGGGATTCTTCATACCCCTTTAGCATTGATTAGCATAATGTCTCTATTTTTCACATTTGAATTATCATTTAGTTCCCTTAAGATAGTTTCCAGGATTCTTCTTCCCACATTTTTGACACGTGGGGAGCTGGGTATTCTTTCATCCATGGGATTTACACATTTATCCACTTGAATTATACTCTATTTTATACTTTTTATCTTTGGCACCAAGAGAACACCAAGAGTCTCCAATATACATCTCGACCTCGAGTACATAATTGACAATATATTCATAGATTTCAAAGTTTTAAATCACTAATGATTTTTATAGAATCAGATTTATCCCACTAAATAAATGGTCCATCTTACTTTTGGTGTTGATGATAAAGAAGAAGACATAATGTGAAATCCTTGGGAAGTTTTCCACATATTCCTTAATAAACTCATAATCCCTTTTCTTCAGTTTGAGGAAATACCTCTGCATTTTAAGATGGAGAGTTTGGGGAAAATATTTATTGGAAAACATCTTATTGAATCCTTCCCATTCCATGGAATCAATTTACTCCTTGGAATTCACGTTCTTAATCTATGTCCACCACTGATCACCTTCCCCTTTAAGATAATAGATAAAAAGATCTACCTCATATTGTTATAACCATAATAAGATAGAGAATATCTTCTTAATGGAGTAAATCCATTATTCTGTGATGAGGGGATCAGAATATTCACTAAATGTAGGAGGTCTTTGTCACATAAATGACTCAACTACAACTTTCTCTTTCTTAGGAGGAGGGAATTCCAAATGATTCAAGTTATTATTAATATCATGAGTTAGATGAGATAGTGCTTCCATAAAGTTACTTTCTTATACTCTCATAAGGTTAGTCATATCATTAGAGAAATCATCACATTTACAATCACATTGGTTGTTGGAATGGTTCCTCATATTTCTCGCCATTAACCAAATTAAAAAAAGGATGAGAATACTCAAAATAAAAATTTTATAAAAAGGGAAACTATGAACATAAAAGTAATAATTTATAAATGAAAATTATATCCTAACTCATGATACTCAAGGTTTCAATCCAGGTTACCAATGGTAATTTCACTATTATATTTTTTTATCTTAACAATTTATTCAATTCCTTCATATTTGTTTATAAAGAGTTTATGAATTTTACAAATAATATCACCCAAGAGTGACAAACCATGTGTGCAACAAGACCTATTTTTCATACACCAGGAGATGATAAATTTAATACCCAATAATACCTTTTTAGGGTTATTACCCCTAGGTATAACTATAATAGTTCAACATCCACTTGTAGTATCCAGATAGGGATGCAATTTCTTGGAAACCACTTACTCTATGCTTTACCAAAATTCTAGGATATTCTTGTATATGTAGAATTATCCCTAGGGTTTTCACTAAATTATCATATTACTAATCTAAACAAATAACTAGACCTTGATCTAATACCAACTATAGAAACCCAAGACTTTTACACATATTATATTACATGATTTTTAACATAAACATCTAATAAATACAACCCAAAGATCATGATGCATAGTTTCATTAGATGAATAAGTGAAAAAAATAAACATGAAACTAAAACATGATATATTTATTTAATTCTCCCTAATTATCTCCTAAATCTCTTTGAGATCGTAGAACTATATAGGATAACCTGGGGAATACATAGACAAAAGGGGAGAGCTATAAATCCAAGTAAGATAATAAACATGATCATAAATCATAACGTATGATCAAATGACATAACATGATAGAATAAAGATAAGGACCATTAATAATCACATGGGTGAATTACATAAATAATATGAAATCATAAGATCATGGAAATATAGTAAAGTTAGAGAAACATAAAACATAACCTAAGAAAAAGTTAAGGATAACATCCAAGACAAAATCACATTGTTGACATAGTCCCATCGTGGGTTAGGTTCAATACCTGACCCCAAACATACTGTATAATGAGAGAAAAATATCACCCAATTAATTAGAGTGATATCTAGATTCAACCATCATAACATGTACATGATTATGTGTTCCACAAAATGAAATCAATCAGAAGGCATAAACATATGAATTACCTATGGAAAGAAACCAATTGCATAATTTTTCCACATATCATAATCAAAAGATATTTCATAAAGATTCAAAAGACAAGAATTAATTAAATAATATGGATGTTCATATGTGATTACATAATAATAGGCCTCAAAATATGATGTCTAAATGGGCGTTATATAAAAGGATTGAGGGATAAAAAAGTCCCCCTTAATCGAGTTTGATTTTAAAGAAGGCATTTGAGAAATGAAATAAGGAATGTATTACCCCATAAAAGGAAGGGATAATAAGAAAGGTATTTATATAAGATACATATATAATGAATTTATATTAATTAAATCACATCAAATAAATATATAAAGTTAGTTATAGAGAGAAAGGTTATAGCCCAAAGAAAAAGGGTGTTTCAGAGAGACCCCTTACCTTATGTTCCAGAATTGTTCTACAGTTTCAACAAATTTCCTATGTAAAAAATTTAAATTAATTAATTACTTAATTTATAACCTTTTACATATATATTTGATTCATTATAATTTTACTATGTTCATTTATAACCATTTAATGTTTATTTTCAATGTTTAGAGTGCATTCATTTCATGGTTCAAAGGTCGAATCACTTGTGGATTATTATTGATGTTCTTGTGAAATGGAACTATAAATAATAAAGTTAAATTAAATGATATTAATGTAATATATAAATTGAGCTATTCCCAAATAGTAATATGTGTTCTGACATAGGGACAATTAACTTAGTAAATTTTTTAACGTTATGTGGTTAGTTCATTTAAGCCGTTTTAGCGACTATCATGAAATATATTCATTTTATTTAATTAAATAATTATTAAAACATTTAATATCTTTAAATAAGTTATAAAATACTTATTATATTCATATTTAACCATAATAATTTTTATGTAACCATCTTTGAAGTTGGTGGAAAAAAACAAAGTACGATGTTCATGAAAGTGGTGAACCAACCATATTGTAAAAAAAGTTTTCATTTTAGAAATAATTGAGGGAGAGAGAATAGGATGGATGGTAGATATTACATTAAAAAATTAAAATTCTAGTATATATAATATACTATATTTATTATTATATTATGGATAAAATTGTTTTGGAGGATGTGGAGGAATAAAAATTAAAAATTCAGTTCGTGGAATTAACTTCTCCTTTGGATGTCTCCTCACACGATTCTACTTAAGTAACCTTGGAATGGTCTTTTGGTGATTCCTATAGTAATAGGACATGAGGGATAGTATTGGTAATAGAATCAAGTATAAATTTGGAAAGCTACAAATCTTAGAAGGTGTGAGGTGAAAGGGTGGCAAGAGGTGGTATTTATAAGGGTAAGAGAGGGGTGTTGTTGAATATTATATTCATTATTTTATTATTTTGGATAAAAAATACCAAAAATATTGATTATTATAACAATATATAGTAAATGGTTCACGTTATTTTGAACTAATGAGCTATTATGTCAACAACAACTAAAAAATTCTTGTATTTAGCTTATAATGTTAAATATCATAGTTTAGCATATTTAACTATTCATAAAAAATTAAGCTATTTTAGAAAAAAACTTCACCCTAACTTTTTTTCAAAGCATCTATTTAAAATATTAAATAAATTTTATTAAAATAATTTTCTAAATATTATAAGTTTAATTTTGATTTTGAAATCCTCATTTATTTGAAAAATACCAATTTTAATATTATGAATAATTTTATAACCCTTTGAAAAATTAACAAGGTATAATAAAATTATAATATAATTATAATAAAACATAATATTAATTTATAAATACATTTTATGAAAATACACTTTCTTTTAAATCATTGTATTTTTTATAAAAATGAAAATAAAACATATATGTCTTACAAAAAATATGAACACTTATTTTATCATTTTTAGAACATTTATTTACTTTTATCATGATAAAAATATGCATATTTTCATTTTATTAGATTAAAAAAATAATATTTTACACTTCTACAGGTGTTTATACTATTCAAATGGTTAAGATACTATTTTTAATAGCCGGATTACTATTCCAATGGTTAGATTTGTAACAATGATATGGGATCCCTACATTCAATAAATACATCATATTTCATTCATTATTTATTCAATTATATTTTATCTCAAAGTTATATTTTCATTTTAAAAAATAATATTAAATTACTAACATTATTCTTTATTTCTATAATGTTGTTTGTGAGTGTGATTTTTCTGGGGGATCAAGCAGATCCAAATTTTCCTATTATTGTTATCTTATTTTCTATTTTTATCCCATTATAATAATTTCAATTATTATGAAATTTTTATTCTCTAAATGTAATTTTTAAATTAATATAATAAAATGTTTTTTGTTTCATCAGGTTGTTCATTTTCATTATATATTATATTACTAAATATGACACAATTATATACTTTGAAGGAAAATTACATTGATAAAATTCCTGGTCATTACACCATCCCTCCCTACCTCCCCTCTCTCTTCATTATATTTGTTTGATAAGATTATCATCTATAAATATATTTAGTGGGATCAAATTTGAAATCTTCTATAATTCAAGTATATAAACTCCCTTGAATAGTGCAACATCGTGATCCCTATTTAAAACAGTTCAAATATCAATTGTAGAATTTTCCATCTTCAATCCTCAGAATAAGGAAACACATGTTCTTATTCAAACCAGTTCCAATATCATTCAATTATCTTATCATAATCTTCTCATTTAAATATATCATAGATTTTAGCTTCTTCCTTTATTCAAGTTTTCACAAAACCAACATCTACTTTTCCACTTGTGAATGCTCACATACAGAAATATAATTATGCTGTGAAAGTTCTTCCCATGGAACAATATTCTTAAAATATTAGAACTATAATATTAAGCAGGAATAAATAATTAACACTTATCATCATGATATTTATTTACTAAATATCATAATATAATTTTTAGATTTAATATTATGTATCACTTGAGAAAACATGTTTAATATTATGTAACCATTTTAAAGATCTTCTGTATCTGTTGAAACAACATGTTATTATTATGTTTCCTTAGATTTAGTATTATTCACATATATAAAATTTAGATTTAATTTTGTTTCATCATCAAATTATTCCTACATATTATCAGAGTTACTCTTATGTATCATTTTTGAGATATTACATACCCTTGGAACACCAGTGTTTATCTTACATGAGAGAATGTTACTCTCATGCATCATAGTGTGAGCTCAAATTATTATTACATATCATTATACTCTAGATTTATCTATATAATATTATGTATCATATATGAATTCATATTTATTTTTATGCATGATCATGTTACAATTATGTATAAAATTATTTTTCTATTTCATAAAATAGCCTACAACTCAAAATTTCAATAGCTCAACTCCAACCTTTTCAACCTCACTTTAAACAACTTCAACCACCTTAAACTAGATCAAAAAAATTCTCAATTTGTAAGGTAATGGTTATTTTATATAGTGAATCTGGTTGGGTCTTGGAATGACCATGTGACTATGTACCCCTTAGAGGTGTTGTAAGTGTCTACATAGGCTAGAGAATGAGCCTTGGGAGTTGTCTTGGACTCAGGGGTTTAAATTTTATTATATATTGTTAAAAGTGTTTTCATAGAGAATCTACTGTTATTTAAGAGTTTGGATATGATTAAAAGGGTTAATTTTTTTTATATTTTTGTGTTTTTTTGGGCCTCATAATAGATTTATTGAAATTTGGAATGGAAAAATTGAGAAAGACCTTACTCGAATCACTATTCCTAGTAAAATATTCTAGGTGAGTAAGTATTTTGTCCTTTTCCAAATTTTGTTAGTGACTTTGTTCTATAATCACTATTCCCAGTAAGATATTTGTTACAACTCGACCCACCATGGCCCTCTTAGCAAAACTTAATCCAAGATTGACACCATAAGCATGCCTCCAATATATTAGGGGATGGATACTAGCATCGAGTTGGAATATCACACACATGGGGGGCCTTATCCTAAATTATCTGTATACATTCACACATCTCCATAAACTAGTATAATACAGTAGGTAAATAAATGATATCATAAATTCATGAATAATATCTAGTCCCACATCTAAGTAATGAAAAAATATTAGGGAAATACAAAAGGGGGCTAAATACAACCCCACAATGATGTAAAGGATTTTGAATAACTAACAAAATGGGATAACTACCAAAAATAAATTATAGGATCCATCTGCAGTCCATATAGCTAAACTAACATTTATCTACTCTTATTCCACCTATAACTCAATCAAAATGATTTTCATCTATATTAGACATGAACCTTGTGGGTAGAGATCATACAGAGGTGAGTATAAACATACTTCAGAGGAAAATCCAAAATTACCAAACACAAGGCATTAAAGAGGGAGTGAGCTGTAAATAAAAAAAGCAAGGGGGATGAACAAGGTAACCTAGCTATTCTTAAATGAAGACTCTAAGTCTCAAGGTGAGGTCTTTACTCACTTTTATCTTTAGGTATTCTTCTTGATCCTTCAAGTTAACACACGTCTGATAGAACTCACTCATTAGTTATCACCATACTGATGTCACTCATCCTAGAGGTCATGCACGTTGGGAATTTCCATGTAAAGTATGAAGGAATTGAGAGGAATCAATTAAGATAATCACTCAATTATACTACACCACATTAGAATATAATAGATGTCTATACATAGGTAGGGGATCAAACCCAAGGCCTATGGGAGAACCTGACCCTAATAAAAAAAACCCACTAATAAGGGGAACATGTGCCCTATATATAGGATACAGAATACCTGAGCCTACCTAGGGAATAATTATATTGTGTATCACACACTGCAACTAAAGGGAGATACTTGACCCTATCTAGGACTAATAATCAAAGGGTATCACTCATTTGATGCCCCATATGGGATGCCACACTGTTACCTTATTTGGATAGATCAAGGGAACGCACCTATGCTGAACCAGATTGAGGGAACACATCCATGATAAAATCAAATCCAGAATGAGGGAAAAAGGGATTTAAACTACCCTAGAAGGAGTACATTATGCACACAAGGAACACTCGATGTGTCCCATTATGTTGAGTCCTAATTATGTTTGTGTTTATGTACTCTGCCCATGTTTGTATACTCAGCCTGTTTCCATGTACCCTACCTGTGTTCGTGTATGTAGCTCATATCCATGTACACTTCCCATGTTCATACCCCATGTTCCCTAGATGGTACCTAATAATTTTCAACCCTAGGGTTCATATGATGTATAAACTAAGTACATGAATGTATGATATTCATATTTTACATAAAACATAGTCACCACACATAGGGAGTTAGGTTTAGAAAGGTAATGATAGATGGTTTAGATGGAGTTTATTATCCCAAATCAAAAATTCCTATAGAAATAAATTAATTATCTAAATTAATTATTAATGATAACTAGGAGAGTTAATTTTCCGTGAAATAATAAAAGAAATAAAAGAACACAAGGACGTTTTTATAGTAGTTCTGTCTAAAGCATACCTAGTCTATTATTATACCTCTCCCCTCAATGAGAGATACATTGTGAACTACCTAATTTTTAAAGGGTAATTATAACCTAATTACAAAATACTTTTTCTAGTGTAAGTATAAAAAAAATACACCTGAATTTTGTATGGGTAGTCACAACCCAATTAAAATAATGAATTTAGACAATGATAGTCACAACACAAGTGGTCCGGACATTAGAATCCAAGAGTCACAACCCTATAAAAAATTGAATTTAGATATAGAGAGTAATAACCCTTAGATCCTGAATTTATAATCCATGAGTCAAAACCCAAAGAATGTAAATGATTTTGTATATAAAAGAATAAATTGAAAGTGAAATCATGTGAGAGATAGTAATAAGTTTTACAGACCCAAGAAACCAAAATAAAAATACATATAAGAAGAATAAAATAAATTTACTATTTATTGCGTTGGATCGGCTTGATTATATCTTCAAGGAAGAATAAGAAGTCATAGAAGTTTTTGTTCATCCCTTGAGAGATCTTCCAATAGTAGAAAGAATTGATCGCACTTGACTTGGTTTGTACAACACTTCAAAGTTTAACCATAAAGCTTCAGTTCTCAAAAGGTTCATGTTCTCACAACTCTTATGTGTATGATTTGAATGCATCCCAACGAATTTAAAAAGAATCGATAAAAAATGACATGTTAATATCCAAATGAGTAAAGTAATTAAAATTAAAATTAAATAATTATCTAGGAGAGAGAAAATTATCATTTTAGAAAGATCATAACAATAATAATTTAAATTAAAACTTAAATAACTATTTAAACTAATTTTTATTACCCATTAAATAATTCAAATAGTCACCCTAATAACAAGTCAAAGAAATTATATAAATATCGTAAGATAATTTAAATATTTAAATTAAAACTTTAAAATAATTTATAATTACATATAGTGCGTAAAATATTCAATGTTAAAATATAATACATTAAATACCACAAAATAAATTTAATAATTTTGAATACATGAAATATTTATTTATAAAAGAATAACATAAGGTAATTAACTCCAAATATAAGTACTTAAATATTCCAAATATATAATGTATATTTACATATGAATAAAGTGTAAATTAATACATATTTTAAAATAGATTAAAATATTTTAAAAACAATCCAAATGGATTTTTAATAATATATGTGAATTTTAAAAATCAATAAAACACTTCAAATAAATAATATAATTATGAAATTAATCATATTATCAAAAATGAAGAAAAAATAGAGAATGCTTAAAAATTTCAGATTTTAGAAAAATTAATAAAGTAAATAAATGATTGTAAACACCAAACAATATTTTGATAAGTATACTTACCATGATTTGTGGTCTGTTAAAGTGGTATTTCAGTCAGTATAATGACTGTGAAAAAATTATATCATGTGGTTACTATACTGATTGTGAATGCACAATTGTTTGAAATATTCAACATGCACTAGGTATAGTTACTATGAATGATACACAATATATATACTTACCATGAGAATAAACATATCATGCAGTCATTTTAGTTATCATATAAAGCACCGATGGTCTACCAAACTATCGTTAAAGATCAACTTGGTGTCGCTGCATAGAGATTCACACATAGTGGAAGAAAAAAGGACCTATCTTGAAGCTAGTGGATAAACTAGAGTCAAATTAAAATCTAACCAGGGATGTTTACATGTTATAATTTAAAGGTGATACCTTAATAAATATATAAGTTTTTAAAATCTTGTGGCATGACTCTACATGCCCAACTTCATGTTCCATCCCTGTACAAGTTCTGCAAGCCACACATGCAATATGCATATAACATGATGTTTAAATTCATAGCTTCAAGAAAAAATTAATATATAATCTTCATATATTCTATACATTAGCTTGAATGTGGAAAGTGATGACAACATATGATGCTGTATTTCATAATACATGGAAATATTATTCATGTGGTAGGTTTAGAAGCCTTCACACAATAATACAAAATGCTCACATGGTCACTTTGTTTTAGCAAAGAAACTTCATAGTAGGTATAATTAAGTCACAATCACTTTAAACAGGGCTCATGGTAGGTATATAGAAACCATGTTGTCACTATGGAAAACACATTGTAGGTATAAGAAATGTAAACCTAAAATCCTATTGTCTATTAACATATCAAACTTCTCAGAATTTTTAGTGCCACTAAACATTAGAATTAAAAAGATATCTAGTAGAATTAAATGAATATAAAATTTTTACATTTCTAATGGATTAAATAAATATTCGATCTGACATCTATAACATTATATATCATAAAAAAATAGTGACAATATTATATGAAAAATGTAGAAAAAATTACTAGAAAAGTTATTGAAATTAACTCTTTTTAAAGGCATCTAAATGGTATTTCTATCCTTTCATGAAGTTGAATGAAATTCATAAAAATTTATCAAATTTACAAAAAAATAAAAAATGTGCGATTCTGATGTATATAAACAAATTTATCAAAAAAAAACAAAAAAAAAACTATATTATGGAAATTCTAGAATTTCAAACCTGTTGAAGAGAATTCGAGAAATTTTTAGACAACTTAAATAAGGATTTCATACTTCTATATGGTTTAATTAAATGTAAATAAATATATTATATATAAAAAAAAACAAGTTTAATGATAATAAAATCTATATAACTTATGTTATAATATAATAACTATATAAATCTATGAAAAATTATAAAATAAAATTTATTTTGTTGAAACCAAAAGCATGCAACATGTTCAGACCAAAATGAAAACATTCTAGAGACTAATTTAGAATTTTTCATATTTAAATAAAATTTATATAACATTCTTATATTTCATATGAAAGAGTATTTATAAAAATCTAATCACTAACTCAAGATATAACAAAAATACAGCGAGCTAGTAAAAACTAATTTCCACATAAAATATTGAGAGGGTTTGGAATATTCAAAAACATAAAATATTAGCATAGAACAAAAAAACCCCCTTTTTTAAAATTACAAAACTGAAATAAGATTTTAAAAAATTATCCCCCTTTCTGAAATTTTCAAAAATAAAATATTTTAAAATGTAAATACATCCAGAAAAAACCCCCTTAAGAAATTCATATATATAACTATTAAACACATGTTGAAAGAAAATAAACAGGTACAAATTCCTCTAAAAAATATTATACATAAGAATATATCCCCTTAAATTTAAGCTATTTTTAAAAATAGGATCTCCACTTATATAAAATAGTTAGAGCATATAAAATAAAACTTAAATACTTCTTGAATCGAATTGTTCATAATCAATAAAATGAAACTTTATTTATAGAAGAACCACCACTTGATTAGAAATGAAGTACATGTTGAAGAATCCTAGAAAAAATCAAACATAAATATCTTTTGGTACCTAATATATTTTGGATCCAATTAGGTTAGTAACATAATTTTTTGGTACCTAAGAATATTTAAATAAGTTGTTGTAAGGAACATGGGAAGATAAATTTTTAGATCCAAAAATTATAATGATATTGAGAGATTAAGGCAACCTGATGGAACATTCATCAACATAATATGATTACAATCAATATTTGAAACAATTAAATATTGACACCTTCCATGTATAAATATTAACAAAAGTAGTCTTGAACATATTAGGAATATGATGATTATAACCAAAACTAGTGTTATCTCTATTTGGTTTCATCATATTTAGAATCTTATCATATTTTTTATTTTCTTGAAAAAAGATAAAACATGTTTCTTTCAAACTAACGAATTCCTTTTTTACATTAAAATTATCATTCTGAAAAAATCAATATCACCACATACTTTATCTTTTGTATATGAAGTAGAATTTACTAAACTGTGATTATCTATTTCAAGCTTAGAGAGTTTATTATCTATAATATTTATATTATCTTATTATTTATCAAACTCAAGGACAATTTCCTTCAAAATTTCATTTTTTAAAATTATAATTTTCTTTTCTTCTTTGTTAATATAATTCTATTTACTAACATTATTACTTTACTTAATCTGCCACTTATTATCATCTTTCAAAACTTTATATAATTCTGTATCTCTTAAAAAATCATTTTGAAGCTTCTCATTTTATTTCTATAACTCATAAAATCTATAACCTTCACTATCAAAATGATAACTAGAATTCAAATCATTAATAACCTCATTTTTATTTGTTTCTATCAAAAATATTTAAGATTTATATTTCTCACTTCTAGATTCATCACTTGAATCAAATTATTGGGTACAACTCTAACTAGTTTTCAATGATTTTTTGTCCTTATTTTTGTTTTTTTATTTATTATTTAGTTATGGATAGTCAGGATTGATATTAACTTACACTCAAAACAAGTAAATTATACAGTATTATAATATGTACTACATTTCTTATCTCCCTTGAATTTTTCATTTTGAGAGTTTCTTCTAAATCAATTCTTTAATCCTTTATTTTTTATTCAATTGTAGAATCCTATCATAATATGATCCATATATTCTTTTTCACTTTCGAGTAGATCAAAATTAGAAGAGTCAGTTGAAATAACATTTACATATTTAAACACTAAAATATTTATTTTTATCATCTAATATTAAATTATGTTCTTCAATTCCAGCTTATACTGAAGCGGTGACCCAATCAATTCATCAAGAGTGTACACTGTGAAGTTCTCTCTTTCATAAATGTAAAACTTATTTGCATTCCATTTACTTGGTAGTGCTCGTAGTAATCTTTTAATAAGTACCAGGTTGTTCAAATATTTTACAAGGGAATTCATTCCATTCAAAATGCTTGTTAATCAATGGAAAATATGTTTTATGGTTTTTTTCACCCATATTGAAGTCTTAATACTCAGCTTGAATAATTCCAAGTTTGGTTAGTATCAATTTGTCTAAGCCAAGGTGAGTAACTTATAGAATGTTCCAAATCTCATGAGTTGTCATACATACTGACACATGACTAAACACACTTTTTTTAATAACACAATACAAAATATTCATAACTATGTAATTTAAAACATATCTAGAAACATCGTTTCTTGTTAGAGTATCCTAGTCAACTTTTGGTAGTTGGTATATTTTTTTCATGATCAACTAGTATTATATTCTTAGCTATTTGAAGTATGCCTATATTTTTTATTGCTATTATCCATAATCACTTTCATCAAAGTGAGGTAGATTTTAAGGAATACAAGCATCGTTTTCATTTATTCCTTCCATATTAAATATCTTTCCCTTAGACTATGAGGTCTAAGAAGGGTTTATATCAATAAAATAAAATATAAAACCATAAATTCCTAATATATCCAAGCTCTTATAAATTTTTTTGGTATCAGTAAATAGAAAATAGATCTAAAATAAAAATTCCTAAAAGGTTCAAGATCTGATACTAATTGTTATATCTAGAAAGGTAATGACAGATAGTCTAGAGGGTGGGGGGATGAATAGACCAAATTAAAAATTCTTATAGAAATAGAATAATTATCAATATTATTTATTAAAAATAATTAAGAGGATTAATTTTTAGAAAAAATAATAAAATAAAGAAAATAACATAAGGATATTTTCTAATGTAGTTTGATCCAATGTGGACCTAGTCTACTCTTACACCTCTCTATGTAGTAAGAGATACATTGTGCACATTCCAATTTTTAAAGGGGAATCATAACCCAATTACAACCTACTTTTTCTAGTGGAAGTATTACCAAAAGACACCAAGATTTTTTATGGGTATTAACCACCCAATTATAATAATGACATTAGAAAATAGAATTCACAAACTGAATGGTATTGAATTTAGAATTTGGGAGTCACAACCCAATATAACACTCTTTTTAGACATAGAGAGTCACAACCCTCAGATCTATACTTTAGAATCCAGGAGTCACAACCTGAAGAAATAAAATGATTTTTTATGTAAAAGTATAAATAGAAAGTGTTTTCATGTGATAGATATGAAGAAGTGTTATATACTCAAGAAACTAGAATAAAAATAGATAGAAGAATAATATAACATAAGTAATTCTTCTTGATTTGGATCACCTTGAATGTATCATCAAGTTAGAAGAAGTAATATAAGTTTTTTATCATCCCTTGAGTGATTTTCCATCTGTAGAAAGAATTTATTTCATAGGACTTGGTTTGTAAAACACTTCAAATTTTCTATGTAAATATTTGTTTCTCAAAAGGATCATGTTCTCATAACTGATATGTGTATAGTTTGAATGTTTCTAAAATCCTTTAAATAGAATCAATAAAAAATGAAAATCCAATCTACAACCAAGTAAATAAATTCAAATTCAAACTACATAATTATCCAAGAGATTGAAAATTATCATTCTACAATAATCATAACAATAATCATTTGAATTCAAAACTTAAAGGCCAATTCAAACCAATTTGAATTAATTGTTTAATGATTAAAATAGTATCTATAATAATAGGTAAAAGTAAGTCTATAGATATCATAAGATTATTTGACCATTAAAATTTAAACTTTAAAATATTTTTCTAATTACATGTAGTGTGTAAAATATTCAAAGTTAAATTATATTTCATTAAATACCACAAAATACATTTTAATAATTTCTAAGACACTAAATATTTTTTTAAAAAAGAATAACATAAGGAAATAAACTAAATATATAAACACTTAAATATTAAAGATATATACTATATTAATATTCATGAATAAAGAAAAAATTAATACATTTTTAAAATATTTAAAACATTTTAAAAACACTTTAAAAGGATTTTAAATAATATATATGAATTTTATACATAAATAAAATACTTAAAATAAATAATATAAGTATTCAGTTAATCATATTATCAAAAATGAATAAAAAAAGAGCATGCTTAAAAATTCTATATTTTAGAAAAAGTAAATAAAGTGAAGAACTAACTATGCACACCAAGTGGTTTTTTGTTCAGTATACTTACTGTGTAGTGTGGTTAGTTCAAGTGGTCTTGTGGTCAGTATACTAACCATGAGAAAATTATATTGTGTAGTTACTATACTAACCATGAATATATGATTGATTGAAATGTTTAATGTATGGTAGGTATAGTTACCTGAATGATGCAGAGTAGCTATAATTTCTAGGATAATAAACACAACATACAGTTAGTTGAGTTAACATATAAAGAACCAAAAGTCTTCTAAAATACTGTGAAAGATCAACTTTGTATTGTTTTAAGGAGATGCACACATAGTGCATGGATGACAGAGATCTCAAGAAGCCAGTGGCTGAATTGCAGTTGGAGAGGAAGGTATCTAGGAACATTTCACATGAGTCGATGTAGAGTTATGCCTTTATGAATAGAGAAGTTTTCAGAATTTGATGGCGTGGCCCTACATTCCCAACTTCATGCACCATCCCGATATAAATTCTATAAAAAATGAATACAAGAGGAATATAACTGGCCACTTGAAATAAAATATTCAAGAAAAATAATACAATATCTTCATATATGCTACACAGTAACTTTAATGAAGCAAGAGATAACTACACATGATGGTGTATTTATTATTGCATGGAAAGCTTCTTCATGTGGTGGGTTTAGAATCCTTTATGTGGTAAGTAAAAAATGCTCATACAGTCACTTTGGTTTAGAAAATACACTCCATGGTAGATACGATTAATCCAAAATCACTTTAAATAGGGTTGAAGGTAGGTATATAACAATTATGTGGTCATTATGGAAAACACACGTTAGGTATAGAAAATATAAACATGAAATACTATTATCTCTTAACATCTCAAAATTCAGATAATGTTTAGATCCACTAAAAAATATAATTTAAAAAAATTACAGTTGAATTAAATGAATATGAACTCAATATATTTCCAATGGATCAAATAAATCTTCGATACGACATCTATAACATGAGATATTATCAAAAATCAATGATAATATTATCTAAAAGTCAGTGAAGAAAAACAACTGGAAAAGTTAAAAAACATAATCCGTTTTTATGGTGTCTAAATGGTATTTGAAAACTTTAATGAAGTTAAATGAAATATAGAAAAATGTATCATATTACCAACTAAAAAAAACGTGTGATTCTAATGTATATCACTAGAGTTATAAAATAAAATCAAAATAAATTATATTATTAAAATTCTAGAATTCTTGAACCATTGAAGATACTTTGGGAAATTTTTTAGATCACTTAATCAAGGATTTCAGACTTCAATATAGTTTAATTAAATGTAAATAAATATATTAAATATCTTAAAAAACAATTTTTGTGATAATATGAGCTATATAACTCATGTCATAATAGAACAACTAATGAAAAATATGAAACACTATAAAATAAAAGTTATTATTGACACCAAAAGCATGTATCATGTTTGGACCAAAATGAAAACATTCTAGAGATTGATTAAGACTTTGTCGAAGTTAAATAAAAGTTAGATAAAATTCTTATATTTAATATGAAATAGTATTTATAAAAATATAATCACTCTAAATTAAGATATAAAAAAATATAGTGAGATAGTAAAAAATGATTTCCATATAAAATATTGAGAGGGTTTGGAACATTCAAAAACATAAAATATTAAAATAGAACAAAAAAATCCCCAAAACCCCCCTTTTTAAAATATTAAAAAACCAAAAAAAGATTTTATAAAATTCCCACCATTTTTAAAGTTTTTACAAAATAAAATATTAAGAAATGTAAATATATTTAGAAAAACTCATCCTTAATAAATGCATAGATATAACTATTAAGAACATCCGAAAAAAATAGGTAATTCTCCCCCTAAAAAAATATTAGACATAAGAAACACTCCCCATGAATTTATGCTATATTTCAAATTAAGATCTCCAATTTTATAAAATAGTTAGAGTATATAAAATAAAACTTAAATACTTAGTGAATTGAATAGTTATTTCTCAATGAAATGAAACTATATTTGTAGAGAAACCACAACTAGATTAATATTGAAGTACATTTGGAAAAATATTGAAAAAAAGGAAAACATAAACACCTTTTAGTACCCATTCTATTTTGGATCCAATTGGGTTAGTAACATAATTTTTCATCACCTAAGAAGATTTAAATTATTTTTAAGACACGTGAGAAGATAATTTTTTAGAGATAGAAAATCAAGTGATACCAAGAGATATAGGGAACCTGAGAGAACATTCATCGGCATAATGTCTTTTTAACCAATATTTGAAACAAGTAACATTTGATACCTTTCCTATAGAAATTTTAATAAAATATTTCTTGAACATATTATAAATATAACGATTATAAAAAAAAACAATCTTATCTTTATTTGGTTTCATAATAAATATAATAATATTATATTTTTACTTTCCTTGAACAAAGATAGAAAGATTTTATTTTAAACTAACAACTTCCTTTTTTTAATTTAACATTCTCATTATAAACATACTCAAGATTAGGATAAAATTTATCTTTTATATATAAATCAAAATTTCTTAAACTATGATTCTATACTTCAATATTAGAGATTTTATTCTCCATAATATTCATTTCATCCTTTTCTTTATCAAACTAGAGGATAATATTATTCAAATTTTAATTTCTCAAAAAGATATTTTTATTTTCTTCTTTTAGAATATCATTATATTTACTAAATTTATTAATTTCTTTGATCCTCCTCTTATTAAATTTTTTCAAAACTTTATTTAATTCATTAAATCTTAAAAAATACGTTTTGGGTTTATTATTTTCTTTATACAACTCATCAAATCTATAACCATCACTATCATAATAATAAATATAATGAAAATAATTATTAACCTCATTTTTATTTTTTTCCATAAAACATAGGTTATCTATCTCTTTATTACTTCTAGATTCATAACTTGGATCAAATTATTGGGTACAACTCCAATTAGTTTTCAATGAATTTTTTCCTTATTTTCATATTTTTCTTTATTATTTAGTTTTGGATAGCTAGGATTTATATGCCCTTTATTTTTTCACTAAAAAAAGTAAAATTTTAAGTATTAAAATTAGTAATACTTTTATTATCTCCCTTGTGTTTTTCTTTTTCAGGGTTTCTTCTAAATTGATTCTTTAATATTTTCTTTTTCAATAAATTATAGAATCTAGTCATAATATGATCCATATATTCTTTTTCACTATCATGTATATCAAAATTAGAAGAGTTAGTAGAAACAACATTTATATATTTAAATACTACACATTTTATTTTTGTTATATCCTCTTTGGTTATGTTCCTGAATTCTAGTTTATACTGAAGAATTAATCCAATCAATTCATCTAGAGTGTACTCTTTGAAGTTCTTGCTTTTATCAATTGCGAACTTCTCTGTGTGACATTTATTTGGTATTACTCATTATAATCTTTTAAAACATACCAGTTTCTCCAAATATTATTAAAGGGACTTTATTCCATTCATAACAATTGTGAATTAGTGGAACATTTAGTTTATAAATTCAGCCATATCTGTGTACTTGTACTCATCTCAAAGTATTCCATGTTTGGTTTTATCAATTTATATAATCTAAGGTTAGTAACTTGTAGAATCTTCTAAATACGATGAGTTGTATTACATGAAAACATATGAATACACACACTTATGTTAATATCACAATATAAAATATCCACAAAATTTTTATTTAAAATGTACCTCTCAACATTGTTTCTTGTAAGAGTATCCAAGACAACTTCTGGTAGATGGTATGGTTTTTTCATGACTGACCATTTTTCTACACATAGATGTTTGAGGTATACCTCAATTATGGATTTCCAATATCCATAATCATTTTCATTAAAGTGAGGTGGATTATGAGGAATCCAAGAATCATTTACATTTCTTCCTACCATATTAAAGATGTTTCCCTTAGAATTTGAGGTACAACAAAGTGTTATCTCAATAAAATAAAATATTAAAAAGTAAATTCCTAATAGAGCCAATCTTTGATACCAATTGTTGGTATTAGTAAATACATAATAGAGATAAACTAAAAATTTATAAAAGGGACATGATTTGATACCAATTGTTAGGTGATGCCCTCCCATTCATAGGTATGATTTAATTTAAGCATGATTGGTATTTGGGTTCATTCTAGAGGTTTTTAAGGACCAAAGGTTAAAAATGAGAAATTTTGGAGAAGAAAGGGAAAACACATAGTTGGCACATAATTATCACTAACTATGTGGTATGCCTATGTGAGGTTCCATTGGCCTTTTTCACGGTTTTAACAAGGTTAGATAAACTGTACGACATTCCAAGTGAACCATGAGGGATATGGGTGATGTTATAGTAGTTTTACATGGTTTGAGATTAGTTTTCCCAAATCATTCTGTCTATATCTAGGAGGTCATGTGACATATTTTTCAAATGACTGAGGCCATGAATGGTTGGCACATGGTTTTCCTAACCGTACAACCTAACCTTGAACATCCCTTTAAGCATTTAAGAAGTTGTAAATTTCCACTTTTCCATTGATAATTTTAATTTATAATCTCCTACCAATCCCTATTAATCTTGATGTAAACCATCCCCAGTTCTATAGAGTCTTATTCTTTTGAATTCTTGATGGATACCTTTGAGTTATTTTTCATTTTAGATCCAATTTTCCCTTTTCTTTGTATATACTCACTATATATATTCTCTTATTATCTCTTAGGACCCAAATGGGATGTGTATTATGAATTTAAGGGATTTTACAAAGGTTTGATGATGTTTCAAATGGAACTAGGATCATTAGGACTCAATATTTATTTTTGAAGGTGACTAGTTTTCCCTCTATTAGAGAGGTAGGTGTATCTATACAGAGGTTTAACTCATGAATTAATTTAATTTATTATAAATTAATATGTTTTATTTAATTGAATATATTGTTTTATGATCATGGTGGTTATATTGAAAGATATCATTGTTTTAAAGTGGTTTTTCTTTAGAAATATATTTTCACACAACAAGTGTTTGATGAAATTATTTAATGGTGGTTTTGGTTATGAAATGGGGTTTCAAGCACCGATGCTATTACAAATTACTATGATAATTACTTGTATATCATGATCATGGGTTTTAAATTTATTTTGGAAAAATTTGCACATTGGGTAGACTTGGGTGCATCGATAAATAGACTTGTCACTTCAGTTTATGTAATTCCATTAGAGGTTTTTTATTCACTTTTGTGTGTATAATTCCACTAGTGGTTATATTTTTTGGATCCATTTAATGTTTGGATTAGGTATTTACATTCATTTCATGTATGTATTATCATTGGTTAGACCCCAATTGGTTTCTTTTGTCATTTATGATTGGTTTATCACATGATGGTATATTTCATGGTTATTTTCTCACATGTTTATCTTATGGTGTATCCATTATTTGTTTTGATTATAATTTCATGCTATTTTACATGTATTGATCATATTACTTATTATGTGAATATAAAATTATTTTTAATTAAAACCAAATTATTATTTATTAAATGGTTTTATCTTATGAATTTTTTTAGACTAAATATGTTTTAATGCTAGAGATGAAATATTCTTGATAATTTGACCTTGTGTAGATTCTTCAATGATATGTTACTGGGATTTTTTTTTCACACCCTACTTTTTTCCTTTGGGTGGTTATAGATTTTGTTTTTTAGGGATCTGGTAAAGGTAAAGGCATTTTATATTATTCCAACTTCTCTTATTGTTGTTTCTTTGGTAGTGGGATGGTTTAGCAGTGAAAAAGGTAAAACATTGACCTATTAGTCAGGTATTGTTTTTATCTTTTCAATTTAGACTATTTGGATTTATGTTGTATGTATCATGGTTATTTAATATCTTTATTCTACTTTTTTAATTTGTTTTTTCTTCAGTTATTCCTGAGACTTGTGTTCCTATGTTGCACCCCTCCATGCGATAGGTCGTCTTGGGTTACTTGTCTAGTTAAACTGGACTGGTTCATTACAAAATGGTATTAAAGGGAATACCTGTAGGTTTCAGGAACAGTGGAATCATGCGATGGGTCATGCCCATATTTTATTTTTGTCATTATCAATGAGAAATATAATATTTACATGATGATGAGTGATGTAATAAATAGAATTTAATCCAAGAAAATATAAAAGGTATAGAATTCCAAAACCAAGTGCAAGATCATCGCATATTATTTATAATTAATTTAATTAATTAAATAACTAACTTGTGTGAATTATTTCTTCATTTATGGATATGAAAATAGATCTAAATTGTATGGTCGTTGCATTGTAAGAATCAAGAGAAGATTCCTTCCAGTGGTGATCCACATGTATTCCACAAATATCTGAACATTGTCATAGGAATCTATGTGTATTAGCATGATAGATCCTATCACTTGGATCATTTTCCTTTGATTGCCTTGAGAATAAATTCTAAACCATTCTCCTTGATCTCTCTATACTCGAGAGTGGGAGGTGGAGGAAGATCACTCTTTGTTCTTAGGAGCATTCTTAGAGAATGATCTCTCTAGGGCTTGAGAGGATTTTCTTTGGCTATCATTGTACAAAACACAAACTTATTTGGCTCACTAAGAAAATAATATAACTATGTTTAAATACATATAGGGTTTAAAAATAAATATTTTCACAAGTGACCTTTAATATTTATTTAATACCTTATGGTATCCCATGTCTAAAATAATAATTATAATATTATTTCTTTGACATGTGCTTAACTTTCTAATTAAATTAAATATCATTTAATCAAATAAAATTCAAAATATATTATTTCTCACAAGACCTAAAAAATCATTCCACCATTCATCCAAAATATTTGTATGGTCTTGAATAATGTTTATTTATTTAATAAATAATCATCACTACGTTATTTTCTAATAAATAAATAAATATTATATTCATTAAATAGAAAATAAATATTTATTAAATATTCTGCCCACATTATATTCTCTCAAATAATTGGTGAGAGAATATATTTGATTAATAAAACATGAATAATTATTAAAACATGTATGGGGATAATATTTATTCAAGTACTTGTTAAATAATAAATCATAATATATTATTTAACTGATATTCTAGATATACTTTGTGTGTTACCCTATAGACCTCTTTCTCAGTTGCATTAGGCAAAGAATCCTAAAGTCCAAGGTTATCATCTTGCAACACACAAGGGAAAATATAGGTAAATAAGTTAATTCCAAAATGATATAATACCTCATATGTATTATTACTGTGTAATATAATCCTTTTATCACAAAATATCTAGTCAATAATGTTTCATGCTAGTTCTATCAACCTATATGCTCAATATCTCTTTCTTTGACTTTACAAAAATCAAACTTTCCTATAGAACACCATGAAAATGGATTTATTTAGGATATATAATTTCCATCAAGGGGCTTAAAATATGAAATTATGTTAAAGAATAGAAGTGATAAATCCTTTCTCACATTATTTATTAACGCATTAATACTCATGAAGCACCCAATTTATCATACCTTGCCATAAACATATGTCATCATGGTTTTTGTCAATACATCAAAGTACAAAAATTATAATATTAATTAATAATAAATAATAAATTCTAATGATTAGTACACAAATTATCATATTGGAACATCCTATGACACATATAAATGTGGATTTCCTTCTGGTGGGTGTCGTTTACATAATATCTTACATTGGATATTACCAATGGTGTACACCATGAGAAGGTGCCTCAAATTCCTATGAGTCTCCACCCCAGATACCCTATATCATTTGTGTCTATCAAATGATACGTTCTGGATATAGAATATATATTTAAGAATAGTGTTGTATCACTTCCAGATTTTCATCATAGTGGGGAACATCTATGAACTTTTAGTGAGACAACTACTCTTAAGACATTATCATATACTATGTTATGTAGAAGAACAATAATAATGTTATAATAAGTATATTAATATTCAAAACTATAAATATATGTTATCATAAAGTACATAGAAGTTGGTTCTAGGAAATTGACTCTAACAGACTCCCACTTTCACTAGAGCCAATTGCTAACAACCTTTAGTCTGATATCTCTTACATGATACTCATGCTTCTATAGATAGAGGGCTTTAGTCAAGGGGTCTGCTACATTATCTTATGTGGGTAATTTTCTTACTGCACCTTCACCCCTTTGATAAAAATCCCTCAACATGTGATATTTTATAAGTATATTATTTTTCCATTGGTGTGACCTTGGATCTTTTACAAGATCCATTGTTTCAGTATTATCACAATAAAATACGATGGGTTCTGAACATATAGATACCACATCAAGGTCCTTGAAAAATTTTTATTTCTAAAAATATTACTTGGAGACATTAGAAGCCACTATATACTCAGAATCTACTATAGAATCAGTGAAAATTGGATGCTTTGAACTCTTCCAACTAACAGATCCGATGTTAAAACAAAAACATATCCTGAATGTGAATTCAGATCATTCTAATATTTATGAAAACTAGCATCAATATAACACCTGATGAATAGCTCCTCATCTCCTCCATATATAAGTAACACATCCTTAGGTCTTCTCAGATACTTAAATATAACCTTTACAATAGAACAATGTTGTTATCCAAGATCATTTTGATATCTGCCTACCATGATCAATTAATAAGAAACATCAAGTATAGTATATAACATGGCATAAATGATTGACCCTATCACTAAAGCATATGAGATCATACTCATTATCTACTTCTCTTATTACTTATGAGTACACATTTTCTTAGAAAGATTTAAACCATGTGACACAAGAATCAATCCCATCTTGGACTATTCCATACTAAATATCTTTAGTATCTGGTCAATGTATGTATTTTTATTATTCAAAGAATCATCTTGGATATATCATGAATGATCTTGATCCCTAGAATATAGGATTCTTCACCTAAGTCCTTTATGGAGAAACACTTGTTTAACTATTCATTAATAGACTGTAATACTGATATGTTATTTCCAATAAGTAATATGTTATCAATATATATTACTAGGATAACTACTGCATTCTCACTAAACCTCTTGGTTACACATGTCTCACATTTGTTCTTAATGAAACCAAATTATTTTATAGCTTTATAGAATCAAATGTTTCATAGTAATGGTAAACTACTATAGAAAGTAGAATTATAATGGATTTAAACATAGAAACTGGTTAAAAGGTTTCATCATAGTAAATTCATTAATGTTGTTTAAACCCTTTAGCCTATAGCCTTACTTTATAGGTATTTACATTACCTTCTATGTTCAATTTTCTCTTGAATACCCATTTTCACCCAATAAACTTTAGATCATTTGGCGCATCGACTTTAACCCAAACTTGGTTCTGATACATGAAATTCATTTCAGAATTCATGGATTCTTTCCATATTTCAGATTATATAATATCTACTACCTTTTTATGGGAGAGAGGTTCATTATTATCAATCAATAATGACTCACTATATTTGGTGACTAGAAAACCATATATATCTGGTTCTATTACCTCTCTTGTGATCCTACATAATATTAGTGTTTTAGGAACTACTTATTCTATAGGGACCTATAAAATCTGTTCCTATACAAGCTCTTGTGTATCTTGAGCATCAACTTAATCAAAATCAATCTTTCTCCCACTATTATTTTTTAGGATGTGCTCCCTCTCAAGAAAGATTTCTTGTCTGGTGACAATCACTTTCTTCTCTGAGGGGTTTTATAGGTATTATCCATTTGTTTCCTTGGAAAGATAAACTTTGTTCCCCAAGGTTCTATTTTTCTTGAGAATTCCTTAAAAAACACCTCGCAACCCCATACACATGTATGAAACAAATCGGGTTTCTTTCCACTCCATAACTCGAAGGGAATTATATTTTATGCTTTATTTGGTATTCAATGTAATGTATATGCTTCAATTTGTAATAAATATCCCCAAAAGGATAATGAAATATCTTCATTAATCATCATCATCCATACCATGTCTAACAAGGAACGGTTCTTGCTTTCATTAACACCATTCCACAGTGGTGTGTAAGGTGTATTGAGTTGAGACAGAATCCTAAAATCCCATATAAATTTAATAAACTCTTGGTTAAGATATTAACCACCAAGATCTGATAAAATATTATTTATCTTCTTTCCAAGTTTATTTTATACTTCATTCTTGAATTCCTTGAATTTATCAAAGGACTTGTACTTATACCTCATTAAGTAGACATAACCATATATACTCAAGTCATAAATAAATTTTTTGAAGTAATAATACCCATATATAGATTCTACTAGAAAGTTTCCACATACATAAGTGTGTACTAATCCTAGAAGATTTTTGGCCCTTTCACCCTGTCCACTGAATAGAGTTTTGGTAATTTTTCCTTATAAATATTCATGACATATTTCAAGTGGTTTTACCTTATACAATTTTAAATAACCATCTTTAAAGAGCTTTGTTAAAAATTTTCATTTACATGACCGAGATGGTGATGCCATGGATGAGTGTTATATGATTCATGTGAACATGATTTGTTATCTTTTGAAAATACTTTTTTATTTTAATACATAATGACCATTATTTAAATGTTCCAAACTATAACATATGTTGTCTTAATAAAAAACAACTTTTATTTCCAAACTCGAAAATAAACCCATATGCATCTAGGAATGATAAAAAAATTATGTTCTTGGTAACTATTAGTACATAATAAAAATCTTTTAAAACCAAAATCATTCACTTTGAAAATGAAATGTGGTAGTCAATAGTAGCTAGAGTATCTAGTATCACACCATAAGAAGCTCTCAAATCCACCTCTCCTCTAGAAATATTTTTGAATCTAAATGGTTCCAGCATTTGGATACAGATGTGAGCACCATAAACTGTATCTAATACTCAATGTGTAGATATTGAAAGATTACAATCGATAACGAGTGCACATTTATCTTCCCCTTACTTCTGGGTGCAGTTCTTCTTCTAGTGGCCTTGCTTTCCACATGAAAAAAATATAACTTCCTTTTATTTACCCTGCCTCTGAATCTACCTCTTCTTGGAAGGATGGTGCTCTAGAGCTTTAGACTTGTTATAATTCTGTGACCCCTTCACATTTTTCTTCATTTTTTTATCCACCATAAGGAATATGGGTTTTTCATTACCTATGTCATTATCCAATTAGTGAATCAAATAAATAAGTTTTGAAAGACTCTTCTCATTATTTCTCATATTGTAATTAAAAATAAAACTAGAGATAGTCTTGGGTAGTGATGAAATTATGGGATATGTGCGCAACTCATCTGGGAATTTAATCCCAAAGATGTATAATCATTTAATGTATCCAATAAAATTGACTACATGAGGCCTAACTGGTGTAGAATATCCAATAATATTTGTAAAAAAATAATTAGAGATCTCATATCTCTCTTGTCTCTCCTTATCTGAATGGAGATCCCGAAGGTGAGACATCATGCTGTGTGCATCCATTTCCTCACGTTGCATAAAAATATCATTGGTCTTCGATGATAAAATTAAACATTAAACATTTATAGAATCATTAAAATGTTTCTCAAAGAGGGACAACTCTTTATCACAAGCCTCATCTCCAGGTGCTTTAGGAATTAGTTCTTCTAGCACATACAATTTCTTTTCATGGATAAGGATAACGCATAACCACCTTTTCCACTCTTGGAAATTTATGATGGTGATAAGGTTATACTTCTCAAGTATGGATCACAGTGATATGTTTGATGTCATTTTTATTACTATTTATACAAGTAATATGAGTAGAGATTTAGTACTTTATTTGATAAGATTTAGACAAATAAATAAATATTATATTTATTAATCTCCCACTATTTTATTGAAATCCATTATTCCCCACCATTGGATTTAGAATATATTTTTCATGGAAATTATAGTGGTAAGGATCCATATTCCCCTTCTAATTACCCCAACTTTGGTTTTTCAAGCAACTTGAATTATTTTTGATAGGCATTCCACATGCCAACTACATTAACTCACAGTTTCTTGATATGTTGAGTGGACTCCCCAATACCGAAATCCTTAAATTGAATTTTCTCAACCCTTGCCTCCTAGTTACACTAATTATTTCTTTGATAGTAAAACCTTTATGTAAACTATGTTAATTCAACCCAAAAATTCAAGTTATAATTCCCCAATAATTAAAATCACCCAAACTTTGGCAAGTCAAGTATGTTAAAATATGTTTTGATTTTAACTGAAGAAGTGGAAGGCTATACCAAATCAATATATATAATTGAGGGATTTTATATTTTATGCATAAATTACAAATTATTATCTTTATTAAATTCTTGTTAATAATAATTGGATTTACTTAAGAGATTAAGTGTAATAACCCAAACTTCCATTAATAAAAATCCCTCTTTATCTAATTAAATGTCTCTTTGTGTAAAATTTTTATATAAAATGTCAACTTTTTTAGTTTTAATTTAAGAATTGTGACCATTTCTAATATAGTCGTTAAATAGTGATCACATGATTAGTATAAATATAGGGCTTTAACAAATCCAATTTACTCAGACAAAGGAAGTGATGGCCTCATCCAGTAGAATTTATCCATACGAAGCCCATTTTTAGAGCTCAGAAAAGAGGTGGCATAATTGGGCTTCGCAATTGACCAAGACCAAGCCGAGCTTCATCATGTCAAGATCGAACGGAACCGTCTACGAGAGAAGTGGAAGTTGATAGAGATCACCAAGCGTGCAATGTTATCCGAGCCACCCCAAGAGTCTGTCACCATCACAAACCTTACTCTTCGGTCTTATGCAGGTGTTATAAGGGGTTATGTAAAAAGACCTTATTACTATGGTTATGTACATTATTTTTGTATATAATAATTAATATACTTTCATTTTATTATTGTTACCTTGTAAATTGTTTTTAAAGCTAAAATAATATTTCTAGTTAAAGTTCAACTAATAAATCTATTTTGATGAATTAATGGATTTTTGAATTAAATAATTTTTTAATAAAATATTATTATTATTATTAAATTAATTTTTATTAAATATAAATGATCGTATAATTTTATGAATGCAATTGTAATTTTTATTAAGGTTTGAAAGCCATTTTTGTCAAAACCCATGAATTTTCGATAAATATCGGTTTTTTATTTTAAAAGTGAAAATTAACATATTTAGAAAATTATTTAGATAAAATGAATATTATTTTTGGAATCAGGATGTTGAAATTATCCAATGGTGAATTTTTCATAATTTTATGAGATAGTCAAATTTTTGGGTAAAAATTCAATACCGTTTAAATATATAATGTGTTTTATGACATCATAATGAACCAATAGTGATGTAATAAAATTATATAAACTTCATATTTGGCCAATTTATGTTTTACCAGTAAAATAATTTGATTTTGGGATTGTTTTATTTAATTTAAAAAGTTTTAGTGGACCCTTCAAGACTTATTAAACATTTTTTGTTTTTAAATTGTTTTCCTTGGGAGTGTGACTAACCTCCACATAAGCAACCCTATTATTTCAAGAAGTTAAGAATTTGGACTTATAAAATATCTTTTTTCACTTCCCTTTTCCAAAAAACATGGGAAAAAACCATGGTATGTTTTGTGGTTTGGATTAGTTTAATGTGAGGTTCCCAAACCTAAATAATAAACAATCCCCTCACCTTTCCTATATAAACCCACCCAAGCTCCCACTTCCTCCTCACTCAAAGCCTTTTTAATTCGTCCAAACTCTTCCCTCCTCTCTCTATAATCCTCTAAAGGTTCCCCAAGATCCCAATAAGCCTCTCTCAAGCCTCTCTCAAGCCTATGGAAGCATACTTCCAAGTAAGGGTTTTTTTCCTTTCTCATTTTTGTCAAATTTTCTTAATGTTGTTATGACCTTTTAATTCCAATTATAAATATTGAGGGTATGGGTTTTCACCTCCCCCATACTTCCCTATTTATGTTTTAATTATGTTAGACCCCTTTATCTCTAATTAAATTCCTCCCATGTACACCTGTTACTATGCCGAAATCCTGAAAGGAATCTCTCTCTCCTCAATTACATTCAGGCAATTATTTTGTATCATGAATCTAATTTACATTACATTTTCTGGACATATATCTATATGAACCCCTTACTTTCCATGTCATGTAAATATTATTATACACCCATTTCTCTCTCATCAACCATTTTTTATGAATTCTTACGTCACGTTGTTACGCTGTGGAAATTGCAGCGATTTTCCAAGCCAATGCCATTGTGTAGTGAATACCATGCCCATTTATCTATAAAGGGTATTCACCTTTATGCACATTTACTTATTTAATATAAAGTTTCATGTATTAATTACACATTATTTTATCATGGAATAAATTATGATGTTTTATTAATCCTTGTTATATGATCCATGTGGCACACTTATGCCTGAAATGAAATGTTTAAGAAGGGTGCTCCCTTATAGCGCTCTAATGCATTAGGTAAAGTATAGTATCATGATACGTCATGTGAAATGGGTGTTTACTCATGATAATTAAAGTTCAATGAGGTTTTAATCATGCTTCATGTTCAATGAGGATTTACTCATGCTCCATGTGCATTGAGCCTTAGATCATGCTAATTCCATGTTAAGTGTTGTTTCCACATTTCCCTGTTATGATTATCATGATTTATAATGCCTTTATGTTTATACTTCTCTTGTGCTCTATTGATATTCCTATTTTCTAACATGTATTTTATTCCTCATGTTATTCCATGATTATTCCCTTACTGGGATTTATAGCTCACATTTTTTATGCATGTCCTCAGGTTATCCCATGAAATGCTAAGTATGAGAGAATATAGTGGTCATGTAAAGGAATTTTTCAATAAAGATGTTGTTTTTCATGTTTTAAGTGGTTATGTAATGATCCTAAGCCCAAAAGAAACTATACCTATCAATCTTATATGTTGTATCAAGTGAAGTTTATGTAATAAATTATGTTTAATTGTGTAATAAAAGAGAAGGGTTGTTATAGTTGGTATCAGAGGATAGGTTTAGTTATTTTTGGGATTAGGATTAAAAAACCCTAGTAAAGCCTTAGAGATTAGACTAAGTGTAATAAAAACTTCCCTAAGTTTTGTTGAGTATTGATTAAGTGGTTTATCAAGAAAATAAATCCCTGTTTGGATACGAGTAGGTAGAGGTGGCTCTGGCATAAATGTATCCTAGGGGTAAAATATGAAAACACCGCTTTGAGCTAGACTCGAATAAGAACTGGTGCACGAAAACGGACCTCAATGCACTATTGGTTACGACACTCCTGGGGGATATGCTTTGGTAAATTCACAGGTTTAGTATAAACCATTATTAAGGGACAAAGAAATTCTCTAAGAATATATGTTAGAAAGTAGATCATGGATAACATAGACTGAAGCCTATAGATTCATAAGTTAAGGAAATAAAATTCATGTACATGTCATCTATTTTGTCTTTTTATTACCATTTATGTGTTACCCCTAACTTTCCTTTTATTCCAGCCAATGGACCGTAATAGGAGGAGTCGAGGTAACAACTGATGTGAAGATCAATGTGATGACTGTACTAAAGAGATGCCCAATCCAATGGGAGCGGGAATCATGAACTTTGTCATGCTTCTCTCTCAGATAAATCAAGCTTTGAATAGAAACATGGGTCAAGAGTAACATTAAACACCCCCTAAGAAAGAACAAGTCTATATCGAGAGCTTAACGAGACAAAGGAATCCTACTTTTAATGGATCATCTGATCCCTCAATTGCTGAACAATGGATCAACTCCATTGAAAAGATCTTCTCCATCCTTCAATGTTCTGAACAAGAGAATGTTCTCTTGGATGCTTATCGTATGGAGGGTGAAGCTGATCAACGGTGGATGTTGATAAAAAATATGAAGCCCGAGGAGGAGATCGAGGCATTGGAATGGAAGGATTTCTGGAAGATGTTTTTCGATAAATATTTTCTGCGTACCCTCCAGCTTAAGATGTAAAGCGACTTCCTTTCCCTCAAGAAAAAATACGATGAATCTGTTGGAGTGTATGAGGAAAACATCACAAGTCTTGCATGATATGCTTCTAGATTTTTCATTACCCTCGAATGAAATGTTGACCGCTTCTTTTGTGGGCTGAAACCTAGCCTGTAGAAATTTATGGCAATCCGTGACTTCGACAGCTATGAGGAAATTGTCCGATGTGCCCTCAAGGTTGAAATGGAGATCGGTGAATCTTAGGGGTATTATGGGGATAAGAAGAATAAGGTGTACTTCAATTCTGGTGGTCCGATGGATAAATACAATGGTGCTAAGAAGATCCAGCACCCCACTTTCCAAAGCTACAGAAAAAAGAACCCCAAAAATTTCCTAAAGGGGACAAGGAAATGCTTTGGGTGTGGAAGAGAAGGGCACCTAGCTATTAACTATCGGCAAGAAAGACCCACGGCTACAACAGAAGAGAGGAATGCTCCATTCAAACCTCAACACGTGGTTCATTGCTACAACTAAAAATAACTAGGGCATCTTGCAAATCAGTTCCCTAAGCCAAGGGTCTTCGGAGGAAACCAACAACCTCCAAGGCAGAAAGGGTGAGATTTTTCCATCACTACTGCGGAAGTGAACCCCGAAAATGAAGTGGTGATAGGTATACTAGTTATTCATTCAAGAATAGTGAATTTACTTCTTGATTTAGGTTATACGCATTCTTTTATATCTTAAAAGTTTGGTAGAATAATCCCAACACCACCACAAATCAAGGAAGTGAAGATGTTGGTGAGTACGGAAAATGGGGAAATCATTGCGTCCTATGAATATAACTCCTACCCTATCATACTATTTGGATTGAACATTACAGAGAACCTCTTCATACTCCCTCTGGTGGAATTTTATGCAATCCTTGGCATGGATTGACTTTACTTATATAGATCCAACATAAATTTTCGTGAGAGGGGAATCACTCTCTATGCGGAGAATCGACCCCCGATTCTTTACAAGTGCAAGGAGGAAGATGAACATTATTTAGCTCCATAATCTCAAGCATAGATATTATTTCCCTATGAGAACGTGTATCTGGATCATATGATTAAGTCTAAGGAGACAACCATCCTAGAATACATGCCTACTATGAGGGAATTCGCTGAAGTGTTTCCCAAGGAATTGCCTAGTCTTCCTCCTAGAAGAGATGTTGAATTCTCAATTGATCTTATACCTGGGGTGTTGCCAATATCCAAGACCCCATATAGAATGGCTGTTGTTGAGCTTGAGGAGCTGAAGAAACAACTACAAGAGAATCTGGATAAAGGGTTTATATGCCCAAGTGATTCACCATGGGGTGCACCAGTCCTCTTCGTCAAGAAGAAGGATGAGTTAATGCGCCTTTGCATCAATTATCGTGAGCTTAACAAAATCACGATAAAGAACAAGTATCATCTCCCATGAATTGATTACTTGTTTGATCAGCTTCGTGGAGCATAATACTTCTCCAAGGTGGATTTTTGGTTGGGATATTATCAAGTAAGGGTTAAGAAGGAAGATATCCCCAAGACTGCTTTTCGTATAATATACAGGCATTATGAATTCATAGTAATTCCTTTGGACTCACTAATTCGCCAGAAATCTTCATGGACTTTATGAATAGAGTCTTTAGAGATTACCTCAACAATTTTTTGGTAGTCTTTATAGGTGATATTCTGATATAATACAAAACCAAGGAGGATCATGAGGAGAATCTAAGAACTATACTAGAGACCTTGCGGAAGGAGAAGCTCTATGAAATGTACAACAAGTGTGAGTTCCATTTGAAGGAAGTATCATTCTTGGGCCATATCATCACAAGCAATGTGATATATGTGAATCCCTCTAAAATAGGTGCAATTGAGGGATGGCTGAGGCCAACATCAGTAACGAATATCCATATCTTCTTGGGGTTAGCTGGATATTATCGATGATTTGTGAGAAATTTCTCTCAATTTTCCAACCCTCTTACCAAGCTAACTCTGAAGGGAGTAAAGTTTTCTTGGAGTGATGAATGTGAAGAAAGTTTCAAGGAGATGAAAAAGAGGCTTATCACTGTGCCCGTGCTCACTTTACCCACAAGTGGATAAATTTTTGTGGTATTCAGTGATGCTTTAAATAAGGGCTTGGGATGTGTGTTGATGAAAAATGACAAAGTCTGTAACACCCCAAGATTCCACGGTACACTTCTCTTTGAATAATATAGTAGCATGTGTTGTATGCAACTTCGAGTTCTAACACACCACAACCAATCAAATCAGCCGTTATGAAGAGTAATACCCAATTTTTGAAATTTTATAAATTTTATATTTCAAAATGGACATCATTTTTGGATTCATAATATCAAAATTATCTTAGGGGGAATTTTTGGCATTTTTATGAAAACTTTCAATTTTTGATGAATAGTGAAAAACACTGAGTTATAGTTTAAAATCGATTTTTTATTTAAATAATTAATTATTTTATTTAAATTTATTTTAGGTCAAAATAGATAAATAATACCTATATATGTTAAATTTAATTCATTGGAGTCATTTTTTAATAATATTAGATATATAAAATTTTATTGAACTTTTCACCGTCTTTTACCCACCTCATAGGATCATTTGCAAATTTACATAAAACTTAATTTTACCGCTTCTATGAGTTGAATTTCAAAAATCTGAGAGACACGGTTGATATCAGTAAGTAAAATGTGGTTCAATAAGATGAAAATAATTTTTGGTGAATAATAACTTTTTACTTTTATTTACCACGGTTAAAAGTAAATAGGGTAATTAAGGGTAAAAATAATAATATTATTACCCTAAAACATGTCATAATTCTCTTGGATAAGTGTAATTCGACAAAAAAAAAACCTTAGGAATAAAATATGATCCTTTAATTCTACTTGGATTAGATTAGGACATTTATTATAATTTAATTCAAAGAAGAGTTAAAAGTGTTAAATTCAAAGTTTAATAACTAAAACATTTTTAATATTGGCATAAAAATAAGATAAATTCAACTATAAATATTCATTAGAAAGATAAAAATATTTCCTACATAATCGTATTTTATTTAATATTTTTAGACATTAAATAATTAAATTTACTTATGAAACAATGATGATGTAGTAATTACCTAATTAATGAAATATTAAAATAATTGATATTATAAATATCCAAATAAATGTAATTTGAGACTTTTTATGATTTACACTAATTTTATAGGTTAATATTACATATTATGGTTGGTTAGATGAATTTTTTTCGAAGTAATAACGCTGTTATGAATTTATAAAAAACAAAATACAAAATAGTTTCAAAAATGACATATAAGAGTTTTTAAAAAAATATATTATATAATTAATTGATATTATATTCCTAAAAATCTAAGGTTCGGAAAAAAGACTTATATAATGATAGGTGTATCATTAATTAACCACTTGGGGTTTGGTTGGATGTTTATAGTAAGCTTATTAACCATATAATATAAAAATACAAAGAGACATGGTAAATGTAAAATTATTTAACTAAGAGTTAAGTTTAAAAGATAAAGTTAATATAGTGACCCAAACCTGTCTGAAACCTATTGGTTGAGTGGTTTTAAACCCATAATCATATTATACTTTAAATAATTCATTTTTGAGCCATTATAAACCGAAAATGATTTTATTGTAAAATAATATTTCTATCTTTTCCTAAGGTGCCCCTCACCCCTCTTATGAAAGGAAACTCTGCCTTATCTCTAATTCACACCTTCAAAGCCATTTGGCTTGTCCAACCCCTACCCAAATACCCTATCAACTGTCCTACCTTCATCCTATAGGCCTTAATTTAGTCATAAAGGCAACCTAAGGATCCCTTTTTATCAAATCAAAAGGAAGAACCTGAAGAAGAGGTAAATACTGCATCACCTCTATCACGTTCCTTTCGTCTTTAACTTCCTCTTTCTTTGTTGTTTCCATTATAAAATAATAACTACAGTATCTTATATATACTTTGATGTTATTATAAATATTGTACAACTATATTCATTATTCTATTCACCCTTTGAATAAAAAGTCACCATACGTGCATACGTAAGACTTACTGTCTCCACGTCGTGGTGTAATTGTTATTCAATACATTATTATTTGGATGGGTATAATAATGATATGTAATTGATGTAAATAATAAATATAACATGATAATTATTATTTATATATTATATAACAACCAATTATATATTATTTTAATATCAAAATAATGATATTGTTGCTCGTGCGTACGTACAGATTACCGTCTCCACGAACACGATGAGATTCATTCCCCATCGTATCCATTCAAGACTAATTTTCATTATATGATTAAAAATAATTTTTAAATACTTAATATAATTCTAAATATGAATAAGATACATCCTATCCATAACAAACATTACTTACCTAACAAAGCAAATAAAGGAAAATGAATCAGTTAACACCCAAAACGACGATAATACTAAGATATTATTAACAAAGTAATGTTAAAAGATCATATATGATATCATATTAATGTATATTATTATTTTATAATTTAATAACAATTATTTAACCATTATACAGGTGGTTAACCAACCCTCGACCAAGGAGAAGTACAATAAAAGGGTTAATTTCACAATCTCTTTATTATCCGAGGTTGTTTTTACGTAAGTATCTACTTGGACATCTTTATCATCCACATCCATGTTTATTAAAATTTATTTCAAAACATTTTTACTATTTAATAGACAATAGGTTAAAGTAATTTATACCCTTATTTGGCCTTATATGTTTTTGAAAGGAATCTTTCTGTCGTTTTCTAAACAAGTTACTTTATGACCTTTTCGACAAAATAAAGGTAAGAATGCTTTTTTTAACTTATACAGCGGGTGCGGCTATATTCCATCGTTATGACATCGTCGAAGCTTCCATTACAAGAACATAATAATATTTTCAAAATAAATGTTTTATTTTATAATTATGTATCTTTAAATTATTTTAAAAAAAATAATGAGATATTTCACTCATACAGTTTTGATTTCATCTATGTCAACATCCTTTAATGGATTTTAATCTTGTTTGAAGTTGATTTATTATGATACAAATATTCCATTTTGTATTGAAGGTTGTGTGATATGTTTTAATGTGGATGTGTTATTTTTCTACCATTCAAGGTTTATGGATAAATTATTGACATTTCATATGCTAGTTTTAATACGAATGTTTATGTTATGTTTAAACCTTTTCATATGGGGAATGAATTGGAATTAGTAAGTGACGGGTGGAGCTAGCTATAGCTCCTCTATTCATCGGTACGTCTCATGAGAGAAACTAGTGTCTTGGCATCAGGCCTTGAAAAAATCTTATTTGTAGTCTTGGCGCAATGCCTTGACTATGTGGTTTTGAAAGTATGGAATTATGCATTCCATCATTATGAAAGTGGCTATTGGTATTGCATGTGATTATTCAACAAGTAGAATATCCATGTGACTAAGTAAATGACATTATTTTGATTTATATTTTCCATAATATGATGAATTTTATTTTGAAAAGTTTTTTTAGTTCTATACATTTACTTAAATGTTTATACTTATTTATGAAAGTTTCTGCTATATTTTTACCCTTACTGAGCATCTGAGCTCACCCATTTTTATATTTTATTTTTACCAGGATGCGAAGAAGTATATTATGGCTGACCTACAGGGATAGTCTATGGGATATCTGTTTTTTCCATGGAAACGATGTTGTCGTAGTTTTCCATTTTATGATGTAATGTAAACCTTATGAATGTTTCTAGTACTTCTAAGGCTACTCAACTAATCAGTCTTTCAAGACTTGATCTTTTGTGATCATGCCAATGTTATGTAATAATGCACCGACTCTAGGTAACTTGGGTCGAGGTGTTACAGTTGGTATCCAGGGAAGTTTAGTACAGACCTTGGGATCTAGATTTATATAAACTCTGATTAGAGAACATATCCCTAAGATAGACTTTGATGATTAGTATAGAAGAACTTCCTTTACTTTTGGTATTGTAGAGATTTTGTAAGTTTTCCACGCAATACATCCCTGTCTGTATACGAGTAGGTAGAGGTGGCTCTGGCACAGTTATACCTAGGGGTAAATCCCGAAAACACCGCTTTGAGCTAGACTCGAACGGGAACTAGTTCACAACAACGGGTCTTGCTACACTCTTGGTTACGACACTCCCATGGGATATGCTTAGGATAATTCTCATTTTCTTTACAAACCATTATGACGGGTTTATGAGTATATACTTCCTCAAATAAAACATTTTTATCATTATAGTTTGTATCCATAAGCTGTTCAATTTATGTTAAGTGTTTTACATGTTTGGAATTATGTATTTCAATTCATAAACTAATGCAGTTTATGCCATTGTTTTGAAATGAAGCCTAGTGGAATGAATAGAAATCGTATCAATGCACACACTCCATGTATGGATTTCCCTCCTAATCAAGATAATTATAGTGGAGCTGGTGATGCAACCTGTGCTGATCAGCTAATCACCATACTGGGACAACTCACTCTAGTTATGAATAATAACCTTACCCGTATAGAGCACCAAGATCCACAGCATGGAGGATCAATGTTAGATCGCTTCATGAGGAAAAACCACCAACATTCAATGGGGGTAAAAATCCAATAGTATCTAAGCAATGGATAAATTCCTTAGAGAAAATATTCCATGCCTTGGGGAGTAGCGAAAGGGAAAAAGTTGTCAAGGCAGTTTACCACCTCATTGGAGATGTTGATCAATGGTGGTCATTGATTCAAAAAACAAAGGAAGATGATGAAGTATCAAATATGGAATGGAGGGAGTTTAAAGAAATTTTATTAGAAAATACTTTCCTCATGACCATCGACCAGATATGGAAAGGCAATTTCTGAGTCTGAGGCAAAAGAAGGATGAGAATGTCGCGAAGTATGAAGCTAACTTTACAAGGTTACCAAGGCATGCTGCAGATTATATACATAACCCAAGAAGTAATATTAATCATTTCATTGATGGGTTAAAACCATTTACCTGTCGAGCATTAGTATCAAGATCCTTCTCATCATGTGAAGATATTGTCTCGTGTGCTATCAAGACAGAAAAGGAATTATCTAAGTCTTATGACTTTAAAGAAAAGCAAGAGAAGAAGAGATCTACGGAACACTCTGTAAATGGAAATAAGGGGAAGAAGGGAAAAGATAAATATCAATCCTATAGTAAATGTAGGAAGAAACACCCTGGTACTTTCCTGAAGGGAATGTGAGTTTGTTACAAGTGTGGTGAAAAAGGCCATCAAGATCTTCATTGCAAGGGGAAGAAAGAGGATATCGATGTTAAATGATACAATTATACAGAAAGGGGGAATTATGAAAATGAATGTTCTAAGCATCAGGGGAACTTACCTCAGATGAGGCCAAGGGATCAAGGCCAAGCTTATGCTATCACTACTGCTAAGGTTGAAGCTCTGAAAGACATAGTGGCAGGTAATTTAATGGTTTCCTCAAGTTTATCCAATTCTTTATTTGATTTTGGGTCATCAAATTGTTTCATATCTTCCCAGTTTTCTAAGAAAATTAGATATTTCCAATTTGATTTAACAAGGGAGTTGTCAGTCAAAACACCTAAGGGAAGTATCATTGCAACAAATCTTTGTGAATCAGTCCCCATTAGGGCATATAAATGTTCTTTATCTGCTGATCTCATCATCATACCCATGATTGAATTTTATATAATCCTTGATATGGATTGTCTTTTGGACCATGATGAAAACATTTACTGTAAGAAGAAGGAGGTTACTATTTTTGATGATGATGATAAAGAACGCCTTATCTTTAGAGCAGAATCGTCACCACCTAATTATTATCTAGATCCACCCCAAGTATCTCAACTAAATTCAATTATTAGGGAGGAAGAGGATGAAATAACTATGGGTGAAAAAAGGAATGTTAAAATATAGGATATACCTATTGTGAAAGAATATATTGATGTGTTTCCAAAAGATTTACTTGGACATCCTCCAGAATGAGAAATTGAGTTTTCCATTGATTTAATTCATGGATCAAGGCCCATATCGAAGACCCATTATAGAATTTCCACTGTGGAATTAGTGGAACTAAAGAAAAAACTAAAGGAATTGAGTAATAAGGGATTTATTCACCCTAGTTTTTCTCTATGGGGAGCCCCTATCCTTTTTGTTAAGAAGAAAGATAGATCTATGAGGTTGTACATTGACTACAGGGAGATCAATGATATAACAATAAAGAACAAGTATCCACAACCTCGCATTGATGATTTATTCGACCAACTTCATGGAGCTAAATAATTTTCAAAGATTGACCTTCGATCTGGATATCATTAGTTGTGTGTGAAGAAGGAAGACATTAAAAAAACAGCATTTCGAACTAGGTACGTGCATTACGAGTTTATAGTAATGCCTTTTGGATTGACCAATGCACCCTCTATCTTCATGGATCTAATGAATAGAGTTTTCAAGGAATATCTTGATGACTTTATAGTGGTATTTATTGATGATATCTTAATATACTCCAAAAACTATGAAGATCATTAAAATCACTTGCACATTATCCTAAAGACTCTTAAAAGACATGAATTTTATGGAAAGTTTAGCAAGTGTGAATTCTGGATTTAGGAGATTTCTTTTCTTGGCCATATTGTCTCTAAGGATGGAATATCTGTTGATCCTTCTAAGACAAGAGCAATCCAAGAATGGCCAGCACCAACAAGTATAACTGAGGTATGTAGTTTTATTGGTTTAGCAGGTTATTATCGGCGTTTCGTCCCGAATTTTTCCGAGTTGGCTAACCCTTTAACAAATCTCACACGAAAAGGGGATAAATTTGTTTGGACAAAAGAGTGTGAAGAATGTTTTGAAGAATTGAATATAAGATTAGTCAATGCTCCTATCTTTAATCTACTATCAGGGAATGATGGGTTTGTTATTTATAGTGATGCTTCAAGTAAAGGACTTGGTTGTGTCCTTATGCAGAATGATAGGGTTATTGCCTATGCATCACGACAACTATAAATTCATGAGAAAAACTATCCTACTCCTGATATTGAATTAGCAGATATAATCTTTGCTTTGAAGATTTGGATACACTATCTCTATGGTGAAAAATGTGAGATATATACCGATCACAAGATTTTGAAGTATATTTTTTCACAGAAAGAACTCAACATGAGGCAAAGTAGATGACTTGAACTACTCAAGGATTATGATTTCACTATAAACTACCAAACGGTGAAGGAAAATAAGGTGGCAGATGATTTGAGTAGAAAGGATCATGGAGTTTTGAACAAGATGAGTGTTTAGAAGGATCCTATATACATGGATCTAGTAAATATGGATATGGGAATCACCATGGAAGGTGAAACATCAATAATTTTTCAAATTTTTGCCAAAAAATATTTACTAGAAAGGATAAATAGTTCTCAGACAGACGATGAAGAGTTTCAAAAGAAGATTAAAGCTGTGAATAACGGGAGATTGAGTGACTTCGTATATGAAGATGGAATTTTTAAATTTGGGAAGAGAATTTGTGTTCCCAATATACTTGATCTAAAAAGAGAATTGTTGGATGATTCTCATAGTTACAATTTCTCTATACACCCTGGGAGCACCAAAATGTATAGAGATTTGAAGGAACATTTTTGGTGGGACAACATAATGAGGGAGATTACTGATTTTGTGTCAAGATGTATGGTTTGTCAACAATTGAAAGCTGGAAGGCAACATCCTAGAGGAGTCATGCAACCTCTTCCCATACCTGAGTGTAAATGTGATAATATTACGATGAAATTTTTCATGGGACTACCAAATACTCCTAGAAGAAACGATGCAATATGGGTCATTGATGATCGCCTTACCAAGTCAGCACATTTTATTACTATAAGGGAAGATTTAACACTTGAATGTTTAGAAAGACTATATATTAATGAAGTTGTAAGACTTCATGGAGTACCACTATCGATTGTTTCTGATTGTGATCCCCATTTTACATCAAGATTCTGGAAAAGTATTTAGAAATCCCTGGATACTAAACTTTGTTTGAGCACTGCCTACCACCCCCAAACTGATGGAAAATCAGAATGGACTATTCAAACCTTATAAGACATGTTGAGATCATGATCACTTAACTTTCAAGGTATGTGGGATCAATATTTACCTCTGGTATAATTTTCTTATAACAATAGCTTCCATTCAAGTATTCAGGTGGCACTATATGAAGAATTATTTGGAGAGATGTTGCACACTAACCTGTTGGGATGATGTTGGTGAAAGAAAACTCGTAGGCCCATAACTTGTGGAGGAAACAATGGAAAAAGTGAAAGTAATCCAAAACCACATCAAAGCAGCTAAAAGTAGATAGACGAGCTATACTGATAACCAAAGGAAGGATTTGTAATTTTTGGTAGGAGATCATGTTTTCTTGAAGGTATCTCCATGGAAGGGTGTTATAAATTTCAGTAAGAAGGGAATATTGAGTCCCAGGTATATCAGACCTTTTGAAATTCTAGAACAAATTTGGGCTGTAGCTTACCATTTGGAAACGCCACCATGTCTTTCCAAAGTTCACGATGTATTCCATGTATCACTATTAAGAAAATACATGCCTGACCCAATGCATGTACTCACCTATGAGGAATTAGAACTGGAACCCGATCTGTCTTATGGAGAAGAGCCTGTCAAGGTTCTTGATACAAGCGAACAAGTTTTGAGAAACCAGACGACTCTTCTGGTAAAATTTATATGGAGAAACCATAAGATGTAAGAGGCAACGTGGGAACCCGAGGAACTTATGATGAAGAACCACCTAAGTATTTTTATGTAGTAATATTCTAGAAATTTCAAGGATGAAATTATTTGAAGGAGGGGAGAATGTAACACCCCAAGCTTCCACGATACGCTTCTCTTTGAATAATACAGTAGCGTGTGTTGTACGCAACTTCGAGTTATAACACACCACAACCAATCAAACTAGCCGTTATGAATAGTAAAATCCAATTTTTAAAATTTTATAAATTTTATCTTTTAAAATGGACTTCATTTTTGGATTCGTAATATCGAAATTAGCTTAGGGTGAATTTTTGGTATTTTTCTAAAAACTTTCAATTTTTGAGGAATAGTGAAAAACACTAAGTTATAGTTTAAAACCAAATTTTTATTTAAATAATTAATTATTTTATTTAAATTTATTTAAGGTCAAAATAGATGCATAATACCTATATATGTTCAATGTAATTCACTGGAGTCATTTTTTAATAATATTAGATATATAAAATTTTATTTAACTTTTCACCATCTTTTACCCACCTCAGAGGAGCATTTGCAAATTTACATAAAACTTAATTTTACCACTTATGTGAGCTGAATTTAAAAAATCCAAGAGACATGGTTGATATCAGTAAGTAAAATGTGGTTAAATAAGATGAAAATAATTTTTGGTGAATAGTAACTTTTTACTTTTATTTACCACAGTTAAAATTAAATAGGGTAATTAAAGGTAAACATGATATTATTATTACCCTAACACATGTCCTAATTATATTGTATAAGTTTAATTTGAAAAAAAACAACCTTAGGAATAAAATATGATCCTTTAAGTCCACATGGATTAGATTAGGACATTTATTATTATTTAATTCAATGAAGAGTTGAAAGTGTTAAATTCAATGTTTAATAACTAATTTTTTTTAATATTGGGTTACAAATAAGATAAATTTGACTATAAATATTCATTATAAAGATAAAAATATTTCATACATAATTTTATTTTATTTATAATTTTTATACATTAAATAATTAAATTTATTTATGACATAATGATGATGCAGTAATTACCTAATTAATGAAATATTAAAATAATTGTTATTATAAATATCCATATAAATATAATTTGAGACTTTTTATGAATTAAACTAATTTTATAGGTTAATATTACATGTTAGGGTTGGTTAGATGAATTTTTTTCAAAGTAATAATGCTGTTATAAATTTAGCAAAAGCAAAATACCAAATAGTATCAAAATTGACATAAAAGAGTTTTTAAAACAAATATTATATTATTAATTGATATTATATTTCTAAAAATCTAATATTTGGCCAAAAGACTTATATAATGATAGGTGTGTCACTAATGAATCACTTGGGGTTATCTTGGAAGTTTATAATAAGTTTATTAACCATATAATATAAACATACAAAGTGACATGGTAAATGTGAAACTATTTAACTAAGAGTTAAATCTAAAAGATAAAGTTAATACAGTGACCCAAAACTATTTGAAACGTATTGGTTGAGTGATTTTCGACCCATCCCCACCTTATCCTTTAAATAATTCATTTTTTATCCATTAGAAACTGAAAATTATTTTATTATAAAATAATATTTCTAGCTTTTCCTAAGGTGCCCCTCACCCCTCTTATAAAAGGGCACCCCACTTCTCTCTAATTCACACCTTTGAAGACATTTGCCTTGGCCAACCCCTACCCAAATACCCTCTCAAATATCCTCCCTTAATTTTATAGGCCTTCCTTTAGACATAAATCTAACCTAAGAATCCCTTTCGATCAAATCAAAAGGAAGAACCCAAAGAAGAGGTAAATATTTCACCACCTCTTTCAAGTTCCTTTCTTCTTCAACTTCCTCTTTATTTGTTGTTTCCATTATAAAATAATAACTACAGTATCTTCTAAATATTTTTATGTTGTTATAAATATGGTACAACCATATTCATTATTCTATCCATCCTTTGAATGACAAGTCACCATACGTGCGTACGTACGGCTAACCGTCTCCACATTGTGGTGTAATTATTATTCAATACATTATTATTTGGATGGGTATAATAATGATGTTTAATTTATGTAAATAATAAATATAACATGATAGTGATTCTTTATATATTATATACCATCCAATTATATATTACTTTAATATGAAAAGAATGATATTGTCGCTCGTGCGTACGTATGGATTACCGTCTCCACGAACGCGATGAGATTCATTCCCCATCCTATCCATTCAAGAATAATTTTCATTAGACAATTAAAAATAATGTTTAAAGACTTAATATCATTCTGAATATGAATAATATACATCCTATCCATAACAAACATTACTCACGTAACAAAGCATATAAAGGAAAACAAACCAGTTAACACCCGAAACGACGATAATACAAAGATATTATTAACAAAGCAATGTTAAAAGAACATATATGATATCATATTAATGTATATGATTCTTGTATAATTTAATAACAATTATTTCACCATTATACAAGAGGTTAACCTACCCTAGATCAAGGAAAACTATAAGCTAAGGGTTAATTTCACAATCTCTTTATTATCCGAGGTTGTTTTTATGTAAGTATCTACTGGGACATCTTTACCATCCACATCCATGCTTCTTAAAATGTATTTCAAAACATTTTTACTATTTACTAGAAAATGGGTTATATTCATTTATACCCTTATTTGACCTTATATGTTTTTGAAAATAATCTTTCCATCGTTTTCCAAACAAGTTACTTTATGACCTTTTCGACAAAATTAAGGTAAGAATGTTTTTTTAACTTATACGGCAGGTGCGACTATATTACACCATTATAACATCATCGAAGCTTAACTTACAAGATTATAAGAATATTTTCAAAATAAATGTTTTCTTTTATAATTATGTATCTTTAAATGATTTCAAAAAAGGAATGAGATATTTTTCTCAAATAGTTTTGATTTCATATATGTCAATATACATTAATGGATTTTAATCTTATTTGAAGTTGATATATTATGATACAAATCTTCCATTTTGTATTGAATGTTTTGTGATATGTTTGAATGTGGATGTGTTATTTTTCTACCATTCATGGTTTATGGATAAAGTATTGACATTTTGTATGCTAGTTTTAATACGAATGTTTATGTTATGTTTAAACTTTTTCATATGAGGAATGCATTGGACTTAGTAAGTGAGAGGTGGAGCCCACTATAACTCCTCGATGCATTGGTAGGTCACATGAGAAAAACTAGTGTCTTGGCACAAGGCCTTGACAAAATCTTATTTTTAGTTTTGGCACAAGGCCTTGACTATGTGGTTATGAAAGTCTGGCATTATGCATTCCATCATTACAAAAGTGGCTATTGATATTGCATGTGATTATTTGACTAGTAAAATATCCATGTGACTAAGTAAATGGAATTATTTTGATTTATATTTTCCATATTATGATGAAGTTTTTGTTGAAAAGTAATTTGTTTTAGTTCTATACATTGCCTTAAATGTTTATACTTATTTATAAAAGTTTCCACTATATTGTTATACTTACTAAGCATCTGAGCTCACCCCTTTTTATGTTTTATTTTTCCTAGGATGTGAAGAAGTATATTATTACTGTCCTGCAGGGATAGTCTATGGGATCTCAGTGTTTTCCATGTAAAAAATGTTGTTATACTTTTCTATTTTATGATGTAATGTAAACCTTATGAATGTATCTAGTACTTCCAAGACTACTAAACTAATCGGTCTTTCGAGACTTGGTCTTTTGTGATCATGCCAATGTTATGTAATAATGCATTGACTCTAGGTAACTAGGGTTGGGGCATTACAATTTTGTTACCTATGATTCAAGGAAATTGAAAGTTCATGAACAGAACTATCCAACACATTACCTCGAGTTGGCTATACTTATCTTTGCTTTGAGAATTTGGCGTTATTATCTCTTTGGGGAGAAGTGTGAAATATATACGGACCACAAAAGCCTCAAGTATATATTCAAACAGAAAGAGTTGAACATGCACCAACGAATATTGTTAGAGCTGATCAAAGACTATTACTTCTCAATCCATTACCACCCTAGGCAAACAAACAAGGTGGAAGATGCCCTAAGTAGAAAGGACCCAACGATTATATCATTGATGAGAATTGAAAGGGATCCAATATTCTTAGATTTGATGAGGATAGACATGGGAATCATAAAGAAGATAAAATCATCAATCCTTTCACAAATGATTGCTCAACTGTCACTTTTGGAAAGGTTAAAGGATGCTCAAAAGGATGATGTGGGAATTCAGGAAAAAGTGGAAGCTATCAAAAAATGGAAATCCTCAGAGTTTAATGTTAATGAATAAGGGATTTTGGTATTTGGTAAAAGACTATGTGTTCCATCTAGTCCAGATCCGAAGAAGGATCTTTTGGATGATGCACATAGTTAAAATTTCTCTATTCCACCAGGAAACACAATGATGTATCAAGATCTCTGAGAGCATTATTAGTGGGATAATATGAAGAAGGAGATCAATGAATATACATCAAAGTTCCTGGTGTGTCATCTAGTAAAGGCAGAGAGGCAGAAGTCTAAGGGGATGATGCAACCATTGAACATACCAGAATAGAAATGGGATAACATCACCATGGGCTTTGTCACTGAACTTCTGAATACATATAAAGGCAAAAATGAAATATGAGTTGTTTTGGATCATCTTACAAAGGTTGCACACTTCATTTATATTCGAGAGGATTTCTCATTGGATCAACTGGCACATATATATATCCTGGAAGTGGTAAGGATTCATGGAGTACCACTATCTATTGTGTCTGATTGAGATCCAAGATTCACCTCTATGTTTTGGAAGAGTCTTCAACATGCTCTAAATACTGAACTAAACTGCAGTACGACCTATCATCCTCAAATTGATGGCCAATCCGAGAAGACTATCCAAACACTTGAGGACATGTTGAGAGTGTGCTCAATGGACTTTAAAGGAGGATGGGATCAACATCTTCCTCTGGTTGAGTTCTCTTATAATAATAGTTTCCACTCAAGAATCCAAATGGCACCATATGAAGCCCTTTATGGGGAAAGGTATAGAACACCAGTGTGTTGGGATGAGGTCAGTGAGAGTAATCTTCTTGGACCAAAAATGGTTGAAGAAATGGTGGAGAAGGTGAAAACCATTCAGCAGCATATCAAAGCATCCCAGAGTCGACAGAAGAGTTATGCAGATAACCATCGATGAGACCTTGAGTTTAAATTTGGAGACATGGTATTTCTACAAATATCTCCATGGAAGAAGGTCATGAGGTTTGGAAAGAAAGGGAAGTTAAGTCTAAGGTACATCGGCCCCTTTGAGATTCTTGATCGTGTTGGGGTTCTGGTCTATCGACTATCACTTCCACCTACTATGGCCAAAGTACATGATAGATTTCATGTATCCCTCTTAAATAAGTACATACCAGACCCTTAAAATTTACTATCTTTAGAGGTAGTAAAGTTAGAGGATGATCTTTCTTATGAGGAGAAACCATTGAAGATCATAGATCGTAGTGAAAAGGTTCTACAAAATAAGACAATACACCTTGTAAAGGTGTTGTGGAGAAACCAAAAATTTAAATAAGTGACATGGGAATCAGGGGAAATGACGAATTAGAGTTACCCATATCTATTTTAGTGTAGAAAAAGGAAAATTTGAGGGCGAAATTTCTTAAGGGGGGAAAATTGTAACGACCCAAACTTTCATTAATGGAAATCCCTCTTGGTCTAATTAAATGTATATTTATGTAAAATGTTTATATAAAATTTCAACTTATTTGGTTATATTTTAAGAATTGTGATTGTTGCTAATATAGCCATTGAACAATGATCACATGATTAGTATAAATATAGGACTTTAACAAATCCAATTTACTCAGACAAAGGAAGCAATGGTCTCATCCAGTAGAATTGATCCATACAAAGCCCATTTGTTGGAGATCTAAAAAAAGGTGGCATCATTGGGCTTCACTCGTGACGAAGCCCAAGCCAAGATTCATCATGTCAAACTTGAACAGAACCGTCTACGAGAGAAGTGGAAGTTGATAGAGATCATCACACGTGCAATGTTATCAGAGCCACCCCAAGAGTCTGCCACCATTGCGCACCTTACTCTTCGAAATTATGCGGGTGTTATATGGGGTTATGTAACAAGACCCTAGTACTATGGTTTTTTACATTATTTTAGTATATAATAATGAATATACTTTCATTTTATTATTGTTACCTTGTAAATTGTTTTTAAAGCTCAAATAGTATTTTTAGTTAAAGTTCAACTAAGAAATCTATTTTGAAGAATTAATGGATTTTTTAATTAAATAATATTTTGATAAAATAATAATAATAATATTAAATTAATTTTTATTAAATATAAATGATCGTATAATTTTATGAATGCAATTGTAATTTTTATTAAGGTTTGAACGCTATTTTTGTCAAAACCTATGAATTTTCGATAAATGTCGGTTTTTATTTTAAAAGTGAAAATTAAAATATTTAGAAAATTATTTAGATAAAATGAATAATATTCTTTTAATCAGGACATATAAATTATCCAATGGTGAATTTTTCATAATTTTCTGAGACAGTCAAATTTTTGGGTAAAAATTTAATACCGTTTAAATATATAATGTGTTTTATGACATCATAATGACCCAATAGTGATGTAATAAAATAATATTAAATTCATGTTCGTCCAATATATATTTTACCATTAAAATAATGTGATTTTGGGTTTGTTTGATTTATTTTACAAAGCTTTAGTGGACCCTTCAAGACTTATTACTCATTTTGTCTTTTTAAATTATTTTACTTGGGAGTGCGACTCACCTCCATATAGAAACCCCATTATTTTAAGAAGTTAGGACTATAGGATTATAAAATATTGTTTTCCACTTCCCTTTTCCAAAAACCATGGGCAAAAACCATGGGATGGTTTGTGTTTTGGATTAGTTTAATGTGAGGGTCCCAAACCTAAATAATAAAGAATTCCCTCACCTTTCCTATATAAATCCACCCAATCTCCCACTTCCTCCTCACTCAAATCCATTGGAGTTCATCCAACCTCTTCCCTCCTCTCTCTATAATCCTCAAAAGGTGACCCAATCTCTAAATAAGCCTCTATCAAGCCTCTCTCAAGCCTTTAAAAGCATACTTCCAAGTAACGGGTTTTTCTTTCTTTCTCATTTTTGTCCAATTTTCTTAATGTTGTTATTCCCTTTTAATTTCAATTATTAAATTTTTGGGTATTGTTTTTAACCTCCCCCATAATTTCCTCTTTATGTTTTAATGATGGGATACCCCTTTCTCTCTCATTAAATTCCTCCCATGTACACCTGTTACTATTCCAAAATTCCGAAAGGAATCTCTCTCTCCTCATTTACATTCAAGCAATTATTTTGTATCATGAATATAATTTCCATTAATTTTTTTGGGAAATGTATATATATTAACCCATTACTTTACATGTCATGTAAATATTATGATACACCCCTTTCTCTCTCATCAACCATTTTTATGAATTCTTATGTCATGCCGTTACGCTGCGGAAATTGCACCGATTTTCCAAGCCAATGGCATTGTGTAGTGAATAAAATGTCCATTTATCTATCAAGGATATTCACCTTTATGCACATTTAATTATTGATTATAAAGTTTCATGTATGAATTCCAAATTCCTTTATCATGTAATAAATGATGATGTTTTATGAATCCATGTTATATGATCCATGTGGCACACTTATGCATGAAATGAAAGGTTTAAGAAGAGTGCACCCTTATAGCGCTCCAATGCATTGGGTAAAGTATAGTATCATGATACATCATGTGCAATGGGTGTAGAATCATGCTAATTCAAGTGAAATGAGGTTTTACTCTTGCTTCATGTGCAATGAGGATTTACTCATGCTCCATGTTCAATGAGCCTTGGCTCATGCTAATTCCATGTTAAGTGTTGTTGCTACATTTCCATGTTATGATTATCATGCTTTATAATACCTTTATGTTTATACTTCTATTGTGCTCTATTTATATGCCTATTTTCTAACATGTATTGTATTCCTTATGTTATTCCATGATTATTCCCTTACTTGGATTTATAGCTCAGCCTTTTTTATGCATGTCCTCATATTATCCCATGCAATGATAAGTACGAGGGAATGTAGTGCTCATGTAATTTAAGTTTTCAATAAAGATGTTGTTTTTCCTTTTTTAAGTGGTTATGTAATGATCCTAATCCCCAAAGACACTTGAACTCTCGATCTTCTATGTTGTATCAAGTGAATTTTATGTAATAAATTATGTTTAATTATGTAATAAAAGAGCAGGGTTGTTATATTTACCATGTCTTAAATAATGTTTACGCATAAGACAATTTATTTTAGTTTTATATTGCATGATTGTTAATTAATTAATAAATGTGACCATGAAAAAACATCCATAATTAAATAACCATGAAACTTGAGAGAAATAAAATAATAAATATGTATGATTATGTGCTTTTAATAAAGGTTAGTTTATCTAGAGGATGATAAACCAACAATTTTCCTAGGGGGAAAACACCTTGAACCAATTAATCTTCATGTTAAAACTTTCCACCTTTCCACATATGTATATCTATTGGATTTGTTTCACCTCAGATTCAAAATTAAACCACCACTACTATCCATTACATATGCTTTTACTCACATGTAGGTGAGGATAAAAGGGTTTAGATAAAAGAAACCACGGGCATATAGTCCCTTACATATTAAGAGGAGAGAAGGAACATAGGCCAATAATTTAATTTAATAATAAACTAAATGAAACCAATCACATACAAAGGTATGGTCTATGCTCATGATCTTCCACATTCATGCAATGAATTACACGTTTAAAAATACTATCATTTAATTCATAATAATTCTTATTTAAGATAAATCATGCTTGAATAAATTAATTATCATATTTAATTAATCAATTATTTTATCTTAATTCCCATATGAATTTCCTTAACATTCTCATCCATCATAATTTTAAACAAATTAAATAAAATTATTTAAAATTAACTGTGTACATAAATACACCTTGGGAGAAACATAGTGAATACCCATCTGAATCTACCCAACATGTATTATACTCGTATATTATTCAATCTTGTGATAGATGGAATACATGACTTATCACGTACTTTCATGACATGTACTATCAACTTAATGATTAAACGAATTATATGATTTTTCTGTCACGTGTTATGCTTCAATGCAGGTTGATTAATATCTATAATACGACTGATACATGATATGAAGATATGGATATTATGTAGAATTTTTTTAAACACACACATATATATATATATATATATATATATATATTAAAACCCATCACATGGTGTGTCCTATCAACTTAATGAACTTATGAAATCACATGTTGATAAGGTTTACACAGTATAATAAATTAATTTTAATTATTCATAATTTAGTATAAGTACATTCCATGTACAAGGGATACATGGTGTGTGGTCTCTGAGTTACATGGACACCAGTTAGTTAATCCATGTATGAAAATACAAGTCATGTCTGTGACTTAAATAACTTCACACTATGTATGTGGGCTACACGACATGTACTCTGGCTGATCGTGTTCTTGGATAGCCCCGTCAACACATGTTATAATAAATTAAATTCACAACATGTATTCAATGCACACAGATTAAATTAATTATGAATAAATTCCTAGTGCATTGAACACTAGTACATGACTTGTAACTTTGGTTACACAATATGTAATCATGTATTATCTGTCCAGAATCCTTGACACCTACAGATGAGATATTTGATTTTATTTCATTCATAAAATTATTCAATTTTATTATATCTATGAGGAACAAAATAGGAAGAAGAATATCTTATAATTCAGATTAATAAATAAAAAATGCATAAATAAATTAGTGATCTTTAAATAATTATAAATAATTGTGTTACCCTTTGATACCACTTGTAGGTTCTGATTGTAGTGGAAGAATTCAATGGGTCACCTATAACTTTTATTTTTTTCTTGATCTATGATTAATCTGATATTTACATGACGATGAATTCCATAATCAATAAAATTGAATCAAAGAAAGAAAAAAGGGATAAAACACTAGAACCAAACACATGATCATCACATATTATTTATAATTAATTTATTTAATTAAATAAATTCCTTTCATTAATTATTTCTTCATTGATGGATATAAAAACATATCTATGTTTTATGTGTGTTGTATTGTAGGAATCAAGAGAATATTCCCTCCAGTAGTTATCCACTTGTGTTACAAAAATCTCCAAATCACACCATAGGAATCTCCAGGTGTTAGCATGAAAGATCCTATCACTTGCATCATTTTCCTTTTATCGCCTAAAAAATCACTTCCAAAGCATCATCCTTGATCTCTATATACTTGAGAGTGGGAGATGGAGGAAGATCGCTCTCCATTCTTAGTAGCATTTTTGGAGAAGGATCTCTCTTGTTCTTGAGAGGATTCTCTCCAACTATCTTTGTGCACAACAAAAAATGAATTAAATCACTAAGAGAATAATATAATTATGTTTAAATACTACTAGAATTTAGAAATAAACATTTTCATAATATCCCTTTAATATTTATTTAATCCCTTATGGAATCCCATATTTAAAATAATAATAATAATAATAATAATAATAATAATAATAATTCATTGACATGTACTTAACTTGTGAATTAAATTAAATATTATTTAATAAAGTAATATTCAATATATATTATTTCTCACCAGACCTAAAAAACGGGTCCGCCATTCCTCCAAAATATCTATCAATCCCTGAATAATGTCTATTTATTTAATAAATAAATATAACTATATTATTAACCAATAAATAAATAAATATTATATTCACTAAATAACAAATAAATTTTTATTAAATATTTTTTCTAACATTATATTCTCTCAAATAACTGGTGAAAGAATACATGCGAATAATTAAACATGAATAATTATTAAACCACATGAGGTAATAATATTTATTCAAGCACATTTTGAATAATAAATAATAATGTATTATTTAATTGTGATTCTAGATACACTTAGTGTGTGACCTTCTAGGCCTATTTCTTAGTGGCATTAGGAGAAGCAGCCTAATGTCCAATGTTAAGATCCAACAACATGCTAAGGAACCCATATAGAAATAAGTTCCTACAGTAATGACATAATACCTTATACATATTCTTACTATGTAATATAATTCTTTTATCATTATATCTATAATCAATAAGGTTTCACAATGGCACCATCAACCTATGTGCTCAATGTCTCTTTCTTTTAATTTTTAGAAATTGAACTTCCCTATATAACACCATGGCCATGGATTTATTTAGGCTATATCATTTTCATTAAATATCCTGAGATATAGACTTTTGTTAAATAACAGAAGTGAAAAAACATTTCTCTCATTATTCAGTAATGAAATATTACCCACGATGCACCCAATGTATCCTACCTCACTGTAAACATATGTCATCATAGTTTTCATTAATACATCAAAGTACACAACTTAAAATATACATTAATAATAATCTTAAAGTAGAAGTATCAGTGCACATGTCTTCAGATAGGTACCTATAATTACACATATGAATGTGAATTTCCTACTGGAGGGTCTTGTTCTCATAATATCCTACACTGGATATTACCAAGGACGTACACCATGAAAAGGTTCCTCAAAGTCCTATCAGTCTCCACCACCGATAGCCTTTATCATTTATGTCCCTCAAATTATATCATTAGATTATAGAACATATATTTAAGAATAATGTCATAGCACTTTGGGGTTATCATCATAGTGGGGAACTACTATGAAATTTTAGTGCGGAAACTAATCTTAATACATTATCACAAACTATGTTACAAAGAATAACAATCGTGATGCGATAAGAATTTTAATAATATTAAAAACTCTGAATACATGTTACCATAAAGTACAAAAAAGTTGGTTATTGAGCACCAACTCTTATAATAACCAGCCTGAAGTTTTAGGAAAATAAACAGGTTTGGTTCATGATCTTTGGTAGATAGGAGTTAGGGCTATCAGAATTCAGGTAGTAAGGATAAGATCTCTATTGGTCAGCTCACTACCATTTCTAAGCTCAAGTTACCATGGGTGGTCAGGGATATTTTTCCAAGCTTGAGACTTGGAGTTTGAGGTTATTTAAATAAGATGTATGGACAATTTATTTAAATTAACCTAATCCTTTTTAGGGCATTTTCATTCATTTTAGAATATTTAATTGGTTTAAATTCTTATTGTTTAAGGAAATTAATACAAGTTCTTGAAGTTTGTCTCATGATTTGAAATTTTCTCTAAAACTAACTAGTTATTATCTTGTATTGATTAGAAAATGCCTCATAGAATAGATATTACAAATATAATTGATGAATATACAAGAAAAAATACACTAAAAAATCCTTAGATGGACCCTTATTTGGTGGAAGTAGTTATCCCCATGATTCAGACACTTTTTCAAGTGAGTATTTGGAACCTGGGATGAGTGGTGGGTCATGGCTCTAATTTCACCAAGAAAAATCCACCCATCTTTCATGGTTATAAAGGTCCCCAGGAATATAAGTCATGATTTGAGTGTATTTGAAGTATATTCAAATTTATAAAGACTCTTGAGGAATCCAAAGTGGGTTTTCCACTTATTTTCTTGAGGGACTAGGAAAGGGATGATGGGATTTTATTTTTTAATCAAAGTTGCAGGAGGCTCTTACCTAGAATTCTTTTAATAAAATATTAAACCAATAGTTTTATCCTGTGACATTTTATATAGCGAAGACCTAAGATTTATTGGCCTTAGATTAAAGGGAACATACTATTTTGGAGTATTCTATCCATTTCACTAAGTTGGTGCACCTATCACCCAAGATTATCATTAATGATTACCTTAAAGCTCGAAGGTTTGAGATGGGACTGAGGGATGATATATGGTTGATGATGATTCTCATGTACCTTATGAATTTTATGGAGGTAGTTGATAAATAATATATTGATGAGGCATAAATAGTAGGGAAAATTGGTTTGAGTGGAGATTTGGTTAGTGCGGTTTTTAGCCAGGGTGTGTCTTATGGGAAAAAAGACCAAAGGTGGACAGGTTTCTTCAGGACTAGTTCTAGGGACTTTTAATGGAAAAATAGGCTATTTTCTATCAGTTTGAAATAATTGGTCATATAAATACTAATTTTATAAAATCTCCCTAAAATTGTCACTGTTGTGAATACTCTATCTATCTAAGTATTTTTTTAGAATGATATCCCAAGGAATTAGGGATGGATCCACCCTCACCAGGGGTTCGTAGGTTTTTATGATGCCTCCAAGGCTGGTGGGTATTATCCTAAAACTAAGGTGTATGTTCTTATGGTAAATAAATATTAGGTTGGATTTGATACCAGACATGTTTATATAATGGAGTATTCACTATAGGAATCTAAAGTAGGGGAAAAAACTGATAGAGGTACAATGTTCAGTTCATATTCTATGGTACTAGATTTGTTTGATACATGTGTTACTCAACATTTAATAACATAAAATTTAATTTAAATGTTGGTATTATGTTCTGAGATGATGAAATTTTTGTTGGATCATTACAAACATTTTTAAAATAGGTCCAAGAAAGTTTTTAAATGTCCCACTTGTTGAGTGAAGATAACCAACTTTTAAGTGGTGTGTGAATTCTTAGTACTTGATCCTGATACCTTTGAACTGATTGTTGACATGGATTTAATGATCAACATTAGGAAATAGATTGAATGCTACCATCATTGAGTTCAGTTTTTATCACCTGATTGGGTATCTCATATTTTTAGGGTGAGTGGGAATCTAGATTGGGAAGGGAAGGACTTATTTTTCCTTATGTTGGGGTGATTTTAGGCCAAATGTAGAAGATATTCCCTGTGTCCATTAATCCTTATTTGGGCAGTCCACTTCCTAAAGTGGTGTGTACATACCCAGATGGATTTCTGAATGATTTTTATGGTTTTACACTATATATTGAGGTTGTGTTTACCATTTAACCACTTCTTGGTATCATTATCATCTCCATTTTATATTATCACACGGAACCTACTGAGTTGATGGAACTAAAATTCTAACTTTCATACCTTGAAACTATGAAAAAATGCCCGTATAGATTCGGTTTAAACTGCCGCTTGATGGCCCTATAATGGTTTTAGAAAATCGTCGCTAAAATTAGTGTCAGCATTCAACATACGACATTTTATTCCATTTAGCGGTGGTTTCTGGAAAGTGTTGTAGAACACATATTTTGTGGTAGTTTTTTTAGTTTTAGATGCAGTTTTCTCTTAAAAAAATAACTATAATATAGTGGTGGATTTAATTTCCTCTAAAGCCTGAATATTTTATAGAACAAACCACCACTAATATAGATAAAACCACTGCTAAGTCAAATTTTTTCATATTTAGCGAAGTTTTAACCACCGCTCTAAAAAATACCATAATATAGCGGTGGTTTAAACCGCTATGAAAAAAAACTACATCTAGTGGTAGTTTAAACCACCACTATTTCATGAATGAAAAAAAGATATAGGTTCTACAACCCCATAACCTGTATCTTGAACAACACAACAGTAACACTAAAATTTTTATCTCCTAGGAATTTCAAGGTCATTCTATTGTGTGTTTTTTGTGTTGGAGGTGTTTATGTAAGATCTAAGGATAGGGATGTTGATTCAGAGATAAAATTATAGTTATAGAGGTGATTCATAGTGTGAATAGTTAGGTCACATTATTATGGAATTTAAATTTATGACCTGAATGTTTTTAATGGCATGGATTTTTTTTGGTATAATTCCTAGATAGATCTGAAAATGTTTTTTGGTTGAGTTGATTCGGGACATGAAAGGATTATTAATCTTGTGAATTAATTTTACCTAAGAAAACATGAATTTTGGGGGATATTATAAGTATATTGACTCAATGGTATTCATGAACTAAAATGAATACATTCTCTAAATTAGGGGTCATCATGAATATTCATTATGTGAATCGGTTCATCATGTTCTGAATGGGATATTTATAGCCTGCTTTAAATTATGGAGCATTACAGAGTTATCTCTTGGTATTGAGGAAAACCATAAGTGATTTTATGATCTCTTCCATCCCTACTTCCTTTTTTTGATCCTTGGATTATAGGGGTTCAATATCTCCAATCAGAGGTGAGTTCTCCCCTTTATCCCTTTTATTTTCTTCTTGTTCTTATCTCGATAACCTTCCATAATTTAAGACTTTTAATCATGGTATAGTTGAGATATATTTTTTAAAATATGTTAAATTGATATATGTTAATCTAAGGTTCCTTCCCCATGTGGGTGTATTATCTCATAGTTTTTCTTTATATAAACTCATAAATATTTAGTTGAGATAGGGTATTTGAGAAGTCTCTTTTTTACATGTAAATTTTGGAATTAGAATGAATATGTTTCCATTGGGTGGATGGTATAGACCAAAATAAGGAATAAAATATCTATAATTAAGAGTGAACAAGTTTGGGATATTTTATCACATGTTTTTATGCCTTATTTTGAATCATGATTTGTTAGGTAGTGTGTTATCCATTATTTTCTTCTGTTAGAATGATTTTTTTCACATTGAAATTGATTACAAACATAAATTTGGTAATATTGTGAAAACTAATGGTATATGTATGGAATATATTTTTTATTACTCCTAAGATTGATGAAGTCTTGAATACTATTTTGGTTTCTCTTAGTGATTGTCAACTTTAGATTATAATTTATTTTGTGAAAGAGAATTTTTCATAATGAACTAGATAATTCAATATGATAATGAAATGGTTGTTTTAAAATATAAATTCTTAGGATGGAGAAAGCCCATTTTTATGATGGATTTGAAGCCTTGATTCTATGCCCTTATTTTACAAAAGATTTGTTACTAAAAATAATTTATACCTTATAAATGATGGATAGTTATAGTAGCTGATGGAAGTGGTTACATCATGAGTCAGTAGTGGCTTGGTGGATTGCAGAGATAATCAAAGGTTGTATGGGACTTATTAGTATACATTTGATGGGAACCCTCTAGTAAGGGATTTAAGATGTATTTTTGATATTTAATTTCTTTTTATTTCTATTTGAACACATATTGTGTTGGACAACCAAACTATTTCCTCACATACTGGGTACCAAGTTCACACCTAAACATCTCAGTTGGTGATAGAACATATGGTTGACTTGTCCCTCGTACTGACTATCCCTTCATGGTTTGAGTATTGGTATGAAATCTTATGAAATATAGGAAAAACATACCGATTATTGGTTTTATAAAACCCTATAGGGTATTGGTATAGGATGTACTAGATAAACCCACATGATATATACACATGGAATATGGTGCCTTGGTATATTGTATAAAATATATAGTGGTACATGATGTACTATAAGACCCAATATAGTATTGATTTGTACGTTAGGTATTGGAAAACTCTATTGGGTATTGGTATGATACAATACATTGTCATACCCTAATGGTTATTGATGAGATTATATGTAAAAATTCTTATATGAGAATATATGGTTAGAGCCTCTAATTACTTCTATGTTACATAGATACTAGGTCCACTAAGGACATCGTCTACCAGTTGTCTATATAAGAAAAAAATCATGCATGCAAAGCCCATACAGTTGTGACTATAAACATACTTAGTAAGACACCATGAAAAAAAAGTGGGAAATAATATAATATAATAGTCAGATCAACTTATGTGTAAAAGAGAGACATGAAACTAAACATAATATATAATCATAAAGAAATTTCAATATCTATAGCTAGTTGAAACACTACATATAGACACATGGTTATTTAACACATACATACAACATCCATTGTCCTAATCCCATATAAAATATAAGAAAAAGATAAAAAATACCCACATTGAATGTACTGATACATGAAAAAACCCTCTCCACTAATCATTGCCCAATGATGAACTATTCTCATCACCCTTTCCATCTCCATATCTACTTCCTTCTATCGAAACATTTAAGACAATTATATTGATAATTCATTTTTTATATATTTATATTTAAACATAAAATCAATAAAATTTTTAGAACTAAATGATTTTGAAGTTGAATGATTTACCTTCTCACCACCAGTCATCACTTGAAATCCCTATTTGTCTGCTAAATACCTTAGATGGTAATGTTCCCAAACCCATCCCATGCACTCAACCATGATGCTCCTTCACAAGGACTTTACCAACTGGGTCATCCTGGGAGACTGAGTTGGACTGTGTGGGATTGATATTCTATAGTTCTTTATTTTTTACCTATAAATCATATATCAGTCATATTATAATTAATACATATTAATATAGTGACAATTGATAATAAGTTATTATAATGAAAAATGAACTCATAGGCCAACATATTTGGAATACTCATTAACAAAACTCCCATCATATTTTTTATGAACACTCAACAACACTTATGTTTGGGATGATTTGTGGCCTAAACTCTATGGTTGTATTAAACAAATATAAATCAACAATTTAATATAATAAATACATTAAATTATCTAATAAATATTTAAATTAATGAAAATATTACTAGATTCGATCATCTTCTAGAAAAAATCTTTGACCCCACAGTGTCAGTATAACACTTCTTCCTTGGCATTACTGTTATTTAATCAAATAAAATTATGTTTAGAACATATATTTTGAAGAATTCATGTAAAAAAAAGATAAATGATAATAGATGAACAATACAAAAAAATACATAACAATGATAATGAATTAATGAACAAATGAAATAAGTGGTTGATAAATGAATGAATAACTATACATACAATCATTTTATCCTTTAATAATGGTTGTTTTCTACTCTATCATTACTTAATATACTTAATCCACTCTTATAATACTAATAATTTCAATATCATGATGGGAAAATAAATCCACTTCTTTCTGTTGATGGGATTAAATGTCAATAGTAAAATCTTCCACTTCATCACCCATATCATTCAAGTCCCTTTGTTTTACATAAGAAATTACAATCCACCCTTCATCTATGAAATATTTCACATAATATACCATTTTAGATTACGATGATAAGATATACAGTTCATGTAGTTCATGGTCACCAACATCCATCAAGTGAGATAAGTTCATAGAAGCAAATTTTAAAAAATCTATTTTAACACCCCTGATAATATCCACCCAATTAAATTTTAATAAAACAACTAAAAAATGTCTGTGGTAGTTTAATTTGATAATATCAGTCAACTTTACAAAGTATTCCACTTTAGAAAACTTAAATATTCCACTATTCTGTGTTTTCAAACCCTCTTCCTAATTGACTGTATGAAATATAAATCCATTCACGTTGTAAGTGTCGAAATTTCATGTTTTTAGAGGACCTCGAGCAAGAAACATCAAATCTTATGACAAATGTGCTCGAGTATCAATATTCATGATCTGAAAAAAGTAATATACATTATTAGATTTATAAAATATATATATCAACCTAATATCCATATTGATTAAAATATTTATGAACTTACACATTGTGAAAACCATTCTACAAGCCATTTATTAATAGAATTTATTATATCTTTCTAATTTTGTGTCATCTTATCATTCATCTCTTTGTTTGTATCATAAAATATTTAATAAAAGGATATGAAATTTCACTATTTAGCAGCACATATCTATGTTCCATTAATAATTCCATTTCTGTCAATGTAATATTTGAGCTCCTCCCAACTGACTGGCCAATAACAGGAAAGATTTTTGATTTCCCATCTATTTCAGATTGATTCGATGTGTCGTCAATATGTACAACTTGATCAAATCTTGTCTCAATATCATCAAAGTATCTAGAAAAAAATATAAGACACTCCTCTTCCAAATAGTCTTCAAAAATTGAGCCTTCAGGTTGTGATTTATTTTTCATGTAAGATTTCAAATGCCCAAGATATTTGTGAAATAAAATAAAAAAACATAATTATGTATTTAATGAAGTGAAAATAATTGTTTACTAAAATAAAAAACATATAAATAAAGTACCTCTCAATTGGATATATCTATCTATATTGTACGAGACCTCATAATTTATCTTCATCAACCAAATTCACAGTTAAATAAATCATGAAAACAAAAACAATTGAGGAAGGATCATATCCATTACACAAAGTGTCGTTAAAAATATTTTCTGAAGGTTATCAAGCTAAATTGGATATAGTGTTTTCTCACATAATTTTCTAAAAAATGTGCAGAATTGGAGTACAAAAACAGTAACCTTTTCAGGTAATAATGTACGTAATACTAATGGAAGTAACTAATATAACAAAACATGTGAATCCTATCTTTTCAATCCATATAACCTATGATTTTTTAAGTCAACACACCTTGAGATGTTACTTAGATACCCCTCAGATACCTTCACATGTTTTAAAATTTTAAGGAATGTATCTTTATCCCTATTTTTCATTGAAAAAATTTCTAGGGAATACCTTCCATTCTCATATTTCCAGAGATCATACTTTATGTTTATTGCTCGTAAGTCTTTCTGAGCATTGAGATGATCCTTCAACATTCCATGCTCATTAAGAAATATGAAGATCAAATTGCCCAAAAAATTATTCTCAATATGCATAACATCAATATTATTCTGTAAAAAATTAAATTCCCAATACAGAAGTTTGAAGAATATACTTTTTTTCCATTGTTGCATTTCGATTTCACTTGATGATGCACTTCAAACTCATTTCCCACTATCATTAAAATGATTCAGCTTCCCAAATTCAGATTAAAAATTTCCAAGTTGTGTTAATATATCAAAAACTATGAACAACTTTGGAGGTGATCTACGATCAATGAAACCATTGAATTTTAACTTGTTCAACCAAAATCTATGAGATGCATCAAAAAATATTTGACTACACAAGAAGCACCATTTTCTTCTATGAGGTAGCCATTTGAGATCAAAATCAATGTTACAAATAGGAAAATCCAAACATGTTTAAGTGTTCCAACCAAATAAATTCCCAAGTATAGGGAAGTCACTAATGGTCCACATTAAAGAATCTTTCATTTTGAAAAATATTCTAGAAGATGCATCATATTTCTCAACATTGTTGCTCTATAACTCCAGTAATTATTCAATTAAAGGCTGTAAGTATACACCAATATCATTTCTAGGAACGTTCTTATAGGAATAATTATTGAAATGATAAAATAAGTTTGTTTAATACACATCCATGAAGTAAGATTGTAAGGGATCAAAAAAATGGCCAAATGCTATAACTGGTACTCAAAGTCCCAAATGGGTTGAGTCCATCGAAAACCAATCCCAATAAAATATTCCTAGGATCAGATGAGAAATATAGATGTAATGAATCAAATTTACTCCACAATTTTAATCTCTTAGATGTCATATTAACCCATCATTGTTATTATCTTCAGAATTCCACTTCATGTGTTCAGTGGTTCTCGATGAAATGAATAATCTTTGAAATTGAGTATTTAAAGTAAATTAATGAAAAAACTTTGCAGGTTTGTTTCTTTTCTTCTTCTTCATGGTAGTATATTGATTCATACTTCTAACATCACCCATAGACTACCATTTAAAAGAATAATTTTTTGTAATCCCATCTGCTTGAATCCTCTCCCCAATAAATCATAATCATTAGGAAACACATGTATTTTTGTATAATTCATACCAAGATTGTTATTTTTTTTTTTCATATCATAAAAAGACTTAGGGATCTTTGCTTCAAGAAATTCATCATGTAATATTCCAATATCATGGACATCACCTTATTTGTAATTCCACATAGTAATTTGATATGGTATAAATTCAACAGAAAAGAAAGTTTTGAATATTTCAAACATCCACTATAAAACTCTTGATTTACATCATCAACTAAACCATGAAACACATCTATCTTCTAAGTGAATTTTTATCTTACATTAGTCTCCACAGAATCAAGAGGAGAATCCAACGATATGTCACAATCTTGATTTGGTTGTTCTACAGTCTCTAAAACATCACTTGTCATGTTGCTATTTTTAGCACCCTCAATTAGTTGTTTTGATATGTTTTGATGTTGATGTTGGTGTCTTACAATGCCAAATGCATCATTTATAAGGTATTTCATTTCATTTTCCATTTTTGACAAAGTTCGGAGCTCATTATGTGGATTAAAATCAGTGCTCAACCTTTCTGTAATGTTCTATTCTCTAGAAAAAATCTAAAAAAAATAATGAGCATGTAATTGCTTCAATATCAAGTGTTCATAAACTTCATCTCTCTTCAATCATCTTCTAAATTTAAATTTCGGACATGGATATCATATTCTCCCATCAACTGATTGATTGGAAATTAAAAAATCTAAAAACTCCTTCGAACCCTTAGCATATTGACGTGTGTTCCTTAGTAATGTGATCCATATTTTATCCATATATATCACAATGTTCCTACACATTATGAAAAAAATTAAAACACATAACTATTATTAATATGAAAAGAGATTTATATATACTTGTTGAAAAAAATATAAATATGTTAAATAACCATACACTGCCTTTTAAATATATGTATAACCATATGTGAAATAAGAATTAGAGACACTTCTAAAAAATAATAAAACTATTTAGACTATTAGAACATGTCGATGAAGAAATTGGTGTAGAGTAGTGAACTTGGACCCTTCTTTAATTGATACAGAATAAAAAAATATAGGGAAACTAGAAATTCCTCAACAAATGAGTATAATGAATCCATGAAGATATAAATGTATTTATTAATATTTATCCAGTTCTTTCCTTATCTTCTATTTATAGACAAAAGACAAATGAATAATATTATTTATAAATCCATTGAATCTTATACACATGGGTGTTTCCTAATTATTCATCATACATTTAAAACCCCAAAGTTAGAAATTAAAATAGAAACATATTGTTGTTTAAAGTATCAAACTCAAATTAAAAAATACTCAATGTATTTCATTCTTGGTATTTTTTTCTAGTGACAAAGGCTTTATACCAATAAAATAAATGAGAGACACTACTACTTAAATATAATAGGGAAATTTTATACCTATATAGACCATGTAATGGTAAAATATTTGTTTCACAGGTTGCATAAGGGTACCTCATAATTTTTTAATTTTCATAAAGGTAACCTTTAAAATATACATCTCGCATAATGATAAGATTCATTTTACACATTCTTTATATAGGTAAATTATAATGCTATGTAAGGGTAAGAAAAAATTATAAGCATTTCATAAGGGTAACTAGTAAAGTTGTGTAATGGTAATCTTTTACTTAAAGTGGTCATATAAAGTTAACTAGAAAAGATATATAAAGGCACTCAGAAGTTAAAAAAGGGTAATAAGCATTTTCTAAATCATGTGTAAAGGAAAAAAATAAATTCCATACACTATTTAAAGTTATCTAGTTCACTATACAAGGGTAACTTTAATTTTTTTTCATTCCTCTTAAGGGTAGCTTATCACTTGCGTAGAGGTAAGAAACACTTGTGTAAAGGTAAGAAACACATGAGTAAAGGTAAGAATCACTTGCTTAAAGTTAAGAAAAACTTGTGTAAATGTAAGTAGAGATTACGTAAGTGTAAAACCAATAATACAAAGCATGAATAAGGTTACAGAGGTACATATGTAAAGGTAACACACAAACTATAAATTCCATGTAAGGGTAAGAAAACCAATTGTGTAAGGAATATAAAAATACAATATAAATAAGAAATATTACATAATGAAGAAATTAAGTGAAATTATATAATATAAAACTATATAAAATTCCCCTATATCACTAAGTAACCATATAATACAATATAAATAAGAAAGATTCCATAATTAAGAAATCAGGGGAAATGATATAATATAGAACTAGATAAAAATACCCTAAATCACTAAGTAACCATATAATTGAATGTGTCTTGAAATCTACCCTAGAAATACTAATGTGATAAGTAATTAATCATATATGGGAATAACCACCTGAACTATCTATCTATCGGCTTATGCTACATATATAACTGAATACCAAGTTTCCCACACAAGCCTAGTAATGAAAACCCCCAACTAGGCATTGTTCCTATAATGACTGGTTTAAAACCAATTACATGTGAACCAACTAGAAAAATAAGTTAGGTCATCCAATTAGTACCTAGTTTCCCATGACCAATAGTGGAACTGAGTTAGTGAAAATGAGACAAGTTTAACACATGAAGAATAACCATAACTACACTCAACCCTAACACCAAATGATGTAGTAACCCATACATACATAAAATAAAATCTAGGCATAAGTATCACATTCTCATGCATGGGGAGAAACAATCATCACATATTTATCACAAACCCACACAAGTGGTAAATGAGAAAAGGGGAGTCAAAGGTTTCCTTTCACATATACTATTTAAAACCACTATTCTAAATAGTACTTTGACACCAAAACATGTATTGGAATGAAAAAAAAACATTTTATTTATCATAAAATAATTACCAAACACAATATAGAAAATGATGGAAAACACCAAAACATTTAAAAAATTTCAATTTCACCCTTACATAAGAATTATCTTCCTTAAAAAAAATCATGGCCAATAACCTTCATTTCCATCAAAAATCACATGAACACAACTTAAAAAGTTTTAAAGGTCCAAAAAAATCAACCATTTATTTTAAAATATTTCAAATCTACACTTCAACAAGGTTATTTCTCTTTGAAAGTCAAAATAAGGAAAAAGGGACAACCACATCCATCAAACCATTTAAAAAAAACCAAAAATAAATTTTAGAAGTTTTAAAACATGTACACATTTAAAATACCAATTTTAAATAAATTAAAACAACCTTTTTAAAAATATCTAGAGGTCAACACCTTAATTCCAAATCAAATTCTATTTAAAACCTTGTTTTCACACATTAAAAATCATAATCGGGTGAAAACCCATTTCAAAACATGATGACCATTTCAAAAGGAAATAATATATTTTATAGGAATATTAGAATAATAAAACTTTCCATTAAAAAATATAAATCATGGTATTTATGTGAAAAAACATTTATACCAACCTCAAAACACCAATAAATATTTCCAAAAAACCATTGGTATATCAAAAATATTCATAATTTCATAAAAATGGAATTTAGAAATTAAGAGCATGTTAACAGGGAATCCAAATCAATACCCAAAAAGTAGACCTCATGTTAATAGATAAGCCAACTCAATTTCCATCTAATATCTATAGTTTATGGAAAATAATCTTCTACAAATAGGCTTCCAGATATTTCACAATTTAAAAGATGATGTATTAGTCATTAGTTCACATCAATCATAAATTTAATTACCTAAGATATACTACCTTGGAGTGTAACAAACTATATTTTTTCTATTGAAACCATTATATAATTTTTTAGTTGAATAAAATCTATGGAGAGGTCCAGTGATGGATGGAGAGGCACGAAGAGGGTTAGTGAGGGATAGTGAGGCGCGACGAGGTATTCCGATGGCTGACGAAGGATGATGAGGGGTGGCGATGGGGACTGGTAGGACTTCGGGGAGTCAGTAGGGTGGGTGGGGGGGTCAAGGTGTTAGGGGATTCAGGGTAGGGGGAAAGTTTCGTGGGTATGAAAGAATTTAATAGTTTAGCGGCATTGTTTTAGAAACCACCACTAAAAAACCACCACTAAACTCTCAGTTTGGTGTAGTGTGAGGCTAATGGATTTATTCACCATAGTATGTCACCTTGGGATTAACCTGAACTATTTTATAAGAAGGTGGATGAGAGCCTCATACATTGTGTGGATTATTGAAAACTAAATTGGGAGACTGTTAATAACAAATATCCCTTTCCCAAGATTGATGATATTTTTGATCAACTTAAAGGGAAATGATGGTTTTCAAATATCGACCTTTGGTTAGGGTACCACCATTTGAGAGTTTGGATAGAGGATATACCTAAGATAGTGTTTAAGAGTTGGTATGAGTATTTTGAGTTTCTTGATATTCCATTCAGTCTTAATAAAAATCCTATGGTATTTATAGGGTTGATGAACTAAATATTTAATCTGTTTTTGGACTCATTTATAGTCATGTTTTTGGATGATATTTTTGTGTACTCCTAGTCAGAGGGGGATCACCAAGATTATTTGGATGTCATTATTATAACCTTTATGGAATATCATCTATATTTTAGGCTTTCCAAATGTGACTTTTTGATCTAGGAAGTGAAGTTTATAGGTCATGTGACATCTAACAGGGAAATCTTAGTGGATGATGAAAAGATATAGGTGGTTATGTCATGAGAGAATCCTATAAATGTGTCTGAAATCTGTATATATTTTTGGATTGGATGGTTATTATAGGTTGTTTCTATAGTACTTCTCCAACATCACATCTCTGATGACAAATTTAACCTATAATGGTGTAAAGTTTTAGTGGAACAAAAAATGTAATAGATATTTTGATGAATTGTAGGTGAGGTTAAATTTATCATCAGTTTTAATTCTTCTAGAACTTGGTTTAGGTTATGATATTTTCTATGATTCTTCTACTATAGTTTTATGGTATTTCTTGATGTAGGGGGAAAAGTGGTAGAATATGACTCTCTCCAGTTACATCCTCTAGAGAATAACTACCCTACCTAAGATCTTGAGTTGGTATCAATCATTAACACACTGAAAATGTGGTATCACTATCTCTTTGGGGAGCAGTTTATGGTATATTTATATCATAAGAGCATGAAGTATATTTTTACTAAGAGGGATTTGAACTTGTGATAGATATGTTAAGATTATTATCATCAGAAATTTTATTTCGAGATTTCTTATACTCCTAGGAAATGGAAAGTGGTAGATGATGCATTGAGTAGAAAATTACTAACTAAATCCTTGAAGGAATCAATTGAAAAGTGGTGTCTGATAAGTTTGTTCACTAATATGAGTTTTGGAGTGGAAGAGGATGGCGGGAAGGTGTTCTTAGATTTATTGAATGTTGAATCATCATTTTATGAGTAGGTTTCGATCAATCAAGTGTCATGAACTGATTTAAAATGCTTGAGTAAAAACCTAAATAGAGGGGAGAACTCAGGTGAGTGGTCTCATTATCCTATTGGTGCTTTATGCTTCTATAATAGGTTGGTTGTTCCTTTATCTATGATGTAGAATTGATAGATGGTAGACACCAGTCTTACTAAACCATTCACCCTATGAATACCAAGATGTATCATGATTTGATACATCCGTATTGGTGACTGGGGATTAGGAGTTTGATTTCAAATTTTATGACACAGTAACTTACCTATTAGAGGATTAAGGGGAAACACTGGAGACTATCTATCTTTCGGCAACCTTTTCCCATTCTGGTATGGAAAATGGATGAAATTTCCATGGGACTCATTTTTGGTTTAACATATACTCATAGTGGGAAGGATGCGATTTGGGTAATCATTGACTAACTTATGAAATCGGCCCATTTCCTCCTTGTCAAGGAGATGACAGAGGTGGAAGAGCTCAGATATTTTTCTGTCTGAGATGTTGTAAAGCTTCATGGGTTTCCCTATATAATTTTATCTGAAATGGACTTGAGTTTAACATCTATATTTTAGAAAGGATTTCAATAGGTGATGAGTTCTTGGTTCAAATTGAGCACAACATACCATCTGTAGATGTATGGGAATATAGAGAGGGCTATTCAGGTTCTTGAGGATATGCTTCAGGCATGTGTTCTTGATTTTAGTGGTTCTTTGGAAAATAATTTTTCTCTAATCATGTTTTCCTATAACAATAGTTATTATTAATCAATAAATTTGGCACCCTTTGAAGTGTTGTATGATGGACATGTAGATCTACCTTGTACTGAACAAAGTTGGGAGAACGATCCTTGATTGGATTGTGTCTTGTTATTGAGATGATGTAAAAGGTACAGTTTATCTAGAAGATATTGTTCATGGAACAAAGTTTTTAGAAATAATATTGGACCATTGTAATTGGACACTAAAGTTTGAGGTTGGTGATCATGTATTTATTCAGGTTTGACAACTCTTGGGACACCATCATCTATGTAAATAGGGTAAGTTGGCAATGAGGTTTGTTGGACCCTATGAGATCATTGAACAAATTGGAAAGGTGGAATATCGGTTGGACTTGCCACCCCATTTGACCAAAATTCACAACATGTTTCATATTTACTAGATGAGGATGTATCAACTATATCATTACCATGTGATTGAGTGGCAGTATGGTGATCTTGAACCCAACATCACTATTGTTGAGAAAATAGTTTAGATTATGGATCACTGAGAAAATATACTACATGGTATAAAAATTCCATTGTTCTGTGTACTATGGTAGTTTGGATGGGATAACTATGAGTTGTAGGAGTGGTACTTGTTGATGAGTCAGCAATGACCTTATTTTTTTGTGGATCTAGAATCTTGATCACTTTCTAGGGAAAAAAAACATTCATGGTGGGGAGAATTATGATGTCCTCTAGTTCAAAGGTATGATTTAATTTAAGAATGGTTTATATTTAGGTTATTTATAGACGTTTTTGTGTAATGGAGGTTGAAAATTATATATTTTTAGAAGATATGGCAGACAAACAGTTAGAACATGGTTAGAACTAACCGTACAGTAACTATTCGGTATTCCCCTATGAGGTTCCAGTGGCATTTTTCATTATTTGAGCATGTTTAGTCAAACCATGTGACATGAAAAGTGAACTGTTTAGGGTGTGGGTGATTGTATATGGGTTTAACATGGTTTGAGAATGGTTTTAACAAACCATGCAGTCAATCTCTAGGAGATCGTGCACCCTATTTTTTCAAGGATAGGGCCACACATGGTTGGATCACAGCTTGCCTAACCGTGTAGTCTAACCATACACGACCCTCTGTGACTTTAAAAAGTTAGAAATTAGAACTTTTTACTTTATTTTTTTTATAATATCTTCCTAATACTCATTAGGATCAACCTAAACCTTCCCAATTCTCTATAGTATTCTTCCTTTGGATTCTTGATAGAATTCCTTCATCCTTGATGGATCTCTTCATGGTATGCTGCGTTTTGGATCTAGTTTTAACTTTTCTTTGTAGATCCTCACTAGATATCTTCTCTTATAATATATTCGGAAATTAATGGGTTGTGGATGCAAAATCTAAGGGATTTGATAGAGGTTTTATGATGTTTATTGTGGATCTAGAATCATGAGGACCCGAATTACTCATTCCTGATCTCAATTTTCAAAGAAGACTAGTTTCCCCTATTTTTGAGGTAGGTGTATCTATATAAAGGCTTAACCCAAAAATTTATTTATGTTCTTATAACATAATTTGTTTTATTCAATGAAATTGATTGTTTTAAGACCATGGTGTATTTTTAAATAGTTTCATTTTTTAAATGGGTTTTTGATTTAGAAACATATTTATGCACACCAAGTGTTTGATGAAAATATTTAATGGTGGTTTTGGTTCTAAAATGGGTTTTCAATCACTAATTCCATTAAAATTGTTTTGAAAATGTATTGTGAAACTTGATCGTGGTTTTTAAATAGATTTCAAAAAACTTATCACATTGGGTAGCCTTGGATGCGTTGAAAAATAGGCTTGTCACTTTAGTGTGTGTAATGCCACTATTGGTTTTGTTTCACTTGAATTTGTGTAATTAAACTAGAGGTTATATTATTTAGATCCACTTTATGACTACATTAGGGATTTACTTTCACATATAGCACATATTTCCAAAGGTTTTAGCCCAATTGACATATAATGTCCCGGTTCCAGAAGCCACCTAGAGGTGCCCCGTACCCAATTGGTCACATGGACTCAAGCGCATTTCCCCGAATGCCAGAGGCTGCCGACTAGCAGCGAGGGACTTGGTTGTGATAGTGAGGAAACTATGCCCTCATTGGTAGAGTACATAGTGGAAGTAAACAAATACATACAATAGCGGAAGCAGTAATAATATCATACAAAAACAAACAGCGGAAGACGGGTAGAATAAACTGGAGCACATATATAAAATGATGCATGATACATATGTCTAGAAAAGCAGAAAAACAAAGCACAATGCTGAAATACAGTACTAAACCAAGTACTAAAGAAAACAGTAATCAGATCCATAGTATCGCAAGCCTAATATTGGTCCCGTGCTCTCCAGCTCCGCAGCATGTCAAGCACCTGAAGTAGAAGGGTACTTGCCATTGTCTATACCTACAATAATATAATCTGTTTGGGCCCAAAAGCATGGACCAAATAGGGTGTGAGACTAATCCCAGTAGGAAACCACCATGATATCTGTTCCTAACAGTCAATGAGTATATGGTAGGTACAAATACAGGAAATAGTAAACATGAAGGTACTCAATAGTAAACAATCCCCTGTTTCAATATCAAGCAACAACTAAGAAAGAAGATAAATACAATAGGTAACCATCTAGGAAGAAAAATTATTCTAACCCCTATAGTCCTACCTAACATGTAAAAGAAACCCTCTAGGTAGTACACTCAGTCTAACCCCTCTAGTTCAGCTTAAGCATAGACTTTCTGAGGAAGCACACACCGTCAATTCCCCCTATAGTCTTGTATCGTAACTAAAGGTGCTCTAGGTAATCACTTACATCACATTACCTATATGGACCACGTCTAAGAACTAAAGACACTCTGAGGAAGCACTCAACGTCAATTCCCCATGTGGTCTCACATCGTAAAATTATAAAGACACTCTGGATAATCCCTCAACGTCCATTCTCCCTGTGGTCTATACACAAGGTTCTCACGACCCTGTGTAAGTCAAGAAAGTGTAGTAGTGTGTATCGGCCAAGGAAAACCTCAAGAACTAATTGGATATAATTATACAACATAATATTATAACAGAACAATAGTTACACCATCCTACAATACTAGGCATGGGAAAGTTAACAGCCGCCTATCAGGCAGACTAGACGCAATGGTCAAAACAGAAAAAACATGCATGTGAAACATAGCCAAAGCACATCAATTATCCCTATTCATAATCAATTATCATCTACTCAAGCATACAAAAATAGAAGGCAAACAATAGGGATAAAATAGTAAATTCTCAATACCCTGTTCATGGGTATTGGGAAATTTTGCACATAAAACTCAATGACTTTCAACAGAAAGGCACAAAACACATACCTCGGTGTTAGGATATTGATATATGTGAACCTTGAAGCTTAAATATCCTTATAACATTGAATATCTACAAAAACGTCTAAAATTTTCAACCCACGATATCTCACGAGAGAAGAGAAAACAGAAGATGGAGCTCTAGGATAAGAGATAACTCACCGATGTGATTCCAACACAACAGACGGTGTTCGATTCAGAGGACGGACACATGCTCAGGGGGTTCATCGAAGATCCGTGGCCACACAGAGCTCTCAGTCGAACGAGACCTAAAAGAGGTATGTTATGGAGATTAGACGTGACCCCAATGCATTTAATGAAAAAAAGAAAGTACAAGACATGTAATTTTGAGGTACACTACATGTACTCACCATTTTCATACTCCACTTTAAGCAGCCTCCAAGTCACTCCCACACGGCTGTGTGTGTGGCTACTACATGACCAGCACATGGCCTTCTGTGAAAAGGCAATACACGGAGTCTACTCACAAAGTACACGACGTGTACTTAGAAAATTTCCAGAAATTTCTCTTTTTCTCAAAATTGACCAGAAAAGGAAAAACATACCTGAAAAGAAGATCCGAGTTCTTACAAAATTCCTCCCTTAAAGAAATTTGTCTCTGAATTTCTCTAGCGTGGCATAGAAGAAGAAACCCTGAATAGCTCCGGCCACTGGGCTAATACATCGGCCTCCCAATCCCAAGTCTTGTCCTGTACCCACTCGTGCTTCCATAGCACTCGTACCAGAGGAATAGACAGGCCACGAGGTACCTTTGTACTGTGATCCCCAATCCTGATAGGATGCTCCTTGAAAGATGCGTCCACTTCCAACTCAACCTCCTCATGTTGAAATATATGAGATGAGTCTGAAAAGTAACATCAGAGTTGAGAGACGTAAAAAACATCATGCATATCCTGATACCTCTGAGGTGACTGAAACCAATAGGCAACCGGCCCAACTCTCTCCAGCACCTCGAACGACCTGGCGTACCTTAGTGAAAGATTACCCTATCTCCTAATCCTCTTGTGTCCCAACCTCGATGTGACATGCAAGAAAACCTAATCCCCTACCTCGAACTTCAGAGGTCATATCCGCTGATCAACATAAGACTTCTGTCGAGACTGTGCAATTTCCATCCTCTTCCGAATCAACTCTATCTACTCTGTGGTCTCTTGTATAAGAAGAGTTCCTAGTATAGCTGCCTCTCCTGCCTCCATCCAACATAAGGGTGATCATCATGGTCTACCATACAGGGCCTCATAAGGTTCCATATGAATAGTTTCTTGAAAACTATTGTTATAGACAAACTCCACAAGAGGTATATGCTTCTCCCAGGAACCTCCAAAATTCCGGATTCATGCTCGTAGAAAGTCCTCAAGCACCTGAATTGTACGCTTGGACTAGCCATATGTCTGGGGGTGGTAGGCCATACTAAAAAGTACCTGGGTACTCAATGCATTTTGAAGCCCCTACCAGACCCGAGAAGTAAAACATGCATCCCTGTCTGAAATGATGGAGTGTGGAACTCCATGCAAAACGTATAATCTCACGGATGTAAAACCATACCATCTCATCAACAGTGAAAGTCTCCTTGATCGTAAAAAAGTTAGAAGCCTTCGCGAGTCTGTCAATGAAAACCCAAACTGCATCATTCCCTCGAGGCGACCTCGGTAAATAGGTCACGAAGTTCATTGCAACATCATTCCACTTCCACTTGGGAATAGGAAACTGCTTTAAGAGCCCTGTTGGCTATTGATGCTCCTCCTTCACCTGCATACAGGTGGAACACCTCATGAAGAAACCAGCAATGACCCTTTTCATACCTGGCCACCAATACTGATGGTGTATATCACGATACATCTTGGTGATTCCAGGATGAACTGCCCAAACTGAGGAATGAAAGTCCCGCATCATCTCCTCGTGTATGTCTGTTGGCACCCATATGCGCCCCTGGAAATGTAATATCTCATCCTCACCTATGGTCCATCCAGGAATAGTGTCCTCTCCTGACACGCTCTCCCGTAGGACTAAGCCTTCAGACTCTGATATCTACCTCATTCATAATCAATCAAGAAGGGTAGTGGTAACAGCTACCGAAGAACGGAAAGTCTGCCCTTGTCTTTCGTGAACCACCAAATGCATCTCATAGAACAGAGCCATAAGCTGCCACTCACTGCTAGCCTCTTGAATTTCCTGTATCTGAGTCCTCCTGCTCAATTCATCAGCCACTACGTTTCCTTTCCCAGGCGTATAGGAAATCTCGAAATCCAAGGACTTTAGGTACTCACACCACCTCTACTGTCTCAAATTCAGATCACGCTTAGTGAAGATGTACTTGAGATTCTTGTGGTCGGAGAAAGCCAAAAAATGCACTCATAGAAGATAGTGTCTCCAACAACATAAGGCATGAAAATCTATAGCCAACTCAAGATCGTGCATTGGGTAGTTCTTCTAATGTTTCCTCAACTTCCGAGACCCATACGCAACGACTCCATCTCCCTGCATAAGAATAACTCCCAGCCATATACCTGAAGCATCATAATACATAGTATAGATCTTGCCCGTCTCTAGAAAGACTAGTATCAGTGCTGAAGCCAGCCTCCCCTTCAGCTCCTGAAAGGCTAACTCACAAGAATATGACCATAATAACTTCACACCCTTCTTAGTCAGACTCATCAATGGTGCTGCTAAGCGCAAAAAGTCCCATATGAAGCGTATGTATTATCCAGCCAGCCCTAAGATACTTTGTACCTCAATGACATTCTTCAGTTTCTCCCAGGAAACTAGTACATTCACTTTCTCTGGGTCTACTGACACTCTTGTCTCTGAGATAACATGACCCAAGAAGTGAATATGATCCATCCAAAAGTGACATTTTGAGATATTAGAATATAACTGATGCTCTCTCAGTGTACTCAAAACGATCTCAAGATGGGTAGCATGGTCATGTCGAGTATGAGAGTACACCAAGATATCATCCATGAAGACTACCAAGAAATAATCCAAGTATGGATGGAACACTCTGTTCATCAGTGCCATGAAAACTGCAGGCACATTCGTGAGACGGAACGACATAGCCATATACTTGTATAGACCATAACTGCTCCGAAAGGCTGTGATAGGTATATCAGATGGTCTAATGCGCAAATGATGATAACCAGACCTCAAGTCAATCTTCTAGAACACCCAAGATTTTTGAATCTGATCAAAGATATCATCAATCCTTGGTAAAGGATATCGGTTCTGGACCATCAACTGGTTCAACTTCCGATAATCCACACAAAGCCTGAGGGTACCGTCTGCCTTCTTTACAAACAGGACAGGCGAACCCCAAGGAGAAGTACTTGGTCAGACGAAACCCTTTTCCTGCAACTCATCTAACTGCTTCTTGAGCTCCTGCAACTCTGGTGTATCCATCCTATAAGGATGAATGGACACTGGTACCGCTCCTAGAACAAGCTCAATAGAAAATTCTACCTCACACTATGGAGGAAAACCTGAAAATTCCTTTGGAAAGACATCCCTGAAATGACCCACCATTGGAGGAAAGTATAAATGAGAAGTCCCCTGATAATCCAGATATAAACTAGAAATTTGGGCTGTAACTCCTCCTAACCCATGATGCTCTAGCCCCGCTCTGCTCACCTGAACATCCCAATCACCCTTATGAAGAAACGATATGCCCTCTGGTGATGTGAAACTCACCCTGTAACGATAACAGTGGATGACTACCTAGAAGGGAACTAGCCAGTACATTCCGAGAATGACATCATAGCATGACATCTCTAGGACATAGATTTCCCATAAAAAGTGACACCCACCAACCTCTGGAGGGAACTCCTTACACTGACGTACACTCGCCATTCTAGTCCTCAATGGAGTGTCTAGCGACAAGATATTAGTAGAAGAAAAGATTCAGAGCCCAAGGCTCTGCAAAACTACAACAAATATAAAGCTATGTGAATCCCATGTATCGAATAGAGAAGAAGCTAAAACTAAGGCAAATAAGATCGTACCTCGAGCTGTAGAAGGTCCGGAATCCTGCTTCTACTGGGTTTGCTCTACTGCAAAGGTCTGGCCTGCTTCATGGCCCTGTGACCCTGCCTAACCACTCTGATCTGATCTACTCTGCTGTCGCTGAAAGACCGGTGACTGACCACCACGACCACGACCTCCACCTCGGCCTGAACGACTAGAAGAACTCCAGTTCCCTGACTGGTGAGAAACTGGTGGTGCTACTCCTGAACACAGAGTCATAGAAGAACCCCTGTCACCAGCTGCTAGTGAGAAGATCTAACAGAAGCACTGAAGGTGACCCATCTTACCACACGATCGATACTCCACTGGGTATTTCTGGCATTGTAGACTCATATGACTGCTCTTCCCACATTGGTAGCACACTACTTGGCTACCAGAAGAAGTGTCTGTCATCCTTGGATCACCACGAAAAGACTCCCTGCAGTGCTTCTTACTGTCAGTAGGAGGGATGCTAACTCCAGATGCCGAACTAACCTGGGTCACAACCCCATAATCCATTATATTGCGCTCCATGATCAGCGCCTAGTTGATGATAGAAGTGATAGAAGTCAACCGGAAGATGTTCACCTGCGATCCGATGTCGTGCCTCATAATATCCTAGAACTTTTTTTCAATGAATAACTGATCACCTCCTGAAAATGGCATAAAGTACTGTAGCTTTGTAAAGCGGGAGGAATACTCCATAACATAAAGAGTACCCTGCTCCAAACTCATAAAATATCCATCTCGATTGGCCGTTAAGGTCTCTGGATAGAAGTTGTCAAAAAAGATACACTGAAACTCATCCCATGCCATAACCTGCTGGTGTCCCGCCTGTGAGATCACATCCCACCACCTCTTCGCAGAGTCACAAAACATATAGGTAGTGATCTTGAACCCACTCTCTGGAGGCATCTCTATAAGCTCAAAGATTGTAATCATGGATTATATCCATGACTTTATAGCCTGGGTTCCTCCATCCCCTGAGAAAGTGGGAGGATTCTGCTATTGGAAGACCCGCATCAAATCAGCCATCGACAGGGCAGGAGGCGGTGTTCCCTGAAAAGTCTACATCATCCTCATGAATCCTTCCATGAACTATGCATTAGCACCGGTATCAGGTATAACTGTTGGTGGCAAGACAAGCACAATAGGAGGATCTATGGGTAGTCCTTGATCTTCCACATCTGGTGTCCAATCACTACCCTATAACTAGTGAACAACCAGAGGATGTCTCGGTGGCATGACTCTGCAAGGTCAAATTCACACCTTAGATCAAGATTATCAAGGACTGAAAACTAGAATTATAGGAAGGGAAAAGAAGAATAAATCATTCAAGTTTTTCAAAACATGGCTACACAGTGTGTATGTCCCCTACATGGCTTGTTCCCTTAAGTCATTCACATGGGCATGTAATCCTGCCAGAACTGGTCGTGTAACACCCCATAAACAAGGAATGTTAACCTAACAGACGACGTGTACTTAAATCCTCCTCCCCTACACGATTTCTTCCACATGGTTAAGCCACACGGCTCTCCTAATACAAGACTACATGGAGTGTTCAATATAGACATGACGTATACTAGACAAGCTTCACCTGACCCGTGTTGTTAGTGACACGACCTGACACACAGCTCACACTACATGGTGTGTTCAAGGTGTAAATGGAATGTATGTGAAAGGATAACACCAACCCGTGTTTTTGGTTACATGACCGACTACATGGATTACACTACAAGGTTTGTTTCAGATGGACATGGCATATACAAGAAGGGATATCACCGACCCGTGTTGTTCGTGACACGGCTGGGTACCTAGGTCAGACTACACGGTGTGTTCATCTAGTACACAGCTTGTTCCTACAAGAAAATCCCTATCCCGTGTCTCTGCCCACACAACTTATTACATGGTTAGAGACTACACGGAGTGTACATATGGTACACAGTGTGTACTTAGGAAAAACTATTTCTTCCCGAACAGAAGAACACATGGCATGTAGTCAAAACTACACGGTGTGTATTCTGGGTTTTTCTTGACAGTAAGCCTCAGAAACTACTCCAGAACCTAGAAAAACTCTGAAACAAACATTGAAAGTGCCAAATTCCAATCTGTGAGGGCCCATACTCCCCACAAATCAAATATTGGCATCCTAAACATGTTATAACAAGGTAAACAAGTCAATGATCCACCAAATTCTGGTCCATAAGGTCCCATAACACCTCAAGAACCAAATTTTGGCCTTTATTCAAACAAAACCTTACAAAAACAATACCCTATCAAACACCAGATATTTTTATCAAGGAATATATCACAACAACATGCATATTCTACACAACATCTATCACAACAACATGAAATCACTAATGCATCCTAAATAGCATGGAAAGAATGCATGACATGTGATTTCTAACAAGTGACTATATGATGCATGAGATGACATACTCTCATCTAATCGGGTTGTGATAGAAATAGAACTTCAATAACATCAATAGTAATAACACAAAACATGTGAGTCACCCAACACTGAAAATCAGATCAACCGTAAACTTTCAAAACCAGAAGAAATTCCAATAAACGAGGTAGATTGGCTTTCCCCTGTACACGAGTTAGCTACTCCCGGGCACAACTTATTACCAAGTGCCTATTCCTTCCTATCCCTAGCTAAGGGATCCAAATAGTAAATCAAGAGAAAAGAAATCCTCTGATACCACTTTGTAACATGATGGTTCCGTAATCCACCCAGAGGCGCCCCATACCCGGTTGGTCACATGGCCTCAAGTGCATTTACCTGAACGCCAGAGGCTACCAACTAGAAAAAAGGGCCTTTGGTGTGATAGTGGGGAAACTATGCCCTCATTGGAAGAGTACACAATGGAAGTAAAAAAATATATACAAGAGTGGAATCAGTAATAATATCATATAAAAATAAACAGTGGAAGACTGGTAGAATAAACTAGAGCACATATATAAAATGATCCATGATACATATGTCTATAAAAGAAGAGAAACAAAGCACAATGCTGAAATAAAATACTAAACCAAGTATAAAAGAAAATAGTAATAAGCTTCAAAACATCGTAAGCCTAATCTTGGTCCCGTGCTTTCCAACTCCACAACATGTCAAGTACCCGAAGTAAAAGGGCACTTGCCCTTGTTTATACCCACAAAAATATAATCTGTTTGGCTCAAAAGCATGGCACAAATAGGGTGTGAGACTAATCTAGTGGTCAACCACAAAGAGATCTGTTCCTAATAGTTAATGAGTATATGGTAGGTAAAAATATAGGAAACAGTAAATAGGAAGGTACTAAACAGTAAACAATCCACATTTTCAATATCAAGAAACAACTAAGCAAGCAGATAAACACAATAGGTAACCCTCTGGGAAGCACACTCAGTCAAACCCCTGTGGTCCTACTAACAAGTACAAGAAACCCTCTGGGCAGTACACTCAGTCTAACCCCTCTAGTTCAGCTTAAGCATAGACTTTCTGAGGAAGCACTCACCGTCAATTCCTCCTATAGTCTCGTATTGTAACTAAAGGAACTATAGGGAAGTACTTACACACATTCCCACTATGGCCCACATCAAGGAACTAAAAACACTCTGAGGAAGCACTCAACATCAATTCCCTATATATTTTCACATCGTAAAATTATAAATACACTACGGAGAATCCCACAACGTCCATTCTCCCTATAGTCTATTCACCAGGTTCTCACGACCCTGTGTAAGTCAAGCAAGTGTAGCAACACGTATCAGACAAGGTAAAACTCAATAACTACTTGGTTATAATTATACAACATTACAACATAACAGAACAATAGTCACACCATCCTACAATACTAGGAATGGGAAAGTAAACTACTGCCTATCAGGCAGACTAGACCCAAAGGTCAAAACAGGAAAAACATGAATGGGAAACACATCCAAAGCACAAAAACTCTCCCTATTCACAATAAATTATCATCTAATCAAGCATAAAAGCATAGAAATCAAATAATAGGGCTAAAACGGTAAACGCACAATACCCCTTTCGTGGGTATTGGGAAATTTTGCACATAAAACTCAAGGAATTTCAACATAAAGGCACAGACCACCTACCTCAATGTTAGGAGATCGATATACGTGAACCTAGAAGCTTAAATATCCTTATAATGATGAATATATACAAAAATGTCTAAAATTTTCAACCCATGATATCTCTCTCGAGAGGAGAAAACAGAATATGGAGCTCTAGGAGTAGAGAGAACTCACCGATGTGATTCCAATGCAACAAACAATGTTCGATTCAGAGGATGGATAAACACTCAGGGTTTCATCAAATATCTGTGGACATATGGAGCTCTTGGTCGAATGAGACCTAAAAGAGGAGTGTTCGGGTGATTAGACATGACTCCGGTGCATTTAATGAAAAAAATAAAGTACATGGTGTGTACTTTTGAAGTACACGGCTTGTACTTTCCGTTTCCGTACTATGCTTTAAGTGGCCTCCAAGTCACTACCACACGGCTGTGTGCATGGTTACTACATGGCCAGAACACGACCTCATATGGTAAGGCATCACATATCGTGTACTCACAAAGTATAAGATGTGTATTTAGAAATTTTTTAGAAATTTTTCTTTTTCTCAAAAATGACCAGAAAAGAAAAACATACCTGAAAACAAGATCCGAATTATTACATGACATGCCTTTTAATTTATGAATGATTTATCACATAATGGTATATTTCATTGTTATTTGATCACATGTTTAACTTATGGTGTTTCCATGGTTTAATTTTATTATGATTTCATGCTATCTCACATGTATTATATTCATTATTAAGTGAATATGAAATGTTTTTTAATGAAAAACAATTTAAGATTTATGAAATGGTTTTATCTTCTAATTTTTTTTTGTAAACTAGATTTGTTTTAAGGATTTTACTAATTAATTATTGATAATTATACCTTGTATAGTTTCTTTAGTAATTTACTACTTTGATTTGTGATGACACCCTAATTTTTCCTTTAGGTAGTTGTATATGTTGTTTTATAGGACTTAGGTAAAGAGAAGGGAATTGGGTAATATGATGGATTCTCTTATTATTATTACCTTGGTAGAAAGATGATTTGGAGGTGACATATGGTCACACATAGACTTGTTAGTTAGGTATTGTTTTTATATTTTTGGTTCAACATGTTTGTCCTAATGTTGTATGTATCATAACTATGTACTCTCTTTCTTCCACTATGTACTTTTATTTTTATTTAGTTATTCATGAGACTTATGTTCTTATGTTTCACCCATCTATGTGATATTCTATCTTGGGTGACTTTTTTAATTGACCCAGGATGGTTCGTTACACATTAGGTCTAAAAAGGTAATGATATATTATATAGAGGGGTTGAATAGACTAGACTAAAAATTCTTATAGAACTATATCAATTATATAAATTAATTATTAATGAAAATTAAGAGGGTTAATTTTTAGCAGAAATAATAAAAGAAGTAAAAATACTAAAGTATTTTTTTCATAGTAGTTGGGTCCAAAGTAAACCTAGTTTAATATTATACCTTTCTACATGGTGAGAGATATGTTGTACACTACCCAATTTTTAAAGGGGAATTATAACCCAATTATAACCAAATTTTTTCTAGTGGAAGTAGAACCAAAATAAACCTAAATTTTGTATGGATATTCACAAAAAATTGCAACATTTAATTTATAAAATGGAAGCCACAAAATGAAAAATAATGAATTTAGAATCCAAGAGTCGCAAATGGATAAAAAACTGAATTTAGATACAGGGAGTTACAACCCTCAAATCTTGAATTTAGAATCTAGGAGTCACAACCTAAAGAAAGAATTTTTTTTTGTAAAATTATATGGAGAAAGTGAAAGCACATTATAGATAAGAATAAGTTTTATAGACTCAAGAAACCAGAACAAAAATTGACAAATGTAGAATAAAACACATGGTTTTGTTCTTAAGTTGGATTAGCTTGATTATCTCATCAAGGTAGAATTGAAGTCATATAAGTTTTTGTTCATCCCTTGAGAGATCATCTAGGAGTAAAAATAGTTGAATACACAGGACTTGGTTTTTACAACACATTAAAGTTTTAGGATAAATCTATTTTTCTTAAAAGGTTTATGTTCTCATAACTCATATGTATATGATTTGAATGCATTCTTAAGCTTTTAAATAGAATCATTAAAAATTGACAAACCAATCTATAACCAGGCAAAGTAATTCAAGGTCATACTATATAATTATCCATTAGAGAGAAAATTATCATTCCATAATAACCATAATAATAATTTTTTTGAATTAGAAACTTAAATTCCGATTCAAAGCAATTTGAATTACCCATTAAATTATTCAAATAATCTCCAAAATAATAGGTCAAAGAAATTATATAGATATAACATGATAATTTGACTATTTAAATTAAAACTTTAAAATAATTTGTAATTACATTAAGTGAATAAAAAATTCAATGTAAAATTATACTATATTAAATAACACAAAATAAATTTGAATAATTTCAAAGAAAGTAAATATTTATTTAGAAAATAATAATATAAGGAAATCAACTCAAAATATAAAAACTTAAATATTCCAAATATATATAATTATGTGTCTTCATGAATAAATAGTAAATTAATACATATTTTAAAATTATTAAAAATATTTTTAAAACCCTTAAATTGGATTTTAAATAATACATATTAATTCAAGAAATCAATAAAACTATTAAAATAACTAGTATACATATGTTTCATAATATAAAAGATGAATAAAAATAAAGCATGCTAAAAAATTACAAATTTTAAAAATAATAAATAAAGTGAAGAACTAATCATCCACACTAAGTGGTATTATGATTGGTATACTTATAGTGCGGTATGACCTGTTTAAGTGGTCCGACAGTTAGTATATAGATCGTGATAAAATTATATCATATAGTCACTATACTGACAGTGAATGTACAGTCGATTGAAATATTCAACATGTGGTAGATATAGTTACCATGAATGATGTGCAGTAGCTATAATTACCTTGAGAATAAACACAAAATGCGGTTAGTTGAGTTATTGTATAATGCACAATTTTTTTCCAAAATACCCTAAAAGATCAACTTGGTGTCACATAGTTCATGGATGAAGGAAATCAACTGAAGCTAGTATCTAAAATGGAGTATGGGAGGAATCTATCTAGGTACATTGTACATGTGCCGATATGGGGGTGCTTCCCTGGTGAATAGAGAAGTTTGAAAAATCTGGTGGTGTAACCCTAAATTCACAACTTCATGTACCATCCCTGTACAAGTTCTGCAAACTCCATATGCAATAGGAATATAACATGCATGATGAGATCATAACTTCAAGAAAAATAAATATAAAATATTCATATATACTGCACATTATCTTGATTCAAAAAGATGTGGCTACACATGCTAATCTATTTCATATTTCATGGAAAGATTCCTAATGTGGTAGGTTTAGAAGCCTTTCATGTGGTAAGTATAAAATGATCATGTGATCACTTTGGTTCAGAAAATCCACTTCAAAGTAGGTATACTTAAGTCATGTTCACTTTAAATAGGGTTCACAGTAGGTAAATAACAAACCTGTGGTCACTATAGAAATAACACAGTAGGTATTGGAAATTTAAACCTAAAATCCTATTATCCCTTAACATCTCAAACTTCAGATAAATTTTAGAGCCACTAATCAATAAAATTAGAAAAAGGTCTGATTTACATAAATCAATTTTAAATTTATATCATTACAAAGGATCAAATAACTCATCAACATGACATCTATAAGATGATATATTATTGAAAAATAGTGAAAATATTATTTGAAATCTATATAAAAAATAATCGGAAATATTAAAAAACTTCATCTATTTTAAGGAATTTAAATCGAATTTTTAACCTTTCATGCGATTGCATTAAATTTATATAATTGTATTAAATTTCCAATTCAATAGACAAATTTTAATTCCAATTTATATCTACAGAGTTATTAAAGGAAAACTAAATCAATTATATTCTATAAATTTTAGAATTCCATAAATATTTAAGAGACTTCAGATAATTTATTGACCACTTAAAAAAGGATTTCAGACTTCCACATAGTTTAATGAAATATGAATAAATATATTAGCTATAAAAATTATTGCATGATAATCCAAGATGTATAGAATATGTTTTAATATAAAAACTAAATAAAATTATAAAACACTATAAAAATAAATTTATTATTGAAATCAAAATAATATAGCATATTCAGACCAAAATGAGAACATTATATATATTTATTTAGATTTTTTATAGTTGAATAAAAGTTATATAAAATTATAATCATTCATATAAAATAGTATTTATAAAAATAAAATCATTATAACCCAAGATATAATAAAAATATATTGACCTAATCAAAATTGATTTCCCCATAAAATATTGATAGGGTTTTGAATATTCAAAATAATAAAATATTAACAGAAAACAACAAACACCCAACAAATGGTTCGAAACTAAATTTATTCTTCTAAACTAATATCAATATAGATTACAACTTTCTAGAAAGTATAGGTCTTCACATGTATCCACTCCTAATATTTTTTTGCCTTATTCCACCACAAATATCAGCCACAACGCTCATAACCATGTTGACCAAGGACTTTTCATCAATGGTTGTTGGATTTCAACTACCCTTTTCTCAGAAAATGATCATTTTCGAACTTATGAAGTACCCACATGATTTGGATTGCAAAGATACCACCGACCACACCACAATAATATCTTCACCACCACCACCACACCTATTTCACATATATAATCCCAATTCTGAACCCACAATAATGATCTGTTATTCCAAAGAGTTATTTCACAATGATCGGGTTCCTGGGTATAGTCAAATCATCATTAAACCAAAATACTGATGAAGAAAATTCAAATAAAATAGGGAGAAATTCATGAAACAAAAAATTGATAAAAACTTACATTTGTCATGTTAGTATTGAACAACTTTATTAACATAAGAAGGTGAGATCTTTGGGTTTGTAATCAAACCTTAATTTTAAATTCTAGGAATAAAAACAGTTAATGGTAATTCAAAAAAAAATACAGGGATTAATTTATAACATAATTAATTTATGTTTTTCTTGAAAAATAAATATTGGGGAGATAAACCATCAAAATAAAACACCCTACCTTAATATCAGATTGATTCATAATGAATAATTACCTCACATCATTTTCATTGATAAGATTTGAAGTGTTTATCACATGTTCATCATCGATCCTTCCTCATTCCTCCTCTCCCTTCATTGCCTATTGAGTTATTCACAATGATATATATCCACAAAATCTCTAGGGTTATTTGAATAACCTTAGGATTTAGCTATCACCATTTTTAAATAGAGTATGTTTAGTGTTTTTAGAAATTATTTGACAAAAAATTAATTTAGCAATTTAATTTTCTATTATTCCACTAGTGACTTCGCTTAAATGAAACACCCAAAGTGTAAAAATATTATATCATGTCTAGGTTAATACCTAATTTATGTAATTAATGGGTTTTCTCAATTTTCCCATATAATATTGTATTTGATATATATTTCTTTATTTTTGAAAAATTGTTCCTTCATGATATATTATTTTTATTATTTTTCATATATAAATATTGAGGTCCCATGATGTTTGAAATCTCACATCAACTCCATGACTTACTATGAAAATATATTTTTTAAATATTCCAAATTATCATACATCAAAAACATAGTTGTTACATTTTCCACACCTTCATGGATTTCAACACAGAAAATAAAAAACCAACTCAAAGTGATGAGGGTACTAAGATCACATCTGGTTCTCCCACTCCCATGTGTTATCCTAAATATTCTAATGCTGAATATGAAAACACACCAAAAGAATATCTCACCCATAAAGGTTCATCTCTTACTGATCCTCAATGGATGCTTGTTACTCTAAGAAGGTAAATCTATTATCAATATCCAGATCACCCTAGTCAATAACATGTGATGGAAAATGCATTCTTCTCAGCAACTACGAAATATAGAAAAAATTGTGAACTCAGTCTAATGATGGAGTTTAGGAAAAGTGTCATGACACCTCACTAATCCTATATAGTATCTGGAAAGGTTTAATGAATATTGGAGATAACTTACCACCTTGGCCAAATGTCTGTAGTCCTTGTTGAGATGAGACGTTTAGTAACACATGAACTCCATCTTTGATCCACGAAGGACTCCTTAATTATACTACCTAGGAATTATGATGGATATGGGAAGTCATCATCCACTTTGATATGATATTCACAATGTTTATCATCATTTTCACTATGGTCTTATAAGAACTCTCTATATTTTCTCCATCCATAACAGTGATGACCTATAAGGTCTCCTATATATGGAATCAAATGGTTCCATACCAATGGTGGAATGATGATTATTGTTATGCGAAAAATCCACTAAGGGTAGCGATCCTATCAACTACGACCAAAATCTAACATTCAAGCCAGCAATATATCCTCTAAGACCTGAATGGTTCTATCTGTATATCCATATATATAGGGGTGGAATTCCATTATTATATGAAATTAAGTCCCAAAATAATCCTATAATCCTTTCCAAAATTAATACATGAAGTGAGAATCATAGTCTAAAATAGCCATCAAGGGAACTCCATGAAGACAAACTATCTCTTGTACATATAGGCATCCCAAATTCTCTAGTAAACTCTAGCCTCAAGTGGATAGGTACCAGTCCGACTTGGTGAGTCATTATATTATCACACAAATAACATCATGACCTATATTTTACCATGGAATTACTATTACAAATTCCATAGAGATACCATACTACTTCCACTCTATCACATCAATGGGTTGGGATAAACTTGCTGGTACCTAATGACCATCCTTCACCTATTAGAAATTGAGGCATCATGAGATGAACATAGATACCCTTTACTTCATCATTGGCCACCAAAACTAGTTCCATGGTTCATGGTACATATTATAAAATCTTAGATGTGCCCATAAGTGGGATATATGAAACTACCTCAACACCACCTCTCACAGTGTGGTTTATACAATCTTCTATCCTCATAAAAGGATAAAATGATTCCCAACTTCATAAGATCAATTATAAAATATACTATGAATATTTTTTTCATTAAGGAACTCATAATAAATATCTACAAACTATACTTCCCTAACAAATTGGATAATTGGTGGGTTTAAAACCATCAAATGGAGATACACCACTCCACCCTCATCTATAAGGGTTAGCTAAAAAGAGGAAAACTTTATCATTTCCTTGATAAAAAACTATGAACATGATTTTTTTCTAATATTATCTTCCACCACATTAACTTTTATAAGAGTATAGAATATATCAAAATCATTGTCCTATAGTAAATCCAACCATCACTTATACCTGAAGATAAGATATTTCTATGAGAATATATACTAGGTAATCTTATGGTTAGAATAGATGATGAATCACTCTTCAATAATATAGTGTCACCATGGATTTAGGGTGAAAAATACTATTAAAAACTCCAAATCATGGGTTGCGTAATTATAATAAGGATGTTTTTGCTTTCGAGACCCATAAAAAATCACCATCTACCTTTTAATAATAATGCATCTAGGCCTAGCTCTAGAGGTTACACAGAACACCAAATAATCAACATCCTCCTCTTGTAACTTTAATATGGGGGTTCATCAAACTACATAACAAATCCTAAAAAGATTTTTGACACTTCTCCATTCACATGAGGGGATTCCCCTTTCAGGTCAATGTAGTTAGAGGTACCAAAATCTTAGAGAAATTTGTCATGAATCTATAATAATATCCCACCAAAGCAAGGAATCACTACACCCCATTCATGATCTTGGGTAACTACCAAGATAGAACTACCTATATCTTTACTGGGTCTACTAAAACACCCTCTTATGAGGTGAAATTTCCCAGGAAGTAGACCTCTAAAATATATAATTGAATCTTCAAGAGATTCCCATTAAGTTGGTGCTTGCAGAGTATGTCTAGGACTATCCTAAAATTTCTCGTATGATCCTCCTCTGATACTGAGTACACAAGGATTTCATCAATATAGACTACCTAAAATAGGTCCAAGAAGGGATGGAAGATCTGGTATATGAGTCCCATGAACACTTTTGGGGTGTTCATCACACATAATGGAATCACTAAGTACTCATAGAGACTATATCGACACTATAATGTTGTCTTAGTTATATCATCCTCTTGAACTTGGAGTTGGTGTTAACCTAACCTAATTTCAATATTTGAGAAACATTTCACACATTTTAATTTTTGAAAAAGGTCATCAATTCTCAGAACTAGATACCTATTCTTGATATTCACCTGATTTAGCTGATGATAATCTATGTATAACATGAATATCCCATCCTCCTTTTTGGTAAAAAACACTAGGGATTCCCAAGGAGACACACTGAGACTCTTTAGATCCTCCAAATTCATCTTCAGATCTCACAGTTCTATAGGGGCCATCCAATATGATTGCATATATATCAGGGTAGTACCTGGGTGTAATACTATGTATAATTAAGTCTCTTAATAGGGAGGTAAGCCCGAAAAATCCTTGGGGAAGACGTCCACATACTCCATAACTATTATAGAAAATTTAAGGTCCACGATGTCTACAATTCCAAGGTACATACTATTAAACTAATGAGAAATTGGATGTATCATTCTATATATGATCACAACTAACTCTTCCTAAGTTTCTGTCTCACCAATGAAAGAAAATAGAATCCTATTATATCAGACACACCCCTCCACATGAAGTAGTCATTATTTGCATAGAATTTAGAGAGACAATATAAACCTATGATGACATTATAATGCCTTATCATGGATATGATAATATTCCATGTGAATATATATCCTCAAAGAGTTAGTTAAAAACACCATAAAAAGTTTGTGATTTCCAAATATATCCCGGTATGAGCCTCTAATCACAAAGATCAAGATAAATAATCCATTGGAATCTCTAAGTCTCAAAAAAGGGATGCAGTAAGGAAAGAGTTAATTATACCAATTTCTATGAAAAAGATAACTAAAGTAGATAAGTCATAGATTGTACCTCAGATCATATCTATATCTTATGAATCATAAGACTCTAGTTTCTAAATGTTTCTATGTCCCTGACCACTAGATCCTTGTGGCTATAATGGAACAATTAGGGGTGGTAGCGGTGGCAAAAGATCATAAAATCTACCACCTCCCATAGCTCTCCCAACTACTTTTTCATGCTCAGAATCCTAAGGACGTCCCAACTGAAACTATTTCCTCTATCTTGGAATCCAATAAATAATATCCCTATCTATTATATTTTTTTTGGAAATACCATGTGATATAGCCTCACCCATCACAAGAGAATTACCACCTCTCCCTTAGCTAACTTCAAGCTCCTTGAGAGCCTAGAGTGGCTGAATCTTTGACTTGAGACTACCTATAAAGCCACCTCACCCTCCTGGATCCCCAATTCTAACATCTACTACTTGATAATGAGGAATCGACTCTAGTGTTTTTACTACCCAAACTAATAGTTTGATACTGCTATGAAAAGTATCTCATGATAATCAAGGCATTCTCAAATAACCCATTGTAAAAAAAGAATGCAAAGTGATACCACTCCATCTTAGATATCATAGTGAAGGCTATAATAAATTCCAAAGATTGAAAGTATCCATCATGAAACATATAAATGGAATTACATGATAGTTTATTAAACCTTATAATATACTCTATGACTATTATTCTACCCTGTTGTTGCTCTAGAAGCTCCAAGATACCCACTTCCCACAACATCGCCCGATAAAAATTCTCTTAGAAGAGCCGCTCAAACTCTTTCCAAGAGAGAGTCCCTTCATCATGCATTAAAAGCATCATGATCCAATATATCCCTACTTATCTATATAGAAGGCTCACCTCAAGGACCACCATATGAATGAGAGGTTTTCTAATAGGGTGGAAAACTCACTCTACTTCCCTGAGCTTGTTCTTTACTTCCTGGGAAACTAGATCACCCTGAAACTTGGGTGGTTTCTACCTCTAGAACTCATAAAGTTCACTCATTTTATGAATATCATTTTATGGTACTATAGGAACAATCATCTTCTCAATGGGTGGTGGTACTATTACCAGTACACATAAAAGAACCACATTCTACACATTTCCCTAGATTGAGTCCTCATCAGTAAGTGTATCATCAACATGATCCTACTATGGAATCCTAGTTGGCTATTATCATTGAGTCATCCTATAATAGTCAATACACACCATGTTCAAGAGGGAATATCTGTGAAGCTGACTCAAGAAGGAAGTGGAAACTATAATCAATTCATATATGATGAATGAATGAATGTTTTCCTTGCTACTAGGGCCTATATGTACTGTGTTCATAAGCAGGTCATCATAGTTTTGGTAAATGGATACATCAGCCACCATAACATCACTAGGTTCTCTAGCTTGAGCTCTAAACTCAAGACACTTTAATACTATTTCTTTAGACCTAGAAAAATCTCAAAACCATAATATCTCCAAAATCTTGTCCTAAGACAACCTATACTTTAATACCACTCTTAAAATACCTTACTAACTTAGGATTACCTATATAGTAGTAAGCTGAGAGTGAGACCCAAAGAATACCTCCAATAGGATAGGTTCTTGAGACTAGCACCAAGTTGGAACATCGTGCACATCAGATGACTTATCCTAAAATACCCATACAAACACAAATATCTATACACCAATATAATGAAAATTTAAATAACTAATACTATAATACATGCATAATATATAGTCCCACATTAGAGTATGAAAAAAGAGCATGGAAATGAAAAACCAGCCATATACAAGCCCACTGACACTATAAAGGAGTCTGTCCATCTAATAAAAGGGGACCAATACCAAAAAGGAACTCTAGGATCTATCCATAGTTTTTATAGCCTAGCTAAGCTCCACATACTCTTGTAAAACTATGAACTCAGTCAAAAGTTTCGTCATCTATATAAGACATGAAAAACATAGGCAGATTCAATGTAAGAGAGTATACACATACCCAGTAAGACACCTTGAAATAACCAAACACAAACCATCGAAGATAGAGTCAACTCTAAATCAAAAAATAAAGGAAGATAAAAAAGGTAACCAAAATATGATAAAAGGAAGACTCAAAGTCACAAAGTGATGTTTTTCCTCATTGTCATCCTAGTGATTTTGGTCAAGGATCTAAGGTAACACATGTTTGAGAAAACTCACTCATTGAGTCTTGCTATACTGATAGATCTCATCTGATAGGTCATACTCATAAAGACTTTCTATGTTTAAGTATGAAGTAATTTCAAGGGATCATCTAAGATACTCACTCAATTAGATTGAAACTCATTGGGAGATAGCATATGTCGATACATAGGTATGGGATCACACCTAGGGCCTATGGGGGATACCTGAAACTAATCATAAAAAACCAATAGTAAGAGGATCACACTCCCTAAATGTATGATATGGGATACTAGAACCAACCTAGGAAAGAATGAGATAGAGGATCACACACATGGACTCACAAGATATACCTGAATCTATCTAGGACTAACCCATAGAAGGGATTAATTATCTATTTCCCAAGATGGGATGCTACATTCTACCCTTATAAGGATGGAACAAGGGAATATACCCATACTAAAATAGATCGAGGGAAAACATACATGTTAAAATAAAATCTAGTATAAGGAAAATAAAGGGTTTAATCTACCCTATAAAGAGTACATGATGTGTAAAAGGGACACATGGTATGTCCTACTAAGTCTGGTTTCGCCCATGTACTTTTCAATGTACTTTTCCCATGTCTGTGTACTCAGACTGTGTTCACGTACACTGATTGTGTCCATTTACTTGGCCTATGTCTATGGGTAATACCTATGTCAGTGACCATACACCCTAGATGGTATACATGATGTTTCCAATATAGGTTTCACATAATGTGTAGATCAAGTACATATTTGTATGATATTTATCTTCTGTATAAACCCCATCCTATATATGAAGGGGTCCACATGGTGTGTGTTCTTCCAAACTACATGCAATGAAGATATAAATTTTCTAGAAATTATAGATCTTCACATAAATCCATTCCCAATTCCACTGCATCCTCTTCTTCTGAAAATCTTGACTACAACACTTAGAATCATGTTTACCAAGACCTTTTCACTGCTTATGGCTAGATTCTAGCCACCATTTTCTCATAAAATGATTATCTTATCACCTTTAAAGTACCTACATGATCTAGATCATGAAACAACCATCACCCACACTATGAATAAATCTACAATGTCTCCTCCACAACTCCGTCACATCTCGAATCCCAATATAAACCCGCAACAATGATCCATTTCCCCAAGTATATATTTCACAATGATCAGGTTCCTACGTATAGTTGAATCACTAGTCAACTGAAATAACACTGAAGAACGTTCAAATAATAGAGGGAGAAATTCATGAAAAAAAAAGTTATAAAAAATGACATTGTCCATTTTAGGCTTAGACAACATCATCGAAGGAAGAGTGAGGGATGATTGGGGTTTCAAATAAAAAATCAATTCCTAATTCTAAGAATGAAAATAATTAATGGAAATTCAATAAGAACATTCCAGAAGTTAATTTATAAAATAATTAATTCACATTCATCATTCTAAATAATAAAAGGGGAGATAAACTAATAAAATCAACTTCCCTACCTTGATATCTAATAAATCTAAAATGAAGAAAAATATCATATCTTTTCCATTGATGAGAGTAGAAGAATCCGCCACCCATTTTCACCAATACTTCCTCATTCCTCCTCTCTATTTGTCACCAATAGAGTTATCTATCATGGTCGATATCCACCAAATATCTAGGGTTATGCATCTAACCCTAGGATTTGGTTATTACTATGTTAAAATAAAGGAAGATTATAATTTTTAGAAATTAATAGAAAATTAATTAATTTTAAAATTTAATTGTCTATTATTCTATATGTGAATGCACTTAAAAAAATACCTAACACATATAAAGTTTATGTCATGTATAAGGTAAAACCCGCATTATGGAATTAACCACGGTCTCACTTTTCCTATCCGAGACACCATTTAGGAGGCATTCCATTATTTATGGAAAACTACATGCATGTGATATATTATATTTATTATTTTTTATATATCAAAGTAAAGGCTCAATAAGGCCATAAATTCTATGTCAACTCCATGTATTACTCTGAAAACATTATTTAAAATATAATACAAAAAAATAGAGTTGTTATAATATTTTTAGTAATATATTTATAATATTAATTTTCTATAAAAATAGATAGGTCAGAAATATAGTAATATGTTTTTATAAATCTGTTAAGTTATTTCTATTATAATTTTTATATTAAGATATTTTAAGTGGAATCAATTTTCCAAGTAGGATATTCTAGTATGTATTTTCTAGAAAAATTAATAATTTTGGAATCTAGTTAGATATTTTTGGACTTTGTATGATATTTTTATTTTCTAAATTTTTACTTTGATGAAAATTGTTTCCAGGACCTTCTATATATTAAATAAATTATTAAAAAAATATTATTTAAGGGATTTTGGGTTGTGATTTATAACTTTTACATGTGAAAATTTTCTAGAATAAGGCTCTCACCCCACTTTTGTTTAACAAGTGATATATCCTTAATTTCTTATCATAATAACATACAGTCTGAAGTATGAGGGAGATATAGTTAAGGTTAACAATACACATGTGAATAATCTCCAGTTTTGTCACTATCTCTCCATCCCTAATTGAAAAACCCTTATTTTAGGGATTTTTTTAGATTTTGTTAAATATTTCCATTAAAGTTGAACTAGCTTAAGATTGTTAATACATGGAGTCCTACATACACTAGGTATGTGGTCCTTATATATTTATTAATTTTACATGTGTTATGAAATATGTAATAAATAATCATGTGTTAGGTTAAGTTTGCGAGACCATTAACCATGGTAGGTTTAGTCTAGTATGGCTTGGTTGAGTGGTTTTAAAGATTGATGGGCATGAGGACATATGCTTTATGATTGGGTATCTTTGAGATGCAATGTTGTTGAGGTTTACAATTATGGTTGACATGGTGATGACCATTACTAAGGGTGGTGAAAAAGGTTTTTCAATAGTGTGGCCTAAGATATTAATGATTTCCAATCACCGTGGTTGGTTGATGAGGCCATTGGGGTCATGTGCACACTGATAATTGACCATGAGGTTGTTTAGTACAATAATTTTGGGTCCTTTTTAGATTACCTGACACAGTTTTATGGTGTTAACCATATACATAAAGGAGGTTCACACTGTGGCAACCATTGTTAGTGGTGAGAGAAAAACCATTGGATGAGAGTATGTTTCTCACCGTGTTGAGAGGTATATTGGGTCTGGATCGTAGAAATAATTATGGACATATTGATAGGGAATTATGGTTCACATATGATGGATAATTTGGTTATAGAGGACGTATATTATAACTGAAATAGGTTTTATGGGAAGGATGAGGGTGCTTCTGGTATTTTAAACCATGGATTTATTGTTCCACTTTGATAATGGTCTAAGTAGGTAAAGACTCATCATGGGTTGATAATCATGGGTGTAGTAAGTTTTGTAATTGATTATTGAAGGTTTTTTTTTCATATATTGGTATATTAATGGAGATTAAATGGGAACTCTATTGGTGGTGGCCTACTGAGTTCATACTCACACCCTACACATGACCTCCAGGTTGCATACAGACTTTATAGTTTTCAGTACATGTATGTGAAATGGATCAATAAAATGATCTTAGTGTATAAGGGACTATATATGGTCCATTATCTAGATGTAGAATTTTTGAGAGAAGAGATGGATTATATCTCAGTGTTGGGATGGTTGTTCATTTTTTCTATTTTAGACATGTACAAACACACACAATTATCCCATGGGTGATCTTGGGAATTTTTGTATGATTCTCATGGTATGGTAAATATTTATTAAACTAGACATATGTGTAATTGGAATAATTGTTTATTTTTATTTAATTTATTATAATATGTTTTAGTTATTGATTCTATTGAGTTATTATTACTATAATTATCATAAAAGGTTATATACTCCTCATTATCCCCAAATAAACCCTCACTACTAGTCACAAGCCATTAGAATATGGGGAGGAATGCCTAAGGTCAATTATCACATGGTTTAGGAACCGATAAAGATAACCCAGGTGGAGGGTCATTAAGAAGTGGTATTAGAGTTTGGGTGTTATATAATAGTACCAGATTAGGTTTTTTACAAAGTGGAAAAATGTTCAGTTGTTTCTGAGTGGTATTAAATATGGGTTACTATGAGTGGTTTTTATTTGTGGGTGTGGTATACTAAGAGTATTGAAATGTGTTATAACTTAGTAAATATGTTAGTTTTTGTGTCTAACCTAAACTATCATGACCTGAAGTCCAAGTTACCAAAGAAGCTATGATTGTTTTTTATGGTTACATTTTGTAACACCCCAAAAATCTAAAGTAGGAACATTGTATTTGATAGCATGTATAAAACAAAAAACTAAGCATGTAAGGGAATATAATATCCTGATAATTTATAATATATTTATTATTTTAAATAAATTTAGTATATTTTATAGCTTACAATAAATGAAACATCAAGTTATCTTGCATTACACACAAGAGCGAGTTTCTTCAATGGTTTGCATTATAAGCAATACCAAGGTTTACTAAATAATAATATAATATTGAAATACTATTAGTTAATATAATTAGAGGTTATAAAGAGTATTAAATAACTTATGAAAATATATGGTCTACACAAATTTGAAATTAATTAATAGGTTTCCAATTAATTATAAATGAAAATATAAACCAATATAATATAAAGGAAATATTATTTTTTATGCTCACAAAGGCGTTTTGTCTTAATAAATTAAATTAATTATAATTAGTTAATGATATTAATGAAATATATATGTTATATATTCAATAAAATATTTTTGATATTCATCCAATAGATTTGGTAAGAATAATGTAAGAACAAACCCAATTTTACACATAAAAAACCTATATTTTTATTAAGGTACTTTTACCGCCTTTTAATGGTGAACCTATTTTAAAAACAATTTTTGGAAATTTTATAAATATTTTATGTCAAAAATAATATAATATTCTAAATTTTAAGTTAAAAATTTGTTTAGGGTTCACTTTTGGTATTTTATATGAAGTTTAATTTTTTAATGAATATTGAAAAATACTGAAATTTAATTCGAAACTAATTTTTCATCTAATTTATTTATAATGTTAAATGATATTTTAAATTGGTTTTACAGTTTAATTAGAACAAATTATTATCAATTAATTGAATTTATTTTATTTCAAACAATTTCATTTTTAAATTGACTATAAAATCTAAGAAAACTTTTGAACATTTTTAATTTAAAAAACTGCATCGTCATTTCATATGTGGGATTAAATTTAAATTAATTTATGCCAATTTTGTGATTTTAATTTGAAAAAATGGGTTAAATATTTTTAATAATAATAATTTATAATTTATAATAAACTGAACTTAGTTTTTGACCAAAAATATTAGAGAAATTAATTAAGATTAATTACAACGATTAAGGTGAAATTAAGCTTAACAAGGGACTAAACCATATACTTAAGGCCTAATATGACCTAGAAACGTGTCCAAAATCCACTAGATGGCCATATTTTGACCCTATAATTACATGGATCTAATTTGGACCATTATTTATCCACCTTCAATAAAACAACGTTTGTGGGGTTTCATCCTTCTAAAATATTACAAGAGTACCACTTATCTCCATTATAAAATGACTCCTTTACTCCCACTTCATCACACCTCTCAAGACACTTAGGTTCAGCCAAGATCAAACAAATTCACCCCAAAATCCCTAACTTCCTCCTTGAAGGATCCATTTGTGAAAAAATCAATCCAAGAAATAATTTTAGTGCAAACCAAAAGGAGTTACCTGATTAAGAGGTAATGCCTTTTATAAATATCTTTAATTTTATTTCCATTATCCACTCCCTAAACTATTCTTATTCAATGTTTATATTGAAACTCAAATATCTTAAATATAAAATTATTTTTTATTCTAAAGGTTATATCTACACTTACAGACACCTCCATCAAATGGATAACAAACAGATTGTTTACATGTACGGTGAACTACCACCTCACGAAATAATTTTTGTTCATTTTTACTTTACCACCTCTCATGGAGGACATTATGATGGAAGCCATGTTTATATATTTTATATATAATATTAATTATGTATTTAATATTAATTATGTATTTAATATTATCTATTTTTTTAAAACACATATCTTTATACTTTCCATTTTGTGTAAAAATGATAACATCATTTGTAGAAGTGTGGACTACTGCCCCCTCAAAACGATACGATTTGTTCACTTGATACATGGAATGTATAAAGGTTTGTTTTAATTAAGAATATGTGACATAAAAAAATTTATATTATATTAATGATATAATTAAATTTCTATAAATATAATATATCGTTTTCTTTATTACAATTTCACACACTTAAAAAGTGATAATTTCGTTCATGGATGTATGGACAACCGCCTCCTCGACATGATGTGATTCATTTTACATCACAAGAATCCAATATATAAATATATATAACTAAATAAAATTGTATTTATGATATAATTATAATTCTATAAAAATATAGTATTACTTGGATTCCTTCTATAACGATCATTGAAAAATAGGAATGTTACTAATTTCTATGTACGACCTAGCATCTTCATGATTGCAACATTAGTTCATTTCTCATTTTCACCTTTCATTATTTGTTTTAAAAGTATAATTTATATAGATATATGATAATTATTTTATTAATATTATTTTGGATATTTTTATATAATTACCCATTTTACCATAGTAGACCTACCAAAGTCATTTTAGGACATGAACAAAATTTAGTCAAAACACCCGACATAGACTTAATTGTTTAAGTAATTGTATATAACATTGTAATGAGTATATTAAAATTAATAATAAACATGAAAAAGGTTCTAAATAAATTAAATAATTAACATAAGTTTTTCATTTAGGAATATAAATATACATGAGACAATTCAAACTCATGGTAAGAGTTCTTCATCTCACTTTTTTACAACAGTGAGATAAATTCCATGTTCACCACTTACATATTTTGTGTTGTGTATCTACTACAAATTTTAATATATAATACCTTGAATTAATTTATATTTATGTTATTTTTTGTTTCAATATTAATTATTTCTTCTAAGGGAATTTTAATTAAAATTTACCAAGTGGAAAATAATTTCATAACCCAATTTATTTTAATTGGGTTATATTACTTCCTCATTGTCATTAATATTCTACTATTATGTGTATAATAAACTTTTAACTATATATTTCTGTATTTAAACTTTTTTTATGTTGATTAAAATTTTAAACACAAAAACTATTCATTTATTTATTTTCACATCAACATTATGGTATTTTCGAGATTTTACTTCACAATCACATTTGGTTTGGGATTTTTTACACTTGAATTTAAATCAGAGGAAATTATTTGAAAATTTTATGAAAACCATTTAATTTTATTACCCTATGGTTATTAATTAGATTGTTCAAGTAATAATAACATTTTACCACTCTTTGGTACTTAAAATGTTTTATAAAATGTTTTTAAGAATATTACACATTATTTCTATATTTAGTTAGAGTGCCTGTTTTCTTCAAAAAAAAATCATGTTTTCTTAAAATGTTTTTAACATTTTCAAAATGATTTAGTAAATAAAATTTTAACATTTTTTTATTTTAATAATGTTTTTAGAGGAACCTTCTTGTCACTTTCCAAACGATGTATTTTCTAACCTTTTCACTATGCAAAGAAGAATATTCATTTTACCTCATACAAAATGTATATATTTACCTATCATCGCTTCTTAAAAGATTCCTTTTCATGTTTAAAAGTTTAATTTTTTAAATGTTTCATTTTATTATTATTATTTTTGTGTATTTTTATTCTTATGTAAGGGATTTTTTCTCAATTTAAATTCCATTGAAACTTATTGTTATTATACACCAATTTACTTTTTATTTGGTGTATATACCACCCTGTAACATGTTATATCCTGAATATCATTACTATAATGATATTATAAGTTTAATTTGATGTTATTAATTCATAAGAAATATTATTTAAATGTTTTAAAGTGGTATGGTATGCTTTACAATGTTTAATGATTATTTTCCTGAAGAATGTTCTTAATGATTATCTTTACAATCTCATTTCCCTTTGTGATTATTAATTTTCTCTTGAAACAATCACTTTAATGTAATTATTTATCATTGTAAAGTTACTTGAATAAACATATTTTCATAAAATGAATATTATTATTTCCTAATAAGTATACCATTTTACATACGATGTCTACTTTGACAGTTATTTGATTATTTGAGAAATATTGATAATTATGTATTCTTTATTCAATATAAATATTTGATAAGAAGTATTATTTATTTAGACTATTATATATTAGGAATTATTTAGATATGAAATGATAGGAGGATCCATTAATTTATATATATTCTCAATGAATTGATAGGTCCTTATGAGAAAAATAAGTTATGCAAATTTAATGGGTTTCTAATAGTTATTTTAAAACATCTTGTGAAAGGTCTTGATGGTAAATATTTTCATGCAACTTAAACATTTCATCTCATAATTAATCATTTAAATCATTTACTTTTAGTTATTATTCATCCATGAGACTTTTTATCGACCTATATATGGATATATTTTATTTTATTTCATTGATTAAATGTAATGTGTTTTAGTTTATTACCATTCCATATTGATTTTTCCTTATATAGTTATTTTAATGGATTATATTATTAGTTATTTACCTTTACATGTTAATTTATTCTAATTTATTAATTATTTATTCCATGTTACCTACCCTTATAGAACATTTGAGATCACCCTTACTATGTTTCATTTCCTATGGTTATGAAGAATAAATTTTTGAACAAGCTTTCAAGGATGTAGTTTATTTATTTTTATTATGTATCATGTTTGTATTTTCCATTTCCCACTGTATTATAGATATCATATTTGAAATATGGATATAAAATATTAATAACCTAATTGGTTCTTTTGGATTTTATTCCTTATAATCATACCAATATAATAAAATAATGCACCAACTCAAGGATTCTGGGGCCAGGGTGCTACAGTTGGTATCAAAGGAAGTTTAGAAGCTACCTTTGAAACTAGATTTAGAAAACTTATATTAGGAAGCACAACCCTAATACATACATAAAGGATAAGTATAAAAGAACATCATAGAATTTTGTAAGGCAAATATTATGTGGGTATTCATAGAAATACATCATTTTCTTGATACTATATGTGGACATGGTTCTGGAAAAAATATACTTTGGGGTAACCGCTTTAAAAAGGTGTCCTAGGCTTGACTCAGGGTAACCTGGTACATGAAAATGGGCCTCACTGTATAACGAAACTTCTTTTTCATTGATTAATATTACATAATTTTAAAGAAAAACAGAAAATCATTTCACAAAGAGGATCATAAGGTTTAGTATCTTGAGAAATCTAGGACCATACATAAATTTTACAATATAAAATATAAACATGTATTTAATTCCTTCTTCTCTAGATTCTTATTGTTCCTTGAAATATATTTAGTATAAATTTTCACTTGAGGATATACATAAAAAATGGGTGATATAAAATCCCAGTAATAGGATAGATAAAAAAATGAAACAGTATAACATGGGGCTAGTAGATTCATAACATCATCATCATAATAATGAGAGGAATCATAAGATAAATTCATAGAATGTGGAAATACATAAAAACAAAACATCATATCTTAGTGGTAAACTACGACACATATTTGTGAAAAAAGATATCATCACATTCAAGAATATTTAACATTTTAAAATGAGATACAACACATTACCCAATTAATTGGATAACTATATAATTCTAGGAATACCCATCACACCATAACATTTACTTTGCACTATATAATTCTGGGTGCACCTCTTACATCATAACATTAACATTATCATGAATTCCACATAGAACATATATCAATCATGGAGAAAAAATAACCCATGGAAAGAAATGAGTTTCATTAAATAAATAATACATTCATAAAATTTGGGTTTCCAAATGAAAGAGTTAATAACATAATTGATATAATAATCATCAACCTGGAGTGAAGAAGAAACAATCTCGAGAAGTAAAAGGCTTATTTTCTTTGAAAATGGAGTTCTTTTGGAAAAAATTATGTTTGTCATAAAATCAAGTAGAAAAGATGTATATCCCAAAAAATTTAATATAATTGTTAAAAAATAATAATATTTTTTGAGTATCTGTACTGAAAATGGGGTGAAAGAAGGAAAACCCAAATAAAGAGAGTTGGGTTCGAGAATTCCCCTTACCTTATGTCCGAATGATTTCTTTAATTTATTGTCTTGTATAATCACATTAGAATCATTAATTTAAAATTAAATATTATTTTATACATGAATAATATTTATTATGGTTTTATTAAGTTATTTTATGGGCCTTTGTATGAGTTATAGAGTTTAATTTCATCGTTCAGAAGTGTTCATTTTCATAGATTTCTTGATTGGTCCTCTTGTATTCATGAATATAAGTTCATTTAAAATGATGATGAATATATAGAATTTTTATTATATGTTATTAATGATCCTCTATAATCTTAAATTATCTTACAAAGGATTAATTTGTATAACTTGAGGATGATTCATTTTATTGAAGTTAATGATGATCGTTTTAGGTTAATTTTGGTGGTTTTTCAAAGACAACGAACTCGTTTTGTTTTATCATTTATTATTATGTGTATAATTTATTTAGAGAACAAATAAATTGTTATAAAATACACATTAAAATCTTATTTAAATCATTTCATGTACTTATTAACAATATTGAATGTGTTTAAGGAAAATGAAAGTGCATCACCCATGATGTCGATAATTTGACATATCACAGATGGCGATTTCATTTTTAAAATAAAATAGAGAGAGGGATGAGTTTAATAATTGATCTTACATTAACATGATATAATTTTAATATATTTAAGTTAATAAAGTTATCATTCTATTTGGATGAAGTAATTTGGGGATATAATAAGAAAATAATTGAAATTGAAATGAAATTAAAAGAAAAAGAGAGGATTTACCTCATTAATTCTTCTCTTGAGATCCTCCTCAAGGAACCTAGGCATGGTCTTTTAATGAGAACAAGATCTTCGGGACATAGGGGAGAGTCTAGGGAAGAGTTTTTAGAATAATTTGGTCAAGGTTCAAAGATTTAGATGTGTTAGGATAAAAGGGTGTGATGGATGGTATTTATAGTAGAGGTTATAGGTGTTTTCTTATTATTTAATTCATTAGTTTGTTGTTTTTATAAATAAAAGTAATAATGTTGTTTCTTGATACTAAATAAAGTAATTATATCATGTTATTTAGAGCCAATGGTTCTTACATTAGTGATGAATCAATGAATAGTTCATTTATTTATAATGTATATATACTGCAAATCACCATATTTTACTATTCATAAAAAAATCAAGTATTTTAGAAAAATCTCAAAAATCCACCCTAACCATTTTTAGACATGTATAATTCAAAAAATTAAATCCATTTTATTAAAATAATTTTTTAAATATGAGAAATTTAATTTTTAATTAAAATCATCATTTACTTGGAAAATACAAATTTTATATCATTTTGAAAAATTAATTACGGTCTCATAAAATTATTTTAAATAATAAGACATAAAAATATTAATTTATGAATATATTTTATGAAAATTTATGCTTTTTTAAATTATTAAATTAATCATAAAATTTTAATTAATTATTTATGACTTATAAAAATACAAACACTTAATTTATAATTTTTAAAACATTTATTTACTTAAAATATGATATAATTATGCCATAATTTTATCTATAAGATGCCTAAATTTTATTTATACTTTCATGGATGTGGTAACTATTCATTTGTTTAGTTTACAATTCATAAATGTCGTATTACTATTCATAAGGTCAGGTTACTATTTCATCGATATTGGTTCCTTAACTTCTAGGCATACCTCTTATTTCATTAATTCATCATTATAAACCTTTTATTATGTTCTATAAGTTATTTTATGTGATTTATAATATGTGAATTTACTATAATAAGGGATAAATTTCTATTGATTAAATATTGGGTTGTTATATACTACGCACCTAGTTTGACACTCTCAGGGGATATTATTAGGATAATTCACATTTCCTTTACTTACCATTATGAAGGAATTTGACAATGAATAACCTAGTTTAAACCTAAATAGTTTTAAATTTAAGATAAAGTGTCATGATTATAAATCATACAAATGTTATTATGGATAATCCTTAGACCAGTTAAGGACCTATGTCAAAATAAAATGGATAAAGTATTTATGTATTGAGGTTGTATTGAAAACATTAGTTAAAAGTATGTTTAGATATTTACTCTATTTCAAGGATGCCCATCATATTTATTTTTAAAATTATATTAATTTGATTTTATAAAATAAAACCTATATACTGGGTGAAAATCCATCAAGTTTGGTAAGGTCATGGGTCTTGAACCCATGATCAAAGGATGTTAAGGGTTTTGTACCTACCCTGGCTTACACGATGTCTTGGTTAATGTGTAATTATTTAAAAAAATTTGATGAATAAATATTAATAATGAACTAATAATGTAACTTTTTAGGTTTAGAGATTAAAATATTAACTATATTTAATTTGGATAATAGTTAGTGACAAATAGTTAGACTTGTCACTCTTTTATGGGACATACAATCAATTAAAAGTCATAGTGATTCAGGGATTAGAGTTATTTTTTTATACCCATTCTTGAGGTAAGGGATGAATTATAATTTGATTTAATCACAACCAAAATATTAAATCATTCTTATGAAATTTAAATCTATCAAGAAATTATATCTCCTTGTATTCTTATGTGGTAAAATAATTACTCAACATTAGAAAAATGATCAAAAAAAGTGTTGTCCTAAAACCTTAATTTTTTTGTTAAACTGATAGTCTAATAAATCATCACAAATTTATGGCTTTGAGGCCCTCAAATTTCCATTTATCAATAAATTTGTTTTTGTGAATGTGGACCTTAATCACTCCCTATAAATATTTATGCTTTTCCTCTAGGTATGTATCTCTAATTTCCATTAATGTTCTCCTCCGTAGAGACATAGTTATATTTTATTCCATGTGACCTTTGTACTTCCCATTCTATCTTATTCTAGAGAAATTATTACAAACCCTTATTAAGATGTGGGATTTTAAAAATTGGAAATATCAAAAAAAATATTACTAAGATCGTGTATAAGTTTCAATGGAACGATTTAATTAAGGTGGAGAGAATTTATTTCCCTGCAAATCTAAAGTAGGAACATTATATTTGATAACATGTATGACACGAAAAACAAAGCACATAAGTGAATATAATATCCTCATAATTTATAATAAATTTAATATTTAAAATAAATTCATTATATTTTATAGCTTAAAAAACATGAAACAATATGTTATCTTGTGTTACATGCAAGAGTGAGTTTCTTCAATGGTTTTAATCACATGCAATACCGAGTTTTACCAATACCGAGTTTTATCAAAAAATAATATTATATTAAAATAGTATTATTTAATTTAATTATATATTATGAATAGTATTAAGTATATTATTATAATATATGGTTTTCACATATATAAAATGTAATAATAGGTTACTAATTAATTAGAAATGAAAATATAAACCAATTGAATATAAAGAAAATATTTTTATTTTTATGCTCACAAAGGAGTTTTGTCTTAATAAATTAAATTAATTATAATTATTGAATGATATTAATGAAATATATATGTTATATATTCAAGTAAAGATTTTTTATATTAATATAATATATTTTATAAGCATAACATAAGAACAAACACAATTTTACACATAAAAAACATATATTTTTATTAATGCACTTTTACAGCCTTTTAATGGTGAACCTATTTAAAATAAAATTTTGAAACTTTTACAAATATTTTTTTTGTAAAATATAACTTAATATTTGAAATAATAACATAAAAATTAGGTTAAGTTGAATTTTTGGTATTTTTCTATGAAGTTTCATTTTTAATGAATAGTGAAAAATATTGAAATTTAAAGTTTAAATTATATTTTAAATTGGTTTTAAAGCTTAATTAGACCATATTTTTATAAATTAATTCAATTTACACCATTTTAATTAATTTCACTTTGAAATTGACTATAAAAACTTAACAAACTTTTGATTTTTTTATGTTAAAAACCCGCATTGTCGTCCTGTATGTGGGATTAAATTTAAGATAATTTCTACCACTTCTATGATTAAAATTTAGAAAAATGGATTCAATATTAGGAATCATAATAATTTATAATTTATTATAAGGTCTACTTAGTTTTTGACCAAAAATAGTAGGGAAAGTAATTAGGATTAATTACAACGATTAAGGTGAAATTTAGTTTATCAAGGGACTAAACCATATACTTAAGGACTAATACAACCTAGAAACTTGTCCAAAATAAATTTTCTAGAAATATTTCTTCCCTATAATCCATTTTATCTACCTTTTACCATTATTTATCCAATTTTAATAAAAAAATGTTGGTGGTGTTCCTTTCTTCTAAAATATTACAAGAATAACACTCCTCGATTATAAAAGGACTCATTTCCTCCCACTTCCTCACACCTCTAAATCCAATTATGTTCGGTAAATATCTAACCAATTAACTCCCAAACATAACTAACTTACTCCTTAAATCCTCCATTTGTTAATGAATCAATCCAAGGAATCCTTTTGGTGCAAACTGAAAGGAGTTACCTAATTAAGAAGCAATGCCTTTTTTAAATCTCTTTAATTTTATTTCCATTATCCACTCCCTAAAATATTATTATTACATGTTTATATAGTAACTTCAGTATCATAAATATACTAGGATACTGTTATGGTAAGGGTTTGACCTAAAACTACACACACCACCATCTAATAGATAACTAAAATACTGTTTATGTGTACGGTGAACTACCACCTCATGAAGCGATGATTGCTCATTTTTTACTTTAACACCTCTCATGGTGGAAATTATATTTGAAAATATATTTATATATTTTATATATAATATTAAATATGTATTTAATATTATTCAATTCTTTTACAACATATATATTTATACTTTCCATTTTGTGGAAAAAAGACAACATCATTTGGGGAAGTGTGGACTACCACCCCCTCAAAGCCATGTGATTCATTCACAAGATACATGGAATGTATAAAATACAGTTTTAATAAAAAATATGTGACATAATAAAATATATATTATATTAACTAAAAAATTATCTTTATCTAAATATAATATATAATTTTATTTATTACCCTTTCACACACTTAAAAAGTGAAAACGTTATTCATGGACATGTGTACTACTGCCTCTTCGACACAATGTGATTCCTATTCCATCAAAAGAATAAAATATATAAGTATAAATGACTAAATAAAATGGTATTTATGACATAATTATAATTCTATAAATATATATTATTACTTAACTTCCTTCCATAATGATCATTGAAAAATGGGAACATTACTCATGCGTACGTACGACTTACCGTCTCCATGATTGTAATGTCAGTTCATTTTTCATAACCATATTTGATGATTTTTTTAAAAGTATAATTGATGTAAAAATATGATAATTATTTCATGACTATTATTCTAGATATTTTTATATAATGACCCATTTTACCTTAGTCGACCTACCAAAGTCATTTTAGCACATGAACCAAATTTGGTCAAAACACCCGACATAAACTTAATTGTTTATGTAATTGTATAAAACATCATAATAAGTAAATTAAAATTAGTAATAAACATAAAATAGTTTATTAATAAATTAAATAATTAACATAAGTTTGTTATTCAAGAATATAAATTCACACGAGACAAGTTAGACTCAAGGTAATAGATCTTCACCTCACTTTTTACATATGTGATATAAATGTCATGTTCGCCACTTACTTATTTTGTGCGGTGTATCTAATATAAATTTAATATATTATAACATGAATTAATTTATCTTCATTTTATTCTGAGTTTCAATATGAATTATTTCTTCTAAGGGTATTTTAATTAAAAGTTACATAGTGGAGTATAATTTCATAACCCAATTTCTTTTCATTGGGTTATATTACTTCCTTGTTGTCATTAATATTCTATGATTTTGTGTATAATCACCATTTTACTATATATTTTTTTATTTAAAATTTCTTATTTGGATTTATATTCAACACACATAATCTATTCATTTATTGATTTTTATATCAATGTTATGGTATTTTCAAGGATTTACTTCACAATCTCATTTTATTCGGGATTGTTTACACTGGAATTTATATAAGAAGAAATTATTTGATTATATTATAATAAAACCTTTAATTTTATTATACTTTAGTTATTCATAACCCTATTCATGTAATAGTACAATTTTCCCACTCTTTGTTACTCCAAAATATTTAGATTTTTTTTAGAAAACCACACTTCATTCTATATTTTGATAGGGAGCCTGTTTTTTTCTAAAAAACCATATTTTATTTACATGTTTTTACCATTTTAAAAATGCTTTAATAAAGAAATTTTTACCCTATTTTTATTTTACAAATTTTTTAAAGGAACCTTCTTGGTAGTTTCCGAATGAAGCCTTTTCTAACCTTTACACCATGAAAAAAATGAATATTCTTTTTACCTTTTACGAGAAGTATAGATTTACCTACCATCACTTATTAGAAGATTAATTTTAATGTTTAAAAAGTTAGTTTTCACGTGTTTAATTTAATGATTATTATTTTTGGGTATTTTAATTCCAATATAAGGGATTTCATCTCAATTTACATTCCATTGAACTTATTTGTTATTATGAACCAATTCACTTTTATTTGGGGTATATACCACCATTTAACATGTTATATCCTGAATATACTCACTATCATGATATTATAAGTTTTATTTGATGTTATTAATTCATAGGAAATTAAGATTTAAATGTTTAAAAGTGTTATGATACACATTTGAATGTTTAATGATTATTTTACACAAGAATTTTCTTAATGATTATCTTTGAAATCTCACTTCCTTTTGTGATTGTTCAATTTATCTTAAAACAATCAATTTATTGTAATAATTTTTCATTGTAAAATTTCTTGAATATCTATATTGTCATATAATGGATATTAGTATTTCCTAAACTATATACCATCATATACATGGTGTCTACTTTGATAGTTATTTGATTATTAAATAAATATTAATAATTCTATATTCTTTATTCAATTAGAATATTTTATAAGGCATATTATTTATTTCAAATATTCAATATGAGATATTCTTTGGATATAAAATGATGGGAGGAGCCCAAAATTTATATATCTCCTCGATGCATCGATAGTTTCTCATGAGATCAATAAGTTGCACAAATTTAATGGGTTTCAACCCATAATTTTAAACTGTCTTATAAAAGATCTTAATGGTATAGGTTTTCTTATTCCTTAGACATGATGTACAATAATTAAGAAATTCTATCATTTTTTTAGTTATTATCCATCCACGAGACTTTACATTGACCTATCTATGGATATATTTCATTTCAGTTCGTTGATTAAATGACATGTGTTTCAGTTTCTTACCTGGTGAAATTATTTTTTCCTTATCTAGTTATTTGACTGACATGTGTTACCAGTTATTTACCTTTCCATGTTAATTTATTCTCATTGATTCATTATTTCTTCTTCTTTATTTAACCTTACTTAGATTTTGAGCTCACCCTTATTATGATTCATTTCCACTAGTTATGAAAAAGAAATATTTGAACATTCTTTTAAGGATACATTTTATTTCTTTTTATTATGTATCATGTTTGTATTATCTATTTCAAAATTTATTATAAATATCATGTATGTAATATGGATTTACAATAAAACTAAACTAATACGTCCTTCAATATTTTATTCCTTGTAATCAGGCCAATACAATAAAATAATGCACCAGATCTGTGCTTCTGGGGTCGGGGCATTACACATTTGGGTTATTTTTTATGAATTAAAATATTTTTGATATTTTTATTTTTTCGGAATATTAGTTCTGATAGAAAGGAGGTAGAAATCATGAATCATGTTAGGAACATTGGAATCACATGACTTATGTATATTTCTTGTTATTTTTATTTTGAACCTAAAATAAAAATAAAGGGTTTAGCTATTTAATGTTTCAAAAACAAGATAAATAGTGTTTTCTTATATAGTTTCTTCGTGAAATTATACTCATATAATTTAGAAATGTAAATGGTTCTAGAAATAAAAAGTGTTCTAACTATTTAATGTTTCCACAAAAACCAATATGTTGTTTTCCTATATAGATTCTTAGTGTTATTTTACTCAGCCAGCCTAGGCCTGCGTTTTTAGTGTGATGGGTATATGGATTATATGTGCGCATGATGAATTTGGTTTTAGACCCTGATATGGGCAGGAATGGGGGTTGAAAGGTCGAATGACATGTGATTTGGGTCCTATTGGGAAGTGTGTAAGGGATATTAGTCCACAAAGCTTGTTATATTTTTCCCTATTTGAATTTTTTTTACTATTATATTTATATTGAGTAGATTATTTAATTACTCAAAGAGATTCTACCTAAATTTCCACCATTAGAGAACTAGGAAGGTGGGTAAATTGCACCACCTTAGCATGTACCGGTGGAGGTTACTGAGGGTATAGGAGAGCTTGCGCCATATGCAGAGGCTATGAGACAATTAGGAAAACTACAAGGGCTTGGAGAGATAGGGTAGCAGTTGGATGAAGAAATTAGGGATATCCTAGTGAAATCCGTACAAAGAATTGATAGTAGAGAATAAGGATATGATAAGTATATGACATACCTGATGTGATAGTTCTGGACACAATATCATCATTTTTTATAGGGAGAGGGTGGACTACAGATGGTGGAGTATTCTATTCAGTCAGTGTAGATGATATTCGATTAGATCAAGATGCCACCAGGATGGAGGTTATTGTTGGATGCATATATTCTTAGTTATTATTTAGTAATTATTTTAAAACTAAATTTATTCACAATTACAAACTATTAATTAATTAATTAATTATTTTATTATTTGTTTAATATCTATTTATTATTTATTATTTATGTAATTATTATATATATTATTTATTTTCTATTTATTTTTAATTAATTTATTTATTATTTATTATTTATTTGTTATTTATTATTTATTACTTCATTATTTATTATTTGTTATTTATTTATTTACTTATTTATTATTTAGGTATTATTTAATATTTTTATTAACAATAATTTATTGATTATTTATCCAATATTTATTCAATATTTATTTATTTGTTATTTATTATTTATTATTTAATTGTTATTTATTATTTAATTATTATTTATTTATTTAGTAAATATTATTTATTTTTTTGATTGTGCACGTATTTTGATGATGGATAATGATGCTTCTTTGACTCCACCCCCTACATATGTTTGATTTTTTCTTCTATAGTGGTAAGAATTCTTACATGTCTACTATTCAATTAGTGATATGATTCTATAATTACTTATGCAACTAGATGATCTATGATGATCTTATAAATGATACTTTATTAAAACAACAAAATAATGAATTAATGCCATCTACATCTTCATCTTTTTTTCTTTATTTTTAACATTATGCATTGATGACCTAGTTTCATTGTATCCTAAGATGGCGTAATCTCATTAAACCTCATGAAAAAAATGTTTCATTTCAATTTAATAAAGGGAGAATGAGTTGGTCTTCCAATTCAATCTCCAAGACATTTCTATTATTTATTATTTATTATTTATTATTTATTTATATACTCATTCTTTATTATTTATTTATTTATTCATTATATATATATATATATTTATATATTATATATTTATATATTTATTATCTATTTATTTATTTGTTATTTATTAATTTATTATTTATTATTTATAATTGATTGATTTATCATTTATTTATTTAGTAATTTAGTAACTTATTATTTATTATTTATTTATTATTATTTATCTTTTATTTATTTATTCTATTATATATATTTATAATAATAATAATAATAAACTTTAAAAACAAATAACAAAGAATAAATAATAATAAATAATAAATAATAAATAAATAAATATATGCATAATTATTCACATACACACAAAAACATATATATAAAAGTAAATTAAAGTATATTTTGTCTCCATATGAATTGCTTGCTGGAGATATTTATAGAATAACTAGGAAGTAAGATGTTCAAGTCCCAACGCACACACATATATGTTCATTTTTTGCAGAAATAATAAGTGAATAAACAATAAAAAATAAACAATAAACAATAAACAACAAATAATATGAAATAATAATTTTAAAAAAATAAAAAATCATGTAAAGCATTTAGAAAACCCCCGCTAAATGGGTCTACGATGCATTTGTAAAAGCACTAAAAAATGTTTCCCAACATCACATATCACAACAGTTTTGGAAAAGTATCATGAAAAAATTTAGCAGCAGTTTTAACTGCTAATAAATATCACATCATCTCATCATCATGCGTTACCACAAACAACACCATCATCGATCGATACTCACCACCAACTGGGTACTGCCACCACATACTATTATCGAAGGAAGAGTGAGTAAAAGGGTGTAATGATTCATCTATTCCTCATAATCCACATGTTGGGGAAAACACCCCCAAAACATTTGGGTGTAAGTATACAATAATCGACGTGGATGGGGTGTGTATAAAAGTAACATGAAAATACAAGCATGTACGCACACACACACACAAAGAGACCACTCAAAAACTATACATAAAGGATTCACATTAATACATCATCATCTCTATCTTGTCATCAACACCATACTAACGTTACCATATACTGCTACTACAAAATGCAAGTCCACCACACCAAATTTCTATAAATAACCTTCTTTCATATCTTTCAATTACAAATTCAACCACATTCTAGATTATTACGCCACTATCCACCATTCATTAAAAAATCCATTTAACTTCATATTTGATGACAATCCATTGTAACAAACATCCACATTTAATTTCATTTTGATTAAATTATTTTCATTATTACTAAATTCATTGAACTAGTTACCACATGTAAATTCTAGTCCACTTTTATTAAATTAAAAACATCACATTTTGTTTCCACTAGGATACTACAACATGGAACCACACAATAACCCATCATGTCTCTGGCCAAAGATGACACCACAACCCTACCATCTCACCACAACCACATACTAACAACCACACTTCCACTACCCAAAAGACAACCCACACCTGAAACAGTCACCACCGTCATCACAAAATCCCCACAAAGGCCACACAACCACAAGGAGAAAAACAAACATACAATTATTACATATTTTTTTGTTTCAAACCAAATAAATCCAAAATTCATTTTAAGAGAGGTTTTCAAATTAATTTATCATCCCATGCATTTATATTTTCACATAGTTTCAATATTCTCACTCAACTAGTTTATAAGCCACATATAATTTCTTAACCTCTTATTAATAGTGGGTTTAATAGAGTAAATATCTCAATCCACAATAAATGTTTACAATTCAAAGTATCCACAACATGCATATTATAAAAAATTAAATGTTTTAAGATAAAATAAGTGTTAATAATAATGAAATAGATAAACACATAGTATTACTCCCCTTCCCATCCAATATAAATTAATCTAGTTCACTATCTTCATTAGTTAATTTATACCACCACCCACTAGATAAAAAAATCATTCTAATTGAATATGTACACAAAAGAAGAGGAGAAAAATTATCCCTCACCTAGAAAATATGTTTTAAAACACACCACACCAAAATAATGGAAAATAATATGATTTAATTTCTTAGATATTGTGAATTTAAGGGATTGACCAATTGTACAATAGTTTTATAGAAGAGAGGGATACAAAACAGAAACAATATCTTACATCAAAAATGACACACTTCTGTAAAAAATAGAGAGGGAACCAATATATTAAACATGATTATAATCATGTGAAGAAATGATTTAGTTTAAAGGAATATGACTCTGAGGCTCAAGATTAAGGTTTTGGTTCATCCTAATTTTATGGAAATAAGAAAATACTTAGAAAGATGAAATATATTATTTTAATATTCTAGATAAAGATCATGGAATAACTCTAAAGATTAATGCATTAAACCTTGATTTCAAATTTTCATTAGTTTAATTTTTTTATAAAGATAGAAGAACCTATTTAAAACCATTGAATTTAAAGAATTTAAATAATAGATTTAATCCCCCAAAAGAGATATTAAAAAAATTTATTTAATCCTTTATTTTAAATATTATGTTAAAATATTTTTTTTCATAGAATTCTAGAAAATATAATTATTTAAAAAAAATAGATATTTAAAAACTATTGGACTGACCATGCTACCCAACCATTCCACTGCATGAAGAACTAACATACTGTATAAAGGAACCAACAGAACACATGGAGGAACCAACCGACCACATGAAGGAACTGGATGATTGCATGAAGTAACCAACTGACCCTATAAATAAACCAATCGACCACATGTAGGAACCAAGTGAGCACATGAAAGAACCAATAAACCTCATGAAGAAACCAAATGACCACAAAACTTGTCTTTTGACTGTGAGAGAAAACATAAAAATTTAAAAAATAAAAGGGATTTAAAATCGCTCATAACACTTCTAGGCCTTGGAAAATTAAAAATTAATGGTTTTGAGAACCCATTAAATTACACATACATTTATTATCTAATGTTTATAAGTGAATCTAAAATCAGTTGAAGCTAAAAAAGATATTTTCAAAATTTTTTTTTATGTGCATGATGTATTTTTATCCAAATAAATCAAATTAATCACAAATGATAAATGATTTTAATGAAATTAATATATAATATATTCAATAAGCTAAATTAACATTAATCTAGTTCTTTTTACTCGGAATGGAATGATAATAAAATAATTTTTATTCTTAATGATATATTTTTCCAAATTATTTACATGTTTTGTGAATAGATATTAGAATTAATTTTTACCACCTCTATGAATATTATATTGTATAACATTATAAATATTTGGAATCATCAAAACTAATATTAGGTAATAATATAAAAATAATGTTTATCCATAATGAACAGTTACCATGGTAAAAATATTTCACCATAGTTATGTGTAAATAGGGTTAAAAGGGATTAAATTAAGACATAAGAATTCTAATATCACAAAAAAATATCTTCACCTAATTTTTTGAGTGAATATTAACCTCCCCTTACCTTATATCTTAAATTTTACTAAATTAGAACCACTTTCCATGAGAATTGTATTTATTTTATTTAAATGTTCTTAATATTTACAAGGGTTTCCATCCCTTCACTTATAAAAGGGAACCTCCTATTCTCATTTATCCATGCCACTTGAAAAAAATATCTTAAATACCATTCTAACTCTCTTACAATTCTATAGAAGTTTTATTCTTCCATAAATTACCATACAAGAATCTTTAATGAGTTTTTCCAAAGAGATTATCCAAGGAAGAGATATATATTCTTATCGACCCTTTTCAAGTTTCTTTCTTCTTAAACCTCATCAAAATAATCTATAACCATATTAACAAAATAAAATTAGTATATTTAATTTACTTATTTTTTTAATGTTATAACCATTTTTTAATCTTCTTTTCATCTAATGGAAAATGAAAACATCGCTCATGCGTATGTACAAAATACCCTCTCCATAAAGCGATGCATTTTATATTTCAATATCATTTCTCATAGATGTTTATACACATGGATTTAATGAATATATATGATATTTTTGATATATTTATGACTATTCAAAGATAAATCATTTTTTATGTTCTTTATTTCCATACATTGAAAAATGGAAACATCACCTATGCATATGCATGGATTACCATCTTAATGAAGTGATATAATTCATTATTCATCACCGTTTTAGATGTATAGATATAAAAGTGTATATAATTGATAAATATGGTATTTATGAAATTATTTTTATTCTTAAAATGATGAAATAATTACCATGGTGTATGGAAAGAATTATCTAAACAAAAACATCTATGGAAAATTGAACCCTTGATACATGAATATGAATTTTAATAAATAATTATTAATAAATGGGTAATTATAAATTATAAGGGAATGATATATGTAATATTAGTATTAATATGGTTTATTATATATTTATAATAAGTCTAAAATTATTATATTTAATATTAGAATGTGTATGAAGTAAGTCGAGACATAATTTAAGGGTTTATGTTATAATCTCAATTTTTATTTGGATTGTTTATGATTTAATATCTATTGAGGTGAATTATATAGTTTTAATATTATAAATCCTATCCATTTTCTTCTCCTATGGATATTATTTTTGTTTCCAAGTATTTGTACAATTTTCCTCTATTTTTTAATCAAAATATTGAAAGGATATTTTTAATAAAAATATTGAAAGGATATTTTTAATAAAATACGATTTAATTTATTTTCTTTTGAACAAGAATATTTTTCCCAAATATCCATGTTCTTAAAAAAATTCATGGAATCTATATACACTTTTAAAATATTTTAAAATTTATTTTTCTAATATATTTTACTTTCTTTAAAAATTTTCAAGAGGAATATTCTTGTGATTTTTTGAATGTGACATTTTTGACTTTCTTTATATAAATCTGAATGAATATTTTAACATATATGATATGAATATATTTTACCACTTTATTGTATTTTATTCATAATTTAACTTCATTTTTATGTTTCTAGGTTTTATAATGACAATTATATTATAAAATTTCTAGGAATTTTTAGTTTTTAAAAGCTTCCAAAAGAAAATGATGTTTTCTTTTGTTTTTCAAAATATATTTCCTTGGATTTAATAAAAGCGTTTTTTATTTATGTCAACGTCCTTTAAGAATTTTTATGATTCACTAGAGATATGATCTTATGATACTGTCCAATTATTATTTATGGGTGGTTTATTATAATGATGTTTTCATAAAACCCATTTCTTTCACATGGCTTAATTAAAATATAAAGTAATGGTGAATGGTATTTTATACTTGGGAATTATTATTTACAATAGAAACGGGAAGTGAATTAAAAAACTTAGGGCAATTTTTCCATTATGTGATGGGTGTGTCCATTATATCCCTTTAATAAATTGGGTAATTTTTTACATATCATGAGTTCAAAAGGGTATATAGGAGGCTATCCCACGCTCAATAAGTACACATGTGATTTTCCCAAAACCAAGAGGGTAAAAAAGTTATTAGACCAATCCCAAGAAGGTTCATAACCAATTATCCCAATACCTTGAGGGTATATGGGTGATTAAACGAAGAAAAATAGGGTAAAAATGAATTTATACCAATACTAATATGGTACATGGATAGATAACCCAAGATAACTATGTGATTAATATTATAGTGAGGAGCCTTAACAAATGGTTTAAATGTTTATTATAATGGGAAGTGAACCAAATTTTCTATGAGTCTCTATCCACTATGATAGTATTAGTATAAATACATGACTATTGAAATGATATTGTATACTTTTTTTTATTACAAAAACTTATGTCTTAGGATTATGATATTCTCTCAGTGCTCATGATTGGTTTTTGATGATTCTATACTTTTATGAATCTTTTATTTTGTTATAATAAATCCTTAATCCATGACTCACTTTTTATGGTCTATGAATTATTGTGTATGATCTCATAAGTTATGATCATGTTCTCAAACCATTAATATTATCTTATGGTCACTTGTGATCATCAATTGATATCTTCCTTGTTTACCCTTACTAACAATCTAAGCTCACCCTTTCTTATGTTTTCATTTCCTAGGTTATAAAGATAAGTTTTAAGTAGGAAATTTCAATTAATTGTACTATTTGAGAAGTAATTTTTTGTAGATATTGAATATATTTCATAAAATAAGTTTATGTATCTATTTTCCAAATAAACTAAACCTTTATAGTTATTAGGCATTTAATATTATGAAATGTATTGAATATTCATATAAAATGGTGTGATATTTATATAAGTTACAATTGGGTTACCTCAAAAGGTATAAACACTAGGGATTATGTATTATGGTTGGGTATGATATAGATGGTTTTGATATAACTATGTATCCTGAAATAAAAATAATCAAGACACACATAGTTAGTGAAATGGCTATTTTAATTTTGGTGTAAGGTCTATCAGGTTTAACTATGATAACTATTTTCTAGTTAAGTGATTTTATTTCTAAAAGTTAAGTCTCCAAAATATACATTTGGTTAAACTAGATGGAGAAAACACATAATCACCATGGAATTTAATATGTAGTTGATTGGAATATAGATCAATGGTTTCATTTTAGAGTGGAAGTTGACTCAGTGGTAGTAGTAGTGTTCAAGTGTGGGAATGAATAAGTTGGATCATATGACTCATGGAAGTGAGGATCCACATCATTCTAGATGATTTATTGAAATTGATATAAATGTAGTTATGTATGTGTCACAAAAGTTATATAGTAAGTGGTTGTAAACAATAATGATGTTTAAGTGAGGATAAAATTTATATATACAAATGAATTGTGTATGTTTTTCCTTTAAGAAATATATAAGAAAATTTCATAATGATTTTTTTGTAAAGGGATGATGTAATAATAATTAATAAGAACTTGTATGATTCATTTTCTAGGGTTTTTTTAAAGTATAAACTATTCATCAGATAGCTAGTTGAGGTAATGATCACCTTTGATTGAGTGGAATAATGTTTCTGATGGTTAGATCAAAGTGGAATGTTCATTGTGGAGATAATAATTAGATGAAACCAAAAGTTAAAAAATAGATGTTATGGATATTTTATATATTAATGGGTTGGAAATATTAGTTCTAGAGAACCAAATATATCTTGTGATAGGTGACTCAAGAGGACATACAAAGATATTTTTCTCTATCCCCATGGGGGGATGTCTTTTCTATAGAGTGCTTGTAGTGGGGCTTTATTTGGGGAAGGATTTATTAAAATTATTCAAGTTGGGTTTCCATAATAATGGAGTAACTTTTATCTCAAGATGGGTAGTTTTACTAGAATAAAATAATCCCTTGTATCTTTGTTTCTACCATATTCAAAATATTTAGTGTGTTCCCCCATGGGGTAGGAATAATGTTCAAACCATGTAATTTTCATGTGTTGTGATTTTTTTGTTTATTTCACATCTTTTTAATTCTTTTTAATTATTTATAGAAGTTATTTTTTAGGATTTTTAATGTGAATTATGGTGATATGGATTATGTGTGACATGAAATTGAAATTCTGGATACATCATAATCATAGGGTCCTATTCTGGCTGAGTAAGTTTTGGACTTCTATATCCACTGTGTGCAATCTTTGAGGGGTTTTCTTCAGAACGTAGAGTTTCACCAAAAAAATATGTGGCATCAGAGATTTAGATCTTGACTTCAAGTGAGTATAACATGGAAACGGTGTTTTATAACTTTTTTTAATAATGTCATTCCAATTTTGGCCTCATTGGATAATTCTAGAAGATTGTATTTATTCCTTACGTTTCTTGGATTAATTAGGAGATCATTTTTTCTAGTGGGTATTGATTTAATAGGTAAGGTATAATTTTATGTTTGATGATGTAAGATAAAAGTTTTTGGGGATATAGGTTTTCTATTCCTAGATATTTAATAAGTTTTATTGATGGGGAGTCAACCTAAAGAAATTTTTTTATAAGAATGTTAAACTATGATGGAAAAGCACAAGGAAATGTTCTAGAAGGTGTATCTATGATAAATTTATCATAATAAGAAATGTGGATAGTTCAATTGTAAATTTAATGATAAAAACTAAAATCTAATTAAGGTGAAGGGAGAACACATCAAAGATATTCAGATGGTTCCCCTATTTTACTTATGACATTTTTAAAGGAAAATGGAGATTTTAGTAGGACAGTTGGGACTAGAAGGTCTATTCTCGATGGTTAACTTTGTAATGATTAAAAATCTTATATATGGGATTGGGGGTTGTTTTCTTACTACTAATGAATCAGTAGATCACTTTGTTCTAGGTATTTGACTCTAGGGTTCAAAACACTCACCATCCATGAAGGGGAGAAGGTAAATATTTTGGGTTATTTACTTTGGATCCCCCCCATGATCATGGGTAAAAATGGAAAAATAAATAGGAAGTATAATGGTACTAACTCATTAAAATATAACTTTGATGATTATCTAGAAATAAATTGATATTTTTCGATGTGGCTCATGTTTTCAGAAAAGTATAAAAGGTGTTTATTTTTTTGGGTGAATAATTTCATAAGGAGTATTTCATAATAAAGAATAAGACTTAAATATGAGGAAGAATATGTAATTGGTATCTTATTCTCACAAAATCAAGAGACATATTCATTACTCTTTAAAAAGGTGAGACACTAGTGTATTAAAATACAATTTGTTTTTAATTATTTTCATAGGGTTATTGTACTTTTTATCATCATTAACAATGATACTTAAGAGTGTAGGTGTTTCTTCTTCAAGAAAAATACCGAGGTGTATTTGGAACCATCATTTAAACGAATCATGAGGTTATGATTAATAGAAGATATCTGAGAGGATTCAAGATAGATATCTAGAGGATGAGAGTTGAAGAGAAGTGAGAGTTTTGGAAGATATAATGGTAGATGTGGTTTTAGTTTAAGGAGACTAAACCTGGAACATTGGATGGTTCCCTAGAGTGGATAATTATTTTTTAGGGTAATATATTATGAATATACTCTAATTATTTAACCATGATAGTTTTTTTCTCTCATTCACTAATTCTTTTAGATGTTGACCACAAATCGATCAATGTTGGGAGTTGGATAACCCAAAGTTCAAAGAATGTTGTTTTATAAAAAAGTGATAATGAAGAATTTAGAGTTTTTTATTCTACGGAAATGAAATTTAGTAGGTTTTCAGAGTATCGAAAGGTCCTCTCTAATGGGAATGAGACTTGACGGGTTTAAACAATATTGGAATATAGTAGGAGAAATGGGAGATTTTATGCATTGGTTTTACTGAGTAGTGGCGACCAGAAGGTGTTTTATTATTTCAGTGGGAGTTCACTAGTTCAATGATTCTAGACTTTTCAAGAGTTAAAATTTTTAGATAGAGTTCAGTTTTGGTGGTATCAATGGATTTTTGTATTATTAAACTCTTGGAAGTTGTGGAGTCTTTGGGGAAAAGTGTTTTGGATAAAATTTTATAGAAGGAGTGGGTCTATGAACATGGTACATGATAAAGGATTGTTGGTGGGAATTCAACAAATTTTAATATAATATCAATGCATTTTCTGTAGAGGAAATTCCACATAAGAATTCATAAATTTTTGTGTTTTTAATTGAATTAGTGATCATATCTAATAAGAGTAGGGAGAATTTATCTCATTGGATCTCAGAATATCAAGACCATGGTAGAACTCTATTAGGAGAAATAATGAAAGTTTTTTAGTGGAACTTTGTTGAAAGCCTTGATAATGGTCATTAAATGGGATATTATTAGTCTTAACCTACAAAAAAAATTCTCAAGTGGGTGATTATTATGTTTTTGTGTGAGAACTATTATTTATTAAGTGTTTGTATTTCTAGATTTTAAATATCTATAAGATACACTCGGTGAAAATAGATTGAGATATTACACCTTCACAATGTATGTATATATAGAGTTGAGTGGAATAATACTCAATGTCTGTAGTTCAGTAGAAGAGAGCTGAATATATATAGATTCATGGAAGTTAACTCAATAGTAATAGTTGTGATAATAATGATGTCTAGGTATTAGAATAAAAAAGGAGGATTATCCAAAGAATAACCTTGATGAGACACCAAAATATGGAGGATAGAGTGATCCAGATGAAAGGGTATTTATAGATGCTGAAAATAAGTTTTGGAGGAATTAGATGTCAATAAAAATAGTGTTCAGGTGAGGAGAAAGTGTGGTTACACAAAGTACACGTGTAAGTATTTACTTTGAAGGATATGTAATAAATTTCCAAAGAGATTTTATAGAAATTGGAATATATAAATGATCTTTAATGAGAATATGTAAGATTCATTTTTAAAGGTTTATAGAAGGAGGAACTACAGACGTTGTAGACCATTTAAGGTAGTGATTGGATTTTATTGAGTGGAATGATGCTCACGATGATTGGATCAAAGTGGAATACTCTCCATAAATATTATAAGGTGGTTTAACTGAACGCTACTAAATGGATACTATAAATATAATCTATAATAATAGTCTAGTAATATTAGTTCTAGATTAAGGACATGATCGAGTGATAGAAGGCTCAAAAGAAATGAAGATGTGATTAGATTTGTCCTCATGAGGGAAATATCATGCTTGTAGTAGGAGTTCATCATGTGAAGGTGTTTACATAGTTCTTGAAGAAGGGTGTCTGGAAGTATAGAGTCCCTAATAAATTTAGATGAGTAGAGTTACTAGAATATATGTTTCCCTTATAACTCTATTTCTCCCTTAATGAAAAGAATTAGTGTGTTCCCTGATAGAGTAGGTATAATTTTTGGACCATGTAATTTCCATGAGCTATGATTTTTATATTTATGTTATGAGTTGTTCATAATTATTAAATGTTTATATAAGTTATTTTATTTTACTTATCATGTGTGTTATGGTTTAGGGTCTTAGGTATGAAACGAATTTTACTTATTGATACATGAGAGTCAGGGGGTGATGTTCTGATCTGGTAGGTTCAAGATTTCTGATTTTTTTGTAAACGATATGGGGGTATAAATTATGGATCATAGAGTTGAAAAATACCCAAAAATGTCAATACAAGAAGAGATGTAAAATTTACCTAAGATAATATATTCTAGACTCATAATAAAGCCTCTTAGTGTGCGGTTAAATTAGTTAACCTAAAACGAATTACTGAAGGGCCATACACTGAGGATATAATTCCTATTTGTGATGAGAACTTTTTTCTAGTAAATGTTTCAATATAAAGATCCACATATAGAGGGATCTTACATAGATCTATCTCTATTTTAAGGAAATCAGGTTTTATAAAATAGATCACTATAAGAAGATTATGGGTTATGCGGGGGTGGACCATGTGTCCTATAGTTTAAGATTACATGACTTGGACTTCGATACCATGATGTTTAAGGTCATACAATAAGGAACTTTTTGTAGAGGGTTTGAATATATTTGGATCATGTACTAAATAAAATGACTCCATCTTAGTTCCAATTCAGTATAGAAAACCAATGTGAACTAGAGATTTCTCAGACACAAAGGTGTAGCTACAATTTAATAAGGATTAAATTCATGGACGAGTCAATGATAAGTGATTTGGATATTAGTAAGTATCCTATAAAAATAGAAATAAAGAAAAATATATTTTTAGGGAAGCAATATCTATGTATATCTAGCTCATACCCTAGGAAAAATGAGGTGTATTTATTTTAATTCAAAGATATCATGTAGATCTGATGTGAATGAGTAAGAACATAAGAACTAGGAATAAAGACAATGGGTTCTATGGCTAGACACAAAATAGAAGTTCTGAGTGTAAATTTATATCCCATGATAACCAGAATCAATCCATACATAGTAATTTCTTCACACCAACCATACTCATGTGTAGGGAAAAGTGAAATATGATTGTCCTAGTGTATGGTTTTTAGAAAATAGTTGATGTGAAATTGTAATCCCACATACTTGTAACTGATATATAGATCTAGATAAAATGTAAGTGAATTTGGTCATATATGATAGAACAATCTAGGAAACTTAAGGCCTTATAGGATGGTCTAAAGGTTATGTAGTTTAAGTTTATGTGATGAGGAATATTTTATATTACAAATTACGGTTTTATAATGATGATAATCTCTAAGCTGTTTAGAGTCATGTTGAATAGACAATATGTTATACATTTTAAAGTCATGTATCTATTACTACTAGGAAAATTCATCATGGATATATGAATATTATTTCTCAAGGAACCATTAATTGGAAGTGGGTGTGATACAATCTCCTTCCATTATGACCAAGAGGTAAGATTCATTAGAGTAAATCTTATGTATGTTGTAAGGCACTTCCAGGTTCTAATCAAGCTTCAATGTTTTCCTCATTGGTATCATAGGAGTTTTTTAGGCCAACATTAATTCTACTTAGATAAATGAGTGGAGGAAATATTATTATTTAATCCGGGAAAGACTTGATTTTGGTGGATCTTAAGGTTGTTTAGTGTGTATAATATTTTATCATCAAGTAACTCTAATTTATCCACCTAGATCTAGGGCTGCTCATCTTCAAAAAATTGGTTATAGATGAAAACTCATATTGAGGGAAAAATAAATTCAAGGGGTAGGATTGCCTCTATTTCATACACAAGTAAGTATGGGGTCTCCCATGTAGCAGTACGAGTTATGGTGCAATAGGCCCTTAGATCATGTAGAAGTTTATGTAGATAACACTTGTGGTAAAAACATATTTAATATCAATTTTTTCCTTTAAAATCAATTATAAGTTGATGTTAAAAGTGGGGATTTTAAACGTAGTTTTTTATAAACCTACATTGATATATTTATTTGGAGGCTTTGATTCTAATATCTGACTTCAAAAATAAAAATGTGTTTCAGAAAACTGAAATCAAATGTCACATTCTATTATAGTTATTAATATAATCGATGTGAAAAGTGGATGAGTTTTTTTGAAACATAGACACATGCTACTTGTTTTCAAATTAAACATGAGAAAAATTAACTAAAAATTTAAGAAACCAAATGAAAAAAATAAAATAAACTTAATTCTTCAACTTAATATTATTAATTTTAGTAGTTTCATTCGAATTTATATGTTGTTTTTCGATATTCCTATTATTTTTAGGGAATAAATGACATGACAACCATAATGGAAATTGATAAATAATTTTGAAATTCGGTTGGTGAATCTCATGTGGATGTTTTATTTTTTTAATTCTAATGGAATTAGTCTTCTTAATCATAATAAAAAATATTATAAATTTTATCAATGAAGGAATACAATAATAAAGAAATTAAATGATGATAATAAATACCAAGTTGAAATAATTTGTTGAAGAAGCTATGAAAATTTACCATGGATCAAAATGTTTTAAAATATAGAATAAAATATAATAAGAAGTTATATAATGTAAATGAATACTTTTCTTTTGATGATGTATTAAAATTTATATGGGATTTTAAAAATTGAAATGTGTGCTCGGAAAAAATTAAATAACAAAACCTGTTAATTTAAAATTTTACTTTTACTGTTGGGTATATATATAACAAAAGTTAAAAAAATTATTTTATTGGGGTTTTAACATTGGTTATGTATATAACTTACATTAAGACTCTATGTGAAAGGGTTTTAATGTCCATTATACAAATAATCAATGTTAAAACCCAAAGGGGAAGGGTTTTTACATCAATTATTTATATGACCAATGTAAAAACAATTTTAGCACCAGTTATTAAATAATTGACATTAAAACCTTGATTTAAATATTTATTTTTCTACTAGTGAAAGACTTATTATATTTATCCACTATATTTTGAAGGATATTAAATATTATTTTATTGAAGTCCTCTATATTTCCATTCAACATTTCATGATAGAAGAATGAATGGTTATATTAGATTATATAATTTAGATACAACCCCTTCAATTTGAAAGAATATAAATTGGTTTCATTTTCTATCAATATTGTTTGAGGGTAACTAAATAATATAATTAAGGTATAATTCATGAAATTTATGAAATATTTTATTCTAAATTGTTAGATGGGAACTACTTTGGCTCATATTGAGAAGAAATTAGTGGTAGTAAGGATAAAATAAAACTACCTCAATGTGGCTAAAGGGTATTGAACCATGGAATCTATCACCTAAATGGATAATGACTATGATTATTTGATAGTATGTAAAACATATTGGGGTTTATGAATAAAGTTGGAATATATTTTGTAGCCATGAATTTTTTTCATGAACTATATGTAGTGTTGTATCATCAATGATAAGAAATATTCAAGACACTGGATTTAATGGGAGAGATTAGTTCTTGAATGGTGAGCATCAGATGCACCTTTATATACTTTCTACATAATAGTAAGGGTTTATACTATCTTAATGAACCCGAGGAGGACCCCATAAAATCCTCTCTAATAGAGGACCTTCTAAGGATTTAGGAAATCATAAAGGATAATTTTTTCCCATAGACATATTAACTCCTTAGATCGGTCCATTGAGAGAATCCTATTTTGAAAGTAATCCACTATGGGAGACATGAAACCAATTATAGTATCAATTGGTGAGGGAAACTTCTATTTGATCAAAGGTGGTTCTGATTTCATTTATTTATTCCATATCATTACTAATGAATGGATATAACAACCTGTGATGCATGATGAGAATTTATATTTCATTATGATCTATATCTGCTAAGTCTATAACAAAATTAGATAGTGATTCTACTTGGGAGTTATATAAATGCAGGAAGTGAGAAAATGTTGGATCATAAGTGAATTCAATAATCAACCATCACTCATAATCAATCAATGAAATCAACTCTTCCTTATTAATAGAATAATTTGCACTATTTTTTAATCACCAACTCTAAATCTCCCTTAATTTTTAGATGGGAAACTAGTATTTATAGGGCTAGTTCCAAGCCTATAATCATGTATTGGTATTCAGTATAATTTCTAATAAATCCCTCTTGCAGTAGGAAAATGTAATACATAAATTATTTTACAAGAGATATGATTATAATACATTGGACAACCCTATTGAGATATATATTTTCCACACTTCTCATTATTGGGCTCTAAGAGGCAACATCAAAGTACATATTCCATTACTATGAAATTTTATAGAGAGATAACACCTTTTCATTAGGTAGCACTATGTCTAAATATGTAACGCCCCGACCCCAGTTACCCAGAGTCGGTGCATTATTACATAACATTAGCATGATCACAAGAAAGATCAAATCTCGAAAGACCGATTGGTTTAGTAGCCTGGAAACACTAGATATATTTATAAGTTTTACATTACATCATAAAATGAAAAACTACTACAACAACATAGTGTTTCCACAATCCACACTATTAACCCCTCATAAAATCCCTACAGGTCATTCATAACTTACTTCTTCACATCCTGGGAAAAATAAAACATAGAAAAGGGGTGAGCTCAAATGCCCAGTAAGGATAACAATATAGCAGAAACTTTCACAAATAAGAATAAACATTTAAGGCAATGTATAACTAAAACGAAAGCCTTTTAAATATGAACGTTCAACATGTTATGGCATAAATAAAATGAAATAATGCCATTTACTTATTCACATGGATATTCTACTAATCGAATAATCACATGCAAAAATCAATAACCACTTTCATAATGTTGGAATGCATAATGCCAGACTATCATAACCACATAGCCAAGGCCTCGTGCCAAGACTACAGATAAGATTTTTTCAAGGCCTTGTTCCAAGACACTAGTTTGTCTCATGAGACCTACCGATGCATCGAGGAGCTATAGCGGGCTCCACCCGTCACATATTAAGTCCAATGCATTCCCATATGAAAAGGTTTAAACATAACATAAACATTCATATTAAAACTAGCATATGAAATGTCAATACTTTCACCATAAACTATGAATGGTATAAAAATATCACATCCACAGTCAAACATATCACAAAACCTTCAATACAATATAGAAGTTTTGTATCATAATAAATCAACTTCAAATAATCTTAAAATCCATCAAAGGATGTTGACATAGATGAAATCAAAATTCTTTTTAAAGAAATATCTCCTTTTATTTTGAAATAATTTAAGATCCATATATAATAAAACATTTTCTTTGAAAATATTCTTATAAGCTTGTAAGGGAAGCTTTGAAGATTTTATAATGGCGGAAAATAGCCGCACCCGCCGTATAAGTTAAAAAAAACATTCTTACCTTAATTCTGTCGAAAAGGTTAAAAAGGACCTTGTTTTGAAAATGACCGAAAGATTACTTTATAAACCACTTATAAAAGTCAAAAAGGGTATAAATGACTTTAACTCATATTCTAGTAAATAGTAAAAATGTTTTGAAATGCATTTTTAAGAAACATGGATGTGGATGATAAAGAGATCCCAGTAGATTATTATGTATAAACAACCTTGGATAATGAAGAGGTTGTAAAGTAAACCCTTACCTTGTACTTTTCCTTGGTTGGGGTAGGTTAACCTCCTGTATAATGGTGAAATAGTTGTTATTAAATTATACAAGAATCATATATAATAATATGATATCATATATGATCTTTTAACATTGATTTGTTAATAATATCTTAGAATTATCGTCGTTTCGGGAGTTAACTTAATCATTTTCTTTTATATGTTTTGTTACATAAGCCATGGTTGTTGTATTTTATTCATATCCAGAATGATATCTAGTCCTTAAACATCATTTTTTAAATCATCAAATGATAATTATACTTGAATGGATACGATGGAGAATGAATCTCATCGCGTTCGTGGAGACGGTAGTCCGTACGTACGCACGAGCGACAATATCATTCTTTTGATATTAAAATAATATATAAATGGATGGTATATCATATATACAGAATCATTAACATGTTATATTTATTATTTAAATGAGTTACACATCATTATTATACCCATCCAAATAATATTATATTGAATAACAATTACACCACGACGTGGAGACGGTAGTCCGTACGTACGCACGTATGGTGACATGTTATTCAAAGGGTAGATAGAATACTGAATATGGTTGTACCATATTTATAATAACATCACAGTATATGTGAGATACTGGATTTATTATTTTAGAATGGTAAGAACAAAGGAAGAAGAAGTGGAAGAAGAAATGAACATGGAGAAGGGTGGTGAAATCATTACCTCTTCTTCGGGTTCTTCCTTTTGATTTGATCAAAAGGGCTCCTTAGGTTGGATTTATGATCAAAATAAGGACTCTAGGTTGTAGTGAGGGATGTTGGGAGAGTATTTGGGCAGAGTTTGGCCGAACCAAAAGGCTTTGAAGGTGTGAAGAAATGAGAAGGAGGAGTGCCCTTTTATAAGAGGGGTGAGGGGCACCTTTGGAAAAGCTAGAAATATTAATTTATAATAAATTCATATTCGGTTTCTAATGGCTCCAAAGCTTATTATTAAAACGTTAAGGTGGGTATAGGTCGAAAACCACTCAACCAATAGAATTTAGACAGGTTTGGGTACTTATATTAACCTTATCTTTAAGTATTAACTCTAAGTTAATTAGTTTCACTTTTACAATGTCTCTTTGTATTTTTATATAATATGGTTAATAAACTTACTATATACATCCAAGAGACCCCCAAGTGGTACATTAATGATGAAACTATCATGATATAAGTCTCTTGGCCGAACCTTAGATTTTTAGGAATTTAATATCAATTAATAATATAATATTTGTTTTAAGAACTCTTTTATGTCAATTTTGACACTATTCAATAGTTGATTTTTTTGAAACTCATAACAGATTGATTACTTCGAACAAAGTCCATTAAATCAATCCTAATATATCATATTATCCTAGAAAATTAGTTTAATTCATTAAAAGTTTTATATTATATTTATTTGGGTATTTATAATATCAATTATTTTAATTTTTCACTATTATAGTAATTACTGCATCATCATTGTGTCATAAATAAAATATATTATTTAATGTCTAAAAATTATAAATAAAATATCATTATGTAGGAAATCGTTTTAGCTTTCTAATTAATATTTAGAATCTAAAATCCAACATATATAACCCTATGTAACAATTGTTTTTCTAAAAGATATATGCTTGTGTCATTTTTGTATTCATTTTAACTTAATTAAAATAAAGTGTCATTATCACTTACAAGTGGATCCATGGGGTCCCAAAATAGACCCAAAGATTCCCATGGTCGACCATGTATCAACCAATAGGGTTAAGACACGTTTTAGGGTAATTTAGTATTATTATAATATTATTTTTTAACCCTTATTTACCAGATTTACCCTTAACCATGGTAAATAAAATATTTACCGCAGTAATTATTCAAAATGTCTAAAAATAAAAGTTACCTATTTACACAATTTGAACATCCTGATTCCAAATATGTAATCCATTTTTCTAAATTCAAAACACAGAAATGGCAGAAATTAATTTAAAATTAATTCCCGCTGTCAAAACAAAAAGCGTGTTTTTAAGAGATAATAACTATCAAAAGATTGACACTTGTTTATGTTCGGTTTAATTGTAAAATTATGTCCAATGACCAAAATTATATTAAATGGTAAAAATATATTCTAAATATACTTTAAAACCACTCAAATTAATAATTTATCACTATTAATTATTTTTATTAAAAAAGTTGTTTTTAATTAAAATTTAGTAATTTTTACTATTCATCAAAATATGAAAGTTATCCGAAAAGTACCAAAATTTCACCTTAGGCTAAATTTGATATTCCGAATCCAAAAATGAAGTCCATTTTGAAATATAAAATATATATAATTTCAAAAAATTAAGTATTACTATTCATAACGGCTAGTTTGATCGGTTGTGGTGTGTGTTAAAACTCGAAGTTGCGTACAACACACGCTACTGTTTTATTCAAAGGAAAGCGTACCGTGGAAGCTTGGGATGTTTTATTTTAAATTTTTTTGATGTCCCCATTTAGTCAAAAAGTTTAAAATATTTTATTTAAAAAGGGTTCACTATTAAAAGTTGGTAAAACTACAATACTGAAGATGAATTTGTTCTTACATTATGTCTAAGAAACTCATAATATGGATTCTAAAATTATAAGGATTATATAAAGTTTAAAATTTAGTTAATACTATTCATAACCTTTTTTGAACGGCTTGTTTGGTCAGTCATGGTGCGCTTGAACTCGGTGTTGCATGTAGTGCAAGTTATTGAATTATTTTGAAGAAATAACACACTATGAAATCTTGGGGTGTTACATTCTCCCCTCCTTCAATAAATTGCGTCCTCGCTATTTCAAATTGTTCTTCGAAAATAAAAGGTTGAAAATAGAAAATATATTTGTGGGAAAACCCACATCGGAAATTGGTTTACTAAAATTTAGTCTTAATATAAGGAAAAGAGAAATTAAAGGGTCACCACCAAATTATGATCTTGATTAGGAGAACATTGGTGGAAATTAGAGACATATAATCGGAGGAAAAACATAAATATTTATAGGTAGTGATTGAGATCATCAATCACAAACAAGTGTATAATTTAGGTCCTTAAATTCATCAATCTATGATGATTTGAAATACCATCGGTTCAACAAAACATAGGGTATTAGGATAACACATTTTTGACGTTTCAAAATATCTTAGTTGAAATCCCACATCGAAAAATGAATTAATGAGGCCTCTATTTAAAATAAAGAGTGGAAAGTATGAAGATTACCGAAAATAACACATACTAGGGTTCCATGTAGGAAAATATGGATATGGAAGAGAAATATAACCATCAATTATCTGATGGAGAGTGGTAGAGAACATGGCTATGAAAAGGCCAACAATCCCAAAGCCATAAATTAGTGATGATTTAAGGTACCATCTAGGGAAACATTTTTGTTCTAAGTTCCTTTTATTAATGTTGAGTAATTTATTTATGAGATTGGCTAAGATCATAAGGAGATATACTTACTTTATAATCAGAGTTTTATCCATTAATAAGTTTCTACCACAAACTCATCTTTCACTCTAAAAGATAATAGAATGTAATTTTTTATTTATTTGTACTATTCGTACAGGGTTCCAAAATAAATGAATTTATAATTCATCTACCAGATCTTAAAAAAAACAACATTATTTAATCCAGGACATCTCATGGGCCAGTGGTAGGTGATACACCCTTGTCGCCCTTCAGTTGCGGGTTCAAGTCTCGCAGCCTTTCCAGACGCGACGGGTTGCCGCTCAACCTCTGGGTTTTCCTTTTATGGTAATCCAAAATAATCCAAACTAGAACTATCCAAAATACTTCTGTCCAAACTCACAGTCCAAAATTTATAAGGAAGGTAAACATAATATAGATCCTTTTTACCCCGCAATAGCATATGAATACCTTCATCTTGTATTCTTTTAATAAACTGAAACATCTTGAATTACCATATTCCTTATTGATTACATTCATGCTCCCCTATTCCATATAGAATGCTGGATATACTTCATTAATCCAAAAATGTTTTAAACCCCAACAATGATGGAATATACAAATCATTAATTAGTTCCAAGGTAGTCAAGAATATCCAATATAATTTATCCAAAACAATCACATATTATTCCAAAATCACTATCTCAGTATCAGAACTATATTATGATTTATCATTCTCTCAACCATATATTTTCCAAAAATTTATCCTGCTATTGAGTCACTTTTCTTTGTTCCACACAATCTCAAGTCCTTAATGAAATACTACTGCAGTACAATCCTTATATACTCCATAATTATTATAACAAGTACATTGTTGATACAACACTCAATTGACATAATCAACATAAGAACTCTAATCATTCTTCATCATCTGTGGTAGTATCATAACTTGATTATTATCCAATAGCATCATTTGTGACATAGTCTGATGACTGGGACATAGGTTCGCGTAGTGTCCAAACTCCTTGCAAATGAAGCATTGTACATTTGAAACCATTTTCTTACCCTTGCAGTCATGTACTTTGTGCACTTTTCCTCCACACTTATAACAAACTCCCATTCCTTTCAGGCAATTTCCAGGGTGTTTCTTTCCACAGTTACCACATATGGGAAAATTCTTATTTTCCCTCTTCCCTTTATCCATTTTTCTCTCTTCCATCCTTTTCTTCTCTTGCTTCCCTTCAAAGCCATAGGACTCAGTAAACTATTTACTTATCTTATCAACACATGATATTATTTCTTCATATGATGATAATACATGGGAGACTATTTCTCTTATCAATTATAGCTTAAGACCATGAAAGATATGATCCTTCCTTCTCTTTGAATCATGTGTATTTCTGGAGTTCTCATTCCTTCTACTGGGCGCCATTTCTATACCATGGCATAAACTAGATCAGTTTATGAATCAAAACACATAATCCCATACTTATAAAACACTTAACATAAATTGAACTATTTATGGATATAATCCATAATCATAAGAATGTTTTCTTTGAGGATGTATATACTCATAATCCCTTCAAAATGATATGTAAAGAAAATGAGAGTTATCCTAAGCATATCCCCCGGGAGTGTCGTAACCAAGAGTGCAGCAAGGCCCGTTGTCGTGCACCAGTTCCCGTTCGAGTCTAGCTCAAAGCGGTGTTTTCGGGTTTTACCCCTAGGTACATCTGTGCTAGAGCCGCCTCTACCTGCTCGTATCCAGACAGGGATGTATTGCTCGGAAAACTCACAAAATCTCTACAATACCAAAATTCTAGGAAGTTCTTCTATACTAATCCTCAAAGTTCATCTTAGCTCTACGTGCTCTAATCATAGTTTATCTAAATCTAGTTTCCAAGGTTTGTACTAAACCTCCTCTGATACCAACTGTAACGCCCCGACCCCAGTTACCCAGAGTCGGTGCATTACTTCGTAACATTGGCATGATCACAAGAAAGATCAAATCTCGAAAGACCGATTGGTTTAGTAGCCTTGGAAACACTAGATATATTCATAAGTTTTACATTACATCATAAAATGAAAAACTACTACAACAACATAGTGTTTCCACAATCCACACTATTAACCCCTCATAAAATCCCTGCAGGTCATTCATAACTTACTTCTTCACATCCTGGGAAAAATAAAACATAGAAAAGGGGTGAGCTCAAATGCCCAGTAAGGATAACAATATAGCGGAAACTTTCACAAATAAGAATAAACATTTAAAGCAATGTATAACTAAAACGAAAGCCTTTTAAATATGAACTTTCAACATGGTATGGCATAAATAAAATGAAATAATGCCATTTACTTATTCACATGGATATTCTACTAATCGAATAATCACATGCAAAAATCAATAACCACTTTCATAATGTTGGAATGCATAATGCCAGACTATCATAACCACATAGCCAAGGCCTCGTGCCAAGACTACAAATAAGATTTTGTCAAGGCCTTGTGCCAAGACACTAGTTTGTCTCATGAGACCTACCGATGCATCGAGGAGCTATAGCGGGCTCCACCCGTCACATATTAAGTCCAATGCATTCCCATATGAAAAGGTTTAAACATAACATAAACATTCATATTAAAACTAGCATATGAAATGTCAATACTTTCACCATAAACTATGAATGGTATAAAAATAGCACATCCACAGTCAAACATATCACAAAACCTTCAATACAATATAGAAGTTTTGTATCATAATAAATCAACTTCAAATAATCTTAAAATCCATCAAAGGATGTTGACATAGATGAAATCAAAATTCTTTTTAAAGAAATATCTCCTTTTATTTTGAAATAATTTAAGATCCATATATAATAAAACATTTTCTTTGAAAATATTCTTATAATCTTGTAAGGGAAGCTTTGAAGATTTTATAACGGCGGAAAATAGCCGCACCCGCCGTATAAGTTAAAAAAACATTCTTACCTTAATTCTGTCGAAAAGGTTAAAAAGGACCTTGTTTTGAAAATGACCGAAAGATTCCTTTATAAACCAATTATAAAAGTCAAAAAGGGTATAAATGAATTTAACTCATATTCTAGTAAATAGTAAAAATGTTTTGAAATGCATTTTTAAGAAACATGGATGTGGATGATAAAGAGATCCCAGTAGATTATTACATATAAACAACCTTGGATAATGAAGAGGTTGTAAAGTAAACCCTTACCTTGTACTTTTCCTTGGTTGGGGTAGGTTAACCTCCTGTATAATGGTGAAATAGTTGTTATTAAATTATACAAGAATCATATATAATAATATGATATCATATATGATCTTTTAACATTGATTTGTTAATAATATCTTAGAATTATCGTCGTTTCAGGAGTTAACTTACTCATTTTCTTTTATATGTTTTGTTACATAAGCCATGGTTGTTGTATTTTATTCATATCCAGAATGATATCTAGTCCTTAAACATCATTTTTTAAATCATCAAATGATAATTATACTTGAATGGATACGATGGAGAATGAATCTCATCGCGTTCGTGGAGACGGTAGTCCGTACGTACGCACGAGCGACAATATCATTATTTTGATATTAAAATAATATATAAATGGTTGGTATATCATATATACAGAATCATTAACATGTTATATTTATTATTTACATGAGTTACACATCATTATTATACCCATCCAAATAATATTATATTGAATAAAAATTACACCACGACGTGGAGACGGTAGTCCGTACGTACGCACGTATGGTGACATGTTATTCAAAGGGTGGATAGAATACTGAATATGGTTGTACCATATTTATAATAACATCACAGTATATGTGAGATACTGGATTTATTATTTTAGAATGGTAAGAACAAAGGAAGAAGAAGTGGAAGAAGAAATGAACATGGAGAAGGGTGGTGAAATCATTACCTCTTCTTCGGGTTCTTCCTTTTGATTTGATCAAAAGGGCTCCTTAGGTTGGCTTTCTGATCAAACTAAGGCCTCTAGGTTGTAGTGAGGGATGTTGGGAGAGTATTTGGGCAGAGTTTGGCCGAACCAAAAGGCTTTGAAGGTGTGAAGAAATGAGAAGGAGGAGTGCCCTTTTATAAGAGGGGTGAGGGGCACCTTTGGAAAAGCTGGAAATATTAATTTATAATAAATTCATATTCGGTTTCTAATGGATCCAAAGCTTATTATTCAAAGGTTAAGGTGGGGATAGGTCGAAACCCACTCAACAAATAGAATTTAGACAGGTTTGGGTACTTATATTAACCTTATCTTTAAGTATTAACTCTAAGTTAATTAGTTTCACTTTTACAATGTCTCTTTGTATTTTTATATAATATGGTTAATAAACTTACTATATACATCCAAGAGACCCCCAAGTGGTACATTAATTATTAACCTATCATGATATAAGTCTCTTGGCCGAACCTTAGATTTTTAGAAATTTAATATCAATTAATAATATAATATTTGTTTTAAGAACTCTTTTATGTCAATTTTGACACTATTCAATAGTTTATTTTTGTGAAACTCATAACAGATTGATTACTTCAAAAAAAGTCAATTAAATCAATACTAATATATCATAGTATCCTAGAAAATTAGTTTAATTCATTAAAAGTTTCATATTATATTTATTTGGGTATTTATAATATCAATTATTTTAATTTTTCACTATTATAGTAATTACTGCATCATTATTGTGTCATAAATAAAATATATTATTTAATGTCTAAAAATTATAAATAAAATATCCTTATGTAGGAAATCTTTTTAGATTTCTAATGAATATTTATAATCTAAAATCCAACATATATAACCCTATGTAACAATTGTTTTTCTAAAAGATATATGCTTGTGTCATTTTTGTATTCATTTTAACTTAATTAAAATAAAGTGTCATTATCACTTACAAGTGGATCCATGGGGTCCCAAAATAGACCCAAAGATTCCCATGGTCGACCATGTATCAACCAATAGGGTTAAGACACGTTTTAGGGTAATTTAGTATTATTATAATATTATTTTTTAACCCTTATTTACCGGATTTACCCTTAACCATGGTAAATAAAATATTTACCGTAGTAATTATTCAAAATGTCTAAAAATAAAAGTTACCTATTTACACAATTTGAACATCCTGATTCCAAATATGGAATCCATTTTTCTAAATTCAAAACACAGAAATGGAAGAAATTAATTTAAAATTAATTCCCGCTGTCAAAACAAAAAGCGTGTTTTTAAGAGATAATAACTATCAAAAGATTGACACTTGTTTATGTTCGGTTTAATTGTAAAATTATGTCCAATGACCAAAATTATATTAAATGGTAAAAATATATTCTAAATATACTTTAAAACCACTCAAATTCATAATTTATCACTATTAATTATTTTGATTAAAAAAGTTTTTTTTAATTAAAATTTAGTAATTTTTACTATTCATCAAAATATGAAAGTTATCCGAAAAGTACCAAAATTTTACCTTAGGCTAAATTTGATATTCCGAATCCAAAAATGAAGTCCATTTTGAAATATAAAATATATATAATTTCAAAAAATTAAGTATTACTATTCATAACGGCTAGTTTGATCGGTTGTGGTGTGTGTTAAAACTCGAAGTTGCGTACAACACACGCTACTGTTTTATTCAAAGGAAAGCGTACCGTGGAAGCTTGGGATGTTTTATTTTAAATTTTTTTGATGTCCCCATTTAGTCAAAAAGTTTAAAATATTTTATTTAAAAAGGGTTCACTATTAAAAGTTGGTAAAACTACAATACTGAAGATGAATTTGTTCTTACACTATGTCTAAGAAACTCATAATATGGATTCTAAAATTATAAGGATTATATAAAGTTTAAAATTTAGTTAATACTATTCATAAACTTTTTTGAACGGATTGTTTGGTAAGTCATGGTGCGCTTGAACTCGGTGTTGCGTGTAGTGCAAGTTATTGAATTATTTTGAAGAAATAACACACTATGAAATCTTGGGGTGTTACAAAATACTTCTCTGTGATTGGGTGTACCATAAAGAAGTCAACTAAATATTTCCCTTTGACCTATTTTAAATAAAAAATAGATATCAAACTATTACATAATGAATTCCCTATAGATAGATACCTATTTAACATTAGTAAACTATGGATATATTTGATAAGTTCAATATGAGAGATGAATTAGAACTCACGGTTCTACAAATAGTATCTCAACTACTGTACTATGAAAATAAATTCAAATAAAATATTCTAAATATTGGAATATTATGTCTCAGTAAAAACATAATTCTAATAAGAAAATAGAGACTATTATCATTTCCTATATAATTCTTCTGAGTAAGGAGGGTTCTAAGTAATTACTCTAAAGTTTTTATATAAAGGATGAGATAGTTTTCTTCTAAAAGAAACATCAAGACCAGTAGGTATAGAAGATACTATTTGAGATTATCAAAGGATTTCTGAAAATATTCACCACAAAGATAGGTAACCCATTTCTCAAAATTTTAAAGGGTAAACACTTTCTAGTGAGATTAGATATGAATTTTATTATATAGTCAAGGTTTAATTATAGTCATCTTAATTCCTTCAGCTTTTGAGGAGGTGGAATATTATGTATCGTGCTTTTCTTTTCTGGGATGGATTCAATGTCACAATAGAATACCCTATAAATGTAGAATTTTCCTTATGTCACCCTATGAGATCATTTTAGGGGGTTCATTATCAAGATATGTTGTTTCTATTTGTTGAAAAGTACCTCATGCAACATTGGTATATAGTTTCATTGTTCTTCAAGACAAAGGGAATTACATAGAAACAACATACAGGTCAGGGTTCCCTAAATACAACGACCTAATCATATTCTAAGGCTATTCAAATCTAATTATAGCCAGAATATGCTAGGTTTAAAAGGATATACAAACACTTTTTAAACATAGTATAAGAAATATAGAAACCTAAAACCAAGATAGTCCATGGTAGATAAATGAAATCATGCATAAAATTCAAATGAAGGAATTTTGATGTGTTCCTAACATCATCGATCGCATACGAAACAATTCTCACACATGCTTTATGAAGATCACAATAGAGGTAGTCGAACAAAACACCTTATCCCGAGGTATCCATGAGATGTTCTAAATGAATAACCACATGAGTAGTATTTTTATTCTCACCATTCAATGCTAGTTCCTCTCTATGTCAAGTTGGGAGAATAAAAGAGATCCAAGATGATGGATTATTGACCAAAAATTAATGATCAAGATATCATGAAACTTTTTCATGGTATTAGGATTTTTTATAAAATCATTGAGGGAACTCCTTTGGTGAACATACATTTACCCATGAAGTAAAATTCAGGAGTACTTCCACTCATCCATTGTTTCATTTATCACATGAATGAATCTACTTAACCAATATTTTATCTCATGAAATAGTTATTAATCATAACCAACATGGAATAACTTCTCAAATAATAACTACAATCATTCAGCTGCCTATCAATCATAATTTTAGAGTGTATCATACTATACTATAACATTTCCATATGATATAGCCATTTTTAACTTTTTGATTGGCCATAGGTAGAAGAATGATAATAGGATTTATGATATCCCTAGTTGTATAATGTGACATAGCCAAATGTATCCAATACATAACCACTTTAGGTAATATCTACTCTAATATCCCAATTTCACTAAATCTTAGAAGAATTACATGACATTTCACATTATAACTTATGAATACATATCCAAAACTACATTTGGATATTGATTAAAATACATTTGGAAAGATATCATAAACTACACCATACATCACATTTACACAATACGTTGTGAGTACCCATCCAATACTCTTTGGGATTAACTCTAAAACACTTTTAGAGAAACTATTTTGGTTAAAATCAATCCCCATTTATCCCACTATAAATTTTTACCCCATGATCCTTTGTATAATTGAAAAAAATATAAATCTCTAGATCCATAAATGTAATAAAAGAGATAACTTAAGAAAATAATTAGTTCTACTGAATCTACAAAGGGATCTAGCATGATCCAACAACCACATGTATCTTTGTACCTATTTCCACAAGTCACATAAAATTCTAGCATGCATTCTCATATATTTATTTTTTACAAGATATAAAGTGACCATGAGATATGAAATATGTCAATCCCATATATCCAACCCATACATTATGGATTATATATGTATAGACTGAATGGGTTGATGAATACATCACACATCATTCACCTTTATGGATGACCAAATAAAATTTACCTTACCTGAATAAATAATAAAATCATATGTAAAATATTTTTATCGATATAAACTCCGCAATATATATCAATTTAGGGATCATATGTCATATTTATATTATAATATGACAAATTCCATCTTAGTTGAGCTCAAACCGATGACATGATCAACTTCATACCCAACCATCCCATGATTAGCTAAGCCTTAAGGATGGTGTAAGAAATATATGAACATATAAGGGTTCCCATGGTAAGTATCTCTCCAACATCAAGTGTGGGTAATCCAAATATGATCCATAAACCCCATGTATACTAAATACATAATGTATAACACTCTATGTGGTATACTATACGGGTCATCCAGCATATGAAAATCTTTTTAGTGCTTTATTATCATACTATATATCTATATACAAGAATCCTAATCACATCGACCTTAATATTTCATCATAACCTATAATATTCCATGATGAGAATCCATTAAGGATAACTCAATGTTTTTATTTGAGAGGTTAATTATCATTATGATTCATAAAATGTATATCAATATATACCTATATGAAACCAAATTAATAGAGTGGTAAAGTAGATGTTTCCATTTGTATGATACATTTTATATTATTAAAACGAATTTAATAAAACCCTACATATGAACCTATATAACATATCATATATAATAGACCTACATATTAACATTATTATTATTTAAAATTTTAGGGGTTTGTTAACTTATTACATTTGTATTTAATTCTCACCATATCACTATGTGACCACATGATAACCCCCAACTAAACTCTTTCATGAGTAACATATAGGAAAAAATAATGTTTTAATAATGGTGAGATTTAGGAATCATATTCCTAATGTTTAACTGCTTGAAAATATTAAAACTCCATAACTCCATAATATCAAATGTTTCGATGACAACTTTTTTTACCTACTAGGTACATCATCATTATTTTTAAAACCTATTCTATCAATATTTTTCTCCAAATATATTTGAAAATAATGTAACTATTTATATGATCACTTACAAACACATAAAAAAATCCATTATGGTAAATTGTAAGTCACATTATTATATCAAATAAATGAAACTCTTTACATTTTTATTTACCATCACATATTTTAAAATCTATAAGAAATCAAGTGAAACTTGCTTTGAACTTTTACTATTAGAATAATTTATTTGTTAAATTTGAACTTCACTTAGTTCAAACATGCTCTATATATCCTCTTAAATATTACATTCTTTTTATAATATCATGAAAAGATACAAAATGCATGTTTGTCATGAAATAACACTTATTTCCTATTAATATGAATATTTAACAAATAAACTTTTTTTCCATCTCATATATGGTATTATATGTGTCTAGGGGATTTTTATTTGAAAATAAGACTTTTTTACTTTAAAATATGCCACTGATGGGTGGTTGGAACATCTTCTCTCGTATTTTAAAAAATATCTTGACAAACCACATTTATCTTGGATAATTTGTTTCTTTTCCTTATTCTTAAAAAAAATTTATAGAATATGATGAATCATAAACTATGTGTATTATATAAATTTTTTCATAAAAATACATTGTTAACAAATAACTCTTTTTAGCATATAAGAGAAATAATTTAACTATACACATTTTTATTTAGATTTATATAATCTTGATACATTCCTTTTTATTCAAACATTTGATGTAGTAACTCTTTTCTTCATCATTTTAATGTAAACTTCAAAATCTATCAGTTATAACCTTAATTTTGAACTTTGTTATATATAATTTTTTTATCATATACTTTCAACATTATACAATCTTCAAAAATAAAGAATAAATTTCTATAACAATGAAACCTGACATGGAAATTCCTTAGAGTTTCACAAACCCTTTTTAGTATATAGAAAATTCCATCCTATGGAATCATAACAATTTCTTCCTGATAATACTAGGTTTCAATAACCATAATTGGCTACTCGAATAAACATTTTCAGACTCCTTAACTAACTTTCATTCCTATAGTTTGAAATTTTACTAACTTATACTATTAACAGAACACCCTAACTTTTACATCAGAAGAAAATTTCATATATTCTCAACACTTTTATAAAATAGGTTAATTTTTTTTAAATCCATTCACATTGTTATATTATTTCAATAGATTCCAATGGAATGAATTCCTAAACTATAACAAGATTTATAAAAGACTATATTCTCACCAAGTGATTAATATATTAAATAATTTTAAATATATGAGTGGAGACTAAAATTTCTTTAGTTATCCTGAATTTGATGCCTTTTAAACCTTAAGTGAATCATTCCATGCTTCTCATAAGAATCTATATTCACTGGTTGTATAAATTCATTTCTCGATTACTCAAGAAGAGACTACTCTAACACATAGTATTTTTCTTGCTTAAGAAATTTTTTTATGTTACCAGTATTAGGAGTTTCTTATATTAATCTTCCCCTTTTCAAGGATTAATGATAAATAATGGTTTAATGATTATGACACCATTAATATAAAAAAAGTTTTTATGAGGTGAGTATAAAGTTTTATTAAATTTTAATGTGTAATTTTATTAAATGTGGTCATGCTAAATTGATGATCCCTTTTGAATTCACCATAAACATCTGAAGACCCATTTTTTCATGAATTATACCTGTTTGAGCATGTAAACAATCAATGACTATGTCTAATATACATCTATAATAAATCACATAAAATATGAATCTTGAATAGTTGAGTGGATAACTCATTATCCAAATCCATCATATGGATATAAACTCAAATATATTCCTTTGGTATCCTTACTATTAGGGGTTTCCAGCTAAATGTAACCTAAATAAAATTACAATAATAAGGAAGTTATCTATTTGAGTCACCCCATTACATTCTTGACTTACAAAATATAATCTTGGGGTGCCCATTTATGGCATGAAGCTATCCAGTTGAATGATTCATATCTTGATAAGTGCCACTTTGGAAGGAATCTAACACTTAGTATTTTAAGGGGATTTGATCCTCACTATCATATCTCATGTTATTCCTTTTATGTATACATGATTCTAGTTATTTTGTTTGGAATACTATTCATTCCACAAAACTAATATTTTTAAACCATATTAATATGTAACTATTAGCACGACTCCCAATTTATGTTACTCACCCAAAAATAGAAGCTAAACATTTTTACAAACATCCAAATTCATCTTATGAATAAGTCATATGGACCTTCATTTAAAGGTTTATAATTATAAGAAATTATAAATACCATCACGAGTAAGCTTAGAGAAATAGATATATAACCCCTACTTTTCTAGAACAAGGCATAAGCTTCCAGGATTGTGGGAAGTCTGATCTAAAGCCCCTCTACCCTAGGATACATTACTTAAGGAACATTACAATTCATCATAACTCTAATAACTAATATGTATAAACTATATTTAATAACTAGATTCAAGATAATAACATTTATTATAATCCAAAGTTAAGGAATATTGAAACTAAATCCATTACAATTCCTAGAATTCAACTCCTTAGATTCATGCATGATAATATCTAGTAGTTATATTAGCTATTTAGTATGAACATTTCAAAATCTTAAATATAAAACTTTATAATCATTTCATGATAGAAAATATTTAATATTATTCATTATATGGCCTTTCACTTTAGATATATGTTATTTTAGGAAATATAAACATTTTATATTTCAATTTCTATTATGTAAATATTTTATGTAGTCAAAACAACACTTAAACAATGATCAAATCAATCCTAAAAATCCTTTTTATGTGGTCTAAATAATATCCCAAATACCCCCTTTAATTTTAAAAATTCAAATTTAGTATTATGAACAATTCGTAATCTTAAAATATAAACACTTTAAATTTAACCTTATTTTCTTATAATTTATAAATTTTTTATGAAATACTCTTATGATTTCTAAACGAACACTTTATTTATAAATAATAAGTCATTCCATACAATTTTTTAAAAGGTGTTTTATTTTATACACTTAATATTATTTAATATTTATTAATAAGTGTTTCAAAAACATTTTATTGATTAATCATAAACACATTATGAATAATTAATTTATAAGTACTTCATAAATTTATAAATATACCGAAATTCCATTTATTATAATTTATAAACTATTCATAAATTATATAAATCAATTCATAATTGAATTTTAATATTTTTTTTTCTTTGAATCATATTTTATAATATTCCATGATTCATAAGATATGATTGATATTAAATGAAACTTAAATTGTGTGAGTATTATTTTTTCATATTCTATGACTGATATATCTATCGTGTCCTATGATATGGTATGTAAGAGGTGACCTTTCCATATCATATCATATTTTATGATATATGTTGATATTTTAAAGATGATAGAATGCCTTGTTTTGAAGCCACAACTAAGTCATCACTAAATATGTTATCCAAGAGTCATATTCTATGACTAATATAAATCTAAATGTTTTTTATATGTTGATGGATATGATATCCTATATTTTTAGCCAAGAATCATCTTGGTAGAACTGAATTCTCGATCATATTTTCCAATAGGTATTATTATAGGGATGCAAATTCAAAAACCTTTATTTACAACATGGTTTCATAAATCAAAAGGAATGATAAAGATTTGGTATGAATACTGGTTAGGAAAGATCCAAAAACACATACTAAAAATATTTGAAGAAATATAGAAACCCAAAACCAAGATCAACCACGCACGGTAAATGAGATCATGAATAAACTATAAATGAAGGAACAATAATTTATACATTACACCATTGATCACAATGACAAAAATATTCATCCATGATTGATGAAGATCATAGTATATACATTCGAATAACATACCTACTCCTTAAGTATCCACAAGATGTGTTTAATCACTCATAATATGAGTGGGATTCTTCTTCTCACCATAGTGCATCGGTTCCTAGCAAGGTAAATGTGGAAGAAAAAGAGATCATGGGGATAAGGGATTATCAACCAAAGATACATGATAAAACTATCAAACAACTTTCATATGGTAGTGGGATGCTTTATAAAGACCTCAAGGATTCTCCTAGATTGAACTTTAATTTAATAAATTGTTACAAAGAATGTGTAAATTAAATTTTATGGTTTATTCATTCATCTCATGAATGCATTTACTTCACCAATGTTTTATCTTATGAAATGGTTTTTAGTGATAGCCAATGTGTAACATCTTCTTGAATAATAACTCTTATCATTTTTCTAGCTATCAATCATATTGTTAGAGTATATCATAACATATGATAAAACTATCATATGATATAACCAATTATTCCTTATAATAGTCCAAAGGAAGAATCATGTATACATGATTTAATATATCTTTATTAATATAATATAAATTATAAAATTCATCACATGAGAAAATTACATTCATAAACTTATGCATTCATCACATGAGTGCATCTAATTCCCCAGTTTTTAATCTCATTTTTAATGATAAATAACATTTAATATCTTATTAAATAAGAACTATTATCATTTGACAACATATCAATCATAGTGGTAGAGCGTGTCATACCATATAATAACACTTCCATAAGATATAACCAATTATTCCTTATAATTGGACAGTAACACCTCGAGATTTTATGAAAAATATTCTTTTTAATTTCATTAATGTCTTGTGTCGTACGCTACACCAAAAGGAGCTTTCACAACATGCATCCTTGACTTTCCTTTCATTACACGCAATCGCGACTTTCTTTGATAGCACGTGTAGTACGCAATACCGAGTTTCACTAAACAACGATATGCTATTTAAATATTATTAAAACTAGACGTTATGAATAGTAATAAACACTTTTTGAAATTTTGTAAATTTATTTTTCAAAATGGACTTCATTTTTGGATTTGGAATATCAAAATTAGCTTAGGGTGAAATTTTGGTACTTTTCAGATAACTTTCATTTTCTGATGAATATTGAAAATTACTAAATTTTAATTAAAAACAACCTTTTTAATCGAAATAATTAATAGTGATAAATTATTAATTTTAGTGGTTTTAAAGTATATTTAGAATATATTATTACAATTTAATACAATGTTGGTCATTGGATGTAATTTCACATTTAAACCAGACATAAACAAGTGTCAATGTTTTGATAGTTATTATCTCTTAAGAACACCCTATTTGTTTTGACGACGGGAATTAATTTTTAAATTAAGTAATGCAACTTATATGTTTTGAATTTGTTAAAATAGACATCATTTTTGAGTTCATAATATCAAATATAGCTTAGGCCTAATTTTTGGTATTTTTCTGGAAACTTTCATTTTTTGATGAATAGTGAAACCATTAAGTGGTAGTTAAAAAAATGAATTTTTCATAAAACTTAATTTTAACTCTTCTATGGGTGGAATTTCAAAAATCCGAGAGACATTTGATGTCAGTAAGTAAAATGTGGTTCAATGAGATGAAAATAATTTTTGGTGAATAGTAACTTTTTACTTTTTTTTACCACGATTAAAAGTAAATAGGGTAATTAAGGGTAAAAATGATTTTATTATTACCCTAACACATGTCCTAATTCTATTGGATAAGTGTAATTCGAACAAAAACAACCTTAGGAATAAAATATGACCATTTAGGCCCACTTGAATTAGATTAGGACATTTATTATTAATTTATTTAAAGAAAGGTTAAAATAGTTAAAATCAAAGTTTAATAAGTAAATCATTTTTAATATAGGGTTATAAATAAGATAAATTCGACTATAAATATTAATTAGAAAGATAAAACAATTTCCTACATAATGATATTTTATTTTTAGTTTTTTGACATTAAATAAGTTAATTTATTTATGAGACAAAGATGATGCAGTAATTATCTTATTAATGAAATATTGACATAATTGATGTTATAAATACCCAAATAAATGTAATTTGAGACTTTTTATGAATTAAAATAATTTTATAGGTTACTATGACATGTTAGGATTTATTTAATTAACTTTTTTCGAACTAATCATTCTGTTATGATTTTCACAAAAATCAATTACTAAATAGTGTCAAAATTGACATAAAATAGTTTTTAAAACAAATATTACATTATTAATTGTTATTTTATTCCTAAAAATATAAGGTTCTGCCAAATGACTTAGATAAGGTTATATATATTAATAATAAACAATTTGGGGTTCTTTTGGCTTCTTATAGTAAGTTTATTAACCTTATAGTGTAAGAACACAAAAAGACACGGTAAAAGTAAAATTATCTAACTTAATTTTAAATCTAAATGATAAGGTTAAAATAGGAATCTAAACTTGTCTAAATTCTATTGGATGAGAGTATTTAGACCCATACCCACCTTAGCTTCGAAATAAATCAATTTGGAGCTATTTAAAACCGAATTTGGCTTTATAATAAAATAATATTTTTAGTTATTCCAAAGGTGCCCCTCTCCTCCCTTATAAAAGGACACCTCCTCCCTCTCTTCCTCACACCACTTTGAGCCTTCAAGCTTGGGAAAACCCTAAAAAATACTCTTCTCCACTTCCCTAGAAACATCCTAGAGGTTCTGGTATTCTTCAAAGACCAATTTTAGTTCCCTAAAAGGAGATCTCAAAGAGGCGCTTCAAAGAAGAGGTAATGTCCGTTACCGATTCTTTCAACTTTATTTCTTCTTCCACTTCTTCTTCTTAGGTTGTTTCATTACGAAGTAATAACATCAGTATCACTCATATACTGACATGTTATTATAAGTATGAAACAACCCTATTTCACCATCTATCCATCCTATGAAAAACGAAATTACCGCGCGTGCGTACATACAGAATACCGTCTCCACGCCGTGGTGTAATCTATTTTCCACCACCACCTTACTTGGATGGGTATAATGGTGTACATAATAACTATATATGATTATTGTAAAGTGATATTGATTATGAAATAGTATACATACACTCCAATACAATTCCATAATCATGAGAACGATATCATCGCTCGTGCGTACGTACGGACTACCGTCTCCACGACGCGATGAGATTCATTCTCCACGTTAACCATTCATGAATGATTATAAAGTATATATAATAAGTAATAATGAAATATATGACATAATAATGATACTGGATTTATGTGTATATATATGTATGTCATCTACTTAATTCCATTCAACTCAATAAGGAAACGAAAACAGCGTTCATGCGTACATACGACCTACCGTCTCCATGAACGGTGTATTTCTTTCCATTTACGGATCTATTATATATATGTATATTGTGAATATTTATTATATATAAATCATGTTTTATATTCTGGAATTAATTAATCATGATCTAAGTAATCATATGAATAATTACAAGTCAAAACACGGACGACAAATGAAATGATTTTACCCAAAATGCTTTTTAACATGGAATTTACAAAAGAACGGGTAAAATAAAGTCATAGGTGAACCATATATGATATCATAACAATGAGTATAATTCTGGAATAAGTCAATGACATTATTTAAATCATTATACAGGAGGTTCAGACACTTACGAAGCAAATCGGACCTAAGGTACGGGAAATATCACAATCTCATTTTTATCCGAGATTGTTTATGCTTTGGTATTTACTGGGGTGTATTTTATCATACACATCCATGTTTCCTCAATATGTAATATTATTTCCATCCACCTAAAATTGTTTAAATCCAATTTTACCCTTAGGTGAGTTTTGAGTAAAAGATATGAAAGGAATCTTTTGTCATTTTTCGTACGAGGTACCCTTTTTACTTTTCCGACAAAAGTACGAGAAGAATGTTTTTTTAACTTATACGGCATGAATGGATTTTTAAAACATTATTTCCAAGAAGCTTCCTTTACAAGTTTTCAAGTTTATTTTTAATCAACTTCTTTTAGTTTAAAATTGTATGACATGTTAAGAAAGGAAAAATGTTTTTGAAGTAGAGAGGATATTTTCCTCAAGAATGGAGTTCAAGAGTTTTATCAAAATTATTTTCCATCTAAGATAATATAGGGTTATATTTCTATCCCTATTATTACATGGATTTGATTATGTTGTGATGGAAATAGTTTTATGAATTCCTTTATCTTATATTAATTGTTTTATGATGTCACGATGTTTAAGATTCCCATTTTTATTACATGGGTTATGCTATGATGTATGGTTTATGATTTTGTGGAAAACATAAGAATGGTATCATTATGAGATGGGTGGGACCTATATCTCCCTCCAATGCATTGGGTAAATATTTTATATCTCATGAGATAGACATGGCCGGAACGGTAGGTTAAACCGATTCAGTGGAACAGGACTGAAACGAGGAGTGAACTCGGTTCAGAAATGGACTTTGTCCACTAAGATAGTCTTGGCAATGAGTCTTGACTAATAAGAAATGATTCTCTATGATAATGCGTGTATGCCAAAAAGTTTCATGTTTTATGTTATGATTATTGGGATTACATTTCACTACTATGATTTATCCCATGTTATGATATTATGATCTCTTTTGCAGGTTAAGATTTCCAAAATGTTATGTTCTTATGAATATGATGTGATTGATATTTCTTTTGTTTACCCTTAATGAGCATTTGAGCTCACCCTTTTATGTTTTCTTTTCCCCAGGATATAAAGAAAGGTTTTAGGTAAAAACAAGAAGATCTTTATGGGAGATGTTGAAGATCTTTCACCATGATTAGAAGATTATATTCCGAGTTTCCAAAGACACTAAACTATTACGGTCCTTGTGTGTGTGTTTTTGTTATGTACTAAGTATTTCGCAAAAGTAATGTAATGTCCATGTACGTTAAGCTTCGGGTCTCTATATGGACAGAGGAAAAAACATTATTATATGATTTAATATATCTCTATTCATATAAAATGATTTAAAAAAATGAATCACATGAATAATAGATTCAGTGATTATTTCCTTTCAAATAATAATTCCTAAAGGAGAGTTCTTGGAAGCTCTCTATTGCATAGATTTACATTTTCATGATCAATAAAAGGAAATAATCATCTAGGTAGTGATGATTTATATCCTTATAATCACCAGAGAACCTAATTTTCCAATTATTTTCATTGACAAGGATATTTTTTTCAATCCATTTTAGTTATTTAACTTCCAAAATCAACTTGGGTTTGATCAAATTATGAACCTTGGCTTCCACTTTGGCAGCATGGGTTGGATGCAATCTCTTTTCTACTTATTTTTAGTGATGGTGGTCTTCCAATGAACCCAAATGATGGGTATCCACTTAGGGATCCAACTTAGGAATTTATATATAAATCCATATTAATTCATCCCAATGTTTATTTATAAAAATGACAAATTCCTCATATCCTTTTGGGGTTATGGAAGCACTGATCATTATAGGCCCCTAATCTTCCTCAATAACTAGATTTTCCTATCCGAGTTCATTAATGGTGGTTAGGATTCCTTCCTCAAAAACCAGAGGATCATATTCAATTTCTCCTTCCTCTTATTTACCACTATAGAAGGAAAAATATGGATTGACACCTTAAGATCTAGGAGATGATGCATCAGGATTGCTACCACTCTTGTAATCACATCATTTTTCCAAATTTTTTGGGTTCATTTTATGCAGTAAACAATATGATAATGATATAGAATGTTCTTATACCTTGTAGTATTTTCTAGGATTCATTTCCAATTGATCGAAAAGCCTTGGATTAATTGTCTGAATACCCATCAGACCTACATTCTAGTAAATGTGTTCGGGGTCCATATTGATCTACATGGAAAATATAGTAGTCTTATTCTATATTAGTGGTGGTATCTCAATATAAGCACATGATTAACCATTATATGAGAGGAAAGTGATTTTAGGGTTTAATTAATTGGCCAATATTACCCATGTGACCTAATAAATCTCCTGATATTTAGTTATTAACTCAATTTAGTATATGGGGAATATACAGTATTCACTAAATTCTCTCCATGGATTTATAGAAGTGATTTATTAGCCATTATGACTAGTAACCAGCATGGAATTATTTACCATCGGCTATATGCCATCCCGATTTTAGTACCATTTGTCTGTATATTAAGAATCATAAGACTCAAAAGGAGAGGTATCACTATATAGTACCTTGAATTAAACATTAATAGATAATTTTAAGCATTGATAATATGACAAGGACACTGATATAAGAATCTGGATAAAAATAGCCCAACAAGACTTTAAAATTCATGTCTCAGAAAAGAACCTTAAATTTGAAGTATGAAATAAGATCACTAAATGAGGTTCTTAACTTGATTCTTCTGAGTGGTATTTTCTATCTCTTTCTATAACCTTGATTTATTAGGTTGTAGGGTAAGGTGTATGCTCCACTATGGTAGAGACATTGAGGGTTTGGATAATGATATGGTTGATTCTAGAACCTTTATCGACTATTGAGTTTTCTAGATATTTACTAGGGCCTAATATACCCAGGTATGGTAGCTTACCAGTCTTGTTCTATAAATAAAATGACTATGTGACACTCAGCGGATCCCATCTCTATGAATGATGTCTCAAATGCAGTGACTTATATCTCAAACTCTTGATGAATTACATGATACATGATAAGGGTCTCCCTAAGTTATTTTAATGGGAATAGGGAGTCCAAGATTGATGTATTGACTGGGATGACAAAAATATGCTTTAAAATTTCATACTTTTGGATTACGGGCCTATGTTTCAAACCTTGTGGTTTATCCTAGGCTTGAGGATTAGGGGATGAAGATGACTACATCGAAAAATCCTTTCCTTGACAAGAACTATGTGACATCCTTGGAATATGTGGTTTGGGTTAAACATACCTTCCTATGTTTCAATGTTGACTAGAAAATTTTCTGTATAGTAGTAAGTCTTCTAATACAAATAGGTTCAAATGATATTTGGAGGATTTAAGATTACATCTATATTCTTATTAATCTCATTGGAATTATTTTTTTCAAATTTTAACTACATATATAGATTTAATGGAATTAATTATTGCCTATTAGGGTCTACCATAATTTCATATTCCCCAAACTTTATATCCTCTTCCCTGATTATAGATTTAGAGATCAATTTCATAAAACTCCTCCTCCTCCTAGGTAAATACATATGTCAAGTGAATGTCATTGATATAGCCGTATTGTGAATATTCATCCGATTAAGGTACCGTTTGGTGGGATTGTTACCGTCATCTCAGTGATAGGGATAAAAGATATAGACGAGTCTGGATAAGCTTGGTTTCAAAAAATGGAACTTATTAAGGGGCCTTTTGATGGTTTTGGGCATAGAATAAGCACTTATTGAGGTCGATACCAACTTATAAAATTTCATTTTTGATGGATAATTTAAATATTGTATAAGACATGAACATCATGATTAATGAAAATTTTTCAATAACATGTTGACAAGAAAGGTTACCTGAACCAAGTGGAGATATTTTCACATTAAATTTATAATTAATTTAATTAAATTGAAAGAAATATTACCTTATTCTTAAGATCTTACTTTATTTAATATGTTGATCATCTGAAACCCTTTTGAGTAATCTTTCATTTAACTTATAAGATCCAAGTGTATAATCCCTCTATAGGTGATCCACATGGGATCCTATGATCTCTAAACAAAACTGATGAATTTATGGGGGTTAGCACGATCGATTGATCATATTTTATTGTTTATCATTATCATTTCACCTTTCTTTATTCTTGAATAAATTATTTTTATCTTATCATTCTTGATAGGATATGACAAAGAAGGGAAGTATTCTATATATCATTCCATTTTGCACAATTATTCTCAATTAACATCTCTTATAATGCATTATTTGTCTATTTATAGACCTAGGGTTATGGTTTTTAAATTAAAAAACTCCATAAGTTTCTCTGATAAAATTTTAAATGCACATATAACCCCATTCCATGTATTAAAGTAATAATAATTTTTTATTCCATGTTGTGTTATAACTGGAAGAATGATAAATATTATTTTACTAGTTTGAAAATTAATATTTATCACTAGAAACAATATTGGTTATCTCGTACTCCTTAGTATTTATCGAATAGTTAAATACATTTTTATTTATAGAATAAATATTCCATTCATAGTCCAAAAAATAAATATTCAATAAATATTCAATAAATAAATAAATATTATACATATGCATAATTTAATATTTACCTTCTGAATAAATATTTATTTAATTTATATAATCACTAATTCTAAATTAAATTATTCCCCTGTCTTGTGAATAATATTCATTTAAATATTTAAAATATAATATAATTTAATTAATACAAAAAAAGAAATAGTGTCTGCCCCTCTAGGATTTATTCTCATTGGAATGAAGTGGTATTTCCTAAATTACAACATTAATATTTAGTAATGGTTCAAGGAACCCTGGATAAAGATGTTAATATTGAAACCTTGACAATCACATGTGAGTGCTTGCTATGTAATATAATCCCTTATTCACAATATATCATCACATATGTTACCCACCTAAGTCATCAACCCATATGATTGATAAAACTTTCTTTGACTATAAAAAATAAACTTTTCATAACATTATGGTCATGTAATTTAATGTGACAATTCCATTTCAATCAAAGGGACTCAATATCAGTTTCCATAAATATATAGGGTAAAAATCCTTCATGAACGTATTCATTAATAATATGTTACTCGTAATGCACCCTATATACCCTATTTCATGTGAACATATTTCATCATTGTTTTTTTAGTAAATATAATTGTGGAAGTGATGTAATGTATTAATAATAATATAAAAGTCTATGGGCCATTACACACACTGATAGAAAGGAATATTCAAGAACGCATAAACATGAAGAATTCCTAATGGTGAGTCTATTATTATAATCTCCCATCTTAGATATTAATAAGTTTGAACTTCATGAGATGAAATATCATATTATAATGTGTACTCACACATGACAATAAATATACTATATTCCCCATCATATAATGTTATATGATCATATCTATGATTTATAAATCACCATAGAATTTAAATGTTTTCATCATAGCGGGGAACTTATATTCCCTTTTAATTTTATTGATACTCGAAGACATTATTACATTAAAGACACATATATCAATGAAATTATGGAATAATATATTTAATTAATATTAAATTCCTTTAATATTCATGTAATAAAAAGTACAAATAGTTTTTTCTAGAACACCAACTCCAAACTACTCCCACTTGGACTAGAGCCAACTATCAATGAATTTCAATCCACTATAACTCACATTAATAGAATGATTATTCCAACTAAGATTGAGTTAAGGGGACCTCTATTACTTATTATTTTGAGTCTTTACTCACTACAACTTCAAAACTCTAAGAAAAATCCATAAATAGATGATACTTATAAATTATGTTCTTCATCCACTGATATGACCTTGAATTATTTTAAAGAGTCACCACTACAATATTATCAAAATAGAGTGTGATGGGGTCTATACTTCTAGGTAAAAAATCAAAATATTAGATGAAGTTTCATATCCAAAATTCTTCTTTAGATACCTTAGAAGGAACAATATACTCAGAATCTACTGTAAAATCTGTGATCACGACTTTCTTTGATGCTTTCCATCTCAAAACACCTCTATTGAGGGTTAATATGTATTTTTACTATAATTTCAGATCATCTTGATATTTTTTGAAACCAAAATTTGTGTATCCTACGACGTATAGTTATTTATATCCTCCATAGAATAGAAAAATATCATTATTTTTTCTGAGATACATAAAGAGATTCATGACAGTCTTCCAATGGCAGTCACCTAGTTCATCTTGATATATTCCTACCCCACATAAGATTTAGGAGATATCTAGTGTAATATATAATATATAATACATGGATGACCCAATCACAAATGTGTATGAAATCCTTTATATCCTTTTTCTTTCTTCATGTGTCCAATGATATATTTTATTTTAAAGATGAATTGCACATGACACTAAAAAAAATCCCCTCTTGTATTGTTTCATATAGAATTTCTTTAGTATCTTGTCAATATATCTGCTTTGACTTAGACCAATCAGTCTCCTAGATCTATCATGATGGATCTTTATCATAAGAATATATGATCATTTACCTAAGTCCTTAATGGATAATAATGTGTTTAACCAAGTTTTAAAAGACTATAATACTGGTATTTCATTTATAATAAGTATCATTCCACCAATTTAAACTATTTTAAAAATGACTACACTTCCACTAATATAATTTTAGGCACAAGGATCAAAATCATTCTTTATGAAAACAAATTTAGTTATGGCTTCATCAAATTAAATATTTCATGGATAAATTATTACTATAAACCATAAATGGGTATCTACAATTTGCATACCTTGTTGGAATCATTTTGAGTAAAAAAACTTCAGGTTGTGTCATATAGACATATTCTTAAAGGTTCCCATTAAAGAAGGTTGTTTTGAAATTCATTTCCAATTCCAATAGTAATGGTAAGACGCTATGGAAAGTAGAATTCCAATGGGCTTAAGAATTGAAACCGATGATATGGGTTCATTTAGTATATTCCTTGACATTTTTTGAACTATTTTGAAACAATTCATGCATTATAAGTATTAAATTATCTATCCATGTCGAGTTTCTTCTTGAACAACCATTTTCAACCAATGAGACAAAAATAAAGTCATGGTTTTGATACATGAAATCAATTTTAGAATTCATAACTTATTGCCACTTGTAAACATATATGCCCCTTAAAAATTTATTATAGGTTAAATGATCATTATTATCTACTAATACTGAGTAACCATCCTCAATGACTAGAAAAAATTTTCTTTAGGGTTCTCCAACCTATCTTATAATTCTTTGTAGTACTTGCGTAACTAGAAATTATTCTTATGCAGGGATTTTTGGAATTTATTAATGTGAAAATTCTTGTGTACCTTGATCCTAGACTTCATAAAGTTGATATTTTTCTGACTATATATTTTAGCTATGTTATCCCTCTCAAGGATTATAACATTTATTTTAAAAATTATATTTTTTATTGAGGGGTCATACATGTAATATCCCATTATTTCCATAGGGTATCCTATAGAGGTACAATTTGTGCCTCGAGGTGCAATCTTGTTACCTAAGGAAGACTTAAAAAACATCACAATCCCACACATGTAAATTTGAAAACATGTATTTTATTCTACACCAAAGTTTTTATGGAATACCGTTTTTCTCTTTAGTTAAAACTTGGTTTAGTAGATATGTGTTTTTATGTAACTCATATCCCTAAAAGGATAATAGAAGACACACATGGATCATTATTGATATCAAACACCTATAAAGAATCAATGAAGACTTGATTAATTTATTCTCCTCCATGTTCTAAGTGCAGTTTCGTAATATTATTAACAATATGGTTCTCAAATTTATTATTGAATACTTTAAATCTATTAAAATAATCTGACTTATACCTCATTAAGTAGAGATATCCACATCTACTGAAATCATCAGTAGAAGTTATGAAGTGTGAGTACCCACCCATTTCTTCAATTAGAAATGGTATATACACATTGGTATGAACTAATTCAAGAATCTCCATGGCACTTTCCCCTTTTCCATTAAATGAGGATTCTTTCATTTTCCTTTATAAACATGTGTGACATATGAAAATTGTTTTTAGTTCAAAGGAATCCAAATATCCATCTTGGTGTAATTTGGTCAAATTATTTTCATTCATAGGACCTTGATAGTGATGACTTAATTGGGTGTGGTTTGAGTCATGTAAACTAGTTTCTTCATTGATTTCCATTACTTTGTTTATGTAATTTAACACATAAAGACCGTTATTTAAATGAGACTTACTATAAAAATGATATCTTTATAAAATAAACAATATTTATTTGAAAATTTGAAAATAAATTCATTTGTATCAAGTATGGATAATGATGTAATGTTTTTTTGGTAATAGATGACACATAATAAAAATATTTTTAAACCATTATCATTCACATTGACAATATGAGGTGGTAGTCCCTGATAACCACAATAGAAAGTCTAACTCTATTCCTGGAAAGAATATTGACCTCACCCTGTAAATCTTTTGGAATATACTTGGTTCCTATATTTGGACACATATGTGAGCACCACATGATGTATCTAATACCCACTTTATAAAAATAGATAAATTTTACTCGATAATAAACTCACCCGAAGCTTCCCCTTGCTTTTTTCTTAGGTTTAGTTTTTCTTCCAGTGACCCATATTAACATATGTGAATCAGATAATGTATTATTCCCTTCATATCCTATTGATCTTTATTTTCTTGGAAGTTCATTACAAATAAGATTTGGGCTTAAATCTATTCACCTAACCTTTCCTTTTGTTTACTATATGGACAAAAGGATTTTCATATTTATATCCACATAAATTTGGCTATGTAGAGTGAGAAGATCTAGGAGATACTTATCCATGTTTTTTATATTAAAATTATTAAAAAATCTATAGAATCTATAATAGAGCGATAACATACTGAGATTGGTGTGCAATTCATTAAGTTATTTAAACCCTAGAACCTCTAGGAGGTCAATATAGCTGATTAGTTTTTCTAAATGAGTCCTAGTTGGATAAAATTATCTAATTTTACTATGAAATATAACCTTGGATATATCAAACTATTCCTCTCTAGCTCTGTCATAATACACACCATGAAGATTCAAGGGAATTCTATAATAATCCATGTATTCATGTGACTTTATTAGTTTATTAGACATGGATGAAATCATTAATTACTAAACATAGAATATGTATCTTAAATGTTTATCATAGACAATAAAATCATAATTAATTGAATCCTTTTTATGCTAACTAATCATTTAGGATTATAGAAATTAATATTTTTGTTCATAGTGAAACTCTACCCATAGGAATCTTAACCATTCCTAAAAGTCCCTGCTAGTAAAGTGATGCTCTTTCTCCGAAATTTATCACATTTATAACGTGGTTGGTGAAAATTACATTATTAGAAAATTATAAAATAAAATATTATTAGTAATTCACTTGATAACAATTTATACGATACATAATGAATTTAATTTTTTTAAGTCCCCCACTATTTTATCAAGTCCTAATAGCCCTCACCATTCAACTCTGAATATCTAGTTTCTTGGACATCTATTGGAAAATATCCATATTCCCATTTAACGTAACAACAGAAAGGGATGGGTTAATTAATTAATGTTATTTAGGTATTGGCGTATTTTCCAACTACAGGATTGCAGTTCCTTAATTCATTGGGTGGCCCCCAAATTGTGAAATTCTGACTCTAATTTCCTCAACACTTTCTTCCAAGATACACCAAATTTAGAAATGGTTTCTCTTATTGATGTAAAATGGTTAATTCAACCCAAAAATATAATAAGAACTCATATAATAAAATTAAATATCCAAAAAAGGTCTAGTAAAACACTCAATTATATTATTTTCAGTTCTAATCAAGTAATGGAAGTCATAGTCTAACTTAATATTTTGTTAAGGGATTTTATTTATTATATATAAAATTTTATTTTTTTATCCTTTATATGTCTTGTTAATATAAAGTGAATTTTACATTAGGGATTAACCATATTCTAATAAAAAACTTATACATAACCAATTTATTTTAGTTATATCTTTCAATATTAGTTCATTTATATATGTGATCACGACCTTGCATCCATAAAATAAATCATAGATAAGATAGAAATAAAATAAATAAATAAATTACATGATAATGAGATTATCTAATGGTTTATTTTTTGAGATGCTATTAAATGAACCTATGAACCTAGGGATAAAATTTGTCTGCCCATTGTTTCTTGATTTATAGCATCCCAACTTTACACCTATATATCTCCCATGTTGGTTTCATCTCGGTTCCATCTTGAACCCGTTTCACCTCGACTCTATATTAAATTGACTCCATATGCCCTAAGATAATCCTTTTATCATATATGTTTTATAACTCACATGAAGGTGATGGGAAACAAAGGATTTGTTAATTAGAATTATATAAAATAACATTAGACATGTTGTTCATATATAATAAAAGATAGTGGGATGACTCATAGTACATCATACTAAATTTAATAACAAATAATTATAAAACCATGAAATAAAAATAAATAAAATAAATCCAACACATACATTGGTCTAGTCAAATATCATGATCGATCCTGCACATTCAATGATTACACATTTAAAATAACTAGAAAACATTAATTTTAATTCATTACTTAGTAATATATAATGCGGATGAATTAATCTAATTAATTATATTATTAATAAATTAATTCATTATGTCTTATTTTATCTAATCATCCTAAAATTCCCATCTAATATGATTTAAAAAAAAAAATAATTTTATTTTATTTTATACTCAAAAAATAGTGCAAAAATTTATATTTGGAATAAACTTGATTATTACCTATTTAAACTCTCAGAATAGTTTTAATTGTAAAAAAATGCACTCATAATACATATTGTTTACATGGAATGTTTAATAATTCCATTGAATGTACTGAAAATTCCACATAGAATATATGAAAATTACGTATCCTGTACAATTTGATGTGTTTAGTCTTTAGTATTCAATAACCATACATTATTAATAGTTTTGAATATTACAGAAAAGTAATTAAGCATTTAATATAATATAAATCTTAATTACCAAAATGTACTATTAAATTAACGACTCATGAAATTTAGGCTGATGAGGTTTAATGGAGTAATTAATTAAATTTAATATTTTCATATAAACAGGTAAAGAGCATGACATGTGAAAACCAACCACAAGATGTGTACTTAAATTCATTAGATTTGCATAGTTAATGACTAGGGACTCAAAATGTACTTATCATGGAAATTTATAAAGTACAAGACATGTATAAAAGATACAAGGAATGTAATTTAAGTTACATAGATTCTAGTCTATATGTGTCGTGTTTTAAAAACACATGGTGTATTAATTACATGATGTAATTTGAACCCATGTTTTTCTCCTTTAAAGAACATGGACTACAAGGAATGTTGTCAATATTCATATAATTTACTAAAAAAAAATTCATTTTTCACTCTAGTTGGTCTAACATGGTGCATTTATTATTCATGGTTGGTACTAATTACACGACAAGCCAGAAACGATGTGAGCACCCTTGTATAATGATCAAGGATAAATGATGTGTAACAAAGTAGTATACACCTTTTAGTTTTATGTCTTCTATCCAGAATTATTGTTGCCTCCAGATTGAATATTCATATATGATATTCATTAATTATTAATCATTCTTTGTATTGTAAGTGAAAATATAAGGGATGAAGATATTTCAACAACATATCAAGAATTAATTAAAAATTAAAATGGATGCTAACCTTTTAAATTTATAATGATAAAAAATAAAATAAATAATTATAAATTTGAATGTGACCCAATTAATACCACTTTATGGTTCCAGACATAGCCGAATCACTTATCAGGGATGATCCCTACTCAACAAATTTCATATTTGATGGTTCATTTTCATATTGTATGAGATGTGAAAATTATGACCAAAGAAAGTTTTCCAATTGAATATTGTTAAGAAATGTATCTAAAAAAGAGAAGATATTTTTATATTGAATTTATAATTAATTTAATTATATTGGAAAAAATATTACCACATTCTTGAGAACTTTCATTGTAGTAGATTTTGTTCATCCAAAACCCTTTTCAAAAATCAATCATTAGACTTATAGTATCCAATTGTAGAATCCCTATAGCGGTGATCCATAAAAGCTCCTATGATATTTAAAATACACCTATGAATCATAAGGTACTAGCATGGCCGATTTCTCATCTTTTTTTGTTCATATAGATTACTTTATGTTTCTTCAGTCGTGAAGAAATTCTCTTGATTTTATAGTTCCTGAGAGGATGTCAGAAGTAAGAGTATGATTATAGGGGAAATATATTGTGCACAATTATTATTGATTAACCTCTCTTCAATTTTATTAGTGGTCTATTTAAATACACAGGTTTAGGGTTTTTAATTTAATTAATTGCACAAGTTCCCTCAATAAAATGTTAATCCAACGTATGAACCCATTCCATGTATTGAAATAATATTTGTTTATTTTATGGCATCCATGAACTGGCGTAATGATAAATATTATTTTACCAGCCTACAAATTAATATTTTTCACTGGACATAATCTTAGTCTACTCGTCCTTCTTGACATGAATCAAATACCCAAATAAATATTTAATTTAATATTTATTCATAAACTAAATACTCTATTCATAGTCCGGAGAATACATATTTATTAAATATTCAATAGATAAATAAATATTATATATCAACACAATTTTACAGTTACCTTTAGAATAAATATTTATTTAAGTTATGTAATCATTAATTCGGAATAAACTTATTCCTATGTCTTGAGAAAAATATTTATTCCAATAATTAAATTTAAATATAATTTAATTGAGATCAATGAAAAAACATAGTGTGACCCTATAGGATTATTTCTTATTGGAATTAGTCAGACTTGCCTAAAGTCTAAGATTACTATCTAGAAATAGGTTAAGGTACTCCAAATAAAGAAGTTAATGTATGAATTCTAACAACCATATACGAGTGATGGTTATATAATATAATCTCTTTATCACAATATCTCATGAAGCTAGCTACACACCCATGTCATAAACTTATATTCTTGATATGTCTTTCTTTGACTATCTAAAACAAAATTATCATTACACCATGGCCATGTAATTTAATATGAAAGTTCCATTTCAATCAAAGGGTATATATATCAATTTAAATAAATATGTAGGGGAAAAATAATTCCTTGAATTATTCATTAATAACTTGACATTCATGATGCACCCAATTCACCCCAATTCCCATGACCATATTTTTCATAGTATTGGTATGTAAATCTAGGTGTGTGAGTCTTGACATGAATTAATATTAACTATGAACTCTAAGGACCACTGCAAACACTGACAAACATTAATATCTGATGACACATAAACATAAAAAATTCCTACCACTGAGTTTGTTCTCATAATCTCCCATTTTAGAGATTACCAAGGGATAACATCATGAGATAAAGTATTATATGGTTATGATTAATTTCACTTGACAATCAAAATAATATATGGATTATCTGACCATAGAACTAGGTTTAATAATATTGTCATGGAACTTCAAGGTTCTCATCATAATGGGGAAATACTATACACTTCTAATGTGATAGATAATATAGAACATTATTAAATTAAATTTTTATATAAATATTAACAGTATGTAAAAATATATTTAATTAATATTTACTTATTTAAATATATATGAAATCTAAAGTAAAAATATTTGGTTTTAGAATACTAACTCCAATACCTTTATAACCAATATTGATTGAACAAACTCTTGGAGGGTTTTGATGATGAATATTTGACCTTTTTTATCATAGAGAAAATTAAGGTCACGAATACTTTATTTATTCAATCCTTGAGTTTTTCATACTCTTAGGTGACTAATTTCCCATTTATCCAATTATCAAATTTCTACATGGGCCTTTTCAGAACCTAATTCCACTATTCTTGTAACTCTGAGATATTTTAATTTTATTTTCCATTTAAATAAATGTCATTTTGAATAGATTTTTATGCATTAAATACCAAACTAAAATAAAATGTGGAATATCCTATTAAAATAATCCAATATGATAAGAAAAAATCAATAAGAAAACTACACTGTAGCCTTAAGTACATAAAAAGTTAATAAAATTATCTATTATAAAAAAATGTATTTAAATTCCTTACATATTATTATTTTTATATAATGTTTTATGTATTGATTAAATTTATGTTTTAGAAGATAAATAATTAATGAAATGTGATTTAAACAATTAAATGTAAAAATTGATATTTTTTAAAAGAACTATTTTTTGAAGTGGTGTTTATGTTACATAATAAATTAAATTGATCCCTTTTAAAAAAATTATTTAGATAATATTTAATATTTCAATATAATTTTTTTTGAAAAAGGTGAGTCAAGCCTCTCTATTAAAATAAAATCCAAAACATTGAACAACAAGGGAATGGGGTTAGAGAAGACAAACTAACCTCATTCTAAAACATAAAATGTCAAAGACATCAGTAATCAAATCCAAGTGGATTATAACCATCATAATCCAAATCAGACTCATCTTCCAAAGGACTGAAAGAATTACCTTTGGCCTTTCTACCATGAGAGATGGATCTAGTGACCATAGTGGGATTCAGATGTGAGTAGTCCTTCCTTGGCTGATACTTTTTCATTGAGGAAAAAAAAGCCTTCATTGGCATCTGATTTACCTTTAATAGCATCCCGATATGAGATTTTATTCGGCGAATCATTAGTATCCATGTCAGAAAATTTTCCCCCAATATTCATTATGCTCCACTGCTTGTTGAGTTCCTCAATAATCTTTGAGCTTGCGTCTGAAGATTTTCAAGCATCCATGTTAGGGTTAATAACATTTGAATTTAAAATATTATTTTTCTATAAAATATTTTTTCATTATATTTTTTATTTTAATTTAAAATAGACATTTGTAAATTGTATAAATTTAATATAATGAAATAAACTTGATTATGGAATTAATTATGTAAAAATTAACTTAAGATGAATTTTTGATATTTTTCTGAAATAATTGATTTTTAGGTGAATAATGAAATATATAGTTTTTACTAATATCATTGTGTTTATGACTATATCATGAGGTTATTATGAATTAAAAACATAAAATAAATTCTCTATAGTGGAAAAAACATTTATACAGTAAAATTATGCATTTTAGAATACTTGTTTGAATTTATAAAACCCATGTTTAACATTCTAATACTTAAGTAATGTTTATTTTAATATAAACTATTTATGGTCCATTTATTTTATTATGTTTTCATATAGGAATTAGGTGTTGTATTTCTTTGAAGTCCAAATTACTCTTATATTTTTAATAGTAATCCAATTAATATAATTGAAATAAATAATATCATTTTTTACACTTAAAAAGACACTTTTCTAAAAATGGGTTTTTACGTGTTATCTATGAAAATATTAATTTTTTTTCTCACACTTAGAAACATTATTTGGAACCATGATTAAATATTTGGAATTATTAAGTCCATATTATTTAATTATTCAGATTTTATTTTTAGGCATTAAAAGTAAATTAATTTGTGAAAAATTAGTTATCATGGTAAAAATCAAAATAGTAAAAGTGAAAAATCTAAGAGTAAATAATTTAAAATAATGTTAAACCCTTTTGTTAAAAAGTATGTTTGAGGTTTTCTCTAACTTAATTATTCCATCACTCCAATATTTTCCATTTTTAGATCCACTTTTTATTTGAGTAGAAACTATACCTTTTATATTGTTACAAAAATTCCACTTCTCTCCCATATAAAATGGGCCATCCCCACCCCACTTTTCCTCCCACCCCAAAACTATTAAATTCTTAAAATATCTACCCAAATAACTCACCAAAACTCCAATACACTTTGTATAAGTTGTTTTCATCTCAAAATATGAACTCTCAAATACTTAATCCAATTTTCAAAGGTGTTCTTCCAAGGAGTAAGGTAAAATTCTCAATTACTTCTTTTCATTCATTTTCATTTATTTATTATTATAAATATTATGAATATAATATAATTTTTTTAAATAATTAAATCAGTATCTTAAATATAGTAAAATTTTCTTATGTTTATGGGATAACCATTTTCTACCCCCACCCAACCATTCAAAAAACCAAAATATCACCTGTGTTACCTATAGACTACTGCCTCCATAAGTGATGTGATCGATTTTTCATTAATTCCATAAAAGTATGGTTAAAATGGGTTAATTAATGAATAATTATTATATTTAAAAACTTATTATGATTTTTAAAATATAAACCAATTCTTACCTATTTACATTATATGTAAACAAACATGTTACCCGTGCGTGCGTGTGGACTACTGCCTCCATGAATGTGATGTATTTTGTTTTTCATATATCCTTTTATTATTTAAAAGAAACTATTAAAATATGATTATAAATCTTGAAAAAATAAAAATAATAAAAATAAGATTCTATAATATTGGTATTATTCCAAAAGAAACACTTTGTTAACCATACTCACCTCTATATTATATCTTGTTCTTTTTTGTGTCGGTTTTACCACTTACTTGAACAATGAAACACATTTCTATCTTAGATGAATATTAAAAATTAAAGAATAATGTTATTAGACATTAATGGGAAAATAATGTTTTGTTTACGGTTTTATAAAGGTTATAATATTATTAAACTTATTATTATTTTACTGCCTTTTCATTGTGGAAAAAATCAATATTTTTTATGGGTTATTTGCGATAGATTTGGATCCTTTCACAAATAATGAAAAACATGGGTTGGTTGTGACATAATACTATTATCATCTCAAATAATCTTATATCTGGTGTCTTATTTCATGGGATAAAAATCCCTTCACAAAAAATATTGGTGTGATAGAGTGAAAAAACATAGGAATGAGTTATTTGTGTTGAAATTCATAATTTCGTTGCATTTTTTGTTTTCAAATGGGAGACTGAACCATAAAAAAAGGTAATAATTATAAAAAATATAAATCCTATCACAAAATAAATTTATTTTCAATGGATGTAAGAAATCCATTTCAAATACTTTTTCAACATAATTAATACATATTTATGGTGGGTAGTATTTATGATGGGACTCGTTACAAATTCTATTTCGATCGCTAGTATAAGTATCTACGGTGGGTGTTATTTGCGATGAGATATATCATGAATTATATTATTTGTGGTGGAAATCCTATAAAAAATAGTCCATCATAAATAATCCAACCTATATAAGGGCCTCCATCTTCATTCTTCTGATATAGTTTGTAAACACTCTTCTGATTTCTCTATGTGAAATTTTATATTTTTATAGAGATTCTTCAAAAAGATGTTTTTAGGATCGCATCATTGTGGTTTTCTCCAATAAAGTATCTTTTTTTATGTATTTATTTTAATTTTTTTAATTCATATTTTATTTAATTTATTATATATTAGTAATATTTAGGAATAATTACTATTAATTAGTTTCAATTTGCATTAACTAGTAGTAATTAACATTAATTATAGATAATTAGTATAAATTAGTAGTAATTGTTAGTAATTAATAAATAATTTTTAATATTTCATTAATTAGTAAATTTATAGTAATTATTAATAATAATGTGTACTAATTGATAATAAATATCTTAATTACTAATAATTAACAAATAATAGTTATAATTAATGAAAATTAATAATAATTATTGATAATTATTAAGTAATTTGTATTTAATAAAAATAAAAATAAAAAATAAAAAATAAAAAAAATAAAAATAGATATTATTAATAATTATTAGGAATAATTACAAATAATTAGTAATAATTACTCATAATTAAGGAAAATCATTAATAATTAACAAAAATTATTAGTAGTTAAAAACAATTAACACTAATTAGTTATGATTAGCAAAAATTATAATTAATAACATTGATTTCTAATAATTACAAATAATTAATAATAATTACAAATAATTAATAGTAATTAAAAAATAATTAATGAATAATTAGTTATAATTAGTAATAAATACTAATAAATAAGAAATAATTAGTAATAAATAGTAATAAATAGCAACAAAATATAATTAGTAATAATTACTAATAATTACCAAGAATTACCAATAATTACCAATATTTTTTAGTGAATACTTTTTTTTGCAATAATTATAGTAATAATTAGTAATAACTAATCAAAAAACTTTAATAATTTTTGAAAATTATTAATAATTAAAACAATTAATGATAATTAGTATTGGTTATTAATAATTATAGTTAATAGTAATAATTTCTAATAATTGCAGATAATTAGTAGTAATTAAAAATAATTAATGAATAATTTTTGAAGATTAGTAATAAATATGAATAATTACTGAATAATTACTAATAATTAATAAAATTTTTAAATAAACCATAATAGTTAGTAATGATTACCAATAACTTACACTAATTTGTAATAACTACTACTAATTAAGAATAATTACCAATAATTTCTAATAATAAATAATAATGTAAAATAATTAGTATTATAGTGAAATAATTAGTAATAACTACCCATAATTAGTAATAATTATTATTAATAACAATACTTACATATAATTAACAATAATTAGTAATATTTATTTATAATTAACTAAAATTAATAATAATTAGTAATAATATAACAGCCCCAAACCTGTACTCCGAGATCCAGTACTGAAATCAAAAAATTTACATTTCTAGCTTTAATACTGAATAATGTGACCCAATTTATAGTATCTAAAACTTAAATCATCAATTTTTTTCGTTAATTTACATACACAAAAAACTTTTTGGTTTAGAGTTTTAGAGAATTTAGAAAAACTCTTATATAAACAACACCCATGACTTTAAGAGGGTATATTTCCCACTATATTCACATTTTTTTATTTCGTAATAAGTCAACATCACCATACTTATGAAACCCTTATAGAAATAATTAATTGAACATAATTCTTGATAACATGGGAATGAGAAAAAAGAATAAGTGTGAGCTCAAATGATTAGTAAGGGTAAACATAGGCATTAACAATTGAATGTTATCAATGAAAAAATGAAGTGAATAAGGGTATGATGACATAATCCATGTGCATAATCATAACATAATAATATTCACCACCATAAATACCTAGATCATAAATCATGAAACATGGAATAAGTATTTAACAATGGAAAGTGTCATAAGAATCAATAATCATGAGCCATATGATATCAATCTTGGTAAAAAGAATCCCTAAAACCCTTAACAATCATAAAGAAAACTTGTTAGTATCTTAGAAAATTATCTTAATTAAACCCTCAAAAAACCATTACAAACCCTTATAAATGGAATAACTATATAGTCAAATTCCAATATAATTTCCAAATACATTTGAGCACCATCTAGTCTCACCCATTGTATAAGCTATATCTGCCTCTCCTGTGAGCTATAATGGATCTCAACCATTTGTAAACAATGTCGAAGATCCATAAAAAGAATATAGTAAATTTAACTTAAATCTCATCATAAATCTCATGAAAAAAATCCAATATTCATTACATAACCTGATTAACTCATAGAAAAGAAATGTCTTCCATGAAAATCTCATTGAAACATGATTAAGCAATGGAAAAGAAAAAGGTTCCATGAAAATATCCTAATAAATCTCGAGAATGAAAAGTATTGTATCAATACCACATATTCCCATTTATGTTTAAGTAAAATAAATGGTTTTTAAAATTTTATGAATGATAATTCCATTAAAATATCATTGAAACCATTTTTGAGTAAAATAAACTTTTTACTTTGATAATCACATTTAAAAAATAAAAGTGCACAAAATATTGTAAAAATCATTATATTTGGAAACATACTTGGAAGGTATAAAGTAAAATTTTTGTAAAATAATATAAATTATTATAGGAATATCTATTCATGTTTTAAAAGTTTAAATAAACATTCTTTATAAACATTTTATAAAGGGAGTCAAAAGTGACCCATTTAGAAAATGTTAATAAATTTATTTTTATTTTTTTTAAAATAAGTTCAATGATCATGTAAAATATCATTATTAAATATAAATTTTTTAATAGAAGAACATTTTTGAATACATTTCAGAGAACATAGATATGTGAGAGAATGGTTGTTTATTTAAAATATGGTACAAGAACAATATCACTTACAAACTAATTTCTTGATGTTTCTTTAATAAATAATGGATAAAATGGAAACTAAACATTTAAACCACAATAATAAGTAGAAGAGTATAAATTATATTTGGTTTAAAAAAATAATAGCATATTATTTCCTCCAAAGTATCCTTGAACATATATAATCCATATTATAACATAAAGCCTTTTCCACTTTCATAACACTTCAATTTCAATCCCCATGAAAGAATAATTTCAAATTATACTTTAAATATCATGAAAATAAGTAGTTTAATGATATAAAATGTAAAATGGGTAGTATATATAACTCTTAAAATAATATAGATGTATCACATAACATATATCCCAAAGAAGACAACTCGAGATGAGAAACCCTTACAATGATCATAACGTCGAAGTGATAATTAATCAATGAATCTATTATGTGTATCAAGTATAAATTAAAATAAAATAAGTGGAAATAAAACAAAAGATAATGAAAAGTAATTACACAAATAATCTTAGAATATCAAATAAAATTAATATGTAACATAACCCAATAAAAAGAAATAGAGTTATAAAATTCTTTTCAACTTGGTAACTTTCAAGTCAAATCCCCTTGGATGAAATAATTCAAATATAAACATTCAATAACATTATGTATAAAGGATTCATTATATCACATGTAAAAGTGATGTTATATATACCATATAGAAGAAATTATCTACATAACATTAAAATATGCCTTAATGAAGGAAAACTGGGACAAAGTCCCTTACCTCGTGTCCAGAATTTCTATCTATGCACTTTAACTCATGAACAATAAAATTATATCAATTATTTTATTTATTAATATCCATTTAAAGGTTTAATATCTTATACTTAAATAATTTATTTTAATTACATATTTGAATACCTAATTAATTAAGTCCACTTAGTGTGTTTTGAGGACATTTGGTTCACTATTTCCAAAAAAACATCGGTGTGTTGACCACGATTAAATAGGTAATTGTTTAAAAATATAATGAAATATTTATCATATTTGTTCATCAATTATAATTATAAAATCAATCACAGAATATGGTTATGAAAAATGAACTATGTTATAATCATAGAGATGGTAGGCTATACGTGTGCCTAAGAAATGTTTCTATTTTTAATGATCATTATGAAAAGAAGTTAGGTATTATTTTATCATTACATGATTATCATCATATAATAAATACCATATTATTTATTTAAATATAAATATATGTATCATCTATGTCATGTGTTGATTAAAAAAAGAATCACATCTATTCATGGAGGCAATGGTCTACACATACGCATGAATAATCATAAGTCTTACACTGATGAAAAGAGGGCCACAAAGTGGCGCGTTTCTTCTCTACCAAAGGGCTAGGGTTTCCTCTTCTGTAGCCACTCCCTTCCCTCCTCCGGCGTATTTTGAATAGCTTGGTGTCATATCCTTCATGTCGGCATCGACTTGGTTGGCTATGGAGATTTCTATCTTTGTTAGCTCTAGTGAGGCCTCATATTTGTCGCCCTTGATGCTAGAAGGCTTCGGCCGGCCTGTTTCAGATCTGGGCAGTCAGAGGTGTTCCTCAGGTGAGGGCATCTCAGATCGGTGGGCGTGGCTATAGTCTGTCTTCAGCTGCTCTGGTGAGGCTTCATCCTTCCAAACTCGGCGAGAATTTTCAGTGGGTGTAGCTTCCAATATGGGAAGACGGAAGCATGAATGCATATTGGATCTTGGCTCATTATCGGTGGTTGGGGCTGGGGGTCAGCCTCAGAATCATGCGGAGGGGGGAGTGCCTTTTGGTTTGGGATTCCAGCAGTCCTATGGAATTCTTGCAGGGCTTCTCTTGATGGATCTTTTGTTTCTTGTTGATAGGGTTGATTATGTTGATTTGGTGGTTTTGCTGTGTGAGATTAATGTAATTGGCTGTGAAATGGGTGTTCTAGTTGTTCTGATTCTATTTTTGGAGGTGAAAGGGATGGAATTTTGCAGAACCCAAACAAGGGACAAGGTTTTTCTTTAGAAGAGGTTTGAGATGATCACCTTCTCCAGGCACGAATTTTTGGATTTGGAATATTGAGTGGGTATGGCATAACCATTGGTACCAGGCCTGTGCATTCTTGCATGGGACAACTTGCTGAGTAACCAGGCTTTGGTGGAGGTGCACCTTAATGATATTAATGCTGGGTGAGGAACTTTTTTGTAGTCTTGTTCTAGGTTGCAACCCTCTTGTTTTTTTTAATTTTTTTGATGTCCTGATGTCCTTGAGGTCTTTTTTTTCTCCCCTTTACCCTAAAAGCTGGCTTATCCAAAATCAATAAAAATTTCAGCCTTCGGGCTATTCAGTCAGTCACACATACGCATGAATGGCATTATCATTTTTAGTGTAAAAAAGATAATGATATATTATATCATAAGAATGATAAATTTTTCATTAATGTCATAATTATTTCATGTATGTCACATATATTTATTAAATTTATCTTTATTTCAATCATATAAAGTGTTTGTGAAAAATGAATCAGATCGCTTCGTGAGGCGGTAGTCCGCCGTACACACAAGTGATGTTATCATAGAGCCCACAAAATAGAAAGTAAAAAGGATTATGTGATATTATAATTAAATAATTATAATTATGTTACAAATATAATGTATATAAATTAAATATATCTTTATAAATATCTATAATAGGTGATGATGGAAAAAAATTACATTGGTCTATGAGACGGTAGTCCTTAGTACACACGAACGATGGTTTCATTTTCCATTTGATGAAGGGGAGGTGGATATAGGTTATGAAATTAACATAATAACATATAAGTTTATGGTAGATGTTTTTTTATTATAATGTAATTATTAACACATGAGTGAAGGTGGTAAGAGAATATGTAAAATGAAATAGTGTAGTGAAGACAACCACCTTCGCTTAGAATAACCCACTTTGGATTTGTTAATATGGACCATAGGGTTGAAATTTTGGGATGAAAAAAAGATATAAAACATGGATAATGATATTGAGAAGGTATTTTTGTAGGGTTTTATCAATTGAGATGGATGACGAGGCTTGCAGAAGTTAGAGGAGGATATGACCTTTTATAATGGAGGTGTGGCATTTTTTTTGTAAATACACAATACTATTCAATAATGGGAAGTCACCCTCACACCATGTGAATAAAAATTGATAATTAAAGGTTTAGAGGGATGATATTGTTTATCCATGAATCTAACAAAAAAATAATGTTTTAAAGATGTTATTACTTAACCTCTAGGTTTTCTTAATTTTACCATTTTAGTTTTCACCGTAATAACTAGTTTTTTATTTGTTTACCTAGGTGATTTATCCCTCAACCATAAAAAAATAAAATGTGTCATATTATATAATTTGTACCAAATGTTTATATATATTAAGTAAAACTTATAAAATAAAAATCACATGTTTTTGTAAAATTAATTTTAACACAAGTACACAAGATATGCAAAACCCCATTTTACCCTTTACCGAGGTAACAAAGTTTTTTACTATTTTGGGGCCAATATAATTATTATAAAAGGGACATTGGTACATGAATGAAAAATTATAGACATGTTTAAACATATAAAAAATTACTTGGAAGAGGATATTATTTTTAGGAATTTTAAATTATTTAATAAAATATTATTTTTTATTTAATAACATTAATGTCAATTTTGGAACTATTTATTTAATTTGACTTTAAAAACATCAAGGCAAAGGTGAAATTCAAATATATTATTTTAAAACTTGTAAAAATGTTATATTTATCTAAAAAATTCATTAAAATCAATAATTAATTCAATTTTTTTACTTTTTAATATTTTTAGTATCGTTTATTTTATTTTTCTATTGATTAAATAATTACTTTTTTGGCATTGCTTAAGAATTTAAAGTAATTATACAATTACTAAAAATTTATAAAATTAACTCCATGAATGTAATTAAATTATTCTCATAATTATCATCAATATTCATTTAAATCTTGATTTTATCCTTAGGTGAACATATAATTGAAATTTAAAATCAAGAGGGTGACATTTTATTATTTTTCTTTACTTAAATTATTAAATTGGTCCCTTTCATGGAAGTGACCAAAAAACACATAAAAACAGAGTCTAAAGTAATAAAGTTCTAAATATGGATAAAAAATTGGAATAGTAAAAGTGTTTATGTCATTTAACCATTATATTTTTAGTTTGACACCCCCCCCGCATACCCATTTTAACAATAATTGTGATAATTTATTTTTACTATTTTTACGATTACGGTTTAAACCAAAAATTAAGTTGACATTATTATATAATATCAATAAAAATAATTCCAAACATGTAATCCATTTTTTAAAATTACATTAGTAGAAGTGGAAAAATTTAATATAAAATTAAACCTGCAAACGCGACGAAAAAATAGTTTTACAACAAACCTATTTTTCAAGCATAAAATGATTTTTTGTTTACTTTATGACTAGTAACAATAATCATATAAATTTAAATTCACAAAAAAAAAACACACACACACACACATATATATATTTAATAGACATTTCATTTAAAACATTCTTTATGAGGGGTTTTTTTAATTAATTAAAATGGAGAAGCATTTTTCACTTTAAAACAATTATCAGATAAACGACTTTTTAAAGCCAAAAATAAACTTATACTAAAATTTAATATAAAGATGATTAAAATTTATTTACTTATATTAAATATAAATAATGAATAATTATGTTACATTAAATAAAAGTTAAATTACATTAGGACTTTTAAATCACTTATTTTATTAATAAGAAATGAAATTTTATAAAGAAATCAGGATTTTTCACCATTCATTGAAAAATCAATATTTTTTTGAAAGATCCCAAAAATTTACCATAATTTAATGTTGATTTAAAAAATGAATATCATTTAATCAAATAAATTTTATAATATTTCTAGAAATTAGTTATAATATTTTCTCAAGAAAATAAATAAAAAACCTTTTGAAGAAAATATATTTTTGATGAATAAAATAACTTTAGTAAAAATTGATTGATTATTTACTAAGAATTTATCAATAAATTTATATTGAGTAGGATATATATATATATATCATAAATTAGTTAATACTATTAATACCCTTGAATTTAATGACTAGGTTATAATGGTCAAATTTAAAAATAAGATTACATTATGGTTTGGTTAAGCTCAGTGTTGCATGTCTTCTACGTTATCGAGCATAACTTCCACTTTTTTAAATCTCAGGGTGTTACAAATAAATTGGAATAATTAGTAAACATTAGTAATAATTACAAATAATAACCAACAATTAGTAACAAATAGAAATTATTACAAGTAATTAGCAATAATTAACAATTATTACCAATAATTAGTCACAATTATAAATTATTATCAATAATTAGTGATAATTAGAAATAATTACCAATGATTAGTAATACTTAGCAATAATTATTAATAATTACTAATAATTACAAATAATTAGTAATAATTAGTAATAACTACAAATAATTAATAATAATTACCAATAATTACAAATAATTAAAAAATAATTACAAATAATTACAAATAATTAGTAATACTTACCAATAATTAGTAATAATTTGTAAGAATTACCAATAATTACATATAATTAGTAATAATTTCCAGTAATTAGTAATAATTAGTAATAAATACCAATAATTAGTAATAATTGGTAATAATTACCAACAATCTGTAATAATTATTAATAGTTACTAATAATTATTAATAATTAGTAATAATTACCAATAATAAATAGTAATTAGTAATAATTAGTAATTATTTCAAATAATTATTAATAAATACCAATAAATACAAATAATTACTAATAAATAGAAATAATTACTAATAATTAGTAATAAATAGTACCAATTAAAAATAATTAGTATGGATTACAAATAATTAGTAATAATTAGTTATAATTGCCAACATTAGTTAATAATTAGAAATAATTAAAAAAAATTCATAATAATTAGTAATGATTACCAATAATTATAAATAATTAGTAATAATTACAATTAGATAAAAATAATTAGTAAAAATTACAGATGCTTACAAATAATTAATAATAATTATAAATTATTATAGATAATTTTTAACAATTACTAATAATTACTAACATTTACCAATATTTTGAAATAATTACCAGTAATTAGTAGCAATTAGTAATAATTAGTTTTAATTTTTCGTAATTAGTAGTAATTACCCGTAATATATAATAATTACCAGTACTTAGTAATAATTACTAGTATATACTAGTAATTAATCGTAATAAGGGATATTTTATTCTAATTAGTAATAATTACTATTAATTAGTAATAATTAGTAATAATAACCAATAATCAATAAAAACTAGTAATAATTACCATGAATTAGTAACAATTAGTAGTAATTAGTAGTAATTACTAGTAATCAGTAATAATATGAAATAATTAGTAGTAAATATTTATAATTACTTACATATTTAGTGACAATTAGTAATAATTAACAATAATTAGTAGTAATTACCGGTAATTTGTAGTAATTATCAGTAGTTATCAATAAAAAGAAATATTTAGCAATAATTCCTAATAATTAGTATTAATTACAAATAATTTCTAATAATTACCAACAATTACTAATAATTTCTAATAATCTTAACAATTGCTAATTATTAATAATTATCAATAATTTTTGATAGTTTGTTATAATTACCACTAATTATTGATATTTTTTAATTAGTACTAATTATTGATATTCAGTAAAAGTTACAAGTTATTCATAATTTTTTAATTTTCTTATTTTTTAGATCATCCCTTCTATCAAATTAATCACAACAAATTTTTTTATTCTCTATTTTTTATAAAATTTTTGAATAAGCAAGTAGAACATTTTTATTTCAAGATCATGAATGGATAATTCATCATAGAAATATAAATAGATCTGGTATAAATCATGTATATATTGATGGTGTTGGAGATTTTTTATATTTTATTTCAAAAGAATAGGGATTTATTTATGAAGGGAAAATTAAGTATACATATAAGAAATGAAATTTGAGGTGATTTGAAACATTTAACAGCGTTGGAGTTCATCAATTGTGTTTTGGTTTTCAGAAAGATTATGTTTTTTAGTATCAACATGGTGAACAACGTTCTATAGAAGATACTAATAATTTTGTTTCATATCCATAAGAGTTTCAAACTTAATTACACAATGTTGCTGGTCTGTCTTTTCAACAAACATAAAGTCAGAATGATAATTCAACTCTTGAGTTATAACCATCTTAATTTTATGATTTGATGATGTTTACTAAGGGTGAATTATATCCTGGTTTAAAGGTAAGAAATTTTGAAGCTGTGACTAAATTTATGGCTATTAACATAGTTAATACAATGTCAAATATATTTTTTGATCAAATATTCTATTTGGTTAAATCATTGTTACCTGAAGGAAATGTATCACATATAAATATCTATGAGAGTAAGAGGATGATATGTAATTTGGGTATTGTTTATCATAATATTTATACACATTCAAATTATTTCTTCCTATATTATGTGGAAAATTATTCATTAGTTAATTGAATTATATGTGGAAATTAGAGGTACAAATAGACACACCAATGGAAAAAAGAATTAGTTCCAATTAAGCAGTTGAGGTATTTTCAAATTAGACCCAAATTTTAGTGTTTATTTATTTCTCAAAACAAATAATTATTGATGTCATGGAACAAATATAATATTTCAATCGATAAAATCCTAAATCATCCTTAAGATGGGGATTTATGGAAACATTTTTGGGGTGCATCCATATTTTTCTTCAAAATTCCATAACGTGTAACTAGACCTTTATATTAATTGTTTCTATCTATTTGGTTCTTATGGTAGTTAATAATCTTATCGGACCATATTTATAAGTTCATATAACATACCTCTTTGGATGTTGATGAATAAACCTTATATATTTTTCAACATTAATAATTACATGATATTCAAAAAATAATATCGATGTTTATTTATAGAGAACGATTGATGAATTACATTTATTATGCATTAATGGAGTCATTACATATGATGTTGTTGAAAAACATAATTTTATAATGAAAGATGCATCAATTTAGACAATTAGTTACTTCCCAACAAATGTAATGTTATTTGGATGGAGTACACATGGTCCAAAATTATTTCCATACTGTAAGGGTCAAAAAAATGAATTTTTTCTTATGAATGTATAAAAGCCATTTTTTCAACTATTAACGAATATTTATTCCAACTGACTATCCTTTTCCTTGGAATATAAATAATTTATGAAAAGTATCATTTTAAAGAGATGGACCTCTATTGATGATCACATGTATTGATTTAAAATTTTATATCTCTTGATTACCTCACCTTACCCTTGGACTGACTATAAACTAATAAAAAATAGATGGATTTGGGAAAGATCATAATTGGATAAAATGGAGTATTTTTTGCAATCTTCTGTATTGGTCTGATTTTTGAGTCCATCACATGTTATATTTCATTCATATTGAGAAGAACTATTTTGATAATATATTTTATATAGTTTTGGATTCACCTATTATGACTAAAGACAATGTAATGTCATAATTATATATTTTGAAATTTTAAAGGTGTCTAGAACTTGAGTTATTTAAAAATAACAGATCATAGAATTTAATTAATCCAAATGTAGATTATAAATTTTCTAAAGAAAATAATTTATTATTAATTTAGTGGGTTATAGATTTTATGTTTTTGGATGGTTATGTTTCTAATTTAGCTAGACGTGTTAGAAATGGTTGTATTACCAGATTAAAAATTCAGTATTATCATGTTGTAATAGAAATAATTCTTCTAATTAGATTAAGATATTTTTTAAATTATTTAATTTGGGATTTGTTGAAAAAAATTTAATATTTTTTCCAAAAAATATGTGATTCAACAGTAGATTGTGATGCACTAAGTAGGCTACATGAAAGAGTTATTTTAATTTAATGCAAACAAGAATTTTATTCTGATAGATTTCTTGGATTTAATGAAACATTTAATATTATATTTTATGTATATAGAAAAATGAGGAGGATAATAATAGTTCCAAGGGATGTACCTATGAGATATGCATGTAAAAATTGATGAAAAAGGTACATAACAATGTATCAATTAAAGGTTCAACTGCAAAAACATATTTTGAAGTGAAAATTTATTTTTTATGATATCATTATTTTCAACATGAATATAATTCAAAACATAACCGAATGGATCATAATTAGGGAAATGTTAAAGATGTAGTGAACCATAAATTATAAATTTTTAATAATCCTAAACTTGGATATGGTGGAGTTCCTGAATGATGTATTTTAGATGATGAAAATCACATAACTCATACATATGTTCTTCTCAACTATGAATAAATGAATAAATTTGTAAAGCTAGTGAAACTTTCACCAATTATTTATATTTTCTAAATTTAAATTTAAATTATTTCATTTGTAGATTATAAAATGATCATATTGAGAAATGTATTCCATAAATTACACATACAACTCTTGAATAATGCTTGTAGAATATTTTTTTTCTATTTTCAAAGAACTATAAAGTAAATTGTTTATGGATGAATAAATGAAATAAATTTATTATTTTTAATATTTATAATTTTTTCAAAAAATTTTAGGTGTCATATCATGATGTTAATATTGATAATAAATTATGTGCAATGAGTAACCCACTATCCAAAATGGGTAAATATTATACTTCAAATAAAAAAAAATGATTTTTGATTTCAAACATGTCCATTTGGTGAATAAAAAAATAATTAATAGTGGTTTTTTCTTGAGAGGATCTCATTATAGAGAAAGTGAAGTTGGATTTTATGGCATGATGGATGAAATAATTGAGATTTGTTATCTTGGAAATAATTATGTAAAAAATTTAAACTCCATTTGTTTGATACTGATTGTGGATTTCATGCTTATACATTCCCTGAAATCATTAAAATTAAATATAAAAGACTTATTGTAGTAAATGAAGCATTTATGTTGGATCATAAAGAATATAATATTTATTATGAAAATTATTGTGCTGCTTCAAGAGAGTTAATTCCCTAATGGGGAATTATAAAAATTAAATCTCTTGAAAATTATTTTATGAAAAGTGAAAGTAGATCTTTTGAAGTGAAAGGAATTGAAATTTTCCAAGAAACTACTCCAAATAAAACTTTTCCATGAAGAGACTCTAATATTGATGATAAAACCCATATTTATGAATAGATGGTGATGATGATGTAAAAAACTAATTTGAAATATCAAGAGATGATGATGATAAATCTCATATAGAAATTGATCATACCAAGGAGGAAGATAAAGATATTGAAACCATATAATAAAAATATGAGGTTGAATATGAGGAATAAAATAATAACATACACATTATATTCATAATTAATATGTAATAACCATTTTCAATTATTAAAAGAAAACATACTTTTCAAGTTTTAGATGGATATAAATGATTATGGTGATTTGTTTTATAGCCATAAAGTGGATTTTCTTCTTAGTGATCAACCTAACACTTCATCATCTTACCCACAGGTTACTTCCAGTTCATCATCACCTTGGAGGGGTTGTGGTATAAGAATGATTGGCGATTCCCAATCCTAATTACAAGCTATGTCTACATATTTATTTTGATCCCTAAATGTATAGGTATGTTTAGATATATATTTTATTTAATTTTCATTAATATATTTATTTACTATTTTTTTTATTATTTATTGTTTCCCATTGTTTTTCACATATAGCTGTTGGATAGGGGTGTGATTCGACAAAAGTATTTTTTTGGACCATGGGTGATGTGGGTTCATATTCTCATTGATTTTCATCATTGGATGTTTGATCATTGGATGGTACCTAAATAAATATTACTTATTTTTATACTTATTTAATGATAAACATGATATTATTAATTATGTTTTGGGTTTATAGTATTCTTTCAAAGATAGAATGAGTTCCTCTATCTAGGAGTCCTAGGAGATATGAATTTTTGAGATTTATTATTATTTTTTGCAAAATTTACGTAAGAGGTCCATAGAGAAACCTTGAGACATAGTTTTTTATTAGTTTTCTATACCCATCGACTTGATTATATCTCATCTCATGTTTGGGAATAATTTTATTCTACTTGATGGGAGATAGTTTTGAGAGGTGATAATCATCATGACAAATAAACTAGGGGACGAAAGAGGTCACACATAGAGATGGTAGTCCTATATTATGTACTCACCAATAACATATGGTAAGTAATTTAATTTAATAATTTATATGTACGTTAGATGTAAAATGTTCATTTTAAATTCATACAGTCAGTTGAAAATCCTGATGTTATGGAGTTATATGTTTTAAGAGGATGTAAACTGATCCTATCACTAGAGAGTTTACTAGTGGCCAATGGTGATAGATTTTGGTTAGTATATTGTTTTCTTAATTTTTAAAATTAACTGAAAATAGTATTTTTACTATTTAAATTTCAAATTACATTTGAATGAGGCATACAAGGCCATAAATTCTCACACACATAATGAGAGTCAAATTGAATTTTAGGGTAAATAGACTAGTGCACAAGTATTTGATGAGGAATAATCGATGAAGGAGACTCAGTATGTTATCGAGATAGTTTGAGGGGCTAGTATTAGTTATCTATTAACACCTTCTAGTTATTATGGTACTGTTTCATAGTCGACATATAACTCTAAGGGAGATCATGTAGAGCCATTATTATTATTTAAAGACTATGAGGAGAAGCCATGAGATCAGAATGATGTTATAGAGTCCATAAATAGAGAGTAGGATGAGCTTCATTAACACCAAAAACAAAAAGAGGGGAATCAATGTTGATGATAGGAGCAATAACAAGAAAATATGATGGAGTACATGCGATGACTAGTGCATGGAATAAGGATGTAGTGCCCCTAAACCGTTCCTCCAAATGACTCATGACATCCACATTGATTGATATATTATGTTTAAAAACATATTATATTGAGTTTTTAATGAACATATCATGCATAAAATGTTCATTAATTCAGATGTATACAGTTTTATATATTTGGGTTTTTTAATTTTTTAATTTTTTATTATTTCTATTTTTTATTTTTTATTTTTTTATTTTTCTTTTTTAGGTATTTGTTATATAATTAAATATCCATCAAAAATAAGAAAAATATAATATATCTAGCATAAAACCATTTATAATGGAAGTGTATCCCATCATAAGAAGTTTTTTTTGGCAACAGTCCATCGAAAAAAAATATTTTTGTGATTCCATTTATAGACACGAGGAAATAACATCAAAATATTATCACCATTGACTACTTTATATGATATCCCATATCTATTATCCCATCGAAAATAATTAAATTTCCTTTAATTTTTTATTCTTTATAAATTATTGAAATAGACTCGTCACTGAATTCATCAACATGAATCATAACCAAATTTATTATGAAATAAAATTTTCACTTTATAAATCATTATAAAAAATATATTATAGTACTCATAATGATCTCTAAATGATGAACATTTAATCTATAAAGAATAATTGACACTGTCATTATGAAACAAATACTAAACATAAAAACAAAACCAATAACATCAGACGATGAAAATAAAATATAATCAACTAATATATTTATAATACATGATTATAAATTAAGTTTAAAAAATTATATAGGTATGAAAAGGGTTTTGAAATATGTTATTAATATAGTTATTTTTGTTATACATGATGTTGGAGCACGTTTCACAAAGTGGGATTAAAGGTAAGGGTGTTTCTTAACTCAATATCTTTTCATTGAGTTGTATTGATTCTTGTTGAACTCCATTATTATATTTTGGTTAAATTCCCCCTTTTATTATACTGTGTTTTATTTCACCTTTTTTGGGATTTTAATTTCTTTCTAATAAAATAACTTGAAAATTATTGTTCCTTCCAAAATAAATTTTTCATAAGGGGTTTTTTCTTGACTCAACTTATTTTCTTGAGTCATAAGTATTAATATTTAAGTAAGATATATGATTTATTTATTGTATTAATTGATTATATTATAATTTATTTAATAATTTAGTTTTAGGGAATTAAATTAAAAAACTTATTTCTTCATAAAATTTGATGATGTTTAGAATAATTCCTATTATTTCTAAATGAGATCATTTTCTTCCATATCCATATTTAGAATCCCAATTTTTTTTATACTTTATTATTTTAAAATAAAAATATGTTTTATTTATAGTAATAATAAAATTTATATTTATATATTTTTAAATGAAATATTTTTCACCATCTTTGTTGGATGATTTTCAATAATGTTATATTTTAAATATTAAAAAGGATTTCCCTTTCAAATTTATATTTTTATCTTCACTCAACATTTCCTATGAATATAAATTATGGTTTGTAAGTATCCATTATTTTTATTTATTTTAATGTCATATTTTAATTATTTTATCATTTTACCTTCTTGAAAATTATTTTTTGTAGGTGAAGAATAATTATGTGTCTTTACGACAAGTTTAATAAATTCTTTCTAAAATATCTTTTTACAATTTTGTTTTCGATTTTCCTCTCCAAAATATCTAACCCATATAAAGTTAATTTTTTTAAATCTCCATATAATTTATTCTATTAAATTATCCTTTTAGGTGATAGAATGTTGTTATCAAATTATCTGATCAATGAAGTTACTTTTTTCAATACCATTTGGAAATTATATGAAACCCATTTTAATTACATGAGCTCATTATGATATGATTAACGGTTGATTTAAAATGTCACACATATTTACTGATGTTTATGGGTGAGTATTTATGTCTCCCTTTAATTCATTATTTATGGTATCATATCCCATGAGATGATGAAGTTTTGTGTGAACATGATGTAAGTTTATTTATTCACATGTTTTTTGTGTGTAAATGTGATATAGGTAGCTTTGTTCACATGTTTTTTGTGTGAATGTATTTCTAGTATATTTGATTAATTTTTTTGTCTAAACACGATGTGGGTATCTTTGTTCAAAAGTTATTTCATGAACGTGATGCAGATGGATTTTATCATAAGTTTTTTGTGTCAATGTGATGTGTATATATTTATTTATAGGAATTTTTGTTCTTATGCATATATCATAATTACTTATAATGTTATGTTTCAAAGAGATAATTTATTTCTATATGACTTTTATTATTCCCATTATATCATGTTTGTTACTACACACTCTTTTATCATGGTATATGTTTTTCATTTGAGATTTCATATCGCTCTATCATAAATTTTAAACAACTATTATTATTCCATGTTATTTTTAATATTATATTTCTCCTCTACTCATTTTATCACATATGTTTATAATATAACCCTTTAGGACAAGTTTATTGGTTTTTCCCTAGTTAAGCATTTGAGATCACCAATTTCTCATGATTCTATTATGTATGTTATGAAGATGAGTATAAATTATAAGTAGTATAGAAAGGATTATAGTGTGTCTAAATTATAGAGAAATATTCCTGAGTATTTTAACATAAGTTTCTTAAGTTCATATTTCTTAAATACATTAAAAATGTTGTAATTGATATCATGTGTTTATTTTGATATATAATATTTAACTTATGAAAACGATGTAAAATAAAATTATTTTTATCTAGGATCAACTCAATTTTATCAAATACAATGTTTAAATAGAGTATATTTAGCACTAGACATAGAAATTAGGGTCTGATGAACCTCACTTATAACCTTCTAATTGGGTAAAAAAGTCACATGTCATTCTCACTAGGGAGTTTACCAATATTACCTACCTTATTTTGAACATATTTTGGAGTGTATCCTTGAATATGAAACATTATTTGATATTATGATTCAGAATCTAATGGAAGGGGAAGTAATCAAGATGGTTATTCATATTGTATTCATTGGGTTTTATAATCTATGTTATTTTAACTATGTTATTTTCTAAGGAAGAAATGTAGAATCTGGAAACATGTTCATTTTAGAAGGATTGATTTTTTTCTTATAATATTCAGAGTTTGGGTGTTTTTTTTATCTTTATTTAATTCCCAATAAGGATTATATTTTTATTTTTATTATTTAAAAGATGCATCACTTGATATTGAGTGGTATTAGAGGTTGTATCTTACATTAGTACTGGTTTGAGCATAATGATCATAGTATTTGATTTACCAAATTTCCTCCTTATGATAATGATTTCAATTGACTCTTGAAATTAGAATTCTTATTTTCATCTTCTAGGTGTTGGTATATGATTGTAAAGTCCTAAAAACCACTATGTTATTTCAAAGGAATAAGTGTAAATTGAAGATTATAACATATATTTTCTATGTATATCTCGAGAACCTCATATTAGGGAAACTAAAAATTGAGATAAGAGGTTAAAAATTTTCAATTGGTGATCATGTCTGATAATATATCATTTTTTAGATGTTTCTAATTAGAGAGGTAAAGGGTCATTGTTTTCCTTAACATGGTCCTAAAACGGTAAAAGAAATCCCAATAAAATGTTTTCTAATTAGTGATATATCCTTCCACTATATTGTTGTATTATATGAATACTAGAAAAAACAAGGTTTATATGAGGCACCTAATCACTTCTACCTCTTATTACCATTTAATTCCCATCATGGGTCAACATCAAGATATAAAGTGCATGAGATACTTCTCCAAGTATCCCATTCCAACTAATTTATAAAAATTGGGATTCCCAAAGTTGGGTGGAGGTGGTATTAAGTCGACCCACTTAGTATATGGCTACCTCTCTAACTAGATTAGTGCACATAAACCTTTTATGTATCTTATTTGAGCAGTAAGGAACTAAATGGAGTCAAGGATCTATGGAAGCACTATCTCCTAGGATGGTTCCCAAGTAGAGGTAGTAGGTGGAAGCTGATAGGGTCAACTCACCCATGTTTACTATTGATAATCAATATAATTTGGTATAATGTATATTTATTATAACAATGATTATTATTTCTCCATAAGAGGGAGTTTTTGGTAGTCTATGATTGTCAGAGTCAGGTATATTGGTTTTATATGCACTAAGTTGGTTGAATAACTATTGCCCCTTTCCAATTGAAGAATTCTGTCTTGTTGAGGGAATTTTACAAAGGATATATATTGGCCTCATCCAAGGAGGTTCACTCAATATGCATTTTTCCTATGAGAAATTAAACATTAAGTTACCTCATCATCTCCAACTCATCCTCATATTAAGAAATATTCCACTCAATGGTGAGAGGCTCATATTATTTGAGTGGTGGGTGGGTTGTGTATATACCCAAAGAATTTCATTTTTCCATAGTCAAATATCACCAAGTGTAAGGGAAATGGATGTTCATAGGATCTCCTAAGTTAAGAGTCTAGCTTTGGGTTCATGTATATATGCCATATTCTTATATTTCAATATAGACTACATTTGAAATGAATGCCTCCCCATAATTACTTTATATGTTATTTCGATTTTCTACATTATCTAAGGGATTTATGTTAATAACATTCACTAATGTAAACCATAAATATCAAATCCTCATATATGTCAACGTAGAAAGGGCATTTATCAACCTCCAAATATCCATTATAGAATAGATCATAATCCTACTTGATATTTTTATTATTGGTAGACCATTTTTGTTTATAGACATTGGGATATTTCACTCACTCTCTTTGATGATCCCCCAGAATAAGTTTTTAGAAATTAATCTAGAGGGAGTGCCCAAATGATTTCACTAAACACACTCATAGTGATGGAGATAAATCATGAATCCAAATAAAATGTGGAGGTGCTTCCTATGAAACCTCTACTAGTTAGAAAAATATTGAATTACTTGGATAAGGGGGAGGTGATATTGTCTCTAGCCTAATAGGTTTGGGTTGATTCTATTTTTACACAATAATAGTATTTCTCTTCCTTGTATTTTATGATCTTGGGGGTGGCAGGGATGGTAAAAATTCCTCCATCCATATGGGACAAGGCTTTCCCCACACTACCACTGAGGAATTTTCTAGTGGGAAAATATTGGAATTTCATGATTTTATTTGAAAAATAACTTGATGTAGTTTCATTCCTAGTTGGGAGGCTCTCACCATCATGGATTTATATTTGATTATCTATTTTTCTTTCTATAAATGGTATGCATGTTCCACATTCTTAGTTACCTAATATAGGTTAATTTAAAAGGGACACTCTCACTGAGTATAATTTTTTTAGAATTTTGTAATAAAAAGTATTTTTTGGATATACTAACTTACATATGTAGACCCAGGTCCTAAGAATTGGCCATAAGTTATAAAATTATAATAAACCTTTCATAAAAAACCTTTTTGGTTAGTAAGAAGAGTAGAGTGAAAGGTTCTGTATTCACTCTGCTATTTGATATGAATTTCAGGTAGGGTATCAATGACTATATAATGGATTTCCTTCATATATATGTGGTAGGAATATTTGATACACTCATATTTTTTTCCAAGTATGATGGCTCCAAACTACTAAAAATATATCTAGCTCAATATACTGGAAGAGTTCATCTTTTACTTTGACTTTTTTGATGTACTCCCCATAATACAAGTATCTGATATTGAGTTGATGGAGAATCTCCTATAAGTGTTGATGCATTCCTATTTTAATTAATTATTAATATGAAAATAGAGAGTGTTCATGGGTAAAAACACGAAAAATATTATATCATTGTCCAATTATTTCCAAATGAACATATAATTCTCTTACTCTTTAATGAGGGGTTATTCAACCTGATCTAACTATATTTCATTTCTACATTTTTATTTAAATAGAATTAGGATCATTTAGAACATCCTCAGTTTTATCAATGGATACATAGTCCAAGAGAGTCTTAAATAATGATCATTACCTCAAATCATCCATTAATTGGGTTGAGACATTATTGATTGATGATATGGAACTTGATATATCTAGCCTCAGTTTCTTGAGTGACCTTAATATGATATAAATATTAGGGTATTTTTGAAACTATTAGAACCATTATATTGAAAAGATATTCCATTTATAATAGGTCCTTCACAATGAGCACCATGTGGAGGATCCCCATGGTTAATTTCCGATTCACCATCATGAGGAGGGTCTCCATTCTAGCTCAGTGTTCTGTCATAGTGAATAACTCTATAACATACTCCCTAGGGAAGACCTCTAGGATTTTTATCTTTTTTATAGGGATAAAGTCCATAGTTATTGGATGTTGGTGATTTGGAAATAGGAGGACCTCCCCATAGGTCGATCATTTTACTGTGGGGAGTACATCTACAATTAGCATCATAAAGAGGATCTTCATGAACAATCATCATGTTATCAAGGGGATAACCACCATGATGAGAACTACATGGAGAAACTATAGTGATATTGACCATGAAATAATGGGAATTACCTTCATAGTAGAAGTTTTATTATTATAGGTAGGTCCTCCACGATGGTTACTCTAAATAATATCTCCTATGTTATTGATCATGGAACTATAGTGAGGGCCTTTTCAACAAATATGTTTTTTTCTTAGTGAGGACCTTCATGATTTAAACTATTTGGAGGACCTATATAGTTATTGATTTTAGATATGTGGATAGGGCCATAAAATATGATATGTTAATTATCATTTGGAGTACCTCAATGATGGGTACTCTGAGAAGGACCTACAAAGATAAAGATCATGGAACTACGGAGAGGACCTTCCTAGAAAATATTCTAGGGAGGATCTTTAGAGTTTTGATTCATAGTACATTAGGGATGAAATCTATGTCCATTACTACTTTCAACTCTTTATTAAGGCCCACAAGTTCTTCGATCCACTATGAGAATATGATAAAATCCTCAAGGATAGCTGTGTCCATATGGGTAGGGGCTTTCCCCTAGATTTTATATTTCCCTTATAGAGCCTTTTTTTAGATTTTCTTACCTGGGTGACTAAAGTAGGAACCTCAATCATAAATGGGATTGTGTTGTGTGGGCATTGAACCTCATGAGTGGGACCCCTCCTAGATGGATCCTTAGTTTTTGGTAGGATATGTCAATGAAAATCATGGGAAGGAATACCGATATGAGTCTACTTATTAATTATAATAACCACCTACCCCATCCATTCCTTCCTCTAAGTTTTCCTAGTTATGAAAATTGAGGAAAATATCTTTTAGGTGATATATTTAGTGTATTTATTGAAATGGATGAGTTCATATTGCACTAATGACATGGGGGAATATGTAAAAACCTCTTAGGTAGATCTAAAACTATAGTGGGTATATATTTTACATTATATTATACTTCCATAAGTTAAGGGGGTTTAATATTTTTATGCTCTGAGGATAGACACATAATTTTTTTGGAGGTGGAAATAGGAACCACTTACTTATTCATGGCTCATGAATGATATAATGATCTACAAGGTTTCGTCTCTTAGAGTATTTCATGAGTTTACTTCATGATTTTAATAGAGTGTTTAGTTGGTAATCCTATACTTTTGTGATCAACAACTAGAGTTGTAGGCCCTAGGTTGGATACAATTTACATCCTAGAACTGAGACTATGGCCTTTATCATAACCAAGGAATATATATAGAATATTAGTTGCTGGTGGGAAACTTCCTAATATATCTTATGATAACCACCAATATTTGTAAAGAGTTTGATGTGTGATAATGAAATTGATGATTCCATTTGGATGTTTCATGAAACCTTGATAGTAATATCTATAAAAAATAAATCCATCAACACATTATCTAAATTAAACATTTATGGTCAGTCAATATATTTCATGGGAAAATTAGTTCATGTTAGTTTTACCATTCCCCCACCCCCATAAACTCTATGCTTTAATGTTATAGGTTAATTATGGAACTAATTTCCATATATAGGCCATATCTATGGAATTTCAATAACTCTTTTGATTTCTTATTATTAGAGAGGATAGGAGGATACACCATCCCTTAAGCGATATTATTACATATCTCAAGAATACTTTATATATTTAATATTTTTTTTGAAATCCTTACAAGTAACAATATTGGTTACCTTATTCATGAAATTGATCTATCATTTCCATGAATTCATGTTAATATAAATATACATAATATGTTCTCTATCAATCATCTACTAGATAGTTACACTATGATTTAAATCTATATAGTTTTGACATATGGAATCTATAACCATATAGGGAGGTGATAGGTGTTATGAAACTAATATTGGTCCCATTAATGTGTTATATTATGTATTCCTCTGAATGGAATCATAACCCAAATAGTTAAATGTCACCTTATAGGACACATTATACCTTTCAAGCTCTTATGATAAGGACTAATATTGTTCCCTTTAATGTCATGTAACCATGACCAAACAAAGTGAATTTTAAGGTCACTAATCCAAGACCAATGATGCACCTTTTAAGGCCAGCTAATAAGGACCAATGGTTTCTTATAGTTTATGGTCATATATATTGATCCCACTTTGTATTTATGTTTTATTTTTAATCAATAAATAATAATTATCAATGGGTTTGATGTTAATATATAATGAATAAGTATAACTTATAAGTATGTTTAAGAAACCAATATTGTTGAGAATAAGTATTCTGAAAAAATGTTTCAATTTGTGTTGTGTAAAAATGGATTGGAGAAATATCTTACACTATAGGAAATCTCACCTTTCCCAATGATTCTATACCTACGGTTTGTAAAAACCGTTGGTATAGGTCCCCTTTCCCAACGGTTTGGCCAAACCTTTGGGAAATCCCATTTTGAGGTCACTTTTCCCAACGGTTTTCCAAAACTGTTGGGAAAGGGTATGGATTTCCCAATGGTTTGGCCAAACCATTGGGAAAAGTCCACTTTGTGGCCACTTTTCCCAATGGTTTGGCGAAACCATTGGGAAAGGGTATGGGTTTCCCAATAGTTTTCCCAAACTGTTGGGAAAATTCCACTTTATGGCCACTTTTCCCAATGGTTTGGCCAAACCGTTGGGAACGGGTATGGCTTTCCCAACAGTTTGTCAAAACCATTGGGAAAATCCCCCCATATACCAACATCGCTCCCAAAATCAAAGGACCTACACCGACAGTTGTCAAAACTGTTGGTATATGTCTATACCAACGATTTTGACAACCGTCGGTATAGGTCCATTGATTTTTTATCTAATATTCTTACCGAGAATGTCACGAACCACCTTCAACAAAAAGAAGGAAGGGTCATCAGATTTCCAAGACCTTCCTTCTTTAAGTTGAGGGAGAGATAATGACACCCGAAACCCGCCTTCAATAGGTCCTGGAGTGGCGACCAGTGCCAAGGGTATAGAATCTCACACAAAATAGAAGGCATTACCCTTTTTATTTTTATAGGATCGAGAGATAAGAGATCAACCCCAACAATACCAAAGTTGAAGGTAAAGGTAAATCCAAAAGTAAATCATTCCCATATGCATGTTCAAAAGTAAAATATACAAGCAACAAAAAACCAAAGGTAAAGTAGAAAGAAAAAGGAAAACGACAACAACAACTGCCCCAAGGTCCGCGCTTGTAAAGTCTCGCACGATCCTTAAAGTCCTCCGGGAAAACTGAAAACAATTTTATATACGTAGGGTGAGCATACTAGTACACTCAGTAGGGAAAACCAATGTCTCTTATGCACTGGTGGAGAGGCATTCTAATGCCATGTGATAAAAGAAAAACCAAATCACCTAGCAAGGAAAAACTATCTACCCAAGTCTCACCAAGGAACACTCCCCAAATAACTCAAGCCAAGTAAAGTATAGTAATAGAACATCGATGTTGGGTACCCTGCACCACTTTCCCACTGGTTATTGAAGACATCCTATGCATCGAACCGATCCTTCCATTCTCACCGCAGTCCCACTTCCAAACGCCGCCTGCACACACCTGGGCCATAACTGCTATCCCGCCCGCAGACACCTGGTCCACAACCACCATGCGTAACCACACCTGCAAACACCTGGGTCATAATAACTACTGCCATGCCCGAAGACACCTCAACCTAATCTCGAAGACACTTGGGAAACAACCTGCCCGCAAACACCTGGGCCAACCACCACAACTACCCTGCCTGAAGATTCTCAGGCTAATAATGGACTTCAGGCCATCACAACCTGCCCGAAGATTCTTGGGCTATTCAGGAAAGGGAGAAGAAAGGAGCTAATAACCAGACACTCATAGGGGTGTTGGGAAAAACAACCTCCCCATAAAATGGGGTGTTCGGCACTAAGTTCTAAACTTAGGTGGGGAGCGAATAAAAACACAAGAACTACAATTATATATATATAGGTAAAAGAACTCAACCCAACCTAGGGTTCCACACCTAACCCAAGGACGAATATCCTGGTCACTACTCATAGAAAGCATACCACTCGCAACTGAGTCACAAATCATTCCCATAATCAATTTCCCAATTTACCCATTCTTGTTTCCATGTTCAAGTGATCCTTTTTAAGTAAAATTCTGCAGTACTAGGCAACTAACAAGCACAAACACAAGCCTAAGGGAAAAAGTTACAACCAACAACAGTTTAAGCAATTGTAACTGGTTCTCTTGCAGATTCACAATAATAAAGGGATAAGTGAGATCCCTCGAAGTACTAGAACCAAATAAAACCCCGAGACACAGCCCCATGTACCCAAAATCCAAGAGCCAACGGTCTCTCAACAACAGAGGATTCTACCCTAATTCGTGATATAAGTAGAGTAAGCACATAGCCTCAAATTCACAACCAGTGAAAGTACAACAACAGGGGATCCCATCCCCACCGGTATCACCCCAGCAATCAGCCCGTGAAAGAAATAACCAAACCTCTACCACCAATAAAAAGCAGGCCCATGCAGGTATTTTCAGATTGAAAAGATTTAACACACTCCATGGTTTCAATTCCACTGTGCTTTAACCGGGGTTATCACAGAAAAGGGTTGATCATGGTGCTTTCAATTTATTTAACCGAGTATACGTAATTAACCAATCCCATGTTACGGTTATTTAAACATCCAAGAGCACCGAGGTTCACTAGTGCACAGAGAAAGACCACCAACGACCATGATTTTCAGTGAGCATAGGCCCGTACAATTCATAACACATAACAACATAAAGAGTATTGCAGAACATTGATCACACCCCCTTTCATTCTTTAAAGGTCCGTTCATTATCTTCGTTAAGTTAGGTTTCATCAATTTCAATAGAGGAAAAATCATACCCACATTGCATGATACACAGAAAGGAGAGACGAAGGAGAAAACCCCTACTTGGTTGATCAAAGATCGAAGTTTTTCTCCACATGCCAAAACAGTGGAAGTGCGACTCACAGGGCTCCTGCACAGGTGCACCACTTTACTCGAGAAAGAAAGGACTTCGAATGCACAAGAAAAGGAGGAGTCTAGCCAAGAGGGAGAAGAATAATTTCTAGCATGATAAATAGATGTGATCCCCAAAGTTATGGGATAAGGAATTTGAATTCCTTAGAAGTTGGATAGTGGTTCTATTACGCGGTTGAGTGGTTACACACAACTGAATTAATTATTATTTAATAGGGACATTTATTAGGATTTTTAGATACTAATTATGGGTTAAAAATGTCCTTGAAATGCCTTAAAAGGTCAAAAGGGCCTAAAAGAGGAGTTATGGGAAAAACTGTAGAAGGAAAACCCGACAAGGCTGGATAACACCGATCGGTTACACCGATAGGTCATGCCGATCATGGTTCTACTACGCGGTTAGGTGGTTACACACGACTGAACTAATTTTTATTTAATAGGGAGGTTCCTCGGGATTTTTAGATATTAATTATGGGTTAAAACGGCCTTTAAACACCTTAAAAGGTCAAAAGGGCCTAAAAGAGGCGTTACGGGAAAAACTGTAGAAGGAAAACCGGACAAGGCTGGATAACACCGATCAGGCGCACCGATCGGTCGGTCACGCCGATCGGGCACACCGAACGTGGTGAAACCCCTTAGGATCCTATAATTTGGCAAAGGGATGGATCATGAGGGTCTAGGACATTATATTAGATACCTCTCAAACTATTCTCACCCTCGAGAATCCAGAACCAAACCCAAAGGAAAGAGGGGGGTCCGAACAACCAACCTGGAAGATACCTCTCCGGAGTGAACCTCTCTGACACAGGGACACCTTATCTCCTGAACAATCAAAAACATCCTACCACTCCTTTCCCATGAAACCATGCAAAAAAAAAGACTAAACCATCCAACCATGTGGGAAAGGGGTTTCCCTTCCTCTCTGTTAAGATACTATCCGCTTTGGGTGGCACTGACTCTCCCGCACGAGTTTAGGCACATACACTTTAATGCGTCCTAACTAGGAATCAGGTCCTCCTCTCCCCATCCTTTAGGACACTTCACACACATTCATAGAAAAAGGAAACTACACATCCCATAGTCAACAAGGTAATGCATTACATAGAAAAAAAGTACTGACAAAACAAGATAAAACTCAAAACAACTATGGGTACTGGGCATGTATCTACGCTTCCCTCTCCCAGGTACTCTCCTCAAGCCCACCATGACTCCATAACACACGAACCAATGAGATGGTTCATCCATGAAGCACCTTCTCCTCACGACCCTCGATCATCACTGGCCGTTCCATGAAGGTTGCATTGTCTTCGATATCTAGCTCTCCCTAGTCGAGGACGTGTGAATCATCGTGAAGATACCGAAGAAGCTAGGACACATGGAAGACATCGTGAACCCTTTGTAGCTATGGTGGAAACTCCAGCTGATAAGCCACCTCACCGACCCGGTGCAACACCTCGAAGGGTCTGACGAACCTGGGAGAGAGCTTACTTCCCCTATCAAACCTCCGCTGCCCACGTCGAGGGAAGACCTTCAAGAACACGTGGTCCCCGACCTCGAACTCCAAGGGACTTATCCTATCATCCGCATATGAATTCTGCCGGTCCTGAGCTACCTTCATCCTTCCTTGTATATACTGCACCTTCTCCATTGTGATTTGTACCACCTCTGGGCCAAGAACACCTGCCTCCCCAAAATCTGTCCAGCACACGGATGTGCAACACAACCTCACATACAAAGCTTCGAACGGAGCCATTCCAATGGTAGAGTGGTAGCTATTGTTGTAGGCGAACTATACCAGAGGAAAGTGTCGCACCCATGATCCCCCGAAGTTCAAGATGCATGCTTGTAGCATATCTTCCAAGGTCTGGATGGTGCGCTCTGTCCGCCCATATGTTTGGGGGTGGAAGGCAGTGGTAAGGTGCAGCTGGGTGCCAAAATCATTCTACAAACCCCTCCAGACTCATGAGGTAAATCATGCATCCCTATCCAAGACTATGGACCTTCGAACCTCATGCAACCGCACCACCTCTTCCACATACCTCCGTGCAAGAGCATCCACTACACTTGACTCCTTGATCACCATAAAGTGAGACGATTTCGTCAAAAGGTCCACTACTACCCAGATGGCGTCGCACCCTCCTTGAACCTTGGGTAGCCCCGTGAAGAAATCCATCTAGATGTCATCCCACTTCCACTCGGAGATGTCTGAAGGTTGAAAAAAACCACATGAAACATAGTGTCCAGCCTTCACCTGCTGACACACTCGGCACTTGGCCACAAACTCTTCCACCGCCCGCTTTGACCCGAGCCACCAAAACTGTCTCCTCAGACCGTGGAAGATCTTGGAAACTCTTGGGTGCACTGCCAGAGGTGATCTGTGGAACTCACCGAGGACTCTCTCACCCATCGACTCCAGAACGAACAACTTCCCTCAGAATAGCATCCGATTCTAACCATCTTCTGCCCACCCTTCCGGAGCACTGCCTTGGCTAACCCGGTCATGCATCACTTCACTCTCTAGGTCTCCCCACTGAGACTCCTCCACCTAACATAACATATAAGATTGTACTCTCATCTGATACAGGAAACCCTTACCGCCATCCATCCTCGCATCCAGGTGTAGGGAAACCAACTCGTCCATCATGCTCCAAGCATCCTCCAACACTCGGACTGCATCCCTCTGTGACTTCCTGCTCAAGGCATCAGCCACCATGTTTCCTTTCCCTAAGGTGTATGAAATCTCGAAATCCTAATCCCGAAGAAACTCCATCCACCTTTGCTATCATAAGTTCAGGTCCCGCTGGGAGAAGATATACTTCAAGCTCTTGTGATCGATGAAGACCCTGAAGTGCTCCCCGATGAGGTAGTGCCTCCACAACTTTAGTGCGAACATGACCGCCACAGGCTCCAGATCATGGGTGGCATAGTTACGCTCATGGGGACATAACTGCCTAGACCCATAGGAGATCACCCCTTACCACTGCATCAACACACATTTGAGGCCCTACCCTGAAGCATCACAGAATACATCATACGCCGCCCATTCTTCTGGAAACCTCAACACTGGGGAACTTACCAACTTATCCTTCAGATAACTAAAGGCCACCCCACACTTCTCGTCCCACATGAAAGCCTGGTCCTTCTTGATCAAAGCTATCAAAGGTGCTTCAACTTGGGAGAAGTTGGGCACGAATCTCTGGTAGTAACTTTCCAGCCCAAGGAAACTACGAACTTCTGCCACATTCTTGGGTGTGGCCCCAGAAACAACCGCCTTGACCTTCAATGGGTCCACCGCTACTCCCTGCTCGGACACCGCGTGCCCAAGGAAGTGTACTTCTTGCATCCAGAACTTGCACTTTGAAAACTTCCTATAGAGCTGGTGCTGTCCGAGGACCTCCAAAACTGTCCTTAGGTGCTCAGCATGATCCTCCTCCGATCTTGAATAGATCAGGATGTTGTTGATGAACCAGACTACGAACCGATCCAGATACTCCTAGAAGAAGGAGTTCATAAGCCCCATGAATATAGTTGGAGCATTTGTAACGCCGAACGACATGACCAAAAATTCAAAGTGACTATATCTTCACCTGAAGGTCATCTTCAGGATGTATCCCTCCTTAACCCTCAACTGGTGATATCCAGACCTCAGGTCGATCTTGGAGAACCATCCTACCCCATTCAGCTTGTTGAAAAGATCATCTATCCTCGAAAGAGGGTATCGATTCTTGACCGTCGCCTGATTCAGCCTCCTATAGTCTATGCACAACCTTAGACCACCATCTGACTTCTTTGAGAACAGGAATGGAGCACCCCACAATGAAGAACTTGGTTGAACATAACCCCTCTTCATCAGATCATCAATCTGAATCCGCAACTCCCGTAACTCCGAAGGTGCCATCCAGTAGGGATCCATCGAAATCGGATGAGTACGAGGCTGCAAGTCTATCCCAAAATCAACATCATCTCGAGGGGGTAGAGTCGTAACCTCCTCAGGTAAGACGTCCATAAACTCAATGATGATCCCTGGTACTTCTACCATCTCTGCATCCACTGACTCCACTGATAGCTCAGCAAACAAGGAGAGGAGGGGTCCCTCTCGCCTGCAGCCCTTTTGGCCACCCCGCTCGCTGGTAAAAGTAACTGTTTAACCAAATAAGTTTGAAAATACGACCCTTACTCAGAAGAATTCGATGAAGGAACATATAGAGAACAACCATCCAATGCCTAGGATGACATCGTATGGCTGTATCTGCAATAGTAGGAGGTCCCTGACTGACTGATGTGGCCCTATCGTCAGTCTGCATCATCGATAAACTTATATCAAGTCGGTCTGACCTTCGACTAGTGTGCTCAGCACCAGGGGCACTGGAAGTCTCTCGGCCTCTAGAACCAAAGCACGAGCTAGACCGGGTGTAACAAAGGAGTGCGAATCTCCTGTATCAAACAAGACGTAAGGAAGGGTACTGAACAAACTGATCGTACCTCGAACGACCTTCGGTCCTGCTGAAACTTCTGCCTCCACGGTGTGCAACTGCCCTTGCCCGGATCCTCTGCCTCTCGGTTGTCGGCCTCCTCCCTGACCACACCCTGGTCTAGGTTCCGGAGGAGCGCCCTGGGGGAGGCCTCCTTCTGCAACATCTGCCCTCGGAGGAGCAGGAGCTCACTGCCACTACTACTGCTACTAAAAGGGCCTATTTGGAAGCTGCTACTACTGAGGTGGGTGCTGGGCCTGCCCACTGCCGTCGTACTATACTCTATCTGGGCACTGGCTCCGAAGGTGCCTGTGGCTCCCACAGATGAAGCATCTCGGACCTGGGCCCGAAGGGAAAGGGTGAGGGCCAGGGGATCGGAACTGGAACTGCTGAGGCCTGGTCCCTACTGGTCGGAACCTAGAGGGTCCCGATGCTAGAGGTCTAGTGCTAACGACCTTTCCCTTTGATGGACCAAGATGAATACCCTGTCGTGATACACCTCCCAGTGTGTGCATCCTCTCCACCACTTCATCCTTCTTATGCACCTCTAAGTATGTCAGTAGGGTGAAGGGAGTAACTGCATACTGGAGGGAAGGTCAGAGTGCCTCCCCCAAATGTCTCGCCTGAGACTCCTCATCTGGAAAGAGGTCCGGAGAAAAGCGGATGAGATCCTTGAACTTGATCCCCAACTCTCTCACCGACATACTCCCCTGTTGGAGGGAGAGTATCTCCTGTATCTTTTCTACCTTCATCATGGAAGAGAGGAATTCCGCCCGGAATTCCTTCTCGAAATCAGCCCACGCAACCTCAGCCTCCTTCCTTTCCTCGAGATAAAGCATCCACCACTAAAGCGCTGCTCCCTGCATCTGGATGACGACCAGAGGAACCCAGTACTCGGTCGGAGCCCAAATCAAGCAAAAAGCGATCACTAGCTCCTCTAGCTAGCTCTTTGTCTCCATGTCCGAGGTTCTGACCTCATACTTCTCGAGGGTCTATCTCTGAAAGGCTCAAAGCATCTTCTGCCATTGATCATACTCCTCTTCTTGGTCGATCCTCTACCGATCGACCAAGTCAACCTCCTGGGTCTCGATCGCCCGCACTACCCGTGGACGCTTCCCAGGTTCCATAGCAGCATGTAAACAAGGAATGCCTAAGCCCCAGTAGTGTAGAATATTGTTCTTACATTTTATTTGACTTCTTTATTTATTTTTTGAATCCCCAAAACACCCAGAAACACGAGAAAACAAGTCATTATGATTCATGTACCTTTCCTAGGGTCTCTACCCTGCAATCAGTGTAGCCTCACTTGGTCATTAGGTAGGTCCAGAGTCCTTGCATCAGATTACAGGGGGACCTAAAATCCCGTGTCCTAGCTGGTCTTCCCTGGCCTATTTCACACACCAAGATCACCCAACACTGTTGCCCTACCATCCCATGCAATCCTCACTGTTCATAACTTCAGAATACATCCTATCTCACAACCAACCTCCCCTCTGATACCATTCTGTCATGACCCTCCTTCTCCAAAAGGAGGGAAGGGTCAGCAGATTGCCAAGCCCTTCATTCTTTAAGTTGAAGGATAGATAATGACCCCCAAAACCCACCTTCAATAGGTCCTGGAGTGGCGACCAGTGCCAAGGGTATAGAATCTCACACAAAATGGAAGGCATTACCCTTTTTATTTTTATTGGATCGAGAGATAAGATAGAAACCCCATCAATACCAAAGCTGAAGGTAAAGGTAAAGACAAAAGTAAACCATTCCCATATGCATGTTCCAAAGTAAAAGATACAAGCCACAAAACTCTAATGGTAAAGTACAAAGAAAAAGGAAAACTACAACAACAAATACCCCAAGGTCCGCTCTAGTACGGTCTGGCACGATCACTGAAGTCCTCCTAGAAACCAGAAAACAGTTTTATATATGTAGGGTGAGCATACAAGTACACTCAGTAGTGAAAACCAAAGTCTCTCGTGCACAGGTGTATAGGCATTCTAATGACCTATGAGAAAAGAAAAACCAGAGCACCTAGCAAGGAAAAACTATCCACTCAAGTCTCACCAAGGCACACTCCCCAAATAATGCAAGGAAAGTAAAGTATAGTAATATCACATCAATGTTGGGTACCCCGCGCCACTTTCCCACTAGTAATTGAAGACATCCTACGCATCGAACCAATCCCACCATTCTCACCATAGTCCCACTGCGAAACCACACCTTCACAAACCTGGGCCATAACTGCTATCCCTCCCACAGACAACTAGGACACAACCACCACGCGTAACCACACCCGCAAACACCTGGGTCAGAATAACTACTGCCACGCCCGAAGACACCTGGGCCTCATCTCGAAGACGCTTGGGAAACAACCTGCCCGCAAACACCTGGTCCAACCACCACAACTTCCCTGCCTGAAGATTCTTGGGCTAATAATGGACTTCAAGCCATCACAGCCTACCCAAAGAGTCTTGGGATATTCGGGAAAGGGAACAGAAATGAGCTAATAACCAGCCACTCGTAGGAGTGTTGGGAAAAACACCCTTCCCATAAAATGGGTTGTTCAGCACTAAGTACTCAACTTGGTTGGGGAGCGAATAAAAACACAAGAACTAAAATTATATATATATATATATATATATATATATATATAGGTAACAAGTACTCAACCCAAACTAGGGTTCCATACCTAACCCAAGCACGAACAACAAGGTCACTACTCATAGACATCATACTACTCGCAACCGAGTCACAACTCATTCCCAGAACCAATTTCCCAATTTACCCATTCTTGTTTCCATGTTCAAGTGATCCTGTTTAAGTAAAATTCTGCAGTACTGGGAAACTAATAGGCACAAGCACAAGCCTAAGGGAAAAAGTTACAACCAACAACAATTTAAGCATTCATACCCGATTCTCTTGCAGAGTCACAACAACAAAGGGATAAGTGAGATCCCTCAAAGTATTGGAACCAAATAAAATACTGAGACATAGCCCCATGTACCCCAAATGCAGGAGCCAAAGGACTCTCAACAAGAGAGGATTAAACCCTAATTCATGATATAATCAGAGTAACCATACAGCCTCAAATTCACAACCAGTGAACGTACAACAACAGGGGATCCCATCCCCACCTGTATCAACCTAGTAATAAGCCCACTAAAGAAACAACCAAACCTGTATCACCAACACAAGGCAGGCCCATGCATGTATTTTCAGATTTAAAAGATTTAACATACTCCATGGTTTCAATTCCACTGTGCTTTAATCGGGGTTATCACAAAAAAGGATTGATCATGGCACTTTCAATTTATTTAACCGAGTATACGTAATTAACCAATTCCATGTTACGATTATTTAAAAATCTAGGAGCACCGAGGTTCATTAGTTCATAGAGAAAGACCACCAACGACAATGATTTTCAGTGAGCATAGACCGATACAATTCACAACATATAACAACATAAAGAGTACAATAGAACATTGATCACACCCCCCTTTTATTCTTTAAAGGTCCATTCATTATCTTCGTTAAGTTTTGTTTGATCAATTTTCATAGAGGTAAAAGCATGCCCACCCCACATGATACACAGAAATGAGAGACGAAGGAGAAAATCCATACTTGGTTGATCAAAGATCAAAGTTTTTCTCCATGCACCAAAACAGGGGAAGCGCGACTCGTAGGGCTCCCACACAGGTGCACCCCTTGCCTCAGGAAAGAAAGGACTTCGAACGCACAAGGAAAAGGTGGAGACTTGCCAAGAGGGAGAATAAGAATTTCTAGCATGATAAATAGATGGAATCCCCAATGTTATGGGATAAGGAATTTGAACTCCTTGGATGTCAGATCGTGGTTCTACCACGCGGTTGGGTGGTTACACACGACTGAATTAATTGTTATTTAATAGGGAGGTTTCTCGGGATTTTTAGATATTAATTATGGGTTAAAAACGACCTTGAAACGCCTTAAAAGGTCAAAAGGGACCAAAAGAGGTGTTACGCAAAAAAATGTAGAAGGAAAACCCGACAAGGCTGGATAACACCGATCAGTCGCGCCGATCAGCCCCACCGATCGGTCGCGCCGATAGGTTGCACCGATCGGGCGCATCGATCGGTCACACTGATAGGTCGCATCGATCGGTCGCGCCGATCGGTCACACCGAACGAGGTGCAACCCCTTAGGATCCTAGAATTTGGAAAAGGGATGGATCATGAGGGTCTGGGACATTACAGAGAACATTATATAAATAAAGATTTAAAATAATTATGATAATATATATATATATATATATATATATATGAAATTAAGTTCACAAAAGTCATGTTAGGTTAGTGTTTAGGTCGTTGAAAGATAAACTAGAGGTCTTGGGTTCAAATCCCACCGGATGTTTTTTTTGAAATACATATACCAATGGTTTTATGGAACCGTTTGTATAGATTTTCGTAGTACTTATACCAACAGTTTTCAAAACCGTTGGTATAGGTCTATACCAACGGTTTTCCCTAAACTATTGGTATAGACCTTTCCCAATGACTTACTTGCCAACGGTTCTCCAAACTGTTGGTATAGGCTATACCAACGGTTTAGAGGCCTATACCAATGGTTCCAAACCATTGGTATAAGGTATTTTTCCAGTAGTGTTAGAAGAGGAATTTTAAAATTATTTTCATTATTTATATGAAAAATCAGTCCCATTTATTTCAAATCCTTGGAGATTCATTCACATAAAGAACAAATTGTTTGAAATATTAAGGTACTACCAAGAATTATTTTAGATAGATAATACATGATTGGAAAATAATATTTTAAGAATATTTTTACAATATAAGTGAAGATTCCATCCAAGTAGATTTAGTTATATTTATAAATATAAAATATAATTGGATAAGGTTGAGGATTATTAAAATTAAAATTGTGAATGATAGAGGTTGAGTTTTAAGGTTTTGGGATTATAGGTTTTTGAATTTATCAAACTGATATTGTATAAGTAATTTTAAAGAAAATACTAAAAAAATTAGACAACTCTCAAATATGACCCATTAGGATAGAATATTTACAAGATAAGTTGCACATTTTGTTAGTAATTCTCATTTATTAGTCTAGCATCAATGAATAAGATAAGATTTAGTGGAAATTTTATGATACATGTGGGTTCTTGTAAATATAATTATAATTTCATGCATGTGCTACTAGAATCCATAATGATAGTGCAAGTAGTGTTATGATAATTTGTGAATTCCCTAATATGAAAGAATGAGGAACTCATATGATATAATATGAGTTAATATGAATGAATGGAAAATTTAATTTGACATAAGAACGAGGAGTTATTATGAAAGAATTATAACTTTTTTAAGAAAAATTTAATAATATACTGATAATATTCTTATGATAAGGAACACTTTTTAAGATGTGGTGATTTTCTAATATTTATACTTTATATAAGATGAAGAAACATGTAAGATATTTCAATATTATTCATATAATATTTGTATCTATAAGATACCTTATGTAAGATGCTATCCATGTAATATTAGATTCTTTATAAGATATGAAACAAATATGATAGATGGTCAAATTAGATTAGAGGATTCTATACCATGCTTAAAATTCAAAATTTTAAAATACTATTAGTTAAGATTATAGTATACTATAGAAGAAGAAAAAGATTCATGGAGATACTCAAACTCTAAATTAAAGAGAAACCATGACTATATCATTACATGATTCACATGTACACATGGATCATTTTATAAAGTGGGTATCATAGAAGTTTTATGAAGAGAAGAAGGTGCCCAATTTTAAGGAAGAAAAAAAATTAGTGGAAGCCATGATATTTCCAAATATCATGAGGAAGTTAAGTTTTCTAAAATATTAAATTGAATGATTTTTTAAGAGTGTGACTTTATAAATATTTTAACTCTGATGATCTTGTAATTTTTCTAAATAATTTATGGAAAATGATATTTACACAGATCTAAAAATATTGGAAGAGGGAAAAGAAGACTCATGTGATAACAAATTTAGTATTTATATTATAAATACTCTATATGTTAAATAAATCTATATATATAATCAATATTTCATATTACTTGAAAAAATTATTGGGTATTTAAGAAGATATGAGAATAAACTCTTACACTTTCTATATATTCTGTGAAGTTGAGAGAAATAAGGGATGTCCTAAAAATATACCTTATGAAGAGTTGAGAAAAAAGAATGAGGGACCCAATGCTATGCTTATGCACAAAATAATAGGAACAATAGGAGTAAGAAGTTGTATGAAATGATACACACACAATGATGTAAAGTGTCTTTCAACTATGTAAGACAAGAATACTAAGTTATTAATGTAGCCCTAAATATTTATACAAAGAAGTGAGAAGTAGTTCATGTATAGTGCATAAAAATCAACGAAGTAGTTTCCCTCATATAAGTAGTAGAAGAATAAAAATGTAACAACCTAAGCTTCCATGGTATGTTTTCATTTAAATAATGAAATAGCTTGCATTGTACACAATATAGAGTTTTAACACACCACAACCAATTAAACTAGCCATCATTAATAGTAATACCTGCTTTTTGATTTTTTATAAATTTTATTTTTTAAAATGTACTTTATTTTTGAATTTTGAATATTTAAATTAGCTTACTATGAACTTTTGGTATTTTTCTGAAAACTTTCAATTTTTGATGAATAGTGAAAAACACTACGTTATTGTTTAAAACTGAATTTTTATTTAAGTAATTAGTTATTTTATTTAAATTTATTTTAGGTCAAAATAGATACGCAATACCTATATATGTTCAATGTAATTCATTAGAGTCATTATATAATAAGTTTAGATATATAAAATTTTATTGAACTTTTTACCGTCTTTTACCCACCTTCTAGGAGCATTTACAAATTTTCCTAAAACATAATTTTACCGCTTTTGTGAGTTGAATTTCAAAAATCCGAGAGACATGGTTGACATCAGTAAGTAAAATGTGGTTTAATAAGGTGAAAATAATTTTTTTCTGAATAGTAGATTTTGACTTTTATTTACCATGGTTAAAAGTAAATTAGGTAATTAAGGGTAAAAATGATATTATAATTACTCTAACACATGTCCTAATTCTATTGAATAAGTGTAATTAGACCAAAAATAACTTTATGAATAAAATATTATCCTTTTGGTCTACTTGTATTAGATTAGGACATTTATTATTATTTTATTTAAAGAAGAGTTAAAAGAGTTAAATTCAAAGTTTAATAACTAAACAATTTTTTATATAGGGTTACAAATAATATAAATTTGGGTATAAATATTCATTAATGATATAAAAATATTTCCTATATAATGATATTTTATTTATAAATTTTAGACACTAAATAATTTCATTTATTTATGACACTATAATGATCCAGTAATTACCTTAATAACTAAATATGAAAATAATTGATATTATAAATATCCAAATAAATGTAAATTGGGACTTCTGCTAAATTACACTAATTTTATAGGTTAATAATACATGTTAGAGTTTATTAAATAAATTTTATTCTATGTGATAAAGTTTTTATGACTTTCAAAAAAATAAAATATTAAATAGTGTCAAATTTGACATAATTGAGTTTTTAAAACAAATACTATATAATTAATTGATATAATATTCCTAAAAATACAAGGATCAAAAAAAGGACTTAGATAAGGTTTTATATATTAACACTGAACCACATGGGGTTTTCTTGGCTTATTATAGTAAGTTTATTAACCATATAATATAAAAATACAAAGAGACATGGTAAATGTCAAACTATTTAACTAAGAGTTAAATCTAAAAGATAAGGTTAATATGGTGACCTAAACCTATACAAAACCGATTGGTTGAGAGTTTTTCGACTCATACCTACCTTATCCTAGAAATAAATCATTTTTGAGCCATTATAAACCAAAAATTATTTTATTATGAAATAATATTTAAATCTTTTCTTAAAGTGACCCTCACCTCTCTTATAAAAGGGACTTACATTGGTCAGAAAGCCAACCTATAAAGCCCTTTTGATCAAATCAAAAGGAACACTAGTGCAGAAATCGTTTTTTACGTCACCATTTTTTACGTCGGTTATATATAACTGACGTAAAAATGCAGCGAGTAGATTTTTAACGTCGGTTATTTTAATAACAGACGTTACAAATCACACCTGTTGGGTTTTTACGTCGGTTATCTTATAACGGACGTAAAAAACCAATGCGCGGGGGGGTTTTTTACGTCGGTTATTTGGTAACCAACGTAAAAAACCCGATATCGACGCATTTTTTACTTTAGTTATCAAATAACTGACGTAAAAAACCAAAGCGCGGGGTTTTTTACGTCGGTTATTTTATAACCGACATAAAAAACGCGTCGATATCGGGTTTTTTACGTCGGTTTCCAAATAACCGACGTAAAAAACCAAAGCACGGGGGGGTTTTTTACGTCGTTTATAAAATAACCGATGTAAAAAACCCGTAGATATCTCGTTTTTTACGTCGGTTATAAAATAACCGACGTAAAAAACCAAAGCGCGGGAGATTTTTTACGTCGGTTTTAAGATAACCGACGTTATAAAGTTAAAAAATAGTTTATAACATCGGTTATATAATAACCGACGTTATAAAACATTTAAAAAAATTAAAGCCCGTGGACTTTCATTTACGATTTTTCGATTGACAGTCCGCCGGCTCGTCTCTCTCTCGCACGGTAAACCCTAATCGGCTCGTCGATCGACCTGCGTTAAACTCATTTTGGCTTCATTGTTTATCTTCTTCACTTCTCTCGGATCGATCATCTCAACTCGCAACATTCAATTAAGCCTTCCAAGAATTTGTTTCGTTCGTTTTTGTTTCGATTCTTGATGTGCTTTTCGTTCATTTTTGAATCTCGTGGAATTTTTTGTTATTGAAAATGGTTATTATGTCCATTCAACTCGCAAAATTCAACTCGCAACATTCAACTCACAACATTCAACTCGCAACATTCAAGCAGGTGTATTTTGGATAAGACTATTTTTAACTCTTATTCTAGATTTTCATTCTGATATACACTTTACGATTCTATAGTACAATGAAAAAGTAGATTCATTAATGCTTCATAAACCACTTATACTTCATATTTTCTTCTGAAATACGAATCAGTAACAACTCCAATATGATCGCTATATTGATCTATCTGAATACCAGCAACTTCATTATGAGAAACCTCTTAAGTATCTAAATAAATCAATATCTGATAAAAATATTAGTATGACCATGAGAACATAGATATTTGACTTCACAACCATTCAAATTATTCAATCATTTAGAAAGAATAATTAATTTTAAAACATTTAGGATTAGCTTCAGCAAAATCTGAAAAATAATGGGTGGTATTGTAACGTTCTATTCTTCCAGCAACATTATTATTTTCTACTTTGCTGGAATGTGTCTTTCTGGATGAATATTGGTAGTACTTATTTTCTTAAAATCATATTTTCAATATGATTGTCCAGAAAATGATTTTCATGAACGAAATTGGACCAGGTACAATCGGTAATACCTATCCTTAAAATTTCATTCAACATTCTTACATCATAATTTTTTTTAAAAAAATTATGATTTTTAGAACTCCTAGATCAGAAAACCATCATCTGTTTTCATCTGCATTCATTAAAATATCAATTCATACCTATTACAATCAAATATTTCATTCTGGACTCATGGTGAGTCTGATAATACATTTATTCTTTCAGTCATCTCCTAAAAATGATGGACCTTTTCATGCAAAGTGTATCTGATTTCTTGAATACGATGGTATGTCCGATTTTCAACAAAACCAAGTGATGTGATTTCTTTTATTATTAATAATTCATAAAAAAATTATAATACCTAAATATTATTATCATCCTTTTCAGATTTTTCATTATAAAAAAGGTAAAGGGTACTTTCTTTTCATTCTCAAGTTAAATTATATTTTTTATAAAGGTCTTTTCTATCTAGGTAGAAATAATTTAACGATAATTAGATTGCATTAGGTATATTATCTTATCTTACCATCCAAACATATTTTTATGTATTAATAATTATTATGTTTTGTAAAAACAATTATGACCCCCATTTCATTTTTGTTTGTTAATTGATCTACGAAAGTGTTATAAATGATTTGATGATCACGATTCACCCATATATATGGTTAGTCATTATGTGACATTTGGGTCCATAATATCCTTCTAATGCATTCGACAATGCATTATATATCATAGATCAATATGGGATACAGATGGTTATACCATGTCCAATGTGTTATGTGATGTGTCTCGTAAGAAATATTATAATAAATTATAGGAAAGGTGATTAACATATCCCAATATGAGGTGAATGAAACTATGTTTTCCCTTGACATATGTTATGACTTATATGATTATGATTGTGCCACACTCTTATGTTATTCCACATACCAATGTTGTGATCTTGTGAATAAGGTTTTTTAAATCATGTTCCCACTATCATATAAATCATGTCTTATGTTATGCTAAAATTATTATACTTGGACTCAGGTTTTATGATCTATGATTATATAGAACTGTTTCACTTATCTTTTTGATCATGTGATTTTTGTATGCTCTTATACCCCCATGGATATCTTTTTATGAGATTAGATATTATATTTATATATATCATGTTTACCCATAATGAGTATCATAAATCAAAACTTTTATTATTTTCATTCCCTAAGTTATAAAAATAAGTATTATGTAGGATGATTCAAAAATTTAATCTGTGAGATGAGTTGTTTTATGTGGGAAACCCAAGCCAAACACATATGTATTTTTTTATTGGTATTACATATATATAGTTCGACATATACTTTTTTTTACATTACCATGATATTAACATTACTTTTTCTAAAGAAATATTAATGTCCTTAGATTATATATCGTATCAAAAGGATATAGTAATTCTAATATATAATCAGAATGATCAGATAATATGACAATATTATTAAACATAAAAAAATGGTCTATATTCATATTTCTAACATGACACTTACAATGTATAGCTATTTGGTGTTGGGTAATTATGAAAACTACTACTACTTTCAAAATTTTGGCACTTGAAAGTGTTGAGTACTTTAGATCATAATGATTGAACAACAAGCATGAATAACACATGTTATATGCTCCATTAGGTATTCCTATATTTTAACATGTTTATTAGTATATTGGCATGAGATTATTATAAATGTGTATCATCTGATCATATTCACTTATTCCAGATAAAAATCATTTTGTTTATGTTTTATTGATGTATATTTTATTTGGAGAATCATTAGGCGTCATGGTTTTCATTGATTCAATGAAATTTAAAACTGTTATATCTAGCTATATTTTGTTTTAAAAATAATATTCAAGCATATTTTTTAAAATACATATAGTTTTTTTTTATATTTTAAATTGTTTTACATTCAAATTATGATTTTTTTCATATAAACATGTATTTGTTTTATCTTAAAAATATATATTTTTTGTTGATATTTGTTACAGGTAATAATGAGTCGAAGTTGGATTATGGCACATCGAATGAGCAATGAATTTGAGAAAGGTGTTGATGCCTTTTTTGAATTTGCAAAACGAAATGTTCCAAGTAGTGACATTTTTTTTCTGTCCATGCCTGAAATGTTTGAATATGAAGAAGTCGAAAAGTAGAGAGATAAAAGATCATCTGATATGTCATGGTTTTAATCCGAGTTATAGCCCTTGGATTTGGCATGGTGAAACTGGATGGAATGTCACTGATGATGATGATTCGCAAGATGGTAACTCCGATGGAATTGAAGAAATGATTTGCGATATTGTAGCAGAACAAATTGAGATAGAACCGACAGTTGCACGTCTATATGGTGATGCTGAAAAACCATTATATCCCAGTTGTACAGATTTTACGGTTTTGTCGGCGGTGTTAAGATTGATTAACCTAAAGGTGAAGCATGGATGGAGTGACAGAAGTTTTACAGAGCTGCTACAATTGATGAAAGACATTCTTCCAAAAGATAACGATCTTCCAGATTCACATTACAAAGCCAAGAAAATATTATGCCCGATGGGATTGGGATACAAGAAAATACATGCCTGTCCGAATGACTGCATTATATATAGGAAGGAATATGAATTTCTGTCAGAGTGTCCAAAATGTGGGACATCACGGTATAAAGTGAAAGAAAAATCTCAGGGTGATGTAGAGATTACAAAGATCCCTTCAAAGGTATTTTGGTATCTTCCTATAATTAATCGTTTCAAACGTTTATTTGCTAATTCACATGATGAAAAAAGGTTAAGATGGCATGCTGAAGAGAGGGTATGTGATGGAAAAATATGTCATCCAGCTGATTGTCCAGAATGGAAGAAAATTGATGCGCAGTATTCTACATTTGGAAATGAAATAAGAAATCTCAGACTAGGGTTGTGCACAGATGGAATGAATCCATACCGAACACTCAGTAGCACACATAGTTCATGGCCTGTTTTATTGGTAATTTACAACCTCTCTCCTGAAGTTTGTATGAAGCGCAAATATGTCATGTTGAGTACAAGGATCTCTGGTCCAAAGCAACCCGATAATTATATTGATGTTTACTTGTCACCATTGATTGATGATTTGAAACTGTTATGGGCTGATGGTATTAGGGTGTATGATTCTTATAAAATAGAATATTTTCAACTACATGCAGTGCTTTTGTTCACTATAAATGAATTCCCAGCGTATGGAAATTTGTCTGGATATAGTGTTAAAGGGCATAAAGCATGTCTAATTTGCGAACAACAGATGTCCTATTGTCAATTGCATCATGGGAGGAAAACAGTGTACATGGGTCATCGAAAGTTTTTGCCTATGGAACACCCTTATAGACGACTAAAAAGGCATTTAATGGCTCACAAGAATTTGATACTGCTCCAAAACCTTTATCCCCTGATCTTTATTTTGAGAGGGTGAAAAAATTTGACATGACATTGGGAAAGACACAGAAATCTGGTAATGATAGACATATTTGGAAGAAAAGGTCAATTTTTTTGAGCTACCATATTGGAGGTATCATGAAGTTAAACATAATATTGATGTCATGCATGTGGAGAAGAATATCTGTGATTCTTTGATTGGAACATTGTTAGATATTAAAGGAAAGACTAAAGATGGTTTGAATGCAATATTAGACTTACTATCAATGGGAATACGTTTGGAGTTAGCTCCCACTCCTAAAGGAAGACGAACATTTCTTCCCCCGGCTTGTCATACATTATCGAAGAGGGAGAAAATTAGCTTCTGTCAGTGTCTTCATGATACCAAAGTGCCCCAAGGTTATTCTTCTAATGTAAAAAATTTTGTCTCATTGAAGGACTTGAAGTTGATAGGTATGAAATCACATGATTGTCACGTCATGATGCAACAAATTCTACCAGTTTTATTGCGTGGAATATTGCCCATTCGTGTCAGAAAGACTAGAATGAAGTTGTGTTATTTTTTAAATTCAATTTGTAACAAGGAGATTGATGTGAATGATTTGAAAATTTTGGAAAAGGATGCAATTTTTATACTTTGTCAATTGGAAATGTATTTTACTCCAACTTTTTTTGATATAATGGTTCATTTAATGATTCATTTGGTTCGAGAAATAAAGATTTGTGGACCTGTATATCTTCGTTGGATGTATACTTTTGAAAGGTATATGAAAATATTAAAGGGGTATGTTAAAAATCTATATCGACCTGAATCCTCCATTATTGAAAAGTATATTTCTGAGGAGGTAGCAGAGTTTTGTACGATCTACTTGGATGCGGCGCAACACATAGGTTTGCCTCCATATCACCATGAACGAGTTAATAATGAGGGAAAGGGGTTTCGCAGCTTGAAAGTAAAATCATTGTCAGCTAAACAGATGAAGAAGTTAGAATCATACATCTTGAATAACATAGCTGATGCTCAACCATATATCACATTGCATATTAATGAGTTGAAACAATGTCATCCAAAGAAGAAAGAAATGTGGATTTTAAATGAGCACAACAAAACTTTTTTGTCATGGATTAAAAAGACTTTGCCTGGTAGATCAGATGTATCAGAGACATTAAAATGGATAGTGGGTGGTCCATGTTTAAATGTGATAACATGGTCTGGTTATGACATTAATGGTTATACATTTCATACAAAATCTCAGGACAACAGAAGTGCAGTTCAGAATAGTGGTGTATTGGTGTTTGCAGAAGCAATGCATTTTTCGAGTACTAAGGACAAAAACCCAATTTTTGCATCAAATGCATATTATGGAGTGATTGAAGACATATGGGAGGTTGATTACTTTAAAATTAAAGTTCCCGTTTTTAACTGTAAATGGTTTAACGGTAACAACAGTGTCAGAGACGATGAATTTGGAATGACACTTGTTAATCTAAATAGATTGGAAGACACAGCTGATTCTTTTATAATGGCAACACATGCAAAACAAATTTTTTATGTAGTAGATCAATCAGATATGCAGTGGGCTGTTGTTTTACAAGGGAAAAAACAATATGTTGGTGAGGATGAACTTGATGAATATGCTGATTTATGTGAGATCCCTACTTCCATGGAAATATTAACAGAACATAATTACGATCATGTTGAAGACATAGTTTGTGCCATAAGGAACGATCACGATGAAGGAATTTGGGAAAACAATCCATCTTTACATTACTAAAATTACAGGTAACATATGTTTATTTCTTGTTTACATTTATAGATATTGTAAGTTTTTTATTTATTAAAACATTTTTTAAAATAAAATAAGTATATGTTTTTGTTTGTTTTAAGTTTGTTTAGTTTACTTTATCATGTTTATAACCATTACATGAATTTTAAAATGATTATTTTTGTTCACTGACAATTAATTTACCATGTTTACAATGTTTACCAGGTTTACCATTTTTACCATTTTTACCATCTTGACCATCTTGACCATCTTTTCCATCTTTACCATTGTTTAACATGCTTACCATATTACCAATGTTTACTATTATGTAACTTAGTACACTTTTCTATTTTCTGATTACAGTAGTATTAAAATATTTGAATTGGTATATTTATTCACTGACAATTACTTTATCATGTTTACAATGTTTACCAAGTTTACCATTTTTTCCATTTTTTACCATCTTGACCATCTTGACCATCTTTTCCATCTTTACCATTGTTTAACATGCTTACCATATTACCAATGTTTACTATTATGTAACCTAGTACACTTTTCTATTTTCTGATTACAGTAGTATTAAAATATTTAAATTTTTATATTTGTGAACTGACGTTTGTTTTTTTGATTTGAAGGATAATGACAGATCATTCAGATGATCAACCACATGATTCTGGAGAGGAGCATATTGCTTGTCATACCTCTGGGGATGAACATTCACTTTCTCCTATTACGACAAAGAGTTCAAAGGTTGGTAAACGTGGGTGCACATGTTTACCAAAATTATCACTTGCCCGTACGCAGGATCAGAGGATAATAGTTGAGTTTGATGATGATGATATTCCTAGAGGTCCGAATGCCAAAGATTTTAAGAGTTTTGTTGCAACTCAGGATAAGACCAAAGTAAGCATTCTGTATGATGATTGGAGAGGTGTGGATAAAGCGATTATCTCTAAGTTGTGGGAGACGATTTTGGTAAGATCTTTTGTCATTGTTTGACCATTCTTTTAATGTTTCTAGTATATATAATATGTTTAACCTCTTCTTTATCAGATGACATTTGATATTCTTGACACTGGAGGAGTCAGGAAGAAATGATTATCGCTGGCTGCCAGGAGATGGAGGGATTTCAAATCAACCCTCTCATCTGATTTCATTTATGGTCATAGGAGACATGACAATTCATGTCGTATATATCCTTTTATAGATGAAGACACATGGAGACAGTTTTTTGAAAGTAGAAAAAAAGAGTCATTTCTGGTAAGGGCAATGTAAACTTTTATAAACTTTCTTATATAAATGATTTTATTAATGTTTTGTTAATGATTTCCTATTATTAAATTACAGAAAACAAGGAAAGCTCATCAGGAGATCCAATCTAAAAATGTATACCCTCATAGTTTATCTCGGGGAGGGTATACATTATTAGAAGAAAAAATGATAGCAGAAAAATTTCAACAACTAAGAGCTGAGTCTTCAAGCTCTGGAGAGGTGGCCCCTCCATCCCCTCCATCTAGACATGAAAAATGGAAGATAGCTCGGAAGGGAAAAAAGGGCAATATCTTTCGGAATAATCGAGAATCTTAGCTGAGAGGATTGTAAGATATCTATTTAATTTATTTAAGTTAACTTTTTTCTTCATATAAGTTTCAATCATTACAGAAATGTTCAATTAATTAATACAGGACTCTCTTGAGGAGCAGAGTTCAGAGGGGACATTTACAGCTACTGGGAGGGAAGATATTTTATTTGCAGCATTGGGAAGGCCCGAACATCCTGGTCGTGTAAGAGGATATCCGACAGGTGTATCGGTAAGAAAAGTGTTTCCACGTTCTTCAACTTCTAACATTGAGGGGGTTTATAAAAAAAATAGAATCCTTGGAGGATGAAGTTCAAAATATTAATGCGACGATGGAAGACAAGATTAGAGAGTCGGTGCAGTCTATGTTTGCAGAAATGCAAAGACAATTTCAGACTGCAGCTCCCACTCCTCCACCTCCCCCTGAAGACCCCATTATTTATCCTCCACCTCCGCCAGTAGCTCCCACTCCCCCACCTCAGCCTGCGGACCCCATTTTTTATCATACGCCTCCGCCACAGCTTCCTACATATTTCGAGTTGTATGTTGATGATTTTCAACATCATATAGTAGCATACGGGTTGGTATATTGTATAGGAGATACAGTTCATCATCAACAATTAGAGGTAGAGAATCAGAGGGTCACTGTATAGGATATTATAGATAGATCAGCTAGGGTACCAATACCTACAGATGAGGTGGCGACAGATGGACAGAGTATCGGCCATTTTTTAGTTTGGCCATCCAGACTTCTTTGACTCATTACCATAGAGGTATGAATTTTATATCTTTTATTTTATTTTTTTATTAAAGTTGTTTTATCATTTGAAAACTACTATAATTCTCAATTTTTTTTCACAGGAATACTTCAAAGGTAAAGAAATACTGTATAGACAACAACAAAGACAACAGACTATGGCATCAGATACAGATTCCAGTGGTCTTGACAGATTGTCAAGATATTCACATTTGTTGTTGGGTTTTTATGAGTTTCTAATGGAATCTCATGTTTGTGGATGTGAAATAAGTGTGGGGATTACAAAATCTGATATTATGGAGCTTGTTACTAGAGATAAGTTGGGAATCAACGTGGTGCAAATTTTTTCCATGTAAGTCTTAACACCTTTTCCCTGCGTTATATTTATTAAAAATGTATACTTATATATGTTTTGTATTAGGTATCTTTATAAAATTTGTGAGAGGAATGAACTGACAGAAGTATATGGATTCATGGAACCACAATTGATTTCCCCTGAAGCATGTGCATTGACTGAGGAACAAAGAATGGTTTATATTGCTGAAATATTTGAAAAGAATATAATCCAACAATGTTGGATGATGCCTTTTTGTGAGAGGTATGAAACACATTTCTCTCAAAGAGTTAATTATCTTTTAACATAAAAAACCACTAACATTAAATTTCCTTTTATCAGTAATCATTGGATGTTAGGGATTTTTTTCCCAAGGGAGAAAGATCTTTATTGGATCTGCTCTGTTCATGGTGATGTGCGGGCAAGTTTTAAGAATATATTGGAAAAGTAAGTTTCAATTTCTCAATAGTTTTATATATTATAATGAATTTTAAATTTACCCCATTCGTATTATTTTCTAACAGTGCATGGGTCTACTTTCCAAAAAACACAAAGAAAAGAAATGCAAAGATCAAATATGTAAATGCGAAGGTAAATTTCCATTTATAATTTTTACTTTTTGATTTATTACATAAAAATAATATATTGAATTTACACTCATTCAAAACAGAATTTTCATGAACAACAAGGCCTCATCGAATGCAGATATTATATGTTAAGATTTATGTATGAAATAATAACAACTGGGATAGTTGTGAATTTTGACCTGGTACGATTTCCTCTTAAACTTTTCCATAATATTTCAATTTTATTTATTAATTATACACGTTAACTATCTTCTTTTTCATTTGTAGCTTTTTGATGACCCTCAACCCTATACTGCTGAAGACATCAAACACGTACAAGTAGAGTGGTCAAATTATTTTACAGGTTTGATTGAATTTTAGTTGTTTGTAATGTAAAATGTAATTTTGTATATTTTCGTTTTAATTATGTATTTGGTAGTGGTTTAGGTTTGATTTAGTTTTTTTTTGAAGTTGACAGTGTAAGTTTTGAATGTTATATAAGTGAATGTTTAATTTTTCTCTACTTCTTGTTTTGGTCTACTTTTGATGGTTCTTCTGGTATGGATTTGGGTCTGTGGGGGAGGGGTTCCAAGGGTGTGGGGGTGTGTTCAGTGGGGTTGGTGGTGTCCAGCGGTCTGGGAGGGCTGTCCGGTGGGGTGGGGGGACAGTCCTGGGGGGTGGCAGGGATGTCCAGGGGTGTGGGAAGCCGGTCCAGGGGTGTGGGAGTGCTGTCCCGGGGTGGGGGGGGGGGGGGTTGTCCAGGGGTGTGGTGGGGGTTGTCAAGTGGGGTGAGGGGGGTGAGGAGGTGCTGTTCAGGCGGGTGGGGGGTTGTCGAGGGGTGTTTGGGGGTGTCCGGGGGTCGGGGGTAGTCCAGGAGTGTGGTGGGGGCTCCAATGGGGCGGGGGAGGGTTGTCCAAGGGGTATACATGAGGGTGGGAGCTCCAATGGGGTGGGGGAGGGCTGTCCAGGGGGTATACATGAGGGTGAGGGCTCCAACAGGGTGGGGGAGGGCTGTCCATGGGGTATAAATGAGGGTGGATGCTGTCTTGTGGGTAAGTTTTATATGTTATCTATGTACATGATTAATTTTGATTTACTTCTATTTTTGTGGTATGATTTCTTGATTTGTTTTCTGGTTGATTCCGGTGGAGGGAAGATCACTGCATTCTTTTTAAAATAAAAATTGGGTTTATCACATCAGTTATTTAATAACCGGCGTGATAAAATGCCTGGAAAATAGTTTATCATGTCGGTTATTTAATAAACGACGTGATAAAAGGTCTGCAGAATGGTTTATCACGTCGGTTATTTAATAACCGATGTGATAAAAGGTCTGGAGAATGGTTTATCACATCGGTTATTTAATAACCGACGTGATAAAGGGCCTGGAGAATGGTTTAGCACGTCGGTTATTGAATAACCGACGTGCTAAACGGCCTGGACAATGGTTTATCACGTCGGTTATTGAATAACCGACGTGATGAACCCGCCTCCCCCAGTTTTTCACATCGGTTTTATATGAACCGATGTGATAAACCACGCTTAGCCCGGTTTATCACGTCGGTTCTTATAGAACAGACGTGATAAACTACCCTCACCCCAGTTTATCACGTCGGTTCTATATGAACCGATGTGATAAACCCCCTCGCCCCTATTTATCACATCGGTTTTTTAAGAAAAGACATGATAAACCATTGTCCAGGCCGTTTATCACGTCGATTCTTCAATAACCAACGTGATAAACCATTCTCCAGGCCCTTTATCACGTCAGTTATAAAATAACCGACGTGATAAACCATTCTCCAGGCCCTTTATCACGTTGGTTCTAAAATAACCGACGTGATAAACATCACGATTTTATGTTTTTGACGTCGGTTTTTAAATAACCGACGTCAAAAACCTTATTTATAACATCGCACGTATTAACATCGGCTAGAAACTGACGTAAAAAATTAAAAATAACCGACGTAAAAAACGTTTTCTGCAATAGTGGAAGAACCCGAAGAAGAGGTAAATATTTCATCACCTCTTTCAAGTTCTTTTCTTCTTCACTTACTCTTTATTTATTGTTTCCATACTAAAATAATAAATCCAATATCTTCTATATACTGTGATGTTATTATAAAAATGTTACAACCATATTCATTATTCTATCCATCATATGAATGAAAAATTCACCATATGTGCGTACTTACAGCTTACCGTCTCTACGTCATGGTGTAATTTGTTATTCAAACAATTCATTATTTTTATGGGTATAATAATGAGTATAAATTATGTAAATAACAAATATAACATTTTTATTATTCTATATATATGAAATACCATCCAATTATATATGATTTCACCATTAATATAATGATATTGTCACTTGTGCGTACGTACGGATTAACGTCTCCACGAATGCGATGAGATTCATTCCCCATTGTAATCATTCAAGAATAATTTTTATTTTATGATTAAAAATAATGTTTATAAAAATAATATCATTCTATATATGAATCAAATACATCCTATCCATAACAAACATGACTTACATAAATAATCATAGAAAGTAAAACGAATCAGTTAACACCTCAAATGATGATACTACTAAAATATTTTTAACAAACAAATATTGGAAGATCATATATGATATCATATTTATGTATATGATTATTGTATAATTTAATAAAAATGATTTAACTATTATACAGGATGTTAATATATCCTCGACCTAGGAAAAGTACAAGGTAAGGGTTAATTCCTCAATCTTATTATTATCCGAGATTGTTTTTGTGTAAGTTTTTACTGGGACATATTTATTATCCATGTCCATGTTTCATAAAAGATTTTTATAAATGATTTCTTTAAGGGACTCATAAACTAAAAAATAATTTTAAAATATTTAAATATTTATTCATTATAAACCTTTCTTTTTAATGTCAATGTTTTCAAAATGATTTTAAGGATTTATTTATATAGACATGAATGTTTTAAAATGTTAATTACTTTAAAATGTTTCAAAGTGGTATGGGGAAATTTGATTCAAAAATATCTTTTAAATGACTTCCTTTATAAATTTTGTGACTTTTAAAATTATTTCATGAAAAGGGATATTTCTCTCAAAGAGTTTAACTGATCATTTTCAACTATGTCAACATCCTTTACTGGATATTATTCTTGATCGTGGTTGATTTATTATGATAAAATTCTTCTATATTGTATTGTAGGTTTTGTGATATGTTTGATTGTGGATGTGTTATAATTATACCATTCATGGTTTATGGATAAAGTATTGACATTTCGTATGCTAGTTTTAATATGAATGTTTATATTATGTTTAAACCTTTTCAAATGAGTAATGCATTAGACTTAGTATGTGACGGGTGGAGCCTACTATAGTTACTTGATGCATTGGTAGGTCTCATGAGACAAACTAGTATCTTGGCACAGGGCCTTGACAAAATCTTATTTGTAGTCTTGGAACAAGGCCTAGACTATGTGGTTCCGAAGTCTGGCATTATGCATTCCATCATTATGAAAGTGGCTATTGATATTTCATGTGATTGTTAGACTAGTATAATATCTATGTAAATAAGTAAATGGAATTATTTGATTTTATCTTTTCCTTATTATTCTGAAGTTTATGTTTAAAAGGATTTTGTTTTAGTCTTATACATTGCCTTAAATGTTTATGCTTATTTATGAAAGTTTACTCTACATTGTTATCCTTACTGAGCATCTGAGTTCACCCATTTATATGTTTTATTTTCCCCTAGATGTGAAGAAATATTTTATGGTTGACCTACAGGGATAGGATAAGGATATAAGTGTGGACAATGAGGAAAAAATGTTGTTGATATTTTTATTTCATGATGTAATGTAAAACTTATGAATGTATCTAGTACATCCAAGGATACTAAATAGATTAGTATTTCGGGACATGATTCCTTGTTTTATTACAATGTTATGTAATAATGCACGGAAGTTGGGTAACTGGAGTCGGGGCATTATAATTGGTCTCAGAGGAAGTTTAGTAAAAACTTGGAAACTAGATTTAAATAATCTATGATTAGAGCACATTACCCTAAGATAGACTTTGAGGATTGATATATAAGAACTTCCTAGAATTATAGTAATGAATAGATTTTGTGTATTTTCCAAGAAATAAATCCCTATCTAGATATGAGCTGGTAGAGGTGGCTCTGGAACAGAAGTACCTTGGAGTGAAAAATATGACAAGGAGTTTCAGTCTTGACCTGAGGTATCTTGGTACATGACAACGGGCCTTGCTGCACTCTTGGTAATGAAACTATCAAGGGATATTATTAGGATAATTCAAATTTTCTTTACAAAACATTATTAAAGATTTATGTGTATATATGTCCTCAATGAAAACAATTTTTTTATGATTATGGATTATATCCATAAATTGTTAAATTTATGTTAAGTGTTTTACATGTTTGGAATTATGTCTTGTTATCTATAAACTAATGTAGTGTATGCCATTGTAGAGAAATGGTGCCTAGTGGAAGGAATGGAAACTGTATCAACACACGTAATCCATGTAGGGATTTCCCTCCTACTAAAGATAATTATAGTAGAGTTGGTGATGCAACTGTGGATGATCAACTTATCACCATACTGAGACAACTCACTCAGGTTATGAATAAAAACCTTACCCATATGGATCACCCTAATCCACAACACAGAGGATCAATGTTAGACCAATTCATGAGGCAACAACCACCAATATTCAATAGGAGTACAAACCCATTATTAGCTGAGCAATGGATAAGTTCCTTAGAGAAAATATTTCATGCTTTGGGGAGTACAGAAAGGGAAAACATTGTCATGGTAGTTTATCACCTCACAGAAGATTCAGATCAATGGTGGTCATTAATCCAAAACAAAAAGAAATATGAATAAGTATCTAACATGAAATGGAGGGATTTTAAAGATATTTTTTTAGAAAAATACTTTCCTCGTTACCATCGAGTGGTTATGGGAAGACAATTTTTGAGTCTGAGGCAAAAGGAGGATGAGAATGTCGCAAAGTATGATGCTAACATTACAAGGTTAAAAGGAATGAAAAATATTATATAAATAACCCAAAGAGTAATATTAATTGATTCTTTGATGGGTTAAAACCATTTCTCCGTTGAGCATTAGTCTCATAATCCTTCTCATCGTACGACGATATTATCTCATGCACTATCAAGATAGAAAAAAAATTCTCTAAGTCTTAAGGCTTCAATGAAAATAAAGAGAACAAGATACCTAACGATCACTCTAGAAATGGAAATAAGAGGAATAAGGGAAAAGTTGAATATCCATCATGTGGTAAATGTGGGAAGAAACACCCCGATACTTGCTTGAAGGGAATGAGAGTCTGTTACAAGTGTGGTAAAAAAGGCCACCAAGCTCATGATTGCAAGGGAAAGAAAGATGCTGTCAATGTTGAATGCTACAATTGTAGAGAAAATGGACATTATGAAAATGAATGTCCTAAGCACAAAGGAAAATTACCTCAGAAAAGGAAAATGGAGAAATTCCATGCTTATGCGATCACTACTATTGAGGTTGAAGCTCCGAATGATGTGGTGGCAAGTAATTTAATGGTTTCATCATGTTTAGAAAATGATTTATTTGATTCTAGATCATTGCATTTTTTTTATATCCTCCTATTTTTCTAAGAAAATTTGATATTTTCAATTTGAATTAACAAGAGAGTTGTCAGTCAAAACTCCTAAGGGAAGTATCATCACAACAAAGTTTTGTGAATCAGTTCCCATTAGGGTATATAAATGTTCTTTATCTGCTGATCTCATCGTCACTCCCATGATTGAATTTGATATAATACTCAGAATGGATTGACTTTCAGACCATGATGTGAAAATTTATTGTAAGAAGAAGGAGGTTACAATTTTCGATGATGATAAGGAGTACCTTATCTTTAGAGAAGAAACATCACCACCTGATTCTTATCAAGATCCACCCCTAGTAGATCTACTAAATTCAATGATTGGGGAGGAAGAGAATGACATAATTATGGGTGAGGAAAAGAATGTTCAAATAGAGGATATACCTATTGTACAATAATATGTTGATGTGTTTTCAGAGGATTTACCTGGACATCCTCTAGAATGAAAAAATGAGTTTTCCATTGATTTAATTCCTGGTTCAAGACCCATATCGAAGACCCCTTATAGAATGGACACTGTGGAATTAGTGGAACTAAATAAACAACTAGAGGAATTGATTATTAAATGATTTATTTTCCCTAGTGTTTCTCTATGGGGATCCCTTGTCCTTTTTGTTAAGAAGAAAGATGGATCCATGAAGTTGTGCATTGACTACATGGATATCAATGCTATAACAAAAAATAAAAAGTATCCCCTACCTCGCATTGATGATTTATTAGAACAACTTCATGGAGATCAATATTTTTAAAAGATTGAACTTCGATCTGGATATCATCAGCTGTGTGTGAAGAAGGAAGACATTCCGAAAACAACATTTTGAACCAGGTACGGGCATTATGAGTTTACAATAATGCCTTTTGGATTGACTAATGCACCCTCTATCTTCATGGATATAATAAATATAGTTTTAAAAGAATATATTGATGAATTTTTAGTGGTATTTATTGATGATATCTTTCTATACTCAAAAATCTACAAAGATCATGAAAATCACCTGCGCACTATTCTGAAAACCCTCAGAAGAAATGAATCATATCAAAATTTTAACAAGCGAGAATTTTGGCTTTAAGATATTTATTTTCATGGACATATTGTCTTTAAGGATGGAATCATTGTTGATACTTAAAAGACCAAGGAAATATAAGAATGTCTAGAACTGATGAGTATAACTGAGGTATGCGGTTTTATTGGTTTAGTAGGTTATTATCGATATTTCTTCCAGAATGTTTACCAATTGGCTGACCCATTAACCAAGATCACACTTAAAGGGGTTAAATTTGTATGAACAAAATATTTTTAAGAATGTTTTGAATAACTAAATATAAGATTAGTCAACGCTCTTATATTGACTCTACCATAAGGGAACAATGGGTTTGTTATTTATAGTGATGCTTCAAAGAAAGGACTTCGTTGTGTCATTATGGAGAATGATAGAGTTATTGCCTATGTATCATGAAAACTAAAAATTAACGAGAAAAACTATCCCACTCATGATATTGAGTTACCAGCTGCAATCTCTACTCTAAATATATAAAGTCACTATCTCTATGGTGAAAAATGTGAGATTTATTCTGATCACAAGAGTTTGAAGTATATTTTCTCACAAAAAGAGCTCAACATGAGGAAAAGGAGATGGCTTGAACTACTCAAGGATTATGATTGCACAATACACTACCACCCGAGGAAGGAAAATAAGGTGGAAGATGCTTTTAGTAGAAAGGATCATGGATTTTTGAACAAGATGAGAGTTGGAAGGGATGCTATTTTAAAGGATCTAGTTGAGATGCATATGGGAATAACCATGGAAGCTGAAACATCAATACTTTTTCAAATGGTTTCCAAACTGTCTTTACTAAAAAGGACAAAAAGGTTCTCAGAATAATTATGAGGTGTTTCAAAAGAAGATTAAAGATATAAATGATGGGAGATTGAGTGACTTCATATATGAAGATGTAATTTTGAAATTTGGGAATAGACTTTGTGTTCCCAATATACCTAATCTAAAAAGGGAATTGTTGGATGATGCTCACAACTACAATTTCTCTATACACCTTGGGAGAACCAAGATGTATATATATTTAAAGGAACTTTTTTGGTGGGACAACATGAAGAGTGAGATTGATAATTTTGTGTCAAGATGTATGGTTTGTCAACAAGTGAAAGCTAGAAGGAAATAACCTTGATGAGTCATGAAACCTTTTTACATACCTGAGTGTAAATGGGATAATATTACGATGGACTTTTTCATGGGGCCACCAAAGAATCCTAGAAGGAATGATGAAATATGGGTCATTGTTGATCATATTACTAAGTTAGCACACTATATTACTATAAGAAAATATTTAACACTTGAACGTTTAGAAAGAATATATATTAATTAAGTTGTAAGACTCCATGGTGTACCCCTATTGACTATTTATGATCACAATCCCCATTTTACATCAAGATTTTGGAAAAGTCTTAAGAAGGAATTGGATACTGAACTTCTTTTGAGCACTGCCTAACTCCCTCAAACCGATGAACAATCAAAACAGACTATTCAAACCTTATAAGAAATTTTGAGATCTTTCTCACTTGACTTTCAAGGTACGTGGGATCAATATTTACCTATGGTAGAATTTTATTATAACAACATCTTTCATTCAAGTATTCATATGGCACCATATGAAGCGTTATATGGAAAGAGATGTCACACAACAACTTGTAGGGATGATGTCGGTGAAAGAAAACTCATAGGCCTAGAACTTTTGAGGAAACAATGAAAATGTTGAAGATTATCCAAACCCACATCAAAGAAGCTCAAAGTATGTAAAAGAGCTATGTCGATAATCAGAGGAAGGATTTGGAATTTCAAGTAGGAGATCTTGTTTTCTTAAAGGTATATCCATGGAAGGGGGTTATACGATCTGGTAAGAAGGGTAAATTGAGTCCCAAGTACATCAGACCTTTTGAAATCCTAGAATGAATTTGATTTGTGGATTATTGTTTAGAAATGCCTCGAAGTCTCTCCAAAGTTCATGATGTGTTCAACATATCACTATTGAGAAAATATATGCTTGACCCAATGTATGTACTCACCTATGAGGAAATTGAACAAGAACTTGATCTGTCTTATTGTGAAGAGCCTGTTAAGATTATTGATACTAGAGAACAAGTTCTTAGAAACCGGACGACTCGTCTGGTAAAACATTTATGGAGAAACCATAAGATGGAAGAGGCAACATGGGAACTCGAGGAACTTATGATGAAGAACCACCCGAATCTTTTTATGCAGTGATATTCTAGAAATTTTGAGGACGAAATTATTTTAAGGAGGGGAGAATGAAACACCCCAAGCTTCCATGGTACGTTTCCATTTGAATAATGTTGTAGCTTGCGTTGTATGCAACATGGAGTTTTAACACACCACGACCAATAAAACTATCCATTATGAATAGTAATACCCACTTTTTGAAATTTTATAAATTTTATTTTTCAAAAGTTACTTCATTTTTGAATTTGGAATATCAAAATCAGCTTAGGGTGAATTTTTGGTATTTTTCTTAAAACTTTCAATTTTTGATGAATAGTGAAAACACTGCGTTATTGTTTAAAACCGAATTTTTATTTAAGTAATTAGTTATTTTATTTTAATTTATTTTAGGTAAAAATAGATAAATAATACCTATATATGTTCAATGTAATTCATTGGAGTCATTTTATAATAAGTTTAGGTATATAAAATTTTATTGAACTTTTTACTATCTTTTACCCACCTTCTAGGAGCATTTACCAATTTGCATAAAACTTAATTTTACCGCTTTTGTGAGTTGAATATAAAAAATTGGAGTGACACGGTTAAAATCAGTAGGTAAAATGTGGTTCAATAAGATGAAAATAAATTTTGGTGAAAAGTATCTTTTGACTTTTTTTACCACGGTTAAAAGTAAATTGGGTAATTAAAAGGAAAATGATATTATAATTACCCTAACATAGGTCATAATTCTATTGGATAAGTTTAATTTGATCAAAAACAACCTTAAGAATAAAATATTATTTTTTGGTCCACTTGCATTAGATTAGGACATTTATTATTATTTTGTTTAAAGAATAGTTAAAAGAGTTAAATGCAATGTTTAATTACTAAACCATTTTTAATATTGGGTTACACACAATATAAATCTAACTATAAATATTTATTAGAAATATAAAATTATTTCCTACATAATTATATTTTATTTATAATTTTTAGAAATTAAATAATTTAATTTATTTATGGCACAATAATGATGGAGTAATTACATTAACAATGATATTTTAAAATAATTGATATTATAAATATCCAAATAAATTTAAATTGAGACTTCTGATAAATTAAACTAATTTTATAGGTTAATATGACGTGTTAGGGTTGATTAAATATATTTTATTCTAAGTTATAAATTTTTTATGGCTTTGAAAAAAATCAAATACTAAATAGTATCAAAATTGACATAATTGAGTTTTAAAAAAAACTATATTATTAATTGATATAATATTCCTAAAAATATAAGGTTCCGAAAAAGAACATAGATAAGGTTATATATATTTATAATAGCCCACATGGGTTTCAATTGGCCAGTTATATTAAGTTTATTAACCATATAATATAAAATTACAAAGTGACATGGTAAATGTCAAACTATTTAACTAAGAGTTAAATATAAAAGATAAGGTTAATATATTGACATAAACCAGTCCAAAACCTATTGGTTGAGTGGTTTTAGACCCGTCCCCACATTATCCTTGAAATAAATTATTTTTGATCCATTAGAAACCGAAAATAAATTTATTGTAAAATAATATTTCAATCTTTTCCTAAAGTGACCCTCACCTCTCTTATAAAAGGGCACTTCCCCTTCTCTTAATTTCACACCTCCAAATCCATTTTACTTGGACAAAACCTACCCAAACATCCTTCCAACTTTCATCCCTTTATATTAGAGGCCTACCTTTGGTCATAAATCCAACCTAATGAGACCTTTTGATAAAATCAAAAGGAAGACCCTGAAGAAGAGGTAAATATTTCATCACCTCTTTCAAGTTATTTTCTTCTTCCACTCCCTCTTTCTTTATTGTTTCCTTTATAAAATAATAACTACAATAGCTTCTATATACTGTGATATTATTATAAAAATGGTACAACCATAATCATTATTATATCCATCATATGAATGACAAAGTTACCATACGTGCGTACGTACGACTTGCCATCTCCACATCGTGGTATAGTTTGTTATTCAGACACTTCATTATTTGGATGGGTATAATAATGAGTATAAATGATATAAATAATAAATATAACATGTTAATTATTCTTTACATATTATATAACATCCAATTACATACTATTTCACCATCAATATAATGATATTGTCACTCGTGCGTACATACGGATTACCGTCTCCTCGAACGCGATGAGATTCCTTCCCCATCATAATCATTCAAGAATATTTTTCATTTTATGATTAAAAATAATTTTTATGAACATAATATAATTATTTATATGAATCAAATACATCCTATCCATACCAAACATGACTTATGTAACCAATCATATAAAGGAAAACGAATCAGTTAACAACCAAATCAATGATACTACTAAAATATTATTAACAAATCAATATTGGGAGATCATATATGATATCATATTTATATATATTATTCTTGTATATTTTAATAACAATTATTTAATGATTATACAAAAGGTTAACATACCCTCGACCAAGGAAAATTACAAGGTAAGGGTTAATTCCTCAATCTCATGATTATCCAAGATTGTTTATTTGTAAGTTTTTACTCAGACATATTTATTATCCATGCCCATGTTTCATAAAATAGTTTTATAAAGGATTATTTTTAAGGGAATATTTAACTAAAAAATCATTTTAAATGTTTTAAATATTTATTCTTCTAATCCTTTCTCATTAATGTCCATGTTTTCAAAATTATTTTGTGGATTTATTTTTTGGATATAAATGTTTTAAAATGTTAATTCCTTTCAAATATTTAAATGTGGTATGGGAAAATTTGATTCAAAAATAACTTTTAAATGACTTCCTTTATAAATTGTGTGACTTTTAAAATTATTTCATGTAAAAGGGATATTTATCTCAAAGTGTTTTACTGATCATTTTCAACAACGTCAACATCCTTTACTAGATATTATTCTTGATTGGGGTTTATTTATTATGATAAAAATATCCCATATTTTGTTGAAGGTTTTGTGATATGTTTGACTGTGGATGTGTTATTTTTATACCATTCATGGTTTATGGATAAAGTATTGACATTTAATATTCTAGTTTTAATATGAATGTTTTTGTTATGTTTAAAAATATTCATACGAGGAATGCATTGGACTTAGTAAGTGATGGGTGGAGCCCGTTATAGCTCCTCGATGCATTGGTAGGTCTCATGAGACAAACTAATGCCTTCGCATAAGGCCTGGACAAAATCTTATTTGTAGTCTTCGAACAAGGCCTTGAAAAAATCTTATTTGTAGTATTGGCACAAGGCCTTGATTATGTGGTTATGATGTCTGGAATTATGCATTCCATCATTATGAAAGTAACTATTGATATTGTATGTGATTTTTTGACTAGTAGAATATTCATGTGAATAAGTAAATGGAATTACTTGATTTTATCTTTTCCATAATATTCTAAAGTTTAAGTTTAAAAATAATTTGTTTTAGTTTTATACATTTCCTTAAATGTTTATGAAAGTTTACTCTATATTGTTCTCATTACTGAGCATCTAATCTCACCCATTTCAATGTTTTATTTTTCCCAAGATGTGAAGAAATATTTTATGGTTGACCTAAAGGGATTGACTAAGGATATAAGTGTGGTCAATGGGAACAAAATTTTGTTAATGTTTTTATTTCATGATGTAATGTAAAACTTATTAATGTTTCTAGTACTTCCAAGGATACTAAACTGATCGGTCTTCCAGGACATGGTTCCTTGTATCATGCCTATGTTGTGTAATAATGCACCGACTCTGGGTAACTGGGGTCAGGGCGTCACAAAAAAGGAGTGAATCACCCCTATATAAGTAGATAAATAATAATAAGAGATACTTTCTCATTGTTATGAATGTAGAAAAAGAAGAGGATGATCAAGAAATAAATGGCCAATTCAATATAATACCAAATTAGTGAATGAATATTATGTTGTTTATGTTATCATTTTGAATTATGTGTTTCACTATCATGATTTGGGATTCAATAACATAGTCAAAAATATGTGTAACAAAATTACATAGACACACCATGAATTTTATACTCATAGGTTGTTACTAGTGTGTTGTTTCATCTTGGATGAAGCTGAATCATACTAAGAACTGACCTTCTCATTTTGAGAGTTGAAACATTTAAATATGATTTTCTATTTGTGTGTGTGAAATTATACCAATTATGTTAAGGTGATAAAATGATAGATCCATTTACTAAATAAGTTCATAGGTGAAAAAATGAATAAATTTTTTAAATTGTTTAAAAAGATAACAATACTAATTCACTTCCACTTTGTATTGAAAATATCCAAAAGTGATCCTATTATTGTTATCAGATCCATGGACCACCATATTTTATTCTCAAATTTGAAGTTATATTTTGAGATTCTAATTTATATTTATATAATCATAATTATGTTTAGATTTTAAAAAGAAATTTTGAATTCTAATTTGGATCCCATCTCTTCTAAGAAACTAAAGAACAAAAAAGGAAATATATGAGGAATATAAAGAAGGTATCCCTCTTATGTAAAGAGGAATAATTTTTAGTTTATACCTTCCATAATTATAAAGAAGATAGATTTTGTTTGGAATGATAATAATTTTTTTTCAATATACTACCAAGGTTATGGAGAACCTTAATACATCAGGAGAATGAAAACATTCAGTTGATCAAGTTGTAGGTGAAAATATTATCTAACATTTCCTTTAGAAGCACCAAGAATCCATGGGGATGATCACATATCTATAGATTCACATGATATATCAATTTTTTGATTAAAATATATGCAAAATATATTTATCAATGAAATCATATACCTTATTTTTGATATTTTTGAATGTCAGTAGGAAGAGATCACCTATCTTGAAGAAGAATAATAAATATTGAATAAGTATTTTGAACAAAGGATTCAGACATATGTAAATATTTTTAAACAACATTTATCTATAGAAGAAATGAATATAGTACTTTAAGAATTATTCCCATGTTTCGATAATTAATGGATTAATATAGTAAGTTTCAAAGAAATATTCACAAATGAATTTGAATAGAAGTTCCATTAATTTGAAACCAATTAAATGTCTTGCATTGATGTTAGAAATTATCTACTGGAGGCATAGTAAAAGAAGATAAAATAGATTCATGCTTAAATTAAATAGAAATATATGATACATGAGGATAATAATCAGAATATGATATTTTTTTGGAAGAAAGAGTGATGTTGATTAAAAATTAGAAGAAAAACCTCAATATTATGTGTATTGAATTAGATGTTAAAATGGATAACATAGAAATGAAAAATATTGAGTCTTTATAATATATAGAGAAATAAACTCCTTCCATACAATATTATAAGAAGTATTATGGGTCTAAAATACCTCTATTTTTTGTTAATAAGATCATACCATCATCTGATGATCAATTTATAGTACCCTCATAAGAAAAGGTACTATCCATACTAAAAAAATAGTACCTATACTAAAAATATTTAAAATAATAGTGTAGGTTTAAATTAAAAATATATAAAAATTTGGATGAGAAAAAAATGATAAGAATCATATCACCATGTCAATGGTGGATAAAATAGTTATTAAAAGATATGTTTCCCCAAAAGAAGTCCTATTAGTTGTGAAAATTTCCTAAAACAACATGATTTCAATTCTATAAATTCAATAAAACATATAGTCTAATGAATAAAATCGTTTTTGGGTATTGTTGGTTTATAATAGGGTTTTCTACAAGGAATTAAAATTATGGAATAATATTTCAATTTTTAATGTCCAAATAATTCCTATATTATGGTGGAGAAATATTGAGATGATGCAACATCCACATATTAAAGGAAAAAATATATATATCTCAAAAGGTTTAAAGATTTGGAAATACCTGTGGTATTTTCAATTAAAATGGTCATAAAAATAGTGCATAATAAACTATGAATTATTTAAAAACAAATGGGGAGATAAGACAACAAAAACTAATAAATGAATGTGAGACAAACTTGGGAATGAATCTAAATAAATATGATAACTAGATATAACCAAGAAGACAACAAATGGTGTCACACTAAATAGAATCATATGCTTCTATTGTGAAAGAAGGGGACATACCATAGACTCAAGATAAAAGCCACAAATTTATGTATTAATGGATATAATCAAGATAAAAAATAATATACCAATCCAAGAAATAAACAAAGTGATTATTATGATAAAGATAACTCATAAGAATCCATGTGGAAATTTCAAAAAGTTTTAGTCAATTTCTAAATATTAAATGATTATTTGGATTTTTGGTTTGGAAATATAAATAAATATAAAGTAGGAACAAGAAAATTTATATAAAAAATAATTAATTCCATATAAATAAGATAAATTCTATGAGAGGTTTTCAAAAAATGATGACCCCCTAGTTTTAGTAGAGTTGTGTGGAAGGTTTTAAGAGTATGTACATACTATTAAAGATTTATTGATCATGTTTATAGCATAAGAAATATTCATAAAGAATACGAATATTACATCAGGATCTGGATATACTTTTATGGATTTTGAAAAGAGAGGAATCCCACACAAATAATTTGAAAAAGTTAATAATTCATTAACATGAAAATTGAAAATAGATTTAAAATATAGATGTCCAAGAATGAAGGAATCTTTCAAGACCGAAGAGAAAAGAAATACCTAGTTGAGAAATAATTCTCTGCCATGGGCCTCTCCCTCCAAAAATACAACAATGAGGGGACAGAGATAATGACCCCCGAATCTCGGCACCAACAGGACCTGGGTTAGTGACTAAAACTGAGGCTATAAAAATATCATAAAATGGGAGGCACTACCCTCTATAATATTTTAGGATCATAAGATAATATGAATCATACAAAAAAATCTCCAATAAATAGTATAAAAAGAAACCCAAACCATACCACAATTCATGTATAAATGAAATAGGTACAATAAAATTCTCCAATGTAAATTACCAAAAGTAATGCTAAAGTTGCAACACAACAAATATTAAGGATCTAAACTAGAAATTTCCATAATGGTCTACATAATCCTTATGGAAGCCTGAAAATAATTTTAAATATGTATGGTAGGAATACAATTATACTCAGTAAGAAAACAAAAGTATCTAATGCACATGTGAAAGATGAATATTAATACACCTATGAGAAAACAGAAAAACCAAACAACACCTATGAAGGAATACTAACCACCCCAATATCATCAAGTAATTCTCTCCAAATAATGCCACCAAGTGATATAATATAACAAGAATCACAATTAAAAGGGTACCGTGCTCCACTTTCCTACTGGTATGCCACTATCACACCCAACATCTATTGTCCTGGAGCTCCCATATCTTCCATATATCACACCACCCCATAGGCATGGTAACAAAAAACCTCACCTGTAGACACCTAGGATCATCACCCCACAAGCAGAACCAAAAACAATCTCACCCAAAAACACCATGTCCACAACACAAACTCTACCAAAACCAATGTAGTAGGGTATCATGTACATGTAGGAAATTAACATTGTTCCCACCTACTAACATGCATGAACCACACTAGAAGGATCCCCACAAACACATACATGTCACATCTCACCCAAAAACACATGGGACACCACTCTATAAGCATGGTCACATTTTTCCCCAAAACACCTGGGCTATCACCACCACCATATAATGAACTAATATACCTCTGTACATCATATTCCATGTAATACCTATCTCACCTAGAAGAGAGAGTGGGTACCTAGACATCAATACTCCTCACCATATATCGGAAAAAACACCCCGTGAATGACTATATGGGTGCTAACATGTAGTTCTCTACATGGTGGGAGATGTATAGAAATAACAAGAATATATAGGTATATATATATAGTATCTGTTGACTCCCACCAAATTAGAATCAGAAAATTTATAAAGGAAAAATACCTGAATATGGGTATTATTTTCCCCCTAAAGTCAAAGGAATAAAAAGTTGGATGAGACCATAAGATCACATTATCCTTCAAAGGAATCACGATCACATGACCATTATAAGGTCATGAAGAGACTCTAAAAGTAGTGCATAACTTGAAACTAATCCTATATAACCCCTTTCATCAATCCCTCCCACTTTTGTGATGTAACTTCAGACAACCAATAGTTGTGCAACCGCAACTTAATAATCTGCACTAGGCCACATGGTTTATTAGTAGCAATCACCTAAAAATCAAACATGAAAATCCTTTAAAAATAAGGAGGAAAATATTTAAATGGTGGAGTCCTCCAATAGTCATGAACATCATGTGGCTCATCACCAATTGGAAGGGTAATTATCCTTGAAAATATCCAAGTAATATTGCATGAACCTTAACCTTTGTAGAAAATAAGGAAATGAAAATAAAATGGGATGAGGAAGGAGCTACTCACGATCATATTCGACACGCCCCCAACAGTCTGCAAGACACTAAGAGTCCCTAGAGACATGCCCCCTCATCTTGAGAAAGCCCTTTGGCTTGTTAGTATCATTGAATGGAAAGACTTGGGTATATCCAAGAAACCATGTGCCTCATTTTTGGATCCCTATAGACAAACATATATATTTTTCCACAAAATTCTTGCACACCTCCATAGGACCCCTGTTGGTCACATGACACAACATCAAAAAATAGAGTAATTTTCTTTGACATTACTCATGTAATTTCTCATGTCTACCCAACATTTTTAAAATAAAACAAAGGGAATAAAATAAAGAGGATGAAGATCCTCTTGAAATCATAAAACACTTTCAATTCACTAAGAAAGTATGCATTGTGGTCCTACAAGACTCCTGGACAAGCCGCTTTGATTTCATGGAGACCCCAGTACAAACCAACCTTGCCTCACAAAATGTCCCAAACAATGCATCAAGCATCATGAGAACACCTTTCAATAGTCACTTTGTCTTAATAAAGAACTTGGGCATGTCAATATAAAAATATAGAAGTCCTTAGACATGCCAGTGTGATCAAACATGTCTCTATTAATTGGAAATAATACAACAATGGAGGTGTTCATGAGAAGAGTTCACTATTGATGAAAATTAGGTGACAACCTCATAGCAATCCATGGAAAAGGCTTGCGAAGATACATGGCTCTAGAACCCTTCAAAAACTCCATCATAGATCCATGCTAGATACATTGCACAAACTATTGAAAAAATGGGTTGGAGAGGCCTATAAATTCCCCATTCTAGAATGAAAAAGGCACCACCACCTATCATGACCAAGTGGAAGAACTCTTGGAATTTCACCCCAGTCCTAGAGAGGATTTCTCAAAGTGATTGATCTCATGACCAGAAATTCTTCCATTGGGTAATGTATTGGAAAATGGCCCAAAATCAAGAACCTATTCCTTTTTTCTATTGCTAATCTCCAACATGTGATCTAGTATGATAGAAACACAATGTTTCACAAAAATTATTCATTTAATCTTCATTCTGGTTGATGGAGGATTCTTATTGCCATCAGGGAAACAACCTTGCTTCAGAAAGCTCACTGCGACAATTCGGTAGGGGACTTTGTGATACTTCGACCTCTCAAAATTGATGGAGTTTACACTAAGCCGAAGCATTCACTTGAGGTTTTTTTGGCAATTTTCAACTCTTGGATGGATCAAGATCAACGTAGATGGAGCTTCCAGAGGAAACTCGGGTCCTGCGGGATGTGGGGACATTTTTAGAGATTATCTCGGTCATTATCATGGATTATTCTTTGGGATATGTGGAAATGCCTCTGCTCTTGAAGCAGAAATGATGGTGGTGATCTAGGCCATTATTTTTGTCAAGCTAAAAAGATGAAATAACATCTAGATAGAAAGTGACTCCACTACCATTGTGCATGCTATTTGGAATGGGGTGATCCACCTTGCCTGGCCTCTCACTCATCATTGGATGAACTGCCTCATTTATCTTCTTGAAATTAGATACTTTTCCACCCATACGTATCGGGAAGCAAACATGGTGGTGGATGGCCTTTACAATAATGGATTCAACCAAGCTATGACATGGATTGATACTTTTCTAGTTGATCTTCTCACTCACTTAGTAAGAGATTATAATAAGATACCATCCTTCTGATTCATTTAACCCATCTCACTCTTTTTTTAATAAAAGTTTATTGATCTTTAAAAAAAATATCCCAAGAAATCATGCAACATGCATAAATCACTTTGCGTGATCATTCATAGATCATGTGTAGGACCTCTGGAATGGAATGTGAAGAACATAAAACATGTTTACTATATCATGTGAGAATTAAAATAAACTAGAACTAAATAAAAAAAAGGTATTTTCAATATAATATATAGATAAAATAATAAAGGTGGAAAAATTAAACAAAAATTATGTCCACTAGCCCTCGTGAACTTCACATGAACCATACAAGACATGTGAAATCATCTGGACATGCCACCTAGGTCCTGAAACACTACTTCCACATGCCATTTGGTTTATGCGAAGTCCTTTAGAAATGTAAAAATAGGTCACACAGTCCCCCTAGGCATTCCACTTTAGTCTCATGAATACTTCAAAGCTCGTCACCCAATCATTGTGATGGCATTCAAATGCATCACTTAATTCATATAATGACATCCAATCATGTGAAGTTTGGCAAAAGCATCCAGGCATGTTTCACTGACTCTCGTGACACCATCCGGGAAAGTCATCCATGACTTGAACTACCCTCTAGACATGTCATCCATGACATGTGATGTCCTTTGATATATTTCACACTGACTCTCAGGACACCCTCTATTTGTGTCATCCATCTCTTGTGATGACACCTGGGGTATGTTAGATACATCACGTGAAACCCTCTAGATAGTTTATCCATGTCATGAGATGTCTTCTAGGAAAAACCATCTGGTTCATGTGACACCCCTTTGACAAGAAGGACATGTAACAAGGGTATCCCAAGCCTTTATAACATTATATTTCCTTAGTGTGTAATCCATGATTAATAGGGAAAACCCAGCGTGTAAGCCCTGATAAACTGAACTATGATGACTCAATTCCTACCATAACTAGGATATGTAGGACATATCCCGGAGGCATGATTTCCATAATAAATCTTCTTAGGAAACTCCAAGCTTGTAATTTCCATACCATGAGCAATGAAAAAAATGATCATTTGTTATCCCTTGTATTTCATACTGAGAATATCTTACATAGGATTAGGGAAATGCAATAATCATTTCATCTACATCATAAGCTATATAGTGACAAGATTAATCTCAATGTGTAATCCCCAAAAAATGTACTATGGAAACTCTTATTTCCACTATACTTAGGATACATAGGATGTCCATCCTATACTCAATCCTGAACACTTGGTATCCTAGAGCACCAGTGTAAGTCCTCTATGCATTATGTTAAACTGCACAGGTCTAAAGAGATATGTGTATTTTTTTCCTATAATAACTTGGATACATAGGACACCTCATAATGGATCAATACCTTTCTCAAAATATTAACTAACTCCTTGCATGATATCACATCCCAAAGAAATAGGTTATATGGATTTAGCATATAAGTGATAAAAAATTAATAGAAAACAATAGAGAACCTTAGTTATATACAAATGGATTTACTAAAGATCCCCCAATATTTTTCACTTAAAAAAGAGAATTAAGACATTACTATTTTTAGGGTAATCAGTCCCATATTGGTATTAGTAATATATTCAAGATCATATCTCAAATCTATAAGAGAGTCCTAGAGTAGGCAATAACCCCCCCCCAAAGGGTGAGATGACCCCAACATCACATCCTCTCAACCAATGTGAGTCCCCAAGAGTCATTAGGCCTGAAAACCAATGTTATCACATAACTTTGGAAAGAAGGTCTATATTGAGTTGCAGATGATGGAATGATTGAGAGTTTCTAGTAAGAGGGAAAATGGTAGCCTAATGGTCATGATTTTTCTTAACAAAACCCCCCAAAAAATTAAACAATCATGTGGATCTAATCCAAACCTATACTCCCAATGAAATAGAAATAGTGATCAAATATGAAAAAAATCCAATGAAAAAATGATTGAGTTATAGTTTATTGGTCCATTGCAGTTGCCTCTTATCCATTGAAACAAAAATGGTAAAATTGATGTGAATCTCTCTAATAACAAAACAATCACTTATTAACTGTCAGACCATTTTTTATGCACACCATATGAAAAAGAGGATGGAAAATCTGACATGAATCTCTTAAATGAAAGAATAATCATACATCCGTCCACTTTGTTTTTTATTCCTACACAAACAAAGAAGTAAGACCAGCATGATCATACAACTGATCCTCTATAACTGAGGTCCTATAAAATAGGTCTATCCACTCTTTGAAAAGTGCAATATAGAATAATGATATGATCAAGAATATCAGGACAATTGCATTAACCATGCATATCTGATTGAGCACATCATGCCTATGATATTGAAAAAATCAGTAACCTTGTTCCTTGTTGTTTGCATGACTATAGATATTTATAGCCACCCAATCAAGGACAATGTCTTCATCATCTAGCGTTCACTCCAATAAATCACGTACAACAATAATCTCCATTGGTTGAAAAATGATTTCACCTTCTCGACAACTCCTATGACAGGTAGCAACAAGATAGTCTAGGAGTACCATCAATATGGTACAATCCCAACCATGGAAGCTTCCTGTGAGGTTCTACAATAACGATAGATGTAAAGTTTGCATCGACCAAGAAATGATTATACCAAACTAGTAGTCCTCATCGCTACAACCAAACACTTTAAGAGATTATACCTAGGGAATGAAAAATTCTACCTTTAGTCTTTGATGAAGGTGGATCAGGAAGCCAAATATGGATCCCTTTCGGTTTAGGTGTCACTGAGGAGGGAACCTATCAACCACTATTTCCAAAACCACACCATTAGTACCCACTATTCATCTTCTAAGGATACCACTTGATAAGATATCACCTCCAATTCCCATGAATGGGATGTAGGGTAGGATCATCAGGGGAGGAAGGCACTGAATATCTAGAAGAGGACTCATATACCCACTCCTACTGATGATGTGTTTTGGAATATCACGATAGGAACCAAGATTTAGGATCATATTCCTACAGTCTCGTAATAAGTCTATGGGTATATTCTTGCAGCAGGCATGGGAGATGCTCATATCCTTACCCCATGCATGAATCCCATCAGCATATTCTAATGGCACAAGGAGGAAAAAAGAGGGAAAATATCCCCAATTCAATCTAAGACATATGCCTATGTATAATGGAGATGAAAAATGTGTAGGATTATATCCTTGTACACACTTTACTAAAATGAAAATATATTTTAGCAATAATTAAAGTAATCTACCGACATATTCAAGATCTTTTGCAGATAACGGGACAAGTGCATACTCCTATCCTTATAGCCAGGGTAACTCAACACTCTGATCATCACAATAAAATGGTTTTATTGGAGAAATAACACATTATTGTTCTGGTCTCGGAGGATTATTAACATATTCCAATAAAGTAAGAGGCATAGGACCCGGATCATACTCCAATTCAAACTGGGGATCACCAGGTGATGGTGGAACATGCCTTAGGATAGGGGAACAAGACTATTAAAAAATTCTGGTGGCATATTCTAAAGGCCTAGGATCGAGATCAGATCACCGTTCTAGTTGGGGCTATCCATGTGAGAGGAGAAAAAGCCTTGGTACATACTCACATTTCTATTGAATAAGTCCATTGGCATACTCTAAAGGCACAGAATTGGGCTCATATCCCCATTATGGATAGGTATGACCAAGTGAGAATGTAATAATCCTTGGGAAAGGATCATATTTCTATTAGGGAGTATGCCTGGAATATTCTTGCACATCACAGAAGAAAGGCACATATTCTTACTTCCACTGACGAATGACTACACTGGCATCATTCCAAGTCAATACAAGAGGAGGCTCATATTACATCTCCAATTCTGGAAGTCCATCATCATATTCTAGTAGGGAATGCCTATTTGGATTGGGCTCATATTCCTATTCCAACTGATTCCCACTAGGTGAGAGAAACACATGCCTCGGGGAGTGTTCATCCTTCTGCTAAGAGAATCCAATGACATATCCAAAAGGCTCTGGATCGGGATCATACTCCCATCTTAACTGAGGATCACCAAGTGAGAATGAAACATGCCTCAAGATAGGATGATATTCCTGTCAATAAAGATACATCTTATTAGAATATTCTAATAGCTTCTCTGCATTGGGAACATATTACCACAATATTAGATAGCTATTTACAGGTTTTGGAAACCATCATACATCAGGATCATATCCCTTCATAATCCCAAAAGGCAGGCCACCATATTTAAACCATGACACTGAACATGGACCATATTCTTAATATACTAAATGCCAGTGACTTTGATGTTTTTTGAGACACATTCTCAAAACCATAAGGGTCCATTGAATATTTTATTAAAGAGAAAGCAGAATATGTTCATTACCATGATAGTCCTCCTCATGGTAGTGTGGATATAGATCGTAGGGACTCTACTCCTAACATCCACCATGGTCAACCTTCCAAAAATAATATCTCCCATGGATAAGGAAATCCTCACTTTTCCTAGAAACCTCTATATAGATAGGTGTTCAAAACTCTCACACTTTCACATAGAGAGGTGCTTGAAACATTAGGGTCAACTTTATATGGTTACCCATAAACTTCTAGTAGCACTCAATTACTGTCAGTATGAGACCATCATATCCATATTCTATGGTCTAACCAGATGGATCCATATAAGTCTGATGAGGAGGATACTGTAATTGATATATGGATAGAGTTAGCTGGAAACAACCTCCCCATCATATTATGGCCCCTCGCTACTTCTGACTATGAGATACTAGATGAGCTAGAAAAAGAGTACATTCTTTATCTATTCCAAAATATGTGGGATACTTATCAATGAATAAAGGTGTGTAATATCCCTTATTCAGGATATGAGTGTCATATTCAGATAATCAAGATACTCTATTTTTAGCTAGACCTGACTGCTATCTCCATATCCCAAGATATAAAACTAGGAAAGCAGGGAGAACATATTCAACATGCTTGCCTCCATTGCATCATAAAACTTCAACAACTGATATTTGAAGGAACTTCATGTATCAATATTTAGGTATGGGTATAGTATATATTGTTACAATTTTCAACACCCATGGATCAATAGAAACCCTTATATTTGGTGTCTTGTAATGTTATTTCCTCCAGTAAAATCAGGGGACCGGGAAACACTCAAGCTAGTTAGTCACTACAACAGAATGATCCCAATTCAGAGATGCACAGAAATCATGAAATAAGGGAGAGGATAGGAAAACATATTTCAAACTGGTCCCCTGAAACCAATTTGAATCCATTTTAGAAATGGTGACTAAAGTTTCAATCACCTGGACAAATTACCATAAAGAATGGTTCTCATCATGGGATTCCATTGCACCAAGCCCTTACTTGAGAATAGATATGTCACATCAAACTACCCTCAATAGAAGATACCATAGAAACGGTCCAAGAGTAGACCCAACCCCTGGGTCCAAGAGAATATCTATCACCACCTCCACCTCTCAGATCATTAATACCAGAGAGGATTTTAAAAAAATCCTTGGCAGCAGCAAGCAAACCCTATCCCACCAGGCTGGAGGAATTTATATCTCAATCACCATCTCCAGGTTCATTATCCACTGGGAGGTTCCTAGAAGAATCAGTGGTGATTCTAGATCACCCCCATCCCACTGATATGGGGGAATTTATATCTTTATTTGAGTCCGAAGAATGGTCAAATCTCTAATTGGAATCCCTAGATCCTAAATAATAGGACCAATCAATGCCAATTATGGCCCCAAAAACCCCCACCCTATAGGGCTAAGGGAATTTTCATGATCACTATCACAATATAGAGAATCATTCTTCTCTAGTTAGGGAGGAAAAAATTGGTTTCCCACCTGTTCCTCCTATCGCAAGACAAACCTCTGTTGGTCAGGGCCTTCTCAACAACTACAACCTAAAACTCCCTCAAAGTCACTATTCATAGGCCAAGATAGGAGGAGCGTATGAAAAAGGCAATCATACCCCACCTGGTTTGCAAGCCAAAATGTCCCAATATGACCAAGGGTTTAAATAAGGACCCTAATGAAAGTAGTGTAGAATTAACCTATTTCATTGAAAGTAATGACATAAACCCCATTTATCAATATGAATATTTGAATTTCATCACCGTCAAGATGAAATAAATTGATCAAGACACAAATATAGAGGGATGTAAGATAGAAAATGTACCCCAGGAGGAGGGTGATTTGGATGCACAAAATAATGTTGTGCACACTCGAAACCCAAGAAGGATTCAAAATTTTATCACCATTGAATAATGATCTTCCACCCCCAAAATGAAATATTTCCAAAGGGAAAGGTATGGATACATCCCAATTACTGCTCAGAATAATTGAAGTTCCTTTACTAGAGGAATGGTTTTCACAATATGAGAGTGAAATAAAAACTCTCCAGCAACTCAAAGAGGAGATACTCAGGGGAAATATTCCAGCTATGTATCATCTTCAAGAAGAAATGAATATTCTCCCTCCCATATAGTATCCTCCAACAATAGTGGTATATGAGAATCATATTGGCTCAGGATCTATAAAGAAAGTCTACATAAATGAGGAAGTTGAAAATGAAAATGACTTCCCTCTATTGTGATGACAACCTCTCCCTCATCATATAAATCATTCAGTCATAGGATAAATCAAGAATATATTGTAAATGAAGGTGGGTCCATGTCATCAATCCCAACCCACTCCTTTTGTATGAATGGAAGCTCAGACAGTAGTGGCTCTGGACTTACTTAACGTTATAGAGTCCGTGGATACTCTAATGGAAGCCATGGATAGATGAAGCACATCTGTTTAGCAAGAGAAGAAGACATATCCCGAATTGGTAGATGATACTCCACCTCCACCCAAATTTTATAATACTAAATTATTTACTTTTTAAAGTGCACGAGACACTGAACAACATGTCATACATGTCATATCCAATTGTGGGATGATGATGGATCATCGAGATCAACAGAAGGAAACAAAGATGAGATGTTTCATATAGACTCTAACATGGACAGCCTTTGTTTGGTATAACATCCTACCATCAAGATTCATTTTCAGATAGGATGAAATTATTCATCAGTTCATTTATCATTTTATCTTCATGCTGAGAAAAAATAAGGTTTTTTGACCTAACGAACTGTAAGAATGAGAGGTTTGATGATTTAATACAAATACAGAAAATTTTAACTAATTCACTCATCATACATCTCTCACAAGATAAACTACTAGAACTCTATGCTGTAAATATCAGGGATGAGTTGTAGACACCTCTGATCCCTATGAAGTATTCGAGTGGATTCTAGGAGTTCGTTGAAATGGAATAATTTCTCAATAAGGCTATTAAAAGAACCCATAAAAAATATGACTCATGATAAAAACACAAAGGAAAGGCCAAGAATAGTATAAAATATATCTATCACCTTCAACCCATTAGTAGTGCCCCTCCAGGCACCTAGGAAGGTTCCACTATTCCCAACACCTCCTGTGGAGTGGTGATAACCACATAATCACCCTCAGCTAGAAGCACAAAGAAATCATGGTCAAATGAGATTTGTGGAATGGATGAACAAAGTATAATCCTTCCAAAGTGAACATTTCCCTGGTTATTTCTTGTCTTCCATGGATAATAACCTTCTCAAGCTTATACAACCTTGAAAGGATGCTGAGGTCAACCTCACTGACCATCCTAACTAGTTCCCTTACCATAGAAGGTTGGGTCATAATATCTAAGATTTATTCATCTTCAAATATGTCTTTCATGGCATGTTTGAATCTGAACATGTGGTGTTAAAAAACTTCCCAGAGTAGGTGGTTTCATAACCATTGTCCAGTCAGAAGAAGATAATGGTTAGCAGAAAGTTCCAGCGAGGCGTGCGTAAATGTTTTACAACTGTATGAATCAAAAAAAATTTGATCGAGATCCTAACACCCTTAAAGAAAATTTGTACCGAACTAAAATAGATCCACCACCCAAGAATTAGATATCATAAGTTCCTATAAATGGTTGTTGAGACCACCAGAAGTGGGAAGAAATAGTATAGGAAGAATCTTATTTTTCTCTAACACATGCTCTAAATCTTGAATATTTCTTCACTGTAATGTCTGGCGCATGGAAACTACCACACCAAATAGAATACTAATTGGAGGGACATCTCATATTTGGTTCTATAAATATTATAAAATTGTAATAAACTTTATTTTATGATGATTATTCCCCCCCAAATATGAATTTACAACACATAACCAGGCAATAAGAGGACACATGAACTAAAAACAAGGATACAGGGGATCATGCAGATGTGGTCAGATCCAATATTCTGATCATATAACCATATTGGACATATATGATATTGAAACTCATGGGAAAGCACCCAAGTAGGCCCAAAATATGTAATGAAGTTCCCAAAAGTCCTCCAGTAGTCATCTGCATTTGATTGTCTTACATGAAATTTTATATAGCGTTCAATTTAATCAACCTTGAAAATGAGAAAGGCTAGTGTGACCTGCAGCACTGGTAGCATATTTCCCCTCTACTTCTACAAAAGCACTAGGCATGTCCACCTTGAATTCCTAGGTTCCTGAACTGCATGCCCAGGATAAACCCCATACTAGTAATCACTAACCTTTGGCTCAAAAGTATGATGTTTTGAAACAGATGAATATTGTCCCATCCAAGCTCTAAAACCTTAACACACTCCATATTTCAGAACAACTTAGGAAGGAACTTATTTAATCCCTCCATAGATAATTTTTTTTAATATAGAAGTCTCCACAACCAAGGTGTATCAAATGGAGACTATGTCCTCAGAATGTAATGTCACCATCTCATTCACCGATCAAGAACAAAAAGAGGTCATCCAAGGGTTCAACAGACCCCTATATGTACCAGGAAGACTCAATAATATAAATTTTTAAAGGGTTTTTATTAATAATGGATCAAGGATTAATATTATCCCAGTTCAAACCCTCTGATGTTTGGGATATAGAGAAGGGGACTGATCTCCCAAAAAACTGACCATTGATAAGAACGAGAAAAGACCCATTGAGAAGATTAAACTCAAAGCCTAGTTTGGGATACTCATATATAAAACTGAGTTCATGGTTATTCATCTAAAAATTCATATAATGTCCTACTCAGGAGGCCCTGGCTCTACATGCACTTGGTGGTACCATTAATATTCCATCTGAGTTTAAAGTACCCCATCGACGGAAAAGTTAACATACTACATGGTGACAATTCCCCCTTTGTGTAACACCCGAGACTTTTATGTGAAATATTTTGTTTTTTATGTTATATAAATCATCAAAGGAATCTTTGACTACACACAACACTATCTTGGCTTGCTTTACACGCAATCACGGCCTTCCTCGATAGCTTACATTGTACGCAATACCGAGTTTCACTAAACAACGATATGCTATTAAAATATTATTAAAACTAGCCATTATGAATAGTAATAACCACTTTTTGAAATTTTATAAATTTTATTTTTCAAAATGGACTTCATTTTTGGTTTTGGAATATTGAAATTATCTTAGGGTGAAATTTTGGTATTATTCTGAAAACTTTCAATTTTTGATGAATAGTGAAAACACTAGGTTACTATTTAAAAACCGACTTTTTATTTAAATAATTATTTATTTTATTTAAATTTATTTTAGGTTAAAATTGATAAATAATACCTTTATAAGTTCATTGTAATTCATTGGAGTCATTTTATAATAATTTTAGATATATAAAAATTTTATTGAACTTTTCACCGTCTTTTACCCACCCCCTATGAGAATTTCCAAGTTCACATAAAACTTAATTTTACCGCTTCTGTGAGTGGAATTTCAAAAGTAAAAGAGACTCAATTGATGTTAGTAAGTAAAATGTGGTTCAATGAGATGAAAATAATTTCTGTTGAATAGTAACTTTTTACTTTTTTTTACCACTATTAAAAGTAAATAGGGTAATTAAGGGTAAAAATGATATTATTATTACCCTAACACATGTCCTAATTCTATTGGATAAGTGTAATTAGACCAAAAACAACCTTACGAATAAAATATGACCATTTAGGCCCACTTGGATTAGATTAGGACATTTAATATTAATTTATTTAAAGAAGGGTTAAAATAGTTAAAATCAAAGTTTAATAACTAAATCATTTTTAATATAGGGTTATACATAAGATAAATTCGACTATAAATATTAATTAGAAAGCTAAAAATATTTCTTACATAATTTTATTTTATTTGTAATTTTTAGACTGTAAATAATTTAATTTATTTATGACACAATGATGATGCAGTAATTATCTTATTAATGAAATATTGACATAATTGATGTTATAAATACCCAAAAAATGTAATTTGTGACTTTTTATGAATTTAAAATAATTTGATATGTTAATATGACATGTTAGTATTTATTTAATTAACTTTTTGTGAACTAATCATTCTGTTATGATTTTTAAAAAAAACAATTACCAAATAGTGTCAAAATTGACATAAAATAGTTTTCAAAACAAATATTATATTATTAATTGTTATGTTATTAATAAAAATCTATGGTTCGGCCAAATGACTTAGATAAGGTTATATATATTAATAATAAGAAACTTGGGGTTCGTTTGTCTTGTTATAGTAAGTTTATTAACCTTATAGTGTAAGGAAACATGAAGACACGGTAAAAGTTAAATTATCTAACTTAAAGTTAAATCTAAATGATAAGGTTAAAATAGAACCATAAAATTTTCTAAATTCTATTGGATGAGAGTATTTCGATGCATCCCCACCTTATCTTATATATAAACCAATTTGGAGCTATTAAAAACCGAATATGACTTTATAATAAAATAATATTTTTAGTTTTTCCTAAGGTTCCCCTCTCCTCCCCTATAAAAGGGCACCTCCTCCCTCTCTTCCTCACACCACTTTGAGCCTTTAAGCTCAGAAAAACCCTTCCAAATTCTCTTATTCACTTCCCTAGAAACATCTTAGAGGTCCTGGTCTTCTTAAAAGACCAATTTTAGTGCCCTAAAAGGAGGTCTCAAAGAGGCGATTCAAAGAAGAGGTAATGTCCGTTACCGATTCTTTCAACATTATTTCTTCTTCCACTTCTTATTATTTAGTTGTTTCATTATGAAGTAATAACATCAGTATCACTCGTATACTAATATGTTATTATAATTATGAAACAACCCTATTTCACCATCAATCCATCCTACGGAAAAAGAAATCACCGCCCGTGCGTACGTACGAAATACCATCTCCACACCGTGGTGTAATCTATTTTCCACCACCACCTTACTTGGATGGGTATAATGGTGTAAAGAATAAATATATATTATTATTTTAAAGTGATATTGATTCTTAAATAGTATACATACACTCCAATACAATTCCATGATCATAGGAATGATATCATCGCTCGTGCGTACGTACGGAATACCGTCTCCACGATGTGACGTGACTCGTTCTACATGATATTCATTACATAATGATTATATAAATGAATTGAATGAATGAATATGATATATATTAAACTAATACCATTCTTGAAATTAGGTATCTATAATCTAAAAAAAGAATAAGAATTTATTCCACAAAACACGCATAAGAACAAAAAGTAATAAACACCTGAATAACAAGTAGCAATGAAATATTACTAATAAGAAGATAAGAATATGACCATATATGATATCATAAAAATAATTATGATTCTGGAATAAGTCAATGGCATTATTTAAATCATTATATAGGAGGTTCAGACACTTACGAAGAAAATCAGACCTAAGGTAAGGGAAAATCTCACAATATCATTTTTTTATCCGAGATTGTTTATACTTCAGAATTTATTGGGGAATATTTATCATCCACATCCATGTTTCCTAAATTTCCATCCACCTACAATTTTTTAATCCAATTTTACCCATTGGTAGGTTTTTAGTAAAATATATGGAAATAATATTTTTTTTTGTTTTTAGTACGAGGTACTTTTTTGACTTTTCCAGCCAAAGTACGAGAAAAATGTTTTTCTTTAACTTATACGACATGAATGGATTTTTAGAACATTATTTCCATGAAGATTACTTTACAAGTTTTCAATTTCATTTTTAATAAACTTATTTTAGTTTAAAATTGTATGACATTTTATGAAAAGAAAAATGTTTTTGAATTAGAAAGGATATTTGACTCAAGAATGGTGTTCAAGTGTTTTATCAAAATTATTTTCCATCTAAGATAATATAGGGTTATGTTTCTATCCCTATTTCTACATTGATTTGATTATGTTATGATGGAATTATTTTTTATGATGTCCTTTTATCTTATATGGATTATGTTATGATGGCATGATGTTTAAGATTCCCATTTTTATTACATGGGTTATGCTATGATGTATGATTTATGATTTTGTGGCACACATAATAATGGTTTCATTATGAGATGGGTGGGACCTATATATCCCTCCAATGCACTGGGTAATTATATATATATATAATGAGATAGACATGGCTGGAACAGCAGGTTAATATGGTTCAGTGAAACCGGACTGAAACGAGGAGTGAACTCGGTTCAGAAATGGACTTTTTCCACTAAGATAGTCTTGGAAATGAGTCTTGACTAATAAGAAATGATACTCCATGATTATGTGTGTATACCACAAAGTTTCATGTTTTATGTTATGATTATTTGGATTACATTTCACTACTATGATTTATCCCATGTTATGAAATTATGATCTCTTTTGCAGGTTATGATTTCCAAAATGATATGTTCTTATGAATATGATGTGATTGATATTTCTTTTGTTTACCCTTACTGAGCATTTGAGCTCACCCTTTTGTATGTTTTCTTTCCCCAATTCAGGAAGAAGGTTATTAAGTAGGATATGTCAAAAGGGACTCTAGATATGATGAAATAAATGGGAGACAGTGTAGATGCTTTATGAACCAGTAGTTTATGTTTCCCAGTTTCTAAAGACAGTATACCTATACGGTCCTTTCATGGTTTTGTTATATGTTGTAATAAGTGTACTTCAATTTTTAAGTATTAACAATGTATGTAAAGTATGGGTCGTTATAGTTGGTATCAGAGGAAAGGTATAGTCAACCTTTGGAAACTAGGATGTGAAAGCCTTAGTAAGAACCATAAGGATAAGTCTAAGCATAGAACACAATATTAGTGTTTTAGAAATGGCCATGAATAACCTATGATAAGACCTTAAATGTAAAATTTTATTCTTGATTATGTGGTTTTTCTATTATAATCAATGTTGCTCACACTATTCTTCTTGGTTTTAGTCAATGGCTGGAACCCAAAGGAACCGTGTTAATACGGAATGCGACGGTCAATGCAATGATTGTCCCCCTGAGCAACCAAACGTTATGGGAGATAGAATTCCAAATCTTATAGCCATGCTCACACAAATTTCTCAAGCTATGAATCATGTAGGACTTCCGAAAGAGCAAAAGAAGGAGAAAAATTCTGTTGAATCCTTTATGAGGCAGCGTCCACCTTTATTCAGTGGGTCTTCTGATCCATTAGTGGCTGAACAATGGATCAGTACCACTAAAAAGATATTTTCAGTTCTTCAATGTTCTGAACATGATAAAGTCATCTTAGCAGTATATCGTTTGGAAGGTGATGCTGATCAATGGTGGAATATTATCAAGAATATGAGGCAAAGGGATGAAATTGAGTCCATGTAATGGGACGAGTTCAAGAACTTATTTTTCAATAAGTACTTCCCTCGTATTCTTCGAATAAAGATGAATAAGGAGTTTCTTGAACTGAAGAAAAAGGATGATGAATCTGTTGGTACCTATGAGGCAAATTTTACAAGACTTGCAAGGTACGCTTCTAGTATTATTATCCAACCTGAGAGTAAGATCGATCGATTCTTTAGTGGCTTAAAACCAAGTCTTCGATGGGCGTTATCCATAAGGGACTTCAATAGTTATGAAGAAATCATTCGATGTGCTCTCAAGGTTGAGATGGAGATTGGAGTAACCCATTAGTCATATGGGTTTGATAAGAGGAGGAAAATGGAATTCAATGGAAAATCTAAAGAGAACACTGAAAAGAAGATGATTTTTCCCTTATGCTCAAAGTGTGGAAAGAAACATGGAGGGAGTTGTCTTAAAGGGATAAGTAAATGTTTCAAATGTGGAAAGGAAGGTCATCGGGCATTTGAATACCGTAATGATGGGAAGAAGATGTCTAGTGATGCGAACAAAGAAAAGGCTACACAAAGTGCACCTTCTACACTTCAATGGTACAAGTCCAAGTAAATGGGGAATTATGCTAATCAATGCCCTAATACAAGGGTTTTTGATGATGATCGACGCCAAAAAACTATTAAGGCTAAAGAAAAAGGAAAGTCACATGCAATTTCTATCAGTGATGTGGAGTACGATAATGAAGTGGTGAAAGGTACACTTACCATCCACTCTAAAGTAGAAACTGTTTTATTTGATTCTGGATCCACCCACCCTTTTATTTCTGAATAATTTTCTAAGGGTATCACCATATTACCACAATAATTAGATGTTGAGTTAGCTATGACAACCCCTAATGGCACAACAGTCGCATAAAAAGTTTATAATTCTTCTCCGATTGAATTTCGTGGGAATGTGATTCCGGCAAATCTTGTGATCCTTCCTATAGTGGAATTTGATGTAATTCTTGGCATAGATTGGCTTTCTCTATATGAATCTCATATCAATTTCCAAATAAGGGAATTCACATTTCACATTTCAGATCAATATATGATCGTCTATCGATGCAAGGATGAACATAACCTTCCAGTGGAAATTTCTTCCATCTTATGGGACTTGATTCCACTAAATGAAGGTTATTTATCTCAAATGGTTGGTGAGAAACTCATAATTAAGAATATTCCCATTGTATGGGAGTTTGATGATGTCTTTCCAGAGGAATTGATGGGTCTTCCACCAAATCGTGAAGTTGAGTTTTCAATAGAACTCGTACCGGGTGCTTTGCCTATTTCAAAGACACCTTATAGAATGGACCCAATTGAGTTGTAGGAATTTAAGAAGCAACTCCAAGAGAATCTTGATAAAGGATTCATACGCCCTAGTGCGTCACCTTGGGGAGCACCAGTTCTGTTTGTTAATAAGAAAGATGGATCAATGAGACTCTGCATTGATTATCGAGAACTTAAGAAGATCACTATCAAGAAAAAATATCCTCTCCCGCGCATTGATGACATATTTGACCAACTACGTGAAGCTCAATACTTTTCCAAGATTGATCTTCATTCTGGGTATCATCAATTAAGGGTTAAAAGGGAGGATATACCAAAGATGGCTTTCCGTACAAGGTATGGACACTATGAATTTATAGTGATGCCATTTGGTTTTACTAATGCCCATGCAATCTTCATGGATCTGATGAATAGAGTCTTTATAGACTATCTTGATTAGTTTGTGGTAGTCTTTATAGACGATATTCTTGTATATTCAAAGAGAAAGGAAGAACATGAATATCACTTGAGAATTATATTGAAGACCCTGAGAAAGGAGAAGCTTTATGCCAAATTTACCAAGTGTGAATTTTGTCTTCAAAAAGTTGCATTTTTGGGTCACATAATCTCAAAAGAGGGGATATCTGTGGATCCAACAAAAACAGAGGTTATCGAAAGATGGTCGAGACCAACAACAGTAACCGAGATCTGAAGTTTTCTTGGTTTGGATGGATATTATCGATTTTTTTGAAAGATTTTTCACGATTATCTAATCCACTCACCAGGTTGACTCGAAAAGGAGTTAAGTTCATGTGGATAGAGGAATATGAAGGGAATTTCAAGGTGTTAAAAAGAATGTTATCCAGTGCACCTGTGCTCACAATTCCTTGTAGTGGAGAAAGGTTTGTGATCTATAGTGATGTATCCAAGAATGGGCAGGGGTGTGTTCTTATGCAAAATGATATGGTGATAGCTTATGCTTCACGACAGTTGAAAATCCATGAGAAAAATTTCCCAACTCATGATTTGGAGTTAGCTGCGGTAATCTTTGCATTAAAGATTTGGAGGCATTATCTTTTTGGAGAAAGGTATGACATTTATACTGATCATGAAAGTTTAAAGTATATTTTCACACAAAAGGAGCTGAATATGCGCCAAAGAAGATGGTTGGAGCTGATTAAGGATTACGACTTCTCAATTCATTACCACCCTGGGAAAGCAAACAAGGTGGAAGATGCATTAAGTCGACAAGACCATGCTAGCTTATCCATGATGAGGATCACAAAAGATCCAATATTTATGGATTTACAAAGGATGGATCTTGGAATTATAATGAAAGGGTAAAAATAGTATCTTTCTCAAATGAATGTTCAACCATCTATACATGTGAATATTAAAGAGGCAGAGAAAGAAGATGTCAAGTTACAAAAGAAGGTGAGAAATGTTCCAGAATTCAACCTTGATTGTGATGGGATAATAAAGTTTAGGAATCGGGTTTGTGTTCCTACCATCCCCGAATTAAAGAAGGAGCTACTGGATGAGGCTCATAGTTCTTCATTCTCTATTCATCCTGGAAGCACGAAGATGTATAGGGACCTGAAAGAGTACTTCTGGTGGGATGGCATGAAAAGAGATGTTACTGAATATGTCTCTCGATGCTTGGTTTGTCAGCAAGTTAAAGCTGAGAGACAGAATTCTAAGGGGATGTTACAACCATTACCCATACCTGAATGGAAATGGGAAAACATCACTATGGACTTTGTCACTGGACTTCCTAAAACATCCAAAGGAAATAATGCTATCTGGGTCATAGTTGATCGTCTTACAAAGTCTGCACACTTCATTGCTATTAGAGAGGATTTCTCTCTAGATTAGCTTGCCAGGATATATGTAAAGGAAGTGGTAAGATTTCATGGAGTACCACTTTCCATTATATCGGATCGGGATCCGAGATTTACCTCAATGTTTTGGCGAAGTATTCAGCATACTCTAGATACAGAGTTGAGTTTCAGCACTGCTTATTATCCTCAGACAGACGGTCAGTCTGAAAGGAAAATTCAAACTCTAGAAGATATGTTGAGAGCTTGCTCTACGGATTTCAAAGGTGGTTGGGATCAACACCTACCTTTAGTGGAATTTTCTTATAATAATAGCTTTCACTCCAGTTTTCAGATGGCTCCTATGAATCTCTCTATGGAAAGAAATGCAAAACTACAACTTATTAGAATGAAGTTGGGGAAAGAAAGCTATTAGGACCTGATCTTCTTGATGAGATGGAAGAAAAGGTCCGATCTATTCAACAACACATAAGAGAAGCTCAGAGTCGACAAAAAAGTTATGCTGATAACCGAATAAAATACCTATAGTTTGAAGTGGGTGATAAAGTGTTCTTACGAATATCTCCTTGGAAGAGAGTAATGAGATTTGGAAAGAAGGGAAAGCTGAGCCCTAGGTATATCGGTCCTTTTGAAATTCTGGATCGTGTTGGGAAGGTAGCTTACCGATTGGCGCTTCCACCAAATATCTCTCAAGTTCACGATGTGTTCCATGTATCTCTATTGAGAATGTATATACCTGATCATTCACATGTACTCAGCTCAGAAGTTGTACCGCTGGAGCAAGATCTTTCTTATGAAGAACAGCCGATAGAGATTCTGGATCATAGAGAAAAAGTCCTACGGAACAAGACCACTCTCTTGGTGAAAGTTTTATGGAGGAACCACAAATTATAATAATCTACATGGTAGCTTTAGGATATGATGAGGGAGAGGTATCCTCATCTGTTTGTTACAAAGTGACAAATTTCGAGGGAGAAATTCATTTTAAGGGGGTAGAATGTAACACTCGAGACTTTTATGAGAAATATTTTGTTTTTATGTTATATAAATCATTAAAGTAATCTTTTACTACACACAACACTATCTTGGATTTCTTTACACACAATCACGACCTTCCTCGATAGCTTGCGTTGTATGCAATACCGAGTTTCACTAAACAACGATATGCTATTAAAATATTATTAAAACTAGCCGTTATTAATAGTAATAACCACTTTTTGAAATTTTATAAATTTTATTTTTCAAAATGGACTTCATTTTTGGTTTTGGAATATTGAAATTAGCCTAGGGTGAAATTTTGGTAATATTATGAAAACTTTCAATTTTTGATGAATAGTGAAAACACTGGGTTACTATTTAAAAACCGACTTTTTATTTAAACAATTTTTTATTTTATTTAAATTTATTTTAGGTTAAAATTGATACATAATACATTTATAAGTTCAATGTAATTCATTGGAGTCATTTTATAATAATTTTAGATATATAAAAATTTTATTGAACTTTTCACCGTCTTTTACCCACCTCCTAGGAGAATTTACAAATTCACATAAAACTTAATTTTACCACTTCTGTGAGTGAAATTTCAAAAATCCGAGAGACACGGTTGATGTCAGTAAGTAAAATGTGGTTCAATGAGATGAAAATAATTTTTGGTGAATAGTAACTTTTTACTTTTTTTTTACCACGGTTAAAAGTAAATAGGGTAATGAAGGGTAAAAATGATATTATTATTACCCTAACACATGCCCTAATTCTATTGGATAAGTTTAATTCGACCAAAAACAACCTTAGGAATAAAATATGACCATTTAGGCCTACTTGGATTAGATTAGGACATTTAATATTAATTTATTTAAAGAAGGGTTAAAATAGTTAAAATCAAAGTTTAATAACTAAATCATTTTTAATATAGGTTTATACATAAGATAAATTTGACTATAAATATTCATTAAAATATAAAAATATTTCATACATAATCGTATTTTATTTGTAATTTTTAGACTGTAAATAATTTAATTTATTTATGACACAATGATGATATGGTAATTATCTTATTAATGAAATATTGACATAATTGATGTTATAAATACCCAAAAAAATGTAAATTGAGAGTTTTTATGAATTACAATAATTTTCTCTGTTAATATGACATGTTAGTATTGATTTAATTAACTTTTTTCAATCTAATATTTCTGTTATTATTTTCACAAAAATCAATTAACAAATAGTGTCAAAATTGACATATAATAGTTTTTAAAACAAATATTATATTATTAATTGTTATGTTATTCCTAAAAATCTAAGGTTAGTCCAAATGACTTAAATAAGGTTATATATATTAATAATAAACAACTTGGGGTTCATTTGGCCTGTTATAGTAAGTTTATTAACCTTATAGTGTAAGAAAACAAGAAGACACAGTAAAAGTTAAATTAACTAACTTAAAGTTAAATCTAAATGATAAGGTTAAAATAGAACCTTAAACTTGTATAAATTCTATTTAATGGTAGGATTTCGACCCATCCACACCCTAGCTTCTAAATAAATCAATTTGGAGCTATTAAAAACCGAATATGACTTTATAATAAAATAATATTTTTAGTTTTTCCTAAGGCGCCCCTCTCCTCCCTTATAAAAGGGCACCTCCTCCCTCTCTTACTCACACCACTCTGAGCCTTCCAGCTCAGCCAAACCCTGCATAATTCTCTTCTCGACTTCCCTAGAAACATCCTAGAGGTCCTGGTCTTCTTCAAAGACCAATTTTAGTGCCCTAAAATGAGGTCTCAAAGAGGCGCTTCAAAGAAGAGGTAATGCCCGTTACCGATTCTTTCAACTTTATTTCTTCTTCCACTTCTTCTTCTTTAGTTGTTTCATTATGAAGTAATAACATAAGTATCACTCATATAATGATATGTTATTATAAGTAATAACAACCCTATTTCACCATCGATCCATCCTACGGAAAATGAAATCACCGCGCATGCGTACATATGGAATACCGTCTCCACACCGTGGTGTAATCTATTTTCCACCACCACCTTACTTGGATGGGTATAATGGTGTAAAGAATAAATATATATGATTATTGTAAATTGATATTGATTCTTAAATAGTATACATACACTCCAATACAATTCTACGATCATGGGAACGATATCATCGCTCGTGCGTACGTACGGAATACCGTCTCCACGATGTGATACGACTCGTTCTACATGATCTTCATTTCATAATGATTATATTAATGAATTTAATGAATGAATATGATATATATTACACTAATACCATTCTGGAAATTAGGTATCTATAATCTAAAAAGAAGAAGAATAATTTATTCGACAAAATACGCATAAGAACAAAAAGTAATAAACACCTGAATAACAAGTAGAAATGAAATATTATTAATAAGAAGCTAAGAATATGACCATATATGATATAATAAAAATAATTATGATTCTGGAATAAGTCAATGACATTATTTAAATCATTATACAGGAGGTTCAAACACTTTCGAAGAAAATTGGACCTAAGGTAAGGGAAAATCTCACAATCTCATTTTTTTATCCGAGATTGTTTATACTTCAGAATTTACTGGGGAATATTTATCATCCACATCCATGTTTACTCAATTTCCATCCACCTACAATTGTTTTAATCAAATTTTACCCATTGGTATGTTTTTAGTAAAAGATATGGAAGGAATCTTTTGTCGTTTTTAGTACGAGATACTTTTTTGACTTTTTCGGCCAAAGTACGAGAAGAATGTTTTTCTTAACTTATACGACATGAATGGATTTTTCTAACATTATTTCCATGAAGCTTCCTTTATAAGTTTTCAAGTTCATTTTTAATCAACTTCTTTTAGTTTAAAATTGTATGACATGTTATGAAAGGAAAAATGTTTTTGAAGTAGAAAGGATATTTTCCTCAAGAATGGAGTTCAAGTGTTTTATCAAAATTATTTTCCATCTAAGATAATATAGGGTTCTGTTTCTATCCCTATTTTTACATTTATTTGATTATGTTATGATGGAATTATTTTTTTATTATGGACTTTTATCTTATATGGATTATGTTATGATGGCATGATGGTTAAGATTCCCATTTTTATTACATGGGTTATGCTATGATGTATGATTTATGATTTTGTGGCACACATAAGAATGGTTTCATTATGAGATGGGTGGGACCTATATCTACCTCCAATGTATTGGTTAGTGATTTATATCTCATGAGATAGACATGGCTGGAACGTCAGGTTAATCCGGTTCAGTGAAACATCACTGAAACGAGGAGTGAACTCGGTTCAGAAATGGACTTTGTCCGCTAAGATAGTCTTGGCAATGAGTATTGAATAATAAGAAATGATTCTCTATGATTATGTGTGTATTCCACGAAGTTTCATGTTTTCAGTTATGATTATTGGGATTACATTTCACTACTATGATTTATCCCATGTTATGAAATTATGATCTCTTTTGCAAGTTAAGAGTTTCAAAATGATATGTTCTTATGAATATGATGTGATTGATATTTCTTTTGTTTACCCTTACTGAGAATTTGAGCTCACCCTTTTGTATGTATTATTTCCCCAGGTTAGGAATAAGGTTATTAAGTAGGATATGCCAAAAGAGACTCTAGATATGATGAAATAAATGGGAGACAGTGTAGATGCTTTATGAACCATTTGTTTATGTTTCCCAGTTTCTAAAGACATTATACCTATACGATCCTTTCATGGTTTTGTTATATGTTGTAATAAGTGTACTTCAATTTTGAAGTATTAAAAATGTATGTAAAGTATGGGTCGTTATACTTTGAGACTTGAGGAGCCACATATGCTGAATCATATTTCGATAAGAAGGGTGGAATGAAACCAATGGTGGATGATGATATACATGTTATAGCCCCCAATGGCCTGGGGAGTGCCCCTGTGAATCCCTAGAGTATGCTCGATAGTTACTATGTGATCCCTATAAATCTGGTAAAGGTAATAGATATATTCCAAGAGACCTAGAATCATCCTGTACCCAAAGTCAGTGTGAAATAAAATTATCTATGAGATCTCTAAGTGATGAATCAAATAGAAAGGGATGATGATGTCTCTTCTAATAGCCTACCTCACCATGATAGTGATGAAGAAACCCCCATATTTCCATCTTCACCTAAAAATTCATCCACAAAATCCGAATTGGAGGATGATGAGGAGGATATTATGAACACCCCTCCTATATTCGAAGAAGGTGTCCCCAATAATGTAGATGAGATCTGGAAGATAAGTCTTGGAAGAAAAGAATACCTATGGCTAACTCTAATTTGTGCCTCTATACCCCTCAAAGAACAAGTGATTTACATTGAATTTCTAAAGAAACATCGATATTTGTTTTATTAGAACTATATATAAATGATCAGACTGAATAAAAATGCGGTTCCTGACCATATCAGACTACTTGATGAGTATGGAGTCTTTATACAGGAAACTAGGAGAATACACCCCTCTCATGACCCCAATTTAGAGAAGGAAGTTGAAAATTTGATCAAATCCAACTTTTTCTGAGAAATGAAATATCCAATATGGATTACCAACATCATCCCTATTAAGAAAAAGAATAAGAATATTAGGGTCTGTATTGATTTCAGAGACATTAATCAGAATTTCAAGAATGAAAATTTCCCATTTCTAATCACATAACTCTTGATCAATGAAAATTATAGTTTCTAATCCATTCCCTTCATAGACAAGTAATCATAGTATAATCAAATCAAGATTTCCCCCAATGATGAAGAATCCTCTACCTTTAGTGGGACTCAAGGGATATTCTACTATTAGGTTATTTTCCTTATACTAAAGAATGCTGGAACTATATACCATCACACCATGCCTCACATATTTAAGAAATTACTAGGAAGGATAGCCGAGTGTGATGTCAACGACATGGTTTTTAAATTCTGATAGTAATGTGATCACTTCACTGATATTTGGAAAATCTTCCACAAGCTCTGAAAAAATAGTTTAAAGATGAATCCACTAAAATGTGCTTTTGGGGTAACATCAAAAAACTTACTTGGATTTGCGGTATTCCTTCACAACATTGAGGTTTATCCAGAGAAGACTAATGCTATTTTATCAATGTCACCCCAAAAATATCAAAGAACTAAGGGGACTCCTCTTCCACATCACCTATATTTCGAAATTCATAGACTACCTAGCTAGAAAATATCTCCACTATAAAAGGATAATGAAGAATAGAATCACCTCTTAATGGGATTATGACTATAAAAAAACATTTGAAAGTATAAAGCAGTATATACTACACCCATTAGTTTTGATGCCTTAAGTGGGATGGAGGCTACTCATCTTATATGTGTCTACTGTAGAATACTCACTGGGCACCCTCCTCACATATAAAATGATGTGTTAAGTGAGAATAGTCTCTACTATCTCATCCATATGATTCTAGGTGTTGAGACTATGTATTATGATGTTGAGAAGAACTGAATTGCACTCATCTTTACGGTGAAACAGTTGAATCATTACTTATAGCACCACAAAGTCCATATGGTCTCTCGTATTGATCTGATCAAGTATATCCATGGACGACCTATGTTGAATGGGCATTTGTCTGGATGCTTGGTCATTATGCAGCAATATGACATTCATTTAAAATCACCGAAATTAGTTAATGGGAAAGTCCTGATTTATTTCTTTGCAGCACATCCTGCCTTGGAAAATACATTGGAAGACATTGAGATTCCATTTAAAGAGGTTTTATGTTCCCATGAAACTCCCCTTACATGGGAGATGTACTTTTATGGAGCCTCGCAGAGTCCTTTTGATATAATGGTGGGTTACTTAATTCTAAATTTGGTTGGTTTGGAGATTTAATTTTTTTCTCCCTTGAAATCCATTTTACCCTACTCTTTCTCACTATCTGAAGGTTACACAAATAATGAGGTAGAATATCAAGACCTCATCACTAGATTAGAACTATCCTTACAACTACACATATCCTACCAGAATGTCAAAGGGGACTCAAAATTTGTGATAAAGTAGATCAATGGAGAATATTCCATCAAAAGGAAAGAACTGGGCCCCCCTCATTGGGTACGTCAGGGGACTGATGTAATAATTACCTTTTTATCCCACATTGAATCATGTTCCCCAATCAAGGAATGCTTGCACTGATGCACTGGATAATGTAGCTGCCATCTTGGCTAACCCTGATCAGGAGAAAGTAATCTTTTTTTATCACGTATTGAAGAATGGTCTCATCAATTGTTATATGTGATATGGAATAAATCAATCAGGTCATCACCTCATTAGAGTTTTATGACCCAACAAAAACCCCTGTATGGATAGATCCCATAATAGGATATCTCTAAAATGGGATTATTCTAATAGATCATGCTAGAGGGGAACAAATTCAGTGCTGGGTAGCAAATTTAACTCCGCATGATCTTCCAAATGGGAAGAAATCCATTTATAAATGTGGATTTAATGGAATCATACTTAGGTTCATAGTAGAAGGATAAATTTCTACAATTATAGAAGATGTCCATATAGGCTCTTGCGGTGCCAATTAATCTAGAACTAGGCTCTCCCACCAAATCAAGAGGTTGGGATATTACTAGAAAACCATGATACATGGATATATGTAATTCACTAAGAAATTTCATGCATTCTAGACCCATTCAAACTTCATCCATAAATCCCCATAATTGTTATATACACCTAAGTATTCTTGGTCATTTTTCCTTTGGGTAATGGATTTTGTGGGGCTATATCCCCCTACCATAGCTAAGCAGTTCAAGTACATCCTTAATGGTATATACATCTTTTCCAAATTGGATGAGGCAATACCCCTCAAGGAATTTGGGATGAAGAATATCATCAACTTTTTGAATTACTATATCATCACCAAGTTCAGGATCCCTCACACAATATTGATTGTCAATGACACCAATTTTTGTTCCATGTAGTTGAAGAAGTTTTAATAGGAGTAAAATATTGATTCCAATCACTCATCTCTTTATCATGAAATAAAAAATGGATAGATACAAGCCTTTAATAAGAATCTATCAAATATACTCTAGAATGTGGTGAACAAGGATAAGAAGTCTTAATTAGAAAAACTTCTCCATGCTTTATGGGTCTACCATACCACCACACGTACAACAACATGGGCCACACCGTACTCATTGGTGTATAGGACCAAGTCGGAGTTACCCATTAAGGTCCAGTTTCCTTCACTCTAAATATCCATTTGTAGAAATCTCTTAGATGGTGAACCATCAAACAAGTATTATGAAGAATTAGAATGTACAGATGAGAATTGGTTGCACACACTGCAAAACCTAGAGGTCCATCAGAATCCGATAGCACGAGCCTTTAATAAAATGTTTCACCTTCAATCATTACTCCAAGGATAATTGGGGATATCTCTCAGAAACTCATTGATAGTAGGAAATAAACCCCAAAAACTGGAACCCAAGTGAGATGGGCCTTATGGAATACATACAGTTTATCACAATGGAGCCTACTCATTGGCCACTATGGATGGGGAGTGTGTCACACTACCCACCAATGCTAGATTTCTCAAGAAATATATTTCATAGTTTTCATCGAATGGGTATCCACATCAGAGTAAGCCCCATCATTTTTCAAAATACATGATGTTACCCAATACAAATTCATATTGATGATAGACTATATAGAGTTCATCCTAGATGCATGACGTCAAACAACTGGGTTCCCAAATAACTATATATGTCTTGATTCTTGTAATAACTTGATACATAGTGATGCCCAAACCATTATTCATGGGCCCAACCATAGGATTAATTTTTTTTCAAGTGAGGTGATCCAATTTCCTTACCGCATGAGATTAACCTGTAAGAAAAATGTCATTACTTCTTGAATTTAAACTACAAGGAAAATGTCATTACAACATGATGCAAAACAACACAGATCCATAACTTCACTTTTTCTACACATCAAGAGATCTATGTCTTTACAACATGATGTAAAACTACATGGATCCATAATATCCATATTCATTCACATCAAGTCACCCATTTCCTTATCACATGATGTTAAACTACAGAAGTTCCCTAGAACCACATATGGATTAATTCTAATTTCCATTCAGGTATATAGGGATTCCTCAATCTAATATCTTGGTCCATCCACCAAATGATACAAAATAACCCCGTCTTGATCTTAAATGATTATTCATAGTGATAGGAACCCTTTCCATTCCTTGTTTCTCACACCAAGCACAACTCACATGGGATTAGGAGTCTCAGTAAGGGATTCCCCACAAAAACAAGGCATACCAACTTTTGATTGTTCCATCTCATTCCTGAATTAAAGAACGTAAAACGCATACCATGAGTCCTCAATGAATGAAATTAAACCACATAGTTAATGTCTCTTACACAAAATGAAACTAAACTATCCTGTGAGCCTAATCTGAGAGGACCACTACAGTTAGTGTTGGACTTCTAGAACACCTCCAACCACTCTATCCATATTCACACCGGGGAGCCCAAATCCTTTCCGCATGATGTTAAAATGCATGATTCTTCAATAAATATGTGTGTCTTGATTCTAATTATTATGAGATACATAACAATGGAAAGACTCCCATCCGTGGGCCAAACGACAACCTCACAACTTTTCTACATCATTCCATCTTCTTTTTTCCATATGACATTAAATTGCACAGATCCTTAAGAACTATGTGCAACATGATTTATATCATCATAAGATACATAGTGAAACCTAATTCTTCAATCATGGTCCCAAATAAAACAATTAATGGAAATAATTTCCTCCTCTACATATGGTACAAACCTACATAGAGTATTTCCCACTCAAGAACTATGTGTGACCTGATTCCTATCCTCATAGGTTACATAAGAAAATATGAATTTCCAACACTTTTCTGATTCACCTAAAATCAATATAAATATTCCCCCTCTTCTCATATGGGTTATACCTACATAGGGGAAATTATTAATAACTATGTTTGCCTTGGTTCTCAACACCATGGGATACGTAGTGACACCTATAATTATATTAGTGGGCCTAACTACAATACCACCATTTCACATTGGGGGATTTGTGTCCTCACCTAATGTCGTTAAACTATATGGATCTTAAGAATTATATATCATTTGATCATCATTTTGATGAGATGTGTAGTGATTCCAGACATCCACCCTTAGTCCCAACCACAACATTTCCCTCTATTCACATCAATTCCTACAACCTTACTACATGATGATAAATTGCATGGAAGTATGTCCTTAATGCATGACATTAAACATCAAGGAAAAAATATTGGTTGCATGACATTAAAATTTCACGACAAATACATACTTTCCGCATGATGGAAAAACGACATAGAAAATGTCCTTACCATATGATGTTAAACTAATGAAAAAGTCCCCACTACATTAAAATAAACCATGTAGACCATCACCCATTTTTTATTACTTATCCAAGGACTACAAGAGACTTAGCTTAGTCAACCAAAGTATTAGGTGCTTCTACCTTCTTTTAAAATCACCTGAATCCATATACGAAACTTTATTTCTTGATAACATTTGGTCACCACAAACCTTTCACGGTCCTTAAAAAAGAAAATAGATCTCTCAATTAAACCATGCTATAAACATAGAAGGGCTTGAGACCCACCAATTGATGATAACTTGGTACAATATAAAGGGATTTATAATTATTGAGAGTGCTAGTGACACTGAGGTAGAACCTAACATCTCAAAGTGTTATGGGACATACCTGGAATGTCTTCCGCATAGAATTACTCATGACATGAGAACCTCAGGCCTTTATTTACAACATTTCCATCTCCCACTCAAAATGATATTGGAGTTCTATTGACCTCTATTATCATAATTGTGATCTTTTATAACATCTCCCATATTAGGTACACATGATTCATTACCTTAAACTATATACACTTTGGTCGAAGATGTAAAACCATAAATTCTATATTATAATGGTCCAAATATCACATGACCCTAATTTTATAGTGAAAGATACATATAACTTTTCAGATTGAAAACTGACAAAGGGTGACTTGAAAAAGTGTCAAGTATTCACTTTCTAAACTCTTCATCACTAGAGTTTAGACAAAAACTGGGGTTCAAATAAATAAGGAATAAATATCATAGGGTCTACTTTATGACCCTAATAAAATCCAATCCATGCTCACTACACCCCTTGGTCCAAGTAAAAGTCAGAGCAATGATTTTTCACATCTCCTTTCCATGAAATGTTGTTTTGTAAGAAGTGACACAACTTTTAGGGTTCTGAAACCCTTATTGAATATGAATAATTTCATAAACCACCTTCATGCCTTTTAACTATGAGCTAATACAACCGACCCATAACATACAATTAGTAGGGACTCAATATTCTGAATGGACCATCAGATCTAAGGAATCCCCCCCTTGAACCCAAGAGTCATCGCCTTGACCTTAGGGAATAATAGAGGCTTGATTGAATTGTATACACTTGTTTTATTTTTATCCAGTTAACTCAGATATTCATGGTCTATGATTTAAAAGTACCATAACAAGACTATTCAAGTGGATTCGATATCCTCGATGTTATGTCATAGTGTTTTTACCCTTTATCAAGCCCGAAATGAGACACTCCATTATCAAACCTTTGATGGACCATGTATAGTGATTAGAAACCACATGGCATAGATCTTGAGATTCACATTAAGAATAAAATTTCCCTTGGGTTATAGAACCCTTCCTAGATATCCTTCTTTCAATATGTAACTTCATAATCTCGACATTTGGGTATTCAAAAATATTTCATGGCCCTTAAAAAGAAGTGGAGAAAATATTTTCTTAGACATTCTATCACTGTATAAGTTCTTTCACCCACCAACTAAAGGCATATCCTCCTTGCAGTAAAGGAGCTTAAATCCTTGAAAACCCCAGTGACAATGAGGTGGAACAAAAAATAATGAAGTGTTATGGAACATACCCAGTAAGTCTGATCCCGCATATATCCACAAAATCAAGATTTTGGGTTATGATTTACAACACCCACATTCCAACTATATATGTGGGCATAGTATCCCTAGTATTTTTTACTCAATAGATATTACTTCAAAATATATTCCATGACCCTTGTAAAATAGTAGATATCATATTTTCTTGGCCATGATATCAGTGCATAAAGTATTAAACCCACCGACTAAAGGAATCTCTTTATTTAAAGAAATGAAATCCAATCCTTGTGAGATGTAGAAACACCATCAAAGAACCTAGAACCTCAGTGTGTTTTAGGTCATTACTGGCATGTCTGCACCATATTACATGGTCATTACTATCCAATTCAAGATCAAAGACCCTATGTTACAGTGCACCAAAGTTCCATGATCAAAGACCCTAATTTACATCACAATAAAGGTCTAACATCAAAGACACTAAAATACATCACACCAAATGTCCAAACTCAATGACCATAAAATAAAACACACCAAAGGTCCTAGATCAAAGTACCTAACTTACAATACACCAAAGGACCAATATCAAAGACCCAAAATTATAGCACACTAATGGTCCAAGATCAAAGACCCTAAACTACAACACACCAAATGTGTGAACTAAAATACCATAATATATAGCACAAAAGTTTCATATATTTCAAAAGACTATAAGGCACACTACATGGCCTTAGCATGATCAAGATACTCTAGAAAAGACTATCACCTTTAGAAAAATATAGTGCACTCTCCCTTAGGAAAATTTATCCTACCTAGACAATCCTTCTACAAATAAAATGATCTCAAGATAATTAGAACATATCATCAGTAGAGAGTCTCATTTGAATTAATGAGTAATTATCAAAAGGAATATTTTATGACTTAAATATTCAGATCTATACATTCAGGTTTACATGATGTTATGAAAAGGATTGTTAGTGTTAGTGATTCTTATAATATCAGATCAATGAGACATCATGCACATCATCAATGAAAGAAGACAAGATTGTAGTATAAAAATTTCAGAAAATTAATCCATTCAAAGTGTTTAAAAGTGGTAGGAATATATAAATTTTAGAGTCTCTACATAGTCTCATAAAAAATGGAGTGCATTACAAAAGTTGATTCAAGATAAAAATTGGAAGGATATGTTGGTAAGATAAACAAGAGTCTGGAGAGAAAAATCAATTGAATATTGGGATGATGCTCTCTCCGCCTCTTTTACTTCTTCCCCAGTATAGATTTTCTTGATAAATGTAGTCAAATCTTCAACCATTTCTAATAATTGGACAATAAGGATGATGATGTCAAAAGTTTAGACCTCAGATGAACAATAATATCCTCACATATTTATATATGTACAATCTAGGAATCTATATAAGCTTGTAGTTCAAGTATCAACTAAAGACCCTTCTCCAATTCCTCTGACATCTCCTACATATTCCTAGAAATAGGATCCTCATCTAAAAGATTAATAAATATTTTTTCGCTTGTGTCTAGATCTTATCAAGTCAAAATGGTTTTCTTTAAAATTTCATAAAGATGATATCGATCAAAATCACCTACCCCAAGTCATGAAGTAACTAGGGAAGGTGTTCCCCTTGGTCAAAAAATACTTACAAGGGGGTATCAGTGATAAAGGCATGAATTTGTTTCCATATTAGCTTATGTTGTGCTTGATCCTCTATGAATGAGAGAGTAGGAATGGAAGGAGGAGAACTAAATAGTTGAACCACTGATAAAATATGAGAAGAGCCCCATATTCCCTTCTCTTAAAAGGTGTATCATCTGCATCCTATTCCAGAGGATTAATTTCCTCAAAATAATATGTTTCACCATTATAATAATCATCACTTTAATTGGGTAACATTATTGATGTATTTCCCAGATCATAGATCAACTCCATCATCGCCACTAACAATGGGGTTGGGGAGGAAAAGGGTTTGTCCACATGACACACTAACAAGTTTATCACACCACCTGGGTAAGCTGTTAACAAAGCCTAGGCATAATAATGGGTAAGGAATATGGAATCACTAGTAGTTGGAAGTATGATCTCAACCTTTGTATCTTCTCTGCTAGAATATTTCAAAATTAGAGAATGACTACAGGATGTCACTCCCCTCGAATGTTGACCAAAGGAATAGGGGAGACCCTTTGAATATAGGAAAAATAATAAGAAAAATGATGATGTGCATAAGGTTCACATATAACTAGCTCACCCACTTTGGATACAAGAACCCCATCCTAGAGAGAGATCATACATGACATATAATTAAGAGAACCGCTTCCATTATCAATGATTGGTCTACCCGATGCGTGAAGAGGAATAAAATTGAAGCTGTCAGAGTGGCTCAATGCATAATTGAGCTGAGTAGGTTTTAAATATATTTTCCCAACACTAGATATATTCAATAGTCTGGTGTTGGATAAAGAATTAGGGATTCAGGTGGTGTCGTAATATATGTAACAATGAAAGCGACCCCCAATCCATATAAATAGTAACTGGAGAGGACCACTAATACTATAAGGGGTTATACCTTGTTGAATATTGACCAAAAATTGGTTAAGGATTTCATGGGATGGTACTATCAAATTGTGATTCCATCCTTCCTCAAGTTGTATAACCATTAACAGTGTGCTAATTCAGATACCTGAGCGTGCATACCTAGTCGGGAGAATCAACCCATTAAAAAATATATTCATAAAGCCTACTAGTATTAGGCTCAGGGAGATATACTAGATCAAAAAATATACATATAAGGTATAATATATAGCCTCCAAAATGACCTTATATAAACTATCACTATCACAAAATTGCTGATAAGGGCACTACCATAGACGTATTATAGCTGTCCTAAATCTACATCAACAAAGGAAAATATTGATCTAGTGCTTAAAACAGATAAGTGATCGTATATTCTGCTATTTTCTTAAATTATTTTAACAATAATAAGAATTTATATCACCAATACTAGAGTTTTTGAGGGATCATCCCAAACATCTATAGTTTGGAGAAACTCTTCATACATTTTTGCTAGGGGAGGAATCCCACCCAGCTGATGGATGTCCCATAGACTAATTCCAACTTCCACATAGGACAAATGAAATGTGTTGGTTCCAGGGCACCGATGACAGCTCATCTCTCTAAGGGGATTGGGTTAGAGATAGAAAATGAATTGGGATATCCACATGACTTCATAAATCAAAACACTATATAAATCATTAAAAAACTCCAAGATTCTTTGCCTAACCCAAAATGGCCATGCCCACTAATTAGAGAAATTATCACCAGGATGGAGATCTAATTTTCAGTACCATCAGCTACCTATATTGTTTAGAGGAGAAGTATGTATACTCAAATAACTTTGAGAAATAAGTTTCTGAGAGAAGTCATGAACATCCAGACCTAGAAAAGAGTTTTCCAACAGATAAGATGAACACTAGTTTCAAGCCATAACCGGCCAACCATGCTCAACAATTTTCATCTAAACAAAGTTAGGAGAAGATGATACCCAGTGAGATGGTAGATTGAAACCTGAAATAGGAATGATTAAATCATCATGAAAACCAAACCCATATAGTAGCAGTCAGTGTTATATGGGGTAATCCCGGATCCCATATTAAAGGGACCTCTTTATACTCCCATTATCAATATATACATGATATCAGGGACTGGTGTTGCAATTCCTAGCAATCATGTCCATTTGATTGGCCACATCTGATGGAGATTAATTGTAACCAGAAACCATATGAAAATAAGTAAGTTTCATATGGTAGATAAAGAGAATATAACATCTTGTCATAAATAAAGATATAAAATCCCAATAGAATCATGCACATCACATGAATCAACAAAGGATTCAAAAATTACATAAGGAGTTCATGAATCACCTTACCCCCAAATTTCTCACAGGTATCATAACCCCCCGATGGCCATCGTGAAATCACATGACCCCTTTTAAGACTCATGATTGTACGACCTCGACATGGTCCCGTGAATTGCATGATGATCAATCAATTATATGATTGAACAAGTGGATCTATTAAAACCCTCAAGACAATCATAGTACCTCAGGGTAAATGTTAAAATTGTTAATGAAATATAGTTTGTAACTGGTTCAAATGAGTGCTTTCGAAAAAGAGGTCTTGTGGGATAGATCTTACGACAAAGGCTCATGATGGAATCTTGCAATTTGGTCTTGTAGAACAACCCTATGACAGAGGCACATAACAAAGGAAAAATTGAGAGCACTCTAAAAGAATGAGTGGTTGGTGAAATGACTGGCCCACTATCCCCCTATATATAGGGCATTTCATTAAATACCATGCATCTCCCAACAGACCAAACATCACCTAAGACACTAATTTGGGACAATGCTAAGTCTCTGGTGGACATTTACTTAGAAAAGATACCTTGTCCCCATAGACATCACTTCTAAGGGTGGGGAATTTTTTGATGCCCATCGAATGAGAATAAAAAAATTGAAAAAGGAAGAAATACCGGAATATGGGTATTAATTTCCTTGCAAAAGAAAAAAAAGAAGAAGATGGAAAATAACTATAGATCACGTGATCCTAAAAAGGAATCACGATCACATGACCATTATAAGGTCACATGAAGACTCCACAAATAGAACATAACCTATAATGGATCCCATATAACCCCTTTCAAAAATACCTCTTGATATTTTGAAGGTGATCGGAAAAACCAATGACCGTGTGGTGGAGGATGGATAAGCTCCCCTAGGCCATGTGGTTTGTCGGCATCTAGAACCTAACAATCCAACTTGAAAATATATTAAAAATAAGGAGGAAAATATAAAAAGGGAAGAGGCCACCAACATTCATGAACATCATATGAAAATCACTAATGGGAAGGTAAATTATCCTTGTCATCATCGAAGAAATATCACTTGACCCTTAACCATTGTAGAAAATAATCAATGAAAATAAAAGGGGAGGATGCAGGAGCTACTTGCAGTCATAAATATAATGTGACACACACCTAGCAGTTCACAAGACACCATGAGTCCCTAGAGACATACCCCACTCATCACAAAAAATCCCTTTGAATTATGAGCCTCATTGCATAGAAAGACTAAGGTATGTCTAGGAAACCATGCATTTCACTTTTGGTTCCCAAAGGAAAAATAGATGGATTAGTCCACAAAATGGTCACACACCTCCATAGAAATCCTATTAGTCATGAAACACATCATCAGAAAATAGAGGAATTATATTTGAAATTAGTCATATAATCTTGCATGAAACCCAAAAATTTGTAATATAAAAAAATGGAATAAAAGAGGGAGGATGCAGAATACTCTCGCGGTTGTAAAACACTTGTGACACACTAAGGAAATCTGTAGTGTGGTTCTGTGAGAATCCTAGGAAAGCTTCCCTAATTCCATAGAGATCCCGGGACAAACCACCCTTCTATAAATAATTCCCCAGGAAAGGAACCAAGTATCTCTTGAACACCTTTTAACATACACTTTGATCTCACGAAGGCCCTTGGACATATCAATATGACAATATAAAAGTCCTTAGACATGATCATGTGATTAAAAAGTCCTCATTAATTATAAATATTCCAATAATTGAGGCGTTGACAAGGGGGACTCATGGTCACTAAAAATCAGGTGACTCCCTAAGAGATATCCATTGAAAAGGTTCATGAAGAATCATGGTGCTAGACCTATTATACAAATCCAACATAGATCCAAGATAGATACACTATGAAAAATGAAGAAAAACCAGGGTGGAATGGCCTATAAATTCCCCACTCCCCACATGAAAAAAGAACCACTACCTATCACAATCAAGGGAAAAACTCTAGGAATTTCACACAAGTGTTAGAGAAGATATCTCAGAGTGGCTGATATCTTGACCTGTAACTCATCCATCAAGTAATGTAATGTTGAACAACTGGAACAATCATGTGACATGCATAAAGCACTTCACATGATCATTCATAGATCACGTGAAGGACCTATATCAGGTCAAATTAAGAACATCCTGCATGTCTGCTTGATCACATGATACTTAAACTAAACGAGCATTGAATAAATTTAAGGCATTCACAATATATGATATAGAGAAAATATTAAAGGTGGAAGAATTAAACAAAAAAACATGTTCTCTAGCCCTCGTGCACTTCGCGTGAACCATCCAAGACACATTACAACACCAAGATATTTTTCCCAGGTCTCATGACACTACTTACACGTGCCATTTTGTTTATATGAAGTCATTTCGAAATATCATAACATATCACATAATTCCCATTATAATTCTACTTCAGTCTTGAAAACCACTCTCATATTATCGTCCAAGCCTTGTGATATCCTCCAGATATGTCTCATGAATCATATAATAACATCTGATCATGTCAGAAATGTATCAAAAAATAATCCAATCATGTCGCACTGACTCTAATGACACCCACTGGGAAAGTAAACAGAGACTCATGCTTCCCTCTAGACATGTCATCCAAGACATGCGATTCCCTCCCAGATTTGTTACACTGACTCTCACAACAACCTCTGTGTGTGTCAGCTAGATCTTGTGATGTATCTTGTGGAAAGTGAGATGGATCATGGGACTCCCTCAAGATAGGCCATCCAGGTCATGTGATGTCTTCCATGAAAAACCATATGGGTCATGAGACACCCCTTTGAAAAGAAGGCCATGTCACAAGGGAATCCAATGAATTTGTGACACTTTCTGTCCTCAGTGTAAGCCATAATTAATAGAGAAAACCTAGTGTGTATGCTCCAAAAAAATGATCTATGATGAATCTGACTCCTTCCATAAGCAAGATATATAGGATGTCTCTTTGAGGCATGAGTTCTATGATAAATCTTCTCAAGGTGGTCCCAAATCATAAGTACTATACCATGAGAAATGAAAAAAATTATCAGTTTCCATCCTTTGTTTCTCATACTATGAAGAGCTCGCATGGGATTAGGGAACTACAATAATCATGTCATCTGTATCAGAAGTCTCTAAAGTGATAAGGGAAATCTCAATGTCTAATCCCCAAACCAATGAACTATTAAAGATTTTATTATCTATATACTTAGGATATGTATTACATAACTCTAGGACTTAATCTTGAATGCCTAGTGTCCCAGATCACTCGTGTACATCCTCTCCACGTGATGTTAAACTGCATGGGTCTGAATAAATATGTGGGTTTTGATTCCTACAAAAACCAAGATACATAGAATGACTCATAATGAATCAATCCCCTTCCCATAATATTAACTGCTTCCTTTCACAACAATATATTCTGAAGCACTTGGTTTTACAACTTCATCACATAAGTGACTACCCATTACAAAAAAATGACGAAGAACCTTATATACATTCATATTGATTAACTGAAGATCCAACAATATTTTTTAATTAAAATATAATTAACACATGATCATTTTGTTAGTGTAACCGGTCCCATATAAAGATTAGGAGGAGATTCAAGAACAAATCATATATATATATGAGAGTCCTGAAGTAGGAAATAATTCCCCCCAAAAGGGTATGATGATATCATCCTCCCATCCTTTCAATAAATGTGAGTACCCAAGAGTCATTGGGCCTAAAAAACTAGGTGATCACCTATATTTGGAAAGAAGGTCTGTACCTAGTTACAGACGAGGAGCCATTGGGAGTTTTTGGTAAGAGAGACAATGGTAGCCCAATGTTCATGATTGTGCAGAACACAAACCCCCAATAAAGCCATTGGGTGGATCTCATCCATGCCTCTTCTACCAAAGAAATAGAAATAGTGAACCCAACATAAAACAAATCCAATGAAAAAATGATTGGGTTATAGTTTATCGAGCCATTTTAGTTTCCTCTTATCCATCAAAATAGTATCAAACACTCAAGTGCAACCTACGGGTTAAAAAAACTAATAAACTCAAAACACCTTTAATTTTTCTACAACCTCTTAATGCATAACACCACAAAATAAGACACAACCCCATTCAAAATTTCTAACATATTTCATTAAATAATTCCATTATTTTCATTATTTAGCATCAACCATATTTAACCACACAACCCATAATTTAATTATTCATTAACCACTTTCATCCCATTAAACAAACTAACCCATTACATTTTAATCATTATTAATCATCTATTCAATCACTACATGAGAATTTAGCATAAAGTAACCACCACATAGCCACCCCAAAAGTGCATCCAACAACCCACCTCGCTACCCCAAAAACATATCCCAAACACCACCCCACAACCCAAAAAGAATGACCCACAAACCATCAGCCCTAAATTCACCAAACACACATGAACATCCCATAAGAAGGACCACACATCACAACACATCAAGATTATTTCACAAATTTACCGATGATATTTTAGCACATTTAACTTTATTTTAGCGGTGTTATAACACAAGTCATAATCTTGGGGAAATCATTTCATTAGCCAAATATAAGTGAATAATCATTTTATATTTTTGGGTGATATCAAAAAAATTAAAACCAAAGAATCAATCACAACACATATATACAACATAAAAAAATCCCCTAATGACCACAATTTTCAGCATGACCATAAGCTCGTACAATCCACAATATTACAAATAACATCAAATATGTAAAATCATGTTATTAAAACCCCATTTACCCATTTAACTTTCAATTTAACTAATTATTTTTTTAATTAAGTTGAAACAGTCATAAAATTGAGATTAAAAAAGTATAAACCTCCCTTTTGATACATAGTAAATAGAAATGAGGGAATCCCTACCTCAAAGAAGCTTTATCGAGCCACTACACACTGTGGGATGAAAAATAAATTCTCATAACCACAACTGCACCTTAAGAACACAAATAAACCTACACCACACCAAAAGAACATCAAAATGCATCCCAAACACACACAAAAAACCACATTGCACCACCATAGTGAAAAAATTAAGAATAATGGGAGAAAATCATCCAAGAAGAAGGAAGTGATCACTATAGATTGCTAATGAACAACCAGTGGGACCAACAAATCCAAGAGGGAGGAAGAGGGATTGAAGAACTCATCGGGGTGCCTAGGGTTCTCCACAAATGAGAAGAATAAGAATCCATGAAAAAATTAATGAATATTCATCCAGAAAAGAAATTTAAATATATCACTTCACTGTGGTTTTACACGATGTGTAATCCCCTCTCACATTGTGTAATCCTCAGAGTTCTGTTAATTATAAAAGTATGTTTTCATTTTATTATTTAACCCCAAAAATATATACATCATGAACCATCCTAATAAAAGCTATGAAATAAAGTTTTACATCATTTAATATAGTTACACGATGTGTATTTATTACTGTAGTTATGATGAAACTCTAGCCTCCATCGATACCTTCTGAAACCTCCCTTAAACACCTACAACCATCAAATTATAAATATAACAGACCCGGAAGGAATATAAATTTACATAAGATACCTATAAAATGATAATTTTTTTAAATAATCCAAAACCAATCCCAAAATTAAAGGGGTCCAAACAACACCTTGCGAGATACCTCTCAAGGATCTCTTCATACCTCAAACACTACAACCATCCAAACATGCCCACTATAATGATCACAAAACACACTGTACAACCATATAACTATGAATACAAAACCCTAAAATATATCCTCTCACACAAAAACACTATCACACAACCATTTCATAACCATCTCAACCACCACACAACCTAAACCAATATCTACCACAACCAACAAACTAAACCATCCTGAACACATAAATCAGGGAATTATATACTCCATGTCAAGATTCTATCCACTTTGGGAGGCATTGACTCACCCCTAAGGGTTTAATCACATTGTAATTAATATATCTAGATTAGGAATCAGGTCCTACCCTTTTCATATGGTAGGACTTTATCACACACATCACACCACAAACATTACAAAAAATGAAAAATAGCTCATATCATAAAAAATAGATCCAAACATCATATACCAATCAAAAAAGAACAAAAAAAATCAAAAAACTCTTGTTATTGGGATAGAATCTGCATCTATCACTCCCAATTACTCTCCTCTAGTCTACCATGCCTCTATAACACATGAACCAAATAAATGTCCTATACACATAGTTCCCTCTCCTATAAATCTGGGATCTCTAATGGTCACTCCATGAACATCAAGTCATCCTCAACACCAAACTATCCCGATTAAATGATATGGGAGTCATCGTGAAGATACTAGTGAAGGTGAGAGATGCGGAAGACATCATGGATCCATTCCAACCACAATGGAAATTACAACCGATATTCCACCTCACCAAGTCACCCCAACACCTCAAAGGGACCAAAAAACCTGGGAGAAAGCTTACTCAATCTGCCAAAACTCCATTGTCCACATTAATCAGAAACCTTCAATAATACATAGTCACCAAACATTTAATCTAAGAGCCTCCTTCTACAACTGACATAAGAAATATAATATACCTACACTACTTTCATCCACTCACGAACAATCTGAACTTTCTATATCATGCTTTATACCACATTGGAACTATGAACGATTGTCTCCCCAACCTCTGACCAACACAATGGAGAACAAGATAGTCTCCCATAAGAAGACTCAAATGGGACCATTCCAATGTAATAAGGATAAAAATTATTATAATAAAACTATACCAAAGATAGGTGTCTCACCTAAGATCCAAAAAAGTAAAAAATGCATGCCCATAACATATCCTCAAATTTCTAGGTAGTCTATTACGTCTGCCTATCTATCTGAGGGTGGAAAGTTGTGCTGAGGCATAAATTATTTCCAAAAGAATTATACAATTCCCTGTAGAATCATGGGGTAAAATGTGTATCCAAATTTTAGACAATGGGCCTTGGAACTCAATGAAACCACAACACCTCATCCACTTATCTCTTAGCCAAAGCATCCACTACACCCGATTCCTTGATCACTAAGAAGTGCCCCAATTTTTTCAACAAATCTGTGACCACCCAGATAGCATCATAACCTCCCCAAGCTCTCGGTAACATTGTGAAGAAAAACATCAAGATTTCATACCATTCCAACTTAGGAACATCAATGTTTTTCAACAAACCACTAGGAACACGATGCTTGACCTTTACCTACTAGAAATATGAGCACGTTTCCACAAAATCCACCATTATCCATTTCATCACATGCCACCAAAACTGCATCTTCAAGACACAATAAATCTTGGAAACTCTTAGGTGTACCATAAAAGGTGATTTATAAAACTCATGGAGGAATCCACCATGCATTTATACTAGAAAAAACAACCACCCCATGAAACAACATCGAGTTTCAACTATCCTCTAATTATTACTCTTGAGCATCACAATAGTCAAAACAATCACACATCACCTCTGACTCTCAATATCCCCACTAAGAATCATCCACCTCCTATATCATATAATACTATACCATTATCTGAAATAAACATCCTCTTCTATAATTTAACCTTGTATCTAATTACGAGGCTGTAAACTTATCCATTTCTCTCCAAGCATCCACATATTCCCAAACAACATTCTTCTGAAACTTCCTGCTCAAAGTGTTGGCCCCAACATTCCATTTTTTCAAGGTGTATGAGATCTTAAAATAATAATCCTAAAGAAAATCCATCAACCTCCCCTTCTACAATTTAAAATGATGTTGAATAAAGATATAAATCAAACACTTATGATATGTGAAGACCACAAAGAACTCCCAAGTGAGGTAATTCCACAAAAAATTTAGTGAAAACACAACTATTACTAGCTCTAGATCATGGGTGGCCTTGTTACACTCATGGGGACATAATTTACTAGAACTACAAGATATAAAAACCCACTACTCCATCAACATGAATCCCAATCCTAGAAGGATTTCATCAGAAAATACCTCCAAACTTCACCACCTCCTCAGGAAATCAAGGAATTGAAGCACTAAACAAATTCACATTTAGGTAACCAAAGGCTAACTGGAACTAATCACTCCACACAAAATTCAAGTCCTTCCTAGCCAGAGCTATCAATCGGGGTTGCAACATGATAGTTTATCCATTCGATCACCTCTTCCTTCATATGAACCTCTAGATACAACAACAACATGAAACAAGTGATTTCATACTGGATAGAAGGACCAAGGGACTACTTAAGGTGTCTCACACAAGGCTCATCTTCTAGAAACGATCAGGGGAAAAAAGAAAAATGACATTAAACCTGATTCCCATCTCCCACATTGAGATGCTCCCATGATGAAAAGAAAGAACATCCTACCACTTTTCAACCTTCATGGTCGAAAAAAGGAACTCTGTCCGAAACCCCTTTTGGAAGTCGAACCACAAAACATATTCCTCCTTCCACTGTCCTAAATACAGTGTCCACCACTGACGTGAAACTCCCCACATCTGATTGACTACCAAATGGACCTCGTACTCTATTGGGGCTCAGATCAAACTAAAAGAGATATCAAGCTCCCCCAATGAGCTCCTTATCTACACATCTAAAACACTACCTTTGTACTTTCCTAAATCCTTCCACTGTAAATAAATCAACGTCCTCTAACACTAATCATCCTCCTAAACCATATGAAGCCTATGATGATCAACCAGATCATCCAAATAAACCTCAACTTCCTAAGCCACATGTGAATGATGGGCACAAGCCATTTTTGAAATGAAAATAAATAAATTCCTAAGACTGGTAGCGTTGAATTTTATTAAGAATCATTTTCACTCATTTAATTCATTTTTTTACATTTATAACTTCCAAAAACAACCCAATTCAAATAAGAACAGAATTCATCATGATAAATGTACCTATCCTAGGTCTTTACTCTACAAATAGGTCCACCTCACTTGGCCATTCAATAAGCTCAGAGTCTATGAACTAGATCATGAGGGACCCTAAAATCCCATGTCCTATCTAGTTTCCCTAGCCTATATCATACACTAAGGTCAAATGGAACTATTTACATACCAAACCATGTAATACTAACTATTAATAACTCCAAAAATAATACTATCTATCAACCATCAGCTTAGATACCACTCTGTTATGACCCCCACCCTCCATATAAACTGTAATTAGGGGAGAGATAACGATCCCCAAGTCCTGCCTCCAGTAGGACCCAGGTTTGAGACTAGAACCGAGGGAATAAAAATCTCATTAAATGGGAGGAATTACCCTATATAATAATGTAGTATTCGAGGATACGATGAATCATTCAAAAAAAAATCCAAGAAATAATATAAAAAGAAACCCAAACCATCCCACAATTCATGTATAAATGAAACAGATACAATAAAAGTCTCCAATGTAAATACCCAAAGGTAAATCTAAATAAGTGACATTAAAACTATCAAGAATTCGATATATCAATTTCTAGAATAGTCCACATAATCCTCTAGGATGCCTAAAAATAGTTTAATATATATAGGGTGATCATACAAGTATACTCAATAACAAAACCAAAGCCTCTCATGCACATGTGAAAAAATCACACTAATGAACTTATGAGAATACAATAGAACCAAAAATTATCTATGAAGGTATAATAACCCTCCCAAAATCACTAAGGAACACTAACTAAATAATCAATACCAGGTTATATAATATAATAGGAATCACATCGAAAAGGGTACCCCAAACCACTTTCCACTGGTATGCCTCTCTCATAGCCAACATCGTATGTCTTGGAGCTCCCAAATATTTCATATATCACACTTCCCTAGAAGCATGGTTATAACACACCTCAACTATAGACACCTGGGCTCGCTGCCCCACATGCACGATTGAAACACATCTCACCCAAAAATACCTAGGCCACAAAAAAACCACTACAAAAACCAAAATAGTAGGGTATTGGGAACATGTAGAACATCAACATCATGCCCTCATCCTACCATGCATGACCCACACTAGAATTATGCCCACAATCTTGGTCATATCACATCTTCTCCAAAAATATCTAGGCCACCACCCACAAGCATAATCACATGTAACCTGGAATTAGCAGGTCTATCAAAACCACCATCTAATTCACTAACAGACTTCTAGCCATCACAACCTGGGATATAACTACCTTACCTGGAAGAGAGAGCAGGAAAGAGTGGGTACCCATCCATCTATAATCCTCACTGGATGTCAAAAAAATCTCACTCAATGTGACTATTAAGGTATCAGCATGTAGTTATCGATGTGGGTGGTGTGAATATATAAATCACAAGAATATACAAGTATATATATATATATAGTATCAAACACTCAATCCAAAAAAATGGGTTTGAAACCAAAATAATCATCTCACAACACTATAACCTTTGATTCCACCTATAAATTCATAACACCACACAACAAGCCGCACCCCCATTCCTCATTTCAAACCAATTTCATTTAATCATTCCATTATTTTCATTATTTAGATTCAACCACCTTTAAACAAAAAACCCACTATTTAATTATTCATTAAACATTTTCATCCCATTAACAAAACCAACCCATGTCATTTCAATCATTATTATTCATATATGCCGTTACTAATTAGGAATCTAGAATAAAGTAACCACTAACTCACCACCCCAATATCATGTCCAAAGAACCACCTTGCTACCCCAAAATAATAGACTAAAAACCAGATCAACACCCCAAAAGAACGTCCCACAAACCATCATCCCCACATTCGACAACCAAATATCACCATCCCACAAAAATTTCCACACACCACAACATATCAAGATCATTTCAAAAAAATTATAAAGTGGATTTTATCAAATTTCACTATATTTTAGAGGTGTTATCATGAAAACCATAATAATGGTGAAACCATTTCATTATCCAAATATAAGTGGTTAATCAATCTCTATTTTAGGGTGATATCATAACAATCACAACCAAGGATTAAATCAAAAAACCTATATAAAACACACATAAGTCCCCCCAAAAACAAAATTTTCAGCAGGGCCACAAGCCTATACAATCCACAATATCAAAAATAACATCAAAGCTATAAAATCATGCAAATAAAACCCCTTTTAAAAATTTCAATTTAAATTTCAATTTCAATGTCAATTTAACCAATTATTTGCCTTTTATTAATCCAACATAACCATAATACATAGATAAACAAAAGTAAGCCCCTCCCTCATGAAAAAAAATACAGAGAAATGATGGAATCCCTACTTCAAAGAATCTTTTATGATTCACTATGCACTGCAGGGCAAAGAAGTAGCACCCACAACCCCAACTGCACAATAAGAATCTATGGATCAAACTACAATGCACCCAAAGTCCATCAAAACATATCCCAAACACACAAAATAAACCAAACCAAACCACCATAGTGAAACCCCACAAAAAATGGGAGAAAACCATCCAAAAATAAGGAAGCGTTACCATGGATTTTCGAAAAACAACCATCAGGACCAACCGATCAAAGAGAGAGGAAGAGGGCTTGAAGAAGTCCTCGAGGTGGTTAGGGTTCTCCAAAAATGAGAGGATGAAGAATCGACGAATGAATGAATGGATATTCATTTGGAAAAGAACTTTAAAAATTGCACTACATTGATAATTTACACAATGCATAATCCCCTCACACATAGTGTAATCCTCAGGGTTCAATTTCATGAAAAAAGGCATTACCTTTTTTTATTTAACTTTGAAAATATACAAATCGTGAACCGGACCTATAAAATATTTGAAAGAAAATTTCACATCATGTATTACAGTTACATGATTTTTTTTTCTTACAGTAGCTCTACTAAAACTCTAGCCTCCAATGAAAACTCCCAGAACCTCCCTTGAATACCTTTAACCATCAAAACTAGAAAATAAAGAGACCGAGAAGGCACAAACCATTACATTATAAACCTTGATATTCACATTAAGAAACAAATATTTACACCATATTTGTTTATATATTATGTTGTATTTGTGTTATTTCATTATAGGGAATATAAGGTGAAGCTGGTTCCTTAAGGGATAACTTAGGAAGATGTGTATGATATTTAAATTTGATAGAAAAATAAATAATACAGCATTATATAATGATCTGTAAATTGATATTCTAAATAATACCTGATGAAAAATAATACTTTATGAATATGAAAAAATAATCAAATCTTGAAAATAGAATGAAAATACGCATCTTATAAGTGATAACACATTTTATATCCTAAAACACTCTTGTATAAGTGCAATATTTTCTATAATGTTAAGTTAGAGTGTCTCCTTGAGGGGGATATAAGTGAATAATGTTTGAGAAGCTCCCATAACATATGAATTACATTAAAATATCATTTTTTAGATGGTTTCCAAGATAGTTTCATTTAAAAAGGTATGGTTTCATATCCTCTAATCCCTATTTTTAATAATTAGATCCTAAAATTAAGGGGGAGAAATTATTTTTATCAATTATTTAAAAACTGAAAAAAATTATAGGAGTATTTCGGGATAATTTATAAGGCTAAAACTTGTAATTTGTGTGTGAATTATTTGAACAATGTGTTTAGATGAGGGAATGAGTTTTCAAGTTTTAAATAATACATTATAATTAATTTAATGGGTTTTTATTATCCAAAAAATATTAAAACAACTCATAATGAAGGTGATAAGTGGTTTCAAATCATTTGGAATCATATTTTGATTTAATCTGGTTCAAATTTAATGTTTAAACTAAATCCTAATTTTTATACACTGAGCATGGATCACGTAAACATAGAGTGGGATTATTGATGATATATTTACTATGAATTAATTGATACCATAATTTCTCATTAACTTTTTATTTATTTCCAATTAGAGATGAAAATGAAAAGGCTAATATGAAAAGGGGAGAGAAGAAGGTTGATGTTTAAAAAATATAGATATTGGGTAACATATATTGAAAAATCATTTTTTAGTCGGAATTGATAACAATTATAAAGGGGGGACATTTTATCCCACTTTGTGTTTGTGTTGTATTTGTTTTTAATAATCAAAATTTTCAATGTGTTTGATTTCAAAATGGAATAAATAAGGATAGATTGGAAATAATTTTAAGAACCAAAGGTTATTGAGAATTTGTATTATTAGGAAAGGTGTCACTTCATATTATGTAAATAAAGGTTGGATACACATATTGGAATTTATATTGTGAATTTCATGTCATTACATATATAATAAAGTTATACCATGTATTTGGAATCCTTAGAGATTCATTCACATGAAGAAACAAATGTTTTTAATGTTCAAGGTACTTCCATTATTTATTTTGCAAGGAAAATAATTGTTTGGAAAGGAATATTTGATGAAGGTGTTTATATGTAGAGGTGGAGATTCTATCCTTATAGAATTAAATATATTGAGAAGTATAAAATATAGTTTTATAATGTTTAGGAGATTAGAAAAGAAAATTTTTATGGTTGGATCTGGAGTCTTTTGGTTATAGTATTGTAGGCTATTGTATTTCTTAAATTGATATTGGATAAGTAATTTTAAAGAGAAGACCCAAAAATTGGAAAAATACCAAATCCATCCCACTACATAAGAAACCATTCATTATAGAGTTAGCTGACTGAGCTCAAAGGAAATAGCCTAAAAAGTGTATCGTGCATGAAGGTAAAGAAAATAAGCATGGGTAGGGACTTGGATGAAGAGTATAGAGAATTGCAGGAGAGAGAACCACCATTCAAGGTGACCAGAAGGCTATAGTCATTTCATGGGATTTATATCATAGGATCTTATTAACCTATTGTAGTGCATTTCATTTGATAAAAAAGAATCCAACCAACATTATTCTGATGTGGGACTTGAATTTAGTGAGTACATTTTATAGACTAAAATTTCACTTGGTATCAGGATGATATGACAATGTGTGCTTTATCTTATTTATTTCATGATAGGTTACATGCTATGTAAATAATTCTCATGTTATGTTCCACAATCAAATACAAACACAAGGTTGAGTTGTATTGATGTGATGATTTTGGTTGTTTGTATATATCATTTTATGTTCACACATGTGCTACTTGAATCCATATTAATAATAGATCTAGAGGGCGTGCTAACCCTAGGATGATGCTCTTCACCTCCTAGTGGATATGGTGGAAACATCTCTGGTCCCTCCTCCCCTGCTAGGGGAGGGACCCCGATGTCCAAAAGGAGAGTAGGGCCTTCATTCCACCCCTTCTCAGACCCTGATTCTCTTCCCCCTTTTTTGAAAGCTTTGCTAAGACCTAAAGTTTAGGATCTCATCGACAATCTCCTTAATCTCTAGATTTCATTTTCAGAGATTGCAGAAACCACCTCTCTCTTGAGCCTCACCCTGGTGTCTTGGTTTAAGTGGAGGTGACCTTTGGTTGATTCATTCGATAGGTTCTCCTTCGGCTCATGGGATCTATATGAGATGGATATAGTTGGTTTTATCGACAATCAGCATATCATGATTTGATTTTCATCCAAGGAGGACCTCATCAGAGGCTAGTCAAGTTCCCCCCGTAGTTTAGATGGATTTTGATTCTTCCTATTTCATTGGTCTTCTGACTTCCACATCAAGCGTGATCCCCCTTCCACAGCAGTTTTGGTAAGTTTTCCAAATCTTGATTTTCCATTTTAAAATCTTTATGTTATTATGATTATTGAAAATATAGTTGTTAGATTTTTATGCTTTGATAGTAATAATAAGGAATTTTCTCACCCTATAAACCCATAGGTTTGTGTGGAACTGGACTGATCTAGAATTCCATTTGAATATGTATAGATTTCAATCGGTGAAGAGTACAGGTGTAAACAGTGTTTGATTTATGAAAACTGGACTGATTTCTATTCTACCTGCAAGAGTTTGGGACACTCTACAGATTTTTTCCATTTGGGGTCTACAATGTTGAGGGGTTGGGGAAATGGAAATGAATTCTGTTCTATTTGAAAGCGACCGAGCCACTCGATGTAGGTTTGTCATCGAGGATCCCATTTCGGGGAAAGGATAGAGTATGGTGGCACTGGTAAGGTTCTAGAGGAATGTGAGGAGGATTTCATAGAATAGATGAAAAACGGTATAAAGGGGAGAGGTCGAGTATCTCAAATATTGTGAACGGTGTATGAGGAACAATTCATAAGTTCTTTAGTGGATTGCAATGAATTTTTTGAGGATATTTCTGGAATTAATCTGGTGAAGAAGCCCTCAGTACCTTAGGTTAACCTGCATGCGTCTGAGGTGTTCCGCAGGCTGAGGCAGGATCTAGTGGGACCTTATAATAGCGCGCCGAAGGGTGACATTCTGGTTCTATATGAGGCCACTCAAATGGAAACCAATTGAATGGGAGTATAGAGGTTATGGAGTAGATGATATATAGTGAATAGGTTGTCTCTATTTCTCCTTTCACCGAGGTGTTAAGGTCGAGAAGTGTTGATTTGCGTAAGGGGAGGTAAGAGGCTGCTATTGATGTGGTTGATCCAACTAGAACTTGGAGAACTGGGGGTTCAGATTCTTTGATCCAGACCTCTTTTCACTTGAGTAACAAGTTTGAAGGCCTTTCTTGAGATCAGATCCATCTAACCCGATTTATGATGACAGGGTCTCTATGAAGGATCTTAATGAAAGTGAACCCGATCACTCAGTAGATTGAGTGTCAAGACGGAATAGTAATAATAGTTTTAAGAGGAGGAAGGGGAGGAAGGAAAACTACTTTTTTCTACCTCCTCTAGAGACTCTCTACGAAAAAGATAAATGACAAAAAGATATCCATTGAGACTTTGAGGAATCAGAGACCAGGGGAATAGGGAGATCAACCCTTGGATTTTCTTTTTAAGCTCTATAGAAGAAGTGATTGAACAAGTCTTACTTTTTAATGCAACTAAAGAGGAGGCTACTAAAATGATGGGGAGGTCACTAAGGGAGACTCTAAATGAGTATCAAGGCTCATGGATTAAAAATTAGGATCTAATTATGGTAGGGGCTTCAATAAAGGGAAGATTAGAATTGAAGAGTACATTCAGTCATGGGATCAACTAACTTCTGAGTTTGAAAAGAGAAAAATGGAGGTCCCATGCACCCAAGTTTCATCTTTATCCTAGAAATTGTTTCGTGAAATGGATTTTAGTTATATCAAGTTACTATTTAATGAATCTATTTAAGTTGGTTATTTGGTTTGTTTATTTGATATTTTTTCTTGTTAGAGTTTTGTCTACTCATGGATAAATTATCTATATGGTTTTTTGGTGGTACTTGGAGCTACTTTATATGGGTATAATATCATGAAGTCTTAAACAATGCATTTCATTCGGATTTTGATAATTGAGAGGGTATGAATAGCCATCAGTTATATGCCCGTGCACTTATGCACGAGATACCTAGATGAATGACATGCTTTGGTGAAGGCTTATCATCATGATGCAGTTGCTGGGGAGGGGCATTTCTGGTTTTCATGTTTTTACCTATTATGTTTGTTTAATGGTTATACTGTTGGATTAAGTGTTTTTTTAGTTTCCCTCAAAAGTGTTTTGATAATAAAAACAATTAATTTTTAGTCAATAATGAAAGTAGTTTTTAAATAATTCATGAAATCCATGATTTGAAATAATAAGGAGATATCATATGAGTTTATATGATATCATTTGAGTATTTATGATAGAATACAATAGTTCATATGATAGAATCTATTAGAATAATGTGTTCATATGAAATAATGGGAAATTCATATGATAGAAGATACAATTTATATGGTACCAAACATATTCATAAGATAAGGAAACATTTATAAGATGTACTAATTCTATAAGATTTTTCTCATTATGTTAGATTGAGAAATTTATGATATATTTTAGTAGAATTTGTATAATATCTGAATTTATAAGATACCTCGATTAAGATGTCCTCTAAATAAGATGAGTTTATTCATATGATATAAAAAATTGATGATAGATGATAAAATTAAATTAGAAAATTCAATAACAAGATTTAAAATTCCAAAAATCACGATACTATTATTCATGATTTCAGTAGATGATAGAAGAATAATAAGATCTATGGAGAGATTTCCACCGTTAAGTGAGGAGCAATAGTGATTATATCATTAATTGATTAAAAAGTACACATGTTTCCTATTATAAATCAAGGTTCATGAATGTTTTATAATGATAAAGATATATAATTTTTATAAGAAAATATATGATATGAAATGATGATAATTTAAAATATCATGTTGAAGCTATATCTTTTAGAAGACTAAAGAAGAATTTTTTTAAAGAGAGATATTTTACAAAAGTATGAATACTCAATATTTTGTGATTTATATAAATTATTTATTGAAAATGATATTTTTATAACTCTAAAAATATCATAATAAGTAATAAGAACACTAAAGTGAGAAATGAAACAACATTAATCTGTTAAATACTCTATAATCCAAAGTAAATTATTTAGGGAACCAATACTACATCTGAATTGAAATAAGATTAGATATTAAATAATAAAGGAGGATCAACTCAATTTTTTTATATTATAGAAAGATGAAATAAACAAGGGACGTCTTGAATCTATACATTCTAAAGAGTTGAATAATAATAAGTAGTGAGGCAATGCTATTATTATGTATTAAAGAAGAATAAGAAGTGGAATGGAGTTGCATGTAGTTCCATGATACAAAGAGATAAAGTGTATCGAAATCATATAGGAGAATAATAAGAATAAATTCTTGAAGAATCCCTAAATTTTTCTAATAATATGTGAAAATAAGTTCCAAAACTATGTATTTATAGTGATGAAGGTGCTTTCCCTTATTTAAGTAGAACAACGACCAACTCTCCCCTTTTTCATTTAGAGAAATAACAAAAAGAGATAATTTCTCACTACTGTGTAAGTAGAGAAATAATAATAATATGATGAAGAAATATATGAAATACTCTTCATCAATATAAATTGGTAAGGACTCTCAAGTTTTTTACATCATCATTGTAAAGAAAGCGATCCATTAACTAATAAAACTAGGAGACATGTAATGCAAGTACAAGGATAAACCTTGATTACTGTACTTATATGCTTATACTAGTAACTCATATGATATTAGATTAAAAAAATCATACCAAGGGACAACCTTCTTATTTTTAGAGGTGAAATATGTAAATCTACTATGGTGTTTGTGTCTGTTCAATAATCCCAAAGAAGGCATGGTGTGAAACTTAGTTTTAACACCTTGGGATTTTGTGAAATATTTTTTCAAAATAATTTAATCTTTTCTGAGTTTTTTCAATTCTGTCAATGATGAAAATAGTTTAGTTTATATTAAATAACTATTTTTGACTTGCGTTATATGTAACAATGACTTTCCTCGATGAATTTCATAATACACAAGACTAAGTTTTATCACCTTTTAATGGAGAACATATTTTAAAACTAAAAATTGAAACTTCTAGAAATTTTATTTTTAAAAATAAACATCATTTTTGAATTTATAATTTCAAAAATATCTTAGAGTGATTTTTTATTTTTCCAAGATACTTCATTTTTTTTGAAGATAAGTGAAAAATATTGCATTTTAGTTAAAAACACCATTTTGTTTAAATACTTATTATTGGTAAAATTATAATTTAAATTGATTTATAAAGAAATAATAGACCAATAATACATATATAAATCCAATTTATGTTATTTTAATAATTTTTATTTTGAAATTAGATATAAACACTTATTGACCTATTGAACATTTTTACATTAAAAACTGGCCTTCTCCCCATGTCTATGTGATTAAAATTAAACATAATATTCCCACATATATGATTTGAATTTTTAAAAACATATATACAAGGTTGTAATAAGTATAATATTTTTGGTATAATAATATCAAATTATTTTTTTGACGAAAATGGTTAGTGAAAGTGTTTAAAATTATTTAAAGTGATTAAGGTAAAATTAAGTATAATAAGGGACTAAAACATAATATTAAGGGCCCACAAGACCTGGACAGATGTCTAAAATCCATTTTATACCAATAGTTCTAAAAAATACAATCTTGGTTCTAGTTATATGGGTTATTAGGATATTATTAAATGGAATTTCTCTATACAAAAACTTAAGTAAGGAAAATGATAAAAAAGACACATTCATTACCTTTAATATTTAAAAACCTTTGAGATATTTAAAAAACATCATATTTTCAGTTATAAAAATCCTTTTGAAATATAAATGGGTTAATGTTATAATAATAATTTATCATTAAATTTTAAATATTATTTAGTTACATAAAATGCTTAAGAAACACCAACATAGTGATTATTTAGTTAATAATTAATTATAATAAATGATAATATACATATTAAAAGTTAATTAGATTGATTGAATTATTACCATTAATTTTTTTAGATGAATACATCATATTAAAAAACTTTAAGCTTAATATATTTTAATTAAAATATTTTTTTTGATATTTTAAAACTAAAATTATATAAAAATTTCAAAATTGAAATTATTGTTATTTTATAAAAAATGATATTTTATTAAATGATTGAAAATTAATAAAAATAATATATTCTAACAAGCGATTTTAAGTGTTAATAAATATTAAATATGGTCTATTAATGGAAAAATTTATATTTTATAATTTTTATATTGAATCATATACTGTGAAAACATTGTTAAAATAGTCTGGGTTTAAGTAGTGATTTAGCATGTCACGTGATTTTGATTAAAAATTAATTTCCAAAACACATTGTTTTTTATTTTATAAATTTAATACAATATTAATTATTTATTGGATATCTATTTTATAATAAATCTCACTTTAGTTAGAAAACTAGATTTTTTAATAAAAATGAAAATGATAAAATTGGGGAATCCTTGAAGTTAATGAACCAAATTATTAAAATGCACATATTTTTGTGTGGTGGAGGTTTGTATTGACCATGATTACCATTAAATTAATTATTTTTACATTTTTAGATAAATTAGTTAATTTATACCTCCCATTAGTGAATACCATTATGGTATTTACAAGAGTGCCACTCCCCCTCCACTATAAAAAGGTAAGCACTCTACCACTTCCTCACACCTCTCAAACCACTTAAGTTCAGATATTGTCTTCTAAATTCACTTCCCAACATCCTTAAATTTTTACTTGAAGCATTAATTTGGGTTTAAATCCTTCCATGGAATCCATTTGGTTTAAACTAAAAGGATTTACCCGATTCATAGGAGGTTATAATGAATATGACAAGATTCATGACACAAGGTAAGTGAATTTCATCTCACCTTTTGTATCTGTGAGACACATGTCATGTTCAAAACTCTTTTTTTCATGGTGTATATACTTCCCATTATTTAATTATATGATTATTATACTTAAATTTATTCATATTTAAATATATATTTGATGCTCTTCTGTTCATGGGGTTTATGTTTCAAAAGTTACCAAATCAGTAAAGTAAGTTCGTCTCAATTTTCCTTCGCTGAGACAGATTTCATGCTATGAACTTATATTTTTTCGTTAGGTCTATATAATTAATTGTAAATTTAATATCATGAATCTAATTATTTTTATGATATTTTAATATTTATTTAATTTAATTTTCTTACATGGGGAGTATAATTCAAAGTTACTAAGTGTTTAGAGTTTATTGAAATAATCTCATCATTTATTGATACTGTTTATGATTATTCTTATATTGATGAAATATTATGATCAATCACCCAAGATAAATCAAGAATTTTATTCTATATTTATATTCAAGATATATTCATTTATTAGTAGCATTTTTCTATTATTAAGTATATATAATGATTAAGAAAGTGTTGTTGATAAAGTCATACTTTACATACCTCTTCGGTCAGAAATCTATGTTCCATCAAAAAAATTGTTTTCAAAAAAAGATTTAATTTTTTTTCAAGAATTTTTTATAAGTTTTAAAATTATATTTCAATAAGTGGGTTTTTAAAACATTTTCACTCCTCCTTTATAAGTTTTCAATGTATTTTCAATGAAATTATTTTAAAAAAACTTTAAAAATTTCTTTTTATGTTTTCAAAGTATTTTCAAAGAAATGGTTTTAAAAATGTTTTCAAGATTATTTTATAATTTTCTAAAGAAAATGGTTTTGAAAATATTTTTATGAAACTATTATAAGTTTTCATGGAAAATGGTTTTCAAATTTTTCTCAAGATATATTTATATGTTTACAACAAAAAAGTTTTCCAAAATATTCTCAAGTAAGTATTTATAATCATTCAAGTTTATTTTAAAGAAAATATTTTTAAAAATGGTTTTATATTTTAAAGTGATTTTTTCATTGAATAAATGATATTGTACTCAATAAAAGTTTTTAATTGATAAATAAAAAATATTTCCAATATAAGATTACATCTATTGGTGTTACTTATTCATTTCATGGAAATGAATCAATGTTTCCATTCATATTGTTTCTCTGAATGATATAGGTTTTTATGGCATGATGTTTAGGAAACCCATTTCTCTTTTCATGGGTAATATTCTTCTGAAACATTCTTCTTTTCATGTGTTATGATTTTTATGACATGATTATGAAACCTATGAGTTTTTCCACAGGATATGATATGATTACATGTTTATGATACAAATTACATTTCATGGGTTATGTTATGATTGATTATGAATTTGTGGAACATGTATGTATGATTTCATTAAGAGATGGATGAGACCTATATCTCACTCCAATGCATTGGGTAAATAATTATATCTCAGGGGATTGACTAAGATGGTCATGGGAGTGAACCATGACTTCCGATATGGTTTGAGGAGGGAAATCATGCTACTATAATGGCCATGGGAGTGGACCATAACTACCAAGATGTTATGAGGAGTGAACTCATGCTACTAAGATGGTAATGGGAGTGAACAGTGAATACCAAGATGGTATAAGGAGTGAACTCATGCTACTAATATGATAATGTGAGTGAAGAATGACTACTAAGATTGTACTAGAAGTGAACTTATACTACTAATATGGCCTTGGTAGGGATTCCTTAACTACTATTTAAATCATATTATATGCTTATGTGTTTGCCATAATTCCATGTTTTATTCCTATGTTTTGATTTCATGGATTATTTTCATTATTTCCCTATGATCCATATCTTATAAAATGTCATGATTTATGAAATGCTTAATGTTTATGATATTTGATATTTAGGGTATGATTTTATAATGTTATGATCACATTCGCATACACCTAAGATCATGTTTATTCTTAAATGTATCCATTATTTAACCTTTCTGAGAATCTAAGCACACCAATTTTTATATTTCCTTTCCCCATGTTATGAAGATATGTATTATGTTTGTTTTGTCTAAGAAGGGCTCCAATCATGAAGAATCTATTTGGAGATAATAAATCTCACTTATGTACCAGTGTTTATGTTTCCATGTTTCCAAAGGCACTAAGACTAATAAGGTCTTTATACATCAATTTTTATAATTATTTAAGTACTCCTCAAAAGTTATTTAATGTTAATGTATGAAAATAATGGGTCAATATAGTTGGTATTAGAGAAAAGTATTAGTTAAACTTTGGAAACTATGATGATAAAACCTTAGTGATAACTCTAAGGTCATGTATAAAGATAAGTATACAGATAAGGAAAAGTATATGAGAATGTCCTGGAATTTTCGTAAAGTATTGAGTGAGTGTTTTCCTAGAAATACATTCGTATTTGGATACTACAAGTTTATGTGGATTTGAAACAGATATACCTAGGGGTTACAACTCTAGCAAGATGTATCAGGCCTAACTAAGGGTAATCTGATACCTGAAAATAGACCTTGATAAACACCTATTTTAACACTTTAAAGGGATATTATTTTGGAATTCACAAACTCTTCACGAACCATAATGAAGGATTAAAATATGAGTTGTTTATTAATAACCTAGTATAAACCTCAGGAATTAGTTTTTAGGAAAGGTTTCATAATTTAGACATCATATAGTTGTTGTCATGATTATGTGATTCCTCACTATGAGAATCATTTATTACTCAATTCTTTCTGTTCTTAGTAAATAGAGGGTACTAAAAAGAACTGGATTAATGATGAGTGTGATGGACTATATTTTAATGAGAAGTAAAATGGTATGATCACTGGAGTGAAGGATTTTTTGATCATTCCTAATAAGTTTTCAAGGAACATAATCAACAACATACACATTAACCAACTCTTAGACTCCCCATGGAAGAGAAGGAAAGAGTTCACTAAGAGTTAGAATAATGAAGACCATAGAGGAAAGAAGATTATTTTTATTTTATATAAAGAATGTGGAATGAATCACCTAAGTTAATGTCCTAGAGGAATGAGAAGGTGTTTTGACTGGGAAAAAATAAGGACACAAAGAAAGTGACTACAAAGGAAAAATGATGTGTTTGGTTAATGAAATGGATGGGAATATTATACTCCCTAAGACCTCATATAATATTAAGAGTTATAAGTGTGGAATAAATGGTCATTATGAAAATTAATTTCCTAAGAGGAAATCTCCAAAAGAGAATTAGTAAGGTGATGTGAGTAATGGTAACATTTCTAATGTTGAAGAGACTATTGATGAAATATTAAAGGAAATAGGTATTGTGTAATTGGATAAAGTAGCCATGTTAATGGATATGGTTAAAGTGGAATAATCTAAGTGTTTATGTATTTGGATTCAGGAATTATGTTATATAAATTGTGAAATATAATATTATTGTTTAATTTATGTTTTTCAGTACATATTTTCAAGAACACATTTAATGGTTTTAATGGAGTATAAAAGTGATTTAATGGAAATGTTATGTCCATGGAAAATAGATTATTAAGGGAAATATATCTCTTAATATTCTTTTTATGTTATGATAACATTTTTTGGATAAGGCTATATGTGATATGAATAAGTAAATTGGAAGGTACTAATTAACTTGGAACTAATTAAAGAATTTTTGATAGGTGGTTTATGATATCATTGATTAAGTTTACAACATTTTTGGATTTAAGGAATATATCCAATATACTTTTAATAAGGATACATAAATGTTTTCAATAAGGATTTATGGTAATTCAAGTCATTACCCTATTTCAAGAGAATACCTGATGAAGGTATTCACATGTTTCGAATGTAACAACTTAGACATACTTTCTTATATTTTGGGAGTCAATATTAAGATATTTTCATTAATTTTTTTCTAATGTTTTTGGATTTCCATATTTTAGAAGGTTATTAAGGTAAAATATTCATGAAAATTTTTAGTTAAATAATGGAGGAAGTATTTATGTATTTATATTATATTGAAAAACTTGGTTAAAAGTCTATTTTATGATTAACCTTCTTTCAAGGATGTCCACAATATTTTCTTTGGAAATTATATTTGTGTGGTTTTTTAAAAGGATATCATGTATTTTGGGTGACAACTTATCATGTCTGGTAATACTCTGGGTCTTAAACCCATGACTGAAGGAGGATAAGGGTTTCACACCTACCGCTAGTCTACATGAAGTATTGGTTAATATATAATTATTTTTATAAATAAATATTAATAATTAATTAGTAGAGTTAATTTTTATTCTTAGAGATTAATGTATTAACCATTACAATTTTGAAGAATAGTCGGAGAAAAATAGTTTTAATTTTTAATATTTTATGAGTCTTAAGATCTACTAAAAGTGAGTGTTATTACTTCAGGTATCAGAGTTAATTTCTATAAATCCATTTCAAAAGTAATGGATGAACTAGAAATGGATACAATCACAACTAAGGAATACAATTTTATTTATATTAATATACCAAGGAAGCACATTTAATTATATTCTTATTCAATAAAAGGATTACTAAACATTTAGATAATGATAAAAAAATATGATATCCTAATACCCTAGTATGTGTTGAGCTGATGGCCTTTTAAATCATCATAAATTTATGACTTTTATGCCCTCAACTTTTCTTTTATCAGTCACTTTGGGTAACCGTTATGGTTCCAATTATGTTATTCTATGTGAAAACCTAGTTATATATTACTTTGGGTAGCCGTTATGGTTCCAAATTTACTATTTAATGGATGTTTTATTATTTATTTTTATGATTTTAGGTTTATTTGAATGAAACTTTCAATTATTAAACCTTTTATAAACATGGAAAAAGTTTGAGGGAAAATTATTTTTTAGGGGGATAGAATGTAACACCTTGCGACTTTATATATTTTTTCAATTTAATTTAATATTTATGATATTTTTCAATTTATGAGACAATAAAAATATTTTATTTCATACAAAAACACTATGTTTCACTTGTGTTATATGAAACAATGACTTTCTTTAATGGTTAAAATATCACGCAAGACCGAGGTTTAATACCTTTTAATGGTGAATGTATTTTAAAATTAAAATTTTACATTTTTATGAATTTTATTTTCAAAAATAAAAATTATTTTTTAATTCATAAATTTGAAATTATCTTTGGGTGAGTTGTTGGTATTTTTTTGAGGAACATCATTTTTTTTATGAATAGAAAAAAATACTTCATTTTGGTTTAAAGAATCCTTTTTGTTTAAATTATTATTAATTTTAAATTATATTTTAAATTGGTTTCTATTTTTATAATAGATAAATTATACATATATATATATATATACAACTTAGGTCATTAGAATCATTTTTATTTTAAATTATATATAAAAAGTTATTGATCTTTTGAACATTTTTACTTTAAAAACCTACTTTCTTACAACATTTGTGGGATTAACATTAAACATAATATACCAACTTATATGATTTTAATTTTGAAAAGCATTGTAATTAGTATAATATTTGTGTTCTAATAAGATCAACATAATTTTTTGACAAAAAATATTATTGAATGTTATTAAAATTAATTATGGTGATTAAGGTAAAATTATATATAATTATGGACTAAACCTTAATATTAAGGACCAAAATGACCCTGACACATGTATAAAAGTTACTGGATGCATATAGTTAGACCAAATCCCTTATTGGTTCAAATTTTGTTGGTTATTTGGGTATTATTAAATGGAATTTCCCTATATAAAATGTTATATAAGGAAAAAGACAAAAATGAAACTTTACTTACCTTTATCATTCGTAAAACATTGAGATATGTACAAAACATCATATTTTTTGTTATAAATATCCTGTTGAAATATAAATTGGTTAATGATATAATAATAATAATTTTTAATTAATTTTTAAATTGTATTTAGTAACTTAAAAATGCTAATGAAATTCCAAAGTAGTGATTATTTAGTTAATAATTAATTAAATAAACGACACTATAAATATTAAACGTGAAGTTTATTGATTTAAATATTGTCTTTAATTATTTATTTAGATGAATATATCATGATATAGATCTATAAAATTAATATATTTGAATTCCTATTTTGTTTTGATATTTTAAAATTAAAATTAAATAAATAATGTCAAATTTGACATTATTGTTTTTTATAATAAATGTTATTTTATTAAATGATTTAAACTAATAAAGACAATTTATTAGACCAATTGATTTTTAATTGTTAATAAATTTTAAATATGGTCTATTAATAGACCAATTTATCTTTTATAATTATAATATGGACCCATATACTGTAAAAACACTGCTAACATGGTCCAGGTTGAAGTAGTGATTTAGCACATCAGATGCGCTTGTTAAAAAATTAATTTAAAAAAATGTGGAATTTTTATTTTATAAATTAGATGTCATATTAATAAATCAATGGATCTCTATTTTCTAAAAAGTATAGTTTTATTTGAGTCTTAATTTTAAAATTACTTAGGTTATAAAACAATATACTTTTTTAAAAGACAAAATGATAAAATTGTGGAATCCAAAAGGTTAAGGAACCCAATTTTTAAAATGCACATATTTTTTATGAGGTTGAAGTTTTTATCGACCATGTTTAAACTTTAATCCATTATTTTTTCCATTTTTTAGTCACATTAGGTAAATCAATGCTCCCATTAATGAATACTATTTTGGTATTTACAAGAGTTCCCCTCTACATCCACTATAAAAGGAAATCACTATACCACTTCCTCACACCTAAAAAGACACTTAAGTTCAGCCAATATCTGCTAAATTCACTTCCAAACATACCTCCCTTACTCCTTGAAGCCTCAATTGTAGAATAAATACTCATAAGTAATCCATTTTCTGTCAACCAAAAGGATTTACCCATCTAAAGAGGAGGTTTGAATGAGTATGACAAGAGTCAAGACATAAGGTAAGATAATTTCATCTCACCTTTAATATCCATGAGATACTTTCCATGTTCACCAATAATCACTATTGTGTTGTGTATATAATACCCATGATTGTATTCTATTATTATTATACATATATTTATGGGAATTTACATATCCATTTTATTCTCTTTCATTCATGGTAATTGTGTTTCAAAAGTTACCAAATAGGTAAAGTAATGTTGTATCAATTTTCCTTCTTTGAGACACATTTAATTCTCAACATTTATATTTTTTAATACAGTGTATATAATTACATTTACATTTCACATCTTTAATATACTTATTTTCAGGATATTTTTTGATTCATATAATTTCATTTTCTTATATAGGGAGTATAATTCAAAGTTACCAAGTGGTAAGAGTTTGTTGAAAAAATTTCACCATTTATCGACATTGTTTATGATTATGATTCCATTGATGAAATGTTATAATCAATATATCATGAAAACTAATGAATTTTATTATCTTATTTATATTCATGCATTTATACGATTTTTACACTATTTTGTACATGTGGCGATTAAGAATATTTAGTTAAAAATGTTCAACTTTAAATCTCTCTTCAGTCTAAAATATGTGTTCATTCAAAACATTGTTTTCTAAAGTTTCTTTGATTTTTTTTCCAATAATTATTTTTAAGTTTTCAAATTATTTTCAAAGAAATGGTTTTCAAAACATTTTCAAGCCTTATTTATATGTTTTCAAATTATTTTCAAAGAAATGGATTTAAAAACAATTCTAATATTTTTATAAGATTTAAAATTATTTTTAATGAAAAGGATTTCAAAAAGTTTTCAAAATTATTTTATAATTTTTTAATGAAAATGGTTTTCAAAATGCTTTTAATAATATTTTATATGTTTTTAAGGAAAATGTTTTTCAAAATGTTTTCAAGATATATTATATATTTAAAAGAAAAAGGTTTACAAAAGTATTTCAAAGAGTTATTTATAAGCTTTAAAATTTGTTTTTAGGTTAATGGTTTTCAAAAGGTTTTATGTTTTAAAGATGATTTTTCAAATAATAAATGAATTTTTTCTCAAGAAATTTTTTTAAAAGATCTTTCAAAAATATTTCCCATCTAAGATGACATCTGTTGGTGTTACTCATTCATTTCTAGGAAATGACTCTATTTTTCCATTCATATTATTTATTTGAATGGTTTATTTTTTATTAAATGATATTTATTAAACCCATTTATCTTTCATGGGTTATATTATTTTGAAGCCTTATTATTTTCATGTGTTATTATTTTGATTAAATGATTACAAAACTTGTATATTTTTACACAGGTTATGATATGATTACATATTTATGAGACACATTTTACTTCATGGGTTATGGTATGATTGTTTATGATTCTTTGGTACATGAATGTATGAATTCATTATGAGATGGGTGGGAACTATATCTCCATCCAATTCATTGGATAAAGATTTATATCTCACGATATAGACTTAGATGGCCATGGGAGTGAACCATGACAACCAAGATGGTATGAGGAGTGAAGTCATGCTACTAAGATGACCATGGGAGTGAACCATGACTACCAAGAAGGTTCGAGGAGTGAAATCATGATACTAATATTGGCATGTTAGTGAACCATGAATACCAATATTATATAGGGAGTGAACCCATACTATTAATATGGTCTTGGCAGTGATACCTTGACTAATATAGAAATAATATCATATTCTTATGTGTTTTACACGATCCTGCAATTTATTTTTATGTTATTCTTCCATTGGTTATTTTTTTTATTTAATTATGATTCATATATTATGAACTATTAAGCGTTATTCCATGATTAATTTTTATGATATTTTATATTCAGGGTATTATCTTCTAATGTTATGATCATGTTCTCATACCCCTATTCTCATGATTATTCTTATATGTCTCCCTTGTTTACCATTATAGAGAATCTCAGCTCACCCCTGTTAATGTTTCCTTTCCATAATGTTATGAAGATATTTATTATATTTGATGTGTCTAAGAAGGTTTCTAGTCATGAAGAACCTAGTGGGAGAGAATGTATCTCACTCATGTACTAGTGTTTATGTTTCCATGTTTCTAAAGGTACTAAAATAATATCGTCTTTAGGCATATATTTGTATAATATTTTATGTACTCATTAAAAGTTATGTAATGTTAATGTATGTCATTACTGGGTTACTTTGTTAGTGATCCATCCACAAAATATTTTTATGGGTAAAAGTAATGGATAAAAATTTTAAATTGGTTAAAAATACACCCATAATTAATCACCCCTCTTAGTGTTGAATATATCCCAAAGTGATCCTATATTATGAAAATCATCCATTATGAACAATTTAGCATCAATTGAAATATATTATATCATATTTAATTTAATCTCACACAACCATGAATACTAGGTGAAAGATTTATAAAAATGGTTTTTGTGGGGCTTATGCTTGAGAGTCCCTTTCTGGTTCATCCTATTTTCTAGTCACAAAACATGAGAGGGAATGGTAGGGTATTAAACCAAGTTGTAGTATAGTATATACATATTTACCTCCCATATTTTGGTAACTATATGAATAATGGAGACTAAGATCATGGGTGATATGACCCAATGTGGAAGGGTTGGTATTTATACCTAATCATAGGCCTATATATCTCTTGATCTCTATCCCGTTGATTGGATGTTATGAAGTTAACTGAATTATTGAATAATGATAGTATGATTGAAAGCTATAGAAACTAGTTTTGGATAGCCAGAATGAGAATCTTGTGCTGGGGGGGTCACTAATCTCCTAATGATAGTGACACTCATTATCAAGAGAATACCTGATTGATTATATTCTTAGAGTCTTATTATCTAGGCTAGAAGAAAAATAGAGGGTCCTCATGAGTTACTCGATCCTCACTATCAATGGAATTCATGATCAAAGGTGAGAACATAAGAGTGTATAAAAACCTGATCATGTAAGACTGAATGCTTTAGATGGCAAGGAGCTTGATAGAATTTCCCTTTTAGGGATTTATCCTTGGTGAAATGAGGACGACAAGTTCATTTGAATTAATTCAACCCAATTAAATGACCTGGAAAAAATAAAGGGTTTGAATGAGCATTAAATATATATAGTATGGATCCTTCATGAAGTATCTGACCATGGATAAAATCTTTTCAGTGATGTATCATTAAAAATGGAATAAAATGAACTTAATAAAACCCATATTTTGTATAAGATTTGTTATTTGTACAAATGAATTGGGTTTACTAAATCATGATGTTTTAAGGCTATTGATTGTAAAGGATTCATGTGAGTATCTTTATAAGAAGTTATTTCATGGTTATCCTTTATGAAGGATATCATGTGAGAGTTCCCAAAAAGTTCTTATGTAGGGAGGGAATTATAGTGATGTTTGTAATACCTGATATTTAATTTACCTATTATTTTATTCTTTTATTAGTTTTTAGACTTTATCATGAGTTTCAGGTGGGTTTCTCATATTTTTATTTTTATTTTTATGGTGTTTTAAAAATATGATCAAGGTATGTAAAAAGTTAGTGAAAACTATGTGAAAATCATGTGAAAATATAAGTTAATTGATAGTTCCATTTAGTATGGTTGGTGAATAGTTATATGGAATCTTCAGAGTCTCCAAGGAAGCCTTACGATTGTTTTTTTATGTGGGAGTAACACACATAGTTGGACCATGGTTACTCCTTGGTAGGTAGCTCAAAATATTTGGGGTCTGGTACTTAATCAAGAGAATCCCACATGGATTTCAAATGGTTTGGAAAATTATGAGGTCCACCAAATTTTTATTTTTTTTAAAATTATAAATGTGTTGTCCCTCAATTTTAAATCCTTTGGTAACTTTTCCCCCTAGCTTGACCGATTATAAGAGAACCTATTCTCTTCCTCCTCACCATTTTCATGGACTTCCCCCATGGATTTATCTATGATAAAAGACTATATTCACGATGTAAACTTTATATATTATTTTATAGTTTTTTATTCTTTGTTATTAATTCACATAGATTTCTTCTAAAAATGATCGATGCCATTGTGGCTAATTTTAGGGTTCTAGGGTGGACCTAAATATTGGTATATTAGTGTCTAGGACTTATAGATACTATATAATTCCTTTTTTGGAGTTCATAATTTATGGAGATACATTTTGTCTTTCTCAGGTTAGTGTCCTCTTTTTTGAAGTAGGGTTTTGTATACAATTTTCTCATTTTGTAATACAAAAACACTGATATTTATGAATTATTTTTTAATAAATGTATGTCATTTTGTGATATGTAATTATTTATTATAAATTTTATTTATGTGTTTTTGTCTTGGCATGATGGGGGTTCTTTTATAAATATCTAATGTATGTTTGAAATAATTGTTTTCATCCCATACCCCTATAAAAATGACTTAATGGAATTTAAATTGATTTTGATGGAAATGAAGGGATTTATATTTGTTTTGTTTTTAAAATAAGTAAATTTGAGTTTGAATGTGTGTATTTTGAATTTACATAATTTGTGGGGTTTTTATAAATTGTTCTAGGAATTCATGGGATTGGAACAAATAGTTTATCATATGGATTTCAGGTTTTAATTTTTTAAAGAAAATGTTTTCATATAAAAATATTTTTGTGTAATTACCAAGTGGATCTTAAAGGGTATTTTGGTGTAACAATGGGTTTTAACCATGTATTTAAGTGTGTATTTTAATTTAAGTTGTGTTTGTTTATATAAAAGAGTTTTAAAATAAGTGTTTTGAAAATGGGATTTCAAATGGTGTTTGTGACCTTAAAGACCCTTTTGGAACATTAAAAATTAAGTGGTTATCTCTTGGGGAACCCATATTGATTTCCCATTTTTGATTCACATGTTTATAGGTTAGTTATTAATATATGATGGATGTATTATGTGTAAAGTGAATGTTCTATTTGAGGGTGATGGAGCTGAGGGAGAGTTATTTCTTATGCCTTGTGTGATGATCTTACCTCCTGTGTTCACTCACCTCCAATTAACATTGGTGATTGGTACCTTATTACTAAGTGAAAGATCTATATTTATACTACACTATTTGGTATGCACATTAATAGTGTAACCTCTAGCATGAAATATGGCTTGGTGGGGAAGTTCTACCTCGATAATTCCTTAATGGGATTTTCAATTAGCCTGTGTTTAGTAGATATATCATAGTCCAACTAATAGTATAACTTTAGTTTAGTAAATTTTATATTTTTCTAACATTGGTACCTTTATTAAATCCTATTAAATACTTATTTCTACATTTGTGGTTTATGTTGGGGAATCATATCCGATTTTAGTTTATATTTCCTTGGTTTCATTTCTTTATGTAACTTATTATTTTATATTGTACTTCTTGACTTGTGGTTCCCACCTTGTTGTATGCCTAATCTATGTGATTGGGTTATTTCCATTTTAATAGTTTTTTAAATATATTTTGAAGATCTATATTGAATGAAATAATATCATTTTTGGGTCTATAAAGTGGTTTCTAAAATGATGTTTTGGTAAAACATAATATTCTAATAAAATTTTTTCAAATTGATTATTTTAATTTATATAAAACAAAAAAATGTTGATAAAGTGGATATGGATTTGATATTGGGTTTTCTTATGATGTTTTGAATAGATTATTTTCTAGTTATATTTTCAAACTAGTATTCATGATTTTAGTTATGAAGAAATTACATAGACTTGGTGGGGGGATACCAATTGGATTGTACATCTCATAATTATATATTTTAGGTTGTAGGTTATAGATAGTTTTGGGTTGTTTTTCTGGGATGGCGATGGGTGAGTTCGGAGGTGGTTAGAAACTAGGGTTTTATAGAGTGGCCTTTTGGATTGGTTTAAGTATGTTTTTATTTTTGGAATTTTTATATAAGCCATATCAAGCAACAAAATTTGTTTACATAGTTTATTGTATCTATTCACAAACTTTGTCTTTAAATTTATAAAAATTTAATTTTGAATTCTTATTTTAGTTTTTCCATGTTATATTTTCCCCTATCTTTAAAACTGTTTATTTTATATTAATGTTTATCCAATATATAGACATACCGTTGATAAAATCCCAAAATTAGTTTTAAGTTGTTTAGTGGTTATTAATTGGATAAATTCTACCCAATGTAGTTCTATTTGTATCCTAGGATCTAGTATCTAGTTCATGAGGATCTAGAATACCCTTCAGGCTAAGTGATGAGCCGAGTCTTGTCCTAGTCAAGTGGTACCCTATGATAGTTTTCTAAAAATGGAACCAAATACTAGGTTTTTCATATAATTCTTAGGATTTTAAAAATCCATTTGTTAATTGAGAGAATTTTTTTAGAAAGGTGAATAGGGTAGTCATCTAAACTCGTGAGTAGGATCAAGGTATGGTGTCTAATCACCACCTATCATGATAAAACTTGAGTTCCCTGGCATGTGGGAATTAAAATTTTACATTTGAGATTTTTTGTTGATTATTATAATGTTGTATTAGTCCAACCTAGTATTTATATGTTTAATTGAAGAGTCCTCCAATTTTAGGATTCATATGAAAAGAGAAATAGTGACACAAGGTTAGCCCACATGACTTAAAAAACAACGAAGAGGTATATCACATGGTCCTAGAAATGTTTAATACGCCAGTGTATGATTGGGTTAAGGTTCATTAACCTAGTGTCTAAATCAATCATGGATTTATATCTAATTTGGCATGTTATTTAGTCCCCCTGAAGTGATTATTGGTTATTCGAATGAATTAATGAAATTATTATGATTTCTTGATACTATATTATAGATTTTTTTGGGGACATGTGATATGTTTTGTTATGTGGTGGTGGTAAAAAACATTTGTGTGAAAAAAATGGGTTTTGCAGAGAATGTTATTTTTGTTTATAATAAGGACACAAGGATTGTTTATGGAAAATTATTTATTTTAGTTGGTTCTAAGAATTGAATGAAATGTTTTGAAGGGGGACTCTATGTATGAAAAGGTGTGTCTTTTTCTTGTGCACATGTTATAAAGCTAATTTTGGTTGGAAAAGTGGATTTTATAAGATGATGGTTTAAAAAAAGATTTAGATGTTGTTTAAAAGTAATTTTGGGAAATTTTCTTAAAATCATAAAGTGCTTTATTGAATATTTATTTTAAGAATGTTGGTTAGTAAATATAGTGATTCAAAAATCATATACTAAGCGACTGTGACTTTAAATGGGTGATAAAGTTTGAAGTGATTTTAGTTTCTCTTAAAAAGTAAAGTGGAGTGTTTTCTTAAATAGTGATTTTAGTCGTATTATCGTGGTATTTTTTTTGAATCCTTTAATGGGGGGTTTTATATTTTAAAAAAAGTGGTAGTTGTTCTGTGTGAATGATATGCCATTTTTAGTGGACTTTTTATCATTGTATTTTTCCCTTAGTTGTTATGGTACTGTTTAGTGTAATTTATGGGACATGAATAGATTAAATTTATGTTCAATGTTAGTTACTTCATTCCTAAAAGTAAGGTCTTGAAAAATTATGAAAGGAAAATATTGGGAGACAAACCTCTAATAAATTTTCTTCATCACTTAGGTGTTGTTCCTATGATTTATGGACTTATATATACTAATAATCAATTGGTGAGGGTGTAATTCTTATTATTATTTTACCATACCAAAGAGTTTTAGAAATGGTGTATTTATTTATATGAAGTTTGGGTTCCTCCTTTATTTGGATATCTTGTCCCTATCCATATTTTTGTCATTTGGGTCTCTAGAGTATGTGTTTCTTGTGTGATCTAGATTGAAGTGATTTGAAGTATTGTGGTTTCATTGGTGGATTGGGTTTTGATTATATATTTTGAAGATTATTCATAGCATGTTTTTCTTAAATGGTTATATTTTGGGGCTTGTGAGATGCTGGTTTCTCTTTTTGATGGGGTTTCCTCTTGAATTTTTTTTGGATACTCTTATATTCAATTTATAGGTTTTTGTTAGTGCCTTGTGATTGGGATATTGGTTTTGATGTCCATGGTAATAGTTCTTATATATTTTTGGGTATCATTTTTCTTATGGTTCCTTATATCCATGTTGTGAGGGTTTTATTTTAATAGATCAAAAATGGGAACCTTGGGTGGGTTGTTGGACATTTGGAATTGATTTGGATCTCCTGTACTATAGTTAGTTCTTATTGGATTTAATTGGATGAAACTTTGGTGGAAATCGATGAGGGAGGCTTTAGGTTGCCATATTTATAATTTCCCCAACCTAGGTTTGGATTTATGTTGTAGTTTTTTGATAGATGTTATTTATTTATAGTGTTTTCTCCTTGGTTGTTGGGTGACGATGTTTCCGTTAGGCCTTATGTTGGATTCCTTTAAAGTAAACATTTTAGTTGGTCCATTACTTATGTAAATAGTTTCTTGAATGATTAACATGATTAATTTATTAATTTTCATATGCATTAAGAATTTTGTGTAAGTATAATCATTTGATCTTATGTCCTTTGGATAGTGTGTGTTATTGTAATCCACTATTTTATATGAAGTCTAAATGCTGGGGAGACCTTAATAGTTCTCAGTTCCCATTAATACTTGTGTCCCTTGTTAGAATGTTGAGTTCCATTTGGAGATGTTGTGTATCATATGTGGATGTGCATAATTTTATTATGTAATTGTTTTGGTTCCTGCCTTCTTACATTTAGGATTCATTTTAGTTTCTTGTACAAATCACCTCATTCCAGGTGTGTTTTTATTTTAATTATCAGTTACCTTTCATCAATTACTAAAGTTTTTTTTGGGGGAATAAAGTGTTATAGTTGGGAGAATTATAACACACATTTTTAAATTTTCCTATTATTTTATTCTTTTACTATGCATTGATCATTTCTATTGATTTTTAAGAGGTTTTCTCTTAAAGGTTTTATATATTGGAGCAATAGCACTAGGAAAAAAATTTGGGTATGGTTTTTCCAAACCATGAGGAAAGTATCAAAATCCTTAAATTCCATTATATTTCTATTTGGCATGTATGGAACATGGTTATCTGAATAATATTGAGTCTCCAAGAAATCTGTGTTACTTGTTTTATGTGTTTGAGTGACCCACATGGTTGGAACATAGATACTCTTATTAGTATAGCCAAAACTATATAATGTTTTGTGTTTAAGGTAGTGTCTTAGACTCTGGGTATTTTAATTATGCTACCCTAGTAAATAATTTCCCCTTAAAAAATGTAGCACAATGGTGACCATATGGTTGTCTTATAAAGAGGTTGCAGACTAAGTTATCAAACTATCACTTTTGATTTTTTTAGTCAAAATCATAATTATGAATGGGGATTTTAAATGGATTAAACAATGATAAATTTCAAATAATAAGATTATGATAAAAATATACATTAGTTATTAGAAATTAAAATGAAAAAAACTATAAAATACAATCTAATGGTAGAAGCAGTGGACAAGTATCGATCATAGGACACTGTCTTTATCATTTACTAAAAAATTATTACAATTAAATTATCCAATATATACCTAAATAAATCAAATTATAAATCTATATTTTATAGAAACAATATTTATACCTCAATTATGTGTTTTTATCACCTTACAAATGTGATCCTATTTCCCAATGATATCTAAGTAATAAAAACTAGACGAACTTATTTTGATCAGCAAGGAGACCTCTCACAAAGACATTTAAAAAACAATAAAACTATTTTACACTCATTATTGGAAAATAAATCTGAAAAAATATAATAAATTGAAAACCAGAACGAAAGATACCTCCTTCATTCAAGAAAACAATTTCCATGACAATTCAAAAGAAAAGAGTTATGAATGAATAGAACAAATTCAAAAGGGGAAATGCCATATGATCTTCTCTACCTAGGACCACTTGATTTTTACCCATTAATTTATTGATTGATTCATGGAATAATCCTCTAATATATAACATATTCTCTATAATAACCCACTCCTTCAATCCAACATTCCTCTTAAATGATGTTGGAGATGAAAATATAAAGAAAAAGGGTGTGGCTAGGGTATTGTCTAGTTTCTATATACAGAAAGATGGTTGGTTTTGGGTCACTTCTAAGATGAATCATTAATAAATTACTTTATAAATGTGGTTATAACATGAGTTATGTTTAAACCTAAATTTCTTTATCTTAATTTTTTTCATTTTAAATAATTCATATCCTAAAAAATACATAATGATTTTTTTGGACAAAGTGACTATTCAACTTCTTCTAATTTCATGTGCCCAATCAGCATATTAAAGTCCTAATTTAATTTAAGTATTTAGTATGAATATGTGAAATAAATTAATTTTTTTTCTAGTTTTAATCACCTATGTTTTTCAACTTTAGGTCGAGCTAGGCCTCATTAATTGAAGGAGTATCAAATATGTCCAAAAACATTTTTTTTAAAATTTATGATTTTTGGGACTCTAAATGATTGATTAAATAGTTTTCCATGTTAGAGAATATGAATACCACATTCCAACTACTCAAAAAAAAAAATAATTTTAATAATTTGCTTTGCATTATAAAAGTTACACCCAAAACACCAAAGTGATGAAAACTATTAAAATTCCAGAATTTGGGCATTTCAACATTTTATCTCAAAATACTTAAAAATTCAAAAATTAATGACATTTCATATAAAAGGAGATTTTAAGGGGGATGTAATAATTGAAATACACTATATGAAATATTAGCTCTATAAATACCCCCACACTTAGTACTTGGACTCCCAGACAAGTGAGCACTCAAAATAAATTTCCAATGAAAAACCAAAACACTTGTCAATGAAATTCGTAAAGCTCAAAATAATGGAACCCAAATTATCATGAATATTAAATAGATTTAATTAAAATTTCTTAATTATGTTAATTAATTCCATTATAATTTAATTCATTTTTCCATGCACAAATATTCCTACCTCACATTTTCTTCTCGCAACACATGATTTTGATTTTGAACAAAGGTTTTCTTATCAAAATAAATAAAAGGGTCAATGTAGTCTTGAAAAATTTCAAAATATCCACCCACATGATTAAAATAATGTTTTATATAATTAGGTTTTAGAAAGAGGTTTTAATATGTTTTATTATTGGTGGGTTTTCAAATATAAAAAAAAAATCTCAGGTTGATAGAGAGGGTTTGAGTCTTTATTAAAGTAAGATTTTCATGATTCCAATTTTCTATTACACAAGGTATTATCATTTTTATTCATGGAAAAAAATCAGGTCCAAAACACCTTAATAATTTCTTTCATAGATTTAACAAATCATCTCTAATTCATAATTAATTTCACACCATATTCTTCTAAAAACATTAGTTTTCCCCTTTAAATCTCTAGGAAGGCACAACTAAATTTCTTCTACTTTGGAAGTTCCAAAAAGGAATAAACTCCTTTAATTGAAAGATTAAGATTGGAAAAACATTATTTTTCAACAATTATATATCTACACATTGATTTTTATCAAAACTATAGTATATCAATATGATTTAGAAAATACCAAATCAAATCCCCCACACTTAAGCTTTAACAAAATCATGCAATGTACTTTAAGAGAGGGCTGGCTAGGGATGCTGGATTTTAATGTGGTTATCTAGTAGAAATTACTTGGATAATAGGGGTTCATAATGGTCAAATGTATAGGGAAGTTTAGAATAAAAAGGATTCTCATGAAAAAGGTATATTTCACTTATAAATGAATTGCGTCAATCATTTCAAACACTAGTTCTTTAGAGCTTATGGGTTTTGAAAGAAAAATGGAATGTTCTGTTTAAAAAAAGAATTATTTGGTTCACTCAAGAAGAAAGGTGAATTTGGAGATGATGAAAAAATGGATCATAATCCTCATTGGAAAGTGATTTTTAAATTTGGACAACATTCATGGAATATAATTTATAATTCAATGTTATTTTCATGAATTTCCATAATTCGAATCTATAAAAAAAAATTCAATAACAATTTATGTTTAGTTACTTTAATCATGTTTTTTATTTTCATCGAAAATAGTTTTTAATATTAAAAGTATTTTTTTAGAAGCTCAAAAGTTTTTTGAAACAAAATTTTTAATAAATCACACTTAATTTGAAAGGAAAACACACAAAATCCTAACCCACCTAGCATGTTCCTCCCACACACTTATTTTGTAAAATGTTATTACTATGAATAATATATTAAATTGTAAAGATAAAATCAAGAAGATAAGGCATAAAATTTGAGAGCAAATGAACAACCTAGATTTTATTGAGAAATAATATCCTTGAGCCATCCTCCTAAAATCTGCATTATTGAAACCTATAGGAAAAAAAACATAAAACCTAAAATTTATTGAAATAAATTAAAAAAAATAAAAATAAAGGGAAGGGAAAATATCTTTGGTATGAACCCCCAAGTGGGAGCTAGGATCTCACTACCCCAAGTCAAGCAGTTCCATCTGATCATCTCCAATCTAAAGCTGGGTGCAATTTCTTCCTCATGAACCAAAAAAAATGAAATTTATCTAATATTCATCATCTCAAAAAACTTATATAAGCTCCTAAAAATAGATTTTTTTAGGTTTCCTTCCATGGCATTGATGTTCCAATAATACAGTGGAAGTAGGAACAAACTATAAGGGTAAATTCTAAAGACATTATCTTCACAAATAAACCTCCACTGGTTGTTGAAGGTTAATTCCAAGATGTGTTTCACCTTCAATTTCAGCTTAAAATGTATTATTATTTTAAAATTATCTCGTGGAAACTATCCTCATGTAAACTAATGTACTCTTTAACCAAACACACCATTCATTCTTCAATTTTAGCTTTCACTTCATATTCATATGAAAAATAATTCCACTCGGATGTGATGAGAACTAAATATTCATAGTGAAAAATATTCAAAAAGTAATTATCAAAATAATATGAAAAAATTGGTTCAAAATTTAAGATATCTCCCACTGTATACTCAAGATCCAGCATTATTTATTAAGTGATAAAATTTTCCAACACCTTAGGTTCCTCCAAATGTTCTTTAGAAATGAATGCCTTGAGTGTCTCATCCTCTTTGGTAGAAGTTTTATTCAAAAGTTATGGATTTTCAATTTCAAAATAATGAATTTCACAAGAAATTTTATTTTCTACAAAGTTAGCCCAATAAATTTTCAAAGTATTTTGATTTCTAAATACATATAAATTGATGAATCTATGATTATTTATTTATTTAAATTTGAAAAAGGAGATTACAAATAATTTTTTAACTCACCCAAAAACAGTTCCTTAATATCAAAAATGGGTGGGACAAGATTTTCCATTTCCTCATTATTTTTTGTGCTTTCAATTATTTGAAATATTTTAAATCATTTGAACAGATTTACATTATTTATTACTACTTGATTTTTTTCGAATCAAGAAATAATTTTTTTTAAATTTCAAAATTAAATTTTAGGCTTGAAATTTTAAAAATTCATCCCAAATAGTTCCATTTATTTTTGATAATTAGGATAAGATTAGAAGTAGTCACCATGAAAATCCATTTTTCGGGTTTTATGCCTCTAAATTAGTTGTTTAAATTCTAAAAAGATAAAAAACATAAGAAAACTCCATATAAATGGATCTTAATTGAATATTTCTATTTAAATCATGCAACCCTAGTTAATATTTCCCCATTAAAAAATGAAGTACATTGGTAAACACAATGTTATCTTGGAAGGAGGCTGTAGACTAAGTTTTCAAACTGTCACTTTGTTAATTTTTTTTTGTTAAAACCATAATTTTAAATGGGGATTTTAAATGAGTTAAAAATTATAAATTAAATAAACTAATATTATGAAGAGAAATATATATTAGTGATTAAAAATTATAAGCAAACCTGACTAAAAAATTCAATCTAAAGGTTGCAATAGTGGACATGATTTGATCCTCAAAAGATGCCTTTATCATTATATAAAATGTATTCCAATTAATCTATTAAAATTATACCTCAATAAATCAATTTATAGACCTATATTTTCTATAAAAAACATTTATAAATCAAATATGGGGTTTTATCTTCTTAGGAATATGTTTTGATTTACAAAATACCCCCATGAAATTAAAAGTAGTTGAACATATTATGCTCATTAGGGAGAACTTGCCCAAAGTATTTTAAAAATTAAGAAAAATATATTACATTAAGAATATGATAAAAAATAAATAAAAAATAGAATAAATTTAAAACTAGAAACAATGAGAAATTATTTATTCAAGAAAACAATATCCCAGATAATTCAAAAGAAAATAGTTAACAATAAAAAACACAGACTCAAAAGAATAAATGCCATAGAATCTTCCCTGCCAAACACTAAATGGAGTTTATCCCTTCATGTATTGATTAATTTATGAAATAATACTCTCCTAGAACATATGTTCTCCAATATATCCCCCAACATCAATCTAACCATCCCATCAAATAAATGTGAGGATAAAAATATAAAGAAAAAGGGGGTGGAGAGGGTGTTGTTTAGTTTATTTATCCCAAATGTTGGCTTGGTTTTGGGTCACTTACTAGATGAATAATACATGGATTAATTCCCAAATAGCGTTACCATATTATTTATATTCCCCCTATAATGGTTTATCTCCATTTCACCTGTGCTTAGAAATTTATATCTAAATTACTTAATAAATCTCTTTTGGACGAAGTGACTATTCTTATTCCTCCACTTTCACATGCCCAATGACTATCTTAATGAACTCATTTAATCTTGGTATTTAATTTTAAGATAAAACATCAAGTCCTATTTGTTTAATATGTGAAATAACCTTATCTAAACATATTTATCCCAAGTTATGCCTCACTTATTAAAGTAGTATCAATTCTTTTTGAAAAATGATTTTCAAAATTGAGTTATTTTTTTGGGTCTCAAAATGATTGATTAAATAGTTTTCCCAATTAGAGAAGTTTAATAACACATTTTAAGGGTTATTAATAAAATTAATTTAAATAATTATACCATTATTATATTGGTTATTCCCAATATACAATTGTGATGAAAGACAGTAAAAATTACATAAATAAGGAATTTCCAAAATTTATCTCAAAACACTTCAAAATTAAAAAAATGGTGCAATTTAAAATTAAAGAAAAATTTTGTGGGTAATTAATAATTTAAATAAATATGAAATATATCTAAAATATCATCTATATAAATATTTCCACACTTAAATCTTAGACTCCTAGAAAATTGAGTACAAAAAATAAATTTCTAATGAAAATTCAAAACACATGTCAATGAAATTAAATAATCTCAAAATCAAAGCACTAGACTTTTAATGCCTCTTAAATAAGTTAAATTACAAATTATTAATTATTTTCATTAATTACAAACAAATTTATTTCATTTTTTCAAGAATAAGGGTTCCCACCTCACCTTTTCCCTTTCAATACATGATTTTAATTTTGGACATTGTTTTTCTCATAAAAAAAACAAGGGTCACTATAGGCTTGAAAAATTTATAAATGTCCCCCCAGTTGAGTCAAATAATTTTTTCTATCATGATTAATTATAATTGTTTTTAATAATGTTTTAAGGTTGATGGGTTTTCAAATATCAAAAACATTTTGATGTAGAAAGAGAGGGTTTGGAACTTTGTTAAAGCAAGATTTTCATGATTTTATTTTTCACATAAATGTTGTATTTGACTCTTTCTACATGGAATAAAAATTTATCCAAAAAAAATTCAAAATTTATTTCATACATATCCCACATAATATCTTATTCTTCAACAATTTCACCCAAATTTCATCCCAAAAATTCATATTTCTTTTCATTTAAAGGTCTATAAAAGAATAAATTTAGTTTTCCTTCTTTGGATCCCCATAAAGGTAAAAGTTTATTTTACTTTAAATATTTGGATAGGAAAAAATATATGATTTTTTCTCCGCTCAAATGTACCCCAACATGATATATCAAATCTCAAAGCAACTTCCCCAAATTTCACCTTTAAAAAAAATCATGCAATGTACTTCATGTGTGGGTTGAATGTGGAAATTGGATTATAAATTTTCTATCTAATAGTTGTAAACGGATAATAAAGGATAAATAAGGTTAAATGTATTGGAAAATCCAGAATAAAAAGTATTCTCATAAAAAATGGGGATTTCAATCACAAATGAATTTCTTTAATCATTTTGAACACAAGTAATTTAATTATCATAGGTTTTGAAAGAAAAATGAAAAATTAAGGTTAAAATAATAATTATTTAGTTCACTCAATAATTGTGGTGAATGTGAATAAGATAAAAAAAAGTTTTAGAATCCTCATGGAAAAGTTATTTTCAAATTTGGATAACATTTATGGAATGTAATTCAGAAGACTACTGTCTTTTTATGAATTTCAACAATTTAAATCCAGAACAAAGTATATTTATAAAATCATTTAAGTTTAGTTTCGTGAATGTAGTAGGTTATCTTTATAAAAAATAGTTTTCTATTTAATAATTATATTTATTTTAAGATAAAAAGTTTTTTTACACAAAATTTCAAATAAAACACACATAATTTGAAAAGAAATCAAAAAAAAATCTTAATCTACCCAACATGTTCCTCCACCACGATTTTTTTTAAAATGTCCTAATTTTATATAGATATTAATATTTTTACGAGAAAATAAAGAATATAATACATGATAAAAATAAGTTGATAGGAAAGACACAACTTGGTTTCTATTGAGTAACAATATCCTTGAGTTAGACTCCATAATAAAAAACTTGGAGATCTACATAAAAAAACAAAAACAAAGAGCCTACATTTTATTGACATAAAGGAAGGGAAAATAAAACTAAATATAAGGTAAAATAGCCTTGATATGAACCCCCCATGTGGGTGTTATAATTTTATTGACCCTATTCATGCAGTTCTAGCTGATCATACTCAATATAATGGTGGCAACAGTTTCTTCCTCATGAACCACCAAAAAAAATTCATTAATATTTTTTAGCTCACAAAACTTTTAGAAGTTCCCAAAAATATATTTCATCAAGTCCCATTGCATGAAATTGGTGTTACAATGATGCGATGGAAGTGGGAACAAACTATAAGAGAAACATATAATTATATTATACTCCCAAAAAGCCTCCACTGGTTATTGAAATTTAATTATTGGATGTAGTTCACCGTAAATTCCATCTTCAAAAAGGTATTATTATTTGAAAATAAGCTTAGTACCACCATACCATTGTAAACCAATATAACCTTTAAATGGGAACACAATTATTTCTTCTATTTTAGATTTCAATTCATCATAATCATAAAAATTATTTTTTATCAAAATAAATGAGATATAAATCTACACAAGGAAAAATAGTTAACAAGTTATTATCAAAATAATATATAAAAAGTGGATCAAAATTTAATATATATCCTTGTGTTTGATTAAGATACAACATTATTTGGGAACTAGAAATAGTTTCCAACAACTAAGGTTCCTACAAATGTTCATCAAAGAATGAATATATCCTCCTTGGTCAAAGTTTCATACAATGGTTCTCAATTTTCAGTTTCAAAATAATGGATTTCACATGGAATTTAATTTTCAACAAAGTTATCCCAATAATTTATAAAGACTTTTGATTTCTTAAAGACATATCAATTAATGAATATGTAATGATTTATTCATTCAAATTTGAAAAAGGATATTCAAAATAAATTTTCAAGTTACTCATAAATGTATCCTCAATATCTAAAATGTGTGGGATCATATTTTTCATTTCATCTACATATTTCCAAGACTTTAATTATTTCATTTCTTTTAAAAAATTAGAAAGGATTTACATATGTTTTTTGTACTTATTGAATATGTTGTTGAATAATTTTTTTTTATTTTGAAATTAGTTTTTTAGTTGATATTTTGAATGTTCATCATGACTAGGACCCTCATATTATTGATAATCAGGCCTGGCATAGAAGTTGTCACTGTGAAGATCCATTTTTTTAGTTTTTAAAGACTCTAAATTAGTAGTTAAAATGTAATAAAGTTAAAAAATAAAAAACATATTATGAAACCTCACTGAAAATGGAACCAAATTGAAACCAGGTACTTTATTCATTCTACCCCAATCAATAATTTCCCATTAAAAAAATGTAGTACATTGGTGACCATGGGGTTGTCTCATGAGGTGGTTGCAAACTAAGTTATCAAACTGTCAGTTTATTAATTTTTCTTTTTATAAAAAGAATTATAAATTGGGATTTTAAAGTAGTTAAATAATAATAAATTACAAAAACCATATTATGATATGAAATCAAAATAATTTATTATAAATTAGAAGAAAAAAGGCTAAAAAAGACTAGCTAAAAGTAGCAGTGGTGGACAAGTATTGATCCTCAAACACTCCCTTTATCATTACCTACAAATTTATTTCAATTAAATTATAAAATTTATACCATAATAACTTAATTTATACAACTATATTTGACTATAAAACACATTTATATCCCAAATATTATTTTTTATCTTCTTATGAATGTGATTAAATTTCCCAAAGATCTCTAAAAAATCACAACTAGTTGAATTTTTTGCACTCAATGGGGAGACATCTTCCAAAGAAGTTTAAAAAAAGAAAACTATTTTACATTAATAATTTTATAAAAAATACATAAAAAATATAATAAATTTAAAACTAGAAATAAATAGACCTAATTTATTCAATAAAATAATTTCTAGGATAATTCAAAATAAAAGAGTTAACCATAAAAAGAACAAACTCAAAGGGGGAAATACCATCATATATTCACTACACACAAACACTTGAATTTTAACACATAGTGTATAGATTATTTGATTTAAGATTAATATACTATTGAATATATTCTTCAGAATATTTTACTCCCTCAATCTAACCATCCCCTCAAATGAAGGTGAAAATGAAAATATAAAGAAAAAGGGGGTTGCTGGGGTGCTGTCCAATTTTTATATCCCAAAATTTGGCTCGATTTTAGATCAATTAAAAACATAACCATTCTTTAATCCTTCATTAATTTTTTTATATTGAGATTTGTCTTTCCCTATACAAAATTTTATCTCTAGTTGATTTTTGGTTAACAAGTTATAGATGAAATACTTAACAAACATTTTTGGGATGAAGTGACTATTTGGATTCCTCCACTTTAACAGGCCCAATAACAATATTTATTCCTCATGTAATATTAAAATCTATTTTGAATATGATACATATAATAATATTTATTTTATAGGTTGAATAAACTCATTTTTACATGTATATGATAAGTTATGCCTCATATATTGAAGGAGTATGAATTCTATACAAAAGTGATTTTCCAAATTGGGTGATTTTAGGCCTCAAAATGATTAATTCCATAGTTAGTTCAATTAGAGAAGTTTAAGCCCACATGAAAAGGGTTATTAAAAATAAAATAATTAATAAATGGATCAGTTTTAAAAAATGTATTCCCAAAATAGAAAAGTGATAAAAACTGTTAAAATTTTAGAATTAGGATATTTTCAAAATTTTGCACAAAACACTTAAAAATTAAAAAAATGATGCAATTTTATTTAAAAATAATTTGTTAAGAGTTTTAATCATTTAAATATTTATGAAAAATATTTAAAATATTATCTATATCGGGATCTCAGATGATTAGTGCATTATTTAAAAAAATATGTGGCCAAAGAACACAATCTACCTAATTTTTAATTTTTTTGAAATTGAAAATGTTATTTCATATAATTTTAAAGTTTTTGGGTACTTGTTTCCCCACACCTTATCTCAGTAAACTCAAAGAACACCTCCCTTCTTCCTCTCCATTTCATTTTTCTTCCCCTTGGATTTCTATATGATTCAAGCCTAAATTATTGAGATAAACTTTTTCTATTCTATACCTCTTCCTTCTTTTTTTTTCCTTAACCTGGATTTTTACAAAGAGCCCTTTATTAGAAGGTGGAATATTTTAGAATGCAAGGGTGAACTTTATGTTAGTAATTTTGGTATATATGTCTTATATACACTCTCTCTTTCCTTGATTGGGTGTTCTCTACCGAATGCGACATGTTTATGCATGTTCAACTTGGTTTCCACTAATTTGAGGTAGGTTTTTCTATGAAATCACTTCATTTTTAAATTTAAAATATTCTTGATATTTATAAATTTATTTTTTATAATTGTATATATTTATGTGATATGTAATTTGTTTTCAAAATGGGTTCTATGCACTTTTGGCTTCGTATGAGGGGGTTTATTTTATGAATTTCAAAATTTTATTAAAAATAAATGATTTATAATTTCTTAACACAATGAAAATTCCTTATGGTATCCTTAAAATATTTTTTAGAAAATTTAATGGATTTAACATTCTTTTGGTTTTTAAAGAATTAGATCCATTTTCAAAAGAGGGTATTTTGAATGTAAATAGAATATGGGGATGTTTATAACTTAACATTTGAATTCTTAGTCTTGAAATAAAAGTTTTATGTTATGGATTTCATGTTTTGTTTCTTTAATGTGAATGATTTTAAATTATAGTATTTTTGTGAAATTACTAAGAGGATTTTAAATGGTATTTTGGTGTAATGTTGGGCTTTAACCATGTTTTAAAGTGTGTCTTCAAATTTATGTGGGTCTTTTTCTCTAAATGTAGCTTCTAATTTTTTTAAAAAAAGGAGATATAAAATGGCGTTCTTGACCTTATATCTCTATTTGGAACACTAGGAATCAGGTGGTTTTTCTATTATAGAACCCTCATGGGTTTACCGTTATTTTTCCACCTAGTGATGGGTTGTTTATTTATATTCTCTAGATTTATGACCTGAAAAGGGGATATTCTATTCATGAATTACAGAGGCGAGGGAGATTTATTTATTGTTCCCTGTGTGTTGATATCATCCAACCTTTTTACTCACTTATTCTTGTATTTTTTTAATAGAACACATTTACTAAATAGAAGACCTATATTTTTTCTACAATAGTTGGTACTCACACCACTATTGTTCCCTCTATCATGAAATAAGGATAAGTGAGTGAGTTCTATCTCGATGGTGCCCATATGGGATTTGAAACTGATTAATTTTGGGTGGATATATCATAGGTTGACTAATATTCATGCTAATTTGTTTTATTTTTAGATGCATCACATTTTAGGAACTAGGGTATAACCCATGAAACACTTATTTTTTTAATAGTGTTTTATATAGGGGATTCCTTTCTTATGCTTGATTGTTCTTCCCCTTGGTTGTATTACTTTTATAACCATTTCTTTTATATTTTTATTACTTATTTCCTAAATTGTGGTGCTAATATTGTGGTATGATTGACTTATATGTTTGGATTTTTCCATTTTAACTCTTGTATATAGATGTTTGGAAGAGATACCTTTAATTAAAAACTCTCATTTTTGGGTATTCAAAGTGGTTTCGAGAAGGGTGTTTAGTTAAAATGGCTTAGTATGAGAAAATGTTATTAATGTAATTTATTTCATTTAAATAAAATAAAAAGGGGAAATTTTAAAATGACTATATTTGATATTGGTTTTTATAGTGCTATATTGAAAATCATATATTCTTGTCTTATTTCCAAACAATAATTCATTATTTTCCTTATGAATAAATTTATTATAATTAGTGGGTGATGATTTTTTACGATCTATTAATCATTATTATATATTTTATTTCCCAGTTTTTAGTTGGTTACAATTTTTGTTCCTTGGACGAATGATGGGTGAGTTAAGAGGTGGTGAGAAACTAGGGGTTTCATAGAGTGGGCTTTAGGCATGGTTTAAGTTTTTTTTCATGTTTTTTGTATCATCCATCTAAACCTATTGTATTTATTTATGTAGTCTCTTATATCTGTTCTTATTATTCACTATGCATCGTTAAATTAATATAAATTAAATTTTAAATTATTATTTCAATCATTCCAGGTTTGTGGTTTCTCTAATCTTTAAAAATATTTATTTTATATGCATAGTCATCCAATGTATGAATTAACCATGGAGAAATTTCATTATGATTTTTGGGGGTTTTAAGGGTTATTAAAAGGATAAATAATTCACAAGGTAGTGATCATTGATGCATATACTCTAGTTTTTGGCCCATGGGGATCAGGAACACCCTTCAAGACTAGTAGAAAGCTGAGTTTTACATCAGGTTAGGTGGTATCCCGAGTCAGTTCGTTATAAAGGTGCAATGTGGTACCATTCCCTACTATGGGATCAGACTTAGATATTACCTGAGGGTAATGCATTGATGGAATTTTGAAAAGGGATATTTTAGAAACAACAATATTCTTCTCTGAAACATAATTCCATTTAAGAAAATAAGATACGTCCTAAAAGGGTGTGTGAATGTATTTATAAACCATTTTCATAACTATACTACACAAAATTTTAGAATTAGAATCCAAAATAAAGTATGTGGCAAAAAAATATCCATTACAAGTCATTTAAAAGTACATCCCAAGTATATAAGAACATTAAACAGATACAAGGTATGTCCAATAGGATTCTATGAAGCATGTTCTAGGGTCCCAAGAATATTACGTGGCCATGAGTGATCATCATTACTGTGTTGAAAACGAATTCAATGGAACAAATGATAAACCTTTCTATGAAAGATGATATTACTTCACTGAAAAGTTTCCTTTATCATTATTTTACCCTATAATATTCTTTAAGGAAATGATCATCTTTTACAAGAATAAATTAAGCCCCCACCCTCAAAATTGTATCTGATCAGAATGAATATGATACAATTCAGGGGAAGCGATATTTCTCTCATAATTTCTACATGGGTCACCTCTGAACCTATAAATAATCCTTTCTGGGTCCTCATTTAATACTTTTTATTGGAGATATGAATCTCTAAAGATTCTCTAACATGAACAAAATTTAACTTTCATAATTCACATTTCATATTACATGAATTCTATTTAATATGACGTAATCAATGCTTTAATTTTCAGTAACTTAATATAAGAGGGATTTAATCTCACATAAAGACTATTCTATCTTTTTTAATCACATATGAGTGTATAATTCCATTTGATTTAATATTATATGATATATAATATAATCTGAAATGGTAAATTATCGGATTATTTTCCTCTCATTCTATCTAAACACTTCCTACTTTTATCTTACATTATCCATCATATAATATTTAATCTGATGCGACAAGAAGTAATCTAGTTTTAATCATAAATGAGAAAGAAAATTCGTAATATTAAACAAGAAATAGAACACATACTTGAGATAAAACTGAAAATAATGTTATCCATGCAAGATTAATATTAAAGCTACGTAATATTAAACCAAAAGTTAAACAATTTTGTAATACTAAACTAAAACTAAAATGAGATAATTTAGAAAAACCCTATCAAATGTTATCACATATTTTTTTTAAGCACAACACTACTAATAAAAATGAAAACTAATTAATATATGAAGAAAATACTTATAAACATTAAATTTAATAATTCAAAAAATAAAAAATATTTAGAATATAAATTAATAAAGTTAATAATAATATAATAACTAAGTTTTTCTCAAAATTATTAAAACATAATTATAAAATATAAAATAATTAAAATATTAATAATTCAATTAAAAAAAATAAGCATAATTTAAAATATAAAAACAAAATAACAAAAAATACAAATAAATAGAAACTACAAAATCCCCCCCCCACTTTAGATTAAGCATGTAATCATTATATTAGTCAAACATACCTAAAAATGTTATAAATTAAACCCAAAATTGAATTATTTAAATGAAAATAATGGAGTAGATTAAAAAATCCTTAATAAAATTAAACAAGAAAAAAATCCATAATGAATAAGTAAAAAAACATATTTGGGAAAAATGTGGTTTCATTTTTTAAAAGATGTGATTTCATTTCAAATTTTCAAAAATAATTGAACCATCGTTATTAATTAATGTCTAATTTCCTATAAATTTAAATTTTTACCAATGAAAAAACACACACCCAACTCAATCACGAACAATAATTAACATATCAACATAATGTAAAAGGACTAAAAAATTTTATGGATGAAAAAGTTTGAGAAATATATAATATCTCATCATAATTTAGAAATATATATCTATAAAATTAAATAATACTCACATGACCCAACCATGGATTGTGAGATAATTTTACAAACTATTTGAATAAAGAATTTAAAATTTGAATTCTAAGCAATAATGAAAAATTAAATTAAAAATGAAAATACACTTTCAAATTCCACTAAAAATGGATTTTTAAAGAGGGAAATATAATAATGATTTTACTAAATTAAATTCATGGAGAAAATTGTAATTTTTAACCACTTAGAAGTAATAAAAACAACTATCTTTAATATTGAGAGAAATTTACTTTACTAAATATGAAAACTGTGTTTTTAAAATGAAACATAGGAAAATAATTTTATGAATATTGATAAATTATCTAAAATATTTAATGAAAAATAAATAAAGACTCTATCACCAAATTAAAACTCAACATTTCCTCAATTTTTAATCATATGTTGTAATAAAATAAATTTAATAAATTGAATAATAGTATATAAGAATAAAATATTTTACTAAAAACTCATAGAATAATTGAAATTAATTAATAACCCAAATTCACATCACAAGGAAATAGTTTAAGATAATTTAATTTTTACTGCTAAGAGGATTATACTAAGGACATATAATAATGAAATCTAAAAATAAAAAAATCAGTTTGCTATGAAACTCAAATTATTAAATAAACGTAAAATTTAGCATATTAAAGGAATCAGACATGTTAAAAAAATTACCTCCCCTATACATATCATATTATAAATTCCCATTACTAGATGAAGAAATTTATTCTTGAATAAATAAAATACATATTCAAAATGAAGAAAAGAAACAAGGAAATATAAAACACTTGATTTTTCTTAGTAATAGATAATAATTCAGAGTGTAATCATTATGATAATGTAACATATACAAAAAATTCTTCACAAAAAATTAAAAACAAACCATACATTACTAAATCCAAAAATAATAAAAGGAAAACTAACATAAATAGGCTATAAAGTTAAATACAAATATTTTATTAATGAAAATCATCAAAATCAATCATGCATTAAAAAATGAGGGATGATTATTTTTCTTAAAAGTTATAGAGACTCAAATATACACATAAATAATTAAATTAAGAAAGTAAAAACATATATAATTTAATTAAAATAGGTTATAAAGTTTAACAAAAAATAAAATTTCTCATAAATAACTTATTAAATAAGTTATAGATAAATGTGATAACATTAAAATAGTGAAAAGTTTAAATAAATTACAAGATAAATTCATATCTAATCTCTCTTATATAGAGATTTTAACAACTACATGAATTATTTCATGATGAAAAATCCTAATCCTTTTTCTATTAACTCAAAAATTATGGATGTTGAAGTGTATTGAATTTATATTGAATGAAATGGAAAAAATATTAAAATAGTGTATGGTATATCCCATTTCGAGTTTAATTTACCCTAATTTTTTTGATTATAGAATTAAAAAAATTAGTAATAGGTCTACCTAATCAAATTTATTCATAATGATGATATTATCATGAAAAAACATTAACTTTATTATTATAAAATTAATTATTGTGATATTAGTTAAGTATAAATTCTTATAACTATTGTAACTATAATTTTTTGTCATATTTATTAGATTCAGGTTCACAGTTGCAAGTTTTAACCACATAGAATAACCTCTATTAAAGCATTAATAATAAATTATAGTATTTTATAAATATTATACTAAAAGGTAACATATCAAATTTTGTTTTATAGACTACCATATATTCCCAAAGACTCTAAATAAAATTTTAAGACTAATATCTCTTATTAGTTTTAACAATCTTCTCAAGAATCCTTTGTATTTCTATATTTTAAATTTAGTTAACATATTCTCTTGTGGATGGTAGTCAGTGGATATTTTATGGGTAAATACATTTAATTTAGTAGATCACTAAGTATTTTATTACAAAATTCTCTCCTGAAATCCCTAATCAAATATTTGGGTACTCCAAATATATAGAATATGTTAGAATTTAATAATTTAAAAAACAATTTAACCATAATATTTTCCAATAGATTGAGCTTCCAACCACTTTGGAAGAATTCAAATGTTAAAATAACATATACATTACCATCAAAAGGATGAATGATACCCAAAAACTAAATACCCCCAAATATCCAAAATCTCATAAAAATAAGTGGTTCTTTGGGTATCTAATGTCGTTTTGAGATCTAACAGAAGTGTTGACCCTTAGAACAATATTTAAAGAAATCATATGTGTATTTAAATGAATTATACCCAAATAAATCATAATATAAAAATTTTCTTGAGGTTCTTTGAAGAACGAAGTTTCCACCATTATGAAATTAATAACACAAGGTCAAAATTGAAGTTTTTTATTCTTTGGTAGCTTAATTTATTATAATTAAATTAGATCCTTGTTTTTATAAAATATAATAATCCAAAAAATATAATTTAGATCCACTTTTTAACTTAAATTTTATCTATTTAGTTTAATTATAAGGAAATTGCATTGTAGTTAACTTATTAACAATATTAGAATTTCAAGGCCACTTATAATTCAAATAAGGAAAATAGTTTTTTGAAAAGTAAGTTTAAACATTTCAACAACATCATTATTCATTATTATTCTTAAATGATCAACCATAATTTTTTGAACAATTTTATTATTAATCACAAAATTAAATTCCTAAAGTCTCTAAATCAATCTCAAAATACTTTATTTTAATTCATATTTGGTTAGTATGCAACTTAGAGCTGAATGGTTGGTATAAAAAACTTTAGAACCTAATAAGTAAGATATAAATTTATCTAAGGAAAAAAATATAAAAAAAGAACCTTTCAGTCACTGAATAGTTTATTTGGGACCCCTTTAGAGTTTTTGATGTTTAGTAAATACAAATGATTACTTTACCTATCCTTTGTACAAAAATAGCTACAAATTCCATGTCATAAGAATAAAAAATTATCTAAGGTGAATTATTATCATATAGTGATTATAAATTTGGGATAATAATTAAATAATAAAATATTTCAGATAAAGAGTATTTAAATACCACATCAAAAACAAAATTCACCTCATTTTACAATAATGTAGTCAAATTAAATTCAATGGTAATAAATTTCTTAATAAATATTCTATAAAAACAAATATGTTATTAGAACTATGTAATATATTTTAAATTTCATTAGGGGTGAATACTCAATAACATTAATTTTAGTAGGGTCAATATTAATTCCTTTAAAATAAATAATATTCCCTAGAATATTGTAACACCCCTATTTTAATGAATTTACCATTTTTTTCATGTTATTTAATACCTGGGATGAGTTTTTGGAGTTTATTTATGGTTTTGGTGTTTTTTTGAAGGTTTCTAAGGGTTCGTGGTTTGATAATGGTTTTGAGAAAATAATCTGGTTTCTCTAGGAAACCATGTGATTTTATTAAGAGGATAGGAGGGTGTGAATGATTTTTCCCAACCATGCTGTTGCTAAGGAGAAACCATTCAAGTGAAAACCTAGGAAAAACATAGTTATGGTACTTGTGGTTAAACAATGTAAACCAACCATGCTTGTTAGGGGTTTATAGACAGTAGTATAAACATAGTTAGAACATGGTTTCACAAATTGTGTGGGATAACCATGCCACAAATAATTAATTCTCCAAAAAATTTGATTTTCACTCAGCTTTAACACTTGGAACCATAATTTTCACATATACTATCAAGATATAGATATCTTTTCCTCTCATAAGTGTTCTTGGTGGTTCACTTTGTTATGAAATATTATTTTTGATAGATCAAAGTGCTAGATCTCATGAATCGATAGTAAATATACATTTTATCTTCGTCTCTTTAGATCTCCTTATCTCCACTCACACATAATTTTTAAAAAAATTGTTATAGATATATATATGATTTATGATGAGTTTTTATGAGATTGTTATTTGGTCTATTAAAGGAATAGAGTTTTGACCCTAGATCTAGATGTTTTTTTAATGTTATCCATTTTTCATAAGCCATTTAGGGGTAGGTGGATTCTCTCTCTTATCCAATTATTATAGAAATTGAGGAATTGGTTTTATTTAATATTTTTTTTGGGTTTTAATATGAAATTGTGGTTGATTTCATAAAGTAAAACTCTCTTTGTTTATATTTTAGAAATATTTTTAATTTAAATAGTTTTTGGAAAACCCATTTGAATTACGGTTTTAAATAATGGTTTTGGTTAAATTTAAGAAAGATGTTCGATTTAATATTTTAAAATAAATAATGAATTTATGTGGAATAAATTGGGATGTGAGAACTTGGTAATCAAAGGTGGTGTTTGTTCATTTTTTCATTGTATGGGGTCTTATTGGTAAAAAATTAGAGCTCGATAAATACTAGAGGAATGCTGGTATATAATTTAAAATACATGAGTGTGTGAGGGGATGAATGTGATTTGTGTATGACATGTGTTATTAATGGATAAACTCTTCTTCTATAATTTAATTTTTTTTAAATTGGTAATTTTTTTGATGTTCTTAATTTTGTTATAAAATATATTTGTATCTATGATCTTACAAGTTCTTATCCTAGTGGGGTGAGTTGGGAAGTCTATTGGGGAAAGACTACTGGGTATGGTTACTAACCTCCTATATATGCACTTTTGTGTTCACGTATATTTTGTTCTTCACATCATAGGTAAAGGAATGGTATCTTATAAATTTAGTAAAGAACCATTATAATACTTATCCAGGATGGTGTGGGATCTTAGAGTTTATCTTATAGATTTCTTAGAGTGGTTCCACACCAGTGTTACTACAATGTGATGTCTTGTGGTTTACTTCAGTTGCTTTGTTATAATTTTTTTTCCTATACTAAGATATTTTTGTTTTATTGGTTGTCATTTGAGTTTTATTGATTATAATCACGCATCATATAGTTGGTTTGGTTTTTTATTATTTTTTATTGAAATGTTTTTTAATTAAAATGTGTAACTTTTCCCCTATTGTTTAGGTTTTACCTTAGCATTTATTTTCATCCTTTTTTGTCATGGGGATATCACTTAAGGTTAGTGGAAACTTAGAACCAACCCAAAACAAATGGTTAGGGTTTGGATTTTACAAAAGGAATCATTTTTGGTTGTTCCATCATCTTCAGATGGAATAAATGAGATATGAAATTTACTAACATAATATATATGGCATAAAATGATGGATCTGACCTCTTTATGTGAAAATTTAGGTTACAAAGGTGGTTATGGTATAAAAGTGTTATAAAACACTTAAACTTTTATGAGTTTAGTATATAATACCTTATTAATGACACATCCCACTAGTTCTAAATTTCTTATATTATATTTAATACCTCTTGAAAATTGGTTTCAATGATTGTTGATTTTGATGATATGGACTAATATAAGACTTCAGTTTCTAATGAGTGATGAATAAGTGGTGTTTTATTCCTACTTAAGATAAATTTAATTGGTTATATGATGTAAAAAATACCAAGTATATACTATAGAAAACATAGTTTCACCCAAGCCACAAGTGAACTAATTAATTATTGAGATAATTGTTCAATATTTTCAATCTTTTGATAAGGGGAATTGAAATGATGAACCACATCCAGTAGATCATCTTATATAATTTCCAAAATAGAATCCAACAACATTTTAGTGGATTAAAAACCTAAAAGGATGATTTGTGGATAAAAAATAGGAATAAGATTTTTGATTTCCTTAGACGCCCTGCTAATCTAAAGGTCATGTTAGTAGTCTATATGATGGAGGATCTTGCTAGATAATGGTGTGATTTATCTATCCAAGATAAATTTTAAAAGTCCATACATGGGATTAGTTTTAATAATTATTTAACAAAATATTATATCCCTACACTATAAAGATGACCATAATGATATATTTATTCATCCAAAATCAAGAAAATATATCAGTGATAAAATATGCTGTTATGTTTATGAACATAGTTCATTTTTCATTAGAAGTAGCTGATAGTGAATCCTTGAAGGCATGGATCTTTGAGTCTTAAGTGTTACTATAAATTCATTCTAAGATAGATATAATTTGTCTTATTAATTATACAGAGATTCTTAATAGATCAATGTTCGTGGAAAGGTATATTAATGGTAATATAACTGGAGGAAGTACCCTTGTCTCTATTAAAACAAGTATGAAATATAATTTTGGGAATAATAGGAAGAGGGCAGCCAACTTCTAAGGTGATAGGGAATCTCAAAATCAAACCAATTAATTGGTTATCCTTCCTCCACGACTTAGAACCAAGCCTAAATATTTCCAATGTGATTTGTTCAATCATATGAAGAGACATTGTACAACACCACCTAGAACATACCAAAAGTGTAATAAGATGATTCATCTAGTATATTATTACCTTAATTTAGATACATTAAATTCATATTATTTTTATTATACATATTATTCTTTAACTTGATAATCACATTAGATTAATTATCATACTTAGAAATCTGGGTGATTCCAGGAAAAACCCAATTCTTCAGTTAATACAGCCACACCAAGGATACATAGAATAAGGTAGAGCAAGAAAGAATTTTTACAGTGATGAGGATATGATCATAAAATACAAATCAGGTCCATATACTGTATGATGTAAAATTATTCTTAATTTAACTCTTATACAAGTTCTTATTAATATTTGTGCATCCAACTCTTTTAATGATTCACATGTCATTTATAAATGGGGTTTCACACTATGATGATGCCACACCTGATGAGTATCTAGAAACCTCTCATGTATTTAGAGTAAAGGTTATTTAAATGATTACAATGTTTTATAAATTTTTTTGGAGTCTAGTGTTTTTTGGTATCTTTATGTTTTTGATATATATATATCATTGACTTAATCATATAAATGGATTAGTTAGTTTATTTCAAGGCCCATATCTACTATTATGTTAAATGAGTAAAGATTACATCTCCTAATGGGATAGTTAATCTTTTTAAATGAGACTGGGATGTAGAGGCTAGAAGTGTTATAGATTTGTCACCAATGGTTTTAACTATTGCTTTATCAATTATTAGAAGTAACTTTGAGGACTAATGGAATATTTGAGTCTAGAATTTTTTTCCTAACATTTTGGATCAATATCTAGAGGTGTCTTCTGAAAATTTCACTAGTTTAACTCCTGAAAGGGAAGTGGGATTTTGGATTGTTATCATTTTGGAGACTAGTTTTATTTCACTTCCATCGTATAAAATAGAACCATTGTAATTGATGGAGTTGAACATACTATTATAAAAATTGGAAAGTAAAGGGTTTATAAGAGTGAGTAAATCACCTTGGGATGCTCCATTTTTTTTCAAGAAGTCATATGGTTTTTAATGACTCTATGTTGATTAGAATATAATTAATCAGGTTATGATAAATAATATATATACAATACCTCATATTTGTGAAATTTTTGATCATGTTAAGGGAGCCCAATAGTTATATAAAATTGATCTATGATCTGGGTATAACTAACTCTAGTTTAAGAAAGGGGATACTGAAAAGAAATCTTTTAGGACTCATTATGGTCATTATGAATATATGTTCATGCCCTTTGGTCTTAAAAATGCACATGCATTTTTCATGTAATTGATGAATTGTGTCTTTTAGTGGTACCATGAATCTTTTATTATTGTATTTTTGGATGATATTTTGTTGTAATATTGAACATGGAAAGAACATCAATAAAATTTAGTGATTGTGTTGATCTTTTTATGAGATCAAGATTTATATGAAAAAATATCTAAATTAAATGTATGTAAAAAAGAATTTATTTTCCTAATCCATGTCATTTTTGGGAAAGGTATATCAGAAGACCCATAAAATATAAAGGTTGTTGACTACAACGACCCCAAACATTATAGATGAAAATTCCTCTTGATCTAATTAAATGTATTACTATGTAAAATTATAATGAACTTCCTTGGTTTTCTATTTTTGGATTTTAAAATACAATTAAAAATTATTACCATTTCTAATATATCCATTGAACAGTGATCACATAATTAGTATAAATATAGGGATTTAACAAATATAATTTACTCAGACAAAGGAATTGATGACCTCATCCAGTATAATTTCTCCATACGAAGCCCTTTTTTTGGATCTCAAAATGGAGGTAGTGTTGCTGGGCTTCACTCTTTACCACACCCAAGCCGAGCTTCAAAACATTAAGCTTGAACAAAACCTCCTATAAGAGAAGTGGAAGTTAATAAAGATTACCACTCTAGTGATCTTATCTAAGCCGCCCCAAGAGTCGGTCACCATCACACAACTTACCCTTAGGTATTATGTAGGTGTTATAAGGGGTTATGTAAGAAGAAAATAGAACGATGTTTATGTGCATTATTTTTTTTATAAATAATATACATTCATTTTATTATTGTTACTTTGTAAATGGGTTTTAAATCAAAAATAACATTTTTTTGTTAATATTTATATTCAATTAAGAAATCCATTTTGATGAATTAATGTATTTTTGAATGAAATAATTTTTTTTACAAAACTAATATTTATTAAATATAAATGATCGTATAATTTTTAAGAATAAAATTGTATTTTTTATTAAGGGTTGAAAGCTGTTTTTGTCAAAACCCGTGAATTTTAGAGAATTTTATGTTTTTATTTTAAAAATTAAAAATTCACATTTTTAGAAAAATATTTAGATAAAATGAATATTATTTTTTGAATCAAGATGTCAAAATTATCTAATAGTGAATTTTAGATAATTTTATGAGACCCTTGAATTTTCGGGTAAAAATTATATTCCATTTAAATATATAATGTGTCTTATGACATCTTAATGACATAATAGTGATGTAATAAAATACTATAAAGCAAAATTTCAGCCAATATATGTTTTATATCTTAAATAATGTAATTTTATATATTTTTATTAATTTAATGATGTCTTAGTGGACCCTCCAAGACATATAAAATATTTTGACATTTTAAAATGATTTACATGGGAGTATGTATGACCTCCACATAATCAAGTCTAATATTTTAATAAGTTCGGCCATTGGACTTATAAAATAATGTTTTCCACTCCATTGGAAAAAACTATGGGAAAAAATCATGGTTGTATTTGTGGTTTTTATTAGTTTAATGTGTAGTGTCTAAAACCTAAATAATAAATAATTCGCTCTCCTTTCCTATATAAACCCACTCAATATGTAAGAACACAGATCTTATTTTTATGTATGGATCTTGTTTTCTGGTTATTTTTTAGAAAAAGAGGAGTTTCACGAAATTTTAGGCATACACACCATGTACCCAGTTGTCACGGGTGGCCATGTATTGGGTGTGTAATAGCTGAGTACATGGTTGTGTGTGGTGACCTGGAGATCACCTAAAGTGGAGGCCGAAAAAGGCCAGTACAAGCCATGAACAGTTAAATAACATGCCGTGTACTTACTTTTTTTTCATTAAATGGACCAGGGTTGTGTTTGATGGATAAAACACACTTCTTCTTCCTCCGTCACATCCAGGATCATCCGTATGGCTATAGATTTATCCAAGACCCTGACTCTCCATCTTTTCTATGAATATAACTCCTTCGGTTGCATTGGAATCGCATCCGTGAGTTCTCTCTTCTTATTTAATAACATATCTTGATTCCTCCTCTCTCATGAGTTGTCCTCAGTTGAACATGTTTAATGTTTTTGTAGATATACGATGTTATAAGGTGATTAATGGCCTATGGTTCATGCATATAGTCCGTATAATGCTGAGGTAGGTGGTTTGTGACTTTCCGTAGATAGTCTTTGAGTTATATGTGAAAAAGTGCCCAATACCATTGTTTGGGGTATTGCATTTTTATGGTTTTTTGTTCTTTTATTGCCGGATCTACCATGTTTATTTGGATAGAGGTTAACTGTTTGTGAATAGGGTTATCTTTGACAAGATATGGTTGTTTGGCCCATGTTTTTTGGTTTTTGACCATTTTTCTAGCTTTACCTATTAGACTACTACTTTGCTTTCCATGCCTAATATTGTGGGATAGAGTGATTTTATCTGACATGTTGTGGTATGCTGTACACTATTTATCCAAGTAGTTCTTGAGGTTTACTTTGGCTGCTATATATCATTGTGCTCGATTGACATACATAGGGCTGTGGGAACCTGGGGTAGTAGACCTTGTCAGAATGGATGTTGAGGGCTTCCCCAGACTGTCTATTTACTTTTACATTACGAGACCATAGGGGGGATGGACGTTGAGTGCTCCCCTAGATTGTATTTAGTTCCTCGATGCGGTCTATAGGTGTAATTTCATGTTGAGTGCTTCCCAAAAGCACATTTTAGTTACTAATATGAGACTATAGGGTGAATTAACAGTGAGTGCTTCTTAGAGAGTCTGTGCTAAAGCTAAACCAGAGGGGTTAAACTATGATTACTTCCTAGAGGGTTTCTTGTCGTATTTTGTTGAACTAGAGGGGTTAGGCTGTGATTACATCTTAGAGGGTTAATTGTTTGTGATTATCAACTTACTCAATGTATGAAATAGAATGCAATTGAATCTGTAGAATTTTTTTACTTTTGGGTACTTCTTTATTTAATACTTCTCTTTGCTTATTGCCGTCTATATATATTCACTAAAAGTTAAACACAAATATTTGGGTAGTTTCCTACTAGGATTCATCTCACACCCTGTTTGGGTCATGCTTTTGGGCCCAAAAAGATTATACTTTTGCAGGTATAGATAAGGGAAAGAGCCCTTCAACCACAGGTACTTGATTGCTGTGGAGCTGGGGAGCATGAGACCAAGCTAAAGCTTATGATGTTGTGGAGTTGTTTACTTTCTTCTCTTTTTACTTTGGCTTATTATTGTATTCCAACATTGTGACTTGTTTGGATGATTTCTTGACATATTTATCATGCATAATTTATATATATACTCCAGTTGTTATTTACATTAAGTCTTCTGCTATTTACTGTTGTCTGGTAATATTACTGCTTCCTCTATTTCTATTTGTTTTACTTCTGATGTGTCACTTTGCCAATGAGGGCATAGTTTACCCACTATCAAACCCATGACCCTCACTGATTGTTGGAAGCCTCTGGCATTTGTGGAAATGCGCTTGAGGCCTTGTGACTAACTAGGTATGGGGCGCCTCTGGGCAGCTTTTGGAACCAGGAATTTACAAAGTGGCATTGAAGGGAGGTTTCGATCCTTCAAACTGTGGGTTATGGGCCCACATAAACCAGAATTTGGTGGATCATTGCACTATTATCCTTGTTTTTGACATGAATAAGATTCCATTCTTTGATTCATAGGGAGTATGGGCCCTCACATATCAGAATTGGACACCTTAATGTTCATTTCAGTGTTTTTAGGGGTTCCAGAGTAGTTTCTGAGGCTTACTGTCTAGATAAAACCCAGAATACATGGTGTGTAGTGATGAATACACACCATGTGTCCTTCTATTCAGGAAGGAACTGTTTTTCTCAAGTATAGGTCGTGTTATGTATGTACACGCCGTGTAGTCTCTAACCGCGTCACTGACTATGTGGGTAGAGACATGGGGTTGGGAAATCTTCATGGGACACGCCATGTACTGGATATACATGCCGTGTTGTGTAGAACATGTGTCCACCCATGTGACTAATGACACAAAGGGATAAAACATAGGTTATACACGCTGTGTCAAGCTTGAACAAGCTGTGTAGTGTGACCCTTGATTACAGACATGTAATGAACAACAAGAGACGATGAAATCCTTTTAGTACACACCATTTCCATCTGGAACATGCCATGTAGAGTGAGTCATGTAACCAGTCATGGGACGGACAACATGGGTCGATGAAGTTCGTGTAGTACGCGCCATGTCAGGAAATAACACGTCGTGTAGTCTTGTTTTGGGAGAACCGTGTGGCTTAGACGTGTAAGGGAGCTTGGACAGGGGAAGAGGATTTAAGTATACACTGTGTGTTAGGACAACATGCCATGTGTTTGGGGTGTTACACGACCTATATTGGAAAAAGTACACACCCATGTGAAGGATTAAGAAAACATGCTGTGTAGGCACTGTACACACTGTGGATCCCTATTTTGAAAAACCTGAATGATTTCTTTATCTTATTCCCTTATTACACATCTAGTTTTCAGTACTTGATAATATTAATCTAAGGTGTGCACTTGACCATGCAGAGTCATGCCACCGAGATTTCCTCCAGTTGTCCGCCAGTTACAAGACATTGATCAGACACCAGATAGGGCTGATCAGGGACTACCCATAGATTCTCCACTTGTTTCAGTCTTGGTAGCAGTCGTCATTCCAGACACAGGTGATTACACATAGTTAAAAGAGGGATTTATAAGGTTTATGCAGACCTTCTGAGGAGTATCACATCCTTCCCATTATATGGAAGAGTTGATATAGGTTTTCCAGCAGCAACACCCTCCCACATTCACAAGGTAAGGAGGACCTGATGCTGCATATTCAAGGTTAAAATCCATGATTTTAATCTTTGAGCATCTGGAGATGCCTCTGGAGAGGAGTGTGAATCTTTCAACTTATATGCTTCAAGACTCCACCACGATATTATGGGATGTGATCTAAAAGGTGGGACTTCAGTAAGTTATTACATGGGATGAGTTTCTGTGTGCCTTCTATGACTACTTCTACCTAGAGACTTTGAGGGTCGATCAATCCAGAGAGTTCATGAGTCTGGAGCAGATTACTCTTTCAGTTATGGAGTATTATTCTTGTTTCATGTATTTTTAGTGCTTCACACCCATTCTAGGAGGTGATGAGTTATTACTGGTGAGGAAGTTTGAGGATGGTGTCAGGAACGACATCCAATCTCAGGTGAACATCTTTAGGTTGAATTCCATCACTTCTATAGTCAACCAGGCATTGATCACGGAGCACAATCTGAGGGATTATGGAGTGGTGAGCCAGGGAGGTTCGACATCTGGAGTTGTTATCCCTCCTACTGACAGCAATAAGCGCTACAAGGAGTCTATGCGCGTGGATCCCAGGAGGTGGGACACTTATTTTGGTAGCCAGGTGGCGTGCTACCTATGCGGGAAGAGCGTGCATACGAGTCCACATTGCCCGAGAGACCTAGTGGAGTGCTGATCATGTTACAATATAGGACATCATCAGCGCTTTTGTCAGTTCTTCACACCAGAAGCTGGTGGCATGGGTTCTTCCTAATGTTCAGGCCGAGGTGGAGGTCATGACAATGGTATCCAATCACCAGGCTTTTAGCGATATCCAGATAGATCAGATCAGGGTGGTTAGGTAGGGTCACAGATCCATGGTACAGGTTAGACTTTTGCAGTGGATCAGACCCAACAAGAGTAGTATCTCGGACCCTCTATAGTTCGAGGTACGATCCTAGTTTCCTCAATTTTATCTTCTACTTTTTTCAATACATGGGATTGCCATAGATTTTTATCTGTTGATGTTTTGGAGAGCCTTGGGCTCTGTATCTTTAATTTTACTGAGATCTTGATGTTAGACACTCCGTTGGGGACTAGAACAACTAGTGTACATTAGTTCAAGGAGTTCATTCTTGAGGTTGGTGGGTGTCACTTCTTATGGGACCATTATGTTCTAGAGATGACAGGCTATGATGTCATTCTTGGAAAATACTATTTAGTTCTCTTCTAATAAGTTGTTGATTTCTATCGTTGTAGGGTGAGTTTCACATCACTAGATGGCAGATCATTTCTTTATAAGGGAGAATGGGATGTTCCGGAAAGTAGAGCGGGACCCGAGCATCAAGGGTTGGAAGGAGCTACAACCTAGATTGCAGGTCTATATCTGGATGACCAAGGGACTTCAGATATGGAATTTCCTCCAGTGGTGGATCATTTTAGGGATGTCTTCCTAGAGGAATTTTTAGGTTTCCCTCCAGAGCGAGAGGTAGAATTTTCGATTGAGCTTGTTCCAGGAGCAACACTGGTGTATATTCCTCCTTATAGGATGGATACACTAGAGTTTTATGAGATCAAGAAGCAGTTGGAGGAGTTGTAGGAAAATGGTTTCATCGGAACCGGTACTTCTCCTTGGGGTTCACCTGTCCTATTTGTAAAGAAGGTAGATGATACCCTCAGACTTTGTGTGGATTATTGGAAGTGGAATCATTTAACAATCATGAATAGATATCCCCTTCCGAGGATTGAAGATTTGTTTGATCGACTTTGAGGATCCTGGGTGTTCTTGAAGATTGACTTGAGATCTGGTTAGCATCAGTTGCCCGTTAGACCATCAGATATACCTTTTATAGGCTTCCAGAGCAGGTATGGTCTATAAGAGTATGTGGTTATGCCGTTCGGTCTCCTGTATATGCCAACAATTTTCATGGAACTAATAAACTGAGTGTTCCATCCGTACTTGGATTTCATTGTGGTAGTCTTTATGGATGATATCTTGGTGTACTCTCACACTCAACATGAACATGATAGACATCTTGAGATCATTTTGAGTATGCTGAGAGAGCATCAATTATATGCTATGCTCTCAAAATGACACTTTTGGATAGAAGAGATTCAATTCTTGTGTCATGTTATCTCAAAGATAGAAGTATTAGTTGACCTAGAGAATGTGATAGTAGTAGTTTGCTGGGAGCAGTCGAAAAAAATCTTTGAGGTGTAGAGATTTCTAGGGCTGGATGGTTACTATATAAATTTCATACAAAACTTTTTACACTTAGAAGCACCACTAACTGGTCTGACTAATAAGGGTGAGAAGTACTTGTGGTCAGATTTTTATGATTCATCCTTTAAAAAGCTAAAAGGGAGGTTGACTTTAGCACTGATACTAGTTCTAACAGAGACATGCAAGCACTATAATATTTAATATGATGCATCAGGTATTGGGATGGGAGTAGTGCTTATTCTGGGTGAAGGGGGTGTTGTGTATGGGTCTCGACAGTTGAGGCAACATGAGAGAAATTGCCTGACACACGATCTCAAGTTTGTTGTAATTGTTCATTCTTTATGTTGTTAGAGAAACTACCTGCTGGGAGATCGTTTTTTGTTTTTCACTGACCACAAAAGTCTCAAGTATATATTCAAAGAGTGAGACATGAATTTGAGAAAGTGTCAGTGGGTTGAGTACCATCAGTATTTTGACTTTGAGCTTGCCTACACGCATGGGAAGGGCAATGCAGTGGCTAATGCATTGAGTAGGGGGACTCAAATACAGGCCATTCAGGAGGACAACAATGAGTGAAAGATTATGGATTTGTTCTCTGAAATTAATTTGGAGTTGCATCACAAATAGGGGAAGATGTTTCTATCATCTTTGGCTATTACCTCTACTCTTCTTGATCGAGTGAAAATGAGTCAACTATCAGATTCAGAAGGCCTAGTCCTACAAGATATTGTGTTAGGAGAGGACCCTATTACTAGATGGACAGTAGGCAAGGATGAGATCTTGTGTTTTCATGGATGTGTGTGGGTTCAAATAGACACACGTGAGGATCTGATGAGGGACTTTCATTCCTCAGTTCGGGTAGTTCATCCTGGTGTCACGAAGATGTATCGTGAACTACACCTTCAGTATTGGTGGTCAGGTATGATGAGAGATGTTTCTGGGTTTTTCATGAGATATTCCTCCTATCAATAGGTGAAGGCAGAGCATCAGTGACTAGCATGGATTTTTCAGTAGTTAACCATTCCCAAGGGGAGATAAAAAAATGTCGCGATGGACTTCATGATGGGTTTACTGAGGTCACCTCGAGGGAATGATGCAGTTTGGGTTGTAATTGAAAGACTCATGAAGGTTTCTCACTTCTCTCTGATCAATGAGACCTTTAGTGTTGATGAGATAGGATGGTTGTACATCCGAGTGGTTTTATGTATACATGGGGTTCCACACTCAATTGTTTCAAACAGGGACACACATTTTACCTCTCGGGTCTAGAAAGGCTTCAAAGGGATTTTGGTACTTAGGTACTTCTGAGTATAGCTTACTATCCTCAGAATGATGGCCAGTCCGAGCATACAATTAAGGTACTTTAGGACATGATTTGAGCATGAATCCTATATTTAAGAGGTTCTTGGGAGAATCTCATATCTCTTTTAGAGTTTTACTACAATAATATTTTTCAAGAAACTATTCATATGGAACATTAGGATGCTTTATACGGTAGGCCATGCTGATCACCATTATGTTGGATGGAGGTTGTAGAGGTAGCTATGCTGGGACCTCGTCTTTTCTAGGAGACCACAAAGCAGATAGAGTTCATTCAGAAGAGGTTGGCTACTGCATAGTCTCGATAGAAGTCTTATGCTGATCGACAGAGACAACCTATGGAGTTTGAGGTTGGAGATTAGGTTTTCTTATGTATCACACCGAGGTTGGTACACAAGAGGGTTAGAAGACAAGGTAATCATTCACCGTGGTACGTTGGGCCTTTTGAGGTGTTAGGGAGAGTTGGTCCGGTTGCCTATCAGTTGCAGTTACCGTAGAGGTATCGGGTTATGCATGATGTCTTCCACGTGTCTCAGCTTCAACGTTACTTCTCAGACTTATCTCATGTTTTCCAACCCGAGGAGGTTGAGCTAGAAGTGGGTTCATCATTCGAAGAGAATCCTATCCGAATTTTTGATAATAGTGTGAAGGTTATCTATGGATGGTTTTTTCCTTTGGTATGAGTACTATGGTAGCATGGGCGGGTGCAGGACCTGATCTGGTAGAGGGAGGCTGATGTACAATTGTAGTGGTCGGAGGTGTTCATGGATTCTTCTTCAGTGCCACCCTTCTAGGGAAATTCTAGGACAAATTTCTTTAAGGGGGAAATTTTGTAAGAACCTAGATCTTATTTTAAGGTATGAATCTTTATTTCTAATCATTTTTGAGAAAAAAAGAGTTTATGAAAATTTCAGGAGTACACGCCGTGTACTGTAAGTACACATCGTGTACCAGGTTTCCGCGGGTGACTGTGTACTGGTCGTGTATTAGCGGAGTACATGGTCATGTGTGGTGACCTAGAGACTGCCTAAAGTGGTGTCTGAAAAAGGAAAGTACATGCCATGTACTTTTAAAGAACACGTTGTGTACTTTCCTTTTTTTCACTAAATAGACTGGGGTCACGTCTGAGAGACAGAACGCACTTCTTCTTTGTCCTTCTTTTCCAGGATCATCTGTACGACCACAGATCTTCTCTGAGCCCCTAACTCACCATCCATTCTCTAAATCAAACTCTATTTGTTGCATTGAAATCACATCAGTGAGTTCTCTCTTATTCTTGAATACCATCTTTTGATTTCTCCTCTCTCACGAGTTATCCTTAATTGAACTTTTTTAACATTTTTGTAGTTCTAAGACATTCTAGGGTGATTCAAGGCCTAAGTTTCACACATATCATTTGTACTATGTTGAGGTAGGTGGTTTGTGCCTTTTTGTAGATAATATTTAAGTTATATGTGAAAAGTGCCCAATACCCTTGTTCGGGGTATTGCATGTTTATGGTTTTTCCCTTTTATTACCTGCTATGCCTTGTTTGTTTGGATAGAGGTTAATTGTTCGTGAATAGGGTTATATTTGCCACACTATGGATGTTTTTACCATGTTTTCTTGTTTTTGACCGTTTGTTCTAGCTTTTCCTGGTAGGCTGCTGTTTTTCTTTCCATGTCTGGTATTGTATGATGGAGTGACTTTATCTGACATGCTGTGATATGCTTAAGAATATTTAGACAAGTAGTTATTGAGGTTTACTTTGGATTCTATATATTTTTGTTCTCTATTGACTTACATAGGGATGTGAGAACCTAGTGTAGTAGACCATAGGGGGAATGGACGTTGAGGGCTTCCCCAGAGCGTGTTTACTTTTACATTGCGAGACCCTAGGGGGATGGGCATTGAGTGCTCCCTCAAAGTGTATGTAGTTACTTGTTGCGGGTCACAAGGGGAATTGGACATTGAGTGCTTCCATAGGGAACCTTTTAGTTACTGATACAAGTCTATAGGGGGAATTGACAGTGCGTGCTTACTCAGAGAGTTTTTCCTAAAGATAAACCAAAGGGGTTAGACTATGAGTACTTCCCAAAGGGTTTCTTTTCTTGTTTGGTTGAACAAGAGGGGTTAGGATATGATTAATTTTCATAGGATTACCTGTTTGTGATTATCTACTTACATGATGTATGAAATTTAATGCAATTGAAACATTAAGATTGTTTATTTTTGGGTACTTCCTTGTTTACTGCTTCTCTTTGCTTATTTCCTGCCATATGTATTCACTGATAGCTAGAAACAGATCTTTTTTGTGGTTTCCTACTAGGATTTGTCTCACACCCTGTTTGGGTCATGCTTTTAGTCCCAAACAAATTATATTGTTGCTGGTATAGAAAAGGGAAATAACCCTTCTACTTTAGGTTCTTGATTATTGTGGAGCTGGGGAGCATGGGACCAAGATGAGGCTTGCGATGCTGTGGAGGTATTTAATTGATTTTCTTTGTAGTTTGTTTTATTTCTGTATTCCAGTATTTTGACTTGTTTGGCTGCTTTCCTAGACATATTTATCATGCATCATATATATATGTGATGCAGTTGTTATTTACTTTCAGTCTTCCACTATTTACTATTGTCTAGTATTATTAAGTATTCCTCTATTTCTATCTATTTTACTTCCATTGTGCCACTCTTCTAATAAGGGAAAAGTTTCCCCACTATAATACCAAAGGCCCTCACTTCTAGTCGGCATCCTTTGGTGTTTGGGGAAATTCTCTTGAGGCCATGTGACCAACCTAGAACGGGGTGCCTCTCGGTAGCTCCTAAAACAATATCCCATTTCTCTCCACTCAAATCATTTGGAGCTCAACCAACCTGTAACGTCCCAGTTTTGGAAGCCACCTAGAGGCGCCCCGTACCCAGTTGGTCACATGGCCTCAAGCACCTTTCCCCTAATGCCAGAGGCTTCTGACTAGCAGTAAGGGCCTTGGGTGTAATAGTGTGGAAACTATTCCCTCATTGGAAGAGTAAAACAATGGAAGATTAACAATTATACAATAACAGAATCAGTAATAATATCAAACAATAAGAAAACAGTACAAGACTAAAGAAGAAACAACTGGATAACACATATATAAATGATGCTTCATAAATATGTCTATGAAATCATCCAAACACATCATAATGCTGGAATACAACACTAAACCAAAGTACAAAATAAAACAAGTAAACTCCTCAGCATAACAAGCCTCATCTTGGTCCAATGCTCTCCAGATCCTCAACAAATCAAGTACCTAAAGTAGAAGTGCACTTTCCCTTATCTATACCTGCAACAATATAATCTGTTTGGGACCAAAAGTATGATCCAAACCGGGTGTGAGACAAAATCCCAGTAGAAATCCACCACAAGATCTGTGCCTAATAGTCAATGAATATATATGGAAGATTATATATTTGAAAAGAAGCAGTAAACAAGGAAGTACTCAGCAGTATACATTTCTATAGTTTCAAAGAATTCAAGTCCACATATCAAGCAAGTAGCTAATCACAAATAGTTAAACTTCTAGGATGTACTCACAACCTATCCCCTCTAGTTCTACCTAGAAAACACAAGCAACCCTCTGGGAAGCACAAACAGTCGAACCCCTCTAGTTCTGCTTTTATAAAGGCTCTCTGAGGAAGTAGTCAACATCAATTCCTCTTATAGCCAAGTATGATTAAAGACTCTTTGAGGAAGCACTCAACATAAATCCCCCCTAAACCATTTTAACAAAAACTACAGGCACTCTGAGTAAGCATTCAATGTCAATTCCCCATGTGGCCTTGTAACGTAACTATAGACCCTCTAAGGGAGAACTCAACGTCAATCACCCATATGGTCTCACTGTGTGATAAAATAATGGACACTCTGGAGAATCCCTTATATCTATTTTCCTATGGTTCACTACAACAGGTTCTCACAACACTGTGTAAGTCAAACATGCATATCAATGTGTATTGGCCAATGTAAACCTCAAGAAATACCTGGATAACAGTCTATAGCATAACTGCATGGCAGATAAATAAAAAAATCACTCCATCCTACAATACTAGGCATGGGAAATAACAAGGCAACCTAACATGCTAAGAAAGTCCAAATAAACATTCATCGGAAAACACCTCCAAAGCATATAAATTAACCTTATTCTTATTCAATTAATATCTATTCAAGTATACAAGCATAGAAGGAAAATAACAGGGCTAAAACAGTAAACACGCAATACCCCATTCAAGGGTATTGGAAACTTTTTCACATATAACTCAAATAATTTCAACTAAGAGGCACAAACCACGTACCTTGGTGTTGTAGGATGGATATAAGTGAACCTCAATCCTTGAATCTCCCAAGAACACTATAGATCTGCAAAAACATTAAAAATGCTCAACCGATGATAACTTGAGAAAGAGAAGGAAACTGGAAATGAAGCTCTAGGAGAAGGAATATATTACCGAGGTGATCCCAACACAATCAACGATGGTCACATTAGATTATAGATGCTCGATTGGGGGCTCAGAGGAAGATTGTTATTGTACAGGTTCTCTTGGATGAACGAAACCTAGAAGAAGGTGGTTTTGTCTATCAAACGCGACCCCAATACATTTAATGAAAAAGAAAGAAATTACGAAGATTATACTTGATAAGTTCACAGTATGTACTTGACTTAACCATCCCCCACATTAAGCGGTCTCTGGGTCACCATACATGGCTATGTGTATGGCCGCTATAAGGCCAACACCCGAAAACCTGTGGTAACCGAGTACATGGTGTGTACTTAAAAAATTTCCAGAAACTCCTGCTTTTCTCAAAAACACCATAAAAAGGAAAAAATACATGAAAAGAAGATACGGTTTCTTACAAACACCCCCATTAAATAAATTCACCCCCGAATTCCCCTAGAAAGGTGGCATAGAAGAAGAATCTTCAAACAGATCCAGCCATTAAGATCGTACATCGGTCTCCCTCTCCCAGGTCTCGTCCTGTACTCGCCCATGCTTCCATAACACTCGTACCAGAGGAACAGACCGGCTATGGAGAACCTTCGTACTGCGATCAAAAATCCAGATGGGATGCTATTAGAATGAGGCGTCTACCTCTGACTCAACCTCCTTGGGTTGAAAATCATGAGACAGGTCTAAGAAGTAATGTTGAAGCTGAGAAACATGGAAAAAATCTTGCATATCCCGGTACCTCTGAGGTAACTATAACCAAATGGCAACCGAACCAAATCTCTCCAAAACCTAAAATGGCTAGACATACCTTGGAGAAATCTTACCCCGTCTTCTAATACTGTTGTGCCCCAAACTCGGTGTGACATGTAGGAAAACCTGATCCCTGACCTCGAACTCCAGAGGTCATCTATACTAATCAGCATAAGACTTCTGTCGAGACTGTGTAGTAGCCATCCTCTTTCGAATCAACTCTATCTATTCTGTGGTCTCTTGGACAAGATGAGGTCCCATCATAGCTACCTCTCATACCTTCATCTAACATAAGAGTGATCAACATGGACTACCGTACAAAGCCTCATAAGGTGCCATATGAATATTTCCTTGAAAAGTATTATTGTTGGAAAACTGTACTAGAGGTACATGCTTCTCCCAAGAACCTCCAAAATCCAGGACACATGCTCGAAGCATGTCCTCAAGAACCTGAATCGTACAATCAGACTGTCCATCTGTCTGGGAGTGGTAATCTGTACTCAGAAGTACCTATGTACCCAAGGCATTCTGTAATACCTTCCAGACTCGAGAAGTTAAATGGGAATCCCTGTCTGAAACAATGGAGCGTGGAACTCCATGCAAACATACAATCTATCGGCTGTAAAACCGTCCCAACTCATCAACACTGAAAGTATCCTTGATCATAAATAAGTGAGAAACTTTTGAGAGTCTATCAATGAAAACCCAAACAACATCATTCCCTTGATGTGACCTCAGAAAACCTATCACGAAATCCATCACGATATCATTCCACTTCCACTCGGGAATGGGTAGCTTCTGAAAAAGCGCAGACAGTCACTGATGTTATACCTTCACTTGCTGATAAGTGGAACACCTCATAAAGAAACCAGGAATATATCTCTTAATACCTATCCACCAATACAAATGTTGTAGATCACAATACATCTTGGTGACACCAGGTATAACTACGCAAACTAAGGAGTGAAATTCCCACATCATCTCTTCGCATATGTCTGCTGACACCCATATGCACCCAAGAAAAAACAAGATCTCATCCTCCCATATGGTCCATCTAGGAATAGGTTCCTCTCCTGACATGATTTCCCATAAGACTAGGCTTTCAAAATCTGATAGCTACCTCATTCGCACTCAATAAAGAAGAGTAGAGATAACAACTACAGAAGAAAGAAATGCCTACCCATGCCTATCATGCACCTCCAAATGCATCTTAGAGAACAGATCCATAAGCATCCACTCACTTCTGGCCTTCTGAACTGCCTATATCTGAGTCCTCCTTCTTAATACATCATCCACTGCATTGCTTTTCCCAGGTGTATAAGCAAGTTCAAAGTCAAAAGACTGAAGGTACTCAACCCACCTTCACTATCTCAAATTGAAGTCACGCTGAGTGAAGATATACATGAGACTTTTGTGGTATGTGAAAACTAAAAAATTGTCTCCCAATAGATAATCTCTCCAACAGTGTAAGGCATGAAAAAACACAACCAAATCAAGGTCATGTGTCAGGCGGTTCCTCTCATGTGGCCTTGACTACCGAGACCCGTACACAACAACTCCACCCCCTGCTTAAGCACAACTCGAAGCCCGAAACTTGATGCATCACAGTAAATAGATTATCTCTTGCCTGGATTTGAAAAAACTAGTATTGGTGCTAAATTCAACCTCCCTTTCAGCTTCTGAAAGGCTGACTCACAAGAATCTGACCACAAGAACTTTGCACCCTTCTTAGTCAGGCCCTTCAGTGGCGTTGATAAGCATGAAAAGTCCTATATTAAACGTCTATAATATACACCAATCCCTATAAAACTCTACACCTCAAATAAATTCTTCTACTGCTCCCAGAAAACTATAGCTCTCACTTTCTCTAGGTCTACTGATACTTCTATCTATGAGATAACATGACCCAAGAATTGAATCTTATCCATCCAAAAGTGGAATTTGGAGAGCTTATCATATAACTGATTCTCTCTCAGTGTACTCAAAATGGTCTCAAGATGGGTATCATGGTCGTGTCGAGTGTGAGAGTACACTGAGATATTGTCCATGAAAAGTACCCTGAATGAATCCAAGTATGGATGGAACACTCAGTTCATCAGTGACATAAAAACTGTAGGCATGTTTGTGAGAACGAATGGCATAACCACATATTTTTATAGACCATACCTACTCTGGAAAGCTGTAAGAGGTATATCAGATGGTCTAATTCAGAACTGATGGTAACCGGATCTCAAGTCAATCTTCAAGAACACCCTGGCTCCTCAAAGCTGATCAAAGAGATCACTAATCCTCGGTAAATGATATTAGTTCTTAACCATCAAATGGGAAACCTATGATAATCCACACAAAGTCTGAGGGTACCATCCTCCTTCATTTCAAATAGGACATGCGACCCCAAGGAGAAATAATGGGTTGGATGAAACCCTTAGCCTGTAACTCCTCTAACTACTTCTTGAGCTCCTGAAACTATTGTGTAGCCATCCTGTAAGGAGGAATGGACACCAGTTCTACTCCTAGAATGAGTTCAAAAGAAAATTCTACCTCTCTCTCCAAAGGTAAACCATAAAAGTCATCTATAAAGACATCCTTGAAACAATCCACCACTAGTGGAAAGTACAACTGTGAAGTCCCCTAGTCATCCAGATATAGAGTAGCAATCTGGGTTGTAACTCCTTACAACCCAGGATTCTCGGGTCCCACTCTACTCGCCTAGACATCCCACTCACCATTATTAAGAAATGATCCATCCTCTAGTGATGTTATACTCACCCTATGATGATATAAATTGACAAATACCTGGAAGGGAAATAACTTGTCCATTCTCAGAATGAAATTATAGCCTGTCATCTATAGGACATAAAGGTCCCACAAGAAGTTTCACCCACAAAACACAAGAGGAAACTCTTTGAACTGACATACACTAGCCATTATTTTCCCCAATGATGTGTCCAATGTCTAGAAATCAACAAAAGAAAATATACAGAGCCCAAGGCTCTCCAAAAAATCAACAGATATAAAGCTATGGAAAACCCTTGCATCGAAAAGAGCAGAAGCTAAAACTGAGGAAACTAAGATCATACCTCGAACTGTAGAGGGTCCACGATCATACACTTATAGGGTTTTATCCACCACAAAATTCTGACTTGCACTGCGTCCCTGTGATCCTTCCTGACCACTCTGATCTAACCTACCCTACTGTCATTGAAAGCCTGGAGACTGACTACCACGACTGAAACCTCCACCTAAGCCTAAATGGTCGGAAGAAATCTAGTTCCTAGACTGATGAGAAACTAGTGGCACTGCTCCTGTATTAGGAGTTATAGAAGAAGCCCTATCACTAGCTGCTGGTTAGAAGATCATACAAAAATGCTGAAGATGACCCATCTTGCCACAAGATCGACACTCCACTGGGTCTCTCGGGAAATGTGGCCACATATTCCCTCTCTTTCCACACTAGTAGCATACCCCCTATTTACTTGAAGGTTCATCCCGCATACTCGAATATTCATGACTAGTCTCCCTATGGTGCTTCCTGCTATCAACCAGCGAAGCACTAAATTTTTATGCTGAACTGCCCTGGCTCATAGCTTCAGAATCCCTCAGGTTATGCTCCATGATCATGGATGGTTGATGATAGAAGATATCGAGGTTAACCTGAAGATGTTCACCTGATCCTGAATCTCCTGCCTGAGACCATCCTCAAACGTCCATTCCAGGAACCACCCATCACCCCCTAGAAAGGGTGTAAAGAACTATAGCTTTGTGAAACAAGAATAATACTCCATAATAGATAGATTACCCTACTCCAAACTCAGGAACTATCAGGCTCGATCAGATCTCAAAGTCTCCGGATAGAATTAATCATAGAAAGTACACTGAAACTCTTCCCAAGCCATATCATGTTGGCGTCCTACCTGTGAGATCACATCCCACCATCTATTGGTGGAATCTGAAAGAATATACGTAGTGATCTTGACTATCCTCTCCAGAGAAGTCATCATATGCTCAAAGAACATCAACATGACTTCTAACCATGACTCCACAGCCCGAGGTCCTCCTTCCCCAATGAAAGTGGGAGGATGCTGCTACTGGAAAACCCGCATCAAATATTCCATAGAAGGGGAAGGATGTGGTACTCCTCAGAAGGTTTCCATGAACCTCATGAAGCCCTCTCGGAATTATGCATCAGCACCTGTGTCTAGAATGACAGCTGGTGCCAAGACTTGCTCTACTGGAGGATCTGCTGGAAGTCCATGATCAGTCATGTTCGGTGTCTGATCATTACCCTGTAACTGGCGTACAACTGGAGGAAGTCTCAGTGGCATGACACTGCAAGGTCAAATGCAAACCCTAGATCAATATTATCATGAACTGATACTTAGAAGCATAAGAATAGAACCAGAAAAAACAAATCATTCATGTTTTTCAAAACATTGATACACAACATGTATAATGCCTACACGACTTGTTCCCTTAAGCCTTTCACATGGGCATGTACTTCTTCCAATATTGGTTGTGTAACACCCCATACACACAACGTGTTGTCCTAACACATGACACATACTTGAATCCTCTTCCCCTGCCCAAGATCTCTTACATAGATAGCCCACACAGTTCTCCTAGAACAAGACTACAATGCATGTTCGTGCCAAACACAGCGCATACTAGATGAGCTTCACTAACCCATGTTGTTAGTGACACGACCCGATACATAGCTCACACTACACAGTATGTTCCCGATGGACATGATGTGTACTAGAGATATTTCATCAACCTGTGTTGTTCGCTACATGACCGATACTCAGGTTACACTACATGGGGTGTTCCAGATGGACACGACGTGTATTAGAAAGGACACAACTGCCTTTTTTTGTAAGTGAAACGACTGGATTCTTGGGATTAAACTAAAGAATGTGTTCCAGATAGACACGACATGTATTAGAAAATAAGCAACCGACCTGTGTGGTTAGTGACACGGCCGGTTACACGGTTCAACAACACAAAGTGTACATCTGGTACACAACGTAACCTACCAAATATTTCAAACCCCATGTCTCTTCCCACACAGTTTGGGACACGGTTATAGACTACACAGCATGTACATAGGGTACATAGTGTTTACTTAAGAAAAACAGTTTCTTCCTGAACAGAATAACACATGGCGTGTATTAATCAATACGCGACATGTATTCTGTGATTCTCCGAATAGTAAGCCTCTGAAACTACTATGGAACTCAGAAAAACATTGAAACACACCATAAAGTAACAAATTACGATCTGTGAGGGCCCATATTCCCTGAGAATCAAATCTTGGAAACTTATATATGTCATAAACAAGGATAACAGGGCAATGATCCACCAAATTCCAATCGATGAGGGACCATAACACCTCAACAACCAAAGTTTGGCATTCATTAAAACAAAAACATACAAAAACAATACCCTATCAAACAGCAAGTATTTTTATCAAGGCATCTATCACAACAATATGCATATCTAGCACATCACATATCACAACAACATTCAATCTCTAATGCACCCTATATGGCATAGCAAAAATGCATGACATGTAATCCCTAGAAAGTGCCTATATGATGCATGAGATGATATACCCTCATTTCATCAGATTGAAACATAAATAAAACCACAATAACATTAATTATGACATCAAAAAATATGTGAATCACTAAATGTGAAATCAAATCAACTGTAATAATTTCAAAACCCGAAAAATTTCAATAAACGAGGTAGATTGGATTTTCCCTGTACAGGGGTTAGCTAATTCCAGGCACAACTTTTTTCCAAGTACCAAATCCTTCCTATCCCTATCATGGGCTCCAAATAGCATGTCAATTGAAAATAATTCTTCTGATACCACTTTGTAATTTCCTAGTTCTGGAAGCCACCCAGAGGCACCCTATACCCAGTTGGTCACATGGCCTCAAGCGCATTTCCCCTAATGCTAGAGGCTACTGACTAGCAGCGAGGGCCTTGGGTGTAATAGTGGGGAAACTATGCCCTCATTAGAAGAGTAACACAATAGAATATTAACAGATATACAATAACGAAAGCAGTAATAATATCAAACAACAAGAAAACAGCGGAATAATGGAGAAAAAACAACTGGAGCACACATATATAAATGATCTATGATACATATGTCTAGGAAAACATCCATACACATCAAAATTATGGAATACAATAGTAAACCAATATACAAAATAAAAAAAGTAAACTCCTCCGCATCGCAAGCCTCATCTTGGCCCCATGCTCTCCAGATCCTCAACAAATCAGGTACCTGAAGTAGAAGGGATCTTTCCCTTATCACTACCTACAACAATATAATCTGTTTGGGCCCAAAAGCATGACCCAAATAGGGTGTGAGAGTAAATACCAGTAAGAAGCCACCAAATTATCTGTACCTAATAGTCAATAAATATATATGGCAGATAATAAGTAAAAAGAAGCAGTAAACAAGGAATTTCTCAGTAGTAGACATTTCGACAGTTTCAAAGCATTCAAGTCCACATATGAAGCAAGAAACTAATCACAAATAGGTAACCCTATGGGATGTACCCAAAACCTATCCACTCTGGTCCTACCTAGAAAAAACAAGCAACCCTCTAGGAAGTAAACAAAGTCTAACCCCTTTGGTTCAACTTTTGTAAAGGCTCTCTGAGGAAGAACTCAACGTCAATTCCCCTTATAGCCATGTATGATTAAAGACTTTCTGAGGAAGCACTCATTGTCAATTCCCCCTATAGTATTTTAATGAAAACTACATGGACTCTGAGGAAGCACTCAATGTCAATTCCCCATGTGTCCTAGTAACATAACTATAGAACCTATGAGGGATCACTCAACGTCAATCCATCTATGGTATCACAGAATCATAAAATAAAATACACTCTGGAGATGCCCTTACATCTATTCTCATTATAGTCCACTACAACAGGTTCTCACGGCCATGTGTAAGTCAAAAAATCATAGCAAAGTATATCGGCCAAAGTAAACCTCATGAACTACATGGATAACAGTCTACAAAATAACATCATGGAAAATAAACAAAAAAATCACTCTATCCTACAATACTAGGCATGGGAAACAACAAGGCACCCTAACAGGCTAAGAAAGGCCAAACAAACATGTATCGTCAAACACATACAAAGCATAGAAATTACCCCTATTATCATTCAATTAACCTATATTCAAGTATACAAGCATAGAAGACAAATAATAGGGCTAAAACAATAAACATGCAATACCCCGTTCAAGGGTATTGGGAACTTTTGCACATATAACTCAAAGACTTTAAATGGAAATGCACAAACCACCCACCATGGTGTTGTAGGACCAATATAAGTAAATAGAAAGCCTTGAATCTCCCAAGAACACCATAGATCTAAAAAAATGTTTAAAATTCTCAACTGATGATAACTTGATAAAGAGGAGGAAACATGAAATGAAGCTCTAGGATAAGGAAGAGCTTACCGAGGCGATCCCAACGCAATAAATGATGGCCGATTCAGATAACAAATGCTTGATCGGGGGATTGGAGGAATATTGTGGCCGTATGTGTTATCTTGGATGAACCAAACCTAGACAAAGGTGGTTATGTCTGTCAGACGCGACCCCTATGCATTTAATGGAAAAAATAATGTACATGACATGTACTTTAAAAGAACATGACGTGTACTTGCCTTCACCGGCCCCTGCATTAAGAGATATCTAGGTCACCATACAAGACTGTGTGCATGGCTACTACATGACCAACACCCAGATACCCATGGTAACTGAGTACATGGCGTGTACTTATAAAGCACACGACATGTACTTCAAAAATTTCTAGAAACTTCTCTTTTTCTAAAAAACACAAGAAAAAAGAAAACATACCTAAAAATAAGATCTGGGATCTTACACAACCCCTTCCCTACTCTCTCTAGAATCCTCTTAAGGCACCCCAATATCCTAGAAAGCCTCTTTCAATTCTCTCCCAAGCCTTTGGGATCACACTTCTAAGTAAGAGATCCTCACTTTCCTCCCCCCCATTACTTATGTCCAAGTTTCCTTATATTGTTATTCCATTTTATTTTCACTTAAAAATGTTAGGGTATGATTTCTCACCTCCGCTATACTACCCTTTCTATTTTTTAATGATTAGAGACCCCTTTTCTCTCATTAATGCCTCCCATGCACACTTGTTACCATGTAGAAATTCCGTAAGGGATTACTCTCTCCTCATTTACATTCGAGAAATTCTTTTATATTATTCACCTAAATTCCATTAAATATATTGGTATATTATATTCCACGACCCCTTACTCTCCATTTCATGTATAATTTAAGAGAGACCCCTTTCTCTCTCATAAACGCATTTTATGATTTCTATTTGACGTCATTATACTGCCAAAGTTACACCAAAATTTCCCATGCCAAAATAATAGTGTAAGTGAATAACATACCCATTTTTCTATCAATGGTATTATCTTTTATGCACAATTACTTTCTGATTGAGGACATACATTTATGTATTCCACACCTATAACACCCAAAAAATTTTGTGGTGCGTTTATCTTAAATACATTCTATTCATTATATAACCTATATTTTATAAAGCACTCAGTTTCTTTGAAACAACACTTGGTTATTTAAGAGATAGTCATAACCTAAAATTTGAAATTAAAATTTAAACTTCTGTGACTTGAATTTTGAAAATATGACATACACGGTTGTGATCAAGATGATATTTTGAGTCTGATAGAATTGACTTAATTTTTATTGAATAGTAACCCACCCTTATAAATAGTAACCTACCCTTATGTATAGTAACTCAACCTTATGAATAGTAACTCACACTTATGAATAGTAATATGCATTTTATGAATGGTAACCATACCTATGAATGTGTCAATAAAATTTCAGAACCTTAAAAATGAATATAAATAACTTAAGTGTTTATATTTTATTGATTAAATAATGATTTTAATTAAAAATTAAATTTATCACATTTAAAAAATTATTTTTTGAAAAATGGAGTTCATTTTCGGATTCTATATGTCAAAAAATGGTTATGGTGATTTTCTTGGGATTTTTCTAAAATAATTGAATTTTTGATGTATAGTAAAATACAATAAATTACGATAAATGCTAAATACTTGATTTACTGCATCATAGGTGATGCAAGGATGATGTAAGCCAACTTGGTTTGAATTCACATGCCATTATTACTATTTATGATAACATTAATCCAGACTATTCATAGTCTTGAGAAAAAGTATTAAAATAATGTAAAAACCATTACCCCATCCAATATATTTACCACCTCTCACCCCATATTCATCATACACCACTCAAGCTTCAAGAATTGCCTAAAAACAAATTTTTTTTTCATTTTTAGACTTATATTAAAATCAATTATTGACACTTATAAAAATGGAATATTGTAATGCCCTAACCCCAGAAGCCTGGAGCCGATACAATACTTTATTAAACTTGCATGATTATAAGGAATCAAATACTGAAGGACCGATCAGTTTAATATTCTTGAAAAAACAAGATACATACAGGTAACTCATATTACATTGGGAAATGTAACAAAAGACAATACATAAAAAAACTAATGAATTGCATCCATAAGAACTCAATAAATGGTCTTCTATTTATAAACTGTTGAAGGTAAACAAATGAAAGGGGTGAGATCAAATGACCAGTAAGGGTTAAAAATATCAGAAGCATGAATCAACAATAATTGAATCATAATCCAATTGTCAAGGTCAGTATGACATGTTAAATAAATGAAAAACACAAGACATTAATAATGTGAGAATGAAACCACATCCAATGGTTTTGTCATAGTAAAAGACTCATGGATAGTAATAAATAAAAATAGATAAAAAGAATTCTTATTAATTTGACATCATGTATTTGGAACATGATACCACTTAACCATCAAAATAGTTTAAGTCTATGGGTTGATACCCATCTGATTCTATTTTGTAAACAAAATCAAAGGGTTTGTCGCCAATTGATTTGTCTCATGAGACCAATAAATGAATTGAGAGGCCATATCAGGCCACACCCATCACTTCGAGTTCAAATAATTATTTATAAAATATTTAATACAAGAACAATATTCCTTTGCAATATCTGTATTGATTAGAGGATGTAGAGCCATTAATATTTCCACAGTTAAAGAAACATTCCACATAAACACCATATGTAAAATGGTATACGAATAAGACAATAATCATATACATGTAACAAGAATATAGATATATAATCTTATTAAAATTTAAAATGAAAAAATATCTCAAATTGGTAGTATTTACACCACATGAGAAATATTAGGTGCACAATACCAAGTAAATCACAATGAAATGAAAACCAAAATAATGTCCCTTACAAAATTGTAATAAATCGAGTTAATAATAATCAAGTGAATCAATAAATACCATGAATATAATTGATTTATTTTATCCTTGTTATGTTCATTCAAAGACTTTTTTATTGGTTTAACAGGTTTAATTTTATTGTTTTGGAAGCATTTACTTTCTTAGTTTTCATAACCAGATTACTTGTATTCATGAATATAAGTTCATTTGAAATATGGTCAAACATACAGAATTTTTAACATATATTATTAATGAAATAAGAGATATATAAATGATATTATTATGATTCTAGTTATATACCATGAGGGTGACTCATTGGATAAAAGTTAATGATAAATTCCTGGATTAACTTGGCGGTTTTTGGCACAATGAACTTATTTTATATTATTATTTTATATTTTGAGTTGGTAAGGATTATAGAACATTTAATAAGATAAAATAAATATATTATGATCTTTTTAAACCAATGAAAAGGTATCATGAATATTATTTAAGATAGTTATAGATGTTTAATACCCGTCGTCCTTGAATGTGAAAAATTAACACATCTCAAATGGTATTTTCAGTTTTTGTGTAATAGGATGTGGAAAAGAGAGATGATGATGAAATATTCTATTAGAATAACAAAATTTAAGTTCATGTAAGTTACTGGAATTATCATATCATTTAGATCTGGGGAGGTGAGGAGAGAGTAACAAAAGAATTGAACTTTTAAAAGAAGTCCAAAGAAAAAGGGAGAGAGGTTCACCTCTTGAGTACTCCTTCAGAATCTCTTTAAGGCCTTTGTTTTTTTTCCTTTTAGTGATACCGAATTATCTTTGATGTGATGGGAAGGCTTGAGAAGTGTATTTGGCATAAATTAGGTATGGATCAGAGCTTGAGTGGTGTGGGAGAAAGAGAGGGTGAGGGGTGGTTTATATAGTGGAGGGGAGGATGGTCTTCTTAATATTTCAATCATTAGTTTACTATTTTTACCCAAGACAAGAAACAGTGATTATTAAATGACCCAAAATAATAATAAGTTCATGTGAGTTTGAAATAAGGGGTGCTTACATTAGATATAATGTTGGGAATAGTGTATTTATCACATAATGTATTTATACCATAATTACCATATTTTACTATTCACCAAAAATTAATGTATTTCAGAAAAATACCAAAAATTCAACCTAACCATTTTAGATGTGTATAATTAAAAAATGAACTCCATTTTTCAAAAATAATTTTCTAAAAATGGTAAATTTAATTTTTAATTAAATTCACCATTTAATTGGAAAATACCAACATTTAAAATATTCATCTTCATTTTTAAGGTGCCTAAATTTTATTTACACATTCATTATTAAGGTTACCATTCATAAGGGTCATATTACTATTCATGAGGGAAAGTTACTATTTAGAAGTTTATGTTAATATTCATAAGGGTAAGTTACTATTCACTGAAAATTAACTTGATTCTATCAGACTCTAAATATTACCCTGATCACAACCGTGTAGGAATTTTTTTCGAAATTCAAACTACAAAAGTGGTAAATTCAAATTTAATGGATACTTTATGACTATATCCTATAATAACCAAGTGTTGTATCATAGAGACTTAATTATTCATGCAATAAAGGATATCCAATTAATTGAAATTATTTTATAGAAACATACCATATAATTTTTGGGGTGTTATATTCTTCCAACCTTTGCAAAATTTGTCCTCGAAAATAAATCTCTTTAAAAATAAGTGGGTGGTTATTCTTCATAATATCCTCAGGTTCCCATGTTGCTTCGTCTATTTCATGGTTTCTACAAAGATTCTTTAGTAGGAAATTTGTCTGATTTCTCAATACTTTCTCTCCAGTGTCAAGAATCTCGATAGGCTCTTCATAGTAAGACAAGTCTAGTTCTAGCACTATTTCCTCATAGGTGATTACATGTGTTGGTTCTGACACGTATTTCTTTAAAAAAGACACGGGGAACACATTATGAACATTGGAGAGACTTTGTGGCATTGCTAAATAGTAATATACAACTCAAATTATTTCTAAAATTTCAAACGGCCCAATGTAGCTAGGGCTCAGTTTCCCTTTCTTACCAAACCTTAAGAAACCCTTCTATGGAGATACTTTTAGAAAGATATGATATCCTTCTTGAAATTTAAAATACTTTCTCTGATTGTTAGCATGACAATTTTTTCAACTTAGAGATACTTTAATATGGGCTTGAATTTTCTTTACCTTTACACTTGTCTCTTCGACCTATTCTAGGCCTATAAATTTCCTCTCAACAACTTCATCCCAACATGTTGGAGTTCGACACCTATTAACAAATAATTCCTCATATGGAACCATTTGAATTCTAGAATGGAAAATATTATTGTATGAAAATTCCATGAAAGGAAAGTATTAATCCAACATACCTTGAATTTCAAGAGATCATGATCTCAAAATGTCTTCCAGTGTTTGAATAGTCCTTTCAGATTGTCCATCATCTTAGGGTTGATAAGTAGTACTCATATGAAGCTCACCATCTAAAGCCTTCTTGATAAATTACCAGAATTTTTATGTATATTGGGGATCTTGATTGGACAAAATTGATAGAGTTTCACCCTGATGTCAAAATAGTTCACTAATAAAAATTCTTTCCAGGAGACCAAGTTGTAAATCCTCTCTTATAGCAAGGAAATGTGCTGATTTCATGAGATGATCAACAATTACCTATATTTCATCATTCCTTCTAGGTGTCCTAAGTAGTCCTATGAAAAAATAAATTATAATTTCAAACCACTTAAACATAAAAATATGTTGAGTTTTTTGGAAACTTCTAGGATGATGTATCTCATATTTTAATAGTTGACAAACTAGAAATGTTGACACATAGTCAGAAATTTATTACTTTAGGTTATCCCACCAAAATTGTCCATTCAGATCTCTGTACATCCTTGTGATACCAGGGTGTATAGAGAAATTTTAGCTATGTTCATCATCCAATAGTTCCCTTTTTATCTCAGGACCTGATGGAACACATAACCTCTTCTTAAAATTCATAACTCCATCCTCATACACGATTTCTTCCAATCTTCCATCCTTAACATATTTATTTTTATATTTTATATTTTCATCATCAAATTGAGATATTTTTATCTTCTATAGTAAAGATTTTTAGAAATAATTTGAAATACAAAATATGCTTCCCATTCCTTAATAGTTCCCATATCTATCTTTAGTAGATCCACGAATATAGGATCTCTCTCAATCCTCATTTGGGTCATAAGTCCATGATATTTATTGATTAATGAATCCACCACCTTATTTTTGTATCCTAGGTGGTAGTGTATTGAAAAATCACAATCTTTGAGTAAATCAAGCCATATCCTTTTCCACATGTTGAGTTATTTCTGTGTAAAATGTATTTCAAACTCTTGTGATCTGTATAGATATCTCAAACCATTCACTATAGAGATAATGTCTCCATATATTCAGAGAAAATATTATAAATTCTAACTCAAGATCATGAGTTGGGTAATTTTTCTCATGATTCTTCAACATAATTGATGTATAAACAATAAATTTTTCATTTTTCATAAGGATGTAACCTAGTCCATTCTTTTTTTGAAGGAAAAGGTTCATTAATGTCGAAAATCCGCAGACGTACAAATGCAAATCCATGAAAGGAAATGGCCCAGCTAGAGCTGGTTAACATCATAAGGTCCTGATGTCGCAAGCTAATGAGAATCATTGTTTCCTTCTCATTTATTAAAGAAGAAAGTTCAGATTGAGAAGCCTTGACGGACAGACAGGATTTTCCTGACGAGGGATCCAAAAGACTAGAGGCCACCGTCGTTGGAGTTGATAGCATTGATATTGGTGAGACAGTCTGATTCAAGGTTGATTTTATCCCAACCGTGGTCCATGGAGAGCATCAGACCTGCATGTATGGCAATAGCCTCAGCCACCACAGGTTCCCAGAAAGCGCAGTGTGCTTCATGTTTGCATGCAACAATTTTCCCCTAATGATTCTGGGCCAGGATGCCAAGTCCGACATAACCATCCTTGGGAAATTGACCAATATTTTTTGTAATTATTCAAAACATTCTATATATTTATTTTTCCATACAAACATAACCCCTTTACATATGATCTTGGTTAGCAGGTTAGCCAATTTGTTGAAATTATGAATGAAATGCCGATAGTAACCTACTATGCCAATAAAACTACGTACCACAGTTATGTTTTTTGGCATGGTCCATTGATGTATTTCCTTTTTCTTTGAGGGATAAACTAAGATTCCATTCTTATAGAAAATATTACCAAGAAAATAAATTGATTGAAACCAAAATTCATAATTACGAAAATTCCTATAAAATTCGTTTCTTCGCAGAGTTTTCAGAATAATACGCATGTGATTTTCATGGTATTCATAGATTTTTGAGTATACTAGGATATCATCGATAAATACCCGAACAAAGTCATCATGATATTCCTTGAAAACACTATTTATTAGATCCATGAAAATACAGGGTGAATTGGTCAGTCCAAAAGGTATTACTGTAAACTCATAATGCTCAAACCTGGTTCGAAATTATACCTTTGGAATATCTTCCCTCTTCACACACAACTGTTGATATCCAGATCAAAGGTCAATCATCAAAAAATACTGGGCTCTATGATGTTGATCAAATAAATCATAAATTCGTGGTATATGCTACTTTTTTATTTATTTTAATAGCATTTATTTCCCTATAATCAATGCACCGCGTCATGGATACATCTTTCTTCTTGAAAGAGAGGATGAGGGCTCCCCATATAGGGACTATTTGATATAGGTCTTGCATCCAGAATTAAATTAATAGAGAACTCAAATTCATTCTCTAGAGGATGTCCTGGTAAATCCTCCCAAAATACATCAATGCATTCTTTAAAAATAGGTACATCTTCAATTTGAAAATTTATTTCTTCTTCCATACATATTGTGTCCTCTTCCTCTCTATGAATTTCATTCAGTAGAGTTATTGGGAGTGGATCTAGATAAGAATCATATGGTGAGGTTTCTACTCTATAGATAAGGGATTCTACACCATTCACAAAAATTGTAAATTCCTTCTTCTTGAAATAGATCGTCACATTATAATTTGACAACCAATTAATACAAATAATTATTTTAAAGTAAATCATTGGTATGATTATAAGGTTAGAAACTAAAGCATGTTTATGTGTCATGATGGGGACTGATTGAAACATCTGTATTGCAATGAAACATCCCTAATGAGTTTTTACAAACAACTCCTTTATTAAATCTAATTGGGCATGTCTAATTTTCTTAAAAACTGGGAAGATATAAATGAATGTAATGATCCATAATCAAATAATGAATTGTCTAAGTTTGAGAAACAATTAATGTACCTACCACCACATCATTAGGAACTTCAACCTTCATGGTTGTAATCACATAAGATTTCCCTTTCTCTCATAGCCATTTCTAAGGAATGTTTCCTTATATTTTAGGAAACTCATTTGTATAGTCTCCCGTATCTCTACAATTGTATCATTGAACATCATTGAATTGACTATTCCCCTTGAATTCACTAGATAGATGACCCTTTTTCCACACTTCTATTAAACTCCCTTGCCTTTAAATAATTTCCTATGATGATTCTTTCCATAGTTCTCGCATAATAGAAATTTCTTTATTACATTCTTCTTCTTTGGTGCTTCACCTTTTCCACGGTTATCATAATATTGCTCTTATCTTGGTTTCCTTAGAACAAATTTTATCTAGAAAATTCATTCACTATTTTGATGGAAATGAATAAAATTTCACCATATGATGAAAATGTTTGAGAATAAAGTTCCTTTCAAAGACTTGTCTTAAGAACTTAAAAGAAATGATCAATCTATTCTTTTGAGTCACATATGTAATCTATGTCATACCTAGCTAGTCTTGTGAAGGTATCCTCATACTTTGTAACACTGTCTTCTTCCCTTTTCTTTAAGATAATGAATTTTCTATTCATGTCGGTTCATTTCTAATGAGGGAAATATTTTAAAAGAATATTTCCTTAAAAGTACTATATTCCATATCTTCTATTTGTTCTTCCTTCATGGTATTCTGGATCAAGGACCACCATTGAAAGAATTACCCTTGAGACAATATACATCTCTCACTACCTTTTCATTTTCATTACATCTTAAAGCCAGGAATATATTTTCAAAGAATTTGATCTAATAAATAGCTACCACTAGATTAGTAGTCCCACTAGAAGATGTGGGATTCATTTTTTTGAAAATATATAACATAGGTGTAACATGGTTATTCATCAGAGCCTATGTAAGTTATCCCAATATAGTCATGATCTGATCCTCTCCCACATTGACTGTGTGGACCTTATCAGTGGAGAAATCCCTAAATGTTCCATGATTATTGATTCCCCTCCTTCCATTAGGCCCCATTTCTAAAAAAGGAATACACTATATTAGGTTATGAATCAAAATTTATAATCTCAAATAGAAAATTACTTATCATAAATTGATAACCTATGCATATCTAATCTTATAAACATGGTTTCTATAATGAAAATTTTACATTCAAATCCTTCATATTGGCATGTAAATAAAATTTGAATCATCCTAAGAATATCCCCCAAGAGTGTCAAAACAAGAGTGAAAAAAGGCCCATTTACATGCATAGTTCCCATTCGAGTCAAGCTCCAATAAGTGTTTTTGAGTTTTACCCTTAGATACATCAGTGCTAGATCCACCTCTACTTGTTTGTATCTAGACAAGGTTTTATATTCTAGAAATATCCACATAATATATTCCTTACCAAAATTCCAGGATGTTTTTGTATGTTTATCTTGAAAGACTATATTACGGACTTGATCCCTAGTCTACATTTTCTAATCTAGTTTTCATCTTTTCTACTAAACTTCCTCTGATACAAACTGTAACACCCTGACCCCAAAATCCCAGATCCAGTGCATTAATTTATTATATTAGCATGATTATAAGGAATGAAATCCCAAATAACTGATCAATTTAGTATTCTTAAAGAAACATGATATATACATGTAACTCGTATTACATTGTGATAATTAACAAAATACAATACATAACAAAAACTACTGAACTGCATCCATGAGAACTCAATAAATGGTCTCTTCTTCATAACCTATTTAAGGTAAAAAATGAAAGGGGTGAGATCAAATTCATAGTAAGGGTTACAAAGAGATAAATAATGAATAAAAAATAAATTTATCATAATCAAATTGGTATAGTCAGTATGGCATGGGGAATAAACGAAAAGCACATGCCATTAATAATATGAGAATGAAACTGCATCAATAGATTTTTTCATAGTGAAAACCTAATGGATAGTAATAACTAAAAATGAATAAAAATAATTAATATTAATTAGATTTCATGTATCTGGAACATGATACCACTATACTACCAAAACAGTTTAAGTATACGGGTAGATACCCATCTGATTCTGTTTTGGAGACAAACTAGAATTGTTTTTCACAAACTGATTTGTCTCATGAGACCTGTCAATGCATCAAGGGGATATAGTAGGCCCTGACCATCACTTCAAGTCTAAATCATTATTTAAAAAAATATTTCATACAATAAAAAAATTCCTTTTCAATATATATATTGATTAGAGGATACATATTCATCAATATTTCCACAGTTTAAGAAATATTCCACATAAAAAGCATATGAAAAATGGTAGACGACTAAGAAAAAAATAATATCCATGTAACAAGAATATAGATATATAATTTAATTACAATATTAAATGAATAAAGATATAAAATTGGTAGTATTTACACCACATAAGAATGATTAGGTGCACAATACAAAGTAAATCACAATGTAATGGAAATCGAAACAAAGTCCCTTATGACATTATAATCAATCTAGTTAATAATCATCAATTGAATAACAGAATCCCATGAATATACAAAGAATAATGATATTATATATCAAATGGTAGTAAAATTACCCCACATAAAAGAAATAAGTGGCTAATAATGGAAATCTCATGGAAACAAAAGTGAGAAGAGAGACCCCTTACCAATATCGTATCATTAGAGTGAGGATAAATTAATGAAATAATTATCTGTGAAAAATATAACCACACAAAATATAAGTGGATATATATTATAAAACAATAATAGGTCATTAAAACATGTTCTCAGAGAAAACATAACCAATGAAATAGATGTTTAACTCAATAAATTGAAATTGAGTTAAGATATCCCTTACCTTATACTCGAATGTGTTCTTCGATTGATTTAATAACCTGAATAATTAAATGTGGATTCATTAATTAATAATTCCACAACCTCATCTAAATTTAATTTATTTAGTTTAACCTTATTATGTTCTTTCATGGCCTTTTTTATGGGTTTAAGAAGTTCAATTTTATCATTTTGGAAGCATTTGCTTCATTGGTTTTCATGACCAGTTTACCTATATATATGAATGGATGTTCATTTGAAATGTGGTTAATCATCCAGAATTGTTAAAATATACTATTTTTGAAATTACGTAGATATAAATGATCTTATAATGATTGTGGTTATATACCATGAGGATGGATGATTAGATAAAAGTTAATGATAAACGCTTGGATTAATTTGGCAGTTTTGTGCATAGTGAACTTGTTTTGTATTATTATATTATATTATGAGTGTGTAAGGATTATAGAACGTTAAATAAGATAGAATACATATAATAAGTGTAACACCACAATATTTTCTAAAAATAAATTTAAATGCATGAAACTATGTTTAAATTTGATATTTATAACTAGCCTTAAAAAATAACTTTACTACCATAGTGTTTTGAATTTCAAGAAACCATCATCTACAATTGTGTTTATTAAGTTATTTGGAGTCTGATGAAACCAACTTGTTTTTTTGTGAATAGTAAAATATCCTTATGAATAGTAATATGAATTGAAATATGACCCCAATGAAAAGTAATTTTTATTATTATCTGATTTTCTTACAGTTAGAAGATAATAACATCTTGGTTAATTTTTCATTGTGATAAAGAAGTAGTTGTAGAATTAGAACTGTAAATTTTTGAATTAAGTATGATTTTATTTAAAAATTCAATTAATAATATTTTGAAAATTATTTTTCAAAAATGGACTTAATTTTTTAATTCTACACATCGAAAAATGGTTAGGTTAAATTTTTGGGATTTTTCTAAAATTCAAGAATTTTTGATGAATAGTAAAATATGATAAAATACGATAAATGAAAAATACTTGATTTACTGGATAATAAGTGATTAAAGGATGATTTAAGCCCAATTGGATCGAACTCAAATGACATTATTACTATTTGGGGTCACATTAATTAAGATTATTCATAGTCTTGAGTACAAATATTATAATTATGATTAAAATAATGAAAAATACCCCCTCTCCTCCACTATAAATTCCAACCTCACTCCCCTATTCCTCCCACACCTCTCAAGGAATGAGAATTGTATAATTTCTAAAAAATTTCATCCCCAATCTTCTTCCCCACGTCCCAGAGGTTTTGGTCTCACCAAAATACCAAAACCCAAGCCCTTAAGGAGGATCTCAAGGAGAAGAGATCAAGAGGTAAACATCCCCTGTTATTTTCTTTCTTTTATTTCATTATATGTTATTCTCTTCCATTACCTTTGGATTATGATGAAATATTTAATTAAATATCCCCCATTACTACCCATATTATGTATAAATTATGAGATATTACTTTTCTCTCATCAGACATTTTTTATGAAATTTTAAGAGATGCCGTTAGACTGCCGAATTTTCGTGAGAATTTTCTCAAGTTTTCACTTATTTCATGATTCCTTTTTCTTATTTCCTCACCCCCTATTATCAAAGAGGAATAAAATCTCCATAATCTTTTATATTATAGATGTTCTCATGTTCATTTAAAATTCATCATCATTCTTCTTCTCCTCTCCAAATTACTCAAGGAATTAAAACATTGTCCGTGAGGTGTCAAATTACCAACATCGTGGACGATGTGATTTCAAATTTCATTAACTCTTTAAAGTCTGGTCATGAAACCATTTATATGGTTGAACCAGGTTGTAGTATATGTTTTATGACTCACCCATGGTTTTGTAATTCTTTTTCACTCATGGTTCAGATTTATAAGACAAAATGAGGTTGTTATTATCGAAGACCTCTAAAATGATCTGAACAAACATCATTAATGTTTTAACTTATAAATCATCCTCATATTAAACATAAAAATGATAAATGGTATAAATTATGGTATAGTAATTATGTGAATAAATTTTCATTCCAATTATAGTGTTTCACTTCCAATCAACAAGAACATCCATCATAAACCAATCTTGGAAATCATGTAAAGAACTCACCCAAAAAACAGTGCATGGGGAAAAATAAATACAATTAAAGGGTGGAATGATGTTATGAAATGATCATATAAGATGTTATAAACAGGAAAATGTTTATGTAAAATACTAATAACACTATTTTAACCATTATACCAGAGGTTTAAACAAATTGGAAGTAAGAAAAACCCGAGGTAAGGGAATTCTTAACTCGATTTTCATTCTTTGGGTTAACCTTCTACTTCATTATTTATGTGCTATTTAAATTTTTTGTGTGATGGGTTCTGACTATATTATGTTTTATTATGTGTATTTACAGTATATATACACACTCCATCCACTCTATTAAGTCTCTCTTCAATTGTATGATATTTATAAGGGGATTTTCGTTAAAAATCCACTTTTTAAATTCAGCTTTAAGAAATTCCAAAGTAATGTTTTTTGGAATTATTCATGTTGTATGATTATGTTTTGGTTCTTGGGAATTATTTTTGATGAAGGGTGGGACCTATATTTCCCTCCAATGCATTGGGTATGTGTATGTTGGAGGTTGGCCATATGGTTACTACAAAGTGTAACTGCGTTGGTTACACAAATAAGGTAGCCATGAGGGTTGTAGATTATAAGGTAGCCAATACTGGTTACAAGATTATGTAAGTAATTCCCCAAGATACCTTTATGATTATATTTATGTTCTCATGTTTTGTGTGGATCTTGTTTAAATCTCATGTTACACAAAGAAAGTATATAGGGGTGACAAGAAAGTCTTTTGAAATTTTTTTTCATATGTTACGAGTATTCATGGACTAATGTGCCCTTTCCATATTTTTCATCCCTTACTAAGATTTTGTGCTAATCCAAAGATTTAAAATGATTTTTACAAGTTAATGGATGTGTAAGAAAAGGAAAGAATCCATGTTAAATGTTGAATAATTTTCAACGAGTCTTGTTTTAAGTTTTAATATTTTATATTTTGGAAAAATGGAAACAGTTTTTATGGTATCCACTCTATAATAATGTGTAATGTTATGAATCTATTGTACTAATTCTATAAGGATCTAAAATTGAAAAGATCCTCAATGTAAAAGGATATTTTTTCTTGACTAAATTCATGATTATTTATGTAATAAGGCTGTGTCCTTATAGTTGGTATCAGAGGATTGTTTAGATAACTTTAGGGGTTAAGGTGATGTTAATAGAATACCATAAATGATTTTCACTCTATGATTAATTTGAAATGTTTTAGAATTTCAAAATTACCATGTTGCTTCATCTAGGACATGTTTGTTCAGAATGGTTGTTCACAGAAGGAACAAGGATGCCGACGAGGAGAGGCACCGACAGAATGAAATCCTTCTAGAACTACAGCCCAGAATGGTATAGATTGGAACTGAGCAGTTTGTGATAGTAATGGCTCAGCTAACGCAGGTAATAAATGGTGGTGGGATCCATGAAATAGAACAAATAGAGGTACCACAATGGAACATGACAATAGAAGAACATTTTATGAGAAAACATCCTCCTGCATTCAATGGATCTTCTAACCCAGTAGAAGCTGAATGATGGATCAAGGCCCTTGAAAAGATATTCGATGTTATGGGATTTTTAGACAATCAAAAGGCAAGCCTTTCAATTTATCATTTTTAAGGGGAAGATGATTAATGGTGGTAAATGGTAAGAAATATCAGGGTTAGAGAGAATTTTCATGCCTTATTGTGGGATGAATTTAAAAGTATTTTCCTTGAAAAATATTTTCCTAAGGTGGTGCGACATAGAATGGAGAAGCAATTCCTTGAATTGAAATAGATGGAAAAAGATTCAGTGGATGTGTATGAAGAAAACTTCACCTGACTGGTGAGGTATACTCCAAATCTTATTTTGGATATTGATAGCAAAATCAACCGCTTTTACTCAGGATTGAAGCCAAGGTATCGAAGGGATATGGCCTACCGTGAATTCAAAAGTTATGAGAAACTTTTCTGATGTGATTAGAGGGTAGAGATGGAGTTTTATGATGATCACGTGAATTTTGGAAACAAAGAGAAGAAGAGGTCAAGTTGGCAAGTAATGGGTAAGAATAAACCAAAGAATTTTGATGGTAAGAAAATACAATTTCCATTTTATGAAAAGTGTGGGAAGAAACACCCTGGGAAATGTCTTAGAAAAACTGGTAATTGTTTTAAATATGGTAAGTTTGGACATATGGCCTATGATTGTAATGAAAAGTATCCAAATATTAATCCTGATAAGCAGACTGTAAAGTGTTTTAAATGTGGTGAGATGGGTCATTATGTGAATGCCTGCCCAAAGAGAGATCTGAATGATGAAAAAAATACAGACTAGAGGAAGAAAGGTGTAGTAAGATCCTTTGAAACTATGTCAGCAGATGTCAGGACATCCAATGAAGTTATATCAGGTACTTTGTTTATTCACTTAGATTTTGCTAATGTTTTTTTTGATACGGGTTCTTCACATTCCTTCATCTCTGAGAAATTTTCTCTTAAATTGGAAATATAAACTCAAAAAATGAGACCTGAACTTCTTTTTAAAACAGCAAGGGGAAATGTTATAGAAAAGAGGAATTATAAGAATCTTTCTATTGTGGTCTGTGGAAAGACATTACCTGAAAACCTTGTTGTTTTACCCTTAGTCGAGTTTGATGTTATTCTGGGAATGGACTGGCTTTCTGATTATCATGCTAAGGTTGACTGTAGAGCTAAAAAAGTTGTTTTTCAGAAAGAGTTTCAGTTTGTACACAAGAATGAACCCATAAAATTGATAACATATCAGGAATCTGAAAAACTATTGCAAGATGGAAATGAATGTTATCTTTATCATATTGTTGAAAACAAGGGAACAATTCAAATAAATTATGTGCCATTGGTAAATGAATACCATGATGTTTTTCCTGATGAGTTACCTGGTGTCATACCTAATCGAGAAGTTAAATTCACAATTGAATTAGTTCCTGATGATAAGAAAATTTCAAAACCCCTTATCATATCGCTCCAATAGAACTTCTTGTATTGAAAAATTAGTTGTAAGATTTTCTTGGCAAAGGTTTCATTCGTCCTAGCACTTCACCATGGGAAGACCTTGTTTTGTTTGTTAAAAAGAAAGATGGTTCCATTAGACTTTATATTGATTATAGAGATTTGAAAAACATCACTATTAAAAACAAGTATCCTTTGCCTCATATTGATGACTTGTTTGATCAGCTCCAGGGAGCTTAGTACTTTTCCATGATTGACTTGAGATCTGGATACCATCAACTGAAGGTGAAGGAGGATGACATCCCAAAAAATAGCCTTTCATACTAGATATGAGCATTATGACTTTGTTGTTATTCCCTTTGAGTTAAATAATTCACCTGCTGTATTCATGAATCTTATGAATAAATATTTCATGAGTTCTTGAATATGTTTGTCGTTGTATTTATTGATGACATTATGGTATTTTATAAAAATATAGAGGAGCATGAAAAAAATCTAAGGGTTGTTTTGAAAACATTAAAATAAAAGAAACTATATGGAAAATTCAAAAAGTGTGAATTTTGGTTGCAACAGACATTTTTCATGGGCACATTGTAAATAAATATTGAATAACATTTTATCCGACCAAAACAAAAGTAGTTTATGAATGGACAAGACCCACAAATGTTACTGAGATTCATAGTTTTCTTGGGTTAGCAGGTTATTACAGACGGTTTGTTAAGAACTTTGCTTGGTTATTTAGCCCGATAACTAAGTTAACACTGAAAGGGGTTAAATTTGTTTTGAAAGAGGAATGTGATGTTTGTTTTCAGGAACTGAAGAAGATATTAGTGAATGCCCCAATTTTGGCCTTACCTTCTCAAAATGGTGAGTTTTTCATCTACAGTGATGCTTATTTGAAGGGACTTGGTTGTGTTTTGATGCATAATGATCAGGTAATTGCCTATGCTTCAATACATGTTAAACCTCATGTGCTAAATTATCCCACACATGATTTGGAATTAGTAGCTGTGGTTCTTTTTCTTTGAAAATTTGGAGGCATCATCTATAAAGAACCAAATGCCAAATATATACTGACCATAAAAGTATAAATTATATATTCACTTGGAAGGAATTAAACATGAGGCAGAGAAGATGTCTTGAACTGATAAAGGATTATAACTGCATGATAAATTACCATCCTTGAAAAGAAAACAATGTGGAGGATGCCTTAAGTTGGAAACATCAAGCATTATTGACCGTGTTACATTTGAAACATGGTCCCTTGATTAATGATTTGATGAATTTTGGCTTGGAAGTTTTTGGTGCAGGGAATACCTCTGTTTTGTTTCAGGTTTCGGTGTAGTCTTTGTTGTCAGACAGAATTAAGTGAGCATAGAAGGAAGACCGTGAGATACAAAAAAAGGTAGAATTGTTTAAAATGGGTAAGTTTCCAGAATTTAACCTTGATAAAGACTGTGTTTTAATATTTGAAAAAAGGTTGTGTGTGCCTAGTGACTCTCAATTGAATAATGATTTGTTGTGTGAAGCTCAATGTTCTCCATTTTCTATTCATCCTGGCAGTAATAATATGTACAGAGACCTTCGGGAGTATTATTGGTGGGATGGAATGGAAAGAGATATTGATGATTTTACCATGAAATGTTTAACATGTCAATAGGTTAAAGCAGAGTGGGAGTTTCCAAAGGGGATGCTTTAGCCTTTTCCAGTGCCGAAGTGGAAATGGGAGAATTTATCCGTGGAATTTGTGGTGGGACTACCAAATAATTCTCGAGCTAACAATGCGATTTGGGTTATTTTTGATCGGATAACAACATCTTCACATTTTCTTTCTATTCGAGATACAATGAATTTGGATTAGCTTTCTCAATTGTACCTCAAGGATATTTTTAGGATACATGGAGTTCCTATTTCAATTGTTTCTGGCTGAGATCCCAGGTTCACTTCTAACTTTTGGAAGGGACTTCAACAGTCATTGGGCACATAGTTAAATTTCAGTACATCTTTTCATCCTCAATCAAATGGGAAGTTAGAACGAATTATTCAGACTTCTGAGGATATGGTTCGAGATTGTTCAATTGACTACCAGGGAAGTTGGGATCAACATCTTTCTTTAGTTGAGTTTTCTTATAATAATAGTTTTCATTCCAGTATTTAGATGGCACCTTTTGAGGACTTTTATGGGAAGCGGTGTCAGACTCTATCGTTTTGGGATGAAGTCAGTGAAAGAAAGTTGATGGGGCCAGAATTAGTAGAAGAAGTGGCTGAGAAGGTGAGGATGATCCAGCAGCAGATGAGGACATCTCAGAGCAGGTAGAAAATTTAGGCAGATAACAGAAGGAAAGACTTCTCTTTTAAGGTAGGTGACCATGTTTTCCTTAAAATCAATCCTTGGAAAATTGTGATGCATTTTGGTAAGAAAGGGAATCTAAGTCCACAGTTCATTGGTCCTTTTTAAATCTTGGAGAAAGTTGGAACAGTTTCATACCATGTAGCTTTGCCTCTGATTTTGTTTCAGGTACACAATGTTTTTCATGTTTCAATGTTGAGAAAGTATGTGCCAGATTCATCACATGTCCTTAACACAGAAGTAGTTCAGCTGGAAGAGAACCTTTCTTATGAATCAAATCCAGTTTAGATTCTTGATCGAAGGGAACAAGTATTGATGAATAATTTAATCCACCAGGTAAAGGTTTTGTGGAGAAACCACATGGAAGAAGAAGCAACATGGGAGTCCGAAATTGCTATGACGGAAAGGTACCCTCACTTGTTTAATAAGTAAATAAAATTGAGAGGACACAATTTCTAGAAGGTGGGGATAATGTAACACCCTAAGGTTTTCTAAAAATAAATTGAAATTCATGAAACTTTGTTTAAATTATATATTTATAACTAGCCTTAAAAAATAACTTTACTACCACAATGTTTTGAATTTCAAGAAACTGTCATCTACAATTGTGTTCAGTAAGTTATTTGGATTCTAATGAAACCAACTTATTTTTTTGTGAATAGTAACATACCCTTATGAATAGTAATATGAATAAAAATATGACCCTAATAAATAGTAATTATTATTATTTTATTTTATTATGGCTATAAGATAATAACATCTTGGTTAGTTTTTCATTTCGATAAAGAAGTAGTTGTAGAATTAGAACTGTAAATTTTTGAATTAAGTAGGATTTTATTTAAAAATTAAAATAATAATAATTAGAAAATTATTTTTCAAAAATGGAGTTCATTTTTTAATTATACACATTGAAAAATGGTTAGGTTAAATTTTGGGTTTTTTTGGAAATTCAAGAATTTTTGATGAATAGCCAAATACGATAAAATATGATAAATGATAAATACTTCATTTACTACATCATAAGTGATGCAAGGATGATGTAAGCACACTTGGTTCAAACTCACATGACATTTTTACTATTTTGGGACACATTAATTAAGATTATTCATAGTCTTGAGTAAAAATATTATAATAATGATTAAAATAATGAAAAATACCCCCTCTCCTCTACTATAAATACCACCCTCACTTTCCTCTTCCTCCCACACCTTTAAAACCATGATCATTGACTAATTTATGAAATATTACCTCCCCAATCTTCTTCCCCACTTCCTAGAGCTTCTGGTCTCACCAAAAGATCAAAACCAAAGCCCTTAAGGTGGATCTCAAGGAGAAGAGATCAAGAGGCAAACATCCTCTTTTATTTTCTTTATTTTCTTTCATTACATGTTATTATCATCCATTCCATTTGTCTTATGATGGGATATTTCCTTCAATATCCTCCCTAACTACCCATATTATGTATGAATTATGAGATATTCCATTTCTATCATCAAACTTTTTTTATGAAATTTTAAGAGGCGCTGTTAGGCTACCGAATTTTCGTGAGAATTCCCTCATGTTTTCTTTTATTTCATGATTACTTTTTCTTCTTTCCCCACCCTCTCTTATCCAAGAGTCATAAAATCTAAATCATCTTTTATATTATGGATCTCATGTTCATGGAAAATTCATCATCATTCTTCTCCTCCTCTCCAACTTATTGATGGATTTAAAACATTGTCCGTGATGTGTCAAATAACTAACATCGTGAACAATGTGATTTCAATTTTCATTGACTATTTCATGTCTGGTCAGGAAACCATTTATAGTATATTTTTATGACTCAACCATGGTTCTAGAATTATTTTGTACTCATGGTTATAATTTATAAGACAAAATGAGGTTGTTATTATCAAAGAACCTCTAAAATGATCTAAACGAACATCATTAATGTTTTAACTTATGAATCATCCTCGTATTAAAAATAAAAATGATAAATGGTATAAGTTATGGTACTAGAAATATGTGAATACATTTTCAATCAAATTATGGAGTTCCACTTCTAATCAACAAGAACATCCATTATGAACCAATCTTGGAAATCATGTAAAGAACTCACCGAAAAACTGTGCAAGGGAAAAAATACTAACAATTAAAGGGTGAAATGATGTTATGAAATGATCATATAATATATTATAACATTAAAATGATTATTTAAAAAAATAATAACACTATTTTAACCATTTTACATGAGGTTTAAACAATTTGTAAGTAAGACAAACCCGAGGTAAGGGAATTCTTAACCTGGTTTCCATTCTTTGGGTTAACCTTCTACTTAATTATTTATGTGCTATTTAAATTGTTTGTGTGATGGTTTCTGTTTATATTATATTTTATTATGTGTATTTATAGTATATATACATACAATATCCACTCTATTAAGTCGATATTAAATTTTATGATATTTATAAAGGGATTTTCTCTAAAAATATTTTTTTTAAATTCTACTTTACGAAATTCCAAAGTAATGTTTTATTGGAATAATTCATGTTGTATGGTTATGTTTTGGTTCTTGGGAATTATTTATGATGAAGTTTGGGACCTATATTTCCCTCCAATGAATTGGGTATGTGTATGTTGGAGGTATGCCGTATGGTTACTCCAACTGTAACTGCGATGGTTAGACAAAGTAAGGTAGCCCTGAGGGTTACAGATTATATGGTAGCCAAGAATGGTTACAAGATTATGTAAGTAGTGCCCCGATATGCCTTTATGATTATATTTATGTTCTAATGTTTTGTGTGGATATTGTGTAAATCTCATGTTACACAAAGTATGTATATATGGGTGACATAAATTTTTTTTGAAAATGTCTTCATATGTTACGAGTATTCATGGACTAATGTGCTCTTTCCATCTTTTTCATCCCTTACTGAGTTTTTGTGCTCATCACAAGTTTTTAAATTATTTTCACAGGTTAATGGATGTGTAAGACAAGGATAGAATCCATGTTAAATGTTGAATAATTGTCAATGAGTATTGTTATATGTTTTAATGTTTTATATTTTGAAAAAAATGGAAACTTTTTTTATTGTATCCACTCTGTAATAATGTGTAATGTCATGAATGTATTGTCCTAATTATCTAATTCTGTGAACTTGAAAAGATCCTCAATGTAAAAGGAAGTATTTTCTTGACTAAATTCAAGATTATTTATATAATAAGGCTGGGTCTTTATATTAAGATCTGATTCAACCATTAAAAATGTTTTCTGACTATTAATGAAGATAGTAATAGAAATTGAAAACTCATCGTCCTTGAATGTGATAAATTAACACATCTCAGACGGTATTATTATTTTTAGTGTAAGAGGAGGGGGAAAATAGATATGAAGATGAAATATTACATTAGAATATTAATATTATAGTTCACGTAATGTACTAGAATTATCATATAATTTGGATATGAGGAGGTGAGGAGAGAGAAACAAAATAATGGAACTTGTTAAAGATGTTTGAAGAAAAAGGGAGAGAGGTTCACCTCTTGAGTACTCCTCCTTAAGAATCTTCTTAAGGCCTTTGTTTTTTTCCTTTTGGTAAGACCAAAGGGTCTTGGAAGCGGGGGGGGGGGGGTATTAGGATGTGTATTTTTCAGAACATAGTAAATTATCAAAGCTTGAGTGGTGTGGGAGTAAGAGGGGGTGAGGGGTTGTTTATATAGTGGAGGGTAGGATGGTTTTCTTAATATTTTAATCATTAGTTTATTATTATTCCATAAGATAGTAAATAGAGATGATTACATGAACAAAAATAGTAATAAGTTCATGTGAGTTCGAACTAATGGATTCGTAGATCATCCATGTTGGAGGGAATTGTGTATTCATCTCATAATGTATTTATACCAAAATTACTGTATTTTACTATTCACAAAATTCAAATATTTCAGAAAAGTCCCAAAAATTCAACCTAACCATTTTATGATGTTTAGAATCCAAAAATGAACTCCATTTTTTATAAATAATTTTTCAATATGAGAAATTTAATTTTTAAATAAAATCATCATTTAATCAAAAAATACAAACCCATAAAATATTCATCTTCTTTTATAAGGTGCCTAAATTTTATTTACACTTTCATGGGTATGGTTACCATTCATAAGGGTAATATTAATACTCAAAAGGGTAAGTTTCTATTCATAAGGGTATGTAACTATTCATACAGTTAAGTAACTATTCACCAAAAATAACTTGATTCTATCAGACTCCAAATATCACACTGATCGCAACCATGTATGTCTGTTTTTTGAAATGTAAAACATAGAAGTGGAAAATTTAAGTTTAATGGAGAGGTTATCACTATCTCCTATAATAAACAAGTGTTGTATCATAGAGAATCAGTGCTTCATACAATACATGCTATCTAATGAATTGAAAGTATCTGAGAGAAGAATACGATAACATGTTTTGGGTGTTATAAATATTGTAAAATTGATTCTAAATTTTTATTCAAAATAATAATAAATTTTTAATAACATTAACTTCATTTCTGGTCATAATGAACAGTAAAAATAGAATTTTTTTACCATGGTTTGGGTTAAAACTAGGTTACCAGCGGTGTGTTAAACTAAGAGAAGAGGGTAACAGTTAGACATAAACTTATCTAAATCTGTTTGGTTGAAGATATATAGAAATTATCTTATCTTACAATTTTATTCATATCCATTTGGTTCCACTCTTACAAAAAAATGACATTATATTATTTAAATCTTTTAAGTAACACCATTTGGTGCCTCCCCTCATATTTAAAAGGGAACCACTTATACCCCGTTATTCTTAAACATTAAGAACTCTATCACATCCAATACCTACCTAAATACCTTCCTATATTCCTTATATTTATTAATTATATTTTTTCATTCCTCTAATTCCATCCTAAGAAGGTTTAATCTGTAAGCTAAAGGAGGTCCTTCAAAGATGAGGTAATTGTCTTTACCGACTTTAGTTTATTTCATCTTGTAATTCATTTAAATATGTTTTATCCATACTCTAATAATTAATCTAGTATAATAATTATTATGATATGTTATTATGACCTTGGTAAAACTATTTACACCTCCTTTATATCAAATGGGAAATGAATGCATCATACGGTGTGGACTACCTCCACCACATAATGATATTATTAATTTTCCATCATGAAATTCATGGTTTGTATTGTGATGGATTTATTGTTTATATGTAATATTTATGACATAATTATTTTTCTATAATTTTAATATATTATCTATACTCTCACCTTCCCATCCATTGGGAAATAATATCGTCACTCATGCGTTTGTGTGGACTACCAACATAATGAAGCGATGTGAGTTATTTTACAAAATCATTTTATATAAATGGTTATGAAATAATATATAATAATTAAATGTGATATTTTAGAAATTATTAATCTTTTGGATATGATGGAAGAATGATGAATATAGAAAGAACGAAACTACCAAACAAAAATATACATGAATAAAAAAACAGTTAACACTTAGAAATAATGATATTAATAATGAATTATTAATAAAAAGTTTTTGAAATATTAAATTAGATAATATATGAAGTTAAAATAACTTAAAATAATAATAAAATAATAATAAATTTAAATTAAGACTTGAAGAGGTTAAAATAATAATAATAAATTTAGACCCGAGGTAAGGGTTTATTTCACAATTTAATCCTTATTTGAGAGTGTCTATGTTTAATATTTTATTAGTGGAATTATATGACCACTCTATATTAAACCAACAATATTTTATTATTCAAAATTTATTTCTAGAAATTAAAAGTTTTCTTTTTTTTCTCTCTCTCTAAGTACTCAAAAGTTCAAATGATTTTTTTATTGAAAACTAAATATGTTTTTGTATCTGGACATGAATATTTTCAATCTTTGTTTATATTTTATTTAAAATATTTTATATAATGTTTTTAATATTCTACAATTATTGAGTAAATTCATTTTTAAACATGTTTTAATTTCTACAAAAATTTTTGAAAAGGATTTTCTTTTCATTTTCTGAATGATGTACTTTTTACCAAAGGTGTGAATAGACTTTGTTTTAATATTTAATACACAAAATACATTTCACACCATAATGACTATTATTTTACTTTAATATTACTATACAATTTTCCATGTTTTTTTTAAAGAAATTTTTTTCCAAATATTTTGAAATTTTTAGTTTTTAAATAAGTGGTTTTAAAAAGAAATGTGTATTTTCCCCATGAAATGTACCAATGATCTTTAAAAAGTATTTTTATCTATGAAAACATCACTTAATGAATATTACAAATTAATAGAAATATAATATAATGAAACCATCCACCATATTACTTTTCATTGATTATGACCATGTTTCTCTAGAGATTTACTGGGGAAAATATTAACATTTCATATGATAGGGTTTCAATATGAATGTTTATGTTTATTATGTATTGATTTTTTATTTATTTCATTCATATAATGAATTAATTGTCCTTAGTTAGTGATGTGAGTATCCTATTATGGATAATCAATGCATCAGTAGGTCCCATAGTCTTGGTATTTGGCAAACGCCATACTTATTTATGTATGATGTCTTGATACAAGTATTTGATGGTAATATTGTGATATATGATATTACAAATTCTATCCCTATGTAAATATTTGTTGTCATAAATTTGATTATTTATGTTTCTATTTCATCTATGGATATATTCCTATTTCTTGATATTATTTATATATTATATTTGATTATTTTTTATCTCTATCATATTATTCATGATTTATTTAATATATGATATCTTCTATTATATTCTTTCCCTTAATGAGATTCTGAGATCAATCTTTATTATGTTTCATTTCACTACAATATCGAGAGGGGATCTATGCATGATTTTAAAGATATATCAGAATAAATAGTAAACATTTCTTAATAATGTTAAGTTGTATTTAATTTTTTTAAGTGTAATTTGAGAATCATGTTTTTGTCGAGTTTTTTTAGACCTCTAAACTCTTTGATCACTAGGTATGTGATCACTATTATCTTGTCCCAATGTAGTAAAATAACCACCAACTCTAGGTTACTAGAGTCAGGGTGTTATAGTTGGTATCAAAGGAAGTTTATTATAAACTATGAGAACTAGATTTAGGAAAACATAGATTATAAGTATAGAGTGGTGTCATAATGTTTAGGTAATGTAGAGATTATGTGTTTTTCCAAGAAAAGAAACAACTGTAAAGATATTGTAAAGTGGATCTGGCTATGAAATAGATAAAAATAGGGTAAAAACTCTAAAAGGGGTAGATTGGTTATTAACTCAATTTTCATTGGTTCATGATGAGTGAGCCTAAGACTGAACACCTAGCTAGACACTCCGAGGGGTTATGATTTAGTTGATTTAAAAACACTTTAAAACCCCTAATGAAAGATTTAAAAATATTTTTTTTATGATTTGAAGATATTTCTAGAGATACTATGCTTGTGATTCTGAGATTAAATATGAATAAATATTCAATTTATGTTAAGTGTTATAACAAATTTAGAATTATAGTTCATAATATTATGAGACAATCAAGTATATACCAATATTTATAAATGTAACATAGTATAAAGAATGAAAACTCTTGGAAATCATGTATTCTATGTAGGGATTTACATCATAGTTGAGACAGTGAAGCTAGAGACTGATCTAAATAAATTATAACTATATTGGGGAATTTGAATCATGTTATAACCAATAACCTTGCCTGTATGGAATGGAATACTGATCCACAATATGGTACAACAATGTTAGATTGATTTATATGACAAAATACTCTATCATTCCATGGTACTACTAATCCATTAGAAGCTAACAGATAGATCAAGTCCCTTGAGAAGAAATTTCTTTTTCTGATAATTAGTGAATGATAGAAAGTTATCATGCATGTTTATCAACTTAATAGAGACACTAATCAATATTGGTCATTAATCCAGGACACTAAAGAATTGGATGAAATAAATATTATGTTGTGTAATATATTTGACGATATATTATTAGAAAAATAATTTCCTAATGAGAGACTATAGGATATGGAGAGGAAATTACTTAATCTAAGGTAAATAAAGGATAAAATGTTTCTGAATATAAATCTAACTTTACAAGGGTATAATATTATTCTATAGATTATATATGTAATCTAAGTAGTAATATTGTTCATTTATTTGATGGGATAAATCCTATCCTTCTAAGGGAATTAGTGTCTCAAAAAATTTTAGTATATGGGGATATAATATCAAGTTCCCTCAATATAGAGAAATAATTCTCCAATTTAATTTGTTTTCCATGAAAAATAAGAATAGAATAATGTGGATGAGTACTCTATAAATAAAAATATTGAAAATGGGAGGAAGGTAATGATTTAATTTCATACTTGTAATAATTTTTGAAAGAAATACTACAGAACATGCCTAATTAGAATGGGAGTTTGGTTCATGATTGGAGAGAAAGGCCACCATGCTAATGATTTCAAGGGCATAAAATAAGCTTATAATGACCAATGATTCAATAATGACGATATGGGGGACTATTTGAATTAATTCATCATGCATCAATGTAATTTTATTAAAAAAATCAATGATGGAAAGGATAAAATAATAAAATCACTACAGGCACTGTTGAGGTTCCTAAATATATATATGTAGGCACTTCGATTACAGTGTTCATGCAGTGTTCCATCTAAAGTCATTGTGCCATCTAAAATCATGTGCGTAATGGACATTTAATCTCACAACTATAGTGTTCATGCATTGTGCCATATAAAATATATAAATGTAGGCACTTTGATTATAGTTACCCCGACATTTCATCTCACCACTATAGTGTTCATGCATTGTGCCATCTAAAATCACATGCGCAGTGGACTCATAATCCCTAATGGTGGCATTATCATGGGAAACAAAACACCTTTCATTTTGAGGAGGGCTAGTGCTGCATCATTCCCTCTTACATGGAAATTTTATCCCAAGGATAAATCCCCACAAAGCTCATACTTCTAGACTTTAAACATCAAATATCTAATTTCCTAGTCATATGATGATAAACTGTACAAAAATTTCATCATCACATGATGTTAAACTATAGACCTACTATGTACAACCAATAGACGATTACCTATGCAGAAATTTCATGGTTCATCACATTACCTTTTCGGTAGACCCTACACATGAGCCTTACACCATCTCTTATTATCACTCCTTCTATGACACAATAATCTTTACTACATGACATTAAACTTCATGGACTAGTCCAGTCATACGACCTTAAATTGTGTACTCAAACTACATTATTTTTGATTTTTTTCTCATAACATTGTACATAAGAAACCTCCTCAAGATTTATTTCTGATATAAAAGGAACACACACCTAAGGTTTAACACTGATAAAACAATATAATTATTAAATCTACATGTCTTCCACTGGGAAGAAGACAACTCTGTGGTGTGATCATTTCTCCCAGGGACACACTGAAATTCACTATCCAAACTCAAGGTCCCAACTGAATCATGGTATTTCAATGTGAAATTGACCCATATCCATCATAATTCATATAAAAAATGTATAAATGATGACCAACCTATCACGAAAAGACATTAAACCCGTGACTAACTTGTCCCTAAAAGATGTTAAACCTATGGAAAATTTATCCCCACAAGAAGTTAAAACTGTGAAAAAATTATACCCAAAAGACATTAAACCTATGAACAACCTTTTACAACAAGGAATTAAACCTATTAATATCCTATTACCATGAGATTCTAAACTTTGACCAACCTATCCCTACTATAAATTAATCCTATGAGCAACCTATCCCCACAAGACGTAAATCCAATGACAAACATGTTCATAAAAAATGTTAAACCTATGAAAAATTTATCCCCACAAGACATTAAAACCACGACTATATCTTAACATGACCCTAAATCTATGACCCAACAAATAAATCAGATTATCTACCCGATGTGACGAACAAGATATTCTCAAAGAAAAGGTCCCCAAACACTTTCCACCAATGGCGCAAACTACCCCATGGACGACATGGGACACCTTGGGTTATACACCTATGATTCCTCATACATGATATTTCATTTAATTTTAAAGAGGAATAATTTATCAGTACCCAACAACCCCAATGTCCACATATGTCGATATGAGTCCAACTCATCATCATCTTTGACCATAGATATATACCCTACAGTGATAAATTCAACATTATCAACATGTTTCCACCACAATATGGAATCAGAAACGAGCTTCCAAAACATGAATCAAATATTTGAGGGAGACCCAGGCTAGGAAAAAATCTCCAAGGTGGAATCCATGAAAATAAGAACTGATATCCCATTGTCCCATTATGATCAAAGAGCTGAAATCATCAAACTTGGTGGTAGAGTCCACCAACCTTTATAATATAGGAATACAGAGAAAACGACCATCCTAAAGGAGGAATGACCAGTCTATGGAAGAAAACCACTTCAGGATAGGAAACTGTAATAAAAATTCCATCACCACCTCTGATGCACAATCATAGTGGAATGAATCATAAAATATAATGGTAATCATAATATGAAATTATTGACCTTCAAATAGTGAGGAGACCAGTAATGTTAATCAATAACAGATTTGAATATAAAAAGATATATACATTTAGTGTTTGGTATCACCAAACAACATGATGGGCTTGCCATTAAACTATTCTCCTACAACTAGGGGAAAATAAAGTATGTTTTGAATATTTGGTAGGATTCATGATCGATGGGGATCCTTCTTCCACCTTTGAGAGAATAGATAATTCTGGTAATGTTTTCCATAACCTACATCAAGCCATTACTAAAGGATGAGTTATATACCCCATAATAATAATGATACAAAAAATGTTTGATGAACCACCAGTAACTAAAATTGGGTTAAGATAACTAATGGTGAAATAATCCCACAACAGTATTCTATTACCATGGCATCCACCTCTCTCAAAACTACAAGGATCCCTTTCCGTCTCTCACCCTAAAAAATCAATGAAAAAATGTTTACCAGTTCCCTAGGGTTTCTATAAAAGTAGGAATGGTTCATCCTAACTAGATACTTTTCATGACATGACCTGGAAACAATGAAACCCCACTGATGCTACTACACCGAAGGGTTTTACATGGGGTAACCACCCCAGTCATAATGAAAAATCATTTTGGGAGACTCTACCAGAAGTGTTACAGTGGATCACTCCCCTATGATTAGAAGTTAGGTGATGTTTGGGAAACAACAATGATAATCACTGATCATGATCTTCCTAGGAGGGATCCCACCTGGCCATTCCTAAAATACTAACTAGTTCCACAGGTTAATGAGCAGGCGGATCATATTCTTTCTCCACCAAAACTAGTTTAGAAAACTTGGTGTCAAAACATTGGAAGGCCAAAAAACAATATCCAATAGAAGGACTCCCCATTTTCTCTAGTATCCCTTACTAGTATCTATTCTCATCACACAACACTTGGAACCACTATGCATGGGTCCATCTTCTCTCGATTGGGATCAAGACCCTGGCCACCCATCGGGTAGGTCAGGTTGACTCTCCCCATTATAAGTCTAACCGGTAGTCATGATGGGCTAGCACATGATGAGTAATTCAACCATATAGATCCTGCCCTAAAAAATTCTCTAGTTGAGAAGGTCCTCCGCATGAAAAAAATTCCATTCCCTGAAGATCTATTTTGAGGTTTGAGGGTGAAAAATATCTACAGGGTCCACACCCACAAAACTGAGAATGGTACATGTAGAATAAATACTCATGAACCAAATGGTTTTTCACCCAGGGAGCTCTCACACTAGATGAGGTTGGAATAAGGGAAACACCATGTCACTATCGACCTCTTAGAGCCTAAGGTGACAAAAAATTATAATTAAGCACCACATACCCCACTATAAGAACTAGGAAAAAAAGACCACTGAGTAAGGATAATGATCACTGGAGCTGATGTTCATAGGGTCCCTAGATCAATCCATTGGTATATGAATATAGAGAATGTTATATCCTCCTTCCAAGAACTCACTGTGCGACCATCACTATATCCATTAGAGTCCCTACTCTCAACCTATACCTTGGAAGTAGGAGAACCCTTGGGATATAGATTAGCATCCTCATATGACGGGGAACACACTATTGATCCATAGAAGGATGATGTACTTCCTAATCATTAGAATTTCTCAAATACCCCATACTATATGGATATGGTCATGATATTGGCCCTACCTCCAAAAGACAATATGATGTTTTAGGGTCAATTAAATTGTATGAAACCCCCTCTATAAGAAAGTCATCATGAGGGTAGGTATACATAACTACCAACCTTGATTTCCAAGTTGGTGTTAGTTGACGATTTGGAAGACTAGGAACCAGGATCCCCTCTGGATAAAAATATGGAGGAAACATTATGGGAGATCCTAGATATTGATTAGTGATAAGTTGTTTTCTGGCCACCTATAGCCCTTTAATTCACCATAACAGAGTTCCTTATTAAGGACCAAGTGTTCTGATTTCACTAGACTATAAAGGAAATTTATAAAAACCTCCAGGATTTCCATATGGGTTATATAGGGTTTCTTGATCACCTCGAGGTCATCCATCAATATTTTTAGAAGGATGAAATTGCTTCACTCCCAATAGCTCAGCACCATTAATCCTATGGGTATCACTAGATATTTTTGTAGACCTATTTCAAGAGCCTCACTATGATCTAGGGATCATAGAATATTCTTCCCTCCATGTGCATATCCAAGGATGGAAGAGGTACACTACCATCCACCTGTGTCTCCTCCCAAGGCAATAATGAGATCATTAGGTTAGCCAACCCAATGTCTGTTAAATACCCCCTTTGACCATTTTTATCATGAACATCATCATGAAAAAACCCATGAATGATTAGAGAAAATTGTATAATGATCCAAAACATGATGGAGAAAAACCACCTTTAGGGGAGACATGGTTTTAGGTAGACCTTCTAATTAGTTCCCACACTCATCAGTAGAGACATACAATGGGCCTCATGAGTCCTCCAAATATGGTACTAACACCAACACCATATAATCTCAAAAAATTAAAGGGTTTTTTATCATGTTTTAATATCTTAAATTACTCCAAAGATAGATTCAAATCCTATAAATGATGCCTTACTCTAGGATCTTGATGTCTTTAAGAGACTCACTACTGATCTATTTATCAAACAATGCCAAGAGCATGACAATATCAAAGGTGACTTTTCCCTCATTTTCTAGGACCTCTAGTCCTTCTCAACTATAAATCTAGGGTTAGGAAAGGTGATCCTATGAATTCTATTAGGGTAGAGTCTGGATGCCATGACCAAAGGCCATGATATGATCTGGCTACCTGAACTGAGCAACACGACTTCCCTCATTAAGACCATGATCACTACACCTCATGATCTAGTAGTCAAGTCATAGAATTGGTGACTACCAACCCTAACTATGATGATCTAATAACTACTATCATCAACCACCTTTATGCTCTAGAGATGTAGAAGGTGTCGATATATCCTAAAGGGAGTTTGTATCCAGCATGGGTGGATTATGTACATCCACCCCCCAAGTTTGGAAATCATAGTTTTGTTGTATTAAATAGTATGGGTGATCCAATAAATCACCTGGACCACTTCAGTTTATAGTGAATCTTGATGCTAGGGGTTATTGAGCAGTTATAATTATTTTTTCTTCTATGTTTATTCTATACCTTGGAGGGAACCACCTTTGTGTGGAATAACTAGTTGTCCTTGATGTCCAACACTGTCATGGAATATCTTCAAAGGTAGTTTCTCTACCAGTTTAGCTCTACCTTAAGAAATACAAACATAAATGATCTTTAAAATTTAAAGAAAAAAGATAATGATAAAGTATCAAAGTTCTTTTCCCAATGGAATGGACTCACATACGCCCTAGATATGTAAATTTCCTAGGTACAACTACTGATGATGTGCCTAGATAATTTCAAAGATGAGATAGTTCCTAAACTTATCTCAATTAGATATACAGGCTAGTTTTGAGTATTTATCTAAAGGGATTAACATATAGAATAATCTTCATAGTGTAGTAAGCAGCATTCCCACCCATTAACTATTCCGACTCCCGTTCAAAAGCCAGTGAAGGTAGAAAGAATTTTTTTTGTATAAACTAAATCTCCATAGTCAGTTTGAATTCAATAACCTATAATGAAATAGGCCTAAAAAAACTCATCAAGATAATCCTCATCCTTAGAATAATTACCAAGTCCCCCATCAAGGCTAGAATCCCAAAGTTCCCTTAATGGAGTATAAAAAGCAAGGTCTACTCTTTCAAGGATGCACATGTACCCATGTAATTTATATGCGCCATAGAGAAGAACATTATAAAATTTCCATAATATTGGATACCTAAAGAGTAAAATATGAAAAACCATTAAAAGTTTTTTAAATACCATAAGGTCCTTGAGAATACAATCAAGTAGTGTTTTGCCTACAAATATTTTCTCTAGGACTAGGAAGACTGTGGCCTAGTTGAGTAATGTGACATCCCAGTACATGTGGCACATGTATTTTCTAACATCGATAGTGATAATGAGGAATATGGTGAATGGAAATATTTCCTTGTTCAAGGTAAATATAAATAAAATAACTTTATGGAGTTTAATTTGGTCACTCATGATCACAAAATTATATGTTCCTGCTTGAGTAATCCTAAAAATTATATGATCTCCATGCCTCCTCTGGACATCACATTAACATCATGACCTTATAAATATTTAAAGAATAGGTGTTGGTGATGATAGAGAAATCATACTCGCCTAATATTAACAAAATCATCTTGTAGTATTGGTGACTTAATGCCTCCTATATTTTAAGAACCCCCCATAATTTATCATTTACTAGAATGTTTTACTCAGGAAGAATAATAATATTCTTTGATGAATACTTTAGGCTGGTGGATCGCATCAACATACTTAGTGATGTGGAATGAACACATCCCCATTAGGAACCTCTATTTAATTTCATAGAAAGAGTGGTATTAACTACACTAATAGGTAGAAAGGTTGAGCTAGATATCCATAAGATAATATTCATTATATTGAGACTAGACAACAAACCTCACACATAAATCAATAGGAACAACCCTCTCTGAATTCTTTATTAGGTAATCATCCACTGCTAGCCATATTGGTTTATTGTATATCTAAACCAAAACATCATCTAAATTATCCACAAATGATCAAGGCCTAACATGAGTAATCTAGTGCTCAACCTGAATCATCAAGTTAGCTGTGAACATGGCCATCACTAGTTGAGATACTATAACTCAATCATATAATACCATTGTGCTCCCTAAACAAGATAATCCATTTCTAGGAAAAAATATTCGCCTTTATTCAAAATATGATGTGTTTAAGTTACTCACATTTAAACCAATAAGCCACTATATCATTGATGAACTCCACCTATCATAAGAGATGTGTCAGACCCTTATCAAGGCCTTAAAGTGACCTCAGTAGTTAGAGACTAAGTTAACCACCATAGAAGCCTACCATGCAAAGGAATATGACCATGAATAATTCCAACCCATTATTTAATTCTTCATAGAGGATGCGAGTTCCACTTTACAAGGTCAATTACACCCATTATATTTTATAGGCTAGTAAAATGGAATGGAAATATACAACCAAATAGTGCATATTAGATCTAGGATTAATGTCAAACTAGATTTGATGGTCCACAACTTAGGTCTCATTGAAGTTTATTTGACTCCCTCCAACAAGAATATTTAGGTGTACAAAATTAGTCAGGAGGAATCTCATAATTTGTTGGAGATCCAATTTAGTGGTCTGGTATTAATAATCAACTTTATGGTTGTATCATAAGAAACCACATACAAAGCTATATTAGGAAGTCCCTTTCTCTATCTGCACATAGTGTTCCCTTCTTAATGTCATGAGTTATTCAAATACTTACTTGATGGTCAATTATGGGTACTAAAGGAAATAAATTACCCCTTCAACTATTGTGAAACCCACTACATGGATGTCGAGAAATACAAACGAGAGAGAAAAATGCAACAAAATGATGGGGTTTATCATATCAACAATCCCAAATACCTGAAATACACTTTAATAGATCATTGGTAATATTTGGATGAAAAAAATTCTACCAATCAATTGGTTAGATCCCATGAACCCAAATCTTAGAATTTGTTTCATAGTCTATAAGAAGTATGAATACTTGTATATTACCTACCACTCTTACATGGTAGAATCTTGAACATTGATTAAAGTCTCCACTCTTGTGGAGTATTTAGAGGTTATCCCCATTTCCACAGATCCAAATAGTTGCCTCATGTTTTGATGGGAAGGTTTAACTCAGGGGTAGTCGAATCAATGTAATTGATTCAATATAAAAGTTGTTTCCCATGGTCGAGAACCTTGTGGGATTGGATCATCATATTTCATCACTATATTCTTTGGAGAACATGAACACCTCTTCCAAGATTCCATCATTTCTTGAGTAAATTCCACTACCATAAATTTGTCTTCAAATCTAGTGGAATTACTCCCCCTATGATCCTAATGCTTTAGATGTTGAAGAGGATCTGGATGACACCCATTCATTATTTGAAGAGGGTGTCTCCACCACAGTCGATGAGATAACCCAAGTGAATCTCGGAATAGAGTAATACCCATGTATAACACTGATCAATGCATTCATTCCTCCAAAAAATCAAGAATAATATGTTCTATCTTGAAATTTAACAAGGAAATGTTCTCCTAGAGAAAAAAAAAAGAAATGACAGGGTGCGATAACCATGTTTCTATTCATCAGTTTGAACTCCCACTAGGACATTATGGGATAAAAAATCCTCCTAGAATGATGAACTCGTCCCATGGTTCCATGGTTGATGCCGACATTGAAAGGATAATCAAGGGACACTTTATTAGGGAGGTTCAGTACCCCAAGAAGCTGACCAAAATTGTCCAAGTTAATAAGAATAATGGATATACTAGATTCCACAAAGACTCTCAAGATATTAACTTCCACTACCTAAAGGGTGGTTTCCCCATTTTTTCTATAGATCTTCTAATTGAATCAATGGTGGTATTCCATTCCCTCTCTTTCATTGATAGGTACTCAAGGTATTACCATATTCAGATGGACCCTAAGGAAAAAGAGGCCATCACCTTTAGAGTGACTTAGAGAACCTTCTACTACTTAGTGATTCCATTTGGTTTGAAAAATTAAAAAACTATTCACCAGTGTTCCATAAACCATAAATTCAAACTAATCATTGGTATATTGGTGGAGTGCTACATGGATGATTTGGTAGTCAAAACCTAATAATGTGAAGACTATATCAATGATCATGAGAAAGGTTTCTACATTATATACTTGCAAAACCTAAAGATGAATTCCTTTAAATTGGAATTTGGGGTTACATCTAGAAATTAATTATCTTAATTCTTAGGTACAAAGGCTTTGAGATCAATCCATATAAGATCAAAGATATTAGTAAGATGTCTCCTCCATGAAATCTCAAGGAGTTGCAAGGACTCTAAGTCTAACTGGTCTATATCTGTTGATTCATTATGAATATTGATAGAATGTGTAGACCCTTTTTTGATAATCATGAGGAAAGGTACAACCTACTAGTTATTAAAAAACCTCCTAGTTTCATTCAAGAAAATTAAGCAGTTTCTACTATGTCCCCTTGTCTTCATTTTTCCCATCCCAATAAATCCTATGGTCCTTTATATGAACTCTTTAGAGTGATCCCTTGGTTCCCTTGTAGCTCATAAGAATAAGGATGCAAGAGTAAATAGGATATATTATCTTAATATCATTCATATCTATTCAGAGACCAAATATTCTCCTAGCAATAAGAGTTTCCAAACACTATACTTTGTAGTTCAGAAGTTGTGGTACTATTTATAGCACCATGAGATAAAAGCAGTATCTTGTATGGATGTACTAAATTACATTCTCAACCACTCCTTGTTGAAATATAACCACATTAAATATTTATAAATATAATATACAAGGATCCATGAGCTTATTGAGTCCACCATAAACAATTTCAGAAGGTTGAAATTTCCACACTTCTAGTAGCTCAGCACCCCAAATCCTATGGGTATCACATGAGCTTTCTATGGACCCATGTTGAGGGCCTCACCATGCTATGGTGAATCGTGGAATAGGATTAAAACTATGAGTAGATTCAAGGCTAGGGAAAATATGCGACACTCCACTTCATTCCCAACCAAAGAAACAATGAGATCATTAGGTCAGCCAACCCACTGATGGTGAAAGACCCCCTTTGACCACTTCTATCATGAAAAAAATCACGATCAATTCCATGGATGATCATAGGAATTGGTATGATGGCCCATGAAATAATGAATAAAACCTTGCTTGAGGGGAGACATAGTTTTAAGAAGATATTCTAATTGGTACCCACACTCATGGGAGTCCCCCAAGTGAGGTACTTCCACCTGAACATTGACATATCAAAAGAGGAAAATTGGTTTTAGATCCTATTGGCCTATCTAAATTGATTCTATAAATGTTTTCAGATCCTTTAATGGATTCCTCACTCTATGAACTTGAGAAATTTAAGAGACTTATTGCTGATCTCTTCATAGAAAACTATAAATAGGTACCCAATATTATAGGGGTCCTTGTCCCTCCTTTGGATGAATATCTTGTCCTTATTTTCCATGAATCAAGGGTTAAAAAATGTGATCTTGTGCGTCTGATCAGTGCATAGGATGACATCAATAAAAAAAGGATAATATATGACCCACCTACCTCACCTAATCTTCACAGCTTCCCTCGTTGGGACAATTATCACTACAAATCACGATCTAGTAGACAAATAAAAGCATTAGTGATTAACAAACTTGAACAAGATCATGTGATAACCAATCTTGTCACCTCCCTTGAGTCTCTCAAGATGAAATATGTGTTGATACCACATGAATGGAATCCATTTCTATCATGGGTGGATTATTTCCAACTGCTCCATGATTTCTAAAATTATAGCTTCGCCTCTTTCATCATCTTGGGTGATCTACTATAGTACTTTTCCCACTTCACCTCATAGTGATACTCGATGCTCAAGGTTCTTGAGAAGTATAAAGTTTACATGATTTTTTGTTTCATCCAAACCTTGGAGGGACCCACATGTTTTTTGATATAGCCAGTTGTCCCCAAGGTCCATCACTAGATGATAGGATCTATGTAGGTAGTTCTTCTACCAGTTTAACTCCACCAAATGTAATATCAGTATAACTGAACCCTCGAAGAGAAAGAATAAAGCTACTGACTGAGTTCCTAACTTTATTTCCCAATGGAGGGTACTCACATACTATCCCTATATGCACCATTACTAGGAAAAACTTCTAGTTATGCACATGGAGAATGTTGATGACGAGATGGTTCCCACACTTATCTCTATCATATATTCAATTGAGTATTGAGAATTTATCAAAAGGGATCAATATCTAGAATAATACTTATATAATACCAATAAATAAGGTATACTTATTCAATGATGAACATGTCCCAGGGCAATTAATCTATTCCATAGATAAGAACAATACAATGTTTTCAGAATATAGGATACAACAAGAGGCTAACCTCACAAAGTGTTCCAACTACTATCAATACCATAAGGTCCTCCATAATACCATCAAGGAGTGTTTTTATTCAAATATTGGCTCTATAATCAGCTAAACCATCGCCTAGTTGAGTTGGGTGATGTCCCAACATAGATGGAACATGTCTCTACAAAACCCGATAGTGATAATGAGGACTTTGGTGAATATTTTAAGGTCCTTATATAAGGTACATATAAATACAATGAATTTATGGAGTGTAATATGGTTGATCCTGCTTACAGAATTATACATGCCCACTTAATCCATCTGAGACATTCTAGGATCTCCATTCATTATCATGCCATCATATCTACATCACAACCTCCCAAATATTGAGATAATTATTATAAAAATGATATGGAAATAAAGGTACTCTACTAGCACCACAACCATTATACACTCTTAGTGTCTTCATACTTACCAGAGTAGAAGAACCCCCCCATAATTCACCCATTTCTAGAATATTTCACTAATAAAGAACAAGAATATGCTTTTATCAATATTGTTTTGTTGGTGGATCACTACAACATACCCAGTGATGTGTAATTCCCTGAATCCCCGTCAATAACCTCTGGTAAATGTTGTAAAAAGAGATTAAGGTTCTATGATAAGTGTTAGAATGTATGATATACTGATATAGAAGAGACTATTCATGATAATGAGACTAGGAAACAAGATTCACATATGCAATAGTAGTAATAGACCCCTTAGGTTACTCATTTATGTAGAAATCAACCACCAACTATATTGGTTGATCATGTAGCTCAACCATAGCATCATCACTATCAAAAGTAACTAATAAAGGACTAATCTTAGCCATATAGTGCACAACCTAAATAATTATTTCAGTTGTAGAACATTTCCATCACTAGTTATGACCCTAAACCTCAATCAGCTATTCCCACTACACTCCCTATCAATGAGAATCTATTAGAATGAAAAAATATACCCCTTTATTGGAAATATGATGTGTTTAAGCACCTAAATTCCATATAATTAAAGATCACTATCCTTAATGAACTCTTCATATCAAAGGAGAAGAATGAGATCATTATCAAAGTATTAAAGAGTTGTCACTATTTTTAGACTAAGTTAACTACCACTTAAGCTTACCATGTAGAGAAATCTGAGTAGGATGAATTCCAATCAATCATTTCCTTCTTCATAGAGAATGAGATTAACATTTTCCCAGGGAATATATGCCCATTATATATCACATTCCAGTTCAATGGTGTTGAAATATACTACTACTTAGTGGATACTAGATCTAGGGTTAATGTCATCCTAAAATATACACTCTACAAGTTGGGTCTTGTGGAATTTAATATGAATCCCTCCAACAAAAAAAATTCAAGGGCATAAAAAGAGTCATCATGAACTAAATTAAAATATTCAATTGGATACCCAATTTAGTGGTCTGGTAGAAAAAATAATGGTTTTGTTTTTCTCACATAACACAACCTAAAATGATCTATCAGGAAGTACCTATATCTATCTTCACAAAGTGGTCACTTATTTATACCATCAATTATTCAAATACTCTCTTGATAATCGATTAAGGGTAATCTAGCATGGATCTTTTCCCTTCAAATCTTATGAGACCCACAACATGGATATTGGGTAAAAAAAATGTATGAAAAAAAGCTCCATATCAATGGGGTTCGGAATATTAATTGTCTTAAGGAATTGAAAGATACATTTACTGATACTTGCAAAGGTTTTAAAGAAAACATCATTATGTCAATCCATTGGTTGGATCCTGAGAACCCAAATCTAGGAATCTATTTTATAGTCTCTAAGAAGTAGAACTTCTCATAGATTACTTTATACTAATACATGAGAAAGCTAAACTAATTCTCAGTAGAAATACTCTTGTAGAGTACCTAGAGGTTATCCCTACATCCATTAATCCATGGTACTTAAACATGTTCTGAAAGGTAGGTTTGACTCATGGGGATTTAACTTGACAAAATTTATTCAATTTAAATGGCGGATACCATGGTTATAAATGATGAGGGATTGACACATCATATTTCATCACCATAATATCTATATGACTTGAATCCCTCTTTGAAGATTCCACCCATTCTAGAATAAATTCCACTACCACCACTGGGTCTTTAGCTATTGTGCAGTCTCCTCCCCCTATGATCCTCATTTTTTGATGATGAAGATTATTTGGATGATTCCCCTCTAGAAATTGAAGAGGGTGTCTCCACAACGATTGATGAGCTAACCTAGGAGATCTCAACATAAGGAAATACCCAAGTCCAACCCTTATCAATGTAGTCATGAATCCAAAGGATCAAGAAAAATATGTGGCTATCCTAAAAGAAAAACTTGAATTGTTATCTAGGAGAAATAAATGATAGGTATTGATCCCCATGTTCCTATTCATCACCTCAACATCCCATTAGGCCATTATGGGTTAAAACATCCTACTTGGAAGATAAACCCTTCCCATGGTGCCATGGTTGAGGATGATTTTGAAAAGCTAATCATGTCCCACTTTCTCAAGGTGGTTCAATACCCCAAGTGATTAGACAAAATTATCCCAATTAAGAAGAAGTGTGGGAAGATTAGAGTCCATATAGAATTTTGTAACCATAATTTCTACTTCCGAAAGGATGACTTTAACCTTTTATTAATATAAATTATAATTGACTAGATGGATGAATTTCAATTAATCTCTTTCATTAATGGTCTCTCAAAATATAACCAGATCTCAATGGACCCCAATGGTGAAGATGACACCACCTTTAGTGCACCTTAGGGATCCTTCTGGAACTGTGTGATTCCATTTGGTTTTAACAATTCTAGAAGTACTTACCAATGTTCCATTCATAATATCATAAAATTCCACCTTGGGATATTGGCGGAGTTATAAATGGATGACTTGGCTGTCAAAAACCACTAATGTTTGAACCATATCAAGGATCATGAGAAAGTGTTATAATTTCTATCCTCCTACAGCTTAAAGACGATTACCTTGAAATGTGAATTTAAGGTTACCTATGGAAAATTACTCAGATTTATTTTAAGGTATAGGGGAATTGAGATCAATTAATATAATATCAAATCTATCAGTAAGATTCATCTTTCATGAATCCTATAGAATTTTCGAAGACCCCAAGGCTAGTTGACCTATGTCTGATGATTCATTAAGAATTTATCAAGAAAGTTAAATCCCTTTTTTGAGACTCGTAATGATAGGACCCATCTACGAATGATATAAATACTTATAAGTTTCACTCAAGGATGATAATAAGTATATTCTATGTCCTCTATTCCTGATTTCTCTAATCCCCATAAAGCCTCTGGTCAATTATCTGACCCCCTTATACTAATATCTTTGTGACATTATAGCTCATAAGAATAATAAGGAAAGAAAAAATAGTATATATTCACTCATTCCCAGGCCTTTGGATATGGATACTATATATTCTCCCATCAAGAAGGGTTTTCTCACCCGGGTCTTTATATTTCAGAAGTTGTGGCACTATTTGAAGCACAATGAGATACAAATCATATCCCATGCGGATATGTTAAATTTCAATATCAACCACCCAATGTTGATGGTATTAATTGCCTATTGGGTAGTAATTCTACAGTAGTAATACCTTAGGTTTGTCCCTCATAAATCTATCTTGGTCGAAACAGTAGAATATTTCCATGCTGCACATAGGAACTCCCCCTAGATGTTGACTTCCTAGATGAAGCCATCCTTTCAATGGATCAACAGTCTCCATGTTGGAAAATTAATTTAAATGTTTCCTCCCATATACTATGTAGGGGAAGGATCAACAAACCCAAGTAAACAGGGTGGGCCATAGGATTGTATCTGCCACTCCTGTGCATGACATATTTCCATATTTATTCTTTTTGATAGAAGGATCCACCAACAACGAGGCTAATTACTTGGATCTTATTATCATCCTTGAGTTAGATCTTGATATTGATTCCCCCCATTACAATGTGCAATGGTACTCTAAACTTGTCATTATATAGATCAATGGTGACTATGTCACTAGGAAACCAGAACTCATCCATTTACTGGAGGAGACTTGTGTGTTGATGGACCAGTATCTATATTTATCTAAGGTGACTCATGTTCTCCAATCATAAAAAAGTTGATATATGCTTTATAAATACTTCATTAATTCCTCATATAGCTCGACCAAGATGAATTAGTAGTCTGTGTGGCACATCGGAGGGTCATAACCCCAACCTGTTCTAAAAATGATGACTGGTCGGTAAATTATCTAGCCATAAGAACCTCTACACTAGGGCCCTCAGATGTCATGATAGATGAAAAGTTATCCAATATTATGTCTCCCTTTGTTGAGTATCTCCAACAAAGAACACTTTCCCCTGACCGAGCCAAGTGTGAGTGAGTCCATCAGTGTGCAACATAATTTACCCTAAAAAAGAACCAAAACTTGAGTAGAACCTCTATAGGAATGGGTTTTATGGGTTCCTACTCCATTTAATCCAATGTAATGAGATTCATAAAATCTTTCAGCAGGTCCACGATAGTTCTTGTGGATCCCATCAAGAAGGATTAATGCTCACTCATCAAATGTAGATGTTGGGATACTTCTATCCCACCATTGTTTTCAACTATATTGAATTCAACAAGTGGTTTCATGTAATGTAGGTTCATGATAACTTCATGCATCATCCAACATAGCTTTTTCATGTAACAAAGTACCCCTGGACATTTTCATTATGAGGACTTGAAGTTGTGGGCCTCTACGGGCTAACAAAATAGTAAAAATATAGGTTTATTCTGACCACCATAGAAATTTTCTCAAAGTGGATAGAGGATGTCCCCATAATAGAATACAAGAACTTATCTATGATCTATTTTATGAAATCCCATTTCATACATTGACTCTTGAATTTTGAAAACCTTTTCATGGACAACAACACAAACATTTGAGCTATCAAGCTAAAACAATTGTATTATTTGTACAATATCTAGTCCAACCACAATTTTCTCTACTACATGTAGTTGAATGGGTAGATTGAGGTGTTTTAAAACACACTCTAAAAACCTATATAAGATGGTAGGATAGAATATGAAGAGTTATACTGATATGATCTCAAATACCATATGATAATATCAAATGACACCTCAAAATTCCACTTAGCGCAAACTATACTCTTTGACATATTTAATAGAAGTAGTTATACCTATAGAAGTTCAAATTCCATCACTTAAAAAGACTATTTACATTCAAAAGAAATTGTTTTGGATAGAGGAAGTCCATTTGGATGATTTGAATACCTCCAAGAAAACACACTATGTGTGTTTCATAACTTAGAAAGGAATCAAAACTAGGTAGCATAAACATTCAATAAAAAGGACAGAATCTACCCCTTCATTCAGGGTGATATTGTATTGGATATCATGAAACATATTATAGGGAACCTAGCCTTTTACACATAAAATTACATAAATTTAACCATAATTATAAAAGATAGTACAAGATAAGGATCATAAATTCTAGTGTCTTGGATGACTAGGTAAATAATCAAACATTACAAAAAAACTTTTTATTTAAACTTCATAATGAGATCTAATATTCCATTATACTCATACATCTACATAGGATAACTTGGGGATAAAATGAACAATGGCATGAGCTAAAATAAAAGTAAGGGAATAAACATAATAACAAATCATTAGAACATGGTATGGAAGGCTTGACATGATGATATAAAATAGGCATGTAACCTATGGAATCCTAATATATAAACATGGGATCATTCAAACAAGGAATCTTAGAAATGTGGTGGAAACATAAAAAATGAATTTATTATGAGTCAAGGATAACATCCAGGTTATTTTACCATAGTATCACAAGCTAAGGCTTACCGCTAAGACCGTTGTACATAGTAGCACACGCTAATACTAACTACCAAGACCATATCACATAATATCTCATGAGTGTCAAATATTCCCAATGAATTGGATATATATATGGGTGAAACCGTATTAAATTTTCATGAATATGTTCTCCACATAAATAATCACACTTAATCAATCTTACAAAAACATAAGGGTTACCCATGGAAATAATTGGGTACAACAATCATGTTATAGAGAATAAAAATTGGGCGTATCATAAAAGTGTACATGAAATAAAATAATTAGGACATAAATGGATGTTAATATGTAATAATAGAAACATATCATAGTAATTTATGTCAAAAATAAGTGACAACATGTAATAAATGTATTTTAGAAAGTTTTTCATTAAAACATTTTTGTGCAGATTTTAGAAAAATACTATAGAGATTTAAAAAAAATGAGAAATTTTTTTATATAAAAATAGAATTGAACCAAGAATGTTTTCATAATATAAAGTAGGATTTTATGAAGAAAATGTTTTCCTAAAAAAGATAATAAAGTTCACTTTAAATCAGGTAATAATTTGGGAAGTTTCCTTAAAACAAGTTTGTTTATCGGGAAGTATTGAGGATGGAATCACTTAAAAACATGTATATCACGAAAATATAATGATGAAAGGGTCTTGATAAATGCATTTGGTACATTTTAAAATAATTTAAGTGTTTAAAATAAAAATATTATATAACTTAATATTTGTAATAAGAATTATTAGGCTACTCGAAGGAATAGAAGAGATTCAAGTAGAATTACCTATAGATTATCGACATGGTAACAGGTGTACTTAGGAGGGATTAATGAGAGGGAAAGGAGTTTCTAATAACTTATGAAACATATGATCACTATGGAGGAGGTGTTAAATCATAACCCATAATTATTTATTACTCATAAAAGGCCATAACATAGAGGATATTCTTGAATAAAATTGAAATAGAGAGGATTCCTTACCTCATGTATGAAGGTGTTTTTACCATGTTATTAATGACCTGAATAAACAAATTCGGTTTATTAATTAATGATTATATAACCAATTATATATTTAATTGATTTATTATAACCTTTTGAATTTCATTCATGGCCTATTTGATGGGTTAAATGGTTCAATTTTATTGTTTGGGAATGTTTGTTTTTTATAGTTTTCTTGAACGGTTCACTTGTGTTCATGAATGGAAGTTCATTTAAAATGTGGATAAACATACAGAATTGTAATTATATATTATTTATGATGTTAAATAAATTTAAATTATCTCATAAATAATTTTTTTATATACTATGAGTTTGAATCATTAGATAACAATTTAATGATGATTGTTGGGGTTAATTCGGGCGGTTTTTTGACCACAACGAACATGTTTTGTTTAATTATTTTGTAACATGTACATAAGTTAGTTATAGAACATTAAAGAGGTTATAATAAATATATAATATCCTGTATAAATCATAAAAATGGTTTTAGGAATATATCTGAAGGTGGTAATGTAAAATGAAAACATGTCGTTCTTAAAGGTGATAAATTAACACCTCACGAACAAAGTTTTCATTTATAAACAAAGAAGAGGGGAAGGGGGTTAGATGTTATATTCTACTATTATTATCGTAAAATTACATTATATGTTAGAAACTATAGTTACTATACCATTTTTATGAGGATATGTGGGGATATATTTAAGAAAAGAACTTGAAATTGAAAGGAAATTAAAGGAAAAGAGAGAGGGTAATTACCTCTTGAATCCTCCTTAAGGAACATAGGATTGGTATTTTGACAAAAACAGAAGCTATATGATGTGGGGAAGGATAAAGAAGATTTTTTGGCAAATTTTAGACAAGGATTTAAGGTTGAGTAGTGTGAAGAGAAGATGTTAGGAGGGGTGGTATTTATTATAGAGGAAAGGAGAGTTTTCATAATATTTAATTCCTTAGTTCATTATTTTTCCTCAAGACCAGAAATAGTGATGATTACATGACCAAAAATTTTATTTTGGTCATTTGAGTTTGATAAAATGTCCTTAAATCATCCATAAATCTATTGATTACATAATAATTATTATATTAAACATTTATCTTAATTTATCGTATTTTACTATTCATAAAAAATCAAGTATTTTAGAAAAATCCAAAATATTCACCTGAACCATTTTTTGACATACAGAATCCAAATAAGAAATCCATTTTTCAAAAATAATTTTCTAAAAATGATTAATTTATTTTTTTAATTAAAATCCAAATTTAATCAAAAAATAAAAAATTTAAAAAATTTATTTTCTTATTTCAAGATATAGGTATATCGTACTCCCACTTGAATCTTATTTAAATACTCTCATAGGCAAGGTTACTATTCATTAGGGTATGTAACTATTCATAAGATTAACATTACTATTTATAAGGGTATGTTACTATTCAAAAAAACTATGTTGGACATATTAGACTCCAAATAACTTACTGATCACAACTGTGTAAGTTAGATTTTCAAAATTCAAATAAAAAAGTGACAAAATTATATTTAAAGGTAACCTAGAACTTAGTAGTTCATTATATTGTGATTTCATGTGACTATTTTACATAATTATAAGAAAGGAAATTTCTATTGAAAAACATTGGGTCGTTACATTCTTCCCCCCTTAAGAAATTTCACCATTTAAATTTTGTTTTACATTCTAGGCCATAAATAAGTGCAGGTAATTTTCCATCATTTCCTCCTCCAGTTCCCATTTTCCCTTTTTGTACTTATGGTTCCACCATAGTACTTTGACTAGGTTAGTAGTCTTTTTAAATAGAACATTATATATATGATTGGGGATCTTAACTAGCTGCTCCTCATAAGAAAGATCATCCTCCAACTATACCCCCTCTAAAGAGAGTACCTGTCAAGGGTCTGGTATGTACTTCCATAGGAGGGATACGTGAAAGACATCATGTACATTGGTAGGTGGAAGTTCTATTCTATTTTCCATAGACCCAACGCAATCAAGAATCTTCAAGGGGCCGATATACATTGGAATTAACTTCCCTTTTTTTTCCAAACCTCATGACCTACTTCCATAGAGATATGCATAGAAATACCAAGTCTCCAACATTGATCTCAAGGTCTCATCGATGATTGTCTACATAACTCTTCTGTCGACTTTGGGCTTCCTTGATATGTAGCTTAGTGGTTTTTACCTCCTCCACTATTTCTTCAACAATTTCTGGTCCTAGCAACTTACACTCACTGACTTCATCCCAACATGCCAGTGTTCTAAACCATTTCCCATAAATGGATACATATAGTGTCATTTGGATTATCGAGTGGAAACTGTTGTTATAGTAGAATTCAACCAGTTAAAGATGTTGGTAACATCTCCCTTTTAGGTCCACAGAATATGATCCCAACATATCTTCTAGTGTCTAAATAGTTTTCTCAGATTATCCATCAGTTTGAGGATGATAGGCCATATTGATGTTTAGTTCAGTGCTTAGAGCTTGTTGGATACTTTTCCAGAACTTCAAGGTGAATCTCAGATCAAATTCGGATATAATTGATTGTGGTACTCCATGTAGCCTTACCACTTATTTTATGTAAGTACATGCAAGTTGATCCATTGAGATGTCCTCTCAAATTCTGATAAAGTGAGCTGTCTTTGTAAGATGATCAAAAAATACCCATATAGCTTTGTTTCCTCTATATGTCCTTGGAAGATCGGTGAAAAAGTCCATGATGATGTTCTCCCACTTCCATATTGGTATAGAGAGTGGTTGCATCATCCCATTATAATTTTTACTCTCAGCCTTCACTTGCTGACATTCCAGGCAATGTATTATATATTCACCTATCTCCCTTTTCATATTGTCCCACCAAAAGTTTTCTCGAAGATCTCGATACATCTTTGGGCTCCCAAGGTGAATAAAGAAGGTCGAGCTATGTGTGTCATTCAAAATATCTTTAATTTTATCTATATTTTATGGTGCACATAATCATGAACAAAATATTACAAATCCATCCATTTAAATCAATAACTCATAGGATTTCCCATTTTTAACAACTTCCATCCTTTTTTGAAGTTCCACATCTTTTCTTTGAGCATCCTTTATTTTCTCCATAAGGGATGGTTGAGCAATCATTTGGGAAAGGATTGAGGATGTTCTTCACTTAAAAATTCCCATTCCCATTCTATGAAAATCTAAGAAGATCAAATCCTTTTTAATTCTCATCATTGATAAATATGAATGATCCTTTCTACTTAGAGCATCTGCCACCTTGTTTTCCTTACCAGGTTGGTAGTGGATTGAGGAGTAATAATACTTGATGTTCTCTATCCATATTCATTGGAACATATTAAACTATTTCTATGTGAATATATATTTGAGACTCTTGTGATCAGTATATATCTCATAGTTCTCCCCATAGAGATAATGCCACTAGATTTTCAATGCAAATATCATAGCCGCCAACTCCAAATCATGAATTGGATAGTTCTTCTCATGTATTTTCAACTACCTTGAGGCATAGGCCACCAATTTATCATTTTTCATAATCCCACATGCTAATCCTTTCTTTTAAGAAACTCTATACAACAGAAATAGTTCTCCCCTTGTTGGGAGTGTGAGTACTGGCACATTGATAAGCCTCCTTTTCAACTCCTTGAAACAGTATTCACATTGCTGAATCCAGAAAAAATTTACTACCTTCTGTTTCATCTTGGTCATTAGGTTGGAAAATTGAGAAAATATCTTCACAAATTATCGATAATACCCATATAGACAAAAAATATACCGATCTTTATTAAATATGTTTTCCTAGGCCACTCCTCAATTGCCTTTATCTTGGAAGGGTCCAGAAATAACCATTTTCTTTTGATAACATGCCCCAAGAATGATAATTCCTCCATAAAAAACTCAAATTTACTGTACTTTGAATATAACTTATACCTTCGCAATATTTTTAACACAATAATCAATTGTTACTCATGTTCATCATTGCTCATGGAGTATATAAGAATATCATCAATAAAGACTACTACAAATTTATTAAAGTAATCACTAAAGACTCTACTCATTAAATCCATGAAAAATTCTAGAGAATTAGTGAGTCCTAAGGGAATCACTATTAACTCATAGTATCCATACATCATTATAAAGGCACACTTTTCAATATCTTCCATTCTCAACTTCAATTGGTGATATCATGATCGAAGGTCCACCTTAGAGAAATAACAGGCCCCATAAAGCTGATCAAACAAGTCATCTATCTGAGGAAGGGGATACTTGTTATTTATCTCGATTTTATTGAACTTAATATAATCAATGCCTAATCAATGTAGAGGAGCATTGATCTATCCTTATTGATGAAGAGGACTGGCACACCCCATGGTGAAGCACTCGGGAATATAAAACCCTTCTCCAGATTCTCATGTAACTACTTCATTAGCTCTTTCAGCTCAAGATGCCATTATTTGAGGTGTCTTTGATATAGTCAGAGATCCTGCAATATGTTCAATTGAGAACTCAAACTCTCATCCAAGAAGAAGACCATAAAACTTTTCAGGGAATACATCAGTGTAATCCCTCATTATGGGAATGTCCTCAAACATGATTCTCTCCTTTGTCCCAATCATTTGATTTAGACATGCTTGCTCATAAAGAATTAATATACAAATTTGAGACAATGATTATAAAAGATATTCATCCTCCTCCGTAAACTTGTAATGATTCATAGGATGCTTCAGTATGTGAAGAGTGAATTCCCTTTCTTGAGAGTTGTTATTGTATTTGTATAAAGATATCCAATCCATGCCCATGATAGCATTGAAATCCACTAAAGGAAGTATGATGAGATTTTTCTGGGAGGTTCAGTCCAAAAATGTTATCCAGGGAGGAGTTATAAACCATGGACACAATAATTTCCCCATTCGATGTTCTCAAAGATAACTAATCCTCCAAATATTGAGGTGCTATTTGAATAGTTCTACTAAAATTGAAAGATATGAATGAATTCATAGAACCAGAATCAAATAGTATGTTCTCCATTATTGAATAAATAACTATCATACCTTTCACCACATAATTATCTAGATCCACCCCCATAGTAGTGATAACATAAGACCTTCCCAGTTTCCTAGGAGGTTGTTGTTGATTTCCTCCGACAACCCTTCACTTAGGGAAACTATTTGCATAATTTCCATGCTACTTGCAATTGTAACACTAACGCAGTAGCTTAGAATTTCTCTAAACGTTCCTTTCTTCTTAAAAATTATCGGTATTTTTAATATCCCTTTAGAAGTTCTTGGACAGATTTCACAGCTTTCCACATTCGAAGTAATTACTATTTTCCTTTAGATAGTTCCTAGGATACTTATTCCCATAACTTTTACAAGGGGGATATTCAGGATTCTTTCCATTGTGGTAATTTTTTGTTGAACCACCCATGTTGTTATCCATTTTTCTCTTATTTCCCCCAGGATCACAAGACCACTGAGAGTCTCCAATATCCATTTCAACCTTGATAGAGAAATAGAAAATCCCCTCATAATTTTCTAAGTCTCAAATCTCCAACACCTTTCTTAGACTCGATTTTATTATACTGAAGAAGCAATCTACCTTACCTTCCATGTTCATGAAAAATATAATGGCGTACCTTTCAATAATTGTAATCTTTGCTTCATACACACCGATGGACTCATATTCATTATTGTTGAGACCAAGGAACTCTCTTTCCATATTGAGATAGGGGGTTCAAAGAAAATGTTTATTTAAAATCATGATATTGAATTCCTCATAATCCATTGAATGAATTTACTCTTGGGACTTTGTACTCTGGATAAATGTCCACCACTGATCAACATCCCCATCAAAACGATAGACTGCCAATACGACTTTCACTAATTACAAGCACTGGAGGACAAAGAATATAATTTCAATGGATTAATCCACTATTCCTTGAGGAGGGGATCATTAGATCTTCTAAATGTGGTATTCCTTTTTTTCATGAAGGATTCTATGACAAATTTATATTTACATGGAGTAGGAGGATGTTCCACATGATTCAAGTTATTTTTCATAACTTGAGATAGTTTAGCAAGAACTATCATGAAATTTTGTGCACCCGTTCCTGTCATATCCGTCATATCATTAGGGAAATACTCACATTTCCTATCACATTGTTTGTTGGAACATGTTCTTAAATTAACCTCCATTAACTAAGAAAAAGAACATACAATCATAGGGATTTAATACTTAGTTATTGAACATAAATAAAAAACTTTTGAACATAGAAGGATAAAATTGTAGAGGAGAAGTATATCCTAACTTTTGATTCCTTAGGTTTAAATTTATGTTATCCATGATCTATTTCTGAACTTATATTCATATGGGATTTCTTTATTCCATTAATAATGGTTTGTACTAAGCTCTTGAATTTACCAAATAATATCCCTAGGGAGTATCAAACCAAGAGTGCAGAAAGATCTATTGTCATGTACCAGGATACCCCAGGTCTAGCCCAAAACTCATTGTTAAAGTTTTCACTCCTAGGTACATCTGTACCAGATATACCCCTACCCATTTGTATCCAGACATGGATATATTTTTTTGATAAGACACTAACTCTATACTTACCAAAACATAGGGGTGTTTTCTTATACCTCGTCTCATACTTAAGGATCTGACTAATGTGATCCACTACTAATTTCAAAAAATAAGTATGTCATCTTCTGATACCAACTATAGAAACCCTAGCCTTTTACAAATAAAATGAAAAGAATTTAAGAATAATTATACAATAGTGTAAAATCTAAGGATTTCAAAGTCTAGTTTACTAGAAGACTAGGTACATAATCAAACATAATAAAACAACTTTTTATTTAAACTCCATAATGAGATCCTATCTTCCATTGTGATCATACATATTCATAGGCTAACCTAGGGAAAAAATAAATAAAGGTATGAGATAAAATCCTAGTAAGTGAATAACCATAAGAACAAATAATTAGCACATGGTATGGAAGGAATGACATGATGATATAAAATAGGTATGTAACACATAGAATAATAACATATAAAAATGAGATCATTAAAAAATGGAATCCTAGAAACATGGATGAAACATAAAACATGAATTTAGTACTAGTCAATGCTAACCTCTAAGACTATTTCCCATAGTATCACAAGCCAAGGATAACCGCCAAGACCGTTTCACATAGGAGCACAATCTTGGGCTAACCGCTAAGACTGTATCACAGAATGTCTCATGAGAATAAAATTTACCCAATGAATTGGAGCCCTATTTGGGAGAACCTATATTAACATTTAATGAATATGTTTTCCACATAAATAATCATATATAATCAATCTTACATAAACATAAGGGTTACACATGGTAATAATTGGTTACAACAATCATGTCATAAACCATAACCAATGGACGTATCCTAAAAGTGTACAAGAAAGAAATGAATTAGAACATACATGGATATTAATATAATAAAATATGAACATAAAATGGTATGTTATTTCCAAAATAAGTGAAAACATGTAATAAAAATATTTGAGAAATTTTAGCATTAAAATATTTTTGTTCGGTTTTAAGGAAAATACTACAGAGCTTTTAAAATAGAAAAGGAAAAAATATTTTATATAAAACTATAAGTAAACCAAGAATGTTTTAATAATAAAAAGTCTCATTTTATGAAGAGAATGGTTGCCTAAAATATAGGAATGTTTACACTTGAAATTGGGTAAGAATTTGGGAAGTTTCCTTAAAACTAGTTTTCTTATTGGGAAGTATTGATGAGAAAATACCTTAAAAACATGTATATACCTAAAATATAATGATGAAACGGTCTTGATAAATGAATTTTTCACATGTAAATAGAATTTATAATTTTCCTAGAAAAAGATAAGATAACTTCATTTTGGTAATAATAATGATGTGTCAACCCGAAAGAGTAAAAGAGATTCGGCCAGAATTCCTTAAGGATTATCGGCATGGTATCAAGTGTACTTAAAGGGGATTCATGAAAGAGAAAGGAATTTTTCATCACTTATGAAACATAAGGGAAGTATTTGGGAGGTTTGAAATCATACCCCAACATTTGGTATTCCACATAAAAGGTAATAACATAGAGTACATTCTTAAATAAAATTGAAATAGATAGGATCCCTTACCTTATGTTTGAAGGTGTTCTTCCCCTGTTATTAATGTCCTGAATAGAAAAATAGGTTTATTAATTAAAAATTCCAGAACATATTATATTTTTATTTTATTTATTATTCCATTTTTATGTTATTTAATTTCCTTTTTAATGGTTTAAATGGTTCAATTTTATTGTTTGGGAACGTTCATTTTTTATAGTTTTCTTGAACGATTCACTTGGGTTCAGGAATGGAAGTTCATTTAAAACAAGGATAAACATCCATAATTTTAATTATTTGTTATTTATGGTGTTACATAACTTTAAATATTCTTATAAATTATTTTTATATACTGTGTGAATGAATCATTAGATAAAAATTTAATGATGATCTTTTGGGTTAATTCAGGAGGTTTTTCGACCACAACATACTTGTTTTGTTTAATTATTTTGTAATGTGTACATAAGTAAGTTCAAAAACCTTTTATTGGATATAATAAATATAAAATATCCTGGTTCAAACGTAAAAATGGTTTAATGGCCATATCTAAAGGCGAGAAAGGAAAATTAAAACATGTCGTTTTTGATGGTGATAAATCAACACATCATGAACATCATTTTCATTTATAAAAAAGAAGAGGATAAGGGGGTTGGATGATATATTCTAACATTAGTGACATAAAATTACATTATATGTAAGATACTAGAGTTACCATACAATTTGGATGAGGATATGAGGGGATAAATGTAAAAAAAGAACTTGAAATTGAAAGGAAATTAAAGGAAAAGAGAGAGAGGGGAATTACCTATTGAATCCTCATTAAGGGAGGTTGGATTGGTATTTTGATGAGACTAGAAGATCTAGGACCTGGAAACAGAGATAAAAAAAATTTTTGGGTAGATTTTAGACAAGTATTTATGCTTCATAGGTTTGAAGATAAGAGGTAAGTAGGGGTGGTATTTATAGTGAAGGAGAGGTGATTTTTCATAATATTTTATTCATTAGTTTATTATTTTCCCTCAATACTAGAAATAGTGATGATTAAATGAAATAATATTATTTTTTTCACTTTATTTATAGATAATGTCCTTACATAATCCATATGTTAGCCGATGACCTCATAACTCATGTATTTAACATTTATCGTAAATTATCGTATTTTACTATTCATAAAAAATTCATGTATTTTAGAAAAATCTCAAAAAAACACCCTAACCATTTATAAATGTTTAGAATCAAAAAATGAAATATATTTTTTAAAAATAATTTTCTAAAAATTATTAATTTAATTTATAATTATAATCACAATTTACACAAAAAATAACAATTTTAAAGCATTTATTTTATTATTTTAAGATATAGGTATATCATACCCCAACTTGAATCTTATTTATATAATATCATAGGAAAGGTTAATATTAATTATGGTATGTCACTATTCATAAGGTTAAAATTACTATTCATAAGGGTATGTTACTATTCACGAAAAATTTAGTTGGTTATATTGGACTCAAAATAAGTTACTAATTGTAAAAGTGTAAGTCCAATTTTTGAAATTCATATCACAAAAGTGACAAAATTATGTTTAAAGGTCACCTATCACTTATTAGTTTATTATGTTGTGATTTCATGTGATTATATGACATAATTATAAGGAAGGAAATTTCCATTGAAAAACATTGGGTTATTACACCTATCATACCTGGAAAGAAGCCACCAAAAATGGAACCCAAATTGGAAGTAGCTTACATAATTCATAAGATCTAATATAATTTTTCATACTCATTGATTATCATTTATGAATAACACATCACACCTCACTCCAATCATAGGTTCCTCAAGTAGTACTTAATGTAAACCCTTCTATCCATGCTGTATGAATTTAAACTACAAAACATAATTTCCTGGTCATACAACGTTTAACTATATGACAACATCCCCAATGCATGATCTTAAAATATATCCTTAAACTGTGTAAAAAAACATTGGGTGCCTCATATTAAAAATATTTGATGATATAAATGGTTGGCTATATGATTTTAAACTAAAAAGACAACATCCTAGTCACATGATATATAATTGAAAGACATCATTCTAGCTACATTTCATTAAAATACAGTATACCCTATGCAATAAGAGTAGGATCCTCGTTCATTAATAATAAGTTGAATTATATTTTTAGAATGAGATGTATCATGTAATGATTATTATATAAACATTAATAAGTCCCCATGGGCTTCTTACTTAGTTGTAATCCACCACCACATTCCTCGGTCCATTATGGTATTGAGATCACCAGATAATCCAATACGAGGAAGAATGAATGGGTATATCGATGAGTAAGCCCCGTAAAAAATGTCCTAACACATGATATTAAACTATGGCCTTACCCAATGAAATAAACATGGTATTTCCAATATCATAATCCACAGGATTCCTCAAATGTTGAGAAAAAGACTCCTTATTTGATCAGTGTTAGATGATACCCCTATCCCCAAGGAACAATCCATACACAAGCCCTAATCAGACCATTTTGTTTCCAATAAGAACCATTTAAACATCAAAATATATATCGAAATAACACCATTCATACACCTAGTATCAGTTGAGAATCTTCTATGTATAATTCCCAATAACAACATTTCTTCTCCTAGAATCACCCAGGTAGCTTGCACATGTATTTCCCAATCACACCAATGGTACCTCTACAACACCTAGTAAGATTCAACACATAATCCATAATCACACCATTTCTTCCCCTATAACCTTTTGTTATATTTCATGCATAATCCTCAAATAACATTATCTTTTATCCGAAAAAACAATGGGATGCCGCTGGTGCAAGACCACCTTGGTCAAAATTATATGACCTTAAACTGAAAAAACCATACATCCTCACGATATGACATTAAACTATATGTTCAAAATATTTTCCACATTATGTTAAACTACATTGTCTATATCCCTATTTCTGGAAATGAAACTACATAATTACTTGAGCCCCCCTTTGGGAGGGATCTCTCACTCATGGTGCTAGTCATATACTACTTCACAGTTAAGAAATCTGTGTGGCTTGATTCCTAGTTCCATGGGATATGTATTGACACCCAGATCACATATCTTATTCCTTGAAGAACCTCGGACCTATTCTGGGGTCTTTCCCTTAGGGATAATTTTCAATACTTTCCTATTGATATTCCCATCCAATGCGTTCGAGTAAATGGAATAATATCCCTTAGATTGTTGAGCATCCCCCTAAGCATCCCAATAAGTACACCTCCACAATACATTACTTCCGAAATTTAGACCCCCATTACCCTCCCAATATAAATAGAATCGATAAACAATAAGCGTTTCTATCCAAAATGGATCACCTCCAATCCTATGAACATGTATCAAAAGATACATGGAGACAGAAGATAATCCCCATGTTTTGATCATGGTCAATGATCGATAATACATTTTTTATCCCCAACCTTGAATTGTGTGGTTGTCGAACATGTGTTTTAAACATGGTCAATAGTCATTCCCAACCCATTTGTCACCACTTTTTATAGTACTGATCCCAAAATTCATGATTTACCCCCTCTCCTCCTTCCTTTGTTCTTGTGGAGTTTCAACACCCTTGGTGTTATTTGTATATATGTTTATGTATGATGACCAAGACTGTTGTCATTATTGGTACCTCCCCAAGATAACTTATTTTGATACAATTATTTCCACCCCTTATGAAAATGGTGACTCCTTGACACTCCTTGTTTCTCACTTCGAGATTGTCTCATGTGGGCATAGAATTCATCGTAGAAGTTTACCCAAGAACAGTTGGGATATAGATGCATTCCCCAAATGGAATGTCACCCCATCCATTGTCCAAACTCTATGAGCTCAATCTAGGATAGTTGATTCAATAATGATGACCTTAAACTATGTACAACATATCATTTCCTTAAAGTAGGAGCCTTGGTCCTAGAATCAAGTCCTTAAAGTGTGTGTGTCTTGTCTTGTAAATTTACATGGCATAAAGCCACTATCACCCTTTCTTTCACATTAGTTTATAGATATTTCATTCCATAAAAATCTAATTGATACAAAAATCCAATGGTATAATAATCATGAACTTAAAATATTTAAAAACCATAGTCCAAGATATATGACACTAAACTGGTAGCATCCCCTTTTTTTTATAGCTATACAACCTTAAACTATAAATATATCATCTTCATATATGATGTTTTGAACTAAAAAATTGGATTCTCATCCTTTGTTGAGAGAATTAAATCCCACAAATTACACTAGTATCACACCATGACTCATTATATATCTATGTGGGGCTTGATTCAAGGTAACATGAGATACTTATTGATGCCACTTCCCCCCACATATGACCCTGATGAAAATACCCCCACCCGGTAAGATGATGTTCCCCTAGAGTTTCCCCCACGACCATGTAGATTATTTTCATGACACTAGGCGTCCTTTAAACCTAATTCACACTTGGAATATGATATTTTATTATTCATAAAAAACCCATGATACACACCCCCTTTGGTCAAGAATAATTAACATAAACTACTTTCAAGTCCATGGTCGAAGCATCACGACCACAAAATGTGTGGAACCTACCCTGTGATAATTTTTTGGGCGAAGTTCCACCTGCGAATGAATTCATGTTAGGTTTTAAAATCTATATAACCACATTAATTCTTCTTTTGTATAACTATTTGGCCAAATATCTATGACATTAAATAGGAAGTATCCTTTTTCTAAGCATTACGACCTTATATTATGTTCAATTATCCCCATGTGGCCCCTAATATGCATCTGGTTTGCCTCACTTCTAGTGTTTTAGAAAACTAATACCCCACTCTTTCACTACATCCTCCTTAAAGTGTAATTTCCACCTCTAACGTTTGAATCCTACTAATTTATATTTAATAACTATGTGTTGTTTGATTCAATGTTCCATGGGTTAAAACATGATGCCTAGATCTCATATCTCAAGACTACCTATAAATCCTCTCGTAGAACAGTCCTTATTTTGGGGACCCTTGTGACATGGTGGGATTCAACATCTCCACACTTACTAAAACATCATGATCCCAAGCTAGAATGTATCAACATATTATAACCTTAAACAATGTGAAATGTTTTTTGGTACTGGTTATTTTTGGATATCACTTCATGTAAGGTTTATAACAACTCCCCTTCTATACAAACTCCTCCAAATGGTGAAATCTCTATAGCCTTAAACTATAAAATTTTTGCCATGGATCAAGACCTTAAACAATGTGAAATCATCCGTATGTATGTACCCAAATGTCTACCTACCCATATAAACTAATATGACCTTCAATTTCACTAGGTATGATGCCCATTTGTCGGAGAATTTGAAAAACTATTATGTTAATATGAGTAAAAGTCTGACTATCAGTCTCCATGTTTTCCTTTGGAGTTGGGAAAAAGTGATGGTGTTAATGGAAAAGGATAAAAATCTAACGGGACTCATAGCTGAGCCTTAGAAAAAGCCCAACTATGCTCATTGTACCCATTGGTTCAGAAAAACATTAGAGATAAACCTTAACTCTCATATTTATAGTATAAGGTTTTAGATATGTTTCAGAAATGATATTCCTAGATGATAGGTTCTCTATTTTTTTTACCTTATATCCTAACCCTCCTATCCCACTTTGGATCCGATTATGTGGGTGGGGGGGAATTTGTTGATTCCAAAAAACACATGTTATGGGATATAGGGAGGTATTAATAAACAATTCAACATGAATCATTGTATAAATAGGATCAAAATAGATATAAGGGAAAGGATTCCAAAAGGTAAAATAATTTGAAAAAGGAATGGGTTTTGTGAAGGTCATTAAAGTACCACCAAATATTTCCTTCCACGAGTACAATAATTTCCATGTAATGTATTTCTCCTCACAATGGACATTGAACCTCCATGGAAGTTTTTACTCCACAAATAAAGTAACATTAATGAAACATACTTATTTTCTTTCTCAACTCCCACAAATACCTCACATGACCCAACATATATGGGGACACAAACATTGGACTTCCACTATAAGTTCTTAATTTTGGAAACTTTATCTTTCATGAGTCAATGAGGAGATTCATTCACATAAGTATCCATATTTCATGAAAAGATTACCATGATTACTTAAGGACATAATATAATTGTAGAGATGAATTTTTTGAATGTTCACACCCTTATCACTAATTAAAAACCCATCTCACGTTTTGTGGTTTTCGAGAAACCTATCCTTCATGATACCTTCCCCATACGAACTAATAATTCTTCTTCATGAAGGGAATTTATGCATCAGGAAGGACATACACTCACAAAACCCATGACCCGTGTGAAACCCCCATACTTAGTGAAAACTACCTGATAAATCCCTGCATCATTCCTCCTTTAAGAAGATATAACTTCCTGAAAGTTGAGTGCCTAATGTCCTTATACCCGTCCAAACCCGATTCATCCAGGCCGTGATCTTCTACTTGACCAGTATCATCAAACCACATGTCAATCTCTTTTACCCAAGATTTTCCTAGATAGTAGTATAAAATTTTTCTCCTAAGAATAGGCATCATAATTCTTAAACCCCACATGTCACCTCACTACGTAAGTGTTCACACCTCATGCCATCCAAAAGAACCTACAATGTGGACACATAATTGCTATTGGTGGAATCATAATCGGAAACCACTCACCATTTAATATGAGGAGGGATAATGATATATAATTCTCTTCAAATTATAAATGATATCCTTGGGAGTACTAACCACCAAATTCGAGTTTCAATACATTAAACAACATAACACCAAAATCCTAGTCACACGACATTAAACTATATGATAATTTCCTCAGCTCATGATGTTAAAATATAGCCTTACCCTATGAAAATGACATAAGATTACCCATATATAACTCACATGGTATGAAAAATCACTTTCTGGTTATTCCCTGTGCATAATCCCAACACCATACCTTGTTTTCACTTCTTTTAGACACAAGAATCCTTACTGCATCATGTTAAACTGCAAGGACTTTTTCTATCACCCAACCATTTATTTTACACTCAAATAATATGGGGTTTGATCCCTATCCGATAACAGGGTTTGTAGGTGAATAACTGAGGTATAATATCATTATACAAAGGACACCTCCCTATGATTCAATCCCAATACCCCTACACCACCAATAATTCTACCCGTCTTTCCCCATAGGAAGCAGAAACTCTGAGGTGTGATCATTTCCCCCAGGGACACACTCAACCTCAAATACAAACTAAAGGTCTCCACTAGGCCTCAATATCACCAAGCGGAAGTAAACAATATCTGGTTTGATACATAGAAAATATGTATGGTAAACATCCATAAAATACATTAGACTAATTAATAACCTTTACTCATAAGATGTTATACTATGGACTAACCATAAAAAAAACATTAAAACTCTGACCAACTTATCCCTAAAATATGTTAATCCTATGAAAAACCTATCTTCAATAGATGTTAAACCCATAACCAAACTATCTCTATAATACATTAAACCTTTGAACGACCTATACCCATAAGATTTTAAACTTATTACTAACCTGTCCCAAAATGATGTTAAACATATGGCCTACCTGTCCCCACAAGATATAAAAAATGTAACCAACCTATCCCCAAAAGACATTAAACCCATAAAGAACCTATTCTCATAAGGAATTAAACATGTAACTATGTCTCTAAAAGAACCTAAACTTGTGACCGACTAGATACATCAAATTATCTACCCTATGCAATGAACATGGGATTCTTGAATAAATGAGACTTAGACAACTTATAACCCTATTGAAAATTACCTAATGGCCAATATGATATGCCCGGGGTTCTATACCTAAGATTAATCATACATGAGATTCCATTTAATTTGAAAGAGGAAGATTTTATTGGTTCCCAACACAACCAATATCTGTAAATTTCCAGATGTGTCCAATTTCACCATCAAATCCGATCATAGGTAGCTACCCAATTACAATAGAAGCTATATAATTAACCTATTTAGACATCATGATGGTATGGAGAACAAACTTTACAAACATGAATCAGATATTTGAGGGATACATGGACTAATAAATGATCTCCAAGGAAGAATCCATGGAAGGAGGAATTGAGGACCCATCATCCCATTCTAATCAATTATACGACATCATCAAACATGGTGGTAGAATCCACTCACCTTTAAAAATTGGGAATATAGGGAAACTGGACTTCCTAGTGGAGGAATGAGTAGTCCATGAAAGAAAAACACTTTAGGAGAGGAAAATGAAATAAAAAGCAAATATCCACCTTGATGCAAGACCCCAATGGAATGAATCTAAAAATAGTCAAATAGAATGTTGTGTCTATAAGGATTGGAATCACTTATAGGAAAATAAATTCCATTAATATAACTAACATGTACCCCTTCCCCGTATTTATGACTTGTTTGATTAACTTCAATGATGTGAAAATATTTTTTATATTTTTCTCAATTATTTATATCATAAACTACAAATATATATGTAAGATATTCTAAAGTTGATATTTTTTGCAAGGAAAGAAACATTATGAATTTACACTAATACCATTTGGATTGACTAATTAACCCTCTATTTTTATTATTATGAGTAATGGATTGTTGAAGGATTATATTGAAAATTTCATTGAGGTATTTATTAATAATATCTTAATATAATATAAAATATATGATGAGAATTAGGGTTATTTTTGAATCATTTTTAAGACTCTTATAGAAAAAGGGTTATATGGAAAATTTACCAAATGAGAATTCTCTTTAGGAAGTTTCTTTTCATTGAAATATTTTCTCTAAGGATGAAACATCAGTTGATCCTTCAAACACAAAGTATGTGATGAAATGGACTGTGATAGTGAATATAACCAAGGTATATAGTTACCATAGATTTATATGTTACTATCGATGATTTTTTAAAAAAATTCATGATTAGTTAATCCATTAACCAAGTTGACATAAAAGGGTTATGTTCATATAGTCAAAATAATGTAAGGAAATTATTGAATAATTAAAGAAGAGATTAGTCAATGCATAGATATTGAATTTAATATTTATAAGTGATGGATTTGTGATATATAGTTATGCATAAAATAAAGGAATTAGATGTGTCCTTATGCATAATGATAGATTTGTTTCTTATACATCATGTCACTTAAATATTCATGAATATATTTATCAAAAACATGATCTTGAGTTGGTATATGTAATATTTTAATTGAAGATATGTTATAAATACCTTTATGTTGAATGATGTTTAATATATATTAATCATAAAAGTTTGAAATTCATATTATCACAAAAATAACTCAAATGAGGCAAAGGTGATGGTTATTAGTACTCAAGGATTATGATTTCTCAATACACTACCAATTTGAGAAGCTAGAAAAATTTCATGATGTGTTGTATAGAAAATATCATAGAGTTTTAACTAAAAGAATAATTGAAAAAAGATTTTATATTTATTTATTTAAAAAAGTTTTATACAAGAATCACTATGGTGGGGTAAACATCACCTCTATTTCAAATGATTAAAAAACCATTCTTATTAGAGAAAATAAAATTTCCCAACTTATTTATGATAATATTAACATGAAAATAGAATATGTGAATATAGGGATGTTAGAATCTTTCATATATAAAGATGGTATATTGAAATCTAGAAAAAGGCAATGTGTTCCATCTATTCCTGAGATAAAAATAGAATTATTATATGAATATAATAGATCAAATAACACTATACACCCTAGTAGAACCAAAATGTATCAATTATTTATGGAAATATTTTCACAAGATAATATGAAATGGGAAATTATAGAATACGTATCAATATTCTTGGTTTTTCAATAGGTAAATGTTTAAATACAACATCCTAATGGATTGATGAAACCATTACCACTTACTATTTGAAAATGGGTTGATATTAATATGGACTTCATCACTAGATTCCCAATGGTGATGCAGTAATTAGCTAAATAATAAAATATTAAAATAATTGATATTATAAATACACAAATAAATGTAATTTGAGACTTTTTATGAATTACACTAATTTTATAGGTTAAAATTACATGTTATTATCGATTTAATTAACTTTTTTTGAACTGATAATCCTATTATGATTTTCAAAAAAATCAATTACCAAATAGTGTCAAAATTGACATAAAATAGTTTTCAAAACAAATATTATATTATTAATTGTTATTATTTTCATAAAAATATATGGTTATGCCAAATGACGTAGATAAAGTTATATATATTAATAATGAATGACTTGGGGTTCGTTTGGCTTGTTATACTATGTTTATTAACCATATAGTGTAAGAAAACATGAAGACACGGTAGAAGTTAAATTATTTAACTTAGAGTTAAATCTTAATGATAAGGTTAAAATAGTAACCTAAACTTTTCTAAAATCTATTTATTGATAAGATTTAGACCCATACCAACTTTAGCTTCTAAATAAATCAATTTGGAGCTATTATAAACCGAATACGACTTTATTATAAAATAATATTTTAAGTTTTTCCTAAAGTGCCCCTCTCCTCCCTTATAAAAAGGGAACCCCTTCCCTCTTATCTTCACACCCTTTTGAGCCTTTAATCACGTCCAACCCCTGATCATTTACCTTATAATCTTCCCTAGAAACATTATAGAGGTTCTGGTCTCCTCAAAAGACCAACCCTAGTGCCTTAAGAGGAGGTTAAGAAGAGGCGCGTCAAAGAAGTGGTAATATCCTTTATCGATTATTTCCAATATATTTATTCTTATACTTCTACTTATTTATTTGTTTCATAATAAATTAATAACATACTTATCACTCATATACTGATATGTTATTATAAATATGAAACAACCCAATTTGATCTTCGATCCATCCTACGGAAATGAAATCACCACACGTGCGTACGTACAGAATACCGTCTCCACACCGTGGTGTAATCTGTTTTCCACCACCACCTTACTTGGATGGGTATAATGGTGCAAATGAATAAATATATATTATTATATTAATGTTATATTGATTATGAAATATTATACATACACTTCAATACAATTCCATGATCATGGGAACGATATCATCGCTCGTGCGTACGTACAGACTACCATCTCCACGAACGAGATGAGATTCATTTTCCATGATTAACCATTCAAGTATGATTATAAAGTATATATAATAAATAATAATGAAAGATATTAAATAATAATGATACTGGATTTATGTATATATATGTTTCATTTACTTAATTACATTTAATTCAATAAGGAAACGAAAACAGCGTTCATGCATACGTACGACCTACCGTCTCCATAAACGGTGTATTTCATTTCATTTATATATCTATTATATATATATATATAATGAATATATATATGATATATAAATAATTATTTACATTCTAGAAGTAATTAAATTGGGATATAAGTAATAATAATATCAAGAATAACAAGTCCAAACACGTACAATAAATAAAATGATTTTACCCAAAACACTGCTTTAACATGGAACTTACAAATGAATGGGTAATATAACGTCATAGGTGAACCATATATGATATTATAACAATGAATATGATTTTTTAATAATTCAATAACATTATTTAAATCATTATATAGGAGGTTTAGATACGTACAAAGCATATCGGACCTAAGGTAAGGGATAATTATTCCAATCTCGTTTTTATCCGAGATTATTTATTCCTAAGTATTTACTAGGGTTATATTTATCATCCACATCCATGTATTCTAAAAATGTTTTCATAAAATTATTACCAATCTTCCATGTATGTTTAAATTCATTTGTACCCTTTTTTGACTTTAACCACATGATATGGAAAGAATATTTCTTTAATTTACCACACAAGGCACATTTTGACTTTTCCGAAAAAAGTAGGAGAAAAATGTTTTTTTAACTTATACAGCAGGAACGGGTTTTTACGGTTTTGTAAAGCCTTATTTTCATGAATATTTATCAACATGATTTCATGATTATTTTTAAAAAAATCATTTTCTTTTAAAATTTCATGGCATTTTGTGAAAAGAAAACAATTATGAAGAAGAAAGGATATTTTCATCAAGAATTCATTTCATGTGTTTTGTCAAAACTATTTTCCATCTAAGAAGGAATTCTTTAGTATGATTGTGTTTCAAGTATAATGTCTCTATGATTTACATGGTTTCACTTTTCTTATGATGAAATGATATCCATTTTTTATATGGATTATGTTATAATGTGATGATGTTTATGAAACCCATTTTATTCATTGGGTTGTGATGAATGATTTATGTTTATGTTATGGCACACGCAAGAATGATTTCATTATGAGATGGGTGAGACATATATCTCCCTAAAATTCATTGGGTAAAGATTTATATCTCATGAGATAAACATGGCTAAAATGGTAAGTTAATCCTGTTCAGTGATACAGGACTGGAACGAGGAGTGAACTCGATTCAGAAAGGGACATTGTCCACTAAGATGGTCATGGAAGTAATTCCTTAGCTACTATGGAAATCATAACATGTTCTTAATGGTTTCCACAGTTACATGATTTATTACCATGCTATTTTATCATGATTGATGATCTATTATAAACTATGCATTACGTACTTCCATGTTTTATTTCATTGCTCAAGATTTTGATGTTTAAATATTATGTTCATATTTTGAAGTTCAAATGTATATGGTTTGTTTTTTTCCATGATTACCCTTACTGATCATTTGAGCTCACCCTTTATATGTTTTCTTTTCCCCAGGATATAAAGAAAGATTTTAGGTAAGAAAAAAGGGAAGATCTTTATGGGAGATGTTCAAGATCTTTCACCAAGATTAGAAGATTATGTTCCAAGTTTCCAAAGACACTAAACTGTTACGGTCCTTTGGTGTCTGTTTTTGTTATGTATTAAGTATTATGAAAAAGTAATGTAATTTCCATGTACTTCAAAAATTTGGGTCTCTACATATGTTATTGTTGATCACTTTACTATGGCCTCACATTTTCTAACCAAAAAAGAAGATCTACCTCATGGACACCTCACACGTCTCTATATTAATCAATTTATTAGACTTCTTAGTGCACCTATTTTGACTGTATCTAATCAGGATCTACTATTTACCTAGAAATTATGTCATAGTCTTAATAAGGATCTTGAAAATAAGCTATATTTGATCGCCACATATCATCCTAAATATGATGGGCACTCTGAAAGAACTATTTTGATATTAAATGTCATTTTGAGGACATTCTCACTTGAATTTCAATGTATATGGGATTAGTATTTACCTTTGGTACAATTAACATATAATAATATCCTCTATTAAACATTATAATGGAATAATATAGGGAATATTTTGGAAAGATTGATTCTAATTTAAATTTATGCGATTAAGTTGGAAAATAAATCTTGTATTCTAGTTATTCTTGAGGAGAAAATGTTGAAAGAGAATACTATTTAGAATCATATTATGTAATCTAAAATTAGAAAAAAATATTCCAATAACTAAAGGAAGTATTTATAATTTCAAGTGGGAGATAATGTCTTCTTAAATGTATTTATATGGAAAGATTTTATATGGTTGACAAGAAAGGTAAACTATGTCTGAGGTATATTTCTTCTTTTAAAATTCTAGAAATAATAAGTTATGTGGCCTTCCATTTTGACATTCTACCTAGCCAGTCTAATGTTCATAATGTGTTCCATATCCCTTTATTGAGGAATTACATGATATACCCAACATATGTTCTCATCTATGAGTAAAAAGAATTGAAACCTGATTTATCTTACAATGAAGAGCCTATATATGTTCTTGAAATTGGAAAAAATGTGTTTCAGAATCAAACAACTAGAATGGTTAAGGTACTGTTGACCTCACCTGTTTTGATAATCTCAATCATGTATCTATTTGTGTTGAAAATCCCAATTATGTCTTCATTCTCTATGATATTGTTAAGTATTGTTGATATATACTTTAATTCTTTCCAATCTGTGATCAAACCAATAACACCCTTTTAAAATAGTCTTTGGAATATGTTAATCATCATTTATCCATGTTCATACAAGTTATAAATTGATTCTAACACAATCGGATGTGTTCTGCATAAAACAGATAAGTAATCTGTCTATAGCTACTGATAAAGAGCTACCGATAACCAGTCTACCGATAGACTTAGTCTACCGACAGACAGCTATCGATAGACTTAACACAGAGTTACCGATGTACTTATAAATACAGCTACCGATACAAACGTAGAGCTACCAGTGTAAATATAAAGAGCTACCGATGGAATAAGTCACTGATGGATGGAGCTACCGATGCATGTACCCACCGATACATGGAGCTACCGATGCATGTACCCACCGATACATGGAGCTACCGATTCATGTACCCACCGATACATGGAGCTACCGATGCATGTACCCACCGATACATGGAGCTACCGATGCATGTACCTACCGACGCATGGAGCTACTGATGCATGTACCTACCGACGCATAGAGCCACCGATGTTCAAGCTACCGATGCTGATTACCTACCGATCACTCAACTCACTGTTTGAATTTCTTTATTTCCTATATTTAATCTATCTAACGGTCATATCATGTACATTTTAATGATTTGTCAAATACCTGATAATGGTTGTCGGATGTCAGGAACCCGTACCTCGTACCTGCTGAAAAGAAATCTTTTCTGTCCCCTGATGGGAGATAAATACGAGAAGACTACATACCAGAAAAAGTAGCGAACGTGTGAAGAAAACAGACAACAAGAAGCGAACCAAAAAAAGTGTGGTGCATCCATTATACCAAAAGCGACACAAGCACAAGAGGAACACAGAGAAGCTCATAGACAATCAAGCTTACTCGAGGAGTGTTCTGTGCTTACAAGAAGAACTTCATCGACTACATTCTCACCACCTGTGAACCTGGAGCATACGACACTCTGTTTCTCAACAGAAACAAGAAGAGGACTCAGACTCACTTCTAATCAAATCCAAAGGAGTCCAGAGCTATACTGAAATCACCAGAACCATCTCTAAACTCTACATCTCTTGTTCTGTGATTTATTACCATTCATTTCGAGCAGCGTGTGTTATCTGCTATATCTAACACATACACTGTCTCCTGTACTCAAACTGAAGGATCTGTAAATCCTTAAAAAACTCTTTCATTCTTTCTTTCCCACGAAGAACTGTGGTAGAGGTCGTGTGTGACCTGAACAGCTGGTTATTGTTGTACTGTTTCCCACGAAGAACAGTGGTAGAGGTCTTGGACCTGGACAGTTGTAAACTGTTGAACCCCGATCCAGGGTGTGGATCATTTTTATATAAACTTTTGAGAGGACTAAGTCTCGGCTTGAGACTGAACCTCTTGGTTACATTGTTGTGCCATCTATTTCAAAGTTTTATTCCGCTGCTAATTACTTTAAAACCAATACTGTTTTTAAAGTTACTTTGATAATTAAATTAGCAAGTGTTTATGTTAAGTGTAGATTAGTAAGTTAGTTTCAAAAGATAATCACACACTCCTGTGTTGATTAACTGGGAATTAATCAATCCCTTGAGAACCTAACAGAATCTCTACATTAATATAAATTCACTACAGTTTAATTTATTATTTTATTTGGGGGTCTTTAAGACATTGCTTTTAAATATAGAAATTTTAATTGGTACTCAATTCACCCCCCTCTTGAGTAAACCACTCCGACCAACACTTGGTATCAAAGGATTGAAAATACTTTCTAAAAGTACTCTGCTTTTGAACTGTGATTTTAGTTGTATTTTAAAGTTCTTAAAATTTCTGTTATCTCTAAATTTTTATCTCTTTAAAATTTTCTCATTATGGACAATAGACTTGAGGGTGCTGCTACTAACCGGCCACCTTTCTTCAATGGAACTAATTATGCTCAGTGGAAGCTGAAAATGAAAATCCATCTAGAAAGCATAGGTTTTGATATTTGGACTGCTATTGAATCAGAATACAAAATGCCTACTACTGCTAGATCTAATTGGGATAAACCTACAAAGACTGCTTACAATAACAACTGTAAAGCTATGAATGCCTTGTACTGTGCTCTAGGAGATGAAGAGTTTAATAGAATTTCTGCATGTAAAACTGGTTTTGAAATTTGGGATACCTTAGCTGTATCTCATGAAGGAACAACTAATGTTAAAGAAATGAGATTGAACACTTATACTATCAAGTATGATAATTTTAAAATGAAGCCTGAAGAACCCATTTCTGACATGTATCTCAGGTTCAACGAAATTGTCAATACAATGATTTCGCTGGGAAAGGATGTCTCATCGAAGGAACAAATTATGAGAATTTTGAGATGTCTACCTGATAGATGGAGAGACACGTCTGTCTCAATCAGAGAATCATGTGACATAGCTGCTCTACCTATCAAGGAACTAATTGGCAAGCTGATGATGTATGAAGAAGAGCTTAAAGTGAACAAAGAGGAAGACAATGAACCTGCAAGAAAGTCTGTTGCTTTCAAATCCTCAACCTCAAAGAATAAGGACAAGGAAAAGCTTCAAGCTGTAGTTGAAAGTTCAAGCTGTGAAGACAGTGGAAGTGATTCTGACAGTGATGCTGAGATGGCTCACATTGCTAGAAGATTTATGAAATTTTATAGGAAAAATAAGTTCTTCAGAAAAACAAATTATAAGGGTAAGTATGATCACCAAGGAAAATGGAAAAAGGACTGGAAGAAGAATGACAAGTCAGATGATGTTGTCTGCTATGAGTGCAAGAGAAAAGGGCACATTAAAGCCGACTGTCCAAAGCTGAAATATAAAAAGAAATATGAATATAAGGACAATAAGTTTAAGAAAGCTATGAAGGCTACTTGGAGTGCTTCAGAAGACAACACAAGTGAAGCTGAATCTTCAGACTCTGAAAGGAATCGAGCCAACATGTGCTTTATGGCAAACACTTCTGAGGTAACTGCTGAAACTCCTGCTTCAAAGTCATATTATTCTGGAGATGATTCTGAAGGTGATAACATGTCTAAATCTGAACTGTTTGAATACTGTGATATGCTGGAAGAGACATGTAATGAACTTAAGGATAAATACAAGTCATTAAAGAAACAGCATGCTCTCACCACTACAGTTAAAACCGAACTTACTATTGAAAGAGAGAAAAATGCTCAACTGTTAAAAGAAAATACAGAACTGAAACTGTCAAATGAGCAACTTAGAAAAGACTTAGAGAAGTTCACCAATGGCAAGAATGCTCTGACACAGATGCTAGGAAAGCAAGTAGCACCTAAATATACTACTGGTATAGGATACCAACCTGGACAAAGGAAAATTGCTAAAACTAGATTCATTTCTAAATCTGGACAGAATGAAGGTAATTTTGGAACTTCATATGTTTCAACCAGTTATATAAATAGCTACGGATCTAATAAAGTTTATCTTTCAAAGCATGTAAATTATACAAATTATATGAGACCCATTAGACAAATATGGGTACCTAAAGTGTTATTGGCTAACCTGTCTGGACCCAAGAAAATCTGGGTACCAAAATCATCTCCCATCTAAATCTGTTTTGTAGGGAACTTGCTTAAAGAGCTCCTGTAAAGAGACGTGGTATTTGGACAGTGGATGTTCAAGACATATGTCAGGAGACTTCTCTTGTTTCAAGAGTTTAATAAAAGTTGATGGAGGCTTTGTCACCTTTGGTGATAACTCAAAAGGGAAAATCATCGGCCTAGGCCAGATTGGTAACACTGATTCAATTTTGATTTCTAAAGTTTTATTTGTTGATGGCCTTAAATACAATTTATTAAGTATTTCTCAGTTATGTGATGATGGTTTTCATGTTAAATTTGAAAATGATTCTTGCAAAGTTTTTGATTCTAAGAATGTTTTGGTATTTTCTGCCTTAAGAAATGAAAATGTTTATGCTGTTAATCTGAATTCTTTAGCTAAGCAGAATATTAATTGTTTGAATGCTTTTCATAAAGAATCTTGGCTATGGCACAGAAGATTAGGACATTGCAACATTCACTCACTTAGAATACTTTCTAGGAAAAACCTAGTTAGAGACCTACCTAAGTTAGAATTCCCAAATGATAGAGTGTGTAACCCCTGTCAAAAGGGAAAACAACACAAAGTTTCTTTTAAATCAAAGAAAGAAGTTTCAACTTCTCAACCACTTGAATTGGTTCACATGGATTTGTTTGGACCATCAAGAGTTTCTAGTTTAAATGGGAAGAACTATGTTTATGTTCTTGTAGATGACTTTTCTAGATATACTTGGGTATATTTTCTAGCTCACAAAAGTGAAGCTTGTTCTTAATTTGTTAAATACTCCAAGTCTGTAGAAAATCTTAGTGGACTCAAGATTAAGACCCTTAGAAGTGATCATGGTCGTGAGTTTGAAAATCAAGATTTTGAATCTTATTGCTCACACAATGGCTATACTCATAACTTCTCTGCCCCTAGAACACCCCAACAGAATGGTGTAGTAGAAAGAAGAAACCGAACTCTTCAAGAAATTGTTAGAACCATGCTCAATGAATATGACCTGCGTATTTATTTTTGGGCTGAAGCTGTAAATACAGCTTGTTATGTTATTAATAGAGTCTTGATTAGACCTGTTCTTAAGAAAACCCCTTATGAATTGTGGAACAATAGAAAGCCTAAGGTTAATTACTTTAAAGTTTTTGGTTGCAAAGTATTTATTCTGAATACTAAAGATAATCTGGATAAGTTTGCTTCCAAAAGTGATGAAGGAATTTTTCTGGGTTACTCTATTTCAAGTAAAGCCTATAGAGTATTCAATAAGAAAACCAAATGTGTGGAAGAATCTGTTCACATCAAGTTTGATGAAACTGATCCACATGAGCCTAAAACCTCTCTTGAAAATCTTGAAGAAGACTTATCTATTCTGGACCTTAATGATAAATCTAAAGAACCTGTTATAAAAGTATCCAGTTCTGGACTTTCTCCAGAATCTGCTTCTGTTGAACCCAAACCTATAGATGAACCTGAAATTTCTAGTCCAACCTTTACTAGATCAACGAGGATTCTAAAGAATCATCCTTTAGAAGCTGTTTTTGGTAATCTTGATAGAGGAACACAAACTAGAGCTTCTCTAAGAAACCAGGTTGAACATCAAGCCTTTCTTTCACAGCTGGAACCCAAAAATATCAATGTTGCTATCAATGATGAATTCTGGGTAATAGCTATGCAGGAAGAATTAAATCAGTTTGAAAGAAACAAAGTCTGGGAATTAGTTGACAGACCCAAGGACACTTTGACAATAGGCACAAAATGGGTTTTTAGAAATAAAGTAGATGAATCTGGAAATATAGTTAGAAATAAAGCTAGACTAGTTGCACAAGGATATAGTCAAGAAGAAGGCATAGACTATGAGGAAACTTTTGCACCTGTAGCTAGACTAGAAGCCATTAGGATCTTACTTGCAGATGCTGCACATCTGGATTTCAAGTTATATCAAATGGATGTAAAAAGTGCATTTCTAAATGGTTTTATAATTGAAGATGTTTTTGTGGAACAACCACCTGGATTTGCTAACCCCCATTTTCCAAATCAAGTTTTTAAACTTTCTAAAGCTTTGTATGGTTTAAAACAAGCACCAAGAGCTTGGTATGACAGACTTAGCAATTTCCTTATTTCAAAAGGTTTTACTAAAGGGATTGCTGATCCAACTCTTTTCATTAAAAGAATTTCTAAAGATGTTTTAGTTGTACAAATATATGTTGATGATATTATTTTTGGATCTTCTAAACACTCTTTATGTACTGATTTTTCAAAAAGTATGCAAAATGAATTTGAAATGAGCTTAATGGGAGAGCTTAAGTACTTTCTTGGATTTCAAGTATTTCAAAATGAAAATGGTATTATTTTGAATCAAAGTAAATATACAAAGGATCTTTTAAAACGTTTTGGTCTGGATAGTATCAAGGAAAGTGAAACTCCTATGAGTACTACCTGTAAATTGGATGCAGATGAAACTGGGAAACCAGTTGATCAAACAAATTACAGAGGTATGATTGGTAGTTTACTTTATCTTACTGCTAGTCGACCTGATATTATGTTTAGTGTGTGTATGTGTGCTAGATTTCAAGCTAACCCAAAATAATCTCATTTGCTTGCTGTTAAAAGAATTTTCAAATATCTCAAACACACGGTTAACTTAGGTTTGTTTTACCCAAAAGGACAATCCTTTGAGTTAATGAGTTATTCAGATGCTGAATTTGCTGGTTGTAAGTTAGATAGAAAAAGCACATCAGGAACATGTCATTTGCTTGGAAAATCCATAGTTTCTTGGTGTAGTAAGAAACAGAACTCGGTTGCATTATCTACTGCTGAAGAAGAATATATAGCTGCTGGTAGTTGCTGTGCACAAATTCTGTGGATGAAACACACTCTTTTGGACTATGGATATGTTTTTAAACATGTTTCAATCAACTGTGATAACACCAGTGCAATAAACATCTCTAAGAATCCTGTATCTCACTCTAGAACCAAACACATAGATGTAAGACACCATTTCCTAAGAGATCACTATCAAAAAGGTGATATTTCTCTTGAATTTATTGGCACTGAACATCAATTGGCTGATATTTTCACTAAACCTTTAAGTTCGGATAGGCTAAGTTTCATAAGACATGAACTGGGAATGTTTAATCTCAACCGACGTGAAAATTCTCACGGATGTGAAAAAGTCTCACTGATGTGAAAAATTCTCACTGATGTGAAATTCTCACCGACGTGAAAATTCTCTCCGATGAAAAATTCTCACTGATGTGAAATTCTCACCGATGTAGAAATTCTCACCGATGTAAGTTTCTCACCGACGTAGAAATTCTCACCGATGTACAACTCTCACCGATTTGTTTTTCTCACCGATGATTAACTCACACCGATGCAAAGTTTAAAACTTCTGTCTGCCGCCAAGAATACGAATCGTTTTATTTTATTTTATTACTCTATTTTAATCATTTATTTGGAATTTCTAAATGATAAAACTAAGTCTAAGCCACTTCTTACCTCACCGAGCTCAAAATCTCTCACCTTCGAACCTTAGCATCCAAATCGACCAAGAACCCTAAACCCGCGATGGCAAAAACCAAGCTTCCTATCATCAGAGATGAAAGTGCAGAACCAAATGCTAAGAAGCAGAAGACACAGCATAAAGCCAGTGTTAGTGAAGTCAAAACTAGATCGGGAAGGCGACCAGTGAATCCTCACTTGCAGAATAGAGATATAGTAATCGAGAAGGAACTGTGCGTGGAATGGCTACTGCCTAGCAAATCCTTAGTGCTCGAGATTCTGGAAGACCAGAAATGGGTGGATTGTTTCTCGAATAACAATGGCCCATACTACCCGAAATTGGTAAAGCAGTTCTATGAGTTTGTAACCTTTGAGAAGTCTGAGAATGAGAATCGGGTAAGCTCTTTTGTAAATGGAAAAGAGATGTCTTTTTCTTCAGTAGAGTGGGCTGAGAGTTTAAAAGTACCACATGAAGGTGTCTCTGGGTATGTATCAAGAGCAATTCCACCTAGTAGTGACATTTTTGATTATGAGACCGCCTTACAAGAGCTGACTGGGAATGGAAATCAAAGGCAAGTGGTAGCTGCTGAAATGGATGGGGAGAATCGACTGCTTTTCAAATTTGTTCAGCATGTGTTGATACCAAGGAGAGGAGATTTTGCAAATCTGAGATATCAAGATATCTATCTTCTTTATTTGCTAAGACATGGTGTAAAAGTCAATCTGTGCAGATTGTTGATGCTTCAAATGGAAGACATGATTAGACCAAAGTCAAAGACCAATGCTTTGTTCTTTGCCAAGCTGATTTCAGTGATGATAAAAGTGAAAGAAATAGCTGAGTCTCAAGATGAGACAGTTGTAGTCAAGAACAATTTCTGCATCACCTCGACTGTTTTCAAGTATATGAAAATTAACTGGAACCCATGGAAGAGAGAATGGGTCAGTGATGATCAGAAAATCTATGATAGGTTTAATCCTGTGGATTATCCCTCAAGACCAAAGGATATGAGAGATCCGAGTCTAAGACCTGATGAAGAGGAACCTGCTTATAGTGATGAGACAGAAGAAGAAGAAGAAGAAGAAACTCCTATGGATGTTGGAGGAGATCCAGACTTGCCCCCAAGTCCTGTTGCAGAACTGGTTTATTCTAGGAAAGGAAAAGTAGAGGAAGTTTTGCCTACTTATGAGGAAGACCAGTCTGTACCTCACCAAGAAGAAGAGGAAAAGGAGAATGAAGTTGAATCGCCTGATTCTGGTAGGTTAAGTATGAGTCCCTTAATTGGAAACTCAGCTATACCTGCTGCTGAAGAAGAAAGAGATAGAGAAGAAGCTGTACCTGTATCAGAAGATCTTCTAAATGCTACACCTGTAGAACTTGTGGTAGAAGATTCTGATGAAGAACGGCCAGCAGAAAAGGCTGTTGTGATACATGAGAATGCACCCATTGAGGGGGAGCATCAGTCTGTGCTTGGGAATGTTACAGTAGCTGTTGAGATTGGAGACTGGGTAGAAGACCCAGGGTTTATAGTCTGTGGATTAGATTATCCAGATTCTGACAATGAGATGTCTGTGGATAGACCAAAGACCAATTATGATCTTGCTGCTGAGTTGTTGCCAGACGATGTGGTCAGATTTCATGACTTGAATAAGCTGAAAGAGGACCTCAAATCCAGTTTTGTTGAAGAAGTGAAGCTAATGGAAACCTCTCTTGCAACCTCAATTAATTCAATAATGACTACTTCTGTAGTTAATTTGGCCTCAGCAAGGGGATCTGCTGCAGTTGTCTCAAGTGATTTTGTCTCCAAATCAGATCTTGAATCCATGAAGGATGAGATAAAAGAATCATTCAGTGCTTCAGTTGCTGAGATGAAGGAAAGCTTTTATGAAGAAATGAAAGTGCTAGAGAGATCCTTCGAGCTATTTCTGGCTTGTAATTTATCTTCCTTTATGTCTGAGCTTATGGAAGAAGTGAAAGAATGCCAGACTCAGTCTTCAAGAATCGAAGCTGATCTGGAAGCTCTCAAGACATCAGTGGTTGCTTTGGATTCCTATATGAGCTCTAAGTCTCAAGCTGACAAGGATCTAGCCTATGTGAAGAGTGTAGTCAGCCAGTTTATCTCAGTGTTTGAAAGTTTCAAAACCTCAGTGAAGGATCATGTTCAATTACAAGACTCTCAAGTTCAAAGCCTAATCAGTGGTTTGTCAAAGAGTTTTAAAGAAACTGTTTCCTTCTCTCTTGGCCCTCTCACATCCAAACCATCAGTTGATATGAACTCAGTTCGAGCAATATTGAAGGAGGAGATTGGTTCTATTCCTACCAGTGGTTCTGGGGACTCATCAGAGTTAAGCCGAGTGGTGCTTTCTACAAGGGATTCTGCCAGAGAAATCATGAAGATAGTTCAAGATTTTATGAGAGAAGCCCCTGCCTCTCAAGAAGACATAAAAAGCAAAGTGGACTACTACTTCTCCAAAATTTTCACCAAGCATCAACTCGAACACCACTTCAAGCTAATGTTGGAACACATGAAGCTCCCTCCAGTCACCCAAGATTTCAAAGAACAAGTGAGCAAGCTCAGAGAACTGACTCCTGCCTTAGAGAAATTCATGGAGAACAAAGATGATTTCCTCTCTGCTATGGAAAGAGGAGGAGGAATTATTATGGATTTTAGAAATCTGCTGCTGCCCTTCTTGCATGTTGATGCTAGAGCAGTCATCATCCCTCCTGCTTTGCCTGCTTCTGCCTCAGCTGCTCCCTCAGTCCAGCTGACTCCTGTTCAAGCCATTCAAAGCCTCAAACCCATGATTACCCAAAAATCTTCAACTTACAAGCCTGACTCTGTGTCAGTGGCCCAACCTCCTTTGATCTTTTCTGGCATTCCCAAACCTTCACCTGAATCCTCACCACCCGAGCATCCTTCTGATCCTAAAGGAAAATCTCACATTGCAGATGCGGAGTGAACCAGTGGCCAAGCTTTTTGATAGGAATTCCTTTGTAATCTGTTTTTGTTGTACTTTTTGACTAACTATAATACAGACCACTTTTTACTTCTCTTTGTTTTATTTCTCTCCTCTATATATATCTATATATATGCTTTCCCACTTTTTGATTATCACAAAGGGGGAGAACAATACCAGAGGGGGAGAAACTTTTTATGCGAGAATAAGGAGAACAAAATGAGAAATATTTTCAATGGAGAAAAATAAGGCATAAGGGGAAACACATTATCCTTTGTCTTGTTTCCCTTTTTATCTATGATACCTTATGTCTATATAGTACCTTATTATTTTTACCTCTGATAACTTATGTCTATATCATACTATTTCTATTATCTATGATGCTGTTTTCTCTGAGAAAATTGAATTCCATATTCTACTCTTTACTGTTATATTTTCACTATGTTAAATGCCAATATCATAAATTGTGATTATCAAAAAGGGGGAGATTGTTGACCTCACCTATTTTGATAATCTCAATCATGTATCTATTTGTGTTGAAAATCCCAATTATGTCTTCATTCTCTAATATATTGTTAAGTATTGTTGATCTATACTTTAATTCTTTCCAATCTGTGATCAAACCAATAACACCCTTTTAAAATAGTCTTTAGAATATGTTAATAATCATTTATCCATTTTCATACAAGTTATAAATTGATTCTAACACAATCGGATGTGTTCTGCATAAAACAGATAAGTAATCTGTCTATAGCTACTGATAAAGAGCTACCGATAACCAGTCTACCGATAGACTTAGTCTACCGACAGACAGCTACCGATAGACTTAACACAGAGTTACCGATGTACTTATAAATACAGCTACCGATACAAACGTAGAGCTACCGGTGTAAATATAAAGAGCTACCGATGGAATAAGTCACTGATGGATGGAGCTACCGATGCATGTACCCACCGATACATGGAGCTACCGATGCATGTACCCACCGATACATGGAGCTACCGATGCATGTACCCACCGATACATGGAGCTACCGATGCATGTACCCACCGATACATGGAGCTACCGATGCATGTACCTACCGACGCATGGAGCTACCGATGCATGTACCTACCGACGCATAGAGCCACCGATGTTCAAGCTACCGATGCTGATTACCTACCGATCACTCAACTCACTGTTTGAATTTCTTTATTTCCTATATTTAATCTATCTAACGGTCATATCATGTACATTTTAATGATTTGTCAAATACCTGATAAAGGTTGTCAGATGTCAGGAACCCGTACCTCGTACCTGCTAAAAAGAAATCTTTTCTGTCCCCTGATGGGAGATAAATACGAGAAGACTACATACCAGAAAAAGTAGCGAACGTGTGAAGAAAACAAACAACAAGAAGTGAACCAAAAAAAGTGCGGTGCATCCATTATACCAAAAGAGACACAAGCACAAGAGGAACACAGAGAAGCTCATAGACAATCAAGCTTACTCGAGGAGTGTTCTGTGCTTACAAGAAGAACTTCATCGACTACATTCTCACCACCTGTGAACCTGGAGCATACGACACTCTGTTTCTCAACAGAAACAAGAAGAGGACTCAGACTCACTTCTAATCAAATCCAAAGGAGTCCAGAGCTATACTGAAATCACCAGAACCATCTCTAAACTCTACATCTCTTGTTCTGTGATTTATTACCATTCATTTCGAGCAGCGTGTGTTATCTGCTATATCTAACACATACACTGTCTCTTGTACTCAAACTGAAGGATCTGTAAATCCTTACAAAACTCTTTCATTCTTTCTTTCCCACGAAGAACTGTGGTAGAGGTCGTGTGTGACCTGGACAGCTGGTTGCTGTTGTACTGTTTCCCACGAAGAACAGTGGTAGAGGTCTTGGACCTGGACAGTTGTAAACTGTTGAACCCCGATCCAGGGTGTGGATCATTTTTATATAAACTTTTGAGAGGACTAAGTCTCGGCTTGAGACTGAACCTCTTGGTTACATTGTTGTGCCATCTATTTCAAAGTTTTATTCCGCTGCTAATTACTTTAAAACCAATACTGTTTTTAAAGTTACTTTGATAATTAAATTAGCAAGTGTTTATGTTAAGTGTAGATTAGTAAGTTAGTTTCAAAAGATAATCACACACTCCTGTGTTGATTAACTGGGAATTAATCAATCCCTTGAGAACCTAACAGAATCTCTACATTAATATAAATTCACTACAGTTTAATTTATTATTTTATTTGGGGGTCTTTAAGACATTGCTTTTAAATATAGAAATTTTAATTGGTACTCAATTCACCCCCCTCTTGAGTAAACCACTCCGACCAACAGGTACTTTGTAAAACTCAAAAGATAGAGGAGGTGATGTGGGAACCTGAAAAATTTATAATGGATAAATACCCATATCTATTCATAAGGTGATATTATGTAAATTTTTAGGATGAATGTTTTTAATGTGAGAGAAATACAACACCCAAGATTTAAATAGTGTGTAAGCTTTTATTTTTAAAGAAATAATAGTATATTTAACATAAATTTATTCAAGAATGCGATTAAAAAATAAATCCCAAAATATTATAATTAAATTTATTAAATGAACTTTATTTTTGAATTAAGTTTCCTAAAATTATTTTGGAGTTATTATTTTGAGATTGTTAAAAAATAGTTGATTTTTACGTGAATATTGAAAACTATGAATTTTAAAAAATTGATCTATTTTATGACATTATAATGATATAAAAATAAATTTAAATGTTTAAGAAATTTTTCTATAGATGAAATATTTATTAAATATTTAATATAATTTATATATAAATTTATTTTTAACAAATAAATATATGCTTTATATTTTAGGAATCTTAGAAATGTTTTTGTTCCAACAAAAGTTGTTTTTATTTATCCTATTTTAATAAAGTATTTATATGGTTTCTTTTGGTATTGGATTTTTTTAAATAAAGATAATTATACATGTATTCAAAATAATCTAATTAATTCCATTTTAATTAAAATTGTACTTTATTTTACTGTAAAATCATTTTTATGTTTAAAATAAACATTTTTTTAAAAGTGATATTTTATTTATTTTACACACTTCTATTAAAGGTAATTCCTTCCACTTATAAAAATTAAAATTTTCAAAACGGATTCCACATTTGGAATAATTATAATTTATATTAGGTAATATATTTAACTTATTTTTTATAATTAATTTTAAAAATAGTAAATATTTGTTTGTACAGTTTGGGTTAAAATGGGTTTACCATAGGGGGGGTTAAAGTATGAGATGAAGGTAAATAAGCTAGTTATAATTTTTTAAATATTATTGGTTGAAGATATTTTGAATTTATCTTATATTCAATTTGAATTATTGGCCATTTGGTTCCAATTTCACATGAAAATGACATTTTATTATTTAACTATTTGACATAATTTTATGCGTGTCCTTCCCCTCACTTATAAAAGGTAACCTATTCTCCTAAATTATTAAAACATATTTATCAATATATCTTAGAAAATACAAAAAAACTTCTTATATTTATTATTTTAATTTTATATCCTTCGGTCTTCTCATATGTCCTTCCTAAGAAGGTTGAAGGTGTAAGACAAAAAGGACTCTCAAAGAAGAGGTAATTATCACTATCAACTCTTAATTTTTATTTCTTATTCTAATTACGAAAAATATATTAAATTACTTATAATTTAATGGATATATTATCATAAATATACTTAGATATTATTATGGTTATGATACAACCATTTTCTATATCCTTTCCATCAAACGGAAAATAAATTTTTTTCTCATTCGCATATGTGGGCTACCATCTCCACATAATGATATGATTCATTTTCCATAATCATATTTCATGGTTTATTATTATGATATATTTAATTTTTATATATTATATTTATTAAATATTTATTATTATATAATTATAACATATTATATAACTTCTTACCTTCCCATCTGTTGGGAAACGATGATGCCGCTTGTGCGTATGTGTAGAGCACCGCCTCTATGAAGTGATGATAGTTTTTTCATATAATATTTATATGAATGGTTATAAAAGAATATATAATGATTAAATAAGATATTTATGACATGATTAATGTTCTATAAATTATGGAACCATAATCAAGATGCATGGATGAAAAACTACCAAAGTAAAACTTACATGCAAATGAAATACATAACCCACATAAATGACGATTTGAATAAATAATTATTAATAAAATAGGGGTTGGAATGTTATAAGTGGATCATATATGATATTATAAGAATTTATATGATTATTTAATATAATTATAATAAATTTAAAATTATTATATAGAAGTTTGAAATCAATTACAAATCAATTCCAATTGAGGTACGTTTTTATTTCCCAATCTCATCAATATTTGGGATTTTTTATATTTAACATTACATTGGGGAAATTATATGATATTAATATCTTAAAACCATTATATTTTATTATAATATGGTTATTTCTAGAAATTATAGGCTTTTCATTCATTTTCCTCTCTCATAGTACTCAAAAGTTCAAATGAATGGTTTTAAGTAAAATCAATAAAGTTTTTTGATTTAGTTGGGAATATTTTTCTTCCTTTTCAATAGTTTGTTTAAAATATTTTCCACATTTATATTTTCATATTATAAAATGATTTATTAATTTAATTTTGACCCCCTGTTTTGATATCAATAAGAAGGTTTAAAATGAATCTTTATAAAGTTTTTTTAAATTGATGTACTTTTTACCATATATGTGAGTAAAATATTTTTTTAACGTTTATGAAATGAACATATCATGACAACATCAAATATCCAATTACAATACTCAATGGTTATATTCAAGTAAATGTTTTAATAATTGTCTAGAAATTTTTTATTTCAAATAAGTGTTCTCCAAATGAAAAAGGTATTTTCCACAAGAAATGATTGAACAATATTTTAAAAGTGTTTTCTTATATTTTAATATCATTTGATGAATAGTATTATTTAATATAGATATAATATAATAATACAATCCACCATTTTACTTTGTATATCTTATGATCATGTTGCTCGAGTGATTCATCGAGGAAAATATTAATATCTTTCATTCTAGTTTTTCCATATAAATGTTTTTTTTGATCATGTATTGTAATTTTATTAACTTATTTGATATAGTGAATTCTATAATCTTGGTATGCGATAGGTTGGGCCCTTAAAAGACACTTAATTCATCGGTATGTCTCATGTGAATTTTTTTTGGGTATTCAGTATAGGCCTTACCTATTAATGTATGATTTCTTGGCATGAGGCATTGAAAATAATATTATGATGTATGACAATATGAATTCTATCATTATAAAACAATTTATGGTTACTCATGTGATTATTTAGGTTTTTGTATAATTCATGGATAGATAACCCTTTTATGATATTAGTTATATTGAAAATTTAAATATCGTTTATCTTTAGCATATTTTTCATTGTTTATTTATTCTATGATAGCTTCTATCAAACTATTTCCATTATTATGAATTTAAGATCACCATTAATTATGTTTCCTTTCCTTTGGGATGCAAATAGGGGATATATTTAATATTTTATAGATATAATAGATGAAATAATATGGTTCTCATAAAAATGTATTCTTTTTGTCATGTTTTAAAGTGTAATTTTAGAGTAATTTATATATATAGTCTCCAAAGAGTACTAAATTATTTTATCATTATAGATAAAATCCTTGTATATTTTGATAATGTAGTAAAATAACCACTAAATCCGGGTTACTAGTGTTAGGGTGTTACATGGAGTTTTCTTTTTAGAAAATACTACACATAAAAAGAGTTAGATTTAGTCTTAGACTATCAGACAAGGCCTAGATGATGACTATCATATTTTATTAAACATTAATTTGTTGTCGTTCTTATTTTGTAGTTCATTTGGGTGAAATATTTATTGGGTATTTCTTAATATCATCCAAAATCATATATTTTAGATTTTGTTGGAGGTATTTTATTTCCAAAATTATTTTTTAGGATCATATTCACCTTTGATGTCATTTAAATTAGTTTATTTCTATTAAAATTAATATAGGTCATGTAAAATTTAAGATTTTCATAAATTTTTAGAGAATATTTTACTTTTAAAATTTTAAAAAAAATGTTTATATTAAGTTTAAAGACCAATATTTTATTTGATTGAATTTCATTCAGTTTCATAAGATGTATTTTGAATTTTTAGCATCATTTTAAATGATTATTGTTGATAAATTATAATTTTTATTATGGAAGAGATGATTTCTAGATCTAATATGAAAATTATATATGTAGTTTAGAGGTTCATGTTTCTTAAAAGAATCTATTTCAATATTAATTAATTAAAATTATTCAAATACATTTAAATTAGTGGAAAATTATTCACCTAAAGGGGCCTCAACCAAATTATTTTAAATTTTGTTTCTTTTATCATAGCAATATACTGATTCCAAAACACCCATGTTTAATAAAAATAGAAACTTTATATAAAAACCTTGCATAAATTAAAATAACAATCCATAAATATTCAATTTCATATAATATTTTATTTTCAAAGGGGGATTTAATGGAATAAAAAATGACGAATTTCATCACGTTATAACAAAATTCCGTGGTTAAAGTTATAACATATACATTAATCATTGTTCTAGAAGTCATGAGGAAGGAAATTTATAAAATTAAGGAATATTTTATTTTATACAAATATTCTTACATGTAAAAAATATATAATTCAGATAATTACAATATGCCATCTAGAAACATAAATTTTTTTCAACATGAAAATTCGTCAGTTTTTTACCTTTATTTTAATTTTTCAAGATTATATTTTTTTAAAGAATGCGGTACAATAGTACAATAGATTAAATTAAAAATAATTTTTCTCGTAAAATTTACTAAATCACTTATTTTAACTAAATCACTCTCAATTTTAATGTTTTCAGTTTATTAAGACATGATAAAAGTAACTAGGTCTTTAAATTTTATAGGGTTGGGAAATTAGATACATTCTAGAAAGATTTTATGGTTTTATAATTGGTGAATATTCCCTTTAACAAATTTTTATTTTTATGGATTTTTCTCCACAAAATTATGAAAATGGATATTTATCACGACATTATTAAATATGTTAATAAAAAAATTCTCATCTTAATCATGATTTTAATCCTTTGTTAAAGTTTAATTAAAACTAATTTTAGGGGCTAGAATAGAGGTTTATATATGGGTTTTTTTTGGAAGATTAAACAATTTAATAAGAAGAATGCGTTTAGTTGAAGTAAGTAGATTTAATACTTAAAACAACTTTTTTAGTAGGTAAACCATGATTTCCATAAAAAGAATATATTTTTAGATAGATAAGCACGATTATTAATATCTGATGTAAAATTTTAATGAAACTGCTAAAATATTTTTTCCACCTCCTTCATTTATACTATCTTAGGTATTTTTTATTTTAAGTAATTCTTAGAATATTTTCAGATTCCTTTAATTATTTTTTAGGCCTAAGTTTAGTTGAATTTACATTACCTTTAGGATTTGAAAGTATTTGTTATGGAAATTGTTCATTAAATGTTCTGATAAATTGATTTAATTAACTTAATTGGGAATTAATTTTTATTAATTAACTATCTAGATATTTAATAAATGAATTTTTGTTCAAAAAATAATGTTCATTAGGGTGTCTAGAAGATTATTTTCTATAAAAATCATTAATTTTTCTAGGGTTAACATTTCTTTGATTTCAATTATTTTTGTTAATGTTTTTAAATTTTGGGTTTTTATGAAGTATTGGTTCATTTATTATTTGATTAGTAAAATATTTTCTCCAATAAATTTTATATCATTTTGGGTTTACTGAATTTATATTTATTTTAATTATATCAATTATTTTTATTTTAGGTAAAGTTTTTAATATTAGAAAAATTAATGTCTTGGTTGGAATATTAAATGTTGAGGAGGTTAGTAAATTATTATTAAATTTATTATTACTAAAGTTAAAATTAGAGTTACAATTTTTATGATTTATTTTTAGGATGATTAATATTTGTAAATTATTTTCTATTATATTAACAAAAATTATTGTTTAAAAAATTATTTTTCATGGTCCTAAAAAAAATTAACTTCTAATTTTCAATGATTTTAATTGGTTATTTTAAAGATAAATATATTACTCAGTTTTGTTCTTACATTATGGGAATGTACCAAATAAATATTGAGGAAAATGTGGATGGAATGAAGACTATATATGTTAACAAATTGGATGTGGTTGTTGGAATGGTGATTATGAATTGTGGAATGATGGTTTTGATTAAAATTGTGATATAGAATTTGATGGATGAATAGGTAAATGTTCACATTATGAAATGTATGAGACTAAAGATGATAAATAAATTTATTATAAACTCAAAACTGAATTAGAATGAGATGATGATTATATACAATTTTTCCTCATCATAGCCATCAAATCAATCATTCATTCCTTGTCAATTTTTTTTTGTTTCATCACTTAATGTTTCACTAAAAAAGATAAAATGACATGATATAAACCTATTACTACAATAATATAAGTTTTAAACTGTGGTATTAATAAGATCTCTATTGATAGCATGTTTTTTTTTCAATAAGTGAACCACCACTAACAACTTTTCTCATTACTAATCATATGGATAACACCCACACATAGAAGTATTGAATGAAGAGATATTCTAGAATATAGTGATTTGGGAATGAAGAAATAATTTTATAAAACATTTTCCAATATTTAGAAATAGTTTCTAAAGGATATTAATTAATATCACTAAATTCATTCTAAGAAGAGGTTGTCCAAGAAGTAGGGAAGTACTTTTAAATGAATTATTTATGAAAATCAGCACTACAAGTGATCAAATTGAGGGGTATTTAATAGATCTAGGTTTTTTTGGAATTAAAAAAATGAAAAATATATATTCCTAACTTGATCCTCATCCACACCAAATTATTTCATTCTGGAAAAAAATTAAGGAATTTTTTAGGTTTCATGTGAGAATCCAAACTTTTTAAACCATTAAATTTTGGAAGATGTTGAATCATTATTTGGTTGTAATTCAATTATTACATTAAAATATGTAAAATGAATAGAAAGGGTATGAATATATAAATTAGAAGAATACAAACCCTTGAGGCTTTTTCACATCATTGAGGTTATCTAAGATGATTTTTCAACTTTGTTTAAGGCTATTTTATTCCCTTTTTAACTATTTTTCAGAACAACTGAGTTTTTTTTAAATTTCATTATAAAAATACATTAGATATATAGAGGAATAACACATAGGAATGAAAAAATATATGTTATAGTAAATAAATTCAAAAATAGAGATTTTATTATATATTTCAACAATTAAAATCTTAAACCCACAAGTACAGTAAGAAACCAACACTCTAACAGTAAATTCCAGCACAAAACAAGATAATTTTCATCCATAAAAAATAGTTTCCTAAAAGAAATTAGTATAACTTCTACTTTAGATCTTAAACAGTTTTCTAAAATAACAGAATCTAGAAATTTTTAACTTATATCAAACTTCATCCACTTCAACAAATTTTTATAGTATTATTTTATATAAATAATGTACAATAATAAAAGAAGACTATTTTATTCATATTTGATTCAATAGTTTTCTGATTTTTTTTATGATTTTCAAAAGAACCTGTTTTAAATTTTTATCATTTTATATTTATTAAAAATTTAGATTCTTTTTTTATGTTATATTTTAAATATTTATTTTTTTATTTGTGAATTTTAAATGGTTCTTTACTCACTAATATTTTCCAATTGTTTTTAAATTTTCTATGTTTTATTTATGTAATTATTAATTTATCATTACTTTTTATTTTCCACAATGTTCCTTGAATCATTTTTTCTTTCCCCAAAAGTGCTTCCAACATGTAGTTTTTTTAAATGTTTCATTAAATATTTCTCACAATAAATTTAACCTCATAATATATAAAAGTGTAATAGAAATATTACCTAATGTTGAATCTCATTTGTATGGTTAAATATCCATGATTTAATACAAATTTATAGTTTTTATCACTTCAAATTAGAATCCAGAAGAAAAAAGTGGCATTTTTATTTATCTAAAAAATTATTTTATTAATTTTCAAGTTTTAAGGTGTGTCAAAATCATCATGTTTGAAAATATATTTAATAAAAAAACAATATTAATACCTCTTTTTATAACAAGATTGTAATATATAATCATTAATTATTTAATCCATGAATTAATGGTAAGAAATTATTTCTAATTGAAATTATTAATAGCCAATAATGCATGAATAATTCACTTATCTTCTTGTAATAATTCATAGAATTTTTTTTCACACCTTAAATAGAAAAAAATTAAATTAAGAAATTTTAAACACCAAAAATGTATGATTTCTTAATTTTAGACTCAATACACCATATTTCCTAAAACTAATATTTCACTTCTAGGTTTTGAAGCTTGAGTTTTAATAAAAAATGATGTTTTACACTAAAATACATTATATTATTTAACCATTATAAAATCACAATGTTTCAATCAATAATAATGATATTTTTTTTATAGAAATATAATTTGTTTTATCTTCATAACATGTTCATAAAAAAACAAAAAATCAAAATACATAATTTTAGGAGTATATGAAATTATCAACTTTAAAAAAACCCATAAGAATAGTAAACTAAGTAAAAAATAGACATAAAAATTATATTAATCAATATAATATGAAAAAATATATTACAATAGAAAATATATTAATATACTAAAGAAAACAGACAAAAACAACATCAACAAAGAAATCTTATGATAATTGACAAACCAAAAAAAAATATACCTAAAAAAATATGAATAAATAACGAAGAAACTATTGAAAAAATAAAATTGAAAAATAGTTGAATGTGGATAAGACTCCTAGACACATGACCAAATATCTCCCTATATTTAGTAACAACTTACAACATGGATTTTTGTTCATCTTTATCCATTACATTCAAATCAGCTTTCAACCTAGAATAAAAATGCATCTTTTAGTTGAAAAGACTAAAACTACCATGAACCATAAATTATTCAATAACCCACAGTTTAGTTTCATGAATCATATTCACTAAGCTTCCCCTAAAATATTATTATTTACTTAGACAGTTCCAATAATTCACCACCATTATATCTTGAATTAGTAATTGAACAACCTTCCTCAATCTCCATTTATGAATCATTTGTTTCTCTATCAAACTAAATCCTAAAAACTCTTATAAGATTGTTTATATTGATGTTATTTTTATGATATAAGTTCTCTATTTGTATAGGTATATGGTTGTTTTTTTAAATACGACGTCAAATGGTTTCACAAATTTTCTCTTTATTATCCACAAAGAAGATATCATCTTCCATAGATTTTATTTCATATTATGTGAGGAATGATTTAGTATTTTCAAAATCATAATAATATCATATATATCATATATATTAATCAAATACATCAATATTAACATCCATTTATAGTTTTTATGAAATATGAATCACATCGCTTTATGAAGGTTATAATATACATGTATTCTTGAATGATATTATCATTTCTCATTGGATAGAAATTTTGTAGTAAATGTTTATAAAATCCACATAAATATTTTTGTTATATTAATTAAATTTACTTCATCATGTGAATAATGGTATTAATGATTTGGAGGACATTGAAGAATAAATAAAAATAAAATTATTTGATGAAGATGATTACCTATTCTTTGAGAAACCTTGTTTTGATGTCTTCTTAAAGACACTTGGATTTGTATCTTAAGAAGAAAAAACATATATAATGTGTTTATGAATGTTTAACATATATATGGGTACTTTTTAGTATAGATAACTATTTCAATAATTTGTTTGTAATAGACCATAGGAGGTTCACTTTTATAAGTGAGGTGGGTTGAAAATATGTAAATATTTCAAAAAATATGATAAAGTTATATTCAAGTGAAATTGGAACCAAGGAAAAAAAATTGAATCTAAGATAATTTTAGGCTAAACTATCTTCAAAAAATAAAATTTATAAATTTTTATGTTAAATTTTAAACCTTATATTTTTTTAACCCCCTCGTTAACCCTTTTTAACATTAAATAAGGCAACAAATATTTAACATAATTACTATTCATTATTAAAAAAAGAAAGTGGAATCATTACTAAATCTAGCAAATATTATTAATAATATGGAAAACATTTTATCAAATTCAATTCCTATAAGTGTTAGATATTCATTTTAAAACTAGTGTGTAAAATATAATGAAACAAGTTTTTAGAAAAATGATTATTTATCTATAAATATAAATTTATTCTAATTGTTTTCATAGTAAAAATCATTAAATTAATGTAAAATTATTCAATTGAATAAATTATATAGAATTGTATTTTAAAATCATTCATAAGTCATTATTTATTTAATTTATTAAGATAAAGACACATTGTGCGCATAAAAACAGTTTTTAGAGAAACACATCTTTTTACCATAAAATGATTTTATTTTCATTCATAACTAATTTATAATAAATTAATTAATTTTATTCATGATTAAAAAAAAATATTTAATATGTTTAATATTATAAATTATTATTTAAATAAAATATAGAAAACATAAAAAAATCTCAAAAACTAAATAATAAAAAATAGTTCTTTATGATCAATAATATTTCATAAATGAATTAGAAAAGACCTTCAAAATTATATTTCATTTATATAACATTTAATGTGATTAATTTTATAATTTATAACAATTATTCCTATAATTTTAGGTTTTTGTGATTTCTAATATATAAAAAAATCAAATTTATAAAATAGAAATATATTCTTAAATCTGAGGGTGTAACATTATGCCCTCTTTAGAAGAATTCCACCCTCAAGATTTTATAAATATGATATAAATAATTATTGATACCTCTTCCCATCACATCCTCAGGTTTCCACATAGATTCCAGAAATATAGGATTCTTCCATTGAATCATAACTAGCGGAGTAGTCTTGTTCTATATATCTTTATCTATATAATCCAATATTTATACCAGTTGTTCTTCAGAAAAAAGTTCCAGTTCCAATGGTTTGATCTCTAATTTATGTAAACATGGAGGACCTACTATGCAATTTCTTATAAGATATTCATGGAAGACATTGTGAACTTGGTAAATGTTCAGTAGAAGAAACAAGTGATTTTCTACCATCCCAGTACAATCAAGAATCTCATTGGGACTAATATATATGGGTATTAACATTCTCTTATTTCTAAATATAATAATCTACTTCACTAGAGATATCTATAGGAAAAATTTATCAAAAAAATTAACTCTAGATCTCACCGATAATTGTAATAAAATTTTTTATGTCATTTATGAGTTCCCTAGAAGTGTTTCTGAATGGCTTTAAATTCTCTACAATTCCTTTACCCAACTCAAGTCCTAACAGATTTTGTTCCCAAAATTTATACTCTAACGTTTTATTTATACACTAATTTATATATAGGGGTTCATGAGAAGAAATTTGAATGATACAGAGAAATATATTATTGTAATAAAATTAAACTAGATGATGTTTTTATCCCAACATCCTTTGAAATCTGAAGAGGAAGCTCTGATCATATCTTATAGTGTTTAGATAGTCCTCTCAGGATATCTGATGATGATATAATGTGTGAAAGATCAACACTATATTAAAACCAATATGAATACTTCTATATAACATTAATTTAGAACTTGGATCTTGATCAAATATTGTTGAGAGTGGTACTCCATGACACCTCACTGCATCCGTAATGTATAACTTGGAAATTTGATCAAGAGGGAAATCCTCTATGATTGTAATAAAATGTTTTGACCCTGTAAGGAGATAAACTACAAATCAAATAGAATTATACCCTTTATATGGAATATGGAGTCCCATGACAAAATACATGGATATTTATTTACTATTTCTATTTATGTATGGATAATCTTTGTATTATACCCATAGACTTATGTCTCTTAACCTTAACTTGATGGCTTACCATGAACTAACATACACACTTTATAATATCTCTCTTTATGTTATCCTACTAGAAAATATCTTTAAGATATCTATACATATTCATAATTCTAGAAATAATAGATAACTATGATCTAAGAGATTTTTTTAATTGCTTCTTCAATTCTAGTTTTGATAGGACACACACTATGTTCTTGAACCTGATCATTCCATCATGGTCAATATTGGACTCTAAAAGTTTCCATACAATCTTCTGTAGGTCCACATCATTATACAATGACTTTTTAATTTTCACATTAATATATTATCTAATATTAATGGTTTATACTCTATAAATACATAAGTATTATATCTCATTCAATCCCAATATGAATATTCTCGCATGGTACTTTAAAATTAGATAATTATCCACAATGTTTTCCTTCCCACAGTGGAAATGTATTGAGTAGAAATAATATTTAATCAGTTTCAGATATCTCCTCCAATGTATGTTCAAATCTGTCTATGTAAATATATAATTCAATATTTTATGATCTATATATATGTCACATATTTAAATATAAATATAATTTCTCCTTATCTTCAATGAAACAATTACAAGTGCCAGTTCCAAATAATTTTATGGGGTAATTGTTCTCATGAAACTTCAATTTTCATGAGGAGTAATCTACAACCATGTTATTATTCATGGTAAAACATCCCAATATCTTATTTAATTCATCATTTTATATCAAAAACTCCTATTCACTATAGGATTGTGTGAGAATAAGTACACTAGTTGTCCTTCTCTTCATTTCCTCAAAATTATATTTAGTTTCATTTATCCAAAGATATTTGGATTATTTCTACATCAACATGGTTAGTGGATATTATTTTCATGATACATTTATCACAATACATTGATATTATTAAATAAATCCATGGAAAATTTGAATTTTAGTCACCATGCTTGTTCTGGGATAATATTCAATAACTTCTACCTTTTAGGGATCCACCAATATTCCATAACATTTAATTACATAACCCAAGAATGATACTTTCATTACCTAGAATTAAAATTTATTATATTTAGAATAGTAATTATTCTTCCTCAAGGACTTTAACACAATCATCAAATAATATTTATGTTCTTACTTACACATAGATTATATGATAATATCGACCATAAATACTACCAAAAATTGATCAAGGTAATCTCTAAAGATTCTATTCATTATATAAATTAAGATAACTATGGTATTGTTATGTCCAAATGGAATCAATATAAATTTACAGTGTTCATACCACATATAGATGGTTTTATTGGAAATTTTATCCATTTCGAACCTCAACTGATGATATCCATATTTGTTTTCAGTCATTTAAAATTACTGATCTCTTTAGAGTTGAAAAAAATCACTAATATAGGGTAGATGATACATGTTCTTAAAAATAATAATATTAAGTTTCTAATAATTAGTGAAGTGATTCATTAAACCATATTTATTCATAAATAAAATAATAGGTTCACCACATGGTAATGTACTTGGATGAATGAATTTCTTATCAAGATCTACTATAGACACTTCTTCAATTCATGAAACTCAAATAAGGATATTTTATATGGAGTCTTTGAAATAGTTTTAGCACCATGTATGAGTCTTATTGATAAATCAATGTGATTATTTAGTGAATAATAAGAATCTATTTTGGAAATGTTTCATTTATATTCAAAAAAAATATTATTATATTCAATGTAGAGTGCCCCCAACTATCTGATATAGATACCCCTTATGAGTTTGTAATGAGACACCAATAATAGAAGTTTTTTACTTTAGAAGTTTATGTTTATCCTCACACCAATATAAAATCATGAGTCGATTTGGAATATCAAATGTGACTTCCTTCTATTAGAAATTTATAAGGACTCTATAGGGAGAGATCCGATCCATTCCCAATATCAAATAAATTTTAATTAAATGTAGAATCATAAGATTTTTATGAATGCAATTTTTGGAAACATCTACCAGATAGGAGATATAAAACTTAGATGAAATCATCATACTATTATGGTTTTTCATAAAAAACTCAACATCTAATAATTGAGGTGGTGATATGATACACTTATAAAATTATTCAGATATAAAAATGTGTGTAGAACTAACTAAAATAGGGTATTTTTAGTTCTAGAGTGTTTGAATAAATGTACCATTCACTACATATTTTTCACATACCAATTTTGTAGTTTTAACTTCATGGGATTTATATTTATATCTTATAATAAGAGCTTATTGATGAATATTTCCATCATTAACCTTTGGATTAGGGCATTGGTAATCATAATACCCATACTTCTTGTCATTGTAGCATTAGAGAATGGGTGGTGTTTTTAACTAAGTTTTCCCCCCATTATTTTGATTTGCTTTCCTATGAACATATTTTTAACATTAACTTATTCAATGAACTTCCACTCCCAACTAAAAACATTTACTAATACATTAGATAAAATTTACCCCATTCTTCTTTACACACTTTTGGAATAAAGGAAGATTCATTTTATTTCTTCTATTTGTTTTATTATCATTAATTTCATAAAACTCAATTTTTTATCTTATTATCCGATCTATGATAATGATTGGAATATCTATGATCTATTTCTACCTTGATAGGAAATTAAATTATTTATTTATTACTATGAAATTTCATTATGTTTAATGCCTTTCAGATACTTTTTTTATCCACTAAAGAACAAATCGTTTTTTCTTTTAGGGTAAACAATAAAACCATACCAATACCTCTCAACTCACGTAAAATTTTCCTCATAGGTAAAAATATATTCAATATAAATCTTCTTAATCATGAGAAATTCCATTTCCACATTCATGTGAAGAGATCAAGGTATGTATTTACTAAAAAATAACCTCTTAAACTCAACCCATTCTTTGGAGTCAATTTCTTCCTTTTCATTGTATTATTAGTAATATTCCACCATTTTTCAACTTCACCTTCAAAATGATACATTAATAATATAAAATTTTCATTTTTTATGAATTGAAGAATGGAAAATATCTTTTTAGTGGTACTGATCCATTTTACATTAACTAATTTATTAGAGGATCCACTAAAATAAGGTGTATGTTGCCTTATGAAATAATTAATAGTCTATTGATCTATTTTTTACCACATGGAATCTCAATATGATTCGTGGGTTGAGAGAGTTTAGTGATCATATAAATAATATTTCTCATTCTAGGCCCCATACCACATGCGTACTTAGGAGGAAAATCATAGAATTTTCCACTTAATTTGTTTTTAGTTTATTAGTTGTGATTCCAAGAATTGACTAAAAAAATCATATTATAAGAATCAAGATACAATAATCAAAGTGAAAAATCTTATAATCATGAAACTTATTTCTACAATTTCCCAAATTATAACACCATATTATCATCTTCTAACACTTTTAGGTTCACTATATACTAATTTTAGTTTATTATAGTTTTTATTAAGTTAAATTCACATATTATACAGATCCTAATCTAAAAAATAAATAAAACCTCATTTGATCCCAAATAAGGAAACATGATTATAACATACATAAATATTGAATCATTTCAATTGAATATTAAAAACATTTCACAATAATACCCTCCCAAGGCCTGTAAACATTTAGTTTCTTTGAATATGAGGTACATTATCAACTTATTTTCACGAAAGATATTTAAAAACTCCAATAATGTTATTCTCTCATAGTAACCTTATTATATATATAATAACTAAATAATTTATTCTTAATTATGGGAATAATGGAAACATAAGAAATGTTGGAATATATTTATCCATAAATGTAAACATAGGAGATAAGAATTGATGATAATATGAATGAATAATACAATCATAAGAGTTTGGAATCATTATAATAACCTAAAACAACCATACCTAATAATTAATAGATCATAAATTTGGATTTGAGGCATAACTATTTAGTATTTTAAAAGATACAAGTCTTTAGTGAGATGAATCATTTTTAATAAATAATGATCCATGAATGAATATTATAATAATAAGAAAATGTCATAGTAATTGTGGAATAATCATAAGTATATAAAATTGTTTAATTATTCATCATTTAGTATCATGACTATCATAGTGGAAAAAGTCCAATAGTGGATGGGTTTCAATCCCCAATTCATCATTCCCTTAGTCAACGTTGACTCTCAAGACTATCATAAGGGATAGAGCCCCTTTATAAACTAAGTACACTCCCCATTGTATTCAATATTTTTACATGATATATCAATCAATACACAATTAATTTGAGGATATCAATGGACCCACCCATCACATAATAAAAACCATATTTATGTGTTTCACACGATCATAAAAGCATCCATCAATTCATTATAGAATAACCCATAACAAAGAAATGAGTTCCATAATTTTTTTTAATACCATAATCATAAAACATATGTATAAATAACATTTATAGAAACATTAAATCACATCCCTGATAAAGCATAATGAACATAAAATTATGTTTACATAGATAACGAATACAATTAGAATAGTATTTGAAAAATTACCTAAAAATAGGGAAAACATTCATTTTCCTTTGATATCGTTAAAACTAAAAATTTATAGAATATTTAGAAAAGGATTTAATTTAAAATAAAACCATGGGAACTTATAAAGTATGCTTCAAATTAATGAATTACCATGATTGTGGAGAAATCTATTCATATAGTAAAAGTTAAAACAAATATTTTTTTTACACTTTTGGTAAATAGTCTAAAAGTTCCTCATTTGGAAAACAAGAAGAAGATTAATTTTAAAAATTTGAACAAAATTAAAATATGGTTGAAAATTAACTTAAATAATGATTTAATTATATAAAATAGTATTATGGTAAACATTTTAAATAACATGGACATGGAAGGAAAAGTTCATCGACTAGAAGAAATATGGTTGACTTTTCTTAATCAAATTTCTTAACCATTAATGTAATAAAGATTGTTAAATGGTAAGAATACTTAAAAATAACAAAAATAAATAGAGGAGAAAAAATAGATAGTTTTTAAGGGTTAATTATCATATAATTTCCTTCAATGAAAACTTATCATAGATAATCTCAAAATTAAATGATATTATAACATAAACCCTTACCTTACGTCATATATTTCTTAATACACATTTTAAATTTCATGTATAGTAAATATAAATATGCATATAAATATATTATAAATTTATAATACAACCATATTCATTGTTTTAATTTAATATAACATTCAATTATAATGTTTAATAACCACTTCATTAATAAATTTTCATAAAATTTAAAATTCGGGTGAAAACTAGTCTGTTTTCAATTAATTTTTCTGTTTGATTGTTCGAGCACCTATAACTTGTTCATGGTTTAATAATCTATAGAGTATTAATTACGTTATAAGTTTTATTTTTATCTGTTAAAAACACTTTTATAACCATTTATGTTAGGTGGTGATGAAAATTGAATGATATCACTTCAAGGAGATGATAGTCTTTACGTACACATGATTTATCTTATTATTTTTTAAAAAATGGAAATTAAGAATGGTAAATAAAATTATATAATTAAAAAAACATAATAATATCATAAATATGGAATATATTCATTAAATCATTCTCTATGACCATCCATGAATGACAAACCTGAAAAACAAAATGTCGCTTCGTAGGGATGGTAGTCCACACGTACACACAAACGATGCTACCACTTATCATTGGATGGAAACTAGGAATAAAATGAAAAAAAATTAATATAAAACATTTAATTATAATAATTATTCTTACTTAATCCTTTTAATATGGGGATTTAATATTTAGAGGAGGTAGAATAAGAAAAAAACTTAAAAGGATCTGATGAAGAGGATCACCTCTTCTTTGAGAATCCTCTATTGGATATCTTTTTAAAGACAATTGGATTTTTTGAAGAAGACCATAACCTATATAACATATAAAGAGAAGATAATAAGATATTTTGGTATATTTTAGTGAAGTTAAGTGGATCCTGAATGTTTTTATAAGAGAGGATTGAAGGTACCCTTTTATAAGTGACATTAAAACAAAATAAAGTTATATTCAAGTTAAAGTAGAGATAAGAATTTTTTTTTCAAATATTGGATAATTTAAGGCATGAATAGATTTATAAAATAAAATTTAGAAAATTGTATGTGATATTTTAAGCCTTATATTTTAGTTTAACCACCTCATTAACTATTTTTAATGTTTACTGAGGTAACAAATTATCACCATAGTTACTATTCATTATCACAAAAAATTAAAGAGGAATCATTAAAATACCAGGACATATTGATACAAAATATCAATATTTTTTTGAAATTAGATGACTATAATTGGTGAAATTCCTTTTAAAACACTCTTTCAAAAAACAATGAAATCCATTTTTAGAAAAAATCATTTTAAGTATAACATTTAATTTATTTCAATTTAGTTCTGAGTAAAAACATTATATAAATGTTAAATAATATTATTGAATATATTATAAAAAAATTTCATTACATTGATTCATTAATAGTAATTAATTTATTTTATTATGATAAAAACACATGGCACACATAAAAGTTGTTTTTAGAATAACATCACCTTTTTACCTTCAAATGATTTTATTTCCATTCCTAACTTATTAGTAACAAATGAATTAATTTTATTGACATGAAAAAGATAAAGTTTCAAAATTTTAATAAATTTAATTAAATTTTAAATTAATCATATATGACAAAAAAATTCTCATAAACAAAATACATCAAAAATTGTTCTTTAGGATCAAAAGTATTTCCAAAATGAATGAGAAATTATTTTCAGAAATTATAATTAATTTAAAAACTATATAATTGGATTAATTTTATAATACCAATGAATTATTAAAAAAATTTGGGTTGTGTTATAAAAAATGTATCAAACAAATTTAATTTATTAAAGATAAATATATTCAGTGCGTTACAGTCACATATTTTCCTATCAAAACTGAATCTAGTAGAGAAGATAAAAATCATACCAAGGATCATAGAAGAAGCCACTAGGTCATAATAATCAACTTCCAACAAATAATTATGTACCCAAACTCCAACAATAAAATAATTATGTGAGGAACTAGGAGGTAGTTGTAAAGGTATGGATCATAACTTTAGTAACATTTTGTAGCTCTTTCAGCCTCTCTACCATGACCTCATCACTACAGTTCATATTACCCACACCATTGAATCTATCTCAAGGGTTTATCCAAAACCTATGTATCTATTACTACATGATGGTTTGGGTAGTCTCATGAAATATGAAATTTCCCATCCCTCTAAAATTATATCCTCTCCCTCAGTTGACTAGAACCTCTCTATAAACTATAGACTGTCGACCCGCTAGTGTGTGAATGAACACACCAACACTTTGAGAGTCATAATTATAAATCCATATTCCATAAAATTATCCATGATTTATATAATACTAAGTGATTTTTATCAGCACCAGTTGGCTATGATCACTCTTCAAAAAATATCACGGCTATCAAGTCATGTTCCTACACCCCAATATAACTGGGGATGTAATAGGGGACATCCTCTACTAAAAAATCTCTATATAGACCACACTTGAACTCCACAACACAAAAATACGAATCATGAAACATGAACAAAGAGTATCATATGAGGTTGGTAATTCTTGAGGATTTCTCAGTGACACACATGCTTCCCTATTTAAGCTCTATAATGTTCTAGATACACAGTAATCAAGTAGGCTCTATAAAATAATACTCCCAAAAATAGGTGATCAAACAAGATCCAGGAAAGATTCACCTCATCATGGGTTTGAATCATCAATATAAACCATTATCATGATGATCCTTGGAGATGAATTGTTGTGAGAACCACAATCTGGTGCAAAGGGATCTGAGAAAGAGATAATACTCTAACCAATGATTTTAACTAATCCTCTACCATTTTTGGGTCTTAATCACCACAAAACCTGGTTGGTATCGACCTATAAAAGTCATAAAGAATTTTAATCTTACATGTAACATAATTTTAGGCTATTGTAACAATATAATACCCCAAAAGAAGTAAAATATCTTCTTTCACTTCCAGAGGTAGGATTTCTCATAGATCGGTGGGTGGAAGTACCACTGATTTTCCTTTTAGAGGGAATACTTCGTGAATAAGACCCTAAAAAGTGGCCTTATCTCTGAGTGGATCCTATACATTATACTATTAAATAATATTAGATAAATGTATTCATGGTTTAATTCTTAAATAGTTAAGATGTACCAAAATCAAAGAGAATATTGTGGGAGATGAATCAAGAAGGAAATAGAGATAAGAATTCATTCTTATATTATTCATGTACCATTATTTTCCATGAAAATACTATCTCAATGTATCAAGTCAATATGTGGGTTATTATAATCCCCATGATTGGCCACTTGGGGTACCACAATATCATTGGGGGTCCCTATTTTGAGAGCCTAACTGAATACACTTTAAGACAATTTTCCTAATTCCCACACCAATCCCCATAATAACTCTATCTCTAAAAATCACTGTTGGAAAACCATGTCTTTGATATTACTCTAACACAACCCAACCCATCAAGGCCCACCTTGTTAGTGGTATGTTGAGTTTTCACCCCATGTTCACCTCTTATAGGCTAGGGGATGCTGACTTGGACCGAGTAGATATAACACACATGGGAGGCCTTATCCTAATACACCTATACATATGAAAACATATATCTATACACACCAGTGTAATATAATAAGTAATAAACTAGAATAATAAATGAATGAACAACTTATAGTATCCCATAACTGACTATAATAGTACATAGTCAAGAGTAAATGGAAAAATATAGGCCCAATAACTAGTAAGTAGGACCAACATGATAATAAGAAGGAAAATAGTTTTTGCATGAAACTGCAAATCTAATAGCAGTCCTCTTACTATATCCACCAAGTGGCACTAAACACCTCCCAAAATAGGCCCCCTTGGATATGCGTTGAAAAACATATTGTCTAAATAATGCATGACATGTCCGAGAAGATCCCATGTAGGTGTGAGAATATACATACCCAGTAAGACACCCCTAAATAACCAAGTAGAAAATCATTAAAATAATTAATTATCCTGAAAACAAAAACAAGAGTGAAAATAAAAAGGTAACCCAACTATGATCATAGGAGGTACTCAAGTTCCTAAGTACAATATCAAACTCTCAACCAACAATTTTTTTCATCCCCTTCTTCCAATCCAGATATCTCAAGAAACATACACAATAATTCCCTCAAATGATATTGGAGGATGAATATCCCAATCCTATTAGTGGAATACCAAATCCATTAGTAGATATCTATGATGTCTGATCTCTATAGATGTGTAAAATATTAATTCCATAGATAAAGGATCTAACCCTGTAATATGGGTTAAATATAAACTCTATCAGATTCTATAGGTAAGGTATCCAAATCCCGTACTTATGTGGGTGAAATACCAACTCCACATAATGTTCCATGTCCCAATGGGTGGAATAACTAAAACACATAGTAATAATGAATGTAAAATCTATATATGACTGAACTATTTTGAGAAAAAGGGAAGTACACAACATATCCAATGGGTACACGATGTGTTATCCTATGTTGGCCATCCCACTGTATTCTATCATCCCATATGAAATATCTTATCCCATCAACATGACATGTAGGATGGGTTACATGGTGTTTCATATTTATATAGGTAATATACATATACCATGTATTCCCATTTTGTGCACCTCAAAGGTTATACGAGGTGTGACCCAACAAAAATGACATCGGGGGGGGGGGGGGGGACATCAGTCACTAGGTGTGTACCACCATTACCAACTAAGATGGATGGGTATGGATAAAATGGAATGTGGATTATTCACATAGTTTTGTGATATTTAAATCTATATAGAAATCCTAGTTCCATATAAAACACTCTATACATTTTATATTGTTTCTAAATACGCATCAAGTAGTTTGTAAAATTTACCAAATCCCATCCCCATGTTTTTTTTCATTTCTCATTCCTCCTTCAATGAATCCACAATAAATCAAACTAGAAATTATTTCCTATAACATTGAATTTGATAATTTCATTTTTGGGTTTTCTTATTTTGATATCCCTTTGTAAAAAATCACATCCTTGATGTCGTACGTATTTCTTTCACACCCTACTAAAAATTATTCCATCAAATGATCCTTCTTATGATTTCCATCATTGAAAAGTAACCACTATTATACTGAAATTTTCACCTCTAATCTAGATGAAATAAACCATTGAGTAGACAAATAATCTCAAATAATGGGTCCGTGAAGATAGATTAATCACAAAACAATTGAATACTGGTGTTGAAAACGCATAGAATGATGGGGTATAAAATATAGAAGTGAGAAGTCAAAGATGACTATATTTGGGTTATATATTATTCACATGTGGGAATCAATGAAATCAAGAGGAAGAAACTAAAATTCTTGTTGGATAATATTCAATTCATAAATGTAAGGAAATAAACTTTATATGGACATGGGATAATTCAAAAATGGGTTCAATGGGGAAAGTTTTGATCCATGTTCATATAAAAATCATACGGACTAGAGAAATTTTAATTTTAATAGTGAACTAACTTGATATCATATTAATATTTTATGAAAAATAAAGAACACATAATCTCCATCGAAGACATGCTTGAATACTGATGCATTCCTGATTGATCCTCATTTCCAAAATCACCTCTAATGTTCTCTACCATGTATCTCCAATCAATATTTCACCTAGGTTTTTTGGATAATTATGAATCCATAAACACACACTTCCAGGTTTAGAATATATAAATTTAGTGTATTTTTTATTTAAAAAATTAAATAAATACGCAACATTTAATAAATTCCCAAAAATTTTAGTGATCTAGTTTTTAAAGGATTATATACATGCCTTATAACTAAACAAAACTACTCATAATAAAATAAATGAAAAAAATGAATTCTCATGCACTGACTCAAAGTAATTCTACTCAATCTATGAAAATATTTTTAAAACAAACGGTGGGCATTAATTTTCCCAGTTTTGGGTTTTTAAAATTCTAGTGAAAATGACATTTCAAAATATCATTATAAAATATTATAATACATTGAAAATGAGATAAAAATTATCCATTTAATTTTTTGGGAAAAATTAATCTAGATTTTGAAAACCAAACCATGATGGATACTTGAAACATTTAAAGTTTTCTGGTCCTATCTACTTTCTTGAGGAACGGGTTCACTCCCCAATCCCTTTCATGTTTACAATGTCAAAGTTCCAATATTTAAAAAAACCTTTTCATATTTCCTTATATATATACACACTTTTAATTGGATGTTTTATTTTAAAAAAATAGTCAGGCATGAAATACACATACACACTTATATTTATATTTAAATGTATAAATATAAATATTCATTAGAAATAACTTATTAGAATTGGTACTACAAAATCTTCTGATACTTTTATTTTTCATATTTAAATGGTAGGTTAATTATCATCCATGTACATAGAATTTGATTCATTATCCCATAAAAATTCATATTTTGTAGGTAGTTCTGATAAATGAAAAATTTATTCAATGCACATTACTAAACATATATTTATATATATTTACATATATTACATATAAAATGTATTGAGTAATCAATGAAGTATGTCTGCAACCATAATTTATGAATGACATGCATATGACATGATTCCATTTTATAAAATTTTGGAATTCTTAACCACTGTTTTCTTGAATAAATTGATACATGCTCTCACCTACATAAATAATATAAATCAATTTAATTAAAAAATATTTATAACAATTAAAATAACACTTATATACATATTCCTAAATAAATTGAAACATATAAATAATATAACCATTTATAATATTCAAATTTATTAAACGGTGTACATATATGCATACACACTTAAAAAATAATCATAAATAGATAATCCCAAAATATACAACTAAATAAATAATTTATATAAATATGATACACTCTTTCCAACAACCAAAATACCATTTGAAATAAAATTTCACGATGACTAAAACTTTTTTCATATAAAAAGAGAAAATATTAAATCAAAATCTCTATTACATGATTATAAACATGAACTAAAAGTTGTGAAAATAAATTAACCTGAAATAGAACACAAGTATATGACTAAATAAAATATACTTGAATTATGAAATCAATAGTTTTAAAAGAAAATTTCCCTTAAAATGTTATAAATTCATGTTAAATCATAAAAAATACCATAAAGAATTTAAATTTAAATGAAATATAGATTTTAAAATTAAACACTTTGAAAGAAAATTTTATTAATAAAATAAATTTCCCTTATTGTAGTATATAAAAAAAATAGTAAAATATATTCAAAACTTACTAATTTGAAAATTTAGAACCATAATTGAAAATAAATAAATATGTTAGGATCCTTGATTTTTCAGAAAAAATAAAGATTATTATTACTTCATAATCCATTACTTTATCTCCAGATGAAAAAGTGGTTTTCCAATTTTCATTTTTACATAGGAATAAGCATTTTATAGCCTTAAACTCAAATATTTATTTACTGATATATATATAATTCACAAAACATGAAGACGGTAAAATATTGTAGAGACACTAAAACAAAGACTCCTATAAGCCTATGGGGAAAACTCAGTGTGCATAAAACAAAAAATGAAAATTGACCCAAGAAGACAACAAATATTGATATAATAAATTTAAAATTACTACATGGAAAATAGAATAAACATTTGGGAACAGAAAATCAAAAAGATTTTGTTTATAATAAAAAATCAGGGTAATATAAAACACGCCACAAAAAAATCAAGGAAGAACAATGGAGGACATTGATAGTTGGAGAGTACTAAAGAAAGAAAAACATTATACCTCAACATGAAAGAAAAATCAGAAATTAAAACAAAGATATTAGAAACCTACCTCACATAGATTGAAGTAGATATGTGATTGAAACCCTAGAATCTATTTTTTAGAAACTATAACTGCAATGGAAACCCTACAATGATTCACGTCCTTTGGAATCCATTTCCTATGATCTAGGATTGATCAGACTCCTTACTGATAACCAATATCCCTCTATTGGAACCCCTGGTGCTTGACCTCTATGACAACCTAGCTTAGCCCTTGGCTCTCAGTTTGACCCCTAGGATCACTAGATCTAAAATGACCCTCCCTACTCCTATCGACTCATGCCTCCAACCAAGCCGTTATCATGATTTTCCCCAAATCAATTTACAACCTATCTCAATTTTTTTAAACACATTTTCATTTCCTTTTTTCTAATTTCATCATTGTTTATTAAAATCATATTTATATTTTGTTTTTTCATTAAAAAAATTATAAAATGATTTTAAATTAATGTAATATTCATATTATCATCATAATAAAATAAATTACTTTAATATTAATATTAAAAATTTATCACCATAAAATATTAATGTGATTTAATTTACTTTTTAGAAAATTTATTTTAAACTTATAACACTTATACTAGATTATAAATATTTCAATAAAAACATTTGATATTTTAATATTACTACATATAATAATTGAAAATAATAATTTATTTAATGTAATAAAATTTTCATAACCAAAAAAAATTATTTGAAAATAATCACACGTATTTATTAAGAATAGTATGTTTTTTCAGTAAATATCTCGAAGTGATGTTTTAGTACATCTTTTAATGTATTTTTTAAATAATTAACATAATATATTAATATATTATAATACTATACTTTTCATTGAAAATTAAATAATTTGTTTAAATATATGTTTAAATACTTTCATTCAAATAAAAATTTCAAAAAGAAATTTTAGGTAGTTTATCTTAAAATAATAGAATATATTCAAAAAATTTAAATTTGAATAAATAACCTTATATTTCCATTTTATTTATGAAAAAAGCATCTATTTATGAAAAAATTAATTTATAAAAATACTATTTTAATTTTAATGGGATTTTACATTCTTCCCCATTAAATGAATTGCTCCCCTCCATTCCTCCATCAAACTTTTTTTTTGAATTTTTATCTTCCAAATTAAAAAAATAGAAATTCTAAAGAGAATTATTTATCAAGGAGTTTTAAAGAATATTCATTCATGAAGATTCTATTTTCCTCAGAAGACAATATCTACTCTCCAAAGTTATCAAGACTGATTATCTGATACCAATGGTGAAGCCCCAAACTCATCCTTTTGGGTTTGTACATAAAAATGATGTGTATTTTATTATATAAAATATACTTAATAAGAAGATAAAATTTAATAAATTTTAGCAACTTTAACTAGTCTTAGTTTTTGAGGATTAGATAAATACCTAGAAACTAAAAAAAATTGTATAAAATAAAATAAATTAAACAAAAAAGACTTCATGTGCACTGCCTCCTCAAAGTAATTCTACTCAACTTGTGAAAATACATTTCAAACATAGGGTGAGTGTTAATTTTCCCAATAATGGGTTTTCTAAGAGGTCAGTGAAAATACCCTTGTAAAATATCGTTATAAAGTATTACCTTACTTTGAAAATAATTATACTTTTAAAATTATACAAAAAATAATCCTCCATTTTTTTGGAAAATATAATGCAGGGTTTTAAAAGAAAACCATGATGGCTACTCAAAACATTGGAGGTTATTTGGGCCTACCCACTTTCTTGAGGGGTGAGTTCACTCCCCACTCTCATTCATATTAATAATATCTAAGTTTCAATATTTTATAAAAAAATTTCAGATATCCTTATACACACACATAGAAATATATATATATATATATATATATGTTTTACAATGTTGTTTTTATTTTAAAAAATATTCAGCCATTAAATATGCATACACACATATATTTATATTTAAATTTGTAAACATAAATATTCATTGTAAATCACTTGTTATACTAGTTACTACCAAATCTCATGATACATATATTTTTCATATTTACATGGTAGGTTAATTATAAACCATGTAGTTAAAATTTAAACCGTAATCTCAATAAAATCTATTTTTTGTTGGTAGTTCTAATAAATGAAAAATGTATTCAATGAATATGCTTACATGTATATGTATATATATATATATATATCTAAAAATATTACATTTTAAATTTTAGGAGATATCAATGTTGTATGGACATAATCCTAATTTATGAATGACATGCATATGAAATGATTACATTTCATAAAATTTTGGAATTATTTACCTTTATTTTCTTAAATAAATTGATATATGTTTTCGCCAACATAAATAATCAAAATTAATTTATTTAGAAAATATTTTTAATATGGAAAATAATACTTATAGACATATGCCCGAATAACTTGAAAGTTAGAAATAACATATTCACATATAATATTAAGATTTAGTAAATAGTGTACATATATAGATATAAACCCATGAAATAATAACATTAATAGAAATTTAAAATACCATGATAGTAAATAAATTATTGATATTACATTTCAAATGGTATGTATTTACACCTAAAAAATAATATAGGTTTATAACATAATGTATGTTCTAAAGATGACGAATTGAGACAAAAATCCCTTACAATAAGTCTCAACTTCCTTCATACAGATTAGAACCTCATGAATAATAAATATAATTTTATTATAAATATATTCAATAATTATTATTATATATATCAAACCATATGTTATTTTCTTATGACCTTTTATTACATGTTTATTAAAAATTCCTTATTAAAATCACATTTATGGTAATAACTGCTTTGTTTTTTGTGTATATTTTTGATTGGGTATCTTTTGTTATTTCATGTTTATCACGATTAAATCATCAAATAGTTTTAAAAAATATAAGTAGTATTATATTTTTATTATATAATTATTTATATTAATCCATTAAATTTAGAGAGAAAAAATATAATTACACTATTCATGGAAAATGTATGCAGTATATATGCATGAATATTGTTTCCATTTTCTCGAAGGATTAAATGAAAATAAGGTAAATAATATATAAACATTATATAGTAATTATGTGGTAATATACTTAAAATATATTCATTAAATTTATTCTAATTAACTTTCATGTAAATCATAAGTGAAAAACAAATCACATCGCTTCACAAGGTGGTAGTCCTTCGTACACAAAAGCGACAATATCACGTCCCCTTAAAGAATAGAAAGTAACAATGTATATGGGATATAATAATTATATAGGTATAAATATGTTTTTAATATCATATATATTTATTTAATATATAATTATTAACATCCATGTAAAATGGAATTGGTAAAACCACATCACAACAGATCATGAGTTGATAGTCCACTGTACTCACGAGTGACATTATTGTTTTCCAACATGCTAGATGTTAAGAAGTTAGATGTAATATATTTATTCTAGATGTATAACGGTATAAAAAATATCATATATAATACTTTAATCCATCATTATATCCATATATTATAGGTGGTTATGGAAAATGAACTACAACGGTTTGTGAGGTTGTATTCCATTGTACAAAAGATCAACAACTACGTTTCACATTTTATGGAAGTGGATATAGATTTAATCCATTAAAATAACATAATAGAATATATTTTTATTTAAAATATATATATTTTATTATAATATCATATTTTTTGATGATTTAAATGAGTTTTATAAAGAAATAATACAAAATCACAAGTTTATGAATTTTACCTCTTTTTTGGAGAAACTCTTTAGTTTTATAACCAAATCCTTTTTAAGAGGGTTTCCTAAAAACAGAAGTAATATATGATGTGGGGAGAGAATTAAGGAAGGTATTTTTTTTATATTGAGAAAAAGGTTTTGGAAGTGTAAAGGGGAGTGGATATGGGGTTTCCTTTTATAAGCGGGGGAGAGGACACGCTTGGAATTTTTGTAGAGAATAATGTGTAGCCACATTGTTTACATGAAAATAGGATAAAATATTTGTCATTATAGAACCTTATAGTTGATAAAGTATAAATAAAACCATAATTTTTTTTCATTAAAAATTTATAATTAATTTTATCATTTATATGTTTAGTTTAACATTCGGTAAACCCGTTTTCACCTTAATTGTAATAATTAATTTTTTACTTTTTGTACAATTTATTTTGACAAAAAATTAAGTGGAACATATTATATAATTTTTATTATTCTGATTGAAAAATTTTAATCTATTTTTCAAAATTCCATTAACATAAATGAAAATATTTTACTTAATATTAAACCCACACACATGATTGAAAAACATTTCTCTGAAAGGGAAAATTGTCGAAATAATATATAGTTAAAATATAAAATTTCAATATGATTTTTTTTTAAAATAAATAAAATTGGAATAATAAATATATATTTGATCTAATTTTACTTTTAAAAAAATATTAAAATAAAAATTAACATTTAAATTCATGATAGAAAATGTTTTTTTAATAAAAATCAGTAATTTTTTTTATAATTCATTGAAACAATTATCTCCTCAGAAAATTATAAAAACATTAGTCAAAAATTATCTCATCATGTTTATTTCAAAAATATAGTTTGTTTTTTCGAAAATATTTTCTTAAACATTCAGAAATTTCTTGAATTATTTTTACAAAAAAAAGGAAAATCAATTTTTTTTAAAAAAAATTGTATTTTTGAATCATATGAAGACATTATAAAAAAATAATTACTTTTCTATATATATGATAATTTTATACAAGACTATAATAAATAATATTCAAAGGGACCAATAAAAATTGGTATTATTTTCCATTTCATCTCAAATCTAATAAACTTCTTCCATCGAGAAATTTTTAGAAAAACCTTTTAACCAACTTAAATTATGAATCATGATGGGGATTATCAACATAACATTTTTGATGATTTTTTGATGAGATTATATACTTCTGAGTGAATTTAACATTTTCTACCATATATTTATCTAGCTATGTCCCAAAATCTATCTTTTTGTAATTTTATCCCATTACGTTACAGTTCTACACTTCCTTCCATATAAGGATTTATAAAGATCCATCTAAACGCTTGATTGAAATATATTATTGTATGAAAAATTGACTAGAGGAATGCGTTGATCAAAAAAAACTTTGAAATATATATAAAAACATCTTTTCATAACCTCTTTGTTTTTAACTGTTCTCTAAGAATGAACTTATTTCTAAGGATGAAACACATTTCGAAAACTCTAATATTTATCAAGATCTGCTGAATACTTCACCATAAATCGCGATAATCCCAGAATCCTAATCATATACAATTGAATGTGGTACTCTATGATACATTACCACTTAATTAATGAATATTATAGAATGGTGATCTAGAGGTAAATATTCTCTGATAAAAATAAAGCGTGATGACTTTTTAAGTTGATTTATTATAACCCATATATCATTTTTCCCTTTAGACGTTTTGGGGATTCTAAAAACAAAATCCATGGTGATGTTTTTCCATTTCCATTATAGAATTTGTAATGTTTTTAACATCCCTTTAGAGTTTTGTGTATCAACCATAACTTTTTGACATACCATTCCATGAGATAAAATCTCTATAATATATCCCATCATTCTATCCCACATAAATACTATTTCAAATATATATAATGATGTATACTTCTTGAATTAAAAGATAATGAATAACTATGAGCCTCTTTTAAAAAATCCTTCAAATATGGTATGTAAGTAACAAATACCTAGTTTGAGAACCTTATTATTTCATCACAATCAAAGTAAAACTCAGGAACATTTCTCACATCTTTCTAATGCTCTATGTCTTCCTTCTATACCTCTTTAATCTAAATTTGGATATATGGTTAAACATTTATTTGAGAAAGAAATTATTTCTCCCATTCCTTAAATATTTCAAGATGCATCTATTGAAAATAAATAAATAATGTGTCTTTTTTGATCATCATCATTGATATGTTAGCATGATCCTTTAAACTTGAAGAATTTTTCACTTTGTTTTCTTTCCCAAGGTGGTAATGCTTTGATTATTCATAATCTTTAATTAGCTCTAACCAGCTTCTCTAGTCTATGTTCAACTGCTTCTAAGAGAATATATACTTTAAATTTTCTTGATCAGTAAATATATCACACTTTTCATTGTATTGATATTGTGTCCATATCATCAATAAAAAAATTCCGAAGCTAACTCCAAATCATGAGTTGGGTAATTTTTATCCCGAACCTTCAATTATCAAGAAGAATAAGCTGTAAACATGTAATTTTACATTATAAAACATCCTAATCCCTTTTTGGATGCATAACTATAGATTAAAAACCTTTATCCATTGTAAGGTAATGTGATCATAGGTTCACCAACTAATATTTTCTATATTTTCTTTAAATTTCCCTAACATTCATCCGTCTAGTGTTACTTGGCTCCCCTCTAAGTTAACTAGGCGAGTAGATTACATCTTCACGTGAAATTATCCACAAACTATAAATAATATCCAGTTAAACCAAGAAAACTATGGATCTCAATGACAATGTTTGGTTTTTCCCGACACTCAATACCCTCTATATTTAATGGAACTACTTATATACCGTCTTGAGATTAAATAGCTCAACAAATGATACATGTTTTATCCAAAATTCATACTTTGTAAACTTTTCTTATAGTTTATCCTTCTTTAGGGGATTTAGTACAATTTTAATGTTATATAAATGATCATCATTTCAATTCAAATATATAAGAATATCATATAAAAATACTACAATAAAATAATTTAGGTAAGTTATAAACACACTATTAATTAAATCCAGGAACACCGTAGGGTCATTACTAAGACTAATGACACCCCTATATAAAAATAGTGTATGTATCATATACATAATTCAGTCCTAGGTATATCCACCTTCTTGATTCCCAATTTATGATATCCAAGATGAAGGTAAATCTTGGAATAGTATTGAACTTTGCACAGTTGATCAAACATGTAATCATTATGGGATACATGACTTGTTTTATAAATTATGATCTTCTTTAGGTCTCAATAATCAATGAAAAGTTTCAAAGATCCATCTTTATTCTAAGAAAAACAGGTTCACCCCATGGTGTTACACTTGGCCAAATGAATCACTTTTCAAGGTTATCTTTTTAGTTTCTTCTCCAATTTCATCAACTCAATTGGGTACATTATATATGGAGTCATCAAAATTGTTGTGGCATAGAGTATGAGTTTTACTGAAAACATAAATTAATGATTTGGTGGATGATTAGGATTCCCTTCTAGAATGAAATCAAATAAATCCCACATAATAGTCATATCACCAACGACCAGTTTCCCCATAATAAATTAAGATAATACCACTTATGAATGGGAATCAAGAACCATATAATGGATGTTATCACCATTTTAAGATCATACTTATTGGAACACTGTTATGAGATTGTAGTTTAATTTGAAATATGAAATATTTTTTCCCTTTCTTGAAAATTGATGTGGTATATTTGTAGAGAAAGCTAACCCGTGCCTAAGATAACAACAAATCTAATGAGAGGGAGAATAAAGAGATTTAAAGGAATCACATTCCAAGAAACTTCAACCAAAGCGGAATCATATACTTGATATGTTATCATCATTCCATAAAAGGTTTTAACTGATAATTCAAAATATAATCATTAGGGCGTTACTTTGATACCCTTAGAAAAATATTTAGATATAAAAGAGTGGGTAGATCTATAATGACACAAACTTTGGTTAATGAAAATACCTCTTGATCTAATTAAATGCCTTAGTATATGAAATGGTCATACAACATATGAACTTCTTTTGTTTTATGTTTTTTTATTTTAAAATACCATTAAGAATTGTGATCGTTGCTAATATAGTCGTTGAACAGTGATCACATGATTAATATAAATATGGTCTTTAATAATCTAATTTACTCAGACAAAGGAAGCGATGACCTCATCCAGTAGAATTGTTCCACAAGAATCCCATTTTTCGGATCTCGGAAAGGAGGTGGAATCATTGGGATTTAATCTTGACCAAGCCGAAGCCTAGCTTTAATATGTTAAGCTTGAACAGAACCGTCTATGAGAGAAGTGGAAGTTGATAGAGATCACCACGCGTGCAATGTTATCTCAACCACCCCAAGAGTCTGTCACCATCGCGCACCTCACCCTTTGATATTATGGGGGTGTTATAAGGGGTTATTTAACAAGACCATAGTATAAGGTTTATGTACATTATTTTTGTATTTAATAATTAATATACTTTCATTTTATTATTTTTACCCTGTAAACAGTTTTTAAAGCACAAATAGTATTTTTAGTTAATGTTCAACTATGAAATCTATTTTGATTAATTAATGGAATTTTTAATTAAATAATTTTTTTAATAAAATATTATTATTATTATGAAATTAATTTTTATTAAATATGAATTATCATGTAATTTTATGAATGCAATTGTAATTTTTATTAAAGTTTGAAAGCTGTTTTTATCAAAACCCATAAATTTTCGATAAATGTAAGTTTTTATTTTAAAAGTGAAAATTAAAATATTTAAAAAATTATTTATATAAAATGAATATTATTTATTTAATTAGGACATCGAAATTATCCAATGGTTAATTTTTCATAATTTGTTGAGATAGTGAAATTTTTGGTTAAAAATTAAATACTGTTTAAATATATAGTATGTTTTATGACATCGTAATGACCCAATAGTGATGTAATAAAATATTATAAGCCTTATGTTCAGCCAATATATGTTTTACCATTAAAATAATATTATTTTGGGTTTGTTTGATTAATTTTTCAAAGAATTAATGGACCCTTCAAGACATATTAAACTTCTTGTATTTTTAAATTGTCTTCCTTGAGAGTGTGACTCACCATGTCATAAAAAACCCCATTATTTTAAGAATTTCGGACTATGGCATTATAAAATATTGTTTTAAACTTCCATTTGAAAAAACACATGGGCAAAAACCATGGTATGGTTTGTGGTTTGGATTAGTTTAATGTGAGTGTCCCAAACCCAAATAATGTATAATTCCCTCACCTTTCTTATATAATCCCACCCAAGCTCCCACTTACTCCTCACTCAAAGCCTTTTTAGTTCATAAAACCTCTTACCTCAAATCTCTATAATCCCCAAAAGGTACCCCATGATTCCAAGAATACTCTATCAAGCCTCTCTCAAGCTTTTGGAAGCATACTTCCAAATAAGGGTTTTTTCTTCCATTCTCATTTTTTTTCAAATTTTCTACAAGATGTTATGCCCTTTTAATTTAAATTATAAATTTTGGGGTATGTTTTTTCACCTCCACTATACTTCCCTATTTATGTTTTAATGATGGTAGAACCCTTTATCTCTCATTAAATTCCTCCCATGTACACCCATTACTATGCCGAAATTCCGAAAAGAATTTCCTCACTCACACACACCCTGGGAAACTTCCCAGAGGGTCACCCATCCTGATCACTACTCCAGGCCAAGCACGCTTAACTGTGGAGTTCTAATCAGACAGGCTCCAGAAAAGGAAGGTGCACCTTGTTGACATGAGTCATATCATTTAGTCATTTAACCATTTTTTATGAGTTTTTATGTCACGCCGTTATGCTGCCGAAATTGCACTGCATTTTTTCAAACCAAAGTCATTGTGTAGTGAATACCATGTCTATTTCTCTGTCAAGGGTATTTGTGACAACCAGGTCCCGGTGACAGCACAACCACCCCGCCTTAACAAGGCCATCGGGTCCTGGCCCACCAGGTACCACCAGTTGCCCCCGCAGACATGTGGGGCCCACCCCAGGGTCCACCCACATGCCTGAACGGGTCATCTGACTAATGATTGTCCCCACAGGCCAACAAATGTCCTTTCCAGTGTGCTTTGTCCTCACCCACACACACCCTGGGAAACTTCCCAGAGGGTCACCCATCCTGATCACTACTCCAGGCCAAGCACGCTTAACTGTGGAGTTTTAATCAGGCAGGCTCCTGAAAAGGAAGGTGCACCTTGTTGACATGAGTCATATCATTTAGTCATTTAATCCTTTATCATTTGGGGATGTTACAATCACCCCCCCTTTAGAGCACAAAGCCCTCGTTGTGGGCCCTACATCTCAACCCAGGCAGTGCACCGCGCACTTAAGGCTGGGTTCCTCCTTTGATACCAAATGTGACAACCGGGTCCCGGTGACAGCACAACCACCCCGCCTTAACATGGCCGTTGGGTCCTGGCCCACCAGGTACCACCAGTTGCCGCCGAAGACATGTGGGGCCCACCCTAGGGTCCATCAACCTAGGCAGTGCACCGCACACTTAAGGCTGGGTTCCTCCTTTGATTCCAAATGTGACAACCGGGTCCCGGTGACAGCACAGCCACCCCGCCTTAACATGGCCGTTGGGTCCTGGCCCACCAGGTACAACCAGTTGCCCCCGCAGACATGTGGGCCCCACCCCAGGGTCCACCCACATGCCTGAACGGGTCATCTGACTAATGATTGTCCCCACAGGCCAACAAATGTCCTTTCCAGTGTGCTTTGTCCTCACTCACACACATCCTGGGAAACTTCCCAGAGGGTCACCCATCCTGATCACTACTCCAGGCCAAGCACGCTTAACTGTGGAGTTTTAATCAGGAAGGCTCATGAAAAGGAAGGTGCACCTTGTTGAAATGAGTCATATCATTTAGTCATTTAACCCTTTATCATTTGGGGATGTTACAATCACCCCCCCTTTAGAGCACAACGCCCTTGTTGTGGGCCCTACATCTCAACCCAGGCAGTGCACCGCGCACTTAAGGCTGGGTTCCTCCTTTGATACCAAATGTGACAACCGGGTCCCAGTGACAGCACAGCCACCCCGCCTTAACATGGCCATTGGGTCCTGGCCCACCAGGTACCACCAGTTGCCCCCGAAGACATGTGGGGCCCACCCCAGGGTCCATCAACCTAGGCAGTGCACCGCGCACTTAAGGCTGGGTTCCTCCTTTGATTCCAAATGTGACAACCGGGTCCCGGTGACAGCACAACCACCCCGCCTTAACATGGCCGTTGGGTCCTGGCCCACAAGGTACCACCAATTGCCCCTACAGACATGTGGGGCCCACCCCAGGGTCCACCCACATGCCTGAACGGGTCATCTGACTAATGATTGTACCCACAGTACAACACATGTCCTTTCTAGTGTGCTTTGTCCTCACTCACACACACCCTGGGAAACTTCCCAGAGGGTCACCCATCCTGATCACTACTCCCGGCCAAGAACGCTTAACTGTGGAGTTCTAATCAGACAGGCTCCCGAAAAGGAAGGTGCACCTTGTTGACATGAGTCATATCATTTAGTCATTTAACCCTTTATCATTTGGGGATGTTACAGTATTCATCTTTATAAACATTTACGTATTGTTTAAAGAGATTCAAGTATGTATTACACATTTTTTTATCATGGAATAAATAATTATGTATAATGATTCAATGTTTTATGATCCATGTGGCACACTTATGTATGAAATGAAATGTTTAGGAATTGTGCGCCCTTTTAGCTCTCCAATGCATTAGGTAAAGTATTGTATCATGATACCTTATGTGAAATGGGTGTTTAATCATTCTAATACAAGTGAAATGAGGGTTTACTTGTGCTTCATGTGCAATGAGGGTTTACTAATTCCTTATGTGCAACGAGCCTTGGATCATGCTAATTCCATGTTAAGTATTGTTGCCACATTTCCATGTTATAATTATCATGATTTATCATGAATTTAAGATTATGCTCCCCTTGTTCGCTATTGAGATGCCTATTTTCTAAATGTGTTGTATTGCTCATGTTATTCCTTGTTTATTCCCTTACAAGGATTTATAGCACACCCTTTTCTTGTGCATGTCCCCAGGTTATCCGATGAAATGCTAAGTATGAGGGAATGTATTGGTCATGTAAAATATGTTTTCAATAAAGATGTTGTATTTCATGTTTTAAGTTATTATGTAATGACCCTAAGCCCCAAATACACTAAAACTCCATATCTTCTATTTTGTATCAAGTGAAGTTTATGTAATAAATCATGTTTAAGTATGTAATATAAGATCAGAGTTGTTATAGTGGGTATCAGAGGATAGTTTTAGTTATTTTTGGGATTAGGATTTGAAAACCCTAGAGAAGCATTAGAGACATGACTAATAATAACATCCCTATGTTTTGGTGCGTATTCGGTAAGTGGTTTATCAAGAAAATACATCCCTGTTTGGATACGAGCAGGTAGAGGCGGCTCGGGCACAGATGTATCCTAGGGGTAAAACCCAAAAACATTTATTTGAGCTAGACTCGAATGGCAAAAACTGAATGAAAATGGGCCTTGTTGCACTCTTGGTTACGACACTCTCGGGGGATATGCTTTGGAATATTCATGAGATTAGTACAAAGTATTATTGAGGGAAAAAAATCCCATAATAATATAAGATAAGAAATATATTGACGATATCATAGATCACAAGATAGGATATACTTATTCTTTATAAGTTTATAATTTTATGTTCAAAGTTTCTTTTTTGATAAGTATTCAAGACCACTAATTATACACCCATTTTCTTAGTTAATGGAGGGAAATATAATGACACGTTCCAAAAACCATTGTGATAGGAAATGTGAAGATTTCCATAATGATATGCCTGATATTATAGGAGTGGGTGCTCAAAACCTCATGACAGTACTTACTCAGATAGCTCAAGTTATGAATAATAAATTGAATCAGGAAAAACTCCATCCTCCACCACTGAAAGACCAACTTTCCATAGAATTATTCATGTGACAAAGGCCTCTATTGTTCAGTGGATCTTCTGATCCCCTCCTTGAAGAACAATGTATTAACTTTATTGAGAAGATATTCTCCATCCTCCAGTTCTTTGAAGAGGATAATGTTGTACTGGCGATCTATCGTTTTGATGGGGAAGATGATCAGCGGTGGACACTGATCAAGAATACAATATCCCTAGATGAAATTAAATCCATGAATTGTGAGGAATTAAAGAGGATGTTTTTCAACAAATATTTTCCTCGAACCCTCCATCTCAAGATGGATAGAGAGTTCCTCAGAATCATGCAGAAGAAAGATGATTCCATTAGAGAATATGAAGCAGGCTTTACAAGGTTTTCAAAGTACACCTCTGGCATTGTCATGAACACCTAAAGCAAGGTGGATCGCTTCTTTAGAAGCCTAAAGCTGAGTATATGAAAATCGTTGGAAATTAGAGACTTTGATAGTTATGAGGATATTTTTTGTTGTGTCCTCAAGGTTGAAATGGAGATTGGAGACTCTCAGTGATCTCATGGGACCAGTTACAAGAATTGGAAAATATAGAACAACATTGTTGGTCCATAAAACAAATCCCATGATGCAAAGAATATTGACTTTTTCCCTTGCAAAAAATGTGGGAAGAAACATCCTGGTAACTGTCTCAAGGGAACTAGTAATTGCTTCAAATGAAGAATGTTTGGTTATCTTCCAAGAACTACAGAATAGATATGAAAAATCCCAATAATGTTGAAGAAGAAAGGAAGGTTCAGATCAACACTCATCCAACAGTGTAGTGTTACAACTACATGGAGCTTGGGCATTGTGCAAACAATTTCCATAAGCTGAGGGTGTCAGAGGCAACCAACAACAACCTCCGAGGAAACAAGGAAGGTCTTATTCTATTACTACTACTGAGGTGGAGCTAGAAAATTATGTGATGACAGGTACAGTAGTTATTCATTCAAGAATATAGAACACACTATTTGATTCTGGTTCTACGAATTCTTTCATATCCTATAAATTTAGTATAAAAATTCAAACATCCCCTCAAAATTTTGTGGAAACCTTATCTGTGAGAATAGTGAATGGGGAAATCATTGCATCCATGGTTCATAATTCCTCCCCTATTAATGTTTGTGGACTGAACCTCCCAAAAAATCTCATCATACTTCCCTTAGTGGATTTTGACGCTATCATGGGCATGGATTGTAAATCTTTATACAAAGACAATATTAACTGCCGAGAAAGTGAGATCACTCTTCACATTCCAAACAATCCTTCAATTCTTTACAAATGAAAAGAGGAAGATGGATCTACTTTAAAATCATCTTCTCAATTATGGGTATTTCTCCCTTATGAGCAAGCATATCTAGGTCAAATGATTGAGATAAAGGATATAATCAATCTTGAATACAATCCCACCATGAGGGATTACACTGACGTATTCCCTAAATAGTTTCCTGGTATTTCTCCAGACCAATAGGTTGTGTTCTCAATTGAAAAAATCCATGGATCTCTACCAATCTCAAAGTCACCTCACAGAATGGCCACCGTAGAGCTAGAAGAGTTGAAGAAGCAGTTACAGGAGAATATAAAGAAGGGTTTTATACACCTGAGTGCTTCACCGTGGGGTGTGTTGGTCCTCTTCCTCAGGAAGAAGGATAGATCAATGCGCCTATGCATTGATTATCATGAGCTCACCAAAATCCCAATAAATAACAAGTATCCTCTATCATAGATTGATGACTTGTTCGATCATATGCATGGAGCACAATACTTCTCCATGGTAGATTTACAGTCAGGATATTATCAAGTAAGGGTGAAGAAGGAAGATGTAACCAAGACTACTTTCCATACAAGATACAAGCACTATGAATTCATAGTAATGCCTTTCGAACTCTCAAAAGCTCCAAAAATCTTCATAGACTTGATGAATAGAGTCTTTAGATATTACCTCGACAAATTTGTGGCAGTCTTTATAAATGATATTATGATATACTCCAAAACCAAGGAGGATGATGAGGGGAATATAAGAACTGTACTAGAGACCTTGCGGAAAGAGAAGCTCTATTAAAAGTACAACAAGGATGAGTTCTACCAGAAGGAGGTCTCATTCTTGGGCTATATCATCATAAGCAATGGGATATCTATGGATCCCTCAAAGGAATCCTCAATAAGGGGATGGCTGAGGCCAACATCGGTAATTGATATCCGTAGCTTCTTGGGGTTTGTTGGATATTATGGATGATTTGTGAGAAAATTATGATAATTGTCTAACCCTCTTACCAAGCTAACTAGGAAGGGAGTAAAGTTTTCTTGGAGTGATGAATGTATAGAAATATTCAAGGAGTAAAAAAAGGCTTATCACTGCACATGTTCTCACTTTTCCTATAAGTGGAGAAATTTTTGTGGTATTTAGTGATGCTTAGAAGAAGGGTCTGGGATGTGTGTTGATGCGAAATGAAAAATTCATTGCCCATGATTCAAGGAAATTGAATTTTCAGGAATAGAACTATCCAACACATGACCTCGAGTTGGCTACAGGGATCTTTGCTTTGAAAATTTGGCTGCATTATCTCTTTGGGGAGAAGTGAGAAATATATACAGACCGAAAAAGCCTCAAGTATATATTCACACAGAAAGAGTTGAGCATGTGCCAACGAAGATGGTTATAGCTGATTAGAGACAATTACTGCTCAATCCACTACCACCCCGGAAAGGAAGACAAGGTGGAGAATGCTCTCTGTAGAAAGGATACAATATGATTATCAATGATGAGAATTGAAAAGGATCCGATATTCTTATATTTTAAATGGATGGACATGTGAGTCATTAATGGAGGAACATCATCAATCCTTTCTCAAATTATTGTCCAACCATCCCTCTTTGAGAGAATAAAGGATGCTCAAATAAAGGACGTGGACATTCAAAAATGGGTGGGATCTATTAGAAATGGGAAATCCTTTGATTTAAAAGTTGATGATGAAGGAGTTGTAAGATTTGGTATGATATTATGTGTACCATCCAATCCAGAGATAAAGAAAGAGATATTGAATGATGTGCATAGATCGATCTTCTCTATCCACACAGGGAGCACAAATATTTACTGAGATCTCTGAGAAAACTTTTGGTGGGACAATATGAAAAGAAATATTTCCTAATATACATTAATGTGTCTGGTATGTCAGCATGTGAAGGAAGAGTGGTAGAAGTCTAAGTGGATGATGCACCCATTGCCCATACCAAAATGGAAATGGGAGAACATCACCATGGACATTTTCACTGGACATACAAAGGCATCCAAGGGAAACCAATTCAATATGGGTTTTTGTGGATCATCTTACAAAAGCTACACACTTCATTGCTATTCGGGAGGATTTTACATTGGATCAACTGGCACAGATATATATCAGGGAAGTGGTAAAGATGCATGGAGTACCACTATCTATCGTGTCTGATCGAGATCCAAGATTCACCTCTAAGTTTTGGAAGAGTCTTCAGCATGCTCTAAGTAATGAACTGAACTTCAGTACGGACTATCATCCTCAAACTGATGGCCAATCTAAGTGGACTATACAAACACTTAAAAACATATTGAGAGCGTGCTCAATGGGATTCAAAGGAGGATTGGATCAACATCGTTTTCTGGTTTAGTTCTCATATAACAATAGTTTCCACTCGAGTATCCAAATGGTACCATATGCAGACCTTTATGGGAAGAGGTGCAGAACATTGGCATGTTGGGATGAGGTTGGTGAAAATAAGCAGCTTGGACTAGAAATGGTTGAGAAGGTGAAAACCATTCACCAACATATCAAGGTAGCCCTGAGTTGACAAAAGAGTTATGTAGATAACTGTCGATGGAAACATGAGTTTAAAGTTGGAGACATGGTATTTCTATACATATATTAATGGAAGAAGGTCATGAGGTTTGGAAATAATGGAAAGTTAAGTCCAAGGTACATTGGCCCATTCGAGATTCTTGATCATGTTAGGGTTGTGGCTTATCGACTAGCACTTCCACCTACCATGGCCAAAGTACATGATGTCTTTCATGTATACCTCTTAAAAAAGTACATACCAGACCCTTCAAATGTACTCTCTTCCGAGGTGGTACAGTTGGAGGATGATCTTTCTTATGAGGAGAAGCTAATGGAGATCTTGGATCATAGAGACAAAGTTCTACATAACAAGACTACTCATCTGGTCAAGGTACTTTGGTGAAGCCATAAGTACGAAGAAGAAACTTGGGAACTGAAGGATGCAATAAAGGAAAATTACCAGCATCTGTTTTTGTCCTAGAATTTATAAAGAAATTTCAAGGGTGAAGTTGCTTAAGGGGGGTAGATTGTAACGACCAAAAATTTGGTTAATGAAAATACCTCTTGATCTAATTATATGCCTTAGTATGTGAAATGGTCATACAACATATGAAATTATTTTATTTTATGTTTTTAGATTTTAAAATACCATTAAGAATTGTGACTATTGATAATATAGATGTTGAATAATGAAGACATGATTAGTATAAAAATGGGATTTAACAATCTAATTTAATCAGACAAAGGAAGCGATGACCTCATCCAGTAGAATTTCTCCATACAAAGCCCATTTGTTGGAGCTCTGAAAGGAAGTGGCATCATTGGGATTCACTCTTGACCAAGCCCAAGATGATATTAAAATAGTTATGCTCAGATAGAACCGTTTACGGGATAAGTGGAAGTTGATAGACATCACCACACGTGCAATGTTAACCGATCCACCCCAAGAGTCTTTCATCATCGCGCACCTCACCCTTTGGTATTTTGCGGGTGTTTTAAGAGGTTATTTAAAAAGACCCTAGTACTATGTTTATGTACATTATTCTTTCATATAATAATAAATATACTTTCATTTTATTATCGTTTCCTTGTAAATAGTTTTTAAAGCACAAATAGTTTTTTAGTTAATGTTCTACTAAGAAATCTATTTTGACGAATTGATGGATTTTTGAATCATATAATTTTTTCATTAAAATATTATTAATATTATTAAATTTATTTTAATTAAATATAAATGATCATGTAATTTTACGAATGCCATTGTAATTTTTATTATGGTTTGAAAGCCATTTTTTTCAAAACCCATGAATTTTCGATAAATGTAAGTTTTTATTTTAAAAGTGAAAATTAACATATTTAGAAAATTATTTAGATAAAATGAATATTATTTCTATAATCAGGATTTCAAAATTATCCAATAGTGAATTTTTCATAATTTTTGGAGACAGTCAAATTTTTGGTTAAAAATTAAATACCGTTTAAATATATAATATGTTTTATAACTTCATAATGACCCAATAGTGATGTAATAAAATAATATTATCAATTTTTTCGGTCAATATATGTCTTACCATTAAAATAATGTGATTTTGGGTTTTTTTGACTTATTTTACAAAGAATTAATGGACCCTTCAAGACTTATTAAACAACTTTTCTTTTTAAATGGTTTTTATTGGGAGTGAGACTCATCTCCACATAAGAAACACCATTATTTTAAGAATTTCATACTTTGGCCTTATAAAATAAAATTTTACACTTCCCTTTTCGAAAACACATGTGCAAAAACCATGGTATGGTTTGTGGTTTGGATTAGTTTAATGTGAGGGTCCCAAACATAAATAATAAATAATTCCCTCACCTTTCCTATATAAACCCACCCATGCTCCCACTTCCTCCTCACTAAAATCCTTTGGAGTTTGTCCAATATCTAGCCTCCTATATCTATAATCCTCCCAAGGGGCCCTAATATTCCAAGAATCCTCTCGCAAGCCTATCTTAAGCCTTTGGAAGCATACTTCCAAGTAAGGGGTTTTTCTTCTTTTCTCATTTTTTCCAATTTTCTTTAATTTGTTATGCCCTTTTAATTTCAATTATAAATTTTGGGTTATGGTTTCTGAAATACCCTATACTTATCAATTTATATTTAAAGGATGGTAGACCCATTTATCTCCCATTAAATTCCTTCCATGTACACCTGTTATTATGCTGGAATTATGAAAGGAATTTCCCCCTCCTCATTTATATTCAAGAAATTCTTTTGTTTCATGAATCTAAATTCCATTATATTTGTTGGAAATGTATCTAAATGACCCCCCTTACTATCCATGTCATTCAAATATGATGAGACACCCATTTCTCTATCATCAACCATTTTTTATCAGTTCTTATGTCACGCCGTTATGCTGCTGAAATTGCACCACGTTTTTTCAAGCCAAAGTCATTATGTAGTGAATACCATGTCCATTTATCTATCAATGGTATTAAAATTTATGCACATTTACTTATTTTTTAAATATTTTAAAGTATTTATTCCACATTAGTTTATCTTGGAGTAAATAATTATGTTGAATTATTCAATGTTTTATGATCCATATGGAACACTTATGCATGAAATGAAATTTTTAAGAAGGGTGCACCCTGATAGGGATGCAATACATTCGGTAAAGTATAGTATCATGATAGATTTTGTTAAATGGGTGTTTACTCATGCTAATACAAGTGCAAAGAGGGTTTACTCATGCTTCATGTGCAATGAGGGATTACTCATTCTCTATGTGCAATGAACCTTAGATCATGCTAATTCCAGGTTAAGTGTTGTTGCCACATTTCCTAGTTAGGATTATAATGATTTATCATGCCTTTTAGGTTTATGATTACCTTGTTCTCTATTGAGATTCCTATTGTATAAAATTTATTTTATTCCTCATGTTATTCCATATTTATTCTCTTACTTGGATTTATAGCTTACCCTTTTATTATGCATGTCCTCAGGTTATCCCATGCAACAGTATGTACGAGGGAATGTAGTGGTCATGTAAAGGATGTTTTAAATAAGGATGTTGTATTTCATGTTTTATGTTGTTATGTAATGATCCTAATCCCCAAAGACATAAAAACTATCGATCTTCTGTGTTGTATCATGTTAAGTTTATATAATAAGTCATGTTTATGTTTGTAAAAAAAGTGTAGGGTTGTTATAAGATAAAGAGTCAAATAAGACATTATCACTTCTAGAGTGAATGGTTACTGTACCTTTCACCCTATAGTTGTTGCACCCACATTAAAAATTGTGAAAACATGATATTTACATTTTTCTCTCAGATTAAGAGCTCGCTAAAATTTATTATCATCATTAACTTTTGGGTTTGGTCGTTGGTTATTATAATTCATATACTCCTTTCATTATAAACATTGGAGTGTTGGTGGTTCATTATAAAAATATTTCTCTCCATTATCACCATTGTCTAATTTCTTCCAATATCTTGAGAAATCAAATTTTAAAGGAATTTTATCCCAATAATTAAAACATTTACCAGTTCCCTTATATAAATTTCCTCCATGTTTCCTTTCAGACGTGGAGAATGATGGAAAACTCATCTTCTTTATCTATGGTTTTTAAAGTTTCCTATAAATTAAATATTTCTTTTCATATAAAAAACATGGGATTTTTGGGTAACACCAATCTCTATTTCTACCTTGACAGCACACTGAATGATTTTTTCATAGCTACTAAAGTCCCTTATAGATAATACCTTTCAAATACATTGTTTAAATCCACTAAAGGATCAATCAAACTTACATTCAGTATTGATGATAAGACCATAAGTGTACCTCAAAATTATTATAAAATTTTTCTAATTGGGTACCAATGGATTCATCTTTCATCTTATTCAACTACAAAAATTGCTTCTATACATTCATGCAAAGAATATGAGGAAATTACTTATTGAAAAATAAATTATTAAACAGATCCCATTTTATGGATTCAATTTAATCATGTTTAATCATATTCTTGATAAGAGTCAACCATTAATCCGCTTCTCCTTCCAAAATATAGAAATCCAAAAAATGATATTTTTATGCTCCCAAAAATATATAACAGAAAATATTATTTCAGTGGTACTAATCCTTTTCCCAAAAACTACTTGATCATCTAAACCACTAAAATATATAAATTTTTTCCTCATCATGGTCTTAATATAATTTTATTCTCTCTTTTTCTTGTTTGGAATTTTATCATGATCCATATCTTGAAACATTTGTGTGAGCATAGAAATAATATGTTTTATTATATATCCCATAACATTTAGCTTCTCTAGAAGAAAATATTTTTATTTTCCATCATACTCAGTATAAACACTGTTCTTTCATGTTATATTCAATTAATAAAAAAAATCATAGTTTAAGAAACAATAATCATAGAGGGGGAATAACTTAATAATGAAAATTTAGTAATATGATGTATAAATCATGACACATTTTACTCAATCGATGACCCCTTAGGCTTAACCTATGTTATTCTTGGTCTCTATTTAAATTCTTAATGATGGTTTGTAAATTGTTTTTGAATTTACAATGAATATACATTTGGAGTGTCCAAACAGGTATGCAGAAAGGCCTATTTTCATACACCATGTAATGATCAATTATATCTCAATTTTGACTTTTTAGAGTTATTACCCCTAGGTACATCTATATTAGAGCCACTTCATCTTTCAGTATCTATATAGGGATGTAATTTCTTAGAAACCACTAACTCCATCCTTAACCAAAATTCAAGGAAATTTTCCTAAAAAGAACAAAAACTTCTCATAACTATATATTATATCTTAATATATGAACATTAATTACATATCATAACAATACATTCTAGAATCATTTGGTTATAGTGACTTTGGAAACATGGAAACAGAATAAATTTGTTCATGAGTGAGCTACATCATCTCCCAATATGTTATCCATAACATGAACCCATATCATACATACCATACATCGTATGTTTATTCATATCATCGGGAATGGAAACATAATAAATAGTGATCTCAAATTCTCAGTAAGGGTAAAAAAGGAAAATATCAATAATCACATTGGAATAAAATGATCATAAAGTCATAAGAACCATATCTTAACATTTTAAAACCATATATTGTATATTATAGTATATAAACATGAGTCAGGGAATAAATCATGGTAGTTCATAAGACACGAATATCAAATTAATAAGAGAAATGGGCCATGAGATCATAACATGGGAATAATATACAGTTTTTTGGCATAAAAATAATCATAGAAAATCATTTCCTGAGTAGGCAAGGCTCATTTCCAAAACTATAATAGTAGAATGGGTTCACTCCAAAAACCATCGTAGTGGTCAAGGTTTACTCTAAAAACATCATAGTAGACAATTTACCTTAATAATGTGTGTTTAATCCATATTATAGTCATATTCATATAGTGATATATAAATAATTACCTGATACATTGGACACAAATATAGTTCCCTGTAGTCACACAATGAAAATCATACATATGTGTTCTGAAAGAAGATAAAAAATTTATTATTTTAGACCCCATGAAAATAAATATTTTTTATAAACATTTACTTTTAACATAAACTATGTAAAATAAATAGGTTTCAAAATCATTTACTAATTCCCTATAATCATAACCCATTGAGAAAGAAGCAGGTTTTATAAAATCTTTATCATGGTATAGCCTCTGGAAGTGAAATGATTTTCGTAAAAATCATTTCATCATTAACATAAACCACATAGATAATTAAAATAACAATACCCTTAGATAATATCCCTAGTAAATAATTAGTTACATCAATGTATGTGATCTTCAATGAAAAATTATTTTTAATGATCACATAGAAAAATTCTAGAGAAAAATAAACATACTTTGAAAAAAACTTTTTTAGAACAAAAATTTCATAAAATATTTTTTAGCACATTTAAATAAAATTGAAAATTTAAATATATAATGTAATATTTAAAACATTTTTTGGTCATGAAAATGTTAAATTCTATTCATGCAGTACATGTTAAAACTAAGATTACTTTCACGTTTTTGGTAAAATCAAAATGAACATTATTTAGAAAATGCCATGATGATTACTTTTATTTTTTTTAAAATTAAAACAAGGGTAAAAATTCCTCTTAAAAAATAATTGGAGAGCAATAATAACATTCCCTAAATTCATTTTTCTGAAAATATGAATATGGAAGAAAACAGATTTTTGACCAAAGAGACAAATAGTGTTTATTTTCTTTAAAACATTCTTTTGAAATATTTAGTATATAGTTAATGGAAAATGAAGTGTAAACATGTATTCTCATGAAACAATGAAAGGAAAATAAATTCATGAGTTTCTTGAGTTAAGAATCATAATATTTCATCATTGAGATCATAAACCTAAATAATCACAATAAACGATGTGATTATATCATGAAAAATATACCTGTTTTATAACATTGAATTATAATCCCCATGAAATTATAACATTACAAGAAACTTAATATATAATTAGAATAAATAATTTCATGGTATTACATTTACAAGGGGATATATATAAAGCTCAGTAAAGAATATGGATGCATAATATGATGCATCTTTCAATAAAGACAAATTGAGACAATAACCTCTCACTTTAAGTCTCAACTTCAATATTACACATTTAATACTCTCATATAATAAATATAAATTTATAATAAATTTGTTCCAAAATAATAATTATATATATCATACCATATATGATTGAATTATGATATTTTATTAATAATCTATTAACAATTCCTTATTAAAATCATATTTTGGGTAATAACTACTTTGTTTTTCATACATGTTTTGATTTGGTATATTTGGTAAATTGATTATGATCATGTTTCTGTCATGTAAATAATGATAAAAATTATATAAATAAAATATATATTCATTATTTAATAATTTAGATAAATCCATTAAATTTTATGATTGAAAATGAATTACACCATTCATGGAGATGGTATGCTGTATGTTTTCTTGAACATTTTTTCCATTTTCTCAATGGATGAAATGAATAAGAGGTAAATAATATAACATATTTATAGAGTTATTATGATTTCATATATATATATATATAATATTCAAAATATTTATTCTCATTACCTTTCATGTAAATTTTAAGTGAAAAATGAATCACATCACTTCGTCAGGCGGTACTGCACCGTACACATGAGAGCGATTATCATATCCCTTGTAAAATGGAAAGTAAAAAGGCATATGAGATATTATAATTAAAAATGTATAATTATGTTTAAAATATCATATATATTCATTTAATATATCCTTATTACCATCTAGTTAAAATTGAATTTGGAAAACACATCACATTTGTTTTGCGAGTTGGTAATCCTCAAAACACACGAGTGACGTTATTGGTTTCCAATTTGTTGTAAGGTAATAAGGTAGATGCAATATTGTAATTAAATAAGTATAATTTTATCATAAATAAAATATACACACATTTAATCCATGATTATATCCATAATTGATTGGTGGCTATGGAACATGATCTGCATCGGTTCGTGAGGCGGTAGTCCATCGTACAAACGATCGATGGTTTCGTTTCCCATTTGATTAAAGAGTATATAGATATAGGTCATGAAATTAATATTTTAACATCAATGTATATAAAATATAATATATTTTATATATTATCATATAATTAGATTATTTTAAGAAGGTTTAAGAAGAAATAAAACCAAAATGAAAGTATAATACTTTTACCTATTTTTCAAAGAACCTATTTAGGATTATACTTAAATACCTGTTAGGAGGGTTACCTAATAAAAATAATTCCTCTATGATATGTAGAGTAAATAAAGGAAGGTATTTAGGTAGGTAATGGTTAAACTAAATGGTTTTTAAATATTTAATAAGAGAGGATATGGGGTAGCTTTTGTAAGTGGATGAGAGGAAACACTTGGGTTTTTAAAAAAGAATAAAGTGTATCTATGTTTTTTACATGAAAAAAGGATCCAAAATGGTCCATTCGATATGGTCTAAATATGTCCACAAAAAGGGTTATTTACAATTTTATATTTCATTTCCCCCTTATAGTTTTATTTTTACCCTCATTATACTTATCATAACCTTTACAATAGTAATTATTTTTTTATTTTTACAATTAATTTTGTCCAAAATTTAATTTGAAAATACTATATTATATTTATTATTATTATTTAAAATATAGAGAAATTTTTTAAAAATTCCATCCAGAAAAGAGTTAAAATTTAATTTAAAATTAAACTCATAGAGATGACGGAAAAATAGTTTTTCAAAGAGAAACGTTTCTAAAGTATAGTAAATTTTAATATAAAAATTCTATATTAAATTGATTAAAATGAACTAAATAGGATTAATAAATATATAATTAAAAAATATTAATTTTAAATAAATATTATAATAAAATTAATCATGTAAAATTTTTAAACAAAAAGGTTGTTTTAATAAAAATTATTATTTTTTACTATTCATAAAAAATTTAATATTTTTAAAAAATTCTAAAAAATTAATTGAAAGATAAAAAATTACATATAGATTTAAAAAATGATTTTTTTCAAATAAATTTTATAAAAGTGAAAAATATTACTTTTTTAGTTTAACAAAAAAAGCAATTATATTCTCTTTTTTTTGTGAAAGTAAAATTTTCAAGTCATATAAAGACATTCATAAATGTTACATACTTTTATATCAATTTGTTTTCTTCATATGAAAAAATTATACTTATTATTTAAAAATTGGGTATTCCAATTCAAACCATAATGTTTAATGGATATGTTATAATGGTATTTTTAAATAATAATATTAATAATATATCATTGTTTTTTAAAACTCAGTGTTGCGTGTACTATAAGCTGTCAAAAAATTAGTTTAAAAAAAACATTTCATGAAATGTTAGAAAATTATAGATATAAAGTCCAAAAATGGAACTATTGGCGCCTACTTGTTTTAGTGATCACCAAATAATTACTCTTATGATATTAATGAGTTATATTTGTTGTGATATCAATGTAAGTTAGATTGGGGAAAAATTTAAAAGTGTGGGAAAGACCCACTATCATACTCTACTCACCATCTGAATGAATTTTTTAGTATGTTTTGTAAACACCCACCATCAGACTCTACTCAAAGTCAGAATGGATTTTTTGCTATGTATAGGAATGATCCACCATCAGATATGGCTCACAATTGAACCAAAATATTTTGATAAGTGTTAAAAACACCTACTATCAGAGACGACTCACTTCCAGCATCAAAATATTTCTCTGTACCATAAGGACCTACCACTAGAGGATGAATCACCATCAGAGCTTAGTCACCTCAAAATTTGGAAAAGTGTTGAGATTACATACTCTTGTCCTAACTCACCACCACAATTTTTAACTTCCAGATTTGTCTCACTGTTCAAAATATTCACCATCATTAAATGTATTTGCATTGAATTATATACTTCTAATAGCAATATTATCATATTTAATGATGAGAGTTATTTCAAGGATTATTCTTAATAAATTTCACAAATTCATTAAATTTTTTTTAGTCACAATCATTACATATAACATAGGATCCAAATGTTTTTTATTTCATGCTACTGATATATTATGAAGTAGACTCTCTTGTGTGAGACATTGTGTAACAAACCAATCTTGTATTAATGAAAACTCTTCTTGATCTAATTAAATATATTATTATATAAAATGGTTATATAAAACATATGCACTTGTTTTTATGGTTTTGTATTTTAAAATATTATTAAGAATTATTACTAGTGCTAATATAATCGTTGAATAGTGAAAACATCATTAGTATAAATATATGTCTTTAATAAATCCATTTTACTCAAAAAAGGAAGCGATGACCTCGTCCAATAGAATTTATCCATAGGAAGACCATTTTTCTTACCTTGTAATGGAGTTAGTGTCACCGGGCTTCACCCTGGACTAAGCCCAAGATGAGCTTCAACATGTTATGCTTGAATGGAATTGCCTATGGGGGATGTGGAAATTAAGAGAGATTACCACTCGAACAATGTTATCTGAGCCATCCTAAGAGTCTGTCACCATCGCACACCTTACCGTTAGGTCTTATGTGGGTGTTATAAGGGTTTATGTAACACAACCCTATCACTATTATTATGTACATTATTTTTTATAAATAATATACAATCATTTTAACATTGTTACATTGTAAATGGGTTTTAAAATCACAAATAGTAGTTTTAGTTAATATTTAATTAAGAAATATATTTAAATGAATTACTTTATTTTTTAGTTAAATAATATTTTTATAAAATATTATTATTAATTTTTTAATTGAATATAAATGATCATATAACTTTTTATGAATACAATTGTAAATTTTATTAAGGTTTGAAAACTATTTTTATAAAAACCCATGAATTTTCAATAAATGTTAGTTTTTATTTTAAAAGTGAAAATTAACATATTTAGAAAAATATTTAGATAAAATTGATATTATTTTGGAACCAGGATGTTGAAATAATCTAGCGGTGAATTTTTCATAATTTTTTAAGAAATTCTAATTTTTGTGTTAAAATTAAATACTCTTTAAATATATAATGTGTTTTATGACATCATAATGACAAAATAGCGATTTAATAAAATAATTTAAAAGGGATATTAGGATAATATATGTTTAAATTTTAAAAACCTGATTTTAGAATTGTTTGACTAATTTTATGGTGCCTTATTGAACTCTCCATGGTTTATAAAATATATTAACATTTTAAAATGATTTTATTGAGAGTCTGACCCACCAACACATAAGAAAGCCTTATATTTTAATGATATCTCCCATTGGACTTATAAAATAATTTTTTCCAATCCACTTTGGAAAAAACCATATGCAAAAACCATGGGATGATTTGTGGTTTTTATTTATTAAATGTGTAGTGTCCAAAACCTAAATAATAATGAATTCCCTCTAATTTTCTATATAAACCCACTCAATCTCTCATTACTCTTCACTAAAAACATTAAAATATCAAAAAAAAAAACATTTCCCTACTCTCTATATAATCCTCCCAAGGCAACCCAATCTCTCAATAATCCTCTCTCAAGTCTCTCCCAAGCCTTTGGGATCACACTTCCAAGTAAGAGATTTATTCCTTTCTCATTTTAGTCCAAATTTATTTATGTTTTTATACCAATTTATTTTAAATTAAAAATGTTGGGATATTATTTCAAACCTCCCCCATACTCCCCTACTTATGTTTTAATGATGATATACCTCTTTATCTCTCATTAATTCCTCCCGTGTACACCCATTACCATGCCGAAATTTCGTAAGGAAATTTCTCTCTTCCCATTTACATTCAAGAAATTACTTTATATTGTGCATCTAAATTCCATTATATATGTTGGGATATTATGTTTAATGATCCCTTTATTGTAAATTTAATGTATACAGTATGAGAGACCCCTTTCCATCTCGTCAACCCATTTTATGATTTCTATTTTACGTCCTTATACTGCAAAAGTTACACCAAAATTTCCCATGCCAAAATCATTGTGTAAGTGAATAAAATACCCATTTTTCTATCAAGGGTATTCACCATTATTCACATGTACTTTTTTATTGAGGGCCTAATTTTTTTATTCCGCATCTCTTATTCATGGAATAAATTATGATTTTTACTGAACCCATGTTGTATTATCCATGTGGCACACTTATGCACGAAATGAAATGTTTATAAAGGGTGCACCCTGATAGAAATCCAATGCATTGGGTAAAGATTAGTATCATGATAAATCAATTGAAATAAGAGTTTAATCATGCTATTTTTAGTGCAATGTGGGTTTACTCAGGCTCCATGTGAAATGATCTTTGGATCATTCTAATGTCATGTTAAATGTTGTTGCCACATTTCCATGTTATGATAATCAAGCTATATTATGCACTACAATAGAAATTGACATTAGTGGTGGTTTTTTAGTGGTGGTGTTAGGAACCGCCATTAAACCCTTTTCTAAAATGGTTTCGCGGTGGTTAATAATAAACCACCGTGAAATAATATTTTTTTACACCACCGACACTTCCCCCCACCTCGACTCCCCTTCTCACCCTGCGACCCCACTTCCCCCAGCCCTTTGCATCCCCAGCGACCCCGACACCCCGTGACCCCGACGACCCGGCGACCCCAATGACCCTACGACCCCAGTGACCTCGTGACCCCCATGACCCCGGCCTTCCATGACCCCGATGACCTATACAAAACCTAATGTTTTAATTCTAGTAATTTTACCTCAATTATTGATTTTGAATTCTCCAATGAACAAGAATACCCATAAGGGATATATTTATGGTTTTGGATGTGTTTAATCCTGAGGTTTGGTAGTTTAGTGTTAGTGGATTTAATTTACTTACAGTGTGGTTGTTTTATCATAGAAGTATATTTGTTTCCTCTTGGACATGGAATTTGTTTTTATAAAATTACATAATTTATAACATCATGAAATTCTTGTACGGATTAATGATTATTTTCTTATTAAGATATATTTTTTTATGGTTCATGTAATTGTTTTTAAGAGTGTTTTATTTTTTCCCTATATTTTGATAAAATGGTATTATAATTTATATCTACTTTTGATATTGAACTTAATGATATTCAGGTAATTTTTTTGGGAAAATTACAACGAGGCTCATTCTAAGAGATTTTTAATTTTATGGAGATGATCGACCCACGTTTTTTATTACAAAAAGATGCTTTATGTTTTAAGGTATGGTATATAAAAAAGGTGTGTAATTAGACTATGTTTAATTGAAAAAAGTCATATATGTCTTATAATGATTTTAAATTGTTCTTAATGGAATTTATTAATTTGTAAATGCATTTAAAAATGTGATTTGATTAAATTTTTTAATAGTTATAAAAATGGATTGGCATCCAAATATTTAATTAAAACCATGGTTGGAATCTTAATAATGAATGTTTTCCATGTGATTTTTATAGCCTCATTATTACCTCATTGGCTATTTTATGTTGTGTGGTGACATATACCCTTATTAGAAATAATTTTTTAAAAATTTAATTCTTGAGATGAATTAAAAGAGAACTCTTTATCATGATGTTACATGAAGTTAGATATGGTTTATTTAAAGTGTAATAATATAATATATTTTATCCTCATATAATTTGGTTTTTTTCCACTTCCCCAATTATTGTATTATTGGGAATCCAATGCAGTAAAATAGAATATCTTGATTAGTGTAAAAATATTAGAGATTATGAAATTTCTCATTCACCTAGAATGACTTATTTCTATTTCGGGTTACCTCCCCATGAGAATAATAGGATCATCCAGGGTTGGGTGGAGTTTAGTTCAAGTAGGGTTGGCTGATAAAAATTTTGGTTTCCATATGTGTGTTCCAATATTCGTCATGTTATAACCTAGTGAGTTACACATAATTATTGGTTCCCATTGAATATTACTTTGTGTATCCCATTTACTACCAATATTGAAGCAATAGTAGTTTCTTTTTTAATTCGGAACCATTTTTTGGTGGATTTTTATATAGTTATTTAATAATATCTTGGTGCTTATTTATGTTTATTTATATTTTATATATCTTTTTGGTTTAATGTTTACTATATAATGGGTTAATTATACCCATGTTTTATATAGGAATTGTATATTTTTTTTACGAAAATGGATAAATCAGGTGATTTATGTATTTTGAAACTTCTATATGTGAATAATATACTCTAGAAATATATTTAAAATAAATATTTTTGAATCTTTTTTATAAAATGAATTTCAAAGAATCTATGGTGAAATATTTCTAGGACTATTTATATCACACTTTTCATACACATTCATGTGTGTGTGTAACTTCTATCTTTTCTTTCTAATTCCATGATTGTGATTTCAAGTTATTTGTTTCCTCTTGTTCCATTAATGGACATTGAAATGTTGTGACTTTTCAGGGATCACATGGAGATGTTTTGAGTTGTGAATATGGTTGTGATATTTTTGGGAAATTTTGTTGTGAGATAGTTCAACTAGGTCTATTTTGTATTTAAATTTTATTTGTATTTTATTTCCTTATATGTTAACCAAACTAGATTATTTTTCATTAATATGTATAGTCTTGTATGAAATTAATCACTTTCATTGAATATGAACCCTTGCAGTTTTCATCATTTTTTTGAAATGGATAACCTATTTATTTATAAGGCCTACTTGTCTATAATTAATTATGACTCTTAGGTATGGAGTTCCTTATACTTTTGATACTCTATCTTAGAGTCCATCAAACATGTATTAATCAAGCATAACATCCCTTTACTTTTCATAAATTTATTATGTGTGTTGAAGAGAATGGTATTGTATTCATTCTAACTTATTTTAGTGGTTCGGATGAATAAAATTCTTCCAAGTTCCTGAATATAATGTTTAGAGAGAATTCCTTCTAGGATCTATTTCCACCTATGAGATTCTGATTATCTTATTATATTTTCCTAGAGGATAGTACCAACACCCCATATTTCATCTCCAAATTCCCAACAATATTCTACTATGAAACTCCAAACACCAAGCCCAGACACATCAACTATTCTTCAAATACCCTAGTTTGATCCCCAAAAAATAGCAGCCACATCTTGAATGACATTTCTTATGTGGTCTCTACCTTAACACATCAATTTTTATGCAAAACCACTAGTAAGTCCTTATATAGATGAATTATAACAAAGGCTCTCAATCCCACCCACCAATGTGCTATCATTTCCCGACCACAATTCCATAAAACTAAAGGAATAACATAAATGTTCAATGCCCACACTGAAGTCTAAATCTGAATCTTAGTTCAACTCCATGGTTAGATCATTGATCATCCCATTTAACCATAATTCTCCAATAATGATCACTAACACAAACATGATCCACATCACCCCCAAGTCACACCATCACTCTTTTCTATGTGAATACGCCAAAGAGAGGTTTAAGAATTCAATCCACAAAAGGTTCGTAGATCCTCAAAACCTAATCTCCTAAGTTATTTCATCATGAATTTCCATGAACACCACCACTTATAATACATCAAGAATACCATCCCTAACGTGGTTATTACCACTCCTTGGAAAAAACAATGAATTCATCCAAATATATGGCCCGACCCCCATGACCCCATGACCCCAGCAACCCCGCTTCCCCCAGCCCCTTGCGAGCCTATAACCCCGGCAACCCCAGAGGCCCCGGTGACACCGGTCCCCTGCTTCCCATTATGCATTGTATACATTTTAATGGTTCTTTTATATATATTATAGGTATTTTTGGTTATTTTTCATATTTAGGATGCATATATAATGAAAGTTATTATAGGATATGACCTCAGTAGGGTTTCATGACCATATCTAAGAATGTGTTGAGTTCTATAAGAATCATAAGGTTTTCCCTAAACATTATTTATAATAGATTTATTCGATATTAGAGTTTTATATAAAGACTCTATAGAGAACTTAGGTTGGGGTTATTCAAAATTAACAATGTGCTTTGGTTTTCATGGTAAAGTAGCTACCACGTTGTTAGTACAATGTTTCTATTTACCAAAGAAACTTCCTCTATCCCAAACACTAGAGGGTTTATATCTATCTTGGGGGCTCATCATTATTATATTATGTTTCTGAAATCTTACACCATCATATATATGAATCTATTTCTCTATTTAGTAGTAACTATGTGTTTTAATTTTTTTATTATTGTGTAGGCACATTATGATATACATGGATAAAAGCTGGACCACATTACCAAGGAACACACCTCAGTATGTTAAGAGTTTGAATGAATTTTTAGATTTTTCAATTTCTAATCGATCCATTGAAGGGAGAATAATATGTACATCTACTAAATGTAAATTTAGAACATGGTTGAAGATAGATGAAGGTTATGAACATTTAATACTGATGCAATTCCTTGGTCAATATTAGTGTTGGATTTGGCATGGAGAATCAAACGTTACAGAAAGATTGAGCACTAATGTTAATCCACAGAATGAGGTCCCAAGTTCGTCGACATGGAAAATGAAAGGCAAAACCTCATAAATGATGCATTAGGCATTATAAGACAACACTATCAACAGCAAAACATATCAGAACAACCCGAAGAAGGTGATACAAATTGAAATGTAACAAGTGATGTTTTTGAGATTGTAACAAATACCGATCAAGATTGTAACATATCATTAGATCTTCCTCTTTATTTTGTGGATCCAAATGTAAGAGAAAAATTGACTAATGAAAATGAGTTTCATGATTTAGTTGATGATGGAAATAAAGAGTTGTATAGTTGGTGTTTGAAATATTCAAAGCTTTAATTTCTACTAAAGTTGTACCATATCAAATGTCTATGTGGAATTACAAATAAGGAAATTTCCATGATATTAGAATTGATTCATGATGAATTTCCGGAATAATAAATACCATAATCTTTTTATGATATGAAAAAAGTTTCTAACAAGCTTGGTATGAATTATACAAAAATACATGCATGTCCCAATGATTTTATGCTTTATTTGGGGGAGGAATTAATTAGAAAAAATTGAATGAAATTTTATTCTTCTAGATGATATTCACAGGTGATGTTAGAAGTCTGAATGAACATAATTTCATGGAGAAGAAGAAAAGGAACACATCTGCAAAGGTTTTGTGTTACATTACTTTGAAGCCTCGATTGGAAAGATTATTCATTTCATCGAGAACTGCTGAACACATGAAGTGTCATTCTGTAGATAATAAAAATGATGGATTAATGAGACATCCACAAGATTCCCAATCGTGGGGGAAATTTTATTCATTACATCTAGATTTATCAGCTGATCCTAGGAATGTTTGATTGAGATTGGTTGCTGATGGATTCAACCCATTTGTAACTTTTAGTACCATTTATAGGATTTGGCCAGTTGTTTTGATCCCTTATAATCTCCCTCCATGGATGTGTATGAAACAAACACATTTTATCCTTTCGATGATTATTCCTAGAAAACAAATGCATGGAAATGATATTAATGTATTCTTGCAGCCTTTGATTGACGAATTACAGGAGTTATGGAGCAACGGTGTTGAGACATTTGATTCTTCTTCTAAAACAATGTTCAAAATGCATGTTGCTTTAATGTGGACCATTAGTGACTTCTCTGGCCTTGGGAATTTATCTAGTTTGAACACTTACATGGGTTTGGCTTGTATCATTTGTATCTTTGATTTTGGTCCCAAATGGCTACCTCACAGTAGAAAATGGTGCTTCTTCTTCCATCAAATATTTCTCAATGTATCTCATTGATTTTGGCTGAAAAGATCAAAATTTAATGGTTTCATTGATTGTAGACCACCTATAAAGTTTTTAAATGGTTCTGAAATGTTGACACAACTTGAAAATGTTGAAACAAAATTTGGGAAGGTTCATCATTTGAATGATAGTGGAAAAAAGGTCCAAAGTGCTTCATCAAGTGAAATCAGAATGCAACAATGGAAGAAAAAAAGTATATTCTTCATACTTTTCTATTGGGAATTTAATTTGTTGTGGCACAATCTTGATGTGATTCATATTTAGAATAATTTCTGTGATAATTTGATTATCACATTAATTAATGGGCATTAAAAGTCAAAGGATCATCTCAATGCTCGCAATGACTTAAAAGTAATGAATATAATACGTGATCTCTGGCTAGATGAGAATAAAAAGTATGATCCGACCATTTTTTCAATGAAAAATAGGGATAAAGATACATTCCTTTGAATTTTAAAGAATGTAAAGGCATCTGATGGGTATTCGAGTAACATATTGAGGTGGTTTGACTTGAATAATTGTATGTTACATGGATTGAAAAGTCATGATTCACATATTTTGTTACAAAAATTACTACCATTGACATTGCGTATATTATTACCTGAAAAAGTTACAACTATTTTACTCCAATTATACACATTTTTCCGGAAATTATGTGAGAAATCTCTACATCTTTTTTAGCTTAACAACCTCCAATAGTGGTTTTTATTGACCCTTTTTGCAATAGAGATGATATTTCCTCCATCATTTTTTACTGTCATGATGCATTTAACTATGAATTTGGTTGAGGATGCTAAATTAGGAGGTCCCGTTCATTATCGATGGATGTATCCAATTGAGAGGTATTTTATTTAAATGTTTTTCAGTTAAGTAAACAATTTTTGGCATTTAAATAAATGCATAATATTATTATATTATTTCACAAATATCTTGGGAATTTGAAATCATACGCGAGAAATAAAGTTCAACCAGAAGGCTCTGTTGTTGAAGGCTATTTGGATGAGGAGTGTCTTACCTTTTGTTTCAGATATTTGGAAGATATTGAGACAAGATTTAATAGAGTTGTACGTGTAGACAACACATCAACTCAATCTCAAATGCATCAGAAATAAAAAATATTTTCTATTATCGGGCGATTAGTTGGGAGGACCTCAAATGTGACACTGACAGAATTGGAATTATTACAGGCACATAGATATGTGATAATGAATAGTGAAATTTCAGATCCATTTATTGAATATTTGAGGATACAAAAAAAGAGACTAATGAGAGGCCGAACATGAAATGAGAAAGATATAAAAAAATTTGTGAATAAAGAGCTTGTAGAATGGTTTTCACGACATTATAGTTCATAAATATAGAAATAAATATGAATATTAGTTCGATACATACATTTGGAAAATCTTTTAAATTGTATTTCTTTTTTCAGATCATGAATACTGATACTCAAGTATACTTGTCAGAAGATTTGGAGTTTCTTGCTAGAGGTCATATAAAACCAGTTAGAAAGTTCGATGCTTATAATGTGAATGACTTTAGATTTCGTACAGTCGATCGAGAAATGGGTTTGAAAACACAGAATAGTGGAATATTGACAATTTCTAAAGAGGGATACTATGGAAATCTGTATGATATTATTGAATTAAACTACCACAGACATTTTTCTGTTGTTTTATTCAAATGAAAATGGGTCGGTATTATCAGAGGTGTTGAAAGGAATTCCATGTAATTTACTTCTATGAACTTCTCTCGCTTGATGAATGTTGGTGATCATGAACTGCATGATACATATATCTTAGAATCGCAAGAAAAAATACTATATTATGTTAATGATGTTGTAGATGAAAGGTGTATTTTAGTTGTTCACATAATACAAAGATATTTGTATGATATGGTTGATGAAGCGGAATATTTGACCTCTGAAATTGAATTTCATCAACAACATGAAGCAAAATTATTTGGCCATCATGATATTGAAAATAATAGTCTAGAAAGGATGAAGGAAGTGGATGAAGAAATGGAGTAGGAAACTGACATGATTTAAGGGGAAAATGATTGTATGTACAATTATTTATTCATTCAGCAACCACTTATTTCATTTCTGCAGTCATTCATTATCATTGTTATATATATATTTTTCTATTAGTACTAGGCATCTATTACCATTTTTAATTTTTTTTGCATAATTTTTTTTGAAAAATATATATTCTAAACTTAATTTTATTTGATTAAATCACCGGAATTCCAAGGAGGAAGCAATACACTATTTCATCTAGTTCTGCGACAGATGAAGATCCATCTGACTCCCTCCCCACAGCATCTGAGGCACCAGCTGCCTACACCCCTCCACTATCTCCCTCTGCACCATCTCTCACACCATCTGTGGGTGTCCCATTAGAGGCTGAGTCATCGACTCCCCCTCCAGAATCCCCAATAGTGGGGTGGAAACACGCCCCTTCCAGTTCATCACATACATACTAGAGTGTCACAGTCATAGGTATATATTTTAATTAAATAAATTTATTTCATTTTGTTTATACTAATTTTTTCCTCATTGAAGATGAAAAAATGAAACCATGGAGAAAAACATGTAATTTTCAGATTTTTGAAATATGAATGGTGAGAAGATAGTCATGCCATTTGATTCTTATGGGGTCCCTACAGATGACGTCGTGGGGTTACTAGGCCAGATTCTAGGCCAGCTAGCAGTGGATCCCATTTCCCTTCCTATTTCTTATGATGATTGGAGACATATGACTCATAGATGAAAAATGATTTTCTTGATTCCCAAATAATGGTAATTTCATTACATTATCATTTAATTGAATGTAATGTTACTAATATGTTCAAAATGAATTTCTATATACAGATTTTATTCCACATTACAGTTCCTGATGTGATAGCACGGAAGTGGACGTTGAAAAAACTTGGTAAGAAATGGAAAGATTTAAAATGGATATTGTGGTGTGATGTCAATGATACTTCATTGACCGTGAAAAAAATTAATGAGAAGCTACCCCGTGGGATACTAAAAGAATAGTGGAAAGTTATTGTTGACAGACATCATGATGAGAAGCGGATGGTATTGAAATATATCTTATTATATTATCCTCATTTTACATTTATACATGTATATAAAGAGGAGATTCCATTGAATACATTATTGTTAAATTTCATTTTATTTATTTCCAGAACTCTCAAGACAGAATGCATCATACCAGGCTAAGCAAGTCATCCCTCACTATGTGGGATCAAAAATATTTTCTAGAAGTCAAAAGAAATTGGTAATATTTTAATTAGTTTAAATATTTATAAGACAATATTATCTATTTAATATATTGAATTGTTTATTTATCTTTTCTTAATGCAGTCACATAGTTTAGGGCATGAAGCAACCCAAAATGAACAGTGGTCGGATGTTCACGAAATATTAGATGGATGTTTTGTTAATGAGCTAGCCAAAGAAGTTGGGTTATGATTTCAATTTTTTATTATAATAACTTATTATCAGTTTTTAATGTGTTAATATATATTGATATTTGATTTATAGTTAAAAATTAATGAACTATGGGATGCCAATCCTGGGCATTCCTACTCAGTCTCCCAGAATTACCCAGTTGATAATGTCCTTGTGAAGGAGAATCCTGGTAGAGTGTGCAGGATGGGTTTTGGACCCATACCATCTAAGGTCTTTTGTATGCCACCAGGGATTCTAGCTGCATCTACTCCTAGTTATAGTCAGTCCATACCTAAATATACTCAGAGGGAGATTGCTTCTCTACGAACATATTTCATAACTACGGGCTCAGATATCAATTTGTCAAAAAGCGATGACTGATATACATTAGCAGATGAGAAGATATGCCCCTGGTGGTAGTGAATCAATTGTGGGTTAGCAGGTAAATCACAAAAAAAAATCAATTAGTTTGAAGACATTCATTGGTTTTATGTTTTAATATAAATATGCAACAGTATTTAATTTTCAATATATTGTTCTTACAGGTGATAGAAAAAGTGGAGACGGAGGTGGAGAGGGTGACGATGCATCATCAGACCATGTGTAGTTGTATTGTTGATGTGTTGAAAAAATATGGGATCATTTGGTTTGTATATGTAACATGTGTGGCACATAGTTTCCACTAAACATTTTCATGTCCTAACATTTTCTTGATTTCTCATGTTTCCTTTTATTCATTTTATTGATTTTTGATGTTTCCTTTTTTGTCTTGATTTCTCAAGTGTGGTATACATCATTCAATTTAGGCCTATGTTTGAATTGGTTGTTGAGATTTTGGATGACTAAGAGTTAAACCTATTGTTGATGTGCTGAACAAATTGGGTCATTTCATAGTGATCAAGGGGATAGTGTTGAGGAAACTTTTGTGAGGCATAATGTGTACATAGCGAATCTTTATGCATTGTTAATGGTTATCATATTATGTTCATGATGATAAAATTTGGTCATACCCCATATAAAATCTAGGTTCTTCTTAATGGGAGATGGTATTAAACTGTATAAAACTGGGATTCATTGTATGATGTGTATTAGATGATCTAAAAGTCTTACACTATATAAAATTTGAATTCCTCTTACGATATTTATGATATGTTCAAAAACATTACCTCATATAAAACATGGAACCATCACATTATGTGAGATGAAAAAAAAAATCATTTTCTTTAAGAGATGACATTAAACTTTATCCTTATCTCATTCCTTTGAAATGCAATGCCTCTTGATAATCATTATATTCCAAAATTCCCTCTCTATATATGATTACACCTAGTTCCAATTTTTTTTCTTATACTACACCATATTCTAGAACAACATGTGTCTTGATTCACACTCTCCTAAGATACATAATGATGCTTAGACGCCCTTTTTTGGGTTAGATATAAATTTATTAAGCCTTTGGCCCCATTACTCCATTTATGGTCCACTGATTATGACCTTAAATAATGTTCAGTTCATATCAAAATGTTCATGTGGTACTTGAGACTACATTAACCCCTTATAAATTGGTTTTTACCCATACCCTGACACATAGATACCATTTATAGAATCATCATCCTAGTATATGAATCATGACATTAAATTTTTCATCATGGTCTTGGTTGTATGATCTTACACTGTGTGCAATCATATTCAGGATTTTGTGATGGGTTGAAAGGACTATTTTACCATAAAACCCTAGGTTTTATTCACCAAAAAAACAATCTTGATTCCCCCACCTTACCAATCAATACTATAACAGTTTATATCAAGAGATCCCTAGTCCAAGTATTATGATAATAAAATATTCTCATACATCCATCACATGAGTTTATTCATCACTGGAGTTTCATCAAACATCTATTTCCACAACATTCTATAACTATGGGTGGATTGATTCCCATTTCCATGGGATATGTATTGATGCATATATCTTCTATCATTGATCCTAGCTGATGATTCACCATATAATAATACATTACATAAGGTGTCATTGCCCCAAAATACTCACATGAGCCTCTTTTTTTGCAATAATCTCCTTTCATTTATATTGACACATCAGTGGGCCGTGATGCTCTCATTTCATGATATGAAGAAGTAAATAATGGGTATATATATGCAAAAGACCTTCTAAAATACAAATAAGATGAATTTAAACTATATCATTACCCATGTAAAATATATATACCTATTAATGATAGATAATTTAACCCCATAAAAATGTGATATGTCTCTTAAAGATAGATAATTTCACATCTTATAAATTCTCAATGCCTTATATTATAATATGTAATTATTCAACATCATCATCCTAGAAGGTAAACCCTTTTGGAATTTGTATCCTATGACACTGTGAATCATAAAAACAAGTGGATTGATTCCAATAATCACGATATAAGTAGTTACTTATAAATATGTAATCCAGGACAAAACCCTATCACCAAATCATTACAGGATTCTCCATTTTCTATATACTTTGGTTAATGCTTAGAGACCTTTATCTCAAAACTATTCCTATATTTGGAGTTCTAGGAATTTAAACTAGTTTTATTCATAGTCCATGTTGTGTGATTTTAAACATCAAAGCCCAATTTCCTCAGCATACAATGTTAATTAACAACCATACCCTATTAAATGAAATAAGAATTCCTCATCCTAAAAGTGTGGGATGATTATAAAAATAATTACCACAGATAAAACTGAGATTCCTCATATGATAAGTATGAAATGAACCACACATTACCCATATAAAACTTGTATTTCTCCAAATATGAGACGATATGATATCCTTTCCATAGATGAAATAACTCCACTGAAAATAATCTCTTACCATGTCACTCACATCAAATTTTTTTTTCTTGATTCCCATTAGGAGGAGACACATATTGATACATGTATATTTCATCTCAATCCCATCCCTACCAACAACTCATCTTGGGAACATTTCCCTCTGGGCCAGACTTGAATCATGTCAACCCACATGTTTAAATAGAACATTTGATCACATGAGGAAACATCTCCCATGTAACCTAATATTCTATATAGTACATCCCCACATACACTTGTGCGGTTCACACATTCTACTATTTGTGTAATACTTAACCTACCAATCTGAAAAGTATCATTAATGAAATGATTCATGGACATAGTGTCTTACATACCATCTCAGGCTCATTCAAGGAAGTAAATTTACTGATAAAAATAAGTTCTCCTGCTTTAATCTCCATGAATAATAGATCATGATATTTTTCATCCTATCCTCAACCAGCTCAGGTATCCTATGTTTCAAAAATGGTCAATAATAATTCTATTTCCATCGATTACTCCCATTTTACATCCCCATTCTCAAAAGTAGTAACTTTCATCATGATATTTTTCAGGTCAATTCTTCCCCTCAATTGGGTTCACTCCTATAATCAATAATAACTATATAAATATCCTTGATTCTTGAATCAATCATGTCTCAGTAGTGCTTAGGGGTTGGGAAGAAGTCCACCTCAAGAATGGTTGAGTTTCATGATCACCACATGGTCCTAATTCTATAACCATAAATGAGTATTCTATGTCCATGAATCACTAATCTAAACTAATCTTAAATCAACCTTAGAATGTGTTGTGTGGTGTTTTACCCATTCTCTATCAATTCACGTCATCTTTTTTACTCCTCCTCACTACACATTTCCATTTATGATGTTCGACTATATTTTCTAAGCATCACGACCATAATTTTTTTAGTAGTTGTCTCTATTATTTTTTAAATTTTGTGTTCATTAATCTTTTTGGATATTGGTATTTCTGTTTTGATTTGTTTTTTAGGGAAGTGGTGCAGTGGAAGCAGAACAACTATTTTTTTTCTGGTCAGCTTTTCATGGTGGTTTTAACCACATCTAAAGTACACATGTAAGACATTAGTGTCGGTTATATCCGCCACTATTGGCTTACATTTAGTGGTGGTTTTAACCACCGTTACAGAGTCGCATCACCCGTGTTCATTCTGCGGTAGTTTTCGTGACCTTAGGGGTTGTTTTATGGAAGCTAGGTTTTATTTTATTCACGGTGGTTATAGTCTCCGTGAATAAAATAAAATCAAGGGCCAGTAAAAACGTCCGCTAAAATCAGTAAAACTATTGTGAAATGAGGAAGCTACGATGCTTCCCTTAAACTGCAACTAAATGGAAATAACCGCCGCTAATAGATTTTGGATGCCCAATTTAGTGGTGATTTCTGTAAACCGCTGTCCAACCATATAGCAGCGGTTTTAATCGCCACTATATGCCAAAATAACCACCTCTAATAGGCGATTTTCTTGTAGTGATGTATTTTTATTCATATTTCTCTTGTGCTCAATTAATATTCCTATTGACTAACATGTACTATATTATTAATGTTATTCTATTTTTTACTTCTTTAATGGTCTTTAAAGCTCACCATGTCTTATGCATGTCGTCAGTTTATCCTATGAAATACAATATATAAAATAATGTTGTGGTCATGTAAAAGAAGGTTTCAATAAATATGTTGGGTTTTATGTTCTAAGTTATTATGTAATGTTCCTAATTTTCTTAACACACTAGTCCTCTCAATCCTCATATTTTACATAAGTTCAGGTTTATGTAATAAATCTTATTTATGTGTGTAATAATGATACGGGTTGATATAGTTGGTACCAGAGTAGAGGTTTAGTTATTTTTGTGATTAGGATTAGAAAAACCTAGTTAATGCCTTAGAGATAATACTATGTATAATAAAAACTTTCTTAAAATTTGGTGAGTTTAGAGTAAGTGTTTTATCCAAAAAAATACATCCCTATCTAGATACAAACAAGTATAGGGGGCTCTGGCACAGATTTTTCAAGGGGTAAAACCTGAAAAAACCGCATTGAGTTAGACTCGAATGAGAACTAGTGTATGCCAATGGGCATTGCTACACTCTTGGTTACGACACACATAGGGGATATGATTTGGTAAATTCATTATCATAGTATGAAAAATTATTAAGGGAATAAAAAATTCCCCTAAGAATATTTGATGGGGCGTACATCATGGATAACATATATTTAAGCCTATAAATTCATATATTAAATAAATAAATGTAATTTATAAGTTATGACGTTTTGTCTCTGGGTTCCCCATTATGTGTTACCCATAAATTTACTTTTATTCCATTCAATGGCCTATAATAGAAGGACTCTGTCTAAAGACCGATGCAATGAACAATGTGACAATTGTTTTAATGAGATTCCAAATCCGATAGGAGAGAGAATCACAAACATTGTTAGGATAATGTCTCATTTAACTCATGTTTTGAATAGAAACATTGGTCAAAATAAATTTTCAACCCCACCCACCCCAAATAAAAAAAATCTGAAATCTAGAGCTTCATGAGATAAAGAACTCCTACTTTTAATGGATCACATGATCCCCTAATCACCAAACAATGGATCAACTCCATTGAAAAGATCTTCTCTATCCTTAAATGTTCTGAACACGAGAATATTCTTATGGATAATTATCATATGGAGGGTGAATCTAATAAATGGAGGATCTTGATAACAAATATGAATCTTGAGGATGGGACATAGGCATTGGAATGGAGGTATTTCCAGAAAACATGTTTCAATAAATATTTTCCTCCCACCCTCCGACTTAAGATTGAAAGGGACTTCCTTTCCCTCAATAAAAAAGACAGTGAATCCATTAGAGAGTATGAGGAAAACATTATATGGATTGATGATATGCCTTCTTCTTTGTTGTTACACCCAAATTCAAGGTTGATTGCTCATTTGGTGGGCTAAAACCTACCCTATGGAAAGACCTAAAGATCTGTGAGTTTGATAGCTATGAGGAAATTGTTTGATGTTCCCTCAAAGTAGAAATAGAGATAACAGAATCTTAGGGGTATCTTAAGGATAAGAATCATAAGGTGGGATTTAATTCAGGTGGTACAGTGGATAAATCCAATGGTGCTAAGAAATTACAGCTCCCCACTTGCCAAGAGTACATAAAGAATCACCCCGGAAATTTCCTGAAGAGGACAAGGAAATGCTTTAGGTGTGCAAGAGAAGGGAACCAGGCCATTAACTGTCGACAAAAAACCCACTCCTACAATAGAGGAGAGGAACACTCCGTTTGAACCTCAACACATTTTTTATTACTTAAACTATAGAGAATTAGGTAACATTGAAAACCAGTTTCCTAATCCAAGGGTTTTCAGAGGAAACCAACAACCTCCAAGGAACCAAGGGATAACTTTTTTCCATCACTACCTCCAAAGAGAACCCCTAAAACGAAGTGGTGACTAGTATGCTAGTTATTTATTTTAGAACAGTGAACATAATTTTGGATTCTTATTTTACACAATTTTTTATATCTATAAATTTATGTAGAACAGTCCCAACACCACCAAAAATCATTGAAGTAAAGATTTCAGTTAGAATGGAAAATGGAGAAATTATTGCATCTAATGAATATAACTCCTCCCATGTCCCAATTTTTGGATTGAACTTCCTAGAGAACCTCGTAATACTCCCTCTAGAGAAATTTTATGCAATTATTGGCATGGATTGGATTTCCTTATATAAAGAAAATATAAATTTACATGAGAGGGAAATCACTCTCCATATGGAGAATCAATCCCTATTTCTATACAATTTCAAGGAGTAGGATGAATCTTATTTATCACTATCATCTCAAATGAGTATATTAATGATCTATGAGAATGTGTATCTTTATTAGATGATGGAGTCTAAGGAAGAAACCATCAATTAAGACATTCCTATTGTGAGCGAATTCACAGAATTGTTTCCCAAGTAATTACCCAGTCTTCTTCCAAGAAGATATGATGAATTATCGACTGATCTTATATATGGGGCTTTTCCAATGTCCAAGACTACATATAGAATGTATATTGTGGAGAATTATGAGATAGAGAAACAACAAACAGAACAATCTAGACAAAGGGTTTATACTCCCATGTGATTCACCATGGGGTGCACCAATCATATTCATCAAGAAGAGGGATGGGTTAATGCACCTTTACATTGATTATTGTGAGCACAAAAAATCCCAACAAAGAACAGGTATCCTCTTACACGAATTGATGACTTGTTCTATCTGCTATGTGAAGATTAATACTTATCCCAGCTGAATCTACGGGCGGGATATTACCAAGTAAGGGTGAATAAGGAGGATATCCCCAAGACTGCTTTTTGTACAAGGTATGGGAACTATGAATTCATAGTAATGCATTTAGGACTCAGTAATTCTCCAGTAATCTTCATGGACCTGATGAATAGAGTCTTTAGTGTTTAACTCAATTTTTTGGTATTATTTATAGACAGTATTCTAATATACTCCAAAATCAAGGAGGATCATGAGGAGAATCTAATAATTGTACTAGAGTCATTGCAAAAGGATAAAATCTATAGAAATTATAGAAAATGTGAGTCCTAGTTGAATGAAGACTCATTGTTAGGTTATATCATCAGAGACACTGGGACATCTGTGGATCCCTCGAAGACGAATTCAATTGAGGTATGGTTGGGGCCAACATCTCTGACAGATATCTGTAGCTTCCATGGGTTATCTAGATATTATCGTCGATTTTTTTGAAATTTATCATGATTTTAAAACTCTCTTACCAAGCTAACTCAGAAGGGAGTCATGTATTCGTGGAGTTATTAATGTGAATATGTCTTCAAGGTGTTGAAAAGGAGGATTACCACCTCACCCTTTCTCACACTAACCAAATGTGGAGAAATGTTTGGGGGTATTTAATGATGCTTCGAAGAAGTTACTAGAATTTGTGTTGATGAAGAAAGAAAAATTCATTACCAATGATTGAATTAAATTTAATTTTATTGTTCAAAACTATCCAACACATGATCTGTCGTTGGCTGTAGTAATCTTCCTTTGGAAAATTTGGAAGCATTACCTATTTGGGGAGAATTTTGAAATATATATAGATCACAAAAGCCTCAAGTGTATATTCACATAGAAAGAGTAGAAGATGTGCCAACAATGATGATTAGAGATGATGAATGAGTATGACTGCTCATTTCACTACCATCTGGGGAAATAAAACAAGGTGGGATATGCTCTATGTCGAAAGTATCCATGTAATCTTTAATTTATGAGAATTGAAAAGGATCCAATATTCTTATATTTGATGAATATGGACAAGGGAATTATAAAGAAGGGAACATCATAAATCCTTTCACAAATTATTTCTCAACCATCTCTTTTGGAATGGTTAAATGTTGTTGAATAAGACGATGCGAGAATTCAGAAGAAAGTGTAAACTATCAGTAAAGTTAAATCCTATGAGTTGAATGTTAATTAATAAGGAATTGTGATATTTGGGTGAAGAATATGCATTCCCTCAAATCCAAAGTTAAAGAAGGAACTTTTGGGTGATGTACATAGTTCAAATTTCTCTATTCACCCAGGAAGCACAAAGAAGTGTCGAGATATCTAAGAGAATTAGTGGTGGAATAAAATGATGATAGAGATCATTGAGTATACATCAAAGTGCCTAGTATATTAGTATGTTAAGGCTGAGAGGTGATAGTATCAGGGGATGATACAACTATTACCCATACCAATATTGAAATTGGAAAACATCACCATAGACATTGTCACCAGACATCCGAAGACATCCAAAAGAAAAAATGTAATCTTGGTTGTTGTCGATCATCTCATAAAGACTACAGACTTCATTTCAATTCGAATTGATTTATTATTAGATCAACTAGAATAGTTATAAATCATAGAAGTTGTAAGGCTGCATGAAGTACCACTATCAATTGTATCTTATCGAGGTACAATATTCACCTCTAATTTCTAGAAGAGCCTCCAAAATTCTCTGAATAGTGATTTGAACTTCAGTACGTCATACCATCCTAAAACTGATGGCTAATTTGAGTAAACTATCCAAACACTTAAAGGAATGTTGAGAGAATTCCCAATGGACATCAATGGAGGATGTGATCAACATATTCCTTTAGTTGAGTTCTCTAACAATAACAATTTCTACTAAAGGATCGAAATGGCTCTTTATGAAGCACATTATGGGAAGAGGTGAAGAACACTGACATGTTGGGATGAATTTGGGGAGAGAATACTCCTAGTTCTAGAAATGGTCGAGGAAATGGTGGAGAAAGTAAAGACCATCCAGTAGCACATTAAAGCTGATCATAGTCCAAAAAATATCTATGATAATAATCGTATATGAGATCTAGAGTTTGATGTTGGGGACATGGTATTCCTCCACCTATCATCATGGAATAGAGATATGATATTTGGGAAGAATAGAAAGCTTAGTCCAAGGTACATCATCCCTTTTTAGAACATTGATCGCTTTAGAGAAAAGAATTATCGACTAAAACTCCCACCAAACATATCTGAAGAACAATATGTATTCCATGTATCACTCTTGAAGAAGTACATATCTAAACCATCGCATGTACTTAATCAATATGTGGTACCATTACAAAATGACATCTCCTATAAAGAGAGTCTGGTAAAGATCTTAGATCATAGGGAACAAGTTCTATGACATAAGAAAGTGCCCCTCATCAGGATGTTGTGGCGAAACCAAAAGTTTGAATAAGCAATGAAGGAATCAGAGGAAGTCACGAAGTAGAGTTACCCTCATCTATTTTATTAAGGGAAAATGACTTTTGGAGGGGTAAATTTCTTAAGGGGGAAGATTGTAATGACCCAAATGATTATTAATGAAAATTATTCTTGATCTAATTAAATGTCTTATTAAGTAAAATTGTTATATAGAATATATTCACTTACTTGGTTTTATGCATTCGGATTTCAAAATAATGTTAAGAATTGTTACAATTTCTAATATATCCATTGAGTTTTAATCACATTATTAGTATAAATATAGGGCTTTATCAAATCCAATTTACTCAGACAAAGGAAGAGATGACCTCATATAATAGAATTACTTCATACGAATCTCATTTTTTAAAGCTTATCAAGGTTGTAACATCACCGTGATTCACTCTTGAATTGTTCCAAGATGAGATTCAATATGTTAAGCTTGAACAAAACCACCTATGGGAGAAGTTGAAGTTAATAGATACTACCACCTGAACGATGTTATGTAATCCACCCCAAGAGTCTGTCACCATTGTTAACCTTACCCTTAGGTCTTATGCATGTGTTATAAGAGGTTATGTAACAATACCATATCACTATGATTATGTGCATTATTTTTTGTATAAATAATATACATTTATTTTATCATTGTTACTTTGTAAATGGTTTTTAAAATCACAAATAGTATTTTTAGTTAATATTCAATTAATAAATCTATTATGAAGAATTAATGGATTTTTTAATTAAATATTATTTTAATAAAATTTTATTACAAATTTTATTTTTATTAAATATAAATTATCATATAATTTTTATTAATACAATTGTAATTTTTGTTATAGTTTGAAAACTGTTTTTGTCCAAAGCCATGAATTTTCAATAAATGTCAGTTTTTATTTAAAAGTAAAAATTCCCATATTTAGAAAATTATTTAGATAAAATGAATATTATTTTTAAAATTAAGACATCTAAATTATATAATGGTGATTTTTTCCTAATTTTCTGAGATCGTCGAATTTTTGGGTAAAAATTAAATACCATTTAGATATATAATGTGATTTATGACATCATAATGACCGAATAGTGATATAATAAAATTATAAAAAAGGGGTATTTTTCCATTATATTTTTAACTTTAAAATAATTTTATTTTATATATGTTTAAATAATTTTATGGTGCCATAGTGGACCATTTAATACGTATAAAATACTTTTAATTTTTAAAATGATTTCTTTGAGACCTTGACTCACCTCTACATAAAAATGCTTAATATTTTAATAAGTTAGGACATTTTTCTTATAAAATAAAATTTTCCACTCCATATTGGAAAAAAATATGTGTATAAACCATAGTATGGTATCTGTTTTTGATTAGTTTAATGTGTAGTGTCCAAAACCTAAATAATAAATAATTCACTCGCCTTTCCTATATAAACCCACTCAATTTCCCATTCCTCTTCACTCAAACCATTTGGAGAATAACCTACCTCTACAATACTCTATACAGAATCAACCCAAGGGGCCCCAAGATCTCAAGAAGCTTATACCAAGGCTCTCTCAATCCTTTGGGATCACACTTCCAAGTAAGGGATTTTTTCCTCTCTCATTTTTGTCCAAATTTATTTATGTTGTTATACCCTTTTATTTTAAAATAAATTTATTGGTGTATGATTTCAAAAATCCTCCATACCTTCCTCATTATGTTTTAATGATTAGATACCTCTTAATATCTCATTAATGTTTCACATGTACACTCATTACCATGCCAAAATTCTGTAAGGAATTTCTCTATTCTCAATTATATTTAAGCAATTATTTTATATTATGAATCAAAATTACATAACATATTTTGGTCTATTTTTTCCCATTACCCCTTACTGTCCATTTTATTTATAAATTATGAGACACCCATTTTTCCCTCATCAACCCATTTTATGATTTCCATTTTATGTGATTATGTTGTCGATGTTACACCAAAATTTCCCATGCAAAAATCATCGTGTAAGTGAATACCCTTCCCATTTCTCTAGAAAGGGTATTCACCTTTTTTCACATGTACTTGTTTATTGAGGGATTAAATTTATGTATTCCACATCTATTACTTTTGTAATAAATTAGGATGTTTAATGAATACATGTTATATGATCCATGTGGAACACTTACACATGAAATGAAATGTTTATAAAGGGTTTTCAATGTTATCACTCCAATGCATTGGGTAAAGATTAATATCAAGATACGTTAAGTAAAATTAGGGTTTACTCATGAGAATTCAAGGGAAATGAGGGTTTAATCGTGATAATTCAAGTGCAATGACTGTTGACTCATGCTCCATGTGCAATGACCCTTGGATCATGCTAATATCAGGTTAAATGTTGTAACTAAATTTCTATGTTATGATAATCATGCAATATCATGCATCTATGTTCTTGTTTCTCTTATGCACTATTGATATGCCTATTTCCTAACATGTACTATATTCATCATTTTATGACTTGTTTACTCCCTTAATGGGATTTATATCTCACCCTTTTCTTATGAATGTTCTCAGGTTATCCCATACAATGCTCAGTACAAATGAATGTTCTGGTCATGTAAAAGAAGTTTTTAAAAAAGATGTTGTGTTTTATGTTCTATGTTGTTATTTAATGTTCCTAATTTCTCCAAGACCCTTGACCCATCGAACCTCAGAGTTGTCTTAAGTAAATTTTTGTGTAATAAATCATGTTTATGTGTGTAATAAAGAGTAGGATTGTTATAAACCACTGATACATAGAGATATATAGGGTATATAGAAGAGATAAATAATATTTCAAGAACCGGAGAGTGCTATTATGTCACACCTCGACCTTGGACGCTGGTTTGTTTTATTCTATTTTTCTTATTTACTCGGTCCCACCTTTTTGGACGAGGTTATGTTGGGATTCAGTTAGAAATTTTCTAGTTTGGATGTTTTTGGTGGGTCTTGGGTCGGAGTACGGTCACCGCACCGTTAGCGGTGACCGTGCGTCTGGTCCTCGTGAATGTGCGGTGGCGCGACACTTAAAATAAATAATAAATTAAATAAATTAATTAAGTTAATTAAAAAAAACTAAATAAAATTTTATATCAATAAAACAAGGTTAATGTTTAAATTATAATAATGAGAATATGTTTGCGCATGTGGTAACATCATTATTATTTAATTTGGTAATAATACTGTTATTATTAAATTATTATAAATATAATTATTATTTAAAATGAAATGCAATAAAATTATCATTTTATTAATATTAAGTTGTTATTAATTCCTTTTGTTGTTATTAATGTTATTTTTATCATTTTTCTAATAATATTATTACCATTATTATTATTGTATTATTAATAATAATATTATTATTATTACTTAAAATGAAATGGATAATAAATGATAATCATTATTTGTTATTTTATATTTACAAGTTTTATTATTATTAGTATTAGTATTTTATTTTTCTTATTGTTATTTCTTTTTTTAAACCCTAACCCTACCCCGCAACACCCCTATCCCCTCCTCTTTGTCGCGCTACCAGCCCCCCTCCTACCCAGGCCCTCGCCTGTTCGGCCTACGTGACGCCACCACCCCACCCTTCTCGGAGGCCTTGTTCCTGCGACCCCATGCCTCCCCGTATGACTCGCCCTCTGCTTTTTCCTGCGCCTCCCTCTTCCCCATTCCAGCAAAACCGCACACCCCCCTCCCCTTGCGCCGATATCCTCTCCTCCTAGACACAAGAGCCGATGCCGCTCCAACATCTCCTCCCAGTCCCACTCCCCATTCCGGCATCCGCTCTCGGCTCACCCACCTCCTGGCTGTAACCCCACACCCCCTGTCCGCCAGCAGCACCAACAGTCTGCTCATCCACAGGCCCTCCGACAGGCCTCTGCTGTTCTCCCCTCTTCTCCTCCGCCACGCCTTTCGCAAAACCGGTCTCACCTTTCCCTCCTCTATAGTCCGGAAGACCCCCTCCTACTTTCCCTTTTTTTTGCAGCGCCACACCACTAGTTACCGGTGTGATTCCGGCGAACTTGAACCCCTTCCTGGCACATTACCGGTGAACCCGACCACGCCTGTCCGACGACCAACAGCAATGAATTCGATCCATGTTTTGCAGCGCCTCTGCATTGCCCCTGAGTGGCCGCGAATCGCCTTTCCGAGTCCACGAACGGTGTTTTGGGTCATGTCAGACCTCGTTCTATCTGCCACCACCAAAGGTGAAGCGATTTAGATCACTTCGGATCGTCCACCATTGTTTTCGAGGTGCGTTTGGTCTCGCCGCACGTTTTTCTTCACCGGCACTATCCTAAGTAATACTTTTTATCATGCGCACATTTATTTTATTATCGTTATTGTGTTTTGAAATCCCTTATATTTTATTAGCAGTGCGGGAGATGTTTTTGGATGCATTCTTGGCTTGCTGCGTGTTTTCAATGTTTCCACCACCGTCCGAGGTGGTGTTCTCCATCCGTTATCTTGTTGCACATTTTATTTAATTATTTAATTATTTATTTTTTGGTCATGTTTATGTCTCTGAGTCCCTGGAGTTTAATTGGATGTACGAGGGTCTTCGCTGCACTCATTTTGGGTGTCAGATTTTGTCGTAGGGGGTCGAGATCATTTCCAAGTGTGTGCGCGTTTGTCGAATTGCGTACACGTGAGCAGGGTGTGGTTTGAGTTAAAAATATTGGTGTGTCTATTGTTAGAGGTAGGCATTTCCATCTTTTCTCTCTTTTCGAATATTTCCAAAGGCACTTGCATGATTTCATTTGATTTATAGATATTATTTGCACCCTTATCATCCTGATATTTTATTCATTGTAGTGTTTATTCAATGGTTAAAAGTGTTAAAAATTGCTTTGAAGTCCATTAGTTATGTGTAGGCGGTCCCATGTCCTTGCTCTTAGTTTTAATCCATTCAAGGTTGTTTTCTCTTAATTAAATCTTAGATTATGTTTCGCACCCCTATTTTTTTTATAGTTAACTTATGACTGTGTTTTTCCTGTTGAAAGGTTTAACAAAAATGGATTTTTGGATGCTTCTTTATTTATGCACCTTTTTATACCTTGCCAACTTGGCTGGAACTAACTACCTTTATTTACAAATGGTACTGTTGGACTTCTTGAGTGGTGTTTTATAATAGAAACTTTTAATGGAACTTGTTTGTCCTGTGTTGGTTAGTTTTGTGGAACTTAGTGCTTTTGTAGAAATGATTTTGTGTCTCTTTAGATTGGTATTTTTCTCGAATCCTTGGTTTTATAAGCAGTTCTTATTTTCAAAACGATGTGGGCCTCTGCGTGCTATTGTTTTTAAAATTTGTTTGAAAATAAATCCATGAGTATATGCCCGTTTGGCTTCTTAAATACAAAAGTGGTGTTTAGAGTCGTTTTAGAAGAGCTTGTGCAATGTTATCATAAAGGCATTTGATTATGCAAAACGAAGAGGCCCGATTTATAACTCCAAGTGTTTGATAAAGTGGATTTTGATAACCGAATGATGTGATGACCCGATTGGAACTTTGAATATTTGACATGTATGCATATAGATAAGTATAAGGGGTGCTTCTATCTAGGGTAACCCTCCATGGGTGAACGTATAGGAAGCGTCCGAGTTTGGGGTAGGCAAGTGTGGAGAGATGAGTCACACGTGCGAGGGCCTTCCTACTTACACTGTATTATTATAACCACCATGTGTTCATGGGCATCTTTTAGATGATCGAGTGACGATTGCTGATCAACCCCGATTAGACGGGTTGGTACCCCCTGGATTTGTTGTTAGGCCAGGTGGGCTTTTCCACTGGATTGGCCAGTTAGGGCGGCCAGTTGGTTATAGACATAGGAGTTTCACCATATGCCGGCAGGTGGTTCTGAAACCGAGTAAGTCCAGGGGTCGTCTAGGGATGTTTAGGATCACACCTAGTTACTATGTATTTACATTTCCTGTTTGATTTTGGTGTATTGGTTTATTTTTAGTTTCACTTTTACTTGTTTCAGCCTAGCCCAGCTTTCGTATCTTTTCTATTTTGGATTTCATTTATATAATGGAAAATGTTTTTTTTAAATGGTATGTAGCGTGTGTTGGGTTTTTTAATGATAATAACATGTTGCATATTTTCAAATGCAAAATCCCTACTTTCATATCTGTATGTCAAACTTTTGTCAGTGGACTGTTTTGGAAAAGCGAATTGGTGGACTCCTGTGGTTTACTTTGGCATCCCTACTGAGCATTTTTAATGCTCATTCCTATATTATCATATCAGTTGCAGGTTCAGATTCTCGTATAGGTTTCTGGTTTAGCTGCTCAATGTTGGAGTAGCGTGGTTTTGAGTTGGGTGGTGACCTAGGAGGTCACAAGGAGGTATGGTTGACTTATTTGCCTTTCTACTTCCAGTTCTTATTATTATTGTCAGTTTTTAATTGTCTGCTTATCTCTTTCGCATGGGCCAAATCGTTCCCAATGATTAAAGTTTTGATGCCCGACACTTGTTTCCATCCCGGGGGGATCAGGAATGCCCCTTGGGACTTGCCGCGGGCCGGCTCGGGTGACCGGATCAGGGTCGACCTGGGCTGGTTCGTGACAAAATGCTATCAGAGGAGGCCCTTGTTTTTGGGGTGTCTGGCAGAAGGAGATTAGGACTGTCGGGGCTCATGAGGTATGTTACGGGTCGGTGCCTGATCACCACCACTCGTGACGAGACCTGAGTTACCAGGGTTAGTTCGGGATTTGAGTCTTTTGTCTTTGGTTATTTTGGATTGAGGGACGAAAATGGGAGTGAATCAGTTCACATTATGGCCTCACGTGGGGTGGTGACCCATGTGGAGTCCAAGTGCCCGGTTTAAGGGCCTCTTAGTGTTATTTTTTACATGGGGCATGGCACACCACCATGTCACCGAGTTAACTACATACACTAGTCCCTCATTCTGATGGTTTATAGTTGGTTGTGTTTCCTTTTAAACTTGGTCTATGTGAATGTGTGTGTTGATAATGAAAGTTATTTCGAAATGGAAAAAAGGAGGTTCTTCCAAATTGTTTTTGAAAATTGTAAAGTAGGTTTTTAAAGATAAAGTGTATTGGTTTGGAACAATATGGTATGCGTTTGGATTTGGTAAGGAAGGAAGTGTTTGGACCTTGTCACTCCTTATGGAGGGTCACATGTGCGTGGGTATGTACAGAGAGTGCATAGGGGCACTTGTTTGCAGATGATGTGAGTGAGATTTAATGAATGCACATGTGATGGTTCATAAGGCGCCATAGGAGGGTTTTAATACTTTAAAGAAATGATGGTTTTGGAAAGAGATTTATGCCTGTGTTTGTATATGTTTGGATTATGGGCCAATTGACCTTGACTTGTGTTGTTTCCTTGATTGAGTTTTGGCATGATGCCAGTTTCGATGATGTTTCTCGTGTTGTCATGAGTATGCCGCCTAGAAAGGTCGCTAAGGTTTCTAATGAGTCATGCCCAGTTTTTAGTTCTTTTTCATGTTGCCTAGAGATCAAAGAAATCAATGTCCGTGAGGGGTAATTGTGTGGTTGTGGAATTGGAGTGGGTCTTCAGGTTGTTGGGAACTCCCAGGGTTGTTAGGGTGCGTGCCGTCTCAGGTTTATTTGAGGGTTCAGTTTTTGACTAGTAAAGATGAGATGTCTCATCATCGTTGGAGTTTTGGGTGTGATTAATGGTGGTCGACTTCCGCTAAGGTTCCCCACCTGGCAAGGAGTCTGGGCGAGTGGAACCTGTCTCCAAGAAACCATCCTCGTCGGTACCGGCTCGTAGTTTATCAGACCACTCTCTTGTGTGCCACCAGTATGGCCTATCCAGACATTCTAAGTCGCCTTGCCGCATCTCTTCGATGTTTTTCTACCGTGTGGATGTTTAGGCCACCGGGGAGAGTTATGGAAGAAGCATCGCTCGTGAAGGAGTTAGAGACTAGGAGATGAAAATGCCAGACTGTGAGGCAGGAGATGCTTCAGCCATCAGGGCCCCAGCCACAGGTCTTGGGGTGAAGCTCGTGCACAGTTAGGAGTTACCGAGGGTGTTTAGAACCTCACTTAAGATTATTTTTTCATCTTTCTGAAGAAAAATATCCAAAGTTTCCTTGTTCTATTCTTGTCGTCATTGTAAGCTCATCATTATTGTGGTCACACGATGAGCTCGTTCTACAGCAATCCAAGAAGCCTCATCTACTCTTGGTGCAACTTCTAAATAATTCGAATTCCTTTTAGGGGGTTGGGGTAAGGGAAAAAAACATGATATGATTTTGAGTATGGTCTCAGCTGCGTACGTTAGTGGGATGTTTGGTTCTGTGAAATTAATGGGTGTTGTTTCTGGGTTCTTTATTAGGTCGGACGCCTCTTCGTGGGGTTTCATATAGTGTGTTTGAGTTTTGTAGGGGATTCCCCCTTCCTGGTGTCTCGGTGTGCCGATTGTTTCCCAGAATAGTTCTATTCTAGTGGTGTGGTTGTTCTGTTAGCATTGAGAATGTGGGATGAGTTCAGTTTGGGGAGTTCCTGCGTTGCCCCCCCTGGGGTGGCGTGTTCTAGTTTCAATGTTTCCGTGTTAGTAAATTTCTGTGGTGGGGAGAACCCTTCCGTGTTCTCCCCTCAACCTCGGACAAAGATTTTACTCGAGTTGGTAGTGTGTGACTTGTGTTAGTAATGGTCACCCCGAGCATCTCAGTTTCTTTTGGTTTTTCCTGGGCATGGACCCGAGTTATGCTAACTGTTGACTTAGTGACTTTCTAGGGGCAGAAAGTGTCTGTGGAGGGGATAATTGTCACACCTCAACCTCGAACACCAGTTTGTTTTATTCTATTTTTCTTATTTACTCGGTCCCACATCTTTTGGACGTGGTTTAGTTGGGATCCGGTTAGAAATTTTCTAGGTTGGATATTTTTGGTTGGTCTTGGGTCGGAGTACGGTCACCGCACCGCTAGCGGCAACAATGCATCTGGTCCTGGTGAATGTGCGGTGGCACGACACTTCAAATAAATAATAAATTAAATAAATAAATTAAGTTAATTAAAAAAAACTAAATAAAATTTTATATCGATAAAACAAGGTTACTGTTTAAATTATAATAATGAGAATATTTTTGCGCATGTGGTAATATCATTATTATTTAATTTGGTAATAATACTGTTATTATTAAAATGTTATAAATATAATTATTATTTATAATGGAATGAAATAAAATTATAATTTTATTAACATTAAGTTGTTAATAATTCCTTTTATTTTTATTAATGTTATTTTTATCATTTTTCTATTAATATTATTACCATTATTATTATTGTATTATAAATAATAATAATATTATTATTACTTAAAATGAAATGGATAATAAATGATAATAATTATTTGTTTTTTTATATTTACTAGTTTTATTATTATTAGTATTAGTATTTTATTTTTATTATTGTTATTTATTTTTTTAAACCCTAACCCTACCCCGCAACACCCCCTATCCCCTCCTCTTTGTCGCGCCGTGAACCCCCCTCCTACCCAGGCCCTCGCCTGTTCGGCCTGCGCAACGCCGCCACCCCCCCCTTCTCAGAGGCCTCCTTCCCGCGACCCCGTGCCTCCCCGTCTGACTCGCCCTATGCTTTTGCCTGCACCTCCCGCTTCCCTGTTCCAGCAAAACCGCACACCCCCTCCCCTTGTGCCAACATCCTCTCCTCCCAGCCACAAGAGCCGCTGCCGCTCCAGCATCTCCTCCTAGCACCAATCCACATTCCGACATCCGATCTTGGCTCGCCCTCCTCCCAGCTGTGACCCCACACCCCCTGTCCGCCAGTAGCACCTACAGCCTTCTCATCCACAGGCCCTCCGGCAGGCCTCCGCTGTTCTCCCCTCTTCTCCTTGGCTGCTCCTTCCACACAACCGGTCTCACCTTTCCCTCCTATACAGTCCAGAAGACCCCCTCCTACATTCCCTTTTTTTGCAGCACCACACCACCACTTACCGGCGAACCCGACCCCCTTCCTGGAACATTACCGGTGAACCCGACCACGCTTGTCCGACGACCAACTGCGATGAATTCGATCCATGTTGTGCAGCGCCTCTACATTGCCCCGGAGTGGCCATGAATCCCCTTTCCGAGTCCGCGAAAGGTGTTTTGGGTTATGTCAGACCTCATTCTATCTACCGCCACCGAAGGCAAAGCGATTTAGATCGCTTCGGATCGTCTGCCATTGTTTGTGAGGCGCGTTTGGTCTCGCCACACGTTTTGGTTCACCGACACTATCCTAAGTAAGACTTGTTATCATGCGCACATTTATTTTATTATCGTTATTGTGTTTTGAAATCCATTATATTTTATTAGCAGTTCAGGTGATGTTTTTGGATGAAATCTCGTCTTGCTGCATGTTTTCATTGTTTCCAACACCGTCCGAGGTGATGTTTTCCATCCGTTGTCTTGTTGCACATTTTATTTATTTATTTATTTATTTTTGGGTCATGTTTATGTATCTGAGTCCCTGGAATTTAATTGGATGTACAAGGGTCTTCTCCGCACTAATTTTGGGTGTCGAATTTTGTCGCAGGGGGTCAAGATCATTTCCAAGTGTGTTCACGTTTTTCGAAGTGCGTGCACGTGATCAGGGTGTGGTTTGAATAAAAAATCTTGGTGTGTCTATTGTTTGAGGTCGGTGTTTCCATATTTTCTCTCTTTTAGAATCTTTCAAAAGGCACTTGCATGATTTCATTTGATTTATAGATATTATTTACACCCTTATCATCCTGATATTTTATTCATTGTAGTGTTTATTCGATGGTTAAAAGTGTTAAAAACTGCTTTGAAATAGTCTGTTAGTTATGTGCAGGTGGTCCCATGTCCTTGCTCTTAGTTCTAATCCATTCAAGGTTATGTTCTCTTCATTAAATCTTAAATTATATTTCGCACCTCTATTTTTTCTATAGTTAACTTATGACCGTGTTTTTCCTGTTGAAAGGTTTGACAAAAATGGATTTTTGGATGCTTATTTATTTATGCACCTTTTTATACCTTGCCAACTTGGCTGGAACTAACTTCCTTTATCTAAAAATGGTACTGTTGGACATCTTGAGTGGTGTTAGCTAATGGAAACTTTTTATGGAACTTGTTTGTCCTGTGTTGGTTAGTTTTGTGGAACTTAGTGCTTTTGTAGAAATGATTTTGCATCTCTTTAGATTGGTATTTTTCTTGAATCCTTGGTTTTATAAGCAGTTCTTGTTTTCAAAATGATGTGGCCCTCTGCGTGCTGTTTTTTTAAAAGTGGTTTGAAAATAAATCCATGAGTATATCCCGTTTGGCTTTTTAAATAGAAAAGTGGTGTTTAGAGTTGTTTTAGAAGAGCTTGTGCAATTTTTTCATAAAGGCATTTGATTATGCAAAACAAAGAGGCCCGATTTACAAATCCAAGTGTTTGACAATGTGGATTTTGATAACCAAATGATGTGATGACCCGATTGGCACTTTGAATATTTGACATGTATGAATATAGATAAGTATAAGGGGCACTCCGTTCTAGGGTAACCCTCCATGGGTGAACGTATAGGAAGCATCCATGTTTGGGGTAGGTAAGTGTGGTGAGATGAGTCACGCATGCGAGGGCCTTACTACTTACACTGTATTTTTATAACCACCATGGGTTCCTGGGCATCTTTTAGATGTTTGAGTGACGGTTGCTGATCAACCCCGATTAGACGGGTTGGTACCCCCTGTATTTGTTGTTAGGCCAGGTGGGATTTTCCACTGGATTGGCCAGTTAGGGAGGCTAGTTGGTTGTAGACTTAAGAGCTTCACCATATGCCAGCAGGTGGTTCTGAAACCGAGTACGTCCAGGGGTCTTCTAGGGATGTTTAGGATCACCCATGGTTACTAAGTATTTACATTTCTTGTTTGATTTCGGTACATTGGTTTATTTTCAGTTGCACTTTTACTTGTTTCACTCTAGCCCAGTTTTCGTATCTTTTCTGATTTGGATTTCATTTATAAAATTGAAAATGTTTTTTTTGAAATGGTATGTAGCGCTGTTGGGTTTTTGAATGATAATAACATGTTTCATATTTTCAAATGTGAAAACCCTACTTTCATATATGTATTTCAAACTTGTGTCAGTGGACTGTTTTGGAAAAGAGAATTGTAGGACTCATGTGGTTTACTTTGGAATCCCTACTGAGCATTTTTAATGCTCACGCCTATATTATTATTTCAGTTGCATGTTCAGATTCTCGTACAGGTTTCTGGTTCAGCTGCTCAATATTGGAGCAGCGTGGTTTTGAGATGGGTGGTGACCTAGGAGGTCACAATAAGGTATGTTTGACTTATTTGTCTTTCTACTTCCAGTTCTTATTTTTATCGTCAGTTTTTAATTGTATGCTTATCTCTTTCACATGGTCCAAATCGTTCCAAATGATTAAAGTTTTGATGCCCGACACTTGTCGCCATCCTGGGGGGATCGGGAACGCCACTCGGGACTTGCCGCGGGCCGGCTCGGGTGACCGGCTCAGGATGGACCTGGGCTGGTTCGTGACATGTTATGTGTGACTTACATGATGAATTCTTATCCAAAAACCCATAGTGAATGATTTAAGCACATAGAACCTCTAATTTCTTCACATAGTCCTAAAAAACCATTCATGGAACTTTTTTTTATTGTTACTTTAAAATAAAAGACTTGAGATTCACCTCAAGATAAATACAAGGAGTCTCAAACTTTATAAAACATCATACTAAGCAACAATATGTTCTTTACATAATTATTTTGTTTCTCTGTTTACTACATTTACATTTTAGCAGTGCATAATTTACTCCACATATTAAACACACACAATATATCCTGTAATTGAACTAGTATATACGAGATATATTCTCAACTCTATTTACACCTATTTTCCCCATATGTTGTGAAAGAGATCCCTATATGGAATGATTTTATTTTTCCCACAGTTAATGTGAAAGAGGTCCCTGCAAGAATTGAACACCTTTTCTTCTATTGTATACCTGATACTGGTTGTGGATCAATATTATTTTATATAATATTCTTGGAATAGGGTGATTGAAAATTATAGAGGATTATATCTCGGATGGAGGCTAAACCACTTGTACTTATTCCTCTATATCTTCTGTTTTGTGTTATTTTAATGTTTTAAACTTAATATGTTTTAAACTCTAAATAAAACAAATGATTTGATAATTAGTCTTAATTAGTGTTTATATATGGGCTTGATTAAGAATTTTTTTTAAAAAAGAAAATTTAGTTTTTATATGTTGTATTAACTCATACTTAATCAAACATTTTTCTATCTTTTAAAAGATCAGAACTTATATCATTTTTCTATTTTAATTAACTGAGATTTTTTAATTATTTGGGGGATTTTATTTAAATTTTTTTAAAGAGGAATTTTTATTGGGAACTAAATTAACCCCCCTAATTTGATAGTCACCTCAACCAACATTTGGTATCAAATGTTTTTGAAAATATTTTCAACTGTAATTTTAGATGTCTTTTAAAGATTTTAAATTTCTACCAATTCTAAATTCAGTTCTTTAATTGGTTAATATACAATATGTTACTTCTATAAACAAACCCCATTTATTTAATTGCAATATCTATGCTTAATGGAAAATTAAAATTATAATATACATTGAAATCATGGTTTTTAAAAAAATTATTCTACAATGGATGATAATTATTAGTTATCTCAAACTGCTCGAAATACATGGTATGATGATACTAAAATTGATTATAAGAAAAATTGAAAATTCCATGAATGATAATTAATATGACTTAGGAGATGAATTATTTAATTGGACTTATACATGAAAAATTATTTTAAAATTTGTGAATCATTAGCTATTTCTCATGAAAAAAATACAAATGTAAATGAAATGATAATGACCACTAATAGAATTAAATATGATACCTTTAAGATGAAACCATAAGATTATTTTTGATATATATCTCAGGTTGAATGAGATAGAAATCCCAATGAGCTCATTAGGGAATCCATTGTCATAAAAAGATCAAATCATGATATTACTAATATGTTTTCCAAATAGATGGAGAGGGACATCTATTTCAATAAGAGAATATTATGATATTAGTAATAAACATGTTAAGTAATTGATTTGGAAGTTCATGATGTTTTAGGAAGATATTAAGGTTAATATAGAAGTGGATCATGAACCTAAGAGAAAATATGTTACCTTTAAGACAAATACATCAATATAGAGATAAAAGGAAAAGGTTTGAGTAGAAAGATCTAATTATGAGGAATAACTATCTAACAGTGATGAGGAAATGAACCATCTCCCTAGAAGGTTTAGTAAATTATAAAATAAGAAATTACTCTTTAGGAAACTGATCTATAAGGGAAAATATGATAGTAGAGAGAATTGAAAAAATTACTAGAATATAGATGACAATAGAAATGATATTACCTATTATGAGTTTATGAGAAAAGGACGTGTTAAGGATGACTGTCCTTAGTTAAGGTATATAAATTATAATGAATATAAGGATATGAAGTATAAGAAATCCATGAAAGACACATAGAGTGCCTCTGAGGATATCTCTAGTGATATATACACAACTCCTAAAGAAAATCCTGATAGAGAAAATATATGCTTCAGGAAAAATATATCTGAAGTAACTACTGTCTCTCCTGTATTTAATTATGATCATTCTGGATATGAAAATGAAGATGGTATATCAAAAGAGGAAATTTTTTAATACTAAAATATGATTAATTACTCTTTTAATGACCTAAATAATAATTACAAAATATTGAAAATAAAATCTTATTCTATATAATTGTATGAAAACGGTACATACTATAGAAAATGATAAAAATACTCATCTATTAAAATAAAATTCTAAGATGATGTTTTCAAATGAGAAAAAAAAGAAGGAATTATAGTTATTTAAAAAATTAATTTATGCACTCACTCGAATAATATGAAAAAAATGATCCCAAATATGTTACTTCTTTAGGTTATCAATATAGAAAAAGATGAATTGTTAAGTACACTTTTGTTTGTAAATTATATTTTGGAAATTTTAATGTTAGTTTTTATTAAAGAAGACATAATATAGTTTTTATTTTTAAGAGTTTAAAATATTTTTATAAGAAATCTATTTATTATATATGGGTTCTTAAATCCCTAATTACAAAAATATGTAGACCCCAGAAAATATGGGAACCAAAATCATTATGGGTATAATATTTTTGGAAACCTGGTTGAAATGACTCTATTGAAATTTGTGGTAATTGAACAATGGATATTCCAAATATATGATAGGATATTACTCAACTTCAATAACCCAATAAATGTTGATTGTTGTATGGTCACTTTTGATGAAAATTGTAGATAAAAGATCCCTGGATTTGGCCAAATAAATAACAATAACTCACTTTTAATTTCTAAAGTACGTTTTTTATGGTTTAATGTATACAATCTACATAGCATTTCAAAATTATGTGATGATGGTTTTCATGTCGAATTTCAAAAAAAAATTGTATTGTTTTTAACACAAAAAATGTTTTAGTATTTAATAATTTATGAAATGAAACTGTGTATGTTGTTAATCTTGATTCTTTAATTTCTCAAAATTTTTCTTTCTTAACAACCTTTCATAGATAATCTAGGCTTTGTAATAAGATACTAGGCCACTGTATCATTCACTCACTTAGAAATCTTACTAGGAACTGGGTTATGAGGGATCTACCCAAACATGAATTCCCAATAGAAAAAGTCTGTAACCCCTTTAAAAATAAAAAAAAATATCTTTTAAATTTACAAAAAAATTTCAACTTATCAACCTTTTGAGTTGGTATATATGGACTTGTTTAGATAATCTAGAGTTTCTATTTTAAATGTAAATAACTAATTTTATGTACTTGCAGATGAATTTTCTCAGTATACCTAGTTATTATTTTTTATCTAAAAAAGGTGTAGATTTTTCTTACTTTACCAAGTATTATAGTTCTTTAGAAAACCTAAGTGGACTTTGAATTTAGACTATAAGAAGTTACCATAGTTGTGGGTTTTGAAATCAATACATTGAATCATTTTCCTCCCAAAATGTCTATAACCATAACATCTATACTCATATGACCCCATAGAAGAATGGACACATAGAAATAAGGAACAGAAAACTATATGAGATAACCCAAAAAATGATTAATTAATATGAATTTCTTGACTACTTTTTAGAAGATGCTATATATTCAGACTGGTATATAATTAATATAGTTTTAATTATAATTATTTTGATAAAACATGTTATAAAATTTAGAATAGTAGAAATTATAAAGTTAATTACTTTAGTTTTTTTGGTTTCAAACTATCAATTCTTAACACTAAGGATTATCTTAACAAGTTTTCCTTTTAAAGAGATTAAGTAATTTTCCTTGGATATTCAACGTCATGTAAATCCTATAGAGTTTTTAAAAACAGATTCAATACTATGGAATAATCTGTCCATGTCAAATTTGGTGAGAAATAACCACATGAACCCAAGACCCCTTTATAAAACCTTAAGAATGATTTATGCACATTGAACATAAATTCCAATCTTTCTGATTCTTCTATAAAAAAAAGACAAAAATCATTCAGTTCATAGGAAATTCAAAAACCTGAACATGCATAATACCCTCAGGCGAAAAACCCATTTTTTTTCTAGAGTTGTTAGGACTTGTAAAAACCATCCTTTATATACTATTGTTGGATACATAAATAGAGGTACACAAACTAGATATTTTATAAGAAACCTGGTTGATCATCAATCATTATTGTCACATCATGAACCTTAGAGAATAAAAAATCAAATTATTGATGAATTATAGGTAATGGATATGCAATAATAATATAAATTTTTTTAATGAAATAAAATTTGGGAACTATTTGATAGATCCAAATACACCTTGGATATAGGAAGAAAATGTGTGTTTAGAAACAAGGTTGATGAATCTAGGACAATAGAGAGAAATATATCTAGTCATTTTCACAAGGGTATAGTCAAGAAGAAGGTATAGGCTATGAAGAGACCTTTTTACAAGTATCCATACATGAATCTATTATAATTATGAATGAATATGAATTAAATCAATATTTAAAACTATATTAAATGTATTTTAAAAGTGAATTATTTAATGGATATATTATTGTGGATTCTTTTGATGAACAACCCCTAGATTTGAAAATTCAAAATTTCAAAATCATGTTTTTAAATTAAAAAAATACTTATAAGGTTTAAAAAAATCTCCAAGATTTTGGCATGATAAGAAAAACTATTTTATTATATCAAAATGATTTTGAAACGGTATAGTTGATCCTACCCTATTTATAAATATAAATTAAATATATGTTTTAGTTGTTAAAATTTATGTAGATGATATTATTTTTGGATATTCTAAAAATTATTTATGTAATGATTTTTCATAGATTATGAAAAATTAATAAGAAATGAGTTTAATGTGTGAACTAAAAATCATTCATGGTTTGCAGATTTTTCATAATAAAGATGAAATTATTTGAAATCAAAGTTAATATACTAAAAACCTTTTAAAACTTTTTATTTTGGATAAAACTAAGAGTTGTGGCACTAATATAAGTAGAACCTATAAATTGGATCTTGATTAAGCTGAGAAATTAGTGGATTTAACAAAATACAGTGGTATTATTAGATATCTTCTCTACTTAACTTTTAGATGACCTTTCATTATGTTTAGTGTGTGTATGTGTAATGATTTTCATAAAAATCCCAAAATAGTCACACTTAGTTAATATAAAAATAATTTTTAAATACATCAATTATACAAAATATTTAGTACTATTTTACCATAGAGGACAATGATTTGACTTAGTTTGTTATTCAGAGAGTGATTTTTGTTTTTGTTAGTTGGATAGAGATATCTCCTCTGAAACATGTCATATATCGGGAAAGTCTATAGATTCTTGGTGTAGTATGAAAAAAAGTTAAACTTTACTATCTAAATATAAAGATGAATATATATCTATAGGTATCTACTATGCTAATCTTTTAGGGATGAAACACATAATACTAGAATATGGATATCAATTCCGATATATCCTTAGAAATTATGACAATAAAAGTTTTTTAAAAATTTCTAAAAACCCTATATCTCACTCTAGAATAAAAAAAATGATGTAAGACATCACATTTTGAGATATAATTTTCAAATAGGTGATATAACTCTTGAATACACTTGTACATATTATCATCTTACAGATATTTTTTCTAAGCCTTTGAATTATGAGAGAATTAACTACAACATTCATGAATTAGGCGTGATTAATTTTGTATATTCTTACCTTTTTTGGACCCACCATTGTATTTTTACACACTATTGGAGTTTTAATCGCCATTGGATTTTTACCCATTGTTGGAGTTTTACCCACCATTGGAGTTTTACCCAGCGTTGGAGTTTTACCCACCACAGTGTTTACCCACCATTATGTTTTCTCAATGTTAGTTTTTAAGCTATTGTTCTATATCAATTTTATAGATTATTTATGTAACTCAATTAAAATGTTATTATGATTTTAATTTTATAAACCACTAAATCCCAAAATGATATAAATTATACATTTTTCTGCATTCAATGCTTACTCCGTCATGCCTTACTCCCAAGACTCATTGTGATACTTTCTCTCCCAAATGTTGTCCTTCCCTCGAATTCATTAGAACCATCCAAGTTGATCACTATGGTTAGAGTCATGAGATCTGAAGTATCTTATCAAGACAATTCTAATCCTTCAATGATGATGAAAGGAGTGTCGAGACATCTAGTTTCTATTGAGCCAGTAAACCAAGAGCTTGCTAAGCGTACAATGGTGTCTAAAAAAGAAGTTCATGCTAAATTGATTCTATAAAGAATGTATTTATTTCATAGATTTCTATAAGACCAAGAATAGGTCGAATGGTTTTCATATAATAAGATTCCCTTATATCCTAAGTTAGTTCACAATTTCAATCAGTATTCTGAGTTTAGTTTCAAGGAAGATATGATTAGATGACAAGTTGAATAAATGGGAAAAATGTTGTTTTCTCTTAAAAACAATGGGAAATATTTCTTAAAGTACCACACAATAGAGTCTCAAATAACTATCATGGAACTAATTTATGTAATATTGATACCTTTGTTATGAATATTCATTGGAATAATTTAGTGGAGATGATATAGTAAGAGGAACATGTGATATTGAGATTTATGGTGACTGTCGCTTGATTTTCAAGTTTTTCCAAAATATGTTAGGTCCTATGGTATGAGATTTCAATAAAATGAGGTATCAATATATTTATATTTTATGTATTATTAAAATAACATGAATGATAAATATTTATTGTTATATTATGGTTCACATGATGGAGATGTGTGAGCCATCTTCCATATCAAACTACTAATTTTTCTCAAGTTTATTTCTAAAATTCTAGAAGCCAAATATTTTTGTTGTTGAAGATAAATAAATTGTAGTACTATGTGGAGGTTTTTTCATTATAAGGGTAATTTTAAAAAGAATAAGTATAAGCAGAAACCCCTAAAAGAAACAATAGTTCGATGATGCAGAAAAATTATATGAGGATTTAAGTCTGATTGATCACCCTAATAGACTAAATAATCACGTGGATCATAACATAAATCCAGATTAAGTGGTTGAGTACTCAAAAGAAGAATAAGTGAAAGCGTTTTTCATTGGTAATATGAGGAATGAGTTTTTTTATGGATGAAGATAGTATGCCATATCTACCTCAGAGTTCTCCAACTATTAATTATGGTGATTGTAGCCCACTTAGATCTCTCCCTATCTGAGAGACACTCTTAAAAGAGGGAATTTAGTAATAATAAATAGAAGTTTCTGGTGGAGAATAATTTAAGATAACTTCTAATACTTCCGATGAAAATGGATGCGAAGAGAATGGTGAATAAAATAATGACGAAGAAGAAGAGGGAGAAGATCGAGAAGGTAATAGAAATGGAAATGCTGAAGGAAATCAAGATGGATATTGAAAAAATAGTGAGGGTGGTGATAGTTATGATACTATTTTTGATGAATGTGATGGTGGTTCTGACCATGATGATCATAGTGTCCAAATTAGTTCCGAGGATGTTGAGATGACTCAGAAACTTATTTCTTCTCCAGGTATGTCATTTATCTCTAGATCTAAAGAGAGACCTAGATTAATTAAAGGTATGGATATAGATGATATAGATGATATGTAAGAATATGATAAGGGAAAAAAATCCCTATGTTTATAAAGTCTCCATTTTATTGGTTACCATAGTGTTCCTTCAACTAATGAACACAATTAGGATTAACCTTCTAAGTATAGGATCAGTGCCCCTGTAGTTTTTTTCATGTCGATACCAAGTAATCTTCCAAGGGTATGAAAGTGAATAGAGGATCCCACTCTGGGAATATTGAGGGTATTCTAACAACTATATCTAGAAATTCCTACTGAAGGGATTTTAATATGAGGAGTAGGAAATGATTCACAACAACCTTTAGGAAAATAATAAATGTAATGAACCCTAACAAAAATTTTCCAATATATAAGGGATAAGAGAACCAACCCATATTTAAAGGGAGTAAATGATGTGTAGTACGAGAACACAAAATGTCCCTTGACCCTAGGTACTGACCATGTTGAACAAATCATGTCTTTAAACCTATGTCATGTATAAGAGTACACAACATATGGTTGGGTTTCACACTATTTCTCTATATCTAGGGTCTGTCCGTGTACTCCAAACATGTGCCTATACACAACATCATCCTGTGTATCCATGCCCATGTACTAACACACTGGGTAGCCCATGTACATGGTTCTAGAAATGTTGCATTGGGGGAGTGCACTCTGTATAAGAAACACATTTACTATGACCCGATCCATGTACAACTTCATTTACATGATGATCCAGTCGTAGGGGGATATACCTAGTGTAGTCAGGGACTACATGCCTTGTGTATCGAGTTTTCCCAGAAATGACTTCTTCCTCCCACTCACACTGACTTATCTTATGGAATCTATCATTCTGGTCATTTCTCTATAAAACTCAAGATCCCGACTCTTTTTTTCTATTCCATCACCATATAGAAAAGTTTCAATCCGCAGATCCACCTAAAAACAAGATATTTTCTATTATTTAATGATCGTTAATGAATGTGAAATCATCACCAAGCATTGTTCAATTCATTACCACAACTTCCATCACACCTTTTTCAATCCATACCAATTTAGGGTCTAGGATTTCTTTTGTTTTGTGCCATGAATAGAATACACAATGATAAATTATTTAAATGGATCTCAAACTATATAGAAGAACTAAGATGTCCATGAAGAATGGTGAATCGAGGGAGAAAATAAGAAACCAAATTGAGAGGGAAGAACCTCGATATACATTCATGTTTATAAATGTGCATGGAAATTAGAATGATAAATTAATCAATTAAAAAATTTATTAAATAAATATTACAATCTCCTAATAAACCCAAAAATCAAACCCATCTTTCATAACTATCAATATATGGGACAATGTGTTCATTAATTGATCTACATTTTTCATGGAATTAAATAATGGGAAACAAATAAAAATCACATGACCTACCATTATTTGGTTGGATCACTGATGATGAATTATCACTGTATCATGTTCATTGGTGAGATCCATGAAATTGGAGCCTACACCAAATCGACCGATCCACGATTCTACAACATTATCATCATTTGTTCAAGAAAATTCTACCAAGGTTCTCCCAAGTGATCATCTATATATTTTAGGGTTATATTACTAGCCTTGGAATTATTACATAAGGATGTGTTTAAATAAATATTAGGTTTCCAGCTGAAAGAAAAAAAATAATTTTATTAAATAATTTTATCAATTTAATGCCATTAACTACTTTTTTCACTAACAACCCACGCCAACCAATGTTATGTTGCACCTCAGGTAAAACAGAAAGGTTGAACTCAATAGATACCTATAATTTATGATCTAGGAACCCATTTAGAATATATTCAACATTTTCCAGAAAACCAAACGCACATGATATTTAATATCTTTCAGACATTTATTCTTTGCACACCAGGCCTCAAGATTGCACACCGTCTTAGTGAATGTTCTTGAAATTAATTGATATATTATTTAACAAAATAAATGAAAAATATGAGTCTTTAAATTGTTTCCACCTTGGGGATTTATGTCCCCAAAAATCCAAAACAAAGGATACTTAAATGGATGATGTCACTTAGTAGGAATCTGAGCCTCCTGATCCCAAGTTCCCTCTTGAAGATTCTTATGAGGCCACTGGACAAAGACTAAAGGAATCGATCGACCATGAAGGATCATCTCCTTCTGATCCTATATTTCTACTAGGTACTTAGCTATAGTTACTCCATCCTTGATGTTCATCTCGCCCCAGTTGATAATTTGTGATGGGTTATACACGTACCTTCTCAGCTGCAACATGTGAAAGATGTCGTGAAACCTATCTAATTATGAGGGTAGATCTATGTGGTACGTTACCTCACCAACTATTCTCAGTATTTGTAAATGGTTAATAATCATTAGTGATAACTTTCCACCCCAACCAAATCTCCGTAACCAAGATTGAGGTGAGACCTATAGGAACACATGATATCCTTCATCAAACTCCAAAGGCCATCACCAACTATCAATATAAGAATTATAATAGATCTATGTAGTCTTAATATGGTCCTGGATAATCTACACCTTCTCTTTTGTAGCACACACCAACTCCAGGAACTTGAGTGCCGACTCTCCTTGTCTTGTCTAGCCATGTGATAACTTATAGGGTCACTCCTACAATGGATCAAATGGTACCATACTAATGGTGCAATGGTCACTATTGTTTTACACAAACTCTACCAGTGGTATGTCATCCTACCAAATATGACCAAAGTCTAACATGAAATCCCATTACATGTCCTCCAGAACTTGAAAAGTCTGCTCTATTGGACCATTAGTCCATGAGAGAAATGTTGTGCTCAAGTGTAACTGGGTAAAAAATTCCTCCTATAATCCCTTCCAAACCCGGAAGGTAAAGAGAGAATCATAAATATAAATAATCATCGATGGAAATCCATGGAGTTTAATTATCTCCTGAATATAGAGTAATCTCATTCTCTATAATAAACTCCACTCTTAGATAGCTAGGAAGTGGGACTACATGGAACATCTGTCAACGTTCACCCAGATGGAATCGAGTCTCCAGGTTGTACATGGTAATCCTATCATGAAGTCCATAGATATCCCATCCCACATCTATTCTAGAACCACAAGGGGTAGAGCTAAACCCATTGGAATTTCATGCTCTACCTTCACTTCCCAACAACTAATGAATCAAGAGACTATCTTCTAACACATTTCATTATCCCAAGCCACCTAAAATGACATTGGATGTCCCAGTACACATTTTTCAAACTGCAAGTACCACCAAATGGAATGTATGAAACTCCCTAAAAAACTCCTCCTGCAATGTCACTTGTACCTTTGTGCATCCTATGAAAATAATGATGTGATCCAAACATTCATAAAATCCATCAAGAGTATGCCTTATGGATAACTGAGCACATAGGGTCTCAGAGTCAGTATCCCCAAGATGAACCTCCATGAATCACTGTAGGAGTGGAGGGGTGAAAACCATCGACTAGAGGTAAGTTACTCTATATCCATCCACAAATGATATGTACAATGATGCCAAGTGTTTTTATGACTCATTCAACAAATAAATGTTATATTTTCTTATAATAGAACCTACTACCAATTTCCCCTTCCCAAGAATATAGAAAATTTCAAATTCATAGTTCTAAAGGAACTATATCCATCACCTCTATCTCATGTTAGTATCCTTCTGAGAGAATATATACATAAGCCTCTTCTGAAAATAGTAGACAATAAATCACTCGCCCATCTAGTAGTGTCTCCACATATTCAATGTGATAACTACCACTACTAACTCATGATCTTGGGACATGTAGTTCTACTCTTGTTGTCTTAACTAGCATGAACCATAGGAAATCACTGGTCACTTATACATCAAAAACCAACCAAGAATGATTTCTGATGCATCACATAACACTACGTACTCGACACCTTCCTCCAACAATCTCAAGATGGGAGTGCTCTTCAAACTGTACCTCAACTGCTTAAAATCATACTAGAACCATTTTATCCATTGAAAAGGAAACCCATTGTGAGTCAAAGATTTCATGGGTGTTGATATATGGGAGAAATTAGGTATAAATTTCTAGTAATAGCTTAGCAACCTAAGGAAGGCTTGAACCTCTGTCATGCACTTAGGTGGATCCCATGCTCACACCGACACAACCTTGGCTAGGTCTAATAACACTCCATATGTTGAGATAACATGTTCCAAAATGTTTACAACCAAAATCCATAACTGACACTTTGAGAGATTTTTGTAAAGATGGTTCTCTTAGAGTATGTCCATAATTATCCTTAAGTGTCTCACACACCCGTCTATAGATGTTGACTAAACGAGGATATTGTTGATGAAGACCACTATAAACCAGTCTAAGAAAGGATGAATTATCTGGTTCATGAGTCCCATGAATACTACTTGGGAGTTTTTTCATTCCATATGGCATCAACAAGTATTCCTAGTGGGAGTAGCAACATGGAAATTTCATCTTTGGAATATTCCCATCCGGTACTCGCAACTGGTGATAGCCCGATCTGATGTCAACCTTCGAGAACCATAATTCCCCTATCAACCGATCAAAGAGGTCATTAATACAAAGTAGTGGATACTTGTTCTTCATAGTCACTTGGTTCAAGTATCAATAGTTCACACACAACATCAAGATCCCATTTTACATCATGGAATACCAAACTGGGGATGACTAGGGTGAAAGTTTTGGTCTCATTAAGACCTTTATATTCAAGTACTCCAACCACACCCTCTTCTCTCAAAGCATAGAGGATTCCAATCAATATGATAGAAAAAATATTGGTGCTATCTGAGGGTGTAGATCAATGTATAAGTATATATCTCGATGAGTTGGTAAACTTGGAACACTTCAGGAAAGGCGTACTCATACTCCACCACCAAGGCAAGAAACTAGAAACTCAAAAAAATTTATCCACCAAGTGTTTGGATATCCAAACAATGAATAATTGGTTGCACCCTCCTTCTTATGAGTCCATCCCATGATATATGGGTTTCCTTTTCTTAAATAAAGGAAAACATGGTTTTGTTACATCAGACACACAACACCCTTTTCTTAAAATAGTCTATATAAGAATGAACTATAGATAACCAATCCATACAAAGAATGATGTTGTAAGCCATTGAAAATGATAACAAGAAATACCAACTGAAACTCTCTCCTCAAATAATAAGATCACAATTTTTGATAAAGTGAATGATCTCTGAGTATTCTCTAGTAGGATTCTACAAGTTTAAGGGTCGAGTTAATGCTTCAACTTGAATATCTTATTCTCTTATAAGATATGTGGAAAGAAAGGAATGACTAGATCATGTGTCTATGTATACTACATCAATATCTTAAGATACATTTTTCATACCTCAAATAATTCATTGAGATCCTGGGACATTATCCTTGACTACCTGTAGCTTCCCCTACCCATATCATGTAGCTCCCTAAGCCTAGTGTGGACCACCTGGGGGTGGTGGTGGTAACAAGTAGAATCATTGACCACCTCCTTTATTCCCATCTCCTCTTCCACATCCTCCACCCAATATACCTTCCTGATCCTATAACTTTATTTTCCTCAGTGGTCCATCCATACTCTGTCTATTATTTTTAAGGTAGTTCAAAAAATCTGGAGAGAGATGTCTGCTACTGAAAAATGAATAGAACCACATCTCTTGAGGCTAGATGGAGCCACCATGTGTGCCCTGAACAGTATATTATTTTTCCTAGTATCTCCTCCTAAAACTTCACTGATGTCTAATTCCCTATGACTAACATTGAATATCTTACTGCCAAGGTATCTGCACCTGCTTTACCATTGCTTCCAGTCATCAGTAGTATCTGCTTTACCAAGAAGCTTTCAAACACTAAATCCCCCTCAATCACCCCAAGATAAGTATGAATGAATGTGTGGATAATTATATGTTATATTTATCTATGCATACCAATATTAAAAGTCCAATCCTAGATATACTGGTTTCGAACCATATACATCGAGTACCTGAAAATATATGTAAACCTAAATGTATTATTAGATACTAACATGATGCCCTACTTGAACTAAATAAGCTCTTAGATACACACATCACTCAACATAGCTTGTAAGAATTTATTTTTGAAAAGGTACTCAAACTATATCCATGAAAGAGTCACATTTTTGAAATTCTAGGTGACCAAACTCCACCATCATCCTACTAATCCATGAAAAAGGTTCACTAACAAGACCACAATCTAATCTGTTGGTGTCCTAAATAGAGAGAAAATCCAGGTCACCTTCTCAAGATAGTCCCCAGTCACCTATGGGATAGGCTTACCTCAACACTTACGGTGTCTCAACCACAGAAACATGTAAAGTACCCATAGCCTATGCACCTCATATACTGGTATTGTGGGTACAACGTGATGCACTACTAGTGCCAGTATAGATGGATCACCACTTAGAGGTCAGATCTCGAGAATTGGTCCCTGTATCTAATCCTTATCACTGAGTTGGTCATCTACATAATCATGCTGCTAAATCCTAGTTGGCATATGTCAGAAGGGAATCCATAACGTAAACAAGATGTACAATGGTGAATAAGTATATCTGGAGATATAACTCTTGAATGAAATGAAAACAACAACCCAATCCAATATGATGCATGCACATTTATTTTACCTATATCAAGTGTTCTCATTTTGCAAGTAAAAATGAAGGTGATCAGAGTCCTGGTGTTTGGATAAGTTAGCTTCCACACCAACACCGGAGTCAGTATCCTGATATCTAAACTCAAATCACATAACACTATTAACCCAAACAAATATCAGAGACTCCCTGTCCTAAAGTAAAACTAACCAGTTCGGATACCACTATGTCACAGTCAGTCCCAGTGGGCCCATGCTGTGACTCCCCAAGACCAAATAAAATAGGTGAGAGAATTGTTACTAAAAATGAGTTGGTATATCACTATCATGGGAGGAATTTATTATATTCCTAGACACACACACACACACACACACACACACACACACACACACACACACACACATCTCATGTCCCACAAAATGATGAAATGTAAAAACCACTGAGACACTAATGCAAGCATACATTTATATTCCATAACATGAGTATTATAGGAAGTAAATTAAAGTAAATAGGCCAGAATAAAATCACACCACAAAGAGTATGTTACCATAAGTCAAACCTATAAGTAAAAGGTACTGGGATTTCTATATGAAAGCTGTAAGAACACACCTTGGTCTGTCTAGTTTCCTTAAGAACCGTCTAGTCTTGGTCCACCTAGGACTATGTAAAAAGGTCAATAAACTATAGAAGACACAATATATATGGGAATATCCAATTTGGGGGTGATTATATCAATACATAGTAGTATTCCCCAAAACCACAATGGACTACAACAAAGGAAATCACAGTCATCACTACACAAGTATATGTCTACAACACATATAATAAGAATATCTAGATATACTAAATCCATGAAACATTGTCTATAGGTAAAAAAACAGTATACTATTCTTAGGATTCCTTCTCAAACAATCCAAAAATCACTCATCTAGGAGAACACAATCTTGATTCCGATAGTACTGACGAAGTCCATTTGAGAGGTGATCCTCCCGAGTCTCTCTAAGAGAATGATACATTGCTAGTTTGAAGAGAATATGATATGAAATAAAGAATCACAACCATGGATAGGGGTGATACCCAAAACTCATTCTAGATTAATCCATTAAGTAGAGGATCAGTGCTTGTATAGTGTTGGACACGTCGATACCAAGAAATCAGCCAAGGGAAAGAATATGAATGTAGGATAACTTTCTGGGCCTCTTGGGGGGATTCCAAAAACTCTATCCCAGATGTCCATATGAATGGATCATATTCCTAGCAGTAGGAAATGATTCACACAAAATTTCAAGGAAACAATAAATGGAATGGTCCCTAATGAAACATGTACTAGGTACTGGGGGAAAGTGAATCTAGACATATAGAAAAGGGGTACGCGATTTGTAGTAGGGGAATATGTCATGTCCCTTGACCCTAGTTACTAATTGGGAAGAATGGTCGATTTCATTCAACCCATGTTGTTTACATGGATTTTGGAAGGATTAAACATCATGTCTCTGTATCTGGGGTATTCCCATGTACTCCTGCCTTGTGCCACTAGACAACGTCTTCTCATGTATCTGTGCCCATGTACCAGTTCATGGGATTGCTTGGGTACATGGTCCAGAACATGAGTTTTTGGAAGAGAAAACTCTATTTAGGAAACCTGTATACTCCATCCCATGTCCATGTACTCCTTTAGGTACTAGAAGAGTCATTTGGACGGGGATACATGCCAAGTAGTTGGGGACTACATGCCATGTGTATTAGGTTTTTCTAGAACATGTCTTCCCCCTCCCAATCATATCGACTGATCTTTCAGATTCCATCCCGATTGTTTTGTCACCAGGATACTCTAGATCCCAACTCATTTTCCCATGAATTCAACGAATTGATGAGCTTCTATCCTTATATCTTCCTAAAATCAATTTCATCATCGTTCTTCGTTTCATGCCGAATAATGAGAAATCGACACCATCCACTGTTAGATTTATTGTGGAAATCACCGTTGCTCCTCTATCGATTCGAACAGATTCCAGATATATTATTTGAGATCATTGAACTATGAATTGAGTACACAATGATAAATTTCTGAAAGGGATGTCAAACTGAATGTAAGGATGAAGAACACAATGAAGAAAGGTGAAGTGGGGGAGAAAAGAAAAAAAATTGAGAGATAAGAACCTCAATTTATTTTCATGTCGATATTGTCTTACCGCCATTAAATATATAAATTAACAAATCACCAATTTTAGTAATAAATACTGGAATATCAAAATAAACACCAAAGTCAAACCCATCCCACAAAAATATCGATCTGTGAGCAAATGTGTTTGTTGATTAGTTTGCGTTCATCATGGAATTCATGAATGTGGAAAGGAAAATAAAAAACACAGACACTACCTCAATTTCGTTTGATCAATGTTGAAGAAAGATCTCTGCATCTTGTTTGTTGGGGAGATCCATTAAATCTAAGGCTGCCACAAATTGATCTATCCAAGATTCGCATATTCATTATCAATTGTTCGAGGGAATTCTAACTGGGTTCTCTCTAGTGATCTTCCAGAGATTCTAGGGTTATGTGGATAACCATGGAATTTTGACATAAAAATGTATTTAAATAATTATCAGGACGTGTCATCAACACAACGAATTAAAATAATTTTATTAAATAATTATATCCATTTTACAACCATGACAAACATTTCAAAAACAACCCACACCAACCAAAGTTATGTGATTCCTATGTAAAACCTTAATTCTGAACTCAACGATGCCCTCAGATTTCTAATGTATGAACTCGTTTAGAATATATTCAACTTTTTCAGGAAAACCATGCGGGAATTCTATTTAATATATTTAATATTTTTTTGAAACATTTATTCCAGGCACACTTAGCTGTGAAATTTAATGCTATCTTAGGAACTGATCTCGAAAATAATCTATATAATAATTAAAAATAATACCTAGAAGATTGAAGGCATTAAATTTTTCTTACATCTATGGGATTTTTTTCTTTGAAACTTCTTGTCATGATGATCCTATACATTCCTCAATAAATACCCTTTGGTTATTTCTTATTTTGTGGGACAACTATTATATATTTTTTATGGGACATAACATTACTTAGAGATTTTAGATCTAGGATCCTATTTGTTACTATTCATGTTGAGACATATTTTTGAGGGATATTTATATTCCATCTAAAGGTTTTAACCTTATCCTCATGGTATCTTATTTTCATATTTATATCTCTAACCTAGCCACCATTACCTTCATATTTGAGGAAGCATCTATACTAGATTATATTATTTCTTTATGTTGGGTTTTGAGAGATATAATTATAGAATTTATCCCTTTTGATTTCTAATTTTGTTCAGAATATCTTAGTAAATATAATCAATCTTGTCACTTTTCTCTTACATCTTTCATCTAATTTTATATTATTTGAGATTGAATTCCACATATTATCTTGTCAATTTTTTATTTTCCAAGTTAATATCATTCACCATTGAATTAATTAATTAATTAATGATTCTTTATTGATCTTTTTTGCGATTAAATTTGAGTTACATAGAATAAAAAATTGGTGTTCATAACTCATATTCATCAGAATAAAATTTCGTTATTACTTATAAGGTTGAGTCAAAAAGTTTATATATTTTCTACATGGGGTGGTTTTAATTAGAAATAATATTTTGTTTAGATTTTATATTTATTGGATTTCATAACATATGGTGTGCCTTATTGGTATTCTTTTTTAAAAGACAAGGAGGTTGTTTTCATCTTTGAATTGGGATGACAAGGATGAATCCATTTTTATGTCCTTCCTTCATTAATTTACCTTCTCTGAACCACATGGTAATAATGGTTTTGATATCATTAAGGTCCTTATAAGATTATATCCTTAAAAAATCAAGTATCATTAGGGGTGAACTTAAAACTAATACCAGATTTAGATCCCAAGGACCAGTTATGTGCTACTGGGGTTGGGGGTGAATCAGTGGTACCCAAATTTCATTAATTTTATCTTCTTTTATATTCAAGTTCGAAAACTATTTAATATTATAGATCTACTCCATATAATATTTCTTCATCAAGTCATGTTCACTTTTAAAATAATAGGGTGAATCATATAAAATTTACAAGGTTCAACAATGAAAGGCATACTCCTTACCATGTTGGTTAGACACCCCATCATGGATTTTCTTCACTATCTCTATAGGTAAATACAACCGATATGACCCCCCCAAATATAATATTTCCACAATTTGTTAGACCCCCTCAATTTCTCTTCTACTCTAATTGTTTAGACAGCTCAATCACAATCCTCTTGTAGTTAGTATGAAATCCAAGATATAATCTTCCTCTTTAGTGTTGATTTAGTGCTAGGAATATCTTTATCATATATAGTCTTCCCTCATAAGAAATATGGATATCCCATTCTTGTGTAATTCCTCAAGAACTTAAAAAATGCTAGTGCTGAGACTCTTTTTAGATAAAAAATGACCTGAATTAAATTATTAAAATCATAAAGTACATGTAATCACCTTCTAAAAGAATTTCCCAACTTTTGATCACTCTGAAAATTTTTCTTACATAATAGACGGAATGAGTCTCAAAATGATCTTATAATTCTGCTCTTATTTTTACTAATAATTGTTTTCAAAATTTATCAAAAAATAATAATAATTTTTTTATGGGTAATATCTCATTAAAATAAAATTTAAAATACACACTAATTTCTTTTTTTAAATCATCATCTAAATCATCAATTAAATTTTTCTAAAATAACACATTTATTATTCTTCTTCAAATATAAATACCCATTAATAGTGGTATAACATTTTAAAAATTTAAATATCTTATAATGAATGTGGGTATTATATTTTTTTTTTCATACAATGCATATTAAATATCCAAGTGGTTCAGGTATACTTATTTTCCTCTCACATGGCTATTTAATCACACATAGATCTCCTTTAATGAATGCATCCCAGAAACATTACATGATACAAATCATTTATTAACCTTGAAAACCTGAAGGTTTGAGGTTAAATTATTCTTCATGTGAAAATATAAACACCAAATTTAACATTTATCTTCATGTTGTATTATAATGACCAAATAATTGCGATTATCTATTCTATATGTAAAATACTACATTTTTGAGTACCCATTTCTTTTCATCACATCATGTGTTCTCATTGTCCCACTCAGTATGAATGAATCTAAAATACCATAGAGTCTTTAGTTTTTTGTTTCTTCACTATAGGTATTCATTTTGAATACTAGTTACTACCCATCACATAAATCATTTCAATCCCAATTTAGTCTACATGTATTAAAGTGTAATTGCATGAATGTTAATTAATCTCAGATGACCCTCATCATTTATCAGTTTCTATTTTCATTGTATGAACTGGTCATCATAAATGGTAGAATCTTGGATCATGTTCCTTCTTTTATCCATGTCCATGTATAAATTCTATGTGGGAAGTTCTCTTCAGACACTCATGGATATCTGGATTTGAATGCAGATTTGATCATGGGATTAAATATCAAATTGGATTGATTCCGTGATCATTGAGGATCGAACATGGTAGAAGAACCATGCTGCAATCACCCTGGAATATAATATTTAGAAGATGACATTCAACTCTTTATTATAATATCTATATTGGCATGATTTTATAGAGTGGGAAATATACATTTGATTTAATGAAAAGGAATAATGTTCCTCTATCTGCTTTCCCATATCACTCTAAAAATTAGTTTTCCACTTCATTATTACATAGACTTTTCCACTACTATTTCAATCTAGTGATGGGGGATGTTCACCAGTACACCCCTCACACACAACACCATGGGATACAACCCAACAAGAATATTTACCATCCTCATGCACACCTCTAGGTGTGCCTTCTCTACCAGGCCAATACGGCCCATACATGACATATAAATGGGAGAACATCTATAGTCCTATAAATGGACCACCCACTCTTACCCACTATGTGGTATCATTTGGTAGACTCTCTTATGACGTATATCTTAGGAACCCTTAATAGTGGTAGAGGGATATCCTTGGTGGCTTGTATGGTTGGACCTATATTTTCTAATAAAGCCATAATTATAAATAATAATTCAAAGTATCTAATTATATAATTGATATATTCAATACATTTCAAAAAAATTTCTACATATCTTTACAAAACCATATTTAAGAATTATATTATTATATTTTTGCATGGTATTCAATTAAATCATCTTTGATTCTTCTTCATGAAATTATTTTTTTGAATAGAAGTATTTAATTCCATCATTAAAATAATAATTTTTATATCCATTATAATATTTTTATTCTCCAACATTATAATAAACTATGTGTCCTTCTAGAAACATTTCTATGATATTAACATCTATTGAAAAATCATTAAATTTAAATAACTTGTAAAATTTTCCAAATGTACAACCAATGCCACAATATGAATCTTTAATAATTCTCCATGAATCTCCACTTCATATTCACTATCATATTTAATCATCAATAAAAAATTAAACACTTGTCCACAAAATCATGGATTATAATATAAATACCTATAAATAATGACTGGTTCCCAAGGGGTTTAGACAATGTCATGGAATTAACCATGGGAAAACCTTTTATCAACTTTCCATGTTTAAATATATCAAAATTTCTATTTCTATTAAATATTAAAATGACTATGATATTTGTTATATGTATTTTAAAAAATATTTCCATAATGGAAACCTTCATCAATATTTTTATATGACACAACAAGAAGGCTTTCTACATTTAGAAAATTCTAAAAGGGAAAAAAAATTGAAAAGATCAATTTATGGATTAAATTAAGAATCCATGTCATAGAATATTTGGTTTGATTAATCTATAAATTAATTTTACTTAATTAATAATGAATGCCATCCATGTGTTTACCAACAGATTAGTTAGAGTTTAGTAGTTTTAAAATTAGTATATGTTTATGACATATTACTAATTGGAAATCAAAGACAATCCATACAAGTAGTTGAGTAAAGGTTTAGAAAATGATTACCCATAAAGGAATTGGGTGAAGTAACCAACATTCAAGGGATAAAGATCATGTGTGTCCAATTAAAGAGGTTTATTTAACAATATCAAAGTATATAAATTGACTAGACACTAAATAGGTTCAGTATGGGATAATCCAAGAGGGGATTGGGTCTAATGTCAGATGGTATTCATATTTCTATGTTGTTGTTCCCACAGACACAAGTGGAAATAGAGAGAATGAGAAATATCCCATAAAATTCTATTATAGTCTCTATCCTATATTCCATGTTATGTATGAGGTTTAATGTTCTCTATGATTTCAGCATGGTGGGAATATATCAAAAATATATAATGGAGTGATATTGGAATACTGTTTATGATATCCTTAATTATCTTTAGTGAACTAAGTATACTTTATGATTTTATAGAGGAGATTATTACATAGTCATCATGGTTTATATAGATAGTAGGTTTTAGATAGATCATAATGATCTAAAGTTATATTCGAGAAATGAATTTTGTCCAAATAGAGGAACATTGATATAGATGAGTTCAAAAAAACTAGTTATAGAATATTATATGGAAGAGTTCAAGTATATTGTGAATTAATATGTAGATAAGAATGTATTTTATATTAAAAAATATCTGAAAAAGATTAATTTGGTTCCAATAACCAAATAACATTTCACAGTTTACTGTGATAAAACTACAGTGGCGGTTCTTTCCAATGAGGCAATGTCACATCAATGGACAAATAACATGAATTAACATCTCTTCATCCATCATCTACCATGTTATTGAATGAAATAATTTAATTAATAGAGAATATATAATCTTAAAAATTTGGTAGTTAGGGAACAAATCAACCAATTATCTATCCTCATAGGCCTGACCTTTTGATTCTTTATTTATTTTATTGGTGTGGGGTTCTATCCCAAATAGGGTGTAATTTTTGTTACTATATATGCCATTTACTTTCATTGTTATATGTCCCCTAAATTTTATTTTCTCCTCACTATCATGGTGTTGATGGGCTAGGCCCTCTTCTTTAATAAAAATCTTGTTGTTGGTGGTGGTAGAATAAATCATATACTATGAATGTTTCATCTATTGTGGGATTTTTAACATCAAGGTGAAGTTGTGGTGATAAGAGTATCCATATAGGAAAACATTTTTGACCCCTTTATGAATAATCTATCTCACCAGATGCATAAGTATCACATGATAACTAGTGGTATAGTTTTTTTCTGTCATATATAATTCAAGTGGGAGCCTATTAATGTTTATTCTGTAGAAATTACATTCTTTGCACTTTATTATTATTTTTTATTATTAATGATGTTTAATTATAACATAATTATTTTTAATCAATATGAAATTTGAATGAGATAATGTCCTCAGAATTTATATCACACTAAAATTTCATAATAGTTCCCTACTATGATGGGAATCTAAAGACACTACAATAGTATTCTTGAATATATTTTAAAAGGTAGTATAATATAATTTTATTTTACACAAATGACACAAGAAATAAGGGATAGCGACTCTTAAGATTTTGATTCCCCCTCTAATAGTTTACACGCATGGTAATTTCTAATAGAAGAGGTTATAATAATTAACTATTAATAGAAAATGGAAATTTTCATGCTTCATTGGATGTTATTATATTTATATTTGTGTATAGACCAATGAAAAATAAGAATATCATTAATAGATATAATGAACCATTTAATTTGATATATTGATGAAAACTATGATGAAATAGTATCACAACATCGTAGGATCTATTTAGTGAGTAATAAGTGATATTGTATTAATTGATAATGTGAGAACGTATTTATTACTTCTATCCCTTGGTAGAAGCTCATATCAAAGTCACTTTTATAGGAATAGAACTACATGGTTAAATCCATGTCCGTGGTGTTTAGTAATAAAGATCATTTCTATAATGTAAAGGAAAGGTACAGTAAGAAAATAGGTTGATGGAATAGGTATTCATCTTGATTGATTTGAGATATCATGATAATGATATTATAGTCATGGTTATTTTTAGTATGTGACTTAATTTCATTTAAACATTAAATTCCTTCTATATGGATTCCATGAAATGTTTCTAGAATGTTACATTGGACTTTAGGTAGTTATTACTAACACCATCTAGAGAGAGGACAAGAGTCTAACACACTATGTTTATTAATAATTCCAATTAAATTAAAGTATCAAATTTAATAGGTTATAAAAAATAATATTTATTCACATTTGGTTGATCACAAAGATTTAATTGCAAGTCAATGGAAATAATATGTTAGTTAAATAATAATCAAAAATATTTTTTGTAAGGTTTTTAGAATTAATTAATTATTATTTTTTTAATAAACAATGGAGTGATATACATTAAATAAAAAAGTAATTATTCAAGGTTTGGTAAATAATAAGGATGTTACATGGACTGAGATTAATGGTCCAGTTGGAGATTATATGAGTGATATTTATTTATATATTCTTAAATGTATTGAACATGTTAAGTAACTAATAATAATAATAATATCGTTGTATATGGGGTTAAATAAGAATTATAGAGTTGTTAAAGGTCTTGTATGCAATGTTTTAACCCCGAACCTGCCATAATAAATATCACAGTATATCACCAGCTATGATCACTCTTGGAGTACAATATGAATAGATTAAGGAGATATTCCAGGCTATAATAAGAGATCATGGGATATCAAGTTATCTTCTGTCATACTATCTCAATCTATTGAGGTAACACAAATAAATATTCATTATTCATGATGAATTCCACTATGATCAACCAATAACAACTTACGTGATCATGATTGGTTATGAAAGAAACCTAAAATTATACAATGATGTGCAAAGACTATGGTGCATGTGTGGATCGTAGTTTGAGATATTATGCACTTAGATCTTGAAATTCTATGATTGTTTGATGAGATTAGTCAATAATACCATCAATGAATATGTGATTAAAAGTTAAGTTAATTATATATATACTCATTAATTAATTAATAATTATATGAAAATATTATCCCCTTTCTGTTTTTTACTTTTATCAAATAATATAATATTAAATGAAAATACATTGGTCATGATGTTATTTTTCATCTATAGAAATATGTTTTTGTAAATGAAGAATAAAAATAATGTTATATATGACATATAGGCACTTCTAGTTTTCCAATAAGCTATAAATATTCTTAACCATCTGATTTAAATTCTTTAAAATTATAGCTACCATTTTTGAAAATTATAGACAACATGAATTTCAATGAAAGAAACCATGGTTGGTTGGTCATTTTTTTTCATGTAATAAATTTGGATACAAGGCTTCGGATTATTTCTAAAATATATAAGGAAAAAGGAAATTTATTTGATGTGGGGAGAACTCCTTATAGAAAGAAACATCCATAGATTGATAGTATAGATATATCAAACTCAAATCAATTTAAAATTATTACAAATATCTGTATTATTTACAATAGAAATAGGTTCAATGAAATATATTTCATGTATAAACTATTCATTAATTTATGTAAAACAAATATGAATATAAATCCCTAAAAACCAAATAATAGCGACAAGGATACCTTATAAAATAATTTTGAGAGAGATGTTAAAAATAAATTTCCAATGAATTCTGAGAAGAAGGGTATTATGTTATCCTTCAGTGAAAATCCCATGAAGTCAAATATTGATTCCACACAAAAAGTAATAAGTTGATTCTATTTTGGAGAAATTTGATACATCATGGACACATTCAAATAATCAATGAATATTAGTTGAATACAATATGTTGGAATGTAAGGAAAGAATATTTTAAGGTATAAATGAATGGAACAATATGGTGAAGAGAACATCTGATAATCCATGTAGTAAGAATATAAATAATATTAATACAGAATGTCTAAAAATATGGATAATTGATTTAAAAAAATGAAAATAAATTGATGCCAAATAAAAGGTGTTACCTAAATGGAAAAAATATTCCACATGAACAAGAAATTCAATTTTACAAGAGGTTTTAAAAATTAAAGATCTTAAGATATGATGAGGAGCTACATAGAAGTTGAAAGCTAGCTGGATTCAAATCAAATTGTTGTGTAACATTAATTTTACAACAAGAATAAATCACGAAAAACATGAAATATATACGAAGTGACATGTTTTACTTGATGTATCATGGTAAAAATAATGTTCCACTTAATATTAATGATGATTAAACTATTATACCTAAAGAAAAATTATATTTTTGAAATAATAATTCATGGATGAAGAGTCCATATGGATAGAGAGATAAATTGAAAATAGAAAACCAGTTGAGAAGAAATTATCAATAAAAATTATAACATTGATAAAAAAGGAGGTTCCATCAAAATTTCTTATTATTTATATTGTATTTTTATTATAACTATATATTTAATTTAAGGTGATTTAGGTTATCAAAATTTAGAGCTAATGAAATAAGGTAATATGGAAATAACTATTTATGATCTAAATAAGACACCATTTTAGAATGGATTTAAAAATGGTATTCTTGAGAACCATTGAAGAAAATACCAATCATGATGAAGGTGTATAAGCTTTAAGATTCTGAAAATTCAAATTAAAAACATACCAATCTTTTCTTAAATGTAGTACATGTTATCCTAAATAGTATTTTAATACATTGATCTCCCATGATGAAGAAACTATGATGTGGAACCTCCACTCTAGTAATCCAGATCACATGATTAATTATTACATTGGAAAAATATTGAATGGATCAACCCATAAAGGATTGATTAGTAGAACATTCTTAAAAAACTAGATACATACATAAATTCAATATTTCATTTTAAATAAATAAAATTATCATGAAAAATTTTCTTGAATCTTATAAAAAAAATATTCTTCACATCAAGGGAAAGGGAAAAAATAAAGCCTGAACTCATATGGTCATTAAATGTTATATATGGTGGAAGATATCATTATTTAATAAAGTATATCCAATTTTTTTGGGTTAATAACTAAACCATATTCCATTCAATAAATAAAATGAGGTCAAAAAATATATGGATAATATGAATAAAATAATTAAATGGATAATAAAAATTTAATTCTTAAAAAATGAAAATAATAAATCGAAACATTCACAAACATTCCATCATGGACTCAACCATGTTATCGTGAATCTTACCATAAAATCCTCTCTAAAAAACATTATTCTTAATAAATGGGTTTGTGAAAACCAAATACATAACTAATGTGGCCACATATTTTTTTCTCCATATATGTATCAATGTATTGAGGTGATATATATAACCAGTCACTACCTTTCACTTTCAAATCATATGTTTTGATTAATTTTTGAATTAAAAATATAATTAATTTTGAAAATGAATTATAAGTCAATAATTATCTATATTGGATTAAAAATAAAGAACATCAATGTTTCCCCAATAAATGAAACTAATTTATTCCTAAAAGTGATACCATATATAGAAATGGTATAGAGTGAAGACATCTTAAAAGTAATATAAATTATATTCATTTATTGCATGATATTGAAAATATTGACATGAGAGATAAAAATATTTTCCAATGAATAATGTAGAGTGATAGAGAACCTAATCACAAGATAGTTAATGATATCAAAATAAGGTATAATCTATTATGAGAAAAGGACTATATAAGTCCATTAATTAATAAAAAATTATTGTTTTTTAGTAAAACCAATCAAATAAAAAAGTAATTAGAAGAAAAAAAGTTAAAAATAAATTACCTATAACTTTTTATAAGAATGAAGTTATTAATCACTTTCAAAATTAGTTTTATTACATTATTAAAATAATACCCATTAATTCTGATATAATTTTTATTAAAAATTGAAAAAATATTGAGAAAAAATTTTCATTAGAAAATAAGCATGGAAAATTATAGAGGAATCCTGAAATTTAAGAATGTTCTTGGAAATATGAAATTCTGTTCTAGTTGTAAATGTTAAAACAATGATTTCATCAACAATTTTGGTAAAAAAATAAAAATGCACAATGTTTGGAAAAAATGGAAGATTAATTTTAAAAAATTAAAATGAAAGAAAAATACTGTTTAAAATGACTTCAAATAATCATTTGATTATAAAAACATAAATTTTTTGAAACATTTAAAAGAACATTGATATTTAAGAAAAAGAGTTGGAAAGTAAACATTAAGAAATTATTTTTTTAAGAAAGTACCTCACATTTAACATACTTACTGATTATTAATCCAATAATAGAAGAAATTGAATATAAAAATGTAAAACCAAATATAATATGAGTATAACAAAATATATGGGGTTATATATAGAGACCCATGATAATGGAAATACATATTACACTGATTATATGGTTAAATGATTAATTCTCCCAAATATTCCCACAACCTAAGGACTACATTGTTTACAGCTTAAGAGATTAGGTACATGAACATCTACTTTTATAACACTTATTTACATTTCTCTATAACTTTGCTCCTCTATTCCTTCTTCTAGAAATATTATATTATATAATAATCCTAAAAACTATATAAATGAATCCATATAAAATGGGTGAGCTCGAATTTCTAGTAAGGTAAAATTATCAAAAGATCATAACTATTAGATCATAAATATAAGTGAAAATATAAGCATGAATAATAATTTGATAAAAAATTAAAGTGATTATAAGTGACTATCTTAAAACATTTTTTATAATTAAGGATCATGTCATAAAAATATAACACCCAAGAAATCCACAAAAAACATTCATAAAAGAAAATAACAAAGATCAAAAAAATGAAATCATAACATAAGAATGTGGAATATATTTATAACATAGAATATCATAAAATGTTATCATATATTTGATAAAAAATAGAACTTAGGAAAAATAATTGGAATAAACATAAGTACATGTAGTGGACCATGAATCACCACCTAATTTATATAACATAGTGGATAAAACATCCCTACCTGACTTCCATAGTTGAAAGAAAATTACTTAATATATTCCCACTATGGAGAAAACATTATTTAATTGATTATAATAGATATATTAAGTTATATATAATATTAAATACTAAATTAAGTGACTATATAAGACCCCAACCATCATCATCCATATATATGAGTGCCACTAAAATTCTATTAATTTATATTATCATTAATAACTGATAGAAATAATATGAGTTTCATAGCAATTACAAATAGTATCATATCAAAAAATATTGATAAATTTATAATGAATACATGATCACCCGAAATAATTATTTAGAAGAGAACATTTAGGGAGATTTATGAGGTGTTATTTCATGGGAGAAGAATCCATTGAGAATGGAAGGAAAATAAAAAATGATTTATCTTAAAGAGTGTTTCTTAATGTCCCCCCAAATGTTTTGATTTTAATGTCACATTACAAATACCATTTGTTTAATATAAAAAGAGAAAGTTTGAAAAATTCCATAAAAAATAAAATAAAGATACCTTGTTAATAAATAAAACATATATCAAAATGCGATTTATAATGGATGTAAATAAGATCATGTTATGGAAAAACGTTTCAAATATTTTCAAATGAATTTATTGAAAACCCATAACATTTTGTTAAATAAACTTATTTTTGTATTAATTAATGATAATATAATAACATTTAGTGATAAAATAAATGCGATTTTCCATGAGATAACAGATATCATTTTCATGAAGTAAAAACATGTTTATAGTGAAAAAATACATTAAAATATTAGTAAATTATTATTTAAAATTTATATTTTTATGAATAATAGTTTAAAAAAGAAATAATATCTTTTTTTGAAATATGAATTATCTTAAAATTATATGGAAATAATACATAACATCCTCATATGGTAGAATAATTCAATCGTTAATGATTATAGTTTATGTGCAGTGATTATGAAACAAGAAAAACATTTTAGTCCAAAAAATCCTTACCTTTTTCACCTGTTAGTTGAATGTGTTCTAAAGTCTTGAAAAACACAAAACAATCTTAATACTATGTTTCCAAATGACATAAATATACTTTAACCTTTTATATACTATATTTATGATCATTAATTATGAATATATTTGTGATTTGAGTGTGAGTAGTCTTGATCATTTTAGAATATTTTTATAATTGTAATGAAATTATTCATTACTCTCCAAAATTACATCATTAATAAAAAGTACAAGGTATATGGATTTTTGTTTTAGGATATATTATAAATTTATAGTTTCTTTATATTAGAGTTTTAGTTATGTTTATTATTGATGGAAATGGTGAGAGTCATGTTTTAGTGATTTTTAACAAATAAATAATGATATCATAATTAATTAGTTTAATTTTTATATTAATGATAAATAAAAAAATCACTATTTATTTATTAATATCTAATATTATTTTATCAATTACTTTCATGATATAAATTAATGTCATTTTTTGTTGGTGGTTAATCTGATCCAAAAATACTATGCATCAATCTACATGTGAGTGTGGCTATTGAAGATATTTATTTGTTATAATATATTTGAAAAATTATAATAAAATTAATATAAATTATTATGGTGATAAATCAAAATTGGTAAGATTTATAATAATAATTTTATTGAAAAATATGTTTTCCCTTATAAGTCACCCGCTTTTCCTCATGGTATATTCATTTTTTGAGAAAATTTTACAATGATAATTTATCACTAATATTACTTATAGAATTATTAAATTATATTTAAAAAATAATAATCATGAAATAAATAACATATATATTCCAAAAACCCATTTATATAACCATCATAGAAAATGTGGTTATGCCAGTTCGGTGGTGGTGTAGTCATGAAGGTGAGTGGCCCACCCATGCTGTTCTTTGGGAGGAATAGAGTTCAAATCCTGGGAGTCCGCTTTCGGGGTGAGCCTCTACCCCGGGATCCACCCACCTTTCTAGGTATCCCAGTCTCATCTAGGCGGAAAAAATGAGGCGCGACCCAATCGTTGATGGATCGCCGGACGAACCATCGCTGCCGGGCCGTCACCCTCCGGGACGCTCTACCATCTCGGCTGGCAACATATCCTTCCCGACTGGGGCTCTCTCCGGAGTGACCCCTTCGTGGGGAGGGGGGTTCCCTTATGTGGAGGGTTCAAAGAGGCCACACAGGGGAATTACCTTTCCTAAAAAAATTGAAAAATTTGGTATGAAAAATGAAACATGTTATTTGTGGTGGCGATAGTCCATACTTATAGAGGAGCAATATTTTCTTTGTTTGGTCAAATGATAATGGAATAGATAATATTTGTTCTGTAAATATAAATAAATTTAATGTGTATTAATTTATTTATGTCACTATATTTATGGATATATTTTTTTGATGTGGTTGGATGAGAATGATAAAGAGTGTATATAAAATGGTAAGTAAAACTTTTACTAGAGATTTGGATCTTATCTTGAAGTATCATTTGAAAATGAAGGACTTGAGGAATATTTTTGAGGCTAGGGGATTCTCAAATTGTGGTGGGTATTTAGAATAATTGAATTTTATTTATTTTAATGGTAATTTTGATATATAGGTGTGTCATGAAAAGAGTGGAAGAATGATCCTTTTATAGTTGAAAAATAGGGACATATCTATATAAAATAATATTAGGTATGGGGTAAAAATGGAATTGAAAGAGAGTTAGGTGAGAAAAATTTAGTGAGTCATGTAGGTATAAATTAAAATACTAAAAAACATATTATATAAGGTCTAAGTGTCAAGTTTATTTATTATAATGTGATCAACATTAGATTACCAATTTTTACACTTATTTATCTTGATAAAAATATAACAACAAAAATTCTTTTATCACTAAAAATAAAAAAAGAATATTATTACAAAATTTTGATGCATATAATATAAATTATATTCCATTTAATATAATCTAATTTCTATATATCAGAAAATGAAATTTTATACTAAATCCTATAATCTATAGAAAAACTATTTTTACAAGAAATTATAGTTTTAATTATTATGTTTTATTAATCTTATTCAAATTTGATTACCAATTATATTAGTTTTCATTAAATTATATATACATCTAAGCATCATATTAGAGTCTTAATTTAAAATATTTCCATTTAATTTAAGAAAAATAATGAATATTTGGGAAAAATCATTATTTAAAAAATAATAGTTTTTCTAGGTTAACTATTTTTTACCAAAGGAAACATAATATTTATTCCTTAAAATAACATGGTAATTATTAGATAATTTTTTCCCAATGATTATTAATTTCAAATAAATATTTTCAGACTCAATTTTTAAATATTTTGAAATTAATTTTATTATAATAATTGCATAATGCAATAAAATTTTCATTGAAAAAAATATTACATTAGTTATAAAATATCAAATAAAGGTTTATCAAATATACTACATATTTTAAAATATATCATATAAATTATAAAATAAATTTTCTTAAAAAATATTTCATAAACTTCTATGTCATACTTGTATAATAATATTAGGATAAAAGCTGTAACATTAGTAAAAATGGTATATTTCCGTATTAATGTAAAAATGAAATTTTTAGAAAAATATCATAAATTAATAATTATATATAATTTTAAAATTATAAATCCAAGTTTTACCTAATTCATATTCTAAAATTTATAAATATACTTTTAAAATGAAAATATAAAATATAAATAAAAATTCTTTTTTTGAAAAATGAATTTTTTAAACACTAATCCTTCTTAATATTATTTATTATCAATATATAATTTCAAATATGTTAATATAATTTTTAATATATAATTAAATGTTAATAGTTTTCAATTTAAAATGTTAGTATAAAATATAAAACTATAAATAATATGATTCTTTGAAAAAAATATTAATTTTATTATAATTAATCTTTGAAAAATACAATTAAAAATATTTATTTATATACTAAAATTTAATTTTACTACTCCATTGAAATTATGCTCCCTATCTTATTTTTATATATACAAGAACTAATTTTTTAGTAATTATAATATTAATGTTTATACATAATAGACTTATATATATTTATATATATAATCTTATAATATAATAATTTTTTTTATCATAGGTTATATTAACATAAATTTACTCGTTTACAATACATGCAATTAATATTCCTATTCGATGTATGAAAAAAGACCACATATATATTGACCATATTTGCAGTTACCTTATTTGAAATAATAATATTTTCAATGACTATATTTTCAATGATCATATTTCTTTCATATATATATATATAACCTTACTAAATTTAATCTATTCACTATTCCCATTTCCTTAATTTTCACTTTTGATCTCACAACATGATTTATCCCTTTGTGGTATTCTTTCTCATTTTCATTTTTTTGTTTACTAATGGTGATTCTGAAAGGTTATGGGGGTTTATGGGATATTCTAGTTATAATGTTATTATTCTTTTAAATTGATTGCCTGATTTTAATTTTATAGTTGTAATGAATTTAATCATCTATGATAAGAAATAAAAATTTTTGTGTGCAAGGGTTTATAATGAATGAATAATGAATTTTTGGTTTAATAACCATATTTTAAGGATTGATACATAATATATATCAAATCATTTAGAAAACTAAGAAAAAGTATAGATTTATAAACATTTAGTTTATATAAAGAATATTCTTTCTAAAAACGTGGGGTGTCACATTCTCTCCTAAAATAAATTATATCCTCATAATTTTAATTTTAACATACAAATAAAAAAATATAAGGGAATACAAATTATAGAGGTGACTTATGATATAATATCTACATAGATATCAACTTTATACAGTTTGAAGACATTTCTCATTCCTTTAAATTGTATTATCCCTAATATTGAGTTTTAACTAACTATTTTGAGTCCACTATTATTTGGTATCAATCCCCACATTATATAATTTGTTTCTAAAGGGTTTTTTACCACCCTCTCATTGATATAATATCATAGGTTAATATGAAATGTTTTTCTATATTCAAGATAGTTTTTACTCCATATATAGGGAATTGATCAATCATTAAAATCATGTCAAATTTATCCAAAATGAAGGTAATAAGATTTCCAAAAATCACATTTTATGCACACCGTCAACAGCTCATGTCAACAATTAATTTGTCATTTTACTAATAAAACATAGAGGGTAACAAGGGTCATCTCTCTTGAGTAGTGGTAGAGTAATTTTAATCACTAATTTCTAAATTCACCGGATCAATTTTTTTAGTATTTATTTAATTCAATAAAAATAATGAAATTTTAGGCTTTTGGGTTTAAAAAAAATTCAATGAAATATAATCACTAAACTATATAACATGAAGAAGTTACATTAAATGAGGCTTAAACAGGAAGTTATTGGTCCTATGTTTAATAATGTGGGATAAATCATTATTAATTTTTTTGTTTAAAATCAGTTGGATAATTCATTTGATGAAAACTCATTAACAAATTACTTTCATTTTATTTATTGATTGTGTGATATGAGATTTCCTTCGATGCATTAATTTACACCTCGACAACAAGACAATAATATAATACCTTAACTAAAAATATAATTCCTAAAAGATATAGGTAAAAGATAAGCCATTCAATCCCTTCAGGAAACCCCGACTCCATCATATTAAGGGTTTTCCGGAGAGAGTGGAGGAATAAAATTAATAAAAAAGGAATTTAATTTCGAATAATTCCATGGTGAATGAGTATCATGTCAATTAAATATTCTTGCATACATCAAAAACAGAATTAATATGAGTGAAATTCAAGTTCAATAATTTATATTATCGTGAAACCTCCCCCCAGGGCTAAGTCTTAGGTTAGTAACTTACAATTGAAAACTAAAAATAGATCACAATAGAATATATAAGAGAATAGATAAAATTAGTGTAGTAAGGGAAAGTGGGATAAAATAAGAAAGGGGATGACGTGAAATAAAAACATATTTATGTATTAAATTGTAAAATGAATTGAAAAAAAAGAAAAGAAAAACCCAAAGTAGTAGTACCCTTACATCATAGTGGAAGAACCTCCAATGGCTAATTTATCCCGCACTATCTATCCTATTCTTGTATTGATTGTCCATAATTAACACTTAGTTTCATAAATATCATCATAAATGGGTCTAAAAGTAATCCTGGGGAGTCATTGGGTTATTAAAGTGGCCTATAAAATTAATTACCTCTAATCATCCCTCTCATGGTCTCGTATGATAGTTTCATGTCGCAAATAGGTTTTTCATGATGTGTAAAGTATGGATACTAGCATTTTATTTTAGAAATATTTTACATCACAAAAAGTGTATTCACGATGTGTAATGTGAGGTGCCAAAAATAATCATTAATTTCTTTCACACAATGTAATAATTGATGTTACACATCATGAATGATATTCATGACATGTAATATTGATTTTCAGTATATTTTTTCCATTTTAATCCCAATTATTAATGTAGTAGTAATGATCTTAGGCATTGAATTATATTTTTCTCAACTGCTACTTCAATACTTCATCACAATTTGGGTGTTATGTTTCACATTTTTGTATTGTAGTGTGAAGTGTTTATGGATCCCTATATTATTATCTTTTTTTATTTTATTTCCAAACTCTATACCATACCAAAAAATGTAAAACTTATTAAATATTGGAAAAATTAGTGAATTAAATTTCCTGAGGATTTTATTTTAAATAAAAAAATTCAAAAATATAACTATGTAAATACACCTATAAATATCAAATCAGAATGAAATCATCGTGAAACTGGAAGATAGTTTTAATAATAAAATCATTGGGGTGGGAAATTTATGATCTTATAAATTCTTCTTAGTTATATTAGATTAAATAGAATCAAATTTCTATAATAAATATAAAACTCCAAATTGGAGGATATGTGTACCTTAAATATCATGATCCCCTTTGGGAGTGTTTGTAGAGACCTAGGATTTTCGTACATTGATATGACAATTTTTTAGATGAATATTAATTACATTACAAAAACACACACTTAAGATCGTAATGGTATAGTGACTTTGGAATCCTGGAAACATCAAAAACAGTAAATTAGTGAATTACATCACATCTGACTAAGATGCTCAAAACAAGAAACCCTATTTGACATATCACACATAATTCCTATCATCGTAACCTTGGGGAAAGAATCATAAGAAAGGTTGATCTCATATTCTCAATAAGGGTAAAAAGGGGAAATAGATAAATACAATTTGAGTACAATGGTAATATTACATGAATATAACATATGAAAACCATACCCTACATGATAGAGATAAAGATATCTAATCATGGAATACAAATTTGTAGTTTATAAGACATTAATAAAAAGGAAATCAAATAATATGATCCATGAGAGAATATCATTGATATGAGACAAGAGATTTTTATGTACACATATGCATAAAAAATATTTTCCATATTAGTGAAGAATTATTGGAAAGGATGTAATAATAGAATTGGTTATCTCCCCAAATTATAAAAGTAGTCTATGTTAATCTCTAATACTATCATAGTGTTCAAAGTCCCATTCTGGACTAGGTTAAATCCCCATTCTAGTCGTATTTTTTTAATGAAATTTCGATCTTTACCCAATGCATTAAAAGTATATATATGTCCCACCCATCACATAATGAATATCATACATACATGTGGCACAATATTATAAAAAATTCATTATATTAGAACCCATTAAAGGAAATGGGTTTCATAAACATTTCATCAAAACATAACGTATAAAAATGAAATAGGGTTCATAATCATTTCATCATTTCACCATAGCATAACCCATAGATAATAAAGCCGGGATGATAATAATTTTATCATGGTATAACCTGTGGAAGAGAATGTTTTTTTCTTAAACATCTTATCATCAAAATAATATACTATTCATGGAAATAATAAGAATGGTATCCTTCGATCATATCCCCAATAAACTATAACTTACAAAAATGTATTTCAACTTATTTATAAAATAATTATGAAGGATATCATGAAACATTTCCTTGTGTAAACTACCTTTACACATTTAAAAAAACTGTTTAAAACATAAAACATTTTCAAAATAACATTCTTTGAAAATAACCTTAGAAACTTGTGAAGTAATGTTTAAAGGTAATTTAATTTTTTTTTCGAAAAAAATTTCCTTTTCTATTTGGAAAACACTTTTTTAAAACAAAAATCATTTTAAAAATACTTTCCTTAAAAAATAACCATGTGAACTTATAAAATAAGGTCTAAATATCATTTAAAAAATCTATTATGGAAAATAAATATACAATAATGCAGTTAATTGTTTTTTAAAAAAAAATTAATAATTTTTTTAAATCTCATTCCTTGAAAATAACCTCTAAAACATATATAATATGTTTTTAAGATAATTTAAAAAACTTTCTGAGGAAAATATCCTTTCAACTTTAAAAGTAACATTTTTAAAACAAAAAACTCATAAATTATTTTCAAAATATCTTTATTTGAAACTAATATATGAAACCTATAAATTAATTTAGAAACATTGTGTGATGATGAAAACGATAAATTAATCTTATGTTGTTTAGGATTAAACAATGATTATTTCCAAATTTTTGGTAAAAGCCAAATCATCATTGTTTAGAAAATGTCAGGATTATTTAATTTAAAACGATTTTCTAAAATTAATAAAATCGATAAAAAGGACTTTGAAAATTCATTATAGATTATTAAAAAATATATTTATAACGTTTTTTTATAAAACATGGACATGGACAAGAATTTATTTTCTACCAAGGGCGAAAAAAGTGGATTTTTCTGAAAAACATTATTATAAACTTTTGAGTACATAAAGAGAGGAAAAAGAATGGAACAAATTTATTTTAATGGAATAACGGTAGGATAATAAATTTATTGAGTTTTTTAGATTTATATCACATGATTTCATCATTGGATGAAAAAACATAATCAATATTGATTAATGAGGAGATTGTATCATAAAACCTTTATCACTTCGGTAACATTGAATCATTTTCCCCATGAAAAATAACATTTAATGAAACATAAAATATAATGAGAATAAATAAATTCATGATATTAAATATCACATGGTATGTATATACATGACAAAAAAATATAGTTTCCCAACACAACATATGTCCTAAGGATGAAAATTTGAGACAAAAACCCCTTACCTAAAGTTTGACTCCCTTCATACATATTATAACCTACTATAAAATAAATAAATGTTTATAATATATCTATTACAGAAACATAATTTTACATATAATACTATATATGAATTAATTATGACTTTTTATTACCCATTTATCAATAATTATTTGTTAAAATCATGTTTGGGGTAATAACTTCTTTGTTTTTTCATGTATGTTTTGATTTGGTATTTTTGATCCTTTTAATTTTATCATGGTTCCAAATATCCATAATCCTAATCATTATAGGAATATAATTTATATTAAGTATACATGTATTTATAGTAATCCATAATTTTTATATATGTAATTAAGTACACCATTCATTGAGACTGTGGGGAATACATACATTTAAACATTGTATCCATTTTTAATGGGTGAAACAAAAGAAATTTAAATAATAATTAACCTTTACAAAATAATTATGATGAAATATATGTCACATATATTTCTTAACTTTATCCTTATTAAATTAATTTCATAGTGTTAGTGAAAAATGAATCACATAGCTTTGTGGGGAGATAGTCCGCCGTCCACACAAGCGACATTATTATTTTCCAAAAAGATGGAAGTTTAGAATTTAGTTATCAAATTATTGTTAAATATGTATAATAATTTCACAAATATCTCATAGTTACATAAAATACATCATTATATCCATCCAAGTGAATTGATGATGAAAATTTAATAACAATGGTTTGGGTGGTGGTAGTACACCGTACACATGATCGACAGTTTCATTTCCCATTTGATGGACGAGGCAATCTATATAATTTATTAAATTAAAAAAATAAAAAATAAATATATGGGAGATATTGTAATTATTAAATAATCATACATTAATAATATTTTAAAGAGTTAAAGGAATAAATAAAATGAAAATGTATGTTTAAGGATTAAACCACTTCTTCCGAGAACCTCTTTATATTTACAAATAAACACATCTTAGTAAATATTTTTAATAAAAAGGCCTTTGGGAAGTTTTTTTGGAATAGAGTAAATTATTTTGGTATGTATTGGTCTAAAAAAATTGTTTTTGATTTCTGAAGTGGGGAGGACAAAGGGTGGCCTTTAATAAGTGGGGGAGATGTCCCAATGGTTTTTTTGAAAAGAATAAATTCTACCCAAATTTTTCTGAAACCAATAGAATAAAATATGGGACATTGTATAACCTTAATGGTTATATGGTCTAAATATGTGCATAAATTAGATTTTAAACATGTTTATAGGTCATTTACCTCTTTTAATTTTTGTTTAAACTCTAGAGACCCCATTTTAACCATACCAAAATTAATTAGTTTATAATTATTTTATTATTAATTTTGAACAAAAATAAAGTTTAAATTATTACATAGTATAGATTATTATGATTAAAAATAAGGAAACTATTTTAAAAAATTTAATTTATAGAAGTGGTAAAATTTAATTTCTATTTAAACCCAAAGGCATGACAGGAAATCATTTTTCTTAATATTAAACAGAATTTATATAAAAATTAAATACCTAATTTATTAAAATAAAATTAATTATAATAATAGATATGTAACTAAAATAGTTTTAATTTTAATAAAAAATTATTTTTTTATGTTTTTAAATTCTTTAAAAGTAATGAATATTCTTAATAAAACCAATATTTTTTACTATCCATTTTTTACTTTCTCATAAAATTCTCAAAAATTCACCATAATATAATTTTCACTTGATGATTTCAAAAATGAGTTAAAAATTTTAAACTTTTTTTTTTCTAAATGAGAAAAAAAAAATAATTTTAGAAAGATAAATAAGTGTAAAAAATATTCTAAAATTATAATTTAGAAAAATACAGTTTTAAGCAGACTATTTGCTCAATTCTTAGATCATGCTTAGAAAATACCTCAAATCAATGTTAAATTTTATTAGTGAATATAAATTATATAATTTTCATTAAAAAAATCCACCAAATTTTTTATTTTAAAATTAATTAGATAAATCTTGTTCTTGTGCATAAAAATTACTTTATAAAAAAAATTTCCTTCTTTTTGAATGTGTTTTATTTTAACTCAATTTTATTGGCCTCCAAAGAATTTATTTTATATTCATTTTTAAACCATATATGTTCATAATTCATGTAATCCTATTCTTACCTATATATAAAATAGTTAAGTGATAACTATTGTTTAATATTATTGTCATAATATGTCATTCATTTGTTTAAAATAAGTGTTGCCTGTATTGAAATCTATTGAATAATTTAAATTTATTTTTAAAATATATTGAATAAAATATTAGGGTATTAAAGTGGTGTTTGAATAGGAATTCAATTTTTTATTTGTTTAGTGGTTGGTGATTCTCACAATTTTAGTTATTCGTTGTATTCAATCATTGAATTGGATAATGACCATGTTCTTAACACATAACACATTGAATTATTAATGGTCCCTTAGGATGAACTCATTTTATTTCATTAATGTTAACTATACTCTTCATTTTTTCCCAATATTTTTATGCTCAATGATCCCATCTTTCATATCTACAAAATATTTTAATCTATTTGAGGAAATTCCATAGGTACTTATTCCCACATTTTTTAACATGTAAGAAGTTGAAATTTACTTATCCCTTGTGGCCTATCATCATAGATTCCAAGATACACCACCTTTAATTTTTTACCCCAAGCTAATGATAGTTCCAAATTTCCATCTCCACCTTTATCACACATAAACAATTCTCTTCATATCCTTTAAAATATCTTATGTCTAATGCCTATTAAAGAGTAGTTTTTAAGCCACTAAAGAAATAGTCAATTAACCTTTAAGGGTTATAGATATAACAATAGGAATAAGATGCGATCATTTTGATGTTTTCGTTATAAGTTAAAACAAAATAAATCTCATTTGGTTTCATGTTATACCTAAGACCCTACTTTTTCACGTAAACACGGTATCATGAACTATCAAACAATACACACTATAATGAATATTTATTCCTGAGTATATTTAAAATTATAATTTTTTGTTCTAAAAATTTTATTTTTTAAAAATAAACATAATTTTTTAATTATTTATAAATATATTATCTTAATATGATTTTTTTTATTTTTTTTAAAGAATTGGTTTTTAGGTGAGAAGTTATATATACAGTTTTTACTAATACTACAAATTTTATTCCATTATTAGTATATAACTATGACATAGATATTTTTGAGTAATTTTATTGAAATGTTTTTTGGTTTATAATCGAAATTACATATTTTAAAATATGTATTGTATTTGTTCAACCTATTATTGATATTTTATAACTTAAGTAATATTTTTCTAAAATATTTTTTCATCATATTATACATTTTTTGTATTAAAATTAATTTTTTACACTAATAAATTAAATTAGAATAAATTTATTTAAAATTTTTAATTAGTAATTCTAAATTATCTAATATTGAAAAAAAATATTTTCTTGAAAAAATATTATGTTACCTATAGAAAAAATAGTTACCAAGACAAAAGAAAAAATAGTAAAGGTAATAATTCAAGGGGTAAAGGGGTTTGGAACAGTATACAAATATATATAAAATTTAGTATTTTAGAAATTATCCACCTTATCTCACCATATACTCCATTATTTGGTTATTTTTTGGAGCAACATGACATGTTTAGGATTTACTCCTTTTATATCAAGTTGAAATATTTACAAAAAATCCATTATAACCATATATAATAGGGGATACTCCCCATACCTTTAATATCACTACAAAAAATTAGTTTCCTTATGAAAATCTCCCATATTTACTTATAAAAAAATCCATATTTACTCACATAGGATACTATCAACAATACATTTTCCTAGACCTTCCTTTCTAAGGAATCGTCCAATAGAAACCCAAAGTTATCAATATAAGTTCAATATTTCAGAAACAAATTTTCCTTTTATATTTCAATTTAAAATTAATTTTCTAAATATTAAATGATTAAGAAAATGAAACCATTATTCGTGTGTTGTGTGGACTATCATCTCCGTGACATAATATCTTTCTTTTCTCTCACCAAAATACAAGTATGGATACAAATATTATATTAAATGATAAAATAGGATAATATATTATTTATTTAATTTTCTTTTAAGAATAATTTTAGATATTATTAATGATATTACTAGTAAATGATTATTTTAAATTTAATCATTTAAAAAACGTTTATTAAGAGGATAATATTTTATTCAAATTGGGTAATGTTTTCATATCCATTAATTATTATTCTAATTCCTTAAAGTTATAATATACCACAATAAGAAAAAAAATAAACAATATTATTATCGTCTTTTTATAATGATATTACAAAAAAACACCTCATGATAATTAATTAAACTAGGGTATGTTCCAGTTTCAGTCGGGTAACCACATACTTGAACAATAAAATAAATTAACTTCATGAATGAATATAGGGAAATAATTACCAATAAAATATGATATAAATTTTTAAATAGTTATTTATTTCTTTGGTATATTTTATATCAATATTTAATTCATTAATTAAGAAAACACACATAGATCATCAAGAATCGCATAGATATGTTTATTATCAATTTATTCTTCATGGAAAATGAATGAAACACTCCTAAAAGGAATTTGAAACATCATTAATTATTATAAATAATACTTAAAATAAAATTTAATAACATGTAAATGATAATTTCTAAAGAGAATTTAATACATACATCTTTATTATGAAACTAGTACAAAGGATCAAAACTATAAACTCCCAATGTGAAAAAAGTCAAATTCTTATTAAGATTGGATTTTAATAAATAATATTAATAAAAATTGATATGATTAATTTTATAAATTATGTTATTAACATATCTATTTTTTACACATGAAGTTATAGTATGTTCATGGATATTAGTACAAGAGGTAAGGGTTTCCTATATCAAATTATTCTCTTTGATACATGTTTTATTATTATGATTTTAATTTCCCTTATGTAGTGTATATATAATACTTATTTTAGAAGTTATATATTGATATTAATTTATTAATTTTATTTTAAGATCAATTATAATCGCAATCCTTTATGAGGATATAATTAAAATGTTACTCAGGCCATATGTGGGATTTTCTGTCTCAATTTTCATTATTTGGGACTCATGTTATACTAATGACTTGTTTTTTTGGGTGGTATATAGATTGAAGTAGAAACAATTTTACCAAATTAATCATGAAATTTAATGGGTTTACATGTATACATTATTATCCCTTCTAAAAATTCATTTTATTCAAGAGATTTCAAAACCGTTATAAAGATCACAATTTTCTATATAGGAAAAACCATCTAATTATTTGGTAAAGAAAAAGTATATTTACTTTCCTTTAAAATATATCCATGTATTTATAATGGAATGTGTATGAATCCATGTCCTAGTTTCACATAGGGGCAATCAACCCAAAAAGGGTTAGTTGGTTAATGAATCAATCATCACTCTAATGTATAATGAATTGGCCTAAGACAACACACTATCTAGATACACTCTGGGGATATAATTTTGAAATTCACACAATATTTATGAATCATGATGAATTATTTTTCAGACCATTACCTTGATCTCATACTAATGAAAAATATTTAACCTAATCAGTATCTTCCATAAATAACCATACACATTGAAATTACCCTCACGAAAAATTGATTACAGTAAGGGTGCTTCCTATTTCATTGATGGTACCCCATAAATCTAATGTTTATTTAGGGATTTTATTCTTGAAATAAACATTATTTCATTTAATTGGGAAGGTTTTTCCCACATTTTTCATTATATGGATATCCATGTTTTTATTCATCTATAATTTTCTTAAGGAATTATATGATAGGTCCAATTGATTCTCATGGTGAATGTATTGGGCTTAATCGGGTGATGGGTGGGTCCTAGAATTATAAAGCCTCCCAATGCATAAATGGGTCTCATTTGACCAAAAATCATGGGTTTTGGTATATAAACCTTACTATATCAGTATGATTTCTTAGAACAATGAATTAGCATAATGTTTTGACATCTAACTTTATTCCATCAATTGAAGATCAATTATTATTATTATACATTTTTTCATTTTTTCATGAATATTGATTTACCTACGTTTTAGTCAATTATGGATTCATGTTTTTATTTATTCATACCACAAAAATTATTAAATGTTTATATTATGATAGATTCTAATATATTCTACTCATTACTCAATATATAAGTTCACCCATAATTGTTTTTCTTTCCCCAAGAAACAAAAAAATGAATTTGGGTAAATTTCTACGATATGAAGTAAGGAATAATAATGTACTCCCAATATGTTTAATATATATCATATGACTTAAAATGTAATGGAAATGTATATCTAGTTTTCTAATACTTACAAACAATTTCATCGTTCATGAACTCTTGTATTATTTTCTAATAATTTAATATTACTACAAAAAATGGGTTTCAAAAGTCTGAGACGTCATAGTTGGTATAAATGGATGTTTAGTAGGATCCCTGGTTACTATATTAATAGGTACCGAGTAAAATATCCCATGTACGATGAAAATAAATCAATATATATTAGGAACACTCCAAAAAACATAATGGAAATTTTATTTTACAATTTAATATCACAAGTTAATTAAGATTATTCAACTAAATAATTATGAAGCCTAATGATAGGAATGTGAACTATATAAACACATATAATAAATGTAGTTATATTACACCTAAAAAAGATAATTAAAGTGTAGTTATGTATAATATGTTTATGACTATATAATAGCAGTTTCACAAGGTTATGAAAAATAATATTTCACAAATACAGAGACCTACTGATCCACAAAAAGAAATAACTATGTTAGACTTCTTCATGTGAAGGAAAAATATAGAATTTTGGGGAACTACTAATCCATTGGTAGATGAACAATGTATCAATGAACTAGATATGATAGTTCCCACATTTGGCAGATTTTAAAATGAAAAAGAAACACAGACTTCTATCATCTAATGGGATATACAGAATAATGGGGGTTACTAAATAAAAAAAGATGAAGATGAGATAAAGTGGATGGAATGAGGAAGGTTTAAGGAGAAATTAATTGAGAAATACATTCATCATATGAAATGAACAAAAATTGAAAGTCATTTACTCAACCGCATACAAAAAGTATTGAAAATAATGCTGAATACAAAGCTAACATAACAAGGATATCAGAGTAAATGGCGAACTGTGCATTCTGACTAGAAATAAAAATTTATTGTTTCTTTGATGTTATAATGAATATAATTCCAGGATAATTTTATCTTAGACCTTTCCATTATGATTTTATAGTGTCATGTTATATTAAGATAAAAAAGGTATTATCCTGGATGTATATGGTTAAAGGAAATCATGATAAGGAGAGGCCAACTGAGTATCATGGGATGAAAAATGTGAAAAATGGGAATAAAGGAAATATAATATTTTCTATGTGTGATTATTATGTGAAGAATAATCATGTGGATTGTAGGATGATGGAATGAGTTTTTTTGAGTGTGAAAAAAGGCCATCAATATCGTGAATCCAAAGGAAATAAAGAAGTTTTAGAAGTTCATTTCTTTAACTATAAAGGGAAGGGAAGATTTATAAACTAATACACAAAATGTTAAGGTATTTTACGTATGAAAAGGAAAATGGAGAAAGGAAAAGATTATGTAATTACCACAACTAAATTCTAAATTCATTATGTCATGGAAGAAGGTACTTTTATCACAGCCATAATGTTACATATTTTTTTTTATTTTGGATATCTAAACTCTTCAATATCTTCAATGTTTTCAAAAAAAATTAAATATCTCCCTAGAAAACTATTAATGATGTTATTAATTAAGATACTATGTGTGAATCTTATTATAAAAATGATGTGATAGGATGTTTCAATTATGATGTATGAAAGAACCCTATATAAAATATTGGTTTTTATTCCAATGGTTGAATTTGAAATTATCATTTCTATATATTATCATTTAAAGGACAATGCAAAAGATTATTAACTTGTCTAGCGAATTACTATTGGTGGTTGTTCTAATACTTCACACTATTGGACTACTATTTGACCATGTTAGCATGAAAAGAGGTTAAATTTACAAGTTAAATGGAATTTGAATAAAGTTTTTAAAATATACAAAGGATATAGATTTGTGATCCAATGATAACATTACCATATGGTATGGATATATTTGTTAAATATTGATGTATAAATGGAAGGACTTGGATGCATATGTATACAGAATGACAGGATTATTACCTATGAATCAGGAAGTTGAAAATACATGAATATAACTATCCAACTTATTACTTTTAGTTGGTAGATGTAATATTTTCATTGAAAATAGTAAGATACTACCTATTTGGTTAAAGATATGATATACACAAAAACTGAAATAGTTTTATGTAAATATTTTATTATAAGGACTTAAAAAATAGGAAATCATTATGGTGGTATTTACTCAAGGAGTAAGATTCATAGATACACTATATCTTTGGGAAGGAAAATGAGGTGGTAGATACATTGATTAAGAGGGGTTATGGAGTTTATGCTATGATGATAATTAAAAAGGATCCTATATTTAATGATCTTATAAAGATATTTATAAATATATTTAAGAAAGGGGAACCATCATTCTATTTATATGTGTTTATTATATCATCCGTAATAGAAAATATACTGAGTTAGAAATGTGATAATGATGACTTACAATGGAATATTAATGTAATAAATGGAAAAAATTATAGGATTTTATCTTTTGAGATGGTGTTTTGTGGATTATGAAGAGTTTATATGTTATATCCACATCATAGTAGATTTTCTAAATACTATATAAAGCATATACCTAAAATTTCTATACATACCTTGGTGGGACAAATATGTAAAAGGAATTATAAGAACATTTTTGGTGGGAAGGTGTGAAGTGGGAAATTACAGACTATATGTCTAGATTCTATGTATTGTAGTAGGTAAAGGGGAAAATAAAAATCCTAATAGAGTCATGAAACATATTCCCATACTTATATAAAAGTGGTACAACATCACAATGCACATTTTTATTAGACCCCCAAAGACACCAATGAAGAAAGATTCAATATGATACATCATTGATCATCTAAATAGGTTTGATCATTTCATAGAAATAAGAGAATATCAACCCCATGAAAAATTTTGTTGTATACATATCAAGGATTCATGAGATTCATGAAATACTAAGGATTCAAGAGGAACCTATATCAATTGTATTTTATCATGACTCTTGATTCACATACAAATCCTGTAAGAGTCTTCTATGAAATCTCAACAATAAAATACATTTAATAACCACCTATCATCCCTAAACTTATGGGAAGTATTAAAGGAATATCTATATATTGGATTACATGTTGGGGTTGTTTTCTATTCACATATATGGTATGTGGGGTCAATATCTATATTTTCTGGAATTTTGATATAATAATAGCTTCAACTATATCATCTAGATGACACCATATGAAGAATTATATGAGAAGAGTTGTCCAAGTATAACTTGTTATGAAGAAGATATATAAATAAATATAGTTTTACTATAGCTTATAGAAGATCTGTATGATGTTCCCACATGCGTCATTTAATATGAAAGGGCTATAGTCAGATTAGAGTTTATTTTTTCCCAAGCATAACCTGCTACTAGGACGTAGTATAGAAAAAGTTTATAGTATATCCCATATGAACTTATGTTTGAAAAAGAAACATTTGTCTTTGAACCCTTTGGTGTAGGATTTATCATGAGTTGAATCAATTTGGGAAAGAAATTTCTAGAGAGTTGGGGTTTGATTTCAGGGATAAGAAAAGGAATCATGATCAATTTTAGGGATCTATAGAAAAGAGTATCATAATTATAACTTTGAAGGACCTAAGGATTTCAGAGGTGAACCAAGGAGAAATCTCTAGTATAATATGGTCAAATCAACTTATTTTACCTAAGACATAAATATTCCTTGATCTGTAAATAGTAAAATCCTAAATTCATTAATTATAGATTATAAGGAGGATAATATTTAAAGCTATTTATCATAACCTAATATATTTCATCCAGGATAAGGTCATTCTTTCAAATGTCCCCTATTTAGGGACATTTTATTGAATTGTAGAGACAACTGATATATATCATGAATATTAATCCTTTAATGTAACAAGTTTAGAATTAAAGATTTATAGAGTCCATGCATCACTACTCTTGATCCCGACACTTAGTGATTTAGCCACTCATGGAAAGAAAGAATATAGATAAAGGAGCAATTTAAATCATACTTAGCATGCCAATAATAATTGATATTAAATGATTTATGAACATTCAATGATTTAGATTAATCAAATTTGAAAAATCATACCATTAAATTAACTACATAACTGAAATAGGAAGGGAAATGAGTGTAGAAAAATTTTATCGATGATCAGTGCTAAGAAAAATGATGAAAGACGGAGATGATGCAAAAATGAATGAAGAATTCATCAAAAACAACTCACGATTCTTGGGTTAAATCCAAATAATTAAAAGTCACTATGAAATTTTAATTATATTGTAGATAGAGTATAATATAATGAGAGAGGAATGTATGGATAAAAGTTATTATCATTGGAACCAGCAAAATATGATGCCCTAATTCTATATATATAGACAAAATATTAAATGAAATGTAATGGGGATTTATATCCGGAAATTCTTATCCATGATTTTATCTATGGATTTTGAATATATATGTATCTAACATATATTTAATTCGATATTTTAATATTTGACTAATTTCACATCCTGTACTAGAGACCCATAACACGTACCTTTATTCAATATTTATCTTTAGAGTGAGAATTTCATTCAATGGTTTCAAGATATATATCTGCAAGTCACATAATGTAATGTATTCTCAAATTGTAGTTTTAACGAAATCTTTTATGAATTTATTCAAGAGTATTAGGATGCTATGAAATTATATTACACATCGCATAATGAGATTTCCTGACATGTAATAGTAAAATTTTCTCATTTTCTATATTTTCTCCTTTTAATATTTAGAATCATAATTCCTACAAAATTTCACACATGCCAAGTTAATTATAATTTTAATCATTAAAAATCCATAACTAAATAAAAACAAAATGTACATATTTTTTTAGCTTATCAAATTCTTCCACACATGAACAATTGCCTGTCCTCCAGCAAGAAGGACTCAACAATGATTTCAAAAAAAGTAAGCAATTTTTAAAGAAAGAAACATTAATTATGTCCATGAAAATAAAACTATGTTTATGTAGAAAAAATATTTCTCTAGTATCATCCCAACATAGAAAATTAGTCAGGACTCATAGCTCAAATCATTGAACAAATTTTTCATCTTTTAATTATATTCTCTCAACTGTTACTTGAATTCTATACCCATTTTTAATGCTTCTCACAATGAATTTTCTGTCACCAACAAGGGTAAAAGGGAACTAGAGTTATTTTTATACCATAAGTACATGATAATTACCATAGGCTTGAATTGGTTTTATCATCTATAAATTGAAAATAAAAATAAAAAATCAATCTCGATGGAATCAAGATTTGGGTTCTAATGACTCTAAGGTCATAATAAGGTCGATAAATAGTAAAAAATAACTAAAAAAGTAGTTTCTAAAGTAAAATGCAAGACTTTTGTGACAATTATAACAATATGACTCCTCTATATCTTAAAATCCATGCTCCTAACACCCCAGGTTGGATCCATGGATATATCAAGTAAGTGAAAAAGGGTATCATGTTAATTTATTTTTTCCATTTGTATTTTTTTTGGAAAGTCATGTTTAGGATAGATCTAACATCCATCCACTAACCCAATATGATCCTTTGGTAAATTCATCAGTTTGGAAATGGTTATTTTTGACATTCCCAATACCCAACCCATGTCAATTTTTCTTCTTTTGAATTTCTCAAAGGAACATGATAGATGTGAAATTCTAAAAAGTATAAAAGGATCCCAACCAAATAGTATGATGAGAAACACAATACATATTCATTGTAAAATCATCATGTGATATCTGAAATCCTCCCACTCACTTATTCAAAGTAATGTAAATTTTTTTACAAAGAGCAAGGTAAGAGGTGATAATCATCTTGGAATAACTGCATATATAAGGTAATTCATGGTATCTATGAGATTAATGAGAGAAATATTTATGGTGGGTTATAGGAAAAATTAAAACATAAAATATTTGATCAATCATTTTAAGATAGTATTTGTTCAGTTATATCCTCAATAATATCTAAATGCATTTTATTATAGGTTTACAAGTCCCAAATAGAACTCTAGAAATATTAACAGTAATGAATATGCAATTGTAGGTTCAAAATCATCTCGGTTATGAGAATAAATATCAAAAAATTTCTATCACTAAGGATATAAAACCAATTAATAAGCCAATTAAACGTAATTTAAAATTTTTTGATTTTGAATTATATTACTAAGATCATAAATTATTCTAAAAATACAAACAGAGATGAAACATGGATTTAAAACTATTTAGAACATAACATTTCTTTTATTTTGGTGGAGAAAATGATTTTAAAGTTTAAAACATGCCTATAATTTGAAAACGTTTTCTTAGATATATGAGAATTGTAAAATATTCAAGTGTATCAAAGGTGAAAGTAAAAAAAAAACTCCCCCCCACATAGAAGAAGAAACTTTCTGCACTTTCCATGAAATTATTGTGGGTGTGTTATGAAAAAATAAATATATGTTAAATGAAATAGATGATAAAAAAATGAAGAATAAGAAAATCAACATATCCCTATAAGAAATTTCATTCTAGGAGAGAACCTGGATGTTTGGAGTTGTTGTTCGGGATACATATAGAAATGGGTAAGAGATACAAATCGTGAACTTGATACAATATTATTCCATCAGTTTAAAACATTTGAAAGAAACATTAGCGGAAGGTGAATAGTATGATGAGTTATGGAAACCAATTTTATTTAGGTGTAGTCATGTTTAGACAATAAATATAAAAGAACCAAAGAAAAAAATAAAATGACTCAATAACTATAATCAATATTAAGACATAGACATAAAAAATTATGAACTATGATTCTCTTCCCATAAATCGATAATTGAAACATCATCATCTAGATAGATGGAAAAAAATATCATGTAGTGATGTCTATCGACTCAATGTCTCCTCTCGAATCTATAGAAAGTTGTTTCAGTGTCATCTAGATTAGGGGTTCACATGATAGGAGTGATCAATTACGGAGAATTTTGATTTTGGATCCGATGTGAAAGGAAGGGTATCTGTTCTCATGCTGGATAATTCTATGCATTAATATCAATTTAGAGTTACTAAAGTTGACATTCTATTTTGGCCTCTCACTGAATCACTCGCTGAACCAGAATAGATGGTGGTAAAGGTCTATTAAAAACCATAACCAAAATAGAGAATCAAGGAATGGAAATTTAAAAATTAAATGATTTCAAAATTAAGAAAAGTAAAAGTAAAATAAAATTATTTCCCATATATATATGAGTGTAGAAATACCAAAATAATGAGATACAAACACTATAATGGAAAATATCTAGTGCTGACAGAAAAGCCTAAAAATAAGTAAGGTATACATCTAAGACAAGATGACCGAATCAAAACTTATTTCAAAAGTACAATTGTGAACATGTTGTGGTGGTAGTTGTCCATCCAAATCATTTTCTGGGAAAGTAGCATGGGACAGTGGATTAGCTCTTGAGGGTGGTGTTGTGGTGCTCGAAAGGTGGGCTTTGGTAGGTAGTGGAGAGGTTCATTTTTGATGTGGGGTCGTGAGTTTGGAAGCTAGGTAGATAAAGAGAACCTTAGTATATGTAGCAATGGCTAACCCCTTGCCCCACCGGGCTTGCTCGGTGATGTACTCATGTGAGGAAGTAGGGTTAGAGAGATCTAAGGGATGGTCAATGTGTGTTTTTGGAGGTGTTGGTATGGTAAAAGGGGAGGGGGAATCATGTGTTGGAGGTGGATGAGTGTATATAGGAGAAGGTGGTGGAAGGGCGGTAAAATCAAAATGCTCTAAAAATGAAAGGTATGGATGGGCAGAGACCCGTTGTAGATTATCCAATATGCATAACTACATGTACATGAGATCTAACATGGTGGGATGGGTAGGTGGAGTAGTGGTGGATGCAGTAGTGGCTGAGGCTAGGATATGGGCGGGAGGTGGTGGGGGTGAAGTGGTGGGCGGAGATGGTGAGGGGTCCACTGCATGTTCCTCTAGTGCTGCGTCAGCTACATAATGCATTCCAAGTGCCCATTGGTAAGTATCATATTCCCTCATTAATAGCTAAATCTTGTAAGGCCACATAAAATAAATGGTCTCCATTGGTCCAAGAGATGTGAGGGGAAGAGCAGCATCAAAAACTATGAGATGGTATGAGAGGTGGGTAATGAATGAGCCACCTATAAATGTGCCTATGTTCCACTATACATGATCTTGATAATAATAGGTGAACTGGGTAGCCGTTTTAATGGCTAGGATTCCCATGGATGCTTCCAAGATGAGGATGTCGACCCGGATCACACTCCTATGAGACTCTTCCATGGAAAACCAGGCCTAAGTCAAGGATATATAAAGTATTTGAAGGGCAGGGCTGTGTAACTAAGTGGACATGGTGATATAGGGGTAATGCACTATCTAATTATCTTAGAAAATATTATACCACAGTCACCTAGAATAAGAATGGGGTCACCTAAGATGAAGTTTTTGAAAAATACAAGACATAGAAAACTCTTCTATGTAGATTCTGAGACCAATGGCTAATTCAGAAAAATAGAGTTCATGTGGTCGGTGGACCAGATGGAACAGTAGGCTTTGTACTGATACCTCAAAAGTAGAACCAAACACCAAGATAATCTCTCTATATGTTTCATCATGTACCTCAGTAATACAAGATAAATTTACTCTTTCATGAACCAATAGGAGGTCACTACTGATGTTTAAGCTAAAGAGAATGTCATTGTCGAGGGTCTTATTTGTCATCATGGGTTTCACTTACATCCGGTTGAGCTTGAAGTGATGATTTTTAGTTTGAGAAGCATAGTATTGGGTGAAAATGAATCTTTTCAACCCTATATAAGTCATAATCGATATTCTAGGATTTTTCTAGAGTTTCATGTGAAACTCGAGCTACTATGAGAGGTGGGTGGGATGCTACCCGGGGGGCAGAGGTTGAGAAAGGTGTGACAATATGTGCGGATTTGGATAGAGGCTAACTATTATGATATGATGACGACTCTTAACCTATAGGGAGTAATGTTTTTCTTTGATCCATATTGAGAGTGGGGATTAGTGATGTGAGTGTGCGATAGGCTGATGGGGGGAGGGGTTTGGTTTAGGTTGAAATAGGAGGAGGATAATTGGTGTTAAACTAAAATGGTGGGGGGGGGGGTTCGTGGAAGGTAGGGAGAAGGGTAGGAGGGAGGTTTCATGAATAGTAGTGATAAGGGGTGGATGGAGGTTTGAAGGAGTGGGAGAACATGAGGGAGGTTGGTGGGGGTTTGAGTGGGAGAAGGTGGTGTAGCTAAGAGAGGAGGGAGGGGGTTCATGGGGGCAGGAGGAAGGCAATGGGTTGGGAAGTAGTTGGGGGCGTCGGGTCTTGATCCATGGGAACATGACCAATTTTTTTAATAAAATTGACCACTTTATTACACGATGTGTAACTAAGATTCACGTTATGAATGATTGGGTTTGACTAATTTTTTGGTAGAATTGATACATGTCAAGTAACATGGCTACACAACATGTAATTGAAATTTTGAACTCAACTTTGTACCAACCCTGTCCATTTGCTATTGGAATATTTTATGTTGTCCCAAGGATATTCTAACCTAATCAATCTGAAGAGGACCTACAATAGGATTCCTTGTAGTCATTTATTTCTTTAACGTCAAGAGATTGTCTTCATTAAGGCTCAGATGAACTTCAGGATGATGACATAACGTTCAAAGAAGGGTTATTGATAGATTTTAAACCATTGAATGTTAACAATGAAAGGTGGCCCACATTACTTTTTAATTTCAATGGTCCCACAGGGGAAAACATGATTGAATGTTAAAGGACCTGGCCATCTGTATTTTAGATTCCCTGCAAGAAATTTCAATCTAGAATTGAATAATAGGACCATATTTCCTATATCATAGATCTATCTTCCAATGCTTTGATCATGAAATTTCATAGATCTATCTTTTTCGATCTTGGAATTATCATAACCATCCTTTATGATTTCTCCTAATTCATCTATATATAGTATCCAAGATTCCCCAACTACTTGAGAATCCAAATTTAGATTCATAATTTCCTAGTACCAGTGATTCTCTAGTTCAACTAAAGGATGAAACAATTTTCCATTAATTATTCTAAATGGTGTGCTACCAATGGGTGTCTTGTAAATAGTGTGGTATTACAATAGTGCATCATCTAATTTCAAACTCTAGTTTCTTTAATTTGTGTTCATGGTTTTTTCAAATATTTTTTTTGATCTACCTATTTGACATTCAACACACCCACTTGTTTTTGGGTGGTAGGGAGATACTATGTTAAAGAGGATTCTATTCTATTCTATCAATTATTTAACATCTTTATTAGAAAAATGTGTTCCTCCATCACTAATGAGTAATATAAGAAATCCTAATCATGAGAACACATTCTTTTTCAAGAAATCCCTGACCAGTTTTTCTATCTCATGTGATGTGGCTTCAGGTTTTACACATTTTGAGATGTAGTCAATGACACCAGGAATATAATACTTTCCATTTGAATTAGGAATTGGTATCATGATGTCTATACCCCAATCATCGATGATTTCAGCTTCCATGATTGGGTTTTGAGTCATTTCATTCAATTTCTATATTGTCCCAGTTTGTTGGAACCTATCACAGTTTTGATAGAATTTCATTGAATATTGGTATAGAGTGTCCCATAAAATACTTTTTTATAATATTTGAAAAATCATGCTCAGGTACTTGATGTCATCCAGTTATTGAAGTATGAAACATTTCTATCAAATTGGGGATTTCTTTTTTAGGAATGCAATGATGAAACAATACATTAAAACAATGCTTGAACAAGAGTGATTCATCCTAGTACTAATGTTTTTATTTATCTAAAAATATTCTCTTTTGTTTTTGGGATATGCCTTGGTGAAAAAAATACTATGGTGGGATAATTAGAAATATCAGAAAACAACAATTGAAACTTAATGCTGAAAGGGGTTTCATTAAGAAAATTGTCTTCGATGTCAGTATCTTCGTCATCCTTGATGAGGGGCACAAGGAGTCAGGACAGATGGTTATAAATTACATTTTATATTCCCTTTTTTATCATTGATGTTAATATCTAATTCTTAGATCATAAAGATCCATTGTATCAGTATTTTCTTGGCATCTTTTTGTTCCTTAAATACCTTAGGGAATCATAATTGGTGTGCATGATTACCTTGGATACGACCAAATAGGAATATAATTTATTAAAAGTATACAAAATGACTAAGAGTTAATTTTATATAGTTATATAGTTGAATTCAGATTCATTTATTGTGTGGAGTTCATAAGAGATATGACATAATATGTTACCAAATCAGTTTCCTAAAACAACATCAACAACAAGGTCACTGGCACCACACATCAACTCAAAATCCTTGTCCTAAGAAGGTGAAAGTATTACAAGGGATTATATCTATATTTATTTAAATTATTGAATTCCTATAGAAATTATTTAGTGAATTAAAATTGAATGAACTCGGAAAATAAGTGGTTTAGTGGTCCAACAACTTTTGAAAAGTCTTTTTCAAATCACATGTAGAATCGAACATGGCCTTGAGACCTTGTTATAACCAAAACTGTTGAATGTTGAATTAAATATTTTATGAAATTTTTTTTAGAGGGATTATATTCTATGGAATATTTTGAAATTTTATGTTTCAGGAAGATGCCTCCTTGAACCATAAAATGACACTTTTTCTAATTCAAAACAAGGCATTTCTCATCACAACATTACTTGACTATCTACAGATTGTTTAACTGGACTTCAAATGATCTTCTATAAATTAAGAATTTTCCAATGAATAATTATAATAATTACTCTTCCATATCATTGAAAATATTCATCATGCATATTTTAAATGTTTCTAGAGAATTACACATTCCGAATGACATGTTCCTATAGGTAAAGTGACAAATGGATATTTGAATGTTGGGTTTGAGTAGTCACATGGGTTGAATGCAATCTGATTGTCTCATGCATATACATCCATGAAAAAATATAATTCATGTCCTGATAGGCTTTCCAAAATTTTATACATAAAGTTTAAAGGAAAATGATCATTTTATGCAGCTGTATTCAATTTTCAATAATCCACGCGATCTATTCATTCAGTGATGGTAAATGTGGAGATCAATTCATTTTCATCAGTTTTTATAATGTGAGTCCAACTATCATGGGAAATACTTGTAGAGGGATCACCCACTAACTATATAATACTGAAAATATTATTCCATAATCTAGAAGTTTCATTACTTCCCTTGAAACAAATTCATTAATTTTTTTGCAGGAGACACCATTGAGGTTGGCATTTGGGTTGTTCATCTTCCTTAAGTAAAATAATGTGGGTGCACATGATAGGACATATTCCCATAATGTAAGGCACTCTCCATGCAATTGAATACATGTGTCTTTTCAATACCTCAAACAATTTATCAATTTGTAATTGAGATAATTCATAGTTAAGGATTATTGGAAGATAGGTAGAAGAGACTATGTACAAATACATAAACATACTAGGTAGAGGTTTTAACTCCTATGTTAGAGACTGAACAATTAAAGGTGTGAACAGTGGAAAATTATACCTTATTAGAGTTTCATTGAAGCTATAATCGTCAAACCCATATTCTTTTTCTATTATAGAGAGTACCTCTTCATTGTTATCTTCTAGGGAAACATAATCATTTCTCTCATGGGTGAGAGAGATAACATTACAATCAATGGAGTCATATGATTACTTAGTAGCCTTGATGAGGTTAAAGGCTACCTATTCTAATCTGACCCAAAATATTATATTCTCTAGGTTTACATCAAATATAGATTTTAATGTTCCCATGAATGGTCTTCTGAGAATAATGGGAACACCACATTCTTCTTCTATGACTAAAACAAAGAAGTCAGCTAGAAAGATGAATTTTCATACATTGACCAGAACATCCTTGTTAATTCCTCTAGGGGAATTTAGAAATCGGTCTGAAAATTGTAGTTCTACATAATTTGGTTTGATCTCATAAAGTCCCAACATGTGAAATACACTCCTTGGCATTAGGTTAATACTTGTTTCAAGATTGCAAAGAGGTATACCATATTTAAACTCTCCTATAGAACATGTAATTGAAAAACTTCAACGTTATCTCATCTTTGGTGGAATTTTCTACTGAAAAATAGCAAAGCATTATTCATTCAGTGAGATGGCACTAGAATCTTCCATTTTTCTTTTATAGGACAACAAATCTTTTGAGAATTTGGGATATACTGGCATTTGAGCAATAACATCTACAAATAATATGTTGATATAAAATTTCATTAACATTTCTAGATACTTATTTTATTTTTCCCACTTTCCTTCCTCTATTCCTCTTTTTGGAAAAAGAATAGGTGGATTGTATTGTGGTGGATCAATATAGATTGTCTCTTTTGGTTTATTAGATGTTTGGGTATTTTTGGTTGGTGATACCTCTTGGGGTATTACTTGAGTGGTTACATAAATTTTTTCTTCTCCTACTTGTGATTTATTTTTAGGTTCCTTAGTTTTTATTTTATCTCTTCCAACTGGTTGTTGGAAATCCAAATTTTTTCCACTTCTCAGTACTGCAACCTTAGATTCTTCCCTTGGGTATGTATCTATATTACCAAGAAGAGTACTCGATAATATATCTGATAGAGTCTTTGAGATCAGACCCATATAAACATTGATATTTCATAGGGAATCTCATTGGTTATATATATAAATCTCTTGGGTGGTCATTATCTGTTCGGATTTATGAACAAATGTAAACATGATTTTCTCCAACTTATTTTAGAGAGGAAAATTTTTTTGTTGAGGTCTTAGTTGAGATGGATGAAACTGCTATTGTACTCTCTCAAGGATTGTTTAGTATTGTACATGATGATGTGTTCTTGGTACAAGGTTCATGGGTGGGTATCCTAGTGGTCCTTTTTTTTAAAATGTTCCTTGAACAAATTTTGTTGAAAACATCCCTTATTGTTTTGATGTGGTGATAAGCTGGTCTCTACTGATAATTATAAAACTAATATTGGAATTGTGGGTTTTGCTGATTATAATTGATGTAATTAAAATCTTGATTTTTTAGTTCTTCAAATCCTACCTTGAAGACATGATATATTTGTGGTCCCCACAGATTTTTCATGACTGTATATCTATTATAGTAGAAGGAGGGGTGGTGAAGAGGTAGTTAGAAATTCTCTAGCTTCTTTGTGAGCATGTTGACTTATGCTGCTAGTTTGGTATTGGAATCTACTTTGAGGATTTCACACTGAGGTGGTCTATGATCACTCTACCATAGTCTAGGATTATGAGAGACTTCATTCAGAATGGCTCTTCTGGCTTGAAGCATTTTGAACACAATCCATCCATTAACTGTAACATAGATGACTATACATTTGGATGGTTGGAGACCGTGGTAGAATGTTGGAGCTCAAACCACATGTCTAGTCCATGGTGTGATCAATTACTTATCTGTTAATTAAATCTATACCAAGCTTCCCATATATAATCTCTATAATTCTGGGAATTTTATTGAATTTCATTCTAAAACTTCTAAGTCTAGATTAGTGGGCAGTATTTTTATAGTTTTTTAGCTAGATCATCCCATATCATAATTGAATCAGGAGCATGAATCTTAAGACAATACTTGTATTTATATAGTAGGTACAATGTAAAAACTTGGTACTTTATAACATAAGACCACACTCTATGATTGGGAAAGGTATCACATACTTCTAGGAAGCTGGATATGTTCCCATGTGGATATTTACTCAAAAGTCTAATGAAATAGTCTATGTTTTGGATCATGTGAATGAGTCCAAATTTAATTTCCAAGGTATGGGATTGAAATGGTGGAGACACGATGCTTTATGTATCACTATGGAATTATGGAAATCCATAGCCATTGATTTTTCACTCTTATTCCACAAGGTTCTTCCTGGAAGAAAAATATTGCATGTTTGGTGGTGAAGTTGGTTGGGTCCAACTAGATTGTTTTGATCAGCCATGTTTGATCATGGGAGTGTAGCGAGTTACCATTTTATTTCATTATTCAAGGATAACAATTTTTATGCTTCAAGTCTCCTTGAATGAGTCGATAAGCACTTATAATGTACTATGCCACTAGAGCAGGGACGTGGTGGCTTCTTGAGTCGGAAGAAGATAGAAATTGGGTGAGGGAGAGGTAATCCAAGGTACTTTCCAAAAGGTTTCTTATGTGAAGTACCAAATTTATCCTCATAAACAGTTCTAAAATATGATGCACACACATTCATATTTCAATTCGCGCGAGCTGTAGTCATTTTAGATCTAATTGTTTAACAAACATCACTTATTACTGGGATTTAGTATATCGAAAGTCTAGGGTTGATCCCTTATGGAATTAAGAAAGAAACGGTAACCTTTGGTTTGTAACCCTTTGGTGTATGAGTGCTCATGAGTTTATTCAATTTTAGAAAAAAAATTCTAGAGATTTGGGGTTTGATTTCAGGAATAATAAAATCAATTTGGATCAATATTAGGAATTTGTAGAAAATATGGTCTTGATTCTAAATTTGGTAGGATCTTAAGGTTTAGGATGTTTATAAAGTAGAGGTCTCTAGTTGACTATGGTATAATCAACTAGTTCTACCTAATATGTAACTATTATTTGATCTGGGAATAGTGAAAACCTAGATGCATTAATATTATCTTCTAGGAATGAATGTATTTCATGATATTGGTCATAACTTAATCCTATTCAACTAGGATAGATCCATTAATTAAGATGTACTGTGGTCAAGGAAGTTTGAGTGAATTAGATAGAAAATTATTATTTATCATGATTAATAATCCTTTAGGGTACCGTGTTGATAATTAATTATTTAATGAGTTTAGATATCCCTACTCTCGATCCCCAACCTATGTGACTTTTCCACTCATGTAAGTATTTAATTTAGATAAATGAGTAATTGAAATCATACTTTACATGTTAGCAATGACTATGATAAAATGATTGATGAACATGAAATGATTCAGATTAATCAAATTGGATGAACATGTAACCCAACACATTCAATATAGATCTCAAGTCATATAATTCAATTATCTATGTACTTGAAATAGGAATTTAAATGAGTGTAGAAAATGTTCATCGAATATTGGTGCTCAAAACAATGATGAATGAAGGTGATGATGAAATAAGGAGTGGGGATAATGTAAAAAAAAACTCATGATGCTTGTCTTAAATAAAACCAATAAAAATAGACTAAAAGGTTTTCAGTTTAGGGTCTAGGGAGTTTAATAGAACATTTGAGGAATGAATGAATATAAGATTTCTTCTCTGGAACCTAGGAAATATGATTCCTGACTGTTTTATATATAGAAGTAATATTTCACAACGTGTAAGGGGGATTTAAATCATGTAATATGAATATGTGGTTTTCTTTCATGATTTTGAATCTAAGCATATCTCATGCATATCTCATTAGAGATGTGAAGATTTCACTCCTTTCACATGTTTTATCCAAGACATATGACATGTAACTTTTTTCAAGCATTATGTTTAGGGTGGGAATTATGTTAAATGGGTTCACAATGTGTGCATGAAAATCACATATTGTAAAGGCTTCTCCACTTGTAGTTTTAATGACTTCTTTCATGAAATTATTCATGATTTGTAGCATCTTTTTAAACTCCACTATACGTCGTGAAATGAGATTTCATGGTGTGTAATAGGAAAACTTACACCTTTTCTACATTTTCCTTTAAAACTTGGAAGCCTAATTCCTCAAAAAACCAACACATACCAATTGAAATATCATTTAAATCATTTAAAATCCTTAACTAAATGAGATAAAAAAAATTATATACGATTTCATCTTATCACAACAGCTTACTAATTTCTTATGCCACTCAACATTTCAAAAGTACACAATGTCTTCCATATTTTATTACTAAAGAAATATATGCCAGATCCAATGCTTGTTATCATATATAATAGAAAATAGTTGGATCATGTAAATACCCAGAATTTCAATGTTATTGTTTTTAAATATTTGGTAATTTTACGAGTCCGTAAAAGTTAACAGCGCATGACTCTTAGGCCCGGTGTGCTCATAATTAATTTTTGAAACTTTGTTCAAGTATATTCCGCAAATGTATGAGTGGGTTTTTATAACTTTTGAATCGGTACTCGGAATTGAAATATAAGGACACCATTGAACTCACAACACCGGTATTTGCATAGGAATACTTTCACCTCGACGACAGTTGGTCGAGGGTGAATGTTAGTTTTTGGGGATTTTCATGGAAATAATAAAATAAAATAAACGCATGTTTTATTTTATTTTAATTTTTATAAACATGAAAGTGGAAGTTGGAGGTGGGGACCACCACACCATAACCTTCCATGAGAGGTTATGGTGGTGGGGCCCACCCAAACCTAACCACCCATGACCGGTTATAGTTTGGGGACAACCCAAAACAACCCCCCCAATTAACTGAGGAAAACCTCTCAACTACCGTACAAATTAGGGAAAGTCTCTTATCCTCCCTTAACATAATGGTTCCACCACACCCCCTCTTTTAATTATGTCAACCCTCCCTCTTAATTAATTGATCCATCTTATTTAATTAAATGCTACAATTTTAATTTTAAACCCATCAATCTAAATAATGGATAATCTATTATTTGGAGGGGCCATCTATTCATTTGTTCGCAAAGGATGGAAAAGGTGGATTAGAGATTTGGAGAGAAAAATATCCAAAGAAGAACACTTTCTCCATGAAGAATTCTCCACATATTAAGAACGTCAAACCCGACTTCAACCTTCTTCCTCAGGACTTCCTACGATGTAGGATGTCTTCGACTACAATGAGCCGGTGCAGAAACCGGTGATTGAGAAAAGCGCCAGTGTCCGTCTTTTCCCAATGATCCGCCTTCTTCCCTGCAACTCCATCAGCAAACAATGAACAAGGTAGGGTTTTTAATGATGTATGATTTTTTCCCCTTGATTTTTTCCTTCTAAAAACAAAGAACGTGGATCAACTTATTATCAGGTTGACCCGCGGATGTTTTCATTGCGAGATGTGAATATTTCTTTCTGGGAAGTTGTACGGGTTTAATGTTGTTTCATTATCACTTCACAAGTACACCCCTTTTTATTTTGTGGGTTGGGAAGAATCTTCGCGGGAGGGTTTTATGTGCTATATTCTTGTGAACCGCTAGCTACCGCTCTAACGTAGAGGGTGTGGGACAGACAAACATGGTCTGAACTCTCCACAAACCCTTGTGTTTATGTTGAAATTACGGTGACAGAGGATACAACAACTAGAGGCTAACCACACGATGAGAACAGAATCATATGTTTTCGCGTCTCAGTGAACAAGGAGCCGCATCTTGTGTCATGGTGACAAATGGAAGATGGTTGGCCATCCGGCCAGCCATGGCGGCATCCCGCCACACTGCAGCCCTCACTCCAAAAGAGGGACTTACCCGAGGAGAACCACCTTTGATACACCAATAAACGCTTTCGATTTTCCTCCAAATCATGTAAAGGAGATTCCCAAACCTCTTTAAACCAGAACTCCAGCATGATCCTCGAGTGGGAGGAAGGAAGATGAAAAAATGGGGAAATCCCGAGTGGCTTGGGATTTAAAACCCTATCTTTAAGTGGTCCTATAGCTTACCTGCACGGTTTGGAAAACTGTGAGCCAACAATGTGGTTGCTAATCTCTCACCCTAGTACATCACATGACTTGGAAAAATGGTCTGAAAAAACATGTGCTACCCATGCAGAGCCCACTTTCAAAGCTAATAACTTACAAGACAAGGTCCCCAGGACCAAAAGGCTAAAAAATAACAGACCAGGCATCTTATTGACACGCCGGCTAATGTGTTGAGACCCCTCTAACAAGGTGTTTCCCTTTGGAATCGGGGATGACCTCGTTGATTGAAGGTTCAAAAATTTCAATCAGTTTCTAATAGGTTTGTTCGTAGAACCGGAAACATCCAAGGATTCCATATCCATTTGGACCTACTTTCCAAAGGTAGGGGCTCATTAGTTGTGAACTGATGAGGCTTAAGAATTTGCATTGGTCGAGAGGATGGGAGTTCGGACTCACCACACCTTTTTGAGGGGAATTATTGTCTACTCTAGGACACTCTTTATAGATTTAATTTATTTTCGTGAATCCTTATTACATTATAATGTATAAAATGAGTTTTCATTTAGTCTGAAAATTAATGATTTTTATGTAAGAAATTCAAAGAACCTTTTATATGTATTCTTGGTTCTTCATCGATGAAGAATCACCTGTATTTGTTACATATTATTAGTTGATGGTATCCATAAAATACATAAAAGTCTCTTAGTCATTATGATGACCATACTGGTTTTAAATCCACTATCTGGGGCACTTGAAACATATTGTCATTCAAGAGTACATGGATTATTTCAGAATCGATATCATACCCGTTGATGGGCTACCTACGTATCCTTTGTTTTGGAAAAGGAATCAGAACCCACGTAGTTCGAATAAGGGAGTATGATTCTTATGCATGATTGATGGCTCAACGAAAGAAGTCATGATTACTTTTACACTCTAAGCTCACGTGAGTCATGCATGGTGTGAGAAACAAGAGGTATTGGTGAAACCCGAAAATTATGACATGAAAGATGCAATGATGTGGGGCTTATGTGTTTATGAATGCCCAAAATAGATTAGGATTAAGATATAATTTAGGGATGAAATCCAGGAAGAGGGTCCATAAAGGTATATGTACTTTTTGGATATTTTGATACTCTAATCTTGAGACTTACTCCTAAGGAAGTTTCCCAAGTTATAAGGGGACTTATGATTGGGTTTTACTCCTGAGAAGGAAACCCCAAATGAAAAGTAAATTAGAACTGGTTAAGAGAAATTATGACTGGGGATTACTCCTGAAAAGGAGGCCTCGTTTAAGGTACATGAAAAATTAAGGGACTTGTGGCTTACTCCTGAGGAGGATGCCCATATTTGAGACTGGGGCTTACTCCTGAAAAGGAGGCCCAGGTTAAAAAAGGACTTGGGGCTTACTCCTAAGGAGGATTCCCATATTAATGAGAATTTGGACTGGGGCTTACTCCTGAAAAGGAATCCCATATTTGATATTGGGGCTTACTCCTAAAAAAGAATCCCATATTTGAGATTGGGGCTTACTCCTGAAAAGGAATCCCATATTTGAGATTCGGACTTACTCGTGAAAAGGAAGCCCAAATTTGAGATTGGGTCTTACTCCTGAAAAGGAAGGACATATTTGAGATTGGGGATTACTCATGAAAAGGAAGCCCATATTTGAGATTGGGGTTTACTCCTGAAAAGGAATCCCATATTTGAGATTCATGAATGGGGCTTATTCCTGAAAAGGAGGCCCAGGTTAAGGATTATCTCATCTTAAAGGATGAGGTTGAATGAATGAAATCTAAATCTTTAGTGACATAATGATCTATAAATCACTAGATTTTGAGAGATGTTGCATGTATTTACTTTTAGATAAGGACGCCAAATCAAGAAAGCATGCCATAAATGGCTTTGAAGAGTGTCTTGAAGACTGAATATTGAATAGGAGAGGTGGAACGACATAAGAGGGATGAAATGGGAAGGAAAGGCACCCAAAAAGGTAGGGGCGCACAAGTCTTGGCAGGCGCATAGGTACTGAATGGGCACGCAAGTCCTGGTCGCGCAGGTATACCTGCGCGACACATGGGTACTTGCATTCTTTTCAGCCCTTAGGGTAATACTTGGGCGAGACTTGGCTCAAACCCTTGGTATTATCCCTTGAGGCTTTCCAGAAGATAGCGCACAAGTTCTGATGAAGAAGTAGGGTAGCGCGCATGTCTGTTCATTTCCCTTAAGGGTAAAAAACATAGGCGCGCAAGTGTTAGTGAATTCTAACACTCAGACCTTACCCCTCCTGTTTAGACCTTCCATTCTAGGTAAAGAATTACCTTAGAAGAGTTCGGAAGACCTGAAGAAGAGACTTGGGCGTTCAGAGCTCTGTCTGTGAATTCTAGAAAAATTCCTCCCACAATGGGGGGCCCATTGGGTCTATTTATAGGCTAGAGAAGACCTCAGGAAGTTATCCTTTAGGGCGCACAAGTCACTTGTGTGACCATTAGGTGGCGTGCAAGTATACTTGCATGACAGTTATGGAACTTGCGTGACCCTTGTGCATTTGAAGCCTTGTTCATGCCTTTGTCAATTTTCGATGTTTTCTTCAAAGGATGAATCAATTCGTGCTAAGTCATTTCACTTTCTATTCTTTTAGAATATGTGACGAAAAAGAGCATAAAAAATTCCCCCCTTAGAGTTGGATCCGGAATAAATGAGGATGTGACTGTGAGGAAAAAAAGAAAACTAAAAGAATTGTGGTGTGCAAGGTATGGCGCACAAATTCTAAATGGATAGACTTCAGCACGTAGGGTACGCCAGTGGCCTATAAATATGTGGCCCCATTTCTGTACAAAGAATCCAGATTTCAAACTTTCGAGCTCTCGCCGCACAAGTGGCCTTTGCCGCACATGTTTCTCAATTTTCCGTTGTTTCTTTAATGTCGCGCTGCTGTAGAGGTGTTTAGACTTGCACAGTTTATACTTGAGCATCAAAAACTAGCATAGAAACCTAACACTTGCGTTCAAATTTTAGACTTGCGTGCCTTAATGACTGCCATTTTTTTGAATTACTTCACAAATTTTATGAAAAATAAACCCATTTAAGAGTTAGTTTATTCAAATTTTGTGCAGATTCAATGGCTCTCAGGAGAATCGGAACGACTGATGAACTGTCTAGAAAGTGGATTGATGACATGATGAACATTGTTGGCCATGATTACTATGATATCTGCGGCAACACTCTCCTAGATTTGGATAAGTACTTGAATAAATATCATCTTAATTTTCCAATGAGAATCTACCTGTCCATGTATGGTCATGGTCATCTGCAAGGAGACAATGTTCCAAATGCAAAGAACTATATGCCTAAAATAATGTTGCACTGCTACTCCTCTATTTCGGTTATTATGTACATTAAGAGAAACAAAAATGGTGTGATATTTCAAATTTTCCTTCCATGCCATTTCCTTGAAGATATGAAAATGGAAAACACATGGGATGAAATGTTTTCCACTGCCGGTTGTTGGAGAGAAGACAAACATGGTATTAGAGCAATATCTAAAAATAGTACTCTCTTCAAATGGATCTTTACTTCCAATGATCCATTCTCAAATCCATGTATCCACCTTCCAAGTCTCTTGGATAGAAACAGAGTCACTATTCGATTAGAAGAAAATTTTCTCAAACCACACTCAAGAACATCCTTTTAAAATTGTTCCAAGAAGAGCTGGTATCACTGCATCTCTTATTGTATCCAGTTGAATGAATGAATTCCAGGTGGTTGCTGATGAATCGAGGGATGCCGTAAATCAAAAGAAGAGTTATGTTGAAAGCCTTTTGTAATTCTTGAAAAAGAGAAGATACTTCAGTCTTTGGATGTCCTTCTATCTCTTGTGTATCAATGAGAAAGACTTTCATCTTCAATCATTCGCACCTGCATTGTTTTTCTACATGCTTTAAATTTTACCTAAGCCAATGGGCCTAGTAAGCATAGTTTGATTTTTACCAGGATTATTATAAATAACTCTACAATCTTTTAATCTTTTAATTTTCTCAATATTACACAAATCATACAAAATGTATGTTTAGTGAGCTAGAACATGACTTTTATTCATATTTCCATTGTCTGTTGTGGGCAGTTTAAAGTCATGCACGTTGGACATACAAATTCTAATGTTTAAGGTCGAAAATAGCTTTGACCGAATGAATTAGAATTCACTCGATTCTTTGAAAATTTATCTGAAAACATATTACCATACTCAAGTATGAGGGAAAATATGTAAACTATGGCTTATGAATATTTAAATCTGAGAAATGATTTGAAAAAGAGCTAAAAGGCATCAGAAGAAGTAGTTTCCAAGAATGAAGTTACTATTATTTAACAAACCCGTTAGGGGGTTGAATTATGCAGGTCCACCTAAGGGCATTGGCTGCATAGTCAAATAAATAACATCTTTTGGATAACAGGTCTGTGATGTAGATTATTTATGCAAGGCTACCTAAGGGAACGTGCAACATAGTCATGCTAAAGAACTCTCGGAATTTTACTTTCCTATTGCTAAAAATCCAGTGAACGTTTATGGAGATTGATATTTTCCAAAGTATAGAGTTTGCTGTATCGAAAGAGGTACTTGAATATGGAGAAGATATTTCCAAACAAGATTATCAAAGAACTGGATGGATATCACTCCTATGAAAGTCTGACCAAAATGTAGGGAAGGAGAATATAAGCTATAGACGTGAATACTTTCAGATCATGAAAAAGGATATGGTACAAATATGTTAAGGGTGGCTATTTTTTGCAGATCCCTAAATACTGTCATTTAAGACTAATAAGGACAAAAGAAGCTTTCTTCCCAAGAATGAAGTTACCATTATCCGACAAACCTGTTAGGGGGTTGAATTATGTAGGGTCACCTAAGGGCATGGGCTGCATAGTTAGATAATAATATCTTTTGGCTGAGAAATCTGTTATGGAGACTGTTTATGCAAGGCCGCCTAAGGGCACGTACTGCATAGTCAGGTAAATGAACTCTCAGAAATTTTACATTTTTGTGACTAAAAGTCATGAAAAGGGTTATGAAGATCTGAAAATATTTAAGGTTAGGATTATGTCACATAATGATGGGTATTGTCCAATGTATACAGAGATACACAGATCAATGCTAACCATAATCATGTTGTGGCTGGGTCCTGAATTGAAACGTGGGACTTCACTATGTATCCCATAAGGATGGGAATCAGGTCATACTTAGTTCTTAAACTACAGTTTAACGTCAATTGGGACAAAAGGATTAGAGATCTTAGTTTAGGGTCATAGAGCTTGGACCATTATAAGAAATACACATTGTGTGTTTTCATGGGGACTTTTCAACCAAGGGACTGAAAGTGGAATTCAGGGTTAGGCCCAAAAGACTTGGGGCTTGATTCGAGGGACACTCGAACATTCCTACGTATCCCATAAGGATGGGAATCAAGCCCACATAGTTCTACAAATTCCCTTTGTACAAATTTGGTTCGTACATGTGAAGGGTGAAAGGGGACTATAGTGCAATGATGGGTTAACCCAAGAAAAAAGGTTTGGGAATTACCATGTATGCACGTAGTCTTTGAATTGAAACATGATTGAAAAATCAATGTAAATAACGGTTCCCTCTTAGGTGAGGGTATCAAATAATATTTTTATTTTATTGTCATACTGGACAAAACAGTGCTGTATAGTTTAACGTCGTATAGCAAGGACGAAAGTGAATCAATGTAATGATTTTGATTATAGGGGCGGTTTCATGAATCAACATTGTATGAGATGGAGGTGAACCGATGTGAAGAGATTGGTTTTGGGCTTGAAACATGTGAGGTTTCCTACGTACCCAGCCTAGAAGGCAAGGATCAAAGTCCGCGTAGTTCAATTAAAGAACGAATTAATGATCAAGTTATTCTTGGGGAAAACGACCTAAAAAATGATGTTGTTGGGACTTAAACATGGTTAGTATCCTAGAGGGAGTGTTATGGTTGAGGTTTTCTCTAATCTCACATGTGTCATACTCAGTTTGAGAAACAAGCGGTAACATCAAATTTAACGATGCATAGTTCAATGTCATGTAGGACATATAAAGGGACTATGCAGTTTAAAGTCTTGCAGTTAGGAGTATTGGTGCTGCACAGTTTAGTGTCATGTAGCAGGGACAAAGTATAGTTTAAGGTCATGTAGGACATATCAAAGGACTTTCTGTATAGATTAGCATCATGTAGTTAGGACTATGGAGACAACATAGTTTAACGTCATGTTGGACAAAAAGAAGACTGTGCAGTGTAAGGTCATGCAGTAAGGACAAAAGAGTACACCATTTAACGTCATGTTGGACGAAAGTAACACAAATAGTTTAAGGTCATATGTATAGACCATTGATGATGCCATTTAACGTCACATTGGACGTAAGGGATGTTTTCATAGTTTAACGTCATGTTGAACGATAAAAGGGACGATACAGTTTAGCGTCATGTTGGACGAAAGTGCGAATAGTTTAAGGTCATATGCAAGGACCGTGGATGGTTCAGTTTAATGTCACGCTGGACATAAGGGACTTCTGTACAGTTTAGCATCATGTAGTTAGGATGTCATAGTTTAATGTCATGTGATATGAAAGGAATAAAAATAGTTTAAGGTCATATGTATGGACCGTTGTTGTATAGTTTAATGTCATATAACAAGGAAGATGAAGGGGACATAGTTTAATGTCATGTTGGATGTATGTACAAATAGTTTAGGGTCAAATGGATGGACTGTTGATGATGCAGTTTAACATCTTGCTGGAAGGTGGTCTAGTTTAAGGTCATACCGGACCACAGATGATATATTTGGTGTTTATACAAAATACTTCTTAAAAAATCTGGCATTGGATGGAGTAGTGATGAGTTCTCCATCCATCGAGATTAATGAATAAGCTTCATTGGATTAGACCCTATGTATTGAGTAAGTTCCTTCCCATTTTGGCTCAAGCTTGGGAGGTTTCTTTTCTAGAATTATTGGAGTTCTGAGAACTAATACCAATTATCCCTGAGTGAATGAACGAAGATGAACTTTTTTGTTAAAAGCTCATGCTATTTGATTATGATAGACTTCCAAGTGGTGAAAAGTGCACATTTTTTTCACATCTAACCGTTCCAATTCATTCAATCGCTTTTGATATTGTTCATCTATATATGATTGATCACAAATGGCAACTCTGATCGAGGGTAGTTGAACTTCAATTGGAAAGACTGCTTCCATTCCATACACCAATGAATATGGAGTTGACCGAGTTGCAGTGCGGGTGGTAGTCCGATAAGCCCATAAAGCATGATAGAGTTTATCAGGACATAATTTCTTATCTTTATCCCCCATCATTTGCAGTATATTTGACAGAGTCTTCTTGAAATATTCTATCTGGCCATTGACCACTGCATGATACCGAGATGAATGGTTGGATTTGATGTTGTATTCTTGATACGATTTCTTCACCTCAGATGAACAAAAGTTGGTGCCAATGTCCGTCAATATGGTATGAGGGACACAAAATCTGGTAATGATGTTAGACTTGATGAAGCTAACAATGCACTTATAACTGACTTCCTTGAGAGGTATTACCTCTACCCATTTGGAAAAGAAATTAGTAGCAGTAAGAATATACTTTAACTGCTTGGTCGTACCTGAAGGGTAAGGTCCCACCACATCCATTCCCCATGTGGCAAATGGCCACGAGTATTTAGATGTATGAAGAAACTCTGGAGGTTGATGAATGAAGTTGGAATGTACTTGGAATGAATAAAACTTCTTTGTAAAATCACCACAATTTTGTATCATTGTAGGCCAAAAGTATCCAAGCCTTCGAATCTGATCAGACAGTCTATCTCCAGACTGGTGGGCACCACAGACTCCTGCATGCACTTCATTCATGACATCCATTGTCTCTTCACCATCAATGCATCTGAAGAGAACTCCATCAAAACCACATTTGTATAGAATTTTCTCTAGGTGATATAGGCTATCATAAAGATTAAAATTGACCACACATCGCCAGATTTGTTCTTTCTCAGCTCTATCAGGTGGAAGTGTTCCATTTTGAAGGTATTCCCTGATTGGTGACATCCATTCTGTAATATGACCATACAGTTCAGGAATGGGACTAATTTCATTAATTTCCTCTATTTTGATTCGAACATAAGGTGAAATTGCACGACGGTGGGCAATACTGATGGTTGTCTTGTCCCGATTTGGATCTTCCAGAGCTGTGGCCATATTATCTAATGCATTAGCTTGAGTAATTGGTGATCGTAGGACATAAGAAAATGTCAGTTCTGAAGGGAATTCCACCATTAACTCTCTGATGTAATCATACAAAGGGATTAGTTCTTCTTTTCTGATGGCATAATTTCCATTGACTTGTTTTATTACCAGGTCTGAATCACCTTTCACCTTTAAGTGATTCACTTGTTCTTGAAGCACCAATTCCAAGCCTGCGATGAGAGCTTGGTATTCTGATTCATTATTTGTACCACCCACCCAAAATAAGAAGGAATAAGGTAACACTGCCTTTTATCGAGAAATGAGCACAATTCCTAAGCCAACTTTGTTGAATTTGGGATTTTCCATTTTCCTCCCTGTTGGACTTCTAGAAGCACCATCAAAATACATTTCCCATGCATGAGGACTTTCTTGAATAGAGAATATTTACTCATCAGGGAGTTCAATATCTGAACATGTGTCTTCCACTGAAGGGTGTTCTGCCAGGAAATCGGCCAGAGCTTGGCCTTTTATTGCCTTTTGAGATACTTACTGAATATCAAATTACTGCAAAATAACTGCCCACCTTTCCAGACATCCTATATGCATTGGACGACTAAGGATGAATTTGAGTGGGTTATTATGAGATACCAATTGGACCTTGTGATGTTTTAGGTAGTGTATCAACTTCTGAACTGCAAATATTAATGCCAGGCAGCACTTCTCAGTACTTGAATACCGGGTTTCTGCTTCAAGCATAGTCCGACTGAAGTAGTAGTGGTTATTTTCATTGCCAGTGTCATTATTCTGGGAAAGAAAAGCACCCAATGATCTCTCTAGAGCTATCACGTAGAGGATAAGTTGTCTTCCTTCAACAGGTGGAATGATTACTAGTGGACTCAAGAGGTATTTCTGGATAATATCGAATACTTCTTGACATTCTTCAGTGCACTGAAAAGTGACTCCCGTCTTCATCAATTTGATGAAGGGTAAACTTTTTCATGCCAAATTGGTGATGAAACGCCGAATATAGGCTAAGTGTCCTTGAAGTTTTCTTAATTCTTTCAAATTTCGGGGAGGTAACATACCTAGGATTGACTTTGTCTTCTCAGGATCAACTTCAATACCACGATGGCGTACTAAAAAGCGGAGAAATTTTGTTGAGGTTACCCCAAAATAACATTTTAAGGGGTTCATCTTCAAATTATGTTGTCGAAGATTTCGAAATATGACTTCTAAATCAGCGAATTGATTAGAACGTTGTTTGGATTTAACCACCAAATCGTCTACATAGAATTCAAAAAACTTCCCTAGAAAGGGTTTGAAGATACTATGCATGGCATGATGATACGTAGCATCCGTATTCTTTAAGCCAAATGGAATTACCCGGTAGAAAAACACACCCTGAGCGGCTCTGAAGGCTATGGATTCATCATCTTCTGGGTCCATTCAGATTTGATTATATCCGGAATATCCATCAATGAAGGAAAGTTCTTAATATCCATTTGTTACATCAATTAAAGGTTCTGTAATTGGAACTGGGAAATCATCCTTAGGACAATGCTGATTAAGATATTTGAAATCGATGCAAACTCTAATTTGTCCGTTCTTCTTCTTTACAGGGGAAATATTAGCCAACCACTTGAGAAATTGAACTTCTCTGACGAAGTTAGCTTTGATAAGTTTATCCACTTTAGCTTCAATTTTGGAAGCATAAGTTGGGTGTGTTCTTCTTGTGGATTGCTTAAATCATCGTTGTTCTTCTGGTAAACCCAAATGACGAGTAGAAACATCAGGATCAAGCCCGGGAATTTCTGTATAGTTCCAAGAAAATATATCTCTATTTTTCTTTAGAATGGAAATATACATCTATTTCTTTTCAAGAGTCATGGCAGCACTGATTAATGTGGGGCTTGGATCTTCTTTTGTACCCATATTTATTTCTCTGAGTTCATCCAAGGTGGTAGAGATACCCTCTTAAAATGCTGGAGGAGCATCTCTGAGATCTTTTTTTTCTTCTTCTTCATCATGTGTTATTTCGTCCATTTTGACTTGCATAGTAGATGATAAAGCAGAATTTTCGTGATCAGAAGAGATGTAATAATTTGCACATCTTGAAGAAGAATCTTCCATTTCCGACCCGATTGATGCTGAAGGGTCTTATTTGGGTAATAAAGAGGAGATGATGGATTGAGAATCGACATCATTGCTCACCTCTGATATTTCTATAACTTATTCTGGCCCAATTGAAAATTATAGACTTGTTGTATTTCAGTAGATGAAATGAAGACGTCACCATTTTGGCTTTAATCACTACTTGGAGAATCAACAATTTCTCCTATGTTGTTTGGCATGATTGCCGTAATTGACATTATGGATTTTTCCATAAGAGTATTTTGATTTGGGTCTATCCTATCAATTTGACTGATAGGAAACATATAATCTATACTCACATGCACAAATGGATTTACTGGAATCTTTTCCAAACCATATAGAGCATTAATTTTGGTAATCTCATTTGTTGTGGATTTCTCCCTTCCCTTCATGTGATAGAATTCCGCCTCAATGTATTGAGACTCACATGTCATGAATGGGGACTTATCACCATTAAATGTCCCAACATGACCATCGAAACAATATTTGAGACATTGATGGTATGATGAAGGGATAGCCGCATGTTGATGTAGCCAGGGTCTTCCAAGAATGATGTTGAAGGCTGAGTCTTGATCAACAACCATGAAATATGAATTGGATAAAAGATCTAAAAACTGAGTTCTGAGTGTAACTTCTCCCAGTGGTTCTTGTTCATTTTTATCATATCCTTGTACCATCATGGTAGAAGGAGATAAATCAGATTCCATGAGGGCCAATCGACGAAGTGTACGAATGGGCATGTAGTTGACTCCTCAACCATTGTCAATGAAAGATCTTCGGACGTCTACACCATTGACCTTTCCAGATAGGTACAAAGGTCTAATATTACCATGCACAACATCATCTTATTCTTCATCAGTAAAAGATATTATTTCATGGTATTCAGCTGGATTATTCTCTATGTGATAGACTTCAGCTGCAACAATTTCAGTTTCAAACTCCTGAGGACTTGAAAAAGCCTCGATGAGTGCCTCCCAATGATATTTTGACATATTCAAAAATCCCGAATTCATAACTTGGCTGGTACAAGGGCCATGTGTTTCAATACATCATACTTTTGATCCAGAGGTCTGCATTTCCCAACATGAACTTGTGGTTTAACAGGTGCCTTGGAAGTTGATGCTTTGGAATTTGATGCATCTTGTACCGGGATAAGAGGTGGTAATAATCCTAGATTTGGAAGATTATACCAATTAGGACTATTTACTTGTTGAGAGGAAGAAGATGGAACCTTCAACCAGTCTTCCAAAATAACTTTTCCAGGACAGAATTTGCTATTGGTGGAAGAACTTGCTTGTTCTTACTTAGCTCGTTGAAGGGCTCTAACACAAGTTTCTGCTGCGTACACAGTTCTAGCAGGGGTAGAATTAGAATAGTGGATTCTGAAATATCCATGTCTTCCCATGTATCCTGAGCCTCTAGAACTTCCTCTGATTTCTCTGTTTGATACAGGGAATTCAAGCTCATCGAAATCAAAACTGCGACTGGCATATGGATATGTTAATTGAATCATATTAACAGAACCGAAAATCAACTATTCATCTGATGAGGATTCTGCCTGACTAGCCAATTTAGGCTATTCCCTTTGGTGGGGCGGTGTTCGTTGATTTGAAGTAGATGGAATGAACTCCTCCAGAGTCAAAGATAACTTTGGATTTGACACATACTCATCTTCTTCTAATTCTTTCTCTTTCTTTGAATCATGCCGTTTCTTTGAGGATTTTCCCTCTAATGAAGAGGGTTTTGTTGCAGCATTCATGGAAGAAGGTACAATTGGTTTCTTCAATTGCGTTCACAAAATAGCATGATTTCGGTTGATCATCATTCTGATCATCCAATCATCATATTTTTGTGCATTTTTGATTTTGACTTCTTTCCACTCGCCTTCCTCCTCTGGAACTGTAGCAGTGACACATGTTACCTAGGCTGAAGAGCCTTTCAGTTTGACTTGTCCCAAGTCGACCATCTTTTGCAGGAGATATTTGAAGAGAAAGCACTCTTGGATGGGATTCCCCAATATTTGTTGAAAGGGGAAATAATTGGGATGGTCTTCAACACCTTCCTTGTTTGGCTTCTTGGGCTTTGGCAGCTGAACCAAATTATTCTCTAGGGATGAAATGAAGTAACCAGGAACTTGTTCATTTCAGAAAGAGTATGTTTTGGTCTTCATATCCTTAAATTGTTTTCGTATTTGATCTTTTTTATCGTCTTGATGAAATGGCCTTTGTTGTTGACACTCAAGAGGTGGAGCCCTTTGAAAAGATGATGGTTTTGAGGTATAAGAAGATACATGTTCTTGTTTAAGCATAACTGTAGCAGTTTCTTCTTTACCCATTCTCATTCCTGGAGCTGATGGAATTACACGAGATTTAGCCTTAGTCTGTATAAGAGAATCTTCAATTTGTTGAGCGATTGAAGTAAGGTCTCAAAACCCTACTGGGTATTTCACAGGGATCAGTGGTGTGCATAATTTTTCATGAAGAGTTCCCACAAAAATTGGTAATAGTTCATCTTGAGGGAGTTCTAAGCTCAGGGAATATGTTAATCCCTTCCAGCGAGCAATGAAATCAGAGACTCTTTCATTCCCCCTTTTCTTACAGTTTGTAATATCGAAAACTGTTGTCTTTAGAAAAGTTGAGATGAATTGAAGAAGAAATCGTTGACGAAGATCTTCCCATCCGGTAATTGAATGGGATTTCAATCTTGTGTACCAGAAAAAGGCTGTTCCTTGCAATGTTCACCCGAAGCATCTGAGTTTCACTGCTTCTTGCTACTCTGGAGTTCCCATCATAGGATCGCAACAAGACACGTAATGCATCAAATGCTATTCAGGGTCGCCTGATCCATTGAAAATAGGGAATATAGGATTCCAAAAATTTGATGGAGGAGAGATTGAATCTACCCATTCAGGGTAAGATTTCTTTTCTAGTTGAACCTGCACACGCTTCCCTTCCAGAGTCTCTAACCGAGATGTTAATGAGTCAATGGTAGTTATTAACTTTTGAGAAACATCTAGTTGAACTTGGAATTGGGTAGGTGGAATGGCTGGAGTCTGGAGAGGTATGACAGTTGGTAATGCAACTAATGGCAGCACTACCAATTGTTGTTGCACTTGACCCGTAGGATTATACCTGTGAGGGTGTACCGATAAAGGAGGATATTCTAGATCCATCTCAGTAGCTTCAACAATCTTCACCTGGCTGACTGACTCCAACACGCTTAGGAGGAAGACTACCCTGAAGTAGTTCTGCATTCATCCTCCTCAATTCCTTCATTTATTCCTCCTATTGCGCAAATATTTTCTCTAGTGAGATCGATTGGCTTTCTCCAGAGGAAGGATATGTAACCTGATTCTTTCCCTTCCCCTTTTTTGATCCGTTTCGGAGAGGGGGAAGTGGGTTATTTGAAGGAACACCCAGATTCTGGGTAAACCTTTGATTTTGTGTACGCACACCTTCTTCATTTGTGTCTGTGCGTACAACTTCCTGAGCAGGAACCTCTTCATCTGAGTCCCCTAAGTGAACCTCATCTGGTGGATCAATAACAAAAACATTGATGACATTGATTGATGCATAACGCATCACATCCCTTCTATCAGTATTTCTGTGATATTGTCTTCGTCTATGTCTTTGATGAGACATTTCCTTTTGTTGACTCAATCTCTCGGGAACTTCTTGACGAACCGAAATTTGGAAAGAATCTCCTGATAATTTGGCTCTTTGTTCCTCTTGAGGATTCTTCCCCAGTCGAGAAAAGACTGACTTTCTCAGAGGAGGGGATTGATTATTTGAAAAAGTCCACAATCCGGTGGACTGGGGCTATTCCTGCTATCTTTGCTCAACTCCTCAAATCTTATTTATTGATTCCGAGGGATGGTTTAAAAGAGTCCCCAGTCTGGAGAGCTGGGGTGGCTCTTGACATGATATGTCTGAGGCTTTCTTAAAATCTCTCCTGATCTTGCGGAACTTAGTCCGGGAATTAGCTGGATGCCTCAACCTGTATCCACTTTTATCACCCAGTTCAAAAGACCGTTGGATGATTTCCGACACTTCTGTCACTTGATGATGTGCTTGCTCCATATGAGGGGGCCTATTCAATATTCTCGTTTGCTTGATGTAGGAGTAATTCAACAACTTATTCTATGTATTCTTGATTTTGAGAAGAACTAGTTGAGGCCTGTTCTTGGGAAAGATTTTGATTACAAAAAAGCCCATTGACGGTGGCCATCCATGGGCAATAACATTGCATGAGACCATTATCGGCGGGCTTTGCTGACTGGAGAGCACCGTGAAATGTAGTACTCCATTAAAACCCCATCCTCTGACATGAATAACAGATGGGGAATTGGCAATTAATAGGAGCAATATTCTTAGTGTGCCAAGGCATGAACGCTAAAGGGCTCTCTGTTGCTTTTCAGCCTTCGGATATCGAGAGACTGATAGAGATGCCAAATCAATCTGACATTGTAACCCTTCTATTATCTTAAAATGATTTTCATATTAATAATAAGATAATACTTTCTTTTTCAACTGAAAAATAGTTTTCCATATGTTGAAACGAATATCATGAATCTCATCTTCCGTCAACATCTCTGGAATGTCATACTGAGAGTCAGCCAGAGGCCAAAACATGACTGGCACTTGACCCTTCGCCAGTTTCATTCTCATGTTCAGCATTTCCTATTTATCATTCAATGAAGATTCTTCTACCTGATTTGACCAGATCTGGTGCTTCCTTGTTGCTTCATTGTATTCAACAAGATTGGTAGAGATATCACTAATCAAACTAGACGATGCATGACTTAGGCGTGGTTCGTAGAATGACCTACACCCTGGGCTATCTTCTGATTGAGAAAGTATTTCACCTGCTAGCGATGAACCATCATACATGACTGGTTTCACATTTTCAAGTGCCTCAAGATAAGAGGTGTTTCTCGGAACTACATTGTCCATTGGATCATTTTCCAGGCAATGTGCATCACTACTGCAGAGAGGACTTTCGCAGCGAAATTCATCATCATGGGGAGGACCACCATGGTGGGTTACAGAAAAAGATGAGATCTCTTGCTCCTTGGTCTTTTGACCACATAGAGGGTTCCTGTGGCTCTCGTCTGAATATGAAACTTCAAGATCGATCGAATTATCATGAATCAAGCCTTCATGAGGAAGTGTCTATTGAAGACCTTTGGAATTAATGTTCCTACTATTGGGAAATGAGGGAGTAGAATATTGAATTCCAACAGATAACTGTCTGAGGGCTTCAAGAAGTCCATCATGGAGGAAGGCCTTGTTACAGATTGGCTCTTCATCTCCTGACTGTGCTGGGTGGGTCTTCTTCTTAGATGCCTTCTTACTCGCCTTGGAAACCACTTTTTGACGAAAGTGGATACTTTGAGAAAGTGTATGTGCCTGATCAGGAGAGATGGCTAGGTTAGGCTGACGATCTCCGCTCAAATCATGTGTATTTGCCTGGCTTTGTTGTCCATATGATATTGGGGAGTATACCCCACAACCCTCTTGGACTGGAATAGATGTGTGTGTCTGTTCCGTAGTGAAATGTTGATGTGTCACTCCACTGGTAGGGATATATTTATGTGTCTTTCCCTGGGATGCTGCTGAAGCTGTTATAATATCCTGGCAAGCATCTAGAATATGAGCAGGGATTTTCTTATGCTCTTTCACCATTGATAAAATATGCTTGGTGACTTCAGATGCTAGAACGGGGATATACGTCCATTACGTTCTTGGAGTAGGTATATGTGTCTGCTCCTGTCCTTCTTTTCCTATCAGTGAATCCTAAAAGTACTCAAGTGTGCGTGCAAAGAGTTGAGTCTGCCTCCTGTTTGTCTCCGGAGCTTTTCGACTGACTTCACAGTGTGCTACCAAGCGAGACTGTTGGTAGGATTGATTAATACTAGTAGGTGTATGTGCCTGCTGATTGTACTTCACCGAACATGGTTGATGAGCTCCATCATATGTAGTCAGACGATCTACTGACTAGCTGATGATGTATAAACAGGTGTATGTTCCTGCCTATAGTACTCCACCGGAATTTCCTGCTGGGATTGATGTGATGCTGCCAGATGAGTCTGCTGGACAGTGGAATTAAAACAGGAAGGTGTATGTGCCCGCTTGTTTATTGCCACCAAGTTAGGTTGGTGGACTTCTCTAGGGATGGAAGAGATGAGAACCTGCTCACTATTGATTGAATTCCGCCTCTGGTGGTTCTTCTTTCCATCTCGGGTTCGAGGAACATGAGCCGAATGCCTGGATTCGGTACCCTCATCATGTTGAGGGCGTACAACCTCACGAGTCTGGCAGTGATTGATGATATGATCCCTCAATAAGGACTCCTTCTTCTTTGAATTAAGGCCCTGAGGGACCTTCTCATTCACCTCCACAGAATATGGGAGTGAATGGTGATTGTGTTCTGGGGATAACGACCCGAAACGGTAGTTAGAACCGCTTGTTTCTTGATCACTGGTCATCGTTGTTTGGATGACAAGGTTGAATTGTTCACTTGAAGGGCTTGTCGAGTAGCCTCCAGAGTTGGAATGGTACCATGTTGACGATACTCTTTAACCATCACATTTGATACCCAGCGTTGAAGAGGCTGAGTAGGTGATGTCATCCTTAGAGCGGATGATGATCCATCATGAGTAGCAGGAGGGGAATTTGCAGCAGCGGTATTCATAGTTGTGAATTTGAGATCAGCCATTTCTTAGAAGGAAAAAAATAATGAAAAAGAGTTCATATTTTATGTAACAGACATAATCAAGATAACTTCAACCACTACATCTTTTGGATGAGTACATATGTCAATGATTGTTTTGTTGGCCCTCTCATTGAGTTTTAAATAGGGGCCTAATAAATAAGAAAAACATTATTTTAACTTGGTTAAGGATTAACGTCGGGTTCACCATTTTTTGTTTCCCTCTGGAATCGGGGATGACCTCATTAATTGAAGGTTCAAACATTCCAATCGGTTTCTAATGGGGTTTTTCATAGAACCGAAAACATCCAATGATTCCATATCCATTTGGACCTACTTTTCAAAGTTAGGTGTTCATTAGTTGTGAAATGACGAGGCTTAGGAATTTTTATTGGTCGAGAGGATGGGATGTCGGACTCATCACACCTTTTTGAGGGGAATTATTGTCTACTCTAGGACTCTCCTTATATATTTATGTTATGTTCTTGAATCCATATTATATTTCCAAGTATAAAATGAGCTTTCCATTAGTCTAACAATCAATGATTGATATGTAAGAAATTCAGAGAATCTTTTATATGTATTAGAGGTTCTTCATCGATGAGGAATCATCTGTATTTGTTAGAGATTCTTTGTTGATGGTATCCTTACAATACATAAAAGTCTCTTGGTCATTATGATGACCATACTGGTTTTAAAGCCACTCAGTGGTGCAATTGAAGTTTATCGTCATTCAGGAGGAAATGTATTATTTCATAATCGGGATCGTACCCGTTGATGGGATACCTACGTATCCTTTGTTTTGTAAAAGGAATTAGAACCCACGTAGTTCGAATAAGGGAGTATGATGCTTATTCATGATTGATGGCTCAAAGAAAGAATTCATGATTACTTTTACTCTCTAAGCTCACGTGAGTCATGCTCGGTGTGAGAAACAAGAGGTTTTGGTGATACCAGACAATTGTGCCACAAAAGATGCAATGATGTGGGGCTTATGTGTTTATGACTGACCAAAATAGATTAGGATTAAGATTTACTTCAGGGAAGAAATCCAGGAACATGGTCCATAAAGGTATATGTACTTTATAGATATTTGGATACTCTAATCATGAGACTAACTCCTAAGGAAGATGCCCAAGTTATGAGGGGACTTATGATTGGGTTTTACTCCTGATAAAGAAACCAAAAATCAAAAGTAAATTAGAACTGGTTAAGAGAAATTAAGACTTGGTCTTACTACTGAAAATGAGTCCCGATTTAAGGGACTTGAAAAATTAAGGTACTTGGGGCTTACTCCTGATGAGGTTGCCCATATTTGAGACTGGGGCATACTCCTAAAATGGAGGCCCAGGTTAAAAGAGGACTTCGGGATTACTCCTAAAGAGGATGCCCATATTAATGAGAATTTGGACTGGGGCTTACTCCTGGAAAGGAATCCCATATTTGAGAATGGGGATTACTCCTGAAAAAGAATCCCATATTTGAGATTGGGGATTACTCCTAAAAAGGAAGCACATATTTGAGATTGGGGAATACTCCTGAAAAGGAAGCCCATATTTTAGATTGGGGCTTACTCTTGAAAAGGAAGCCCATATTTGAGATTGGGGATTACTCCTAAAAAGGAAGCACATATTTGAGATTGGGGCTTACTCCTGAAAAGGACGCCCATATTTGAGATTTATGACTGGGGGCTTATTACTGAAAAGGAGGCCCAGGTTAAGGATTATCTCATCTTAAAGGATGAGGTTGAATGAAAGAAATCTCAATCTTTAGGGACATAAAGATCTATAAATCAATATATTTTGAGAGATGTTCCACGGAGTTCCTTTCATATAAGGAATCCAAATCAAGAAATCATGCGATAAATGGCTTTGAAGATTGTCTTGAAGACTGAATCTTGAATAAGAGAGGTGGAATGACATGAGAGGGGTGAAATGGGCAGGAAAGTCACCCAAAACAGTAGGGGCGCACAATTCATGGCAGGCGCGCAGGTACTGCGTGGGTGTGCAAGTCCTAGTCGTGCAGGTATACCTGCACAACACATGGGTACTTGTGCACTTTTCAGCCCTTAGGGTAATAATTGGAGAGACTTGGCTCAAACCCTTGGTATTAGCCCTAGAGGATTTCCAGAAGATAGCGCACATGATCTGATGAAGAAGTAGGGCGTCACATAAGTGCGTTCATTTCCCTTAAGGGTAAAACACTTAAGCATGCAAGTGTTAGTGAATTCTAACACTTAGACCTTAGTACTCTTGTTTAGACCTTCCATTCTAGGTAAAGAATTACCTTAGAAGATTTCAGAAGACCTGAATAAGAGATTTGGGCATTCAGAGCTCTGTCTATGAATTATAGAAAATTTCCTCCCAAAATGGGGGGCCCACAGTGTCTATTTATAGGCTAGAGAAGACCCCATGTAGTTATCGTTTAGGGTTCGCAAGTCACTTTCACGACCATTAGGTGGCGCATAAGTATACTTGCACGACAGTGATGCAACTTGCGCAACCCTTGTGCATTTGAAGCCTTGTTCATGCCTTTTTCGATTTTTGATGTTTTCTTTAAAGGATGAATAAATTTGATCTAAGTCATTTCCCTTTCCATTCTTTTAGACAATGTGATGAAAAGGAGCGTCAACACATGGAGGACCTTTGAGATACATCATCGCGGGACTTAGTGATAGTTGGAGTATCGACCAGTAGCTCATGGATAGGATCCTTCCAATGATGGGCGAGCAAAGTGCACATACCTAGTAGCTGGCTGAGACTTGACGACTGCTGACCAATTGACATAGTGTGACTCAACTAGCCTAGTGGGGAGTGCCTGGTTGTGGATACAGACCCACGATAGAGGAGCTCTTGGTAGTGGTGGTAGACCCACCATACTTGACAGGAGGAGTACCACTGTAGGCTGTGAGGGGGAGAGCCTGGTTGCGGCGGTAGACCCACGGTGGGGAGTGCCTCTGTGTGACATGGCAGACCCACAGTACTCAATAGATGGAGTTCCTCAGTAGTCCTAGGTTAGTGGAAAGCACACTTGGTGTTGCGGAAGGCCCACTATACTCTATTGAGCAGTAGTTCTTCAACATCCATGGTTTCGATAATATGAATAAAATCCTGGTTGATCTGAGTCAGTAACTTTTATGTTTTTCCTCATGATTGAGACTGATTACTTGATAGTTTAGGAATCTGTATGGTCATCTACCTATGTAAGGTTATCTGTTGATTTTAATATTTTTGGGTTTATCCTTGTTTGATTTTGTGGGACCTTGAGGGTCTTGGGGTCCCTATTGAGTATCATTATACTCACCCATGCATATGATATGCCGACACCTTGTTCTGTTGGATGGAGATGACGGACAACACTGATCGAGGCTGAGAGTACTAAGACTGGATGGTACCCTAAGGTGGACCATATGACCAATCGGTACCCGGAGGAGACTAACAGACACAAAGTGCTGAGGAGGATGTCTGTACCTACCCTTCAGGTAGGAATCCCAGAGGGCGACTCAGATGTCATTTTTTTTCTTCAGTTGTACTTTCAGTTTATTGTACTCTACAGTTGGGATTGTATTTTTGACCCCTTTTACTTTCAACACTGTTTTGTTATACAGTTTTACATAGTGTTTCGTATCCTTCTATGTACTATGTTGGGTTTGTTTTTAGTTTATATAGGCAATTCCTTCCTTGTTTTAGGGATTTACGCCTTTGGTTCTAGTCGCCAGCCCCATGCCTATAGAAGGTGGGCATGGGGTAGTCACGACACGGGCCCTGGGGGATGGGTCATGAAAAATTGGTATCTGAGGAGGTACCTAGCCTTAAGTGAGATGCACTACATGGGTTGAGATGTAACTCCCACAACAAGGACATTGTTCTTTAAAGGGGGGGGGGGGTGATTGTAACACCCCAAAATGATAAAGGGTAAAATGACTAATTAATACGACTCAGGTCAACATGGTGCACCTTTATTATTTGGAGCCTACCTGATTAGAACTCCATAGTTAAGCATCATTGGCCTAGAGTAGTGATCATGATGGGTGACCTTCTAGGAAGTTTCCCATAGTGTGTGTGAGTGAGGAAAAAACACAATAGAAAGGACATGTGTTGGACTGTGGAGATTGTCTTTAGTCAGATGACCCGTTCAGGCATGTGGGTGGGCTCTAGGGTGGGGACCACGTTTCTGTGGGGAAATTGGTGGTACCTAGCTAGCTAGGACCCGATGACCTTGTTAAAGTAGGGTGTCTGTGTTGTCACCGTGACCTAGTTGTCACAATTGGTATCATAGGAGTCAGTTCTAACACAAAACATAGGACTCTGATATTTTTTGTGAAGTAATAGTGTTAAGTATAGTGAGTGTGGTTTTCAGTTCAGGGAGTCCAGTGTTAGTACGACGGTCAATGTATCCATACACCAGGACCATGACTTCTGATTTCCAACTTTGTGCACGAAAACATTGATTGCATGTGTGTTTTCAAAAGTTTTCTTTAAGTCATCTCAACCAAGTCCACACACAAGGTATAATATTTTGACCACATCATATCTGTTTCTTCTAGCCTGCCTCCACACATATGACCAGCTGGAGTCCCGAGATTTTTACGCACAGATAGCCCACCGAGCGATGAGGCCTCGGTGAAGGGCCCTTTTCCGGCGGGGGCACCAACTGTACCGTTACCCATTGGGCCACCAATTCCACTAGCCACAACAGCAGACAGTGCACACCACTTGAGCGCATTGCACGAGTTCCAGTGCTAGATTCCACCTAGGTTCAGGGGATAGACAGACCCACAAGAGGCTGAGGATTGGCTGGAGGATGTGTTGAGAGTCTTCTGACTGGTAGGGACACCAGTAGACCTCAAGGTGATACTTGCAACCAGCCTTCTATAGGTAGCAGTAGGTGGATAGTGGAGCTTGATGCTCCTGGTCCACGATGAGATGACGCTTCTCTAGTTAGACTTAAAGAGCCTGTTTTGAGAAGATTTTTTCCCAAACACTCTTCATGTGGTGCACATACATGAGCTACTTCATCTACAGTAGGACAGAATGTCTGTAACTCAGTACTCAGTGAGGTTCATAGACCTCTCACACTACTCCAACGATATTATGTAGGACCCATTCTTCCAGTCTCAGACCTTCGAGTAGGGGATCAGATGAGAGATCAATGCTCTGATGATCTCACTCAGCATCTCGACGTAGGCCGGGGTGTTAGATAGCCTATCTAGTGGAGAGTTTCCTTGCTGAGCTGTCTCCAACAGTGAGATCCACCACCGGTCGACACGTAGCGTAGTCTTTTGCAGCTGGAAGCTGGAAGATCTCACAGAGGTCCAAGAAAACCAGACCTACATGTGGACGACCTTATGACTCAGGATCGGTTGTGCGGGGCACCCGAAGTATAGACAAACATGCCCGGAGAGGGTAGTGTTACTCATGCGGCGGGCATGGTCACATGGCTTGTGACTACCCAAACCACCGTTCAGATGATCAGAAGATGGTCGAAGGACCACCTAGGTAGAGATAGAGATTCTTTAAATGTTGTCCGTAGGGAGGAGGCAGACATGGTAGAGGAACTGGTCATGCAGCTGGTGGTGGGTGACGTTTCGAGGTGATACCGACACCACAACCAGGAGGTCCACCCAGACTGCAGGGAGCAGGTGGACATGGAAGATATCAGATCCAGGCAGCTGAGGCATACCATCAAGGAATTCCGGAGATGATTCGAGGTACGATCTGTGTCTACTACACCATAGTTGTAGTACATATAGACACAGGTCCGAGTCCCTCTTTCATTTCCACTACCCTCCTTTGATGCTAGGATATTACGAAAGAGCTGTTGGTTTGATCCTTATGGATATAGTCTCTTACAAGATCATATTTGATGATTACGCACATGTGTCGGTAGTCTGAGATTACTCTAGAAGGTGAGAGCATCAGCTGGGATCTCCTAGTAGCAGCGTCGAGGCCCTATGACATCATCTTGGGTATGGACTAGTTATCTATAGTCCATGCTCAGATAGACTGTATTAGGCGCAATTTCTGGTGTGTCCTCATGGATGAGACCAGTTTTACCTTCACCGGCGAGAAGGGAGACTTTGCAGCACATGATGGACTTTCTTGAAGGAGAGTGCAACCGATCACTCATTCGTTGGCTAGCCTTACCCTCAGATCTATTGATGTGGAGTGTCTGACTTATCATGTAGTGGTGGACCATTACGAGGATGTATTCCCTGATGATGTACTTGGTCTACCACCTTGTAGAGAGGTGTACTTTTACAATGAGCTATACCCCGAGACGAAACCGATATCTAAACCAACATATCAGATGGATCCTGAAGATCTTCACGATATGTGGGTACAGTTAGAGGACTTGCAGGGGAAGGGATTCATCTGGCCCAGTGTTTCCCACTGGACAACCCAAATTATGTTCGCCAAGAAGGTGGATGGGAGCTTGAGGATTTGTGTCAACAACCGGCGCCGGAACCAGGTGACCGTGAAGAACATGTACCCACTCCCGAGGATTGACGACATCTTTGATCAGCTAAAGGGAGCACGATGGTTCTCGAAGATAGACCATAGATCGGGCTATCACCAGCTCATAGTTTGAGATGAGGATGTTCAGAAGACATCCTTCACATATAGGTACAGACACTACAAGTTCATGGTAATTCCATTTGGTGTAACCAATGCTCCAGCCATGTTCATGGGACTCATGAACATGATCTTTCATCCATACCGCTATCGCTTTATCATAGTCTTCATTGATGACATTCAGATCTACTCAACTATTGAGGAGGAGCATGCCTACCATTTGCGTATAGTACTAGACACACTCTGAGAGCACCAGATTCATGCCAAGCTCTCAATGTTTCAGTTATAGATCCAAGAGGATCAATTTTTGGGACATGTAATCTTAGAGGCTAGAGTTGCAGCTGATCCAGTGAAGGTTGAAGTGGTAATTTCTTGGGATCCACCCAAGAGTGTGTCAGAGGTACAAAGTTTTCTGGGTCTTGCTGAATACTATCAATGATTTGTGAAAGATTTCTCCAGAGTTGCAGCAACACTATTAGCCTTGACGAAGAAGGGGTGTCCCTTTTTGTGGTAGGAGAGACACCAGAAGAGCTTTTAGGAGCTGAGGTAGAGGCTTACTAGTCCTCAAATCTTAAAGATTCTAGAAGATGGCATAGGGTACATAGTTTACTGCGATGCATCAGGGATTGGACTCAGATTTTTCCTGATTTAGGAACGATTGGTGATCATGTCTGGTTCTTGGAAGCTGAGACAACATGAGCAGAACTTTGCTACCCATTACCTGGAGTTAGCAGCATTGGTCTTCACCTTGAAGATATGGAGACACTATCTGATGAGAGAGTGCTTTATAGTGTACTCTGATCACAAGATTCTCATGTATATCTTCTCTCATAAGGACTTGAACCTGAGACAACGATGTTGGCTTGAGTTCCTCCAGGACTATGACTTTGAGATAGTCTATACTCCTGGGAAGGGGAACATTGAAGCTAATGCACTCAGTAAGAGATATGGTAAACATCTGCTTGGTGAGGCAACATGGAAGATGGTCACTTTGCAGATATCCTTTGTGGATAGAGATGGAACATCTTTTATTCGGTCTCTTACAGTCACTCCCCCACTTCTTCTGCGAGTTAGGGAGGCGCAGTTTGGAGACGGTAACTGCAAGACATGATGTGCTCATATATCAACAGGAAAGGCACTTGATGGATTTTCTGAAGGTGGGGAGCATGTCATCCTCTTCAGAGGACATACCGTAGTACCAGTGTCACTTCAGTAGGAAGTGTTCAGAGAGTTTCAGATGTCGCCTCTAGCAGTACATCCAGGAGTGGTGAAGATGTATCATGATCTCAAAAGACAACACTTGTGGATGAGAATAATGAAAGTAGTTGCAAAGTTTGTCTCTCAGTGCCTCACTTGTCAGTAAGTAAAGGTAGAGCATCAGGTACCTGAAGGCTTGGATCAACCTTTAGAGGTTCTAGAGTTGAAGTAGGATGGGATATCCATGGTCTTCGTGACGAGACATTCATGTACATCCAGTGGACATGACTCGATTTGGGTGATCATTGACCGACTCACCAATTCGGCCCACATCATAATGATCAGAGAGAAGGGTTCAATAGAGATCTTGGGAAGCATATATATATAAGAGATTGTGAGGTTATATAGAGTGAGTTCGATGATTTTTCTGATCGTGACGCACGTTTTACTTTCTGAAAATAGAAGGGGTTGTAGGAGGCTTTTGAAACACATCTTTTTTTAGCACTTCTTTCCATACTTAGAAGGATGGACAGACTGAGCGGGACATTCATACCCTTAAGGACAAGCTACTTTCATGTGTCCTCGACTTTAGTCATATCTGAGAAAATCACTTACCTTTAGTGGAGTTTTTATGCAACAACAGCTATCACTCCACCATTGGGATTGCACCTTTCGAGGCATTATAATGACAGCCTTACATAACACCCTTGTGCTTGAACTACCTAGGGGACTCAACACTAGTGGGACCAGAGATGGTATGAGCTACCACAAAGAAGGTGCAGATCATCTAGGAGTGGATGAATACTACAAAGAGTTGGCAGAATTCATATCCCGATAGGAGACGAAGACCTGTGGAGTTCGAGGATGGTGACCACGTCTTTCTACTGGTCTCACACCGACGAGGTCTACAGAGATTCGTTCGTGATGACATGTTATATCCGAGGTTCATCAGAAATTTTAAGGTCCTCATTAGAGTTGGTGTGGTGGCATACTACTTAGAGCTTCCACCTCAACTGCACCGGGTGCATGACATCTTCCATGTATCCCAGTTTAGGAGATACGTGCACAACCCTTCCCACACTATCGACCATGGAGAGCTGGACATAGATGATGGGGTGACTTTTACGGAGGTCCCCGTAGATATTGAGGATCAATAGGAGAAGGTCCTTTGTGGATGGTTGATACCTCTAGTATGCATTCGCTGGAAGCACGGGAACCTCTAGGAGAGAACAGGGGAGTGAGAGGCTCATATGCGTACTCAGTACCCCACTTGTGCCCTTAGTTCGAGTTGTAGCTTATGTGGATGTAATGCCCTGAGGTGAGGATAATGTAAAGACATGGAATTTCCTTGTATTTTTTAAATATATGGGAATTTTATGAGTCCACAAAAGTTGACAACACATGATTCTAAGGCCTGGTGAGCCCGGAATCAATTTTTAATGTTTTTAAGGAACGTTCAGTAAACATACAAGCGGGGTTTTATAAAATTTTAACCAATGCTTAGAATTGAAATCTGAGAGCACCGTTGAACTCACAGCACCAGTATTCTATTAACAAGACTTTCACCTTGATGAAAGTTGGTCGAGGGTGAAAGTTAGTTTTTGGGGATTTTCATGGAAATAATAAAATAAAATAAACTCATGTATTATTTTATTTTATCTTTTTAACCACCCAAGTGGAAGTTGGAGGTGGGGACCACCACACCTTAATCTCCCATGCGAGGTTATGGTGTGGGGACCACTAGGGGAAAACCCCCAATTAATTAAGGAAAACCACTCAACTCCCTCATTAACGAGGGAGAGTCTTTTGATATCCCTTAACTTAATGGTGCCACCACACCCCCTCTTTTAATCATGTCAACCCTCCCCCTTAACTAATTGATCCATCTCATTTAATTAAATGCTACAATTTTAATTTTTAACCCATCAAACTAAACAATAGATAATATATTATTTGAGGGTCTATCAATTCATTTGTTGGAAATGGTTGACAATGGAGGATTAGAGATCTGGAGAGAAAAGATTCTAATGAAGAATGCGTCCTCCACGAAGAACGCTCCACCAACAAAGAACATCGAAACCGACATTGACCTTCTTCATCGGGACTTCCTCCGACATAGGACGTCTTTGAATACGACGAGCCAACACACTAATCAATGACTGAGGAAAACATCGACGTCTGTATTTTAACAATGATTCGTCTTCGTCCCCGTGACTCTGTTGGTGAAAAACGAACAAGATAGGGTTTTTAATTAAGTATTATTTTAATCCCTTGATTCTTTCCTTCAAAAAACAGAGAATGTGGATCAAATTATTATCAAGTTGATCCGCGAATGTTTTCCATGTGGGATGGGAATATTTTTATGGGAAGTGGTAGGGGTTTAATGCTGTTTGATTATCACTTCACAAGTACACCCTTTATTTTCTTTTGAGAGTTGGGAAGAATATTCGCGGGAGGGTTTTATGTGCTATATTCTTGTGAACCACTTTATACACTCTAATGCCAAGGGTGCGGGATAATAAAACATGGAATGACCTCTCTGCAAACCCTTGTGCTTATGTTGAAATCTTTGCAATGGAGGAAGAAAACAACTAGAGGTCGGTCGTACGATGAGAGTGGAAACATATGTCCATGACACTTGGTGAATAAGGAGCCATAGCTTGTGCCATGATGACAAATGGAAGACAGCTCACTATTTGGATAGCTGTGGTACCACCCCGCTGCACCGCAGACCTCGCACCAGAAGAGGGACTTACCTGAGTAGAACTGCCTTTGATCCACAAAGAAACCACTTAGATTTGACTCCAAATCAAGCAAATGAGTTTTTCCAACCCCTAAAAACAAGAACATCTGCATGAGCCTCGAGTGAGAGAAAATATGAGGGAAAAATTGGGAAATGTTGAGTGGCCTGATATTTAAAACCCTAACTTTACGTGGTCGCATGGCTTACCCGCACGGTTTGGAAAATCGTGCACCAACCATACAGTTGCTACTGTCTCACCCAGGGACTTCGTACAGCTTGCACACATGGTCTGACAAACCGTGCACTGCTTGTGCAGAGCCCACTATTAAGGAAAATAACTTACAAGACCAGGTCCCTAGGACCAAAAGGCTAATAACTCACAGACCGGGCGTCTGATTGACACGCCATCTATTTTGTTGAGACCTATATGATGTGTCGGACCTTTGAGATACTTCTTTATGATACTTTGTGATAGTTAGAGTATCTACTAGTAGCTTGTTGAGAGGATCCTTCCATTGAAAAGCGAGCAGAGTGCGGAGACCTAGTAGTTGGCTAAGACCTGATGACTACTGACTGATTGACTCGGAGTGACTAGACTAGCCTAGTGGGGAGTAACTGGTTCTGGCGGTAGACCCACGACCGAGGAGCATCTGGTTGTGATGACAGACGCACGGTAATCGATAGGAGGATTACCTCTATAGGATGTGATGGGGAGCGCCTGGTTGTGGCGGTAGACCCATGGTGGGGAGCGCCTCTGTGGGACGCGGCAGACCCACGGTACTCGATTGGAGGAGTACCTCTGCAGTCCATGTTTAGTGGGAAGCATGGTTGGTGTCGCAACAAGCCCACTATACATGATTGAGTAGGAGTTTTCCAGAAGCCATGGATTCAATAATGTGAATAAAATCCGGGATGAGATGAGTCATTAAATTTTGTGTTTTTCCTTATGATTGAGATAGATTTCTTGATAAATTAGGTATATGTATGGGCATATACATAAGTAAGGTTATCCATTGATTTTCATATTTAGTGGTTTATCCTTATTGGATTTCATGATACCTTGAAGGTATCAAGGTCCCTACTGAGTATCGTTATACTTACCCCTACACAGGATATGCCCGCAACTTGTTGTGTTGGATGCAGATGACCAGCAATACTGATCGGGGCAGAGAGTACTAGGACTGGAAGGTACCCGAAGGTATACCATACGACGAGTCGGTGCCCCGAGGAGACTGATAGAAATGGAGTTCTGAGGAGGATATCTGTACATACCCTTTAGGTAGGAATCCCGGAGGAAGACTCTACGAATGTTTTTCTTTTCTTCAATTGTACTTTCACTTTCTTGTATTCTACAGTTGGGCTTGTATTTATGGCCCCTTTTACTTTCATCAGTCTTTTGTTTTATATTTTTACATAGTTTTTTTGTATTCATGTATGTAATCTATTGTGTTTTTTAGTTTATAAAGGAAATACCTTCTCAGTTTTAGGAAATTATGCCTTTGGTGCTCGTCGCCAGCACCTGGCCTACAGAAGGCGGGTTAGGGGTAGTCACGACACGGGCCCTGAGGGACGGGTCATGAATGATCATGTATTATAGAATAATTAATAGATGATTATGATTATGGACACCAAGTTGAATTTTATTTATAATCAAACAATTTGATTGGTGGAAGTCTAATGGTGGAATCATAAACAAGAAGAGGCATCTAGAGAGACTGGCCAAGATATGAATAAGGAATATCAAAATTTGATGAAAATTTTAATATAACATAAATTTTAAGATGAAAGAATTAATGGGAGTTACCAAAGACCATACTCTATAAGCTATGTAAAATCCAATTTTTTATATGTATTTTTATTGAAATAAAATTGATGTATTTGAAATCATTTTTTATACACAACCTTGATCTTAAATGAATGGTGTTATCATACACTATAATTAACTATCCATTATATTGGTGGGTATGAATAAGATTAATCACGTTATGGATAAATATTTATAATGGTTTTTTATAATCAAATTATATGGATCAATTTAAAATAAATAAGTACTGAATGTTTCGAAATGTCATTTTGTGGTTGAAGATTTTGATTTTGTTTTCAAAAATGGGTTTTATTGATTTTTCACAAAATCATTATAAATAATGTTATTCATTTTTAAAACTTTTATTTTATAAAAGTATTTTTTAAAATTATCACATCCAAATTAACTTATTGTTAAAATTTTTGTTTTTATTAAAAGATTAAATTTCAATTAAATACAGAAAAAATAATAATTTCATAGAAAATGATATTTTCAAGTCAATTATTTATAAGGTTCATTTATATTTTGAATTTATAATAAATGTTGATTAGTTCGATTCAATTAAATATATGAAAACAAATTTCATTTTAATCCACATTATTTTTGTCATTGGAATAAAAACATGTTTATAATTATAAATTGATTTTTATAGAAAAAATTTTTTCGATGCAATTTGTGGGATTATTTTAAAATTAATTTATACTAATTATAGAGAATAAATTTGATAAAATTGAATAAAGAAGTTGAATAATAATTTTAATTTTTTAATGATACCACTATTATTTTTGTTGAAAATGAGTGGTAGAAATAGTAAATTGTTTTTACCACGCCTAAAGTTAAAACAGGTGTATATGGGGGATAATCCCAGAGATAAGGATGATATTTACAATAATCTTTGCTAAATAATATTTTATAGACATATAATGACCTCATATTATCATAGCAACAAATCCTTTTCTATTTGGAATAATTTTTCTTATATATGACTTAATAATATTTTATTATTTTAAGAAAATCCATGTGTGTCCTCTCCCCCACTTATAGGATGAAGCCCCTCATATATTTTTTTACACCACTTTGAGCCTACTATATTGAAAAAAACCTACCAAATTATCTTATAAAATTTAATAGACATTTTTAGAGGTTATTTTGTTCTTAAAAAACCATTAAATGGGTTCCTAATAAAGGATCTATAGGTGGTCAACCACGGAAAAGGAAATCGTCCTACATGACCTATTTTAATTTTATTTTTTATTACACCTCATATAAATATATGGTATTCATAATAAAATAATTAATTAAATATAATCAATTTAAATAAATTTTATTATGATTATGGAATAATCATTATAAACAATATTTTTCAGTAAATTGGAAACGAAAATATCACTCATGCAAATGTGTGGACTACCGCCTCCATGTAATGATGTACTCCGCTTTCCCTCACTATAAAGCATGGTTTCTTTTTATGATGGATTTCATTTTTATATATAATATTTATTATATAATTTTTTAATGTTAAAATATTATTTATAACACTTACTTTTTTATTATAAAATGAAATCAATGATCATACATATGTATATACACCATCTCCAAGAAAGGTGTAATTGATTTTTATTGCTATAAACTATATGGATGATTGTAAATATATATAAGAGGAATATATATTAAATTTATAAAATTATTAATATTATGAATATAATATAATAATGATAAAATTAGAAGTTGTAGAAACATAGAATTGAGACTTTCATGAAAAAAAGAGTTAATACCTGGAAATAATGATTTTAATTTGGAATTATTTTTAAATGGATATTGAAATATAACAATTGAATAACATATGTCATTATAAGTATGTAAATAATTTGGAAATGTAATTATAATAATTTTAAATTTATTATAAGAGAGGTTAGAGTTCCTTTAAAGGAAACTAAACTTGAGGTAAGGGATTTATGTGACAATCTCTTTGTTTATTAAGATTTTTTATGAGAAAGTTTAAAATTATAAAAATTCCAGATATATATAAATAATTAAATTAATTTTATTATGAAAACATTATTTCTAGAGATTAAATGTTTTTATTTTCAAATTAATTTCTTTTTGTACTCAAGAGACAAAAATCATGTTTTAAAAAAATAACTTTATTTATCTCTACAGTTGATAATCCTCTTTCTTATATATACATTTTTCATATAAATGATTTAAATAATATTTTTAATATTATAATATGATGGTTTTAATTAATTTTTACCCATCATTGAGTTTTTAGAATTTTTTTATAATACCATATTCATCTAATTCCTTTAATTTGGATCTTTTTTCTTTTTACCAAAAATATAAATGGGATATTTATTTAATGTATATGACATGAACATAATTTTATTCCATAAAAACCATCAAATTAATTGTATCATACATTATATGTTTCTTTGTTTCTTTTCAAATAAAATATTTTTCCAAAATATTTTTGAGTTTTTTAGTTTTAAAGTAAGTGATTTCAGAATGATACCATATTTTCCACAAGAAACATTACTTTATTCGTTTAAAAGAATTTTTTATCTATGATAACAAAAATTGATGCTACTTATATTTTACTATCGATATTTTCTATTGATTACATCCAAACTATTTCTGGGGATGGCTTATAAGGATGATGATTTAAGGATGATAATAAGAAACACATTTCGTTCCCACCATTTCATTTAGTTATGATGAATCATTTATGAAACCCATTTTTTTCCTGGGTTATGATATGTTGAAATGGTGAAATGTTTCTGAAACATGTTTCCATTACATAGGTCATGATATGATGAAAATATGGATGTTTAATAATCTTTTATAACACATATGTATGATTTTAATTTTGTAATGGGACCTATAGAAATTATATAGCCTTATAATAAAATGGTTAAAGATGGATATCTAGTGAGATTATAAATACTTCAATGGGGGAGTTAACCTTATTGTCAAGGGGATTTGTCCAATATGAACATATTAGGAGAGAAAATTGAGAAATGATATGATAAAATGAGTAGTGAACACAATCCACTACAACAACCTTGGCAGTAATCCTTGAATAAGAAAATTATTTTCTATACTTATGTGTATGCTAAAAACTTATGTATTATGATTATGATATTTTATCATGGATAATGTTATTTGATTATTTTATTATTCTATTGATATGATATACCAATATTCATTCCATGCCTCATATTTATGGTTTATGATTATTGTGAATGGAATTCAAATGTTAAGATCATGTCATGTTATGCTTAAATAAGTATTAATATCTCCATTTTTTTACCCATAATAAGTTTATGATATCTCCCTTTCTTATGTTCCCATTCCATAGGTTATGAAGGAAGGTTTTAAGTATGATATTTTTATGAGGAATGAATGATATGAAGAACCTACTGGGATATAATGTAGATATATTATTTACAAGTTGTTTATGTGTCCAATTATCTAAATGCACGAATCCATTATGGTAGCCAAATTGGTATTATTTTTAAATTAATTGAATTTTCATCTCAGATGATTCTGTATTTAAATATGGAAAATTATGGCTTCTATAAAGTAAGAACCATATCCTAAACTATCCTAAAATGTTTACTATAGAGATCTTTTATTTTGGAGTATATTTAAATGGTTAATTTAAAAATTGTAAAATTTTTTTTTGACCAAAATATAATTCATTTTCCATGTCATTATAATGATATTTTCTAAATATTTTTTGGGTAAAAAAATTATTTTTAGGTAAATAGTGAAATATATCATTTAACTAATACTACGACATTTATTCCATTATTAGTAGATACTTATGACTTAGATATTCATAATACCATTTTTTTGAAAAATATTTATTTATTTAGTGACATAATAAACTGTAAAATATTGGATATATTTTACAAAACTATGGTTTTTATTTCATAAAAATATAATATTTATCTAAAAATTTGTTTTAATATATTATAAGTTTATTAGATTACAATTAATTTTAAAATATTAAAGATTTTTTATCATAAAAAATTGATTTAAAATTTGGAATCATTCAATCCAAATTTTTCTTTAAGGAATACATAATTTTTTGGGCACTATGATTATGTTACCTCACGTAAAAACTAGTTACAAAAGTAAAATCTCAAATTGTAAAAGATATAATTCAAGGATTAATGGTTCTTTAAAAATGATTATAAAATGTCTATAATTTATTTTTTGAGATAATATAGACTCTATATCATGCTAAATAAATTATTTTTTTATTTTTTGTGCCACTTTACATGTTTAACAACTGTTTAATTTATATAAAATGGAAATATTTAAAAAATTACATTGTCACCACTAATGCAAGGGGTATCTAACCACACCTTAAATATCAATATAAAATTTTAGTTTCCTTCAAATAGTATTAAATATTTCCATCCCTTATAATCCTAGTTTCAATAATAATATTCTAGTCAGAATAGATTATCCTAATCCCTTCCTTTCAAAGGAATACTCCAAGAGAAACCCTAAGTTCTAAACCTAAGTTCAATATTTTCACTTACAACATCAACTTTTATAATTACTTTAAAATTTTAATTTTTCCAATATGATATAAATAACTATTTATTTATTTTATAATAAATGTTTTTAAATTTTTTAAATAAACACAAACCACCTTCTCCCATTCCATTATGTAAAATGAAATCATCATCTGTGTGTTGTGCAGACTAGATCCTTCATGATTTAACATGCTTCATTTTAATTAATTTACATAAAATGATAGATATAATTATGTAATAATAGGATACATATTATTTTATTTATATAATTATGGTTTTGGAATTGATTATTTTATAACATATAAATGGTACGATAATCAAACGAACATACCTTATTTAATCATTTAAAGAATGCTTACTATGAGGGTAGTATTTTATTGAATGTTTTTAATATTTTTATATAAATTATTTATTCTCAAAATTATTAAAAATTATTATATATATCACTAAAAATTAGTTAATATGATCATTATTCTTCTATTAAAAATATATTAAAAAAACCTCATAATCATTCATTAAAACATGGTATGCTCCCATTTGGGCCAGTTTAAGTACATACTGGAAACATAATATGAATTTATATCATTAATGAATATAATAACATAATTAATTTTATAATATGATATAAATATTTGAATAATGTTTTTAGTGATATTATAGCAATAAGTAATTCATAAATTCATAAAAAACACTTCAATCATCAAGAATCATTGAAACATGATTGTTATCGATTTCATATTCGATGATAAAGACTAAAAAATATAGATGGAATTTGAAACATAATATATTATAATTAATCATCCCCCATATTAAATGTAATGACCTAGTAGTTTTAATATGAGCTGGATGATTGAATATAGACACCACTATTACAAAACTAGTACAAATGATCAAAACTATGAACACTAAATGTGGAAATATGTCAATTTCATATAGAGAATGCCTATTCATGAAGATTACTAATGAATATGGATATTTTTATTTTTACGGAATATGTGATTGATATAAATATATTCTTTTGAATCATGAGTTTAATGTATATGGATGAGAGGACAACATATAAGGATTTTCTGTCTTAAATTTCACACATTAAGACATGTTTTTTATTATACACATAATTTCATTTATGTTGTGCATATAATATATATTTGATATGTCATATCAATAAATAAATTTATTTATGTATTTTCATGACCATGTTTAATTCCTTCCATTCAAGAGGTTATGACTGAATTTCTACCCAAACCATAAGTGGATTTTTCTATCTCAATTTTCATTCTTTGAGACTAATGTTATATTAAACACCTATTTCATTTTGTGTGGTAGATAAATTAACATGGAATTAATTTTACCATAATAAATCATTAAATTTAAGATATTTAAAATTATATGTTTTTATACCTCTCGCATGTTCTATTTATACAATAGTTACCAAAATTGTGGTAAATTTCAATACATTAAATGATGTGAAAACCATTCTAATTCTTTTTAATGTAAAAGTGTGTATAGTTTTATAGTATATAAATAACATTCAGGATACCAGAAAGGTGATGAAGCTATGACAAAAATTCAACTTTGGGTAATCTCCCCCGAAAGGGTTGGATGATAATTGACTAAATCATCACTTTGACTCTTGATGAAGGAGACTAATACTACACAACAAGCTAGAGAATCTAGGGGATATGATTTGGAATATTAAAAAACTCTATGAACTACGATGAAGGATTTTTCCTATCATTACAATGGTCTCCAACCAATGGAAACTATTTAATCCCTTCATTATATTCTATGGATAACCAAACACTTTGAAATTACCCTTGCAACTATATTTCAGGGATAAGGTTACTTTATATTACATTAATCATACCCTAAAACATCTATGTTGATTAAGTAAATTATTCTTAGACATCTACATTATAAAATTTTATATGGTAGTAAATTTATCAGTATTTTTCATTATAGGGATAGCTATATTTTTATTCATCCCTTGGTTCCTTAGGAAATAATATGAAAGGATGTATTGAAACTTTTTATGAATGTATTTGAATTAATTAAGATATGGATGGGTCCTATAATTATATAGACCTTTATGCATCTATAGGTCTAATATGAAAAAAATATATTTGGTTCTTGTGTATACCTGTACCCATATTAGTAAAGTTTCTTGTATAAGTCTATGGAAGAGTGTTTTAAGGTATGAAATTATGCTTTGCATTAATATGAGATCAATGATTATTTTTATATATTTTTTCATTTATTAGTAGTTATATAACATAAATATGGATTTAATTGATTATAAATTTATTTTATTTATTTATTCCCACCATAACACTCATTCCATGTAAATTATTTGACATATTTCATTTTTTGATGCTCATTGTTGAGCATCTAAGATCACCGTTATTTGTTTTCCTTTCCCTAAGAAACATATAAGAGAACTAAGTGTAAATTTCCTGGGCATGATGAAAGGGTTAAAAATGTTATCAAAATATATTCATGTTGTTTCCTATTATTTCAAATATAATGATTTTATATATCTAGAATTCCAAGACAAATAATCTATTGGATCCTTCATGAACTCTTGTATTATATTCAAAAAATTTAATAAAAATACTAGATCATTGTTTTTAGAGTCGGAGATATTACATTTCAGCTTATTTAATTATTATAGTTTCTTTGTGGGAAGTGATAATATAAGGCCCCAGCCTTAAACCTTACTTAATCTTGGGTTATTACAAGATTACACATTGAGGATCTTTTCGGGATTAGAGTTTTAGAGAATTAGATCATAAAACTTGCATTACATTCCTCATATAAACAAAGTGGTTACAGAAAGATAGTATTCTTCATTACCATCAATGGAAACACATTAAAAATAAAACATGGATTATTTCTTGACACATCCTTGACTCTATCATCTTATCATGTACCTTTCCCTTGACCTGTGAAAAACATTTCAAAAACTTGGGATGAGCATAAAAACTCAGTATGGGTTATAAAAAAAACATGGAAAGGAAACATGATTTCATATATACATAAGAATGAAATCATACTTTACCCATAAAACATAGGCACTTTAACATACCTCATAAAATCATGAATAAATCATAGAAATCATAAGAGATAAAGGTAATTTGAGGCATTCATAACATTCTTACGTAGGGAGTAACCCTCTTGGTTACATTTGGAATACCCATCACAGTATATTCCCTAAAATATATTCGGAGAAACCTTAATGTTTCACTCCTTCGCGTTACCCAATGCATTGGAGAGCTATATCGGGCTCACCTGCCCTTAGTTTATCACGGAACCACCCGTCTTCATAATAATGCCCAAGAACCATAACATAATTCATATCACATAAAACATGCATAAAGGAAACATAACATATCCACCTTTCAATCACAAGATATCAATACAACACATTGATAGAAAAACATTATGAAAACCATTTTCAATACCAATATAAAAGAAAATTAAAACATGGTATTTATTTTTCTTTTAAAAAGAAGGTATGGCTTGTAGAGGAAGCCGAATCTCAAATAATGGTCACGATGGTGGAGAAGTCGTTGTCGGCACATAGGTACGACAAAAACATTCCCTTTTGCCGTTTAGTAAACGCTTCGTATAAAAAAGATTCCTTTTGAATAAACGTAAAAGTCAAAGTGGTTTATACATCATATAAAAGAAAGTTGTGTGTAAAATAAAATATGCCTCAACGAAAGGAGATTGAGACGAAGTCCCATACCTCGTATCCGACTTGACCCGACCATTCTTTAATCTCCTGAATAATAAACTTGAGTTAATCTCTACTTTCTTATGAATCTTTTTCAAGTTCATTATTCCTTTTATACCATGTTATGAACATCATGTAATCAGTTAAGTTAATAATGTTCATTTTGTCGGTATTTGGTTCTTAAGTCAAAAATAGACTTATTACACTTACATGTTGTTAATTTGGTCAAAGGTTCATTATATCTAGTATGGTATTCATGATGTAGATATCATATATGTCATATATATCCAGTACATACATGCATTTATAATATCACATAATCATTTAGAGGTAAGAAATGAAATGCACCGTTCATGGAGACGGTAAGCCGTACGTACACATGAACGCTACTTTCATTTCTATTTCGTATTTTATAGAATGGAATCATAATGATATAAAGGTATATTATAATTCCAGTATAATATCATATATAATATCATAGTTCCATCCTTTATATGTCCCACATATGGTATTTAACGAATCAAATCACTTTGAGGGGGCGGTAGTCCGCACTTCCTAAAATGAAGATATCGTGTTTACCCATAATGGAAACCATAAAGGTATGCCCAAAATGAAAAAAAAACAGAAGCTTAAGGAAAACATAAACATATTATATATCATATATAAAAATAGTGACATCATAATGGCCACCTTTGAAGGTGTTAAATGAGTGTTGAACAATCATCGTTTCGGGAGGCAGAATTTCGCCATCCACGGAAACCGTATGTTATTTAACCATTTGATGTAGTTGTGTGAGAGTGTAGCTCAAATAAATATTATAACAACATCCTTGTATATTTAAGATACTGGTGTTGTTACAAAATAAGTAAATAAAAAGAGTTTAGGGGGTTGCAGAAGCAAAATAAAACAAATGAACATGAGAGAATGAATTACCTTTAAAAGTGTAACTCCTTTTGATTTGAGCCTAAAGGCTTCCTTTTAAAGGATTCTACCCAAAGGGAATCCTATAGGATGAGGAGAGGGATGTGGAGAGAGAAAATGGGCAGGGGTTTGGCCGAGCCAAAGGATTGAGGAGTGTGTGAAATGAGGTAGAGGTGGGGGCCTTTTATAAGAGGAGAGGAGGGGTACTTTTGGAAAGTAAAGACATATTACTTTATTTGAAAATGTGTTTCGGTTTCAAAAGGTCCCACATTGATATAATTCGTGGATATGGTGATAAGGCTTCGAAATCCACTCATCCAATAAGTTTTGGACATGTGTAGTTCATAGATTTTACATTATATTTCCATTTTATTTAAATCGTCAAATAATGATTTCATCGCTGCATCATTATTATGTCATAAATAATTTAATTTATTTAATGTCTAAAAATCATAAAAAAATACTATGATGTAGGAAATCATTTTATCTTTCCAATGACTATTTATAATCAACTATCTGATCTTTATAACCCCATATAAAAATTGTTTTCGTGAAACATATTATGTTTGTGTCATTTTTACTTTTACATTAAATAAAAAGTTATTTATGTCATTTCCCAACCAAAATGTCTCCATGGGGTCCCCAAGTTGACCCATGGCTTTTATTGGTCGGCCATGACACAACCAATAAGGTTGGGACATGTTTCTAGGTCATTTCCTATTATTAAAGCATTATTTATACCTTAAACTACCCTAATTACCACTAATCGCGATTAAGAACTTAATAAGTTACTATTCACCAAAAAATTATTATAATCTCATTGAACCACATTTTACTTCTTAATGACAACCATGTATGTCGGATTTTCAAAATTCAATACACATTAGTGTTAAACTTTCATTTAACGGAAAAATCAGTTTGCTTGATTACCACTTAGTGGTTTCACTATTCATAAAAAATTGAAGTTTTTCAGAAAATTACCAAAAATTCACCCTAAGCTATATTTGATATTCCGAATTCAATAATGAAGTCCATTTTACAAAATTCAAATCATATAAGTCACATTAATTAATTCAATAATTAATTCCTGCTGCCAGAGCAAATAGCGTGTTTTTAAAAAACAATAAGTATCAAAAGATTGACACCAGTTTATGTCTAATTCCAAAGTGAAATTGATTCCAATGACCACCATTGGATAAAATGGTAAAAATATATTCAAATTTCACTTCAAAACCAATTCAAAACATAATCTAATCATATAAATAAATTATATTAAAAAGCAGTTTTGATGTAAAATGCAGTATTTTTCACTATTCATTAAAAAATGAACATTGTCAGAAAAATACCAAAAATTCACACAAGGTAAATTTTGATGTCCCAATAATAAAGAATAAGTTTATTTTGACAAACATAGTTTATAAATTTTTCAAAATATAGATTCAAAAATGGTTTGCTATAAAAAGGCAGTAAAACAATCTTTTAAGAATATTAGTGTATTCCATGCATAAGATTGTATTTATTTTCATTATAAGCCTTTATAACACTATCTTAATCATTAATAGACATAGATAAAAATTATCTATTATTCATTACTTACTTGGGATGTTACATCCTTCCCCCCTTTAGAAAATTTCTTCCCCGCAATTTATTTACTTATCGAATAAATGGGGGTACTTATCCCTCATTGCATTTTCAGATTCCCATGTTGCCTCTTCAATCATGTGGTTTTTCCACAAAACCTTTACCTTCTTAATCACCTTATTCCGTAACACTTGCTCCCTGTGGTCAATAATCTGGACCGGTTGTTCCTCATAAGATAGGTTCTCTTCCAGCTGAACTACCTCTGGACTCAAAACATGAGATGGATCTGGCATATACTTTCTCAATATCGAAACGTGAAAAACATTGTGTACCTGAGATAAACTCGGAGGTAAAGCCACTCGGTATGCAACTGATCCAACTCTCTCCAGAATTTCGTATGGTCCAACAAACCTTGGACTCAACTTTCCTTTCTTACCAAATCTCATCACACTTTTCCAAGGAGAAACCTTGAGAAAAACATGATCACCTACCTCGAAAGATAGATCCTTCCTCCGGTTATCCGCATAACTCTTCTACCTGCTCTGAGCTGTTCTCATGTGCTTCTGAATCAGCTGAACTTTTTCTACCATCTCTTCTACCAATTCTGGTCCCATCATCTTCCTTTCACCCACTTCATCCCAGAAAGCTGGAGTTCGACACCGCTTCCCATATAATGCCTGAAATGGTGCCATCTGTATACTGGAATGGAAACTGTTATTATATGAAAATTCAACCAAAGAAAGATGTTGGTCCCAACTTCCTTGATAATCCATATAACAAGCTCATAGCATATCCTCCAATGTCTGAATTGTTCGTTCTGACTGTCCATCTGATTGAGGATGAAAAGCTGTACTAAAATTTAATTCGGTACCCAACGACTTCTGAAGCCCTTTCCAAAAGTTAGAAGTAAACCTGGGATCACGATCCGATACAATGGAGAGAGGAACTCCATGTAACCTGACTATCTCTTTAAGATACAAACGGGAAAGTTGATCAAGAGATAAAGTATCTCGTATAGCAAGGAAATGAGCAGATTTGGTCAAGCGATCAACAATAACCCAGATTGCATTATTACCTCGAGATGTCTTCGGTAATCCAACAACAAAGTCCATGGATATATTCTCCCATTTCCACTCTGGCACTGGTAAAGGCTGAAGCATCCCTTTCGGTAACTGCCGCTCTGCTTTAACCTGCTGACAAGTCAAACACTTCACAGTAAAATTAGCAATATCTCTTTTCATTTCATCCCACCAATAATACTCCCGCGGATCTCTATACATCTTAGTACTGCCCGGATGAACTGAAAACGGAGAACTATGAGCTTCACATAACAACTCTCTCTTCAACTGTGAATCACAAGTCACACACAATCTCTTCCCAAATCTCACAACGCAATAATTATCAATGTTGAATTTAGGCAACTTACCTTTCTGAACCAGATCTAACGTTTTCTGTAACTCACTATCTTGCTTCTGTGCTTGCTTGATTATATCTGATAGAGATGATCTCACTGATACCTGAAACAAAACAGAAGGACTTCCTGCACCAACAACTTCTATGCCAAATTTCATCAAATCCTTAACCAAAGGATCACGTTCCAAACGCAACATTGTTATTGAAGCATTACTTTTTCGACTCAAATCATCAGCCACTTTATTTGCTTTTCCCGAATGGTAATGAATTGTACAATCATAATCCTTGATTAATTCCAGCCATCTCCTTTGTCTCATGTTTATCTCTTTCTGAGTGAATATATACTTTAAACTTTTGTGATCGGTATATATTTCACACTTTACTCCATACAAATGATGCCTCCAAATTTTTAAAGCAAAAACAACAGTAGCTAATTCCAAATCATGTGTAGGGTAATTTACCTCATGAGTTTTCAACTGTCGTGAAGCATGAGCAATTACCTGATCATTCTGCATTAGGACGCAACCAAGTCCTTTCAATGAAGCATCACTGTATATAACAAACTCACCATTCCTGGAAGGTAGTGCCAAAACTGAAGCATTCACCAATCTTCTTTTCAATTCCTGAAAACAATCATCACATTATTTTGTCCAGATAAACTTAACACCCTTCCGAGTTAGCTTAGTCATTGGACTAGATAACCGTGAAAAATTTCTGACAAACCTTCTATAATAGCCCGCCAAACCAAGGAAGCTACGAATCTCGGTTACATTTGTGGGTCTTGGCCATTCTTCCACAACTTTTGTTTTTGCAGGATCAACAGTTATTCTATCTTTAGAAACAATGTGACCAAGGAAAGAAATTTGTTGCAACCAAAACTCACACATGCTGAATTTCCCATACAGTTTCTTTTCTTTTAAGGTTTTCCAGATAACCCTTAAATGTCTTTCATGGTCTTCTTTACTTTTAGAAAACACCAAAATATCATCAATGAAAACCACCACAAACTTATCCAAGAACTCATGGAAAATTCTATTCATTAAGTCCATGAATATAGCAGGTGCATTGGTTAGCCCAAAAGGCATTACTACAAATTCATAATGGCCATATCTCGTACGGAACGCGGTCTTCGGAATATCTGCCTCCCTTACCTTCAGCTGATGGTACCCCGATCTCAAGTCAATCTTTGAAAAAAAAACTGAGCTCCCTGGAGCTGATCAAAAAAATCATCGATATGAGGCAATGGATATTTGTTCTTAACAGTGATATTATTCAAGGCTCTATAATCAATGCAAAGTCTCATAGAACCATCTTTCTTTTTAACAAATAAAACAGGAGCACCCCATGGTGATGTGCTAGGTCTAATGAAACCTTTCTCTAATAAATATTGCAATTGCTCCTTCAACTCTAAAAGTTCAATTTGTGCCATTCGATAAGGGGGTTTTGAAATTGGATTAGCATCAGGAACTAAGTAAACAGTAAACTCAACTTCCCGATCCGGTATTATTCCAGGCAACTCATCAGGAAAAACATCAGGATACTCATTTACCACTGGAACATCATTAATCTGAACAGTTCCTTTATTTTCAACGACATGTGCAAGGTAACATTCATTTCCATCTTTTACAAGTTTCTCGGCCTCTTGATATGTTATCAAAAGTAAGGGTTCATTCTTGTAAACAAACTGAAAGTCTTTCTGAAAAGAAACTTCTTTAGCACTACAGTCAATCTTAGCATGGTAAATAGAGAGCCAATCCATACCCAGGATAACATCAAACTCTACTAGAGGTAGAACAATAAGGTTTGCAAGTAGGTTCTTTCCACAGATAAGGATAGGAAGATTCTTATAAATTCTCTTTGCCTCAACATTTCCCCCAGGTGTTTTTACCAAAAGTTCAGGAGTCATTTCTTGAGATGGTATTCCCATTTTACTAGAAAAGGTTTCAGAGATGAAAGAATGTGTAGACCCCGAATCAAACAACACACTGGCATAATCTGAAAAAACAAACAAAGTACCTGATACAACTTCATTTGATGGCCCGACATCTGCTGAAGTAGTTGCAAATGATTTCACCACCCCTTTATACTTGTAGTCTAACTACTTCCCATCACTCAAGCTCTTTGTCGGACACTCATTTTCATAGTGACCCATCTCATTGCACTTAAAACATTTCACTAACTATAAATCAAATTTGTTCTTACCTTCACCTTGATCCTTTTCAGTGCAATCACAAGCCTTATGTCCCATCTTACCACATCAGTAGCACTTTCCAGAATTCATAAGACATTCCCCAGCATGCCTTTTGCCACATTTATCACAAACTGGAAACTTAGTTCTCTTACCATCAGACTTTTTTGAAGAATTCTTACCTTTCTCCTGCCACCTCGATCTCTTCTTATGCTGGTTGTTATAGAACACTTGGTCATCGGAAAACTCCATTTCCACCTTCTCAGCACATCGAACAAGCTTTTCATAACATTTAAAGTCACGAGAAGCTAATGCCCTTCGATATTTTGACTTTAATCCTGAGTAAAAATGATTTATTTTACTATCAAGGTCCCGGATAAAATTTGGAACATACCTTTCCAATCGAGTGAACCATTCTTCATAGGCAGCCACTGAGTCTTCCTCTTGCCTCAATTCCAAGAATTGATTTTCCATCCTAAGTCAAACAGCCTTAGGAAAATACTTCTCAAGAAACATAACTTTGAATTCATCCCAGTCAAGAGCATCAATCTCATCGGCGTCCCTGATATTTTTAACCATAGACCACCACTGATCTGCTTCACCCTCCAAACGGTAAATAGCAAGACTAACCTTTTGATTGTCTGAACACCCCATGACATCAAAAATCTTCTCCAGTGCTTTAATCCACCCTTCAGCTAGCACAGGGTTAGATGATTCTCTGAATGATGGTGGATGTTTCCTCATGAAATGTTCCACCACTAACATGTTCCTCTGCGGTTGATCTGGCTGATCTCATGCATGGATACCACCACCATTTATCGCTTGAGTCAATTGTGCCATTACTGCAACAAACTGTTCAGTTCCAATTCCGACCATTTCTAGATGCTGATTCGGAAGGTTATTTCCTTTTGTATGCCTTCCTAGCACTGCTTCCCTGTTTCCTCTGCGGAAAACCATTCTGAACAAACATGTCTTAGATGAAGCAACATGGTAACCATTAAATGCTATATCTTTTCAAAAAAAAATATTTTTGGATAATCATTTAATAGAATTCTAACTCCTAAAGTTATCTAAACCGACCTCTGATACCAACTATAAGGCCCCAGCCTTAAACCTTACTTAATCTTGGGTTATTACAAGATTACACATTGAGGATCTTTTCGGGTTTAGAGTTTTAGAGAATTAGATCATAAAACTTGCATTACATTCCTCATATAAACAAAGTGGTTACAGAAAGATAGTATTCTTCATTCCCATCAATGGAAACACATTAAAAATAAAACATGGATTATTTCTTGACACATCCTTGACTCTATCATCTTATCATGAACCTTTCCCTTGAACTGTGAAAAACATTTCAAAAACATGGGATGAGCATAAAAACTCAGTATGGGTTATAAAAAAAACATGGAAAGGAAACATGATTTCATATATACATAAGAATGAAATCATACTTTACCCATAAAACATAGGCACTTTAACATACCTCATAAAATCATGAATAAATCATAGAAATCATAAGACATAAAGGTAACTTGAGGCATTCATAACATTCTTACGTAGGGAGTAACCCTCTTGGTTACATTTGGAATACCCATCACAGTATATTCCCTAAAATATCTTCGGAGAAACCTTAACGTTTCACTCCTTCGCGATACCCAATGCATTGGAGAGCTATATCGGGCTCACCCGCCCTTAGTTTATCACGAAACCACCCGTCTTCATAATAATGCCCAAGAACCATAACATAATTCATATCACATAAAACATGCATAAAGGAAACATAACATATCCACCTTTCAATCACAAGAAATCAATACAACACATTGATATAAAAACATTATGAAAACCATTTTCAATACCAAAATAAAAGAAAATTAAAACATGGTATTTATTTTTCTTTTAAAAAGAAGGTACGGCTTGTAGAGGAAGCCGAATCTCAAATAATGGTCACGACGGCGGAGAAGTCGTTGTCGGCGCATAGGTACGACAAAAACATTCCCTTTTGTCCTTTAGTAAACACTTCTTATAAAAAAGATTTCTTTTGAATAAACGTAAAAGTCAAAGTGGTTTATACATCTTATAAAAGAAAGTTGTGTATAAAATAAAATAAGCCTCAACGAAAGGAGATTGAGACGAAGTCCCATACCTCGTATCCGACTTGACCCGACCGTTCTTTAATCTCCTGAATAATAAACTTGAGTTAATCTCTACTTTCTTATGAATCTTTTTCAAGTTCATTATTCCTTTTATACCATGTTATGAACATCATGTAATCAGTGAAGTTAATAATGTTCATTTTTTTGGTATTTGGTTCTTAAGTCAAAAATAGACTTATTACACTTACATGTTGTTAATTTGGTCAAAGGTTCATTATATCCAGTATGTTATTCATGATGTAGATATCATATATGTCATATATATCCAGTACATACTTGCATTTATAATATTACATAATCATTTAGAGGTAAGAAATGAAATGCACCATTCATGGAGACGGTAAGCCGTACGTACGCATGAACGCTACTTTCATTTCTATTTCGTATTTTATAGAATGGAATCATAATTATATAAAGGTATATTATAATTCCAGTATAATATCATATATAATATCATAGTTACATCCTTTATATGTCCCACATATGGTATTTAACGAATCAAATCACTTTGAGGGGGCGGTAGTCCGCACTTCCTAAAATGAAGATATCGTGTTTACCCATAACGGAAACCATAAAGGTATGCCCAAAATGAAAAAAAACAGAAGCTTAAGGAAAACATAAACATATTATATATCATATATAAAAATAGTGACATCATAATGGCCACCTTTGAAGGTATTAAATGAGTGTTGAACAATCATCGTTTCGGGAGGCAGAATTTCGCCATCCACGGAAACCGTATGTTCTTTTACCATTTGATGTAGTTGTGTGAGAGTGTAGCTCAAATAAATATTATAACAACATCCTTGTAAATTTAAGATACTGGTGTTGTTACAAAATAAGTAAATAAAAAGAGTTTAGGGGGTTGGAGAAGCAAAATAAAACAAATGAACATGAGAGAATGAATTACCTTTAAAAGTGTAACTCCTTTTGATTTGAGCCTAAAGGCTTCCTTTAAAAGGATTCTGCCCAAAGGTAATCCTCTAGGATGAGGAGAGGGATGTGGAGAGAGTAAATGGGCTGGGGTTTGGCCGAGCCAAAGGCTTTAGGAGTGTGTGAAATGAGGTAGAGGTGGGGGCCTTTTATAAGAGGAGAGGAGGGGCACTTTTGGAAAGTAAAGAAATATTACTTTATTTGAAAATGTTTTTCGGTTTCAAAAGGTCCCACATTGATATATTTCATGGATAAGGTGATAAGGCTTAGAAATACACTCATCCAATATGTTTTGGACATGTGTAGTTCATAGATTTTACATTATCTTTCCATTTTATTTAAATCGTCAAATAATGATTTCATCGCTGCATCATTATTATGTCATAAATAATTTAATTTATTTAATGTCTAAAAATCATAAAAAAATACTATGATTTAGGAAATCTTTTTATCTTTCAAATTACTATTTATAATCAAATATCTGATCTTTATAACCCCATGTAAAAATTGTTTTCGTGAAACATATTATGTTTGTGTCATTTTTACTTTTACATTAAATAAAAAGTTATTTATGTCATTTCCCAACCAAAATGTCTTCATGGGGTCCCCAAGTTGACCCATGGCTTGTCTTGGTCGGCCATGACACAACCAATAATGTTGGGACATGTGTCTAGGTCATTTCCTATTATTAAAGCATTATTTATACCATAAACTACCCTAATTATCACTAATCGCGATTAAGAACTTAATAAGTTACTATTCACCAAATAATTATTATAATCTCATTGAACCACATTTTACTTCTTAATGACAACCATTTATGTCGGATTTTCAAAATTCAATACACATTAGTGGTAAACTTTCATTTAACTGAAAAATCAGTTTGCTTGATTACCACTTAGTGGTTTCACTATTCATAAAAAATTGAAGTTTTTCAGAAAATTACCAAAAATTCACCCTAAGCTATATTTGATATTCCGAATTCAAAAATGAAGTCCATTTTACAAAATTCAAATCATATAAGTCACATTAATTAATTCAATAGTTAATTCCCGCTGCCAGAGCAAATAGCGTGTTTTTACAAAACAATAAGTATCAAAAGATTGACACCAGTTTAAGTCTAATTCCAAAGTGAAATTGATTCCAATGTTCACCATTGGATAAAATGGTAAAAATATATTCTAATTTCACTTCAAAACCAATTAAAAACATAATCTAATCATATAAATAAATTAGATTAAAAAGCAGTTTTGATGTAAAATGCAGTATTTTTCACTATTCATTAAAAAATGAACATTGTCAGAAAAATAAAAAAAATTCACACAAGGTAAATTTTGATGTCCCAATCCTAAACAATAAGTTTATTTTGACAAACATAGTTTATAAAATTGTCAAAATATAGATTCAAAAATGGTTTTCCATTAAAAGGCAGTAAAACAATCTTTTAAGAATATTAGTGTATTCCATGCATAAGATTGTATTTATTTTCATTATAAGCCTCTATAACACTATCTTAATCATTAATAGACATAGAGAAAAATATCTATTATTCATTACTTACTTGGGATGTTACAGATAAGAAATTATTTTGATGAATAAAAAATTATTGATGTCACCCTGTTCTATATAGCCAAATTCTCCATTCTATTTTTTTCCTAATGAGATTAAATTGTTGGTAAACCTCTCATTATTTATGACGAGAATCTAAATATACATCATCATGCTCTGAACACTATAGAATGGAAAATACCTTTTTTATCTCATTGATCCATTTATCCAAAATAATTGTAAATTTTTTTACACTAATGGTGGTTGGACATTTTCATGTGAAAGGATCGATAAAAAATGATCCATCCATGATTAATTGGGTAAATCATTGTGATTAATTTTATTATATATTTAATATGGAAGTTGGTTGAGAATTGATATGAGGTTATATACATCTTATACCATCCCATTTGGTAGTTCACCTAGGAAATCAATGCATTGTCTGTCAGATATGTTGCCAGCAAGAATCCTTCGTATGTCATCCCTTTCTTCAACAAATGAAGGGATAGGGATATAAAGTAGTAATTGTAAAAAGGGAAAACAATGAGCATGAAATTAATAATTCATATGCGATGTGTAAAACATAATATAAGAACATCTAGGATTCAATAAAGGTTTCAATTGTAATTTTATTATTATTTTATCTAACATAAAAATATTCACATCCCTCATAAAAGATCATAATGAGAATGCGAATTAACTAAAGCATATCCCCTGATATTGTTTATCCAATTTTACAGTCATTTGGCCAATCATCATGACCCAAAGTGAATATTAGGTTAAAAACCGACCATCATTTTTAGGGTGATTACCCCTTGGTGTATATGTTCTACTACTATATACACATTCCATTATCTATATGAGGATGTTATTTCAATAAAAACAAACACAATATCTACATCAACAAATAGTTAGGATGTTGTCCTATACATAGAATTATTCCTATCATTCTGATAATAGTTATGTACTCAAACCACCAAAATTAATAAACCCTCATATGATACAACCTATAAAGAGAAAAACCCGACATACATAAATATTACATTGATTCTGTGGTAAAATTAAAACTTCTCATAATTAGTTTCACAACTAGAGGTCTAAAAGGTTTTGTGTATTTTATACTAGCTAAATGAACATCTTATTTTAATGTTGTTTGTTGAAATTTATATATAATCATGCTCTTCTAGACTATCTTCTAGATATATTATATGATATAATAATATTTATAATATGGGTAACAAAAGGATATAAAATGGGAGAGTTCCAATGATTGTTATGGGAAACATGTCAACTATCCCTTACCATTAGATCATAAAATGTGGGAAATCATGAGTGAGGGAGAAATATTAGAATAAAAGATCAATATATCATAAGCAAAAAACTATAAAACATGATTAATCATTATAAATCATGCAATATGAACCTAATAATCAGAAAATGTTATAAAAACATTTCTTAGAATCATATAATGAATATAAAAAAACATCAAATCACAGGATAAGAAAAAATATATTTAGAACATAAAATGTCATAATTTTTAATTGATTATAAATAAATAATATATTAGGAAACATAAGTTGCAAAAATATAATTATAGGTAATCATTTCATAGTGGATTAAGAAACATCACCTGATTCCTTTCACATATTGGAGAAGACGCCCATACCTGATTCCCGTAGTGGAATGAGCGTCCATCACTTGATTCCTATAGTAGAGAGATTATTCTTTACCTGATTCCCATAGTTATATCATAAGATATAAATAATTTTACCACAAATTCAAAGGTGATATAGGGACCCACCTGTCATCAAACACACTTATGCGTGTCATATAAAATCATATCATTCATCTTATCAAAAGTAATCCACAAAAGAAAGGGATTCATAAATTTTTCAAATAGTATAAAATTAAACAATAGTTCCATTCTATACCACTAAAATGATCGCCAAAAAAGAGAATTTATAAAAGAACATATAGGGTGAATTTTTTACTATTACATCATTAGAGAATAATCCTTTGAAAATGAATGTTGAATCCAAAAGATATGATTTTTATTTAACTTTCCAAAAATCATTTTTTATGATTAAGAGAAAACTTATTAAAATATTACTTAAAAATCTAAAATAATGATACCTTGATAAGAAAGAAAAAATATTACAAATTGTGAAGTATAAGGGAATAATATAATATCATGGTAATGAAAATGCTTTTAATTATTTTAAAATGACATAATTGAAAACTGAAATCATTACATGGTAAACAAAAATATTATTTTAAAATTAATGAAGGGAAATCAAACGATCATTGAAGATAAAAAATTTATATTTATATTAGGTAATGGATAAAATTGTCATGATGTGAAAAAAATATATAGAGAAAAATATATTAGAAGAGATGATAATTATTCCTAAAAACATTATATTTTATTATAAAGTAATAGATTAAACATGGAATAATACATTAGTGTGAAAAATTTATTCCCCAAAACAATAGATCAAAAGAAATCATAACATTATTTTAGATTATAATAATTCAATATTGATAGATCATAACTGATGCTGAGTGATTATGTCTCAATACAAATATTTATATCATGAAAATCGCTTAACTTTTCTCCCTCTTTGTCCAATGTGTTATATCTACTTGTAATACAAACAATAATATCCTAATACTAAATTTCAAAACCATATTCATATAATTTAAAATTTTTAAATCATTACTTATGATAATTTATATCAAATATATAAATCCTTTATTTTATATTTTCAGTATTAGGTGTGAGTAATATTGATAGTTATCGACTAGTTTTATAGTAATGGTATTTTTTTACATTCTTATTCTAATTTTTTAATTCATAGTGAATATAAGATACTAGAATTAAATTTTACTATATTGTATAAAGTTATAGAAACATATTATTAGTGTTTTAGTTATGATTCCTGTAGATGAATATTTTGAAAAACATGTTTCAATGATTTTTTTACCAAATTAACAATGTTATCTTAATTTATTAGTTTAAAATTTATATTACTAATACATATTAAAATTTATTATTTAATTATTAGTATATAATATAATGTTTATAATTACAAATTTTATATAAATTTATACCAATTTTAATATTGGTATTTATACCGACCCAATAAGAATATGCATCAATCTACATGTGATTATGATTATAAAAGATATATTTTTGTTATAATATCTATAATAAAAAAATGTAATAACACTATCCAGTGTTTATTGAGTTGATGAATCATAATTGGAGGGATTTATATGAATATGGAAAATGAAAATATGTTTTCACTTATAATTATACAAATTTTCCTCTTGTTATATTATATTTTAGGTGAAATGTTTTATAATTACCATTTATGTATAATTTTACTTAAAGAAGGACTAATATATATTTATAAAAGATAAATCATGACATAAATAACAAATATACTCACTAAACCCATTTATATAATTAGTTGTGAAACGTTGGTGTTAAAAAATGAAGCATGTTGTTCATGGAGGAGGTAGTCAACACATTCACATGAGAAATATTTTTGTTTTTTATCAAATGTTATGGGAATATATAATTATGTAATTATATACATATGGATATAATAGGGAATCATCATTTTTTACTAAATAATAATTTTAGTCCATGGAACATATCATAAGATATTTTAATGTCCATTTTCTTCAAAATTTGGTACATAATACATGAAAACATAAAGTTTTCTTATAATCCAATTTAATACATCTTTGTGGGTTCATCATAGGATTCTTTTACTATAACTCATATATTGGGAACAAACATATAAGGAATGGGGTGATTACAAAACATAATAATGGAATAAGAATGGGAGACATATAACATGTGATAACGAGACATATCAATATGAACATGAATAAAAATAATAAGGGATTAAGAGGTATATCATAAATATAAGAAAGTGAATAATTAAATGGAAATGTGTCTTAAAAACAATTAGGTCGTAATAAAAATATACTTAAGCATTATCACCATGGTTTCATAAATGAAAAGTACCAAGGTTGTTAACCAATATATTGTAAAACATTTCATATTTAGAGAATAAATTCATTACCCAATGCGTCAAAAAATTATCATGGAACACAACTTATGTGTATTAATTTTATGAGATCAACATATATAATAATAATTCATTAATTAATAACCCATAGAGAATAGATAATGATTGTCTAATCAAAATCATGGTATAAAAAAGTTCTTAAAGACATGATCATTACATCCTTTTTAACCCAAGAAAAAATGAATGTTGGTTTAATTTATATAAATAATAATGTAAATAAATAATTTCACTTCTAGGGGAATATCCATGTAGAATAAAAATCTTTGGATATTCAGAAAACTAAATAAATATGAATTTCACATGTAAAAGAGAGAAATATATTCAACATCATGAATGGTATAAAACATGGATTATGGAAATGCTAAATGAGAAGTTAAAAGGGTATCCCATTGATATAATAGAAATATTATAATAATGGGATAATATAATGAGGTAAAAAATGAATCAATCAGGAAATTATAATACATACCAAAAAAGTGAAACTTGAATGGAAGAGATTAGTAAATATTTCCATTACTGGGAAAAGATTCTATAAAATCCTTGAGGATTGGAACCTTGGGGCTTAAGTACATCTTTGTGGGACTCATGGGGATAAAAATGAGCATAAAATAATAGGATATGGATATTTAGTGAATGTGAAGTGTGAAAAGGGTGGCTGTTTATAGAAAAAGAGGAGGATTTGTTTAATAATTTATAAATATAGTTCATAGAAATCCAGGTTGTGGAAAATGAAAAACAATTTGCTTGACTACTGTTTTTACCCTTGTTTTTGGACTTTTGAGTAATATTTCAAGATATTTTAGTCTAGAATAACCGGAAACCATTTTTAATACTTATTTTTTCGTAGATATGTAAAATTTTCACAATGTAATGTTCTTAAAATCTGAATTTCATTTAATAATTTGGAAAGTAACTTATTGGATTGAGAAATGATTAAAATCTAATAAACTGGTTAATTCTAATAAAATATAAATTTTTGGACATTTACTGTGGCTAATTAATAATTATATCATCATGAACTAAATATTAAGTCCTAAAACATATCGAATACCCTAATATGTATTTTCAATATTCATCGAAAATTATTGTGTTTGAGAATATAACTATAAATTCACTATAACCTAAATTTGGAATTATTATTACTAATAAAATCATTATTTTTTTCATAATAAATATTTAATTATTATTTTTTTATGTTATAAATAAAAAATCATTATTTATTTAAAAATAGTTTTTTTTATGAATAATAAATTTTTTGACACTAATTAAAATTTTCAAGGACATTTTAACCTTATTTTATAATTTATATTTAAATAAGATTATTTTAAAATAATATTTCATTTTGAAAATATTATCCATAATACCTTAGTTTATTATAATTTTTTTAACTTTTCTAAAATATAAAAAATGTTTTATTTTTGTCCCGAAATCAATTGATAAAATTCATCATAATGGGAAATTTATTTTGTTAAGTAAAAATATTTTTAAAATGGAATTCATGGAATTAAATTTTTATTAATTAAGAGGAATGATAATTTATGTAATAATGGCCTGGAAACATGACCCTTTATAACACCCACATATTCCCTAAGGTCAAGGTCTATGAAAGTGGTACTTTCATTTGGTGGATCGACTTACATTGACTGAGTAATAATATCCCCTAACATGAACTTCTATGATAGGAGATTTCATTCAAGACTAACCTATTGAGGCTCATCTTGGGCTTGGTAAATGAAAAAACCTAGTGTCACTACATCCCTCCCAAGTTCTTGGATGTGGTATTATAACGACATGACCTTACTAGTAGAGGCCATCATTTTTCATTTCTACATCAATTATCTTGTATCATTACAACTTAGAAACACTAATTATAATGAAAAAATTATCCCCCATGTGTATAGTTTTAAAAATTAAAATGGAACAATGGTCATATAACTAATGAATCTAAACATTCACATATAATTTTATACCCTATTAATACCACTTCAATCATAAACTCAATATTCACTAAAAACCCTCCATATGTTATATTTTAAAATCATAAGATATTTATTAGTTTAAAAATATTTTGTTTCATTTTTATTGTTTTTTCCATTGTGGAAATTCATCTATTTGATTGGGGTGATCCATATTTTTGAAATATTTTTATTCTAGTTTATATTTTATGTCATGTTGTAATTTTTGGCATTTTAGTTGATTTCATAGTTATCAAATGTCTGGACTATTATTAATGAGAAATGTTTTTGGTGTTATCTCTATATTTTTTATGTGTATAATGTTATATAATTTATGACACAAATTTTTTATGGAAAAAATATCATTTAAAAATTACGGGTCATTACATTAATCCTGTAACACCCCGACCCTTGAATCCTGGAGTCGGTGAATTATTTTAATACATTAGCATGAGTACAAGGAATAATGTCTCGAAGGACCCATCAGTTTAGCATTCTAGGAAAATAGATTACATACATAAATGCTACATTACACCTTATAACATACAACACATCATAAAAAATCTTTTAAGAAATCCATTATTCCCTTTTCATAACTCTGCATATGAATCAGAATACACCACTTGGAATCCAGGGAAAATAAAACATAATAAAGGGGTTATCTCAAATGCTCCGTAAGGGTTAATAATTCAGCGGAAGCAAGAAACATTTAATAAAAGATGTGTAATAAAAACCTCAACCATTTAAATATAAACATGAACATAATATGGCCCAAATAAATCAAACATCACCATATGAACATGCACATTGATATCCTACTTGTTGAATAATCACATGTAATAACTATTTTCATATTTAGGGAATACCTAACACCAGACATCATTACCACATAGTCAAGGTCTTGTGCCAAGACTATAAATAAATGTTTTGTCAAGGACTTGTTCCAAGTCACTAATTTGTCCAATGAGAGCTACCGATGCATCGAGGGGATATAGAAGGCCCCACCAGTAATTTACTAAGTCCACTACATTCCTCATATGAAAATATTGAAAAAAAACATAAACATTCTCATTAAAACTAGCATACAAAATTTCAATACATCATCCATAAATCATAAAGGGTATACAAATAGAACATCCACATTCAAAAATATAATAAGTCATTCAATACAAATATAGAAGATTGTATTATAATAAATCAACCCCACTTAAGAATAATATCCAGTAAAAGATGTTGACATAGTTAAAAATGACCATTTTAACTTAATGATAGAAATATCCCTTTTTTTGAAATCATTTAAAAGGAACATATTCATAAAAAAATCACTTAAAACGGATTTTTAATCAAAATTTCCCATACAACTTTGAATCTTTTGAAAGGAAATAACAATGTAAACAAAAATGTCTATATAATTAAATCCTTAAAACTACATTGAAAACATGGACATTAATGAGAATGATTTAGATGAAAAAATATTTAAAACATTTAAAAAGATGTTTTAGTTAAAGAGTAACTTAAAATAATAACTTTGAAAAATTATTTTATGTAACATGGTGTTGGATAATAAATATGTCCTAGAAAATACATACACATAAACAATCTCATATAATAATGAGATTGAGGAATTAACCATTTCCTTGTACTTCTCTTTGGTCGAGGGTTGGTTTATCTTCCTGTATAATGACCATAATATGTTATTAAATTATAACAGAACCATTTTAATATTTATTATATCATAAATGATACTTTTAAGACTTTATACTACCTATTTAATAAAATTTTTTTTGTAAAATTAACATTTCGGTTAATAATCGCTTTCTTTATCATATATGTTTTAACTGGTTATTATGAATCATATCACTTAGACCAGGATTTAAATAATTCAAAAATATAAAATATGATTTATATATCATATATTTTTAGAATATAAAAATGTATAATAAATAGATATATGAAATGGAAAACATAATTTATGGAGATGGTAGGCTGTACGTACGAATAAACGCTGTTTCCATTTCTATATCGTATTGAACATAAATAAGTGAATAAGATATATGTAAATACACACACAATATATATATATATATATATATATTCTTGTATCATTATTATGTCATATATTACATACTTATTAATAATATATATTTTTTATAATTATCATTGAATGGTGAACGTGGAAATAAATCTCATCGTGTGGTTGAGATGGTAAGCTGTACGTACAAAAGAGAGATGATATCATTTACTTAATGATTAAAAGGTATGAAATTGGATGGTTTATTAATTATAAAGAAACATTAGAATTTTATTTTCATTATTTATATACATATTACTCATTATTATATCCATCCAAATAATATAGTGTTGAATAAAAAATTACACAACGGCGTGAAGACGGTAAGCTGTACGTACGCACACATGGTGAAATTATTATTCATAAGATGGACAGAATAATGAATATGGTTGTACCATGTTTTTAATAACATCCCAATATGTAGAAGGTATTTGAGTTATTATATTGGTATGTAATTAACAATGAAAGAGAATGTGGATAAGGAATTAGTCTTTGAAAGAGGTGATAAAATAATTACCTCTTTGTCGGGTGTTTCCTTTTGATTTGAGAAAAATGGCTTCTTTGGTTGGATTTATTCTCAAGGTAAGGCCTCTAGGTTTATTTGAGTAAATTTGGGATGCTATTTGGGATGGGGTTGGTCAAGACAAAAGGTTTTGGAGGTGGGAATTTAAGAGAAGGTGAAGTTCCCTTTTACAAGAGAGGTGAGAGGCACTTTAGTAAAAGCATCAAATATTATTTTATTATAAAATTATTTTCTGTTTATAATAGCCCCAAATGTATTTATTTTAAGTCTAAGGTGGTTATGGGTCTAAATATTTTCAACTAATATGTTTTATATAATTCTAGGTCAATATATTATCCTTATCTTTTAGATTTAACCATTAGTTAAATTGTTTAAATTTTACCATGTCTTCTTGTATTTTTATATTACATGGTTAATAAACATACTATAAAATTTCTATTGATAATAAAGTGAAAAATTAATTATATATCTAATATTATCTAATATGTTAGGAAGACTATATATTTTTTGGGATATTATGTCATTTAATAATATAGTATTTGTTTTAAAAACACATTTATGTCAATTTTGACACTATTGAGTATTTGTTTTTTTGAATGTCATAATATCTTGATTACATCAAAAACAAAATACATTGATGGAACCCTAAAATGTAAAATAGACCTATAAAATTATTTGATGTCATCAAAAGTTATAATTTACATTTATTTTAATATTTTTAATATTAATTATTTTAAGCATTCATTAATAATGTTATTACTTCTACATCGTTCTGTCATATATAAATTTAATTATGAAATGTCAAAAAATTATAAATAAAATACCATGATGTATGAAATATTTGTATCTTTATAATGAATATTTATAGATGAATTTATACTATCTATAACTGAATATTAAAAACTGTGTAGTTAATAAAATTTCAATTTATCAATTTTAACACTTCTATAAATAAAATATAATAAATTTCTTAATCTAACCCAAATGGATCAAAAATTATCTTAATTTATTTTAATACTGATTTTGGTCTAAATACAGTTATCTAATTAAATTATGTCATTTTTAGGGGAATTATAATATCCCTTTTACCATTAATTACCCTATTTACTTCTAACCGTGTTAAATAAAATTTAAAAGTTACTATTCAAAAAAAATATTTTCAACTTATTGAACAAAATATTAATTATTTATTTCAATAATTTCTCTAGTATTTTTTAAATTTAATTTAAATAAATAGTAAAATTACGTTTTATGCAAATTTGTAAATGTGCCTCGAAGGTGGGTAAGCGATGTTAAAAAGTTCAATAAAATTTTATATATCTAATCTTATTATAAAATGAATTCAATAAATTAAATTGGAAAAATATTGGTATTATGTATCTATTTTTACATTAAAACAAATTTAAATAAAAAATAATAATTATTTAAATAAAAGTTTGGTTTAGTCAATAACACAATGTTTGTCACAATTCATTAAAAATTTAAAGTTATCAGAAAAATACCATAAAATAACCCTAAGATAATATAAATAATATGAATTAAAAAATGAAGTATATTTTACCAAATTTAAAACATATAAGTTTCATTAATTAATTTAAAATTAATTATTGTTGTTAAAACCCAAAAGCATGTTTTTAAGAAAGTAAAAACTATCAAAAGATTGGCATATGTTTATGTCCAATTTAAATGTGGAATTACATATAATGGCCTAAATTATATTAAATGATAAAATTATAATATAATTATACTTTAAAACTCTTCAAATTCATAATTTTATACTACAAATTATTTCCATTAAAAAAGTTGTTTTCAATTAGAATTTCTCATTTTTCACTATTCATCAAAATATGAAAGTTATCAGAAAATTACCAAAAATTTATCCAAACTAAAATTTTATTTCCCAATTATAAAGAAGAATTTTATTTTTTCAAATAATATATATTAATGTGTCAAATATTGGATATAAAAATATTTCCCCATTAAAAGGCAGTAAAATTGCATTTTCTAAAAAATACTTATTTTATTTGAGAAATTGAATTTGTCCTTATATTATTTCTAAGAAAAAAAAGTTGAGTGTTAATATTATATATGATATATATGTTATTTAAAATCTGGTTAATAATATTGAAACCATTTTTTGAACGGCTATTTTGGTATGTCGTGGTGCGCTCGAACTCGGTGTTACGTGTAGTAGAAGCTTTTGAATTACTTTAAAGAGATAACATACTATGAAATCATAGGGTGTATAATCCCTTGTTTATAAATTCATCCTTGATATTTATACTCATATTCCGAGTTGATAATTGGTTAGGGTACTTCAGATTCATTTATTCCTCTAGTTCCCATGTCAACTCTTCATACTTATGGTTCCTCCATAACACTCTAACAAGGTACCTATTCTAGTTGCATAGAATTTTTTATCTATGGTCCAAGATCTACATGATAAAATCCTCATAATATAGGCCATGTTTCAATTGTACAACCTCAAGTTTCATTACTTTTGTGGGATCTGTTATGTACATACATAAGAGAGATGTAAGGAACACATCTAAAACTTGAGCCAGATTTGGTAGAAGTGATATCTGACATTCTAGACATCCTATGAGATCAAGGATTTTAAATAAGTCAATGTACCTATGTATAAGTTCCCATTTATTTCAAAATCACATGATTCTCTTCCCTGGTGGTATCCTAAGGAAATTTTTTTATCTGTCGTAAAACTTCAAACCCATTCGATGGTTGTAAGAATAACTCCTATTCTGAATCTATGAATCCATTATATGTTGTTCGATTGAATGATACTTTTCGACCATCTCTTGAACAATATTAGTCCCACATGTATTCCTCTCACCAACTTCATCCCAACAAGTAGGAGTTCTATATCACTTCCCATATAGGGCTTAATATGGTTCCATTAAAATAAGAGGAAGGTTTTTTTATAATAACTCGGCTAATGGGGGGTGTTGATATCTCCACCTCTAATTAAATTGATCATGTTCTCAACATGCACTCAACTTTCTGAATATTCCTTTAATTTTAGAGGTCAGTTTGGGGATGATAGTCCATATTAAGATTCAATTGACTATTCATATGATATTTAGGATATCTTAGATATTTATATGTGAACCTAGGATTGTTATCATAAATGATAGAATGTGGCACCCAATGAATTCTCACTAGTTCTATTATGTATATATTTGGAAGTTGGTGAAGAGAAAAATGTTCTCGAATAGTGAAAAATGGTAAGTCATATTGAGTCAGTCCACTATAAACCATAGAAAATTCTTTCCATTGGATTTTCTTGGGAAACTAGGTATGAAATATATAGTGATATAGAGCCACCTCTATGTTTTTATGGGTAGTGGTTTCAATAACATTTTAGGATGTTGTCACTCCACCGTGAGTTTTTGACACATTATGCGCCTTAATGTGTAGTCGTCTGTCTTCATTTTCATATTATCCCACCAATGAAGATCATGGAGTTCCCTATACATTTTATTACAAATTGGATGTATAGATAATGTAGATATAAGAGAATCATCCAAAAATAGATTCTTTATCTCTAGGATAAATGGGAAAAATTGTCTTGTATGAAATTTCAGTAAAACTTCTTGAACAATATTGAACTTAAAAACTTTTTATTCTTTACAACATCAATGTTACTGTGTATTAAATAATATTCTCTTTGATATCTCTTGAGCTTCATTAGTAATTATGGTCAAGAAATAATTTGTTATAATATTTATGATTTACATTGCATCATAATTCCGAAGTCTAACCCTAATTTGTCCTTGATCAATAGATCTCCTTAAATTCTCTCAATTTTAAGCCTAATAGTGTCATTATTATATAATGTATCAAATACTTGTGTTCTCTACCATGGGGATAATAAATTTAATAGTCATAATATTTTTTATGTCCCAACCATATCCTTTTTCTAATGTTAAATTAATTTTTTAGGAATATATTTTTCAATATTGGGTGATCTATGTGTATATCACATTTCTTCTCATAAAGATAGTACCTCCATTTATTCTGAGAAAAAAATAAATACTAATAAATCTAGGTCATGTGTTGTATGATTACTCTCAGGTGTCTTCAACTGTTAAGAAGCCTAAGAGATCACCTTTCCATTTTTCCTTGAGGATTCACTGAATGATTTTTATATATGAATCATTGTACTTTAAAAATCCTTCCTCAATAAAGGGTAGAGTAAGCATAGGTGCAGTAAGAAATGTATTCATTAGTTCTTGGTAAATTTATTCATAATTTTTTTTTTTAAATATGAACTTAAATCCCTTTTGATATAACTTGGTTAGTCGATTAAAAAGTGGTAAAACGTTTTTCAAAAAACCACTATAATATCCTAACAAATCAAGGACATAATGAATCTTAGTTATTATGGTAGGATGAGACCACTCTTATAAAACATTTGTCTTGGATAATTAAATTCAATTTCCCACATTGGTTACAATGTGCCTAAAGAATAAGAATTATTAAAACCATAATTTCCATTTTATAAACTTCCAAAATAGATTATTCTTCCATAATGTTTTCAATATAACCCTTTGATGATCCTTTTGATCCTCACGATTTTTTAATATATAAGAGTATCATTAATAAAAAAGTCCAAACATTTATCAAGGTGGTTTGTAAGAACTATATTCTTCAAATCCATAAATATGTAAGGTGAATTAGTCAAGATAAAGAGAATTAAACCATCTCATATTTCCAAAATAATGTTTTGAAAGTAGTATTTTAAATGTTTTATTTATTCACCTATAATTAATGATTCCCAAACCAGAAGTCAATCATAGAGAAGAATTGATCCATATAATTCTGGTATAATAAATCCTCAACTCTTCGGAGAGGGTACTTGTATTTCAATTGGATTTCATAACGTTCTTTGTAATTGATTAATGACCTCAATAATCCATCCTAATAATTTAATAAGAGAACATCTTAACCCTATAGAGTTACACTTGTCCAGATAAATCCCTTCTCCATAGTATCTTGATGTTTTTCATAAATTCCTCTAACTATAAATTTTAAATTATATATGGGGTATTTTATTTCAACATGGATCTATTTATGAGTTCTTTGGATAACTATACCTCTCTTTCTGGTGTGTTCTAAGTTACTCTTCAAGATAAAATAAATGTATTCCAAAATTATGGGTACATTTTCTATCATTATACTTTCATTTCCTTCTACCTCTTCCACAATCATATCTATAAAAAAGGATATGAGTGTTTCTTCTTAAAAAATCTCTATCGGGATATCTATCCATTGAATAAAATTTTATGTTTCCCATTAAAGACAACTAATATTTCATTTCTTATGTATTTTATCATAGAATTATACTTTGAGATCAAATCCATCCCTAGTATAGGGTGTAATTAAACCATGGGAATGAATAATAGATACGAGACGAGATTGTATTCAACAAATTTAATATTAGAGTTTCTATACATTATTGAGGTTAGAATAATTCATAAAAAAGAACTAAGAGGTAACTATTCCTCTATAATATTATGGATTGATTCTATATTCATTCCAAACATTGATGAAAAAATGTAACATGTAGAATAAGAATCAAACATTACACTTGATAGCTTTGAGAGAATAATGAGTGTACCTTCCCCCACATCATTTGGAGCCTCTAATTTAGCCATTATCATAAAAAACCAAAAATTTCTCCCTTTTAATATGGGGAGGATTATGTTAGTTTCCCTTAATTTCATCTAATTTGGACTTTCATTACCTTTGTGGCCATGTTGTCAACACTTGATGCATTAAATATTAGGTTAAGCATGTACTATCTTCTCTTTGTTGTTAGTTTTGAGATGTTGAGGTTTCAGCTCATCATTATAGTTCTGAGATATATGACCTTCTCCTCCAAATTTTTAGTACATTACATTCTCCAGAAATTAGTTCCCTAATTTATTATTCTATATTATTTTTTGAACGTGATAAGTTTTATATTATTTCCTCATCTTCTTTGATCAAAATTCGTCATTGAGATTGTCTCAATTTCTATCATATTTTCATTCAACCTATGTGAAAATAACATCCCTATAAACTCTAATTAAAACTTTATATAACTCTTCACTATCTCATCATAGATTTCATAGTCTCAATTTTCCAAATTCTACCATAGGTGGCGTCCCATTCTACCAAATAAGAAAGATAAATTTCTGTTAAGATTCATAAAAAATTTAGAGGGGTATCATGGATGTATTTTAATATTTGTTTCATAGCTTCCTACTAATTCAATTTCCTTCCACTTCAATTATAGGAATTACATCACATTTTGTGTTCACATCAAGTAAGGAAACTGTTTATTGAAAAAGATTCCCCTGAACTTTTCTGACTCCATAACATCAATCTTACTTCTTGGATTCACGTTTTTAATCAACTTCCACAACAGATTAACTTATCCCTTTAGACGTTATACTTCCACTATCACTTTCTCTAGATCCGGAAAATGGATTACATAAATGATCTTTTTTATAGTAATAACATATTATTCAATAATCAATGGGTATAAAGATCAAAAAAATTAGGTGGTCACTGATGTAATAATAACTTAGAGAAATGTTGTTCCCTTTCAAATGAATATGGTCTATCAACACTATTTAAGTTGTTATTTATAACTAGAGTTATTTGATTCATCATCCTCCTGATTTTTTTTCATTCCATCTTACATTAGAAGTGCATTAGTGCATCTTATATTGTACTCATATTATACATAGTTCATCCCATTTCCTTCCATTTTAATAAAATAAGAAAACCACAATGAGAAACATGTTACTTTTATGAATCATATAACTCTAAAGGGAGTTTTTTTTTAAAATCATTATGGTTAAATATGTAATTATATAATAAAAATTACATTTTCTAAATATATATTTCATAATGGTTAATTAAATTCTTGGGATTAACCAATAAAATACGTTAGGAGTGTCAAACTAGGAGTGTATTAGAGCCCATTCTCATGCGCTAGTTCCCAATTGTGTCTAGATTAATGTGGTATTTTCGGGTGTTACCCCTATGTATTACTATACCATAGGCACATCCACATTTAGTATCATGAAAGAGATGCAATTACTTAGAAACTAATTAATTAAAACCTAGGAAAATAACATGATTTTTTAATATTTATACATTTACATTGGGCTTATAATTCTGTGTTCAGGTCCAAATTTACACAAATTAGTAATCTATATTCTGATAACAACTATTATATATTTCCTTTTTATTACATAATCTTTTCATTACCTAGAACACAACAAAGAATTTTTTTTAAAGTTTAATTTATTTGAAATTAGGTATATAATGCATCAAAATAGAAAATATTATTCCAATTCACTGGAAATAAATCTTTATGGGTTCTACCTGGTATAATTTTACTATACCTCATATCCTATGGACAAACATCGAAGGATAGGGGTGAGCATGAATCCCAGTAATTGAATAAGAAAGAGAGAGTTATATCATGTGATCATGAGACATATCAATAAGAACATGAGGTATAAAAAAAAAGAAATGAACAAGAATCATTTCATAATAATAATAATGTGAATCATAACATGTAATTGTGGCACTAATATAAAAATGAGGCATTCATAAGCATATCACCATGGTTCATCACAAAAGTGTCATAAATTAAAATTACTAAGGTTGTTTACTGTGTTATTCTAAAACATGTAATATATAGAGATGAAATATTTTACCTAATGAATTAGAGCTCTGTAAAAGAAAAACCATCATAATGTTTAATTTCACAAGATCATCATGGATCATAATAAATCATTTAATTAATAACCCTTAGAGAATATTGAATGGGGTTCTTATCAAAATCATTGAGTAAAAAATTCTTAAAGACATGATCATTACACCAAGTTAAAATTAAAAAATTGGAATGTGGGTTTAATATATATAACTACATGAATAATAAAATAAATTTACTTCTAGGAGATTACCCATTGAATAGAAAGAGGTTTGGTTATTCACAAAAAATAGATAAACAAGAATCTATCATGTAAAAGAGAAATATATTTAGCAGCATGACAGGTATAAAACATGGATTAAGAAATGAAAAAATGATAGGGTTCATGGGTATCCCAAAAATGACAATTATTATATTAATGTGATTATTAAAATTAGAAAAAAATTATTACTTTGGAAATTAGAATATATACCACAGTAAATGAAACATGAATGGAATAGAGAAGTTCAGATTTCACTAACCTTGAAAATTTTCTCCTAAATCATTGAGGATTGGATCCTTAGGTACTAAATATACATCGGGGGAACTATTAGGGAGAAAAATGAGAAATAAATCAATGATTTTGAGTGAATATAAAGGGTTAAATGGGTGGGTATTTATATCAAAAGTGGAGGATTTGTTCAATAATTTCCAAATACTGGTCTTCGAAAATTAGGTTGTGGAAAATGAAAAATCCATTGGATTGAACATGGTTTATCCCATGGTTTTGGACATATGAATGAATTTTTTGACATTTAAATCCACAAGAACCAATAATAATAATTATTATTTTGTTATAGAAAATCAAAATTTCCACAAATTAATGTTTTTAAAAACATAATTTAAAATTTCAACTTTGGAAAGTCACATATTGGTTTGAAAACTGATTAAATTAAATTAAAATACTTATTATTAAAAAAATAAAATATTTTAGGTATTTTATTTCTATTAGATAACTATTAAATCCTTATGTTATAAATATGAATTCATAAAACATACCAAAAACACAAACTATATTTTTATTAATCATTTAAAAATAAATCATTTTAGAAGATTCTTATAAATTCACATTTACCAAATTTTGACATGTTGATTTATATTATAATATTTATTATATTAGAATAACTCTAAAAATATTAAAAATTTAACTATTAAATATAAAAGTAAAAATTTATTTAAACATAGTAATTTTTAAGGAACAACAATTTTTTTGACACTTATATAAATTTTATAGGACATTATAAAATTATTTTATAATTTATATTTAATGTAGTATTGTTTTAAAATAATATTTAATTTAAAAAAATTACTAAAAATATGTTAGTTTGTTTTAAAAATGTATATGTTTTTATAAAAATGCAATTATGTTTTATTTGTGTTAGAAAATCAATATATCCAGTTCCACTTAATTAGAAATATATTTTATTAAGAGAAAATATTCCTAAAATGTAATTGATGGAATAAAAATTGAATTAAAAATAATAATTACACATTTAGTAACTAAAGCCCTGATATTTAACACCTTATAACATCTGTGTACACCTGAACGATAAAGTGTGTGATGGTTGTAGTTTCTTAGGTTGGCTCGGCTATTGTTGACCAATTAGTAATCTATAGTAAGTTTATCTTCTCCCATTGGTGATTTAATTAATGTTATTGAATATTTTATTGGGGTTAGTCAATGGTGAATCCCAATTATGCCTCCTCCCTCCCACATTATAAAAATTTGGCTTCAAACGATATAACTCTACTGGTTAAGGACATCATTTCTCCATTATGAATAAACTATGTTTTGTAATTAATACTTATAAAAAATAATTACAATTGTAATATCATCCCCCTTGGTTGTCGTTTTGATTGGTAAAAATTACCAATGATTATATTGACTAATTCTCATATTTTAACACTGGTCATATAACAGATTAATCCAAACAGAAACATTTCCCTTTTTACTATATAAATACCACTTCATTCATTCACGCAATATTTACTACAAAAATACTAAGGATTTATTTTTGTTTCATAAGTTTTTGATTGGTTTAGTTATATTTTTTATCATTTATATTGAATTGGATGTGGGTTCGATGATTCTAGAAAACAAGGGTGACCTACATTTTACCATTTTATCTATTTTATTTTATATCTTTTTTCTACTTGTAATGTTTTTCATTTTATTAGTTTTGTAGATGACTAATGTAATTATCATTATTAATGAGATAATATTAGGTTCTTATCTCTATATTTTGTAAGTGTATAACATTACATAATATAAAAAAACATTTCTATGGAAAAAAATTTATAATTTCAAAATCTTGGGTCATTATAATAAATGTTTTATAGGAGGGTGAATGGGAATGTCAAAGAATAGAATTTAAACGGTATGTAATACTTACATTAGAAATCCCAAACTTCTCTAGAAGTATACTTTTAAAATTAAGTACTCAAGAAATTTTTTTTAAGATATATGCTAACAAACGTATAAAGGTGATCATGAAAAATTTATTTGGGAAGAGTTTCATGTGAATTTATCTCTATATGTGTGGCTCGAAATGGGTGTTTTTGAGGAAATTCTATAATTGAATAATAGGGAACAATATTTGGAAAAGTCTATTGGGTAAGGTAAAAGAATGGTATTTAAATATAGTTTGGTGGGGAAATATTGGAGATACATATAGGTATGAATTTACAACCTAAAAATGGAATTCTAGAAGGTGTAACTGTCAAATTTAGTTAGTAAAATTTAGACCACATCAGATTACCCATTTTAACATTTGTTAATAATTATTCATATTTAAACATGGAAATTATTTCACCTCTAAAAAAATAAGACGAAACTTATCAAAAAATTTAGATGTGAAAAATCCAAATTTGGACTCCATTTAATATTATTATGTTTAGAAATATAAGAAAATTTATATTTAAATTAAAAAATATTTTATGTTTATTTTTTTATAGAAAATTGTGTCTTTAATAATTAAATTTTGTTAATCTTATTTGACATTGATTAGAAATTATATATGTATCAATTATTTTTTATTTTTTTTAAAATCAAATTATAGTCGTAATTTAAAATAGATCGGTTTAATTTAAGAAAATTAAAAATTATTTAGTACGGTATAATTCATTGAAAAATAAACATTTTAGTGTGGTAACTAATTTTTAGCTAATGTAACATAACACTTATAAATAAAAATAAAGAGGAAAGTATTTGATAATTTGGAACAAATATCTCAAAACATTAAATACAATTTTCTCTGATTCAATTAATAAATTCTTCAAAAATTAATTCCATTATAATAAATGTATTTGGCATTAAAACCATTAATGAGATAAATATTACTTGATTTTTATGATATCAAATATTGGTTCGTAAACAACGGTAAATAATATAAAATTTATACTTTCAATTATAAAATAGTTTTTTAAATAAAAAAATGACCTAAATTTCTAGGTCAAAATGATATACAAATAATGAAAAAAAGTTGCAGTATTAGAAAAATAGTATATTTCACTATTCACCTAAAAACTATTCATTTTTAAAAAACTAAATAATTCATTCTAATATAACTTTTAAATTATATTTAAAATATGAAGTTAGTTTTATCTAATTCAGATTATATAATTTAAAAATATAATTTTTAAATGAAAATACAATAGAATAATAAAAAGATCATTTTTTGAGAAATGATGTTATTAAAAATTAAGTGTTCTTAATATGATTTCATTTAAATTTTTAATTTAAATTATTTTAATATTTTATTTTTTATAAAATAATATTATAAATGTGTTTATTTTAATATTTATGAAAATAATATACAATACTTAATGAAATTCTTCTTTGAAAAAAATTTAATATTAATTTTATACAAAATACAAATTTATGATTACATATAAAATTAATTATTTAAATTCTAAAATCTAAATTTACCACTCAATTTATATTAAAATACTTAGATTAATTATATATATATATATATATATATAAATTGTACTTTAATAATTATAATGTTATTATTTATATTTAATTCATATATATATATATATATATAATATATAATATTTATAATTTATTATGTGTCATATCATCTTTAATTTACTAATTAAATATTCTATACTTCTGTGTGCCTATTTGATATATAACCAATGACAATTTCTACAATGATTGTATCTAAAATGACTATATTTTTAACAACCATTTTCATAATGATAATATTTTCAATGGAAATATTTCATTACTATATATATAAACTTCACAAACAGAATCAATTCACCCTCGAAATTTCCATATCTTTCATTTTAGATCTCGCAATATTTTTTTATACTATGGTGGTACGCTTTCTCATTGACTATTTTGTTATACAAAAGGTGATTCTTATAGGTGATGGTGGTCTAGAGGAGATGCTTGTTGTAAAGATAATATTGTTTTTAATTTATTTTTCCCTTTTAATTTTTGTAGTTTCAATGGATTTAATCATATATTAAGTGTAATACATAGTTTCATGTGCTTTTATTTTAATTTTTTACTATGAAATAACAATGTGTTGTTATTTTAATCCCTATCTTGTGAGTTTTGTTACCTAATCTATTTCAATTACTTTAAAAAATATATAAAAAGTTTAGAATTATTAACACTTAGTTCATTTATATATAATTCCTTTTAAATACCAATGGTGTTATTGTTTACGATATTAGGATCCTATAATTTTTCAAATGGAAATCCGATCCTAAAAAATATTGAAATAAAATACGATTATTGCAGAAATTTCTTACCACTTTGATAACTTTTGAATAAAAAATACTAGAAGGAAAAACATAAATTAAATAAATTTAATGACTTTAATAAATATATATACATGATATAATTCTTCAAAGGTGTATTATATACAACATATAAAATTAATTAGGTGTATATTGTAAAATATGTCCCATTGAAATAGAAATGAAATAAAATTACCTTTACGTACAGCCCAACATTCTTCATATGTGATCTTAACATCCTGTTTAATAAATTCATATTTATAAAAGATATATAAATATAACTCATAATATATTTATCAAATAAGATATGATTCACTTAAAAAATTCCATCACATGTTTATTAATAATTCTTTATTAACATCATCATACATTATATTAACAATTCAATTTTTCATACAGGATTCAATTTTATATTTATATTCCATGTATATTAGTCATAATTTTTTCATATAAATAATATTAATCTTTAAATAATAATAATTTTTATAAATTAAATACAAATTTATAATTATCTATGAATAATCTTAGTATACTAAAAGAAAAACCTCGCTTTGTGTAGGGGATAGTCCCCATGTATGCACGAGTGACATTATTATTTTACGAAAAAAGGATGGGTAAAAATTTATTTGATATATTATATTTAAAAAATAATGAATACTTCTAATATATCATATATATTAGTTAAATAGATAATTATAACCATCCAATCATGGTGTTGATGAAAAATGAATTACATCGCAATGTGAATATGGTAATCCATTCATATGCATGAGTGATGTTTTAAATTTATATAGGATGGAAAATAAGTGGTAAATGGTTTTTCCATAACATTAATAACATATAATCATATTGGTTATACTATAGTAATTATGTTAGGATAGATAGAACAAATTTAGTGTAAGTAGAAGAAGAGATAAACATTGAAAGAGTCAAGTAATATTGTTACATATTCATTGCAAGAACACCTTTGGGTGAAAACATAATCCTTTAGAAGAAGGCATTACATAAATAAAATAATCACTATTTAATGTATAATAATACTAGTTAGGTATTTGGTTAGATAAGTGCATTAAAAAGTGTGAATAAGAGATGATAAGTGGTTCCGTTTAGTAAGTGAGGGGAGTGAAAATCTTATATCTAATCTAACATTTATACTGTTAGAAGATAATATTTTTTGTTAAATGTACCGAAGGTTCCAAAAATAATATTTAAAATATGATAGGGTCTAAAATAACTCATAAAATCCCATTTCAAATTGTTATGGAAAACATTTAATTTGTATCTCGTGGTTGAACCCTATTAAACCCAATTAACCTTAACTATGTTAACCTAATATTTCTCCACTATATATTATTTTTGTAATGAGCAATAAAATTGTAAATATAAAATAATATTGAAATGAGAGGTTTTTTGAAAATAAATCAATATGCATCAATGTGCGCACATTTTCCATACATAGGGAGGTTTATGCTACTAGAAAGTTACTACTAAGTGAAATGCATAATAGTGTTAGTAATATAAAAATCCCGAGGATGTCAGGATTTAATGGTATGTAAAATAAACCACTATTTAAAAAATTAATAATATGGATTCCTGTTATAAATCTATTGATTATGGAAAATGTTGATGATGTAACCTCCAATATGCCAGGACCATCTAGTTATATTGGAATTTTATGAACCCATCATGGATTTCTCAAAGGTTGTTTTCATCATTATATCATAATTTGTATTGCCTATGAATATGAGTTATGTGTGATGATCAATGATATGAAATATGATGTTCAACATAACTGGAATACCATTTGGATTGAATCTCACTCTGAAATCCCTATCAATGTCCTAAAGGAGAGAACCATGAATATTCTGTAGAGGCTTCTACCAGATTAGATTGACGGATATAACTATGTTAATCAACTCAATATGATTATTTCAAATGAATATAATGAAGAAAATTAGGTATAAAATTATTTTAAAGAGTTAAATCATAGAATGAGTAAGATTTATACTCTCAGATCTCTGAATTATTTTGAATCATTAGTGGATTAGTATATTCATGGGGTGATTCAATCCCATCTTTGTAAAATCACTTGCTATTCCCAGTATTATTATTTTTATTTTTTTAGTAAATTTGAAGACCGAATTCACACAGATCCTTGACCTGCTAGATTATAGTAAGAATAAATTACTTTTAATATAAGCACACAAAATTAATGAAAAGGAATTTTTTAGGAAATAACATGATTCATGATTAAAAATAATTTTAAATTAAAATTAGGTTAAAATTATATTTCTAAGAATTTTTCCAATCATTTAATAAAAAATGATGGATTTAGTATTTTTGATAAATCCAATACCCAATGGAATGTTCCAACCAAACCATTAAATTAAAGGGACCCAAAATTAGTTTTTAATTTGATTAAATTATAACTTATGTTCAAAAAAGTGAAACTTGCTTTAAAAATTTCAAAATAATTATTTAAAATACCTTATTTGACTAGATAAAGACAAATTTGGTCTGAAAAAATGTTTAATACTTTATTAATTCATGACTGCATTATAATAATTTCAGAGATGTGATAGTATTTTGAAAAACTAATATTTTCACTGTTCATAAAAAATCCACTGTCAAAAATATATAAAACATTCACCATAAGATTGTTTTGAAATGAATAATCTTAAATTATATCAATTTTTCAAATAATATTTATGAATGTCGAATAAATTAATTATAATATCGACAAAAAAAGGAAATAAAAACAATTTGGTAAGAATAAGATGCCATTATTTTAATTAATTGTCTAATAACAATAATTAAATGAATGTTAATATATTAAATAGGTTATATAACATTATTATTTTATTATATGAATTTATTAATAGAAACTAATTTAATCTATTTTTTTGTAAACAAATTTCACAAAAAAATAATATTATGAAAAACAAATCTTTTACCTTCAAAAGATTTTATCTTAATTTGAAACCAATTAATAATCAATTGGTGTTTCTTTATGAATATTTACTAAAACAATTTGGCATATATTTCATTATACATTCATTACTATCCAAACCCTAAAGACAAATGGCTAGGTTATATAAATAATATTTAAATAATATTATTCTGCAGTTCATTTATTCTCAGGGTTTCCTGTGGTGTATGATATGAAATATTATATTATTTAAAAAGAAAATATAAACTGAAATATAAGGGTTTTACTTATAAAATATTAAATAATTATTTAATCATGAAAACTGGAATCATAAAATATACTTGATGATGAGATCACTCTTGATGATGTGATGATGGCGTATTTCCCTTGAGGGGGAGTATTTTGGGTAGGAGATGAGTTTGTCCAATTCAAACAAATTTGAAATTTATATAAGTTTTAATAGAATCATCCATTAAAAATGTATGGATTCCTACTATATCATATTTTGTCTCAAATAATTGGTTTTAACATTAATAGGGAGAAATGTATTTTTAATAAAAAAAAATAAGTTGAAGAAATATTTAGTAATCATGGAATTTTTGAATTTAAAAATAGATTATTGTACATTAATATGATTGATCTATGTTTTGAGTAAGTGTATTATGTTTTGGTTGAATGAAATTTGATAATATTCTCAAAAATAAATTCTAAAATGTTTTATAATCCATGATACATATAAAAACACCAGGGTAAGAGTGTTTACAAAGGTAATAATCGATGTCATATTTAATTGATTATAGTTATTCTTAGTGTGTAAATAAAACCCTATTCTTTAATACACTATGCATTATTCATGTAGACATATACTGCATTAGTTGATGGAACATTCACTAAGAATAGAATGATACCATATTATAATATTCTTTGTAATTATTGCGAATGAGTGGGAGAGAGAATAAAACTATTTCACGTATTTACATGCAATTCTATAGACACTGTGTTGAGAAAAATATAAAAGAGGATATTGATAAACAAATTTGGGTTTTATTTTTTTATTATCAATGAATGGTGATTTTTTTGATTTCAATAGGAGATATATAATTAGAACATAGAAATAAATTATAGAAACCAGTCTTGATTATATTATTCATAAATTCCCCACGAAATTATGATTGGAATTAGATGTTACTATCTACCAGGGTTCACTTGGTTAATTGGTTTAATTTTTATTCATAGATTCTTTTGTATTGAACTATGAATAATTTGTATGGATTTAAGAAACATAACTTATATGAATAGGGAGCTTATATCATATTCATTTGAAAATGGATTTGTATCCATAGGGAAAGGTAGAAGATCTTTAAGTTCTACAATTACACATATGAAAAACGGTGAAGATTATACATAATGTTTATATAAATAAGCTGTTAAAAAAAGATTATATAATAATATAAATTAGATACTACCCCTGTAATATTCATGATGATCCATTAACTTGGAAAAGATCTCTTGCAATATAAATTTTCTACTTATTTTTTTTTTATATCTATATTTTATCCATGTTGAAATAAAGATGATTATCCTACTACCAATTTAATGCTAAGGTTGCAGTCATAAGAAGAATAAAGTGTGAGATAAATTTTCAATTGTGAATATGTGAAAACTATCACCTCTATATAGCAACATATTTAGTTTTCCTTCATCAAAATATAATTATGTCCCAAAAAAGGAATTTAATATAAATTTATTATATTTATGACATGTTTTAGGTTCTAAAATAATAATCCACATATATCCTTTATCCCATTCTCTAGGAAATGAAGTCATTATGCATGCATACATGTGAAATACTGCCCCCCATGAAACATTATATATAATATTTCATCACCACAATTCATGGATTGTTCTTAAATTATTCTTATGTGATAAATATGGTTTTTATAAAAATTTTAAGGTTCTTTTGAGTTAATGGTAAATCCTTTTAAAAATATGACCAATCAACCACTATAATAAATTCACTAATTCAGAAGATCATATAATGTGAAAAAATGTTTTCTCCACATTATGTAATAACTTATTATAGGTTATATAATTAATATCAATATTTAAAATTATCATATATCACAATAATAAACAATAATTATGGCATTATATTTCTTTTATAATTATATTACAAAAAAATCCCTTCATAATCCTCTATTAATTATGGTATGTTATTATTTTGGTTGGTTTAACCATTATACTAAGAAATGATATGAATTTGGATCATGGATGTTTATGTGAATATAATTTATCTTAATATATTGTTTATATAAATAAATATTTATTTTTTTTGTTCTTGAATAGTAATATAAAAATTTAAATCAATATTTAAGAAAACACCATTCATTTTGTATAAATAATCCAAACACAATCCTAGGAAAGGAAACAATTAATGATCCTAACAAAAACTACCATATAATTAAATTATAACTAAATATAAAGAATAAATTCCAATACATTTAATTATTTTCTAATGATGAACTTTTGGAAAAGAAAAAATAACAATATTACTTTTATAAAAGTAGTTCAAAATGATCATGATTACTCAAACCTGATATTCAAAATATATAATATATTATTAATATACATGTTGATAATGATTATAAATAAATATTATAATTGGTTCTGGAAATTAATAAGATTGTTAAATATGTTACTAATAATGTTATGTTTGACATACAAGAGGATATAGTTCATTTGACTAAGAGGGAATACAATGTAAGTGCTTCCTCATCTCAGATTTATGTTTTCATACATATTTGATATTAGGAACCATGAAATAATTGATAGAGAGTTTTTTCATTACAATTAGTGTGTTATACCATATTAGTTTTATTTGTGGTTTTCAAATATTAATAACATGTACTTTATTTTATTTTCCTTTTATCAAAAAAAATTATAATGTTGAAAGAGGTTTGGGAAAAAACGTTACTAAAATAATAAGGGTTTCCTTTCAATTTTTTTAAAATTTTTATGAATGATAATAGATATGTGGACATTGTACTCAATATAAAAACCACTTAATTTTTTTATTTTCATGGGGTTTTACATATCCCCTCATAATTTCATTCCCCCTTAAATATTATTTTTTTCCAAACTGTTTCTTATAAGTGAATCTAACCCCATCTCTTATTCTTGTTTGTAAGCATACTTATTTCCTTATAAATATTCATTGGATTATTTTTAATGTTTCCATATCATTAATTAATTAATTAATTATATTCATTTGGTACAAATTGACTATATTTTAAAAGATTTATTTTTTTAATATTTTTGATATGGATCATTTTTATCAAAATGTGAAAATTCATATTTTTAAAATTTTAATGTGAACATATCATTACGATAACTTTGTTGTTTTATATGAATATTTATCTTTATGTTTTAATGGTTTTAATTATTTTTCCCCAGACATTTATAAAATATTTCTTTTTAATTTTGTTTCAAAAGTTCCATAATTTTTCTTATCTACAAAGTTGTTTTTCTATAATGTATAAACAATTATTTTCCCCAAATTAATTATCATTTGATATATGTTATTATTCATAAATTATATTATTCAAATGAAACCATCCACCTAATTTCTTAAAATGTCTAATAAAATTTTATTTTCTGTCATAGAAATGATCTATGACTTCCTTTTTTTCCTTGTAATTTATGGAATTTATAATTAATTTTTATTCCAATTACTTCTTTATGGGAATTCCCTATTTTTTATTCATTTTATTGAAATGTGTTCACCTATATTACATACATTTAATTATTATAAAAACTTTTAACATAAATATACAATGTTTAAAAACACAGTGTAAATATCTTATTGTTTGAGTTTTTATCATAGGACCAACTATTTTTTGTTTTTACATACATATTCAATGCATTGAATATATGTTAAGAATAACTCACAACACAGCTTCAATGTATTGAATATTAATAAAACATCATATTACATATTGTTCATTATTATACATGACTCAGATGTAATAATGTCCTAGAATATAGTCATATTGATTTGGTCATAGTAGTTTTCAACTATAATGAGAACCTTGAAGTGATATGAGGAAATTATTAAATAATTAGCCATGGTTAGAAAATGTACAATAATTGGACACATACTACATAAAATTCCACATTAAAATATGCATAATTATATAAGTATTATTCTAATGTTTTTTTTTCAGATTATAATCCCCAAGATAGAAGATTATGAGAATAGACCATCCATTTTGAATTTCTCATTTTTCGTGTCAACATATGTTCCTATATATGAGCATGTTTAATTGTGTTTAGACATTAATATGATCATTAAATAATATCAAGACATTTACAATTATATTTGAAAAATAATATATCACCCCATATGTAGAAAAGATGTAAAGTACATTGGCTACATCATGAAGTACAATTTAGTAATGAAGAATATAAGGATGGATTTTTTCCTTCAATCTAGATGGAAGATGATATCTTGTCTATAACACCCAAGGATTTCGTAGTAAATTATCTATTCAATGAAATTCAATAACTTGCGTTACACGCAACACTGAGTTCGAGTGCACCAGGACTTACCAAACTAGCGGTTCAAAAATTAGTCTTGACTAGTATTAACTGAATTTTAATTTTATATACTCCATATAATTTTAGAATCCACATTTTTTGTTTCTTAGAAATAATATAAGAACAAATTCATTTTTTTAGATAAAATAATTATTTTAAAAAAATACAATTTTACCGACTTTTAATGGAGAACCTTTTTTAAAACCAATATTTGAAACTTTTATGTAATAAATTAAATTTAATTAAATTATTCATTATAATCAGGATATAAAAATTTAGTTTGGATAACATTTTGTTATCTTTCTGATAACTTTCATATTTTGATGAATAGTAAAAAATACTAAATTTTAATTAAAAAAACATTTTTAATAAAAACAATTTATAGTGTTAAATTATACATTGGAGTTGTTTCAATGTATAATTAGATTATATTTTTATCATTTACTATAATTTAGTTAATTGGATGTAATTTTACATTTAAACTGGACATAAACAAGTGTTAATCTTTTGATAGTTATTATTTCATAAAAACACTCTTTTGGTTTTGACAACAGGAATTAATTTAAAGTTAATTTATGCCACTTATATGTTTTGAATTTGAAAAAATGGATTCCATATTTGGAATCAAGATGTCAAAATTGTGTAAATTGGTAACTTTTTTTAGACATTAGGAACATTTTATTCAGTACATATTTTATTTACCATGGTTAAAGGGTAAATCTGGTAAATAAGGGTAAAATAATAATATTATAGTAATATTAAATTACCCAAACATGTGTCATATTCAAATTAGTGGATACATGTCTGACCATGGGAATCCTTGGATCGATTTTGGGACCCCATGGAGCCCCGTGAGAGTGATAATGACACTTAATATAAATTAATTTAATGTAAAGAGAAAAATTACAAAAACATATATTTTTTAGTAAAATAATTTTTACAAGAGGTTATATAAGTTATCTTATCTACTATAAAATTTCATTAAAAATATTAATTGTTTTACCACATCATGGTATTATTTTTATAATTTAATACATCAAATAAATAAAACTATTTATGGCAAAATAATGATGCAGTGTTTACCTCATTAAAGAATTATTTAAATAAGTGAGATTATTAAAATTAAAAAAATATTCAAAACCTATAAAATTTTTATTGGAAGGTTTTATTTTGAACATGAGTCAACTTATGTTTATCCATAATTAGTTTTTACCCTTTATAAACCTAAAATCATTATATAAGAAAATAATATTTTCAAACATTCCTAAAGAGCCCATCTTCTCCCTTATAAAAATCCCTCACATCTAGCCCATTTCCCACACCTCTAATGTCCCTTGTATTATCTATACTCTACCCAATTAAGCACACTACATCCATATCTTCATCTTAGATGCCTTAACTTAGGTAGAAGGCACTTCAATGAAGCATTTTGGCTCAAACTAAAGGGAGTTACGAGATTTAAAGGTAACATCTCCTCTTAAGTTCTTTTCTTTTATTTTACTTCACCAACCCCCTAAAATCTCTTTATTACTTTATTTTTTAACAACATCAATATCATAAATACAATAGTTTGTTTTAATGAGATTTATTTGAACTACACTTACACACACCTCCATCTAATGGGTATAGAACACAATGTTTATGTGGACGACAAACTACTACCTCACAAAACGATGATTGTTCAATATTATACTACCACCTCTTATGGTGGCCATTATGATAGAACTATAATTATATATGATATTTATGATATTTATTTAAAATGTAATCTTATTTAATTATCTTTTATAGCATACCTTAATTATTTTCAATTTTGTATATATATATATATATGATAATTTCATTTCAGGAAGTGCCGACTACCACCCCCTCAAAGGGATATGAATCGTTCATACTGTACACGGAACATATAAAAGATGGTGTTAATGAACTCATGCAACGTATATAAAATCTTATATTATAATGGAATAATAATATAACTATGTATTATTTGGTCTTCTTTTCTTTAAAAAAAATGAAATGGAAGTAGCGTTGATGCGTACGTACGGATTAACGTCTCCTTGAACGCAATGAGATTCAATCTTCATAATTACCATTAAAGAATAATTTTAATTTTATTATTAAAAATAATATTAATGAACATTATATCATTCTGTATATAAATCAAAAAAATCCTATTCATAACAAACATGACTTATGTTACCAAACATATAAAGGTAAAAGAATCAGTTAACACACAAAAAAATGATACTAATAAAATATTATTAACAAAGAAATATTAGAAGATCATATATGATATAATATTTATGTATGTGGTTATTTTATAATTTAATAAGAACTATTTAACTATTATAGAGGAGACTAACATAACCTCGACCAAGGAAAAGTACATGGTAAGGGTTAATTCCTCAATCTCATTATTATCCGAGATTGTTTATGTGTATGATTTTATTAGGACATATTTATTATCCATGTCCATGTTACATAAAAGAGTTTTCAAAAGGATTAATTTTAAAGTAATATTTAACTAAAACATCATTTTAAAATTTTAAAATATTTATTCTTCTTAATATTTCTCATTAATGTTTGTGTTTTTAAAATAATTTTAATGATTCATTTATGTGGACATGAATGTTTAAAATTGTAAATTCCTTTAAAAAGTTTCAAAGCGGTATGGGACATACTGATTCAAAAATAAATTTTAAATTTATTCCTTTATAAATTATGTGACTTTTAAATTATTTAATGAAAAATAGGTATTTCACTCATATAGTTTTACTGATTATTTTCAACTATATCAACATCCTTTACGAGATATTAATCTTGATTGAGGTTGAATTATTATAATATAATCTTTCATATTGTATTGAATGATTTGTTATATGTTTTACAATGGATAGTATATTTTTATTCCATTCATGGTATATAGTTAATGTATTAGCATTCCATATTCTAGTTTAAATATGAATGTTTATGTTATGTTTCAACCTTTTTTATGAGGAATTCATTGGACTTAGTAAGTGACGGGTGGAGCCTGCTATAGCTCATCGATGCATCGGTAGGTCTCGAGAGACAAACTTGTGTCTTGGAACAAGGCCTTGACAAAATATTATTTTTAATCTTGGAACAAGGCATTGAATATGTGGTTATGATGTCAGACATTATACATTCCATCATTATGAAATTATCTATTGATATTACTTGTGATTATTTGACTAGTACAATATCCATGCGAATATGTTAATGGCATTATTTAATTTATCTTTTCCATATTATAATATATTTTAAGTTTAATTTTTTTTTTAGTTTTATAAATTTCCTTAAATGTTTTATCTTATCTATGAAAGATTTATTGATATTATTATCTTTACTAATCATTTGACCTCACCCCTTTCAATGTTTTACTTTTCCCAGGATACGAATAAGTGTATTAGGACACACTAGCTGGGGTAGTCTAAGGGATATAAATGTGGAAATGGAAACTTTTTTGTTGTTGTTGTATTTAATTTATGATGTAATTTAACATTCATGTATGTAATCTATTTTCCAATAATGCTAAACAGATCTGTCCTTCGGGACATGATTCCTTGTAATCATGCCAATGTATTAAAATAATGCACCAATGCTGGGTAACTGGGGTTGGGGCATTACCGTTTGTATCATAGGAAGTTTAGAAATATCCTTGGAAACTAGATTTAGATAATCTCTGATTATAGAACATTAAACAAAGATATACATTGAGGATTAGTATATAAGAATATCCTAGAATTTTGGAAATGTAGAGATTTTGTGAATTTTCCAATAAATACATCCCTGTCTTGATACAAGTAGGTGGAGGCAGCTCTAGCACAGATATACCTAGGAGTGAAAACTCCGACAAGGAGCATCGGGATTGACCTGGGGTATCCGAGTACAATATAATGGGCCTTGCTGCACTTTCAATTACAACAATCCTGGGGGATATTATTTGGATAATTCACATTTTATTTACAATCCATTATGAAGGATGTAAGAGCAAATACATCCTTAAATAATTTTTTTTATGATTATAGATTATATAAATAATCTTTTCAATTTATGTTATGTATTTTACATGTTTGTAATTATGCATTGAGATTCATAAAACTACCCTATTGTATGTCATTGTTTAGAAATTGTGCCGAGTTGATGGAATGAGAACACCCACAATGCGCATGAAACAAAGAGTAAGAAGGATTATATATTTCATTGTATTTAGCCAGAATTTAGAAAGGAAATAGTCTCCCATGTATTATAATAATATGAAGAAATAGTATCATGTGTTAATAAGATAATTAAATAATTCTCTGAGTCCTATGGTTATGAAAGGGAATCAAGAGAAGAAAAAGATGGTTGAGAGAAATATAAATGAAAGGAATAAGGGAAAGAATCATTTCCCCATATGTGATAACTGTGGAATGAATCACCTTGGTAAATGTTTGAAAGCAATAAGAGTTTGTTATATGTTTGGAGAAAAAGGATACCAAGTACATGATTGCAAGGGTAAGAAAAAGGTTTCTAATGTACAATGCTTCATATTCAAGGAGTTAGGACACTACACGAATCAATGTCCCTATCATCAGATTATACCACAAATAATGTTGGATAATAATCAATTTAGGATATTACCACATATGAAGACTAATGACTAGTTTACTTATTCTAATATTAAATAATTATATCACTTGAGGGTTCTATCAATGATGTACTAGTTATAATAATTTTGGAGTATATAAGGATTGTACTACAATACTATTTCATTACAGATTTGAGATTGTGTGGTACAATGAAAAGAGACTCAATAGCAAGTTAAACTTTTTGGAAAATACATGTTTGAAGGGAAGATAAAATTTAATATGGTCCTGATACCGAGGTATTGATTTTGGAATAAGAGATGATTGATTTGGATAAATTATATGGGATATTATTGACTACATTGGAACTAATTAATGTTTTTAATTCCATAATTATTGGTGATTACAACATTTTTGGATTTTAGGGGTATATCTAGTTTTTTATGAATTACAGAAGGAATAAGGAAGTACATACCTATTCAAATAAGGTTTTCTAGAACATCATTTATTACCACATTTTAAGAGAATACATGCTGAAGGTATTCACATGTATATTGTGTGACCTTCCTTATAAATATTTAACTATGTGTTAATACAGAAGTATTGTGGATAAATCTAAAGGTTATAATAGATTATGTTAGATATTGGATACTATTGTTAAGCCAAAATCATTTTTTGAGATTATTTTTGGACTGTCATAAAAAGTACATCCCGGAGGTCGGGAGATAACCTGTTGCGTCTGGTAAGGCCGCGAGACTTGAACCTGCAACCAAAGTGTGACAAGGGTAATCCCCAAATACTTACATATGTGATGTCCTAGTTTGTATAATGTAGTTTGTTTTAAAATATTATGAAAAATTATTTATAAATTCATAACTTTTGGAACCCTATACAATTACGATAAATATAATATTTTTGAATTCTATTATCTTCTAGAGTGAATAATGAGTCTGTGGTAAGAATTTATTGAAGGATGAAACTCTAATTATCAAGTATATTTTTCCTATTATTATATGAATAAATTAATTCTTAATCTTTAGGGAAGGGATATTAAAACCAAATGGTGTTATCCTAATACCTTATGTTTTGTTGAACCGATGATATTTTAAATCATCATAGATTGATGTCTTTGAGGCCCTCAATTTTACACCTATTTGTGATTGATAAACTCAATCACAACCTAAAAATATTTATGTTTTTCTACCAATTATTTGTCTTTAATTTCAAAAAATGTTCTCATAATCGATATCATAATTTGGTGGTGAATTTTTCATTTCTCTTTCCATCTTATTAAGACTAAATTTCATTAACCCAATTTCTAATGTGAGTTTTCCACCAAGGCATTTTTATTTATTTACTCTTTTATTTTCAAAGAAAAATCTAAAAATAAGAGGATGCAATTTATTGAAGTATGGGATAATGTTACACCCCAATATTTCATAGTACATTATCACATCAATGAAATTCAATAACTTGCGTTACATGAAACATCGAGTTTGTGTGCATCACAACTTACCAAATCAGCTGTTCAAAAAGTGGTTATATATAATATTAAATAAATTTTATATTATAAATATTACATATAATTTTAGAATCCATATTATGTGTTTCTTAGACATTATATAAGAAAAAATACATTTTAAGATAAAAAAGTATTTTTCCAAAAATGAAATTTTAACTCCTTTTAATGGTTAACATTTTTCAAAACCAATATTTGACACTTTAATATATTTAGTTTTATAAAATTAAATTATTCTATATAATCGGGGCATAAAAATTTAGTTTGGAAAAATTTTGGGTACTTTTTGGATAACTTTTATATTTTGATGAATAGTGAAAAATAATAAATTTTAATTAAACACAACATTTTTAATCGAAATAATTTATAGTGTTAAATTTTTCATTTTAGAAGTTTTATAGTATCATTAGACCTTTTTTTATCATTTAATATAATTTAGGCCATTGGATGTAATTTCACATTTCAACTGGACATAAAAAAGTGTTAATCTTTTTGTAGTTATTGTTTCTTAAAAAATGCTTTTTTGTTTTAACAATGGGAATTAATTTTAAATTAATTTTTGACACTACTGTGTTTTGAATTTGGAAAGAGGGATTCCATATTTCGAATTTGGATTTACAAATTTTGTAAATTGGTAACTTTTATTTTAAGACCTTAGGAACATTTAATTCAGTAAAAATTTTATTTATTATGGTTAAAGGGTAAATCAGGTAATAAGGGTAATCAAATATTATTATAATAATATTAAATTACCCTAACATGTATTCAATCCCTTTTTTTTTGATAAATTTATTACCATGTTCATCCTTGGGTCGATTTTGGGACCCGATGGAGCCAATTTATAGTGATAATGACACTTTAAATTAATTAATTTAAAGTAATGACAAAAAATGACATAAACATATATCTTTTAGTAAATTTTTTTTACAATGGGATATATAAGTTATCTTTTCATATATAAATATTATTTTGAAATATAAAAAGATTTCATACATCATGTTATTCTTTTTTATAATTTGTAGACATCAAATATAAAAAATTATTTCTGACAAATATAATGATGCAGTGGTTACCCCATTAAAGAATGAGTAAACTAAATGAGATTCTAAAAATTAAAACAATATCACAAACCCATAAAATTCTTATTGGATGATTTTATTTACAACATGAGTCATCATATCTTATACCTTAATGAGTTTTGGACCTTTGGAAATCGAAAATCATTATATAATAAAATAATATTTTCTAACATTCCAAAAGAGCCCCTCCTCCCCCTTATATAAGCCATCACCTCTAACCCATTTCTCACACCTCTCAAGCCCCTTGGATCGTAAAAAATCTACCAAATTAAGCTCCATAAATCACTATATTTCTCTTATAATCCTTATCTTAAGTAAAAGGCACTTCAAGGAAGACTTTTGGTTCAATTTAAAGCGAGTAACCCGATTTAAAGGTAACATGTCCACTTACGTTTTTTCTTTTATTTTACTTCTCCAACCCCATAAACCCTATTTATTCCTTTATTTTATAAAAACCTTGTATCCTAAATATACTAGGTTGTTTTTATGAGAATAATTTTAACTACACTTACATACACCTCAATCAAATTGGAATAAAACAAAATGTTTCTGTGGATGGAAAAATTCTGCCTCCTGAAATGATGATTGTTCCATCTTCTACTACCACCTCTTATGGTGGACACTATGAAGGAAATATAATTATATATAATATATATGATATTTAATTTTTCTATAATGTTATTTAATTCTCTTTTATATCATACCTTTATTATTTTCATGTTTTATATATATGATAATTTCATCTAAAAAAGGGCAGACTACCACACCCTCAATGTGATATCACTCGTTCATACAATACATGGAATTTAGAAAGGATGGTGTTAATTTACTTGTGTAAAATATGTAAAATATTATATTATACTAGAATAATATTATACATATGTATCATTTGGTCTTATTTCCTTTTAAAATAAAAAAATGAAATGGAAGAAGTGTTCGTGCGTACGTACAGCTTACCGTCTCCATGAACACGATGAGAGTCATTCCCCTTCGTAACCATTCAAGAATAATTTTCATTTGATTATTAAAAATAATATTTAGGAACATTATATCATTTTAGATATAAATTAGATACATCTTATCCCTAAAAAACATGACTTACATAACAAAACATATAAAGGAAAACGAATCAGTTAACACCCGAAACAATAATACTACTAAAATATTATTAACAAATCAATATTAAAAGATCATATACTATATCATATTTATTTATAAGGTTATATTATAATTTAATAAAAATTATTTAACTATTATACAAGAGGTTAACTTACCCTCAACCAATGAAATGTAAAAGGTATGGTCTAATTACTCAATCTCATTATTATCTGTGATTTTTTATGTATATGTTTTTACTAGGAAATATTTATTGTTCATGACAATGTTTCATAAAAGTGTTTTCAAAGTGACTCTTTTTAAGTTAATCTCTAACTAACATAACATTTTAAATGTTTTAAATGCTTATTCTTCTAAATCTATATCATTAATATTCATTTTTTTAAAATGGTTTTAAGGATTTATTTATACGGACATGAATGCTTTAAAATGTTAATTACTTTAAAACGATTCAAAGTGGTATGGGAAACATTGGTTCTAAAATAATTGTTAGATTTATTCATTTATAAATTGTGTGACTATTAAATGATTTCATGAAAATGGTGTATTTCACTCAAAGAGTTTTACAGATCATTTTCAACTAGATTAATATCCTTTACTGGATATTATTCTTGATTGAGGTTGAATTAATATAATACAATATTCCATATTTTATTGAATGAGTAATGATATTTTTTACTATAGATATGACATTTTTAATACATTCATGGTTTATGGTTAATGTATTTACATTCCGTATGCTATTTTAATATGAATTTTTATGTTATGTCTCCACCTTTTCATATGAGGAATGCATTGAAATTTATAAGTGAAGGGTGGAGACCTCTATAGCTCCTCGATGAAATGGTAGGTCTCATGAATCAAACTAGTGTCATGGAACAAGGACTTTGGAAATTATTATTTGAAGTACTAGGAGGAGGCCTTGACAATGTAGTTATGATGTCTAGAATTTTGCATTCCATCATTATGAAATTAACTAATGATATTAAATGTGATTATTAGACTAGTAGAATATCCATGTGAATAAGTAAAATAAATTATTTGATTTATCTTTTTTACATTATGCTGAATTTTATGTTTAAAAGGCTTTTATTTTTGTTTTATACATTTCCTTAAATGATTATGATTATTTATGAAAGATTCCGCTATATTTTTATCCTTACTGATCATCTGATATCACGCCTATCTATGTTTTATTTTTCCTAGAATATAAAGAAGTATATTATGACTGACCTGTAGGGATATTATAATTGATATGATTGTGGTCAATGGAGACAATGTTTTTATTTTTTTTCTTATAACATAATATGATGTTCATAAATGTAATCTATTTTCCTAGCCAACTAAATTGATCAGCCTTTCGAGACATGATTCCTTACAATCATGCTAATATATTAAAATATTGCACCAACTCTAGGTAACTCGGGTTGGGGCGTTACATTTTCCCTTTGATTGGAATATAACCTTTGACCTAAATTCAATATCCATGGTGTAATGATGAGTTGTTTTTTATATTCAAAGAAAGACACATCAGGAATGTATATTGGTGACATGATCTTGAAACCTATTGCATGAGATAATGTGATAAATGAATTAAATTACATAGTGATTCATCATAAGTTGTTTTCATTGTTTTGGAAATATGTTCTTTTTTAGGGTGACTTAACCCATTACAACATAGTAATCTTGGATATTAGGAAATCCCTCCTAATTCCATCATGAATAAATCATAGAGGGTCACATACAATATGTTTCTACTGGTCTTGATTATATTCAATTTGAATTTAATTAATTGAATAAATATTATTCTCAAGATGGAGGATTAATTTCATTGACATTTTATTGATCGTAAGTATTTATTAATGGAAAAAAAATATTTTTTATTTAGATATTAAATAAATGATAAAGGAGTTCAAATATATCATGACCATGTCCAGTGATAATTATTAAAAAATAGGATGGTTAACTAATATTTTTTATTTACCAATTTATCCGGCACAAAATAATAATAATAATAATAATTTAATTAGAAATATGATATATTAGGTTCATTAAAGGTCATAATTTTGATTATGGTATGACATGTAACAAAATAATATTTTAACCTAAACCCTATATCTATAAATAGCTATTTTCTTCCATTATTTTTAGTTAATGAAATTTAATCATTTCTCACAATGAAATTTTATCTTGACTCCATATTCTATCTCCCTATAATGAATGAGAATCCCAAGGGAGATTCCTTCATGACCGAAGTATGAGTGATCATCATGAAAAATGATGTATAATTGATTCACCAGAATAGATCTCAAAAATAAATTGGTGTTTCTCATAGATAAATGGATCATGTTTGGATCACATATAGAGGTATTTTACACTTGGATCCCCACACTAAAATGGAAGAAATATGAAAAAGGACTTTTAGAAGATCAATATTTTCAATGAAGAATGTATCATAAGTCGGTGTATTTATTTTCTCTAGATATAAATTTGACGAGAAATGTCTACACTCAAGGTTTTGGAAGACTAAATATTAATATATATCTAAATATAACTCCAAACACTGCACGCTTCTCCTACACCTAGAACCATCAATTTGTATAAAAACATTCACATTTTAAATGTACAATTATTTATTTTATTTTTCAATTATATAAAATCATGGTTGATTATTTTTCATTTCATAATATTCATTATTTAATATAATTTGGATTACAATTTTATTGACATATTAATCATATTCCTTAAGTGTTTCATTTTTATAATGATCTAAAAATATACAAGGAATGACCAAGATTCTATCAAGAAGTGACAAATGTTTTTCATATAAAACTGGGTTATATGGTGCGTAGTCATAGTACATACCACGTACCCATGTGCATGGCACATGTAAATGCCGAGGGACACATGAATCATCAGGAAGTTAATTACACATGGTTCATTTATTGAACCCCTCATGAAGAATGGGTCAACCTAGAACACGAGATGTTGGATTACACAGTGTGTAGCTAGTGCACACACTTTGTATTAAGTATAGGTTAATGGTGTATATCATGAAATCTATGTGCTCATTATATGCTTTCAATCCATGTTATATTGAAAACATGTAGAATTTTTGATATACGTGATGTTAATGCAGTGTAAACACCATTTTTTTCATCTTTGGTCATGTCCAAAATACCTGTCAATTCATATTGAATGAACAAAAGACACATGTCATAAGAGATACATGTTAAAAGATATCTTTAAATTGCTGTGCGATCCATCCAAGATACACATTGAAAACCCAGGTGAGTATCTCTAAAGAATATAAATGGAATAGAAGATGTGTATCTAGAATGTACATGTCATCTAGTCAATATGGGTAACCATGGAAAAGACTCAAGGATATATCTCAGATACGTAGAAACCAAGGTATACGTATTATATCTAGATAGTACACACCATTTAGTCTCCAAATTGATTGAAGAATAAAAAAGTACAAGAAATTAAAATATTTAGTATTAAAATATTATTTATTTGAGTGTATATTTTTGTTTTTGACAATATAATAAGCATATTAAAAAGTCTTAAATGTTAAATTAATTTATAAAAATAAATATGAAACTATTGGTTAAACTATTTATTTTCATTTAATGACTTTATGATGGCTATATCCAAGTGGATTCAGATGGTCATTAACATGAAATTGAGTTACTTAAATAATTACGTAATTAATACAAGTTCATTTATCTTAATTATTAATAATCAATTAGAAAGGAATGACAGACAAATACTTTTGTGTACATGTGGCATATATGATCATTAATGAGTTTGACAAGGACCAATGTTTTTATATAATATATTAATTTAACTTATCACATGATTTTTAAATTATTTATTATTAAATTAAATATGTTGACCTACGAGTCATCCCCCCTCCATTATTATGTAGGACCTTCATACCCATGGTTATCTATGTATTCCCATTAATCAATACTTTTGGTCCCCTCATCTATGTGTGAGTTATAAATAAATTTAATTAATTATTTTTCCATTGGAATGTGGGGATTGTTCAAAATAAAACCATTATCTTTCTATCCTAGTTGATACATTGGTGGATATGAGGAATGGTGTATCTCATGCAATGTCCAGTAAAAGGAGTTATTTCCCATAGGTCAAAAGTTGATTTAATGTATTATCATAAAATAATATATTAGATATGATCTTGTTATTGTTATTTAATTATATATTCATTTCCATCAATGAATGATTTATTTTATGGATAAAGGATCAGGTTCACATAACAAAAATGAATTAATGTGAAACATAGAATTTAAATAAAAGGATTTTGTGTAAATGTTTTATCCATCATAGTTAATTAATTATATAACATCTACTTAGTATTAAAAATACCGTTAAAATGCAAATCAATACAAAATTTATGTATATTAAATATAATATCATTAAAATAAATATTAATTTAAACTTCACCATCAATTACTAGATTATGTACGATTTCAATAGAACTAAGTGTTTGACTAAACCATTTTGGGACACATACTTTTATAAGGGGAGTTCTGATGAAGGTTTTTTGGGTTGAAATATCCATTTACATCAATAGGAATATCCCTTGATATACTTAGTGTAATTTAGAGGCAAGGGTTGTGGAAATCCATTTTATGATTTCCGAATTGGGGAATCCACTCAATAGATCAAGGAGTTTCTAACCCCCTGTTGGCAATGAAATATGAAACTAAATGACTTAAAATAGTTTGGACAACCCTTATTAAGGATATGATAATAAAATTATGGATCCTTTAATCTATAATGCTATATAAACTACACATTCAGAGTTCAATGGTGATGGACATTAGGGCTTGATAAAGTACTATAAGAATTAATAAAATTAGTTTATTTATTATTTCTCAAATAGTTTGTAATATATAAATGGAACTAATAATATTATATTTTAATTATATAATAAAATGTAAATATCATAATCCATATTATCATTATGATAAACATTAGTGGAAATAATATCTTCACTGGAAGTACCTTCAAGGAGGGATTTAGACACCTTCAGGTTGTGCTACAACATGAATGGAAATCATACATTCTATAATCGTCAAAATATTATCCATATACTATGGATGTAATTTATGAATAATTAATTTTTTTATTAACAAGATTTGAGTGATGCAGTAAATGTGAAATATTTTATATTATCATCTATGTCTAGAGAACTCATGAAGTCCCATGAAAACAAGGGTGCTTATAGAATTGTCGATAATATTCATTGTGTTTACCAAGAGAGAGCTAAAAAATATTCCATTGAGATCTCCAATTACCCTTTTAGAGAAATCATGGAGTGGGTCCCCCTTCCTATTCTCACATATTCAAGACAACTGGCTATATTGAGAACCTAGTTCCACTAGGGTTGAAACTCACCAAAGAACTAGGAACCGTTATCACTATTTCATCACTTCCATAAATATTCTACATATTTTTTGTAAATTTCAATATAAATGTAATTAAGGAGTCTTTCCTAGATCAACTTACTCTCCTTTACCAAGTACATAAGGACATAAAGCACAATAACCCCTCCATCCTTTTGGTAAACAAATGGAAAGGAAAAGTTAAAATACATAAGAAAAAGGATTATTTGAAATTACATTCCAAGAGGAGAAAGATTAATAGTAATGAGAGGGAAAATTATTTTTTCTATATAACTGGTGGAATGTTGGACAATTAGAAAAAAATACACCCATCTATTGAAGTAAAGTGAAGTCTCAGTTGACTTTTCAATCAAATACAAATTTTCTATTTTAATAAATTTGTTATTAGATAAAAATTTTGGTTCTCACAAATATATTAAAATATATTAACCTAGTATTTTTCAAAATATTGGTGGTGGAGAGGTATATCCATGAGAAACTGATGGAATCCATCCATTTTATTACAAAAATATTCAGTACATCGTATAAAATAAATGATATTTTCAAAATTAGTTTCTTAAGAAAAAGGAACATAATACATAAAAACATATACATTATTATAAATAAACATGAAATACATATTCATTGGTTTATGATAATTTTTAATTACTATATATCATAACCATGGTATACACAAAAAATGGAAATGGGTGAGCATGAATCCATGTAAGGGAAAGTAAGAGAGATATATAACATGTGATCTTGAGACAAATGAATTTGAAATTGAGGCATAATGATAATCCATGAAAAAATGTCATATAATAATAATAACATGAATCATAACATGGAAATGTGACTACAAAATTTAAATGATGCATTCTTAAGAAGATCATAAAGGTTAACCATAGAGGTGTCATAAATGAAAATAAACAAGGTTATTCACTAAGGTATCAATAAATATTTCATATATAGGCATTAAATTATTTACCCAATGTATTTTATCAATATTAGGGAACACCCTTAATCTGTATTAATTTCATGTGAGCCATAAAATAAATCATATCATTAATAAATTTGGGAGAATAAATATCATTTTTCTTATAATAAATCATGGCATTCAAATGTTGTGAAATACATGATCAATATGTCATTTCTATCCCATGAAAGGAAATGTGGGTTTATTATATGTAAATCCATAATTCTAAGATTTAATTTTAAAATATATCTTAATAACTGTTAAAAATAAAACAAGTTTGGGAATTCAAAGAGGATTTCATAGGTAAAAGATAGAAACTGAAGACTTATATTTGGAAGAATGATGGGTATAAAACATGGCTTTTAAAAATGGGGAAATGGTGGGGAAAATGGAATCCCATTGATAAAAAAATCTATAATAAATGGATAATTTAAAGTGCATGAGACATAATATATTTTTCTATTAAGTATATACCATAAAAGGACTTTTTAATGGAATAGAGAAGTAAATATTTTCCCAAAACATAAAGTGGTTTTACTAAAGTATAAGGGTGTAACATTGGGGGATTGAGGACACTGTGGTGTCACTTCGTTAGAAGAAAAATAACAAGAAATTCTTGGGTGATTGAGGACCATGGTTTTGGACATTTGGGACACAGATTATGTTATTTTAATCCTCCATAACCAAACATAATTTTTAAATACTTCATTTTTGAAGTATAATTAATAACCCCCTAATGTAATGTTTTCAAAAAAATCAAAATTGATTTTTTTGTAATTTGGAAAGTAACTTATAGTTTTTAAAATTAAATAAAATATATTTAAATATATAATATTAATTAAATCACTTATTTTATGTTTTTGACTATGTTTAATTAATTATTATATCATTATGACTTAAATACGATGTCATAAAATATAAAGAATACCAAAAAGTGAATTTTTTTTATCATTCATGATAAAACAATGTATTTTAGAAAAATAACATAAATTCACTCTAACATAATTTGGACATGATAATTTCAAAAATATGATTATATATCCTGAATAATTCAATAAATATGATTATATATCCTGAATAATTCAATAAATATGATAATTTAAATTTCTAAAAAATACTTATTTATTGTAAATAATTTTTTTAAGGAATAATCAAATTTCTAACATGTATAAAAAATTTAACATGCCATTATAAAACTATTTTATCACGTACTTTTGTGAATAAAAGTGTTTTAATAGAATATTTCAGAAAAAATACTTTTTCTAATATTTGATTTTATTATAAAATGTATATATATTTTTAAAAATCAATATATGTTTTATTTGGGTCCAAAAATTAAATTATCATATTCATCACAATTAAACGTATATTTTATTAAGAAAAACTATTCCGAAAATGAATTTACGTTGTAAAAATATTATTTATAAAAATGAATTTACAATTTGATTATCTATCGTTTGGAAACATAACACCTTATTACACCCACATACATGCTAAAGGTAAGGTGTGCGATAATGGTAGTTTCATGGGGTACGTTAGCTAACATCAAATCAATGGAGGTCTCCATTAACATAAAATTCTTCCATAAACACTTTCGTTCAAGATTCACTTGTTGAATCTATTCTTCAAAATATTGAAGGGTGAACCCCAGAGACTATACCTTCCTCCCATATTCTGAAAAAATGGTCTTTAAATGACATGACTCTACTGATTGAGGCCATCAATTCTTCTTTCTATACTAATGATCCTATGCCATTACTAATGTTCAACAGTAATTGTAATGGTAACATTATCAACCCTGGATATAGGTTCCAATGGTATTATTAACCAAAAATCATATTGGACAGTGGTCATATAATATTATAATCCCAATAATCACATTTTCCATTATACCCTATAACTTATACTTTATTATTTAACTTAAAATTCAATAAAAATCCACTTAAGGTTATATATTCCTTTTCAAAAGAAGTTTATTGGTTTATTAATATTAAATTTTATTTATAGAGAATTTTTTGTGTGAGTGATGGTTCTAGTAAAATGTGGTGATCCTTACTTTCCCATTTTAGTCGTTCTATTTAATATATTTTTTCCCAGCGATAATGTTTGGCATTTTAATTGGTTTTATAGTTGAATAATGTATTTATCCTTATTAGTGATATAAAATTTTATGGTTTCTAATTATTTATACATGTATAATATTATATAATATTTAAAAAAATTTATTTGGGGAGGAAATATAATTTCAAAATAATGGTTTGTTAACTTCTTCCCAATTAAGAAATTTTGTTCCCTAAATTTCATCTAATTTTATCAATTTCGAAAGATTAGGGTGATTATGTCTCAATTTTTCCTATGTTTCCTATGTGAATTAGTCATATTTACGGTTCATCCACATAAATTTGATAGGGTAGATAGCCTTTTTGTATTTAACATTGCGTCTACAATCTAAGATCTCAACAAACTACTCCCCGAAAGAGAGTTCATGTTCCAGTTATACCACCTCCGGATTCAGATCATGTGACAGAGCAAGTATGTACTTGTTTAAGAGACGTAAATGAAATAAATCATGAACATGATTCATATTTGGTGGATGTTCCACCTAAATGGAAAAGTCTTCTATTTGATATAGGATTTTATTGGGTCTATTGTACCTTGGTATAACCATCCCTTTCTTTCCAAACTACACGAGTCCCATCCATGGTGATTTCAAAAAAAATTATATCTATCATTAAACTCTATGTCCCGTTGATGGTTGTCAACCTAGATCTTCATCCAACTCTGAGTAAACATTATATTTTATCAGATGACATAGAACTTTTCTGTCATCTCTTTCATAAGATTTGGCCTAAGAATTTTCTACACACCACATTTAACAAAACATGTTGGATTTCTACATCAATTCCCATATAGTCCATCATATGGTTCCATTTTTATACTCAAGTGGAAGCTGTTGTTTTATGATAATTAAACTAATGGGAGCTATTGATTCCATCAATCATTAAATTCCATTGATTAAGTTCTAAATATGTACTCATGTTTCTGAATAGTCCTTTCATATTAGAATTCATTTTGGGGGTGATAAACAATACAAAAATTCAATTTATTATTCAGATCGTGTTCATGATTTCTCCAAAATTTTAGTGTGAACCTTGGATCATGATCTGAAATGATAGAATGTGGTTTCACATGATACTTCATAAATTTAATTAAATAAATAGTGGAATGTTTTTCAAGAGAGAATTATTCCTGAATAACATTGAAATGGGTATTCATGGTGAGTCAATCCACTACAACACATATCAAATTATTTCTATGGGATTTTATTGGGAGACCAGTGATGATGTCTATAGTAATATTTTCCAACTTTTATGTTGGTATGGGTAGTGGTTGCAATACCTCTTTTGGAAGTTGTCTCTCTGGATGGACTTGTTGACATACCAAGAACCATTCAGTGTAGTCAATAGTATCCCTTTTCATATTATCCCAATAATAATTATCATGAAGTTACCTATATATTTTAGTGCCATAAGGATGTAAAGATAATATAGATCTACGAGATTCTTCCATCAGCTCCTTCTTTATCCCAGTGGTATATGGGACACATATACTTTTAGTAAATTTTAATACACCTTATTGATCAATATTAAACTTAGTAAATATTCCATTTTTGAAAGCCTATATCTTCTTTTTTTAAAAAGGATCTTATAAATGATATTTATTGATCATCTCTAGTAATGGTGGCTGAGAAATAATATGAAATATTCTTTATGATGTTCCTTACCATATGATTCCCATGAACAGTTTTATTAGGACTTTCATTAAATGATCTCCTTAAATCCTAATTAATTTCATGACAACATGGTCTTTCCAACAGAATGCATTGACAATTTTTTTTCTTCTATGGTGAAAATAAATTAAAATGTCAAAGTATTTAAGATGATCCAACCATCTCCTATGTATCATGTTCAATTCCTTTTTCATGAAAGACTACATCAATAATTTTTTGTATTTGTATATATCAACTTCTCCCCATAAATATAGCGCCGTCTTATTTTTGGAGAAAAAATAACCTCACAAGCAGTAGGTCATGCATATGATAATTCTGTACATGAGGATTTAATTATAGAGATTTATAAGAAACTAAATTACAATTTTTAGGAGGATTATCCTAATAAATTTCAGATATGAATCACTATAAATAATAAATAATTCTTTGGATGAATGTAGAGTTAACCTAGGTAAAGCACCAATCTATTCCTTAGTTCTTGGAAAACATCTCCACGCACCTTTGTCCATATGAAATTATCCCCTTTTCTAGTTAACATGGTTAAATGATTATAAAGTCATGAATTTTTTTCGCAAAACTCCTATAATATCCTAATAATCAATGGAAACATAAATTATTAGTTATTATTATAGGATGAGGCGACTCCTTTATAACTATTTTCTTTGAATGGTCAACTATGATTCCTTCAGTGATTATAATGGGACAAAAAACGAACATTTCTATAACAAAAAGTTACATTTTATTAATTTTCTAAAAAAGTGTCTTCTTCCTCATAGTTACAGAAATAACACTTATATGATCCTCATGATCTTCATGGAATTTGGAATATATTGGAATATAATCAGTACAATCTACCATCAATTTATAAAGGTAGTTCTTAAAGACTCAATTCATCAAATAAATATATTTATTAGGACCATTAGTTAAGATGAAGGGCATATAAAACTAATAATTCACATGGATTGTTCATAAGTTATTATTTAGAATATCTTATTTATTCTCCCTCAATTGATGATACCTAGATAAAGGTCAATCTTAGAGATGAATTGATCCCCATGAAACTAGTCAAATAATTCATCAATCCTTATGAGGGGTTACATTTTCCTCACTATGATCCTATTAAATTTTCAATAAGAAATGAAAATATGAATTGATCCATCCTTATTTTTCACAAAGATAACATGTTCTCTCTAAGGAGACAGACTTGGTTAGATAAATACCTTATCTATAAGATCATGATTATGCTTCATTAATTCCTCTAACTCCAAATTCTTTCTTCTGTATAAGGTATTTGATATTAACTATGATCAAAGTATGAGTTTAATGGTGAACTCCACCACTCTATCTTAGGGAGGCCTAGGTAACTCTTCTGAAAATGCATAAATTAATTCCTAAATAGTGGGGATATTATCTATATTTACACTTTTATTTTATTATATGTATTCACTGATCAACTCCATAAATAAAGATATGGGAGGTACTTCTTGACAATGATCTTGTCGTTATATCAATCGTTTAATAATTACAAAATGTTTTGAATTCAATACTCCCAAAATTTGTTTACTTCTATAGTTTATCCTAGAATTATACTTCAAGAGACAATGAATCCCTAATATAGTGTGTAATTCTCCCATGGTAATGAATAACTGATTTTTGAGGATATTGTTCTCTCAAAATTTAATACAAGAGTTTTTACACACTGTTGATGGTTGGAAAATTACTCCAAGGTCTTAAATGATAACTCTACTTCTTGAATTTAAGGGACTGGTAATATATTATTTTCAAACTTGGATAAAATAATGGAATGTGTAGCAGTATAATCAAACAAATTATTTTCTATATTTGAGAGCACTATAGGACCCCAGGACACCCTGAGAGGGGAGGGGTGAATCAGGGTGACAAATTTTTCTTTTCAAAACAAGGATCCTGTTCCCACGGTGGTAGGAAATAGTAAAACCTATATGAAGATTATGATCAGCAATGAAACATTCACATGCAAAGAGATGACAGAGTAATTTTTACTTGGTTCACCACTAAGGGATACGTCCAAGGAGAATGCTCCGACATGTTTTCGGTCGTACCGAATTCCTCTAATATTCACTAGTTATAGATTACAAAGGTTCGGGAATAGTAACTCTGTCCCAGGATCACTGCCTTCACAAAGGTTCAGGGATAGATCACTGCTTCCCTCAGGTCACTCTCATTGACTCCCCCTGGATCGCTGCCTCTGGTGAAGTCCCACTCAGTTTTTAGACGTGAAGGTCTCTTCATCATTGCAAAAGAATGCATCCTTTATTGAATGTAGATGCTCTGTTGAAGTCCAACTTTAACTCGTATACTAATCCCCCTTTTCACCTAAGGTATAGGGCAGTCTTCAAGTTTTCGTGCAGCTTCAAAAGAACCGGCATATGATAGCCTCACCTAGCGCGCTTCTCTAAGACCGGTGCACAAGTTTCAAGAATGGCGTGGAAGTAACTTGTGCGGTAAAAAATCGTCTCATAGGTGACACCAACACACTTGCACGACACTTCCTCCTTCAACTCCAAACTTCCGCGGCCCTGCACCTTTAACTCCCAAACCGCCTTGGTCACGCAGCCAACAACCAGCACGCAAACTCTACTTGTGCGACCCAACAAACACATGCCCTACTCAACCACTTACCAGATGAGATCTCTAAAAATCTCTAAGTCTTGAATTTTTGTTACAAATGAGGAGGGGGGTCCTCTATTTATAAGAAAACTGGACCACCTGCGCGGTGGCGCCCAAGTGTCCTCACTACGCGCAAGTCACGACACGCAACTCCAACTGCCTTGCCTCGGCCGTGCTACTCACTTGCGCGAACACACCAATACTTGCACAACCAACTTCCCTTTGACATATTTTAAAGTTTTTATCATGAAGAACAACCGGCGCGCAAGTTTCCAATCCTCCTAGGTATCGGTGCACAACTCTCTTCACGGTGCGCATGTCACTTGTGTGACCAGCAGAAAACTTGCGTGTCCCTTATCCCTTTTCTATTTTTACATGTTCTGATCTTGAAAAATATATGGCAGTCATGTTTCCTCTATTTCGAGTACACGGTGCACAAGTCTCTTTGTGAAAAACATTTTTCTCCATTTATCGATTTTCAGGCCCAAGAATTTGGCAAACACAGGGAAATGGCGCCACCTTCAATACTCTTGTCTTCTTGAACTATATTATCTCTTTGCTGGTACACATTCTAAACATACACTAAGTATTGAAAAAAAACACAAACCATACACCAAAACTTTCCTAGAATACCATGGTTCTAACAAGCATATCAAGTGCACCTGATACCACATCATTCAGAGCATCCACCTCATCTATTGTGATAGAAAATTCCAAACCATTCCTCCTAGAATATGTTATAGTTGATGGTAGTTCCAATCCATTATCATCTAATTTAGAAATTTATTGGAAAAGTTTTTAAGATTTCCACACATGAAGCATTGAACATCTATAAGGGCCTTTAATATTTTCCATTTTTAATTAAAGTTAAAAATTTGAGTATTTACCTCACCATGATAGTTTCGAGCTATATGGACATCTATTCCACACATTTAGCACATTCAGCTATAACTAATTAGTTCCACAAAGGCTTCTTCCCATATTTTTTCAGTTAGAAAGTTTCATTTTTTCTTCCTCTTCCATGATCAAAGTACATCCATCCGTTTTTCTTAATTATCACATTTTTTTCATTCAAATTATGTCACTATTGTATCTATCCAAAATCTAGTTTAACCTTCATATCACTTTTCAATATCTCCTTGTGGCTTTCATAGTCTCAATTTTATTGATTCCTTTGTAGATGGGGTGTCAGTCCACTGATGTATATATGAATCATTCTTTGAGGATCTATAATAAAGTTGGTGGTTTATAGAGTAAGTCTTGTAAAGTACCTCTCATAGCGTCCCATTGATTTTTTATACTTTTGTTTCAGTTCAATTAATTCCTTCTACATTTTCATTCACATCAAATGGGGGAAATAGTTTTTTTAAATAATCCCATTAACACTTCCCACTCCATATCATCAATTTTTCTTATTGAAATCATGTTTTTTTATCAGTTTCCACTATTGATCGTATTCTCCTTCAAAAAGGTATACTACTAGGGTTACTTTCTCTTTCTGCAAACAATATACTATAAAATAGATATTTTGTATATTTATTATCCATTTTTCAAGAATCAATGGGTCAGTATAACCACTAAAAAAGGTGGTAGTTGATACAAGGAGTGAACAAAATTTAGTACCCTTTGAGGTGAATCCAATCTCTCAATTTCATTGATGTTGTTATTTATAACTCATGATAGTTGATTCCTAATAATTATGATGTTTTTAATTATAAATTCTATCAAAATGAAATCAATGCTTCATCTGTTTCACTCATCATTTATGTGGTACATCACATTTCCCACTATTTTTCTAAAATATAATAATCTTAGTGAGAAACCTGTTACGTTTAAAAAACTTATTATTTTAAAATATTTTTTTGTCATAAACCATCAAAATTAATTATTTATTAATGTCTCATAATAACAAATAAATTTTATATATATCATTCATAATGATTTATAAAAGGAATAAGATTAACAAAACATATCCCCTAGGAATGGAAAACCATGAGTGAAGAAACACCTATTGTAGTTCACTATTACCCAATTGAGTCTAGTTGAAAGTGATTTTTTGGGTGTTAACCCTAGTTTCATATGTTCCAGAGTCACATACCGTTGTTCATATCCAAACATATATTTTTATACTAAAAAACAACTTACTTAAAACATCTTAAAAGTAATTGGATATGTTAGTATATTTGGACTTTTCCCAAGGGTTATTCATAAATTTTTAGATTCCTTTTTTCCAAAAATAATAGAACCATCCATTGTACCAACTATGGAATCTTTCCTTTTTATTACATAACTTTTCATTACGTGGTTCAAAACAAAGGAAACATTCATGTTTAGTTTCATGTAAGAAAAGAATATATTACATTAAAACATAAGGAATTATTCTAAATCTCCTTAAATGTCATATTTAGGGGTTTACCCAATACTATAATTAGAAAATGTCATAAACTGCAGATAAAAATCAAAGGAAATGGGTGTCAAAGAAACCAAGGGAAATAAAAAGAGACATATATCTTGTGATCTTGAGGAACATCAATAAAAAAGAGTCATAATGATAAGGATTTAGAAATAGGAATGTCATAAAAATAATATAAGCTTGTGTAATAACATTGAAACATGGATATGAAATTTAAATAAGATATTTTTATGCATACCCCTAAGGTTAATCACTAATGTTTCTTATATGAAAATCACAATGGTAATTTGAAAATTTATCATAAAAAATTTCACCTGTAGAGATTAAATTATTTATCAAATGAATTGGGGAGAAATCAGGGTTCACCCTTAATATGTATTACTTTAATTTGATCCGCATGATAAATCATTTCATTAATATCCTAAGTATAAGAAATTTTGGGTTTCTAATATAAAATATTAACATGAAAAAGTGATTAAATACATGATCATTACATCATTTAGAACCAATGAAAGGAAATGTGGGTTCAAAATATTTAAATACTTGAATAATAAATTTTTTTTAAAATCATTCTCAAAAATCAATAAATATAAAATATTTGTGGTTATTAAAATAGAATTTATTATGTAAAAGAGGTAAATTTGAGAAGTAAATTAGGAAGCATGACAGACATTAAACATGCATTTAGAAAATGTTGAAATGAGATGGGAAAAGTGTATCTAACTAATAAAATAAATTTATAATAGTAATTTGTCAATTAAAAACTGAAAAATGGAATTTTCATTGAAATTAGATGACATACCAAAAAAAGGACTCTTGAAATGAATATAGAAGTGATGATTTCCCCTTACCTTGAAGAGTTGTTCATAAAAGTTGAGGATGAAACCATGGGTGATTATGGAAGCCTTGGGGAACTATTTGGGGGGAAAAGTCACTATAAATTCATGGAAGATGTATTAAAAGTGAATATAAATAAAAAAATGGGTGGTTATTTATATCTTAAGTTGTAGATTTGTTTAATAAATTCCAAATATAGGCCTTTGAAATCATGGAATGAAAAACGAAAAAATTGGATCATCCATGGATTGTTTATAATGTTTTTGGAAATTTAGGACACATTCTATGTAATTTTTTGTCAACAAAACCCAAAATTAAAATTTAAATGCTTATTTTGGCATGTAAAATTAAAGATTCCAACATGTAATGTTTTACGAAATCTTGTTATTCTTTTATACATTGGAAAATAACTTATATTTCTAAAAATTGAATACAATATATTAAAATACATAATATTAATAAAATAAAATATATTAGTCCATAGATTGTGTTTAATTAATAATTATATCATTATGACACAAATGTGATTCCCTAAAATATACCAAATCCCTACTATTGTATTTTTACTATTCACTATAAAATAATGTATTTTAGAAAATATTAATAAATTTACCCTAACCTAATTTTAATGTGTTGATTTAAAAAATAATGTTTACTTTTCTATAATAAATCTATAAATATGAGAATTTTAATTTTTAAATATAAAAATTCCTATTTCATAAAAATAACAGTTTTTAAGGAACAATCATAGTTCAAACACTTCTAAATTTTTTTTATGCCATTATAAAATTATTTTTTCATTTATTATTTAAATAAATGTTTTCAAAAGACCAATTCATTATAAAAACTATTAATAATACAAATGTTTATTATAAAACGTATATATTTTCTAAAAAAATACATGTATGTTTTATTAGCATCAAAAAACTAAATAGTAAAATTCATCTCAATTAAACATATGTATTAATAAAAAAACTCATAAAATGAAATAATTGAATAAAAATTTTACTTATTCAAAATAATTTACCCATTTCGTAACAATTATCTGGATATGTACCTCTTTATTACATCAACATACAACATAAGGGTAATGTGTGCAACGATGATAGTTTTGTGGGGTTCCTCAGATAACATCGACCGAGTGGTAATATCCACTTACATGAATTTATAAAATAATAAATGACATTCATGATTTAATTGTTGAAGTTCAGATTGGGATTTTTCATTAGAGAAATAAAGATATGATACATCTTTCCCATGTTTTGACAAATGGGATTCAAAAAAACCGGCAATACTAGTTAAGGCCATCAATTTTTTTTATGTATCAATTATCTTTTATCATTACTAATGATAAAGAATAATTATAATGATAAAATTATCAACCAGGGGTATAGTTTCTAATGATCATTTTGAAAAGAATTTCATATTGACCAATGGTTATATTTACCATTAGACATATTGAACAACGTTCAAATAACAGTTGAATCCCGATGGTCAAATTTACCTTTATAAACTATAAATACTACTTCAATAATTCAATCAAAATCACAACAAATACCCTTAAGTTTGTATTCTCATTTTCAATAGATGTTGATTGGTTTATTAATGCTTTTTTATTTCTATATCATTTTCTTGGGGGTTGATGATTCTAGTAGATTTGGGCAATCATTAATTTACCATTTTTGATATTCTAATTTATATTTTTTCCAGATATAATGTTTGGAAATTTAATTGGTTTCACAGTGGACTAATGTAATGATATTTGATAATGATATAATTTTTTTTGTTTCTCTTTTTTTGTACATGTATAATATTATATAATAAATAAAAAACTCTTATTTAGGAAACCAGTATCATTTAAAATCTTTGGGACATTACACAATCAAAATATATAAACATGAAAATGTAGTTATAGAGTAGTACCACCTCACATTTCCAAACAGAATGATCATTGTTTTCAAGGGTTGTTATTTTGTTCTATCCATTTCCAAAAAACATTATTTTATTATCCAGACTTGAATTAGATTGATATCTTTTCAAATTTGGGAAGAAATTTTTATTCTTTTATAAAAATAGATTTTTTGGGTAAATAATATTTAAATAATTTTCATAATGTGTTGGACTACATAGACTATGTAATTGTAATTGATACCAATGTTACTTCACATGACTCATATTACACCCAAGATTGTCATCACTAGCTAGGTCAGATAAACAAACAATTCTTTACTAAACTACATCAAGATGTGTTTTAATATTCTTTTGAACTAAAACTTGTTGGTCTATGTCACACATGTTTACAAGGAAAAATGACCAATTCCCCATTTAGTGGGAATGGTGAATGGACTAAATATCTTATTGAATTAGTTTATACTGATTTGTCTGAACTATTCTTAGTTAATGAAATGGGTGGGTACTCATACTTCATAACCTTTACTGAATATTTTAGTAGATATGGATATGTATACATAATTTGGTTTTAGATTTATTATTTTTGATAAATTCAATGAATACATGAATGAAATTGAGAACCGTATTAGTAATAAGATTAAGAACTGCACTCAGAACATGGTGGAGAATATGTTCCTCATGACTTCATTGATTACTTATAGATATTGTGATACTATCTAAACTCACTCCCCATATACACCTCATTGGAATTCTGTAAGATAAATGAGAAACCACACCTTATTTGACATAGTGAGACCAATTGAAAAGTAATGTGAGTCTTCCATTATACTTTGGGGGAAACATGTTATAAAAAAACAAACACATACTAATCCATGTACCCACTAAATCAATAAATGTCTGTTCATATGAATTTTGGATTAGAATAAAATCTATATTTTCAAATTTACATGTATGTGGATTTGAAGTGTTAGTTAAGACCACTTAATGTAACAAACATGGACCAAAAAGAATAATGTGTACCTATACTGGATACCCTAAATAAACAAGGTAGTACTAAATATACAACCCCTAATAAGAAATGTCAAAATTATTATACATTCCATATACATTATGAAGGAGAAAATATCAAAAAGAGATAGTGGGAGTGAGATAGACATTGATGTCATTGAGGGTCGTGGTATATATGAGTTGGTATTGGAATAGATTCCAAAAATCCCTATAGAAGAAGAAACTATTCTAGAGATAGAAGTATTTCATAGGAGTACTAGATAGGTTTGAGAACCTGAATGGTATGGTTTTCTAGTCATCAAGGATGTTGTCTCATTATGTGTTGATAAATATTATCCTCTAACAATATATTAAGCATTTTGTGGCATATATGTTTCCAAATTTCAACAAGTCATGAATTATCAAATGGGTTCTATTAAAAAAATGAAGTATGGATTTTGGTAGATCCTTCAATAAATGTGAATACCATTACTTTAAAATGGGTATTGAAGAAGAAACTATACATGGAAGGATATGTTAGTACCTATAAGGTGTGACTATTTGAGAAATGGTTTAAATAGTATGAAGGCAAAGAATATAGTGATAAAATTTATTATATTGAAATTCTATAATAAATAAAAATTATAATTTCCATTCCATCTTATTATGACTAAGATATTTGTAAAATGGATATAAATACATCCTTCCTTAATAGGAACCTTTATAGAGATTCTTATATGACACAACTAGAAGGGTTTTTAACAATAGAAGATTCCAACATGATAACCAAATCTCAAAAATACATTTATGTATTAATGAAATAATCTAGCCCATGTAATATTAATTTTTATCAATCCCTGATGTAATTTTTCACTATAAATAATGAATGTGATCCTTATGTCTAAAAATTATTTATTGGGAGTATAATTACTTTCACAATAGTATAGTTTAATTAAATATTATTCATTGGATACTAAATACTAATCTTACTCTTTGTTAAGGTATGGATGAATAAATGGTTCCTTATGAATAACTTGGGAAAGGAAGGAAATATTTTTGGGATCAAGATCCATAGTGATGGATTCCAGAGTCTTCTCGGGCTAAGTCAAAGAACATACATTGACTAGATACTAAAGATATTTTGTCTGGAAAAATCCAAGAGGGGATTGTTTATGGAATCACATGGAATTAAAATTTATAGGAAGATATTTCTTAAGAATCATGATTAAATAAATTGAATAAAAATAACTACATATGAATCAACAATTGGGTTAGTTATATATTATATTCTATGTCCTATGATATATGTAGCATATGAATTGTGTGTGGTTGGAATATATAAAACTAATTGGGGAGACTACCATTATATGTAAGTGAAGAATATACTTAAGCATATGATACATACTAAGGATATAATCCTTTAATATTGAGGGTACTATGAAATAGTAATAAGAGGATATGCCTAATCTAGTCTCCAAACTATGAAATTTGAAATAAATTCCGAAATGGGATTCAAAATTACTTTGAATAGAGGTTTTGGGAGCTGGAATAGCTTTATGAATATTGTGGTTGTAGATTATATAGTAGTGGTGATGTATATTGATGATTTTGAGGTAGATATATATGCATCATGGACAAGCATCTTTATACAAGAGAAAGACGTGCTACCTAGAAGTGATGACCCTATAACACATTTTAGTGACAATACTACAACATTTTATCTTATAAAAGAGCTAATCTCAAATTAGAAGATGAAGAGTATACATATAATATATCATATATTTTTAGTATTTTTATCAGAGAGGTGAAGTTTTACCGAGAAATATTTCCATATAAGACAAATTGGAAAACCCTGTGAAAAAATTCACGACTTACTATAAATATGACCATCATTTGAGTTCTATAAGACTAAAAGTCATAGGAAATTACCTCGAGTCAAAGTGGGAATTTGGTGGAGACGGTGTCCTATGATAAAATATTTGTAAATTGATTACATGTATATTAAATGTTTTTAATATTAAAAAAACACATTTTATATCATAATTTTTTTCAAGGATATGATTTATTAATTTCCTTGAATATAAATTTAATTAATAAGGTAATAGTAGTTCAATAATGTGATAAAAATCTAATGTGAAATGATAATATTATTAAATAATTTTCTTTAGTTGGATAAGATACTATGATGTGAAACAAAGTACATAGAATTTTAGGTGAGAATACTTTTACATGTATGTGTATTCTTCTCAAGATGTTCACACATAATTCTCTCCATTAAATGTGATTATGAGAACAAAACTGCTAGTATAAAATCCATATGTTTTGGTTTTATCAGATATACCTTTTTATGAGAGTGTGTAACAGACGTTACACATGAAGATTATCATTGAATGACAGAAACACTGAGATTTTTCTCTGAAAACCACTACACTATATGTTGTTAAAAAATAGGGTATGTTTGGTGCATCATGAATGAAATGTTATTGATAGACAAGTCAATGAATGATTTATCACTTATATCTATATGTAACTTGATATATTAACCCTATTATTAGAATATAACGATCACCCTAAATCCCATGGACATTGTGTAATGGTGAGTTTATTTTAGATAGTACTAGAAAGAATTGTCAAGAATATTGGTTTTTGACACGCATGTGAAACTTACATAATGATATATTGTAATTAAGATATTAAAATACACAATGACCATTAATATGTGGGTTTCATTGTTGTGAAATTGAAATGATGTGGATTTTTTAAATGATATTAGTTTCCTAAGAAATTGTTTTATATAATATATAATAATACACATGTATGAAATATAGATAAAAATAATAATTTCATATAATTAATAATGATCTAATATTAGTTAGCTATAAAACCAATTACAATTTTACACATTACAACTCGACAAAAAATATAAAATTTAATAGAAAAATTGGGAAAATACGGATCTCCGAAATCTTATAGTATAATTTACCTCATAACCAACACTATAAAAATGAAACTAAATATAAGTATACCAAATCATATATTATGAAATTAAAACATATACTTATGCTTATTCATATTGAATATTTATTGACTGAATGAAGTGGTATTTATAGGATATAAGGTGAAATTTGACCATTTGTATTTGATCATCATATGACCATTACTAAAAGATGACCCTTGGTCAAAATAAACCTTTATTAAAATTGAAAATTGGAAATTATACCCATGGGTGATGATTTTAATATTATAATTAGTTTTTATATGAATTAATAACAAAGGATATTTTATTCAAAATGGAGAAATAATGGCATTAATCAAAAGAGTTATACCATTTGAATCCAAATTCTAAGAACATGGGTGTGAGGAAGTGCCACTAGGGTTCTCCCATTACCACACCCAAGATGAGAATCAATAAGTTGATCTTGGATGATGTCCCCTATGAGATAAGTTCAAGTTAATGTATATTACTACCTTGTCAATGTTATTCAATCCATCCCATGAAACTACAACCATTAAACACTATACCCTTAGGGAATACACATGTGTTATAAGGGGTTATATGTCCTTGAATTTGTTAATTAATGTTTAGTTCCTTTGTATTTGTAATATTTTTACTTGATAAATTCCATTTTATGAATAGTTTTTCTTAAATAAATATATGATTAATTCAGATGAATTGATAAATTGATTTTCAGAAAAAAAATATAACATAATTTTATTTTTTTGAAAATATTTTCATTTTTACAAGAATATTTGGTATTTTAAATAATTTTTAGTCAATTAGTCTTATAAAATACTCTTATATAAATATCAATTATAAAGTAATTTTATAATGTCCTAGGAAAATATTATAACTATCAAAATTTGATTGTTCCCTAAAAACACATATTTTTTGATAAATAATGATTTTTATATTTAAAATTTAAAATTATCATATTTAGAAAATTATAATAAAAAAAAGTTATTTGAAATCATAATTTTGAAATTAGGTTAGGTAGAACATATGATAATTTTTTAAATTTATTTATTTTTTCAGGAATAGTGAAAATATAGTTATGAGGTCTCTGTATATTTTATGACTTAACATTTACGTCATGTTTATTTAATAATTAATTAACCACAACCCACGAAAAAATATGTTATTTTATTAATATTTAGTAATTTAATATATTTTTATGAATTTCAAAACCAATAAATAAAATTCTAAAGGATAAAATAGAAAAATAGGATTTTAAAAACATTACGTTGTAAGAAATTTATATTTCCATGTCCAAAGAATTAATAAAATGGTTTTTGTTCAAATGGATTAATATATCATAAAATGTGTCTGAAATGTTCAAAACCATGATAAAAAACATGTTCATGGAAATGGTATTTCTTTTTCCACAACCTAGATTTCAAATACATATATTTTCACATTATTAAACAAATACTCCACTTATACTATAAATACCATCCCATTTCACCCGACCCATTAACTAAAAATCAATTTGCCATTAATTTATGATCATGCTTACTCTTTATGTTCCCCCAAGGATTCCTAAATCCCCAACGTTCCAATCAAAAAATATTAGGAGGAACTCTTTAAGGTAATGGAAATCAACACTTCTCTTTTCCATTAAAGTTTCATTTTGTGTGGAATGTCTTCTAATTTGCAAACTATTTCATTTTACTCTATTTTATTTTATCCCAGTACTAAAGAATAATTTTTTATAAATGGGATACCCTTGTCCCCTCTCATCTTCCCATTCCTTAATACATGTTTTAAACCCTTCATGATGACGAAATTATTTCTCTCTTTTACAAGAGAAATTATTATTTATATCCCTTTTAGGAACACCATATTGTCTTTATTTTTTCCTAGGTATTCTACTTGATGTAAAATTACGTACTAAATTTTTTATTTACATTTTTGAAACCCATATTCCCTTTTCATGTGTTAAAAATAATTTAATGGGAATATCTTAAATTACTTTTATATGCCATGATTTTGATAAGATACTTTTCTAGCTTCTCCATGTGTTATAAATGCAATGATTTATTATGATATATGAGGGTGTCCTAAAATTAATACATAATAATGGTGTGCTATGATAGCTATTGTATTAATTGGGTATATAATTTAATATCAATTGATGAAATTTTTTAATATAACTTGTTGAATTACATTGGTAATTTTATTCATGACACTTCGGTGAGAAACCATGGGGATATGCTTATGAAAGCATCATTTTTATAATATCACCACATTTCAATGTTACGATTCATATTATTTTAAATATGATATTACTGTTGTTAATTATGTATTATTATGCATCATTTTCTCCTTTCTATGTCTCACGATCACATGATATATGTCTGTCTTTCATATCCCCTAACTAGGATTCATGTTCTCCCATTTCCATTAATTTATGTCCCTAGGATATGAGATAGAGAAAAATTATGATAGGGTTAACCCATGAAGATGTTTTCATGTGGATTAGGATAATTTTTTAGGTTTTTTATATTATTTACCTAATTTACATGAAACTAATCATTAATAGACCCTTCCCTATGTTCCGTGTAATGAAAAATACATGCAATAAAAAGGTGTTATTCTATAACTGGTATCTATGAATGATTTTGTTATTTATGGAAATTAGGACATAAAACATTTAGTATAAAATCTAGGGACAAATCTAAATATAGAAAATCACCTTGGTATTTTGTTAAGTATTAATTAAGTGGTATCCAAAAAATTCATCCCTTCATGGATACTAAAAGTTGATTTAGCTCAAGTATTGATATAGCTAGTGTAAACACCTAAAAACACAGTAATAAGAAAGATTAGATCAGGATCTAGTGCAGGAAAATGAGATATTATACATACCTGTTTTTTCACTCAAATGGAATATTTTGGGTTAGTAATAAGATTTTTAAGAACCTTTATTAAGTATATTTATTGAAATTGATTTTTTTAATAAATAATTACATATTTAAGAATGATGTTTTATGTTGTAAACTTTATCTAGAATTAGAAGATTCATAAAAGTAACATGTTTCTCACCATGGTATTATTAGTTTAGAGAAATAGAATATATTAGGATGGTCCACATAAATGATGAGTGAAACAGATGATATACTGACAAACTTTTGATGGAAACTAGAATAGAAACTACATCAGGATGATGAATAAAAAAACATGAGATATAAATAAAAATTTGAATCATGTTGAGGGATTAGATTCAACTCTAAAAAAATATCATGTGATTAATTAATTCATGAATCAGTGACCACCTTTTTTAGTGGATATTCCAAGTCATTGATTGTGAAACAATGGATTCTTCCTATATAAAAGATATTTTATTCACAATATTGTTCAATGATAGATACAGTCACCATGGAATAATAATGCATAGAGGGAGAGGCTGATCAATGATTGAAACTAATTAAAAACAAAAATATAAGAAGTAATATTTATGATATAGAGTGGTAATAGTTCAGGAAATATCTATAAATAAATATTTTCTTAGTTCGATATGAAAAAATGCGAAAGTAATTTCTAGAGATGAAGTATAAGGAAAATGAGTTAGTGCGAAGCTTTTAAATGAACATTACAATACTTTCTCGATATATCTCTATATTTTTATGGATCCTAAAATAATGGTTAATAGATTACTAGGTGGACTAAGAACCCATATACGGTTAAATTTGGTTAATTGAGACTATGAAATATTTTAGAAGATAGTGCAGTGTGTTCTGAAGGATGAAATAGAGTTTGGAGAGACATAGTGGTCACATAGGAAGAAAGAAAATAAGAGAGTGATGAATCCAAAATTTGGAAATAATTATAATTATTGAGAAGAGGAAGGAAAGTGGAATTCCATACATGAAAAAAAATCATTGATGAAGCATGAAAGAATCTACATTATCAAGAGTGGATGGTGATACAAATGTGAAAGACATTGGCATAAATCTCAGATGTATCTTGGTGAGGTGAATCCTCAGCTTATCAACGCGCGCGAGGAAGGGAATACGGTGCTGGACCAACTCGATCCTTAGCCCTTCAAGTGGAATTTCTAATCAATATCCAAATCAGAAGATAATTGAAAGAAACCACCATAAGTCTCATCATTGTCTAAGGGATAATGTTTGAGCGTTTTCTATCATGATTATTGATATAGAGGATCCAAATTATGTAGTTATAGGTACACTCATTGTGCTCTAAATGCATGAATGTAATTTGTTTGATTATTGATATAAACATTCCGTAATTTCATGAAATTATTCATAGAATATATAATCAATCCCAAAGCTTATAGAAGTAGAGTTATCTATCAAGACTCTGGAAGGTATTATTCTTGCATCAACTGTGTTTAAAAAAACTAGTATTAACATTATTGATTATAATCTCATCACAAATATAGTATTCATTCATTTGGTGTAATTCAATACAATATGAGGTATAAACTATCTCTTGAAGTATAATGATAAGATCAACTATATAAGTAATGATGATTTATAAGTATTAAATAAACACCTATAGTTATATTCAATATAATGATATCCCAACCCATGGTATGTATAATATCACCTCATATATCCATTTAATTGAGATGATCAGTGAAGGGGGAGAAGAAAATTAATGTTTAAGGATAGATAATATCCCTATTATCCAGGAATACATTGACATATTTCTTGAGGATTTACTTAGCCCTCATCTAGAAATATAGGTAAATTAATCTATTGAAATCATACCAGGATCCATCATGATATCGAATAACCTATATAAAATGAAAAATTTGGAGTAAGAGGAATTAAAGAATCAACTTCAAGATCTTCTAGAGAAGGGATTTATTTGACAATGAGTGCCTCTTTTGGGAGAACCTATTCTGTTTGTAAATAATAATAGTGGATCAATGTGTCTATGAATTAATGACAAAGATCACACTGGGATCATTGGGAAAAAAGCACCCCTCCCAAGGATTGATGATTTATTTGACTTGATTTTGGGGGATCAATTATTATCCATGAATGATATATTATCTGGGTATCCTTAATTGAGTTTGAATAAAGAATACATTCAATTCAATGCCTTCATAACAATATATGGTCATTATGAGTTCTCTGTTATTCCCTTCGTCAGGAAAAATGATTCTACTATATTTATGGATTTGATGAATAGAGAATTTAAGGGCTACCATGGTAAATTAATGATAGTTTTTATTGATGATTTTATGATGTATTACAATAATGACATGGATCATTATTTTCATATAAGGTTTATATCTAAAACTATGAGGAAGGAGAATCAATTTTAAAAGTTTAGAAAATGTGAATTCTAGTTACAAAAGGATTTATTCATGGAGAAAATTATAACAAATGAATGAATCTCAATTTACCATTCTTATAAAAAGGTAGTACAAGATTTCCCTTATCCTAAAATAGTAATTGAGATTAAAAGTTTATTTGGTATAGAAAGATATTATATTAGGGATGTGAAAAAGATTTCAAGAGTTTCTAAACCACTAAACAAGTTATCTCAAAAAAGATTTATGTTCATCAAGATAAATGAGTGTGAAGAAATTTTCATGGAATTGATGAAGAGATTTTTTATTCTACATGTGTAAACCCAACCCTTTTTCAGAGAAGTATTTGTAATTTATAGTGATGCGTATCTGAAACAGAATGGTGTGTTGTTATAAAAAATGAAAATATGATCTCTCATTTATCTAAGTAGTTAAATTCTCTTGAAATTATTTATCCTATGCATGAATTGGAGGTAGATTACTTATTTTTGATATGAAGATATGGAGGCAATATATTTATGGGGATAAATGTGAAATATGAAAAGATCACTAATGTTTGAGGTATATATTCACACAAAAGTAATGAAACATTAGAAAAATAAGATGGTTGGAAATTCGTAAATATAATGAGTATTCAATTCATTATCACCCTATATGATAAAAATGTCAATGATGGAATAAATTGGAATGTCTATATTATGATGAAAATGATTAGGATTCAAGAAGTTCTATTGAACAAGGACCTAGTAAGGATGGACATGGGAATAATTATGGAATGGAAATAATTAAATGTATTCTAAATCATTTCACAAACACCATTATAGGATAATATCAAGAGTCATTAAAGATAATATTATTTGTTACGAAAGAAGATAGAGGCTGTGAAGAATATATGTTTCTAGAGTTCTGTATTGATCAAGAAGGTGTATTGAAATTTTTTACAAGAATAGGTGTCCCTTATATTCCAAAGATAATGTAGGAGCTGATAGATAGAGATCATATCTACAAATTCTCTATATATACAAGAATAAATAAATTATTTAGGTACCTTCATAATAATTATTGGTGGTATAATATGAGAAGTGATATTTCAAACTATAATATAAGGTTCTTGGCATGTCAGCAAGTGAATGCGGAGTGAAAACATCCAAACGGGGTATTGAAACTACTAGCCATACCAATAAGTCAGTTGGACAATTTCAATATAGATGTTTTCACTGGTTTCCAAGGAACACCCCCAGAAAACAATATGATATGGGTTTTAGTGGATAAAATCATAAAGACTGCAAATTTTATCTCTAATTAGGAAGATTTATCTCTTGTTAAACATTACAAGACACATGTAATGGAGTTGTAAGAATTCATGGGGTGAAACATTAATTAATTTCTGATCATGATCAATGGTTTAGATTTAATAGAAGGATAATTATTCAATATTATTTGAATACATAATTGAATTGAAGTTTAACCTATCATCCCCAAACTAATGGCAAATTTTTAATTACTATTCAAACAATCGAGGATATACTATGGAAATTCTTGATGGAATATAAAATTTGATGAGATCACAACCTTCCATTATTTGAGTTCTCATACCAAAAAACATCCACTATAGTATTCAAATGATACCCTATGAATCTCTAAATATGAATTATGTAAAACATCAACATTTTGGGATGATGTTGGTGAGATAAAGATACTTGGGCATCATGTCTTAAATGGGAAGGAAGAAAAAGGTTCATACCATCCAACAAGAATGAAATAAAACTCATATTTTCCAGAGAGATATGCTGACAAACATCAAAGGGGTTTAGAGTATTATGTTGGTGAAAAAGTTTTTTTAGATATCACCATTGAAGAGAGTCATTCAATTTTAAAATAAAGGGAAGCTTATCCCTAGGTAGATTGGCCCCTTTGAAATCCATGATCACATAGAAGAAATGTACTACAATCTATATCATACACCATGTTTGTCTTAGGTTCATGATGTATTCCATGTATCTCTATTAAGTTTGCACATAGATGATCTTTCACATGTATTGAGTCTTGATGTGGTAAAACAGAAACACAACCTCTCTTATGAGGTGAATTCGGTAGTGTTCTTTGATTATAAAAAACATTTCTATGCAATAAGAGTAACCATATTTTAATCATGTTGTTGAGGAACCATAAGTGTAAGGAGGAGGTGTGGGAACCAAAGGAATCAATGAAAAAGATAAACACTCACATATTCCCAATAGATAATTAGAAATGAAATAAAGGGGATTATGTTTTTAAAGGGAGGAATAATGTAAGGACCATGGATTTTAAAATGAAAATCTTTTTCTAATGATAATGTGTTTTATATAATATATAATTTCATACATATACAAAATATAGAGAAACAAACAAAATTTTACCTCATTAATATCATTATTTACATTAGTTATCTCTAAAACCAATAAGATTGAAAAAATACAACTAGAAATAATATATAAAATAGAATAGATAAAATAGGAAAATATGGATCTACCCAATCTTCTTGAATCATCTCCCCCGTTAACAACACTATTGAAATGAAAAATATATTAGTAAAACATTCAAAATCTTATGAAATGAATGTATAACATTAGGATATTTTTTTGAATATTGAGTGAAATAAATATGTGGTATTTATATGGTATAAATGGAAATGTGACTATTTGGATTTGACCGTAATATGACCATTGAAAAAATATGACTGTTGGGGAAAATAACCATTGGTCCACTTGAATGTGGTAGGCCATACTCAGGGGTGATAATTTTACAATTATAATAAGTTTTTATTAGTTGTAATGACAATGGATATTTGATGCAAAAAGGAGAAAGGTTGGTCCCAAATAATAGAGTCATTCTATTTGAAATCACACTTTTCAAAACATGGGGGTGAGGCAACGTAACTAGGATTCAACCGTTACTAATACAATCTAGATATTTAAAAATTTAATAATTAATTAAATCACCTACAAGTGGAGTTCATGTTAGTGGAGATTAGTACTTGTTCAATGTTTGTTGAGTCACCCCATGAAACAACCACCATTTCACACCTTACCCTTTGGGGGTAAACATGAAATAAAAGGGACTAACCTTCTAGGAATTAGTTAGTGAAACTATAATTCTTTTTTTAATAAATTTTTATTCTGTAAATTTTATTTTATGAATGTAATTTCTTAAGAAAATGTATTTTTAATTGAGCTGATTTCGATAAATTGATTTCACGACATAAATAACACATAATATTTTTCAAACATATATAAATTTTAATAATAAAATAAGGTGTTATGAATGTTATTTTTTTATGAAATATTTTTTTAAACACACTTATTTAAATATATATGATAAAATAATTTTATAATTTCATAATAATTTATTTACACGTGTCAAAAATTTAAATCTCCCTTAAAAACCACTATTTTTAAATAAATAAATTTTTTTATTTTTTAAAATTAAATATTATATTATTTATAAAATTATTACGACTAATAAAAATTATATTTCAAATTTACCATAAAAATTATGTGTGGGTGAATTTATTATAATTTTAAACATTTCTTTGTTTTTCTCTGAATAATAAATAAAATGTTTTTTTAGTATGTTTTAAGACTTTATATTTATTTCATAATGTTTTAATAATTAAATAACCACAAATAATATCTAATATTTATTATTTTATTAATATAATGCATATTAATATATTTTATTCAACTTATTAACCTATACGTGACTTTCTGAAGTCTAAAATGGGAAATTTTATTCTAAAAACATTAATTTTCGAAATATTTAATTTTCAATTCAAAAAGATGTATTTTAAAATGGATTTACATTCTAGTGAATTAAAATATCATAAAATGTGTATAAAATTTCAAAAAACATGAGAAAAATAGTGGAAAGGCCAACGGGTTTTCATTCTCCCCAACCTAGATTTATAAGACCTATATTTGAAAATTATCCTCTACTTGAAATTGACCATATAAATATTTATGCTCATTGTTACTTACTATTATCCCCGCTAGTTCCATTAAGCCCCCGGGTTCCAATCCTTAAGGATTTAGGAGTAAATATTCAAGGTAAGATAAATCTTTAATTATTTTTTTAACGGAAACCGAGGCACAAAATTAAAAAAAAAAGAGGTTACAAGAGTCTAAAATACGGAAACATGTTACATTACATATCATGAAAGGGGTGAAGTTCTTAAAAAAGATCATCATGAAAGGTAATGTCTTGATTTACTCCCTTGTAAGAAAATACATCTGCAACTATATTTTCTTCACGTCAAACCTGTGTGATGATGTAATTGATTTCAAGAAGTGAATGGATGTAATCCATCCAAAAGGTAGTAATAAACCACACAAGATGTATCACACCATTCCAAATCACATGAAAAGTTCCAATCAAATCACATTCAATCAAAATATCATTCCAACCATAGAGCATGGTAAAAGAAATAACATCAATTATACTCATCATTTAGGCATCTAGATAATAGGTAATGTTGCTGCAACCAAAAAAGAATCCCAGGATCTAACTAAGGTGATTCTTAAATATGGAACCACAACCAGAAGGACGTGGATTTTCATTAGAGGCACCATCAACATTTAATATGATCCCTCTAAGAAAAGAAGCTCACCAGAACACTTCTAAAGTGTGATGAGGTTGGATAAAGTTTCCATTAATCTAGAGACGTCACAAAATCACAATCCTCAAAAGTGTTGTTACAATATCCCTTTTTGTGGTATGTCTTCTAATTTCCAAACTAATTCCTTTATGTCCAATTTATATTATCCAAATACTATAGTCATATCCTTTTATCAATGGGATACAATTTTCTACTCTGATTGTTTCTGTTATTAATCCATGATTTAAACATGCCATGTTTTCAAATTTATTTTTCTCTTTTACATGAGATATTCTTATTTATTTTATTTTTTTGAATAATAAAAAATATTTATTTTAAATAATTATTCACCTAGATGTAATATGTTTTATTGATTCATGTTTCTAAATATATAAAATACCCATTCCCTTTTCATGGGTGAAAAATAATTAAATGATCATATCTTTATAAACTTTTGTACACCTTGATTTTGATAAGAAACTGGTTCCATATTCTCCATGGGTTTTTAATGAAATTCCTAGTTATGATCTATATGGATCTCATTAAACTATTAAATATTAAGTGTGTGACCATATAACAATATAATTCAATTTTAATGAATTAAATCTCTAGAGATGGCATGTTTTATGATACCTTGGTAATTTTCATTTATAACACCTTGGTGATATACTTATCAATTCCTTATTTTTATATTTTTATCAACGTTTATATTTTATTATTATTTTTATTCTTATTATGGAATTTATCTTGTTCATACATTATATCTATGCCTCATCTTCTTTTTGATATGTCTCATGATCACATACTATATTTATCTCTTTATTATTACCTTATTGGGCTTCATGATCACCTATTTCATTTAAAATATCTCCCCAAGATATGATATCATGTAAAAGTAACCTAGGGTGGCCCCATGAAGAATAAATTTATATGAAAAATTATAATTTTTTATATTAAAATCAATAATGTACCTAATTTCTAAAAAAAACATTAAAATATTCTTTGTTATATTTGATGTTATGAAAAGTTTATATAATAAAATTGTGGGATTCCATAATAATTAAGTACTTTCTTTAGTAATATATATCCCAATTCTATATAGTAATATTGAAATTTAGTAAATCACACACAATATCAATGAGAAATAATCCTGTATGGGAACTCATAAAGTGTTTCTCTAAATAAATTAATTTTAAAATTAATATGATAGATCCTCACTTGGGGTTTGGGGAAACTAAATATTAAATTAAATTTTAATATATCACCCACCACCACATGACTCTACTGCACCCAAAACATTAAAATATGATTTATCTTGATTTAGTAGTAAATATAAAGAAATTTACTTTATTTAATTTTATAATCATTTATTTTCTATAGGTTTGTTAGGTTTTGATCATTTATGGATATACAGATCATCCCTTATGGGAATCCATTTTGTAAAAGACATATAAAGAATTTTTAATATGATTCTATTATTATATATTTACTAAATTGATTTTATGTGTCACTCATATGTATGGATGATTAAAAATAGTGTCCCATTTCACCCACCAATACATTGATTAATGTTTTATACCTCATAAGAAAATGTAGACTGAGTTCTCTTAGATGTGCTCACAAACATGAGGGTGAGCCTTCCTAGATATTCCCAGAAACTTAAATTTATTTATTTTTGGATATTCTCATAATATAAAGGGAAATACTTGTTGAATATTCTAAAAAATGAAAGTGTGAACCGTTTTAGATATTATCAATTACAAAATAATGATATTTCATGGAAATGATGGAAATATTTTTATACAATATGGTTATGTTCGTGCCATTATCTTAGGCTTATTCTAATGACTATGTTATGATCTAATGGATCATGATTATTGACATATGTTTCCATGCACTTTAGATTCATTTATTTTGTTATATTATTACTGATGTTTTGTTTTATGATTTATTTATTGTTCGCTATCATTTTTAAATATCATGATTACACAAATATTATCACAATATGGTCACTTATTATTATTCATTGTTATCAATTATTTTTAACCTTCAGGAGAATTTTTGGTCACCCTTTACTTTTCATACATTTCTATAGGCTATAATGAAACGAATATGCAATATTTTTCAAGATTATTTTCTTAATTGGAAAATATATGTGATATATTGATGAAATATTACAGATTATATAGTGGTAAAAAATTCCCATTTGATACTAGAAACATACTTTCTGATAGTTGTGTATTTTTAGTAACTCTTAATATTTTTAAACCAAAATGTGTCCATAGAATGTAATTGATTTATTTTCTTAGAGATATATTTTTATTAAGGATATGTAAAAGGAAAATTTGTAAGTTATTTTTTAGCACCAGATTTGGGTGTGTGGGTTTGGGGTGCCTTAGTTAGTATTAGAGGAGGTTTTATATAACATTAAATTTCAAGATGATATCAATTTAAGATAAATTAACAGTTTTAAATTTCATTAAGTATTGATAAGTTATTTGTGATTACAGTTTCATAGGTATAGATAAACCTTTAATTTGGATATACAGTATATTTTATATCGATTAAGAATTTTGTTAAGGAAACATTATAGAAAACCCTAAGAATTAGTATAAGTATAGGATAACATCTTGAAGTTATATTAAGGTAGATATATTATTGATATAATAGAATTAAAATCCATATATAGAGTATATATGTTGATACATGATCTAATATATATTTACCAGGGGTAATAACCCTAAAATGGATCGTTGAGTGTTAACTCAATCATCATCTGGTGTAAGGTATTGAGGCCCAACTGTACGAAAGGATTGGAACACCCAAAGGACATTCATTGGATAATTATGTTTTATAAATAATATATTATGAAGGATTTATAATGTTAATAAATAAGTTTAAGGAATATGAGACAACCTTACCTAAAATACATTTTATTAACATAGAGTGATTTGGGTTAAACAATTATAATGTAATAATTTTGAAGAGTAAAACATTTTGAGGATAACATTTTAATATATTACTCTAATTATTTTATGGTGTTAATTTTTCACCACTCATGATTAAATCATTTTGGTTTGAGTAAGAAATTACTCTCTAAATAAAAATGTTAACATTAGATTTCATGGAATATTTAGAGATTCAACCAAGGAAAAAAATTGGATAAGATATAGAGTGAGAAATTTTTTATTATTCTAAAACAAATAGGAATAATTATGATTAACTACATGATAATAGTTTAGTTTTCAAACACACCAATGAAGAATATGATTGAGTCTGATGAGATTTTGGTTGATGACAATGATTATGGAGATATGATTTAATTTCTTACATGTCAAGACTTTTTGTGGAAGCACCAAGGGAGTCACCACAAAGGAAATGAAATTTGTCAACTTTGTTGTAAAATAGGGAATATAGAAATTGAGTAATGAGAAAATTGAACATATTAAAAGGAAAAATAGTTCATTATATATTACCACTAACAATTAACTATTTTTAATATGGGAAAATTAGACATAATACAAGTAAATTCCTTAATTAAATGGCTAACATGGATGATAATAACCAATAACATTCAATACATGAGAGTAAATATTCAACCACACATTTTTTAAGTGAGTTCTAAATATTATGTGGGGTGAGGAAATCAAATCATACACCAAAGAACAAAAAAAAATTAATTAATTACTATTTTAATAAATATTTTATACCATGAATGATTTCAAATAAAATTAAACCACCACTTTGATAACTAGAAATCATATTAGTAAATAAAACATTTATTATTACAATTATTTAATCCCAATTCTATTCTCATTCTTTAATATTTTTTATGTGTTTCATATAAAATCCTAATATCCATATTTTAGTGAAATGTGATTTGATATTAATTATTTACATACACAATAGAAAAATAGGCCATGATAATTAACAAGAAAATAAAATCACATCTAATAAATATACCCGTATACACATATTAATACAAGAATAACAATAAACTTCAAATGAAAAATAAATCCCATCATATTGGGGTATCAAAACCAAAATAACAAATTAAAAAATATAGACATTAGTTATAATAATAATATGAGATAAAGCCAGAGTGCTTTAGTCATAAAATGGATGGTGAGGATGAAATATTCATTTAAATTAAAAAAAATGTTTCATTTAAATATTATGGAAAAGTTATATATTTCATTAGTGAAAAATAACTATAATATCAAAGATGCAAATTATTTATTGGAGGGGGTATCTAATGATCTATGATATATATATATATATATATATATATATTTATAAATAAATGGATTGAAATAATACACCAAAAATCCATAATATAAAATAAAATGTTACTATTATAATATTTCGGTTAAATTTGTAGGTATATAAGAAAGTAATCATATTATGCAATCTGAGAACAAGAGGAACAAAATAGAATTTGGTAGAGAAATTAATCATTATGAAGTTTATTTATATGAAAATGGAAATAATATATCTTCTAAAGGTTTTACCCAATAACAATATCGGGTCATAATGAAACAATTATCAAATGAGTGAAATCTCATGTGAGATAACTTCATGATCATTGAAATTTCCATGAGATATATGGTCGGGGAATCACTACCCCTAACTAATACCAGGGAAAATATTATTCTTATATCTCATGTAGTTATATTTAAGGGATACGTAAATTTAAAGTAGGATTATATAATCATGTTTTTAATAATGTTTAAAGTATTTTATTCACTGTATTTTACATTTTTCACATTTTTACTTTCAAGAAAAAATAATGATAATTTTTCTATATATATAGTTTCCCTCCTATTTAATATTTTAATAATAAATATATATATCATATAATATGAATATAATTAAAATAAATTAATTTTTGGATCTATATTATCATAATTATCTTGGTAAAAAATTTAGTATTTTGATGAAATTGTTGATTTTTAGTGAATAGTGAAAAATATAGTTTTTAAAAAATATTTAAATTCTAGGAATATATTAAAACATAAAAAATAAAATTATGTTTTTAAAACCATTAATTTATTAATTATTTACTTATGGAGTATAAATATGAATTTGAAAAAATTATTTATAATTTATAAAACCTATTTTCGACATTCTAGAATATAAGAAACATTTCTTTCTAATTTAAAAACTACTATCAAAATTTTATTTTAATTAACAATTATAATAGTAAAATTCCGTTACGTGTTAAATTTGACGAATAATTAATATAATATGTTTTATAATAGACCAATTAATTTCATGAAAAAAATTCAAGGATAATTTTACCCTAAACATAAATTTTAAGATAAAAAATACTCTTTTTTAATAAATAAAGAGTTTTTACAAGTTAAATTAGATTATTTTAAAATAACCTTTTAATAAATAAATATTTTTTTATTAAAAATTAATTTTTTATTTGGAAAATTTAGTCTAAATTATGTGATAAGGATCATTTTATTTTTAAGAATTAAATTAAATTACTTATTTTGAAACTAGTTTCCCTAGTTAAATCATAAATAGTAAAAGTAAAAATATTTGGGTAACTTATTTTTAAACATGTTTAAAACATGTTTATAATTTTTATATTGAGATATTATAGATTTATATCATCCATAAATATTTTATTTTTTACTTTGGAGGCCACATGACATGTTTTATATGTTATCTCTTTATATAAAGTTGTAATATTTATAAAAATTTCATTCTCAAAACTGGTAAAAGGGCATTCCCACCACACCATAAATTCAACTGAAAAAATTAGGTTTATTATTAATAATATTCACTTATTACTCCCCTTATAATCCAATTTCATTTTATTTTTCTTATGGTCAATATATATTGGTTGAATTTTTCTTTTTCTAAAAAGTACTTCAAGAGAATGTTCAAAATATCAATGTATGCACTTCTCAATTTCTAATATTTTTTTCATTTTATATTTTTGTCCCATAAAAATATATTTCCCCTTATGACTTTATTATATCAATATTAACTATATAATTAAGTGTTTTTATTTTTATTGTACATACAATATCTTCCTTTTCCCTCTTTCCTTATGAAACATGAAAACCTCAAGTGTGTGTATGTGTAGATTACCATCTCCATGAAACAAAATGTTTCATTTTTTACCACTATAAAATGATGGTTATAATATGTAATTTATTATATAAGTATGAAATTTATTAAATTTTTCATTTTATTAAATAATAAACCTCATTTCACTTATCTCCCATTTTATGGGAAACAAAATTATTATCCATGCATACGTACAGACTGCCACCTCCATTGAACTGGGTATGATTTATTTTATTACCTTAATTAATTTATAGTTATAATATTCTTGTTAAGGTATAAATAAATTATTTTTTAAATTTTTATGGCACTGGTGGGTCCAATTAGACAACCTTTTAAAATATTAGCAATAAATAACCATTGTATGTGTAACCATCCAAAATAGAGTACTTAGTGAAAAATGATTTCTTCATACAATTTAATAACTTAAAATATGATATCTTATTCTTATAATTCTTTTTAATTACAATTTATAATACTAATAAATACTAAATACAGTCATTATTATTCTATTATAATTATATTACAACAAAATAAATTCATAACATTCCATTATGTATGGTATGTTCTTGTTTTGGTTTGTTTAACCATATACATCAACAATGCTATGAATTCGTATCTTGGATGACTATAAAAATTTAATTTCAATTTATATGAAATATAAATAAGTAAATACTGTGTTTTATTTTGATTTGGAATGGTATTATAAAAATTTAACCCAATATTTAAGAAAACCCCCCCATTTTGTGTCATTTATATATTTTTATGGCTTAGGTACATATATGAAAGGTTAGGGTTGTATATTTGAAATTTTTTGTATGTTTTTAGAATTTTTATAATAATATTTTTAGGCATAAGTTTTTTTGATTTTTCAGTAGAAGATGTGTCACTATCTCAAGGAAACCATGCAAGCATTTCGGGGAGTTACTAGGAAGGTGCATATTTATGTCAAACTACATGACTCACCACATGATTTGGAAAATATATGGATATATCTGATTTAAATAGTTATATTAAATGTTGAAAAAAAGTACAACCGAATTGTGTGATATGAATTAAGGTGTATGTAAATTCTATTTTAAACCTAAAACATCTCATTCTACCTCTATTGACCTAGGATCTCGATTTTTATGGTTCCCATAAGTGATTTTTGATGTAATTTGATCCTCAAAATCTAATTTTGAGGACTATTTGAGTGTATTATTATTAAATCACTGGTTAGGACCTTGCCCTTTTTCTCATTTTAGATCTCCCCAGTTTCCCTTGAATAATGCCGTATATTGGTTTTTTTAGACCCAGATCTATATTTTTAGTTATAGTTTGATTAGTTTGTGTTATGTTTTAATGGAGGACTGGATGTAATAATCCAAATATTCAGAACCATATGAGTTTGTTAATTCCATAAGAACACTAATTAGGTGATTTTTTCCATCTTTTCACTTTTATAAGAATTTATATTCTCCAAGGATTCTTTTAAATAATTTTATGATAATTTTTAATTGTATTTCCTAGATGAAATTATGTGACAATAAATTCATAATGGTTAGATTTTAAACTAGGTGCTGGATGTTACCTAAAATGTATTCTATGATTTGATTAAAACGGGTTCATTAAAATAAATATGGTTTTGGAAAAGTTATTGTACTACCTAGGTTGTGGGAATTGTCTTTAAATTCACAAGTCATGTGACTATTCTAGGTTATTATATTTCGAGGCTTTATTGAAATAGACTTGGTCCTTGGTGAAAACTAAAAAGGCATAGGGATGGATTTTCACTAGGTGATGGCTTGGTGGAGAAAATATAGCCATGTTCAGTCATAATTATTTCAGTTGGAATTCATATGTGCACATATAATAGAGGGATCATGAATGATTATTCAAAATTAGAATTTATGATATGTTTTTTTACATAAAAGAGGAACTTATATTTTGTTAAACTAATATTATAAAATATTATAATTTTGTATATGTTATACTATGATAATTTTTTATTAGAGTAGTAACATTCCTTCTTATTTTATATTAATATGATATAGACTCCATCAGGTCTTAGTTGTAGTGAGAAATGCCATTAGAAGTTACCAAAAGCGGTTTTCTAATCCTGCCTACATATTCACCATGGTAAATATCTAGACACTACTTATTTTGATAACATAATGTGACAGGTTTCATTCTTCACTAGTTAAACACCATGATTTTCACTGTCATAATCAATAGAGATGACTAATGTAGTTTGTGTCATGGTATGGAGTGGTTCCACTAGGGTGAGGAATTCTTTTACTACTTTGGAATTGTTTTTTTTATTTTATATTATTTCACTATTACTCTTATGTTGGTTTGTGTTTCATCATTTATTGTTGGTTTTTTTCATTTTTAATATTTTTGTGTGTTTCACATGAATCATTAAAAGGAAGGTCATTGAATTATTAATTTATATCATTTGTTATATATTTTATGCATACATTAATAATGGAATACTTATTCCATATGTTTTATGTGTTTAAACTCCGAGAACTTATCTAAAGCCATTGGTTTCTGGGGAATTCCAACTCAGGTCAGTAGCACCTTCACCTCCACTCATGATAATGAGTTTGTATGACATGATTCGTATTGTATTAGAGCAGTCAGTCATTCATGCTTGTGTGGTAGAAATGAGATATAATGGGATGGGAATAAAAATATTAATCATAAAATAATGGATTAAGCCTTTTTATGATGAACATCATGTTACAGGGGAATTATGAGTATAAAATGTTTTTAAGAACTTTTAGTTGTGTCATTAAATCATCATTGTGGGTTGAGTTAGTGAGAGACCAATATCCTTAATTAGTAAATATTCATTACTTCATGAGTGTAATTTGAGAAATTAATTTTATTCTAGTAATTCCATATTCTTATATTTTGTTATATAAAATATAACCCTAAAAGTTTGAAAAGTAAAAGGGAAAAATTCTTGACAATAGGAATATTTTTTATAATGAAAATTATAATGTTAAGGAAAAAAAGAAGATTGTTAGATGGAGAAACTAAGAACATGGATGCTAAAAATCTAATGCTGAACCATGATTTGGATCACAGTATCATGAAATATTTTCAGACTCTTAAAAATAAACATACTACTAAAGACCCCATCTTGTGAATCATGTATAAAAAAATCTGATGTAGAATGAATTGATGTTTCATGGTGATTTTGGAGATGAGAAATAATAGGTATGTATAATCAAGACAACTATGATATTTGACTTCATAGGGAAACTAGATGAAATGAGTGTTAATATAGAGACATATATGCTTGATAATATTGTGCAAACGTATTGGAGATTATACATTTAAGATATATTGGATCGAGATCTTACATGGAAATAATATTTAATTATGTTTAATAAATAATTATCTCTAGAAACTTTTAAAATGAAAATTATAAAATACTTATTTATACCTAAACATGGAGACTTGTTGGTTACTTGATATGGGCTAAATTCAATCGCCGTTTTTTATTTACACCTGAGGTAGCTTCTAGTGAAATACTTAATGCTAAAATCATTGACTAAGGTCTCCAAATGAAGGTTTGATCCAATGAGGTAATGTTTAGTATTGATAATGCTATAAAATGGGTGAATAAAAAACTGGTTGGATAGAGAGACCTTTCTTGGAATCCTAGTGGACTTGATACCTTTTTTCATCTAGGTGTTGGTTGGGCCTTTAGTATAGGGAAAAAATACAAGAGGGAGCGTAAATCTAAAGGTATCATGACATCAGATAGTCAAACCAAATGACTAATATCTCATCCACCGTGTCTTAGTAATTAACTAGGCTATATCCATTTTGTCGTTTTTAAGAACTGGAAGAAGGAATGCATGACAAAACTAATGAATTTACACCATTGAACAAAAAATAGAATCTTAGGAAGTATTATCATAAAATTAAAAACATAGTAGGTAAAACTAGCTTAACTCAACCTCAAGAATTATATTCTAGAATAGAATAGTCTCATAAAGCTAGTTCTTATCCACAGACCTATGTTAACCAGGATACCTTCAAAAACACATTCATTTTCCTGTGGAATCATCATACGAGAAGAAAAAGATATCATGTGGTAGCTAATTGAATGTCAAAAAAAGAAGTGTAATTATCTCAAATGAGTATCTTGGTACTTATTATGTGTGCGGTACCATAATTATGAACTAAACACTTGTAAATTTATTATTTTTATACTATTTCATCTCATTATGTTCTTGTTTGTTTTTTGGGTAAAAATTTAGGATTAATCATGGAAATTATACCTCATACCCTGACTATGATGACACCCCTTGAGAATTTTGAGAAAAAATTATTTATGAAACCAATTAGTTCTATTATCATTTATGTAGAGAATCTCTGTAGGAAAGTTTCATTCACATCTCCAGATGAAACTCCTCATATGTTGAAGGGGGATTAGGATATATATGAAAGTAGTGCAGTACTTTTACTTTTACTAGACATAACAATCTCTGTAAATTTTGATACAATAACCATGGGAGATGAATATAAAACTATAAATTATACTCTTCCTTCCATATTGGATAAATACCTATATGTCTTATTAAAATATTTATCTCAGTTATCACCCATATGATAATTTTAATTCTCTATCGATCTACTCTATAAAAAAAGAACTATTTTACTCTTGTTATCCAAAAAATGCTTCAATAGAATTTCTAGAATAAAAGGCCTAACTTGAAGAGTTATATTATAGGATTCATCATACCTAAAACATCATCAAAGGCTATAGTGATATAATTCCTAAAGAATGCAGATGTTTCCCACATATTTTTTTGATTATTATCATAAACTAAATCATGTTATGATAAAAAATAATAACATATTATTCAAATTGATATCTATTAGATTAATTAAATAGATACAATTGATTCTATAATATTTAATATCAATTAAGATATCAATAGAGTAGGGTCAGAAAAGAAGATATTCTGATAATAACATTATAGTGTTATAATAACCATTATGAATATGTCATCTTGACCATTTTTATAAATAGTTTAGCTATAATATTCCCGGAATTAATGGATGATATATTCCATTGGCACATTTATTTTATCATTCTGGAATTTATTGAATATATTTCAATATATTTTAAAGTATTAATCATTATTAGAAGCACATAGATGTTTTACATAGTACATTATGGGGCTATAATTTTCTTGCTAAATTTTCTCACTATGAGTTTTGGATTCATGAAGTCAATTTACAAAAGAATTCCACCTATGATGTTGACATATTAGTTGACCCTAGGAAGAATGAAGCATTAATATATTAAAATTAACCAAATAATTTCATCAATATTGAACGATTTATTGGATTAGTAGGATATTATTCCATCTTTTTTTTGGTATTTCTCAAGTCTTTCTTCTGATATGACTACTCAAAAAACAAATGATATTACACTTATATAGAATGATTACTATTAGAAAAAATTTCTACAGGGTAGGGAAAATCTCACAATGAAACCAATCTAAATATTTTTAGAACTTGGTCGGTGCTCTGTGGTATATTGTGATGCATTTGCATCAAGCCTCAATTGTAGTATCAATCATAGAGATCAAATTTTGGAATATGGTTAAAGGAATTTGTCAACACACCAGAATAATTACCTAATGTCTAAATTTTAATTATATATGGTTTCCCATGACTTAAAATAATGTCATATCTACCTCTTTGAATATAGATTTTTAATCTTTACTAATCAAATGATTTTCCATACATATTTTCTCAGCGAGAGATGAATTTGAGGAAATTGTAATGGACGAATTTTTTTTATTTTTTATTGGTATACAGAACTAGTAAATTGAATTATATAGAAAATTAATTGATTCAGATATCTTTTATCAAATTGTATAAGGAAGCTTGAGGTCAATGGTAGTTGATGACCATTATTTCTTACATAAATAAAAATCAGTTTTTTTATTTAGTTAAACTTATTCTTAAATAAATGAATTGTATAAAAGAAATTATGATGTTAAATCATGATTGCATCCCTATCAGGTAAAACATTAACAGTGGGGAGACTTATAATGATTGGATAGAGGATGTAAAATCTTTTTTATGCATTAAAAAAATGAATTTTTGTCCCACATACATTCAAGGATCAAATTATTTTAGAATATCATCATTAAAAATGGGCATTAATATGGGTATTTAAAAAAATAATGTGATGAAAGATCATTTTTGGGGGACTGGTATGACATGTATATATTTTATGTAGCTAAGGGAAAATAATCAAAAACCAGATAGTGTGTTGTAATATATATACATATACCAATTTATAAGTTATAACATATGTCCTTGGACTTCATCGTAGTTATATATATGATTAATAATAATAATGATACTTTTTGGGTGATAGTGGATCAACTGAAAAAGTAAGAACACATTATCCCAATTAGAGGTTTGAATATCTCATTGGATTTCAAAATGTTATATACATGGGAAGTGATGAAGTTTCATGGGGTTAATGTATCAATATAGTATGATATAAATCCTTGATTCACTTATCAATTATTATGATCATTGTAATATGTTCTAAAAAATAATTTAACTATAAGAATGGAATATCATCCTAATAAGGATTAGAATTCAGAATGAACAATTTAGACATTAAAAGATATGCTCAGATCATGTCTCATTGACTTTGGATGACCATGGTTTAATTATATTATTTTAGTTTAATAATCCTATAATAATATTAATCATTATATGATATATATATATATACTAATTTATGGAATTATATGTCCCTCATTGTAAATCTCCACTATGTTTTGTAGAAATTGGCTAAACATACCTAATTTAACCTAGTATTTTCAATGATACTATGAAGAAGATGTAGATGATTAAAAAGTGGATAAATATAGACCAGAGCTAGCAGAAAGCCATACACATATCCCCTTCATTTCCCTACGTCATTCAATGTTAGTGATATATTATTTGTGAAAGTTTCACTAAGACTACGTTTTCAAATATTTAGAAAAAATGGAAATTAGTTACCTAATGCGTTGGGACATTTGGGATTATTAAACATGTTGGAAATTTTGAGTATTGATTTTCATATCTAAAAAATTATTTTTTATCCATAATATCTTTCACATCTCTCAACTAAAGAAGTATCAACTCGATCCCAGTCATGTAATCAATTGAGGTCATATTGTTTTTGAGTTGATGGATATTTTATCCATGTACATGTTTGGATTTCTAGTAAACAAAAGAAGACCCTATAGATGGAAATAAATCCTTTAGCAATTATTTTATTGAATCATGGTAATATTCATGTGAAAAAATGGGAGTGAAGGAATTTCTTGTGCGAGTAGTGGCCAAATCGATTCCATATTTTTGAGGATGAAAATCCCAATTGTATAGAGAATTTAAATAACATATTTATGAGGTATTTATCTAGTTTTATGAATTATTTATGGATGGAGAATGATCACGTGGTGCATTGGTATATTTTTGAATGTTTTTGGAGTTGTTGGAAACCTTTTTTGAGGTGCAAAATTTTCATAGAGACAATATAAAAGTGGATTTTATCAATAGAAAACCATGTGAGTGTTTGGGGAGTTACTAGTTATGCATGTGTTTGGTTCAATGTTAAGAAATAACATGTGTCTAATTATTTAATTTTGAAAATTTATAGATAGATTCGATTCTCATGGATTATCAAACTGTCCTTCCTAACCATATGAAAAAAAGTTATATTATAAAGAAATCTAATTTTTAACCTAAAAAAAACCAAAATTTTATTATTTATTCTCCACTAAAATACGATGTCAATTTCTGGGGTCCCCTTAGGAATATTTTTTATATTCTATATCCAAACTCTGATTATGATGGTTCCTGGTGCTTTAAATTTTGAAAATAAATGTCAGGACCTCATTCATTATTCTCATATTTTATCTCCTTTGTTTATCCTGAGCGAGACTGTAGGTTAGTGTTATTATACATATATATATGATTTTGTTATGATAATTGATATTTTTTTATTTGGTTTTTGTGGAGGAATATAATTGAGGGGTTATGTCGATGGAATCATCTTTAGTTAGGTTGATCCAAACAATCACTAGGTAGTAGGTTATCCCCCCTCCAATTTTAGTGTAATGAAATGGTTCTTACGTTACTTTGGAATAATTGTATTCTTATATCTGACTATTTAACCAAAAAAACTCAATTATAATTATCCCTTATTATTTTTATCTTAAAAATGGGTTTTCGGTGTTTAAAAAAATGTATTCGATGAATTTATTTAAGGAGTTTTTTAAATGAAGATAATTTTGAATCATGTTTTTAGCATAAATGAGTTGTGTGTTCTGATTGGAAAGAAACTTGTTTAGTGTGTGTTCATGATTTTCATTATTCAAGAAAATTTTGGAAATTATTTTGTGCTTGGTTATGGTTGGAATGGAACATGGAATAATTGTCACCAATTAGAAGTCTGGTAGAGGATGTATCACCACTCGTGATCATAGGGATCTCATTGGGTATGCATGAGAAATAGGGGAGAGAACATAGATGATTATACCAAATTATAATTATGAATATATTCTACATATTTAAAGGGGAACTAATATTTGGTTCCAAAAATTTCAGAAAAAACTTGTTTATCTATTATATATTATATTTTTAAGACTATTAACTTCATGGGAAGCCTTCTAACCAATTTTATATTCTTGTGAGGTAACCTGTTTCGAGTTATAGTGGCATGTGGGAAATGTCTATAGGATTTAAGTACTAGTTTTTTATACATACCTAGGCATGAAAACCCTAGTACATATATATATATATATATATATTTCTATGACATAAGAAAGGGACATGTTTCATACATCACCAATGGATCACCTTGAGAGTCACTATCATAATTGGTGGAGATGCATTATAGAGTGGTAAAGTCATTGTATAGAGTGGTTACAAACTTGTGCCATATTCTTTTACTTATTTAGAGTATTTTTTTATTTTATAATATTTTTCTATTACTCTAATGTAGGTATTTTTTTCATCATTTATTATTATGTTTTACATATTTAATATAGTTTTTTTTAAATAATCATTTGTAATAATTTATTTCTTTTTTAGATTTAAGTCTTATCTTGTGATTGTTAAGTATATGTATTAAAAAGGGTAATCCATTACCCATGTTTTATGTAATTATAAACTTTATATTTATTTTCACACATTGGTTTTCGAGGAATTTTATATATAGTAAGTATCACCTCTACCTCCTCTCAAACCAATGAGTTGGGGTGAGATGTTACATCTAACAATCATCCAAACTTAATAATCACTGAATTCATAATTAAGGATTGTAACCATAACTCCCAAATAATGAAATTATAAAATTATAAATAATTATATAGAATCTATTTCATTACTTTTTATTGTCTAGTAATAAGGAACATTTGGATAAGAATAAAGAACCACATCACTTTTAAGAAACAATGTCAAATGATCAAGATTACTCAAAACCAATATTGAAAAGAGATTATAAATAATTAGTATATTCCTAGAAAATGATTATAAATAAATATTTAATTGGTTTATATATTGGATAATGTTTGAAAATAATTTATTATGATAGATATGTTTGCTATACAGGAGGTTAGATCACATTCAAATAGAAGCAATACAAGATAAGATTGTCCTTATCTCAAATAAAATCTCTTGAGAAAAAATTCTTATTACACACAATGATATCTATTATATGGTTTTATTTCTTCGTAGTGAATTTATTTTAATATATTCAAGTAATTAATTGGGTTTTATATTCTATATCATGTACTTTCTTTAATATTCCTCCAATTCTAAATATACAAAATTTCAATTTAACTAGGATTGAAATGGTAAAAATTTCATAATGGTTTCAATTTCCAATATTATTTACAAAATGATATTTTTTTAGAAAATATAATTCATATAAAAAATTTATATTCACTCTGAAAACCCTTATCATTATGTTTACATATTAATTAATTTTTACATGTCCCCTAAAAATTTCATTTCCCCTAGACTTATATTATATGTGAAGTGTTTCAAGTAAGTGAAACTGACCACTTTTATTCTTCTTGATCAAGAACCTATCTTTTTACATATATATATTGTATACTTTTACATGATTTCTTTTTCTATGATTTAGTAATTTATTAATCTAGTTTTGTACCACATTAGCTTCTTTTAAATGATTTAGGGAAATTTTTAACATTTTATGTATAGGTAATTTTCATCAAAATGTAAAAATAATAACTTTTTAATGATTACATGAGAAAATGTCATTCAACCACTATTTTAATTTTATTTGTACCTTTCTCTATAAATTAAATTTTTTTATATAATAAATGAAATTTCTTTTATGTTTACAAAATATTTCTATAAAAATGAATTAAAAAGATATACAATATTTATTCTTTCTAATTAGGTTTATATAAAAACTTTTAAAGCTAGTTTTTTATTTAAGTCATTGTTTTTAGTACATATTATTCTTTATTAATGATATTATTCAAATGATACCATCCACCGTATTTCTCCAAATATATTTTGAGTTGTCAATTTTTATCATAGAAATGTTCCATCCCTTCCATTGTGTTTCCTAGTCATTGATGGGTTATAAACCTAATTTCTCTTTTTATAAATTTCCATTATGAATACCATATTTTTAATTACTTTGACTAAAGGGTGTTCACATAGATTCAATACATATATTTATTTGGTAATATATTCAATTAACTAAATACCCATTATGAACTCAATGTAAATACCATATACTTTATCTTGACTATAAGATATTTACCTAGAATGAGACCTAATGTCATGGATGACGGTTTATTTTATATGGGTTTACCATGTTAGGATTAATGATGGATTTATGAATTACCACTTAATTGAATACATTTGTAATGGATATGAAACCCATTATATTTCAATGGGAACTATCTGGTATGAATAAGGAATTTATTTTAGCTGGAACTTATATATATGGATGATGATGGGTGTGGTCCTATATCTCCCTAAAATTCATTGGTTAATTTTTTTATATCTCATAGGTTAATTAATCATGATCCCTATTAGATATTATAAAAATTAATTTCTGTAACATCTTGGATATGCTCACAAATTAATCACTAATCCTTCTGGGACATGGTTACAAAATAAAGGGTGATACTTCTTTGAAACACTCAAAAACTAAAGTGTTGGCCTTTGTGGATATTCTCACAATATGATGATACCATATTATTATTTTTGTATGATAGTATAATGATTAGTATTATTATTTTATTATTCTTTCATGGATCATGTTTATAGGCTCGTAATTCCACACTATTTTCATTCATGTCTTATGTTATTATATGCCTTAAAGTTTTTTTGATTATTTAAGTTTATTTGGGAATTATTTTCTAAATTAAATTAATTTTAAAAATATTTTTATGTTATGATCAATTATGATCATTGGTTATTATCACATATGTTTACCCTTACCATGTTTTTTCTCACAACGTTTCTTAGGCTTTTATTTCCTTGGGTTATAGAGAAAAGTAATACCTTAGATGTTTATATTAGAGTATCATATATGGATAATTTTTGTGATATGTTGAACATGGTTCAAAAGGATAATTTGACCATGGAAGCTCAATTTATACTAGACCGAGATAAAAAACCAGTAGGTGAACTAGGGATTATTTATGTTTTAGAGATCACATGGCTCTATGGAGTTCCTTCAAGTGTGATATCTAACATAGAATATCAGTTCACCTCAATTTTTTGCATGTATTAAAAAAGGTGATGGATATTCAGTTGATATTGAGTATGAAGATTCATCCTAATAATGAAAAGAAGATCAAGAGGCTGACACAAACCATGAATGATATGAATCGTGCATGTATTATAGATTTATAGGGATCCTGAGATGATTACATGGATGTTTTGGAGTTTTCATGTTATAATAGATTCCACTCTTCGATTAAGATGGAACCTTTTAATGTTATGTATGTGTAGAAATGTTGATCATAATTATTCAAGAATGAGATAGATGAGTCTTTTTTTGTCCTAGTATGGTATAATCAATCTTGAAGTGGGTGTAATTAATTTATAAATAGATCATTAAAACTTTTAATAGATAAAAGTCTTTAATTAACCAATGGAGATTACTCTTGAAGTTATTTGTGGGTGAAGAGGTATTCATATAAGTATCCACTATGAGGAGGCATACACATTTGGGGAGGAAAGGAATGTTGGACCTATTGTATTATCATATATTCAAGACCATTAAATTCATTAGGATAGTGGTATAAAATTTGTATCTTCTTATATGGTATCTATTTATAAAATATGTATTCCTTGTGTCTCAGTTTAGAAATTTCAAGTCTGATCTTTTGAGAGTACACATTTGAATGGTTTTTTAGTTAGAGATAGATGCATATTTTCTAGAATAACCTATTCATATGGTGGACCAAGTAAATAAGGTTCTAAGAAGAATTATTAATCCAATTGTTTGAGTCTTATGGTATCATGGATGAGTTATGAAAGATAAATGGGATCATGAAAGTGAAATTAAGGTAAAGAGGATAGAGTTGTTCACACAGGCTTATAAGGATACTTATTAAGGAAGATTAGACATATAATGGTGAAAATAATAGCATCTATAAATTTCTGTATCCCTCATTTCAATTTGAACATAGCATTTTGATATCATTTTTATGTGCCTAGAGGATGTTTCGATGCATTCAAGAGGATAAAATTAGATTGAGGTAGGTAATGAGGAAGGTCTATAACATGAAAAGATATAGAAATAACATTAAAAATATGGTGGTAATCCATTAACTGTAATAAGAGGCTCTTTGGTAGAGGTAATTCTTCCAAAAATCCATCATCAAATTAGTGTTGACCATCAACTTGACAGTTGTAGTTCTGAGAAGAAGGAAATATATTCAAAAACCAATATAAATCCATTGGAATTTGGAATAAACCATTGGGGACACCAATTTTATGATATATTTTTTTTAAAATCACCCAGATGAATTTTTTATTCTCTCAAACACTATTTTCCTATCAACACACTCTTTATCATCACTAGTGATTTCTGAGTGCTCTCCCTCGATTCCAACACCTCCATTCAATGAGAATAAGGAAATTCAATATCAAGTTATTCATTCAGTGATATATATTCAATATATGTCAATCTCATTATTGTAACCTTTATCAAACCTAATTATACTATTAATTTATTCACGGAATATTAGGCTTTTCATATGATCAATCTAGGGATTAATTGATCATTTATAGAATAATAACCGAAATTCATATAATTGGCCTCTACAAAACCTATTGACCATGAAAACTATTGGATACAAAACATCTATAATATATTTAACCTTGACCTAAACTTATGGGTTATTTTATTCTCAAAATTTATCTTATTAAATAAAATCATGTTGATTCTAGGATGGTTCCTGGATCTGGTGGTACTTTTGGACATGGACACTGACCCTTGATTTTGGATCATAATCACACATAAGCTTGAAATCACTTGACTTTAGTGTATGTTTATATTGATTATTGTTTATTTTTTTAGTGTGTGTGAAGATCCGTGAAACATATGATTGATTACTGACCACATAAGGTGTGTGGGTTTCCATGAAGACTATGTTTGTTTTTCCCCAAATATATTTCTTATGGTTGTCACCCTTGATTACATGGAATGATGTTGATATGGAATACTATATACATGTATTCATATATACATATATTGTATTCTAAATTTTATGTATCTCGATCCATTAGGACAATCCACCTTAAATATATATGTTTGAGATATTTATTAGCTATTATATGGGATATACCCCATGAGTGGGATGTGTCAAACCGGTTTTGTAAATGATACAATCATAAAGGGGGATGTGATAAACATAGATGGTGAAATTATTTCCTATATGGCGGGGAATATGGTAAATCCATTCTTTTAGTACACACATTTTTACTGGGATTTTGTGACATCTTTTTTTATATCTACACAATGTTTACTTTTATGGAATTCACTTGTCTATTTTATTCACTAATGACAAGGATCATCAGTAGTCTTCTAATATGTCATGCAATAACACTCTACAGAGATACACTGGTTCCATAATAGAATTTATAACCACATATCCAAAAAAGGTAAATTTTATTATGGTGTATGGTTGAGTGGGTTATAAGGAGGACACTGACGATGTTTTCCAGTCCTTTTTTGTATATTACTACATTATTTTTCTCATGACCATATTCTTAATTCTATTATTTTTTTTGGTTTATTTATTTTACATGATATATGTATAATTCATTGGGTTATTTTATTAATATATTCTAATACACTAATTTTTGTTAATTTATTTTTATTATTTATGATCTATTTTTTATTTTTTCATTTATTATACTTTCATGTCTACCTCATAGTGATGGAATTGTTTACCTATAAAATTACATAAGTACATGACCCTAGTATGCACCATATTTAATATAAAGAGGCACATATATGGTCATTTAGGACCCTTTTAATAAAAATGTATTGATTGGGATGGGGTTTTATATTGTATTTAGGCAGTAAAAGTAAATTAATATGGTAAAAACATGTTACTATGGTAAAATATTAAATAGTAAAAGAAATCAATCATATTGTAAAGGGATAAAAAAAGATAAAAATTGTTTCTAATTGAGTGTATGAGATAGTCTCACCATTATATCACCTTCACTAAATTATTATCAGTTTCTGGATCCACGTGACATGTTTAACATGTTATCTAGTTATATAAAGTGGTTATATTTACAAAAAAAATTATCATCATCAATAAATGGGTCCTCTGAACACCCAAATTAAGTTTCCCCTTGAAAAATTTCCCATATTCCTTTATTTAGTGTACTATTTTACCCACATAATCTTTTGGCCACAATATATTGGAAGAATTATTTTATTTCCATTATGTACATTAAGACAAAAATTCGAAATATTAAATTACCTCTCACTCTCTCATATTTTTTTCCTTATATATCAATTTACCTAAAACGTATATTACTGATTATGAAATGATAAAATCACTATTATCTATTAAATTAATTTATTTTTTCTTATGCTATATATATTATATATTATTTTATTTATTTCCCTTAGAAAAAGGAAAATCTCAATTGTGCATATGTGCAGACTACCACCTTCGTGACAAAATGTGTTTCCATTTATATTCACTAGCTTACAAGTTTGGTTCTAATATGAAATTTAATATATATGATTAAAATTTATGACATGTTTTATGTTCTTAAATAATAAAACATAAATCTCATTTATCCCATTTTATAGGGAAATAAAACCAACATCCATGCATACGTAAAATGACAACCCCCATGAAATAATGAATCTCATATTTTAATAGAAAAATTATTAGATAGATATACGATTATGTTTAAGGGATAAATATGGTGTTTATGAAAGTATTAACATTCAAATGAGTCCAATTGGACATCCTTTTAAAAATATGATAAAAACCCCTCTAAATTCAACAATCCAAAACTACATACTAATAAAAAAACAATTTATTTATATATATTTTTTTCATCATCAGTTTCTTTGTAATTATAATATATCACGATAATAAACACAAAATAAGGTTATTATTATTCAGGTATAAAGATATTACAAAAAAGCTATTTATACACATCTATTTATTAGGGTATGCCTTTTTGGGTTAGTTTAATGATCTACATGAATAATGATATGAATTTTTTTATCATGGATGACAGTAAATAATTAATTGATGATATTATTTAATATTAATAATTCAAATATTTATTTATTCTATAATGTAAATATAAAAATTGACCTAATAAATAAAAAAAACATCTTTCTCTCACTAAAAATACTTAGAATATGATCAGTTCGAAATTCATCATTAAGGATCATAACCAAATCCCTAATATAATTATATTTTTAACAATAAAAATAAAAATAAATCATAAATTTTATTACCCTGTATGATTTTTTAATAATGAATTTTTATAGAGGTACATAAAATTACATACTTTTTACCAAAATAGTTCAAAACAATCAATATTACACATACCAAATATTGGAAATAAATAATAAATGACTAATATAAATATAGATAATTAATATTGATGAATCATAGAGTGGTTTTTGGATATGATAATGTTTTTAAATAATTTATTAGGAGAGTTATGTATTTTATATAGGCTATTAAAACACAATCATCTATGTTGGAATATAATTTAAGGGGTTTCCTGTCTCAAATTTAATTTCATTTGAAGAAATTTATATTCTTCACCATGATATCATTGATATGGTGTGAATTATACTTAATTAATTAATTTTATTGTTTTAAGAAAATTTATGAGGCTTGAAGATCTATACCATTTACACTCTTTAAATTTCCATTGAATCAAAAGATACCAAAGTTAAAAGGGATTTTGATTAAAATGATACTCAGACAATAAGGGTTTCATTTTATGATATTATATTAAAATTAATTTTTATTCAGAAATATAATCTATCTAGGTAATTTTTATTATTTTTAAGAACACACATAATTTTATTTTTCTATTCATGGTGTTTTTCATGTCCACTTAAAATTTAATTTCCTATTGACACAATTCTTTTCAGAAGAGTTTCATATAATTGAAATACACCCAATAGTTTCTTCTTATATACGAACCTACCTATTCAATATTAGTATTAAATGAATTAATTTTCAGGTATCCTTATCTATGAATTAATAATTGATTAATTCAAGTTTCTATTACTTGACCTTCATTTAAAAATTTTATATATTATTTTAATATTTTCCATAATGTTCATTTTTTATAATTGTGAAAATGTTATCTTTTTAATGATTACTTGTGACCTAATCATTATTCCATTTTTTTAAATTTATATTTATCTACATGTTATCATAGATTTTATGATAAATTATTTTCCAATATATATATATATATATAATATCATTTAATGTTCCCTCAAAATATAAGGAGCATTTATTATTTTTAAATTTGTTCTTCTAAAACATCTAAAATTGGTTTTTTAATAGATGAAATTTTCTTTTGATATATATTTTTATTGATAAAGGATATAATTAAAATGATTCTAGTAACCTTATTTCTAAAAATGGATTACTATACATTATTTTTTATGATAGAAGTGATCCATTACTGTCATTATCAGTCTAATTCCTTAAATTAAATCCCTATATGAATTAATATTTTTATTTCATTGATTAAATGATTGTCATCTAGATTCTATAATAGATTTATGTGAAAAATTATGAACTTAATAAGATACCTTTTATCTACATGGTCAAAATACTACATGCTTTATCTTCATTGAATGGAATTTTCCATGAATTTTACCTGATATTATTTGATATCCATTTATTTTATTTTGTTTATCAGGTAATTATTATTGATAGATTAATGAAGGATATTTTATGTGAATACATTTTTAATTGGATATAATATACATTTTATTTTCAGGTGTTCTTGGTGATAGGATGAATGATTTTATTTCATGTGGAAAATATATATATTTACGATGAAAAGTGGGGTTCAATATGTCCCTCTAATGCATTGGGTAATGTTTTATATCTCATGAGATAATATAGTGCAAGAATTATTGGATATTATAATAAAATAAAGGATGAACCTTCTTTGATATTCTTATAAACTAATGTGTGATTTATATTGAATATTCTCACAAAATAAATAGTTATCCTTCTTGGATATTCTCAATAACTAAAGCGTGGGACATCTCATATTTTATATCAATATGATGATACACTATGATTATTTTTATTCCATAGTCTTATGGATATTATAATAACCATGTTATACACTCATGGATCATTTTATAGACTCATATTTCTATACTCTTATGATTCATGTGTTATGGTTTGATTTTCCATAAACCATGTTATAAGATCTATGTTATTTTGGGTTTGATTTTCTTATTTGTCTTGATTAATATCATATTAAAACTTATGATCACTTACGTTAATTTATTATTAGGAATAATGTTTACCCTTACTGTGAATATAGTCTAAAATTTAATAGGTCTAAATTTTACAATTTTATGATGAAAATTAATAAGTGTGGTGAGAATATAAGAGTATCTTATGTGGATAATTTTTAGGATATGATGTAGTGTAATTATGGAATATGAAGTAGGATATGATATTATGGGTTAAAGGTACCTTAAACTATTACATAAGTTTATTAAATTTAGTAATGAAGTGGATTTAATATCTAAAACCAATCATAGATATTGGAAGTTAAAAAAGTAGTTGGGGTTTCATCCATTTGAGTATGTAGGTGAAACTACTTTAAATCGATTGTGAAGTGGATTGAGTGTTCTATCCTTACACATATTACTTGGATGATTATTTATAGAGATAAATAATGGGTAATAGATTATTTGATAAGTCTTGAATTTATTTCAAGATACTCAAAGTTTATTTGAAGGAATTCTATAATTACTCTATTGATGTTAGGAAATGAAAAAGTGATTTTTATTATGGATATACTTTCATTTTATTTCTTGGAGCTGCATATGTTAATTTATCTATAATATTTAAAAAAGGTTAAAAAAATTAACTTATTTTTAGATAAGTAATTTAATTTATTTTGGCATAATATATTTTGAGTTCCTATAATATAATTCATCTATGAATCTATGATTTGTAGAAAATATTGATGAAGTAATTAATCATACATCTCGAGTATTTAAAGAGATTATATGGCAGTTTATCTCATAAATATAATATATTAATATAAATAAGATACTTTATCTTAATTTCATGAGGTGATTTATTACTATATATTTTAAGAAATTTCAAAAAAATATGATGATGCATGTGTGATGATCTTTAGGAATTAAACATCATGATGAAACAGATGGTAACAATTGTTCGGGAAATTAATGGAGTTCCATTGGAACTGGAATGTTTGTGTGATAAGAGAGATAAATATATTATATAGAGATTATATGTCACTATTATTATTTGGAAAGAATAAAGTGAAATATAAGGCATAGATTTCATTGAGAATTTGATTTTATAGAAAAAATCCAATAACTAAAATATCATGCACTTTAAGGAACTGATTCTTAAACCATATTTACGAGAATATTTTTTAATAACAATTTGACTTTATGATTTTATATGTGAAATTGTGAAATTTTAGGTTGTTTGGATATGATAATGATCTGATGTTGCTATAACTATTCTCTATAGTAACCCAATTCTTTTAATAGATAGAAATACCGGACATATAACAAAAATATCTGTAAAATACAAATCAATGATCAAAAGGCCTTGTTTCTTTGGAAGAATAGGTACACGAAACATGAATAAAAAAAAAATTATTATTATTATATCCATAATGAGATCCTAAATGCCTTTAACTCTAAAAATTACATGGGATAAACAGGGGAATTTACATAAAAACTTTATGAGATCAAAATCTTGGTAAGGGAATAAAAATTATAGGGATGCATGATGTGTTAGTCAAAGGAATAACATAATATCATAAAAGATATATTTCATGGGTAATATAATGGTATTATAAAATAAAAAACATTTTATGATGAGTTCATGCACACAAAAGAAGTTTGGATGTAACAAAAATAATCATATATGAATAATTCAAGTCTAATTTCAACAAAAACATATCATAGTGGATAGAGTCCCATAATGGATTATGTATACTCTCTAGACCCATACATAACATATCCAAAAAAACATCACCATATGGTTGGAGTGATATATGGACATACCTATCATAACCTGTTCATGATTACACAAGCTCAAAAAGGAAATCAACCACATTGAATTATTATAACAAAAGCCAGGGAATGAAATGAGTTGTATAATATTACCACATTTCCTAATAAAATAAAATTTTATAAAAAATTTAAATAGAATAATGAATTGAATATTTGGGATGTTTATATATGAGTACATAATCTGAGGACTCATAATACTGTGTTAATTTTGGAATGAAATCTTTCAATTTGAAATATATAAATGAATGATATGATAGAAAATTCCCCCGTAATCAAGTTTAATTTTAATAAAGGGATGTGCGAAATAAACTAATGGAATATATTACACCATAAAAGGAAGGGATAATGACATAAGTATATATATAAGATACATATATAAATAATTTAGATGCCATCCATAATATCAAATGTGTAGATTAAGTGAGTTAGAGAGAGAAATATCATAACCTATAAACAAGGGTTTTTTAGAGAGATCCCATACCTTAAGTCCCGTATTAATTAATACAAGTCAAGAACTACTCTATAATAAATATATATTTATTATAAATATTGAATTGAACTATAATAATATATAATATAACATATATGATTTTATTATAACAACTTACCCTATTTATGAAAATTGCACTATTTAAATCATTTTTTTGGGTGATAATAACTTTGTTCGTCATTCATGTTTTTGTTCAAAAGTCCTAGTCCCTACACAATTATTACGGAGATATAGTCTTATGAATTTTAACCAATTTTTAAAAATAATATATATTCATTATTTAAATATATTTTTTTATTCATCCATAAAAGGTACAAATAAAAAATGAATAACACCATTTCTAGAGACAATATGTCGTATATACGCATGAACGCTATTTTAAATTTTGATGTACGAATCAAAATAAAGGTAAATTATAATTATAATTTACATAATAATAATAACATAAATAACACATATATTTATCAAATCCATCATTATAATAATCTATGATATTCTGTGATGAAAAATAAATTACATCAGTTGGCGAGGTGGTAGTCCACTGTACAGACGAAAGATGATTTTTTCCCATTTAATGGGAGAAGAGATGGATGAATGTGATAAAATTAATATATAAAAATAATATTATATTTTGTATTATGTTTTATTATATATCCTGATTAGAAGAATATTTGGAGGTAGTATAAGAACATGTAAATATAAAACATTCGATTAAAGAATATACGTCTTCTTCAAACTAAATCTCTTATTTTAACCTTAAAACCTCTTAAGATGATATTATTTAAATAATATGACCTAAAAAGAGTGGGTGGGATTTTATTAATGGATTTGGGAAGGAATTTGATGAACTAAGATTCCTTTTATGACTTAATCAAATAGGAGATTAGGTACCCATTTATAAGCGAGGGAAGGGGAACACATGGATTTACATAAAATATGATATTTATATAATTATTTTCAAGGAAAAAGGAAAAAAAATAAAAATAAAAATATAGGATGTGTAATGGTCGTTAAAATATCATTCAATAAAATTTTAATGACTATAGATTAAATTTTTATACTTATCTCTTATTTTTAACCCGTGTTATACCTTTTTTGACAGTTATTATGATAACAGAGTTTTTTTCTCTTTATAGGTCAATAGTGCTAATATAAAAGTAAAATCATCCCATACATGAAACGTAGATGATATTTAAAAAAAAGTAAAATTAACATAGCCTAATATATGTCCTTTATTAATTTTAAATCATTAAATAAAATTCCATATGTTATAAAATAACATTAACATAATTTTTGGAACTATTAATTTAATTTTAAATTGAAATGAACTTGAAAACAAAGGATTTATAAAATAAAAATATTAAAATCCCCATAATTTGTTATTTTATATTTAAAATTTTTTGGGACATAATAATTCATTCAAATTATATTACTTTTAACATTTTTGTAATCATGTATTCTATTTTTCAATTAATTGAATAAATAATGTGTCTCTAGTGAATATGAATTTATGTTAGTTATTTGATCTGGAAAAGTTAAAATGAAAAATTTTATTTTTCAGAAAATATTTATAATTTAACATAAATTTTCTATATCCTTATTTATGAAAATTAAAGAAATTAAAATCAAGAAAGTTTCATTTTTGAATCTATATTTTACATAAATATTATAACGTTAAAAATTATGGATTATGGACCAAAGATTAAATATTTTATAATATTGGATTTACATTTTCGATCTAGACATATTGAATATAATAAAGAAAAGTTTTATGGTCATATTTTTTCCGTATCATATTTTTCTAAAATATAATTACCTAATTAACCCTTATTATGATGATATTTATTTTCTATGGTTACTATTAAAAATGACCAAAAATAAAGGGGTCCCACTTACCATATTTTTACCTCGCAAATAAAAATTTAGAATCCATTTTACATGATTTAATATATATAATTTAGAGAAAATTATTTATTGAAAAATCATAAAATGAAATAAAGAATTTCAAAAGAAATAACTTTTAGTATAACAATATTTTTAATCCAAATTAAACTATAAATTTAATTCCAATTATAATAATTGAATTATTTATTATCCAATGTAATTAAATAAATATTACAAGTAATCTAAAATATAATTTAACTATGTAAATAATTAAAAATAAAATACACTTTCCAACAAAAATATGTATTTTCACTATTTATTTAAAGTATAATATTTTTTGAATAATATAAATAATTAAACATAATATAATTTTATTTTATATATTTTAATTGTTTTTATCTAATAAATTTTCTAGTTGTTATGAAAAATAATAATTATATTTTATCTCAAAAAGTAATAATAATTATTTTTAAAGATATAATATTTCTTTAAGGAGTGACTATATAAAATTGAGTTATAATTTAATAAATTTGAATTAATAAGGAATAATATATATATATATATATATATATATATCATAATGTGTTTAATATTATCAATTACATTCTATTTAAATGCTAGGTTATTAGAAGAAAAATATTTTATGGTTTATTTACCCTTGGTATTGCATGTTATATACACTATCAAAAGTAGTGTTCTTTTAAAATATCAATGTTATACATTATTAACATTAATTTTTTTAACATCATAATTTTATATTAGATATTAATGTGAAAATAGGAAAGGGTTTTTCTAATTCAGTTATTCCTCTAGTATCCATGATGAATCCTCATATTTATGGTTTCATCATTGTACTTTGAATAAGTGAGTTATCATATCGAACAAAACATTATCTATATGGTTTGAGATCTTCACCAGATTTTCCTCACAAGAGAGTTAATTTTTGAGCTATAACACCTCTAAATTTTGGACATATGGGGGATCTCGAATGTACATTATTAAGAAAGATCATTTTAATACAGTGTATACTTGAGATCGGGTTGTTTGTAGTGTTAGTCAAACAGAAAAAACATGATCGATATTGATAATAGGAATGGGTCCAATGTATATCAGAACTATTATAGGGAAAAAAGATTGACGTACATGGAAATTACATTACATTTTCAGAATACTTAATACATAACAAAAACAAAAACCCAAGGACAATAATAGTTTAGTGTCTTTGGAAACTTGGAACATAATATTCTAATCATGGTGAAAGATCTTCAACATCTACAATAAAGATCTTCCACTTTTGTTTTCTTACCTAAAACCTTTATTTATATCCTGGGGAAATGAAAACATATAAATGGTGAGCTGAAATTCTCAGTAAAGGAAGTCATGGAGAAAATAAAACAAACCATATATATTTGAACTTAAAAACATGAACATAAATTTTAAACATCAAAATCATGAGCAATGTAATAAAACATGGCAGTACGTAAGGCATAGATCATAATGGAACATCAATCATGATAAAATAAAGTGGGAATAAAAAATGTAATTTTAGAAAACCATTAATCACAATATATTATTTCCATAGTATCCATGGCATTGTTTCCAAGACTATCATAGTGGACGAAGTCTATTGCTAGAACGAGTTTACTTTCCGTTGCAGCCCTGTATTACTGAACAGGATTTACATGCCATTATAGCCATGTTAATCTCATGAGATATAAATCATTACCCAATTAATTGTAGGGAGATATATGTCCCACCCATATCATATTGAAATCATTCTTATGTGTGCCACCAAACAATCATAAATCATTCATCATAACCCAAAAAATAAAATGGGTTTCATAAACATCATCCCATAATAACATAATATATATAAAACAAATGGATTTCATTTCATCATAAGGAAAACCAGACCATGTAAATTGTAGATACATTATACTGGAAACATAATCATAATAAATAATGTCATCTTAGATGGAAAATAGTTTTGAGAAAACTCTTGAAATTAATTTTTTATGAAAATATCCCTTCTTCTTAAAAATCATTTCCTTTTCACAAAATGTCATGCAATTTTTAAAGGAAATGATTTTTTTGAAAATAGTTATGAAATCATGAAGAATAAGCTTCATGAAAATAAGGAATTATGAAACCAGAAAAATCTGTTCATGACGTATAAGTTAAAAAAAATATTCTCATACTTTTGTCAGAAAAGTACAAAAGTACCTCTTATGGTAAAAAAAGGAATGTTTCCTTCTATATCTAGTGGTAAAATTCCTAAAAGGGTAAAAATGACTTTAAAAATAAATTTAAGAATAGTAAACATTTTATGAAAACATTTTGATACAACATTTAGTTGGATGATAAACATAACCCCAATAAATACTTATGAATAAACAATCATGGATAAGAATGAGATTAGAATAATTATCCCTTACCTTATGAACAATTTCTTCCATATGATTCCAAGAATCATGTATAGTGGGTTGAAACATGTTATTAACTTATAATAGAACGATAATAACTTTTATGATATCATATATTATTCACTTACGACTTTATATTACCTTTTCATTTGTTAATTCCATGTTAAAGCAGAGTTTTGGGTAAAATCGTTTAATTTATCATTTATGTTTAGACATGTAATTTTTAATATGATTACTTAGATCAGTATTAATTACTTCCAAAAAGTATAAAATGATTTATATAATATATATATATTCAGAATATATATATAATACTTTGATAAATGGTAGGAAATACATCATTCATGGAGATGGTAGGTCGTATGTACGCATGAATGCTTTTTTTATTTCCTAATTAAATTGAATGGAAGTAAATGACATATATATATAAATAAATCCAGTAGATTTATTATTTCAAATATTTTATGATTACTTATTATATATACTTTATAATAATTCTTTATTCGTTAACATCGAGAATGAATCTCATCACATCGTGGGGAATGTAATCCGTACGTATGCACTAGAGATTATATCATTCCCTTAATTATTGAATGGAATTGGAGTGGATGATATAATATCTAATAATTATAATAATGTTATAATAAGAATATATAGTTATTATTTCTACCATTATACCCATCCAAGTATGGTGGTGGTGGAAAAACAGATTACACCACAGCGTGAAGAAGGTATTCAGTACGTATGCACGCGTGGTGATTTCATTTTTAGTAAGATGGATCGAATATGAAATAGGTTTGTTTCATATTTATAATAACATATCAGTATATTAGTTATAATTATGTTATTAATTTATAATTAAAAACTAATGAAGAGTATGTAGAAGAAGAAATAAATGTGAATGAATTGGTAAAGGATATTACCTCTTCTTCGACACGTGTCTTCTAAACCTCCTCTTAGGGAACTAAAGATGGTCTTTGAAGAAAACTAGGACCTCTAGTATATTTCTAGGGAAGTGGAGAAGATAAATGGACTTTTTTTGGCCAATATTGAAGGCTGAAAATATTTTGAAGAGGAGAGGGAGGAGGGTCTATTTTATAAGAGAGGAGAGTGGCATTTTTGGAAACCTCAAAAATATTAATTTACAAGAAACTAAATCCCTACCCAAAAACCTCCAAAACGACTCATCTTCGAAGATTAAATGATATAGGGTTGTAATATAATCAACCAATAAAATTTTGAAATGTTTTAATTTTATTTTAAACCTTATCATTTGGATTTATCTTTATTTAATCTATTTAATTTTATTTTTGGTAATAATGTTATAAAATTTAAATGGTTATAAATACTTACTTATGTGTTGTTAATAGTAAATAATTGGATAATTTATGACATGGTCGACCATATAAATTATAATTTTTAATTTTTAAATATTTTTGTGATTTTTAAACAATTTAATAATATAATATCAAGTGTCAATTTTGACAGTATTCATTTATTTGAATGTATATAAATTCCACACAGAAGATATATTCAAACAAAAGTATTTAATATATTCCTAACATGTCTTATTCATCTATAAAAATCATGGATAAAATTAATTTGTTAATATAATATTTCTTTTAAAATTTTTAAAACCATTTATTTGATATTTCAATAAATAAAATAATGTCTACATCACTATTGTGTCACCATAAATGACAATTATTTAATCCCTAAAAATACTATAAAAATTCACATGATGGAGATAATTTTTTTATTTCTGCCGACTCTTTATTTTTGAGGTTTTATGAAGTTTATCACTAAATTAAAATTAGTACACTTATAAGATATAATAGAGTGACATGTTGTCACTTTCATTGGTTTTAACAATAATTACATCTTTTTCATGGTCAAATGTCCATTAAATGAATCTATTCCAACCCATTAGTGATATAGGTCGACTTTTGTTTATCCAATTGAATTTTTAAGTTTTTAGGGTAATTTTATAATCTTATTTTTACCCTTAATTTCCCGATTTACCTTTTAGTGTTGTAAATAAAATTTACAATAGTTACTATTCATAATGTATAAAAATTAAATGTAGCCTATTAACATAATTTGATCCTAATAATTCCAAATATGGAATCCATTTTTCTAAATTCAAAACACAAAAGTTTCATTATTTAATTTTAAATTAATACTGCTATTGAGAAAATGGGTTTTAAATGTTAAAACATTTCAAAATATTGAAATGTTATTACCTTTGAATTTAGTGTAAAATTAAATCTAATGACTTAAATTATATTAAATGGTAGAAATATATTCTATTTATTCTTTAAATCCATTCAATATTATAATTTAACCATATAAATTATCTCAATGAAAAAAAGTTATTTTTAATTAAAATTTACCGTATTTTTACAATTCAGTAAAATATAAAGGTTATCATAATAATGTCAAAAATTTATCCCAAGTAAACTTTTCTATTCTTATTCCATTGAAGAAGTTTTATTTATCTAATTTAACTTATAAACATGAAAAAAATTAGATTTATAGTGGGTGCTCCATCAAACGGTTGTGAAACTACATTTTTTTAATAAATACTTATTTTACCTGAAAATTTTATTTTTTTTCTCATACCATGGTCTCGATAATGTGTAAGATGAATGATAATGTTATAAAATTCAAAATTGGGTTAATACTAATCATAAATTCTACTTAATAATAATATTATAATAATATATTGTTGTTTAGTGAAACTCAGTATTGCGTACAACACACGCTATTGAGGAAGGTCGCTCATGTGTGCAACCAAAGCCAATAATAGTGTTTACATATAATAAAAGCTAATAAGGTGTTGCATACAGTGAAAGCTAATTTTAGTGTAGCGTACAACACAAGACATAAATGAAATTAAAAATAATATTTCTCATAAAATCTCGAGGTGTTACATTCTACCCCCCTTAAAATGAATTTTCCCTCAAAATTCATCGGGGTTATAAATGGTTTACTAATTCAAAGTTTGTTTCATAGAAACCCACATCGTAAAAAGGAATAATAAAACTTAATTCTAAAAACTAAAGTATGAAACATAATAGTTACCCAAATTAACACACCACTGGGTTTACACATAGGAGAACAGAAGTGAAAATTTGGATATGGACAAGAAATATTACCATCAAGATCTGATGGAGAGTGGTATAGAACATGGCTAAGAAAAAGCCAACAATCACAAAGCCATAAATTTATGATGATCTAAGGTACCATATAATTCATCTTATATGAGGGTACTTGGACAATAATTTTTGGTTTTCAGGATCATTTCCCTAAAATTTATGAATTTTTCCATAAGGATAAATACTTTCTTGATTTAAGTGTAATATCAACATTGGTCATTCCATGAACAATTTCAACTTCATCTTTTATTTAAAGAAATTAAGTTGAATTTTTCATTCTTGATGTATTAACAGATAATGAGATAGAATGATAGGTCATTCCATCTATCTCAATCACAAAAAAGGTTCACACAAGATATTAAATATACCAAACTCTATCTATTGTGAGGTTAATCGTATATGGTTCCAAAAATGGACTTATACATCATATGTCATACCAGTTAATAAAATAAAACTATTTTCAACTAACCAGGGACTTCCTGTAGGCCAGTGGTAGGCGATAAAGGCCTATCGCACTTTAGTTGTGGGTTCGATCACTGTATCCTTGTCCGACGCAATGGGTTGTCACTTGTCCTACAGGTTGTACTTTTTCTAGAACTATACAATTATAACATTTCAGAAATAATATCAAAAAAATTTATATCCTTAAACAATAATATCTGATGTCTAACTTAATCCATTATAACCTTTAGTATTATCAAAAATTCTTCTTCCCCAACTCACAGTATTGATGTTATTAATATTTTCATTACTTATTATATTCCCCCTTTACTTATTTTATATGAAATGTGCATAATTTGTGTGAAATATTAATGTTTTAATATTAAGTATAATATTTGAGCATTTTTAGAAGTAGTCAAATTGTGTTAGTTTAATGTTTTAATTATAACTATCACTATACTGATCCAAATTGTGTGGTTCTTGTTTTTTAGGATTCTCCTTTCAATATAAAACATTTCATTAGAAGGAACCATGATCCAATTCTGCCATTTGAAGGGTCATATGGTCCTCACAAACAAGACCAAAGAATCTGTGAACAAACTGGACCAGCCTTGAAGATTTATTTACTGGGCTCAATATAGAAGTCCAAAAACCTTAACTCTCCACCATAATTCGGGGGACACTACATGGCATCTTGGATAAAAATTTCATGGCCAAAATCCAAGTACAAGGGGCCCAAATAAATCTTTGAAGTCCATCCCACCATTCTGGACGAGAATGAAAATTAGTATAGTATGAACGACATATCTCCTGATGTAATAATCCAAGCGAGCTGATATTTTTCAGTGTGAAAGGGGCGATGTAGACGGACAACTTTGTTGAAGAAACCATTTGGATTTGAAGGTATCTTAATATTCAAAAACCCTTTCACATTATGGACTTCAAAAGACTGGATTTAAATGGACAGTTTAAGTTTGTTTATGCAACCGGCCATAACGTTTTATCCTTACGTCCAAATGACTCAAACTTATGAGAGTAGTCGGACAACATTATTTTCTACAACTTTGAAGAAGGATATATTTGAATATTAGGCTGTATGAATTTCCAAATTGGCGATGTAAGTGGAGGTACAGATTGGGAATGCAAACAGTCCACTCCTTGGGCTATAAATACTCTCTCCTTATCTCCTTGAGGGGGGTTGGCATTTCAGAAGAGAGGATATAATATTGGCACGACCAAAGCCTTTCCAAAGGCTTGGGAGGACCTTCCATACTCAAGTTTTCACTTGAGAGACCTTTCCTTCTCTCTTTGTTTTCACTTACTTTTGTGTTCTTCATTTTTGTGATCTTGTAATTCTCTTTGTTTGTAATTCTGTTTTAATGCAAGTTACTTCTTCAATATCTCTTATTCTCATCCACCTTCAGTAGTTTAATATTTATGTTCCTAAAATAGTTTAAATTCAGTTGAATCCCCTTCCCTTCTTTTGCTTCCTCATTCAATCGAAAATCCGTTTTTAATTATCATCATCGTTCGTGTGTGTATGTCAACGTACCACTCTTTTATAATCCCTTTATTTTTCTTCTATTCTTAATTTATCATCATAATAATTTTAACCAGAATATTAAACATACTAATGGCTGATTAAATCTCTCATTGGGGTGAGTTATAATTCGGGGATGTTAAGAGATTGAGAGTTTTGCTCGATGAGTATTCTTTAAATTAATATTGTGTATGTTAAACTTAATATGTCATGGATTAATGATATGTTTTGTTTAAAGAGTGGTTTGCATGGATTATTGGAACCATAAATACACTACCATAAATAAGTTTTGATTTAGATTAGAACCCTAAGTTAAGTTAAGGCTTGGATTAAAGCCTTCACACATAGGAATTCCAATCAACGTCAACTTATGACATGGGTGTTAATTTAATGCAATACAAAGTAAGGATCAAGGATATCACATGCTTAAATCCCCAATGATGAACTCACCCCAATCTTTATAAATTTGGTAAATCAAACATCATCCATAAATCATTTCAATTAAGCTCTGCAAACAAACCCCATCTAATCAAAATACAATCAACTAAAAACAAACGACTACTACAAAGTATCATCGCCGAGGATTCGACCCGAGTGCTGCTATACACATTAGCAGAGCACCGGAACTTTGACCGGTCGATAGGCGACAATCGGCCGTGCGTTTCAAATGGCGCCGTTGCTGGGGATGGTTCTTTAAGTAGTCATTAGTTTCTGGTTATTTTCAAGAAAACCAAAAAAAACAAATTTTAAAAAAAATTGAAAAAAAACACAAAGAAAAACCCGTCTTCCTCTTTCTTCCAAAATCTCTTTGAATGCCCCGTAGCCTTCCAAACAATCCATCGGATTTGTTTGACCCTGAAATTGAGCGAACACTTCGCCAACTTAGGAGGATCATAAGAGATACTCAAATAATTCAAGAACCAATCCTCATCCAACCAGTTGAAATTGAAATGGCCAATCCTAGGGAACAAACCCTAAAAGAACTCGCTGCCCCTGATATGAATTACCAACCTCTTGGTATTCAATATCCAAACATTGAAGCTGACTTCGAACTCAAATCAGGTTTGATTCATCTTCTACCTCATTTTCACGGGCTAGCCGGTGAGGATCCACATATTCACCTTAAAGAGTTCCAAGTAGTATGCTCTACCATGAAGCCTCAAGGGGTTTCTGAAGAACAAATCAAGCTTAGAGCTTTCCCTTTTTCCCTAGTGGATTCTGCCAAGTCTTGGCTCTACTACCTCCCACCTGGTTCCATAAACTCATGGGTTGACATGAAGAGACTTTTCCTTGAGAAGTTCTTTCCCGCTTCCCGAACAGCTTCTATCAGAAAGGAAATATGCGGCATCCGTCAATTCCCTAATGAATCACTCCATGAGTATTGGGAGAGGTTCAAAAAGCTTGTGGCAACTTGTCCACAGCATCAAATCCCTGACCAACTCCTGATACAATACTTCTATGAGGGGTTATTGGCTATGGAGCGAACTCTCATTGATGCCGCAAGTGGCGGTGCTCTTGTTGACAAAACTCCTACAGCTGCACGAGAACTCATAAGCAACATGGCTGCAAACACGCAACAATTCCATACTCGAGCACATGCTCAAGTGGAACAAGCCCAAGAGAATCAATCCATAGAGCCCAACAAGATGACTGAGTGGATGAGTGAACTTACAGGTCTTGTGCGTCAACTAGCGGTGGCTACCAAAGCCCCAACCTCATCTTCTCCACAGTCACTATTCCCTGGACCTATCAAGAATTGTGGAATCTGCAACACTCCATCTCATCCGACTGACACATGTCCACAACTTCAAGATGATCCATCTAATTCATCTAGTCCAATGGGGCTCAATGCGGCATATGCTCAGCGAAACTTCAACCCTCAACAATCAGGTCAGTTTGTTAGAAACTTCAACCAACCCCACTCTGAGCCCTTCTCTTCTACCTCTAACCCACCTCTGAGGTATGGTAATCCCATTTCTCATCCTCCTCAGTTCCCACATCAAAATCCAAACCAGTTCCAATATGGTCAAACTGGTGGTAACATCCATCAACCTTATCCTTTTGTTCCTCAACCCCAAAGGAACAATCCTCCTCCTGGATTCCACTATCCTAACGAGTCTTCTCAATTCCCCACCCAATACAATCGCTTTCCCAAGAACCAAAATCAAGGCCAACCCAATTTGGGACAAGCCTCTTCTTCTAAACAACCATGGGAAAGTGCTGTAGAGGATCTTACTTCCTTCACCCGTTCTAGCCTCAAGAACATTGAAACCCAAATAGGTCAACTTGCATCCCACCTTAGCCAGCAACAACCATCCAATTCATCCCAACTCCCAGCTCAACCATTACGCAACCCTAAGGGTAATGTAAGTGCAATTGCACTTAGATCTGAAAAGCAAATTGCTATGCCCCATGCTGATTTCTCTACCTCCCCTTTTGATGTTGATCTAGAAAATGAAAAGAACAAAAAGCTGGAAAAGGAACTTGAATCCACTCCTTCACCTCCTTCCATTCCTCTAAGGAACCCAATTCCTTTTCCTCAAGCCATCTCCAAGACTAAGAAGTCCTTTGAACCTGATCCTGAAATGCTTGACATGTTTAGACGTGTTGAAGTGAACATACCCCTCTTAGATTCCATCAAACAAATCCCTATGTATGCCAAGTTTCTTAAGGAATTGTGCACCCATAAGAGGAAACTTTGGAACATTGAAAATGTTTCAACCCAACAGTCCATTCCCATGAAGTGCAAAGATCCAGGGACCTTCACGGTTCCATGTCAAATAGGGAGTTCCAACTTTGATGATGCACTCATAGACCTTGGAGCCTCAATAAATGTCATGCCCAAATCCATTTTCTCCAACCTTGGTCTAGGTCCCTTGCACCCAACGGGTGTTGTCATTCAATTAGCCAATCGAAGCACGGCCAGTCTTGAGGGGATAATTGAGGATGTTCTTGTTCGGGTCCATGATCTTATCTTCCCAGTTGATTTCTATGTCCTTGACATGGAAGGTCAGACGACCTCTTCTCGATCTCCCCTAATTCTAGGAAGACCATTCCTCATGACTGCAAGAACTAATATTGATGTCCATTCAGGCATCTTATCCATGGAATTCGGTGACCAACTGGTCATGTTCAGCATTTTCCAAGACATGCGATACCCATTTGAGGATCACTCTGCATTCTCAATCCATGCTTTTGAGGACACTTCTAAGATTCAATCGAACCCCAATCCACCATGTTCTTCATGTTCTAATGATAAAGGATCTTGTGAAATCTGCACAATGATTAACAAAGTCATAAATGGTGAAGTTGATGTGGACCTCTCATTCATAGACTCCATAAATCTAGAGGAACTTGAAAAATCTCTTGAATCCCACATCAACTCTGATCTCTAATGCTCCACCTTGGACATTGTTGAGGAAAATGATCCAAACCCATCTGGAATCCCTTCTCCTGCTCTTAACTTGTCTAGCTCTCAAATCAAGGCTGAAACTGATCTAAAACCACTTCCTTCACACCTCAAGTATGCATTCCTTTTCCATGATCCCTCCTACCCTGTCATTATCTCTGCTTCACTTTCTGAAACTGAGGAGTCCCAACTTGTTCAAGTGTTAGAGGAAAACAAAAATGCCTTAGGTTTGACCCTATAGGATATTCCAGGAATCAACCCTGCCCTTTGAATGCATCACATCCATCTAGAGGAATCATCCAAACCAATTAGGCAACCTCAAAGAAGACTCAATCCACTCATACTTGAGGTAGTTAGGCAAGAGATTACTAAGCTTCTTCAAGCTGGTATTATCTACCCAATTTCTGATAGTGAATGGGTTAGTCCAATTCAATTCGTTCCAAATAAGGGCGGGATAACAGTTGTCACAAATGAACATGCAGAAGTGGTCACAACTCGAGTGAAAAAAAATGGCGTGTGTGCATCGATTATTGCAAATTGAATGCTGAAACACGAAAATATCACTACCCACTTCCTTTCCTTGACCAAATGCTTGAGTGATTGGCCGGAAAGTCACACTATTGCTTTCTTGATGGTTACACCGGCTACTTCCAAATTCCAATCACACCTCAAGACCAAGAAAAGACCACATTCACTTGCCCCTTTGGAACCTATGCCTATAGGCGAATGCCTTTTGGCCTTTGTAATGCTCCTGCAACATTCCAGCGGTGTATGATGAGTATCTTTTCTGAATTCATTGAGAATTGTATGGAGGTCTTCATGGATGACTTTACCATTTATGGCGAGTCATTTGAATCTTGCTTACATTCACTCTCTTTGGTCCTTCAAAAGTGTGTCAAGTGCAACCTTGTGTTGAATTTTGAAAAATGTCACTTCATGGTTTCAAATGGGATTGTTCTAGGTCACATAATTTCTTAAGAGCGTATCCATGTTGATCCAGCCAAAATTGAGGCGATCCAATCACTTCCTGAACCCAAATCAGTTCGAGACATTTGGTCCTTCCTTGGTCATGCCGGTTTCTATCGGCGATTCATTCAGAACTTCAGCAAGATTTCCCTCCCAGTCACTCGTTTACTTCAAAATGATGTCACATTCAATTTTGATGAGGCTTGCAAGAGAGCCTTCATTGAGCTCAAATCTTCTCTCACATCTGCTCCAATAATCCAACCCCCAGATTGGTCCTTACCATTTGAATTGATGTGTGATGTTTCTGATAGGGCCATTGGGGCTGTTCTTGGTGAAAGAAGAGAAAACATTCCTCATGTCATCTTTTATGCCTCAAAAACATTGGATGAAACTCAATCACACTACACTGTGACTGACAAAGAACTTTTAGCTGTGGTTTTTTCCTTGGATAAATTCCGGCCCTATCTCTTAGGTTCCAAAATCATCATCTTCACGGACCACTCAGCATTAAAGTTCTTACTTAAGAAAAGTGATTCCAAACCAAGGCTAATAAGATGGATTTTAATGCTCCAAGAGTTTGACCTTGTGATAAAAGATAAACCTGGAAAAGAAAACCCTGTAGCTGATCACCTGAGTAGAATTTCTAATTCTTCTCATTCTGAAATAATTGATCCTGAATTTCCAACTGAACACCTCTTATCTCTCACTCCAAAGGTACCATGGTATGCCCCAATTGTCAATTACTTGGTTTCTGGTGTCTTCCCTGAATATTTTTCAAAAGATCAAAAAGAAAAGATGAGAAGTGATTCAAAGCATTATTTTTGGGAAGATAATAAACTTTGGAAAACTGGGGATGACATGGCAATTAGGAGATGTGTTGATGAAACTGAACAATCCTCCATCTTGGAATTCTGCCACTCAATGCCTGGATGTGGCCACTTTGGACCACAAAGGAATTCTCGAAAGGTCCTAGATTCTGGATTCTTTTGGCCTTCACTCTTCAAGGACTCACACTAGTTCTGTCAATCATGTCCCACTTGCCAAAATTTTGGCACAATTTCAAAATGAAACGAAATGCCTCAAAAGCCATTAATCTTCTATGAGCTTTTCGATGTTTGGGGAATCGATTTCATGGGACCTTTTCCCCCTTCCAATGGATTATCCTATATTCTCCTTGCTGTTGACTATGTTTCTAGGTGGGTCGAGGCCAAAACCACTAGGAAAGATGATGCTCAAACTGTGAGTGAGTTCCTCAAAACCGATATCTTCCATCGATTCGGAACACCACGTGCTTTGATAAGTGACTTAGGAACTCATTTCTGTAATAGAACCATGGAGTCACTTTTGAAAAAGAATGGGGTTGTACATAAAACATCCACTGCATATCACCCTCAAACAAATGGAATGGCTGAACTTTCTAATAGAGAAGTGAAAAGAGTGCTTGAAAGAATTGTTAAGCCCACAAGAAAAGACTGGCCCGATAAACTTGGTGAAGCACTTTGGGCCTATCGAACAGCCTATAAGACACCCATTGGGATGTATCCATTTAGGCTAGTTTTTGGTAAAGCCTGTCATTTACCAGTTGAAATCCAACATAAGTCATTTTGGGCTGTCAAAACATGTAATTTTGATTGTGAAAAATCTGGTGAAGAAATATTGTTGCAGTTGACTGAATTGGAGGAGCTTCGACTCGATTCGTATGAGAACTCCATTCTCTACAAAGAAAAGGCAAAGTCACTCCATGACAAGCACATTCTTCGAAAGATATTTCATGAAGGTGAAAAGGTAATGCTCTTCAATTCTCGATTTCGACTTCACCCAGGTAATCTGAATTCTCGTTGGGATGGACCTTTTATTATTACTAATGTTTACCCATTTGGTGCAGTGCAAGTCGAAGACCCTTCTTCAAAAAGAACATTCACGGTTAATGGACACCGGTTAAAGCATCACCATGAGAGGTCTCACAATCCAGGAACCACGTCGACTTCCATCGAAACCCCAACCACTTCAATAGAACCACCACTGGATGGAGACCCGCCAAATCCAAACCAGGGGGCACCTCTTTCCCTTTAACCCTCTCTCTCCTCAATCTCTCTTCCCTCTCTTCTTCTCTCTATTTCTTCTTCTTCCTCTATCCCTCTCAATTTTTTACAACATTCTTCCACAACCTTTTTTCTATTTTTCACTTTTGTGTGGATGTGTCATTAAAAATAAAAAAAAATTAAAAAAAAATTAATTAAAAAAATGAAAATTGAAAAAAAGGGGTGTCATAATTACTCATCATCCAATATTTAAATTCTTTCCAACCATTTTTGGGAGTCAAAAGGTTTGTTTTAAACTCAAATATATTGAATTTTTATCTCAAACTTGGGTAAACAATTTTGTGTCAATAACAAACATTTTGAATGAACAATTTTTGGTGGAAAATGATTCTCCCCTACCGTGAGAAATAACATTAGCCTTCATTCCAAGGTCATCTATGGCCATATTTTTCATTGTGAGTCTTCACCACTGATTATGAGTCTTGAGTTTGTGGACCTTCCAGCTTAATTTCCATCTTTTGTGTGCATTAATATGATAGAGTCATTTTCTAAGCCACATGAGAATCAGAATAGCCAAATAGCCTCCCGTTACCCTTACATTGATCCTACTTTTGAAAGCCCCTTTGAGCCTATGAAAACATTTCTTTTGATAGCCACATTACAAGCCTAATACCTTTTCCCACCCAACATCTTCATGGATTTTCATTGTACAATTTATTGAAATTTAAGTGTGGGGGGAATGGACTTCATTTTTGTGCGTACTTTCATTGATTTCCAATGTGTAATCATATGCTTGAGGGAAAGAATCCATTCAAGTGTGGGGAGAGGTTGTAATTCTGTGAGCTTTGGGGTGTATATGTGTAATTTTAATTTGTACAAAAGTCCTTGAAAAGAGTTCAAAAAAAATGAAAAAAAATTATATTAAAAAAAATGAAAAAAGGAATGGGTTGTGTCTTGGGTGGGTCAAAAATCATTCATCATCAACCTTTGATCGTGTTATAACTACTAAAATTAGTTCCATGAGGAGATCAAGCATGGGTTGGGAGATGACTGTGAGACTTGTTTCAAGCACAACTTTCGAAAAAAAAGAGAAAAAAGAGAAAAAAAGAACACTTGAATCATCATGTATTTTGTCATTATTGGAAGTCTTCCATGTTGTACATATTCCATCATCTCACCCTATTCCATTTTCTATCTCCCTCACTTTTCATTCATCACACATTCATGCCCTTGTAAATATGTGTTTCTATTTCCTTTCAAATCAAATTTCAAAAAAAAAATGTGCATTGATTTTTCCATGTTGGTTTTTTTAACCCCTCTTTTCCTTTGGACATTATATACCTACCGTCCCATAGCCACTGAAAAACCCCTTAATAGACCTCTTGATTCTTGTACACATTAGATTTGGGAATGGAAGCTGAGAGCTCTTACAAACTCTTGATTTTCACTTTTTGTTGGTGAATGAGTGAACCTCCTAAAATACATTTTTATCACCTTGAGAGGAGTAAGTTTTGAGTGCCTACATTTTCCAATTCAATCCTTGAACATGAAAAAATTAATTGTTTCTGATGCATTATTGTGAACCAAATTTGTGATGGAATTCAATATGGATGAGTGAAATAGTCTAAACCTCCCCTGATTTGAGAAAACACAATTTTAATATTTGTTGGTGAGTGAAAATGATTTTGTCATGTTTTTATATTTGTTTCACATGAGGACACGCGCAAATCTAAGTGTGAGGGAGTTGATGTTATTAATATTTTCATGACTTATTATATTCCCCCTTTACTTATTTTATATGAAATTTGCATAATTTGTGTGAAATATTAATGTTTTAATATTAAGTATAATATTTGAGCATTTTTAGAAGTAGTCAAATTGAGTCAGTTTAATGTTTTAACTATAACTATCACTATACTGATCCAAATTGTGTGGTTCTTGTTTTTTAGAATTCTAATTTCAATATAAAACATTTCATTAGAAGGCACCATGATCCCATTCTGCCATTTGAAGGGTCATATGGTCCTCACAAACAAGACCAAAGAATCTGTGAACAAACTGGACCAGCCTTGAAGATTTATTTACTGGGCTCAATACAGAAGTCCAAAAACCTTAACTCTCCACCATAATTCTGGGGACACTACATGTCATCTTGGATAAAAATCTCATGGCCCAAATCCAAGTACAAGGGGCCCAAATAAATCTTTGAAGTCCAGCCCACCATTCTGGCCGAGAATGAAAATCAGTATATTATGCATGACATATCTCCTGATGTAATCATCCAAGCGAGCTGAGATTTTGCAGTGTAAAATAGGCGATGTAGGAGGCCGACTTTGTTGAAGAAACCATTCGGATTTGAAGGCATCTTAATATTCAAAAACCCTTTCACATTATGGACTTCAAAAAGACAGGATTGAAATGGACAGTTTAAGTTTGTTTATGCAACCGGCCATAACGCTTTATCCTTACGTCCAAATGACTCAAAATTTTGAGAGTAGTCGGCCAACATTATTTTCTACAACTTTGAAGTAGGAGATATTTGAAGAATAGGCTGTCTGAATTTCCAAATTGGAGATGCAAATGGAGAGACAGATTGGGAATGCAAACAGTCCACTCCTTGGGCTATAAATACTCTCTCCTTCTCTCCTTGAGGGGGGTTGGCATTTCAGAAGAGAGGATATCATATTGGCACGACCAAAGACTTTCCAAAGGCTTGGGAGGACCTTCCATACTCATGTTTTCACTTGAGAGACCTTTCCTCCTCTCTTTGTTTTCACTTACTTTTGTGTTCTTCATTTTTGTAATCTTGTAATTCTCTTTCTTTGTAATTCTGTTTTAATGCAAGTTACTCCTTCAATATCTCTTATTCTCATCCACCTTCTGTATTTTAATATTTATGTTCCTAAAATAGTTTAAATTCAGTTGAATCACCTTCCCTTCTTTTTCTTCCTCATTCAATCGAAAATCCGTTTTTAATTATCATCATCGTTCGTGTGTGTGTGTCAACGTACCACTCTTTTCTAATCCCTTTCTTTTTCTTCTATTCTTAATTTATCATCATAATTATTTTAACCAGAATATTAAACATCCTAATGGCTAAGTAAATCTCTCATTGGGGTGAGTCATAATTCGGGGATGTTAAGTGATTGAGAGTTTTTCTCGATGAGTATTCTTTAAATTAATATTGTGTGTGTTAAACTTAATATGTCATGGATTAATGATATGTTTTGTTTAACGAGTGGTTTCCATGGATTATTGGAACCATAAATACACTACCATAAATAAGTTTTGATTTATATTATAACCCTAAGTTAAGTTAAGGCTTTGATTAAAGCCTTCACACATAGGAATTCCAATCAACTTCAACTTATGACATGGGTGTTAATTTAATGCAATACAAAGTAAGGCTCAAGGATATCACATGCTTAAATCCCCAATGATGAACTCACCCCAATATTTATCAATTTGGTAAATCAAACATCATCCATAAATAATTTCAATTAAGATCTGCAAACAAACCCCCCTAATCAAAATACAATCAACTAAAAACAAACGACTACTACAAAGTATCATCGCCGAGGATTCGACCCGAGTGCTGCTATACACATTAGCAGAGCACCGGAACTTTGACCGGTCGATATGCGACAATCGGCCGTGTGTTTCAAGTATAAAGAAAATTATTACTTAAAAGTCATATAACATGAATGTCAATACCATCATTTATCCCCCATATATCATAACATGTATCTTGTTGATCACATATGAAAAATGTGAATTCCTTAATCATGTATTCTTGGAACAAGAATTACCATAGAACCTTCATGAAAACATGAATGCTATCAAATGTTAATTATTTCCACATACCAAATTCCCAAAATTTCAATATACTCAAACCATGATATAACTTTGTCCTTATATCAATCTTTATCTCATTAATACTATTATTTTTTCCATATCCCTTCATTATGTGCATATCATCTTCTTTCCAAAATAATTAAATCACATTTCATGGTTACTGGTACCATACAATTATTGAAAACCAATACATAGATATTCCAAAATTCCATAATACTATAAATGAGATTCCCAAACACTATTTTGGAATCCCGTAACATGTACAAATATTCATTCAACCACTTCGTTGTCATATTCAGAATCACCAATAGGGATCGCATGTGACATCCCTTTGTCATTTTCCTTAAGAGGTTATTGATGTCGATAATCATTAACCCTTGGATTAGGGAATTGGTTAGCATAATGACCCATTTTCTTGCACTTTTAGCATTGAAGTGTTGTTGGTATGTTCTCTATAGTCTTTTCACTATTCACATCATTAGCTACATTTTTCCCATTACTTCGACACATAGCTACTTGATGAAATTCTTTTCCACACTTAAAAAATTTTCATGTCCCTTTAAGAAAATCTCCACCATGCTTCTTTCCACACTTTTAGCATAACGAAACATTCATCTTCTTTTAACCATTGTTTTGAGATTTTTCCTTGAACTCCATCTTTGGTTTCCTGTCAAAACCATGAGATAGATATGTAACACCATGTTTCAGTTCTAACTTGATAGAACAAAACAAAAGTTCTTCATAGCTACTAAAGTCTCTTATAGCTAATTCCCTTCAAAGAATTGGTTTTAATCCTCTGAAGAATCGATCAACTATACATTCCAGTTGGATGGTAAATCTATATGCATACCTTGAAAGCCTTGTAAAATTTTCCCATCATATACCGACATATTCATCATCCATTTTCTTAAGCTCAAAGAACTCATTTTCCATATTTTCTTGAAGAATAATAGGGAAGTACTTATTGAAAAACAAGTTATTGAACTCGTACCATTCCATGGATTCAATTTCATCTTGGGGCCTTGTATTCTTAATTAGAGTCCACCACTATTATTCTTCACATTCTAAATGGTAAAAATCCAAAATAAATATTTCATGTTCTGAACAGCTAAGTATGTAATATATCTTTTCAATGGTACTGATCTATTGTTCAGCAACAAGTGGATCAAAAGACCCACTGAAAGATGGTTGACATTGCCTCATGATGGACTCAATAGAATATTTTTCCCTTCTATACTCATTTGGAAGTCCAAAATAATTCATAGCTTTTATAAGTATAGCAATAAGATGTTTCTCACCATCTCCCATAAAATTTGTTTGTTCAGGAGGAAAATCATTGAATTTTCCATTACATTGATCAACACAGTTCCTTTGGGATCTAGCCATAATCTAAAACCCAAAAAGAATAGTGTGAGAGGAAAAAATCTTTCTAGGAAAACAACATAATTAAGGGGAAGTTCCTTCAATATCTAACATCTTAGGTTTAATTCTAAGATCGTTACTGTAATTATTGAACTATAAACTATAATTATACTTAACCTTAGGGACATCCCTAGACATACCATAGAAATATGTCTATGGATCTCACTAATGTTTTCACATCCCAGTTTCCAAAGGTTGACTAAACCTTTCTCTGATACCATCTATAGAGACCCAAGCTTGACGTAAATGGACATTAAATTACTATTTCAGAATACATAATACATAACAAAAACAAACACCAAAGGACCGTAAGAGTTTAGTGTCTTTGGAAACTAGGAACATAATCTTCTAATCATGGTGAAATATCTTCAACATCTCCCATAAAGATCTTCCACTTTTGTTTTCTTACCTAAATCCTTTATTTATATCCTGGGGAAAAGAAAACATATAAAGGTTGAGCTCAAATGACTAGTATGTGTAAATAAGGGATAAAATAAATCAAAACTTATACATTTGAACTTAAAAACAAGAACATAATGTTTAAAAATCAAAATTTTGAGCAATGACATAAAACATTGCAGTACATAAGGAATAGATCATAATGGAACATAAATCATGATAAAATAGCATGGGAATAAAACATGTAATTGTGGGAAAACATTAATCACATGATATTATTTCCATAGTAGTCAAGACATTGCTACCAACACCATCATAGTGGACAAAGTCCATTACTGAACCGGGTTTACTTGTTGTTCCAGCCCTGTATTACTGAACCAAATTTACATGTCGTTCCATCCATGTTTATCTCATGGGATATAAATCTTTACACAAAGAATTGGAGGGATATATAGGTCACACCCATTTCATATTTAAATAAATCTTACGTGTGCCATAAAATAATAATAAATCATTCATCATAACCCAAAGAAGAAAATGGTTTTCATAAATATAATCCCATCATATCATAATCCATATAAAACAAATGGATATCATTTCATCATAAGAAAAATCAAACCATGTAAATAATAGAGACATTTTACTTGAAAAAAAATCATTGAAAATAATTTCATCTTAGATGGAAAATAGTTTTGATAAAACTCTTGAAATGAATTCTTGAAGAAAATATCCTTTCTTCTTCAAAATCATTTTCTTTTCACAAAATGACATGAAATTTTAAAAGAAAACGATTTTTTTGAAAATATTCATGAAATATTGTAGAGTAAGATTCATGAAAATAAGGTGTTATGAAATCGTAAAAAAATATTCATGACATATATGTTAAAAAACAATATTCTCATACTTTTGATGGAAAAGTCAAAAAGTACCTCATATGGTAAACAAAAGAATGATTCACTTACCTTATGTCCAATTTCTTCCGGATGTGTCCAAGACTCATGTATATTTGGTTTAAACAAATTATTAACTTATAAAAATAACCATAATAATATTTATGATATCATATATGATTCACTTATGACTTTATATTACCATTTCATTTGTTAATTCCATGTTAAAACAACGCTTTGGGTAAAATCGTTTCATTTATCATACATGTTTTGAATTGTAATTATTCATATGAATACTTAGATCATGATTATGTACTTCCAGAATGTAAAAAATGATTTATATATAATATATATTCATAATATATATATATATATATATATTTAATAGATTGACAAATGGAAGGAAATACACTATTCATGGAGACGGTAGACCGCACGCATGCATGAACACTGTTTTTATTTCCTTATTAAATTGAATAGAAGTAAATGGCATATATATATATATAGTGGCATTATTATGTCATATATTTCATGATTAATTATTATATATACTTTATAATCATTTTTTAATGGTTCACATGGAGAATGAATCTTATCGAATCGTGGAGATGATAATCCGTACGTATGTACGAGCGATGATATCATTTCCATAATTAATGAATGGAATTTGAGTGGATTATATAATATCTAATAATTTTAATCATGTTATAATAATCATATATAGTTATTATTTCCACCATTATACCTAACCAAGTAAGGTGGTTGTAGAAAAACAGATTACCCCACAGCGTGGAGACGGTATTTCGTAAGTACACACGTGCGGTGATTTAGTGTTTCATATGATGGATAGAAGGTGAATTTGGGTTTTTTCATATTTATAATAAAATATAAGTATATTATTTATACTGATGTTATTACTTTATAATGAAACAACTAATGAAGAGGAAGTAGAAGAAGAAATAAATTTTAAAGAATTGGTAAAGGATATTACCTCTTCTTCGACGCGCCTCTTATAAAACTTCTCTTAGGGAACTAAAGATGGTATTTAAAGAAAACCAGTACCTATACTATGTTTCTTGAGAAGTGTAGAAGAGGAATGGACAGGTTTGGGCCATGCATGAAGGCTCAAAATTTTGTGAAGAATAGTGGGGGGAGGTGCCCTTTTATAAGAGAGGAGAGGGGCACTTTTGGAAGCCTCTAAAATATTAATTTACAACAAACTCAAACCCCTCCAAAAACATCCAAAATGACTCAACATCGAAGTTGATATGAGATAGGGTTGTAATATCATTAGAAAATAAAATTTAGACATGTTTTTATTTTATTTTAAAACTTGTCATTTTGATTTACCCTTATTTAATCAATTTAATTTTATTTGTGGTAATAATTTTATAAAATTTAAATGGTAATAAATACTTACTTATGTGTTTTTAATTGGATAGAATTGGATACTTTATGACATGTTGGACCATATAAATTTTAATTTTAAATTATTAAATATTTTTGTAATTATTAAATAATTTAATAACAAAATATCAATAGTGTCAATTTTGGCACTATTCATTTATTTGAATATAAAAAAAATCCACACAGAAGATATATTAAAAAAAATATTTAATAGATTCTTAACATGTCTTATTCATCTATAAAATTCATGGATCACATTAATTAGTTTTTATATTATTTAGTTTCATATTTCTAAAACCATTTATTTGATATTACGATAAATAAAATAATTTCTACATCACTATTTTGTAACCACTAATGATAATTATTTAATCCCTAAAAATTATAAATATATTCATATGATGTAGATAATTTTATTAAATTTATGGTGACTATTTATGTTTGAGGTTTTATAAATTTTATCACTAAATTAAAATTATTACACTTATAATATATAAAAGAGTGACTTATTGTCACTTTCTTTGGTTTTAATAATAATTACATCCTTTTCATGGTCAAAAGCCAATGAAATGAATCTATGCCAACCCTTAGGTGATAAGGGTCAACTTTTATTTATCGTATAGAATTTTTGCAGTTTTAGGGTAATTATATAATCTTATTTTTACCCTTAATTACCCGATTTACCTTTAACTATAGTAAATAAAATTTACCGTAGTTAGTTTTAATAATGTATAAAAATAAAACATGTCCTATTAACATAATTTCAACCTACTGATTTAAAATATTGAATCCATTTTTCCATATTCAAAACACAGAAGTTGTATTTTTTAATTTAAAATTAATTCCAATATTGAGAAAACAGGTTTTAAAAGATAAAACGTTGCAAAAGATTGAAATGTTTTTACCTATGCATTCAGTGTAAAATTAATGCTAATGACTTACATTACATTAAATGGTTAAAATATATTATATTTATATTTTAAAACCATTCCATATTATAATCTAAACATATAAATTATCTTGATGAAAAAAAGTTGTTTTTAATTAAAATTTAGCGTATTTTTACTATTCATCAAAATATAAAGGTTATCAGAATAATGTCAAAAATTTATCCAAAGTAAATTTTTATATTCTAATTCAATGGAAAAAGTTTTTTTTTTAAAATTTATATTATAAAAATTTCAAAAACTATATTTATAATGGATGTGCCATCAAAAGCCATTAAAACTGTATTTTTTGAAAAATATTTATTTTACCTGAAAATTTTATTTTTTTATCATACCATGTTATAAATAATGTGTAAGATGAATTATAATGTTATAAAATTAAAAATGTGTTTAATACTGTTTATAATGACTAGTTCATAATAATATTATAAAAATATTTCATTGTTTAGTGAAACTGAGTATTGCGTACAACACAGGCTTTCGAGGAAGGTCTCTCTTGCATTAAACAATAGAAAAGAATTGTTTTTGAATATAATAAAATATAATATGGTGTTATGAATAGCACAAGATAATTTTGGTGTAGTGTACAACATAATACATCAATGAAATTAAAAATAATATTTCTCATAAAATCTTGGGGTATTACAACTAGCTTAGCCTTATTTCCAAATCTTTTGAATCTATTCTATAATGTTAAGTACCAAAAAACTTTACCAGGAAGATAATAATCTAGGTCTCATTGATGATTGTCATAATAAATATTATTTCAAACCTGAGTGGCCCAAATACACTGATGAATGGTCTTGAAATTTTATACAATTTACTCAAACATTTCATATCCAAAAATCATTCCTTAACAACTTTATCCCAACACACATGTGTTCTACATATATTCTCAATAAGTATTTATAAGGATAAATTTGGATTCCTAGGTGAAATATATTATTCTAAGAGAGACCAACAATAGGAATATATTGATCCTATCCTCCTTTCAAGTCCATCAATCATTTTCACAGGATGTCTAGCAGTGTCTAGAAAGTCCACTATGATTGGACATCATTTTTGGGGTGATATGTTATACTAAAGTTAAAATAAATATTTATTACATTTTAGATACACTTATATATAATGAATGTAAATATGGGATCTTGGTAAAATATAATGCATAATATTTTCCAATGCAGCCTCTCCACATATTAGATATATATCCCTGAAAGTTGATCATGAGAGAATCCCTCTAAAATTAAAATGATGTGTGTAGTCTTTGTATGGTAATCCACCAAAACCCATATAAAATTATTTTCTCTGGGTGAATTTGGAATACCGGTGAAAATTTCATGTTGAATTTTTCTGATTTTCTTATGGGAATGGGTAATGGTTGTATCTTACCCTTAGATTTTTTTCTTTCAACCTTAACTTATTGATATAAAAAATGATTTTATTTATATTATATAATATCATTATTTATATTGTCCTACCAATAATTCTCTTATAAATCATGATACATATTCATGTTATAGGGGGGATGGAGAAGGTTGAGGTATGTTCATCATTCAAAAACTTATTTATATCATGAATTTATTGTACATACAGTCATAAACCAAATATTTCAATTATTTTATCATCAATTCTGAACATTAAGGACATATATTTTCTTATAGATTACACCTTCTTCTAAATTTATATATTGTATCATTGATAATACTTTATCATTTATAGAAGGGATGGTTGAGAAATCATTTATGAAATTAATGATTATGTTCCTTCTATTATGAACCCATGTACATCTTCATCAAGCCAATAAATATTGGATCCTTCCCAATTCTAGTCATTGGTAATGTTACTAAATTTTTTCTACTAAGAGAATCTTCCACATTGATTTTCTCCAAGATAGTAATATCTTTATAAGTTATAGTCATTGATCATCTATATTTACCTTCACTAACACATACTAATATCCATTCATGCGAATATATATTTTTGGCACTTATGATTTGTATATAATTTACAGTTCTGCAAATAAAGGAAACGATGAAAAAATTTCAATGAAAAGACCAATGAATCTAATTCTCGATCATGTGTGGTATTTTTTTATCTTGAAAACTAAAATTCCCTATTTTCTATGATTTAAATTTATCATTTTTAGTACAATGATGATAGAATTTATTGAATCATCCCTATATGTCAACAAATGTTCCCCACATGGGGTACACATGGGGACTGGCATAATGATATGAATCCTTTTAAATTACTAAAATTTATATTTGAATTCATAAAATATGTCTTTGAATTCACTCGTATAGAAAAACAATACTATATTCTATGTTATATTGGTTAAAATGTTTGATAGTAATAAGAAGCATCTCAAAAATCTTCAGTAGTACCCCACTAGTCAACAGAAACTATGGATCTCTGTTATAGATACTAGTCTTGGCTAATCCTTAATTTCAATTTTCATAGAAGGGTCCAAAAATTTCTTGTTATTTGTCATAGTATTTCTCATGAATGATACTTCATTAATAATGAAATTCCATTTAATATACTTTGAATATAAATTATTTTTTCACAATGTCTTTAACCAAGTATTCCAATGATTATCATATCTTTCTTTATTATGGAGTATATCATATTATCATCTATAAATAACAACAAAAATTTGTTGAGGTAATATCTAAATACACAATTAATTATGTCCATAAATATTTATGGAGAATTGATGTGTTCTAAGGGAATCACTATGAACTCATAGGGTCTATACCTTGATTAAAATGTAATTTTAGGAATATATTCATTATTTACCTTTAATTGATGATATATTTATTGAAGGTACAACTTAGAGAAATAATGGCCCCACATAGTTTATTGAATAATTAATCTATTCATGTAAGGTGATAATTTTTCTATATCATGATTTACTCAGTTCATGATAATCAATATAGATGCACATTGACCTATCCTTCTACTTAACTAAGAGGACCAACACACCCCATGGTGAATCACTTATGCATATAAAACCCTTTTTCAGATTCTCTTGTAATTTATTTTTCAGTTATTACAAATAAATGTTGTCTATTAATTATAGAGTCATAGATATGGATAAATATCTAGGTATATGACCAATTTAGAATCCAAACTATCATTCTAGTGTAAGACTAGACAACTGTTTTGAGAATACGTCTGTATAATCCATCATAGTGGGAATTAAATCAATCAGGGTTTTCTCCTTTTTATAAATAATTTATATTAGATATGATTTTTCATAAGGTAATAATATCAACGATAGAGAAGAATATTTCAAAGAGATTCTTCCTCCTCTTAAAACCTATACAGAAGTTGAGGATGACCTGGTATGTGAAGAGTGATCTCCCTCCCTTGATAGTTTGTTTAATATTTAAATATGAAAAACCAATAAATCTATAATATATAATCAAATTCCACTAAAGGATGTAAGAATATATTTTCTGGAAGATTCAATCAACAAATATTGAATTTTGAGTAGTTATTCATCTAGGATGCAACAATTTCATTATTTTATATTCTCACAAATTGATTTACACAATGTTTTAAGGTGATGTTTGAATTGTTCAACTGAAATTTCAAGATATGAAAGAATTCATAGATCCCTAATAGGAAAGAATGTTTTCTATAATTGAATGAATAACTAGAATAACTTTCACCACATCATTGTTTGGATCTACCTCAGCTTTAGTGACAACATAGTCCTTTCTTTTCACTCTAAGCCTTAGAGTTTCATATCTTTGACTCTGTCCTAAAACCCTTTTGTGAAGATATTTTTTTGCATATTGACCCTGTTAATTACATTTAAAACACTATTCCATAGGATGAGGGTTGGTCAGAACATTCATTTCCTCTATTTAATTGGTTGTTTTCTTCATATCTTTTCCAAATTTATTTGCTGATTCCATTATTTTCTAAACGTTATACATATCCGGGGTTTATTTTGATTGTTTCTAAGATGATTCATAAAATAATTTTGATACATGGGATTTTGGGGTTTCATTCCTCCATGATATTTATCTGTTTATCCTCCGGAATAAAACTCTATTTTACACTTTTTATCTCTAGGCCGACAAGACCATTACAAATATCCAATATTAATCAAAACCTTGAAGGAACAATTAAATATTTTTTATAGTTGAAAATTTATTAAATCATCAAATATTTTCATAGATATGTATTTAATCTACTATTGATGTGGCCTACAATACATTTTGGTATTCATGATGAAGCATGAGGTTTACCATTCTAGCATGGTGAAGTTTTCCTTATATGCCTTGATAAATAAATTTATTTCTTCTTTAAGAAAAGGAAACACCTCTCCATTTTAATATGGATAGATTAGGGATAAAGTTTATTGAAATATTTTCATAAATTCATCCCATGAATCAGTATCAACTTTAGACTTCATTTTCTTGATCAACGTCTGCCACTAATCAGTTTCCACCTCCATGCGAAAAACAAAAAAAAATAGAAAATTCCCTTATTCATAGCATTAGAGGATGGATAATATCAATTATTTGGATATAATATGTCATTCCAAATTGATCGGATCAAAATAAAAACTAATTAATAGAGGAATTTTTATGTATAAAATTCTCTACTAATAATTTTTCTTTCTTAGGAGAAGGAGTAAATTCTGAATGATTCATCTTACATTTTATTGCACGAATTATCTGAGACATTAATTCCATGAAGTTACTAACTCACACTCCCAAAATATTATGCATATCATTTCTGAAATCAGAACATTTCCTATAATAACCTAGGTACATATAAAATAATTTTATTTTTATTTTAAAATTAAATAGTTATATTCATTATAAATGTATAAAAAAATAATTAGTTTTTATAATAATTAATGAATCTATTATAATAGAATAGTAACCTCAATAATAAAATAATATATATAGTTTATGTTTCTTATACATAAAAATTTGATATATTTATATAATTGAATAAGTAAATAATTGTTTTAAAATGATAAATTATAATTTTGTAATTTTTTACAACAGAAATACTTATTTAAAATTTTATAATTAATATATTTATTTTATAAAAAATTTATCATCATAAAATAAATTCACAATATAATATTTGGTTTTATTATTATTATATGGGAATTTTGTGAGACCTTATTTAAAATTTCAATGTATTATAAAATCAAATATATTTTAAAAAATGGTATTTCTCTAAAAAATAATGATTTCAACTAAAAAATTAATTACTGATATATTGAAAATTATATTCCTAAAATAGAGCCCATTTTGGAATTCTACACATTTAAAAATGGATGGGGTGATGTTTTGGAATTTTTCTAAAATACATGAAATTTTTGAATTGTGAAATATTGTAATTTATGATATTTAACAAATTCATAAGTTATTTAATCATAGATTATGTAAGGATGATTTAAGACACGAATTTCAAACTATAAATCATTAATTTAATATATATATAGTGATAAATCACGAAATATTTATATTCTTGAGCCAAATTAATAAACTTATGATAAAATAATAAAAATACCCCTCTCTTCCACTACAAATACCAACCCTCAATAACTATTATCCTCAGAACTCGAAGAACATCTTTGAGTTATATATTTTTCTAGGGATGGATATATACTACAAACATTTCATACAAGAACTTTCACTCTTGGAAGCACCACTGATTGGTCATACTAAGAATGGTGCGATGTTCTTGTGGTCAGATTCTTGTGAGTCAGCCATTCAGGAGAATAAAGGGAGGTTGACTTCAACACTAATACTAGTCATTCCAAAGCCAGGAAAGAGCTATACTATTTACTATGATGCTTCACGTATCGGGCTGGGAGCTTTCCTTATGTAGGGAGATGGAGTCGTTGCGTATGGGTCTCAGCAATTGAAGCCACATGAGAAAAAAATACCCAATGCATGATCTCGAGGTTGCAGTAGTTGTTCATGACATACAATGTTGGATACATTATCTGTTAGGAGATCATATTGTGGTTTTCACTTACCACAAAATTCTCAAGTACATATTCACTCAGCATGATCTGAATTTGAGACAACGAAGGTGGGTTGAGTATCTTCAGTCCTTTGAATTTGAGCTTTCCTATACGCTTGGGAATGGCTACGTATTAACTGATGCGCTGATTAAGTGCACTCAGATATAAGAAGTTTAGGAGGCTAGCAGAGATTGGAAGCTTATGGATCTATTCTCTAAGATGCATTTGGAGGTGCACGAAAGACAGTCCAGTTTTTTCTCTCTTATGCGGCTGTTACCTCTACTATTCTGGATTGAGTGTGAATGGGGAAGCTATCAGAATCAAAAGGCCTAGTCATATGGGAAAGCATGTTAGGAGAGAACCCTATTCTTGGATAGACAGTATGCAAGGATGAGATCTTGCGTTTCTAGGGGTGTGTATGGGTGCCAGCAGACATACATGAGTAGAATATGATGGACTTTCATTCCTTTGTTTGTGCAGTTCATCCTAGTGTCAACAAGATGTTTCATGATCTACACTGTCAGTATTGTTTTCTAGGCATGAAGAGAGATGTTGCTGGTTTTTTCATGAAGCATTCCACCTGTCAGCAAGTGAAGGCGGAGCATCAGCGACTAGTAAGGATTTTATAGCAGTTTCCTATTCTAGAGTAGAAATAGAATGACGTCACAATGGACTTCATGACTGGTTTGTTGAGATCACCTCGAGGGAATGATGCAATTTAGGTTGTCATTAATAGAGTCCTGAATGTTACTCGCTTCTTTCTGATCAAGGAGTCCATCAGTGTTAATGAGCTTTCATGGTTGTGCATCTGTGAGATTGTATGCTTACATGGATTTCCACACTCCATTGTTTCATATAGAGATTCACATTTTAATTCTCAGGTCTGGCAGGGGATACATAAGGTGTTTGGTACAGAGGTACTTTTGAGTACAGCTCACCACCCCAAGACAGATGACCTGTCTGAGCATATGATTCATGTTCTCGATGACATGTTTTGTGCATGAAGGGAGATCTGCTCAGAGGTTAATATCCTCAGGCTGACATCCATCTCTTCCATCGTCAACCAGGAACTGATTGCAGTGAGAAATATGAGAGACTTAGGAGTTGAGAGCGTAGGAGGTTTCACATCCAAAGTTAGTCCTTCACCAGCTGACAGTCGGAAGTGCTATAGGGAGTCTATGTGCGGTAATATGAGGCGGCGAGACACATATTCAAGTAGACAGGTGGTATGATACTAGTGTGGAAGAGATGGGAATATGAGACCTCACTTCCAGAGAGACCCAGTGGAGTGCCGATCTTGCGGCAAGATGGGTCACCATTAGCACTTCTGTCAGGTTTTCTCACCAGTAGCTGGTGACATGTGTTAATCCATGATGCATCATTCAGGGGAAGTGCCACCAGTTTTTCACCAGTCTGGGAACTAGAGATCTTACATTCGTTCAGGACGAGGTGGAGGTCATGGCCGGGGTGGTTAGTCGACGATATATCAGCGAAAGTATGGTGGATCAGCTCAGAGCAGTCAGGTAGGTCCACAGGGACGTGGTACAAGTTAAGATTTTTCAGTGGAGTAAACCCAGCTGGAGTAGGATCACAGACCCTCAATAGTTCGAGGTATGATCATAGTAGCCTCATTTTTATCTTCTTCTCTTTTCGATACAAGTGCTTTCCATGGATTTATCTCTGTTTCTGTTATGGAGATCCTTATGCTCTACATCTATTCCTCTACATATACCTTGACTCTAGACACACCGTTGAGGACTAGAATGGTTAGTGTGCGTCAGTGCAGAGAGTTCTCTCTTAAGGATGTAGGGTGTCACTTCTTATGGGACCTCTATGTCCTAGAGATGACAGACTATGATGTCATTCTCAAAATGGACTTGCTAGTTCCCTTACAGGCAATCGTTGACAATTATCGTCGTAGGGTGAGATTCGTATAAACCTGAGGGTGAATCTTTTTTTCATTGGGGTGAGTGGGATGTCCAGGCAAGTAGAGTAGGACCCGAGCATCATGGGCAAGGAGGAGTTACAACCCAGATTTCTAGTCTATATCCGGATGATCAGGGGACTACGCATTTAAGCTTTCCTCCAGTGGTGGATCATTTCAGGGATGTCTTTCCAGAGAACTTTTCAGGTTTTCCTTCGGAGTGTGAGGTATACTCTTCTATTGAGCTCATGCCAGGAGCAACATCTGTGTCCATTCCTCCTTATAGGATGGCTACACTTGAGTTATAGTAGCTCAAGAAGCAGTTGGTGGAGTTGTAGGCAAAGGGTTTCATCTTACCCAATACTTCTCCATGGGGTTAGCCTATCCTATTTGGGAAGAAGGAATACAACACCCTCAGGTTGTGTGTGGACTATCAGAAGTTAAACTAGTTGACGGTCAAGAACCGATTTCCCTAGCCGAGGATTGATGACCTCTATAACCAACTTCAAGGAGCCTGGGTGTTCTCAGAAATCGATGTGAGGTTCAGTTATCATCAGTTTTACATTATACCATTAGATATACCTCCTACAGCCTTCAAGAGAATGTATGGTTCAAACGAGTATATGGTTATTCCATTCGGCCTCACGAACGCGCCTGTAGTTTTCATGGTGCTGATGAACCGAGTGTTCAATCCATACTTGGACTATTTCATGGTTGTCTTCATGGATGATATCTTGGTGTACTCTCACACTTGACATGATAATGCTACCCTTCTTGATATCATTTTCAGTACCCTGAAAGAGCATCAATTATATTCTAAGCTCTCGAAATTCCACTTCTGGATGGATAAAATACACTTTTTGTGTCAAATTATCTCAAAGACAGGAGTATCAGTGGACCTAGAGAAAGTGAGAGTAGTAGTTTCCTAGAAGAAGCCAAGGAACGTCTTTGAGGTGCGGAGTTTTTTGGGGCGGTATGGATACTACAGACGCTTCATATGAGACTTTTCGCACTTAGTAGCACTGTTGATAGGTCTGACCAAGAAAGGGGCGAAGTTCTTATGGTCAGATTCGTGTGAGACAGCCTTTCAGGAGATAAAAGGGAGGTCGACATCAGCACTGATACTAGTCTTCCCAGAGCTGGGCAAGAGCTACACTATATACTATTATTCATTAGGTATCGGGCTGGGAGATGTACTTATGTAGCAAGATTGATTCATTGTGTATGGGTCTTGGTAGTTGAGACCATGTGAGAGGAACTACCCGATGCACGATCTCGAGCTAGCGGCAGTTGTTCACGCCTTACACTGTTGGAGAAACTATCTTCTAGGAGAGAACTTTGTTGGTTTCATGGACCACAAGAGTCTCAAGTATGTCTTCCCCCAGAGTGATCTGAATGTGAGATAGTGTAGGTGGGTTGAGTATCTTCAGTATTTTGTCCTTGAGCTTGCCTATACGCCAGGAAAGGGCAACACAGTGGCTGATGCGTTAAGAAGGAGGACTCAGATACAAGCACTTCAGGAGGCCAGTAGTGAGTGGCAGCTTACGGCTTTGTTCTCTGAGATGCATCTTGAGGTGCATGAAAGACTGGGGCAAACATTTCTTTCTTCTATAGATGCTACCTCTACACATCTTGATCAGGTATGAATGAGGCAGTTATCAGAATCTGAAGTCCTAGTCCTACGGGAAAGCGTGTCAGGAGAGGACCCTATTCATGGATGGACCATAGGTGAGGATAAGATCTTGTGTTTTCATGGATGCGTATGGGTTCCAGCAGATATATGAGAGGAGATGATGCAGGACTTTAATTCCTCATTTTGGGCAGTTCTTCCTGGCACCACCAAGATATATCGTGATCTACAACGCCAGTATTTGTGGCCATGTATGAAGTGAGGTGTTGCTGGTTTTGTCATGAGGTGTTACACTTGTCAGAAGGTGAAAGAAGAACATCTCTGACCATCAGGTCTTTTACAGCAGTTACCCATTCTTGAGTGGAAGTGAAATGACATCGCGATAGACTTCGTAACTGGTGTTCCGAGATCGCCTCGAGTGAATGACACAGTATGGGTCATCATTGACAGACTCACGAAGGCTACTCACTTCTTGCCGATAAAGGAGACCTTTAGTATTGATGAGCTAGGATGGTTGTTGATATGAGAGATAGTACTTCTGCATGGAGTTCCGCACTCCATCATTTTCGACAGGGATGCACGTTTTACATCTCGGTTTTAGTAGGGGCATCAGATGGCTTTGGGAAGAAATGTACTTTTGAGTATAGCATACCATCCCCAGAATGATGGCTAGTCCGAGCGTACGATTCAGGTGCTTGAGGATATGCTCCGAACAAAAATTCTAGACATTGGAGGTTCTTATGACAAACATATACCTCTTGTGGAGTTCACCTACAAAAATAGTTTTCAGATGTCTATTCATATGGAATCGTATGAGGCTTTGTATGGTAGGCCATGACGATCACCCTTATGTTGGTTGGAGGTAGGACAGGTAGCATTGCTAGGACCTCATCTTGTTCAGGAGACCTTAGAGAAGATAGAGTTGATTCAGAAGTGGATGGCTATTGCACAGTCTCAATAGAAGTCTTATGCTGATCAGCAGAGACGATATCTGTAGTTCAAGGATGGGGATCAGGTTTTCATGCGTGTCGCACCGATGTTGGGACTCAAGAGGATTCAGAGTTAGGGCGAGCTTTCACCACAGTAATTCAGGCCATTTGAGATGTTGGAGAGAGATGGGCTGGTTTCCTATCAGCTGTAGTTACCTTTGAGTTACCAGGCTATGCACGATGTCTTCCACGTTTCTCAGATCCGACGTTACTTTTCAGAACTGTCTCATGTCTTTGAATCAGAGGAGGTTGATCTCTAAGCAGATGCATCGTTTTGGGAGTATCATATCCGGATTGTCGATCATAGTACGAAGGTTGTCCATGTCTAGTCTGTTCCTCTAGTATGGGTGTTGTGGTAGCACATATGAGTATAAGATGAGACTAGGGAGAGGGAGGCTGATGTGCGATCACAGTGGCCGGAGCTGTTCGGGGTTTCTTCTTCTACGCCTCACAAGGGAAATTGAGGGCTAAATTTCTTTAAGGGGTGATGTTTTTAATAACCTGGACCTTCTTTTTAGATATGATTTTTCTTTTTCTGGAGTTTTTGAGAAAAGAGGAGTTTCTGGAAATTTTTAAAGCACACACTGAATACTTTCTGAGTACACGTTGTGTACTACGTTGCCGCCCAAGGCCATGTACTGACCGTGTCATGGCCACACACATGACCATGTTGGGGTGATGTGGAGGCTACACAAAGCAAAGTACGGAAAAGCCTAGTACACACCATGTACTCCAAAATTACATGTCATTTATTTTCTTTTTTTTTACTGAATAGACCGGGGTCGTGTGTTAACTCCAAAAACGTGTTGTTCTCCAGTTTCTTCGACTGAGAGCATTCCGTATGGCCACTGATCTTTGATGAACCGCTGATTATCTGTCTATTCTTTGAATCGATTGTCGTCGATCGCGTTGGAACCGCAATGGTAAGACCTTCCTTCTCCTAGAGCTTTGTTTTCCAATTCCTCCTCTTTTGGAAGTTATCATGGGTTGATTTTTTTTTGAATTTTTGTAGATCTATGACATTCTGAGTTGATTCAAGCCTCATGGTTCAGGTATATCGATCTATTAGCATCAAAGTAGGTGGTTTGTGCCTTTGGGTATAATGTCTTTGAATATTTTGTGCAAATTCCACCAATACACTTCAACGAGGTATTATATATTTCTGGATTTTCCCATGTTGTTTTCATGCGTTGCTTATATGCTTGAGGAAAGGTTATTTTTTGTGAATAGGGTAATTTACTGTGCTTTGAATTCTTTTCCCATGCATGTTTTTAATTTTTATGGCCATTTGGTCTAGTTTTTCCTGTTAGGATATTTCCAGTTCCATGCCTAATTGTAGGATGGTATGGCTGTTCTTCCATTCTGAGATACTGTAGATTCTTGCCAAGTAGTTCTTGAGGATAATTTGGTAGTTAGGTGATGCGATACTTGATGAATCTACATAGGGCTATGGGAACCAAGTGTAGCAGACCATAAAGAGAATGGATGTAAGGGCTTCTCCAGTGTGTCTTTAATTTACGATGCGAGACCACATGGGTAATTGGAGATGAGTGTTTCCTCAGAGAGTCTGAAGTTCCATGATGTGGGCCACAAGGGGAGTGAGACATTGAGTGCTTACCCAGAGCTCCTTTAATATGATATGAGACTATAGGGGGAATTGACGATGAGTTCATTCCCAGAGAGTCTATTCCTTAGCTGAACTAGAGGGGTGAGACAGTGTGTGCCTCCCAGAGGGTTGCTAGTATTTGTAGGTTGAACCATAGTGGCAAGGCTGTGAGAACTACCCAGAGGTTACCTGTTGTTCTACTTTCTTGAGTGGCCGCTTCCTTGTTTGTTGATTATATGCTATAAAATGCGGATTGTCTACTTTTTAGTACTTCCTTGTTTACTTCTTTCTATACTTTTACCTGCCATATATTCACGGACTGTTAGGCACATATCTTCGGGTGATTGCCTACTGGGACTTTGTCTCACACCCTGTTTGGGTCATTCTTTTGGGGCCAAACATATTATGTTGTTGCAGGTATAGATAAGGGAAAGCGCTCATCTCTTTCAGGTTCATGATTTCACTGGAGATGGAGAGCATGGGACCAATATGAGGCTTGTGATGATGAGGAGTTTCTCATCTATTTTTCTTTCGTACTTTTCTTCTCAGTTGTATTTCAGCACGTTGTTGTGTTTGCTTCTTTCCTTATATACTTGTACCTGCTGCATCATTATCATCATTACTATTTATTCATTACTACCTCTTTTTGGTTTCAGTTATTGTATGTTGTTTACTTCCTCCGCTATGGACTGTTATTTCATTTTCCTTGTATACCTTACCAAATGAGGTCATAATTTCCCCAATGTCTCACCAAGGCCCTAACTGCTTGTTGGTAGCCACTGGTATTTGGGGAAATGTGTTTGAGGTCATGTGGAGAACCAGTTATGGGGCACTAATTGTGTGCCTTCAGATTTATGACGTTACAAAATCCACGAGGAAGAGGAGAATGGTTTCGAGGGAGGGTTAACAAGTGAGAGTGAAAATCCATGAGCACGAGAGGAATTTATATGGCTAAAGACACAATTTTTTAATTATTGAGGGGGTATTAGAGAAATTATCCATAGAATTTGTTAAACTGTATCTATATAAGTGTGGATGTGTTTTTAATTTCAAGTAGTCACTCATCCAATATGGTGCAGGACCCTCTCTTCAGGGCCCCTAACTTCACGAAGGGTCTTCGACTGGAGATCAGAGCTTTGATGGTATGTATCAGCATCCCGACGCATGATGGATTGCGGGAGAGAGCTGTCTTGGTGGGGATATTCCTTGCTAGGAAGACACCAACATCGAGACCCACCATCAGCCAACACATATCAAAGTCATATGTGGCTAGTAGTTGGCAATTAAAATAGAGGTCTAAGGGGAAAAATCTATCGGGTGGATGACCCATGGATGTAGGGTCGGAGGTGTGGGGCTCATGAGTAGATCAGGAAAGCAGAAGCGTAGCCTGTTCTTCAGGTGGGGGTCGTGATTCACGGTATAGACATAGATTCATGCGGGGAGGTACGCAGACTGCAAGTGGATGAGGCAGAGGATGTGGCTATGCAACAGGTGGTGGGCAACAATTTGATCTTCTACCTCCACCCCACTTTGGTTGTCCACCCAGACCATTGGGAACAGGTGGACAGGGATAGGCTCAGCTCCAGGTAGCTGAGGCTTACGAAAATGATGATTCGAAAATTATTTGAGTTACGATCAGTGTCTACTCCACCTTAGCTTCCATACTTATAGACATAGGTTCCAGTAACTCTTTCATTTCCTTGATTCTCATTCGGAGCTCAAGGATTTCAGTGGAGTCATTGCCTCGATCCTTATGGCTAGAGACTCACACAGGAGGAGATTAGACGATTACACACTGGTCCCAGAACTATGAGCTTACTCAAGAAGTCAATAACCTCAGCTGGTATCTTTTAGTACCAGTATCAAGGCCTTACTATATGGTCTGGTAATCTACAATCCATGCTCAGATTAACCGCATTAGGTGCAAAGTGTGGTGTGTCATCAAAGATGGGAATAGGTTCTCCTTCACCGACGAGAGGGGAACCTTTTCAAAATAGGATGGACATACCTAGAAGAGGGAATAACCGATAAAACATCAGTTGGATATCCTTACCCATGAAGTAGTTGATGTTGAGAGTCCGAGAAATCCTATAGTGGTAGAACAGTATGCTGTTGTCTTACTTGATGATGTTCTAGGACTACCTCATCACAGAGAGGTGGACTTCTACATCAACATGTACCTTGGGATGACACTGATATCTAAACCATCATATTGTATGGCACCCACAGAGCTTCATTAGATACATGTATAGCTAGAGTACTTGTAGAGGAAGGTGTTCATAATGCCCAGTGTTTCTCCAGAAGAAGCCCTGATTTGTTTCGCCAACAAGGAAGATAAGAGTTTAATGATCTTTTTGGATTATTGGTGCCTGAAAAAAGTGACCTTTATAAACATGTATCCACTTTAGAGGATTTATTATCTATTTAATTAGATGAATGGAGCTCATTGGTTTTCGAAGATAGACCCCAGATCAAGCTATCATCAGTTCAGGGTATGAGATGAGGATGTGCAGAAGATGTCCTTCAGATGTTAGTATAGCCACTATGAGTTCATGGTTTCTCCATTTGGAAGGACCAGTTCCCCTGTAGTGTCCATGAGACTCATGAACTAAATTTTCCAGCCATATCATGATCACTTCATAGTGGTCTTCATTGATGACATCTTGGTGTAATCAGCGATGGGAGAAGAGAATTCCTATCATATGAAGATAGTTCTAGATACACTCTATGAGAACTAGCATTATGGTAAGCTCTTGAAGTGCCAGTTCTTGATATGGGAGGTCCACTTTCTGCGGCACGTTATCTCTGATATTGGATGTTTTAGTGGATTTGGCAAAGATATAGGTTGTTCTTCCTTGGGAGCCCCCCAAGAGTGAGACCGAGGTGTGGAGTCTCCTGGGGTTCCCTGGGTACTATCAAAGATGTATTCCTGAAGTTTTTCAAGGTTGTGACACCCTTTTTAGCATTGATGAATAAGGGACAACCCTTTGTGTGGATAGAGATATTCCAACAAGGTTCTCAAGAGCTATGGAAGAGACTGATGAGTTCCTACATCTTAAGGAAACGAGAAGTTGGTGTTGGGTATGTAGTCTAATGCGATGCATCTGAGATCGGACATGGATGTGTCCTGATGAAGGAGTGATTAGAGATTACATATGGTTAATGGCAGCTAAGACAATATGATCAGAACTGCGCTTCCCATGACTTGGAGTTAGTAGTAGTGGTCTTCACCTTGAAGATGTGGAAACAGTACATGATAAGAAAATATTTTATAGTCTATTATGACCACAAGTGTCTCAGGTATATCTGCTCACAGATGTTCTTGAACCTGAGATAGCGGCGATGGATAGAGTTCCTCCAAGAAAATGGATTTGAGATAGTATATACTCATTCGAAGGGGAATTTGGTAGCAGATTCACTCAGTAGTACGTTTTGTCTACAGTTGTTGAGTGATACGACAAAGAAGCTAGCCACATTGCAGATATCTTTATTGGATAGAGATGGAGAATCTTACCTCCAGTCTATGAAAATCACTCTCCCTCTCCTCCAGCGAGTAATGGATGAAAATATTAGGGACATTGATTGTGAGGCTTGACATGTTTATATATCCTTTGGACAGGTACATGATATATTTTTTGAAGGTGGGGAGCACCTCATCCTCTTTAGGGGATGCACCATGGTACTAGTGGTTCAACCGTAGGAGGTGTTGAGGGAGTTCTATACGTCCCCTCTGGAGGTACATCCCAATGTAGAGAAGATATAATAGGACCTTTGGTGTCTGCACTAGTGGTCAGGGATTATAAAAGCAGTGACAAAGATTGTTTCACAATGCCTCACTTATTAACAATTGAATGTCGAGAATCAGGTTCCAACAGGTATAGTGATGCCACTAGAGGTGCCAAGGAGGAAGTGGGATGGAATATCCATGTATTTCTCAATAGGGATACCACGTACATCTTGGGACCATGATTCCAACTGGGTGATCATTGACCAACTCACCAAGTCATCCTACTTTTTACACATCCGAGAATATAGATTTGTATAAATATTAGGATGCCTCTACATACATGAGATTGTACGACTACATGGGGTGACATCGGTGATCATAATTGATCGTGACACATGTTTTACATTCCTATTGTGGAAGGCATTATAAGAGGTGTTTAGGAATGATCTATTTTTGTGCACCGCCTTTATTCTCACACGGATAGTCAGACGGTGCAGTCCATTAAAACACTGGAGGAAATGCTTCGTGCTTGCATCCTATATTTTGGCCACATTTGGGAGGATCAGTTTCCCTTGGTGGAGTTTTCAAACAACAAATGATATCACTCCACCATCGGCATGACACTGTTTGAGGACTTTTACGGTCAACCAATTAGGTTACCTCTATGCTGGACAGTCCCAGGGGAGTCAACACTTATGGGTACAGAGTTGGTATTGGCTACCACTAAGAAGGTGTAGATAATCCAGGAGTGGATAAAGACTTCAAATAGTATGAATATGTCTTATGATGACAGGAGACATAGACCATTGGAGTTCATGGAGGGACACCATCTCTTCCTACGGGTCTTATCTCGATTAGGTATATGGAGATTTGGTCAGGGCCGCAAGCTATCGCTGAGGTTCATTGGACCCTTTCAGGTTCTCAGTAGCGATGCTGATGTTTTGTTTTTCCTAGATATTCCCCCACATATTTATAAGTTGCATTATTTTCTCCATGTGTCACAGTTGATAACGTAAGTGCATGATCCATCCCACGTTATCGACTGGGAAGAGCTGGAAATAGATGATGGGGAAACATTTATGGAGGTTCTAGTAGAGATTGAGGATTTAAAGGAGTGGTTCTTCTTGGACTATCGATACCTCTAGTGCACTTTCGCGGGACTAATGAGAACCTATAAGAGAGAACATGGGAGCGGGAGGCTAAGATTCATGCTTAGTACCCACACATGTTTTCATAGTTTTTGTTCTGGCTTTTGAAGATGAAAAGCCCTAAGGTGAGGAAAATATAAATACCTGGATTTTCCGTGAAATATTTTTATTATATGGATGTATTCTAAGGATGCGAAATCATAAAAAATTTGATTTTGATGCCTGATGATCCTGGAACAGAATTTTAAAGTTTCTTGAGGTACGTTTAGTAAACGTGCAAGCAAAAAATCCTAAATTTTGAACCGATGCTCGGAATTGAAATCTGAGGGAACCATTGAACTTGCAGCATCAGGATTCACTTAAGGGTACCTTAACCTCAACCGTAGTTGGTTGACAGAAGATGTTGTTTTTTGATGTTTTCATGGAGGATTAATAAAATAAATATAATTTATTTTAAATATATTTCACTTATCTTTTATGTTTTGGTGGAAGGGACAACAAGGGTTTATTGGGAATTTAATGCATGAAATTAAATGCCTGGTTAAACAAAATGTGTAACCACCCTACATTTAATTAAGGATGTTCATTAATTGCACCAATTAATGAATATCTCTTAATTGTGTGTTGTAAATATAACTCTCTACTTTTATCTTCTTAGTGTTTTAATTCATTGTAAAAGGAGTGGTGTTTTTGGAGAGGAGGATTTTGGTGGAGCCTCTTGATGAGGAATGGAAGCATCAAGAAAGGACCGAAAATACTCATTTGAACGACATCACTGGAAGATAGCTTTAGGATCGACAAACACCAACCCATAAAAAAATGCATCATTCTCTCCAATGACTCATGAGGTAGGGTTCTGTATAGTTTAAATTTCAAGATTTTTTGAATACATTATCTTCTCCCATGATATGATGCTAACACAGAGGGTGTTGGACAAACGAACCAGGTCAAGTCCCTCTACCTCTAGTTTAATAATTGTGTTCTACGGTGGGTGGGGGGATTTCATTTTGGACTGAACCCATATATGAGGGTCACGTTGTAATGGAGATGACCCAGGAAGCCCATAGGTGCAAACAGATGAAAAAAATGGACAAACAGGGATCACCCTATGGCCCGTAGAAGATATCTAGAAAGGCGGCATTGAAGACCAGTGCTGACAGGAGAAGGAAGCAGCTGACACCGTCCATCCACGGTGGTGGCAGTGCTCTATTGCGCACAGTAGGAGGAGGCCACAACACTAGGATATGGCGGTCAGTAGGTGGAGAACACACGCCAGGTAGAGAGATGGTGGGGGCACGCCCTCATGTGCCGCATGAGGGGTTTGCCGTAGATTTTTAGTCACGGTGGTTGGGTAGGGAATCCAGCACCGGTCGGCCATGGAGGTGGAGTGGCGCGCCGTCATGCACTGCTGAATGTGGTCACAAATCGAAGCCTTAGCGGTGGTAGGGACCCACTCCCTTCAGATCCCACCGGAAACCAAGTTGCACCATGTGGAACCACAACTCTTGATCCCCAACATCTAAGCCTTTCGATAAAAAGGGGAGAACTTTTACCCCCCGTGCTTACTAAGGCGAGACATGCACCCTCCTGCGGGTAGGGCGATGCCCCAACAGGCCCGGCTGCGCCCCCTGCATGCTGGGACACACCCCCCTGTGGGCCAAGATCACCACAGCCAAGGGAAACTAGGCCATCCAAGGCTAGGTTGGGTCGACCTGAACGAGTTTGGGCATCCCAGACCTAGTCGAGCCGATCGGGTTAGACCTTAGCTGGACCCATCAAGGCCCGGTTTTGCTTAAAATTCAATAAAATGAAATCCAGATATTTATTTGACAAAACTTCTTCAACACTGGGATCCTTGGAGAGAGATGTGCTTTTTGGTATAATCCACTTGAATTTGGGAGAATGATGGAGTATGTCAGGGTTGGATCGAGCCTGAATCCAACTGCACCCTCAGTACTAAAACTCTTATAACTCATAAACCGGGCATCCAATTGATGCGTAGTTTATCTTGTTGGAACCCTTACGACTGGGCAGTCCATTGGGGTAAACATTTGTGGAGCTTAGTGATGGTCGAGGTAAGATTGATATGTCAGGAAGCATATTCTACGAAACCTAAGCACACCGGGTGTAGGGAATTGTGTGAATGGATATCTTTGATGTAGCGACCCTATGTAGATCAGCATCATAGAGACCCTATGAGGATCATCATCATAGCTACCCGACGAGGACTAGTTTTTGAGAGGCCTGTCGATGATCATCATCAATGAAACCCTATGTGGATCAGAATCAAGCGACCCACTATGGATCATCATTCCTATGACCCTATGTGGATCAACATTCGAGAATCCCTATTTGGATCAACATTCTACAGACCCTATGTAGATCAACAGAAATGTGACCCTATGAGGACCATTGGTATAGTGGCTTGTCATGGAACAAAAACATACGTCCAAGGGTAGACGGATAATAGAAAACCCTCTTTGTGGATCAGTTGAGGATGTTATAGATGGAGTAAGATGATATACTGTAAGACAGGTTATCTATATTCATAATATTTGTGTTATATACCTAGTTTGAGATGATTGTTGCTTCTTTCTCTTTGATTGATGTATTTAATTGTGGGTTTTCCTTTATGGAACTTTGGGAGATAGTCAAGTGTCTCATGGTCCCTACTGAGTACTGTTATACTCACCCAGCATGGGATTCGCCCACACCTTGTTGTGTTTTAGAGAAGAGGATGGACAGCTTTGTTCGAGGTTTGGGAGACATAATTGAATGTTGCATAGAGGTGGAACATTAGACATGACATGACACAGTGACGAACGACCATAAGCTCTACCTACCTTTTAGGTATGAACCATTGTTGAAGATTCTAGGAGTTGTTTTTTTGGTGCTATTATACTTTTCCATTGGTCTTGTATTCTGTCTCTCTTTACATATATTACTCACCCCTTTTACTTTCAGTACACATCTTTTTACTACTTCAATTTTACTATGTGGGTTGTGCTCGTTATATTCTTGAACTGTGTGTTTGCAGGTTTTAAGAAAACACCTTATTGTATTTCAGGTATATGCCTTTTAGTGGTAGTTTCCAACCCCTGGCCTATGGAAGGCAGGCTTGGGTTAGTCACAACATGGGCCCCAAGGGACTGTTCATGACAGCCTAGTCAAACCATGATTAATTCTACAAATGCCTTGAATACTTGTGATTTTTTTTGGAAAATATGGTCATATGAAGCTTTTTTTAGAAAGGATTGAAAAAATTATAATGGATGGATCAATTCTCACCAAGTGTGTACAAATTAGTACTAATTATTCCAAAGATAGGCGTATTATCCTCAGGATATGGGGTTCATTCATGTGGCTATGAATGTTTAGGGTGGAGTTGAGACTGAATGTCTTTATGTGATGGAGTATGAATCAGGTTAATCCAAAATATCTACAACTACATTAAGAGGTACAATTTTTTTTAATATTCATTGGTGCAATAATTTTTTTGACTCTGTGGATACTGATTCTTTTATATCATTAATATATGTATACATTTTCTGGTTTCATTTTGATGTCATACTATAATTTTTGGATCTTTACACCACTTATGGAATGCGTTTTGAACAAGGTTTCATGTGTCCAACATGCTGAATGATGAAAATAAACCATGTGGTAGTGTGGTAATTCTTGGTGCCTGAACATTATTTATTTGACATGATTATTGGCTTGAATTTGATGATCAACATTAAGGACTATATTTATTAAAACATTCAAGGATTTTAATTTTTATATGTGGATGGAATCAGTCTTATCTTTCAGGGTGAGTGGAATTATAGGTCATGGAGAGTGGGGCTTGTTGTTCCTTAATATGGGGTGATAACATGCCTATTTTTGGAATTGTACATAGATTATGTTGATCATTTCTTTTACAATCTACTTCACATAGTACGTTGTGTGTACCCTGTAGTCCTTCAAGAGGATTTTTTATTACCACCATAGAGATATGTTGATTTTATCATAAAACTACTACCTTGTATGCTGACCATTTCTATTCAATCTTATTGTATAGAGAGAGCCCAGTTAATAGAATATAAGTATCATATTTCATATCTTTTGGCTAAGGTATTTATTAATCATAGAGTGTCACCATGGTATTTTCCTATCCTCATTAAAAATAATGAAAATAGGATCCTCTAAATTAGTATTTATTATCAAATGATAAATCAGTTAAATATCAAGAAAAAATATCCCTTTCACATGGTTGACGATCTCATTGATTATCTTAGAGGGGATTTATTTGTTTTCAATTATTGAAATTAAGACAACGTGCCACCAGATGAGAGTCCTTAGGGGGGATATACATTATATAAAATTTATGAACTATTAAGGGAATTTGAGTTTCTAGTTATGCAATTCAATCTCACTAATCCCATTTGGTTTTTATGGAATTAATGAAACATATATTTTATCTGTTCTTAGAATCATTTTTTATTGTGTACCTAGATGATATTTTTATTTCATCCAAGTCATAGGAGGAGCACATAGACTATTTAGATACTATTTTTTTATTGTGTGTGAACATCATTTGTATGGTAACATTTCTAAATGAGAGTTTCCGATTAATGTAGCATGTTAATGAGAAGTAATGTATCTAGAAGGGGGAATCTTAGAGGACCATAAAAATGTATAGGAAATTATGTCTTGAGTTCATGCTGGATTTTTCAGATTCGAAGCTCCATTGGGATGGCTGGTTATTAATGTATGTTTGTTTGGGGTTCTCAAAAAATTCATATCTATTGACATATATATGTATTATAATTGTAAATTTTGTGTGGAATGGAAAATGTTAGAGATAATTTGAGGAACTAATGGTGAGATTGATTTCAGCCCAAGTTTTTATACTTCTAGATGCATGATTAGGTTATGATGTTTTTTGTGATGCTTCAAGCTTATGATTCATGTGTGTATTTATGAATATGAGACATGTAGTGACATCAAACTATTGAAATTTATTTCGAAAAGATTTGAACTATAATTCCCATGATATTGAGTTGGAAACAGTTATGAATTCACTCAAAATAATGAATTTAGACCTATTTTGGGAGAAATTTTTTATATATTCAAATCATAGGAGACTAAGGTATATTTTCACTTGGAGGGATCTGAACATGCAAAAAATAAGTTTCTTGGAGTATCTTTAGAATTTCCATTTTGATATTTCTTATATGATAGGAAATGGGAATGTGTTCACCAATGAACTGAGGAGGAAATTACTAACAAAAGTAGTGAATGAATTAGGGGAAGAGTATTATTTGAGGAGTTTTTTAAATATGATGTGATTGCGAAATAATAAATTTTTTGGGAAGGTATGATTGTATTTAATGATGATTGACCCATTATTTTATGAGTAGGTTAGTTCGAGAATATATCTGACACTATGTGATAGATATTTAGTAAAATCCTTTATTGTTGGGGGACTAAGGGTGTATTAAAATAGTCCTTTACTGTTTCTTTAATTTTTCAAAATAGGTTGGTTGTCCCTTTTTCTCCAATGTATGAGTTTTTAGATAGTGTAATCCATTCATGCTATTCGGTAAACCCAGGTATGACCAAGATGTATTGTCATTTGAGATGTTGGTATTGGTATATAGGTGTGAGACATTCAATTTCATGTTTTGAATCATAGTGTCTTACTTTTTAGTAAATTGAGGATGAGTACTAGATGAATGGTGGTCTCTTACAGCCCTTACCCATTCCATTATAGAAATTATATGAGATTTCTATTGACATTATCATTGGTTTAACGTAGAATTTTTAGGGGAATGAATGGATTTCTGTGATCTTTGATTGATTTATTATGTCTATACATTTACTCCCAATCAAGGATGAAATTATAGTGGAGAATCTTCGGAAATTGTATGTCTATGATATTGTTAGACTTCATAACGTTCCATCCATGGGTTTTTATGATAAAGTCCCTTGGTCCACATATAGGTTTTGGAAATGATTATATATTGTTATGGGTTTCCAATTAAAACTGAGAATAGTATATCATCTACATATGGATGGAATGATAAAGATAGATATATAGGTTATTGTGGATATCCTCCAGGCTTGTATTCTTGACTTTGGTGGTTCTTAGGAAATCCATTATTTTGTAGTAGAGTTTTACTATAGATATTATTATTAATCATCGATAAAAATTTCACCTTTTGAGGCTTTGTATGGGTGGAAATGTTAATCTCCATTATGATTTTTATACATGAGAGCGTGGTACTTAGTTGGGATGATTCTTTTTGAGGAGAAGAAGAAAAGGTGTATTTTTTCTAGAAGAGGTTGTTGGTTGCACAATGTCATAAAAAATATTATTTAGATCTTCATTTTATGTCATTAGAGATTGGGATTGGTGATTGTGTCTTTTATAGAGTTTCACCTTTATTCATACCTCATTATTTTTAAGTAGGGTAAGACTTCATCAAGGTTTTTGGGACCCTTTGATATCATTATAGGACGGGGAATGGTGGCATATCATTTGGAGTTGACATCATTTTTGAATTCCATCTATGATGTGTATGATTTTACCAGATGAGGAGGTATCAACTGGATCATTCCTAAGTTATTCAATGGGAGGATGATGATTTCTAGTCCAACACCACTATGGTTGAGAAAATAGTTCAGATTCTGGATAATCCAAAGAAGGTGACTCAGTATAAAATGGTTCCTTTTGTCTATGTATTGTGGTAGTATAGAAAGGATATCCATGAGACATGGGATCATGAATTTCTAATGAGGTAGTTATGTTCAAAATTTTTTGCGAGTTTTAGATATTGATTACTAGAAAAGAATATAAAGAATTTCTGGTGGGGAGATTGTGACATACTGTTTTCTTCGTTCAGGAAATCTTAAACAAATTTTTAATTCCTTTTTTTGGGTGTATTGATGGATTCTTGGGGATAAAGAGGACTTGTTATGTAAAATGACCTAAGGTATGGGACATATGTTTTTTTTAATTACTGTATTTTTTATATATGTGTGTAAATGTATTTTTAGGTTGATCATTGGGATCAAAGAGAATTAAGAATTGGTTTATGTATTTATTATAGAAACATATAATATGTAATACGTTCTGGACATATCCAAGTCATTAATGGGTTACAAGACATGATCCTATTGTATGTGTTATGTCATTAGTGTTTTTTAGAGACAAAAAATTTTAAATCCATGAATCCATAAAATTTCTGGAATGGGTCAATCAGGATATAACTTTAAACTACTAGAAATCTGACCTTTCCCAACGCTTCTATACCAACGGTTTTTAAAACTGTTGGTATAGGTCCCCTTTCCCAAAGGTTTGGCCAAACTGTTGGGAAAGCCCACATTGAGGTCACTTTTCCCAATAGTTTTCCAAAACAGTTGGGAAAGGGTATGGCTTTCCTAATGGTTTGGCCAACCATTGGGAAAAGTCCACATTGTGGCCACTTTTCTAAAAGGTTTGGCCAAACAGTTGGGAAAGGGTATGGAATTCCCAACAGTTTGGCCAAACCGTTGGGAAAAGTATACATTGAGGCCACGTTTTCAAATTGTTTGGCCAAACCGTTGGGAAAGGGTGGGTACATATCCAAATGGTTTGGCCAAACCGTTGGTATAGGTACCCCATATACCAACATTGCCCCCAAAATCAAAGGACCTATTCCAATGGTTTTGAGAACCATTGGTATAGGTCCTTAGATTTTTTATCGAATCTTCTTACCAAGAACATTATAAAAATCAAAATTCAAAAAAATTATGATAATAAATATATATATTTATGAAATTATGTTCACAAAAGTCATGTTAGGTTATTGGTTAGGTCATTCAATGATAAACTAGAGGTTATGGGATCAAATCCCATCGAATGTTTTTTGAAATACATATACCAAGAATTTTATGGATCCATTAGTATAGATTTTCATATTACTTATACCAATGGTTTTGAAAAACATTGGTATAGGTCTATATGAACGGTTTTCCAAAAAACATTGGTATAGACCTATCCCCACGGCTTACTTGCCAATGTTCCTCCAAACCATTGGTATAGGCTATAACAATAGTTTGGAGACCTATACCAATAGTTCCAAACTGTTGGTATAGGCTAGTTTTCCAGTAGTGTTACCTAAGGTGGTGCCTTTATTAGCCTACATGAAATTCAAATAATTCACACCAAGAATGGGGTCCATGACATGAATGACTAGAGTTATTTGGTTTTAACCATTCTATAAGAATACCACTTATTTTATCTTCTGAACATTCCTCCCTATCTATATTTAGAGTGATTTCAAGTGATATTGTTTGATCTACCTCTTTCAAGATCCCTTTTTTCTGTCTTTCAATCTCATGGTTGTTTCATTTCATGTCACTGGTTCGAGGGCTTCTTACTTATTCCTTTTCATTATTATAAGTAGTGGTGTTGACTGCATTTATGATTTATATGGTGATAAATTGGTATTTTCAAGGTATCATTATTTGTTTTCATTTGTTCCTTTCATTCAAAGGATAATATGTTTATTTCTCATCTCTATTTTCCATAGAATCTAGGTTTATATCATTATTTTGGAATTTGTATCTATGAATGTGGATCTAATTCCAGAATTTATATATGTTCTTGTCAATTGCTTTGGTTTATTTAATTAAAATTCATTTTTTATCATTTAAATGGTTTTTATAGAAACAAAGATAGGTTTTAATCTCAGAAAAAGATTATATTTGATATCAAATGGTCTTAATAAATTTGAGTATGGATTTTGAAATTGCATTAAAAAGCATCAAACATTGGGATCCTTGGCATCATTGGGAAATGGACTTGTAACTTTATTGTGTGTTAGGCCACAAGTTTTTTTAATATCGATAGATTATAAATTATTTTATGGATGTTTGGTCGGATTGTTATATTATGTTGTATCCATTTTTTTATTTCATTTTATTAACTAATTTTATATTATATTTGAAATATTCCTAGATTTTGTGGATATGGTTTGTATTTATGGAAAATGAAGTAATATTTACAAAATGTTTTCATTTATGAAAATGATTTATAAACTGGATTGTGTTTTATAAACTGGATTGTATTTTAATGCTATAATATGTACATTTTTTATATTAACACCTATATAGATTATTATGTTGACTCTATGTTCAGTCATATGTTTTAAATTTTGAAATATGTAGACCTTGTTTTACAAGAATCATGTAAGGGAATGTTCATTATTTATCAAGCTAGGTACTCATTTTTCTCGTTGCCTTTGTAGTGGGATGCATGGTGGTGACAGATTGTCACATGCAGACTTTCTTTTCATGATATAATTTATCAATATAGTTGTTCCTTTTTTGATTGAATTTTATTTTTATTTACATGTATTCTTTTCTTAAATGTTGTAATTTTATGTTTCTTCAGTTATACTAGAGACTTGGGGTACATTTCTACTTGACACCATGTGGCGGCCCATTCAGGGTAAGATGTCTAGTTGACCCAAGTTGGTTCATTATAGATGTAGGTGATTACATATATTTACAAAAATTTTAGTATATATAAGACAATAGTGTTATTATTTTAGTATGTTTGAAGAATATTGGAAGGATGTGGAAGATTTAAAAAAACTAAAACATTTGGTTAATTAATATAACTCTTCTTCAAACATTATATTTTTTATTACACTTTAAACCCTCTATGGTAAGTATTTTCCCAAGATAAGTTTTCTAGAACATTGTGTGGGATTTATAGAATATATTTGATGAATTAAAATAAATTTGAAGTGTGAAAAAAATGAGGAGAGGAGGTCCCCTTTTATATGTGAGGGATGGGGAACCATTTAAATTACATTAAATATTAAATTAATAATAATGAATACTCTTGAGAAAAGGATAAAAATAGATATTATTAAATGGTTACAATATTATGGGTCTAAATAACATCATCTTATAATTTTTTTTACAAGTTTAGATAAGGTTTTTAACCTTATCTCTTTATGTTAACATGTGTTAGCCCTTTTTGACAATCATCGCGAGAATCAGGTATTTTAATCTTTATGGGTATATAAAGTTACTATAAAAAGATAATGAGACTATTAATGGACCATATTTGATATTTTAGAACATATACCAACAACATTCCAAAATATTTTCATTTTTTTCAATTTTATATCATTTAACAAAATATTATTTATTAAAAAAAACATTAAAGAAATATTTGGAACTATTAATTTAATTTGACTTCTAAAACAATATTAATAAAATGTAATTCAAATATAATTCATTAACACATCTCTAATATGTTATTTTTATCTAAATATTTAAGGAAAACAATAATTTATTCAAATTATAATACTTTTAACCTTTATAATTTTTTATAATTTTTTATATAAATTTAATAAATACAATATAGAATTTTGTAACAATTAATGGTGATTATTTAATCCCAAAAAATGAAAAATAAATTATTATGATATAAAAAGTTCACCTTTATACATGCCAAAAAATATTTTAGAAATTTAAATCAAGAAAGTGAGGTTTTTGAAATTCTCTTATACATAAATATTATAAAAGTCAAAATCAAAGACTTATCAAACCATGTAGGCATAGTTTATAAACATGTATAGACATGGATAATATAAAATCATAAAATAGAATAAAGTAAAGTATTATTTTTATCTCTTAGTCATTGCAATTTATTTGACCATAATTAATTGATTTACCCTTAATGTGGTGATAATTATTTATCATCGTAACTATTAATAATGACCAAAAAAGGGACCTATATAAACAATTTTTAAATTATAATTTAAAATTTGTGATTAATTATTAAATATTAAGTTTATATGATTATTAAAAATAAAATTAAGATAAAAACACCAAACCCAATGAAAAACTCTTTGTTAGAAACATTCATTGGAATTATAAAAAATATTGTTATACAATATTCATGTATAAAATCCTTTCTAAAGACAATAATTAAATTATGTTTAATAAAAAATAATATAGTATATAGTAAATCTAATACAAAAAAATTTACTATGTAAACACATTAAAATAAAATACAGTTTCCAATAAAAATTTATACGTTTCAAAATTGATTGAAAAAAACCCCTTTTTAGATAAATCCAAAAAATTCACCATATTGTAATTTAAATATTATGATTTTAATAATCAATATAAATTTTTCAAATAAATTTTCTACATGTTCTAGAAATTAATTATAATATTTTCTCAAAAAATGAAATTAAAATATTTATCGAGGAAAACATTTTTTTGAGGAATGACTTTACTAAAAATTGATATCCTATTAAATAAATTTTCAATGAGTATGGAATATATTTATATATATATAATGTTGTTTATCCTATTAAGACCCTCTAATTTAATAGCTATGTTATAAGAATAATAATATTTCATGGTTCCTTTAAACATGGTATTATGCATTGTATACACTATAAAAACTAGTGTTCATAAAAAATATCAATGTGTTATGTTATCTATATATATATATATAACTATGATTTTAGGTCAAATATATCCTTTATATTCTAAAATATGTTAACAATGTCGATATTGTATAGTTTGAATGAAACAATGAAAGATAAGAACTAGTATAATAACCTTCTGCAATTCTCATGTATCGATGAAAATAATAAGTTATATTAGTGTTATTTTTATGCACTAAAATAGGAGAATAAACAAGTGAGTATCTTAATGATCATACTTATGAACACATTTAGGCTGAAATAATTGAAACGGTAAGTATATAAAAGATTATTTTAGAAGTCTAAATAATATCCAGACAACCATCTAATTGGCAGGAGTGATGGAATATGATTTTTTATACAATGTAGGAGGGACTTGATCCCACACTGGTGATCTTTATTGATGGAGTTAAAACTCCATTCTATTTTAAAAAGGATCAAATATCCATCACATAAGCTATACTTAGTAAATGTAAGGATAATACGTTCAAGGTTATACTCTAGCACATACTTTCTATAAAAACAAGAAGAAAGTAATTCATGTGGGATAATAACGACATATCCAAAAGGATTTTTTCAATTTTTGGGATGTGATCCTCAATGAAAAATCCTAGTATTCTATTATGTTTAATCCATATAATATATCTACATACGGACCAAATTAGAGATAGAGAGTTAGAGAGAGAGTGATTTTGTAAATAAATAAGTGAAAAAGTAGTCATGGGATATAATATTAATTGGATTAAAAGGTACTCTACATTAATTCAACCATATAAATGTTGGAATATCCCAAAGTGATAAAACACATAGGATCAAATTAAGTGATTAAAATAATAGTAAATATATATTTATAAATAAAAAAAATCAGAAAATATCATAGTTAACACTAAAAACTAAAAAAATGAAATTACTCATAGCATAGAGATTATGCCCAAATATAAAATTATAAAAATATTTATCATGAAGGTAAAATTCCTTAACTAAAGACTCAGTATATATTTTTATATTTTTATATAAAAACATACCAATGGAAATACCAAATTTTTTCAAGTACTGTTAAGAAACATAAAAGATAAAAAATTATATTCAATTTTTTATTTTTTAATTTAGTTCAAAAATATCTAGAAATTAAAAAAATATAATAAGTTCCCTGTAACTTTTAAATCAAATGTAATGTATATATATAAAAGAAAAAACAATATTTCACATAACTACCTGAAAAATGGGGAGTGTATTTTGATTCATAAAAATAAGGAATATGGAATATTTCATTTAAATAATTAGAATAAAAAATTAGTGTTTAAAACCATAAAGTATTATGATATATTTATCTTTAAATAAGATTGAAGTATTTGATAATTTTCATTACATGCGTCACCTTGTTTAAAAGAACCACAATATACTATTGAAATACTATTAATAAATAAGACAGTTATCATATATCCATTAGATTATATGATATTAATATGTGTATCTAAATAATGAGAAATTATATTTAACAAAATTTTAAACATAAATCAATTATTATAAATTGGACATGAATAAAAATAAAATCATTAGAAAGTAAGAAAGATTTTTAAAAAAATAATATTTTTATTAATGAATTTTTTTTGTTAAAATAAAGTAAATTATTCACTCTTGGTGATTGGGTTTTAATTAAATATATAGATTATATATTCAATGAAATATTTTAATGATCAAATCATGGTTTTTAGCATTAAATGACTAATAATAAATATTGTTTTATGAATAAAATGATTTTTTTCTAAAGATGGTTTTAATTGCGTAATACACAATTATATTAATATAATTTTTTCCACTTATATAAATTTAATAAAATAAAATTGGTCCAATAATTTAATATATAATTTCCAAATATTGAAATGAGTCTAATTTCTATTTTTAATTTGAATGGTAATTGAGGTATAAATTAATTACTCTGGTAAAGGATAAAAGGGAAAACAAGCGCTAAAACTAAATAGATAAGGGTTTAAATAAAATACAAACTTGTATAAGTCATATTTTTTATGTTTATTTAGAACCAAAATTATTTTATTATCAATATTTGGTTTATTTCAATTCACTTTCACTTAAATATGACTTTTTTATATTTTAACATTTTACATTCTTACAAGACTTCCAATCCCCTCACATATAAAAGGTCACCTCATCATTTCAATTATCCATAAGACACGATCCATTTGAGATGAGAAATATAATCCCAAATACTCTCCCAACATCCTCATCCATGAAAATCAGATGTATTTCTTCCAAAATACCTGTCCAAGAATCTATAATATTTTTTTTCAAAGGAAGGTACCCATAGAAGCGGTGTATATTCATTCCGATTTTTTTCATGTTTATTTATTATTATTCCTCATATATATGTTAAATAACCACTTTAAAAATATTTAATAATTATTATTTCTATAATAAAATGATTTTATGTTAATTTAATATCCATTTCCCATTTCCATTACACCAATTGGAAAATGATACTATCACTCGTGAATATGTGTGGACTACAACCTCTACAAAGTGATGTAATTAATTTATCATTTCCTATTTATATGGATTAATATAAGGAAAGATTTAATGAATATATATGATATTTCATATATTATTATGATTCTATAAATTTGAATTACTTATTTTTTTCTTTTGTAAAATCTATAAAAAAGTTCAAATATCGTTCGTGTGCATATATGGACTACCGTCTCCCCAATGTGATGTAATTAATTTTTAATCACCACATTTTATAAATTTTTATGAATGTGTATATAATAAATATATATTATACTTATTATATAATTAATACAATGGATATGATGAAACAATTCCCAATATTCATGTACCGGAACAAAGGAACTGAAACATGCCTGGAAAAAAGGACTAGTGTTCACCAGAATGTTCATTTCAATAAATAATTTATAATAAAATTAAAATTGGAAATTATAATGTAATAACACATAGAAATTCATGTATCATAATGGTTCTTAAGATAGACTTATGATAAATATATATTAATTATATTGTATGTTTTAACTTGTATAAAGAAATATTATACATGGGTTAAGGGTTTATGGTACTATATTATTTCATTTCATGACTAATTATATTTATATTTTGTGGGAAATTTTATAATACTTGTCTTATAAACCCCAATTATTTTATTCTAAAATTATTCCAATATTTTTTTTACTATTTTCATAACTTTCGATTATAAAAATATCTAGAAAACAAATTTTAAGGAAAATCAACTTTATTACCTCTTTGGACAACATAATTTTTATTCAATGTATATGTTTTTTTTAATTTTTTTAATTAATGTTATTTCTATGATGAAATTATATGTAAACCCAGTTTTAACAAAATTTTAAATTCCATTCAATGTTTTAATGGGAAATTTATAATTATATTTAAAAAGGATATTTATAGACCTTTATAAAAAAGTGTGAAAGAGATCTTTGTTTTATTCCTTACTATATGAATTATGATTCCCAACAAAATGAATATTATTTTATTTTATTCATCCTTTAAATTTTTTATGGTTATCTTCAAAGAATAAAATTCTCAATATTCATGCAATAATTTGTTATTAAATATAAAAAATGAATATGGCATTTTCCCAATTTTCTACGGAATATTTAATTGATATTCTTAGAGATGTTTTTATTTATTTTAATAATCATAATATATTGTTATACGTCACTTGTTATATGATCATATGATTCTTTACACATTCCTTTTTTCAATGTAGTTTAATGGGGATGATTGTAGCCAAATTTTATGAAATATGTATCTTTATAATGGGTTAATTAATTTAGGATGAAATACTTATGACACCTATTTATTTTCTAGAGGTTATTCTATGATGAAGTAATAAAATTTTAATATATCATATTTTCGTTAGAAATTATTTTCAATGAAGAAGTTATTAATATATTTTTGATCTTGTGGAACCCATATATATGGTTTTCATTATGTGATAAATAGGCCCAAAATTTTATATCACTGCGATGTGACGGGGAAGGATTTGTTTCTCCTTAGATAATAAATACTATAATGGTGTGTGAACCAAGTTTAGTAAGGTCCAATATCCATTATGATATTCTTGTGAGTGAACATTTAATAGATAAATAATGTAATCATCAGTGATTCCAATAAATTATGATATTATTGGTAGTTAAAATTTATTAAATAAATTATTTACAAAGCTTATGAGTATGATAATTTTTTTAATATTTATTATATGTTCTAATAGCTCATAATTGATTATTTATGATTTCACATTCTTATGACTTATATATTTATTATATAAATTCACTATTCCAAGAATCATTATTAATGATCTTGACTGATTCAGTATGAATTTTGTAAGTATTGATCATGTCATCATACCATTATGATTATCTAATAATAACATATGATCATTGATTTATATCTCTTATGTTTACCCATATAATCAACATCTAAGAACATTGTTTCTAGTGTTTAATTACCCCATTACGTGAATAAAAAATTTAAGTGGAGATTTCACAATAAGTGTGCTATGGTAGAAAATATTTTTGAGAAATGTTGAATAAATTTCATGAAATAAGATGATTTTTACCTGGCAACCAAAGAAACAAAACATTTTTGTTTTTGGGGAATGTAGTATAATTAGATATATTGAATATTCATATAAAATGGTGTGATATATATATATATATATATATTATTCTTGGGATTCTACATCTGGAATCATAAAATGGTTTAGTCATTTTATGGATATTAGGATTATAGAATTTTGTTGAAAATCTAGGCATAATTTTTATTATATGACAACCTCTTGATGTTTTGGTACAGTATATATATTTTTGATTCCGTTAAATTAAATCCCTATTTAGATACTAGAAATTGTATATAGATCTAGAATATATATTCCAAGGGATAAACCTCTTAATAAAGGCTAGTTGAATATTTACTTGACATTCACTCAGGGAAAGATGAGTTATACTAAGACTAAAAACATGTATAAACACTCCTTGGGGACATGCTTTAGTTAATTGACTTTTTCATTATGATATATTGTGAAAAATGTTAGGGTAAAATATATGAACACTTTTTATAGTCTATAATAACATGATATGAACTCAATGTTTCATTTATTGAAATATGGTTTCATAATTTATGATATAATAGGAAATATTTCAATAATAACATGATTTGTTACTCTGATAATTGATATTAAATAATCACAATAAAATTGGTAGATTTCATTAATGGATTTAACAAAGAAGGTTGATGTGAATAATTATTATTAAGACCAATTGAAGGGTTATATTATTGAGAACCCAAATGAAATGGGACACGAGATATGAAATCTTGTGGCTATGGTCACCTAGTTCTCTCAAGAAATTAATGGTAACAAGAATCATACTTAACATCCAAATGTATTATGTAAGGAGATACTTAGTAAGAGTATTTTATAGAGTGACATAGAAATTCCTTCTATGGTTCCATTGATATATATATTATAGTAAAATGGGTCAATTCATTGGAAATAATATTCTTCATTGTCCAATCTTGGTCCATGAGAATTCTATTCTATCAATGTATCATTTGTAAGGTGAAGCTAATAAATTTTGGATTCATATAAATAATTTAAGGTGAGAGGAGGAAATTGAATCTATTATAAGTGAAGAGTTTAATGAGGTATTTTTCAATAATTATTTTCCATTAACCAATCTTCTAAAAATGGAAGGATATTTTCAAGAACTTAAGTATATGGATAAGGAATCTATTAGATCCTAGGAGGAATCATTCAACATACATTAATTTTATGATTATAGTTTTTTATTTGACTTGATAAAAATGATTGTATTTTTCGTTTTTTTGGACCATGTGTATAAAATAAAATGTCTACAATAATATTTTATACATAAAAATAATGCATTCAATGTTATCTCAAATGATAAATATAGATTGTATACTTTCATTATTATCATGGGTTTCATGAAAAGAAGATAACGATGGAATTGTAATGAAATTATTATAATAATAATCATGTATAATTGGAAATTAATCTTCTCAAATTATATATGTATAGACGAAAAAACACAGTAAACATCTATATAGGGTTTTTTAATGGTTTAATGTGTAGAAACGAAGTCAAAAAGAAAAATAATGTGAAAGGGAATTGAAGAGGAAGATCAATAAATCAAATATTTAGAAACCTCATCTAAATTCTTTAGATGCACTGTAATTATATAATTCCATTGAGTTTTGAAATTATTTCAATCTTTTCCTGAACCAAGGGATAATGACGACAATCTTTATCAAAAAAACATTTATCCAAGTGAAAAATTGAAATCTTAAATGGTCATAATCGATAAAGTGGTTCATGGGAATAAAGAAGTGGAAGGTACATTTACAATCAAATATAGAACTAAAAATGTTCTATTTAATTAGTCACATACTAACTCATGTATATATAAAATATTTTCTAAGGGTATCATGTCACATCCTCAATGGTTGAGGGATATGAAATTCCAAAAAAATTTATCCTATGGGATGGATGTTGCTACCTATTGATGAGGGATATTTGTATCAAACAATTAAAGATAAATTCAACATTGTGGATAATACTATTTTTTGGAAATATTATAATGTATTACATAATGAATTTTATATTTTCCCCGTGATTCATGATGTTGATTTTTCAATATAACTCATACATAGAGATACTTATATTTCGATGAATATTTATAGAATGGATCTTATTAATATGGTGGAATTGAAGAATAATGTCAAGGATAATCTTAATAAGTTATTCATAACGTGCAGTGAATCAACATGGGGAGAACCAATTCTTTTTATCAATAAGAATGATTTTTTTAAATATATTTTCATTGATTATTGAGAACATAACAATATCACATTCATGATCAAGTATTGGTTACCCCTTATAAATGAATTATCTGATCAAATAAGAAAATATAAAAACATTTACAGGATTGGAATAAATTCTGTATATCATCAATTAACTATAAATAATAAGGATATACAATATATGGTCTTTTGGATGAGGTATGGTATTTTAAAATTAATAATGATCCCATTTTTAGTTACTATTTATTTATATATCATAATAGATTAAATGAGTAAATTCTATATAGATTACCATGAATACTTTGTTTTAGTATTCAAATATGATATTATTATATATTTCATGAGTAATTAACAGAATAGAGATAATTTGAGTATTATTTTAAACACCCTAAGGAAGGAGAAGATTTATTACAATATAGATGTTTTACATTTTGGAAAATGAAAGTCTCATTATTGGGTCATATAATATCAAGAGAGTTTATATCAGTAGACACATAAATAGTAAAGCTATTGATAAATTGAATATACTAACCATGATGATAAATTTCTATAGTTTTACTAGGCTTAATAGATTATATCAATGAATTTTGATATATCTATCATATCTATCTAATACCACAAACTTGTTGAAATTTAAGGGATTCAAGTACCATTTTACAGATGAATGTGAGAAAAATTTCAAGGAACTCAAAAAAAGGTTGGTCAGTGCACCTATGATCACAATAACATACATGGGAGAAGTGTTTGGGATCTAGTGTTACACATAAAATGATGGAATGATGTTTTTACTATGTAAGAATGATATCATGATTTATTATACCTCATACTAATTGAACATTCATGAGAAAAAGTTTCGGACACATTTTTAAGAGTTGGTAGTAGTAAAGTGTTCATTAAAAATATGGATGCAGTATCTTTATGGAGAATCATGATATAAATAGACTAATTATAAAATATTAGAGTATATATTTAGATAGAAATATTTAAATATTATTGAATGGATATGGATGGAGTTGATTAAATTTTTTGAACACTCAATATATTACCACCTTGGTAAAGAGAAAATTATTACTGAAGCCTAAAGTCACAATGATTATGCTTGTTTATCCAGAATATGGATTGAATTATATCAAATACATATAGATTTTTTTAAAAAAAAAAATTAAATATAGAATATATGGGTTATATAATATATTTATTAGCATAATTTTCATTCATCCACCAATGTGAGGAATACAGATATGGCATCTAATCATTTTATTTAATAAAATTTCATTACATGGTAAAAATTTTAGTATCGTTTAAATTTTAGGTTCTTGAAGTAAATTAAATAATACTTGAAAACATAAATATTATTCTAAATCCAAATGAAATAAACATTCATGGGTTCACACCAGGTTACTTTTTCTACATATCATATCTTGAAGATATACATCAATGAAAAGTGTAGAAAATTTATCCTAGTAAGGGAATAGATAATAGAGACATATACAATGTGACGTTAAGACATATAAAAACCAACACGAGTAACAATGATAAGGAAAGGAAAAAAGGAATATCATAACTATAATAACATGAATCATAACATGGATGTTTTTCTATGTAATTTAATTGATACATTCATAAGCATATCACGAAGTATTACCACCACAGAGTTATAAATAAAATTACAAATTTGTTTCACCATGTTATCGTAAATCATTTCGTTTATAGATGTAGTTTTTTACCCAAAGACTTGGAGATATATATATATGTGTTCCCATAATATGTATTAATTCAATGTGAGAAACATATATCATAATAAATCATTTAATTATTAACCCACAGAGAAATAATGAATGGGGTTTTTAATTAAATCTTGGTATACAATAGAGTTTAAAGATAAGGTTTTTACATTGTTTTAACCCATGAAACGAATTTTTAGTTTAATATATCTAAATACCTGAATAAAAAACAAATTAATAAATCTATATGAATACCCATTGAATATAAAATAGGTTTGGGTATTCAAATAAAAAGGAACAAATAATTTCCCGTGTAAAAGTGGGAAATTTGAGAAGTAAATTTAACAGAATGATAACTATAAAAAATAGTTTTAGAAAATGATAGAATGAGAGGAAAAACGGTATAACAATATTAAAATAATAATAATATTATAATAGGGTAATATAAATTGGGAATATTACTTATTTTAGAAATTAAATGATATACTATATGAAAAGGCAAATTTAATAGAAAAGAGAAGTGATGTTTTTTGATACCTTGAAGAGTTGCTCCGAAAAATTGAGGATGAATCCTTGGGGAAATAAAGAAACCAAGGGGGGTAATATGGAGAAAAAAAATTAAATTACTGGATTATGGATTTAAAGTTAATGTAAATAATGAAATTGGTGGGTGTTTATTGAAAGATTATAGGATATTTTAATAATTTCCAAATATAGGACTTCTAAATATCGGTTGAGAAAAATTTAAAATGAGTGGATTACCCTTGGTTTTTAACCATGGATTTAGAAATTTGAGATATATTTTATGTTATTTTAATTCAAAATAATCCAAAATAATTTATTATTACTTTTGATTAATGGAAAAGTAATGTCACCATTAATTATTTCCTTTGACATCAATATCTCAATTTTTGAATTTAGAGAGTCACATATTTGTCTTATAAATTTATCAAAACCTATTAAAATATATATTATTTATTATATAACATATGTTATGTCATGTATTTTGTAAAAATAATTATTACATCATTGTGGAATAATTATGAGGTCATAAAATATACTAAACCCCAAAAATGTATTTTTTACTATTCACAATATTTTTTTATTAAATTATCCTAAATTCACGCTAACCTAATTTAGATGTGATGACTTCAAAAATAATCATTACATTATAATAAAAATTATCTAAATATGGGAATTTTAACTTTTTAATATAAAAATATTTATTTATTTAACAAATAACAGTTTTAGGGCACAATCAAATTGTTGACACTTATAAAATAATTTATTATGACTTTATAAAATTATTATATCATTTATTATGAAATTAATATAATTTTGAAATAATATTTAATAAAAAAACAATTAAAAATAAATTTATTTCTTATAGATATTTTATATATTAATTTATAAAATTATTATTATGTTTAATTTGCGTCCAAAAAAATATCATATCTATATCAATTAGAAATATATTTTATCAAGAAAAAAATATATTTAAATATAATTGATGGAATAATATTTTAGTTTACACAAATTAAATTAAATTTCATGTTACAATGTTCTGGATATTTAACCCCTTATTAAACATAGAAATGATCTAAGTGTAAGTTGTGTGATGGTGATTGTTTCTTGGGGTGGCTCATATAACATTGATCGGGTGGTAAATTATTATAACTTGAACTTCTCCAAAAATATATTTCATTCAAGATTAACATGTTGAAACTAGACATGGGATTGGTCAAGAGAAAATCTCAATGATGATACCTCTCTCCCATGTTCGTACAAATTATCTTCAAACAACCTGAATATACTGGTTGACGCCATCAATTCTTCTTTCAATATCAATTATCATTATTCCATATATACCATATAAATAACACTTAATTACTGAACTCAAAATTCCCTTCTATGGTTATATTTTATTTTCATAAGATATTTATAGATTTACTAATATTTAGATACATTTTTATAGTATTTTTAGTGGGGGAGATGATTCTAGAAGATTGGGGTGATCTTTATTTTATCATTTTAGATTATCTATTTTATATTATTTTTTCATTTGTAATGTTTGGAATTTAAATTGGATTCATAGATGACTAATGTAAGGTTAATTATGAAAATTATTGTATTTTATTTATTTTATATGTGTATAATATTATATAACACGTAAAACATTATTCAGGAATAAAAAATCATTTAGAAAGTTTGGGTAGTTATATTATTCCCCCCATTTAGAAAATATTTACCTGACATTTTTTCTCATTCTATGAATTGAGAAAAGGTGAGGGTGCTTTTATATCATTGACTCCTCTTGTATTCACATATCTAGTTCATATTTATGGTTCCTCCACAACAATTTTATAAGATGAGTAGTCTTCTTACGTGGATACTTTTCTCTACAATCTAAGATCTTCACATGATGCTCCTCATAAAAAGGTCACATTCCTCTTGTACCTTCACCAGATTTCATATATGTGATAGATAAATTATATACGTCTTCAATATAGATACATGAAATAAATCATGAACTTGAGTTATATTTGGTGATGTTCTAAACAATAGGAAACTTCTCTTATGAAATCAAGGATTTTAAAGGGCCAGTGTACCTCTAGATAAGATTTCCTTTATTTCGAAATCACGTGAATATATTATTAGGTGATATTTGAATGAAATATTTCTCCCCATCATCAAACAACAAGTCCCATTCGATGACTGTAAACATATCTCTTCTAAAAACTCAAAGAAGTCTTTATATTTTTTTGATTTCATGAACCATTTTTGTCATCTCATTCAAAAGATATGGCCCCACCAATTTCCCTCAACATATTCATCCAAACAGGTATGATTTTTACATATATTTCTATATACAACATTATAAAATTCTTTTGAATACTATATTGGATGTTGTTATTGTGTGATAACTCAACTAATGAGTGGTGTTGATCCCATCCACCTCTAAATTCTAGGGAGCATGTTATCATGATGTATTTGAGTGTTTAAATAAGCCTTTTAGATTGGGTATTAATTTTTTGGTGATATAATACACTAAAAGTCAATTCAATTATAAGAGAATATTGAATACTTCTCCGGAATTTTTATTTTAACCTTGTTCCATGATCAGAATTGATAGAAAGTATAACCCCAAGAATCCTCACCACTTTTTTTACATAAATACTAGAATGCTGATCAAGAGATAAATATTCTCGAATAATGATGAAATGGGAATCCTTGGGAAGTCGATTCAGTATAACCCATATCACCATATCATTTTTCATGAGGACACACCCAATCCCATTCCTAGATTCATCACTAAAAATAATGAATCCTTATACCATAGAGGGTATAGTCAACAAAGGTGTAGTTACCAGTGCCTTCTTCAGTTCATGGATTCTTTCTTCACACTCCATTGTCTAGATAAACATTTAACCTTCTCGATTTAACTTGTTTAGTTAATTAGAATGTTGTGAAATCGTTTTCACACACCGAGATAAATATCCTCATATACTGAGGAAACTATGAATTTAATTTAATATTATTGGATGGGGCAACTCATTTAAAGAATTTTTCTTTTCTAGGTCAACAGATATTCATTAATGGGTTACAATGTTCCCCAAAAATGAAAATTGTTGTATTCAAAATTCACCTTTTTTGAATTTAACTAATAGATTCACCTTCCTATGGGTATTTAATATAACCCTAAGATTATTCTCATGCTCTTCAAGAATTTTAATATATATTAGAATATCATCAATAAAAACAACCATGAATTTATAAAGGTAGTTCTTAAATACTCTATTAATAAAATACGTAAATATAATATGATAATTGTTCATGCTAAAGGGAATACAAACAAACTCAAAATTACTAAATATTTTTTGGAATGAATTATTTAGAATATAATCATTCATCACCCCCAAATAATGATACCTAGAATGAAGGACAATCTTGGAGAAGAATTCATCCCCAACATGTTGGTCAAATAAATCATCAATCATTAGGATATGGTAATTGTTCTAAACTATGATTCCATTATGTTCACTATAATTAATTCCTAGCTACATTTATTTATACATCTTCTTTACAAATAGAATATATTCTCCCTAAAGAGGTATACATGGTCAAATTAATTCTTTCTCCCAAAAATATTGAACTTGTTTCATTAATTCCTAGAACTTTATATTTTCCATTCTAAAAGGGGTATTTTATATCATCCAGTATCCATGAATGATTCTAATGGAGAACTCTACCTTTATTTATGGAGGTGGCCTATGCAAATATTCAAGAAATACATCAATTTATTAAGGAATGATTATGATATTCTATATATTTGAACCTTCAATTTCTTCTCCCTTTAACTGATCATCTCCATAAAGAATCCTATGGGAGGTGATTATAAAAAAGATCAAGCTGAGATATCCCTCCATTAAAATTTATTATAGGTTGTGAATTAAATATTATTACAATTTTTTCCTTGTGCAGTTGATATTATATTTATAATTTGATATTGAGTCTATCCCTATAATAGTGTCGAGTTCCACCATGGGAAGGACTACTTGACTTTTGAGGATATTTCACTATACAAAGTTAATACTCAGGTTTTAATAAACTGGTGATGCTAGGATAATCTCTCCAAGGGACTTGACTAAAAACTCTACTTCTTGAACATTAAGGATTTATTATATATTATTTTCAAACCTGAATAAAATAAAGCAATTATTAGAATAAGAATCAAAGAATGTACTTTCTAGAATTGAGAGTAGAATGAGTATACTTGACACAACATCATTTGGACCCTCTACATAAGCCATCATGATATTAAATTCATAACCTTTCTCCCTTGTCCGATTTGAGGTTTATAGTGGTTCCACTACATTATCATTTGATTTGGGCATTGATTGGAAAAGTTACCATGCTATTCACCCTATAAGCATTAAAATTTTGGCTGGGAGTATAGAATATTTACATTAAAGTTAGTGTTAATATGGTGTATCTTCACCTCACTATGATAGTTTGAATATATATTCCAATCTATTAAATATTTGTAGAACTTTATCCTACCATGAAAGTTGTTCCCCAAATTCTTCTTCCCATAATTTATTGAAATTTCGGATTTTCACATTCATTAATCATCTTCCATGATAAATGTTCCTCCCAGAGTTTAATCCATCAATTACTTCTTTTCATTCAATATATGTGACCATTGCATCGCTTCAAACTCCTATTCAATAGTATTTTCACCCCTCACTGTCTTATCATAGCTTTTATAGTCTCAATTTTCTATATTCCTATACATATATTGCAATATTCAATTAAATAATATATCATCCTTTCCCTAATGATCCATAACAAGCTAGTGGTGTATCGATCATGTTGTGTAAAGTTCAACTAATGGATTCCTTTCAATTAATTTTAAGTCTATTTCTATTCAATGAATTCACTATCTATTTTCATTAACATCAAATTGGTAAAATATTTATTATTGAATATTCTAATGAACTTTTACCACTCTATAGCATCGATATACCTTCATGTATTCATGATTTTAACCAGTTTACAGTACTAATAAAACTCTTTTTCTATGTGCTATACTGACAAGGTTAATTTATCATACATCAAACAATAAAGTACAAGAAAAAATCATTTCTGTAGAGCATATATGTTGTTTAAGAATCAGTGGGTAGATATATCGATTGGAAGAAATGTGTCATTTTTGATTAAAAGACTCAGGAAAAAGTTTTTAACATCGATTTGAATACATTTTCATGACTTGATTCATGCTCTTGTTTATAACATGATTATGATGATTCATCATCCTCACAATGTTTTCCCATCCATTGTGAATCAGAATGTCATCAGTGCATCATCCGTTGCACTCATAATTTACACAGTTCGTCCAATTAACCGCCAATTTTTATAAACAAAGTAAGCCTTAGTGAGAAACATGTTACTTTAAGAATATTATAATTATAATGGGATATTATGTTTTATAATACCATTCTTAAGTATTATATTGATACCTTGAAATTAAAATTAAATTTTCTTTCTATCTTTCATAATGGCTCCTAAAAAGAAAGTTATTAACCAAATATATTCTCTTAGAATTTTAAAATACGTGTTCAATTAGGCTTATTTTCATTCACAAGTATCCATTCAAGCCTATCTCAATGAGGCGTTTCAGGTGTTACACCTAGATACATCTATTCTTGATTCACATCTAGTTGTTCGTATCTAGACATGGATTTTTTTCATGGAAACCACTTAATTTATACATCCCAAAATACTATAATTCTTTCCAATATTTATAATTTTATCTATGGTTCTTCAAAAAAATTCAATTCATAATTTACATAAATAACTAAACCATCCATGGTATCAACAATGGAGTGCTTACTTTTTGTTAAATATCTTTTCATTGCATGGTATAAATATAGGGTATTTTAACGTTTAGTTTCATGGATATAAGGTACCTAATGCATAAAAAAACAATTATTCTAAATTTACATGAACTACATATTAATGGATTCACTATATGTTACATTTACGTCATCTCATATTCTAAGGTATATTCATCAAAAGAAAGGGATGAGTATGATACCTAATAAGGGGATATACAAGAGAGATGTAAAACATCTGATCTTGAGATATATCAAAAAGAACATGAGAAAAATAAATATGAATGATAAGAAGCCATATTTTACAAATAATAACAAGAACCATAATATATAATTATGGTTACAACATTTAAATGATATTTTCATAATAATATAACTAACTTTTATCAACACCGCTTCATAAAAACATTCCATGTTTATTCACCAAGGTATCATAAAAAATATAATCTCTAGAGATTAAAATTTTTACCCAATGTATTGGGGGGATATTAGGCCACACCCTTCTTATGTATTAATTTCATATTATCCACATAGATCATAATAAATAATTTTATTATGAACTTATGGAGAAATAAATAACAGGTTTATTATCAAAATCATCATATAAGAATGTTCTTAAAGACATGTTTGTTACAACATTTTAAACCCACAAAAGTGATTGTGAATTTCATATATTTAAATCTCCAAATAAAAAATGAATTTTTTAATATATTTGTGTACCCATTTAAAAGAAAATAATTTTTATTATTAAAATATAAATTAAAAGGGATTTTTTTATGTAAAATATGGAAAATTGAGAAGTTAATTTGGAAGCATGAATGATATAAGGGAAAAAATGTCCAACATTCATAAAAGACTGTTATTTATATAATGGTATATTAAAATGTTGAAAAAATATCTTAGTTTGAAAATTAAAAGATATACCATATGAAAAGGTAACTTGAATGGAAAGAAGAAGTGGATATTTACCTTACCATAAAGTATTGTTCCAAAATCATAATGATGGAACCCCGAGAAATTGAGGAAACCGTGGGGGAATACTAGGAATAAAAATCACCATATATCATATAGGATGGATTGGTAATTAATGAAAATGAAAAAATGGGTGCTTATTTCTAGAACAATTATAGGATTTGTTTAATAATTTCCAAATATAGGACATGAAAATTTTGGTTGTGGAAAATGATAAAAATTGGCTTCCCATAATTTTTCTAATTTGTGACACATTTAATGTTAATTTAATCCTCAAAAACCAAAATTTTTTATTACTTCCTTTGGCATGTAAATTTAATGTTTCCATTAGAAAATGTTTTTAAAAATAATATTTCCATTTAAGATTTTTGAAATTCACTTATAGGTTTTGGAAATTTATTAAAATCATTTAAAAGATATAATATTAATAAAATAAAATATTTTGTTGCACATATTGTCATTAATTAATTATAAAATTATTATGAAATAAATATAATGTCATAAAATATACCAGAACCGTAAAATGTGTATTTTATTATTCATGAATAAATGTAGTAATTTAGAGAATTCTCATAAATGTATTATAAAAAAATTTGAACAAGTTGATTTCAAAAAATATATTTATTTTATCATTGAACTTATGTACATATGAGAATAATAACTTTTAAATAAATAATTCTTATTTATTTAAAAAATAATAGTTTTTAAGGCATAATTAAATTTCTCACCCTAATAAAAAAATTCTGACGTATTTATAAAATTAATTTTCCACTTATTATTTAAATAAAACTATTTTATAAGAACATTTCATTGAAAAAAATTCTTTTCAAAATACCATTATTTTTTTAAAATAAATTATATATATTTAATAGAAAAATAGTAAATTATTTTATTTCCTTCCATATTTTTTTATTAGATTCATTTCAATTAAATGTATATTCTTCTATGAATTTTTATTCTTAAAATGGATTTGATGGAAAAAAATTTAATTTAAAAAAGCTAAATTACACTTTATGTAACTATGGTTCAGACATATAACCCCATCAAATACCCACATACACTATTAGAGTAAGTTTTGTGATGGTCGTAGTTTCATTGGGTGGCTCAACTAACACTGGGTGAGTGGTAACCTCCTCTAACAAAAACAACACCAATATGTGAGTTCATTCTAGATTAATTTTTTAAATCTATGATTGGTATGGTTCAAGGGAGAACCCCAGTGATGATACCTTCCGACCTTGTTCAGACAAATGAGTGTCAAATTGAAAAACTCTACTGGTCGAGCCCTTCAATTCAAATTTCGTAATATATTATCCTTTTTAATTACTACTTATAAAAACTAATAATAAATGTAAAATTATCATTGAAGGGTATATTTTTCAATGGTAATATTAACTAATATGAATAGTTTACCAATGATCAAATTTGACCAAAGGTCGTACAATGTTCTAATCCCAATGGTCACATTTCCCTTAATACCCTCTAAACAACCACTTTATTCATTCATTAAAAAATTCTCCCTAATGTTATATTTTCATTTATTAACATATTTATTAACATATTTATTAATTTAGTAATATTGTTTTCATTTCTATATTATTTTCGTTGTGAGTGTTGACTCTTATAGATTTTGCGATCTATATTTTCCCATTATAGCATTTCTATTTGATATTCTCTATCCAGCTATAATGTTGGGAATTTGAATTGGTCTCATAGCTGACTCATGTTGTGGTATTTAGGATTTTTTTGGTTTATTTTTATTATTTGTTTTTTATAATATTATATATATTTAAACAACATTTATTTAGGAAAAAAATTTCATTTAAAATGTATGGGTCTTTATAATAGAGGAACATAAATAAGATTTGTAACTAAAGATGATGGTGATGAATGTCCTTATGTTTTGAAATGTTTATGATTGAATGATAAGGTTCAAGAACTCAGTTTTTTCCCCTCAAAAACGTATTTGAAGGACTTTTTAGTTGAAGGTTATAGACATTATCTATTCATCCAAGAAGTAGGAATATTTATAGAGATATGAAAGAATATTTCTATTGAGATAAAAGGAAAAAGGATATTTCATAGTATGTTTCTCCATAACTAGTAATTCAAAAAGGTATTGTATTGTGACATATGTATAATAGGTTGTTACAACCACTTCCCATATCATAATTGATATGGGAAACAACACCATGGATTTTATTTTCATAATACCCAAAAAAATTAAAGAAAATATTATAATTTTAGTTGTAAGAATTTTCCATACGACTTTATCACATTTAATTGAAATCTGTGAATATTTTCACTCTTGATAAACTTGAAATCATATACCCAAATAAAGTGATAAGTTTTCACAGAGTACCACATTCTGTTATTTTTAACTCGGATCCAAAGAGAACCCTAATGTTTTAGAGAAGTATTCAATATGTTTTTATATGGAGTTGAACGTTATCACCATATATCAATAACCAATAGATGTTAATTTGATGAGGATAATTCAAACCCAGGAAGATATTTTGAGATAATATTACATGAATTTAATATTTTTTGGGATTAACACCATTCAATGATATTATTTTCATATACTAAAAATTTTCAATCAAGATTTCACATGGATCATTATAAATATCACTTTGCTGAAAAGTGTATACCAAAATTGTGGTAGGATAAAGTATTAAAATGAAATATATTTCAACCTTAGCTACCTGAGGAAATGTATAATATGTTTAAATCCACTCTATAACATCCTAACCATTTATATTAGGTACATTCTTTTTGTTTGTGATACTTTATGTTGGTTTTAAAAGTATCAGAATTTTTTTAACTTCCGTAGTTTTTAAATTTTCTGTAAAACCCAATTTGGTTTTAATATATATGTTTTTTAAGTGTAAATTAAATAATTTTATATTTTATTTTAATACATAAATATTTAATAGGGCCTTTATAAAGGTCGATTACTTCTAACTTTACACATGTTGGTCTATTGGAGTCGTGTAAGGGGAAATACATATATACATGAGTTGTGTATGGGTACACCTACCATTGTATAAGGGTAAAAAAAATTTACTTCCAATAAAAAAAGGTACCCCATATTTCTAATGGTTGTATCATGGTCATGGAAGATTAAATCACTATTTTCAAAGGATGCATAATGGTAATCTATCCATAGAGTAAATGCAGGTTGAGATACGTCTAGTAAGTTCCATAGATTCAAAGGAAGCATAATGGAAGCCAAGTACCCTCATATAAATACCATGATTTTTGTAATGGTAAAACCATGTTACCATTACATAATGATCTATTTTTGAAAAAATTATTAAGAACCTGTATCTTCATTTTCTCTTCCCCAACGCATGCCTATATCACTTTAGTTGACATCATATGCCTGAAATAATGGTAATTTAGTTATTATTTTTCATTAAATGTTATAAAATAAATTTTATATGATTTAAAAACATCTACATTAAATAATTGATAAATAAGAAAATTTTAATCTTGATTTTTAATTTAGCCGTTAATACTTTTAACTAGAATGTATGTTGTGTTTCTAAACATTCTAGAAGTTTTGTTACATAAAATTAGTGAGAACCAATTAGGTTAAGATTTGGGATTCTGGGTAATATTTAGTAATATATTGTTCCTTTTGTAAATTTCATGTTCTTATTATGTTGTATTTAAATGGAAGGTAGATAGTGGCTATTTTCCATGAATTTCATATCCATTACTCACTATTGGTTGTTTTCATATTTTGTCCCCATTTATCCTGTTTATGGTTGTCGTTTTTGTAAATTGGTGAGAATCCATAAAACAATCCATATTCCTGATAATTTTTTTGGTTAAATATTTTAAATAATTTATTTATCTCACCTTGTTAATACTGATATTTTGAAGGGGGTTTTCTTTAAAAATATTCTATACACTTTATGGGCTCAAAGAAATGCCTAAATGGTGATTTCTTCTATAAAACAGATTTTCAATAACAAAATTAGTGGTGATTTACTATGATAATAATTTATAAAATTTGATTTTGAACTATTTAAATGTTTTGTAAAAGGTACAATATTTGAAAATTAGGGTTCATTAGGTATGGACATTTTAAAACCATAATCAATGTGGAACCACTAGGGGTTAATGTCGTGACACTAAAAAACTATGTAAATAGATGATATTCAAATAATTCATTTTTAACTTTTCTTATAGTTACATTGTGTGTATTATTATGTATTCCCATAGTTTTTTTAACACCCCTCCCATCACTAGTTGGACAGGGAAGTGGGATAGAGTGTTATTAGGCCTTAGGTGACATACTAATGTCACCAAAGTTTGTTAATAGAATCCAAAGTCTTCATATGAAATTTGGGAATACATTTCACTTCTAATGTAATTAACAAATAAAAAATAAACATAACTGAATAAACTATATATTATGTTTGATTACTAAATATAACTCAAAGAAAAGAATAACAAAACAAAACCCTAGTAGGGTATAATGAATAAATCAAGACCAACAAAAATCAAAGTCATGTAATACATCAAATCATTAACTCGCAACATTTTCCATTTTCCATTATCCAAATCCATATACCATTCCCGTGGTATCATAATGAATCAATAAATAAATGAGATAACTTTACATTACCTATATATCAATATACAATATATATAAACACAATAAAGTACCAAAGTAGGGGTGAGTATAATACTCGGTAGGTTTTCTATAATGACTTCCCAATTCATGCCAATAAGTTAGAAAAATTTATAAAATTTATATTAAAAATTTATCAAAATTTAAATATGTTTATAGAAATCTTTTAATTCTTTCCAATAAAATATAGTTTTATAAAGTAAAATAGTTCTCGATTAAAAAAGTATTTAATAAATTATAAATTTCCATTTGGCATACCCAATACATAACTCCAAACATCCCTACATGTATTCCTAGGTGATTGTTCCATACTCATGAGAAATCACTTGTAAATATATAAAGTTATCATAGGTTTACCAATTTCATGTTTTCTAATAGAACACTCCCCATCCAGAGGGTCACTTTAATGCAAAAACAAATCATGCCAACCATGTATTCAAAAACAATTTCAAAAATAACCATGCCAATATATTTTAGTAAAAATTTCATTTTATTGTAAAAATTTGCACAAAATATTCACATCCATAAAAAGATTATAATATTGAAATAGACATTTTAAAATTATGAAACAAAAATACATTCAAAAAAACAATGAAATTTTTACAATTCTGAAAAAACAGTCACTAAATTAGTTTTCATCAAGAACCAAAAATCAATTTCACATTTAAATTAAATAAATTAAATCTATTTTAAAACAATACATATTGTTATAATCAAGATTTGTATAGATTTAATCCACCTTCCTCTCAATTTAGGTGAAAATGAATAATGAAATAATAATTTCAAATAAATCGCTTGATACCCCTTAAACCAGCCTTAAATATTTTCCCCTTCACCAAATTAAATATATATCATCAATATTGATATAAAATAGTGGGTATTTGTCCTCAATTATATAATTACATAATTCTAAGATAGTTAAGAAGAATAAACTTAAGGAAAAAATGGATAAGAATCAATTACCAACAAATCCAGCATTTGACACACTTAGATTCCCCAAGGGATCACTCTTGGGTCGAAAACAATTATATCCATAGTCATGGGAGGAAGGGAAATTCCTGAAATAAAATATTTTGGGGGGAAAATAGAGGTTCATATTGTAAATATAATTTGATAAATATATTATGTATCTATTTTTTAGTATATGATTAGGGTGAACTATTAGGAAAACTGTGCACTAATCATGCTCTAGCTACTGCCTCTAAATCTACCTGACGTGGTTGGATTTATTGAATTGAAAAACAATTCACCAATCATACTAAACACCATTTCCCAAAACATAATGGTTTATCATAGGCAGTTCACAATTTTTCCAAACCTTACACCAAACTATGTGGCTATCCAGTTACCACTATTTCAGTAGTATGGTTTCTTGAGAGGTTTCGTATGGTTTCTACTAACCGTGCTCAAACCATTCACCTCTAGAAATGAATCAAAACATTCTACATCTTATCCAAACCACCGAAAACATAACATAAAAATATTATATAAAAGAAAAAAATATATTAATGGCCAGGTAACAAATATTCGGGGTGCTACATTCTCCCCGCAAATGGCCTCTCCATCTATAGAGTTTTCAAAACTACAATTGTACTGAAAGCATTTTGGCCATTTCTCCCCCATTTAATTTTCATGCAATACCTTTTCTTCATAAATATTAAAAATATATCATAAAACCCACACTAAACTACTGATTTTCACATTAAATACTTTCTCATGCCAATCCAAATTTCGTACTGGCACATAATCCAATGTAGAATATGGAAATAGGCCAACATGATTTCATTAATCACATGGTCATGATATGGTTGATACTTCTTCATTTGAGAAACATGATACAAATTATGCACTAAAATGAATATTGGTGAAAAATATAACCAATATTCCATCTCACACACCCATTAAAGTGTCTTAAAAGGGCCTATGTATCGAATAGATAAATCGATCTTCTTTCGAAAATGACAATGCCCAAGACTCGGAGAGATTGTGAAGAAAAATGATAACTAATCTCAAATCAAAATTGTAATCGGTGAAGAATTTAATATTAATTATAATGAATCTAGGACTCCTCTATACTCTTTCTAATTAATTGAATCATTTACATTGTCTCTTGAAAAGGAATTAGCCTAATTAGATAATTCTCACAAATTTAATCCCCAAATATATAGAATTACAAGGAATTCAATACAATGATTAAAAAGGGTCAATATGTTTTGAGGCATAATAATTATTTTTATAAGATAAGTACCCTAATGGTATGTTCTAATCCCATGAGCCACCAAAAACAATTACAAAATCCAAAATCATGTCTTATACCATTTTTATTATCCTTATGAGTTCTCTATCCATTTGAGAATGTTATTTCATTCCCATAGTCAACTATGTCCCAACGTATTGCTAAATTTGATTCCAAAAATGAGATATGAACATTGGATCTTAGTAAGATACTATCAACACCAGTACTCCATTCCTTTTTTCCACTTCATAGATATAGCTTTTTTAAAAGTCATCCACCATATTTTATTTATTAAAATGGATTAAATGTGATGGATTAGTAAACTGATATATAGTAAACCCTATGGAATGGTTTTTTCAATCAATCATTGGTAGAAATATTACAAAATCCATAGCTATATTCTACAATTTCCACAATGGAATTGAGAAAACCTACATCATTAATAATGGATGTTGGATATCTACCTTTACCTGCTAACAGTGAGACACTCATAACAAACTCAACCCCTTTTTTCATAATAACCCCACAAAATTATCCTTTTAATTCTAGGAAAATTTATTGTATTCATGGATGAAATCCCCTTCTTTAATGGTGGTAAGCATGTTGGAGTTATTCTAGTTAATCCATAGGTATGATCATCTGATATTGATACCATAACAATAACATTCTATCAATAATAAATCCCTCAATGGTCTCCCCAATATTGATTTTTTAACTCATTTAAACACATTTAGAATCAGATGTCTTTGTCTGGTTAACTTTCTCAACCAAAATATGAAAAGTTAAATAAAATTAAAAACCTCTACACAACCGCATTATTCACAATTCACGTTCTTTTCTTCTATAATTGGCATTATATATGAATGATCCAATTTTTTTTACATAGTTTTTAATATTAATTACTAAAAAATCAATATTCCAAAAATTTCCCTATACATGATGATTAAATTTAGTCAAATTTGAAAATTTTGAGATTCTCCATCCATCTTTTTTTCCTCATATTCAAATCAAATTTTCATACATTTAATTTCATGCTCTTTAGATCTATAAACATTAATAATTATTCACAAAATAGTTAATTACTTCAATTATTAAATGCAAGGACTATAAAAAATAATTCGAAATCGTGTGTTTGGTAATTCTTCCTACACAACCACAACTACCATGAGCTATATGAAAAAACATATTCACCATGCATGATAACACAATCCAACCCATATCCCAAATCATCACAATACACCACATAAATGTGTCTTGATTATATAAGTATGATGATCGATGCCAATGTAAGGAAAACATTATGCTCTTTAAAAGAAATATAATATTCATCATTCTATGAGAAGGATTTTTTTTCTTGTCAAATATTTTATTGTTTAAGGTATTTTTAAAACCTCTCAAAAAAATGTCATAAATAACTAGATAGACTAAGGAAACTGCATATCTCAAAGAAACTATTTAGTGGTTTCCAAGATATCACATACAATATCTTTTCTAGATATTTGAAAACACCAATTTTAGATATAACTTGGATAAGTAAACATAAATCGTGTATCTTGAAATCACATATTGAATGTTTCGAATATAGAATATGATCCCACAAGATACCCAACACTATCACAAAGTGTTTCTCATGCTCAACCTTTTTCTCTAGTACACACTAGTATTCCATCCAAAAACACCACCACAAAAGAATATCAATACCTTTGAAATATCTAATTCATATATTCTCTAATGTGAAATTGTTATTTTTTAAGAATAATATGAAAAACCCTATAATTGTAATGGACATATCTAATACTAAATGATATTTTCATAATATCCGCCTTTCGAACCCATTGCTGGTAATATTATGAACAAAATTCAATTCTTGAGAAGCACTAGGCTCCACTAAATTGATCAAATAGTCCATCAATGCAAGGAAGATGATATATATTCTTTATCCTAACTTGGATTAGATAATGATAATATATAGAAATCCAAAAGATCAATATTTATTTTTTCAAAAATAGACCATCCTTCCCACAGAGTTGTACATCAATGAATTATCACATTAATTTATAGATCTTAAAACTACACATTCAGTTCTATTAGTTAGGTTGGTGACATATGATATGTTGTACATGACATAAAAATCATCCCTAAAAAGAGATCAATCATAAAATTTACTTCTTTTTCGGTGGAAACCCTAAGAAATTATCACGAAAACAACAAAAAATTGATCACTTTTTTTTGGAAAACCAATATTAATGATTTTATCCACACACTGCGAGGATAAATATATCAACATGTATGATGTATTTATAAAAATTAGTTCCAAAAATCTCTTTCCACTTTTATTCAAATTTACATATCCTCTAAATAGATGCTCGACTCCATCACTGGTTATAAAACTAACACTATGGGTATAATACCTGATGTGAGATTTGAATATTTTAAACCAATACATATGCCTAATTAATTTATATAAATCTATCTCAACTATAGGGATATACCAAATGAATTCATCCCCACAAATAGTTATAAAACATTCTTTTAACATAATGCCTTGAAATTCACTTTTCCAATGAGGTGTTTTTTATTCCAAATTTTAAGGCATCACCTCAACATTAAAAAACATAAGATCAATGACATTAGAATCAATAAAAATGAGATGCACCCATATGAAACAAATATTACACAATGGTAGAATAAAAATGAATCATACCATTAAAAATTTAATTTCTCAATTGATTATACATGATCTCATGTTTATCTCTATAAAAATTCTTACTTAGGTCACTTTTCACATTGATACACAACTAAAATTTCATTGGATGGGGATTCTTGGTATTCATTGAATCACCATTCCTTTATTAGTTATACTGATGATAGAAATTTTGCATCACTAGTCATATCAAAGAATATGATTCATGAGAAGCATAAGATGTGTCCCTAAAACCCAAAATTAGGGAATTGTGACAATATCACTGAATATTCCCTATTTAGTTGTAATTATGGAATTTTATAGTTGATTTTATTCAGTCCTGATTCATGTATCAAAAATAAGAAATGTGAAAACATCCTAACTAACTCTCTTTTTAGGGAGGATGATTCACTGATCCCACTATATAATTCTGTGTAATTACACCACCATGGAAATAGGTGTCCCCCATCAACTTATTACCACCATTTGATTTCCCACCAAGTCCAATAGGTATTGACATAATTCCACTACTGATGTTTCTTGAGAAGTACATTTCATTTACCATCACTCTATTGATCATATGTATATAATCTTTTATATAATGGAATAAAATATTTGAGATAATTTATGTCTTCCAACCTAATTAAAAAAATGTGTTTTTTCAAGGATGAACACACAATAAAATCTGGTGAAAAGTAAACTAAATTCACAAATATATCTACATACTCTATTATTGAGATATTATCCTGATTCCAGATGAAAATGTTTTTTTAAAGAAATTATAAAACTTTTAGGGTGAAATTGTTTTTTGAAAAATTCTATAAAATCCTCCAATGAAATTTCTTGGACTATTTTATCCTAAACTACCAAATATAACCACTAAAATGTTGGATCATCAAACATATAGATTTCTTGCTTCATTATAAGATTGTAAAGAGTTCCTAGGAAATCCATGATTGGATTCATCATATTTTCCCCCACATATTCATTTTCTAGTTCTTAATATCACTAAAGGATGGGTAGATAAATATTTTGGAAATGAATTGAATGTTTCTCTTTCCTGGGATTAGACCTTATATTCCCTGTATCCATGACCAGAATAGTGTAGATATAATTATGATATAGTTGTTGTTTCACCTATGGTTCATGTTCCAGCACATTTTCAGTATCCTATTCCAGTTGGTTTGTATGAAACCTAAGGAATTCCTTTTTCTTAAATACAAGAATTTTTTTATTCCCAGTATTTTTCAATTGAATAATTATAAATTTAAAATATTACACCTCATATATATTGCACAAATTCAATACCAAATTAAAAAAAAATTAGTTTTCAACCCATTTTTGAAAATTCCACCATGCTATTAAAAAATCAAATCATTTTAATATATTTTGAAAAATTAATAAATTTTCACCAAATCATGAGTAATTACCCAACATAAATTATACACACATAGTTGAAATTCATTTCTATCAATATATTTTATGCTCTTCTCATCATTAAAGACCATGAAGATGTGGTGAAAACATGATAATGTGTCTCAAAACACTTACGTACACATACACCCTAGAAACATGATGTTCAACATAAATTGGTTATATATGACATTTTCATATTCATTTTAGGTTTTAATAATCTGAATTATCTCTACCAGCATAATAGATAGACTAATACCATTACCATGTCAAGGACTGAAAAAGATTATTCCATTTTTAACATCCCGCTGCTCATCCATTATCTTGGGAAGATACAAAGGTTGTTACTAGTACTTAGGTGACATTAACGGGACTCAGAATGGTAAAATAAATGACAATGGATTCATAAAAAATTTGTGGGTAATTATAAAATCAAAAATAAAACATCCAAAGAAGAAAAACAGAACTAAATAACCTCTACATGATGCATTAGTAACAAATATAACTCAAAGTAAACTAAATTGAACCATACCAAAGTACAATGAGGAATCCAAGAGAAATAATACTTAATGACCTGGAATAAATAACCTCAGTAACTCTAAAACAAATCTTAGAAACAAATACCCATTACATGCCCATGTAATCATAACGAGTCACTAAAAAAATGTGAAACATTTCCTTTACATGTGCCCAAATATACAATATCTACAAACTCACCAAAATAAATAAAGAAGGAGATAATATAAAACTCAATAGGATTTTCACAATCACCTTCCATCTCTGGTTATCATAATAGAACATGTTATAATATTTATGTAAAATATATTAACATAATTACTACCATTATATCTAAAATCCAAGTATTTTATAAAAACAATTCTTTTCTAAAACGTACTTATATGGAAATAAACCACACAAGTATTTAATAAATTATACATTTCTATTTCTTATACCCAATATGTATCTCCACACATCCACACATTCATAAATAGATGAATGTTCTATACTCATAAACATTCACTTTTTTATTTACCAATTCTTCACAAGGTTACAAATATTAGTTACAGTAATTCAACTTTCCCTTCTAATGGGTCACAACAATCCAAATGAACTCACACCAACCATGTATGCCAAAACCATGGGAAACCAACCATTATAAGACATTTCCAAAAAAAATTTATTGAAAACCCTTCAACAGTTTTTTCCATTTATCAAAAAAAAATATAAATTTGAAATCATTATTTAAAAATTTTGAACCAAAAACATTTTCCAGAAAACCAACCACTTTTTATAATTTCAAAAACCCATTACTAAAGATGTTTTTTCAAGAATCACATATTAATTTCACATTTGAATTCATTAAATTAAATAAATTTGAAACCAAAAAATTATTTTTTAATAAAGAAGATTCGAGAGTGATTCAATCCACCTACCAATTTAGGTGATAATAACGAATGGCATAAAAAATGAAAATATTTGATTGAAACTCCTAAACCAATCCTTAGATATTGATTAATTAAATTAAAAATCTTATCTCATAGTGATTGACAAAACATATCACGGATTTATCCCCAACTTACGAAATCCACAATTCAAAGAGATGGAATAAGATGAAGTATAAGGAAAATAGTGAAGAATGATCACTCACCAATAAATCCGGCCTCCAACTCAATTATATTTTACAACGAATCATTCTATAATTAAATGTAATGATCTCCATGGCCTTGGGGGGAGATGAATCATAGAATATTCCTTTTAAGGAGGAAAAGGAGGCTTATGAGGAAAATCGGTTTAGTTCCAAATTTTATGGTACTAAAGTTTTCATAGTTCATCGTTAGGGATAACAATTAGGAATGTTGTGCCCTATCCATGCACTAGCCACTGCATTTAAACCCACCTCACATGATTTTCTCACATGGTTGAAAAACTATTTTCCAACTATAAAAAAACCTAATATTTAACATTTCACGATTTATCATAGGAATCAGAATAGTTTTTCCAAATGATGAATATAATTGTGTACCTACCTAGTTCATACTGTTTCAGTTGCCCAATTTCCTAAGAGGTGTTTCATGGGTTCTACTAACTATGCTCAGATCAGGATACTCTGAAAAATAAGCAACAACATTCCAAATTTCATTCAGACATCCTAAAACATAACCCATATTTTTTTATATTTAAAATACATAAATAATTGGTAAATTACCCAAAATAGTTTTTATATAAGTAATAATACTCTGTGAATATTTTAATTTTTCATGGTTTAGTTTCATGTTTAATTACTCATATTCCTAAGTTAAGTTATTTCCATGGATAATATTACTTATACCTCTATAAGATCATTCATTTTCTATTCATGTTTATTTTTAATGTGAATATGAAATGATTATAAATAATAAAAATAATGTTTTATAAAGTTGTTTTCAATTTAAATTTATTTAAAAATTGTTTATGTTCAAAATATATAACTTATAGTTTCCTGGACTTAGTCATTGTATATGTTTTTATTGGTATCTTTTTTGGATTTAGTTCCCATACCTTAATTTTTCATTTTGGATTCTAAATATATGGTTTTATTGTAGACATGTAATGGGATGAGATTTATGTAATTCATTATATTATGTTTCATTGTAAAGTCGTTATAGTGTGTTTTTATGGGTGGTCACATTGTGAGTTAGAATCTATATTTTCTAGATTTATTTTACAGTTTAGCCTTATGTATTAACTTTGTATGAATAATTGTTGTGTAATATTCTTACCTATTGTACAATATTGGTTTATAAAATTTTGTATGCATGAGACTTGTTTTGTTTATGTGTATATAATTACAATATGGTGAGCTATCTATGGTAGTCATGTATCCTTATAAATCCTGATCTTGGTTTTTTATGTCATTAGATGAACTTTTTTGGAATTTGATTTAGAATTTTTTGATTTATTAATGTTTTCAATGACTATCATTGAATTAATTTTTATATTAAATAGTGTTTTGTTTAACATATTTGGATTGGATTCTGAATGTTTTACTTTCCATTCCATGTTTTTCTCATATGCTAAATTGGTATTTTCATTTTTCTTTAATAGGAAATTTCTCTTATAAGGGATAATACAAAACATGGATAAGAAGTTATAAGACAATTTTGAATGGAAAATCCTAAAATAATCCATTTTTAGTGCAATATGTAGTCCGTAATATTTGGACTCTAGTTTTGGAGGGTATTGGAATCTAAAGAGAGGTAATGGATCATGTCATAGAAATTACCCCAAAAAACCACTTATCTTCTACAGTGATAATGGAAAACAAGAATACAAAGATTATATTAAGTATATTTAGTGGATATTACACTTTATGAAAAATCTAGAAGATTATATGTTGGGGTTTTCCACTTACAACAACACTGAGAGTTTTTATGGAGATTTTTTCAAATAAAATAAATTTCATTTGTTTCTATCAATACACTATTTGAATCATTTCTTTCAAATGGATCATTAACATAGCGTACAGTACACACAACAATAATGTTTCTATGAAACAACATTTTAATGTTATAATTGTTTAAATGAGATAACTATATACCTGTTATTAACATAGTTATATAATAGTAATAACTAGATTTAAAATATTCTTAATGGTGGTTTTACATAATGATATCATATTGATAACAAAACATATAATTTTTGGTAAAGTTCTTTTATGTTTAAATATATAATTTTATCAAATAAACAGTAATTAATATTCTTCATTGAAAAATAGTAAAATTAATTTTAGAAAAATTTTGGAAATTAAATTTTTATAATAAACTTAATTTTTGAATTTATAATGAAAAATTAGATATGGGTGATTTTTTGGTATTTTTCTCAGAAACATAATTTTTGGGTGAATAGTAATAAATACTAGATTTTAATTCATACATTATTTGTTATATAATTTATTAACAAGGTTAAATTATATTTTTATTTGATTTAATTGGTTTAATTATATTATATTTTTATTAATTAATCCAATTTAGGTAATGGTAATCAATTTGAATTTTAAATTGGATATAAAAACATTGCATAGATTTGATAATTGTTACTTTTAGAATGCCACATTGTCAACCCGAATACAAGATTAAATTTAAATTAATTTATTCCAATTCTTTGTTTGTAATTTGGAAAATTTTATTCCATATTTCAAATCATCATAACATACAATTTAAAATAAGGACTACTTTGTTTTTGACCAAAAATATTAGTGATGTAATTAAAATTAATTATTATCCTGAAGTTTAAATTATGTATAATAAGAGACTAAAACATGATATTAAGGCCCAAAAAGAAGTAAATTTTTTTATTAAAGGCATTTTTTGGACATATTTCTTATCTAATATACATTTTTATGACTATGGACTATTATTGAACAACATTGAATAATCAAATTTGGGTGGGGTTCTATTTCTTTAAAAGAATAAAAGAGTTCCACCCCTCCTCCATTATAAATGGCCTCCTATACTCACACATTCTCACATCTATAAAGCCACATATGTTAATAAAAACTCTACACAAATATCTCCCCAAATTTCCTCCCTTACACCTTTAATTATCTTTTGATCTAGAAATCATCCACGAGAACCCTTTTCTGTAAAACAGTTGGACATTACCGATTAAGAGGAAACACCCATCCTCAAACTCCTTCATTTTATTTTCTTCCTCCACTCCATAAAATATTATTAGTCTATGATAATATAAAAAAGATATTTAATATAGTAATATTTTTTTATTTAAATTCTTCTACCTTCACCTATACACACATTTATCTAATGGTTAACAAACATAATGTTTACGTGTAGGAAAACTACCACCTCACAAAACAATGGTTATTAAATTTTCATTTACAACATATCTTGGTGTAAATTAGGAATGAATACATTTTATATATGTTATATATAATATTTATAATGTCTTTAATATTAATTAATTATTTAATATTAATAATCATTAAACATTCTATTTTTTTTAATATGATAATTTTGTTTGAGGAAGTTCTAACTACCGCCCCCTCAATGCAATGTGATTCATTCATACAGTACATGGAAGGTAATAAAGATAGATGTAATTAATATATATGATATATATATATATATATATGATATATATTTGATATACTAAAAATTTTATAATAATTAAATATATATACATATATAAATATAAATCTTTTATTTTCTTTCATTCAACATAGTAATTAAACAAAAATGGCATTCATGCATAAATACAACTTGTTGTCTCCATGAATGGTGTATTCTATTTCATAAATTTATATTCTATATATTATTATAATTGAAATTTACTTTATATAAATTATATTTATATAATGTTTTTCATTTTTAATAATGATATATGTATATGGACCAAAAATATAACAAATTCGAACACATGTAAAAAATAAAGTGAATATTATCCGAAGTGAAACCATTACATAGGATGGTTATCAAGTGGGTAATATAAGGTATCAATCAAACCATATATTGTATAAGATATAAAAACATGGTTTTATAAAATATTTATAATTTTTTTTAATCTAGTGGTTTGAATGAGTATGATGAGAGTCAAGACACAAGGTAAGGGGATTTCATCTCACTTTTTATTTTTTTGAGATTAATGATATGTTCACCACTATTTCCTTTTTGTGTCATATATAATACCTATGATTGTAATTAATGTATCTTATACATAAATTTATGGGCATTAAAATTTCCATATTATTATCCCTCTTTCATGGGGTTTGTGTTTGAAATGTTAACAAATCGTCTAAATAGTTTTTTCTCAATTTTCCTTCATTGAGACTCTTGTTTTGACATACACATAAATTCTATTTAAAGGGGTATATACATTCATTTTACATGTTATATAATGAATATAATTATTTTCATCGTATTATAATATTTGTTTAGTTTCCATTTCTTACATGGAATGAATGATCCCATTTAACCAAGTGGTAAGAGTTTGTTGAAACAATCTCTTCACTTTTCGAGATTGTTAAAGATTATGTGTATTTTATGAAATCTTATGATTCATATCTAAATAATAATAATTAATTTCCTTTTCCTATATTTATTAAGGATATACTCTAATGTTTCTACCATTTTTTTAAATTTTTAGTAGTTAATATAATGTTTTTATGTAAAATATAACCCTATATGTCTCTTCGTTCAGAAATCTATTATATTAAAAAAACCATGTTTTTTAAAAAATTTGAAAAAATGATTTCAAAAGACCATAAAGATAATTATGATGGAAAAAGGTTTTTAAAAGGTTTTTTTTATTTTTAAATCATCCATCAAAATATTCACAATCTAATTTAAAAGATTTTTTTTCAAATGATTTTATGTTATAAAAATAATTTTTTAAAGGATAAAGAATATTTTCCCCCAGAAATATTTTTATAAGATATTTTAAAATTATTTACCAAATAAGACTATATATATTAATGTTATTGATTATATTAAGGGGAAATTACTGAATTTTTTATTCATATTTTTTCTCTAAATGGATTATATTTTGATGACCTGATATTGATGAAAACTATTTTTATTTCATGGGTTATATGCTTTTGAATCCCTCTTCTTTACATGGGTTATGATTATGACGAAATTATTATAAAACCTATCTCTTTCAATAGGTTATGATATGATTATATTTTTATAATAACCATTTCATTTAATGGGTTATGATATTATTATTTATGATCTTATGGAACACGTATGTATGATTTCATTATGAGATGGGTCATACCTATCTCTCCCTCCAATGCACTAGGTAAAGATTTATATCTCATTAGATAGAATAATATGGTCTTCGGAGTGAACCTTGACTAAAACGATGGAAATGGGAGTTAATAATGACTAACCAGTTGGTATGAGGACTGACCTTATGCTACTAAGATGACCATGAGAGTGAACCATGCCTACTAAGATGGTATGGGTACTGAACATATACTACTAATATGAAACTATAAGTAATGTCTTGTCTACTATGGTAATAATATCCTATGATTAAATGTTTTCCTCAATTCCATGTTTTATTCATATGTTAGGATTTTGTGGTTTATGTTCATTATTTCCATATAATTATTGTCTTATAGACTATCAATATTTATTCCATAATTCATTTTTATGATAATTGATATGTAGGGAATGATCTTCTTTTTTTATGATCAAATTCTGATACCCCTTTTCTAATGTTTATTCTTATATTTCTTCTATTTTTACCCTTAATAAGAATGTGAGATCACCCCTTTTTATGTTTCCTTCCTTAGGTAGTGAAGATTTGTGTTATGTTTGAATTGTATAAGAATGGTTGTAGTCAATAAGAACCTAGTGGGAGTTGATGTAGCTCATTTATGTACCAGTTTTTATGTTTCCATGTTTCCAATGGAACTACACCAGTATGGTATTTGTTTGTCTATTTTTGTAATGTTTTATGTATTCTGAAAAAGTGATGTAATGTTAATTTATATTAAGACTCAGTTTTTATTTTTGGAATGATAGAGAATTTTTATTTAATCTTTGGAATCAAGGATGGGAAAAAATTAGTGAGAAGTTTAAAGACATGTCTAAGGATAAGACTAAAAAGAAGGAAAATTTTAGGCTAATATCCAAGAATTTTGGTAAAGGACATATTGAGTGGTTTCATATAAATAAATCACTATCTAGATAATATATGTATAAGTGGATCTACTTAATATTTAACTTGGATTACCAACTTCATAAATATGTTTCGGGCCTGACTCAAGGTAATCTGGTACATGACAATATGACACGTGGCATGCCTTGTTTGAAACTGCTAGGGGATATGATTTTGAAATTCACAAACTATTAATTTTTTTGAATGATTTAAATATAAATTGGATATGTATAATTTAGGATGAACAGAAAATGTCTTAGATTAATGATGTTCTCATAATTTATACATCCTATAAGTGAATTTTGATGATTTTATTGTTCATTATTATGATAATTGTTTCCAAATCTATGCATTTGGTTTTAGTCATTGTTTGGAACCTGAAAGAACCATGTTTTTAGTGATTAAAACAAACAATGAAAAAAATTTATTCCTAAGCATCCAAATACTGTTGGATTAGGAATAGAAAATCTTATTGTTATTCTCACACATCTTTCTCAATCAATGAATCACAGTGGACCTCCAAATTAGAAAAGGAAGGAACAAAATTCTATTGATTTTTAATAAGGAAATGTCCAACTTATTTCAGAGGGACTTCTAATCCACTTGTTTTTGAACAATGGATCAACACTACTAAAATGATATTCTATGTTAATCAGTTCTCAGAGCATAATAATGTCATTTTGGATCTTTATCTAGTAGAAGGAGATGTAGATAAATAGTGGACTATAATAAATAATATGAAGTGACATGTGTAGACGCCAGAAATGTCCGTTGTTCCCAAACGAAGCTCCGGATGCGGGAAGCGAGGTCATATTTGGAGTCGGAAGCCCATTTCTGAAGGCCCGGAAGCCTTGCGCGGAATTTTGGAGACCCGCGCGCAAAGTTGACGAGCCGCGCGCAAACCTCCCGGGATGCGCGCAATGCGCTGGACCGGCGCGCAATTTTGCGCGCCCGTGACCCGCGCGACTCCCTTGCGCGCCGGGCCCGATTCCGCGCCCGCGAAGAGAATTCCGCGCCCGCGATCCGGATTCCGCGCCCGGGGTTGCCTATAAATATAAGGCGACCCCCGACGTTTTGAAGGTGGCCGGAATTCGAAAGGTCTCTCGTGCGCGCAATCCAACCCCCTCCGCGCGCAATGCCGATCTTCAGGTAACCTCCTTTCTTTCGCGCAAGAAAGCCTCGGGGTTTGCCTTCGCGCGCAATCCCTTTGGCTCCTTTCTTTTTGAATAATTATTCACCCAATGGCCTTCGCGCGCAAAAGAAGCCTCTTGCGCGCAATTGCCCCCGGGTGCGCGCAATCCAGCCCGATTGAGCGCACCCCCCTTTTTTCAAAGAGGCCATTCGTTAAAGAATGAGCCGTTGCCCCCGCGCGCTATACGAAGCCCGGTGCGCACAATCTCTATCATCTGCGCGCAAAGCGCTGGCCCAATTGCGCGCCAGCCTGCCCATTTGCGCGCCGACCCGCGGTATTGCGCGCCAAGCTTCTCTTTTGCGCGCAATCCGCCGGGGACGCCCCCTTTGACCCCCTGAGGGTACCCGCCTGCGTGGCGCCCAATTATCTTCATCCTGGGTGCCCGCACCATGCGTTGTCTTCCCGTGCGGCCCTCCAGGCTCGCTTGAAGCGATACGGACCCATCGGCGGCAGTATCGTCCGAGCTACAAGATGTTAAACTGTTCAGCATTCGTCCTGCAGGACGCTAAACTGTACTTCATCCGCGCGACAAGACGTTAAACTGCCAAGCATCTTCGTCCGCACTGCAAGATGTTAAACTGCCAAGTGTTTTGTCCAACATGACGTTAAACTGTACCACATCCAAGCTGCACGACGTTAAACTGCCTAGCATATCGTCCGCGCGACAAGACATTAAACTGCCAAGCATCTTTGTCCTCAACACACGACGTTAAACTGTACTTCGTCCGGCAAGACGTTAAACCGTCCGCATCACCCGATCCCGTGTCTCGCACGCAGGATCCCCTCGGTTTGGATGTGGCCCCCACCCGCGCGTCTCTGCAGGGATGTCGGGATTGGAGTGGCCTTCGCCCACGGGGGTAGAGTGTTACAGACAGAACTAACTACGTGGACTTTGATCCCTGTCTTCTAAACAGGGTACGTAGGAAGCCTCTCTGAGGTTCAAGCCCACCACCTAGTCGTCCCGGTCGTATTCACATCAGTTCGTCCATCAGTGGACCCCTCCTGGGTTCACACTCGCGTCGATTCACCTATGAATCCGCCCCTGTGGGAGACTGCACGTGTGTATCTCCATTGTGCTTCCCCACTTCCCTTTTCTCCTTTCAGCATCCAGCATGACGTGAAACTGTGATCCACCCAGCCGTTCCATCCCCCTATGTGCAAGGTGGTTCGGTTCAATCCTCCGCCCGGCGGCCTTGATCTCTTCGTGAGTCGGCTTGCCGACGTCCAGCATGACGTTAAACTGTATATCCGAACTACGTTTACTTTGATCCGTGCTAACGCGCGGTACGTAGGAAGCCTCTACGAGGTCCAATCTCTTCACTCCATCATCCATCCTGATCCTTACCCGAGCCCCCACATCCCGGTGGGGTCATGCCACTTCATTCCACTCCACTCGGGAAGCCGCCCATGTGCTGGCCCCAGCGTCGGAGGTTCCCCGCAAGGGGTTCTGTCATCTGATCCACTTCTCGTGTTGATCAGTCCGATGCCGTCCCCGCTGGACGTTAAACTCGCGGCATACCCCGTGTTAAACATGGGAAGCTGAGGAAAACCTCAGGTAACACAGTTCCCCGCACCCAGCGCAGGATGCCTCAGGCCATCACGCCTTCGAGAAGCCCTATTAGGTACGGAAGGCAGAAATGCAGAGTCGCAGTGTTAAGACATGCCCCCGACACCCAGAGCCACCCGGTCTCCTCACCGCAGGTTGCTGCCCCGACCAGACCCCTTGGAGCATCTGGGCGGAAGCAGCGTAATTAACTGGTGTCCATGAAGATATGGCACCGGGAACGAGATTCACGAACATTCTTAAATCTAAGAGGGAGACCCGGATTAGGTGACGAGTTCCGAGGAGACGTCCACGGAAGGAGGAGCCTACATCCCATCATCCCGGTTTTGATCAAGGAGCAGACTCCCCTGAATAAGGGACGGATGCCGCCCGCCTTTGGAAAGCGGGACTGCGGGGCCACAAGCCGCGCGCCCATCCCCTCGGGTCGACGGGTGCACGCGCGAACGCCACCTGGCGGAACAACGTCGGAACAGAAACCCGACGCACATCCGCACCGAAACAGAAAAATGGTGAACCCGACGTGAATCTCTTCTCCTCAATACGAAGATCGATTGCTTTCAGAGGTATTGGAAGACCAGCATGATGCTCGACCGAGCATTCAACACCGGGGCACGGAACCCGCCTGGGGCTGGGGAAGGGAAATCGGGCACTCCGTCTCACGACGTTGATGGCCTGGGTTCCCCCCCACGGAGGGCATCGCGACACTAATGTTTGGTTGTCGATTCCTTTTCCTGTCAGTGTTAATGGGTTCTTCTCCCTATCTTCAGGAATCAGGTCGTCCGATCCAATGCCCGATCACCGCCCGCCCACTGGCGCAGGGGTAGGGGAAACACCGACGCGGCTACTCCGCGCGGTCCCGCCCGTTCCACAGCCGTCCCAGCAGCCGCAACTGCGGGGCAACCACGCCCTCTCTCCCCCTCGGAGGTCATCCAGAGAAGGGTGATCAACAACTTGGTGCGGAGATATGAGGAATAGGGAGTCATCCCCACCAGGGACATGGCTCGCCTAGACCTCGAGGAAGCTGCACCTCGCCACCAACGCCGCCCCCGAGGGCCGCGCAGGGAGGCACCGCTGCCTACCTCGATGTCTAACCGCTTCGGGAGCTTATCCCCGGAGCGCTCCGACAACTCCTTCCCCTATGCGGATGAGGTGGAAGATGTCCGGGACCACCCTATCCGAAATTCGTTCCAGGGATCCGCGATAAGGGCTCCTGTCAGGCCACGGCGACACCGCCGTCAGGCCTCTCAAGTCGAAGAACGGGCTCTCCACCTGCCCGCACCGCTCATCCCGACTCGTTTGTCCCGACGCCAACGTCGGGCACGAGCGGAAGAGGATGCCCACCTTGGGTCCCTAGCAACAGCGGCCGCGTTGGCTCAAGCCACTGCTGGCTCCAGCCACCAGGCCCCTGCACATCCTGAGCAGGGGCACTTCTATGCCCGACCTGGATCGAGGCCCCGACTGCCCCAAAGGTGGGTTGGGTTGACTCTCCCGGTTGCTGGTATAGGAAATAGCCACCGCGGACCACCTCGCGGTAGTGCTATAAACCAACAGAGTCTACTCCGCGTGGCCGATCCAAGAGGCATGGGTCACCCCACCTTTCGATCCCGGCCCGGAGGCCTGCCCGGAATCATCTCTCCCCGCGTCCCCTTTGATATCTGTCCTGGTGCTCCTCGCACCTTGGTTTCCAGCCCTCTTGGCCCCAGCACCAGTGTGGCCGGAGGACGCCAGGATAGAGATCAGCCATGCCCCGAAGAACCACCCAGGGGCAGGAAGGCGAGGCGTCGACGCCGAGGGAAGAATGTTACGGAATTCCGGACAGAGATCTGACCGGTTCGTTTCTCTGATACAGAGGCGGAGTATGATTCGGCGACGGAGCCCTCCCCCCGATCCCGCCAGTTAGGGGCAGGGGTAGGAATGCGGCACGTCAGCCTCGTACTTCCCGAGAGCGAGATCTATACGATCCCCGCTTATCTCCGAAGGTATATCTGGAGTAGTGAGGGCCTGGTAGACCCCCAAGGATCAAGCTTGCGGTTGGTTCCGGCCCCTCCGGAAGCACCTTCTGCCTCGATCGGAGAAGCCGAAGACTTTTTCTGGGGACCGACGGTCGAACCACGATCTAGTGCACCCTCGGCAAGCACCGAAGCTACGGCAGGATGTACGCTCTCCGGCCCGTCCTATCGTGATGTGGTAGATGGGGCACCGCCACCCTCAGAGGGCGGCCCGGGATACGGAGGCCAATCGGCCTGCTCGCCGTATTCACCGCCGGCCAGCCCATCGGCCCGACGTCCCATCTCGGCACCACTGCCGGTTCCCCGTCCATTCCCAGTCGTTGAAGAGGACCAAGGAGACCTGGGTCCCGAGTTTGAGTCGTGGAGCTTCTGGACCGTCCTTGCAGAGGGCCACTTCCCTGAGAAGTTTTGGCCAGTCGCAGGACCAGACTTTGATGCACCCGAATCGCTCACCCCGGATGAGTTCGAATGCTTCCGCCGAACTCTCCGGGAGACTCACTCCCGTATTCACCGCTTAAAAATTCCATATCCCGGGATTCAACTGCACCTGGAGGATATTGGTGAGCAGTTCCGTCAAATTGACCTAGCCACGCTCCCCACGGTTCGGCACCCCGGGTCATTTGGGCACCACGAGGCCCTCCAACAACGATGCGTTGAGTGTTTTCAAGTACTCCTCAAGGTTATCGAGGAAGCCACCCCCCATGTGTATATCTGTGGATGGGGGCGGTACGCTGCCCTACGCTTCAGTGCGATTCGCCGACAGCCCGATTCACTGGGTGGCCCTGAGAGTACATCCCCAGGGACAGAAGCGGTCAGTATGGCTGACCTGTCGGGGGAGGGGAACAGCTTGGAACTTCTCGACGGGGGCCCTCCCCCCGAAGACAAGCCGTTGTTGGATCCATCGGCGAGAGTTACTCGTCACTAGAGGAACCTCCTGGGTCTCCCCACACCCACTGAAGCACTGACGTTGAGCCGAAACGTCAGCAAAGGTAAAGAGCACGGCGGGGCTATGAAGCCCGCCGACCCATCTGCCTCCACACAGAGGGCGGATGAGGATCCCGAGAAGGCTATGCTACGTCAACAGCTCGCCGAGCAGAAGAAGCTAGTTGACCAGCTCCTCGCCGAGCGCGCTGCAGAGAAGCGGCCTGACTACGGTGATCCTAGGCCAGGACAGCAGGGACAGGAACAACCACCCCTCGATGAGGCTCTCCCGGGCAACCGTGATTATGCCGTGTTCGCCGACAGGAGAGAGGCCATTGCCTATGGCAAGAGGGAGCGGTATGTTTCACCACACCCTCCCGAGCGGCGTGACTACCTGAGAGACCCCGATCGGATTCCTCTCGCTGCCCCAAGGGCCTCTCCGCCCGCCATCCCACGAGCTTCCGAGTTCGACGACCCGGTCGACGACCCGATTGAAGGACCATACAATGCGCTCGTGGTTAGAGATCCTCGCCAGGACTGGAACCCATGTCCGGACGATCTGATGGCGGCACTCATCGCCCGCTTGGAAGCCTTGGAGACTCGGCAAGTGGCGATCCCACCGGACGGCAAGCCATACCCAGCATGGGTGGATGACATGCCGGCACCTCCGGGATTCGGGAATCCCACTTTCTCCCCCTTCAATGGGACTGGAGATCCGCCACAGCATTTTGCCCATTTCAATTCGAGGTGCGGGCCTATGTTGGGAACTCCGGCGCAGCAGGAGGCCGCTAAGCTTCGCTGCTTTGTCCAGACACTGGAAGGGCCAGCATTTGTCTGGTACAGCCAGCTCCCCATCGGGTCGATAACTAGTTGGGAGGACCTTCGTAGACAGTTCCTCTACCAGTTCAGTTCCACGACCCGGAAGACGAGTATCGCAGACCTCTTCAAGTGCAAGCAGAGGCCTGATGAGCGAGTCGCGGACTTCGTCGCTCGATGGAAGGGTCTCACGTATTCCCTTGACATGCCATTGACTCAGGAGCAGTTGCTGACAATGTGCATCGGGAACGTCAAGACCGAGCTGGTCCCTTCCTTGATCACTCAGAATTACCCCGGAGGGTTCAAGGACTTCTCAGACAAAGCTCAACGTCTTGAGGAAGCCCTGCAACAGGCCAGTCAGGCACACCCGCTGCCTCCTATGATTCCTGCAAGGAGAGCCAGCAGGGCTGAGCCCGCTGCTGTTGCCCAGATAGAGGCCCCCAGGCCGTTGGAGCTGCTGCCGGTGAGGCCAGCTCCACAGCCTCACAGGAATCCGCCTCCACGGGCTCAGTTCCCGACCCAACAGTGGCAGCCCCAGAACCGGCCGGCCCCTCCGCGTAATGTACCGCCACAACCCAGGCGAGATAATCAGGGTCCACCTCCTCGGCAGGCCCCTCCAGCCCCTCGTCAAGACCACGCTCCCAGGGGCCCGCGATACCTGACTTACTCATTTCACGAGGATCAGGTCCCCCGTTATTTCCGGAGCGCCCTGGAGCAGAGGATTGTGCGACTGCCTGAGTGTTGGAAGCCAGAGGAAGCACATCTCACGGATAACCCCCGCTACTGCCCTTACCATCGGGCCCTGGGGCACACCATCCGGCAGTGCTACGTGTTTAAGGACTGGCTCCAAGACCAGATTAACAACAATGTAATCAGGTTGGGCCCAGCTCCAGCACAAGTGGCGGGCGTGTTCGTGGGATCAGATGACGATAGTGGCAATGAGGACGAATGGAAGCTGGACTCCGACCGCGGATCCCAGAAGTACAAAAACTGGATGGCCCGCAAGACGATTATTCGCGCCCATGGAATCATCCGTGCGCGCTTGAATCAGCCTGAGCCCCCAGAATCTGCGGGTGCTGCTTCGGCATCGTCATCCCAGCCTTCCTCTTCCGAGAAGAGCAAACGGCGGCGGCGCAAGAAGGAAGAGCGCGCCCCGCCAGTTCCGCAACTATCCCGCACTCTCGGCGATTTCATGCCCTCAGAGATGGGGGTCCCTCCTCGGATCCACCCGGCGATGGATGATTCGTCCGATGACGGTGTTGGGTACGCTTCGGTTAATACCGTCGAGCTGGTAAATCCCTTTTCGGTTCCCGACGTTGAAGAACACCAGGTGGACCTCCCTAGTGTCCCCGGTCGTCGCCACCGTCGGAGGAACCGCAACAACAGGAGTCGCCGGGGCACAACAGTTGGTACCTCCAGCCAGGACGTGCACGCCACTGAGACTAGGCAGCAGGCTCAAAACCGAGTTTAGCGCGCGCAGCCCCCCCATCCGGGGATGACGGATTCGCCTCCGCCACTGTTTGTGGTGTGAGACCAGGAAGAACCGCCTCAGCCGCGTCGCGATCAGCTCCGCCCTGCCGCAAGTCCGTCCCGGCCTCTTGACCCCAGTACGGTGACTACTTCCCGAGATTCAACCAATGAACAGCGGGATGCGCCAAGCACCAGTCGGCCACCGGTCCAATCAGCAAGGCCCGCCATGCCTCCAACCGCAGAGCAACCTCCTGCAACCACGTGCTCGCGCTTGGCCAAAAAGTATGATGTCCTGAAGCACTTGGCCGACATCCCAGCAAGGCTCTCCATCCTTGAGGCTCTGTGCATGTCATCTGAGATGCGCGAGGCACTCGCTGAATCCCTGAAAATCCTCCTCCAGTTTGAGACAGAGGTTGCGGCTGCAGAGGCCTTTCACGCCGAAACGATTGAGGAAGACGAATGTCAGGTAGTTATCTCGTTCTCTGGTAAGGATGAAGACCCTCCTATACAGGGGCACATTCGTCCGCTGTATGTTACTGGGCAGTTCAATGGCCTTGAATTCCGACGCTATCTTGTCCACACGAGGTCCGGGATTAACCTGATTCCCACTTGGACGCTCCAGAGATTGGGGTTGTCTGAGGATGACTTGATTCCCTCCGACCTCAAGATCCAGGGGTACGACCGCACCGAGCAAACCCCGGTCGGCAAGATACACTTGAAGACCCAGTTCGGTGACTTAGTTGCCAACACCGAATTCATGGTAGTCTCTCAAGACACTGCGTATAACGCATTGATGGGCAGGCCATGGATCCACCTTCATGCGGCGGTTCCCTCATCATACCACCAATGCCTTAAATACTCCCTTAACGGTCGAGTAGGCGTGCTTCATTGAGATGCCTCTCCTTTTGCGTCATGTGAAGCCCGCTATCTGGACGCGGACTATTACAAGAGCAAGGATAAGTAGATCCTGGCAGGTGAGGTTGAGCCTGTCGCTGTTGCAAGTGATCCCTGGGCATGTTTGGATGACGCTTACGTCCTCCCGATTCAACGGTTGGACGTAGCCATGGTCTCGACGTCCTGTGAGTCTCCCGATGAGATGACCGCGACCGCCCATGCCAGCACCAGCGGCCCAGCAGGATCTGGTATCCCCAATGCAGTTTCCAACGCAGTCTCTCCCGTGGACGATCCCTCCCCAAGTGGAGAGGGCGTGGAAGATGCACCCCCAGCCTTTGAGGAGGGCGTCTCCGCCACTGTCGATGAGTTAGTACAGGTGAACCTTGGAACTGAAGCAGATCCATGACCCACATTGGTCAGTGCCGCCATGCCCTCTGAGGAGCGGCAGCAGTACGTGGACTTTCTCAGGCAGCACCGTGATGTGTTCGCTTGGGGCTATGACGAGATGCCGGGGCTAGATCCTCAGGTAGCCGTCCACCGCCTTGGTCTCCCGGCGAACCATCGCGGGTTCAAGAAGCCTCCCAGGAAGATGCACCCATTCCACGATGCCATGGTTGAGGCCGAAGTTGACAAGATTATCAAAGCCAACTTCGTGAGGGAAGTTTAGTACCCCAAATGGCTGGCCAACATTGTGCCGGTCAGGAAGAAGAACGGGCAGATCAGAGTCTGTATCGACTTCTGCGATCTCAACCGCCACTGTCCGAAGGATGATTTTCCCCTTCCGGTGATAGAGCTGTTGATTGACGCCACAATAGGGTTCCAAGCCCTCTTCTTCATGGATGGATACTCCGGATACAACCAAATCCGGATGGCCCCTGAGGATGAGGAGTTCACTGCCTTCAGGGCCCCCCAAGGTATCTTTTGTTACCAGGTCATGCCCTTCGTCCTGAAGAATGCAGGTGCCACCTATCAACGGGCGATGCACCGCATATTCAAGCCAATCCTCAGCACACTGGTGGAATGCTACGTCGACGACTTGGTGGTCAAATCGCGCCAGCGTCAGGACCATCTCAAAGATCTTGAGAAAGTGTTCGGCTTCCTCCGGTCTCGCTGCCTGAAGATGAACCCGTTGAAGTGTGCCTTCGGGGTCACCTCCGGAAAGTTCCTTGGATTTGTGGTAAGATACCGGGGTATTGAGATCGACCCGGAGAAGATCAGGGCGATTAGCCAGATGCCTCCCCCAGGTAACATCCGAGAACTGCAGGGGTTCCAAGGCCACTTAGCCTATATACGCCGATTCATCGCGAATCTGGCCAGCAAGTGTAAGCCCTTTTCTCGGCTCATGAAGAAAGGTGCCACCTATGTATGGGATAAAGAGTGTCAGACCGATTTCGAGGAAATCAAGCAGTACCTGCTTCAACCTCCGGTTCTGATGCCGCCTGTATCTGGGAAGCCGCTGGTCCTGTATGTGACCGCCCTGGAACGGTCCCTGGGTGCCCTTCTCGCCCAGAAGAACAACGAGGGAACAGAGAATAGCCTCTATTACCTCAGTCGCATGCTCCTCGATGCGGATGTCAGGTATTCCCCCATCGAGAAGAGCTGCCTGGCGCTCGTATTTGCCGTACAGAAATTACGGCACTACTTGCAGCACCATGAGGTACAGTTGGTCTCTCGGGTAGACCTGTTGAAATATATCCTGAGCCGGCCTATGTTGACTGGCCGTCTAGCGCGGTGGGCTGTGATTCTCCAGTAGTTCGACATCAGGTATGTGTCTCAGAAGGCCATCAAAGGGCAAGCATTGGCAGACTTTCTGGCTGCTCACCCGACCTACGCGGATCAGCCGCTGGATCTAGGCTTTCCTGATAAGTCCATTCTCTCGGTCGATCGTGTCGATCCGTGCTGGCAGATGCACTTTGACGGTGCCTCCCGGAGCCCCACCGGTAGAAGTCTTGATAATCTTAAGCTCAACAGAGTGGGCTTGGGTATCGTCTTCATTACCCCGGAGCAAGCCGTGCTGCCATACTCTTTCCTGTTGTCAGAGGGCTGTACCAACAATGAGGCGGAATACCATGCCCTCATCACCGGCCTCGAGTTAGCTCTCGAGATCAGCGTGCCCCATCTGTGTGTGAAAGGGGACTCTGAGCTGGTCGTTAAGCAGATCAATGGAGACTATGTTTTCAGGAAGCCGGAACTTGTGCCGTTGCTGGAGTGCACCCTCCTTCTGATGGCCCAGTTCCCTTCTCGGCCAGAAATTGTCCATATTCCCCGGTCGCAGAACGGTCGAGCAGATGCTTTGGCCAGCCTTGCTGCGTCACTTGCAGAGCCTGAACAGGATAACCTGATCATCCGCGTGACGCACCGCAGGCTCATCGCTCCCGTTATCCCGGAGGGAGATCGCGGCCCGTCGGTAAGTAATCTCACCACGGTTGCCCCTATGCCCGGAGCCCCGAGTACCCCAGATATGGCGGTCGAACCAGCCCCTGATTGGAGGATGCCTTTGGTTGAGTACCTCCAACATGGCATTCTCCCATCGGATCGGGCCGAGCGCGAGCGAGTTCGACGCCGCGCATCGCAGTTTGTCCTCCAGAGCAGTCCCGGCCTGGAGCAGATCCTCTATAGACGCAGATTTTATGGTGTTCTCCTCCGTTGCCTTCATGGAGTTGAGATCCCACGAGTCATGCAAGAGGTTCATGCTGGTTCATGCGGTGCCCATCAGACTGGGTCAAAGCTGTCCCACCAGATTTGGAGGTTGGGATACTTCTGGCCCTCCATGATCCATGACTGCATCGAGTATGCCAGGAGGTTCCATGCGTGCCAGGTTCATGCAAACTTTGTGCATCAGCCGCCGGAGCCTCTCCATACCACCAGGTATTCTTGGCCCTTTGCAGTCTGGGGGATGGACGTTGTGGGACCTTACCCGGCGGCGACGGCTCACCAGTGCCGGTTCATTCTGACCGCCACAGACTTCTTCTCCAAATGGGCAGAGGCGATTCCGCTCAGAGAGGTCAAATCCTATTCGATCGCTGACTTCGTGACCTCCAACATCATTTATCGATTTAGAGTGAATCACGCTATCCTCACGGATAACAGAGCCAATTTCCGAGCAGCCGAGTTGAAGAAGTTGTACGCCAAGTACAACATTCGCTCGAACCATACATCTCGCTATCATGCGCAGGCGAATGGACAGATTGAGGCATTTAACAAAACCCTCTCTAACATTCTGCAAAAGATGGTTGGTCAGAACAAGAAGAGTTGGTCGGACAAGTTCCCCAACACCCTCTGGGCTTATTGGACGACGACTCGCAATTCCACCCAGATGACCCCTTATTCCCTGGTATATGGAGCTAAGTCCGTCCTGCCCATCGAGATCCAGTTACCGTCCTTGCGCACTGCGGTCTACGACAAGCAAGCGCCGGACAGAGCTGCTGAAGCCCGTCTAGTCGAGTTGGAAGCACTGGATGAGAATAGACTTCGCGCTTTGCACAACTTGGAGAGGCATCAAAGCAGAATGGCTCGAGCTTTCAATAAGAAGGTTCGCCTCCGCTCCTTCCTGCAGGGTGACCTAGTGCTGGCCCTAAGAGCGCCAATGATCCCCGGCAGGAATCCACCCAAGTTGGAGCCCAAGTGGGAGGGACCCTTTATTGTCCACAAGGTCTATCCCAATGGCGCGTACTCCCTAGCGACTATGGATGGTGAGCGTGTCACTCCTCCCACCAACGCTAGGTTCCTCAAGCAGTACTTTGCCTGAGTGCACCACGTCCATGCTGCACGACGTTAAACTGCCTAGCATATCGTCCGCGCTGCAAGACGTTAAACTTCCCAGTGTTTCGTCCAACATGACGTTAAACTGTACCACGTCTGCGCTGCAAGACGTTAAACTGCCAAGCATCTTCGTCCACGCTGCAAGACGTTAAACTGCCCAGTGTTTCGTCCAACATGACGTTAAACTGTACCACGTCCGCGCTGCAAGACGTTAAACTGCCAAGCAACTTCATCCTGCATGACGTTAAACTGCCCCTAAAGAACTACGTACGGCTTGATTCCCATCCTTATGGGATACGAAGGACCGCCTGAACATTCATGTTTCAGGCCCAGCCCCATCCTTCGGGAATTTCCATCCCATCTCGGGCCCTTGGCCTAGTTGCCTCCAGGTGTGCGGCGTATGGTGTGAACGCGGGGCTATTCCCTCATTCACGTCGGTTTGCTCGCCACGCTGTACGCCCCCCACGTTTGGGGATGCCTTCTGCTCCCCCCTTTCTCTTTTCGTCCTGCATGACGTTAAACTGCACTTCAAGAACTACGTACGGCTTGATTCCCATCCTTATGGGATACGTAGGACCGCCTGAACATTCATGTTTCAGGCCCAGCCCCATTTCCCGGGAATCTCTATCCCGCATTGGGCCTCTGGCCCAAGTTCCCCTCCTTTTTGTGCGAGGCGTATGGCGTGAGCGGGGGATTATATCCTCATTCGCGTTGGCCTACTGGCCGCGCCGTACGCCTCCCCCGTGTGTGAGACTACCTCACACCCCTCATCGTCCTGCATGACGTTAAACCACCTCTCAAGAACTACGTACGACTTGATTCCCATCCTTATGGGATACGTAGGACCGCTTGGACGCTTGTGTCTCAGGTCCAGCCCCGTCTCTTGGTTGATCACGGGGATCTGCCGTCTTTTAGTTGCTCTCAGGGTGAGTCCTCCGACCCTTTCTGGTGATCTGTTAACATGTTTTGGGTACTTCGGTCTTTGACCCGTAGTGTCGGATTCAATCCCGACAAGTCCTGTGTTGCTTGTCGGACCTCGCGCTTCCTCTTGTATGAGCCTTCACTCAAAGGGATCCTCGTTAGCGGTTTGGGTACAATGCCTCAGTGCTCTCCTACCGCTCCGAGTTGATTTACCGGCGGGTCCTGGGCCGCAAATCGATATGAATCCTGCGCTTGAGCGGTTGATGCTCGTTTGCTTGCCCCGTCCTAGGCTGACGCGATCGGATGTTGTGTTGCAAATATGGTCAGCGACATCCTTGATCGCCATGTCGGCTCTTTCAGGCTCCGAACGTAGGTTGCACGGTCTTCATCACACTCTTCCTTTGTGCGTTGTAGTGGAATCTCGACACTCTCTTCATATTGACCTTCAGTACACCTTTACACGTTAGGCAGGCCAACCAGGGTAATGGTGTCTGTCGAGGCTCCCACAATCTGAGCACCAAGGATATATGCTGATGTCCTCCCTTAGGGCCATGTGTAGCTGGACCCTCGTCCCCTTAAGGAGGAAGGAGTCGCCCGAACAATCGCGTTCTGGGCCCAGTATAACTGGAGGCTAGCATCTCTGCCCCTCGGGTGATGGACATACGCCGGCCCCTATCCCAGGATCCTTCTCCTAGAATCGTGCGTGACCGCAGGGCTGGGTATGTTCCCACCTCCACTGAGTCCGCCATATCGCAATAAGCGGATTCCTCCATGGTCCAAACCACACGACCTTAAACTGTGTTGTCCGGTCCTACCACACGACCGTAAACTGTGATCGTCTTGGCCGCCCGATGAGAAACGGCACTGCATCGTGATGTTCTCCTCAGAGGACACTCACGTTGGGCGCTGGTTACTAACCACGCCATTTGTCAATGCCTTTTATGGCTTGATTATTGTGGCGACGCCAGGGATTTCCTAATCACAGGCATGTCGCTGCGCAAAGAAAAACCATCCATCTTTAAGGACAAACAAGAAATATCAAATACCGCTTCTTCTGTGTGCGAGGGTCAGACCCGCACCCTTCCCCGCGCTGGTGCCCGATTGTGTTGCGCCGCACTTCCAGAACTACGTGTGGCTTGATTCCCATCCTTATGGGATACGTAGGAACGCCCGGATGTTTGAAACTTCGGGTCCAGCCCCCCACCTCTTAGAGATTCCCCCTTCTCTGGGGAATCCGCCGCCTTCGGGTCACCCTCAAGGCGTGTCCCTCGACCCCTTGCAGTGGTCCACCGGTGTCAAGAGTACTCTAGTCTATTGCCAGGAGGGTCAGGTTCATCTTGGTCAGGTTCCTTCCACTTTTCAGGCTTCGTGATCCCTTTCATTCGGACCCATCGCCTACGCACTGGGTGGAGCCCCCATGAGCGGTTTGGACACAATGCCTCAGTGCTCTCCCACCGACTCGGGCAGCAAATCGATATGAATCCTGCGCTTGAGCGGTTGATGCTCGTTTGCTGCCTCATTCCATCAACGGTTAGTACGATATTGATGCTGCTTTTCCGCCACGGTCGGCAGTACTCCCATATCGTTACGCCGGTGCCCCCAGTCCTTGAGTGAATGGCCGCATGATTCACATTACATTTTCCACCTCCCATTCTGACCAGGCGAAACCTCGACACTCTTGACGCTATCCCTCAGTGCATCTTCGCATATCCAGGGGATAGGACCACGATGTGGCGTACTTTGAGGTTCCTTATGGTCCGAGCTCTAAGACCTTAAACTAAGATCTGCCCCTATGGTCCGAGCTCTAAGACCTTAAACTAAGATCTGCCCCTATGGTCCGAGCTCTAAGACCTTAAACTAAGATCTGCTCCTATGGTCCAAGCTCTACGACCCTAAACTAAGATCTCCCTAATCGGGGTTCTACGTCCTGCATGACGTTAAAATGCACTTTCAGAACTACGTGTGGCTTGATCTCCAGCCTGATGGAGTACGTAGGAACGCCCGGGCATCTCGACTCGGGTCCAGCCTCAGGGATCGCTAAGTCCCGCCCCTCCTCGTCGCCGACCGACTGGCCTGGCATCTCGTAGAGTGGTGTAGTTGTGACATTCTCCCCGATTCAGCTCGAGATGCCCCATCACAATGATGGGAAGCGACAGTTTCCTCGTCAAAGGGGTTCTGTCTGAGAATTGGGGTGATTCACGGCCAGATTAGTGCATCCGCCTAATACGCTTTCCCCACGGTGGCGCAATTTTGGGAGCGTTAGATTCTGTCCGAACAAATCGTCACTTCGCCCCACACTTCGCATGCCCTGTTGATCTGGATTTCCACCCTTGCGCCTGAAGGAACCCCCAAAGCGGCATTGATGATGACATGTGATCCGCCTCCTGCAATATGAATGATGAACTTCGGTCCGTCTATTGCAGTAGTATGGTCGATTGATCCATTGTCCGCTTGTCGTCTTGGGCATTTCCTGGAAGGCCGACCGTTGTGGATTTCTGAATTTGGGACACGCGATTCACCCTTTCTCATTTCTCTATGTTCGGATAAAATATCAACGCCCCTAGCGTTTTCCCGCTCGTGTGTTGGAACAAGTTGGGGGGATGATACATTGATTAGGTCTGAGGTCTCCTTTCCTAGGAATGACCTCCCTCTCTTCTTTAGGAATCCAGGCCCAATTACGGATGCCTGAAGCTTGGTTAACGCTCCTGTGAGACAATGAATTGTGGTTGAGCATGTTAAGCCAAAAGGTGCAGATAAATATATTGGTTCATACAAGTGGAGAGAAATATTGAGTAGCGGAAGCAAATGTTCTGGGAGTGGAAAAAACAAATCCCCTAGGGATTAGCGTGCTGAATGAGTCTTTCCAACGCCGCTACCCTTTGGCTGGTGGCCTCCAGAGCTGCTTCTCGCTCTCTGCGTGCCCTCTCTTCGTCGGCGGTCACAGCACGCAGTTCGTCGATCCTGGTCTGTGCACGCTCCAGTTCCACTTGAAGTGTAACCATCTGTCGGCCCGCCTCCATCAGCTGTACCTGGGCGTCAATCAGCTGGGCCGTTAGTTGCTCCACAAGCTCAGTGCACGCTGCGACGAAGGCCTCCTTCTCTGTCGCCTGCCCTTCGAGGCGCCGGACTTCCTGCTCCGCCGCGAGGAGCGCCCGCACGTTCTCCGACACGTCCCGACATTGTGCGATGTCGGCACGCCGGTGGCTCTCGCGCATCTTTTCGGCCATGAAGTCACGGACCATCAGATGGAGTCGTTGAGCATCAGCTCCCCCGGCACATAGGAAGCGCAGCCAGGTTTGGAGTGATCCCATGTGCCCCAGCCACTCCGATGGGTCTCGCTTGAGGAAGCGCTGGATGCACTTCCACCCCCTGCGGCGCGTTATCCGGCTCTCCTCGACCGCCTCCGCGTCCGAGTCATCCATCTCCTCGGGGTCGGCTGGCCGGTAGGTAGGGAAGGCAGCCAGCAGGTCTGCTGCAGGGTCCGCCCCTGGGGTGTCCTCACGGGGGATAGGTTCCCCAACATCTGGGCGACCTTCTTCTCCCGCCCCAGCGGCGTTGACACCCTCGTCAGCCCCAGAACTCTCTCCGATGGCAGCACCGCCGGCGTCCGCAGCCCCCTGATCAGCAGTTGGTGGGGCCGGCTCGGTTTGGGAAGTCTGATCCGGAGCAGGCGGCATGTCTGCCACCGGTCCACTCGTGGATGGCCCGGGTTTGACTGCCCGACGAGCCTCCAGTGTTGAGATCACTGCGCAGGGCATGCCGTGGTTAGTCACGAATCGTCAATGGCAAGCACCAAGAGTAAGGTAAGGAGACTTACGGGAATCCAACGCGTCATCTTCCGCTGTCCCGGTCGCCGCAGGAGCAATTGCAGCAGGGGACCCCTCAGCGCTTGTCAATTCAATGATGGGCATCTGGCCCCCGCCTTGTCCTGCTGGCGCCTCTTCTACTCCTGCCGAGGATGCCTGACCAGCATCCGTGCACTCCTGAGAAAGGTGGAGAAATGGGTTAGAAGCTGCATAAGAAAATGGATGAAACAGGTTGAGTAGGGATAGAAGCAGACCTCGAGGAGCTCAGTGATATCAATATTGCCAGAGCCGGCCACCTCGCCGCTCTCCCGCGGGCTCCCCTTATGGGACCTTCCCTCGGAGCCTTCATCCTCCCCCGTCTCCTCCTCTTCCTCGGAGTCGTCGTTACTGTCATCTTCCTCCGGAGGCATCTGTTCTGGAGAAGGCTCTAGACAGAGCATCACCTTCACCAGAAGGGATGGCTCCTCACGCTGACCACGTTGGCGCGTGTACTCGTCCATGGCCATCAGATACGCATACTGCCGGTTGAAGTTCACCCTGTCGGCGATCTGGAGGCGCCCGACCTCTGGCAGATGGATTCCTTCTCTGAGTATCTTTCGCCAGATGGCTTCGGTTCTCAGTGACTGCCGTAGGGTCATCCAGGCCGACCACAGCGCCGGGAAGACTACATCGTGGGAGGGTTCGAGCAGACGCCTTACCTGCTTCCCGGGCCGCTCCCCGAACGCCGCATGTGCCCCCTCTCCGGGCGCTGAAGTCGTGGCGGCCGCTTGCGATGTGCCCGCTGCCGAAGTCCCTGCCCGCGCCAGCTCCGCTGCTTGGCGCGCCTCCGTTCTCCCCCGTGTGGCGGCTCCTCTCCTCCTTCCTTGACGCCCGGTCTCCGCACGGGTGACCTCGAGCCGTTGAAATGGCTTCCGTAGAAGCCTCTCGGGGTACGCGATGGCCCAATGTTCGGCGTACTCGGTTGCCAAGCCTGCGTCGACCCCGGTAGGAGGGAGAGTGATGACGTCGCCAGAGCCAAAGGCGGTGAACATCAGCCACATCTGGCGAAGGACGCCAGGGTTCGTCTCCTCCCGGACAGCAGTGAATACCCTCTTCGGCATCTGTTGAAGGCACCCGAACTGCCTGGCAAACCGGTTTGGCACGTAGGGCTCGCAGATCACCTTCCCATCGATCCGAACCACGAGCACCCCGCCCCGCATGTTCAGGAAGTACTCGTGCTGCTCCAGCGGACCCTGCCCGTTGTCGATCATCTGGCCAACGGGAGTGGGGAACGGGCTGAAGTTGAAATTGGCATGATTGCCAATCCGAATCCTCACGCCCTCCTCATTTAGGGTCATCGGAGCGACCCCCGCAATGTTCAGCAGGGAGGGTCGTAGGCCGTTGCCCGGAGGAATGATGGCGTTCGGAAACGTGTACCCACCAAGGTGAGCAGCCACCTAGCCGTGGAAGAATTGGAAGGGCCCACAGATCCTTCGTGGTGACCCCCCTCGCGAGATGTGTCCCAGGATGGCGTACAGCTTAGCCAACACTGGGACCCCGAGGTTGTATCTTTTATTGGCAGCCATGGCGCCCGCCATCGCCAGTGTCGCCGGGCGGACACCCATTCTCGCGTCCCGCACTGGCAGGAGCCACCCACTCAGAAAGGCGGCCAGGAACGCCGCGTACCGGACATTTGGGTCCCGGGCCTCGATGACGCGGTACCCCCATGAGCGGTAGTCGCCCGTCTCCAGGACCCTCCAGTACGACCCGTTTCGGCTCCTCTAAGCCGCGGTCGGGCACCGCTTCCCCCTGCCTGGCATCTTGACCGCTGGGTCATGCTCCAAGAACTGGCCGAACCACTCCTTGTAGGCTATGTCCTTCTGGAAGTCCTTGATCCCGAGCCGCTGCGTAGCCAGGTCAAGTAGATGCCATGTCAGAATGGGAGTCCGTGACCTGTCTTCCCAGGTGTTCTTCGGAGGCAGGAACTCATCGTACTGGTAACCCTCCAGCGGGATACCTCTGATGCAGTGGATGTCCCAGAGACCGATGCCGACCTCCCCATGGTGAAGATGGAAGGTGTTGGTATCCGGGGACCAGCGGGTGAACAGCTCCGGCCCGAGCTCGGACTGCTGGTAGAAGTGGAACTGCGACGTCCACACCACTTCAAACATGTCGATGTACCGCAGCTCCTCCGCGAAGTGATCGCAAGTGTGACGTACCCAGAACGCCCAGGCCCACTCACTGGTGAAATTGCCCCCAGACCGCAAGTCCCAGTCCTTCAGCCAGCCCTTGGTGTCGTCAGTAACACTCTGGCGATATGTGCTCGAGTAGAGGGCTGGAGAGTTCTCCGCAGTAGGCTCACCCCCGGCGATGGTTCGCGTCCTCGGGTTCAGGACATAGACATCCAAGTGCCTGGTCTCCCGGGCATGATGCCCATTTTTGGTGATGTTATAGCGGGGAAGCTCGTCCTCCCGAGTCACCCAGGTCCGTGGCGCATCAACCTCGAACCCTGGCACCGGAACCTCATCTAGGATGCCAAAGTTCCAGAGCGGCAGGTTTTCCGACAGCGGATATTTCTTCTGGGCCGGCGTCATCAAGTCGAACAAGGATTGATTGTTGGAAACAATCTCCTTGGCTCCGTAAACCTCCTCGTTCGTCGCCATCTCAGCTCTGCGAGTGGCGGCATCCCCTTCATTTCCATGATTCGCGGCCATCTCAGAAGCTCCGGGAGTCGTGCGGGTTAAGGGGTGAAGCGTGCGGAATCGGACGAGGCTGGTAGAGAAGTTTGAGATTTGGCGCGCAATCCAAGTGGATGGCGCGCAATCGGGAAGTCAGTCGCGTAAAACCCCGGGTGTTCGCGCAAAAACAGGCCGAAATCCGGAAAGTTTTGCGCGACGAACGGGTGAATTCCGCGTCGGAAAGGGAAATTTCGCGCGCGAGAGCTTGAATGCCTATCACGAGGAAGGCCAGTGTACGGTGCGGGGGACCCAGAGCCCCTATTTATAGGCGAGGCCGGGTGTCCGCGCTGCGCGGAAAGCGCTTTGCGCGACCGAGACAGCGAATTTCGCGCCCGACGCCCCTTTTTGCGCGCCACAGTCCCGCGCCGCCCAGGACTTCGGCATTCCGGTGTCTCCCTCAGAACCCGATCGTTGCGACCTCTCGCCGATCAGATTCCGAGGGGGGGGGGGGCTTTTGTAGACGCCGGAAAAGTCCGTTGTTCCCAAACGAAGCTCCGGATGCGGGAAGCGAGGTCATATTTGGAGTCGGAAGCCCGTTTCGGAGGGCCCGGAAGCCTTGCGCGGAATTTTGGAGACCCGCGTGCAAAGTTGACAAGCCGCGCGCAACCCTCCCGGGATGTGCGCAATGCGCTGGGCCGGCACGCAATTTTGCGCGCCCATGACCCGCGCGACTCCCTTGCGCGCCGGGCCCGATTCCGCGCCCGCGAAGGGAATTCCGCGCCCGCGATCCGGATTCCGCGCCCGGGGTTGCCTATAAATATAAGGCGACCCACGACGTTTTGAAGGTGGCCGGAATTCGAAAGGTCTCTCGTGCGTGCAATCCAACCCCCTCCGCGCACAATGCCGATCTTCAGGTAACCTCCTTTCTTTCGCGCAAGAAAGCCTCGGGGTTCGCCTTCGCGCGCAATCCCTTTGGCTCCTTTCTTTTTGAATAATTCTTCACCCAAAGGCCTTCGCGCACAAAAGAAGCCTCTTGCGCGCAATTTCCCCCGGGTGCGCGCAATCCAGCCCGATTGCGCGCACCCCCCTTTTTTCAAAGAGGCCATTCGTTAAAGAATGAGCCGTTGCCCCCGCGCGCTATCCGAAGCCCGGTGCGCTCAATCTCTATCTTCTGCGCGCAAAGCGCTGGCCCAATTGCGCGCCAGCCTGCCCATTTGCGCGCCGACCCGCGGTATTGCGCGCCAAGCTTCTCTTTTGCGCGCAATCCGCCGGGGTCTCTCCCTTTGATCCCCTGAGGGTACTCGCCTGCGTGGCGCCCGATGATCTTCATCCTGGGTGCCCGCACCGTGCGTTGTCTTCCCGTGCGGCCCTCCAGGCTCGCGCGAAGTGATACGGACCCATCAGCGGCAGTATCGTCCGAGCTACAAGACGTTAAACTGTTCAGCATTCGTCCTGCAGGACGCTAAACTGTACTTCATCCGCGCGACAAGACGTTAAACTTCCAAGCATCTTCGTCCGCACTGCAAGACGTTAAACTGCCAAGTGTTTCGTCCAACATGACGTTAAACTGTACCACGTCCAAGCTGCACGACATTAAACTGCCTAGCATATCGTCCGCGCGACAAGACGTTAAACTGCCAAGCATCTTCGTCCTCAACACACGACGTTAAACTGTACTTCGTCCGGAAAGACGTTAAACCGTCCGCATCACCCGATCTCGTGTATCGCATGCAGGATCCCCCCGGTTTGGATTTGGACCCCACCCGCGCGTCTCTGCAGGGATGTCGGGATTGGAGTGGCCTTCGCCCACGGGGGTAGAGTGTTACAGACAGAACGAACTACGTGGACTTTGATCCCTATCTTCTAAATAGGGTACGTAGGAAGCCTCTCCGAGGTTCAAGCCCACCACCTGGTCGTCCCGGTCGTATTCACGTCGGTTCGTCCATCAGTGGACCCCTCCTGGGTTCACACTCGCGTCGATTCACCTATGAATCTGCCCCTGTGGGAGACTGTACGTGTGTATCTCCATTGTGCTTCCCCACTTCCCTTTTCTCCTTCCAGCGTCCAGCATGACGTGAAACTGTGATCCACCCGACCGTTCCATCCCCCTCTGTGCGAGGTGGTTCGGTTCAATCCTCTGCCTGGCGGCCTTGATCTCTTCGTGAGTCGGCTTGCCGACGTCCAGCATGACGTTAAACTGTATATCCGAACTACGTTGACTTTGATCCGCGCTAACGCGCGGTACGTAGGAAGCCTCTACGAGGTCCAAGATCTTCACTCCATCATCCATCCTGATCCTTACCCGGGCCGCCACATCCCGGTGGGGTCATGCCACTTCATTCCACTCCACTCGGGAAGCCGCCCATGTGCTGGCCCCAGCGTCGGAGGTTCCCCGCAAGGGGTTCTGTCATCTGATCCACTTCTCGTGTTGATCAGTCCGATGCCGTCCCCGCTGGACGTTAAACTCGCGGCATACCCCGTGTTAAACATGGGAAGCTGAGGTAAACCTCAGGTAACACAGTTCCCCTCACCCAGTGTGGGATGCCTCAGGCCATCACGCCTTCGAGAAGCCCTATTAGGGATGGAAGGCATACATGCAGAGTCGCAGTGTTAAGACACACCCCCGACACCCAGAGCCACCCTGTCTCCTCACCGCAGGTTGTTGCCCCGACCAGACCCCTTGGAGCGTCTGGGAGGAAGCAGCGTAATTAACTGGTGTCCATGAAGATATGGCCCCGGGAACGAGATTCACGAACATTCTTAAATCTATGAGGGAGACCCGGATTAGGTGACGAGTTCCGAGGAGACGTCCACGGAAGGAGGAGACGACATCCCATCATCCCGGTTTTGATCAAGGAGCAGACGCCCCTAAACAAGGGACGGATGCCGCCTGCCTTTGGAAAGCGGGACTGCGGGGCCACAAGCCGCGCACCCATCCCCTCGGGTCGACGGGTGCACGCGCGAACGCGTCCTGGCGGAACAGCGTCGGAACAGAAACCCGACGCACATCCGCACCGAAACAACATGATGAGATTGTATCAATGGATTGGGATAAGTTTATGAATTTATTTTTTGATAATTACATCTCTCATATTCTTCATTCCATGATTGAGAAAGATTTCATTGAGTTGATGAAAAGGTATTATGAATTGTTCAGTACCTACATGGATAATTGTACAAAACATCTGACTTACTCTTTAGGAATTATCATCTAACTGAAAAGAAAATTTGATAGGATCTTTAGTGTCTTAAGGATAAGTCCCATAAGGGATTTAGCCATAAAAAGAATTATTATCTTTGAAGATATTGTGTGTTGTGAGATCAAGGTTGAAAGGGAGGATGGAGTCACATACCATTCAAATGGTTTTGAAATGAAGAAGAAGATGGAGTTTAATGGAAGATTTAATAACCAAGAGGTGAAGAATATAATTGTTGGTCGGAGTGGACACTCAAGAGGGGGGTGAATTGAGTTCCAATTAAAATTTCTGCTAAAAACAATTTCTATTAAAATCCCCCAAATTTCAAAAACAGATCAAACTGTAGTGAATTTATACAGATTATAAAGGTTTAATTAGTTTCTCAAAGATTGATTAGTTCTCAGTTAACTTAATCTGATGATTAAATTAACTTTTGAAACAAAATTACTGATTTATAATAAATATAAACACTTGCGAGTTTAACTATCAAAGTAACTTTGAAGACAAATTATATTTCAAAGTAATAGAAGAGGAATATGAAATAGATATGTATTGTATGGATATAAACTTTAACTAAAAATACAGAGGAGTTAACCAAGAGGTTCAGTCTCAAGCCGAGACTTAGTCCTCTAAAAAGCTTATATAAGGACGATCCACACCCTGAATCGGGGTTCAACAGTTTATAATTGTCCAGGTCCAAGACCTCTACCACTGTTATCCATGGGAAACAAAACAACAGCAACCATCTATTCAGGTCACACCGAACCTCTACCACTATCCACAGTGGAAAAAAGAATGAAAAGATAGTGAGTGAGGATTTACAAATCCTCCAGTTAAGGTTCAGGAGATAGTGTGTGTAAAATACAACAGATAACACACACTGCTCGTAATGTAAAAAGTAAATCACAGAGATAATGATTTAGAGATTAGAAATGGATCTAGTGATCTTCGTGCAGCTCTTGACTCCTTTTGTTGATTAGAATTCCTTCTAAGTCTTCTTCTAGTTTTTTTCTGGAAAACAGAGTACCATCTGCTTCCTTGACTTCGAGGTTCAGCTTGCTTATCGGCTCAAAGAATGATGAGTTTTGTGTGGTTATCATTTAGCATAGATTGCTCGATGTAAGCTCTATGTTCTGGAGGATGATAGTAGTAGTCTCGTGAGTGCAAGTTCTCCAGTTGATCTTGGCACGTTTTGAGCTTGATCGCAAGTATGTTTTGTGTGCTTGATCTCTTCGAGTTTTCTTTTACACCCCTCTATTTTTTTTGATACATACACGATGTCCTCTTTATACCCTTTTTGTTTTTCTGACAAGAAGGAATGATTATACTTTTTTATCGTACTTGGTACGCTTTCCTGAAATGGCAACATAAATCTTTTAATAACATTAAATGCATCAAAAGTAACAAATGTAACCATTAGTATAATAAACAAATAGTGTCGAGGATATAGGTTTTGACTCCACAGTTCATTATAGGTAGCCGTTTGTTTGTAGTCGTGTACGGTGGACTCGGTGTAGGGATCTTCCATCGGTAGCTCATAAAACTCTTATCGGTAGCTCCCTGTGTGCATCGCTAGCTCTGTGTGCATCGGTAGCTCTGTGTGCATCGGTAGCTCTGTGTGTGTCGGTAGCTCTATGTGTGTCGGTAGCTCTGTGTGCATCAGTAGCTCTGTCTGCATCGATAGCTCTGTGTGCATCGGTAGCTCTGTGTGCCTCGGTAGCTCTGTGTGCATCGGTAGCTCTGTGTGCATCGGTATCTCTGTGTGCATCGGTAGCTCTGTGTGCATCGGTAGCTCTGTCTGCATCGGTAGCTCTGTGTGCATCGGTAGCTCTGTCTATCGGTAGCTCTGGCTATCGGTAGCTCTGGCTATCGGTAGCTCTGGCTATCGGTAGCTCTGGCTATCGGTAGCTCTGGCTATCGGTAGCTCTGGATATCGGTAGCTCTGGCTATCGGTAGCTCTGGCTAGCGGTAGCTCTGGCTATCGGTAGCTCTGGCTATCGGTAGCTCTGGCTATCGGTAGCTCTGGCTATCGGTAGCTCTGGCTATAGGTAGCTCTGGCTATCGGTAGCTCTGGCTATCGGTAGCTCTGACTATCGGTAGCTCTGGCTCTTATGCAAACCACATCTAATTCACTTAGAATTGTTTCAATGCTTGTATAAACAGGGATAATCGAGATTAACATAAATCAGAGATTATTTAAACATTATTATTAACTTGATCACTGATTTGTAAGAATTAAACTGTAGATCATTAGTAATTGAGAGTAGCATAATATATGAACACATAATTGGGATTATCAAAACAGGTGAGGTCAATAATCTCCCCCTTTTTGATAATCACAACTTATAATATGACCCAAAATAGTGAGAATATAGTATAATAGAATATAACGTTTATATTCTAATTTCTCAAAGAAAGAAATCAGAGGAAATTGAGGAAATAGTAATAGAATGAAATAGATCAAAAATTATCATAGGATGTATTAAATACAATAGTATCAGAGATAAGCTTTGAAAGAGTTGGTACCAAAGAAGGAAATGTAAGAATAGTAGCAAAGGCTCAAAATTTCTCCCCTTTTGATATTGCCCCCCCCCCCCTTCTCTTTATATTTTCTCCCCCTCTATAATTTTCTCCCCCTTTGTGATAATCAAAAATTGGGAAAGCAGACAGAAAGAACTGATAAACAGAGATAGTGTAAAGAAAAACATTTGTATTAGACCAGACAAAACTTACATAAACAGAATAGAAGAGAAAAAAAAAGAAAAAAAACAACAATTCCTATCAAACAGCCTGGCCACTTCAGCAATCCAGATCTTCAACATGAGATTTTCCTTTTGGATCAGAAGAGGAGGCAGGTGGTGAGGATGTGAGAGAGGGATTTGGAATCCCAGAAATGATCACAGGAGGCTGAGCCACTGATACAGTGCCTGGCCAGTATTGGGATGTTTGTTGACTGATCATAGGTGTGAGGCTTCGGATGGCCTGAACAGGAGCCATCTGGACTAGAGACTCAGTAGAGGCAGAGGCAGGCAAGGCAGGAGGGACAATAACTGGTTTGGCATCAACATGAAAAAAGGGCATCAACGGATTCCTGAAATCCATAATGATTCCTCCCCCTCTTTCCATAGCAGATATAAAATCATCTTTGTTCTCCATAAATTTCTCCAAGGCAGGAGTCAGCTCTCTTAGCTTGCTCACTTGTTCTCGGAAGGCTTGAGTTACAGGGGGTAATTTCATGTTTTCCAACATCATATTGAAATTATGGGTGAGTTGTTGCTTGGTAAAAATCCTTTGGAAATAATAATACACCTTGTTCTTGATTTCCTCCTGAGAGGCAGAGGCCTCCTTCATAGTGTCGTGGACGATTTTCATTATTTCCCTTACTGAATCTCTTGTAGAGAGCACTACCCGGCTTAGATCTGATGAGTCCACAGAGCCACTGGTTGAAATAGAACCAAGCTCCTCCTTCATCATAGCTCTTAATTGATTCAAATCAAATGCAGGTTTTGAAGCTAGAGGACCAACCGAGAAGGATACAGTTTCTTTGAAACTTTTTGTCAAGCCACTAATCAGAGTTTGCAGTTGAGAGTCCTGATTTTTAACATGATCCTTTATAGAAGATTTGAAATCTTCAAATACTGAAACCATTTGGCTTACAACACTTTTCACATAGGCTAACTCCTTATCAGCTTGAGGATTTGAGATCATGTAAGAATCTAAAGTAGTAACAGACTTCTTTAAGGCTTCAAGATCTGCTTCTATTCTAGAAGATTGGGTCTGGCATTATTTGACTGCTTCCATTAGCTCACCCATAAAAGTTGACAGATTGAAACCAATAGAAAGCTCAAAAGATTGTTCTAACAACTTCATTTCTTCACAAAAACAGTGCTTTATCTCAGTAACTGAGGCAGTGAAGGATTCTTTCCGCTCATGCTTCAGGGATTCAAGATCAGACTTTGTAAGAAAATCAGTAGGAGCAACTGTAGTAGATACTCGTGCAGAAGCTAAGCTGACTACTGAATCATTCATGACTGATTGAATCGAGGAAACTAAAAAAGATTCCATTGTCTTTACTTCTTCTACAAAACTGACTTTGAGATTTTCTTTTAGCACATTTAAATCATGTACTCGGACCACATCATCAGGTAATAACTCATAATTGATGTCATAGCTGATCTTTGGTCTATTCAAGGATACTTCATTATCCGAATCAGGATAATCCAAACCACAGACTATAAAACCTGGGTCTTCTACCCAGTCTTCAATCTCAACAGCCACTGTAACATTTCCAAGATTGGAATGATGCTCCCCCTTAGTGGGTGCATTCTTATGTACAACAACTACATTCTCTGCTGGTCTCTCTTCATCAGAATCTTCCACAACAAATTCCATCTCAGCAGCAGTAAAGAGATTTTCTAAGACAGGTACAACTTCTTCTCTTTATTTTTCTACTTCATCAGTAGGCACAACTGAGTTTGCAATCAATGGACTCAGACTCAACCTAGAAGAATTAGATGATTCAGATACATTCCCTTTTTCTCCTTCCTGCTGAGGAACTGGCTGGTCTTCCTCATGAATAGATAAAACTTCCTCTACATTTCCTTTTCTTGAGTATACAAACTCAGTAACTGGACTTGGGGGCAAGTCTGGATCTCCTCCAATATCCATAGGAGTTTCTTCCTCTTCTTCTTCTTCTTCTTCTTCTTCTGACTCATCACTGTACTCGGGTTCCTCTTCATCAGATCCTAAACCTGGATCTCGTTTATCCTTTGGCCTTGAAGGATAATCCACAGGATTAAACTTATCATACACCCTCTGGTCATCACTGACCCATTCTCCTTTCCATGGGTTCCAATTGATTTTTATGTACCTACAAACTGTAGTAGTGATACAGAAGTTATTCTTAACTACAACTATCTCATCCTGAGACTCAGCTATCCCTTTCACTTTTATCATCACAGATATCATTTTGGAAAAGAATAAAGCATTAGTCTTTGATTTTGGCCTAATCATGTCTTCCATTTGATTCAAAAGCAGTCTGCACAGATTAACTTTCACACCATGTCTTAACAGATGTAGAAGATAAATATTTTGATATATCAGATTAGAAAAGTCTCCTCTCCTTGGTATCAAAACATGTTGAACAAATTTGAAGAGAAGTCTGTTCTATCCATCCAATTCAGTAGCAACCACTTGCCTTTGACATCCATTTCCCGTTAGTTCTTTTAAAGCGGTCTCATATTCAAAGATGTTACTGGTAGGTGGAATTTCTCTTGAGACATACCCGGATACACCTTCATGTGGGACTTTTAAACATTCTTCCCACTCTACTGAAGAAAACGACATTTCTTTTCCATTTAAAAAAGAACTTACCCGATTCTCATTCTCAGACTTCTCTAAGCTTACGAATTCATAGAACTATTTCACTAACTTCGGGTAGTAGGGACCATTGTTATTTGAAAAAAAATCTACCCATCTCTGATCTTCCAGAATTTCAAGCACCAACGACTTGCTTGGTAGCAACCAATCTACGCATAGCTCCTTTTCAATCACAATATCTCTATTCTGCAAATGAGGGTTTACTGGTCTCTTTCCCGACCTAGTTCTGACATTACTTCCACGAGCTACTTGCTACACTTTCTGCTTCTTTGTTTTAGGCTCTACACTGTCATATCTGCTGGCAGGAATCTTGGTTTTTGCCATCGCGGATTTAGGGTTCTCACTCGATTAGGGAGCTAGGATTCAAAGGTGAAAGGTTTTGGGTCCGGTGGAGTGAGAAGCGGTTTAGGCTTAGTTTTATCATGTAGGAATCATAAATAAACGAATAAAGTAAAATAACATAAAAATAAAACGATTCATATTCTTGGCGGCAGACATAAGTTTTAAAATATAGCATCGGTGAGAATTTCAACATCGGTGAGAATTTCACATCGGTGAGAATTTCACATCGGTGAGAATTTCACATCGGTGAGAATTTCACATCGGTGAGAATTTCAACATCGGTGAGAATTGATCATCGGTGAGAATTTCAGCATCGGTGAGAATTGATCATCGGTGAGAATTTCAGCATCGGTGAGAATTGATCATCGGTGAGAATTTCAACATCGGTGAGAATTTCAACATCGTTGAGAATTGATCATCCCCAGCTCGTGCCTAATGTAACTTAACCTATCATAACATAAAGGTTTAGTGAAAATATCGGCCAATTAATGTTCAGTGCCAATAAATTCAAGAGTATTATCACCTTTTTGATAATGACCTCTCAGAAAATGATGTCTTACATCTATGTGTTTGGTTCTTGAGTGAGATACAGGGTTCTTAGATATGTTTATTGCACTAGTGTTGTCACAGTTAATTGAAACATGTTTAAACTCAAATCCATAGTCCAATAAGGTGTGTTTCATCCACAGAATTTGTGCACAACAACTACCAGCAGCTATATACTCTGCTTCGGCAGTAGACAATGCAACTGAGTTCTGTTTCTTACTACACCATGACACTACGGATTTACCAAGTAAATGACATGTTCCAGATGTGCTCTTCCTTTCTAACTTACATCCCGCAAAGTCAGCATCTGAATAGCTAGTTAGGTCAAATGATTGTCCTTTTGGATAAAACAAACCTAAATGTACTGTATTCTTAAGATTTTTAAAAATCCTTTTAACAGCCAGTAAGTGTGATTCCTTAGGATTAGCTTGAAATCTAGTGCACATACATACACTGAACATAATTTCTGTTCGACTAGCAGTAAGATAAAGTAAGCTCCCAATCATACCTCTGTAATTGGTTTGATCCACTGGTTTCCCAGCTTCATCTGTATCCAACTTACAGGTAGTACTCATAGGTGTATCGTTTTCCTTAATGCTATCCAATCCAAAACGTTTTAAAAGATCTTATGTATATTTACTTTGATTTAAAATAATTCCATCTCTAGTTTAAAAAATTTGAAAACCAAGAAAATACTTAAGCTCTCCCATTAAGCTCCTTTCAAATTCATTTTGCATACTTTTTGAAAAATCAGTACATAAAGAGTGTTTAGAAGATCCAAATATAATATCATCAACATAGATTTCTACAACTAAAACATCTTTAGAAATTCTTTTAATAAAAAGAGTTGGATCAGTGATCCCTTTAGTAAAACCTTTTGAAATAATAAAATTGCTGAGTCTATCATACCAAGCTCTTGGAGCTTATTTTAAACCATATAAAGCTTTAGAAAGTTTAAAAACTTGATTTGGAAAATGAGGGTTTGTAAATCCAGGTGGTTGTTCCAAAAAAACATCTTCAATTATAAAACCATTTAGAAATGAACTTTTGACATTCATTTGATATGACATGAAATTCAGATGTGATGCATAAGCAAGTAAAATCCTAATAGCTTCCAGTCGAGCTACAAGTGTAAAAGTTTCTCCATAGTCTATACCCTCTTCTTGACTATATCCCTGTGCAACTAGTCTAGCTTTGTTTCTAACTATGTTTCCTGATTCATCTACTTTATTTCTAAAAACCCATTTTGTTCCTATTGTCAAGGTGTCCTTGGGTCTGTCAACTAATTCCCAGACTTTGTTTCTTTCAAATTGATTCAACTCTTCTTGCATGGCAATTACCCAGAATTCATCATTGATAGCATCATTGATATTTTTGGGTTCTAGTTGTGACAGAAAAGCTTGATGTTCAACCTGGTTCCTTAGAGAAGCTCTAGTTTGTGTTCCTCTATCAAGATTACTAACAACATCATCTAAAGAATGATTCTTTAGAATCTTAGTCGATTTGGTAATGGTTGGACTAGAAACATCAGGTTCATCTATAGGTTCGGATTCAACAGAAGCAGATTCTAGAGAAAGTCCAGAACTAGATGTTTTTATAATAGGTTCTTTAGATTTATCATTAAGGTCCAGAATAGACAAATCTTCTTCAAGATTCTCAAGAGAGGTTTTAGGCTCATGTGGATCAGTTTCATTGAATTTGATGTGAACAGATTCTTCCACACATTTGGTTCTCTTATTGAAAACTCTATAAGCTTTACTTGAAATAGAGTAACCCAGAAAAATTCCTTCATCGCTTTTGGGAGCAAACTTATCCAGATTATCTTTAGTATTAAGTATAAAGACTTTGCAACCAAAATCTCTGAAGTAATTAACCTTAGGCTTTCTATTGTTCCATAACTCATATGGGGTTTTCTTAAGAACGGGTCTGATCAAGACTCTATTGATAACATAACAAGCTGTATTAACAGTTTCAGCCCAAAAATAAATAGGCAGTTCATATTCATTGAGCATGGTTCTAGCTATTTCTTGAAGGGTTCGGTTTCTCCTTTCTACTACACCATTTTGTTGGGGTGTCCTAGGGGCAGAAAAATTGTGACTATAGCCATTATGTGAGCAGTAAGATTCAAACTCATGGTTTTCAAACTCACACCCATGATCACTTCTTATGGTTTTAATCTTAAGTCCACTAAGGTTCTCTACAGACTTGGAATATTTAATAAAGTAAGGACAAGCTTCACTTTTGTGAGCTAGAAAGTATATCCAAGTATATCTAGAAAAGTCATCTACAAGAACATAGACATAATGCTTCCCATTTAAACTAGAAACTCATGATGGTCCAAAAAAATCCATGTGAACCAACTCAAGTGGTTGAGAAGTTGAGAATTCTTTCTTTGATTTAAAAGAAACTTTGTGTTGTTTTCCCTTTTGACAGGGATTACACACTTTGTCATTTGGGAATTCTAACTTAGGTAAGTCTCTAACTAAGTTTTTCCTAGCCAGTTTTCTAAGTGAGTGAATGTTGCAGTGCCCTAATCTTCTGTGCCATAGCCAAGATTCTTTATGAAAAGCATTCAAACAAGAAATATTTTGTTTGGCTAAAGAATTTAAATCAACAGCATAAACTTTTTCATTCCTTAGAGTAGAAAATACTAAAGAGTTTTTGGAGTTAAAAACATCACACGAGTCATTTTCAAACATGACATTGAAACCATCGTCACATAATTGAGATATACTAAGCAAGTTATATTTAAGTCCATCAACGAATAAAACTTTAGAAATTAATACTGAGTCAGTGTTACCAATCTGGACTAGGCCGATGATTTTTCCTTTAGAGTTGTCACCAATGGTGACATGACCTCCATCAACCTTTATTAAGATCTTGATGCAAGAATAATCTCCAGTCATGTGTCTTGAGCACCCACTGTCTAAATACCATATCTTCTTGTGACATCTCTTCAAGAAGGTCTCCTCAGAAGTATTTGTCATGAAACACATATTGGCTCGATTCCTTTCAGAGTCCGAAGATTTTGCTTCACTAGTGCTGTCTTCTGAAGCACTCCAGGTAGCCTTCATGGCTTTCTTGTACTTCTTGTCTTTGTAATCATATTTCTTTTTGAATTTTAACTTTGGATAGTCTGCTTTGATATGTCCTTTTCGCTTGCATTCATAGCAGACAACTTCATCAGTCCTGTCATCCTTCTTCCAATCCTTTTTCCATTTGCCTTGTTGATCATACTTTCCTCTGTAATTGGTTTTCCTAAAGAATTTCTTTTTCCTATAAAACTTCTTGAATCTCCTGGCTATTTGAGCCATCTCGGCATCACTGTCAGATTCTGAATTTTCACTCATTGAACTCTCAATCTCCATTTGTAGTTTATCCTTGTCTTTACTCTTAAAGGCAGTTGTTTTAAACGCTACAGATTTTCTTTTGGGTTCCTCATCTTCTTCTTTATTTACTTTAAGATCTTCTTCATACATCATCAGCTTACCAATTAACTCCTTGATAGGAAGTGTTCCAATGTCACATGATTCTCTAATTGAAACGGATGTACCTCTCCATCTGTCTGGCAAACATCTCAGTATTCTCATAATTTGTTCTTTTGCAGGAACAATCTTTCCGAGTGAGCTCATTGTGTTCACTATCTCATTGAACCTGAGATACATGTCAGAAATAGGTTCATCAGGCTTCATTGTGAAATTATCATATTTAATAGTATAAGTGTTTAATCTCATTTCTTTAACATTAGTTGTTCCTTCGTGAGAAACAACCAAGGTATCCCAAATTTCAAAAGCAGTTTTACATGCAGAAATTCTATTAAATTCTTCATCTCCTAGAGCACAGTACAGAGCATTCATAACTTTACAATTATTATTGTAAGCAGTCTTTGTAGGTTCATCCCAAGTAGATCTATCAGTAGTGGGAACTTTATATTCAGATTCAATAGCAGTCCAAATATCAAAACTCATGCTTTCTAGATGAATTTTCATTTTAAGTTTCCACTGAGCATAGTTATTTCCATTAAAGAATGGTGGCCGGTTAGTAGCAACACCCTCAAGTCTATTATCCATTATAAACAAAATTTAAAGAGATAAAAATTTAGGAATAACAGAAATTTTAAGAACTTTAAAATACAACTAAAATCATAGTTGAAAACAGAGTAATTTTGAAGGTATTAATAAACCCTATGATACCAAATGTTGGTCGGAGTGGACACTCAAGAGGGGGAGAATTGAGTTCCAATTAAAATTTCTGCTAAAAAAAATTTCTATTAAAATCCCCCAAATTTCAAAAACAGATTAAACTTTAGTGAATTTATACAGATTATAAAGGTTCAATTAGTTTCTCAAAGATTGATTAGTTCTCAGTTAACTTAATCTGATGATTAAATTAACTTTGGAAACTAACTTACTGATTTATAATAAATATAAACACTTGCGAGTTTACCTATCAAAGTAGCTTTGAAGAAAAATTATATTTCAAAGTAATAGCAGCAGAATATGAAATAGATATGTATTGTATGGATATAAACATTAACTAAAAACACAGAGGAGTTAACCAAGAGGTTCAGTCTAAAGTCGAGACTTAGTCCTCTCAAAAGCTTATATAAGGATGATCCACACCCTGAATCGGGGTTCAACAGTTTACAACTGTCCAGTTCCAAGACCTCTACCACTGTTATCCGTGGGAAATAAAACAACAGCAACCAGCTGTTCAGGTCACACACAACCTCTACCACTATCCACAGTGGGAAAAAGAATGAAAAGATAGTGAGTGAGGATTTACAAATCCTCCATTTAAGGTTCAGGAGACAGTGTGTGTGTAAAATACAACAGATAACACACACTGCTCGTAATGTAAAAAGTAAATCACAGAGATAAAGATTTAGAGATTAGAAATGGCTCTAGTGATCTTCATGCAGCTCTTGACTCCTTTTGTTGATTATAATTCCTTCTGAGTCTTCTTCTGGTTTTTGTCTGGAAAACAGAGTACCATCTGCTTCCTTGACTTCGAGGTTCATCTTGCTTATCGGCTCAAAGAATGATGTGTTTTGTGTGGTTCTCCTTTAGCATAGATTGCTTGATGTATGCTCTATGTTCTGGAGGCTGATAGTAGTAGTCTCGTGAGTGCAAGTTCTCCAGTTGATCTTGGCACATTTTGAGCTTGATGTTCTGTGTGCTTGATCTCTTCGAGTTTTCTTTTACACCCCTCTATTTTTTTGATACATACACGATGTCCTCTTTATACCCTTTTTGTTTTTCTGACAAGAAGGAATGATTATACTTTTTTATCGTACTTGGTACGGCTTCCGGAAATGGAAACATAAATCTTTTAATAACATTAAATGAATCAAAAGTAACAAATGTAACCGTTAGTATAATAAACAAATAGTCTCGAGGATATAGGATTTGACTCCACAGTTCATTATAGGTAGCTGTTTGTTTGTAGACGTGTACGGTTGACTCGGTGTAGGGATCGTCCATCGGTAGCTCTTAAAACTCTTATCAGTAGCTCCCTGTGTGAATCAGTAGCTCTGTGTGCATCGGTAGCTCTGTGTGCATCGGTAGCTCTATGTGTGTCGGTAGCTCTGTGTGTGTCGGTAGCTCTGTGTGCATCGGTAGCTCTGTATGCATCGGTATCTCTGTGTGCATCGGTATCCCTGTGTGCATCGGTAGCTCTGTGTGCATCGGTAGCTCTGGCTATTGGTAGCTCTGTGTGCATCGGTAGCTCTGTGTGCATCGGTAGCTCTGTGTGCATCGGTAGCCCTGTGTGCATCGGTAGCTCTGTGTGCATCGGTAGCTCTGGCTATCGGTAGCTCTGTGTCCATCGGTAGCTCTGTGTGCATCGGTAGCTCTGTGTGCATCGGTAGCTCTGTGTGCATCGGTAGCTCTGGCTATCGGTAGCTCTGGCTATCGGTAGCTCTGGCTATCGGTAGCTCTGGCTATCGGTAGCTCTGGCTCTTATGCAAACCACATCTAATTGAATTAGAATTGTTTCAAAGCTTGTATAAACAGGGATAATCAAGATTAACATAAATCAGAGATTATTTATACATTATTATTAACTTGATCACTGATTAGTAAGAATTAAACTGTAGATCATTAGTAATTGAGAGTAGCATAATATATGAACACATAATTGGGATTATCAAAACAGGTGAGGTCAACAATAATATTTTCATTATACTCAATGTTTTGGACAAATCATGGAGGTAATTTCCATAAAGATTCTAACAAATGTTTATATGGGTCAGGGAAGGTCATCTGATATTGGATTTCTAATGTTATTGGTAGAAGATAGCTAAAGATGAAAATTGAGAAAAAGTGGAATAAAATGAACCTCGTATTCTTTAAAGCAAAGAGTTTAATGAGAATGGGAATTATGTTGTATAGTGCTGTAATCCAAGGGCTGGTGATGTTGATTGATGTTATAAAAATTTTATTCCAAGGGATAAGGGGAAATCTCTTGCAATCACTATTTCAAATGTGGGGTAATATAATAATGTGGTAAACGGTATAGTTACCATCCAATCCATAACTTCTAATGTATTATTTGATTTCGGATCTACCCACTCTTTCATATATCAATAATTTTCTAAGGGTGTTAGGATTCCACCAAAATGATTAGATGTGGAATTAGCAGTGAAAACCCCTAATGTTTTGATAATTGTAACCCAAGTATATAATTATCCCTATTTTATGTTTTTGGGAATTTCTTTCATACAAATATTTTCATTCTTACTTTGGTCAAATTTGATGTCACCTTAGGAATAGATTACCTTTCTCTACATAAATACAACTTCAATTGGAAAGGAAGGGAAGTTATGTTTGATATTTGAGACCCTCCAATGATAATCCATCAATTATATGATAATTTTGAACTTCATATGGAGATTAAATCAAGTGTTTGAGTCTCAATTACCACTAAAAAGGGTTGTTTACCTCAAATGGTTGGGGATAAAATCGACATCAATGACATGCCCATTATTTTGGAATTTGTGGATGTCTTTTCAGAAAAGTTTATTATCCTTCCAAAAAAACATAATGTTGAGTTATCAATAGAACTCTTACTTGGTCCCTCACCTATTTCCAAGATTATTTATATAATGGACCCAATTCAGTTGTCATAAATAGATAAATTTCTCTAAAAAACCTTGATAAGGGATAGATTCATCCAAGTGTGTCACCTTGGGGTACACTAGTTCCTTTTTTTTGTGAAAAAAAGATGGATAAATGTGAATATACATTTATTATTAGAAGTTAAACAATATAACAATCAATAAAATGAATCATATTCTCTATATTAATGATTTTTTTGGACAAACACTATAGAGCTCAATAATTTTCAAATATTTAATTTCATTTTTAATATCATCCATTTTGGGTCAAGAAGAAGGATTTACCCAAGAAGTCATTCTGTACATGGTATGAGCACTAATAATATATAGTAATTCCTTTTGGTATTACTAATTCTTCAATTATATTCATGGATGTAATGAATATAGTCTTTAGAGACTACCTCGATGCACTTTGGGTAGTCTTTATAGATGATATTATTATATATTAAATGAGAAAAAAAGAGCATGAATACCACTTGAAAATTGTACTAAAGAACCTATAGAAGGAGAAACTATATGAAAACATTATAAATTTATTATTTTTGATACAAGAGGATTCATTTTGGTTTCATATTATCTCAAGATATGGTATATTAGTAGATCTATCAAAGATAGATCCTATTGAAAGTTGGCATAGAACAACTATAGTGATGGAGATCCACATTTATTTTGGTCCGGCAAGAAATTATAGATGGTTTGTGGAAAAGATCTCAAGACTATCAAATACTCTGAACAAGTTAACTTATAAAAGGTGTCGGGTTCCTATAGAAATAATATTATGAGGAAAATATCTTGGAATGGAAGAGAAGGACAATCAGTGAGCCTGTGCTTACATTACCCTATAGTGGATAAAGGATTGTAATCTATATTGATGCATCCATGAAAATATCAGGGCGTGTTCTTATGAATAATAACATGGTAATAGCTTATACCTCACAACTATTGAAGATTCATGAGAATAATTACCCAACTCATGATTTGGAACTGACAATGGTAATTGTTTCATTATTTATTTGGAGACATTATATTTACAAAAAAAGTGTGATATATATATATATACCGATCAAAAATGTTTGAGATATATATTCACACTAAAGGAGTTGAACATTTTAAAAAGAAGTTGGTTAGAGTTGATAATTGATTTTGACTGCTCAATACATTACCAACCTAGGAATGAAAACAATGTGGTTGATTCTCTAAGTTGATAGGATCATGATAACATATACATGATGAGGATTACAAAAGTTCCAATATTTTTGGAATATCAAAGTATGGATCTAGAAATCCAAAATGAAGGGGGGGAAATTGTATCTTTCTCATATAAAAATTAATCCCTCTATCCAAATAAAGATTATAGGGGCACATTAAGAATATTTAGAGTCTCAAGAGAACATCTTAAATTTTCCAGAGTATAACCTCGATCAATATGGAATAATAATGTTCCTGAACCATGTATGTGTTCCATCAATGCCCTATTTTAAAAAGGAGCTATTAGAGGAAGCTAATATTTCTTCATTATCAATTCATCATAGAAGTATGATGTTGTATAGGTATTTAAAGGAATATTTTGGGTAGGATGTAATGAATAGAGATATCGTAGAGTTTGTATCTCAGTGCTTGGTAGGGAAACATGTAAAGGATGAATGATTAATGTCTAAAGAGATGATGTATCCACTAACTATACAATAATGGAAGTGAGATAACATCACTTTTTATTTTTTTGGACTATCAAAAACCTATTTAGTGTTTAATTTGTTATGGGTGGTAGTAAATCACCTTTATAAGACAACACACTTCATTTATATAATAGAATATTTCACATTGGATCATCTTTCCATGATATATATTAAATAAGTGGTAAGAATACATGGAGAACGACTTTCTAGTGTATCTGATCATTATTCTTGGTTTACCTTAATGTTCTGGAGAAGTCTCCTGTAAGCTCCTGGTACAAAATTGTGATTTAGCTCTTGTTATCATCCTTAGATATATGTTTAGTCTTAAATATCTATTCAAACCCTATGGGATATATTGAGATATTGTTCTCTAGATTTCAATGGTGAATGGGTTCAACACCTTCCTCTAGTTTATTTTTTCATAGAACCATATCTTTCACTTAAGTATTTATATTGAACCTTATGAAGCCTTATATGTGAAGAAATATAGAAATCTAATGAGTTGGGATGAATTTGGTGAAATAAAGATATTGGGATATGAGATCACTGAATAATTGGTAGAGAAAGGTAGAGTTATACAGCAACATATCTAGGTAGATCAATTTCAATAGAAAATTTATGTTGACAACCATCAACATGATCTAGAATTTTAAGTGGTTGAAAATGTGTTTCTATAAATCTCTCCCTAGAAGAATTTTATGAGGTTCAGAAGGAAATGTAAACTATTTCCTTGGAATAATAGTCACTTTGATATTATTGATCATATTGGGATGATATATTATATCTAGTAACTTTATCCAAATCTCTCTCAAGTCTATTATGTGTTTTATGTACCTCTCATGAGTTTGGAAATACTAGACCCTTCAATTGTACTGAACATAGAGGTGAGGGAGAAATTAGTTTGGGGGGGGGGGTACAATGTAACACCATAAGTTTTTATGGACATTTTTTAATAAATTAAATTTTCATTTATTTCAATAAATTCAGTATGTCAAATATTTCGTTCACATGGAACATCAACATGGCATATGTTAAATGAAACATCGTTGTTTCTACAAATCATATTTTTAATATTACAAAGATTTAAATGAGAAAGTTATAGTAGATATGTAAAAATTATTTATATAATAGAAAAAATACATTTAAACTATTTTTTTATAATGGTTTTACGTAAATAAAATATATTGAAAATGAAATAATTTTTTTTAGAAATGTCATTTTTTGTTAAAAAATATTATTTTCTCAAATAAATAATTTTTAATGTCCTTCAATGAAGAATAATAATTTTTATTTTGGACACATTTACACATTTTATTTGCTAAAATAAACATCATTTATTAATTTATAACGATTATATTTTATTAGGTATAATGTTTGGTATTTTTCTGAGAAACATCATTTTTGTGAATAGTTAAAAATACCAGATTTTAATTTAAAAATGGTTTTTTATATAAATTATTTATAATGTTAAATAATATTTTAATTTTTTTATAGTTTAATTAGATTATATTTTCAACTATTAATCCAATATCAGAAATTGGAACCAATTTCACATTGAAATTGGATATAGAAACTTAGTAAAATTTAGATATTTTTTACTTTTGAAAGCATGCATTGTCGACCCGACTACGATATTAATTTTAAATTAATTTTTCCAATTATATTTTTTTAGAATTTTGAAAAATATATTCATTATTTGGAATAAGAAAAATTTAAAATTTACATAATTTCTTCATATAATTTGACCAAAAATATTAGTGAAGTAATTAAAAATAATTACGACGATTAAGGTTAAATTAAGCTTCATTAGGGACAAAACCGTAACATTAAGGCCCAAAACGACCTAAAAACTTATTCTTATACCCATTTATAACCATATTTTGAAAATATAAACCCTCTTATAGACTATTAACCATTATTTGAAAACATTTTATAAAAAACTTAGTGGGCTTCCTTTTATTTAAAATAATACAAGAGTGACACCCCTCCACCATTATAAAAGGCCTCCACTACTCCCACTTCCTCAAACCTCTAAAGACAGATATGTTCGGAAAAAATATATCCAAATATATCACCATATTACTTCTATTCCATATTTAATAATCCTTTTGGAATAAATCATTCCACAAAAAACCTTTGATGTAAACCAAAAAGAATAATCGGATTAAGAGGTGACACCCGCCCTCAAACTCCTTTACTTTATTTTATTTCTCTACTTTATAAAATATTATTATTACATCACAACATAAAAAAATAGTAACATCAATATAGTAGTTTTTTTTAGGTTATGAAATTTACATTCACTTACACACACATCCATCTAATGAGTAACAAACATACTATTTACGTGTATGAGGATTACAGCCTCGCTAAACGATGATTGTTAAATTTTCCTTTAATGCCTATCATGATAGAAATTATGATAGAAACATTGTTTATATATTTTATATATAATATATAATATTTATTTAGTCTTCTATAATTATTTTACAACACAAATCAATATACATTAAATTTTGGGTTAATACTATAATTTTGTTTTGTGGAAGTGCAGACCACCGCTCCCTCAAAGCGATGTGATTCATTCATACAATACTAGAATTTATTAAGGATAGATGTAATGAATATATACTATATATAATAAATAATATTTATACTCCATATATTATATATATACATATACATGTATTTTAATTTCATTATTTCAACACAAAATTTAAATGGAAATAACGTTAATGCATATGTTTGGCTTGCCGTCTCCATGAACGATGTATTCCATTTAATTAGTCCTAATTCTATTTATTATTACAATAAAAATATAATTTATATAAATATAATTTATATAATTTTATACATCTTGAAATAATGATATATTTATAAGGACCAATGATATAACAAATTAATACACAAGTGAAAAGCAATGCGAATATTTTATGAAGTGAAAAATTATCATAGAATGATTAACAAGTGGGTAATATCAGGTCATAATAAAAAAATATATGGTATAATATATTATCATATGGTTATAAAAAATATGTATAATAAATATATATTTGTTCTACATGGGGTATTAATGAGTATGAAGAGAGTCAAGACACAAGATAAGGGTATTTCATATCACTTTTTATTTCTCTGAGATTAACCCTATGTTTTACAAAATTTCCTTTTTTGTGGTGTAGGTACATAACATTATTTTATTCTATGTATCATATAACTAAATTTTTTGGTGTTAACATATCCATTTTATTATACTACTTTCATGGTATTTAATTTTTAAATGTTACCGGATCGGTAAAATTATTTTGTCTCAATTTTCATTCTTTAATACTCATATTTTGTACAAAGCAAAATTATTTTTCGGGGTGTATATACTTTCATTTTAAATGATATATCATGAATATACTTATTTTAAGTATATTTTATTCCTCTTTTAATTTTCTTTTCTTACATGGAGAGTATGATCCCATGTAACCATGTGGTAAGGGTTTTTCAATCTCATCACTTTTTGAGATTGTTGTTGATTATGTGTGTTTGATGAAATATTATGATCTATATCTTGACAATATTCATTAGATTACTTATACATTGTTTATTCATGATATAATCAAGTGTTGGTAAAAATATTTACACTCTTTGGTACTTAAGATAATTTTTTTTGTGAAAATTGAGGATCTCTCTCTCAGTCTTTCTTAAGTCAGAAATCTATTATATTCCAAAACAAATGTCTTTGAAAAAGTTTTAAAAAAAGTTTTAAAAGGATCCTCGAAGAAAATTTTCTTGTAAAAAGGTTTTTAAAAAGGTTTTATTATATTCAATTTATCTATTATATGTTTTCAAATATTTCATAGAAAATGGTTTTCAAAATGTTTTATGTTATATGAAAAATTTCAACCAAGATATGATATTTTACTCAAGAAATGTTTTTAAAATATATTTAAAAATTATTTCCCATATAAGATAACATACATTGGTGTAAATCATGCCTTTATGGGGAAATTATTCTATGTTTCATTCCTATTATTTTTCTAAATGGAATATTTTTTTTATGGAATTTTGTTTAGGAAATCCATTTATATTTTATGGGTTATATGAATTTCAGAACCACTTATTTTTACAGGTTATATTTATAATGAAATTATTATGAAACCTGTCACTTTATTCAGGTTATGATAGGATTACATTTCTATAATACCCATTCCATTTAATGGGTTATGATATTATTAGTCATGATCTTCAGGAACATGTACGTAATATTTATTATGAGACAGGTGAGACCTATATCTCCTTCCATGTCATTGGGTAAATATTTATATCTGATGGAATAGACTAATTTGGTCTTAAGAGTTTACCTTGACTACTAAGATGGCCATGTGAGTACACCATGACAACAAATATGACATGATAAGTGATCTTGTGATACTATGATGTCCTTGTGAGTGAACCACGACTACCAAGATAGTATGGGTAGTGAACCCATACTAATTAGATGGTCTTGGCATAAATATATTTTCTATAATGAAAATAATATTATATAATAATTTTTTTCAAAAATTCTATGTTTTATTCTATTTTAATTATTTCATGAAATATGTTATTTTACTCCATAAAATTAATTTTCTATTAATTTTTAATTATTATGCCACAATTACTATTCATGATCATTGATATCTGGGGTATGATATTATATTTTCATGATTACATTCTTATACCCCATTTATTATGTTTATGCGCACATCTCTCTATTTTTTACCCATACTGAGAATATGATCTCACCCCTTTTTATGTTATCTTACCTATGTTACAAATATATGTGTTATTATTGATAGGTTTAAGAAGTGTTATAGTTAATAAGAACCTAGTAGGAGATGATGTAGCTCATTTTTGTACTAGAGTTTATGTTTAAAAGATTCCAAAGGAACTAGAGGAGTATGATATTTGGGCATCTGTATTGTGTAATGTTTTATTTATTTTCAAAAATGATTTAATATTAATGTATTTCAATAATTGGTTGTTAAATTTGCAAATTTGAAGGTAAAAGAGAAAATTATCAGACCACATCTTGTATGCTAAGATACATGAGGATCTTACATGTAATTCATTTAGGAAGATCTTCATTAAATGTTTTTCTCCTAAAACCATATTTGTGGAAAATTATAGGGAACTTATAAAAGTATAATAAGGGGAGCATTAAATTTTGGAATACGCAACTAGATTCATATATTTTCTTTAGGTATCACCCAATCTTGTTACATATGTTTACCTTAAAAATTATAGGTTCAATATTGGTATCAAGGACTATTAATAAAATGATGATTATATTTTTCATATAAAACTCATTTGAGGTATTTGATTAATCCATTATCTTTTAGGAAAACATTGATATGAAAAATGGGTTAGATGGTGATTTTTTTAGTGTGGATGGTATCCAGGTTATGTTTTATGGTTGATAAAAGAAATTGAATGTTATCTATTTTAAATCAAGACTAAATTTAAGGGCTTCTTCCGGTCATTAGAAAATAGTTTTCTATCTTTTTGGGAGGAATGGTCATACCATGCCAAATTTTATAGAATCACCAATGACATGCCATTTTTTTGGATATTCATGTCACCTTAATAATTTATGTGAAAATTATTTCAAAGGATATATAGATAGATCAAATGATCATAGGATTGTTCTAATACATCAAATATTAGTTTATATTAGTATCATTCATGGTGTGATACTCCAGAAATAAAGAATTATTGAGAAGAAATTGTGACCAGAAACATTTATACAGTGGTGTATGCCTCCAATGATTTGGAATAGGGGATCAAAACTATTAGATTTGTGATGTTCATTTCAACCTAAATTGTCTAATATTTATTAAATAATATAAAAAATAATTCTTTTATATCATTAATGTTAATAAATGTGTTGTTATTATGTTGGGAGATTATTGTTTTCATGTTGTAACTCTACAAACCCTTGGGGCAGAGGTCATAAAATATTTTATTTGTTATGGTTTCCATTTTTGATCACCCACATTGAGGCTTTGTGGGATTTATTGGCTCTTGATATTTTTATACTTAAAATTATTATTTTAATATATTATATAGTCACCATTAATAACTAGATTGAATGTTATAATCATTCAGTTTAGATAATATCAATCAATGGAGTCTCTTATGAATTTCAAGGGAAGTGGGATTCTTGATTCTATAGAGCGAGACCCCTTGTTTTATAGGCTAGAGTGACCCATTTCTAGTTTCCATAAATATTTCATGATTCCATTAATCATTTTATGACTAGTCTACTACATTTCATGATGATTTACCACTCGGTGTTCTTTGAGGATTATTTTTAGGTCACCACATTAGAGATAGGTTGAGTTCACTATATTTATAATAATTTGAATAATTTCCACTTACTTTCTATAATATTGTATGAAACATATTGAGTTAAATAAAAATGTGTCTCTAGAAGATTTTGAATCAAGGGGATTAATTTTCCCATATGTGTCACCTATAGTGTTTCCAGTTCTATTTTCCAAGAAATTAAACATTCACTTCCATATTTTATTGATTACTAGAGGTTTAATCATTTTGATATTAAGAACAAATACAATTTTCCATGGATAAATTATATTTTTGATCAATAAATATAAGTTTGACGATTTTATAAAATTGATCTATGGTTAGGATACCATCAGTTTAGAGTCTTAAATTATCCCTAAATACTTTCATAGGTACATAATAATATTGGACTTATAACTAATGATATCCCGACCATAGATCAATTTTATAAAACTATAAATCAATAATTTATTGAATAAAATATCATTGATCCAGGGAAAATGTTAATTTTTATAAACGTCCACTTGATTCAACCTCTAGTAATTAATAAAAAATAGGTGGAAAATTTTGACTTTTGTTGCAAATAGAACTGGAAAATCCCAAGGTGACACGTTAAGGAAAATAAATCCTATGGACTTAAGATCCTATAGATAGACATTAATATTCTTTACCTCAATACATTTCACGTGATATTATATTATAAATAGGGGAATTATCCTAATAATTAGATCAGTATTGAACTCAACCTCTCCCTAGGGTGGTGACCTAGAAAAATCATACTAAAAGACCACCGAGTGTGAACTCACCATGATTGGAAGTGGACTAGTCAGAAAAGGATTAATGTAATCAAGAAATATTTTTTGAAAACTAGAAATAGATCACTCTGAATTTAGGAACAATGAGTCTCACTCTCTGGAATCAAGAATCCCACAACACTAGATAAACACTAGAGACTCCATCAAGAGATTAAATCGTAAATGAGTGATGATAATATTTAATATAGTCCTTAATGTTAACTATCTAATATATGAAAATAATAAAGATAAATATAAAATGCTAGAGAACAAAAAAACCCAAAATAACCTTAATGTGGGATATCAAAATTAACAACAAGAATAATTAAGAAACGGTTTTGAAAATTTCCCATGGGCGTGAACAGTTAAAACATGAATAGAATAATATCCAATCACAATAACAACACATTAATTAACATCAATGATATAAAAGAATGATTTGTATTATTATTAAATAAATATTGGACCGTTGAGGTTGAAATGAAAATTGTACCTCCAACTGTAGTTATCCCCTCTTCAGAATATTTTGATACACACACCACTGCATAAATGTATATTTTCCCAATTCTTCCCTGATCTTTATTCATTTCCTCAGTATCCCCCTTTTAATGAGAATGATACCCACTACCCTTTGATGTATAATAATAAACCTATAATCCTTTGATCAATCCCTACGAATTTTGTATTTATTTCCACAAAACCACTTAAGGTGACATGTCTATACACAATGATGACATGTCCATTGTGCTTCCATTAAATTTATCTTGTTTTAAGCATGCCTCTTAGAATGATATAAAACTACCTTCTACTGATCTAATGAATCCCGCCTTTATATTTCATTTTCTTATCATGGTCCACACCTTTGATACCTCTCACATTAACCAAATCACCACCTAACACATTTTCCATGAAAATGTTTTCCTGATCCATACCAGATTTATAAAATTCCATAAAATAGTTTGATATGCATAAGATAATCGTCATTGAATAAATATTTTCTCCTAAACCCATCTCAAACAACTAATATTTAAGGTAGGCATAATTTAAAAGATTGGGTAATAAATAAATAATTTTATTGAAATTGGTCACATATTCCATAATTGAATGCTTTCCTTTTTATAGAGTCATAAATTCCAATGTCTTTTCTACTCATAATGTTTCATGATAATTTTATGTTGTGGAAGATATTTCTAAAAGAAGTCCATGTGAGAGTGTCATGTAAATTAGCTTTTAAGATGGAGTCCCAACATTTCATTCTGTACCTTCAATATAATAAGTGAAAAAACACAACACAAAATCATATAGAGTTTTGTTGAAGTGTAATATCCACTCAATCTTCTCAATCAACTCATTATATTCCAGGGGTCCTTTTTCAGCATATGAAAAATGGTTTCTACTTGTTTATTTCTCATTCTTTAATCCATTGTCTCTATATAGTTTCCAACACCCTCCCGAACCAAAGTCTAAAAATTACTAACAATATATTCCACCAAAAAATTATTTATTTTAGGATTTTAATTTGGAATATGTTTGTAAACTACCTCTCCATGATTCTTATGACCCCTTATGGGGAAAATTGACTATTAAACACAAATTAAAAACAAGAATTTATTGGATGAGAAAAAATAAGTATTAAAAGGAAAAAATAATTTAATATATATATATTAAAAAAAAAATAATTTAAAAAATAACCCAAAAAAAGTAAGACAAAACATTTAGAAATAAAAATTTAACTATATAAAAGTCCCAAAATTTTCTTCTAAAAACGTAAAAACACAAGATCAAGGTTCACAATGATCCATTACTACTAGACATACCTCACCACAATGTAATGATAAAAAATGAACATAAAAAGTCTCGTGTATAAAGAAATGAGATAAACCAATATTTTACAATAGGGAAGAAGATTACAAATCCATGAGTGATGAAACATTAAGGTACAAGGCTAATCAAAAAAATAAATCAAGAAATGATAGAAACTAAATCTCTGAGTGACCACCCATTAAAACCAACTATGAAGAAAATATCATCCATGAGAATATTAATAATTACATAACTCACTTTCTTTTACTTGTCTCATACAAAATATCTTAAAACACCCCAAAAAAAATTAGTCTGTGAGAACTAATTCCCAAAAAGTTTCAACCAAAATATCTATACAATGTTTATACCATGAAACCATTAGTTATATATTTTTAAAATACCAATTTATTTGAAATTTTAAAATTGAAACCATTTTATAAAACATTTTTAGTTTTATCTCTAATCATTTCATATTATCATACACTAGAAACATGGATAGTACATGAAAAATTTTATATATGTATAAGTATAATTACCCATGGAAATACCATAGTACAAGAATATGAGTATCCAAACATGATATAGAAACATGAAATATAAAACTAATCCCATTTGATTGTTACATATAGCACCACTAGTTTAGGTAATTGATCCTTTATTTATATATTTTAATTTTATAAAGTATTTGTTCAATTTTGGATGAGGATGAAATGATATTTGAAAATTTTTTATGCTTTTTTGGAGGTCCACTATCTAATCATGGTTATTAGAACCCATGAAACAACTCCAAAGAAATTGGGTAACTGAAACAATAGGAACTGGTTAGGTAGAGAGTTAGGGGCACGATTTGGGAAAACAATTTGGATTCCTAGGATAAACCATAAAATTTTAGATAGTTGGGGTTTTCATATTTGGAACATTTTTTTCCTAAACATGTGAGCTAAGCATGTGAGATGGGCTAAAATTTAGTGTGTGGTGCATGTCTAGTGCAGAACATTCAAAACCATGATCCCTAACTGTTCAGTGTAAAAACTAAACTTCCAAAATTTATGGATCTAAACTAATTTACCCCATAAGAATCTTTTTATTCGACATAAAAGGTAAATTCTATGATTCATCTCCCTCCAATGGTTATGGAGATCCTTCAATTAAATTCATGAATGATTCCTAGGAAAATCTACGTGAGTTAGAGGCCCAATTTTTTGGTAAGTGATCAATCCTCATCTTTTTACTTATATTTATTCTTCTTCTATATCTTATAATTATGTATTTAGTCTTTTGGATATAAATACATTCTATGTGATGTCAATAATGTTGATATTTGGTTTTTTTGTTTAAAGAAATAATATCTAAAGATAGTATTAGTTTCATCTATTTAATATTATCAATTTATATGACATTATTCACTATAACATAAATTGAGAGGTATGTGGAATCATTCTCTTCTCCAATTGATAAAAAACTGATGTTTTGATTTCAAACTGATTTATTTTCTTGAATTCTAATGTATCATTGATGGGGGAATCTTGAAAAAAACCTCATTAGTGATGGTTATGTAAAATTGTGAAAATTAGATGGTTTTTGGAATATTTTTTTTGTTCATAAATTTTAAATAATGATTTTAAAATAATAATTTTGTTTTGAGATAAAAGGAAAAATTTAAGTGAGGACTTCCAACAAAAGATTGTTTTTTTAAATGGACTATAATTTTAGGTTTTCCATGGTTTTGTTATATATTTTTGGTGTGTGTTCATTTTCATTGGTGTGACCCTATTGAAGAGAGTGTTCTATTGGTTCACCTAGTATTTGTTACCTTATTAATATTAGGAAAGTTGACGAGGGACAAATCATGGATATATAACTTTCATTTGGGAATACATGTGTGAATGTTGGAAGTTATGTATAGGTTATTACAAATGGAAATGTGAAATTTTTTAATTACTTGTTTGGTTTATTTCCATGGAAAATATTTTAGTTTAAAAAATTAATTTTTTGGGAAAATAATTGCATTTGATATAAAATTATTTAAACAGTTTAAAACTATTTTACATTAATTTTTATACTATTTTTTATTATATTTCATTGATTTGTATCGATGGGATGAACTTAACTCTCATTTAGAGAAGTTTGCCTCATCTAGTTCTATATAATAAATAAGATTTCATCTAGGTAGATAAGCACCAATAAAAAAATTAAGAAACCTAGAAGAGGAACTTAATGTTACATAGTTCTCAAGTGTTTTCTATTTTTTTCCTATAAATATGATAAGAAATGAGTTTATGGATTGTATCCGTCGCATAATCTTTGTAGAGAAAATGATGAATAATTGAAAAAATCTAAATTTCAATGAACATTTAGTTTCTAAGATATCTCAAGTAAAATAAAAAATGATGGTTTCATCATGAATGTGAACATGTTATGTGAAATATTGAATAAGTTTCATACTTTTTTAGAAATTGAAGTTTTAAGATGGGAACTTATAAAATTTTTAAATGAATGTTGTTTTTAAAAGAGTTTCTTAATGTGGAAATGTTAAAGAAACATGAAAAATGATACATGAAATTGGTTTTTTAAAGTTTCCTTGATAATTTATAGAAAATGAAGGTTTCTTTTGAATCATGGATAGTTATTAAATGTGTAGTTTTGTAAATATGATAGAGTTTAAGGAACCCATGAAATATAGATGGATGGTTCATGATGATAGTGATGTGTATGATAAATGTGATGTCAACTCATTAATGTTTATGAAACCCAAAATGCTGGGTGAAAATAGAAAATAGAAATGGGTGTTCTATGATGGTAGTGAGCTGTGTGATAAAGGTAATGTCAAATCATTTATTTTTAGTGAATTTTAAAATTAATCCATAGGGTTTATGGCATGCAGGACAGTTGTGAGAAAGTTTGGTTTAATGTCTAAAAAGGAGTCTACCACTTATTTGGGTATATGGTGAGATTTAATGAATACTAGAGGCTCTAATTGAAGAAATATTTCCATAGTAAAGTAATGAAAAAAGATAGTAGATAAAGGAAGGAATTGGGATTATTAATGAAAATTGAGATTCATGAATTATTAAAGAGGAATAATTTTTGTAAATAATTTCTTACACGAAATAGTTATGGTCACATCAGTTTTGTGAAGAAAATAAAATTAATCTATTTATTCTATGTGTGATTTTTTTTAATTATTTCTGATACAAAATTATTTGAGTTTCATGAACGAAATAGATGGGTGAATCAGAAAGGATACACTTACTAGACAATAATTTAATTAAGTTAGAGTTATGTTTATATGGGGAGTTTCACAACACAATGAATTCCTATAAAAAACTAATGAGTATTACGAAATAGTAGGAGTCATAAGAAAAAATGTTTTGATCATATGTTTCAAGTTAACCTTCTATTTAAGGAGAATTAAATTAGGACTATGATTCTGGAACAATTAAATTATATGAAGGGAGTAACAATTATGAATCTGGACTATTTAAAGAAGATCTATAGATCTATAAACTATGGTGGTTTCATCAACAAAGTAGAGAATGTTAGTAAAGAAGATGTTATTTTCCTTTGGTGAGGAGAAACTAAACAATAAACCATGTAATTTATGTGAACCTATATTGGGGTGACCATTAAAAATAATTGTATCCAAAAAACATGTGAAGCTTATTGGAGTCTTGAATTATTGAAACAATGTAGGTGTATGCTCTTTATACTAGCCCTTTGTGGAGAACCATGTAAAAATATCAACATCTCATAGAAGTTTTACTATACTTCATATCAAAAATTCTTTTGGTAAGGATTAAATTTTGTTTGATAGGTTGAAATTGTTCATTCTAGTGAGTGAAAAAGATACAACAAGAAGAATGAAATAGAATCATTGAAAAATTCTAAATTATCCTGCACCATAATTCGCCTATGGGAAAATGTATAAAATTTTGACACATATAAAATTGGAAAAGGTAATTTCATCATCAATTTATTGAAAAGTAAATTATGAACCCATTCATTGTAAGAATCCGTGGATGATTTTTCTTTTATGATTCTATTTTCTATGATGGGGTTGGGTGTTAAAGAGGCTTGTTAGAAATTTTTCGTAGATTTGAGGAAGGATGAATAATAATTTATGAATAGATTTAGTTGAAAATGGTAATAAAAACTAATTTACGGTACATTAAAAAAATCCTTAATAGAGTGGAGACCTTGGGTGAATTCTCTTAGTCACCAATTTATGGATTCTATTTTTAGGTTGTTTGGTCATTCTGGAATTCTTGTGGCAAGAGTTGATGGATGGTGGACACCAATCTAGTTGGGACATACAATATAAGAGTATCAAGATGTATGATGATCTTAGATATCAATGTTTTGGATCGGTATGAGTATCTTGATGTTAGACTTCAAGTCATGATTCCTTAATTTATATAAGTTTAATATATAGAACTAATAAACTACTATATTTTTTCTATATTTTTGAATTCTGGTATAGAAGGAAGATGAGATATCTAGGTACTTTATTATCAGTTTACTATTGAAATATGGGGGCAAGGATTCAATTTATGTGATCCCATATAAAAATAAAAAAATCAGCTCATTTAATCTCTATCATGGAGATGGAGAATAAGGATAGATTAGGAACTTTCCCATATAATTGATTTTGAAACATCTTGTTGTACACCCAGAAAATTATTTATAGTAGGGACCCAGGATTTATATATATATTTTAGAAATTTTTAAAAGAGGTGATGGGTACCCAACTGAATTTAAGAATTATATACAATTATTATATAAAAGGGTATGTTGAGTCATATATTTATATTTTTTAGGTTATTCTTCGGGAATATGTTCATGATTTTAGTGGTTCTTGGGAAATTTATACCTTTTTTATCAGATTATTTTAAAAATAATTATATAGTTTCAAAAAAATTGTTCCTCTACATGTGTTGTATTAGTACCCTTGATGATCACCCTTATTTTGGGAGGTGTTGGGATAACATAACTTAGTCGGATTGAACCCTTTCTAAGAGATGATTAAAATGTTATAGTTGATCCGAAAAGGTTAGAGACTACTCAGAGTCTTCATAAATCTTATGTAAACATTCATCGTCACCCAGTAGAGTTTTTGGTAAGTTATTGGTTCCTTATTAGAGTTTATCCTCACTTGTTACATCATTATTTTGGTATTTAGGTCACATTATCTACATGTTTCAAGATAATTGAATATCTTTAAATGGTTTCTTATTGGTTAGAATTTCAACCTTTCATTACTTTGATTCATTATGTGCTTCATTTTTCCATGCCATGGTGATATCAAAAATAACCTTCCCATATTATTAAATGGGGGGATTTTTTCAGGAGACAAAAATATATATGGTTTAAAATCTTGGTCAAATTATAGATCACCAAGATAGTGTATTTTGTGGTTATAAATTTATTTAATTCATGTACTCTGATAGCATGAACCAATAATCCACGATACATGGTAGATATGATCATTAATAAGGCTGAAATGACATTATATTTTTGTGTTTCCAAATCCTTGGGTGATTTTTGGGGAATAAAACACTATGGTGGGTAGAATTTTAGAATTATAAACATTTCTCTGAGTAAATATCTTTGTTTTGGGATGTTTCTTTTTGTTTCAGAATTGTTGTCTATACATTGTAACCTCCATAGTTGTAAAATATTCATTATAAACCCTTTAGTTTGTAATTATTTGTTCGGTATGAGGAAAATATGTATTTTTCAAATAAATTTTTAATTTTACATATGGGAAAGGGTATAAAAAAATGTTAATTTATTATAGCTTTAGGCAAGGTGATTTTTTAGAGTTGTGTAATGGTAAATCCTTATTTAAATTAGTTTTCTGAGAGTATAATAGCTTTTGTATATATAATAGTGCAATTTCTAGGATCTATATAATTAATTCCCTTGTTTCTAAATATCTCATAATGGTAGTCGCATGACCATGCGATGATAAGTCTTTCTTCTCAATAGATGCATATGGGTAGTCAAACCACTATATAAGGGAAGGTTGAGATGAATATGGTTAACTCATCAGTTTCAAGGGATGTGTAAGGGTATCCCAGTAACCATATGGGAAATCTTTGATTTTCAAAATGGAAGACACATGTTACCCATACACAGTGGTCTATCTAGGGAATGAATAATTGAAAAACATCATTATCCCTTTCATCTTCTCCAACAGGTCCTTGTATTGGTTTTTGATGATTTTAAAATCATGAAATATTGGGAAATAAATTATTACAGTTCCCTAAATGTTTTAACTACGGTTATAGAACATTTTAAACCATAATCAATCATGATTTTATTAATAAGACAAATCTAATTTTGATTTTAAATAAGATGCTTTAATTATATGAACTAGAATGCCTTTTAGTTCTTCTAAACATTCCCAAGGCTTTTCTGCCTATGTTTTTATGACCACTTAGGGGAATTTTTAGGAATCCATCTATAGTGGATGAATATCTGATTCATTTTGATCATTTATTAATCTTCCACCATGGGATATCAAAAGAAGGGTGATATAGGATGTTTTTCTATAAAAATATTACCTCTAAATTTTAATTGGTGAGCTTTTCCATTGATGTTTTTTGTGGTAAGTGTCGATATGAATTAGTTATAATCAATGATATACCTAATGTTTTTGATATTTTTTTTTGGTTTAATAAAATTATTGATGGAATTTATCTTCCTTATTATGGGGGTCTTAAAGGATTTTATTGTTTAAAAACTGTTTATGCACTTTTTGTGTCCAATTAAATGCCTCAATGATGGATTTAAATAAAACATATATTTTCAAGCATTTTTGGGGTGATTATATTATCTAAGATTTTTTTGAAATGTGAGGATGATATATTTTAGTTCCAATAAAGACGTATCTCATTCAGAACCTTAGGTGCATCATGTATGGACATATACAAACCATAGTGATTGTGGAACCATTAGTTATTAATCCTGTTATATAAATTGATTTTGGAAAGAATGACTATTGATATTAATCATATTATTCTTAGATTAGTATTTATCTGTGTGTCTTATTTTATATACTATTTTATAGATCCCACTTGTGTTTGGTTTATATATGATAGATTTGGTTCATGTTTGATTGCTGACATAGTTATAGACTGGCATTTCCATGTATAATAGTTCATATGACATGAAAATAAATTTCATTTTATCTTTATATTATTGGTTTATAATATTATTAAAGGATAATAAATAATCTGATTGATTTTTAATGAAATTGTTTTGATTTGATGTTACATTATAAATTGGTTTTATTTTTAAAAAATAACTGAAGGTTTTATGTTTCCCGATGTTGTAGTGATTATTTTTTGGTATCCCACTAATATTTAGTGCTCACACCCTAATTTTATTACATTGGATGTCTTTAGAATTTTTTTTAAGACACTATTAAACGGAAGTGAATCATACAATTCATCAACTGCTCATTTATGTTATCTTTTTCATGATGGGTTGTGATGGCTGTGAGCAGTGTCCACATAGAGAGTTGAACTCTATCTAGTTTATCATTACTTAAAAGGTCTTATTTATGAAATAAAAGTATATTTCTCATGAATATGTACTATTTTTAAAAATTATAGACCATTTTATGTCCTTTTCTCTATTGATTAGATTTTGTTTGTTCCCTTTTTGAAATTTACCTTTGGGTGATCTATCCCTCGTGATGTTTCATATTGAATTGAGTAGGTTAATTATAAAATAGTATAAGAGGATTTCCAAATCATAAGTGTTATAAAATATAGTATCATTGGTTCATGGACTTTGGTAGATAGAAGATTGGACTGATTATATTCTTCTATTAAATAAGATAAGGTTCTTTTCTATCTCAAATACATGTGTAAACCCAATGTTTCTATAGGCGGTTAGGAATTTTTATCAATATTGACCAAGGTTTGGATGTAATTAGTTAAAATTTCATGGATTTTTATTTAAATTACCTATTAATTATTAAAATCATTTCCTAATTTCTTTGAATAATCATTTTCTTTAAATTTCAACCATTAAGATGAATAATATTGGATTCTTGAATTTTAAATTTTGATTCAAAATATCACATCTAATTTTTTTTTACGTTTTTTTGTGTTTAATAGAAAATGACAGTTATAAGGGATCTGATGGATCCAAAAGATAATTTCTTGATACAATTTAATCAAAAAAATTCTCCAGTAGACCCTTCCATGGTGGATTTAATGACCTGAACTATTAATACTACAATTCCCTTTTTTAATTTAATTAAATGTATTTTTGTTATAGAAGAAACATGCACTAATTTTGTTTTATTATATCAAAATTGATTTAAATTACCATTATGTATTTTGAAAATTGATAATATAACCGTTTCTCAGTGATTACATGACTAGTATAAATATCGGATTTTAATAAATTCTTTGGCAGCGACAAAGTGATGGAATCATCCTATAAGATTATACCCCATGAAGCACATTTATCAGAGCTTCCAATGGATATAACATTTATGGGATTGACCTAATACTAATCCCATACTATGATATAACAACATAAGTATGAGAAACACTCTTTATGAGAGTATTTCAATCTCATCAAGATCCCAATCCAAACCCTCTGCACCGAACAACCCCATGAAATCCCCATGATGTGCCTGATTTCTGTATACATTTTCATACAATCTATTGAGTAAATTGTTTTCAAAAAAAAATATTTTTAAATAAAATGATTTATTTCGGTTTTCATGATGATTTATAGGTTTTTTTGGCCAATGTCTCAAATTGGGAATTTTTAGATCAGTGATTGAAATATACATGGTGTGTACTTATAAAAACAAACCCTATTCCTTTACCGATACATGGACCAGCTAGATTAATTATAATCCCAAGTAGTCCTCCATATCATACAAGTTCTATACATCACATCACTCATAGGGTCCACACTTAATGAATCATTTTGTGGATGATATCAACACTATGTGCCATGTGTGGCAGTGCCACAAACAATATACCCCCAACAACTTATTGTTGATGCATTAAAAATCATGGAGTAGTGCACCACTCACCTACCTGCAATGAAAAAAGGTCCCAATGAAGTTGACCTAACTACATGTATTTTACATAAGGGTACATGATGTGTAGATTCAAAGTCTATAAATAAGAGGGTATCCCTCCATGTTCATGGTTAGAAATCCAAGGGGAGGTGATGCTGCTATGTCTTTCTTACCTCACCCAGATCCAAATATGAGTTTATTTTATGTGTACATTTTCATTTTAGTTTAATTATACACATATCTTATTCCTCTCAAATCCATGGTAGGGATTTCATTTTGGCTCAATCAGCACACCATGACTATGGTCATAAGAGGATAATTTCTATGTGTTGGGGTTGTCATAATATTCTATATTGAATTTGATTTAATTTCTGAAGTGGTGATTTTATTATGAATTTGGTTTTACAAATCATTATTGAACTAAACTTCCAAAATCAATATTGGTATCCTATCATAATAAGAAAGAAACCAAATTAAAACAGAAAAGGTGTTGTAGTGGATGAGCCCATGATCACTGGGGGGACCCATCCCCACTATTTTAGAGGACTACACATTTATGTGTATTTGGATGTTCAATTATTGATCTAAGGAACTAGATGTTAAATACCCATTCAATATTAATGAGACCAAGAAACTATTGTAGAATTGAATCACTCTGGTGAACTATAATCATTATAATTAAAATTCTAAATAATGAAATTCATAATAAAATATAATCAAATTGAATACCTAATGTGCTTGTTTTGTTTCTGTTTTTATTTTCTCTTTTTTTAATTTGATTTTCACAAACTATTTCACTTAGTAATTTGTTCCCTTAACTCTTTCTATTTGGACAATCGAATTAGAATCTATTGATTTGCATTGATTCTTTTGTGGTACCTAATTTCACCAAGGGAATGACCCCAACAACCACAAGATATATAGTACATGTTTTATAATAGAACAATAAATTGTAATTTGGATTGCACCATGTGACATGAGTAGTACCAAATTATGGTTTCGTTGCTGTGGATATAAAAACTGATAGTGTGAGTCTATGGTAAAAGTTGGTTTACCAAAAAATTTTCCTTTTTTCCTTTCTTCAACTTAATTTTTCTTATTGGGAACCTCAACACCGCATTTTATGGATTATTATCTGACTGGGGAGTGGTACGACCCACATAGAGAGGATTCTTAACCATATGATCCATCATTGTCATACCCATACCAAGAAGAGTATTATCTATACATAGATGGTGGGTTCCCATATAAGGAAAATTTGTTTACATTCCTTACACCACCATTCCCTTTATCTCTTTCAGAACTATTTTCAGGTAATAATGAAATGTTATTATAGTTGATGGAGGTATTCACCACACAACAGTTTGACCAAACCGACAGGTTGGGAAAACATTGAAATATAGTATAACATCACTAGAAGATTATTTCCAATATAGAACCTCTGGTTGAGATTGAGTATGGGTGTCCTAACATTATTTCCACCGAGGATGCATGTTCTAATGTGGGCCCCACCTATCATTCATTTTAAACTTCAGAAATTATTTTTCCAAACTCAAATTTTGAAAACGGGAACACATCATGTCATGATAATACTGAACATGTTCAAAAATTTATTTTAGAACCCTCAGTTGATTGCATAAATGATTTGGGGGATTTCTGCAAGTATTTTAAGGTCTTTATCTTTTAAAAGTAGGAACCTCAGGAGTTAAGGACAAACCAGATCAAACCAAGAACAAATTTTACCTTAGGAATCTACTAGCCACTGTGCAGTGATACTGTATGCCACCACCCAGACATCCTAAAGGTCAATAATATTGGGATCAATATAAGGGTACCAGACACGTGAGGTAGTTCACACTGTAAAATCCACCTCTACCGTCAGATTATAGTTATGTAATTGTAACATAGGCCAGGCCAAATACCTTAAAAATGTTTTTTCTAGGAAGAAAACCATTTATTTCCTTCTCTAAATTTTTTTTGGATATTAATAAATATAAATCGTGTAGTTATATTTTAGATGATTTTTTCTCCCTTCTCAAATTACTACTATATAAATAAGTATAAAAGGATAGAACATATTGTGTATACTTTCAGACATGGTGTGTACATTTTTAATGTAAGATTTAATATTTTTTTAATGTTACTAATATTTAAATTAATAATCATGGATGGGTCTGATATGGTTAGAAATGTCACTATAATATATCCGAGCTCTCACCGGTTCTAATTGCTCCATACCTACCATCGGTACACTGATTATTCTTTTTGAACCTTTGTTTTAATAAAATATCTTGTGAAGTGTTTTCCAAAGTAAAATAATGTTTTAAAAAATAAAATAAATCTGATGATTATGTCAGATTGGATTCTAGGGTTATAACCCATGAATCCAAAAATCATAGGTTTGAATCCAAACAACCAGTGAAGTTCCATCAATTTTAACAAAAATAAAACTACACATCATGAATTTCCATGCACATTTTGTAAGCCATGTTTTCATTATAAATTAAAATATTTCAAAAAAAAATCACATCGTGATGATGAAGGTTTATTAGAAGAGGCATAGCCCCGGGATCAAAAGTCCCTAGTTTGAACTCAGCCAGTTTTCCTTCTTCATGCTAAACATTCAATAAGTTAAACAACATGATGTGCATTGTTCTATTTCCCGTGTCATACCAAACCTATAAATTTACTGTTACTAGTTAATAAAACTATACTATACTATAACCTTTGATCTAGTGGTTGAGGGTGTTCATTTGGATCGGCTGATTGCCCGACCAAATCACACCCCATGCACCAGACTGATGTTTTTAGTTATCTTTTCCAAATTTTTAAAGACATTGTGTGTATTTATTTGATACATTATGTGTATATGTTTATTATTCTTTTATACATTGTATATATTTATTATATATTTTATAATTAAATTATAAATCTTAATTATTCTATAGTTTAATATAATAATTATATTTCTATATGAAAAACCACTTACACGACATGTGGGACCCATTACACACCATTTTGTTCAGCCATATATGTTGGGATACCATAAGCGAGAAAATCTTGCGTCGAAACCCCCTCCTACCCATTTTATCGTTCATCTAGATTCTACTATATGTCTCCAGCCTCCCTTCCTCTAATCCTTTTTTAGTTCAATTTATGCCCAAACTTCTTCCCCATTTCAATCCTTGATCCATGTACATCATTCGTTACCCCCTATTTCAATGGTTTAGTAGCGTTTTGGGTGATTTTTTGGATCGGACGACCGTTTAGATTCAAACCATAGTACACAGGCTAAATGATGGACGGAGGCCATATACTAAAGGTATAAAGACACACAATATATATTCCTAAAATATTAAAACATATGGTGTTTACATTCAACACTGATTGTGTATACTTCCAGAACCCATTCATTAAGGGAAACATGTGTACTACGATCACATAGCCCCGAGCCCATGTACACCCATGACGAGCATGTTAGGGGAATTATATGGAACCTTTTCCATAGGATTTCTCCATGTGAAGGGTGTAAACACACTAGAATCTATGTTCTAGAATACATCATGTAGTGCCTACCCAGGACACGTACTATATTTTTTTTGATCCCCCATATCAGAGTAAGTGTATGGGAACATACAAATACCAGACCCCATTTCATAAAATATAGCATGTATACTCCACTACAAGTAGTTTACTATGTATTTTCTAGCCACTTGTAGTGTTTATCCAGAGTACATGGGTTCTTCACCCGATTATACTACACATATTGTATGCTGGATCTACACGCCTTTTATGTTGTTTTTCTGATTTCTCATTTTCATCCGTCCTTTTCATTCAATTTTTTATCTCCTCTTTATTATCTTTAATCTATGGCAGATGGAGATCACACAAATGGGAAGTGTCCTAAGCCCAAACAAAGGCTGAGTAACTGACTTGCAGCTAGATCTGACTTTGGACTTCTGTTCTACTTGCACAAAACTTTCTAGTATGATATCCCCCAGCCATGGAAATACTACATCTTCTTCTTTCGGAAACCACAACATCGACATCTTCTAATCTAGAAGAAAACACACCACCATCTAAAAAATATAATGATCCACTGATGCCCATGTAAGCATCATATACCACTACTGAGGGCTCTAACATATCATATGCTTCCTTGCCCATACAATCATCCACTACTAAATCACCCTCGAAGACACTGTGGAATCATCCGATGATCCACCATCTAACGCCATAGCTAGAACCTCCACCTTAGCCACTGACCCCCCAGCCTACACCAGAATCTTCTCGGACTCTTCCACATCCTTGCATAATTTTTGTTGAGATTCATCATGGGGTAGATAGACTACAAATTCTTTTACAACACAAGATCTAACTGAGCGTCCATTTAATGGACTTCACAGTGCCCCAACATCTCGGTGTCTAGGAGTAGATCGAGGAGCTCCATATCCACCCACCCCTTTTATACAGACTCTAGGGATGAACTCATATATTTCGATATATATTTTTATCATTTTCTACAACTTTCATACTTGAGGGGCTGACCTATCATCAGAAGCCCACCGATAGATTTACTCCAATCATATTTCATCTAGGCTGCCACCATTTATCACTACCTATGGTGGTGTTTGGATGAGGGTGCTACTTTTATCCCAATTTATCTACTCCAACTACAGTCTCATCCCTTTCCCACTCTGAGCACTCTGGACACATTATAATGAGGGAAAAGCTTGCTGGACCTAACCATGAGTACTATCTCACTTCCCATAAGAGCACTCTCATGATTCTTCAAATGTCCATTTTATCCATTGGTTCTTCAACACCTATATTTTTTCACACCATGGGGACATGGGTGTCATTTTAGGATATGACATGGACAATATTACCTGAATTTTCCGACATGATTACCTAGACCCCCTACCTCTCTGCATTCTATTTCCAATCAATGATCATCGGTCATTAGGGAAACATGAATGACTACTTCTTTCCCACCTGATTGGGACACTAATTCGGAATTTTAAGCTATATATCCCTCACGATAAATTAGGATATCCATAGAATATGGAATACATCATTTTTATCCGCATGCGGATGGTCAACTGTCAGGGAGATGGATTTGTGTTGCTGTTGGACGCCCCAACTCCTACATGGGTGATTGATGACCTAGCTACCCCCACTGGTGTTGCTGATCCAGACCCAAACCATCCACCAATAAATGTTCCTTCTCTAACTCACCCCACTTCATCAAACCATACTTCTTCCTCCACCATCCCCTCTTATTCTTGTCCATCAACAACCCCACCTCCACCTACATCCTCACCTGATTTCCCATTCTCTCTCCATTTTGTCATAATAGAGGCCAGTTAGGATGATATGGATCAGACACTATTGTGTCTTGGATTATTTTGGGTATTATTCTTTAGAACCATGGTATTATGTTTTCCCCAAAACCTACTCCTCCAACCATTCTTCCGCCTTCCACAAAACCACCACCATTCATGGAACTGGCCACCGATTTTGGTCTTCTCTCTACTATCGTACCAACAGCTACTACTACTACTACCCGACCTATTAGTCTTGTTTATCCTACCACATAGAGTACCATTCTAAAGATTCTAGATACCTCTACATCTTCTTTCATTATGGATGTACCAACCATAACTACCACGCAATGCACAGATCTCATACTTATATATTCTTATCTCGTTAACCATACTCTGACAAATCCTCCTGTTACAAATGATGCCTCTACTGAGGCCACACTATGACTCATTTTTTCACACTTATTTGATTATATATATATTGTGATATTCTTGTGATGTGACTCATCTCTGTTTGACTTATTCCCATCTTTTTGAGCTCATTATAAGGGAAGTATTATTTCATATTTTCTTTTCATTATTCTCTTTGAATTACTTATTTCCTTTTTTCCATTGTCCCACCACACTTGTGTTTTCTCACATCCTATTTTTTCTCTTTAGTGTTGCGTTAGGGGGACCGTGTACAATATTATGCGTGGGGGAGCGTATCTGACTACACTAGTCATTTACCTTGAACTTATAAAGGAGACATCATCAATATATGAAATATTTTAAACTATTCAAAATATATGATTAATTATATTTATAAATAATAATTACTTAAAAGGGAATTTTAAATGTTTTATACTTATTTTATATTTCAAATCATTTTAAAATGTTTGCTGATATTCTTTGATTCTTGATTTAAATTCTTGGAAGAATAAATTTATGAATCTACCCATTTTTATTTATTTCATGACCCAATTGACCCTTTATTTTTCCCGTTAATGAGAGGTATTATAATCCGTATTGGCAAATTTTTCTCATATTATCTTTTTTGATAGATTCTTGGGATATGTATAATTACTTGAACTTGTGAGTCTTTCTCTTCAAAACAGAATGATTTGGAATCAAATTAAAATGATTTATGAATTTGATTATTTTTTTAGCATCATTGAAATTATGACCAACCATACATCTAACCTTCGTAAGATCCTTAGAGACCATAAACTCCCTTGATTGGAAGCCACATTAGAAGCCTATTTATCCACCTTACCCTAATACATTTATTATTTTTTATGATTATTCATTTGAGATTTAGAGAGGATATTTTTAAATTTATGGTACATTTTGGTGATAAACAACAAAATTAAGTGTGGGAGAGAGTGACTTTTATTCATTTGAACATAATGGTTCCAAATTACAACTATTTATTGTATTCATAGTGGTACACTTAAAAAAATTTATTGAGGAATTTGAAAGGGGGACCATATTCATTCAATATAAATTATTTATGGATTATGGGCCCATTGTGGGAAAGGGAATTTCACAGTAAAGATACTCTTTGAGAGATTTTGATTGGGGATATATTTTCCATAGAAATTTATTTCAGAATATAATTCAATTTTATTGATGAATTCTCTATCCATATTCAATCCACTCAGATTATTTTTCACATCATTAAACACACTCTCAAAGCCTCAGAATAATTTGGTTCTTGTTGAAACACCTAATGATTTTTTGATTTGATTTATTAAATAAAGAATGAGAATACATTATGGCCTATCGATAGAGAGTGTATACCCGATATTGAGGAGACCTATGATTATGAGATCATGAGTGATGAGTTTGGTATTTTCTGGTGAGGTTAATCATTAAGTGGGATGTGTATTTATGAATAGTTGAATAAAGTGAATAAAATAGGATGTAAATATTTAATTAAATTATATAGGACGTATAATTAGAATATATTTGGAATTGGAAAATTTTTTTCTTGTTAAAATCCAATTCAATAGCTATATTATTTATAAATGGAATTAACTTAATGTTTATATTTATTGATTATGGATTCTCTTAATTAGATATATAGATTTTTCTTAAGGTCAAAAAACTGACTAAGTGGTGGGGAGTTTAAAGTGACTGATTTGTGTATATATTTTCTTACATTCTATTCAGTATAAAAACATGTTTTCACTAGATATATGTTGTTTTGTAGATAAAATGATTTGTTAATGTGTTTATGATGATATTCATTTATTTTTCAGCCAATGTCTCATATCATGAATTTTGATAGAAAATATTGATATATACAGACAAGTAATTACCAACACACACTATGTACCTTCTCCCAAACACAGATCAATTACACCATGTACATGCCCAATTAGCCGGCCCGAGCTTAAACACCATATAAATCACTTTGCACACAATTTCCTCCCTTATAGAATCTGTTGGTGGATAAATTCGATACTACATGCCATGTGTGGCGGTGCTTCATGCTGTGTACCCCCATCCACTAACCACTAGTGCATTCATTGTTAAGGAGATGTGCACCACTCACATACGAATAGAAAAAAATCCCAAATGAATTTGAGCTAACTACACAAAATGTACTTTAGTTGACACACCGTGTAGTCTCAAAGACTATAAAGAATAGGGTAACCCTCCATGTTTATTGTTGGACATCTAGGGGAGGTTCTACCTCTCAGCCATTCGAACATCCCTCATATCCAAATTTGAGTTTTATTTCATGTTTAGAATTTCATTTTAGGGTAATTCTCTGCTTCCCATATTTATATGGTATCCATGGTAGGGATTGAGTTTTGAATCAATTTTCATACCATGACTATGTTCATAAGAGGATAATTCCCATGTGTTGGGGTTGTAATAAGATTCTTGTTTGATTGTGAATTAATTTCAAAAGTAGTGACCTTATTTTGAATTCAGTTTTAAAATTATATTATTGAACTAGACATCAAAAATCACCATTGGTATTGTATTAGACCCCAAACAATACAAATGGGGAACACAAATGTATTTGGAGTGGATGAACCCATGATCATTAAGGGAACCTCCCACCTTTTTTTTAGGGGACCACTCAAAAATGTGTATTTTAATTTTCCATTATCACACCTAGGAATTTGATTTTGAATACCCAATCACAAGTTATTGAAAAAAGGAATTGTGATAGAATTTAATCCCCAGGGTAATAAATTTTCAACTATAATCTTTATAATAATTAATTAATGTCATAATAAAACCTAATTAAATTTCAACCCAAACATGATTATTTTCATTGGGTTTTCTTTTTCTCTAGTTTTAATTTCATTTTCACAAATAGCTTCACCTAGTAATTTATACCGCTAAATATTTATATCTATCCAATCGAACAAGACACTCTTGATTTGCACTGATTGTTTTTTTCTCATCTTTCCCCATGGGATCGAAGTAGAAATCCACTAGCTAACTAGTAGTTGGTTCAGAAGGGATCAATAATATCTAATACGGACCACACCTCACTACTAGAGTGAGAGCACAGCACCATCAAAAACCTTCCACTTAGGTATTATGCTATTGTAATATATGGATATATATCAATAACCTAACAGTATGATTATGTATAATATTTTTATAACATTTTAATGCACATATATTTTTTATTAATATTAAATTTTAATTATGAAATATAATTTGATGAATTAATTAATTTTTTTAAAATATAATTTTACAAAAATATTATTAATAATTTATATTTAATAAATATTAATTTTTGTAAAATATTTATGAAGTCAAATGTTATTTTTATTAGGGTTAAAAAACTCCTATTATAAAAAATTGACATTTTTAATAAATGTTCATTTTTATTTTGAATGTAATGAATTCACATATTATAATTTCTTTTAGAAAAAAATGAATATTATTTTTGGAATCAGGTCATTGAAATTATCCAATGGTGAAATTTTCATAATTTTCAGAGACAATCAATATTTTTTTTAAATTAAATAGAATATAAATATACATTGTGTTTTATAAAATCTTAAAGGTTCAATAATTATGTAGTAAATACTATAAATGGTATACTTGGAAAAATAAAAGTTTTACTTTAAAATAATGTGATTTAATGATTAATTTATATATTTTATAAAACCTTACTAAATCCCTCATGAATTATATCATATTTTATGATTTTAAAATCATTTCATTGAAAGTATGACTCACCTCCACATATTCAATTTTAATATTTAATTAAAATAGGCCCTTGTCCTATTAAAAAACTGTATAAAACTCCAATTTTCCTGAAACCATGGACAAAATACATGATATGGTTTTTGGTTTTGAATATTTAATCATTAATTTTCCAAAACAAAAATAATAATGAATCCCACACCTCTCATATATAAACCCACCAATGATACCATTTATCTTCAATAAAATTCTTTTATTCACATCAAAGATCTAATATCTAGTCCTTAAAGTCCTCTCAATTCACCCCCAATCTCCCAATAATGCTCTCCTAAGCGTTTGGATTCAAACATCCATGTAAGGGATCCTCACACTCTTCTCCTTCTTTCAAATTCAGGAACCATATTTGAAAGTAGTTCTTTTAATTTCTGTTAGTTATATTTTCATTCATTTATAATAATCATCTTACTATCCATTTTTTTATTCGATTGAGGTATTATTTATTCTCCCTCATTTGTACCCTTATCCATGGCGTTGCTATATCGATGATTCATAAGGGATTTCTATTATCTTCTTTGAGTTCAAAAAAATTATTTGAGAGTATTTATTTTAATTTAAATTTAATATATTTACAATCATATATATCCACCTACTTACATTCCAATCAATTTTATTTGTATGGAGGAGAATTTATTCCCTCTCATGTGGACCCTTACCTAAGCCATTACTATGTGAAAATTATTAATGATATTTCTCTCTTCTCATTTCAACTCAAGCAGTTGTGTTATTTTATTCTTCATAAATTAAATTTACACTTCTTGGGATATTATTTTCCATGACTAACTAATTGAAATTTTATTTATAAATTAAGATAGCTTCCTTTCACTTTCATTAACTCCCAATGATCCTTTATTTCCACCTATTTCCATGCCAAAATTTCATAAGGGATAATTTGTTTTCTCATCTTACATTAAGACTCTTTTTTATGTTACCCCTTCTATTTTGAATTAATTATGTTGGTGAATTTCTATATATGTCCTGATTATTCTCCATTACATGTCTAAATGATTATATACTCCATTATCTCTCATCAACCCATTTTAGAAATTTTTATATGATACCATTATGCTAATGAAATTACACGATGAATTTCCATGCTAAATTCTATGTGTAGTGAATACCATATCCATTTCTATGTCACGTGTATCCAATTTTATTCACTAATACTTATTGATTGTGGATCTATATATATTTATTAAAAATTTTCTTTATCGTGGAATAAACAATGAATAATAATGAATCTATTTTGTATGATCTATGTGGCACACATATGCATGAAAACAAAATGATTTTGAAGGGTATGACTTGATAGCACTCCAATTCATTGTGTCATGTTTATAATTATTGTAAATCATTTTTAATGAGAATTGAATCATGATACTACAAGTGAAATGTTTTTGACACATTCTCATCTAGGTGAAATGAGCACGACTCATTCTCCTTCAGGTGCAACGAACTTTGACTCATGGTCCTCCATGTTCAATGTGCCTTGAACCATGTTAATATCAGGTTGTATTTTGTTTTTGATTTTCCCTTATTATGAATATCTTTCTATGTCATAACTTATAATTCATTATCCTTTATTCCACATAGACATTTACTCTCAAAAAATGTATTATTATCCTAATGTTATTCCATATTTATTCCCTTATGTGGATTTATCATTCACCCATTTTTTATTTATATCATCATGTTATGCCATGTAGTGGTATGTATGAAGGACTGATTTATCTTGTAAAATAATTTTTTGATAAAGAAGATTGTTTTCATATTTTATGTTGTTATATAATGTTCCTAAACCCCAAGTACACTAGACGCCTGAATCATAAAAGTTCTATCAAGTGAAATTTTATTTAATAAATCATTATTAAATAAGAAATAAGGTGAATGGTAGTAATAGTTGGTATCAATGGATACGGTTAGTTATTTTTGGGATTAGTATTAGAAAACCCTAGTTAAGAAAATTAGGTATAAAACTAAGTGTAATAAAACATCCCTAAATTTTGGTATGTATATTGTAAGTAGATTATCAAGAAAATACATGGTTGTCTTGATACTACAAGTGGACATTATTCTGGGATAGATATACCTAAGTGTAACAACATAGAGAAAGTGTTCCAGACTTGACTCGTGGTAACCTAGTACATGAAACAGTTCCTTACTTTGAATTTTGATTGAAATTCCTTGTGCGATATACTTTGGTAAACTCATAAGATTATTACAAACCTATATTAATAGAACAAAAAAAATTTCATAAGAATATATATTATTAATTTGATCTTGGATAACATCGAATGATGATTAGAAACTCATAATTTAAGTATATAAATTCACTTTATATGTTATCCCATTAATGTCATTGTATTAACCTTTATTTGATTACCTTTTTAAGAAACTCATTCCAAATTTTTCCTTTTATTCTACCTAATGGACTGTAATAGGAGGAATCGTGCTAAAAACTAATCTGAAGGGCAGTGTGAGGATTTCCCCAATGAGATGCCCAACTAGATGGGAGTTGGAAAAAAATAAATCTCTAGATACACTCTCAGTTAACATAAGTTCTGAATAGAAACCTCGATGAAGAGGATCTACTAACCCCTATAAAAGAGAGAAACATGTAGTTGTGAGGTTCTTGCGATAAAGGCCTCAATGTTTTTGTGGTTCATATGATCCATTAATCAAGTAAAAATGGATCCATTGCATTGAAAATATCTCTCTATACTTCAATGTTCAAAATCAAAGATGGTTCTTTTGGATATTTATCATATAAAGGGTGAAGCTGATAATTACTGGACATTTATCAAGAATACAAAACATGAGGAAGAGATAAAATCAATGGAGTGGAATGAATTCTAGAATATTCTTATCAAAAAGTATTTTTCCTGAACTATCCATCTTAATATACAAATATATTTCCTATTAATCATGGAAAAGGACAATGAATATGTATGAGAGTATGAATAAAAAACCAAAAGACTTTCATGATACCCCTAAAATTTTTTCATTACCCCAAAATTCAAGGTAGACCATTTCTTTTCCATGATATAGGTTGTCCAATTAAAAGCCGTGGAAATTCATGAACTTGATAGTTATAAAGAAACATTCTGATGTTTCTTAAAAGCAGAGATAAAGATTGGTGAATCTTAGGGGTATCATAGGGATGATATTTAAAACATGGAATTTTATTCTGGCATCCTGATGGATAAAATAAAATCTTGATAAAAAATTCTAGCATCCCACTTGTCAAAGTTTCAAAAATAATTTCCCCTAAAATCGCCTAAGGGGATCTATGTAATGCTTTAGGTGCATAAGAGAAGGTCAAATGGCTAATAATTGACAATGGGAGAAATACACCAATGGGATGGTGGAATGGAATTCTTTGGTCAACCATCAATGTGTTTTTTATTGTTAAAACTATAAATAGCCACATAACTTTGGGAACTAGTGCCCTAAGACAAGGCATTTCAGAGGAAACCTACAACTTACAAGGAAAAAAGTACGATATTTTTTCATCACTACCATAAAAGTGAATCCAAAAAATGAAGTTGTGATAGGTATTATAGTAATTCATTCTATAATATAATAAATTCTTTTTTAGTTCAGGTTCTATGCTTTCCTTTATATGAAAAAAAATTAGAATAACTATTAAAACACGACAAAAAATCATGGAAGTAAAGAATTCAGTGAAAATGATAAATGGGGAATGTATTGCATCGCATGTATTTAACTCCTCCCCTATAATTTGTTTTGGATTGAACATCCTAGATAACCATTTCATACTTAATTTGGATGAATTTTAAGCACTAATAGGAATTTATTGGCATTCCCTATTTATATCCATTATAATATTCCATGAGTGGGAAATCACTCTCCATATGGAAAATCGACCCCCGATTCTATACAAGTGCAAGGAGGTGGATGAATATTCTTTTGAATAATAATCTTAAGAATTGATATTACTTTCATATAATAAAGATTATATAGCTCAGTTGATTGATCCTATGGATATAATTATCCTTGATGACATACCTATTTTGAAAAAATACACTAACTTGTTTATCAAAGAATTTTCAGGTGTTCCTCCTAATCGAGAGGTCCAATTTTCAACCGAGATTATAACTGAGGATTTTAAAATATCTAAGACTCCATATAGATTATATGTTGTTTAAATTAAAGAGATAAATAAAAAACAATAGTATAATCTATATATATAGTGTATACACCCAAGTGCTTTACTATGGGATTCACCAGTCAACTTCATCCAGAAGAAGGATGAGTCAACGCGCCTTTACATTTGTTATTGCATGCTCAAAAAAACAATGATAAAGAACAAGTAGCCTCTTAAATGAAATAATGAATTTTCGATCATCTATGTGGAGCACAACTCTTCTTCAATGTTAGTCTGTCGTCGGGATATTAATATGAAAGGGTGAATAAAGATGATATCCCCAAGAGTCTTTATCGTACACAGAATAGGTATTAGGAGTTCATAGTGATTCCATTCAGACTCACTAATTCTCCCACAATCGTCATGGACTTGATGAAAAGATTCTTTAGAGTTTACCTTCACATATCTGGGTTAGCCTTTATATATGAAATGTTAATATACATGAAAACTCAGGAGGATCTTGATTAAATTCTAATCATAGTTCAAAAGACCTTGTAAAAGGAGAAGCTCTAGGAAAAGTACCACAACTGTGAGTTCTAGTAGAAGGATGTCCCATTCATAGGGAAGAAAATAAAAATCAATGGGATATCTAAAGACCAATAAATAGAAAAATTAATTGAGGAATGGATGAGGCCAAAATATGTGATATATGTCTATAGCTTACTTGGGTGAGGTTGATTTTATCACCAAATTTTGAGAAAGTTCTCACCATTTTGAAACCCTCTTACCAAGATAACTCATAAAGGAATCAAATATCATAGAATGGTGAATGTGAATAGGGATACATTGAGTTAAAAAGGAGGATTTCCACATCGCCTAAGCAAACAATACCTATAATTGGGGATGTTTTTATGATTTCTAGTGATTCTTCAAATAAGGTATTGGGATGTGTATTGATTAAAAATGTAAAAGTCATTACCATGCCTTAAGGTAGTTTAGACTTAAGAAAAAAACTATCCCACACATAAACTAGAGATCTTATCAGTGATCTTCGCAATAAAAATACTGTGTAATTATCTCTTTATTGAGATGTGTGAAATGTATATGGATCAAAAAATTATCAAATATACACTCACACAGAAATAGATAAATATTTACCAATGAAGACAGTTAGATATAATCATAGTTTATGACTGCTAAATCTAAAACCATCATGGGAATGTGACATAGGTGGAAGATTCTCTATGTTGAATGGACACATAAATTAAATCACTGATGAAAATCGGGAAGGATATGATATTCTTAGACATGATGAAGATAGACATGGGAATCATAATGAATAAAATATTATCAATACATTAACAAATGACTTCCCAACCATATCTTTTAGAATTGTTAAAGGATGATAAAAAAAGATGATGTGGGAATTAAAATTAATTATGAAACTATTAGTAAATCAATATCCTCGGCATTCAATGTTAATGCAGAATGAATTGTGAGATTTGGGTCAAGATGTTGTGTTCCATCAAATAATGATTTAAAGAAAGGACTTTTTTATGATATACATAGTTCAAAATTCTCTATCCACCTAATAAACCCAAAGATGTATTGAGATAATGAAGATAATTGTTGGTGGGATAATATGAAGAAAGAGATAACTGAATATACTTCAATGTGCCAGGTATATATGTAAAAGAAGGCAGAATGATAGGAGTCTAATGGGATGTTGAAACCATTATCCATACGAACATGGAAATGGGAAAACATCACCGTGGACTTTGTCACTAGAATTTCTGAAGACATCCAAAGGAATAAATACTCTCTGGGTTGTTCTGGATCAAATTACAAAGTCAAAACACATCAATGAAATTTTATAGGATTTCTCACTTGATCAACTGGAAGAGATATACATTAGAGAAGTGGTCGGGCTGAATGGAGCACCACTATTGATTATGTCTGATCAAGATCTACGATTAACCTCTCTGTTTTAGAAAATTATCTTTGATGATCTATACATTGAGTTGAATTTAAGTATGGCTTATCATCCTTAAACTTAAGCCCAATCTGAGAATACTATCAAAACAGATAAATATATGTTGAGATTATGTTCTATGTACATCAAAGACAGAAGAGACAAACATCTTCCATTGGTTGAGTTATCTTACAACAATAGCTTCCACTAAAGAATCCAAATGCCACATTATGAATACATTTATGGGAAAAGGATTTGAACACTGACATGTTTGGATGAAGTTGGGGAACCAAATCATATTAGGCCCGAATAGGTTAAAGAAATAGTGGGTAATGTTAAAACCACACTGTAACACATGCGAGAACCTTAATGTCGACATAAGAGCTACACAGAAAATCATTGATAAGACCAAGATTTTAATGTTGGAGACATGGTATTCCTATGCATATCACAACGGAAGAGATTAATATGATTTGGGAATAAGAAAAATCATAGTCCATGGTAGATCGACCCTTTTGAGGTCCTTGATCGCATAAGAGTAGTGGCCTATCGACTAGCACTCCCACCAAAAAAATCTCAAGCTGATGATGAAATCCATGTATGCATTTTAAGGATGTAAATTATAGACCCCGCCCATGTACTCAATCAATAGATAGTACTATAAGATAATTATCTTTCATATCAAGAGTAGTTGTTGAAGATCATAATTCATAAAGAAATGAATCTAAAAAACAAGACAATTCGCCTTGTTAATGTATTGTGGAGAGACCACATGTTTTTAGAAGAAACGTAGGAACCATAGGATGTGATGAAGTAGTGTTACCACTATTTTTTTTGTGTGGGAAAAGAGAATTTTGATGGGGAAATTCCTAAATGGGAGAATATTGTAATGAACAAAACTATTATGAATAAAATTAGAATTTTTATTTAGTTAAATGTATTATGGTTATAGAATAAACATGCACTTATTTTGTTTTATTATATGAAATGGTATATAAATGACCATTAAGTATCATTACCATAGAGAATATATTTGTTGAACACTTATCTAATGACTAGTACAAATATAGGGTTTTAACAAATCCATTTTACATGGAAAAAGGAAGTGATTACTTCATCCAGTGGGTTATACCATATGTATCCCATTTTTTGGAGCTTCTTAGGGAGATACCATTTATTAGCTTTTCCCTATACCTAACCCAAACTGAGATCCCACAACTTAATAATGAGCTAAATGATTTACGATAGATATTATAGCTCATCAATAACATGAAATAAACATGTTCAATAAATGGCCCCATGAATTCCCCACCATCACAAACCTTATTCAGAGTATAATTATGGTTTAATAAAGGTATATGTATCATGGCCCTTACAATATTATTATTTACATTATTTTTGTTACATTTAAAATCACAAATATTATTTTCTGTTAATATTCAAATTCAATTAAGAAATCTATTTTGATAAATTAATGGATTTACAAAAAATAATTGTATAAAATATTATTAATATATTATTTTAATTAAATATAAATGATCATATAATATTTAAAAATTGAATTATAATTAATATTAGTGTTCCAATCCTGATATATTAAAAAAACACATATTTTTTTTATAATTATTGGGTTTTATTTGGAAAGTAAATATTCATATATTTACAAAATTATTTAGTCAAAAAGAATAATTTTTGTTTGGAATTAGGTCTTCACAATAATCCAATAGTGATTTTTTCATAATTTTATGTGAGCGTTAAAATTTTAGGGGAAAATTAAATACCATATAAATATAAATATTATTATATGAAATCATTATGGACAAATGGTTATGTAATAAATATTATAAAAGGAATTTTTATCCAAGTATATTTTTTCAATTTAAAATAATTTTATTTTAGGTTTATTTAATTTATTTTATAAATCCTTAGTAAAGCCTCCATGACTTATATTATATTTTATGATTTTAAAAACATTTGTTTGAAAGTATGAATCACCACGACATAAGAAAAGAAAATATTTTGTTATCATTAGACCTTGGGATCATAAAATAATATATACCACTTCCATTTTTAGAATCTATGTGAAAAAAATATCAAATGGTACTTATATTGGATATTTTATTATGGTGTATCCAAAACCCAAATAATAAATAAATCATCCTCATTTCCTCTATAAACCCACTGATGGTCTCACTTATCTTCACTAAAACACCATTAATCTCTTCAAAACTATTTTATCTACTCTTTTGAGTCATCCTACACCCCCAATATCATGTGAAGCCTCTCTTAAGACTTTAGAGTCATACAACCTATTAAGGGATCCCCACCTTCCTCCCCATCATTAAAAGTCAATCACCTTCTTTGAAAGTTGTTATTTTAATTTCAACTAGTTATATTTTTATTCATTCATAAATGTTAAATTAATATTCATTTGTTCTATTTGAGTGGTGGATCATTTTTCTCACGCATTTGGACCTTTATTGAAGCCGTTACTATGTTGAATTTTGGTAAGGGATTTATCTCTAATATTTTATGTTCAAGAACATTCTACAAGATTAGTTCTTTTTTATCAATCTCTTACATTTACATTAATTTATAACCATTTCCTTAATATAAAATTTATTATATTTTTATGTGGGATAATTTATCAACCCTCCTTTAGACCATTACCAAACCCATCACTATGCCGAAATTCTACAAGGGATTTGTCTCTTCTAATTTCCATTCAACCACATAAATTATGTTATTTTTCATAAATTACAATTTAATATATTGGGATATCATTTTCCATGATTCTCTTACTATCCAATTTATGTATAAATGATTATATCTTCCTTTCACTCTCGTTAAGCCCCTATGATCCTTTTTGTAAACCCATATCCACACCAAAATATTATAAGGGTTATTATTCTTCCTAACACATTCCAATCTATGGATGTGGAGAAAAATATTATTTACTATGTTATAAAGTTATATCATGATTAAAATATGTTTTATATAGAGATTAGCACACAACAATCAAGATGTCACCTTAAAATTAATGAAATAAGTGAGGTTGTTTTTTTTGAAATCATTTAATCTGAATATAAAAGATAGAAAATAAAAAAAGCATTTAAATTAAGAAAAATATTAAGATAAAATGGATAAAAAACCATTGATAACTATAATATGATATGGTGATTAGGTCATGTTTTTTTCTCTAACTATAATTCTATCATAGTTCACCTTATCTAATTATCTTCTGCTATGTCGATAAAAGTTAGAATCAGGAATCAATTTTTATCACTCTCTTGGTCAAATAGTAATGGTGAGAATAAACCTCACTAAAATCTTATATAGGTATATTCTCATTCCATTATGTGATATAGTTTTTGAGAATACCCTCAATTGACTTAGGAAATTCCCAAATGGGTCTAGTTTACCCCAAACAATCAATATTGTTCACTACTCCTCACAAAGGTACTAGTTATCACTGAGTACGTCCCCACAAAACCTCGATATATTCCACCATATATAGAACATAACCTAATATAGGGTGATATTGATCATTTAAAAATGTAATAAATAAAATAGAATCTAAAATCATATGAAATCAAACATGATAATAAAAATAGTTATTAGAAATTGAAACTGATTTTATAGAAGAGAGAAAATGATCTAAAAACATTAAGTACAAGAACACAAGAATTAAAAAATAAAACCTTTCCTTCCAAAATCACATAGATTTTTAACCCACCATGGTAAGATTATTTTTTAATAATAGGGAATAATAATTCATTTCAAAAAAATAGAAGAATAAAAGAGAGAAAATAATGAATAGAAATTTTCTCCTATAGATTCTGTCTGCCAGATGTTTATTCTGTTCTACCAACAAGATGTACAAAACTAACATAGGTATCTTATTAAAACATTTTCATAATAGAGGATTCAATCAAACCTAAAATTTTTAAATATTTTTGACAAGTTTAAAGGATGACATGGAAGAAATTATGAGTTTGACATCATCTGTACGTGAAACACTATTTCATCCTCTCCACTTGGATTGACACAAAAAGACACCTTAATGAGATCCCTAATTTATAAAATTTAATTGGAACCACCACCTTATAGTACTCTATATAAAACATATAGATAAGATAATTTGAAGGTCCGAATAATGATATATATCTAATTTAATATGATGGGGTCCATTCTGCAGGCCAGAAATATTTATAAACTTGATCGATTTTTTGGGCCATTGTGTTTGAAATTGGATATGGAACCATAATAAATTTTTTAATCAAATAGGAAATGAAATAATCCAAAAAATATATTAGCCTATTTGGATCATAATTCTAAAATATACGTATGGAATTCACAAGCTCCATAAAATTTTTAAATATAAAAAATTAATAAATTTTCACAATTAAGCTCAAAATTCACCAAAAAAACAAAATTAATGAAAATAAATTCAAATTTAATAATATTATGATATTAAATCATTGAAATTTACAAGGAAATTAAAAAAAATATTAACTCTATCATTTTTTCTTCTTACTTCAATAGTATTTATTATGTTATGCCTTATATTTCAAATTATATATATCTGGAGAATGTCCTTACATGTATATACTACCATCTATTTAATGTCAAAATGATGATATGAACAATCATTATCATCAACCCAAATTTTTAATTTATATATGATTATGTTATACAACTAAAATTTCACCATAATTTTCCATGCCAAAATCATTGTGTAGCGAATACCATACCCATTTTCTATTAAGGGTATTCACCTTTACAAACATATACATATTGATTGTAGATCTATATGTATATATTCTACATTTCCTTGGCTGTGGAAAAAACTATGATGATTAATCAATCTATGTTGTATGATCTATGTGGCACACATAAGCATGAAAATGAAATTATTATGAAGGGTGCGCCCAGATAGTGTTCATATGCATATGGTAATGTTTAGTGTCATGATACATCTTGTACAATGAGAATTGACTCATGATCCACCATGTAAAATGAGTTTGAATCATGCTCATCTATATGAAATGTTATTGACTCATGATCTTTCATGTGAAATGATATTTGACTCATGCTCCTCCATGTGCAATGATCACTGAATCATGTTAATATCATGTTGTCTATTGTTCCCATATTTCCCATTTTATGATTATCATAATATCATTAATTATTATTCTTATTCTTTTACACCTCATTGTTATTAATTTACTATAAATTATTATTATCTTCACATTATTATATTTTTATTCCCTTATTGGGATTTATAACTTACCCCTTTCTTAGTTATGTCTTCAAGTTATCTTAGGTAGTGTTATGTTTGATGGAAATATTTTGACTTGTCATAGAAGTATTCAAAAAAGATGTTGATTTTCATGATTTATATTGTTATGTATTGTTCATGAAACCCAAATACAATATACATAATAACAATATAATTTGTATCAAGTGAAATTTTAGGTAATAAATCATGTTTAAACATAAAACAATGAGTTGGGTAGTTATAGAGGAATTTTTTTCCATCACCATATAGAATATAGGTTGGATTGGTGTTTGGAACTAGTGATGGATGACATGTCATGAAATTAATTTCTCTAAAAATAATTGGAAAATATGAAATGTTGAAAATTGACCATATGAATATAAAATGTGTCCTGATAAAACTGATTATATCTTACACCTCTTGAAAAATCTAGAGGGATCAGTGCTTGGTTTTTCCACTTGTTTGAAGAGATAAGAATAAAATTATTGGACACCAATGTAAAAGATATGATACATTATGTAACACCCCATGTAAATAAAGAATATGAAATTTTCATATTTATCCATATTTGTGAATAAAATATTGATATGACTTTAAAGGGGACGCTATGCTCGATGGCGTACCCAACACCCAACAACGAGTTTCTTGGGATTCTTACGTTGCACTCTAATAATAAAATAATATTATTTTAAATGGTAGTTAACATGTAGCCGTTGTTATGGCGGGAATGGATAGAAATAACTAAAATATGATTATATATGTTTTTAAATGTTTTTACATTTATCTAATAAAGGATAGAGTCTTAAAATACGGAAAGAATTCAATTTTAGGCGTATATGCCCTAGTTTTCACTAAAGGTTCACTTATCACCTTTTGATGTTGAACCATCATTAAATATAGTTTTGTTAACTATTAAAAATTCTTTTGGACCAAATAAAACTCTTATTAAGAATCTGGACATCAAAATTTACTTTGTGTAAATTTTTGGTATCTTTCTGCTAAAGTTCATTTTTTTAATGAATAGTGTAAAATGTTGTATTTTAATTCAAAACCTCTTTTTAATCTAATTTATTTATATGATTAGATTATCTTTTGAATTGGTTTTAAAGTGAAATTAGAATATATTTTTACCATTAAATCCAATAGTGGTCGTTGGAATTAATTTCACTTTGAAATCAGACTTATACCAGTGTCAATCTTTTGATACTTATTGTTTCATAAAAACACGCTATTTGCTCTGACAGTGGGAATTAATTATTAAATTAATTAATGTGACTTATAGGTTTTTAATTTTGTAAAATAGACTTCATTTTTGAATTCGGAATATCAAATATAGCTTATGGTGAATTTTTGGGATTTTTCTGAAAAACTTCAATTTTTGATGAATAGTGAAACCACTAATTGGTACTTATAAAAACTGAATTTTCCGTTTAAATAAAATTTTGCCATCTTTGTGTTTTGAATTTCAAAAATCTGACATACATGGTCGTCATTAAGAAGTAAAATGTGGTTCAATGGGATAAAAATAATTTTTTGGTGAATAGTAACTTATTAAGTTTTTAATCGCGATTAGTGGTAATTAGTGTAGTTTAAGGTAAAAATAATGCTTTAATAAGATAAGATGAGCATGACACATGTCCTACCCTCATTGTTTGTATCATGGCAGACCAAGAAATTCCTTGGGTCAACTTGGGGACCCCATGGAGCCACTTTGGTTGGGAAATGACATAAATAACTTTTTATTTAATGTAAAAGTAAAAATGACACAAACATGATATGTTTTACTAAAACAATTTTTAAGTGGGGTTATACAAGTCAGAGTTATTATTATAAATAGTAATTGGCAAGCTAAAAAGAGTTCCTACATCATAGTAATTTTTTTATAATTTTAAGACATTAAATAAATTAAATTATTTATGACATCATAATGATGCAGCGATGACATCATTATCTGACGATTTAAATAAAATGAGAAGATAATGTAAACTCTATGACCTAGACATGTCCAAAACTTATTGTATGGGTGTATTTCGAACCCTTATCACCTTATCCACGAATTATATCAATTTGGGACCTTTTAAAACCGAAACACATTTTCAAATAATGTAATATTTCTTACTTTCCTAAAGTGCCCCTCCTTTCCTCTTATAAAAGGCCCCCACCTCTACCTCATTTCACACACTCCTCAAGCCTTTGGCTCGACCAACCCCTTCAAATTTACTCTCTACAAATCCCTATCCTCATTCTAGATGATTCAATTTGGGCATAATCCTTTCAAAGTAAGCCTTTAGGCTCAAATCAAAAGGAGTTACACTTTTAAAGGTAATTCATTCTCTCATGTTCATTTGTTTTATTTTGCTTCTCCAACCCCCTAAAATATTTTTATTTACTTCTTTTGTAACAACAAAATTATCTTCAATATACTAGGATGTTGCTATAAGATTTATTTGAGCTACACTCTCACACAACTACATCAAATGGTTAAAGAACATACGGTTTCCGTGGATGGCGAAATTCTGCCTCCCGAAATGATGATTGTTCAATACTCATTTAACACCTTCAAAGGTGGCCATTATGATGTCACTATTGTTATATATGATATATAATATGTTTATTTTTTCCTTAAGCTTATGTTTTTTTCATTTTGGTCATACCTTTATGGTTTCCATTATGGGTAAACGTGATATCTTCATTTAAGGAAGTGCGGACTACCGCCCCCTCAAAGTGATTTGATTCGTTAAATACCATACGTGGGACGTATAAAGGATGGAACTATGATATTATATATGATATTATACTGGAATTATAATATACCTTTATATCATTATTATTCCATTCTATAAAATACGAAATAGAAATGAACGTAGCGTTCATGCGTATGTACGGCTTACCATCTCCATGAACGGTGCATTTCATTTCTTACCTCTAAATGATATGTAATGTTATAAATGAATGCATGTAATGGATATATATGACATATATGATATACAAATCAGGAATGTCATTCTGTATATAAAGTACCTTTGACCACACGAACAACATGTAATTGTAAGAAGTCCACTTTCGACATAAGAACCAAATATCGACAAAACAAACATTATTAACTTAGATGATTACCTAATGTTTATAACATGTCAATAATTGATATAAAAGGAATAATTAACTTGTAAAAGGTTCTTAAGAAAGTATAAATTAACTCACGTTTATTATTCAGGAGATTAAAGAACGGTCGGGTCGAGTCGGATACAATGTAAGGGATCCTACTCCTCTCTTTCTTTTTAAGTACACACTTTTATGTCATTCCATTTAAAGCTCATATTTCCTGTTATTGGGATGATATTTTATAGTACAATTACTTTAATTTTTATGTTCATGTGATGAGAGACCCTATTCTCTCTCATCAATCCATTTTGGACGTTTTGAGTGGCACCGTTAGGCTGCCGAACTTTCGTAAGAGATCTAACCTCTCTCTTTCTTTTTAAGTACTCTCCTTTATGTCACTTCTTTTAAGATCCTCTTTGTAATGTTGGGGGATGTTCTTTTATATTCCTCTTTCTGTACATTTTGTTTTAATGTGATGAGATACCCAATTTGATCTCATCAATCCATATTCGGAAGTTTTATGTGGCGCCGTTAGGCTGCCGAATTTTCGTAAGGGACTTTTCATCTCACTTTTATTCCCGTGAGATTTATGCTACATTTGACACAAATTACATTGAGTGGTGTATGTACTGCCCATAATTCTACTCTTTGTGTAATATAATTTCGTTTATGAGTATTTACAACAATGATCTATTGTCCTTCTTTCATGGGGTGTATGTCTTGAAAGATACCCAAGTCGGTAAGGGAACCTTTCACCCTCCTCTTTTTTAAAAGACTTCTTTTGTTGGGTCTTTTAATTTACATATTGTTATGTTGGGATATGTTCTCATATATCCTTATTGATGTAAATTTTATTTCCAAGTGAGGAGATACACTTTGTTTCTCTCACCAACTCATTTTGATGTGATGTCGTTAGGCTGTCAAGGGAACTTTTTAACTCAATTTCGATTTCTTTGGGTTCAACATGTAGTCATTAAATATGTCATCCATTGAATATGTGTGAATGACATTTTATTGTTTTACAATTAATATCCACTTATATTGGTTGTATTTATATTTTTCACACATATTTTTGAGATTGATTTGTCTTTAATTTAAGGATACCTTCTTTATAAGGGATTTCATCACATTTGACATTTCTATTGAGGGTTCATTGTTGTTATGCACCAATTCACTCTTATATGGTGTATATACTGTCCTTTGGAGTATTTTATCATGAATCCATTTATTCTCATGATATTATAAAGTTCTGACTAAATTTTATTCCTCAATTATTGTATTCAAGTGTCACTAATTTTGGTGAAACCCCTTTAACCAAAATATCGTTTTAAATGTTTCAATTATTTGTTCTTATTAATATCCATGTTTTCAAAATGGTTTTAAGGATTTGTTTATATGGATATTAATAGTTTAAAATTTTAAGCTTCAAGGTGGTATGGGACACTTTGATTCAAAAATCTCTTTATTAAATGTTTTAAATGGTTTTGGAAATGGTTTCTTTTTGAATTGATTCATTATTTCAATATACTAAAATGTTATATTGTGATTGAAATGTAGAAATGTTATGTTTTCTTTATGAATGTTTTATGTGACACATTTATGTTATGGTTCTTGGGCATTGTTATGAAAACGGGTGGTTCCGTGATAAACTAAGGTCGGGTGAGCCCGATATAGCTCTCCAATGCATTGGGTAACGCGAAGGAGTGAAACGTTAAGGTTTCTCCGAAGAGATTTAGGGAATATACTGTGATGGGTATTCCAAACGTAACTAAGAGGGTTACTCCCTACGTAAGAATGTTATGAATGCCCCAAGTTACCTTTATGTCTTATGTTTTCTATGATTTATTCATGATTTGATATGCCTATGTTTTATGGGTAAAGTGTGATTTCATTCTAATGTATATATGAACTCATGTTTCCTTTCCATATTTTTATAACTCTTACTGAGCTTTTTATGCTCATCCCAAGTTTTTGAAATGTTTTTCACAGGTCAAGGGAAAGGTACATGATTTGATGATAGTGTCAAGGATGTGTCAAGAAAGAATCCGTGTTATATTTTAAATATGTTTCTGTTGATAGGATGAATGAATACTGTCTTTTATGTAACCACTTTGTTTAAATGTGGAATGTAATGCAAGTTTCACGACCTAATTCTCTAAAACTCTAAACCTGAAAATATCCTCAATGTGTAATCTTGTAATAACTCAATATTAAGTAAGGTTTAAGGCTGGGGCCTTATAGTTGGTATCAATGGCCGGTTTAGATAACTTTAGAGGTTAGGGTATTCTTTAAGCAGAAGTGACATTACCATAATGGTTAGGATTTCAGAAAGATTCCTCATTTTAGATAAAGTGAATGAGTAAGTATATCTTAGTGTTTACCTTTCTCATTAGTACATGATGGTTTTGTTGATATACTCACACTGACATTTTTGGTTTTAGTAAATGGCTTGATCTAGCAGGCACCAAAGTGACAATGGGTTTGAAGGAAACTATGGTGGTTCTCTGATTAAGATACTGGATGAGATGGGGGATTCAATGAGGAATCTCATAGTTGTTCTAAACCAACTATCAAGGAGTCATGATCAATCAATTCAACCTTGGTGAGTTATCTAATGCATCATGTAAAAGATGGCCAACTCGATGTGGAAATTCAGGTAATAATTATTAAGGTAACCATTAGGGTTTATATGATCCTTACTTTTGAGGTAATTATGGGTTATTATATGATATGATGGAAAATGAAGGGCATGAGATAAACTTGAGGTTAAAATATGTTATGATTATTCTTGAAGATTTTATCTCATTTTGGGGAATGTTTTAAGAATTATATAGTTTTGGAAAAAGGACAACACTAACACTGTGTGACATCCCGTCGCGTCGGACAAAGCTGCGGGAATTGAACCCACAACCAACGTGCGACTGGTATTTATCGCCTACCACTGGACTACGTGAAGTCCCTGGTTATTTTGACCAATTCTTTCTAGTTATATGATTTTATGAATTAAGAGTGAGTTGATTTTGGGTTATTTATGAAAATAATTAACCTATCATGGAGGATATGTGATTAGGTTAATTACTTTTCAATACGAGACTTTAGGAGCAACTGATGTTGTTTGGAGATAAATGTTACGATTTAACTTGGAAGACTATGTGACTAAATCCTTCAAATATTTGGGTTTCAATCTTAGTTTGGTTTACTTTGAATAATTCTATGGACAAATTGTTTATCGGATGGTCCTCATTGAACATTGGGTTTTGTTGGACAAATTTTGGAGATTAAGCATGGATTTTCTTTTTAATGGGTTATCCTTTTCTGGATTATCTGACCTTGTACTAAACTTTTTTGTTTTGGTTTTGGTTAAAGCCTAAAGACATGGGATGTATATAGTTCTCTTTTGTGGATTAGGTGATTATCTAGAAGTTGATTATAATACTCTTAATGCGAACAAGTCTCCCTAAATACTTGTCTTTTGGAAAAAAATATGAGTTTGATTAAGGAATCTAGTAAAAGTTGAAAGTCAACATGATAAGTGATTATGTTTCCTTATGAATAAATTCCTCAATAAAAATTAAATTAAAACAAAAAATTTGTCTATTAACTTTTCCTACTGGGGAATCGAATACCGTTTAACCCATCACAAGATTGTGATTTTCTTGTGGTTAACTTTCCCCTAAACATGTTTTCTATCACTCTCCATCAGAACATGACCCTTTCTTTTTTTTCCTCCATTTCCATATTTTCATACTTGTAATCCTAGTATGGGTTAACTCGGGTGACCTATGTGCTTATCTTTCTTTATTTTAAAGTGATTTTTTTACCGACTCTTGTTTCGATGAGGGACTTTCAAGGATGTTTCCAAGCTCAATTTTTAAAATTGCGAGGACACAATTCCCAAAAGGGGGGAAGGATGTAACACCCCAAGTAAATAAAGAATATGACATTTTCATATTTATCCATATTTGTGAATAAAATATTGATATGACTTTAAAGGGGACGCTATGCTCGATGGCGTACCCAACACGCAACAACGAGTTTCTTGGGAATCTTACGTTGCACTCTAATAATAAAATAATATTATTTTAAATGGTAGTTAACATGTAGCCATGGTAATGGCGGGAATGGATATAAATAACTAAAATATGATTATATATGTTTTTAAATGTTTTTATATTTATCCAATAAAGGATAGAGGCTTAACATACGGAAAGATTTCAATTTTAGGCGTATATGCCCTAGTTTTCACTAAAGGTCCACTTATCACCTTTTGATGTTGAACCATCATTAAATATAGTTTTGTTCAATCTTAAAAATTCTTTTGGACCAAATAAAAATCTTATTAAGAATCTGGACATCAAAATTTACTTTGTGTAAATTTTTGGTATCTTTCTGATAATGTTCATTTTTTTAATGAATAGTGTAAAATGTTGTATTTTAATTCAAAACCTCTTTTTAATCTAATTTATTTATATGATTAAATTATCTTTTGAATTGGTTTTAAAGTGAAATTAGAATATATTTTTACCATTAAATCCAATAGTGGTCATTGGAATTAATTTCACTTTGAAATCAGACTTAAACTAGTGTCAATCTTTTGATACTTATTGTTTCATAAAAACACGCTATTTGCTCTGACAGCGGGAAGTAATTATTAAATTAATTAATGTGAATTATATGTTTTTAATTTTTTAAAATAGACTTCATTTTTGTATTCGGAATATCAAATATAGCTTATGGTGAATTTTTGGGATTTTTCTGAAAAACTTCATTTTTTGATGAATAGTGAAACCACTAAGTGGTACTTATAAAAACTGATTTTTCCATTTAAATGAAATTTTGCCATCTTTGTGTTTTGAATTTCAAAAACCCGACATACATGGTTGTCATGAAGAAGTAAAATGTGGTTCAATGGGATAAAAATAATTTTTTTGGTGAATAGTAACTTATTAAGTTTTTAATCGCGATTAGTGGTAATTAGTGTAGTTTAAGATAAAAATAATGCTTTAATAAAATAAGATGAGCTTGAAACATGTCCTACCCTCATTGGTTGTGTCATGGCAGATAAATACAAGCCATGGGTCAACTTGGGGACCCCATGGAGCCACTTTGGTTGGGAAATGACATAATTAACTTTTTATTTAATGTAAAAGTAAAAATGACTCAAACATGAAATGTTTTACTAAACAAATTTTTAAGTGGGGTTATACAAGTCAGATTTTTTATTATAAATAGTAATTGGAAAGATAAAAAGTTTTCCTACATCATAGTAATTTTTTTATAATTTTTAGACATTAAATAAATTAAATTATTTATGACATCATAATGATGCAGCGATGACATCATTATTTGACGATTTAAATAAAATGAGAAGATAATGTAATCTCTATGACCTACACATGTCCAAAACTTATTGTATGGGTGTATTTCGAACCCTTATCACCTTATACACTAATTATATCAATGTGGGACCTTTTAAAACCGAAACACATTTTCAAATAAAGTAATATTTCTTACTTTCCAAAAGTTCCCCTCCTTTCCACTTATAAAAGGCCCCCAACTCTACCTCATTTCACACACTCCTCAAGCCTTTGGCTCGGACAACCTCTGCCCATTTACTCTTTCCACATCCCTCTACTCATCCTAGAGGATTCACTTTGGGTATAATCCTTTCAAAGGAAGCCTTTAGGCTCAAATCAAAAGGAGTTACACTTTTAAAGGTAATTCATTCTCTCATGTTCATTTGTTTTATTTTGCTTCTCCAACCCCCTAAACTCTTTTTATTTACTTATTTTGTAAAAAAAACAGTATCTTCAATATAATAGGACGTTTTTATAAGATTTATTAAAGCTACACTCTCACACAACTACATCAAATGGTTAAAGAACATACGGTTTCCGTGGATGGCGAAATTCTGCCTCCCGAAACGATGATTATTCAATACTAATTTAACTCCTTCAAATGTGTCCATTATGATGTCACTATTTTTATATATGATATATAATATGTTTATTTTTTCCTTAAGCTTCTGTTTTTTTCATTTTCGGCATACGTTTATGGTTTCCATTATGGGTAAACTCGATATCTTTATTTAAGGAAGTGCGGACTACCGCCCCCTCAAAGTGATTTGATTCATTAAATACCATATGTGGGACGTATAAAGGATGGAACTATGATATTATATATGATATTATACTGGAATTATAATATACCTTTATATCATTATTATTCCATTCTATAAAATATGAAATAGAAATGAAAGTAGCGTTCAGGCGTACGTACGACTTACCGTCTCCATGAACGGTGCATTTCATTTCATACCTCTAAATGATTATGTAATGTTATAGATGCATGCATGTAATGGATATATACGACATATATGATATCCAAAATAAGTAATTTCATTCTGGATATAAAGAACCTTTGACCACATGAACAACATGTAATTGTAAGAAGTCCACTTTCGACTTAAGAACCAAATATCGACAAAACAAACATTATTAACTTTGATGATTACATAATGTTTATAACATGTCAATAATTGATATAAAAGGAATAATGAACTTGGAAAAGGTTATTAAGGAAGTAGAAATTAACTCAAGTTTATTATTCAGGAGATTAAAGAACGGTCGGGTCGAGTCGGATACAAGGTAAGGGATCATACTCCTCTCTTTCTTTTTAAGTACACACTTTTATGTCATTCCTTTTAAAGCTCATATTTCTTTTTATTGGGATGATCTTTTATATTAAAATTACTGTAATTTTTATGTTCATGTGATGAGAGACCCTATTCTCTCTCATCAATCCATTTTGGATGTTTTGAGTGGCGCCGTTAGGCTGCCGAACTTTCGTAAGAGATCTAACCTCTCTCTTTCTTTTTAAGTACTCTCCTTTATGTCACTTCTTTTAATCTCCTCTTTGTAATGTTGGGGGATGTTATTTTATATTCCTCTTTCTGTAAATTTTGTTTTAATGTGATGAGATACCCTATTTGATCTCATCAATCCATATTCGGAAGTTTTATGTGGCGCCGTTAGGCTGCCATGTTTTCGTAAGGGATTTTTCATCTCACTTTTATTCCTGTGAGATTTATTCTACATTTGCCACAAAATTTATTGAGTTGTGTATGTACTGCCCATTATTCTACTCTTTGTGTAATATACTTTCGTTTGTGAGTATTTACAACAATGATCTATTGTCCTTCTTTCATGGGGTGTATGTCTTGAAAGATACCCAAGTCGGTAAGGGAACCTTTCACCCTCCTCTTTTTTAAAAGACTTCTTTTGTTGGGTATTTTAATTTACATATTGTTATGTTGGGATATGTTCTCATATATCCTTATTGATGTAAATTTTATGTCCAAGTGAGGAGATACACTTTTTATCTCTCACCAACTCATTTTGATTTGATGTCGTTAGGCTGTCAAGGGAACTTTTTAACCCAATTTCGATTTCTTTGGGTTCAACATGTAGTCATTGAATATGTGTGAATGAACTTTTATTGTTTTACACTTGATATCCAATTATATTGGGTGTATTTATATTTGTCACACATATTTTTGAGATTGATTTGTCCTTAATTTAAGGATACCTTCTTTATAAGGGATTTCATCACATTTGACATTTCTATTGAGGGTTCATTATTGTTATGCACCAATTCACTCTTATATGGTGTATATACTATCCTTTGGAGTATTATATCATGAATCCATTTATTCTCATGATATTATAAAGTTATGACTAAATTTTATTCCTCAATTATTGTCTTCAAGTGTCACTAATTTTGGTGAAACCCCTTTAACCAAAATATCGTTTTAAATGTTTTAATTATTTTTTATTATTAATATCCATGTTTTCAAAATAGTTTTAAGGATTTATTTATATGGATATTAATGGTTTAAAATTTTAAGCTTCAAGGTGGTATGGGACACTTTGATTCAAAAATCTCTTTATTAAATGTTTTAAATTGTTTTGGAAATGGTTTCTTTTTGAATGGATTCATTATTTCAATATACTAAAATGTTATATTGTGATTGAAATGTGGAAATGTTATGTTTCCTTTATGAATGTTTTATGTGATACATTTATGTTATGGTTCTTGGGCATTGTTATGAAAACGGGTGGTTCCGTGATAAACTAAGGGCGGGTGAGCCCGATATAGCTCTCCAATGCATTGGGTAACGCAAAGGAGTGAAACGTTACGGTTTCTCCGAAGAGATTTAGGTAATATACTGTGATGGGTATTCCAAACGTACCCAAGAGGGTTACTCCCTACGTAAGAATGTTATGAATGCCTCAAGTTATCTTTATGTCTTATGTTTTCTATGATTTATTCATGATTTGATATGCCTATGTTTTATGGGTAAAGTGTGATTTCATTCTAATGTATATATGAACTCATGTTTCCTTTCCATATTTTTATAACTCTTACTGAGATTTTTATGCTCATCCCAAGTTTTTGAAATGTTTTTCACAGGTCAAGGGAAAGGTACATGATGTGATGATAGTGTCAAGGATGTGTCAAGAAAGAATCCGTGTTATATTTTAAATATGTTTCCGTTGATGGGAAGCATGAATACTGTCTTTTATGTAACCAATTTGTTTAATTGTGGAATGTAATGCAAGTTTCACAACCTAATTCTCTAAAACTCTAAACCTGAAAAGATCCTCAATGTGTAATCTTGTAATAACTCAAGATTAAGTAAGGTTTAAGGCTGGGGCCTTATACATTAGGATCATACCCAACGATTATTCATGAATAAATTACACCAATTTATTTATCCTAATTTTTATGGAAAATACATGGAATTAATAACCTTAGATAAAGGGGAGTATCGATTTATGGAATATTCCTCACATTTCACAGTGATGGTTCAACTATCACTTCATTATATGACTAATGATTAACTTAGTTTTTATTTGTTCAATATGGTTATGAGTGGAAATATTTTTTAAATGATTTTTCTCCTATTACTACCAAAATTTTATTGGTAGTTGAAAAATTGGCTATAGATGTGCTAGAAATAGATGAGAAAACATTTTTAAGTGGATATTTGGATTTCATTAGTTGTATCCCGAGTGGGTTTTATGGAAAGAAAATGAACTATAAAGGAAACCAATTTATATTGGGACTAGATTCATGGGATTGTTCAAGTATACAATATGTTGTTTATATCAATGTAGAGATAATGGAAATACTGAGTATGATTTTATAGAATAATATATATAATTTAATAATTTTAGATATTCTATTCCCATTAATTATTTTTATGGGAAAGTGTCTATAGATAGTAGATTAGAATCCACTCATAACAAAAGATCAACAGTTCATTATGATGAATGAAATAGTGGTGGGTCTCATTCTAATACCAAGGTGGAACTCATGTAATAATGAAGGATCATGGAGGAGTTATGACTAGACATATTCATGCATCGGAGTATAGAGTTGAGTAGTGTGAAACAAGCTGAATACTATTGGAGGCATGATTTTAATTTCATCCTCTTCTAACCTAAATTTATTTTATTCTTGTTAAAATAATTATATATTATCCTAAATGTTAATTTAAATTTTTGGATTTTGTAAATAACTTAATCTACTTATATTGTTGCATCATACACCCTTGTGAAAGAGTGTGAAACAAGGTTTTAAATTTTTCCCTTACCATGTATCGATAGATGACTTTACAGTTGTGTTGTATTTTATGGTTCCTAATCTTGTTTTATTTGAATTATAATTTTAATACTCGATGATCAATATTATATCCCTTATCAAATGTTATCTTCATTGAGTTTAGTTTCTATCTCCTTATGAAGTCTCACATCCCTTTTAATGTGAGTAAGATTATAGATCCCTTAGAATGTGGCCTGTTGTCCCTTAGGAATGTGTGAGATCTCTCTAGTTTTCATAAATGTCTCTTGATTTCATTGATACATATCCAAAAAATACAATTAATTTAGTAATGAGTGTGTACCCTGAAGTATTTTTAGATCATTTTTTGGGATATCAACGTGGAGAGATGATGAGTTCACTATTGACCTTCTTCCTTGAACGCTTCCCATTTCTATTCCATCATATCACATGTTACCTAATATTTTAATGTAGCTTAGATATTATATTATTAACATTGTGGTTAAGGTATTTATTCTTCCCAATGTTTTATATTGATATTCACTATTTCTCTTTGCCATGAAATCTGATAGAAGCCCCATACTTTTTATTGATTACCATATAATTAACCAGGTGAATATTAATAACCAATAACAATTTTGAAGGATTTAATCTATTTTTGAACAAGTCATAGGACCCTATTGGTTTTTTTAAAATTTATATAAGGTTAGGGCACCATAACTTTTATGACACGCTTAGATTTTATTTAATAATTACCAAAATTAAATTTTTTTTCTTTAATATGTTGATTTACACACAATATTGAGTTTAAAATAACCATGTTATAGCATTAAAATATAATTATTTAATGCCAAATTTATCACCTAGAAATTTTATTTATATTTATGAATAAGAATAACTAAATTATGAATAATAAATGGATAAAATTATTTCAATGTTAATCAATTAGTATGAAAATAAATTAGAAATAATTTTAAAATTAAGGATACTTTTTTATGAAAAATTTATTTCATGCATACAGTATTATTTAATAATAAATTAAATTAATAACTATTTTTGAATGGTTTCAATGAAATTTAAATCTTATATAATAAATATAATTATTTAAAATTCATTTAATTTTTTTCCATGTAATGGGTTAGGAATAAATCCATTTTTATGCTTAAAATTTATTTTTGTAATACATGGCCTTTTTTGTTTTTTTACATATATTTTAAATTAAGTTTCAACCACTTATAGAAATTGATTTATGAAAAATGGATTCTATATTTGAATATTTAGGTTAAATTTTGGTATATATGCCCATTAATTTTGAGGTAGTATGAATAGTAACAGTAGTAAAATTTTTCACCTCAATAAAGGGTAAATCATGTTTACCTAGGTTAAAAATTAATTTTAAGTTAAAAAATATTGATATTAATTGTTATATTATTGATTATTTTGTACCCTTATCATCTAAGCATGTAAATTTAATTGATTACCCTATAATTATCTATGAAATTGACCAATGTAATAATTAAATCATAGAAAAATACAAAAATTCACTTTCTTACTTTTAAATATCACTTTGGAATTAAAATAGTTACAAATAAATGCTTCAAATGAATATTAAAGGTTATTTAGGTAATAATTAAATTTATTTTAATGATTTTAATTTATTTATTATTTTTATTAATAACACAATTACATTAATTTCATATGAAACTCTAACAAAATATCACTTCAATTAAAAAAATATTAAAAAATATTAAAAATATAATAGTAATATAATTTGAGTAATTTATAGTGTATAATGAATTATATTAAATAATAAAACATATTAATGTTTAAAAATGTTTTTATTCAAATTAAATCTTTTTCAAGGTTCATTTATTGTTAAGTTAAATAAACAGTGAGAAAAATTACATTAATGTTATTTTATGAAAATAATATTTTTTAAAATTATTTAAAAATAATATATTTTTGACTGTGGACAATGTGGAAAAGATATAGTCTTAAATTTCAAAAAGTTTCCCTATATTAAAGAATTTTAACCACATATGTAACATTAAACACTTTAATTTTGAAAAATGTGTTAGTCTGATCATGATTTAATTAGGATAAATGAGGGGTTAAGCTACAAGATAATGTTTAAAACGCAAATTTAAAATAACAAAAATTTATTGGCTAATGTAATTTAAAACCAATACAACCTTAGAGTAAAATATTATTCTATTTACAATCAGTTTTTTTGATAATGTATTTTTTATATTTCAATCTTTAAGGAAATTCCACGAGTGCCCTTCCCCTCACTCAATAAAGGGGACACTTCAATCCACATATTAAATACACATTGAGTCTTTTTGAAAAAAACCCAATTTTTTTTGAAAACTTCCTTATATAAAATATATATGTTTTTTATTCACAAAATACAAACCCAGTGATCTTTAAGAGGATATTTAATGGAATTCACTCAAAGAATATGTGGTGACCATTACATATCACTTTAATTTTTTACATCTTTTAACTCCAAATTTTAATTTCTATATATCGTAACATTATATATTAATTACCCTTTATATACTAAAATGTTTTTATGATTATAAAACCACCATTATCCACCCTATTAACTTTCAAATGTGAAGTGACAATCTCACTCGTGCGTAAGTACGACTTAAGTCTCAACAAGAAGATACAAATCATTTATCATCACCATAATTTATGGATTGGAAGTTTGATGGGATTAAAATTTATATATTATAATTATGATATTAATATTATTAGTTTATTATAATATAATATATAACTTCTTACCTTATAATTTTTCATAAAACAATAACCGTTCTTGTGCATACGTGTGGACTACCACATCCATGGAGCACGGTGATTGGTTTTTAAATTGTGATTTACATTGATGGAGATATTAATTAATTTGATGAATATATATGATTTAAATGATATAATAATGATTCAAAAATGGTGATATATTAATTACCATTCCTTCATTTGATACATTTAAAAGTGAAAACAATGTTAATGTGTCCGTAAAACCTACTATCTTCATGAATGGAGTAATTTATTTTTATAAATTTATATTTTTTTAGATGAAGATATATAAATATATAAATAATTAATATATATGATTTTCATATCATTGATTACATCATAGAGTTTATAGAAAAATGGTTAATGTTCATGAACCTAAACTACCATACCAATGTTATTATTAAAAGAAAATTAAATAGTCAACTCCCAAAAAATATGATTTTAATAAGTAGTTATTGATAAATGTGGTTTAATATGTTATAATGGGGCCAGATATAATATTATAATAATGTACAATACTCTGTTATAGAATTATAATATTTCTAAATTTATTTTATATGAGTATATATAATAATAAATTAAAGTGGAACTCGAGGTATCTGTTTTATTTTATAATATTTTTATTTACCCGAGTTATTTAGGATTATGATTATGTGGATTAAATATTAAGATATTCTAATATATAAAATCATTATTTTTATAACCCCATAGTTATTTCAAGAGAATATATATATTTTATTTATTTTCCCTATGTAATAACTCACCAAATAGAAACAATATTTTTAATTTAAATCTATTTTATTTCTCTCTTCAGTTGAAATTTGTTTTTCTTCCAAGACTATGTTTTGAAAAATTGATTTTAAAAATTGATTTTATATTATCAAATAATTATTTAAATAAATTTTTACACATTTTTAACTGTTTACAAAATTACTAATGATGAATATTATCATTATTTTACAAATGATATAATTTTTATGTTTTTTACAAAATTATAAAATGAATATTTTTTTTTACTTTTGTAAAAGGGACAATTTTTTTTGGAATACTAAAAATTTAATTCATTGAAGAATAATTTATAATAATTAACTATTCTTAAGAAAGAAATTTTTTCCTTTCATATTTAAGAAATTTTTATATTTTGAACATGTGCTTTGAATTTAAAAAGTTATATTCTACTCGAAAATTGTTCCAAGTGATATTTTAATTGAATTTTTCATTTTAGGTGAAATATTTCAGTAATACCTAATATTTTACAGGGGTATTATCCAATGATAAAATACTTATTCTTTAACTGGATGAATTTTTATTATGTCAAATTTTTTATGAAACCCATCTATTTCCATGAGTTTTGCTTTTATGGATTGATGAAATGTATAAGAAACCCATTTCTTTTTCATAGGTTATGAAATGATTAATTTTTTATGAAATACATTTATTTTTTATGATTTATGATATTATTAACGTTTTTTGATCTTTTTTCAAAACATATATATGATTTTTAGTATGTTATTATTGGGTTCAAAATTAAATTTCCCTCTAATTAATTAGGTAAGTATTGATAGATAGTGAGATAATCGTGAGTTGAATGGGGAGTGAACCTAGTTAATTAATGGAATCTTTACACTATGATAGTCTAGGGATTGAGCTTCTAATAATAATATAGAAAGGTTAGTTAACTTGATCAACTATTATTGTATTGGTAGTGATCCTTGATTTATAATGAAATGATTTTCAATTCTTATGTATATGCCACAAATATATGTATTATGACACATTTATAATCTCATGACTCATGTTATTTTATTCAATTAGGATTAATGCCTTTTAAAATACATGTATTTATTTTTTGACTCACAATTATCATCTATAATATATATTGAATTGTTTTAAATTTTAATGTCATGTTTTCAAACACTTATTATCATATTATGATTATCTAATCAGTAATATCTCCATTGTTTAACCATATTGGGAACATGAGTTCCCCCTTTCTTATGATTCCATTCCCTAGGATATCAAAGGATTGTTTTTTCTTTTATATATAAAAATCGAGGATATTTTGAAGAACTATTTGGGAGATGATGTAGAAATATGGTGGAAAAAGTTTCTTATGCTTATATGTTTCTAATTATCCTAGACCTTTACAATTATGGAAGGAATCATAAATATATTTATTGAATATTAATCAAATAAAATGTAATATTTTTGTATGATAAGTATGGGTCACAATAGTTGGCATCAGAGATAGGTTTTGTTACCATTGGAAGCTTGGATGAGAAATAATTATCGAGAAACCATAGGATAATTATATGAATATAATAATTTCATATTTTATGGTAAATAATGGAGTGTGGTATTTCTTAAAAAACATCCCATTATAGATTCCACATATTGATGTGGTTTTAGCACAGATGCATTTAAGTCTATTAACCTCGAAAATTTCTAGTATTGAATATCCCATCAATCATTCAAATACTTAGTGAGTGTAATATCTCTATGCACCCAGTTTGATACTCCTGGGGAAATTATTTAGTAAATATAAATTTTATTTATAAACTAATATGAATAATTTTAATGAATTACAACCATGGATGTCCTAGATTATCTCTACAGTATCATAGTTTGAAAATAAGGCATCGTAATGGGTTATGATATTATTATTTATGATCTTATGGAACACATTTGTATGATTTCATTATGAGATGGGTCATAACTATCTCTCCCTCCAATGAACTAGGTAAAGATTTATATCTCATTAGATAGACTAATATGGTCTTCAGAGTGAACCTTGACTAAAACGATGGAAATGAGAGTTAATAATGACTACCCAGTTGGTATGAGGACTGACCATATGCTACTAAGATGACCATGAGAGTGAACCATGACTACTAAGATGGTATGGGGAGTGAACCTATACTACTAATATGAAACTAGAAGTAATGTATTGTCTACTATGGTAATCATATCCTATGATTAAATGTTTTCCCCAATTCCATGTTTTATTCATATGTTAGGATTTCGTGGATTGTGTTATTTATTTACATATAATTCTTGTCTTATAGACTATCAATATTTATTCCATAATTCATTTTTATGATAATTGATATGTAGGGAATGATCTTCTTTTTTTAAGATCACATTCTGATACCCCTTTTCTAATGTTTATTCTTACATTTCTTCTATTTTTACCTTTAATAAGAATGTGAGATCACCGCTTTTTATGTTTCCTTCCTTAGGTAGTGAAGATGTGTGTTATGTTTGAATTGTATAAGAATGGTTTTAGTCAATAAGAACCTAGTGGGAGATTATGTAGCTCATTTATATACGAGTTTTTATGTTTCCATGATTCCAATGGAACTACAACAGTATTGTATTTGTTTGTCTATTTTTGTAATGTTTTATGTATTCTAAAAAAGTCATGTAATGTTAATTTATATTAAGACTAGGTTGTTATTTTTGGCATGATAGGGAAGTTTTATTTAATATTTGGAATCAAGGATGGGAAAAAATTAGTGAGAACTTTAAGGACATGTCTAAGGATAAGACTAAGGAGAAGGAAAATTTTAGGCTAATATCCAAGAATTTTGGTAAAGGACATATTGAGTGGTTTCATATAAATAAATTACTATCTAGATAATATAAGTATAAGTGGTTCTACTTAATATTTAACTTGGATTACAAACTTCAGAAATATGTTTCGGGCCAAGCTCAAGGTAATCTGGTACATGACAATAGGACACGTGGCATACCTTGTTTGAAACTGCTGGGGGATATGATTTTGAAATTCACAAACTATTAATTTTTTTTGAATTATTTAAATATAAATTGTATATGTATAATTTAGGATGAATAGAAAATGTCTTAGATTAATGTTGTTCTCATAATTTAGACATCCTATAAGTGAATTTTGATGATTTTATTGTTCTTTATTTTGATAATTGTTTCCAAATCTATGCATTTGGTTTTAGTCATTGTTTGGAACCTGAAAGAACCATGTTATAAGTGATTAAAACAAACAATGAAAAAATTTTATTCCTAAGCGTCCAAATGCTGTTGGATTAGGAATAGAAAAGCTTATTGTTATTCTCACACATCTTTCTCAATCAATGAATCACAGTGGACCTCGAAATTAAAAAAGGAAGGAACAAAATTCTATTTATTTTTTATAAGGAAATGTCCAACTTATTTCAGAGGGACTTCTAATCCACTTGTTTTTGAACAATGAAAAAATACTACTGAAATGATATTATCTATTAGTCAATGCTCAGAGCATAATAATGTCATTTTGGATCTTTATCCAGTAGAAGGAGATGTAGGTAAATAGTGGACTATAATAAAGAATATGAAGTGATATGATGAGATTGAATCAATTGATTGGGATAAGTTTATGAACATATTTATTGATAATTACATCTCTCATATTCTTCATTCCATGATTGAGAATGATTTCATTGAGTTGATGAAAAGGTATTATGAAATTTTCAGTACCTACATGGCTAATTGTACAAAACATCTGACTTACTCTTTAGGAATTATCATCTAACTGAAAAGAAAATTTGATAGGATCTATAGTGTCTTAAGGATAAGTCCCATAAGGTATTTAGCCATAACAAACATTAGTATCTTTGAAGATATTGTGTGTTGTGATATCAAGGTTGAAATGGAGGTTGGAGTCACATACCATTCAAATGGTTTTGAAATGAAAAAGAAGAAGGAGTTTAATGGAAGATCTAAAAACCAAGATGTGAAGAATATAATATTTCCATTATACTCAATGTTTTGGAAAAATCATGGAGGTAATTTCGATAAAGATTCTAACAAATGTTTATATGGGTAATGGAAGGTCATCTGATATTTGATTTCCAATGTTATTGGTAGAAGATAGCTAAAGATGAAAATTGAGAAAAAGTGGAATAAAATGAACCTCGTATTCTTTAAAGAAAAGAGTTTAATGAGAATGGGAATTATGTTGTATAGTGCTATAATCCAAGGGATGGTGATGATTATTGATGTTATAAAACTTTTATTCCAAGGGATAAGGGGAAATCTCATGCAATCACTATTTCAAATGTGGGGTAATATAATAATGTGGTAAACGGTACAGTTACCATCCAATCCAGAACTGCTAATGTATTATTTGATTTCGGATCTACCCACTCTTTCATATATAAATAATTTTCTAAGGGTGTTAGGATTCCACCAAAATGATTAGATGTGGAATTAGCAGTGAAAACCCCTAATGTTGTGATTATTGTAACCCAAGTATATGATTCTCCCTATTTAATGTTTTTGGGAATTTCTTTCATACAAATATTTTCATTCTTACTTTGGTCAAATTTGATGTCACCTTTGGAATAGATTACCCTTCTCTACATAAATACAACTTCAATTGGAGTTGAAGGGAAGTTAATTTTGATATTTCAGACCCTCCAATGATAATCCATCAATTATATGATAATTTTGAACTTCCTATGGAGATTAAATCAAGTGTATGAGTCTCAATTACCACTAAAAAGGGTTGTTTACCTCAAATGGTTGGGGATAAAATCGACATCAATGACATGCCCATTATTTTGGAATTTATGGATGTCTTTTCAGAAAAGTTTATTATCCTTCAAAAAAAACATAATGTTGAGTTATCAATAGAACTCTTACTTGGTCCCTCACCTATTTCAAAGATTATTTATAGAATGGACCCAATTCAGTTGTCATAATTAGATAAATTTCTCTAAAAAACCTTGATAAGGGATAGATTTATCCAAGTGTGTCACCTTGGGGTACACTAGTTCCTTTTTCTGTGAAAAAAATATGGATAAATGTGAATATACATTTATTATTAGAAGTAAAACAATATAACAATCAATAAAAAGCATCATATTCTATATATTAATGATTTTTTTGGACAAACACTATAGAGCTCAATAATTTTCAAATATTTAATTTCATTTTTAATATCATCCATTTTGGGCCAAGAAGAAGGATTTACCCAAGAAGGCATTCTGTACATGGTATGAGCACTAATAATATATAGTAATTCCTTTTGGTATTACTAATTCTTCAATTATATTCATGGATTTAATGAATATAGTCTTTAGAGACTACATCGATCCACTTTGGGAAGTATTTATAGATGATATTCTTATATATTAAATGAGAAAAAAAGAGCATGAATACCACTTGAAAATTGTACTAAAGAACCTTTGGAAGGAGAAACTATATGAAAACTTTATAAATTTATTATTTTGGATACAAAAGGATTCATTTTGGTTTCATATAATCTCAAGATATGGTATATCAGTAGATCTATAAAAGACAGAGCCTATTGAAAGTTGGCATAGAACAACTATGGTTATGGAGATCCACATTTATTTTGGTCCAGCAAAAAATTATAGATGGTTTGTGGAAAAGATCTCAAGACTATCAAATACTCTAAACAATTTAACTTATAAAAGGTGTCGTGTTCCTATAGAAATAATATTGTGAGGAAAATATCATGGAACAGAAGAGAAGGACAATCAGTGAGCCAGTGCTTACATTATCCTATAGTGGACAACAGTTTGTAATCTATATTGATGCATCCATGAAAATATCGGGACGTGTTCTTATGAATAATAACATGGTAATAGCTTATACCTCACAACTATTGAAGATTCATGTGAATAATTACCCAACTCATGATTTGGAACTGACAATGGTAATTATTTCATTATTTATTTGGAGACATTATCTTTACAAAAAAAGTGTGATATATATATATATTCCGATCAAAAATGTTTGAGATATATATTCACACTGAAGGAGTTTAACATTTTACAAAGAAGTTGGTTAGAGTTGATAATGGATTTTGACTTCTTAATACACTAACAACCTAGGAATGAAAACAATGTGGTTGATTCTCTATGTTGATAGGATCATGATAACATATACATGACGAGGATTACAAATGTTCCAATATTTTTGGAATATCAATGTATGGATCTAGAAATCCAAAAGGATGGGGGGAAATTGTATCTTTCTCATATAAAAATTAATCCCTATATCCAAATGAAGATTATAGGGGCACATAAAGAATATGTAGAGTCTCAAAAGAACGTCCTAAATTTTCCAGAGTATAACCTCGATCAATATGGAATAATAATGTTCATGAACCATGTATGTGTTCCATCGATGCCCGATTTGAAAAAGGAGCTATTAGAGGAAGCTAATATTTCTTCATTATCAATTCATCATAGAAGTATGATGTTGTATAGGTATTTAAAAGAATATTTTGGGTAGGATGTAATGAATAGAGATATCGTAGAGTTTGTATCTCAGTGCTTGGTAGGGAAACATGTAAAGGATGAATGATTAATGTCTAAAGAGATGATGTATCCACTAACTATACAATAATGGAAATGAGATAACATCACTTTTTATTTTTTTGGACTATCAAAAACCTCTTTAGTGTTTAATTTGTTATGGGTGGTAGTAAATCACCTTTATAAGCCAACACACTTCATTTCTATAAGAGAATATTTCACATTGGATCATCTTTCCATGATATATATTAAATAAGTGGTAAGAATACATGGAGAACCACTTTCCGGTGTATCTAATCATTATTCTTGGTTTACCTCAATGTTCTGGAGAAGTCTCCTGTAAGCTCCTGGAACAAAATTGTGATTTAGCTCTTGTTATCATCCTTAGATATATGTTTAGTCTTAAATATCTATTCAAACCCTATGGGATATATTGATATATTGTTCTCTAGATTTCAATGGTGAATGGGTTCAACACCTTCCTCTAGTTTATTTTTTCATAGAACCATATCTTTCACTTAAGTATTTATATTGAACCTTATGAAGCCATATATGTGAAGAAATATAGAAATCCAATGATTTGGGATGAATTTGGTGAAATAAAGATATTGGGATATGAGATCACTGAATAATTGGTAGAGAAAGGTAGAGTTATCCAGCAGCATATCAAGGTAGAACAATTTCAACAGAAAATTTATATTGACAACCATCAACATGATCTAGAATTTTAAGTGGTTGAAAATGTGTTTCTATGAATCTCTCCCTAGATGAATTTTATGAGGTTCAGAAGGAAATGTAAACTATTCCCTTGGAATAATAGTCACTTTGATATTATTGATCATATTGGGATGATATCTTATATCTAGTAACTTTCTCCAAATCTCGCTCAAGTCTATTATGTGTTTTATGTACCTCTCATGAGTTTGTAATTACTAGACCCTTCAATTGTACTGAACATAGAGGTGAGGGAGAAATTAGTTTGGGAGGGGGGGGGGGGTACAATGTAACACCATAAGTTTTTATGGAAATTTTTTAATAAATTAAATTTTCATTTATTTCAATAAATTAAGTATGTCAAATAATTCGTTCACATGGAACATCAACATGGCATATGTTAAATGCAACATCGCTGTTTCTAAAAATCATATTTTTAATGTTACAAAGATTTAAATGAGAAAATTATAGTAGATATGTAAAAATTATTTATATAATAGAAAAAATACATTTAAACTATTTTTTTATAATGGTTTTACGTAAATAAAATATATTGAAAATGAAATATAAATTTTTTAGAAATGTCATTTTTTGTTAAAAAATATTATTTTCTCAAATAAATAATATTTAATGTCCTTCAATGAAGAATAATAATTTTAATTTTGGACACATTTACACATTTAATTTTTTAAAATAAATATCATTTTATAATTTATAATGTTTATATTTTATTAGGTATAATGTTTGGTATTTTTCTGAGAAACATCATTTTTGTGAATAGTGAAAAATATCAGATTTTAATTTAAAACTGGTTTTTTATATAAATTATTTATAATTTTAAATTATATTTTAATTTTTTTATATTTTAATTAGATTATATTGTTAACTATTAATCCAATATCAGAAATTGGAACCAATTTCACATTGAAATTGGATATAGAAACTTAGTAAAATTAAGATATTTTTTACTTTTGAAAGCCTGCATTGTCGACCCGAATACGATATTAATTTTAAATTAATTTTTCCAATTAAATTTTTTTAGAATTTAGAAAAATATATTCATTATTTGGAATAATAACAATTTAAAATTTAAAATAATTTCTTCATATAATTTGACCAAAAATATTAGTGAAGTAATTAAAAATAATTACGACGATTAAGGTTAAATTATGCTTCATTAGGGAAAAAACCGTAACATTAAGGCCCAAAATGACCTAAAAACTTATTCTTATACCCAGTTATAACCATATTTTGACCATATAAACCCTCTTATAGACTTTTAACCATTATTTAAAACATATTATAAAAAAATTAGTGGGCTTTCTTTTATTTAAAATAATACAAGAGTGACACCCCTCCACCATTATAAAAGGCCTCCACTACTCCCACTTCCTCAAACCTCTAAAGACACATATGTTCGGAAACAATATATCCAAATATATCACCATATTACTTCTATTCCATATTTAATAATCCTTTTGGAATAAATCATTCCATAGAAAACCTTTGATGTAAACCGAAAAGAAAAATCGGATTAAGAGGTAACACCCGCCCTCAAACTCCTTTACTTTATTTTATTTCTACAGTTTATAAAATATAATTATTACATCACAACATAAAAAAATAGTAACATAAATATAGTATATTTTTTTAGGTTATTAACTTTACATTCACTTACACACACATCCATCTAATGAGTAACAAACATACTATTTACGTGTATGAGGATTACAGCCTCGCTAAACGATGATTGTTAAATTTTCCTTTAGTGCCTCTCACGATAGAAATTATGATAGAAACATTGTTTATATATTTTATATATAATATATAATATTTATTTAGTCTTCTATAATTATTTTACAACACAAATCATTATACATTACATTTTGTGTTAATACTATAATTTTGTTTTGTGGAAGTGCATACCACCGCTCCCTCAAAGCGATGTGATTCATTCATACAATACTAGAATTTATTAAGGATAGATGTAATGAATATATATGATATATAATAAATAATAATTATACTCCATATATTATATATATACATATTCATGTATTTTAATTTCATTATTTCAACACAAAATTTAAATGGAAATAACGTTAATGCATACGTTTGGCTTGCCGTCTCCATGAATGGTGTATTCCATTTCATTAGTCCTAATTCTATGTATTATTACAATAAAAATATAATTTATATAAATATAATTTTTATAATTTTTTACATCTTGAAATAATGATATATGTATAAGGACCAATGATATAACAAATAAATACACAAGTGAAAAGAAAATCGAATATTATATGAAGTGAAACATTATCATAGAATGATTAACAAGTGGGTAATATCAGATCATAATAAAAAAATATATGGTATAATATATAATCATATGGTTATAAAAAATATGTATAATAGATATATATTTGTTCTACATGGGGTATTAATGAGTATGAAGAGAGTCAAGACACAAGATAAGGGTATTTCATATCACTTTTTATTTCTCTGAGATTAACCCTATGTTTTACACTATTTCCTTTTTTGTGGTATAGGTACATACCATTATTTTATTCTATGTATCATATAACTAAATTTTTTGGTGTTAACATATCCATTTTATCATACTACTTTCATAGAATTTAATTTTTAAATGTTACCAGATCGGTAAAATTATTTTGTCTCAATTTTCATTTTTAATACTCATATTTTTTACACAGAAAAATTATTTTTCGGGGTCTATAAACTTTCATTTTAAATGATATATCATGAATATAATTATTTTAATTATATTTTAATCCTCATATAATTTTTTTTTCTTACATGGATAGTATGATCCCATGTAACCATGTGGTAAGGGTTTTTCAATCTCATCACTTTTTGAGATTGTTGTTGATTATGTGTGTTTCATGAAATATTATGATCTATATCTTGACAATATTCATTAGATTCTTTATACATTGTTTATTCATGATATAATCATGTGTTAGTAAAATTATTTACACTATTGGGTACTTAAGATAATGTTTTTTTTTGTAAAAATTGAGGATCTCTCTCTCAGTATTTCTTAAGTCAGAAATCTATTATATTCCAAAACAAATGTCTTTGAAAATGCTTTAAAAAATGTTTTAAAAGGATCCTCAAAGAAAATTTTCTTGTAAAAAGGTTTTTAAAAAGGTTTTATTATATTCAATGTATCTATTATATGTTTTAAAATATTTCATTGAAAATGGTTTTCAAAAGGTTTTATGTTATATGAAACATTTCAACCAAGATATGATATTTTACTGAAGAAATGTTTTTAAAATATATTTAAAAATTATTTCCCATAGAAGATAACATACATTGGTGTAAATCATGCCTTTATGGGGAAATTATTCTATGTTTCATTCCTATTATTTTTCTGAAAGGATTATTTTTTTATGGAATTTTGTTTAGGAAATCCATTTATATTTTATGGGTTATATGATTTTCAGAACCACTTATTTTTACGGGTTATATTTATGATGAAATTATTATGAAACCTGTCAGTTTATTCAGGTTATGATGGGATTACATTTCTATAATACCCATTACATTTAATTGGTTATGATATTATTAGTAATGATCTTCCGGAACATGTATGTAATATTTATTATGAGACGGGTGAGACCTATATCTCCTTCCAATTCATTGGGTAAATATTTATATCTCATGGAATAGACTAATTTGGTCTTAGGAGTTTACCTTGACTACTAAGATGGCTATGGGAGTACACCATGACAACAAATATGACATGATAAGTGATCTCGTGATACTATGATGGCCTTGTGAGTGAACCACGACCACCAAGATAGTATGTGTAGTGAACCCATACTAATTAGATGGTCTTGGAATAAATATATTTTCTATAATGAAAATAATATTATATAATTATTTTTTTCAACAATTATATGTTTTATTCTATTTTAATTATTTCATGAAATATGTTATTTAACTCCATAAAATTAATGTTCTATGAATTGTTAATCATTATGCCACAATTACTATTCATGATCATTGATATATGGAGTATGATATTCTATTTTCATGATTACATTCTCATACCCCATTTATTATGTTTATGCACACATCTCTCTATTTTTTACCCATACTGAGAATCTGATCTCACCCCTTTTTATGTTCTCTTACCTATGTTACAAATATATGTGTTATTATTGATAGGTTTAAGAAGTGTTATAGTTAATAAGAACCTAGTGGGAGATGATGTAGGTCATTTTTGTACTAGGGTTTATGTTTAAAAGATTCCAATGGAACTAGGGGAGTATGATCTTTGGGAATATGTATTGTGTAATGTTTTATTTATTTTCAAAAATGATTTAATGTTAATGTATTTCAGTAATTGGTTGTTAAATTTAAAATTTTGAAGGTACAAAGAGAATATTATCGGACCGCATCATGTATGCTAAGATACATGAGGATCTTACATGGAATTCATTTAGGAAGATCTTCATTAAATGTATTTCTCCTAAAACCATATTTGTGGAAAATTATAGGGAACTTATAAATGTATAATAAGGGGAGAATTAAATTGTGGAATATGCAACCAGATTCATATATTTTCTTTAGGTATCACCCAATCTTGTTACATATGTTTACCTTAAAAATTATAGGTTAAATATTGGTATGAGGGACTATTAATAAAATGATGATTATATTTTTCATATAAAACTCATTTGAGGTATTTGATTAATCCATTATATTTTAGGAAAACATTGATATGAAAAATGGTTTAGATGGTGATTTTTTTAGTGTGGATGGTATCCATGGTATGTTTTATGGTTTATGAAAGAAATTGAATGTTATCTATTTTACATCAAGACTAAATTTAGGGGCTTCTTCCGATCATTAGAAAATAGTTTTCTATCTTTTTGGGAGGCATGGTCATACCATGCCAAATTTTATGGAATCACCAATGACATGTCATTTTTTTGGATAGTCATGTCACCTTAATCATTTATGTGAAAATTATTTCAAAGGTTATATAGATAGATCAAATGATCATAGGATTGTTCTAATACATAAAATGTTAGTTTATATCAGTATCATTCATGGTGTGATACTCAAGAAATAAAGAATTATTGAGAAGAAATTGCGACCAGAAACATTTATACAGTGGTGTATGCCTCCAATGATTTGGAATAGGGGATGAAAACTATTAGAGTTGTGATGTTCATTTCAACCTAAATTGTCTAATATTAATTAAATAATATAAAAAATAATTCTTTTATATCATTAATGTTAATAAATGTGTTGTTATTATGTTGGGAGATTATTTTTTTCATGTTGTAACTCTACAAACCCTTGGGAAAGAGGTCATAAAATATTTTAATTGTTATGGTTTTCCATTTTTGATCACCCACATTGAGGCTTTGTGGGATTTATTGGTTCTTGATATTTTTATACTTAAAATTATTATTTTAATATATTATATAATCACCATTAATAACTAGATCGAATGTTATAATCATTTAGTTTAGATTATATCTATCAATGGAGTCTCTTATGGATTTCAAGGGAAGTGGGATTCTTGATTCTAGAGAGAGAGACCCCTTGTTCTATAGGCTAGAGTGACCCATTTCTAGTTTCCATAAATATTTCTTGATTCCATTAATCATTTTATGACTAGTCTACTACATTTCATGATGATTTCCCACTCGGTGTTCTTTGAGTATTATTTTTTAGGTCACCACATTAGATATAGGTTGAGTTCAGTATATTTATAATATTTTGAATAATTTACACTTACTTTCTATAATATTGTATGAAACATATTGAGTTAAATAAAAATGTTTCTCTAGAAGATTTTGAAGCGAGGGGATTAATTTTCCCAAATGTGTCACTTATAGAGTTTCCAATTCTATTTTCCAAGAAATTAAACATTCACTTCCATATTTTATTGATTACTAGAGGTTTAATAATTTTGCTGTTAAGAACAAATACAATTTTCCATGGATAAGTTATATTTTTGATCAATAAATATAAGTTTGATGATTTTATAAAATTGATCTATGGTTAGGATACCATCGGTTTAGAGTCTGAAATTATCCCTAAATACTTTCATAGGTACATAATAATATTGGACTTATAACTAATGATATCCCGATCATAGATCAATTTTATAAAACTATAAATCAATAATTTATTGATTAAAAGATCATTGATCCAGGGAAAATGTTAATTTTTATAAACATCCACTTGATTCAACCTCTAGTAATTAATAAAAATTAGGAGGAAAATTTTGACTTTTGTTGCAAATAGAACTGGAAAATCCCAAGGTGACAGGTTAAAGAAAATAAATCGTATAGACTTAAGATCCTATAGATAAACATTAATATTATTTACCTCAATACATTTCACGTGATATGATATTCTAAATAGGGGAATTATCCTAATAATTAGATCAGTATTGAACTCAACCTCTCCCTAGGGTGGTGACCTAGAAAAATCATACTAAAAGACCACCGAGTGTGAACTCACCATGATTGGAAGTGGACTAGTCAGAAAAGGATTAATGGAATCAAGAAATATGTTTTGAAAACTAGAAATAGATCACTCTGAATTTAGGAACAATGAGTCTCACTCTCTGGAATAAAGAATCCGACAACCCTAGATATACACTAGAGACTCCATTAAGAGATTAAATCTTAAATGAGTGATGATAATATTTAATATAGTCCTTAATGTTGACTATCTAATATATGAAAATAATAAGCATAAATATAAAATGCTAAAGAACAAAAAAACCCAAAATATCCTTAATGTGGGCTATCAAAATTAACAACAAGAATAATTAAAAAAAGGTTTTGAAAATTTCCCATGGGTGTGAACAGTTAAAACATGAATAGAATAATATCCAATCACAATAACAACACATTAATTAACATCAATGATATAAAATAATGATTTGTATTATTATTAAATATATATTGGACCATTGAGGTTAAAATGAAAATTGTACCTCTAACTATAGTTATCCCCTCTTCAGAATATTTTGATACACACACCACTACATAAATGTATATTTTTCCAATTCCTCCCTGATCTTTATTCATTTCCTTAGTATCCCCCTTTTAAAGAGAATGATACCCACTACCCTTTGATGTATAATAATAAACCTATAATCATTTGATCTATCCCTACGACTTTTGTATTTATATCCACAAAACCACTTAAGGTGACATGTCTATACACAATGATGACATGTCCTTTGTGCTTCCATTAAATTTATCTTGGTCTAAGCATGCCTCTTAGAATGATATAAAAATACCTTCTATTGATATAATTATTCCTGCCTTTATATTTCATTTTCTTATCATGGTCCACACATTTGATACCTCTCACATTAACCAAATCACCACCTAACACATTTTCCATGAAAATGTTTTCCTGATCCATACCAGATTTATAAACTTCCATAAAATAGTTTGATATGCATAAGATAATCGTTATTGAATAAATATTTCCTCCTAGACCCATTTCAAACTACTAATATTTAAGGTAGGCATAAGTAAAAAGATTGGGTAACAAATAAATAATTTTATTGAAATTGGTCACATATTCCATAATTGAATGCTTTCCTTTTTATAGAGTCATAAATTCCAATGTCTTTTCTACTCATAATGTTTCATGATAATTTTATGTTGTGGATTATATTCCTAAAAGAATTCCATGTGAGAGTGTCATGTAAATTAGCTTTTAAGATGGAGTCCCAGCATTTCATTCTGTACCTTAAATATTATAAGTGAAAAAACACAACACAAAATCATATAGAGTTTTGTTGAAGTGTAATATCCACTCAATCTTCTCAATCAACTCATTATATTCCAGGGGTCCTTTTTCAGCATATGACAAATGGTTTCTACTTGTTTATTTCTCATACCCTAATCCATTTCCTCTCTATAGTTTCCAACACCCTCCTGAACCAAAGTCTAAAAATTACTAACAATATATTCCACCAAAAAATTATTTATTTTAGGATTTTAATTTGGAATATGTTTGTAAACTTCCGCTCCATGATTCTTATGACCCCTTATTAGGATAATTGACTATTAAACACAAATTAAAAACAAGAATTTATTGGATGAGAAAAAATAAGTATTAAAAGGAAAAAAATAATTTAATATAAATATATTAAACAAAAAAATTTAATTTAAAAAATAACCCAAAAAAAGTAAGACAAAACATTATGAAATAAAAATTTAACTATATAAAAGTCCAAAAATGTTCTTCTAAAAACCTAAAAACCCAAGATCATGGTTCACAATGATCCATGACTACTTGATATACCTCACCACAATGTAATGATAAAAAATGAACATAAAAAGTATCGTGTATAAAGAAATGAGATAAACCAATATTATACAATAGAAAAGAAGATTACAAATCCATGAGTGATGAAACATTAAGGTACAAGGCTAATCCAAAAAATAAATCATGAAATGATAGAAACTAAATCTCCAAGTGACCACCCACTAAAACCAACTATGAAGAAAATATCATCCATGAGAATATTAATAATTACATAACTCACTTTCCTTTACATGTTTCATAAAAAATATCTTAAAACACCGAAAAGAAAAATTAGTCTGTGAGAAATAATGCCCAAAAAGATTCAACCAAAATATATATACAATGTTTATACCATGAAACCATTAGTTATATATTTTTAAAATACCAATTTATTTGAAATTTTAAAATTGAAAACATTTTATAAAACATTTTTAGTTTTATCTCTAATCATTTCATATTATCATACACTAGAAACATGGATAGTACATGAAATATTTTATATATGTATAAGTATAATTATCCATGGAAATACCATAGTACAAGAATATGAGTAACCAAACATGATATAGAAACATGAAATATAAAACTAATCCCATTTTATTGTTACATATAACACCACTAGTTTAGGTAATTGATCCTTAATTTATATATTTTAATTTTATAAAGTATTTGTTCAATTTTGGATGAGGATGAAATGATATTTGAAAATTTTTTAATGCTTTTTCGTAGGTCCACTATCTAATCATGGTTATTAGAACCCATGTAACATCTCCAAAGAAATTGGGTAACTGAAACAATAGGAACTGGTTAGGTGGAGAGTTAGGGGCACGATTTGGGAAAACAATTTGGATTCCTAGGATAAACCATAAAATTTTATATAGTTGGGGTTTCATTATTTGGAACATTTTTTTCCATAACATGTGAGCTAAGCATGTGAGATGGGCTAAAATTTAGTGCGTGGTGCGTGTCTAGTCCACAACATTCAAAACCATGATCCCTAACTGTTCAGTGTAAAAACTAAACTTCCAAAATTGATAGATCTAAACTAATTTACCCCATAAAACTCTTTTTATCCACATAAAAAGGTATATTCTATGATACCTATCCCTCCAATGGTTATGGAGATCCTTCAATTAAATTCATGAATGATTCCTAGGAAAATCTACGTGAGTTAGAGGCCCAATTTTTTGGTAAGTGATCAATCCTCATCTTTTTACTTATATTTATTCTTCTTCTATATCTTATAATTATGTATTTAGTCTATTGGATATAAATACATTCTATGTGATGTAAATGATGTTGATATTTGGTATTTTTGTTTAAAGTAATAATATCTAAAGATAATATTAGTTTCATCTATTTAATATTATCAATTTGTATGACATTATTCACTATAACATAAATTGAGAGGTATGTGGAATCATTCTCTTCTCCAATTGATAAAAACACGATGTTTTGGTTTCAAACTGATTTATTTTCTTGAATTTAAATGTATCATTGATGGGTGAATCTTGAAAAAAACCTCATTAGTGATGGTTTTGTAAAATTGTGAAAATTAGATGGTTTTTGGAATATTTTTTTGGTTCATAAATTTTAAATAATGATTTTAAAATAATAATTTTGTTTTGAGATAAAAGGAAAAATTTAAGGAAGGATTTACAACAAAAGATTGTTTTTTTTAAATGGACTATAATTGTAGGTTTTCCATGGTTTTGTTATATATTTTTGGTGTGTGTTCATTTTCATTGGTGTGACCCTATTGAAGAGAGTGTTCTGTTGGTTCCCCTAGTATTTGTAACCTTATTAATACTAGGAATGTTGATGAGGGACTAATCATGGATATATAACTTTCATTTGGGAATACATGTGTGGATGTTGGAAGTTATGTATAGGATATTCCAAATGGAAATGTGAAATTTTTTAATTACTTGTTTGGTTTCTTTCCATGGAAAATTTTTTAGTTTAAAAAATTAATTTTTTGGGAAAATAATTGGATTTGATATAAAATTATTTAAATAGTTTTAAACTATTTTACATTACTTTTTATACTATTTTTTATTATATTTCATTTATTTGTATCGATGGGATGAACTTAACTCTCATTTAGAGAAGTTTGTCTCATCTAGTTCTATATAATAAATAAGATTTAATCTAGGTAGATAAGCACCAATAAAAAATTAAGAAACATAGAAGAGGAACTTAATGTTACATAGTTCTCAAGTGTTTTCTATTTTTTTCCTATAAATATGATAATAAATGAGTGTATGGATTGTATTTGTCGCATAATCTTTGTAGATAAAATGATGAATAGTTGAAAAAAATCTAAATTTCAATGAACATGGAATTTCTAAGATATCTCAAGTAAAATACAAAATGATGGTTTCATCATGAATGTGAACATGTTTTGTGAAATATTGAATAAGTTTCATAATTTTTTAGAAATTGAAGTTTTAATATGGGAACTTATAAAATTTTTAAATGCATGTTGTTTTTAAAAGAGTTTCTTAAAGTGGAAATGTTAAAGAAACATGAAAAATGATACACGAAATTGGTTTTTTAAAGTTTCGTTGATAATTTATAGAAAATGAAGGTTTTTTTGAATCATGGATAGTTATTAAATGTGTAGTTTTGTAAATATGATAGAGTTTAAGGAACCCATGAAATATAGATGGATGTTTCATGATGATAGTGATGTGTATGATAAATGTGATGTCAACTCATTAATGTTTATGAATCCCAAAATGCTGGGTGAAAATAGAAAATAGAAATGGGTGTTCTATGATGGTAGTGAGCTGTGTGGTAAAGGTAATGTCAAATCATTTATTTTTAGTGAATTTAAATATTAATCTATAGGGTTTATGGCATGCAGGACAGTTGTGAGAAAGTTTGGTTTAATGTATAAAAAGGTGTCTACCACTTATTTGGGTATATGGTGAGATTTAATGAATACTAGAGGCTCTAATTGAAGAAATATTTCCATAGTAAAGTAATGAAAAAAGATAGTAGATAAAGGAAGGAATTGGGATTATTAATGAAAATTGAGATTCATGAATTATTAAATATGAATCATTTTTGTAAATAATTTCTTACACGAAACAGTTATGGTCACATCTGTTTTGTGAGGAAAATAAAATTAATCTATTTATTCTATGTGTGATTTTTTTAATTATTTATGATACAAAATTATTTGAGTTTCATGAACGAAATAGATGGGTGAATCAGAAAGGATACACATACTAAAAAATAATTTAATTAAGTTATAGTTATGTTTATATGGGGAGTTTCACAACACAATGATTTTTTATAAAAAACTAATGAGTATTACGAAATAGTAGGAGTCATAAGAAAAAATGTTTTGATCATATGTTTCAAGTTAACCTTCTATTTAAGGAGAATTAAATTAGGACTATGATTCTGGAACAATTTAATTATATGAAGGGAGTAACAATTATGAATCTAGACTATTTAAAGAATAGCTATAGATCTATAAACTATGGTGGTTTCATCAACAAAGTAGAGAATGTTAGTAAAGAAGATGTTATTTTCCATTGGTGAGGAGAAACTAAACAATAAACCATGTAATGTACGTGAACCAGTATTGGGGTGACCATTAAAAATAATTGTATCCACAAAACTTGTGAAGCTTATTGGAGTCTTGAATTATTGAAACAATATAGGTGTATTCTCTTTATATTAGCCCTTTGTGGAGAACCATGTCATAATATCAACGTCTCATAGACGTTTTACTATACTTCATATCAAAAATTCTTTTGGTAAGGATTAAATTGTGTTTGATAGATTGAAATTTTTCATTCTTGTGAGTGAAAAAGATACAACAAGAAGAATGAAATAGAATCATTGAAAAATTCTAAATTATCCTGCACCATAATTCACCTATGGGAAAATGTATAAAATTTTGACACATATAAAATTGGAAAAGGTAATTTCATCATCAATTTATTGAAAAGTAAATTATGAACCCATTCATTGTAAGAATCCGTGTATGATTTTCCTTTTATGATTCTATTTTCTATGATGGGGTTGGGTGTTAAAGAGGCTTGTTAGAAATTATTCGTAGATTTGAGGAAGGATGAATAATCATTTATGAATAGATTTAGTTGAAAATGGTAATAAAAACTAATTTACAGTACATTATAAAAATCCTTAGTAGAGTAGAGACCTTGGGTGAATTCTCTTAGTCACCAATTTATGGATTCTGTTTTTAGGTTGTTTGGTTATTCTAGAATTCTTGTGGCAAGAGTTGATGGATGGTGGACACCAATCTAGTTGGGTCATACACTATAAGAGTATCAATATATATGAGGATCTTAGATATCAATGTTTTGGATCGGTATGAGTATCTTGATTTTAGACTTCAAGTCATGATTCCTTAATTTATATAAGTTTATTATATAGAACTAATAAACTACTATATTTTTGCTATATTTTTGAATTCTGGTATAGAAGGAAGATGAGATATCTAGGTACTTTATTATTAGTTTACTATTGAAATATGGGGTCATGGATTCAATTTATGTGATCCCACATAAAAAAAATCAGCTCATTTAATCTCTATCATGGAGATGAAGAATATAGGATAACTTAGGAACTTTCCCGTATAATTTATTTTGAAACATCATGTTGTACACCCAGAAAATTATTTATAGTAGGGACCCATGATTTATATATATATTTAAGAAATTTTTAAATGTGGTGATGGGTACCCAACTGAATTTAAGAATTACATACAATTATTATATTAAAGGGTAGGTTGAGTCATATATTTAGATTTTTTAGGTTATTCTTCGGGAATATGTTCATGATTTTAGTGGTTCTTGGGAAATGTATACGTTTTTTGACAGATTCTTTTAAAAATAATTCTATAGTTTAAAAAAAATTGTTCCTCTAGAAGTGTTTTATTGGTACCCTTGATGATCACCCTTATTTTGGGAGGTGTTGGGATAACATAACTTAGTCGGATTGAACCCTTTCTAAGGGATGATTAAAATGTTATAGTTGATCCGAAAAAGGCTAGAGACTACTCAGAGTCATCATAAATCTTATGTAAACATTCATCGTCACCCAATAGAGTTTTTGGTAAGTTATTGGTTCCTTCTTAGAGTTTATCCCCACTTGTTACATCATTATTTTTGTATTTAGGTCACATTATGAACATGTTTCAAGATAATTGAATATCTTTAAATGGTTTCTTATTGGTTAGAATTTAAACCTTTCATTATTTTGATTCATTATGTGCTTCATTTTTCAATGACATGGTGATATCAAAAATAACCTTCCTATAATATTAAATGGGGTGATTTTTTCAAGAGACAAAAATATATATGGTTTAAAATCTAGGTTAAATTATAGATCACCAAGATAGTGTATTTTATGGTTATAAATTTATTTAATTCATGTACTCTAATAGCATGAACCAATAATCCATGATACATGGTAGATATGATCATTAATAAGGCTGAAATGACATTATATTTTTGTGTGTCCAAATCCTTGGGTGATTTTTGGGGAATAAAAAACTATGGTGGGTAAAATTTGAGAATTATAAACTTTTCTCTGAGTAAATATCTTTGTTTTGGGATGTTTCTTTTTGTTTCAGTATTGTTGTCTATACATTGTAACCTCCATAGTTGTAAAATATTCATTAGAAACCCTTTTGTTTGTAATTATTTGTTCGGTATGAGGAAAATATGTATTTTTCAAATAAATTTTTAATTTTACATATGGGAAAGGGTATAAAAAAATGTTAATTTATTATACCTTTAGGCAAGGTGATTTTTGAGAGTTGTGTAATGGTAAATCCTTATTTAAATTAGTTTTTTGATAGTATAATAGCTTTTGTATATATAACAGTGCAATTTCTAGGATGTATAAAATAAATTTCCTTGTTTCTAAATATCTCATAATGGTAGTCGCATGACCATGTGATGATAAGTCTTTATTCCCAATAGATGCATATGGGTAGTCAAACCACTATATAAGGGAAGGTTGAGATGAATATGGTTAACTCATCAGTTTCAAATGATGTGTAAGGGTATCCCAGTAACCATATGGAAAAAATATGATTTTCAAAATGGAAAACACATGTTACCCATACACAGTGGTCTATCTAGGGAATGAATAATTAAAAAACATCATTTTCCCTTTCATCTTCTCCAACAGGTCCTTGTATTAGTTTTATATGATTTTAAAATCATGAAATATTGGGAAATAAATTATTACAGTTCCCTAAATGTTTTAACTACGGTTATAGAACATTGTAAACCATAATCAATCATGATTTTACTAATAAGACAAATCTAATTTTGATTTTAAATAAGATGTTTTAATTATATGAACTAGAATGCCTTTTAGTTCTTCTAAACGTTCCCAAGGCTTTTCTGCCTATGTTTTTATGACCACTTGGGGGAATTTTTAGGAATCCATCTATAGTGGATGAATATCTGATTCATTTTGATCATTTATTAATCTTCCACCATGGGATATCAAAAGAAGGGTGGCATAGGATGTTTTTCTATAATAACATTATCTCTAAATTTCAATTGGTGAGCTTTACCATTGATGTTTTTTGTGGTATGTGTCTATATGAATTAGTTATAATCAATGATATACTTAATGTTTTTGATATTTATTTTTGGTTTAATAAAATTATTGATGGAATTTATCTTCCTTATTATGGGGGTCTTAAAGGATTTTTTTCATTAAATACTGTTTATGCACTTTTTGTGTCCAATTAAATGCCCCAATGATGGATTTAAATAAAACATATATTTTCAAGCATTGTTGGGGTGATTATATTATCTATGTTTTTTTGAAATGTGAGGATGATATATATTAGCTCCATTAAAGAAGTATCTCATTCAGAACCTTAGGTGCATCATGTATGGACATATACAAACCATAGTGATTGTGGAACCATTAGTTGTTAATCCTGTTATATAAATTGATTTTGGAAAGAATTACTATTGATATTAATCATATTATTCATAGATTATTATTCATCTATGTGTCTGAGTTTATATACTATTTTATAGATCCCACTTGTGTTTGGTTTATATATGATAGTTTTGGTAAATGTTTGATTGCTGACATAGTTATAGACTGACATTTCCATGTATAATAGTTCATCTGACACGAAAATAAATTTCATTTTATCTTTATATTATTGGTTTATAATATTATTAAAGGATAATAAATCATCTGATTGATTTTTAATTAATTTTTTTTGATTTGATGTTACATTATAAATTGGTTTTATTTTTAAAAAATAACTGAAGGTTTTATGTTTCCTGATGTTGTAGTGATTATTTTTTGGTATCACACTAATATTTAGTGCTCACACCCTAATTTTATTACATTGGATATATTTAGAATTTGTTTTTAACACACTATTAAATGGAAGTGAATCAGACAATTCATCAACTACTCATTTATGTTATCTTCTTCATGATGGGTTGTGATGGCTGTGAGCAGTTTCCATATAGAGAGTAGAACTCTATCTAGGTTATCATTACGTAAAAGGTCTTATTTATGAAATAAAAGTATATTTCTCATGAATATGTACTATTTTTACAAATTATGGACCATTTTTTATGTCCTTTTCTCTATTGATTAGATTTTGTTTGTTCCCTTTTTGAAATTTACCTTGGGGTGATCTATCCCTCGTGATGTTTCATATTGAATTGAGTAGGTTAATTATAAAATAGTATAAGAGGATTACCAAATCATAAGTGTTATAAAATATAGTATCATTGGTTCATGGACTTTGGTAGATAGAAGATTGGACTGATTATATTCTTCTATTAAATAAGATAAGGTTCCTTTCCATCTCAAATACATGTGTAAACCCATTGTTACTATAGTCGGTTAGGAATTTTTATCAATATTGACCAATGTTTGGATGTAATTTGTTAAAATTTCATGGATTTTTATTTAAATTACCTATTAATTGTTAAAATCATTTCCTACTTTCTTTGAATAATCATTTTCTTTAAATTTCAACCATTAAGATGATTAATATTGGATTCTTGAATTTTAAATTTTGATTCAAAATATCACATCTAATTTTTTTTAGTTTTTTTGTGTTTAATAGAATATGACAGTTATAAGGGATCTAATGGATCCAACAGATGATGTCTTGATACAATTTAATCAAAAAAATTCTCCAGTAGACCCTTCCATGGTGGATTTAATGACCTGAACTATTAATACTAAAATTCCCTTTTTTAATTTAATTAAATGTATTTTTGTTATAGAAGAAACATGCACTACTTTTGTTTTATTATATAAAACTTGATTTAAATGACCATTATGTATTTTTAACATTGATAATATAACCGTTTCTTAGTGATTACATGACTAGTATAAATATCGGATTTTAATAAATTCTTTGGCAGAGACAAAGTGATGGAATCATCCTGTAAGATTATACCCCATGAAGCACATTTATCAGAGCTTACAATGGACATAACATTTATGGGATTGACCTAATACTAATCCCATACTAAGATATAACAACATAAGTATGAGAAACACTCTTTATGCGAGTAGTTCAATCTCATCGAGATCCCAATCCAAACCCTCTGCACCGAACAACCCCATGAAATCCCCATGATGTTCTTGATTTGTGTATACATTTTCATACAATCTATTGAGTAAATTGTTTTCACAATATATATATATTTTTAAATAAAATGATTTATTTCTAGTTTCATGATGATTTATAGGTTTTTTGGCCAATGTCTCAAATTGGGAATTTTTAGATCAGTGATTGAAATATACATGGTGTGTACTTATAAAAACAAACCCTATTCCTTTACCGATACATGGACCAGCTAGATTAATTACACTCCCAAGTAGTCATCCATATCATACAAGTTGTATACATCACTTCACTCGTAGGGTCCACACTTAATGAATCATTTTGTGGATGATATCAACACTACATGCCATGTGGGGAGGTGCTACAAACAATATACCCCCAACAACTTATTGTCGATGCATTAAAAATCATGGAGTAGTGCACCACTCACCTACCTGCAAAGAAAAAAATGTCCCAATGAAGTTGACCTAACTACATGTTTTTTTACTTAAGGGTACATGATGTGTAGATTCAAAGTCTATAAATAAGAGGGTATCCCACCATGTTCATGGTTAGACATCCAAGGGGAGGTGATGCTGCTATGTCTTTCTTACCTCACCCAGATCCAAATCAGAGTTTATTTTATGTGTACATTTTCATTTTAGTTTAATTATACACATATCTTATTCCTCTCAAATCCATGGTAGGGATTTCATTTTGGATCAATCAGCACACCATGACTATGGTCATAAGAGGATAATTTCTATGTGTTGGGGTTGTCATAATATTCTATATTGAATTTGATTTAATTTCTGAAGTGGTGATTTTATTATGAATTTGGTTTTACAAATCATTATTGAACTAAACTTCCAAAATCAATATTGGTATCCTATCATAATAATAATGAAACCAAATTAAAACAGAAAAGGTGTTATAGTGGATGAGCCCATGATCACTGGGGGGACCCATCCCCACTATTTTAGAGGACTAAACATTTTTGTGTATTTGGATGTTCAATTACTGATCTAAGGAACTATATTTTAAATACCCATTCAATATTAATGAGACCAAGAAACTATTGTAGAATTGAATCACTCTGGTGAACTATAATCATTATAATTTAAATTCTAAATAATGAAATTCATAATAAAATATAATCAAATTGAATACCTAATGTGCTTGTTTTGTTTCTGTTTTTATTTTCTCTTTTTTTAATTTGATTTTCACAAATTGTTTCACTTAGTAATCTGTTCCCTTAACACTTTCTATTTGGACAATCGAATTAGAATATATTGATTTGCATTGATTCTTTTGTGGTACCTAATTTCTCCAAGGGAATGACCCCGACAACCACTAGATATATAGTACATGGTTTATAATAGAACAATAACTTGTAATTTGGATTGCACCATGTCACATGAGTAGTACCAAATTATGGTGCTGTTGCTGTGGATATAAAAACTGACAGTGTGAGTCTATGGTAAAATTTGGTTTACCAAAATAATTTCCTTTTTTCCTTTCTTCAACTTAATTTTTCTTATTGGGAACCTCAACACCGCATTTTATGGATTATTATCTGACTGGGGAGTGGTACGACCCACATAGAGAGGATTCTTAACCATATGATCCAGCATTGTCATACCCATACCAAGAAGAGTATTATCCATACATAGATGATGGGTTCCCATACAAGGAAAATTTGTTTACATTCCTTACACCACCATTCCCTTCATCTCTTTAAGAACTATTTTCAGGTAATAATGAAATGTTATTATCGTTGATGGAGGTATTCACCACACAACAGTTTGACCAAACCGACAGGTTGGGAAAACATTGAAATATAGTATAATATCACTAGAAGATTATTTCCAATATAGAACCTCTGGTTGAGTTTGAGTATGGGTGTTCTAACATTATTTCCACCGAGGATGAATGTTCTAATGTGGGCCCCACCTATCATTCATTTTAAACTTCAGAAATTATTTTTCCAAACTCAAATTTTGAAAACGGGAACACATCATGTCATGATAATACGGAACATGTTCAAAAATTTATTTTAGAACCCTCTGTTGATTGCATAAATGATTTGGGGGATTCCTACAAGTATTTTCAGGTCTTTATCTTTTAAAAGCAGGAACCTCAGGAGGTAAGGACAAACCAGATCAATCCAAGAACAAATTTTACCTTATGCATCTACTAGCCACTATGCAGTGATACTGTATGCCACCACCCAGACATCCTAGAGGTCAATAATATTGGGATCAAGATAAGGGTACCAGACACGTGAGGTGGTTCACACTGTAAAATCCACCTCTACCATCAGATTATAGTTAAGTAACTATAACATAGGCCGGGCCAAATACCTTAAAAATGTTTTTTCTAGGAAGAAAACCATTTATTTCCTTCTCTACAATTATTTTGGATATTAATAAATATAAATCATGTATTTATATTTTAGATGACGTTTTCTCCCTTCTCATATTACCACTATATAAATAAGTATAAAAGGATAGAACATATTGTGTATACCTTCAGACATGGTGTGCACATTTTTAATGTAAGATTTAATATTTTTTTTTAAATTTACTACTATTTAAATTAATAATCATGGATGGGGATGATATAGTTATAAATGTCACTATAATATATCTGAGCTCTCACCGGTTCTAATTGCTCCATACCTACCATCGGTACACTGATTATTCTTTTTGAACCTTTGTTTTAATAAAATATCATGTGAAGTGTTTTCCAAAGTAAAATAATGTTTTAAAAAATAAAATAAATCCAATGATTATGTCAGATTGGATTCTAGGTTTATAACCCATGAATCCAAAAATCATAGGTTTGAATCCAAACAACAAGTCAAGTTCCATCAATTTTAACAAAAATAAAACTACACATCAAGAATTTCAATGCACATTTTGTAAGCCATGTTTTCATTATAAATTAAAATATTTCAAAAAAAAATAAATCACCTCGTGATGATGATGGTTTATTAGAAGAGGCATAGCCCCGAGATCAAAAGTCCCTCGTTTGAACTCAGCCAGTTTTCCTTCTTCATGCTAAACATTCAATAAGTTAAACCACATGCTGTGCATTGTTCTATTTCCCGTGTCATACCAAACCTATAAATTTACTATTACTAGTTAATAAAACTATACTATAAAATAACCTTTGATCTAGTGGTTGAGGGTGTTCATTTGGATCGGCTGATTGCCGGACCAAATCGCACCCCATGCACCAGACTAAAGTTTTTAGTTATCTTTTTCAAATTTTAACGACATTGTGTGTATTTATTTGATACATTATGTGTATATGATTATTATTATTTTATACATTGTATATATTTATTATATATTTTATAATTAAATTATAAATCTTAATTATTCTATAGTTTAATATAATAATTATATTTCTATATGAAAAAACACTTACACGACATGTTGGACCCATTACACACCATTTTGTTCAGCCATATATGTTGGGATACCATAAACGAGAAAATATTGCGTCAAAACCCCCTCCTCCCCATTTTATCTTTCATCTAGATTCTACTATATGTCTCCATCCTCCCTTCCTCTAATCCTTTTTTCAGTTCAATTTATGCCCAAATTTCTTCCCCATTTCAATCCTCGATCCATGTACATCATTCGTTACCCCCTATTTCAATGGTTTAGTAGCGTTTTGGGTGATTTTTTGGATCGGGCGACCGTTCAGATTCAAACCATAGAACACAGGCTAATTGATGGATGGAGGCCATATACTAAAGGTACAAAGACACACAATATATATTCCTAAAATATTAAAACATATGGTGTTTACATTCAATACAGAATGTGTATAGTTCCAGAACCCATTCATTAAGGGAAACCTGTGTACTACGATCACATAGCCTCGAGCCCATGTACACCCATGACGTGCATATTAGGGGAATTCTATGAAACCTTTTCCATAGGATTTCTCCATGTGAAGGGTGTAAACACACTAGAATCTATGTTCTAGAATACATCATGTAGTGCCTACCCAGGACACGTACTATATTTTTTTCGATCCCCCATATCTGAGTAAGTGTATGGGAACATACAAATACCAGACCCCATTTCATAAAATATAGCATGTATACTCCACTACAGGTAGTTTACTATCTATTTTCTAGCCACTTGTTGTGTTTATCCAGAGTACATGGGTTCCTCACCCGATTATACTACACATATTATATGCTGGATCTACACACCTTTTATGTTGTTTTTCTGATTTCTCATTTTCATTCGTCCTTTTCATTCACTTTTTTATCTCCTCTTTATTATCATTAATCTATGGCATATAGAGATCACACAAATGGGAAGTTTCCTAAGCCCAAACTAAGGGGGAGTAACTGACTTGCAGCTAGATCTGACTTTGGACATCTGATCTACTTGCACAAAACTTTCTAGTATGATATCCCCCAGCCATGGAAATACTACATCATCTTCTTTTGGCAACCACAACATCGACATCTTCTAATCTAGAAGACAACACACCACCATCTAAAAAATATAATGATCCACTGATGCCCATGTAAGCATCATATACCACTACTGAGGGCTCTAACATATCATATGCTGCCATTCCCATACAATCATCCACTACTTAATCACCCTCTAAGACACTATGGAATCGTCCGATGATCCACTATCTAACACCATAGCTAGAACCTCCACCTTAGCCACTAACCCCCCCATCCTACACCAGAATCTTCTCAGACTCTTCCACATCCTTGCATAATTTTTGTTGAGATTCATCATGGGGTAGATAGACTAAAAATTCTTTCACAACACAAGATCTAGCTGAGCGGCCATTTAATAGACTTCACAGTGCCCCAACATCTCGGTGTCTAGGAGTAGATCGCGGAGCTCCATATCCACCCACCCCTTTTATACAGACTCTAGGGATGAACTCCTATATTTCGACATATATTTTTATCATTTTCGACAAATTTCATGCTTGAGGGGCCGACCTATCATCAGAAGTCCACCGATAGATTTACTCCAATCATATTTCATCTAGGCTTCCACCATTTATCACTACCTATGGTGGTGTTTGGATGAGGGTGCTACTTTTATCCCAATTTCTCTACTCCAACTCTAGTCTCATCCCTTTCCCACTCTGAGCACTATGAACACATTATAATGAGGGAAAAGCTTCCTGGTCCTAACCATGAGTACTCTCGCACTTCCCATAAGAGCACTCTCATGATTCTTCACACGTCGATTTCATCCATTGGTTCTTCAACACCTATATTTTTCCACACCATGGGGACATGGGTGTAATTTTAGGATATGACATGGACAATATTACCTGAATTTTCCAACATGATTACCTAGACCCCCTACCTTTCTGCATTCTATTTCCAATCAATGATCATCGATCATCAGGGAAACATGAATGACTACTTCTTTGCCACCTTATTGGGACACTAATTCGGAATTTTAAGCCATATATCCCTGATGATAAATTAGGATATCCCTAGAATATGGAATACATCATTTTTATCCACATGCGGATGGTCAACTGTCAGGGAGATGGATTTGTGTTGCTGTTGGACACCCCAACTTCTACATGGGTGATTGATGGCCTAGCTACCCCCAATGGTGTTGCTGATCCAGACCCAAACCATCCACCAATAAATGTTCCTTCTCTAACTCACCCCACTTCATCAAACCATACTTCTTCCTCCACCATCCCCTCTTATTCTTGTCCATCAACAACCCCACCTCCACCTACATCCTCACCTGATTTCCCATTCACTCTCCATTTTGTCATGATAGAGGCCAGTTAGGATGATATGGATCAGACACTATTGTGTCTTGGATTATTTTGGGTATTATTCTTTAGAACCATGGTATTATGTTTTCCCCAAAACCCACTCCTCCAACCATTCTTCCGCCTTCCACAAAACCACCACCATTCATGGCACTGGCCACCGATTTTGTTCTTCTCTCTACTATCGTACCAACAGCTACTACTACTACTACCCGACCTGTTAGGCTTGTTTATCCTACCACATAGAGTACCATTCCAATGATTCTGGATACCTCTACATCTTCATTCATTATGGATGTACCCACCATAACTACCACGCAATGCACAGATCTTATACTTCAATCTTCTTATCTCGTTAACCATACTCTGAAAAATCCTCCTATTACAAATGATTCCTATACTAAGGCCACACCATGAATCATTTTTTCACACTTATTTGATTATATATATATATTGATATTCTTTTGGTGTGACAGTGTATATTCATGCATAATTCGTTTTCAGTTTAAACGATAATCACATGTACTCTAGAGCGATATGGTCATCTCTGTTTGACTTATTCCCATCTTTTTGAGCTCATTATAAGGGGAGTATTATTTCATATTTTCTTTTCATTATTCTCTTTTAATTACTTATTTCCTTTTTTCCATTGTCCCACCACACTTGTGTTTTCTCACATCCTATTTTTTCTCTTTAGTGTTACGTTGGAGGGACCATGTACAATATTATGTGTGGGGGAGCGTATCTGACTACACTAGTCATTTCCCTTGAACTGATAAAGGATACATCATCAATATATGAAATATTTTAAACTATTCAAAATATATGATTAATTATATTTATAAATAATAATTACTTAAAAGTGAATTTTAAATGTTTTATACATATTTTATATTTCAAAGCATTTCAAAATATTTTCTGATATTCTTTGATTCTTGATTTAAATTCTTGGAAGAATAAATTTATTAATCTACCCATTTTTATTTATTTCATGACCCAATTGACCATTTATTTTTCCCGTTAATGAGAGGTATTATAATCCGTATTGGAATATTTTTTTCTCATATTATCTTTTTTGATAGATTCTTGGGATATGTAGAATTACTTGAACTTGCGAGTCTTTCTCTTCAAAAAATAATGATTTGGAATCAAATTAAAATGATTTATGAATTTGATTATTTTTTAGCATCATGGAAATTATGACCAACCATACATATAACCTTAGTAAGATCCTTAGAGACCATAAACTCCCTTGATTGGAAGCCACATTAGAAGCCTATTTATCCACCTTACCCTAATACTTTTATTATTTTTTATGATTATTAATTTGAGATTTAGAGATGAAATTTTTCAATTGATGGTACATTTTGGTTATAAACAACAAAATTAAGTGTGGGAGAGAGTGCCTTTTATTCATTTTAATAGAATGGTTCCAAATTACAACTATTTATTGTATTCATAGTGGTACACGTAAAAATATTTATTGACGAAATTAAAAGGGGGACCATATTCATTCAATATACATTATTTATGGATTATGGGCCCATTGTGGGAAAGGGAATTTCATAGTAAAGATACTCATTGAGAGATGTTGATTGGGGATATATTTTCCATAGAAATTTATTTCAGAATATAATTCAATTTTATTGATGAATTCTGTATCCATATTCAATCCACTCAGATTATTTTTCACACAATTAAACACACACTCAAAGCCTCAGAATAATTTGGTTCTTGTTGAAACACCTACTGATTTTTTGATTTGATTTATTAAATAAAGAATGAGAATACATGATGGCCTATCGATAGAGAGTGTATACCCGATATTGAGGAGACCTATGATTATGAGATCATGAGTGATGAGTTTGGTATTTTTTGGTGAGGTTAATCATTAAGTGGGATGTGTATTTATGAATAGTTGAATAATGTGAATAAAATAGGATGTAAATATTTAATTAAATTATGTAGGATGTAGAATTAGAATATATTTGGAATTGGAAAATGTTTTTCTTATTAAAATCCTATTCAATGTATATATTATTTATAAATGAAATTAACTTAATGTTTATATTTATTGATTATGGATTCTCTTAATTAGATATAGAGATTTTTCTTAAGGTCAAAAAACTGACTAAGTGGTGGGGAGTTTAAAGTGACTGATTTTTGTATATATTTTCTTACATTCTATTGAGTATAAAAACATGTTTTCACTAGATATATGTTGTTTTGTAGATAAAATGATTTATTAATGTGTTTATGATGATCTTCATGTATTTTTCAGCCAATGTATCATATCATGAATTTTGATAGAAAATATTGATATATACAGACAAGTAATTACTAACACACACTATGTACCTTCTCCCAAACACAGATCAATTACACCATGTATATGCCCAATTAGCCGGCCCGAGCTTAAACACAGTGTAAATCATTTTGCACACAATTTCCTCCCTTATAGAATATGTTGGTGGATAAATTCGAAACTACATGCCATGTGTGGCGGTTCTACTTGCTGTGTACCCCCATCCACTAACCACTAGTGCATTAATTGTTAAGGAGATGCGCACCACTCACATAGGAATAGAAAAAAAATCCAAAATGAATTTGAGCTAACTACACAAAATGTACTTTAGGTGACACACTGTGTAGTCTCAAAGACTATAAATAATAGGGTAACCCTCCATATTTATGGTTGGACATCTAGGGGAGGTTCTACCTCTCAGCCATTCGAACATCCCTCATATCCAAATTTGAGTTTTATTTCATGTTTACAATTTCATTTTAGGGTAATTCTCCACTTCCAATATTTATATAGTATCCATGGTAGGGATTGAGTTTTGAATCAATTTTCATACCATGACTATGTTCATAAGAGGATAATTCCCATGTGTTGGGGTTGTAATAAGATTCTTGTTTGATTGTGATTTAATTTCAAAAGTAGTGACCTTATTTTGAATTCATTTTTAAAATTATATTATGGAACTAAACATCCAAAATCACCATTGGTATTGTATTAGACCCCGAACAATATAAATGGAGAGTACAAATGTATTTGGAGTTTATGAACCCATGATCATTAAGGGAACCTCCCACTTTTGTTTTAGGGGACCACTCAAAAATGTGTATTTGAATTTTCCATTATCACACCTAGGAATTTGATTTTGAATACCCAGTCACAAGTTATTGAAAAAAGAAATTGTGGTAGAATTTAATCCCCATGGTAAAACATTTTCAACTATAATCTTTATAATAATTAATTAATGTCATAATAAAACCTAAATTAATTTCAACCCAAACATGATTATTTTCATTGGGTTTTCTTCTTCTCTAGTTTTAATTTCATTTTCACAAATAGTTTCACCTAGTAATTTATACCGCTAAATATTTATATATATCCAATCGAACAAGACTCTCTTGATTTGCACTGATTCTTTTTTTTCTCATCTTTCCCCATGGGATCGAAGTAGACATCCACTAGCTAACTAGTGGTTGGTTCAGAAGGGATCAATAATATCTAATACGGACCACACCTTACTACTAGAGTGAGACCACACCACCATCAAAAACCTTCCACTTAGGTATTATGCTATTGTAATATATGGATATATATCAATAACCTAATAGTATGATTATGTATAATATTTTTATAACATTTTAATGCACATATATTTTTTATTAATATTAAATTTTAATTATGAAATATATTTTGATGAATTAATTAATATTTTTAAAATATAATTTTACTAAAATATTATTATTAATTTATATTTAATAAATATTAATTTTTGTAAAATATTTATGAAGTAAAATGTTATTTTTATTAGGGTTAAAAAACTCATATTGTAAAAAAATTATCATTTTTAATAAATGTTTGTTTTTATTTTGAATGTAATGAATTCACATATTCCAATTTCCTTTAGAAAAAAATGAATATTATTTTTGGAATCAGGTCATTGAAATTATCCAATGGTGAATATTTCATAATTTTCAGAGACAATCAATATCTTTTTTAAATTAAATACCATATAAATATACATTGTGTTTTATGAAATCATAAAGGTTCAATAATTATGTAGTAAATACTATAAATGGTATCCTTGGAAAAATAAAAGTTTTACTTTAAAATAATTTGATATAAGGATTAATTTATATATTTTATAAAACCTTGCTGAATCCACGATGAATTATATCATATTTTATGATTCCAAAATCATTTCATTTAAAGTATGACTCACCTCCACATATTCAATTTTAATATTTAATTAAAATAGGCCCTTGTCCTATTAAAAAACTGTATAAAACTCCAATTTTCCTGAAACCATGGACAAAATTCATGATATGGTTTTTGGTTTTGAATATTTAGTCATTAATTTTCCAAAACAAAAATCATAATGAATCCCACTCCTCTCATATATAAACCCACCAATGATACCATTTATCTTCAATAAAATTCTTTTATTCACGTCAATGATCTAATATCTAGTCCTTAAAGTCCTCCCAATTCACCCCCAATCTCCCAATAATGCTCTCCTAAGGGTTTGGATTCAAACATCCATGTAAAGGATCCTCACACTCTTCTCCTTCTTTCAAATTCAGGAACCATATTCGAAAGTGGTTCTTTTAATTTCTGTTAGTTATATTTTCATTAATTTATAATAATCATCTTACTATCCATTTTTTTATTCGATTGAGGTATTATTTATTCTACCTAATTTCTACCCTTATCCATGGCGTTGCTATATCGAAGTTTCGTAAGGGATTTCTATCATCTTCTTTGAGTTCAATAAAATTATTTGAGAGTAGTTATTTTAATTTAAATTTAATATATTTACATTCATATATAGCCACCTACTTATATTCCAATATATTTTATTTTTATGTAGGATCATTTATCCCATCTCATGTGGACCCTTACCTAAGCCATTAATATGCGAAAATTATTAATGTTATTTCTCTCTTCTCATTTCAACTCAAGCAGTTGTGTTATTTTATTCTTCATAAATTAAATTTACACTTCTTGGGGTATGATTTTACATGATTAACTTACTGACATTTTCTTTATAAATTAAGATAGCTTCCTTTCACTTTCATTAACTCCTAATGATCCTTTATTTCCACCCGTTTCCATGCCAAAATTTCATAAGGGATCATTTGTTTTCTCATCTTACATTAAGACTCTTTTTTATGTTACCCCTTCTATTTTGAATTAATTATGTTGGTGAATTTCCATATATGTTCTGATTATTCTCCATTTCATGTCTAAATGTTTATATACTCCATTATCTCTCATCAACCCATTTTATAAATTTTTATATGATACCATTATGCTAATGAAATTACACGATGATTTTCCATGCTAAATTATATGTGTAGTGAATACCATACCCATTTCTATATCATGTGTATTCACCTTTATTCACTAATACTTATTGATTGTGGATATATATATATATTTATTATAAATTTTCTTTATCATGGAATAAACTATGATTAATAATGAATCTATTTTGTATGATCTATGTGGAACACATATGCATGAAAACAAAATGATTTTGAAGGGTATGACATGATAGCACTCCAATTCATTGTGTCATGTATATAATTATGGTAAATCATTTTTAATGAGATTTGAAACATGATACTACAAGTGAAATGTTTTTGACACATTCTCCTCTAGGTGAAATAAGCACGACTGATTCTCCTTCATGTGCAATGAACTTTGACTCATGGTCCTCCATGTTCAATGTTCCTTCACCCATGTTAATATCAAGTTGTATTTTGTTTTTGATTTTCCCTTATTATGAATATATTTCTATGTCATGGCTTATTATTCATTATCCTTTATTCCACATAGACATTTCCTCTCAATAAATGTATTATTATCCTCATGTTATTCCAAATTTATTCCCTTATGTGGATTTATCATTCACCAATTTTTTATTTATATCCTCATGTTATGCCATGTAGTGGTATGTACGAAGGACGGATTTATCTTGTAAAATAATTTTTTGATAAAGAAGTTTCTTTTCATATTTTATGTTGTTATGTAATGTTCCTAAACCCAAAGTACACTAGACACCTGAATCATAAAAGTTCTATTAAGTGAAATTTTATTTAATAAATCATTATTAAATAAGAAATAATGTGAATGGTAGTAATAGTTGGTATCAATGGATATAGTTAGTTATTTTTGGGATTAGTATTAGAAAACCCTAGTGAAGAAAATTAGGTATAAGACTAAGTGTAATAAAACATCCCTAAATTTCGGTATGTATATTGTAAGTAGATTATCAAGAAAATACATGGTTGTCTTGATAATACAAGTTGACATTATTCTGGGATAGATATACCTAAGAATAACAACATAGAGAAAGTGTTCCAGACCTGACTCGTGGTAACCTAGTACATGAAACAATTCCTTTCTATAAATTTTGATTGAAATTCCATGTGCGATATACTTTGGTAAACTCATAAGATTATTACAAACCTATATTAATAGAACAAAAAATTTTGCATAAGAATATATATAATGAAGTTGATCTTGGATAACATCGAATGATGATTAGAAACTCATAATTTAAGTATATAAATTCACTTTATAAGTTATCCCATTAATGTCACTGCATTAACCTTTATTTGTTTACCTTTTTAAGAAACTCATTCCAAATTTTTCCTTTTATTCTACCTAATGGACTGTAATAGGAGGAATCATGCTAAAAACTAATCTGAAGGGCAGTGTGAGGATTTCCCCAATGAGATGCCCAACCAAATGAAGTGGGAAAAAAATAAATCTCTAGATACACTCTCAGTTAACATAAGTTCTGAATATAAACCTTGATGAAGAGGATCTACCAACCCCTATAAAAGAGATAAACATGTAGTTGTGAGCTTCTTGAGATAAAGGCCTCAATGTTTTTGTGGTTTATATGATCCATTAATCATGTAAAAATGGATCCATTGCATTGAAAATATCTCTCTATACTTCAATGTTCAAAATCAAAGATGGTTCTTTTGGATATTTATCATGTGAAGGGTGAAGCTGATCATTACTGGACATTTATCAAGAATACAAAACATGAGGAAGAGATAAAATCAATGGAGTGGAATGAATTCTAGAATATTCTTCTCAAAAAATATTTTTCCTGAACCATCCATATTAATATACAAATATATTTTCTATTAATCATGAAAAAGGACAATGAATATGTATGAGATTATGAATAAAATACCAAAAGGCTTTCATGATACCCCTCAAATTTTTTCATTACCCCAAAATGCAAGGTAGACCATTTCTTTTCCATGATAATGTTTTTCCAATTAAAAGCCTTGTAAATTCATGAACTTGATAGTTATAAAGAAATATTCTGATGTTTCATAAAAGCAGAGATAAGGATTGGTGAATCTTAGGGGTATCATAGGGATGATATTTAAAAAACTAAATTTAATTCTGGCATCCTGATGGATAAAATCAACTCATGATAAGAAATTCCAGCATCCCACTTGTCAAATTTTCAAAAAGAATTTCCCCTAAAATTGCCTAAGGGGATATATGTAATGCTTTAGGTGTATAAGAGAAGGTCAAATGGGTAATAATTTCCAATAGGAGAAACCCACCAATTTGATGGTGGAATGGAATTATTTGTTCAACCATCAATGTGTTTTTTACTGTTAAAACTATAAATAGCCACATAACTTTGGGAACTAGTGCCCTAAGACAAGGCATTTCAGAGGAAACCTATAACTTACAAGGAAAAAAGTATGATATTTTTACATCACTACCATAAAAGTGAATCCAAAAAATGAAGTTGTGATAGGTATTATAGTTATTCATTCAATAATATAATAAATTCTTTTTTAGTTCAGGTTCTATGATTTCTTTTATATGAAAAAAATTAGAATAACTATTAAAACACGACAAAAAATAATGGAAGTAAAGAATTCAGTGAAAATGATAAATGGGGAATATATTGCATCTAATGTATTTAACTCCTCCCCTATAAATATTTTTGGATTGAACTTCCTAGATAACCATGTCATACTTACTTTGGATGAATTTTAAGCACTAATAGGAATTTATTGGCATTCCCTATTTATATCCTTCATAATATTCCATGAGTGGGAAATCACTCTCCATATGGAAAATCGACCCCTGATTCTATACAAGTGCAAGGAGGTGGATGAGTATTCTTTTGAATAATAATATTAAGAATTGATATTACTTCCATATAATAAAGATTATGTAGCTCAGTTGATTGATCCTTTGCATAGAATTATCCTTGATGAGATACCTATTTTGACGAAATACACTAACTTGTTTATCAAAGAATTTTCTGGTGTTCCTCCTAGTCGAGAGGTCCAATTTTCGACTGAGATTATAACTGAGGATTTTAAAATATCTAAGACTCCATATAGAATAAATGTTGTTTAAATTGAAGAGATAAATAAAAAACAATAGGAGAATCTATATATATAGTGTGTACACCCAAGTGCTTCACTATGGGGTTCACCAGTCAACTTCATCAAGAAGAAGGATGAGTCAATGCGCCTTTACATTTATTATTGCATGCTCAAAAAAATAATGATAAAGAAAAAGTATCCTCTTAAATGACCTAATGAATTTTCGATCATCTATGTGGAGCAAAACTCTTCTTCAATGTTGGTCTATCATCTGGATATTAATATGAAAGGGTGAATAAAGATGATATCCCCAAGAGTCTTTATCGTACACAGAACAGGTATTAGGAGTTCATAATGATTCCATTCAGACTCACTAATTCTCCCAAAATCGTCATGGAATTGATGAGAAGATTCTTTAGAGTTTACCTTCACATATCTGGGTTAGCCTTTATATATGAAATTTTAATAAACATGAAAACTCAAGAGGATCTTGATTAAAATCTAAGAACAGTTCATAAGACCTTGTAAAAGGAGAAGCTCTAGGAAAAGTACCACAACTATGAGTTCTAGTAGAAGGAAGTCCCATTCATAGGGAAGAAAATAAATATCAATGAGATATCTAAAGATCATTAAATGGAAAAATTAATTGAGGAATGGATTAGGCCAAAATATGTGATATATGTCTATAGCTTCCTTGGGTGAGGTTTATTTTATCACCAATTTTTGAGAAAGTTCTCACCATTGTGAAACCCTCTTACCAATATAACTCATAAGGGAGTCAAATATCATAGAATGGTGAATGTGAATAAGGATACATTGAGTTAAAAAAGAGGCTTTCGACTTCCCCTAAGCAAACAATACCTATAATTGGGGATGTTTTTATGATTTCCAGTGATTCTTCAAATAAGTTATTGGGATGTGTATTGATTAAAAATGGAAAAGTCGTTACCATGCCTTAAGGTAGTTTAGACTTAAGAAAAAAACTATCCCACACATAAACTAGAGATCAAATCAGTGATCTTCGCAATAAAAATAGGGTGAAATTATCTCTTTATGGAGATGATTGAAATATATATGGATCGAAAAAGTATCAAATATATACTCACACAGAAATAGATAAATATTCACCAATGATGATAGATAGATATAATCATAGTTTATGACTGCTAAATCCAAAAACATCATGGGAATGTGACCTTGGTGGAAGATTCTATATGTTCAATGGACCCATAAATTCAATCACTGATGACAATCAGGAAGGATATGATATTCTTAGACATGATGAAGATAGACATGGGAATCATAATGAATAAAATATTATCAATACTTTAACAAATGACTTCCCAACCATATCTTTTGGAATGGTTAAAGGATGATAAAAAAGATTATGTGGGAACTAAAATTAATTATGAAACTATCAGTAAATCGATATCCTCGACATTCAATGTTAATGTAGAAGGAATTGTGAGATTTGGGTCAAGATGTTGTGTTCCATCAAATAATGATTTAAAGAAAGGACTTTTTTATGATGTACATAGTTCAAAATTCTCTATCCACCTAATAAACCCAAAGATGTATTGAGATAATGATGATAATTGTTGGTGGGATAATATGAAGAAAGAGATAACTGAATATACTTCTATGTGCCAGGTATATATGTAAAAGAAGGCAGAATGATAGGAGTCTAAGGGGATGTTGAAACCATTATCCATACGAACATGGAAATGGGAAAACATCACCGTGGACATTGTCACTGGAATTTCTGAAGACATCCAAAGGAATAAATACTCTCTGGGTTGTTCTGGATCAAATTACAAAGTCAAAACACATCAATGAAATTTTATTGGATTTCTCACTAGATCAACTGGCATAGATATACATTATAGAAGTGGTCGGGCTGCATGGAGCACCACTATTGATTATGTCTGATCAAGATCTACGATTAACCTCTCTATTTTAGAAAATTATCTTTGATGATCTATACATTGAGTTGAATTTATGTATGGATTATCATCCTTAAACTTAAGCCCAATCTGAGAATACTATCAAAACAGATAAATATATGTTGAGATTATGTTATATGTACATCAATGACAGAAGAGACAAACATCTTCCATTGGTTGAGTTATCTTACAAAAATAGCTTCCACTAAAGAATCCAAATGCCACATTATGAATCCATTTATGGGAAAAGGATTTGAACACTGACATGTTTGGATGAATTTGGGGAACCAAATCATATTGGGCCTGAATTGGTTAAAGAAATGTTGGGGAATGATAAAACCACTCTATAACACATCCGAGAACCTCAATGTCGATATAAGAGCTGCATAGAAAATCATTGATAAGACCAAGATTTTAATGTTGGAGACATGGTATTCTTATGCATATCACAACGGAAGAGATTAATATGATTTGGGAATAAGAAAAATCATAGTCCATGGTAGATCGACCCTTTTGAGGTCCTTGATCGCATCAGAGTAGTGGCCTATCAACTTTTACTCCCCCAAAAACTATCTCAAACACATGATGAATTCCATGTATGCATCTTAAGGATGTAAATTATAGACCCCTCCCATGTACTCAATCAAGAGATAGTACTATTAGATAATTATCTTTCATATCAAGAGTAGTTGTTGAAGATCATAATCCATAAATTAATGGATCTAAAAAACAAGACAATTCTCCTTGTCAATATATTGTGGAGAGACCACATGTTTTTAGAAGAAATATAGGAACCAGAGGATGTGATGAAGTAGAGTTACCATTATTTTTTATGTGTGGGAAAAGAGAATTTTGATGCGGAAATTCCTAAATGGGAGAAGATTGTAATGAACAAAACTATTATGAATAAAATTAGCATTTTTATTTAGTTAAATGTATTATGGTTATAGAATAAACATGCACTTATTTTGTTTTATTATATGAAATGGTATTTAAATGACCATTAAGTATCATTACCATAGAGAATATATTTGTTGAACACTTATCTAATCACTAGTACAAATATAGGGTTTTAACAAATCCATTTCACATGGAAAAAGGAAGTGATTACTTCATCTAGTGGGTTATACCATATGTATCCCATTTGTTGGAGCTTCTTAGGGAGATACCATTTATTAGCTTTTCCCTAGAACTAACCCAAACCGAGATCCCACAACTTAATAATGATATAAATGATTTACGAGAGATATTATAGCTCATCAATAAGATGAAATAAACACGTTCAATAAATGGCACCATGAATTCTCCACCATCACAAACCTTATTCAGAGTATAATTATGGTTTAATAAAGGTATATGTATCATGGCCCTTTCAATATGATTATTTACATTATTTTTGTTACATTTAAAATCACAAATATTATTTTCTGTTAATATTCAAATTCAATTAAGAAATATATTTTGATAAATTAATTGATTTACAAAAAATAATTGTATAAAATATTATTATTATATTATTTTAATTAAATATAAATTATCATATAATATTTAAAAATTGAATTATAATTTTTATTAGTGTTCCAATCCTGATATATTAAAAACACACATATTTTTTTATAATTTTTGGGTTTTATTTGGAATGTAAATATTCACATATTTACAAAATTATTTAGTCAAAAAGAATAATTTTTTTTTGCAATTAGGTCTTCACAATAATCCAATAGTGATTTTTTCATAATTTTATGTGAGTGTCAAAATTTTAGGGGAAAATTAAATACCATATAAATATAGATATTATTATATGAAATCATTATGGAGAAATGGTTATGTAATAAATATTATAACATGTATTATTATCCAAGTATATTTTTTCAATTTAAAATAATTTTATTTTAGGTTTATTTTATTTATTTTATAAATCCTTAGTAAATCCTCCAAGACTTATATTATATTTTATGATTTTAAAAACATTGTTTTGAAAGTATGAATCACCACGACATAAGAAAAGGAAATATTTTGTTATCACTATACCTTGGGATTGTAAAATAATATATACCACTTTCATTTTTAGAATCAATGTGAAAAAACTATCGAATGGTTCTTATATTGTATATTTTATTATGGTGTATCCAAAACCCAAATAATAAATAAATCATCCTCCTTTCCTCTATAAACCCACTGATGGTCTCACTTATCTTCACTAAAACACCATTAATCTCTTCAAAACTATTTGATCTACTCTTTTGAGTCATCCTACATCCCCAATATAATGTGAAGCCTCTCTTAAGACTTTAGAGTCATACAACCTATTAAGGGATCCCCACCTTCCTCCCCATCATTAAAATTCAATCACCTTATTTGAAAGTTGTTATTTTAATTTCAACTAGTTATATTTTCAGTCATTCATAAATGTTAAATTAATATCCATTTGGTCTATTTGAGTGGTGGATCATGTTTCTCACGCATTTGGACCTTTATTGAAGCCATTACTATGCTGAATTTTGGTAAGGGATTTCTCTCCAATCTTTTATGTTCATGAACCTTCTACAAGAATAGTTCTTTTTTATCAATCTCTTACATTTCCATTAATTTATAACCATTTCCTTAATATAAAATTTATTATATTTTTATGTGGGATAATTTATCAACCCTCCTTTGGACCATTACCAAACCCATCACTATGCCGAAATTCTACAAGGGATTTGTCTCTTCTAATTTCCATTCAACCACATAAATTATGTTATTTTTCATAAATTACAATTTCATATATTGGGATATCATTTTCCATGATTCTCTTACTATCCAATTTATGTATAAATGATTATATATTCTTTTCACTCTCGTTAAGACCCTATGATCCTTTATGTAAACCCATATCCACACCAAAATATTGTAAGGGTTATTATTTTTCCTAACACGTTCCAATCTATTGATGTGGAGAAAAATATTATTTACTATGTTATAAAGTTATATCATGATTAAAATATGTTTTATATAGAGATTAGCACACAACAATAAAGTTGTCACCTTAAAATTAATGAAATAATTGAGGTTGTTTTTTTGAAATCAATTAATTTGAATATAAAAGATAGAAAATAAACAAAGCATATAAATTAAGATAAATATTAAGATAAAATGGATAAAAAACAATCGATAACTATAATATGATATGGTGATTAGGTCAGGTTTTGTTCTCTAACTATAATTCTATCATAGTTCAACTTATCTAATTATCTTCTGCTATGTCGATAAAAATTAGAATCAGGAATCAATTTTTATCACTCTCTTCGTCAAATAGTAATGATGAGAATAAACCTCACTAAAATCTTATATAGGTATATTCTCATTCCATTATGTGATATAGTTTTTGAGAATACCCTCAATTGACTTAGGAAATTCCCAAATGGGTCTAGTTTACCCCAAACAATCAATATTGTTCACTACTCCTCACAAAGGTACTAGTTATCACCGAGTACTTCCCCACAAAACCTCGATATATTCCACCATATATAGAACATAACCTAATATAGGGAGATATTGATAATTTAAAAATGAAATAAATAAAATAGAATCTAAAATCATATAAAATCAAACATGATAATAAAAATAGTTATTAGAAATTGAAACTGATTTTATAGAAGAGAGAAAATGATCTAAAAACATTAAGTACAAGAACACAAGAATTAAAAAATAAAACCTATCCTTCCAAAATAACATAGATTTTTATCCCACCATGGTAAGATTATTTTTTAATAATAGGGAATAATAATTAATTTCAAAAACATATAAGAATAAAAGAGAGAAAATAATGAATAGAAATTTTCTCATATAGATTCTGTCTGCCAGATGTTTATTCTGTTCTGCCAACAAGATGTACAAAACTAAAATAGGAATCTTATTAAAACATTTTCATAATAGAGGATTCAATCAAACCTAATAATTTGAAATATTTTTGACAAGTATAAAGTATGGCATGGAAGAAATAATGAGTTTGACATCATCTGTACGTGAAACACTATTTCATCCTCTCCACTTGGATTGACACAAAAGAAACCTTAATGAGATCCCTAATTTATAAAATTTAATTTAACCCACCACCTTATATTAATATATCGAAAACATATAGATAAGATAATTTGAATGTCCGAATAATGATATATATCTAATTTAATATGATGGGGTCCATTCTGCAGGCCAGAAATATTTCTAAACTTGATCGATTTTTTGGGCCATTGTGTTTGAAATTGGATATGGAACCATAATAAATTTTTTAATCAAATAGGAAATGAAATAATCCAAAAAATATATTAGCCTATTTGGATCATAATTCTAAAATATACGTATGGAATTCACAAGCTCCATAAAATTGTTAAATATAAAAAATTAATAAATTTTCATAATTAAGCTCAAAATTCACCAAAAAAACAAAATTAATGAAAATAAATTCAAATTTAATAATAGTATGATATTAAATCATTGAAATTTCCAAGTAAATTAACAAAAATATTAACTCTATCATTTTATCTTCTTACTTGAATAATATTTATTATGTTATGCCTTCTATTTTAAATTATATATGTCTCGAGAATGTCCTTACATGTATATACTACCATCTATTTAACGTCAAAATGATGATATGAACAATCATTATCATCAACCCAAATTTTTAATTTCTATATGATTATTTTCTACAACTAAAATTGCACCACAATTTTCCATGCCAAAATTATTGTGTAGTGAATACCATACCCATTTTATATTAAGGGTATTCACCTTTACAAACATATACATATTGATTGTAGATCTATATGTATATATTCTACATTTCCTTGGCTATGGAACAAACTATGATGATTAATCAATCTATTTTGTATGATCTATGTGGCACACATAAGCATGAAAATGAAATTATTATGAAGGGTGCGCCCAGATAGTGTTCATATTTATATGGTAATGTTTAGTGTCATGATGCATCTTGTACAATGAGAATTGACTCATGATCTACCATGTAAAATGAGTTTGAATCATGCTCATCAATATGAAATGTTATTGCCTCATGATCTTTCATGTGAAATGATATTTGAATCATGCTCCTCCATGTGCAATGATCACTGACTCATGTTAATATCATGTTGTCTGTTGTTCCCATATTTCCCATTTTATGATTATCATAATATCATTAATTATTATTCTTATTCTTTTACACCTAATTGTTATTAATTTACTATAAATTATTATTATCTTCACGTTATTCTATTTTTATTCCCTTACTGGGATTTATAGATTATCCCTTTCTTAGTTATGTCTTCAAGTTATCTTAGGTAGCGTTATGTTTGATGGAAATATTTTGACTTGTCATAGAAGTATTCAAAAAAGATGTTGATTTTCATGATTTATATTATTATGTATTGTTCATGACACCCAAATACAGTATACACAATGACTATATATTTTGTATCTAGTGAAATTTTAGTTAATAAATCATGTTTAAACATAAAACAATGATTATGGTAGTTATAGAGGAATTTGTTTCCTTCACCATATAGAATATGGGTTGGATTGGTGTTTGGAACTAGTGATGGATGACATGTCATGAAATTAATTTCTCTAATAATAATTGGAAAATATGAAATGTTGAAAATTGAACATATGAATATAAAATGTGTCCTGAGAAAACTGATTATATCTTACACCTCTTGAAAAATATAGAGGGATGAGTGCTTGGTTTTTCCACTTACTTGTTTGAAGAGATAAGAATAAAATTATTGGACACCAATGTAAAAGATGTGATACATTAGGATCATACCCAAAGATTATTCTTGAATAAATTACACCAATTTATTTATCCTAAATTTTTATGGAAAATACATGGAATTTATAACCTTAGATAAAGGGGAGTATCTATTTATGCAACATTCCTCGCATTTCACAGTGATGGTTCAATTATCACTTCATTATATGACTAATGATTACATTAATTTTTATTTGTTCAATATGGTTATGAGTGGAAATATTTTTTCAATGATTTTTCTCCTATTACTACCAACATTTTATTGGTAGTAGAAAAATTGGCTATCGATGTACTAGAAATAGATGAGAAAACATTTTTAAGTGGATATTTGGATTTCATTATTTGTATCTCGAGTGGGTTTTATGGGAAGAAAATGAACTATAAAGGAAACCAATTTATATTGGGACTAGATTCATGGGATTTTTCAAGTATACAATATGTTGTTTCTGTCAATGTAGAGATATTTGAAATACTGAGTATGATTTTATAGAATAATATATATAATTTAATAATTTTAGATATTCTATTCCCATTAATTGTTTTTATGGGAAAGTGTCTATAGATAGTAGATTATAATCCACTCAAAACAAAAGATCAATGGTTCATTATGATGAATGAAATAGTGGTGGGTCTCATTCTAATACCAAGGTGGAACTAATGTAATAATGAAGGATCATGGATGAGTTATGATTAGACATATTCATGCATCAGAGTATAGAGTTGAGTAGTGTGAAACAAGCTGAATACTATTGGATGCATGATTTTAATTTCATCCTCTTCTAACCTAAACTTATTTGATTCTTGTTAAAATAATTATATCATATCCTAAATGTTAATTTAAATGTTTGGATTTTGTAAATAACTTAATCTACTTATATTGTTGCATCATACACCCTTGTGAAAGAGTGTGAAACAAGGTTTTAAATTTTTCCCTTACCACGTGTCGATAGATGACTTAACGGTTGTGTCGTATTTTATGGTTCATAATCTTGTTTTATTTGAAATATAATTTTAATACTCGATGATCAATATTATGTCCCTTATCAAATGTTATCTTCATTGAGTTTAGTTTCTAACTCCTTAGGAAGTCTCACATCCCTTTTAATGTGAGTAAGATTATAGATCCCTTAGAAGGTGGCCTGTTGTCCCTTAAGAATGTGTGAGATCTCTCTAGTTTTCATAAATGTCTCTTGATTTCATTGATACATATCCAAAAAATACAATTAATTTAGTAATGAGTGTGTATCCTAAAGTATTTTTAGATGATTTTTTGGGATATCAACGTGGAGAGATGATGAGTTCACTATTGACCTTATTCCTTGAACGCTTCCCATTTCTATTCCATCATATCACATGTAACCAAATATTTTAATGTAGCTTAGATATTATATTATTAACATTGTGGTTAAAGTATTTATTCTTCCCAATGTTTTATATTGATATTCACTAGTTCTTTTTTCCATGAAATCTAATAGAATCCCCATACTTTTTATTGATTACCATATACTTAACCAGGTGACTATTAAGAACCAATATCATTTTTGAAGGATTTAATCTATTTTTGAACAAGTCATAGGACCCTATTGGTTTTTTTAAAATTTATATAAGGTTAGGGAACCATAACATTTATAACACGCCTAGATTTTATTTAATAATTACCAAAATTAATTTTTTTTTCTTTAATATGTTGATTTACACACAATATTGAGTCTAAAATAACCATGTTATAGCATTAAAATATAATTATTTAATGCCAAATTTATCACCTAGACATTTTATTTATATTTATGAATAGGAATAACTAAATTATGAACAATAAATGGATAAAATAATTTCAATGTTAATCATTTAGTATGAAAATAAATTAGAAATAATTTTAAAATTAAGGATACTTTTTTATGAAAAATTTATTTCATGCATACAGTATTATTTAATAATAAATTAAATTAATAACTATTTTTGAATGGTTTCAATGAAATTTAAATCTTATATAACAAAAATAATTATTTAAAATTCATTTAATTTTTTTTCATGTAATGGGTTAGGAATAAATCCATTTTTATGCTTAAAATTTATTTTTGTAATACATGGCCTTTTTTGTTTTTTACATATATTTAAAAATAAGTTTCAACCACTTATAGAAATTGATTTATGAAAAATGGATTCTATATTTGAATCTTTAGGTTAAATTTTGGTATATATGCCCATTAATTTTGAGGTAGTATGAATATTAACTATAGTAAAATTTTTCACCTCAATAAAGGGTAAATCATGTTTACCTAGGTTAAAAATTAATTTTAAGGTAAAAAATATTGATATTAATTGTTATATTTTTGATTATTTTGTACCCTTATCATCTAAGCATGTAAATTTAATTGATTACCCTATAATTATCCATGAAATTGACCAATGTAATAATTAAATCATAGAAAAATACAAAAAATCACTTTCTTACTTTTAAATATTACTTTGGAATTAAAATAGCTATAAATAAATGCTTTAAATGAATATTAAAGGTTATTTAGGTAATAATTAAATTTATTTTCATGATTTTAATTTATTTATTATTTTTATTAATAACAAAATTACATTAATTTCATATGAAACCCTAAAAAAATATCACTTCAATTTAAAAAATATAAAAAAATATAAAAAATATAATAGTAATATAATTTGAGTAATTTATAGTGTATCATGAATTATATTAAATAATAAAACATATTAATGTTTTTAAAGGTTTTTATTAAAATTAAATCTGTTTCAAGGTTCATTTATTCTTAAGTTAAATAAACAGTGAGAAAAATTACATTAATGTTATTTTATGAAAATAATATTTTTCAAAATTATTTAAAAATAATATATTTTTGACTCTGGACAATGTGGACAAGATATAGTCTTAAATTTCAAAAATTGTCCTAATATTAAATAATTTTAACCATATATGTAACATTAAACCCTTTAATTGTGAAAAATGTGTTACTCTGATCATGATTTAATTAGGATAAATAAGGGGTTAAGCTACAGGATAATGTTTAAAACGCAAATTTAAAATAACAAAAATTTATTGGTTAATGTAATTTAAAACCAAAACAACCTTGGAGTAAAATATCATACTATTTCCAATAAGTTTTTTATAATGTTTTTTTTATTATTTCAATCTTTAAGGAAATTCCACGAGTGCCCTTACCCTCACTCAATAAATGGGACACTTCTACCCTCATATTAAATACACATTGAGTCTTTTTGAAAAAAACCCAATTTTTTTTTTGAAAACTTCCTTATATAAAATATATATGTTTTTTATTCAAAAAATACAAACCCAGTGATCTTTAAGAGGATATATAATGGAATTCACTCAAAGAAGATGTGGTGACCATTACATATCACTTTAATTTTTTACATCTTTTAACTCCAAATTTTAATTTCTATATATCATAACATTATATATTAATTACCCTTTATATACTAAAATGTTTTTATGATTATAAAACCACCATTATACAACCTATTAACTTTCACATGTGAAGTGACAGTATCACTCGTGCGTAAGTACGACTTAAGTCTCAACATGAAGATACAAATCATTTATCATCACCATAATTTATGGATTGAAAGTTTGATGGGATTAAAATTTATATATTATAATTATGATATTAATATTATTAGTTTATTATAATATAATATATAACTTCCTACCTTCTAATTTTTCATAAAAAAATAACCGTTCTTGTGCATACGTGTGGACTACCACATCCATGGAGCACGGTGATTGGTTTTTAATTTGTGATTTACATTGATGGAGATATTAATTAATTTGATGAATATATATGATTTAAATGATATAATAATGATTCAAAAATGTTGAGATATTAATTACCATTCCGTTATTTGATACATTGAAAAGTGAAAACAATTTTAATGTGTCCGTAAAACCTACTATCTTCATGAATGGTGTAATTTATTTTTATAAATTTATATTTTTTTAGATGAAGATATATAAATATATAAATAATTAATATATATTATTTTCATATCATTGATTACACCATATAGTTTATAGAAAAATGGTCAATGTTCACGAACCTAAACTACCAAACCAATGTTCTTATTAAAAGAAAATTAAATAGTCAACTCCCAAAAAATATGATTTTAATAAGTAGTTATTGATAAATGTGGTTTAATATGTTATAATGGGGCCAGATATAATTTTATAATAATGTACAAGACTCTGTTATAGAATTATAATATTTCTAAATTTATTTTACATGAGTATATATCATAATAAATTAAAGTGGAACTCGAGGTATCTGTTTTATTTTATAATATTTTTATTTACCAGAATTATTTAGGAATATGTTTATGAGGATTAAATATTAAGATATTATAATATATAAAATCATTATTTTTATCACCCCATAGTTATTTCAAGAGAATATATATTTTCGATTTATTTTCCCTATGTAATAACTCACCAAATAGAAACAATATTTTTAATTTAAATCTATTTTATTTCTCTCTTCAATTGAAATTTGTTTTTCTTCTACGACTATGTTTTGAAAATTTGATTTCAAAAATTGATTTGATATTATTATATAATTATTTAAATAAATTTTTAAACATTTTTAACTTTTTACAAAAATACTAATGATGAATATTATCATTATTTTACAAATGATATACTTTTTATGATTTTTACAAAATTATAAAACGAATATTTTATTTTTACTTTTGTAAAAGGGACAATTTTTTTTGGAATACTAAAAATTTAATTCATTGAAGAATACTTTATAATAATTAACTATTCTTAAGAAAGAAAATTTTTTCTTTAATATTTAAGTAATTGTTTTATTTTGAACATGTGATTTCAATTTAAAAAGTTTTATTCTACTCAATAATTGTTCCAAGTGATATTTTAATTGAATTTTTCATTTTAGGTGAAATATTTCAGTAATACCTAATATTTTACAGGGGTATTATCCAATGATAAAATACTTATTCTTTAACTGGATGAATTTTTATTATGTCAAATTTTTTATGAAACCAATCTATTTCCATGAGTTGTGCTTTTATGAATTGATGAAATGTATAAGAAACGCATTTCTTTTTCATAGGTTATGACATGATTGATTTTTTATAAAATACAATTATTTTTTATGATTTATGATATTATTAACATTTTTTGATCTTTTTTCCACACATATATATGATTTTTAGTATGTTATTATTGGGTTCAAAATTATATTTCCCTCTAATTAATTAGGTATGTATTGATAGATAATGAGATAATCATGAGTTGAATGGGGAGTGAACATAGTTAATTAATGGAATCTTTACACTATGATATTCTAGGGATTGAGCTTCTAATAATAATATAGAAAGGTTAGTTAACTTCATCAACTATTATTGTATTGGTAGTGATCCTTGATTTATAATGAAATGATTTTCAATTCTTATCTATATGCCACAAATATATGTATTATGACACGTTTATAATCTCATGACTCATGTTATTTTATTCAATTATGATTAATCCCTTTTAAAATACATGTATTTATTTTTTGACTCACAATTTTCATCTATAATATATGTCGAATGGTTTTAAATTTTAATATAATGTTTTCAAACACTTATTATCTTATTATGATTATCTGATCAGTAATATCTCCATTGTTTAACCATATTGGGAACATGAGTTCCCCCTTTCTTATGATTCCATTCCTTAGGATATCAAAGGATTGTTTTTTCTTTTATATATAAAAATCGAGGATATTGTGAATAACTATATGGGAGATGATGTAGAAATCTGGTGAAAAAAATTTTCTTATGTTTATATGTTTCTAATTATCCTAGACCTTTACAATTATTGAAGGAATCGTAAATTTATTTATTGAATATTAATAAAATAAATTGTAATATTTTTGTATGATAAGTATGGGTCACAATAGTTGGCATCAGAGATAGGTTTTGTTACCATTGGAAGCTTGGATGAGAAATCATTATCGAGAAACCATAGGATAATTATATGAATATAATAATTTCATATTTTATGGTAAATAATGGAGTGTGGTATTTCTTAAAAAACATCCCATTATAGATTCCACATATTGATGTGGTTTTAGCACGGATGCATTTAAGTCTATTAACCTTGAAAATTTCTAGTATTGAATATCCCATCAATCATTGAAATACTTAGTGAGTGTAATATCTCTATGCACCTGGTTTGATACTCCTGGGGAAATAATTGTGTGAATATAAATTTTATTTATTAACTAATATGAATAATGTTAATGAATTACAACCATGGATGTCCTAGATTATCTCTACAGTATCATAGTTTGAAAATAAGGCATCGTAATTTAGGAATGTTATGAATCATTTTTCATGATTATATGATTGGTCAATATGAGTAAAAATTTATTATTCTTACTATGAATATTTTATATTTATATTACGATATAAGATAGAACATTGAAGTTGAGGCTGTGAAATGTATTCTAAAATAGTGAATTATCTTATTTGAGATTAGTAATAAAAGTTCCTTTATATCATGAAATGTCTTTAGGAATTTTATTACCTAATTTAAAATATTATATTTTTATTATAAGTAAAAAACTATAATGGTAAAATTATTTCATCATAAGCCTATTGTTATTCTCTAATTCAATTTCATGGTTATATTCATCCTGCAAATCTGATTGTTCTCTCTCTAGTTGAATTTGATTATATTTTATGTGGAGATTAGAGTTCCTTAAAATATGAGAACACCAATTTACAGTAATGGGAATTCATATTTTATATATTTTGAATCAACATATTACCTTATATCCTAGTATTGATAAAGACGGAATTCCATTGGTAATTTCATCCATTTTATGAGTCTTAATTCCCATAAAAATGTGTGATTATCCTAGATAGTTGGGGAGAAACTGAAAATGATGATATGCTTATCTTTTTAGAGTTTTTTTGGATTTGTTCTAAATTATTTTCATAGTATTCTACTGAATTATGAGGTTGAGATATTAGTAGAACTCATACCTAGTGCAACACATATTTTATAGGCTCTATATAGAATGGCCTCGATAGAGTTGATGTAATTGATGAAGAAACTCCAATAGAATATTTTCAGGGTATACATTTTATGTTGTGAAACACCATGAGGTATGCCTGTTCATTTTTTTAAATGAAAACTGAAAAATGTGATTCTATATTTATTATCAACAAAATAAAAGTTTAAAAATCAAGAATATTTATTGTCTATGTTGTATTGAGGTATTGTTTGATCAATTTCATGGAGCTTAATAATTTAATAAGATTGATATTTTTTTGGTTGCCATTAATTTATATCTATGAAAGAGGATGTACCCAAGATAACATTCTGTATAATGTATGTACGTCATGAATATATAGTGATTCTATTTAGAATTAATCATTCCCATTCTATCTTTATATATTTAATGAATAAAGTCTTTTGAGATTAGTTTGATTAGTTTTTGTTGTCCCTATAGATTGAATTTTTATATATTATAAGAGAAAGGAAGAGAAATAAGATTAGATTTGGATTGTTCTGAAGACCGATTGTAATGGAATGGTAGATAAAAAATTTATGAAGTGAGAATTTTTTCTACAAAAGTTTTTATTTTTGGGTAATATAATCTTAATAAACTGTATATCGGTGGATCCATTGATGATGGATGTTATTAAAAGACAACCCAAACCAACCAATATGAATGATATTTGTATTTTTATTGGTTTGGATTGATATTATTGATGATTTATAGATAATTCACCATGCCTATATAAACCACTAACCATGATAACTTACAAGGTATCCAATCTTATTTAGATAGATGAATGTGGGGAAAAGTTCACAGATCTAAAGAGAAGTCTAGTCCACACACCTATTCTTACAATACTGTATAGTGGATAAGTGTTTTTATTCTATAGAGATGAATTGAATAAGGGGTTTGGATTAATTCTCATTAATAATGATATGTTTATATGTTATCTTAATTATTTTTGAATGTTTATAAGGAATATTACCAATCTCATGATTTAGAGATTACTCCATCAATTTATTCATTAAATATATGGATTAATTAAAATTATAGATGAATTGTTTATAAATATACTAATAAAAAATGTTTGATATATATTTTCATTAGAAAATAGTTGAATATGATGTAGAGAATATGGTTAGAGTTTATTAAGTATTATGAAATCTAAACACATTACTACCATAGTAAGCCTAAAAAGGAGGAAGATACATTGATTCAATAAGAGATTACTAGATTATATATTATTATGTTAATAAAATATCTAATATTTAAATATTTTTAAAGGATATATATAGATTTTTTAAAGGAATGATAATAATATTACCATTCCCAAATGCGTGTTCAACCATTCATTCATGTGAGGATTAAAGAGTCAGAGAACCAGATGTAGAACTTGAGAAGAAAGTGAATTATGTTCTTAATATTAGCCTTGATTATGATGCAATTCTAGTGTTAAATAGATGTTTATGGGTTCTATATATACATAAATGTAGGTGGGAGTTATTGGATAATGCTCATAGTTCATCATTCCATATTCATACTGGAAATATGAAGTGGTGTAGTGATAAAAAAGAGTATTTACAGAGAGATAGAATTGAGAAGTACATTTATGAGTAGGTATAATGTTTCTTAGTATTTGAGTATGTTACATTTGGAAAAAAAATTCTATGGGGATTTTACAGTCAATACCCATACCAAATTGAAAATGAGGAAACAACACAGTGGAATTTGTCATTAAACTCCATAAAATTTATGAAGGACATAATGATATTTAGAATATAGTCAATCACATAACAACGTTATAATTATTATTAGATAATATTTTTCTCTTAAAAATATTTGCAGAATTTATATTAACAAAGTATTAAGGTTTCATTGAGTACCATATTCTAATGTATTTAATTAAGGTGTAAGGTTTTCTTCAAATCATAGGATAAGTATTCAACATGATATAGAGAAGAAGAATCATATGAGTTAAACCAATCATCCTTGAAAAAAATTTAAGTCTGAGGGAACAATTTATACCCCAGATGATATTATAATAAATTGTTTAATGTATTTTAAAGGTGTTCTTGATGTACACCTTCCTATATTTGAGTTTTCTTACTATAATGACTTTCAATCATTCATTAAAATGGCTATATATGAAGCTCTCTATGGAAATAATTGTATAACTATATGGTTCTATGATGAAGTTATTTTAAGAATTATATTGGTAACTAAGATTTATTTTTAAATTTTAGAGAATGTTAAATAAATTTATCAACACATGAAGATAACTCATATTTGATTGAAAATTATGTTGAAATTCTTTGATCAAATATATAATTTGATGATAGTGAAATGGAATTTGTGTAAATTTAATCATGGATGAAGATTATGAGAATTTATAAGAAATAAAATATAAGCCCAATTTATTTGGGACCATTGTATGTTGTTGATAATATAGATATGGTACCTTATCGTTTGTCACTTCCACCAAAACACTCTAAAGTTCGCGATATATTCCATGAATCTCTCATGAAGAAGTATATAATTGATCTTTAAAATGTACTAAAATTAGAGTTTATAACACTATAGAATTATATATCATATTAATAATAACCGATATAAATCTTTAATCATAGAGATAAAGTGATAAAAACTAGACTTCTCATGAGGTTAATGTTTTTTTGATGATTTTTTTTGTGAAATTCTACTTAGAAAACCGAGGATGTAATAAATCAGAGATATCATAATTTTTGTATTAGATAAATATTATTTTAATGGAGAAATTAATTTTAAGGGGATATAAGGTAACACCATCATATTTTTTAAATATAATAAAATGTTATTTCCTTTATAGAATTTTTACATGTATCTCCAATTTTAAAAGAATAAAGACATACTATTAATATATTAGTATTTAATGTGAATGTTTTCACCAATATATAAAATTGGAAGGTATGAATAGGATTAAATAAATTATAATTTTTTTTAGATAAAATGAAATTAGTTTTTATCATTTTATAAGAAACAAAAATTAAAATCATTTGAAATTAAATGTGATGTTTTTCGGGAAATTTTTTTTATAAACCCCATCATTGTTATCTTATAAAATTAAATTAATAACTATTGTGAAAAAACATTAATTAAATTTATATATTATATATTATATTAAATGTTTCAAAATTAATCATATAAAATTTTCTCTAGGCATGGAATTGTAATAAATCATTAATTTTTCTTAATAATGTTCTTTTCAAAAAAATAATTTCTGTCGCATTTTGGAAACATATTTTAAATTTAATTTATTCAACATTTATAAATTGAATTATGAAAAATTTAATCATTTTTTTGAATCATGAATTCATATTTTTTTAAATAATTCCCTTTTATTATATGTTATTATGAATAGTAAACATAAAATTTATCACCTCAGTAAATGGTACTTCGAGTAACCTTCTCTAAAACAAAATTTTAAGGGAGCCATTTTCATCTTAATTCATATGGGATGAAGGTAACATGAAAATTATCACCTTAGTCTCTAAAATCAATTTTAATGGGTCACATTCCCCAAATAATGATCTTTATAATATATATAATGCCAAAAAACCATAATCTATTCCTTTTAAGTATAACTTTTCTATTCACATAAAGAAAAAAGAATGTTGTGAATTAATATTAATGGTTATATAGAAAATAATAAAATTATATGAAATCTAGTAATTTATTTCAACATTTTATAAATTATTTAATTACCTTCAATGAATACACAACACAAACATAATATTAAAAATAGTAATTGAAACATATAATAAATGATTATAAAAATATTAAAAATTACATTTATCGAGCGAGTTAAAATGGTCCATGAATATTATTGATAAGTATAAAATATTTTTTACATTTTAAATGATTACATTATAAGTATATCTTTTTATTGGTGTATTCCGTGTCAAATTAAAAGAATTGTTTCAAAAATGAAATATATGATATATTATGAAAAGAATATTTTATTAAATTACTTTAAAAGCATAGAAATATTGAATTTAGAAAAAATTTCATAATATATGGTCTAAAATGTCCTTCTTGTAAACTTTATATTCCAATTATCATCTAATAAGTAAATTTATAATCCTCAATAGTGAAAACCAAATTATCACAGTTAGGTTAAAATATGTTAATGAAGGGGTTAAGGCAAAATAAAATGCTTAAAACACCACAGAAAACTATCAAAAATTTATTATTTTATTTGATTTTAATAAAATAATGCCTTATATTAAAATTAATGATCACATTTCATCATATTTTATGGAGATTGACTATTTTATATTTTAGTCTTTTATGAAATTCCAATTGAGTCCCAACCCTAACTTATAAAAGGGCACCCTACCATTATCATTTTTATACCAGTTTGAGCTTTATTGAATGTCAAGAACATACCAAATTATACTAAAAATTTCATCATACACATTATATTGGTTCTTTTATTCCTAAAATACTAACAATGTGATCCTTAAGAGGATATCTAAATGAGTTCATTCAATGATTAGGTAACCACCTTAACTGATCACTATTTTTAAAAAAGTATTTCTAGTCTCCAAAATATATGAAATTTTTAATAAAATATTATATTTAGTATCCTAAATATAATTATATTATTATTATTATTATTAACCCACCACTGTACACTCATTTTCCCATAAAATGTGTAGTGAATGTATTACATTTGTGTGTACGACTAAGCGTCACCACATAACGATAAAATTCATTTTTCATCCCCCCTATTTTATGTTTGTATACGATGATGGGATTAATGTATAAATATGATATTTATGATATAATTATGGATTTTTATTGAAAATAAAATTTCAACCTTCATACATTTCAATCCATTGGAAAATGAAAAACTCGTCCGGGTGTAAATATAGACTACAACCACCATGAAGTGTTTCAATTATTTATTTATTTATTATATACATGGATGGTAAGATGGATTGATTTTATGAATATTTTTTATTTATATGAAATAATAATGACACTTTGAATATGAGGTTTTAATTATCATTGTTTAATTCTATTTATTGAAAAGTTGAAAAAATGACCATGCATACGTACGGCCTACCATCTCCATGAATGGTGTAATTATTTTTTATATATGAAATTTTTTTCTATGAATATATATATATATATAATATTATATTTATATTATTATTAGAATCCAAGAGATGATGGAACCATAATCAATGTAAAAGGATCAGAACCACTGAACCAAAATTCTTAGGAAACAAAAAAAAGAATAAAAACATGAAAGCAATGATTTAATTATGAAACTATCAATAAATGGATATTGAAATTTTGAAACGAAAAAATATTATATTATAAGTATGTAAAAAATTATGTTCTAAAATTATTATAAATTGAGTGTTTTTATATTTTTGGATATAGCAACTTCATATAAAGGGGAACTCATGGTAAGGGTTTTATGTTACAATTTCATTGATTACATGGATTGTTTATTTTTATGATTCTGATGATCAAATATTAAAATATAACTCTAAAAAAAACTAATTTCATTATTAATTGGATATTTATTGACAATAAATTTTTTCATTTCGTTTTATTCTCTTTAATAACTCTAGATACCGATATAAATTTTTTAATGAAAAATATCCATAATTTACCTCTTTAGTAAAAATTTATTTTTATTCCAAAATAATATATTATAAAATAAATTTGAATAATTTATATTATTTTATTAAAGTATTTTTCAAATAAATTTATAATAATTATTGAATTTATAATTTTTTTAAATTAACATTCTTATCATTTTCTAAATTTTGGAAATATTTTCTCTTTTATACAAAACTATGAATGAAATGTTTTATTTTAACTTACAGGAAAAGAATACAATTTATTATATCTAGGGACACTCAATGATTTAAGGATTAATGAATTTTTTTTATTGGTTGGATTCGAAGCCACATTTATTATTAAATCAAATAAAACAACTCTTTTAACTGGGTAGAGGGATACCCATTACATATCCTGAAGGCCCAGTGGGCATTTAGCCAATTACATGGCCCGTAGGCCTAAATTTTTGGGCCAAGACCCATTTTGTGAATATTACTACTAGAGTACCCACACTACTACAGTACCACACAATACATAATCAATTAATTTTCACAGTTATTTTAAAATTATGTGATTTATTATTTAATTAGGGAGTTTTTAGTTTTTGAATAGGTTACATGAATGTAAAAAGTGGTATTTTCCTCATGAAATGTTTGAAGTGTTCTCTTAAACCAATATTTCATATATGATGGAATCCATTTATGTTACCTAATCATGAATGGTAATATTTTCCAATGATTCCATCCCTATTCTTTCTCTGTACGGTTTTAATTATGATTAATATATGTTTATGAAACATGTTCATTTCCAATAGATTCAACTATTATTAATTAATGAAAGTTTTATGAAACTAGTATTTTTTCTGAGTTATTAAATGAAGAATGAATAAAATAATTTTGTCACACATATTCATGATTTTTATTATATGATGGGTTGTCATGAAATTATTAATCTATCCTATCTATTGGATATGGATTGATATATCATGAGATAAACAAGACTTGAATGGGGACTAAACCTTTCTCAGTAATGGAACCTATCCACTATGATAGTCATGTAGTTAACCTTTTAAGAATGATATCTTTTGAACTTTGATGATTTCAACCATGATCCAAGATTATGATATATGATATAGAGGGTATGGTTTTCAAATTTTAGAATAATTTTAAAATTATACATTTATCATGTTAGGCTAATGTGATAATTAATATCTCCATTGTTTACCCATACTTTGTATACGAACTAAAAATTTCTTATGTTTCAATTCCACCAGATATGAAATATGTTTTTATTTCTGATATGACTATTAACGTTTGTATTTGTAAAAATTTATAGGAGATATAATGTAGATGTTTCTCTTGTGTTTAGTTTTCCAAAGATACTGGACCTATATGATTCTCACATGGGTTGTAATGTTAGTTATTAAACATTTATCTAATAATTAATAATATCATAGTATGAAAAGTATGCATCACCATAATTTGATAATATTAGAACATTATATACATAATAAATCATTTAGGATCTAGTAAAAGAATTTTGAGTCCATAGTTATGCCATTTGTTCCCAAATAAACTCATGCAGTATTTAAGGGCTTGATGAAGCAGTTATTTTATCAGTTCATAGACTATTACTTTTGTTTATTTTTTTGTATTTTATCGTTCTCTAAACTAATTAAAAATGTAAACATATAAGTCATTTAGATGTCATCCTTAGAATTATAAAACAACACTCCTTTTATAAAAACCTTTCTAAATGTCACTTTTTGTTACAATTAGTGATATTTTTTGTTGATGTCATATTTTTTAGAGGAATATACATTGATCTTGAAAATATTAAAGTAGTGAGGTCATTGGAGAAAACAAATAACTTTTTCAACATTCAATTATTCTTGTACCTAGCTATTTATTCCACACACTTTGTTCAAAATTTATCTAATCATAGGTCTATGGTGATATAATTTAACCATAACTATAATATGATTGAGTGAAATAATAAATATTTGAGATAATTTGAGGATCTAATAATGGGATTGACTTGGACTATAGTTCCAATTCATTCATAACTATGTTTAGGATATGATATTTTTTGTGATTCCTTATGTTTGAGTTTGGTGTGTTTTCTAATATAGGGAAACCAGGTGGTGTAATATGGATCTTTCCAAATACACCTGATTAAAAAAAATTATCAACCTATATAATTCAGCTAAAAGATATTTAATACCCTCTATAAAACTACATCCACTATGTATTTGGGTATCATTTTATGGTAGATTGAGATCATAAAAGCCTAATGTGTATTAATTTACCAAGATGGATCTTGAATTGTATAAATAAATCTGGGTTATGCATATGTATAGTTTTGATTTTGATATTTATTATATTATGGGAAAAGGGAATGTGGTTTCTAACGCATCAAGTCAAAAATTACCAACCTAATACACAAATGAATTAGTGGAAGAGTCCTCCCAAAGAAGAATATTTCCTATGATGAGCTTAGGAGTGTATAAGGTTGGAGGGAAGGTGTTATTAGAATCTATTAAGGTTGAATCATAATTTAATGATTATGTTTTACTCAAACAGTTAATAGAAATTGATCCCCCTAAAATTTTAAAATCCTTACTAGTGGGGAGACATTGGGTGGTTGATCCTACTGTCCCGTTGGTGTTCTTTTTTTTGAGATTGATTCTTCATTCTAGTATATTTGATTCAAGATTTCACAGTTGATGGTCATCATTTTTTTTAGTCTGTATGCCAATGAGACTACAAATATGCTTTATGACCTGAGACATCTAAATTATATTTTAGTGGTGAGGTGATCTATTGAAGTCATCATGTTACAATGTCTTGATATAAAAAAGATAAGCCATAACACCAGAGACCGACTATCTTGTTGTATCCTTTAACCACTATGATATTGAAGTGAGAATATATATCTATCGAATTTATCATCTGTTAAATAAGGAATCCTTGGGGAATTTCATGATTGGGATGATCATTGATCGGCTTACAAAATTGGATCCTTTCCTCTCTATCAATGAGTCAATTATAGTGGAATGGCTTGGGTACATTTATATCTGAGGTGTCATGAAGCTTCATTAAGTTTTCTCTATAATTTTTTATGGGACCATCAATTAACGTTCAGGTGTTGGAATGTTATTCAAGAGGTGATGCTTACCCAACTAAAGATAAATACAATGTACCTCTTTTAAATAGATGGAAGATCGGGTATGTTATTTATATTATTGATGATATACTCTAGGTATGTGTGCTCGATTTTAGTGGTTCCTCGTAAAATCCTATGAATTTGGTAAGTTTTTCCTGTTATAATATTTATCTAGATTTTATGTTGAAGTCACTTTTTGATGTCTAAGACAGTTATCCATTTAGATCTCCCATATAATGGGTAGAGTTGGATGAGTGGTCCTTTTTAGCCAAAGCCTTATCCAAGAGTAGATGGAAAAGGTACAATTAATCCAAAAGAGAATAGTGACTTCTTAGAGTCATCATTAATCCTATAATGTCTAAATTTTTATAAACTAGTGTTTATAGTCAGTATTATGTATTTATAATAGTTTCTACTTACTTGGGGATATTACTATTGGGTTGAAAATAAAAGTTATAATTGATATTTGTTGGTCCTTTTGATATTGTTGAACATATTGGAATGGTGTATTATTAGTTGGTGTTTCTTTTATCTTGATGTCTATTCAGAACACGATTCATGTTTCCCAACTAGAAAGCAATCCACTAGACACTTCACTAATTATTTAATGGGGTGATTTTGATGTCAATTATGACTCCTTTATGTGTTTTCAACTTGTTAAAATTATGGGTAAAAATGATACGATATTTTAAGAAAAAACAATTCCTTTTGTATGTGGATTGTGTTTGTGAGGACATTATTTACATAAGATAAGGGAGAAGGAATCATTGATAAGTATATGGTGTCCTACTATTTATTCAAGTTAGGAATCATGATTATTTTCAAGGGGAAAACAAATTATGGTGGGAATAATTATATCATCCCAACCATTCCTCTCTGGTATATAAATTGGTTTGTGTTGTTTTCATTTTTTTTCAGAAGAGTTGGAGGTGATTTGAAACTTTTATATTTTTTAAATTTTTATCAGAAAAACCATTGGTCTTATTTTTTATGTCCCTTTTAAAGAATTAAAATTATTTTCAATTATTTTTTAACTTTACATATAGAATATGGCCTATGTAAATGTAAATGACTCATAAATGTACATAGGGTGGTTTTTTGGATTTGTGTAAGGGTAACTCCTTAATTACATGACATAAGTAAGGGTAAACCAACCAATTCACAAGGTTAATGGGAATTCCCATCCACTTTATAAAGGTAACTACTTGTTTCTTGAGTTTGTGAAGGAGTATTATCCTACCCATGTAAGAGTGAATCCCTATATTAAAATGATGTATAAGGGTTACTTGCACATTATATAATGGTAGCATGAGATGTGTAAGGATAGTTCCTCAGTTTCAAAGTATATGAAAGGTTAACCCAGAAACCTCTAATGAAAACCATGATTTTCATAAGGGTAAAACCATATTACATTGATACACCATTATTTTTTAAAATGAAAATAATTATAACATTTTTTTAATTTGTTCTTTTGATCACATTCTCTTAAACACTAGATAATTTTTAAAAACTAAAATATTGAGAATTTTTTTCTTATAGTTTATTAATGGTTGTGACTCTAATTTGTTAAAGATATTGAGGATTCTCTATTGAATATATGATTATGATGAAATACTAAATGGGGACTTTAAATCATGGGTGTTAATGCTATACGGTATAATTTCTTTTGGTTTTACATAATTTCCCCAAATTAGTGAAGCCTTTGTTTTTCTAAAACCACATTAATAATGTTTGGTAAATACACCTAATGTAGGGTAATATTTGGTTCTTTTGTCTCATTTATTTTTCTTCCTCAATAAAATATCATCAAAAGGGCTAGGTTATTTTCCCTACAACATCCTAGGCTCGAATCTCTATTGGGGGGTTTCAGTTTATCCAACTGTTGATTTTTTTGAGGTTTGTGTCTCTGTATGTTAGTGATAATAAATGAAATACTTAATATTATAAATATTTAAATCGGTTAAATTTAATAAAATATATTTTTTTGATTTCCCTTGTTAATAATTCTAATTTATGGTGGGTTTTTTATAGTTTATTTATACTTGATATGTGTTTGACGAAATGCCCCAATATTTGATTTGACATGAGAATGAATTTTAAATAGAATAATAGTTAATGATTATCTATAGGGAATTATATAAATAATCCTTTTTTGAACATAAATAATCCGTTTTTATAATTATATCATGACATACTTTTGTAGGAATAAAAGGAAGATGTTTGGGATTAAAGAGATAATGTATTATGGAACAAGTCCACCATTTTTGTCAATGTTTTTTGGCTAGGCCATAACTTTGAAGAACCTACATGAGAATATGAAGTCATTATGAGGCATAAGTATAATATTTTATTTGCAGTGTAGTGATTAAATTTCATAGTATAACTTATTATATTGGTTTTGAATGTAACACCCCAATATTTTACATTAAATTTCAAATGTATTTCATATATTTATTTGAAAAAAATCTCATTTCAAATGAAACACAATAAACTATTGATATATTATTTTTAAACTGGATAGTTATTAGCTATATGTTTTATTTGAGGGTATGAATAATAAAAAATTATTTATGGAAAATTATTTTTTAGGCTTGTAATAAATTAAATAATTTATTTTTGATTTCATATAAATGTAAATAAAATCATTGGAGAGTAACAAAGAGTTTTTTAAACTATTTTTATGTGTTAAATGTGATTTTATATGAATAAATTTAATTAATCACTAATGATGTGTGACTTGAAGATATTTTATTAATAATACATTAATTAAATAAATTTAACATTCCTTTAGTGGGTTTTTATAGGAAAAATGACGAATAAATTTAGTTTCAGCTTAAAAATGAATTATTATAAAAAACATTATGTTGGGTATTGTGAAATTATTTTAAAATTCCCATTTAATGATTATAGTTACTGAATCTAAAAATATTTTTTCATATATAGAATCAGTTTTTCAAAATTTTTAATGAGTACATTTTTATTTCTGGACACTATGAATAGTAACTAATGTTAAAATTCATTGCTATGGTAAATATTAAAAGGGTAAAGTGAGGATAAAATGATGAGAAAAGGGTTAAAAGGCCTAAAGTATTGTCTAAACCATATTGGTTATTTTTATTTTGACCCATTCATGACCTATATTTTATCTCGAGTTTCTTTGGTTCCCCATAAACATTGAATACACAAAAATATATTTAGCCTAATACAAACTATGGATCATTAAAAATGGTTACGATTAATGTTTAATGATATAGTGGTAGGAAAATAGTTATTTACATGGTTTTAAATTTTGTTTGTTGGATGTAGTATATTTCTAGTTTTCTCAGACTTTGGAAATAACATTTAAAAAATTAAAAAAATTTGGGGTGTTTTGATCGCAATACCTTTTGAAAACTCTATATATGACATTATAACTAACCTAAAACTGGTTATATAATTTAATATATATATATATAAGTATATTTAGGTATATATTTTTTTTATAAATATTGATAAATTTTATTATTAAATATTAAAAAAGTTTGAAATGGGATGTGTCCTAGGAAATAAAGATAATGTTTTACAAATCCATGGCAATAAGTCCTCTCTACAGACATAGGTTTAAAAAAGCACATACGTAGGTGTATTGTGTAACGACCCGAACTAGAATCCACTGAACCGATGCTCTAAGTCGGTTCACCACAAGGCCTCAAGCACACCTCCCCGTATGGTAGAGGCTACCGACTAGCTGCGAGGGCCTAGGGTGTGATAGTGGGGATACTATTGCCTCATACCAGAGTAAGTAAACAACGAAAATAACTATATATCATACACATAGGAAATAAAATATAGTTTGGAAGTAATAAACAACTGAAATGGAATAAGTTGTAATAGTAAAATGCTATAAAATTCCAAATAGCTATGCAATACAATTCAACACTAGTCACCCACTGGGCCGACCATGTAGATACAAGTAGAAAAGTAACTGAAATTAAGAATACAGGGCTCTACTACTAACTCCAAGTCAATTCATGTTCCCTGTCTCCAAACACTGCTGAATTGCATCAGACGATCAATAGAACAACTCAATCAGCTCTTCTCAATCATGCAACACTGTGCCTTATCCCTATCCACCATACAAATCATGCTCAACCTGAAAAAACAGACATTAGGTATAGACGTACACTGAGGTGCACATACAGGGGTGAGAAATAATCCTAGTAGGTCTCCCCGACAAGCAACATATTACTGTGATACTGAGTGTATGCAACAGTAATGTGATTAGACTAGCTGTAACACAACAAAAGAAGTAAACCCAACATGAAACTACAGTCGAACCTAGGGTATGTAATCCCTGTCAACTAGGCAAGTGACACCATGGATGCCCATATCTATATATGTACACGTGTATAGTCCCATACCTATGCACATATACATAAATATTAATATTCATGATTAAGGGATTCAAATAACAAGAACAACATCAGTAGTCGATCCTTGGGATCATAATCCTGATCTCATTGACATCCTGTGCAAGTCCATTAAGGTGGATGTCATACCACTCATGCCGTGTATCAAATAAGTCGATATCTGGTTCTCTGATCCCATCAACATGTACAAGCTTTGGCCAATGCTGGAGATAGGTCTTAGAACAAGCTAAACTAAACAAGTAGCCCTATGGTTCAACTAATCAAACACAAGAAAGCCTCTGGGTGGTACCCACAGTCTAGCCCCTCTGTTTTAAAACACAAGAGAAGATATAACAATTAATCTCTAAGGAATAAATCACCGTCAATTCCCCCTATAGTCATGTGTAATCAAAGACTCTCTAAGAAAACACTCAACGTCAATTCCTCCTATAGTCATGTGTGATTAAAGACTCTCTAAGGAAGCACTCACCATTAATTCCCTTTATAGTCATGTGTAATTAAAGAATCTATGAGGAAGAACTAAAGGCCAATTCCCCTTATATTTATGTTTAATCAAATAATCTATGAGGAATCACACAATGCCAATTCTCGTTATAGATATTAGTATTCAAAGATTCTCTGAGGAAGCACTCAACTTTAATGGACCTTTTAGTCATGTGTAATCAAAGATTATCTGAGGAAGCAATCAACATCAATTCCTCTTGTAGTTTCACTACACTAGGTACCCATAGCCCCATGTGAAGAAATCATGCAAAAATAAAAAACAAATGCCAATGTAATAATCAAGAACTACATGGCTAAATAACTGCAACATTATAGAATGTCAGATAAAATCACTCCATCCTGTCAATACTAGGAATGGAAAACAAATAATCCTAACAGGAAATGATAGGCCAAACAGTCAATATCAAACAACATGAAAAAACACATCCAAAACAAGGTAAATAACCCTATTCCCAATAGAACCACCTCTACTCAGGAACACAAGCTTACTAGGAATCCTAACAAACAACAAAGATGCCTCGTGTCTGGCTCAACATCCACCCACTAGGAAGTACCTTTGGTAGCCACAACAACATCAGAAAACCATGTCAAATATAAAAAAACAAGAGAGGGTGGCATGAACGCCCAACCAAACAATACATCCAAAGCCCTATGGGATCACTAGTTTATAGTGGGTTCTAGGTGACACCAGATCTCCATCTCTACCCAAACCGGATGTAAAAACTCAGGTTCGGTCAAACAATGGGCACCCACCGGGTCCCTCATGTCAAACAATGAGGAGGCATTATACTCAAGATCCACTTGGTAAATAAGAGTGATGGAATCCTAAACGGTATCCTTAGTGAAGAGTAATGGAGGAATCATACACGGGATCCTCAAATAAAGGACTACATAGGCATTCCATAACATGGGTACTATCAAAGGATAAATAAAAGAGATATCCTTCAAGGGACTCTCTAAGACAGCACACAAGTAAAGGCATCCCTTAGGGGATCCTTGTATGTAACCAGTCCCATGGCCTCATATGCCAGAAGGGCATATCTCACAAGAAGAAAATGATCAAAATCATATGTCACTGGAGATATCTCTTAGCTCATCCAACTTCTATAATCTCTACTTGGTTGGTCCGAACACCCATCCTATCATTCACCCCAAGTCTCCCTCTTAGGTGAAAAAAGAAATCAAAAACTAGAGGAAGAACCTATACATTTATATAAAAACTCTCAAAACATCATCTATATGAATTATAAATGTGTAAAGGATTCCACCATTGCAATCTATATGGAAAAACACATAGAATGGACTACTCACATGCCCAATTCTGACTTCCAGGGCCCAAAATGTTCCAAAACTACTAAGTTGAAGTAGTACATGGCCCGAACACATGCCCATACCCTTAGGGTCTACCTATGTAATAGTACACGGTGTGTAAATTATTCTACGTGGATTTTACTTCTCACAAAATGTTACTACATGTTTGTTTTCACCAAAAAAACATGCCCATGTACCACTACACGTTATGGTACACGACGCGTACTTATTTTTTTGTTGATTACCAAGATTAAATAGATATAGTTGGAGGATACACAATTACGAATCAATGATGATAAAAGGACAAATCAAAATCTACAGTTTGTGGTTCCTGGAACACACCCTGATCAAGCCACCTCAGCCGGGCTGGGTAAAGAGACATGCCCGTACTTAGCATTATGAACCAATATCAGCTTCAAACCATTAACCACTTCTACCACCCTCGACGAATGCACCCCTCTTGACTTGTATTTCTCCTTAAGCACAATGTCCTCTGAACAACACTAGGTCAGCACCCAGGGAGAGCTCTCTCCCCACTATTTTGTGTTCTATTTGACACGGCTGGTCACACGACCACCAAATACACAGAGTGTACTCAATGTACATAGCGTGTAATTAATAAAACATAATCTTTCCCAAACAGGAATAACACAAGGCGTGTTACCCTGGAATACACATCGTGTCTTATGGTTTTTCCGATGGTAAACCCCTCCAAAATCTTGAAACGCCCATTTTCTCCCCATAAACAATAGATCCAGCCTTAAATGGTATCAAAAAATAAATATAAATAATTAAAGACATAAATTTTTTTAAAGAGGATCTATGTCAAAAACTTAAACGACCATTCCTTTGGGCGGAAACCGCTAAAGCTTCAGTTGATTTCACGGCTCACGGTTGTCGCACGCTGACACCTCGATCTAAGAGCTTCGAGTTGGTACCCCTCTTGCCTCCAAACTCTCTCTATTTCTCAAACACAAATTCCCCCCAAAGGACACGGACAAAGAGGAGGCCTAGGAGATGTGGAAAAGAAGGAGAAGGAATGGTGAGAAGGAATAAAATAAATGAAAATAGAAAGAAAAAAGGGGCACAGGCCGATCCCGATTCCCAACATGAGTCTTTTCTTTCCCTAGGCTTAAATCTCCATTCTAGACTCAACAACGCAAATAGAATCTCAAACTGACACTCCATTTAAACGTTATGGACAAACAAACTTTAATGAATAATTTATTATTTAATATAATAATATTAATTATTAATTATTCCGCTAAAATATGAACAACACATATTTCCTCCAAACTCTTGTCCTAGGATAAAATCCCTATTCTGAGACCAATATGGTTGCAAAAAAATTTATCTCAGATCATTTTCAGGGGAAAATGACCATCTTACCCCTCATGAGCATCCAACAAAAAAGATTCGAATTTCTGCTCAAAACAAAAGTCCGAATAATAACATGGGTTCTACAAACTCCCCACCATAAACCTTCTCGTCCCCAAGAAGCCTAGTGAAGGGACCAATAGTCATACTCCCAACCTAATCATTTACACAACCAAGCTATCTGGACTATCGAAAGACCAGCCTTATAACATTAACAAAAACCTTCTACGCGGAAGATATTCAACTATGACCAAACTGGTACTCCCAACCTAAGGAATGCCCTCGTCATCATCTTGAAAGAAAACTCTAAACTCAAAAGCTCATGTAAAACACCAAAGATAAAAATAAACAAGGAAAACCACCATTAAAGGGCCAATGGTGTACTCCCCGCGATATGGATTTACATACACCACTCCGAGAGGACAATCATAACAGGTTCAATACTCAATAGGGATGAACTTTAAGAAAGAAAAAGAAGATAGATGTAGGGTCAAAGCTATCCCAGCATACTCAACATGAATCAGGATAACACATGATCGTATCTAATAGTAGTAAACAAATATTTCACTGATGGCGTGTCCACCTCCATCTAAGCCATGCTAACATCATGGAAAAACCTGACCCGGATTCAAGCACTGGTCATCTATTTCACGGTAATATGACATTTCACAATGTAACCTATCCACAATAAGGAAATTCCAATATAACTTATGTGATATGAGTCCATAAAAAGTGGTGAAAAATCGGTCCTTGGATCACAACCAACCAATCACCGATTTAGATTCAAATGATGCCACCCACAACAACAGTGTCAGAAATAATGGTCAACCAGGCCATACACCCGAATAGTCATGCCAGTCAAAGCTAGTCGTGAAAAACAAGCACCACCAAAAGGCATTGGAAAACATGGGCCAACAATTCTCAAATAGGTTTCTCTAGAACGGAACATACATCAACCTAGAAGGGTTCGAGTTAAGACCAAGGATCTCATGGTCTTCCACCCATCCCTATTGAAAAAGGCTCACAACTAGGTCCCAAGGTCTATCCACCTATCCCAAAAGTTTCAAAACCTTTCAGAAGAGGGTAATGATCATAATGAATAAGGAAAGTTAAAAACAAAACACAACCTACAAGGGCCTTGATCCTCTCAGAGAATCCTCAGAAGAAACTACTCCCTAGAGTACACTACCCAAGCAGAAGAGAAACTGAACTGACACTCATTGAGTATCCGTATAAGGATAAACCACAAGGAGACCCAGTTCATAAGAAAAGCCCTAGTATCTATCGACGTCATACTCATCGATTTTACTCGATAACCGTTGACCTGATAAAAAGAACCTAATAAGGGATTAAACAGAAAGTCATCATATTCCACATAGACTAACTGGGGTCACTGCACCACCTGTGCACAAGGACTGAGTCATCATCCTCAACAGAAACTCCTCAACGTAGATCCACCCAACCTTCCATCAGAGTAAAAAAGTATGTGTAAGTAGGCCAAAAGGACTCAATCATCATTAAAAACACACACTAGCAAGCCAATATGATGTGACTCCTACATGCCAAGTATGATGCATGAGACACCTCTGGCCTTTGCCAGCCAAGGGTAAAAATCCATCCGTAGCATATTACTAATGTCCAAGAGCTAAGGAATACATAGTAAATCAAAACACCACACAACATGTGCGTCACTCAAGGAAAAAATCATATACAACTGTAACATTGCAAAATCAGAACAACAATCCCCATCCATGGAAAACAGGACTTCTTACCAGAACATGTGTTATCGACGCACCAATCTGATATCCATCATATGTTCTGACACATTCCTAAAACATTTGTCTTCCATATCCCAAATATTAATGACCAGGAATAGAAAACTACTCTAATTTCACTTTGTAACAACCGGACATGGAATCCACTAACCAGGTGCTCAAAGCCAGTTCATCACAAGGCCTCAAGCGCTCCTCCCCATACACCAGAGGCTCTCTGGTTAGAGTAGTTAAAAATACTCAAACGTGCCTCCCTGTATCCTAAAACCTACCGACTAGGATAGAGATCCGAGGGAGTGATAGTTGGGAGACTATGACCTCATACCAAAGTAAGAAAATAGTAGAAATACATATGTATCATACACAGCAGAATGTAAACAGAGTGCGGAAGAAATAAACAACTAAAATATAACAAGATGTAATAGTAAAATGTAGTAAAATCCCAAACAGCTGTGAAATACAATACCACACTAGATACCCACTGGGCCGACCATAATGATACAAGTACAAAAGGAACTGAAAGAAAAAATATAGGGCTCTCCTACTAAATATGATCCAAATCATGTACCCGATCCCCCAACACTGTCAAACTGCATCAGTCGATCAGTAGAACCACTCAAGCAACTCTACAAGATCATGAAACACTAGGCCTCAACCCTATCTACATGAAACTTGTGCTCAACTTGAAAAGAAGACATAAGTTCTACAAATACACAAAGGAGCATGTACAGGGGTGAGAAATAATCTCAATAAGGAACCCCGAAAAGCATCCTATAACTATGCTGCAAAGTGTATGCAACAACAACGTGCTCATCCTAGCTGGAACACAACAAAGGAAGTAAACAAAATGTGCAACTAAAGTCAAACCTAGGGTATGTAATCACTGTTAACAGTGCATGTTCCACCATGAATGTCCATATCTATATACATACACATGTCTAGTTCCATACCTATACACATATACATAAATATGATTATTTATGATTAAGTGATTTAAATAACATGAAAAACATCAGTAGTCAATCCTTGGGACCATAAGATCGATCTCCAAGAAATCATGTGCAAGGGAATTGAGTTGGACATCATGACACTCAAGACGTTTATCCATGAAGTCAATAAATGGGTCCGGAATCCCATTAACAAGTACCTACTTTAGACAACACCGGATATATGTCTCTAAACAAGATAAACAAAACAAGTAACCCTCTGGTTCAACAAATCAAACACAAGAAACCCTCTGGTCAGTACTCAATGTCTAACCCCTCTGGTTTAAAACACAAGAGAAGATATAACAAAGAATCTTTGAGGAAGAAGTCATAATAATTTCTCCCTATAGTCATTTGTAATCAATGAATCTCTGAGGAAGCAGTCGATGTCAAATCCCCCTATAGTCATGTGTGGTCAAAGAATCTCTATGGAAGCACCCACCATACTTTCCGATTATAGTCATGTAAAATCAATGTCCCTTTGAGGATTCACTCAACGTCAATTGACCTTATAGTTATGTGGAATAAAAGACTACTTGAAGAAGCACTCAATGTAAATTCCCCTTATAGACATGTGTAATCAAATACTCTTTGAGGAAGTAACCAACGTTAATTTCCCTTAGAGTCATTTGTAATCAAAGACTCTATGAGGACGCACTCAATGTCAACTCATCTTGTAGTCATGTGTAATCAAAGACTATTTGAGGATGAAATCAACATCAATTACTCTAATAGTCTCAGTACACCAGGTTCCCGCAGCCCCGTGTGAAGCAATCATACACAAACAAAATACAACCATCAATGTAAAAATCAAGAACTACTTGAATAAAAAACTACAACATCATTGAATCTCAGATAAAATCACTCTATCCTAACAATACTAGCCATGTAAAACAAAGCATCCTAACAAGAAAAGGTAGACCAAATTCTCAACATCAAGCAACATGGGAAAACAAATCTAAAACAATGCAAACAACCCTATTCAAAATTGAACCACATGTACCCAGGAAAACATTCATAGTATGAATCCCAACAAACTAGGAAGATGCCTCGCATCAGGATCAATAGCCACTAACTAGGTATCACCTAAAGAATCATCAAACCGAGTTAGATATAAAAAATCAAGGGAGAGTGGTCCGAACACGAAACCCACCAATACATCCACTTCACCAAGGGATCACCAGTTTGGCATGGGTTCTCGGTGACACCCAATCACTATCTCCACCAAAACCTGATGTTACAACTCAGGGTCGGTCAAAAAATGGGCTCCCACTGCATCCCTTAAGTCAAACACTGAGGAGGCATCATACTCGAGATCCTCTAGGTAAACACGAGTGAAGGCATCCTACAAGAGATCCTTAGAGAAGAGTAAGAGAGGAATCATAAAAAAGATCATCAAATGAAGGACAGTATAGAAATTCCATAACATGGGTTCTATCAAAGGAATAAAAAGAGAGGTCCTATAAGGGAATCCCTAGGTCAACCCACAAGTAAAGGCATCCCATAGGGGATTCTTGGAAGTAACCGGTCTCACAGCCTCATAGGCCAAAAGGTAATTTCTCACAAGAAGAAAATTATCAAAATCATATGACATAGGAGATGTCTTATAGCTCATCTCATCTCAAATGTCTCAACTAGGTTGGTCCAAACACCCACCCTATCATTCACACCAAGTCTAACTCTCACGCGACAAAAGAACACAATAACTCGAGGAAGAACCTCTCCATTTATATAGAAACCCCAAAAAAGTCATTTAGATTACCTCTAAATGAACAACGGATTACACCATTGCAATCTTTGTGAAATAACGCTCATAATGGACTACTCAGACATATAATTCTGACTTCTTGGGCCCAAAATATCACAAAACTACTAAATTGAGGTAGTACATGGCCAGAACACAGAGCCAGACCCATGGGGTCTTCCTGTGAAATAGTACACAGCATGTACTTTACATTATACTGTTCACAAAAAGTTACTCCAAGTGCGTTTCCACCTGAACACATTCACATATACCACTACATGATGTGTACTTATGGTACATGACATGTACTCCATAAAACCACTATTATGTGTTCAATTTCACATGGCCGGTCACACAACCACCAACTAAAAGGCATAGACTCAAAGTACATGCCATGTGATTAAGAAAGCTTCATATTCCCTGAATGGGAAGAACACATAATGTGCTCCCCAAGAACACATGCCATGTATTCTGGTTTTTCCAACATGAAATCCCTCAAAACACCAGAAACGCCCGTTTTCGCCCCCGAATAAATAGATCTGGCCTTAAGAGGTAACAAGAAAAAAATTTAAAGCTTTAAATACTTAAATTTTTATTTTAAGGGGGTATATGGTGAGAGAATAAATGGCCCTACCATTGGATGAAAACCGCCGAGGCTTCGGTTGATTTCACAGCTCACGGTTGCTGCACACCGACTGTGCGCATCGAACGATTCAAATCAGTACCTCTATTGCCTCCAAAATATCTATCTTTCTAAAAATCCAATTTTCCCCAAAGGAAACGAACATGGAAGAGGCATTGGAGTCCTACACATGGTGGAGGATAAAAGAAGAGATGGATGAAAAGAAAAGAAAAGGAAAAGAAGAAATGGGGGCACGGGCCGACACTGACACCTGACATGAGTTTATGCCTTCCCTAGGATAATCTCCCCATTCCAGACTCAACAGCATAGAAGGAGTCTCAATATTCTTTTCCTTTTATAAGTTATTGACAAAACAACCTACATGAATAATTGAATAATATTTAATATTTAATATTCTGCTAAAATTCGAATAGATCAGATTTCCTCCAAACTCAAGTCCAAAGGTAAAATCCCTATTCCGGGACAAACAGAGTTGTCAGAAAAATTATACGAGATCAGCTGGTAGAGGAAAATGACCATTTCTCCCCCCATGAGCATCAAACAGCAAACATTCAAATTTCTGCTCAAAACAACAGTCCGGAGAAAATACACAGGTTCTAACATATAGTGTATAATCTATTTCCAATGTTTTCCAATAACATGGAAATACTCCCATATACAACTATAGTTTTAGTAAAACCTTATCCATATATTTTCATTATATGAACTATTTCCATGATTTTGGAGAACCTTCAAAATAGGTCTTATATTCTACCACATTATTACTAAAACAATGGTCATGGGTTATTTGGGTATGGTATAATTACATTGTTTTTTGGAGCTTGGTCAATATCTTCATTATGAAACTATTGATCTACATAAACCACGTTTGTTGGAGTTATTTATATGGAATATTACATAACTTTACCAAAACCATGGTAGTGGTCGAGTATGTCCATGTTATAATCAGGTTATTTTTGGAAACCCATGTAAATAAACCTTACCCTTAAAATTTACCACCAAATTTGGTGTTTTTTCTCCAGCTAGATCACCTATTTTAAATAATCATGGTCTTAGTATTTCTTATAGACTAAATTTATATTAAATGTGGATATTGGTTGAAATATACTTCTCTATGGACATTATTTAAAAATAACCATTGTAATAGACTGACCTATGGAAATATTGTTTCAATACATTAAAATAAATCCCTAGCTATAGGGATTTTTTTAATTTTTATGTAACATTAATATATTTTAATGATTTAGGTTTTTATAAGGGTAGCAATCACGAAACTTATAAAACATAACCTCAAATACTCTATTCTTTACACTAGTTGAGCCTATTAACATGACCAATATCTAACAAGTTACTGTCAAAACATCATTATCTCTAACAGGGAGGTTTTATTCTTCCTAAATGACCCATCCATTAATTGTTTTTTAGAGGATACATAAAGAAGTTGTATGTTTTCATAACAATCTTTTATATGGTTCATTATTCTTAATTCTTATAAAATTTTTATAAAACCAAATTGACATATTTAAATAAATATATTAACTATAATAATGTGTTTTTTTGTTAATGGTGTAACAAATTTTTATCTACTTCCCATCCACATAAAAATTATAATAATGCTCATGTGTATGTGTAGGGTACCACTTCCACGAAGTGAGTTGATTTTTTTTCATTTAACCTTTATATTTATGCTTATGTTGAAATATTTAATGAATATATATGATAATTATGATATTATTATGATTTTATAATAGTTAATTGTTCATTTTATTTATTTTATTCCTAAAATTGAGAAGTGGAAACATCAATCATGCGTATGAAAATAATTCCCCTATACGAAGTGAGCTAAAAATGTTTTGATGACCTATTTATTTAAATGTGTTATAAAAGTTTATATTATGATAAATATTAATCTTATGACATGATTAAGATTCTGGATATGTTGAAAATATGACTAATCTACAAGGATTGGAACCATAAAATAAAACATACAAGGAAAACAATTCAATTTTCATTTGAATACTTATTGCAATAAAAAACAATTATAAATGGATCAATGGAAATTATAATGGAATGATTATTTGTATGTAATCTTTTATTTATGTTTTATAATAATTGAATATTTTTCCTTATAAATAATTTTTGAAGTCATAGGATGCAAGATGAAACTTGTGGTAAGTATTTTTGCCACAAAAAAATTGACTTTTCATGATTATTTATATTATATTTCCATTCAAGGAAATAATTTAATCCTTATCCTTTAAACCACCTATACATTTTTATCCTTGGTTAATTATTTACTTTTTTAGGTATTAATATAAATTTCATATATTTTTAACTTTAAAAGATCAAGAAAATATATTTAATAAAAATGGGCCTCATTGCTTCTTTGGTTTAATTTTATTATTCTATGTCTGTGTTCGTTAAAATATTTACATGAATTTTAGTTCTATAATTTCATTATTAATTTATGATGAAATATTTATGAAACCAATTTGTTTTCCATGGGATGAAAAATAATGTAATAATGTAATATTTATCCAACTTATTTCATTTCTATAGTATTTTCTATATAGAAATGATGAAAATATTTATTATCTTATAGAACAGATATGTATGTAGTCTATTAAATGCTATGAAATGATGAATATTTTTTTGATATTCTGTCTCTTATAATGGTATCTTAAATTATAATTTATATATTTTGAATTTCAAAGATAAACGTAACTATGTCAAACTCTAGGGTATTTTCCTAGGAAAGTACTAGTGTAACATGGAGGAAACTATTTAACAAAACACCATAGAGGATTTAAATACTAAGGAATCCACTAAAAAGATAAAGGTGTAGCGAGTTAATGTTATTTGATATAAAATAATAACAAAATTCCAATGTGTAATTTGATATGTACTTTATTTAATTTATGATAGTGGAAATGTAGATTCTTTACATTAGAATATTCGAATATGTAAACATTACAATTCCATTGGTGAGGGTAGTTAGTATTTTATAAAATAATAAATGAATGAAATATGTTAATAATAATATCATAATAATTTGTCAATACCAATTTCATTTTTTTTAATTTTATATAATAAAAAAAATAGTACAACATCACTTTCTGTTGGATCTATCATGGAGGAAGAGAATATCTTTTCCAGTGAAAACATCTAGGATTGATATTGGTGCCTATAAAATAAACAATTTCAAGATAAGAACTTATATGTAATTCAATACCCTATTCCAATTGAGACTTTTGATGAAGTGACTAATTTGTAGAAAAATTTAAAAATTTAATTGGGATCCCAATAAGACGTGTTATCATCCATATATAGTGACCTTATATGATTCATTAATAGATGTATTTTTCTCTATCTCCATTATTTTTATCACGAGAATGTCAAGAAAGAGATGTATAATGTAAGAAATGAAACTTTTACATGATATTTAATAGAAGGTATCCCCAAATGACCATGTTAAGTTATTATCTTGGATAATTTGAGAATATATATATTTTGGTATCCAAAAAAATAAATTTCTATGAATAAGCCACATTAATTCCTCTCTAGAGAAAATATTCTTATGAAGTATTTTCTATTTCAACATGAAAAATATAGAGAATTAATTCTGGGACCATATGAAATTGATTTAAAAAATGGATAAAGACATTATGTGAGAGAATCCTTTTTTATTGATGGTGAACAAAAGTATATTCATAAAAAATGTCTTCGATATTTTAGAATACAAAGAATCCTTTATAATTAACTTAAATGAAAAAAATATATATAGGGATGAAAAAGTACTGGTTTTTATATTTGTATTTGTTTAATAAATGGAAAACGAAAAAAATCAATCCTAAGTAAAAAATCAATGGGAGGAATTATTATAATATATATTTCTTTTTATTTCTAATAATTAGGTATTTGATAGGGCCTATGATTTACTCATTTCTATCCAAATACAAGATCCAAGAAAACTATTTTAGATAAAAAAGGAGAGGTGAATAATTTCCCAACCAATTAAATGATATTTTTTGGGATTGACATTGGAGACTATAATCTCTCTTTTCGAAGTTAAATTATTTTAATTTCGAATAAATATTATTATGTGACCATTATAAATAAAAACACTATTTATATATCATGTTTATACATGGATTCTTTAATTATAATGTTTGAAAATAAATTTTGTTTCTTATATAAATACATTATATGATATGTTATTTCATATAAAAATAATTGTAAATATATATTTATTTTGAAAATAAATTCATGTAAATGAATAGTTATTCAAGATCATAGGTATCATATTGCACCCGATTATGGAATATTCCACATGGTCATATAAATTACAAGCATTTTATGAAATTATATTATGAATTATATCTGTATTATTTGTATTTGAAAATATATATATGTTTAAAAGGTTGTGGCCGAAACATCAATTTATTATTTAAAGCAAATACCTCTTTAGAGTGTGTAGAGGGAGACCCATTATATAGCCCGAATGCCCAAGGAGAAGTGGCCTTAAAACATGGTCCTATTATAGAATAATGTAGAGGTGGGTGCTTATAATTCATTATATTTATAGGAAATTTCAGTAGAAATGGATATATATACAATATTTGGTATAAGTTTGAATCCTTTGAGTGATTTAAGGGATATAATAATTAAGTATAAAATCATCTTGGTAACAAGATAATGATGCTATACTCAGATATTTGTAGAAAATATCCTAATGAAGAATTTATCTACTATCTTAAATTTTTTAGATATTATTCCAACCTAAAACTTTTTATATGCCATAGATGAGTGGTTTTGGTGAAGGAGTAACCAATCCTTTTTAAACATGGTGATCTAAATTATGATCCATGGAAATCAGTGGTAATCCTTATAAAGATATACATTACTATCAGTTATATATATACTTTGATGAGTACCAACCAAATAGGTAAACATAATTGAATATGAGTTAAGGTATGTGAAAAATAAATTATATATATGTGTGTATATATCAGATTATGGAATAAAAACATTTTTAATTATAATTATATGAGAAAAATGATTATTGAGGAAGAAAGTGTATAATTATAGGACATCTTAAATCGATAAAAGAATATTATCTCTTCAATATCGTAGATAGAAATCTGATTATTTGAAAACATTCCATGGTTCTAAAAAGTAAAAAAAAAATATTAGAATAATATATCTACAAAAAATTATCTATTTCTATAGTTTAATATCATGAAAATATCCTTGAAAACCATGATGGTAGCCTACTATCATGGTTTTGGAAATTATGGTTGTAGGAGCTAACATAGTAGGTCTATCATATTTGTTTTGATAATGTCGTGATTGTAGGTACTCTATGATCAAGGATTGAAAACCATGACTCTAGGATAACAACTATAATAATTTTGTTCAATACATGACTATAATAACCTATGGAAAAAAATGTTAACATATTCCAATTATTTTAAAATAATTAATGTAGGCATTCATTAACAATTAATAAATCTACCCATGGTATTTAAACACAAAAACAATATCTTATTACAAAAACAACTTAACCAATAGACAAAAAACATTTTTTTGTATACATGTAAATATATATATATATATAGGTTTAAATATTTTATATGTAAGAAATTTTGGATTTCTTTTTTAATATCAAAAAAGGTAATTAATTGTTGTTATATAAGGGTGTTCTTTTTAAATATTATTAATACTGGTTGAACGATTTCCACAGTTTTGGAATAAATTAGACATAGGCCTTGTATACAATAATTGTCTGTTTCAGAAACCATAAATATATGTAATGTAGATCAACATATGGTAATTTAATTAAAAAATCAGGATTGGAGGTTTGAGCTATGGTAAAATTTAGAATTAACTATGATCAAATGTATCCAATGAACATGAATTTCCAAACTATCACTAGAAAAAATGATTGATGATTATTTTTATAGAAGTGGGTTGTGCGATAAATATATGTTTTGATGAATCATAGGATAATGATATACTAGAGTTGGAAAAATAATAAATTCCATAATACATTTTTGAATAAGTTGATCCCTATAAAAAAGGGGTATGAAGGAGTACTACGGAGGTTAGATGACCTAAGAGATATGATTTTATTTTGATTAAGGTAGGTTTCACGTTCTTTGTTGATAATGACAAACCTATGACTTAGAATAATTTAATTTAAAACTTATATTTTGAAAATTGGAAGTAATATATGAATTGAAAAATAAATTTTGTGCACTAAAATAAATTAATTATTTTTTATAGATACTTTGGTTGATGTCAAACACAATGGGAGTCAATGGGTGTTCTGGATGAATCATGAAAAGGATATTAATGTTAATAATTATCTAGAATGATTAGTTGCTAGTGTGTTTAATAATATCTTTCTTATAGGGATTTTTTTAATATTTTCAAATATGAAATCCATTCGAACTCTACATTACATAACCACTAAAATATACTAAGAATAGTTTCACCATTAATGGGATGGTGGAGGGGGTGAATCCTTGATTCACTTATTTTATAATTTATCAAACCAAAAATAACCTATGTGATCAGTTATGATCTTATGTATAAATTATTAAACTTATCCTTACCCTAATATAAATTAAAATGAATGATGGACATAGAACACACATTTGTTTTGACAATGTTTTGTCCTCATGTGGGTATCTACTCCTTGTTCTTATTCGAGATTCAAAGTCACATATTTTTCACTAGTAATAAATATCAAATTATTAGTGGTTTGGGAGGTATCAAACTATACTAGTGTGAACCTAATAGTAATAAACACCTCCTTATATATTCACTATCTCCCCCTAGAATGAAAATTAATTAGACAATGGGGATTAATTTTACATGAAATAACTTGGGAACTTAAACAATTGATAATGATCTTCATCATTAAGACTTAAAGATAATTAAATAATCTTGATGTAATTATATTTTGATTCAAAATTTAATATTTAGTATTAAACATATATTATTCCACCATTCACACTTCAGTAGAAGAAGTTTATGCTCTTTTTCTCAATTATTAATCTCTAATTAACTCTGGATCTTTATAGTTTTCATATCTCTTATTTCCAACATGATTCCATATAATTTTCCCCATATTTTCTAGTCTTGGTATTCTCTCCCATTCTATAATGATTACCCAATATCCTCCCCTTAATTTTTAATTCTCAATATTTTATAATTAATTAAATTATGAAAATCAATGAATGATCAGACATAAGATAATTCTCGTATAAAATATTAAAATAATTTCAATAAGATGATTCCAAAATTAGTATTTACATGGATACATTGCCATGATCATAAAATATTCCTTTCTTATTTAAATATTCTCTCCAATTATATCCCAAATATTCTTATTCATTTATTTTAGTTGATAAATTATATCCTTGGATATTTGTTTAGAAATGATAACCATATAAAATTATACGAAATAAATGATTTTTTGAATTATAGAATGTTTCAGCCCTGACATTTGGTATTCATTTCATTGGATACTTCTTTTTTGTAATCATCCTTAATTTTCTACACTTAGTGAAACATCTATTTACAATTCCCAATTCAAATAACTCATTATAATTTATAATATAGTTTGTTTAAAATGATTTATGAATTTTAAAACATCATACCATCATCTGATTAAAATTTTCCATAAATATTTATCCTCTGATCACAAATAAATTAAATAATTTGGCAATGTCAATTTTTCCATACATTTAACAAAACGTTCAAACAATATGTAGTATATCTAATTAATATAATGACTTGCATAATGTACAATGAATATCTTTAAATTTTTTATTATTCAAGATGTATTTCATAAAAAGAAATTGAATTTCCTGTAGTTTTCAATAAGTAATTATTATAAGGTTTAGATCACCCTTAAATAATATTCACTGTCTCTTATGATGTGGACCACTCTTACAAAATTCTGTTAATTTTTATAGAGTTTAAGAAATGACTAATACTATGTTGTAATAATTATATTAGTGTTATCAAACACTATTATGGTATTATTTATTTTCCACATTTTAGTTCCATATTCAAAATGACTTTTATTGAAATCCACTAACACTTAATGAAATCATTGAATCACTCATAGAATAATAATAAATGACTATTGTAGAGTCATGAGTCTTAATGACATAATAAAAATTATAAATTTATAACTATGATGAAGTTTACAATCATCCTTATAAAAAGATGATAATCCTTATATAAATAAAATGAATCTTATGGGATTATCACCCCTTGTGAAAATATTCCATTTCAATGTAGAAATGAATCATTTTATGTGAATTAATCATGAATAATATATACATAAACATTTTTAAATTCATAAAATGAATTTTTTTTAGAACCACTCTATAAATTCAAAATTATTCTGATAGAAGCTGTAAAGTGCTCAAAATAAATCTCAATAGCATTCCATTATTCTTAATTCATGGTTGAAAAAACATTAATGAATTCATTTGAAACATCAATCTCCCCCATTATATTTTTTTGACCCACATCGAACTTTTTATGTTCTAATTAAATATTTTCCAGAACTCATCATTTCACACTAAAAACACCAATATGTAAGCATTATCAACTTAGATGTTTCTTAACAAGATACTATAAAATAAAGTTTTTTTGAGAGAATTCTATCCCATTGTTATAGAAAATGATTTTTCAAGTGAATTAGATGTCATCTCCATCGCTTCTTAACTCATTCACATTTTATTACCTTTTATGTAATAACCATAGATTCATATTAATAGATAGTTGAAAATATTGTATTTATTCCATTTTAATGAAGAATAAGTAATTGAATCCCTATTGGAAACATATTCAAAATCATAGTGTGGGTGAAATTGCATACATCCTCAAGGTGGAGGTGAAGGTTGAACAAGGATTTTAATCATTAATTCATAAAATGTATCTCTACACATTTACACAGTAAATATAACTACAATTTGATATTTAATAAAAAATAACTGATGTTTCACATTTCAAATTGAACACTATCACATAAATAAAACCACAACGGATATTAATGACTTATTATGATGTGTGTAAAATTGGATTCCATGATAGATCAACCACACATTGATTATCACATGAAATTATCAATTGATTTTCAATATAAAAATTCAAATATATCAATTTTACTTTTATACGTAACATCTATATATAGACAGGTGTTGTTGAATTAATATCTACCTCAACTGTAGTCAAAAAACCTAATCCCTATTTTTTAATAATACAACTTATACAGCTTTTACAAAAGATGAATGTTCCATCTAACATGGTCTTCCCATCAGTAAAATATCCAACCCATTTTTCATATATATATATAAAATAATTCTCATGTTTTATATATTTGTAAAAAAAATTCCATAATCAAAAGTAAGTTTTAGATATCATAGATTTATTTTATCATCCAAAATGTGAGACTCTTTGGGATCTATCTGATGATATTAATATATATTAATCAAATATATAATTTATGGCTAGGATTCTCTTAGATAAACCTGACTCCTATTGAACATTTTAAATTATTATTTGCTTGAATTGGTTCTAACTCTATATTTTCTCATCATAGTACCAAATGTAATAGGTTTTTATTTTTCCCTATAATCCTCCATTAAAAATTTAATAAAATAATCTCTAAAATATTTCATGTGTAATAAGAAGTCGTCATTTTCTTTTAATTCAATCTCTCATACCAAAGGGGAGTTCATTTTACCGAACATTGATAGGTTAAAGTACTTCATCATCTCTTTGTAAATTATAAATATTGACACAATTTGTCACCAAAAATGTAATATCATCCACATAAAAAATATAATTTTCATTTAAAGGGACATCAATTTAAGATATATGTTTTTTATAAACCATTCTGATTTAAAATTTTATAAATCTTAAATAACCATCAAATTTTTAATCCCAGGATCTAGGGTACATTTTTAATATATAAAATAGTTCTTTATCCAATACAATATGCTTCCATAATTTTCTAGAATAATTCTTAATGGTTTTCCCATTAAAATCCATTACCCAAGAATAGTTTAACATCAAATTGATAAATCTTATTTTTTATATGTTCTTCTAAGAACATTAATGTTTTAATAGATTCTATCCACTACAGCAATACGAATTATTACTAAATTTAGATTCCTTCAATTTTTTAGTATCCCATAGGGAATTATCATTATATATTTCTTGACACTTTACTCTTCTCATTTAATTAATTTCTAAAAACCCACTTAGTGTCAATCATAATTTTATTTTATGTTATAGGAAAAAGATACAAATTAAAGTTATTCTTAATATTATTAGGTTTACAATTTATAGGATTGATCCAATCATAATGATAATCTAATTAAAATATAGTTTGAGGTTTAACTTTAGAAATTAGGGAATTATGATTGTTTGGTTATAATCTTCATCTTTTTGAACTAGAACCTACTGATTAACATTGATATTTTTTATTACAAATTATTCCACAATATATAATGTGTCAGACTATAATTTTTAACTATCACATATTCCTCACTCGTTTGGTTGTAATAAATATTAATAGAAATTTATATATTCATATCCTATTCAATAATTTTCTTTATGAAAAAGTATATGATTCTAGCATCAATATTATCATCATCTACTTTTACTTTCACCTTTATATTTAAATTATTTTATATAATTTTCACAGAAATGTTATTAATATTTTGTTTTATCTATTTATTATTTCAATTAAAACAACTTCCAGCGGATAAGATTCCTATGATTTCCCATTATTTTATCCTTTATTAATAATTTCCTATATTATTGTTTTGGATTTTATTTTTACAAGAAATGCTATAAAACTAATGTACTTTACACATGAATTATTTTATATTAAAACTCACCGTGTTTCATATATTTGTATATTACAAAAATACACATTTTTGAATATTGATACCAATAAAATGAGATTTTATCTATATTTATTTAGATTCATTATTATCAACAAACATAATTATTCCTATCTCAATAGTGTATTTGTTATTTCATTCTACAACATCAATTTTTCAGTTTTTTATGGTGTAATATTTGGATAATTTATTATATTATTTGGATGATAACATTCAAAATAATTAAATATATACACTTTACAATTATCAGATCCCATGATTTTTAAATAAACTCCAATATCATTATTAGCCTATATTTTGAATATTTTTAACATTTCCATAGCTTATAACTTATTTTTTATGAACATTAATTTCGATATTACACTGTGTTCATCAATTAAATTAATGAAATTTTTATCAACCTAGGTATAAGAGGGTGTAATTATACTACACAAATATTAATGAATACGTTATAAGGGAATAAAGGGTTTAATCTCAACTATTTTGTGGGTTCCCTGAACCTTTTTTCCATTTTTGAATGTTGTCAAAACAAGATCAATTTCTCGCGGATGTTGGGGGTAGGTCTCCTACAAAATCAAAATTTTGAATTTTTATTAAATTTAATATAAAATTTTTGAAAATCCTACTACACTATAACTTGTTCAAAAGTTTGGAAATTAGATTGCATTTATTGGTTAGATATCCAATTTGAAACATATTTCACATATTATCTCCCAATTGTTGTTTAATTTTTTTATCCTTTCAATTATTTATGATTAATTATTTTTCATGTAATGAAAATTATTTACATCTTCACACCGTTTCAGAACAATCAAAATATTTTGTTTAAACACTATTATAAAAATATGTTGGGGTTGAGTTCCCTTTATATTAAGGAAAGAAAATATATTTTTGATATGGGTTAAAATGTAACCCATTCCCTGAACCAAAGTCCTAGTGGACCAAGGGAAACAATGGTGCCTCGAATCCAAGTTAATCAAATGAAAATACTTGGTCTAAAGGGACATATATACATATAATATGATATTGTTATTTATAATTATGTCTTGTAACAGAATATCCCAGACAACTCTCATAGTGCACTGACCACCACCATCACACTGACCTCCTTCCCATGAAGTCCCGACATCCAAAAACCGAAATCACTAATTCCCATTATTTGGTCCTCCTATTTATCCACTAATAACATGATACAGACCTTACACCTATAACTATCATCACTAAACTAATTCACCTCCCACACTCCCCCCTTAGAATCCCTCATTATAAATTTATAAATAATGTGACCCCTAACACTCTAGTGTTGAATAATCTATATGCCTGACATGCGGTAAAGGGAATCCATCGCCAAAATATAATTAAGACCTTATATATATATATAATATTTTTATTTCAACCTTTGATCTTCTCTTTCAGTAGTCCCAACCATCTCTTTCACTAGAGAGATATCATTTCACAATGTTACTATGCCTCCATCATGTTTTCTAACACAAAAGAAAATTTGTGTGTCTACAAAAATATTTTAGGAACAACCATTATACACAATCAATGGATTAACTTTTATTCATTCCATCTGGGTAAATTATAGAATCATTGAATTTTACTCCTTTTTAAACTCATGGATTTTACATTCTTTTTCAATATATGAGTTCTTCCATGGGAGAGTCATCTTACACTTTTTATGATAATGTAACTCTTAGTAAAACATTAAGCACAAATATTATAAACAATCAAAACTATTTTATGATTCCATACTCATTGAATTAATTATAATATTTTATTTATATTCATATTTATATAGTTGATTATTTTCTTGTGAGAAATGATATGTCATGAATCACACCTACACCAAGGAAATTAATTATTATACCATTATGAGTATTATATATTCATAAAAAACCAATTACAGCTATAATATCAGTTAAATATTGATATACCATATTGATTATAGAAAATAAGTTCAACATATAAATTTCATTACCCTATCATGTTTTGAGATTTACTTTATCCTGTGGATTTATTTACATTGATATATTATTATCTTACATTGATAAGAAATATTTCTCATTATTTCTCATGGATCAAACATGTCTAATTTTATAATTTTAACTTACCCTATTAGAAAAAATATTTTTCGTTTTATTTTTAATAGGATGATATTTGACTTTATAGTTTGGTCTTTATTTCTAAAAAACATGTGATGATTATGTCTTAACCTCACCAATCTTATTTAAATCACTATTAAACTTCTTCATGGATTTATTAACTTCTAGAAACATATATTTTTTCCCTTGTTATATATTCTTTCATTAAGGATTGTTTATCATCCATATCTTTTATAATATTCCAATGCTCAAAAGATATCAATATAACGATTTTGATTTGATAAATATTAGTTTCTTCACCATTGATACACTCTAAATATACATTAGTATTCTATTGACTATTTTTCTTTTCAAAATCATTTCAATTTTTTTTAGATTATTATCAAGGAATCATCATGTTTAGTTTTTATCATGTGTTTAATATATAATATCTCATATTATTATTCCACTCTTGTTGAATATTATTCATGTTTTTCGACATATGATATTTATTTTGTGAACTTATAAAAACATCATATTAAAATTTAATTATTTATTAGAGGTAATAAAATTAATATTTAATCTGTACACATATTAATCCTAAAAAAACTTATATTTTAACTCAGAATGTTTTGAGACATCCTTTATATTTTTATTAAATATCTTCTTTTGAGGTGTATCATTCTATTCAACACAACATAGTCACTAATTTTCTCATTGGGACTCTATTAAAAATTATAAAATTCCACCAAACATAAGCACATAATTTTGAGTTTTACATTATAACTCCCTTATATTTTCAGATGTTCATTGAGATACGAGATAAAATTCTCTTATAGTCAATATCATTTTCTTCTTTATCGTCTCAATTTCTATAATATTAATTTTTTTATATTTGTTTTCTATTTTTCACAATGATTTAACAGGAATATTGTTAGGTCCACTAGGATAGATACCTGAGTGAGGTGGTGGAGAATCAGGGTATGATAGATTAAATAAAATTCCCCTCATGATCTTTTTTTGTTATAAAAACTCTTTTCATTCTCATTCCCATTATAGAGTACGATCAAATCTTAACGAATAAACAAGACACAATAATTTTACTTGGTTTAACCTCAATATGTGATGTCCAAGGAGCATCCACCAGTGATTTTCCATTGTACCAAATCCATAATAAGAACATTTCATTTTACAAGATCGACATAGACTCACATTCCCTCCTGGTTTATAAATATTCACTATTTGAGAACTCGTTTCTCTCTAAACTAAGGTGTGCTCACTGATTCTTCAGAAGACCCACTCACATTTTATAGAAATGTAGGTATCTTACTTATCACCAATGAATATATCCTAAGTTATTGAAAAATTCCCTATTTATTTTCCACCATCATCCATTGATGAAAAAACATTTCCTCTGAAGTCTTAGAAGTCCATTTGTAAACACATTCACTAAAAACACTACCTTTGAGAAGCACCCACATTTGCGATGCTCAATTAAGCTATTTCAATGACCAAACCTCTTTGAAATGATCATAAGTCTCTAGTGATCACATGTTGGTAAAGATCACTAAATCAAAAAAATCTCTAGATCACTAAGCTCACTAATTCACAAATGTCACACAGGTCTTTGAGATTTCTCATAGCTTAACAACCCTTTGAGAAGCACACATCCTCCACAAAGCCAAACTGGCCTTCACAGCATGCCTTCCTTTGGCAGAGCACAAATACCTCAGCTAATTCTCTATCCTTTCACAAAGCTCCCTTATCTACAAATATCTTTTTAAATTTGAGAGATTAATGTTTTCATTTTTATCTATCTACTCTTCATGTGGTGTTCGAGGAAAATTTATATGTTATTCCAATGAATCAAGAACCATTCGTGCAAATCCAGTACCACGTGGCCCTAGATTAAAAATATCTAAAATTTATACTGAAAATATCTCTAAATCACAAAGAACCATGTAAATTTTCAGATTACAGAGGTCATCATAATTTCAAATCATTCTTTTAATTCATTCGCTCCACTACCATAATGCTTCCTCACAATGCTCTTCACCTCTTATGTTCCCGAAATACATAATAATCACAGAGCTCAGTGTCAACATTCATGAAGACTTTTAGAAATAATATTCGTGAAGAAAATATTTTCAAAACTCATAACTTTTCTATATTTTTTTGAGATCTTTAAAGAAATCAACTTTTAACGATGTTCACCAAATCCAAAATTTTAGACCCCAAAAATTTTCCTAACACTGGAAAACAACACCACCTTATATTTTTCATTTTTTTTCTGCCTCAAGATATTTGATTCCAATTCATGGTTCTTTATCATCATGGATTGTCAACAACATCTCTGGAACTCGCAAATTCACCATGAAAACCTACTTTGTCAATAAACACAACAAACAAAAAAATGCTGCAATGTTACCTTGATTGATTTTTCCCCAAAAATTTCATCATTGAATTTATTTTTGAATATCAATGTTTTTCAAATTTTATGTCAAATTATTATATTGATAAATTAATAAAATATAATACAATATATATATTCACATTATGAAATTTTAGTATCAAACCAGTCAAGGGAGTTCATCATTAAATTCATTAAAACAATAAAACTCTCTTTCGTTTCCAAATAACCATCAAAATTGTTAAATATTTTATTGACTATTGAAAATAATAATAAAATTTTTCTAATTAATTTGTTTTTATATCCTCAAATCCTCACCATAATTTCTGTAATATTCAAATTTCATTCCAACCCACTATCTTTATTGTACTGAATTTATTTCTCTATTTAATTTCCCATTAGTTTTGTATAATTTTTTTATAATAAATATATAAAGATTAAATCCCTAGATTTGAAAAAAATCAAAGAGTGGAAATCCTTTTTTTAATCAATAAACACCTGACCATGTGATATAAGATAGAATAATAACCAATTATTCTTGTTATGATAGTGCATTCTATATAATCATGGGACACCCCTACCTTTCACAAAATCAATGTTGTATGTTTCAACAACTTACAAATTAGATTTAGATGACCTTGCTATACACTTCTACCATTCGATATGCACCACTAGGGGGGTTGGAATTAATGGTGACTCAATTTTTAACATTCATAAACTTATAAATAATCCAACTTTAATGGTTAAAAAATAATCACATAAATATTAAACATAACCTTACCCAAATTAATACATAAATAAAAAATTGATAAGACACCAATAGTTTTTACAAGGTTTTTTCCAAGTGTGGGTACATACTTTTTATCATGATTGGGTTATTCCAATCCCTCATTTTCTAGTAACAATCAATCACAAATTACGAGAGTTTTGAGAGTTATCATCATATTAAAATATGTTTTCCAACATAATATACCGTTTTTATGGACATAGAATAACACATACTAGTATTATTGTTATTTCGACATGGGTGAGTAGTATCATGTGAAATAAATTTTTGCATTCAGTAATTGTTAATGATCATTCTCTTCCATATTGAATGATAATCATATCATAGTGTGCATTCTCTTTCAATAACCTCAGTCTCTAATATTAAAGATTCAACTCACATCATCTGAACTTACACACTTCAGTAGTCGATGATAATCTTTTCAATAATAAAAAACCAAATACCTCAGACAATGGAAAGTTTTTTATATCTTATAATAAATATTCCTCAATATAATTTTATAATATATCTTTAATAGTCTCAGTATTTTCTCTCATTCTTAAAAATTTATTGAATTTTCTCCCCTTAATTGGGAATTCTAAATATTTCAGAACCAATTAAATTCTTAAACTCAATTCCATCTTAGATTATAGGGAATTTCCAAAAAATAATTTTAAAATGATATCCCTTGTGGGGTTTTTCAAACCTGTCTTCGTGTGTGCACATTTTTACTATCATAAAATACTCATTTTTCATCTATCCACTGTCTCAAGTGATATTACACATGAAATGACCCATGATTTAAGTATATATATATATATCATTCAAATTCTATATGTGTTATCACTGGTAGTAAAATGATGTTCATGATACATTGTTAAAATAAAATAATAATATTCAAAACATCATTTTGATAATATATATATATATGATATAAAATTTTAAATTTATTAAATTAAAATTTTTTAGAAGTAATAGTAGATATGATTAATGTTTAAGAATGCCTTTAAAATAAATTTGACATCAATTTCTATTATTTATTTCAGGATAAAAGTTAATTAAATATTTATTAGAAATATAATTAGAAAAATATAAATTTATTTTTTAAATTTTAATATAAAAATTTTCCTGAAATTTGGATTATTTTTTTGAAAGTAGTATTTTTATCCAAAATATAATTTTTATGAATATTATAATATTCATGGCTTTGTTAATATAAAATAATGACCTAGAATGTTATAAAACCATTTAATTAATAAAATAAGTAATTAATGAATATCATTATGTACACTAAAGAATTATTTGGACAGATAAAATCCTAGTGAAATATTTCCGAACTAATATAAAAGGATACATTAATAAAGAAAGTGATATTATATCTTTTATTATAATTAATAAATATTTTTTCCAAAATTCAGTTATCTATTGATTTTAATGTCACATAACCTTCATTGTTTTAAAATTAATCATTTACTATCATGAAAATCAATAAGCATAATAAAATTCTTATATATAATTGTATTGTATAAAAATAATATTTTAATTTTTTTAAAAATTATACATTATATAAATTTAATTCAAAATTAAAATTTATCATATTTTGAAAATGAATATGGTTAAATTGATTGAAAATTATGAATCACTATGTAAAAAATTTGGTAATATGAGAATACTTATATATTTAAAAGTAAACTAAGTGACCAGATTAATATTTAATTTAAAGTAATAATGGTTGCAATGAATAATTTAAAGTGGCACAAATTTCCATATGTTTACATGAACATTAGACCTTATAGAATCTCGTTTTTTGGTTTTCAATAACTAACTATACCACACATAACTAACCTAAATTATATCCCCTTCCACTCATAACCATTTATTCAAATTCTTTTCAATGGAAGGTTTACTTTTCTTCACTTATAAAAGGACACCACATCCACCCCTTCCATAATTGACCTCACATTAGAATTCCTATGAAATATACACCGTAATTAAATCACATAGAATAAAATAATCTCACATCCATAATATAGTAAAAAAAAATACTTACATATTTATATTCAACCATACTTTCAAGAGAATGTTAAAAATTATTAATGAAGGTATAACGTCTTTCATAACCGTTATTTATTATTCATTATTAATTATACCACATCTCATATTTTATATCCCTGAGAGTCCAATAAAAATATTATTTATGACATTATGTTCTTTTATTTCACTAATTTGATAGCCTTTTTATTCATTCATAGAAATCCATTTGAAAAGAATAAATTTCATAAAGCTTGTCTGCATACTTTCTCCTCTATGCAGTATGCCTCCTATTTCCGCCACTGCCATTCATGGATGGTCAAAATTAGGGTTTTGATGAATAAATATTATGTTTATAACATGATAATTATTGTGAAATGATAATTTATTTTTAATTTATTAATCTATTTTATTTTATGATATATATAATTATTGACCGTGTGTATGTGAATATTACCACATACTTGTAGAAACTAGTTTGGTTTTCCATTATATCCAGTCTTTGATGACTTAATATAATTATTTTGGTCTATAAAATGATAATAAAAAACTATTGATAATATAATATTTTTAAAACTATTTTAGAATTAATCATGACCATGGTTAACATGCCAAGATAATCACATAAAAATTAACTTAACTACCACATGTTACTGACACACACAAAAACAATTTATTAAATTATTAACCTATTTGATAAGTCAACAATATGAAATTAAATAAATATGAATAATGTTATAAATATATATTTGTAATCAATTTAATTAAATTATTAAGGATTTTAGTGGAATATTTAGAACCCTTTTGGACACATGTAAGTGTTCATCTCAAAATCACTTCTTTAAGACAAATGTACTTTTGTGAACCTAGTTTCATTTAAATATTTAAAATACTGTGAATTGGATATTTAATATAATATTTTATCATTATTAATTAAATTTTAGGTTAAAAATATAGTTATAATTTATTTAATATGTTTTTAATTGATTTTTTTATTCTGTAAGGGATCTTTTCACAAAAAACTCTTCATTGAGACACACTTTACATTATCCTTCAATTTCAATTTTTATTGTGTATTTGATTACCAATTAATATATTATCATGAAATATATTTTATTCATGTTATGTTTTTTATTTTTCAATATATTTTCCTTCATTATGTTTGGATAAAAATGTAACTCATGTGGAAGTATTTTTCTCAACTGGAGTCCTTTTTCTCATGATTTGGGAAATCTCCCCTTGATTTGATATTCCTTGTTCTTTTCAAACATTTTCATTTAAGTATTTAAATTTTATATTGGAATATTTTCATCTCTTTATTATAATGCCCCCTTTTGATGGAGAATTCCCGCAAATGAAAGTATTTTCTAGATTATACTAACAACTATTGAAACGCACCATGATTCCATACAACGTTATTTCTTCAATTTAATTCAATAACTTGCACTACACGCAACACTAAGTTCAAGCGCATCATGACATACCAAACTAGCCGTTGAAAAGTGGTTATGAATAGTTTTAACTTAATTTTACATTTTATATAATCCTTCTAATTTTAGAATCCATATTATGAGTTTCTTAGACATAATATATGAACAAATTCATTTTTTCAAATAAAAGAAGTATGTGTTTTAAATGAAATTTTACATCCTTTTAATGGAAAATCCTTTTTAAATTATATATTTGAAACTTTTATATATGAAATTTGTAAAAATAAACTTATTCTTTAGAATTAGGACATAAAAATTTAGTTTTGATAAATATTTGGTGTTTTTCTGATAACATCCATATTTGGGTGAATAGTGAAAATACTAAATTTTAACTGAAACAACTTTTTTAATCAAAATAATATATATTGTTAGAATATACATTTTAAAGGTTTAGAAGCATAATTAATTTATATTTTTAACATTTAATCCAATTTTGGTCATTGAAAGTAATTTCACTTTGAAATTGGACATAAACAAGTGTCAATCTTATGGAAGTTATTATTTCTTAAAAATACGCCTTTTGGTTTTGACAACGAGAATTAATTTTAAATTTATAAGTTAAATATAATTGTTTTTAATTTGGTAAAATAGAAATCATTTTTGAATTCGTAATATCAAAATATTATTAGGGTGAATTTTTTGTTTGTTTCTGAAAACATTCAATTTTTAATGAATAGTGAAAAACACTCTGTTATTGGTTAAAATCTACTTTTTATTTAAATAATTAGTTATTTTATTTTAATTAATTTTAGGTAAAAATAGATACATAATACATATATATGTTCAATGTGATTCATTGGGGTCATTTTATAATATGTTTAGATATATAAAATTTTATCGAAATATTTACCATCTTTTACCCACATACTGGGAGCGCTTGCAAATTTGAATAAAAAATAATTTTACCACTTTTTTGAGTTGAATTTCAAAAATATGAGAGACACATTTGATATCAATAAGTAAAATTTGGTTCAATAAGATGAAAATAAATTTTGGTGAAGAGTAAGATTTTACTTTTATTTACCACGATTAAAAGTAAATCGGGTAATTAAGGGTAAAAATGATATTATCATTATGTGAACACATGTCCTAATTCTCTTGGATAAGTGTAATTCGACTAAAAAAAACCATATAAGTAAAATATGATCCTTTAGGTCCACTTATATTGTATTAGGATATTTATTATTATTTAATTCAATGAAAAGTTAAAAGTGTTAAAATCAATGTTTAATAACAAAACCATTTTAATATAGGGTTATACATAAGATAAATTCGAGAATAAATATTAATTGTAAAGATAAAAAAAATTTCCTACATAGTGGTATTTTATTTATATGTTTTAGACATTAAATATTGTAATTTATATATGACACAGTGATGATGCAGTAATTATCTAATTAATGAAAGATTAAAATCATTGATATTATAAATATCCAAATAAATGTAATTTGATTCTTTTAATGAATTGAACTAATTTTCTTGGTTAATATGTCATGTTATGGGTGGTTAGATGAATTTTTTTCGATATAGTAATGCTTTTATGAATTTAGAAAAAACGAAATACCAAATATTTCAAAATTGAAAAAAAAGAGTTAAAAAATAATAATTTAGTATTAATTGATATTTTATTCCTAAAAATCTACGGATCAGAAAAAAAACATATAAAATGATAGGTTTATCATAACTAAATCAGTTGGGGTTCTCTTGGAAGTATATAGTATGTTTATTAACCATAAAATATATAAATACAAAGAGACATGGTAAATGTGAAACTATTTAACTAAGAGTTAAATCTTAAAGATAAGGTTAATATAGGGACCCAAACCTGTCTAAATCCTATTGGTTGAGTGTCTCGACCAATCCCCACGTTAAAATTTAAATAAATCATTTGGGACCAATAAAAACCAGATATTATTTTATTATTAAATAATATTTCTAGCTTTTCCTAAGGTGCCCCTCACCCCACTTATAAATGGGCACCCCCCTTCTCTCTGATTCACATATTCAAAGACATTTTCCTCGAACAACCCCTTCCCAAATCCCCTATAAACAGTCCTCCCATAATCCTAATGGCCTTCCTATAGTCAGGAAGCTAACCCATGGATCCCTTTTGATAAAATCAAACGGAAGAATCCGAAGAAGAGGTAAATATTTCATCACCTGTTTCAAGTTCCATTATTCTTCCACTTATTTTTTCTTTGTTGATTCTATTATAAAATAATAACTCAAGTATATTATATATATTGTGATGTTATTATAAATATGGTACAACCATAATCATTATTATATCCATCCTTTGAATGACATGTCACCATACGTGCGTACGTACGGCTTACCGTATCCACGCCGTGGTGTAATTGTTATTCAATACATTATTATTTGGATTTGTATAATAATGATGTGTAATTGATGTAAAAAATAAATATAACATGATAATTATTCTGTATATATAATATATCAACCAATTATATATTATATTAATATCAAAATAATGATATTGTTACTCTTGCGTACGTACTGATTACCGTCTCTACGAACGCGATGAGATTCATTCCCCATCGTAATCCATTCAAGTAAAATATTCACTAAATGATTAGAAATAATGTTTAAAACTTAATATCATTATAAATATGAATAAGATTCATTCTATCCATAAAAAACATTACTTACATAATAAAGCATATAATGGAAAACGAATCAGTTAACACCTGAAACGACGATAATACTAAGATATTATTAACCAAGCCATGTTAAAAGATCATATATGAGATCATATTAATGTATATGATTCTTGTAAAATTTAATAATAACTATATCACCATTATATAGGAGGATATCGTTCCCTTGACCAAGGAAAAATATATGTTAAGGGTAAATTTCACAATCACTTTATAATCCTAGATTATTTTTATTCAAGTATCTACTAGGACCTTATTGTCATCCACATCCATGTTTCTAAAAAATGTATTTCAATTTTTTTAATAATTACTATACTATGGGTTACTGTCATTTATACCATTATTTGAATTTTTTTAAAATTATTTTAATGGGATCTTTTCGTCATTTTCCAAACAAGGTACTTTATGACATTTTTGACAAAATTAAGGTAAGAATGTTTTTTTAACATATATGGCAGGTGCAAATAATTTCTACCATTATGACAATGTAGAAGCTTATCTTACAATCATATAATAATATTATCAAAATAAATGTTTTCTTTTATAATTATATGAGTTTTAAATTATTTCAATATAATAAGAGATATTTCTCTAAAATCTTTTTTTGATTTCATCTATTTCTGCACCCTTTGATGGATTTTATGATTATTTGATGTTGATTTATTATTATACCAAACATCCATATTGTATTGAAGTTTTTGTGATATTTTTTATGATAGATGTTTTATTTTTATACCATTCATGGTTTATGGATAAAGTATTGACAATTTGTATGCTAGTTTTAATACGAATGATTATGTTATGTTTAAAACATTTCATATGAGGAATGTATTAGACTAAATAAGTGACGAGGGGAGCCCGCTATAACTCATTAATGCATCAGTTGGTCTAATGATACAAAGTACTGTATTGGATCAAGGCTTGGACATAATCTTATTTGTAGTCTTGGAACATGGACTTGACTATGTTGTTATGAAAGTCTGACATTATGCATTCCATTATTATGAAAGTGGCTGTTGATATTGCATGTGATTATTCGACTAGTAGAACATCCATGTGAATAAATAAATGGTTTTTTTTTGATTTTATCTTTTTCATATTATGCTGAAGTAGATGTTTAAAAGGATTTTTTTTATTCTTATACATTTCCTTAAATGTTTTTGCTCATTAATGAATGTTTCCTCTATATTGTTATCCTTACTATGCATCTGATCTCACCCCTTTCTATGTTTTATTTTTTCCAAGATGTGAAGAAGTATATTATGACTAACCTGAAAGGTTAGTCTTTGGGATCTCACTGTTGTCTATGGAAACAATGTTTTTTTAGTTTTCTATTTTACGGTATAATGCAAACCTTATGAATGTATCTAGTATTTCTAAGGCTACTAAACTGATCAGCCTTTCGGGACATGATTTCCTTGTATCCTGGCAATGTTATGTAATAATGCACTAACTCTGGGAAACTAGGTTCAGGGTGTTATAGTTGGTATAATAAGAAGTTTAACATAAACATTAGAAACTAAATTTAGGTAAACTCTGATTAGAGAACATAGCCCTAAGAAGGGCTTTGAAGATTTTTATAGAAGAACTTCCTATAATTTTGGTATTATAGAGATTTTGTGAGTTTTCCAAACAATACATCCCTATCTGGATACTGGTAGGTAGAGGTGGCTCGGACACAGATGTACTTAGGGGTAAAACCCAAAATCACCGCTTTGAGCTAGACTCAAATGGGAACTGGTGTACGATAATGGGAGTTACTGCACTCTTGGTTACGACGCTCTTAGGAAATATTCTTAGGATAATTCTCATTTTTTGGAAAACCATTATGATGGGTTTATGAGTATATACTTCCTCACGGAAAATATTTTTTATGATTATGGATTATATCCATAAACTACTCAATTTATGGTTTTTATTTTACAGGTTTGGAATTATGTATTTCGATTTAATAAACTAATTTTGTTTATGTCATTGTTTAGAAATGGCACCCAGTAGATGGAATGAGACATCCAACAGTACGAATGATCCAACGAGTAAGAAGGATCACATCTTTCATGGTGTTACGAAAACATTTAGAAAGGATATAGTCTCCCAGGTATTATCATCATAAGAATAAATAGTATCATGTGTTAATAAGATAAGTAATGAATTTTTTGAGTCTTATGGCTATGACGAGAATCCAGAGAGGAAAAAGATGGTAGAGAGAAAGATGGATATATGTAATAAGGGAACAAAAGGATTTTCCAATATGTGACAACTGTCTAAAGAATCCCCTTGGTAAATGATTGAAGGGAATGGGAGTTTGTTATATGTGTGGAGGAAAAGGACACCAAGTACGTGATTTCAAGGTTGAGAAAAATGATTCAAATATACAATGCTTTACCTGCAAGGAGTTGGGACAATACACAAGTCAATGTACAAATCATCAGAGTATACACCAAATACTGCTATTGAATAATAATCAAGTTATGATACTACCAAAGATGAAGAGGATTGATTAAGAGTTTTTATGTTGTTATTAAGGTATTGTGTCATTTGAGTACTGTATTAATGATTTACATTTTATAAGAATTATAGAGTATATAAGGATTGTACTTAAGTACCGTTTCATTATTGACATGAGATTAGTAGAACCAAGAAAAGTAACTCTATGGTATGTTAAAATTATTGGAAAATACATGGTTGATGAAAAGAAAAAAAAATTAATATGGTCCTGATAATGATGTACTAGTTTTGGAATAAGAGATTATTGATTTGGATAAATTCTATTGGACATTATTGACTACCATGGAACTCGTTAATGGTTTGTTTATTTAATCATTGTTGAAGTATTTGTAATTTTTGGATATAAGTAATATATCTAGTATTCCATAAAAAATAAGGGAGCATGAATATAATCAATAAGGTTTTAAGGTAATGCAGGGTGTTAACGTATTTTATAGGAATACATGATGATGGTATTAAAATGTTATTACATGACAAAAAGGATCTTCCTTGTGTTTTACATCTTTATAAATTTGGGACTTTGAGTTATGGAAGAAGTATTTCGGTTAAGTATAATGATTGGAATAGATTAAGTTTAATATTGGATTTTATCATTAAGGTGAAATAATTTCCTAATATTTTCTTGAATTTTTTATAAAAGGACAACCCAACGGTCTGGTGACAACCAGTCGTGTTCGGAAAGGTGGTGAGACTAGAACCCACAACCGAAGGTCGACAAGGGTGCATCATCTAAAACTGGCCTACATGATGTCTTGGATTTTATAATTTAGTTTTTTAATGGTCTGATAGATGAATTATAAATTTAATTTTTTGGAACCCCTTACAGTTAGTATAAATAGATTATTTTTATGTTCTATTATCTTTTATAGTTAATGTTGATTTTGTGGTAGAAATTAGTTAAAGGATGGAACTCTACTTGTAAACAATATTTTTTTTCTCTTATTCTATGAAGAAATTAATTCTTAAAAATTATTTAATGTATCTTAAAACCAAAAATGTGTTAACCTAATACCTTATGTTTCATTGAACCTATGATATTTAAAATCCTCATTGATTGATGGCATTGAAGTGCTCAAATTTACACTTGATTGTGATGGACGACCTCAATGTCACATACTAAATATCTTTGTTTTCAATCCAATTATGTGTCTCTAATTTCCCCCATTGTTCTCCTAATCAAGATCATAATTTGGTTGTGACTTTTCCTTTTCCCTTTCCCTCTTATTAATACTAAATTTTATTAACCCAATTTCTGATGTGGGTTCTCCACAGAAGTATTTATCTATTTTTAACATTTTATTTTCGAAGAAAATTTTCAACTTGTGAGGATGCAATTTATTAAATGAGGGGAGAATATAAAACCCCAAGATTTCATAGTACCTTATTTCTTCAATTTAATTCAATAACTTACACTACAAGCTTCACTGAGTTCAAGCACACCACGACTTAACAAACTAACCGTTCAAAAGCTTTTATGAATAGTATTAACTGAATTTTTAATTTTATATAATCCTTATAATTTTAGATTCCATATTATGAGTTTCTTAGACATAATATAAGAACAAATTCATTTTATAGATAAAAGAAGAATTTTTTTTAAATTCAATTTTACGGCCTTTTAGTGGAAAACCATTTTTAAATCAAATATTTGAAACATTTATATATTAAATTTGAAAAAAATAAACTTCTTCTTTAGAATTTGGACATAAAAATTTAGTTTTGATACATTTTTGGTGTTTTTCGAATAACATGAATATTTGGATCAATATTAAAAAATACTAAAGTTTATCTGAAAACAACTTTTTTTAATCAAAATAATTTATAGTGTTAAACTACATATTTAAATGGTTTAGAAGCATAATTAAATTATATTTTTACCATTTAATCAAATTTTGGTCATAGTAAGTAATTTTACTTTGAAATTGGACATAAACATGTGTCAATCATTTGGTAGTTATTATTTCTTAAAAATATGCTTGTTGGTTTTCACAACAGAAATTAATTTTAAATAAATAAATAAAATTTATATGTCTTTAATATGGTACAATAGAACTCATTTATGAACCTGGAATATCAAAATAACCTTAGGGTGAATTTTTGGTATGTTTCTGAAAACATTCAATTTTTGATGAATAGTTAAAAACGTTGTGTTATTTGTTAAAACCGACTTTTTATTTAAATAATTATTTTCTTTATTTTAATTTATTTTTGATCAAAATAGATACATAATACATATATATGTTCAATGTAATTCATTGGAGTGATTTTATAATAATTTTTGATATATAAAATTTTATCGAACTATTTACCGTCTTTTACCCACATCCTAGGAGCATATTCAAATTTGAATAAAACATAATTTTACCGCTTCTGTGAGTTGAATTTCAAAAATCCAAGAGACACGGTTGATATCAGTAATTAAAATGTGGTTCAATATGATGAAAATAATTTTCGATGAATAGTAACTTTTTTACTTTTATTTACCATGGTTAAAAGTAAATAGGGTAATTAATGGTAAAAATGATATTATTATTACCCTTAAACTTGTCCTAATACTATTGGATATGTGAAATTCTACCAAAAACAAGATTAGTAATAAAATATGCTCCTTTAGGTCCACTTGGATTATATTAGGACATTTGTTATTATTTAATTGAAAGAAGAGTTAAAAGTGTTAAAATCAGTGTTTAATAACCAACCCATTTTTAATATAGAGTTATACATTAGATGAATTCGACTACAAATATTAATTAGAAATCTAAAAAGATTTCATAAATAATGGTATTTTAGTTATATTTTTTAGAAATTAAATAATTTAATTTATTTATGACACAATGATGATGTAGTAATTACCTAAATAATTAAATATTAAAATAATCGATATCATAAATATCCAAATAAATGTAATTTGAAACTTTTTAGTAATTAAACTAATTTTATAGGTTAATAAGACATGATATGGTTGGTTTGATGAATTTTTTTATAAGTAATAATTCAGTCATAAATTTAGCAAAAATAAAATACCAAATACTGTCAAAATTGACATAAAAGACTTTTTAAAAGAAATATTATATTATCATTGATATTATATTCCTAAAAATATAAGGTTCAGAAAAATGACTTATATAATGATCTATGTATCATTTCTTATTCACTTGGGATTTTCATAGAAGTATATAGTCTATTTATTACCTATATAATATTAAAATACAAAGAAACATGGTAAATGACAAACTATTAAACTAAGAGTTAAATCTAAAAAATAAGGTTAATATAGTGACCCAAACCTATCTAAAACCTATCGGATGAGTGGTTTTTGAAAAATAACCACCTTATACTTTAAATAATTAATTTTTTATCCATTATAAACCGAAAATGATTTTATTATAAAATAATATTTCTAGCTTTTCTAAAGGTGCCCCTCACCCTCTTATAAAAGAGAACTCCCCATTTTCTCTAATTCAAACTGTCAATGCCATTTGGTTCGGCCAAAACCTACCCAAATACCCTATAAACGGTCCTACCTTTATCCTAGATGCCTTCATTTAGTTAAAAATCTATCTTAAAAATCCCTTTTGATCAAATCAAAAAGAAGGACATGAATAAGAGGTAAATATGTAATCACCTCTTTCAAGTTCCATTCTTCATCCACTACCTCTTTCTTTTTTGTTTCAATGATAAAATAATAACTCAAATGTATTATATATAATGTGATGTTATTATAAATATTTTACAACCATATTCATTATTCTATCAATCCTTCGAATGACATTTCTCCATACGTGCGTACGTACGACTTACCGTCTCCAGGTCGTGGTGTAATTGTTATTCAAAAAAAGATTATTTGGATTGGTATAATAGTGATGTTTAATTGATGTAAATAATAAATATAACATGATAATGTTTCTATATATTTGATACAGCATCCAATTATATATTATATTAATATGAAAATAATGATATTGTCGCTCGTGCGTACGTACAGATTACCTATCCACGAACGCGATGAGATTCATTCCCCATCATAATCCATTCAAGACAAATATTCATTAAATGACTAATAATAATATTTAAGGACTTAATATAATTTTGAATATGAATAGTATATATCCTATCCATAAAAAATATTACTTACATAAGAAATCATTTAAAATAAAAAGAATCATTTAATACACAAAATGATGATAATACTAAGATATTATTAATAGCGCAATGTTAAAAAATCATATATTATATAATATAAATTTATATGATTTTTTTATATTTAATAACAATTATTTCACCATTATACATGATTTTAACCTACAATATACCCAGGGAAAATACAAGGAAATGGTTAATTTCACAATCTCTTTATTATCCGAGGTTGTTTTTACATAAGTATCTACTGTGACCTCTTTATCATTCTATTCCATGTTTCATAAAAATGTATTTCAAAACATTTTCACTATTTACTATAATATAGGTTAATGACATTTATACCTTTATTTTAATGTTTATAAAATGGTTTGAAAGGAATCTTTCAGTCGTTTTCCAAACAATGTACTTTATGACCTTTTTGACAAAATAAAGGTAAGAATGTTTTTTATCTTATACAGTGGGTGCAGCTATTTTCCACCATTATAACAATGTAAAATCTTCCCTTACAAGCTTATAATAATATTTTTAAAATAAATTTTTTCTTTTATAATTATATTAAATTTAAATGATTTCAAAATATTAAGATATTTTTCTATAAAAACGTTATTTTATTTCATCTATGTCATAACCCTTTGATGGATTTTAAAATTATTTTAAGTTGATTTATTATGATACAAATATTCCATATTTTATTGAAGGTTTTTTGATATGTTTGACTATATATGTGTTATTTTCATACCATTCATGGTTTATGGATAATATATTGACATTTCTTATGATAGTTTTAATACGAATGTTTTTGTAATGTTTAAAACTTTTCATTTGAGGAATGCATTGGACTTATTAAGTGACGGGTGGAGCCCACTATAGCTCTTCAATGCATCGGTGGGTCTCATGAGACAAACATGTGTCTTGGGACAAGGCCTTGACAAAATATTATTTGTAGTCTTGGCACAAGGCCTTGACTACGTTGTTATGAAAGTCTGGCATTATGTATTCCATCATTATGAAAGTGGCTATTGATATTGCATGCGATTATTCAAATAGTATAATATCCATCTGAATATGTAAATGGAATTATTTGATTTTGTCTCTTCCATATTATACTGATGTTCATGTTTAAAAGGCTTTTTGTTTTAGTCTAATACATTTTCCTTAAATGTTGCTGCTTATTTATGAAAGTTTCCACTATATTGTAATCCTTACTAAGCATCTGAGCTCACCCATTTCTATGCTTTATTTTTTCTAGGATGCAATGAAGTATATTAACACTAACATTTAGGGATAGTCTATGGGATCTTAGTGTGGTCTCTGGAAACAATTTTGTTGTAGTTTTTTATTTTACGATGTATTGTAATCCTTATGAATGTATCTAGTATTTCAAAGGATACTAAACAGATCGTTATTTCGAGATATTATTTCCTTGTATCATTCCAATTTAATGTAATAATGCACCGAATCTGGGTAACTAGGGTCGGGGCATTACAACTACACATTCAAATGGGTATTTGTCTTCCATTTTTTGGTTTTAACTATCGAATGTATTATATATAATATTGAATGTAACATTAATACTTCTCTTAATATATGATTAATGAAAGATTTTATCATCCTTTTTTAAATATGAGGGGTTCAATAAATGGTTTTAATAGAAATTTTATGTTACTAATATGATTTGTTTTCAAAAATGTTTTATTCTATATATTTTTTTTATGTTTTCCAAAAAGCATTGCGTAATTTTTTAAAAATTTAATTTTCAAGGACCTAGAATTTATAATTTTTTAAATCTATCTATTTTAAATTTATCTATATATGTTTTTTTAATAACTTAATTCTTTATACATGTTTCAACTTGAATGATTATTTTAGCTAAATTTTTGGTTTTCTATGTTTCTTACTCTATAAATATTCATGTATTCAAAAAGATAAATTATTATTCTCATGTTTTCATATCATATTAGTTTTTAAATTATTGAAAATTAAAATTGTACTTATTATTTCCAAATAAATTTTCCTAATTTTTCTTTGAGAGATATATATTTACATAATAATCTTGATCATGGTTATTCTTAAAATGATACCATCTAACTTGTTTGTATATATGGCTTCTGAAATTTTCATTTAATTCTATTGTGTGATCCATCATTACTATTGAATTTCTTAATAATAACAATATATAGGCATGGTTTATGTAAAGTGTTTCCAATGTGAATTCCATATATTGTGTTAATTAATTAAAGGGTGCCGAACCAAATTCCCAATATATTTATTTATTGGGGAATTATTACCAAAAACATATACCCATTTTCTATATAGTGTAAATATGATATGGGTAATAATCTTTATTTAGTGGTATTCACCAAGAATAAATCAAAAAGAAATTTGGTGCCAATTTATTTTCCCAAGTATTATCATGTTATGTTTATTGGGTATATTATTAATGCTTCATTATGTAAATAATTAAATTATAATTTAAAAATAATTCTATTTCTTGAATCTTTTATGATATATTTGATTGAATCCATGTGTAAAACATATGATTTATTTTCCTATTATGATAGGTGGGCCCAAAATTATATAGTCCACTAATTAATTGGGTAATTTTTTTTTCATTCCATGAGATATCAGGGTGCATGAGCTATGAGCCTAGCTAATTGTGGTTTTGTGAAATTATCTTAGTGTACTATGTTATGATGACAATGCAGGGATCACTGGCTTGTGATTTTAAGTTTATGTATTCTCCAAATTACCTATAATTCTATTTTCATATGTTATAAACATTATTTAATCCATTTTCAAATTATATAATCCCCTTGTTCTAGGATTTATTTATTGCGATCACTATAATTATGATATCTTGTTATGCCTCTTGTTTTTCATGTTATGATTTATTAATAGGTATACACTTATGGAGTGTTTGAGATAATCAATTCTAAAATTTCCCATCCATGTGTTATCAAGTAAAGTAATACATATGGTGTTTCTAGAGGAGTTTCATATGTATAGATTTTATGTGATATATAAGATCTATTTTAGGATTTACAATATTCCTATATAGTATAAATGATGTCCATTTTGTAGCATTCTGATCCCGGGTGCCACTAACTCGGTGCCCCGAGCTGGGTCATCACGTAACCTCAAGAATGACTCGCCATAAGATAGAGGTAGCTGAATAGAATTGAGGGTCTAGTTTAGACACATGGGGAGACTATACCCTCTTTACGAAGATTATGCCAAAAGAGAACAAAATATAAATAGAGGAAACATTAAAAGACACCCAATAACATGCATAGACAAACATCTCCCAAACTGGGAACAAACCACAAGCAACAGTAAATATGTCATGTCATTTTACAATGACATGTGAAAAAAAACCCAAAATAATGAAAACATTAGAATCCCCATAATTTTTTGGACTCCATGTCGGGAACCAAATCCATTCATGTCCTATATCCAACTCAACTCCCAATCATTGGGCTCTTACCCGTGTCCCATCCTACAAGCATTAAATTTGCTCAGGTACCCAACAGAGGTCCGAGTAGGGTGTCAGTACATCTTTATAGGCCACCACCAATGGTGTATAAAAAATATCATTTTTAAAAGATAGTTCATTAATGTACAAATAAATAGAATGTGAAGGAAAGAATGGTCAGGGTCCTATTGTTAACCTTTCTCAACTTTTCTATTACAATTAGGATTATAGTTCCACATTCATTATGTATATCATATCATCATTAATTCATCATCAAAACATATTCCATGAGTCATACATTTACCTTATTCAAACAAAGATCATGTAATTTATCATTTCACATAAGAGAATGAGTTATGTACATTTTTCACTAGAGATGATAATAACAAGTAATCAAAACACTTACCTAAGAGCCTCATTCTACGTATTTTTGTTGAATACTACCAATGGGAAATATAACATATGTCTGACTCCCCATCCCAGACATTACTGGGAAGGCTAGAGCATTAGTCCACCCCTACTCATGGGAGGAGCATCATTCCTTAATCCAATCACAAATCCATTTTCAGATACATATTTATCCATTCCGCACATTTATCCATATCAAAATAATACAACGAATAATGATTAGAATCATGATTCACAACAATTAACATGGGATTCAAATGTTATTACATAGACTGTTCATAATCTCATTTTATAGTACACAACCCATTGGCCAAATTATCCTTCCCAAGTCTCCCACCATTAACAATATTCATCAATACAAATTCCATTACCAATCCATTTTGTCAACATTTCACATACACCCACTCTCTTACAGTTTTACACATAATTGATTATCTATAAGGATTAATCCCAATTTATCTAATTGAAACCATTTTTCATATCATGAAAAACAATCCCTTATGACAATAATAAGCATTTTGACATGGAAATAATCAATTTTCACATACATTCAAAAAAAATTCAAAGGACCTACATCATCACAAGGCAACTTTATCATATTTACCTTATTTCTATGTCCATAAAGTATTAACGCACCCTATGTGTGCCCCTATAAAGGTCATGTCATCCTCCATGTGTCCCATGGAGACCATAAGGGTTTCCATTCATTATTTAGACACTCATAACACCAAATATACTAAAATGACCAAAATCACAACTAGGGGTGACCAATAAGTGATGCTAAGCATCAAAAATATCAAAAAAAAACCGTCGTATATAACTTATAAACCACCTACCTTTGATCTATTAAAGAATGCACACTTAATCAAGGCCTTGGATCCCGTTTCAACACCCCTTTTAAGAATAAAAAAATCTAACCAGAAAAGAAGGTTTTCAGAGCATAAGAAGGAGATATGGATGAAATATGAACCCTAAAACAAAAATACAAACAAGAGGGGAATTTACTTTAACTGGATCTTCGATTCATAACCAACGATACTTAAAATATCGAAGAGATGAAAGAGGAAGTCCATCAAAATATATTTAGAGATATTGTTTGACATTAGGGTTTCATGGGGGAAAAAGAAATAAATCCTGAGTTGGGGTAAAAAAATCATATAATGGAATTATTTAAATTTCCTAACTTTATAGGGCTCCACGATTTAACCGCATAGTTTAACTAACTATGTACTAACCATGCGAGAGATACTATCCCAAAATCACCCCTTCGCATGGTTTCCTGGGGATTCCACATGCTTAGATTAACCATGTGATTACTATGAACATGCCTCTATCCCATGATGCAAGGTTACCTAGGATGATTTGGATAATTTGGAATAACTATGCATAAACCATGCTACATTCCCAAAATCTTTATTTTCCTCCATTTTCATGTCTTGAACCCATAGAACACCATGAACCTTCTCATGAAATTTGGAAAATATTTTAAAAAACAAATTAAAGTTCTTAAAATAAAATATAAATAAATTATACCTTAATAATGGTCGATGATCTTAAAACTTCCACACCATAGAAGGGATCTACCCCAAGACGCTCTTACCGAGAATAATTGAGCTTCTGAAGCAAAGAGATTGGGCCAATGGGCCTGCAAATCCAACTCTCACTCTTAAGTTTCTTCTAGGATGTTTCATTTATGGAATATAAATCGAATGAAAGGCACAAACATTCCCCAAAAACTCTTCTCACAAAGATCAACAATAGGAACACGATGCTCCTCAATGTTTGATTTAGGCTCAAGCTGAAATTCAACAAAGTTTATCAAATGAGATGGATCAGGATGATAAAGATCATGTTGTGAATAATTAAAAACAACATACATTCCACTATACCACTATTTAAGATCCAATAGGTAATCCACTAGTCTGATCTTCTCAAAAATTTGGAATGGACCCACATTCAAGGGCACAAACATAACATTTCTTTGAATTTGATGGTGAACCAACCTTGGAGACAAAAGAAGATACACACTATCCCCCACTTCAAACTCAAGAGGTCTACAAAATAGATCCTTATATGACTTCTACCTGCTCTAGGATATTATCATGCAATTATGGATCAAATAAAATATCTCTGACGTCCCCTGCACAAGACTGGTCCTAACAGCTTAAATTACCTAGCTTTTAATAAATACTACGAAGATCTATATAGTCTCCAATATAGTACCTCAAAATAATCCATCTGAATCATAGCCTATAGTCTATTATTATAAGAAAACTAAATGTTTGATAAGTGATTTTCCCATGAACCACCAAAATAAAAGACAAAAGCTCTCAACATGTACTCCAATACTTGAATTGTATTCTTAGACTTCCCATTCATTTAGAGGTGAAAGGCTATACTCAACAATACCTAGGTACAAAGTGAATTCTACAATCCCTTCCTAAATCATGTTGGGATATGAGGATCAGGATACATAACTAGGGTTCACATCACACCATGTAATCACACAACTTTTTTAATACAAAACATAACAAACTGATCAACTTTGTAAGACTCCTGGATTATAAAGAAATGAGATACTTTAGTAAACCTATCCAAAACAACCCATATTTCTTCATTATTCTATGGAATCCTTGGTATACCCACTAAAAATCCCGTCATTATGGAATTCCACTTCCATTACGGTATGGGAATGACAACAACAAACTTGTTGGATGATAATGCTCAGCCTTCACCTATTGACATGAAAGGAATCACACCACATAACAAATAAATTTCTTCTTCATCCCTAACCAAAAATACTACATATTAAGATAAATACACAGCTTAGTCAAGTCTAGATGCACTTCCCACCTTGAATTTTGGAACTCATGCATCAAATCTTCACAAAAACACACGATACCGCTTTATGACCACTAAAAACTTGAATCCATTACCATACAAGTCCCAACTAGAAGATGATTCCCCATATTTAAGATTATCCATTATAGCCAAACACTCTGGATCCTCTAGTTAGGTCTCCTTGAAACATATAAAAAGTAAAGAGTAACTCACTAAAGATGCAAGGGATATATTTTCCTTACCATCATGTGCCTCTAAGTGAATATTTTAAAAAAATACATCATTTTCCATTCAGGGTCGAATTCATGAACCACATGATTCTATATCTTCAGGCATAGAGCATATGCAACATTATTTTCTATTCTCGATGTGTAAACCAACTCAAAATCGAATATGTTTAGGTACTCAATCCACCTTCACTATCAAATATTTAAATACATATGAGAAAAGATATAATTTAAAATATTATGATTAGAAAAAACCATGAATCATTATCCCAATAAGCAGTGCCTGGAAAATTTAGCAATAAACTAAAATAGCCAGATCAAGATCACGAGTTGGGTAGTTTCATTTATGTGGTCTCAAATGTCACAACCCAAAAGCTAAAACTTGATAATCTTTAATCAATTTTACCCCATGTACAATATGAAACACCGCACAGAACATAGTGTACTTCTTTCCAGGTGTGGGTAAGATTAGAATCGGTGCCGTAGTCAACCTCTTATACAATTCATGAAATGATAATTTTCATGCCTCCGACCACTCCATCATAACAAATGTCTTGGTGAATCATGACAGTTATTCTGATAAATGGGGGAAATCTCTAATGAACCTTTAGTTATAACTGTTCATTCCTAGAAGACTGAGAAGATCAGAAAAATTATTGGCCTGTTCATAAGACACCACAGTATGAACCTTCTCTAGATCCACTGACACAACTAACTCAAAAATGATGTGTCCAAAATTTAAATTTTTAATCAAGAATTGTATCATTCATATCATGGTGTAAATAATATGATCTCTTAGTGTAATTAAGATGGTGTCAAGATATTGGGAATCATCACCAAGAGTTCTTGAGAACACCAAGATGTCATCAAAACGAAAACCACAAACTGATTGAGATAAGTGTAAAATATTTGATTCATTAGTTCCGTAAAAAACAACCAAAACATAGGTATAACCAAATAAAGTCACAAAAAATTCAAAAAACTCATACCAACATTGTAAATCTATCCATGGTACGTTAGAATGTATCACCCTCAACTGATGTTATCATGGTCTAAAATCAATCTTGATGAACATTGTGGCACATCTCAGTTGGAAAAAAATTTCATTAATTCTGGGAAGCTGGTATCAGTTTTTAACCATCATGTAATTCAACTTTATTTAATCGACACATAGCCCTAAGAAATGTCTACAGTCATAGTGAACAACATAAGAGATCCCCAATGTGATGTACTATGACAGATAAATCCGTTATTCTCCTACTCCTCAAACTGAAGTGCCAGTTCATAGAGTTTTACTGAAACCATTTGATTTTGTGGAATGGAAACTGGGTTTTTCTCCTAGTAGAAAATTGATTGTAAAATCAATATCTATATTAGGTGGTAGACCTATGAAATCCTCACATAAAACATATTGAAACTGATACACCATAGGAGGAGAGACTTGATTCTCCACATCTCTATCATTGAGAACTAGGAATTCTAATTGGGCCATGAGCTCTATCAACTTCTAAAAAATTCTCTAATATTTCATTATTAATCGTCCCACCCACCAAAAAAACATAAGTGTCTCCATAATAAGTTGTAAACAATACCCAGTTTCGATAAAAATCGATATGGGAAAGATACTCCACTAATGAATCCATTCCTAAGATCAGATCAAACCCTTAAATCTTCAGAACGATCAGATCCCATAAAAATGATATCCTCCATCCTCTATGTCCCAAAAATTACACCACATTATATTTTAATCTATCACCCCCAATTATTTATTATGTGATATAAATCTATATTAAATTTCCACAGTTAGTCTATGAACTACTATGAAATGTGCAGAAATAAATGAATTAGTGGAACTTATGTTAAATAATGTATTTGAAATTGTGGAAGCTACAATAATTGATCCATGAATCATAGAAGGTCCAGCCACAACTCCTCCAGGTGTATACTGAACTGCATTTAGGTGTACAATCCCTCTACCCTAGGATATAGCCTGAGTACCATCTCCTACAATGCCCTACTGGTAAAAATGTCCCCTCCTCAGAATTCCACATCCACCACCCCTGAGAGTACGACAAGTGGAGCTCAAACTGCTTTCCTGATTTGATTTAATCGATCCCCAACCCATAGTTTTCACATATATATTTCCTCTAACACTTTTTCTTATCATTGGTTTGTTATTAACCTCTACACATGGAATGTATTTCCACATGCTCTACTCTCAATAGGTATCCGAGAACACTAACTTTTCATGTTTCATGACCTTCCACACTAATTTATAAAAACTCGATCACTAACATGAGAGACATGTTCCTTTCTCTAGCATTGATTTTTATGGTTTCCATGGTAAATATTCCCAAAATGGAAGTTCCTACTATTAGAAGTCATTCCACTAGTTCACCCCACCTGAACCACATTTATGCTCTCGAAGGCCTTTTTGAGGTTTTCTTCTGAGATGAAATCTGGATCCACTAACTCAAAAAACCTCTTCATACAAAATATAGCTAAATATAATATGATCACATGAATAATTCCATCCTCAAAGATCTTATACATAGTTGCCTTATCTCCCACTAAAATAATAAGAAAACATTGCAAGTCTATGAACCATACGACATACTCTATTTCTGCCATCATCCAATGTATAAAACCCATAAACTTCCCAACATTAGGATGGAATATGTCTTCATTGTAGTAATACTCTAGAAACATTTCATAAAAACTCATCCACATCTATCCCTCTACATGTTTTGTATGAGATAAAGTATCCGACCAATGCTTTTCCTAACCCCGTAACATATAGGCTGCCAACATAACTCAATTATTAGAAGGAGTCTCCAGATATTCTAGAATTATATGGATAGTATCTATCCAGAACACAGCTACCTCGATCCCACTATATCTAGTGGAGGATGTAAGGTTGTATAGTCAAAAATCCTTAGTCAACTCAAGCATACTCGTTGTGACCCGCCCTATGTCTCATTACATGATCTGTATAAAACCAGAAAAGTTCTCATAGATCTACTTTTACCTATAATCATGAAACTCTTGGAACTCTTGCTCTAATACTAGGGGATAATTTTTTTATAACATCATTTTGACACGAAACCGGAATAGGCCTTCATTTGGGAATTTTTCTACAATGCTAACCATGAACTTTTTAGAAAACCACCACGATACATTCAAAAGTAATCTGGAAAAGCTCATTTGTAACACCATGAGATTTTATGAGAGATATATATTTTAAAATATCACTAATGTCTTGTGTTTTACACTACACCAAGATTATCTTGCACTATACATAACATGATATTATCTTGAAGTATACACAACTATATTCTTTTCTTGTGTTACACCTAATTTCATGTTCATTTGATAGAATTCATTGCACGCAACACTAAGTATATATTTTTTTCAATGTATAAAAGAACTATGTTGGGATAATGTTATATTAAACATAAATATAAAACATTCACTACCTGAAACACTGAATTGGATTGCGTTACATTCAAAGAGAGACGTTATCTGATAGCTTTCGTTGTACGCAATACATTGTTTTACTAAAAATGATATATTATTTAAATATTATTATTTAATGGGATATCAGCTATCCATTATGAATATTATTAACCAAATTTTGTATTTAATATAACATTAACATTCATCTTATTTATTTTCTAGAAATTATATAATAAAAAATTAAATTTTTGGGATAAAATATTATATTATAAAAAGAATATATTTTACCATATTTTGAAGGAAAACCCTTTTTAAATATTGTTTTTGGATATTTTATAAGTTCTATATGACATAATAAACTTATTATTTGTAAGAGAGACCTCAAAATTATCGTTGGTTGAAAATTTGTTATTTTTCAGATTAAAGTCATATTTTGATGAATCGTAAAAGATATTGCATTTTAATTCAAAACTTCATTTTCAGCTAACTTATATATATAGTTAGAATATCATTATAATTGGTTTTAAAGAATAATTGGATACTTTTTTATCATTTAATAAAATTTGGTTCATTATATGTAATTTCACATTGAAATAACATATAAAAATGTAATTTTTTTATTGTTTTACTTCTTAAAACCCCATTTTTGGTTATGATAACAAAAATTAATTTTAAATTAATTTAGGAAAATTCTGTGGTTTGAATTAGGAAAAATGGTTCCAGTATTTGAAATCATATGTTCTAAATTTTTTAAATAAGTTCATTTCATTTTTTAGAAATAAAGAATAGTATCTCTGGTAATTATTTTTATTAACCATGATTAAATTGTAAATCGGGTAAATAAGGGAACAAATTAATAATACAATAATATAAAATGACCCTAACATGCATCCTAATCATTTTTAATTACATATTTCCAACTATGGTAATCCATGGGCCTTTTTTAAGACCCCATGAATCCACAGGGGAGTGATAATGACATGTTATAAAAATTAATTTAATGTAAAGTAAAAATTAAAATAAACATGTTTATTCTTACTAAATAAAATTTTTTATGGGGTTATATAAGTGATATCTTTGAATATAAATCATCATTAAAAATATAAAAATATTCCATATATCATGATATTTTATTTATAATTTTTAATCTGTAAATTGTATAGGTGAATAAAACATGTAAGTATGAATTCACTGTTTTTTAAAGAATCAGGTTTTTATGAATTTGTAAAAAATTAATGTATGAATAGTGAAAAAAACTAACATTATTCATAACTTGATATATAAAATAGTTCATTAAAGTTATTAAATTAATAAAAATATAATATTCAGAGAAATTGATATGTCATGTCCAAATATGTCATATAGGGAATTTTTTGTGACTTTTGAAATGATATGGTAGTTTCATTATCCAACATTGTTTAATTAAAATGTTTTCACTATAAAATAAAAATTGGGAAAATAATGGTAAAAAAGATAAGGATAAAAAATAATAAAAACATGGTTGGAAACAATTGGATTATGGTTATTCGAACCAACATTATCATATTTTATAATTAAATGAGTTTTCGACAATTTTTAATCGAACGCAAAATTATAATAAATTTATATTTCAAGTCATTCCAATAGTGCCCCTCACCTCTTCTATAAAAGGGAAACTTCTTATTCTCTTTATCTCATACATCCAAATCCTTTTAGCTTAGAAAATATCTATCCAATACTCTTCCAAGAATCCCTTCCGTTCTCATAGAATCCTTACATTGGGAAGAAATCCTCAGAGAATCCTTGGCTACTATAGAAGTCATATTATGTGCTTATTTTTTCCATCAATTCCTTATTTTATTCTATTTCTATTTTATCATGGTCAATGTTCCTTTATGATTTATTCTATACATACTGCCAAGATTTATTTCATGACTCATGATTTTTTAGTTAATCTTTATGTTCGTGTGTTTTCATTCTTATGTTTTTGGTTTATTCTATGTAATAGATGATTACCCATACATATAATTTGATCACACTAATTAATACATCTCAAATTATTTTGATTTTGTGTTTTAGGAAATGGATGGAACCCAAAAGAACCGTGTTAATGATGGATTCAATAGGAAATGAAATGATTTTCCTCCTAAAAAACTAAATGTTATAGGATCTCAAATATATAATCTTGTTCCTAAGACTACAAATCCTACTAGGCTCACAAATGACCTAAGGTGGGAACAATGTTCCCTTGAATCTTTCTTAAACAAAAATCTCCTTTATTTTAATGGAACGACCAATCCACTAGTTGCATAGAAATGAATTTTTACCATCGAACAAATATTGTTCATTCTCCATTATTCAGAACATGAAAATGTTAAGGTGGGCACTTATAGCTTGGAAGGTAAATAGAATATGCAGTGGAACATTATCAAGAACATAAGACAATACGATAAAATTTACTTCATGGATTGAGATGTGTTTGAGAACATTTTTTCAGTTTTTACTTTCATTATATTCTTCATTAAAAAGGGGAGATCACAGTTTATTATATATATCATGGTAATGTTAATAAAATAAGGATATAAGTCAAAAGATACAATATATATTACGAAGTGAAGAAGATTATATTTTTTTATGCTCTATGTGTGGAAGAAAACATAGAGGAAATTTTCTTAATTAGATAGATAAATGTTATATGTGTGGGAATGAATATCGTCGTGCATTCTCATTATAAAGTAATGGGAATAAATAGAAATATCCAAAGAGAGAACCTCCCAAAATCAGGGTTACAAGTGCAAGGAAATAGTGCATTTTTCTAACCAATGCCCTAGTCTAATGGTTATGGATGATTATTGATTCAAAAACCTCTTAAGGTATATGTTCATACTATATGAAACCTAGTTTTTAGAGGAGAGAATCATTAGGATGATAGAACCATGTGAAGTATGAGGTGACACATTGAGGTGGTAGGTGTACTTATAGTATGTGTCATCAACCCAAAAATGAACATTTTTAAAAAAATTATAAAATTAAAAACCAATTTTTTGTTTGATAATAATATATGTAGTTGAAAATATAATTATTAAAGAGTTTAATAGATATAAGATGTTGTAAAGAGATAGTTTGACTAGATAGATTATAGGTGGTTTCCATTATAATATTGTGGTTAGAATAATTTAGTTATAATGTTAACAAAAAAATATGTTTTTTACTATATTAATTTCAAATTGAAATTGAAGGATCCATATGAGGCTGCGACTGCCCAGACAGATGATGATATTTTGGCTATGAATGAAATTCAGACCACATATGTAGTAATATTTGATTATTACACATGGATGCATGCAACGTAGAATTATTTTAACAAGGGATAAGTGGTTGGTATCTGTTCTAGACTACCCCCAGTAGTTTTATGGTACTCATGCATGGTTGACATCTATCTTGATGGGATCTCATGGAATGTCACCTAATTGGTCTCACAGTATGTGGAGAAACTATGTTCTCAAAGTGAGGTTATAGAGGCATGGAGTATGGAATGGGAAGATTCCTATTGACATCACTGACAACAGTTGGAGGAGATGTGACAATTGAAGGAATAGTAGAACGAGTACATTAGATGTTTGGTTTAGGTTTTAGGTATGGAGTTACCTACCCATCCTATTCTATATGTCCCTCCTCCTAACCATCCTCCTCTATTATGATTGATTCATTATATACAATTTTCTAATTCCAACATTTTAATGAAAATATTATTATTACTTCATATGTTTAATATTTAATTTATTAAAATATTAAAATATTTTAAATATATTCATATATTTTATTTTTTATTTTTTATTTTTTTATTTATTTTTTTAATATTATTTCCTATATTTTGTATTCCAATTGAAATAATTTATTGCTGTGTTCCAATTTACCCATAACAATATGTTGTGTAAGTAATCCATTTGAAAAATAATTCTTACAGAGAGATTTCCCATCAAAAAAGAAATTGTTACAATGACCCATTTCTAAAATTATCTTTGAAGATAGATCCCCATTGTAAATTTCTATTTTCAATGGGGTATCATCCCAAATATCCCATAAATAATAATTCTTGTTTTCATTTTTTATTATTTTATGGAAGTTCACTAGTTAGGTTAGAGAAGAAAATTAAAATATGGCTATGGATGATTTATATTAAACTTATTGAATACATCTGTTATGGGATATAAAACATTTATGTGTTATTTATTTAGTGTTCATAAATTTCCAATTATATGTTGGACTAAATTCATAATTTTTGAAATGATATTGCATAAGTGAATACATATTAGGATTCAGTTTTTGTATTTATATGAGATTTTACTATGATTCTCTTGGACATTATCATAACGATTTTTGGATTAGTAATTTTTTGGATACATGATAATGAAATTAATGATTTAAAAGGTATGCATCTAGAAACTACTTAGATTAATATTTAGTTAAGGGGTCTATTCGGTAAGAATGTTTGCAAATCATAGTTAACGTTTATTGAATAGGTAAATTTAAATGTCTTGCCAATGATATTAATGTTGGTATCCCATTAAGGATAATATATAGTGTTAATATTAATTTATACCCTCATATATTTTCATTACTGCAAAATAATTCAAATAGTGATGGAAGAATTTATTTTTGAGTGTATAATGTAATGAGACAAGTTATATTAAATATATATATCCTTAATATTTTAGATCATTCTTTAAATGTATGAAAATTAATGTAATGATAGGTTATAAAATTAAAATCATCATCTTTGGAATCAAATTTTGATAACATATAATAGATCAATAATATATAGAATAGTAAAATTCATTAAATTATAAAATTGTTAAGTGATAATATAACCAAAATTTTTTTTTCAAGATGGTCATTTTAAATAAAAGTTGGTTATATTTACAGTTTTTATTTTATATTAGAAGATAAATAAATAATTTTTTTGAATTATAATTTGAAATTATTTTATTTATTTTTTAATTTTGAAAATCATAATTTACATAGTATGAATCTTTGGTCATTTTTTGAAATATCATATTAAGTAAAAAATTTCTTCTATTAAGGAAATTATAATTGTTAAGAATATATCAATATGTGATAATAACCTAAAATGTTATAAAACAATTTAAGTGATCAAATATAAAAATATGGATCAAAGTTATTCATTTATTATTTTATTTTCACTTTCAAATCCAATGGGAAATATTGTAGAAGTGATGTAAATATTTACTCTAATAAAATAACCGATTTCTCTATATTCTTATAATTTAGTAATATTTTTTTTATAAAATTATATTATGTATTGATTTTAATGTCGCATTAAAATCCATTTTTATAATGAATAATTTTATATTATTAAATCCAATAATCTAAAAAAATTATATTTTACATAATTTTAAATATTAAAAATCACATTTATTTAAATGAAAAAATAATATGATAGATGTGATTAAATTAAGGACATATATTCAAATATTTATAAAAAAAATTTGTTCAATGGAGGAAAAATTTGGAATCATCATTTCTAAATTTGTTAATATGCGTATATTTTTATTTTTAGTAATAAAAAAATTGAAATGGTTAATATTTAATTGAGAGTAATAAGTGTTTAGTCAAATACTATAAACAACACTGAATTTTGAAATGTTTAAATGGAAATGAGAAATTATATAAATATATTTTTAGGTTTGAAAGTCTAAAAAACATGTCTAAATATCTATAACAATCCTAAATCACCTAAAATTCATGCTCTTCAATTATTTCCCCTTACATAATATTCATTTACATGGAAATTTCCCTTTTCTTCACATATAAATGGAGACAACGTACACCAATTCCTTAAATTACCCGCAACAATAATTCCTCTTAGAAATATACCATAACTACATCGCCTAGAAGTTTCTTACATTAAATAAAGTATATTTACACCATAATATATCAAATATCCATCATTTTGAATACCAATTTGAAGAGAATGTTAATAGTCATGAAAAAGGTATCACATCTTTCATAACCATTATTTCTTACTTTTTTTATATTACCACATATAATTTTATTTATACATTTAAGTATATTAAAATAATTTTTCATTATAAAATTTAATGTTATTATACTAATTGAATATCCATTTTAATCCATCCTTTTAAACTATACAAAAAATAAAAATCCCATCATGTCGATGTGCAGACAACATTCTCCATGCACGACAAATCATATTTTTCAACACCTCCTTCAATGGATGGTGAAAAATGTTTTTTAATTTATATATAAAAAATTTTTTGAATTATTTTTATTTTTAAATGATATTTTATTTTAATTAATGTCTTCATCGCATTTTATGGAAAATAAAATTTTAGACAATGTATAAGTGCAGATTACCAACTCTATATAGTTACCGATTTTGTTTCCCATTACCTCTACTCATGGATGACCATAATAATTCTATTGACATATATAAATTAAATTTAAACCATTATTTATGTAATTTATGTTTTAAAAAATATTTTAAATTTAAAGATAACCATGTTTATCATTCTAAGTAATTTATGTAAAAATCAATCAGAAAACCTCAAGATACGAATACAAGTGAAGTGATTTAATAAATGAGCTATATATGATGATAAGTATACCATGGGAAATTAAATATTAAAGAAAAAAGTTAAAATTATGTGTTATAATATGCTTAAAATTAATATTTAGATATTTTAGTGAAACTATTGGATTATTTCATATATGGTTAAGGGTTTTGACATAAAATTTTAGTGTTTGAGACACATGGAAATTTATGCACCTAATTTATTTTAAATTGTGTGTATTATTTCCATTAGATATTAAAAACTAACATTTTATTCTTATTCATTAATTTTTAACTCTAATAGAATTCTATAATTCTTTAAAAGGGAGTTTAATATTTTTTTAAACATATGGTTATTTTTCCAAAACTCCCTTCATTGAGATACATTTTAATTTATACACATATTTAATTTTTAAAATATTATTTTCTTCCTATTGGAATTTTTACCATGTAAAATATTTATTCATAAAATATGAGGTTCATTTTTAAGGTCATGAAACATTTATGGTACTAATTAAGACATTTATCAAGTCATAATTGTGTTATCAACTCATGGACTTTTTCCCACAAGTTGTGATATCGCTCTCTCATTCGATTTTAAAATATCTATTTATAATAATTGTCTTTTAAAATGATATATTAAATTTTATTATTGGTACGTTTATTATATTATTTAATACCCTCCCCTTTTTCTAAATTATTTGATAAATAAAATCATTACATTGATAATAATAACTTTTATACTATCCAATCGAAATACTTCTTCGATGTTAATGTTTGGTCAATCAAAAGTGATTTCAATAACTATGCATGTCTCATTTATAAATATCTTAACCCATTATTAATGATTTGTTTTATGTTTTTTAGGATGTGTGTTTTATTAAATGGTTTCATTGGGATATAACTGTTTTAGACATGGTTTATTATCAAACTTTTTTTCTTTTAATATAAATTTAGAAAGTGTTCAAAAATTACATATGTCCAAATTATTTAAGAATGACAATTTTCAAATACATTTAATTTTTTTTAAATTTTTTCCTACATTTAATATTTAATATTTTTAATAATGGGTGATTTTTTATAAAATATAGTCCCTTTAACATGTTTACTGTTAACACATTTTTCTTATCCCTTTGTTTTTTTCTAAGGGACAGCTCATTATGATTTCATATTTTCATAAAATGAAAATTGTATTCATTTAGTTTAATAAAATATTCATTTTAAAAATTTTCAATATATAGGGGATATTATAATTTTCTAAATAATTTTCATAATTATTATTTGAGTTTTTGTCATATATGACATATGCATGATGAAGTGTATTAATGAAATGATACACACTACATTCTTTATCTAGATGGCTAGTCCAATTATCATTGAAATTTATGGTATAATTCATACGAATTTGTTTCTTTCCTAATCATCCAAATATATTGGAATTATTTACCTCCAATTATTTTCATCTTTTAATTACCAATTTTAAATTAATTCAGGGAATATTATTAACCAATATGCTCAATACTTTGATTGATTCGAGAAATAATTATACAATTCTCATATCCATTTTATATACAATATAAATTCAATATGTGTAATCATAGTTGTTGGGTGGAATTCAAATATGAAACTTCATAAATTAATTAGATACAATTTTATTTTCCTTGTGTTTATCATGTTTAATTTATTAGTGAAATTATTAATGCATGATTATAGAAACCAACAAATGAGAATATAAAACCTATTTTATTTCCATGGGTTATATTATATATTGATTTAAATAATTATAGAATCATATGTATTATTTTTTTATGTGAATGGTGGTACCATAATTATGTGTCACACTAATGACTTTTTTAATGTTATCAGCTCATATTATATAATAATCATTGGGAAAGGATCCAAGCCAACTATGGTGTGTTGAATGTTATCATAATAAGATCAGTTTTTCTAAAGAGTATGGGAGGATAGAGTTGTGAATAAATGTGTATATAGTATGTATATTTCCTATGATTCCATTATGTTATGTTATGTTCATTTTTTAATCATTGTTTTTATGATATCATTTCATTATTCCATGTTACAATGCTTATTATTATCATAATAATGATATCATATTTTGCCACATGATTCTCTGGATATGCTTTATTATTATGTTTAACCTTATTTAGATATTTATATCATAACTTCTTATGTTTCTCTTTCCTCTTGTTTAAATGTAATGTAATATCTAGGGTGTTTCTTGTAGAGTATCTTATGTAGTGTCATTAATGGGATTAATAAAGATCAATTTTTGGAATTATTAACATTCATATAATGAAAAAGATGATTATTTAATTAAAATACATGACATTTATTAATTAATGATTTATTATAACACTCAAAACCTGTATTGTAAAAGGTCTTAAGAGAGTAAATGATGTAATGATATTGAAATCATATGTGTTTATCAATTCTATATTTGTGAATTATGTGGTTATCACACCAGATCCAAGAGCATTAATTCAAGGGAACTAAACCAAAAACCCTATTTTACTTATTTTAGGTGGAAAATAAAATCCTAAATTACTACTTTATAAAGTATCTACTACTAAAATAAATCCCAAAGAAATTAATGTGTGAATTTTAGAAATTTCTTGTTTTGATATTCTCATTTAATTTAATTTTAAGAATACATTTTTGGAGTCATCTATAATTTTTCATATAGATTGGAAAATTTTATCATAGTGAAACATTAAAATAAATCATCTTGAATCATAAAATATCCAATTTCATGTTATTTTTTAATTCTATGAAAACAAAAAAAATTCCTATTTAAATTTACATAGAATATTTATTTTGAAATTTTATAGTCATTTCATACCTCAAAAATTCAAAAAAGATCCATTATTTTGGAAACTAATTTAGTCAACATGTATTATATGTTAATTGTAATATTACCCATGTGATGTACACTTATGATTGTTTATTTATGCATTATTTTCATCAAGATATATTCAATAATATAAAAATGTCCCTTATGAAGTTCTTTATAATTAGATAATACTTATTTCATATCATCCCTAAAAACATTTCAATGAAACTTTTGTCAAGGTTGAATCTCATGGAATTTTAATCACATCTATATAATTTCAAAAATAAATTTTAAGATGTGATATTACATCTTACAATGTCCCCAAACACAATTATTAAAAATTTTCTTTTTCATTATTTTAGTCTATTTTGGGAATAAATTTTAACAAATTCCAGAAACACTTAATTAAAAAATAAATAAATCATACATTGAGTCCAAATTACTAATATGGAAGTGAGATACTTCACGCCTTTTTAAAATTTTCAAATTTATGACTCATACAAATATCTAAATAGTGCTTAATAAAAATATATCATCCTTATGGAAGTGGAATAAGACTTATAAAATTTTTATGCCTTTTCAAAATTTCCATTTATAATTCAAAATAACTCTAGTGATGTGGATGAATCTAACAGAATCATTCATTTTCTATTTTGAGAATCAATAAAATAATTATATATTTTATCAAAGAAATCATGAACAATATAATATATTTTAGACTAGCTGCATACCGCTCAAAAAACATTTTGAACACTTATAAAAAAATATAATTTTCATTTAATTACTATTCACTCATGGTTGGAAATAAATACAATCCTTCAACAATTTTATTATGAACCTCAATTAATTTTATTATCTTTTGGATTTCTAAAATTATTTTAAATGCCACTTTATATAATGATAATTTTTAGAGGATGCGTTTATCAAATAACCATATGTGTTTATGAAAACATTGTATTCCAATATGTTATACATTTGTCAATGATATATTTTTAGTTTAATTAAGTAACATGATCAAATAATATCCATTTTTTAAATTACAATATATATTTTTTTTAAAAAAATTAATGTGTGCGATATTTTTATAAAAGATATATTGGTAATGTGATTGTTTTTCTAGTCATATTTTTTGATGATATATTATTAATTTTTAATGAGATACATATATTATTTCTAGTTAAGAGGTGATTTAATTAATGTTTATCAATGAATTATGTAGGTGATATAGCCTAAATTATGTGGATAATGAATCATTATTTTATATCTATGGGACTGAATAAACTTTATTATGGTATTTATGTTGATAAGGTATAAAAATACAAGATGGAACAATATATGAGAGGCATGTTTCCTATATCTAATTGTATAAATATCTATAAGAATATCTGGTCTTCGGAAAATTTAGATATATTAAGAGATATAGAGAGGATAAATATAATTACAAATGTTTCAATGATTAGATCTATCATGTATACCATGTCATATACTAGTTTGTTTGTTATTTATTCCTTGATAATGGTTTGAAGATATAATGTAATAGTAGGAGAGACATTGGTCAGCTATATATATTATATAGAATTACATTTTTCATAATAAGTGTATGTTCTTAGTTTTATGTAGATTAGAGGAATTAGTTTTTATGGGATACATAAATTCTAGTTCCAAATGAGGGATAAACATGTTCACATTAAATTTCATGGATATAGGTTCTCCTTAATATATAAATAGAATGTGAAAATGTAAAGGAATATTTAGGGAATATTTTTCCAAAAACGGATGATTCATTAATTAGAATATATATACATTTATTCAATACCACCAACAATATAAACTTATAAGGATTAGTCAAAAAGAAATTTATAATAACTTAAAGAAGGACCCTTGATGAATATTGGAAATTTGTATGGAAGAACATGAGTCATCATCTGGAGGATAGATTCTCTAGGAGAAATTTTCTATTCTTCTTTTTCTTTATTTTCTTCTTATTAGTTTTGTAATATCTTCTTATTCAAAAATCATCGTGGGTACCACTCATGTACAAGGGTATAATTACAATTGACTAGGTAAGGGGAGGTTATTTATTTTTAAATCATTAGTTCTTTTTATTTATTGAATAAATTAACTTCTTTGTTGTATGATTATTCATTTAATTTTAAATAGGGGTTTTTATTGTCAAGTATAATAATATTTTGTTTTTTATTATGTTATTGATTTTAAACTGATCAATGGCCATTATCTTTGATGAGGTTTTTATTTAAAAACTAATTAAAAAGTTATGTGTTAGAAATGATGTACTCAATTATCATCAATACAAATGGGAGTGGTAGTGGATATTTTTTATTATGTGGGATAAAAAATTCTGGATTGGGTATTTCTTATATCAATATAGTATATTTTAAAAAAATGTCTTGTATAATGAATGAGAGTAGATCAAAAGGAGATCATGGAATGATTTACTCTCAGCATCCAAACTTTATCAATGGTGTGAGATGAAGTTATCATATATTCTCACTTTAATCGGATTAGTAGAATCAGATTGGATACATTCAAACTAGGAGAGAATTTCATTTGGAAATTTGAACCCAAATTAATGAACAAACTCTTGTTACTTTTTTTCAATAAATGTTAATTTATTTGTGATATTATTTTTTAATATTTTTCTTTAGTTTAATTTATTTATTTTTCTTTTCAAAATCAAAAAATTCTATTACCAAAATGTTTTTCATGTAATTAATGTTTACAACATGATTGTTGTGTGAACCTCTCAGGAGAAAACTTAGGTTAAACAATTTAGATCATATTATATTTGGAAATAAATGTTTTTTAAACACCAACTGATATGAAAATTTTAGTTAGACCATACTCATCCAAAAATCAATTTTAAAGTAGTTTTATTTTATTTTTCTTGGATAATTACTTATATAAAATTTTATACAACAAAAATTAAAAAAAATTTACCCTCTTGAATTTAATATTCAGTTATATATTCACTTAGGGATAAAAATATGCTGTGAATGAAAATTAATGTTTATTTTTTGAATTATGAATTTTTTTTATGAGGGATGTTGTTTTTTATTTTATGGGGATCAAATAATTTTCTTAAAAGTATATTAAACACTGAGACAATTCTTGTAAAAGTAGATGAAAAATCAAATTAAATAATTTTAATAACATTAATATTAATATATTTAGATGAATTATTGTTCCATATGGATTTTATAGATAATAATAATGTGTTATTGAATTTTTAATGGGTTATAATATAATTACATATTTTTCATCAAGTCTTTAAAGAGAAAATATTTGAATAGTTATTAAAATTAATTTAATAGTGTTTTAGATTAAATAATATTTTTTAAATAATTTTAAAACATTAATGTCATGAAATATGAAAAATATTATGAAATGTTTTCAAAAATCACATCCCTTGATAATTTAGGGTCCAATTTACTCCTTATAAGTAAAATTATGACCCTTTAATATTTGAAAATTCATTACCATAATTAAGGTTAAAAATGATTAAAAATGATTAAAACAAAAAGATAGTGTTTTAAATACCTCCTAGACTTATATAAATTTCATTTATTGAATATATTTCCACAAAATAAAATATTTTTATGACATTCCCCCACATATACCACTTTCACATGAAATTGGATATAATATATTTTTTAATTAATTTCATGTGTGTCTTTCCATTCAAATATAAAAGGACACCCACCTTCTATTTTTTTAAACCATATTGAGAAACATAGTTCAAAAAACCTACCTATATAACATTCTAATTTTTATTTTCACAATTTAGTAGTAATTTAATTCTTATTATACCATTCTATGGGTCATTAAGAAGGTATTTAAAGGATGTGTACCGAAGAAGAAATAATTTTCTTACCTGATTTGTTTAAATTTATATAAAATTATACATAATTTAAATATATGGTGGTCATCATAAAATTTTATTTTATTATTTCATTAATATAATGAAATAATGTTATGTATGATTTTCTAGGAATGGGTTACAAATTTTGACCAACTTTTCTCATACACATAAAATCATGTTATGTATAACTGTTCATTCATATCTTCTTTGATTACCCTTACTGGGTATCTGAGCTCACCCTCTCTTATTTTTTTTCTCCCAATGGTTATGAAGGAGTGTTTTTACTATGCTATATCTTATATGGGTTTTATATATGATGTAATTACTAAGACATTATTCAGATATTTTACTTACCAGATATTTCTATATATCCAATTTTACAGAGAGACTAAAACGTCATGGTCTTTAGATTGATATTATAATGACATTTATTGAATGTTATTGGAAAATATTTAAATATTTTTGTATGAAATATTTGAGTATGTATATTACAACAATAAAACTATTTAATCATGTTAATATGATGCATTCAGTCTTAATAATATATTAGGATAAATGTATCTTGATGAATGAACATTCACTTAAACATTTATTATTAAATTATCAAGATGATGGTTTCATGATAGAGGAATATCTGAATTAAAAATCACTAGAAAAGGTTATATTTAATGAATAATTAGGAGGGTAAGTCCTTATAACTGTTTGACTGATCATTCCAGAGGTTTCTACTCACTAAACAGTAATTTTTTAGTTAAAGGTGCCTCAAAATGGAATATTTATATGTACTTTTATATGTTCAACTGAATAAGATCTAGAAGAACTTCAAATAAGGTTTTATAGAATTAATATAATTAGGATGATGGTGAGATGTAATTTCAATTTCCATAACAACAGTTGAGTTTTGATGAATGGTTCAAATGATTTTTGACACCATGTTTTATACACTATGTTATTTATAATGCTGACTCTCATTAATTATGTTGTATTTATGATCCTCAAATTATTAAATTTTAGAGTGATAATTTCATCTTTTGAGTCCTCTATTACAATTGATGATCATATAAAGGCAAATTATATGAATGGGTTATATAATAATTTTAGATTTTTAACAATATTGAATGTTATGGGATATTGAGAAGAAAATAAGATTATAGAGATATAGATAAACTATGTTCCAGAAGGAAGAACATCAAGATGGAAAGACAAGAAAGATGAAATTATAGTAAGGAATATGTATTGAATTGAATGTACTAGATTATTGAGTTCGGATTATAACAATACAAATTTCTTATATATAATCTCATTGGAATAAATCTATTATATCGGAAGAAGCCAAAGTTTCATGTGAACATTCCTTCGTTGGATGAGGAAACATTTTGAACTGGTGATAACTAACAAACATGCATCCTAGCTTATTCCTTCCCACTATTATTTGGTAAAAGGGTTATTATTTCTCTTAACAATAATATTAATATTTGAAACTAATAATAGAACTTATTTGTCCTAGGTGATTCAAAAAACATCATGGAGTTGGTACCCACTTTGATAGTGAACATTATAAAAATTATATTCCTCATATATTATATTTATTATCATTACATAAAAGAGGGGTTGAGTAATAATGTTGATTATATTGAATCATTAAATTGTTTTAACATTTTATTTATTGGTGATGAAAATTATAAAAATATCACCACTGATTCATGCCCCCTTCTCAGTGGTGCTATATTCAGGTTCACATTAATGAATATCAAAGGGAGGTTTCCTTTACTGATATATTTGTTGAATCTTATATAATTTAAATTCATTTAATAGTTTAAAATTTTATATATTCAAAATAAATAACTATCATAGTTTTATGAATAATATGATACCATAATTTTTTTCTCTCAGAGAATATGTTTTGGATGAATAAGCCTTAGGACATATACTAATATTAAAAGATGGTCCAATTCATTTTTCTAAGATGATAAATATTGATTATTATTATATTTATATAAATTATATTATTATATTTATTAATAAAATTGTTTTAAAAATTTTAATGTTTCATAAAATGTCAAAGATGATTTTTGAAAAATTTAAAATCATTTTTGAATGTGAGGTTAAAATGAAGAAATTAAAATATTAAATCCATGGAATTAAATTAGAACATCTAAAAACGATATGGGGAATAATCCATTGATGAATATATCATTGTTTTCTATAAACAAGTTTGTGAAATTAGTGGTTTCAGAGATACTTTTTAATTCAACCATTTAAAAAAAATTATTTTGAAATTTTCATATATATTTGATCCCAATACCTATAATAAATTTAATATAAAAACATTTAATGATGAGATCCACAAAAATTATAGTAAATATTTAATGAATAAATATATGATAATTAAAAATAAGAATAAACATGAAATTGATTTTTATGAAATAATGATGATCCAGATTATTGAAGGTTTAGAGTGCTCTAACATTTCAAAATTTGTTTCTTTGAGTAATAATTAATATTTAAGGGTGAAGGATTTTCTATTTAACAATCATGAAAAAATTAATGTTATATAAAAAGTAAAACATCCTTTGAAAAATTTATGTGTGGTTAAATAATTCAATTTTCCACACACTTCAATTGAATAAAATTGGTAAGTATGAAGAAGAAGAATAGGTGAAGAACAAGTGAAGTAAAAATTCAAAAGAGGATAAATTATATTTTAATAGAAAATGAAGATACTCTAGAAAAGATGATTGATATTGGTTTGTATAAAAAAATTTCTTCAATCTAAATTAATTCATTAGTTGCATATTTTCCATGAAAAATCACCAATTTATTGATCATGTTGATAAAATGTGGAAAAATATAATACTGAAGAAATTGAGGGTGAAGAAACATTCATATAATTTTTTTGACATCATAAAATAATGAATGTCTCAATAAAAAATATATACTCAATAAGTAGGATATATTTCTTTATATAAACGATGGAGTTAAAAATTTACTTAAAAGTAAATAAGACTACCTTGATGAAATTAAATCCATTAATGTATGATTTATAGAACATGAAAATTAGTTAATTTTTTTTGACACGAACCTCTAAAAAAGGAATAATAATTTTTAATACTCAATAAATAAATCTCGTAGCTGATAAATCCTTAAAAAAGATCAATTAATATTTTTTAAGGAAAACAATATAAATAAAAATCATCATTTTTTTGAGATTCTAATGTCACAAAATAGGTTCAAACATAACTTGATAAAAATATTCTATCTAGTATTTTTCCGACTAACTATGTATGTCCAATGAAAAAGAAAGGGATGAATTGATTAAAAAGGTTATAAAAAATGTACATCATTTAAAAAAAATTATATACTATAAAATATCTTTGATAGGACTAATATTCCATAGAAATTGAAGAATAAATTTATTGACATTAATAGAACTCAATATTCATATTAAAATAGATTTTCTTTTTATAAGGAAATCTATTATTAAATTGTTTCAATTAGTGATTTTAAACTTTTGGACATACATATTATAACCTTTTGTGCACCATGTAACTTCTTGTGATAAGGAAAGGGACACGATTTAGAAAAATAAGATGTATGATATAATCTATGGGAAAAGTTAAAAAGTACAAAAGTTATAGAAAATATATAAGAAAATATTTCCTGAAGATAATAAATTTGGGAAAATTAACACGTAAGAATGAATTGATGATGATTTTTGAGTTTGTGATCAATGTGGTTATCGTTAGGAAGAATGTTTTACTACAATAACTATAAAAATCCACTTTCATTATGAACTAAAACGATCTTTATAAGAGTAATACTGAATAAAAATATTATTTTTTTAGGATGCATTAAAATAATATAAAAAAGCGGAGATCTATGGATTATTGTTATTGGTACCCAAATAATTTTTTCATAGATATAAAAACCCTAAAAAACATCAGAGAACTTGGTGGATATGTTGTTTTGTTTGTACACTTTTTTCCCCTAAGAATCAAGGGGGTTATCCAAGATGAAATTATAACAATAAATTTATATTCCAAATATGTTATATTTATTAATAAACATGAGAAACTTTAAAAATAATCAACTAAATTTATTATTATGGTTATGAATCATTATTAAAAATAGATTATTTAATTATAAAATAATCAAAATATAGTCAGATTACTACAAAGGGAAAAAAATAATTAGTAATTTATTTCAAATCATAGATATAAGTAAATTTAAATATTTGAGTATTAAGGAAGAAAATTAATTTTGGCACATGAGACATAGACATTATGGTAAAGGAATTTTTTTTAAAAAATCAATGAAATATTTTTAATATATCTTCCTAAACATATGAAGGATTGGTAGATTATTTTTTAAATATTTTAAAAAGAATGAATGGTCAAGAAATTTCATGTGCTAAAAGATATTCATTATACTAAACCTCTTAAACTTATTCACTCTGATATTTTTGAAAAAATGTGACGTAACTCCAATAATGTAAATATTTATTTTATAACTTCCCTTGATAAATTTACACAGATAAAATATGTAATGTTCATGGAACAAAATTATAAGACTATAGAAATGATCCAAATACCTAGAAATGGTTTTGAGGAAGAGTAAAGTGTATTTATATGAAAATTATGAATATATAATTGAAATAAGTTTGTATATAACTTGTTTTAATCCTATCAATTAGTTAATAAGAGTATACATCAATAATTTTTTAATTATACTCCAAACAAATGTACTAGAGAGGATAAACAATAGTCTACTAGAAATGGGAAAATATAAGCTTTATTAGTACAAATTGTTAAAATATTTTTTGGAGGGAAGGAGTTTTTAGAACAGTACATATTCAATTTTATTTCCTGTGAATACAATTAGAAGGAACACTATATAAAATGTGATACAAAAAGATGAATTTTTTTAAAATAATCCATGGTATTTCATTTACTATTATAGATAATTATTATAAATAAAAATTTATGTAAATTAATATATATATATATATATGGAAATAATTTTATTGGGTTTTAAAACAAATGAAATAATCTAAATTTTTTAGAGAAAACAATTACATAAAATTATATAAGCACTTATTGTTACAATTTTTGTAAATATTTTCAAAAAAATAGTAGAAATAAATAATTACATTGAGGTTATAATGTATGAAATATTAAAAACATATAAACCATTAGTTTGGTAGAACAAAATATTGTTCAAGAGTTATAAAAAATCTAATGTTTGTAGTTTTGAGGATGATACCCTAGGATAGAAGAACTCCAAATTCATGAAAATACATAAATATGTTGAATTGACTATAATTATTTCAATAAGAGGATATATAGTTAATATAATAAGGAAACAAAGAATGGTGAGTCAAAATATTCTAATTTATCAAATAGAAACATAGCCACAATCATCATCTTTCGAAATTAACGAATGGTTTGATAATATTGGTGAATACTTTGACTATATTTAGAATAACGATACATGGGATCTTTTTCCAAGACTAGAGGATAAAAATTTCATTTGAACAAAATGATTATTCTTGAATAAGATATATGGTAATAGATCTTTTCAACAAATAAATATAGGGTCACTAGTAATGTGTTTTCATAGGTTTAATGTATTGATTTGAAGGAAAATATCATATATATTTCACGATATGAAGAAATTAATATATTATTGTAAATCACTTCTCAATATATATATGAAGTGTTTTAGATGGAGATTAAGTCATTTTTCTCAAATAGGGAAGTTGATGAATAAGTCTATATAGGAATACTATATGGATTCCATATTTGTATAAAAAAAATAAATTTTTTTTAGATAATGAAATCCTTTTTTGGGTTCAAGGTTTATCGGCATTTTTGGTTATCCTAATTTCATAATTGACTTTAAGCATTATATATCTAAGGAGGAAAAGTTTAAATTTATATTTATGTAAAGTAAAAATGTTCATTAATTTTTCTTATTATTAGTTATGTTGACGAAAAATCAATGAAAGTGATAAAGATCATATTATTGATGAGTTCATAGATCAAATAAAGAGGTGATTTGATATGAATATACTTGGGAAAATAAATTGATTTCTCAAGCTACAGTTCAAGAGACCTAATATATATATATATATTTATATTTGTAATAAATCTCTCAAGGTTGTAATGCAGAATTTTTGGGATGATAGTGTTTGATAAAAAAATAATATCTCCATGATATTTTTGGAGTTCTAGATTGATTTTTGACATAGTATGTCGATATAAATCCATGAAAATGGAATTTATGCCCTAGACATGGTATATAAAATTAAGTAAACTAGGTGACATCATTTCCCTGTGTTTTCGAAATTTATGCTATCCAAAATTTGGAGGATGACTAGAAACATGAAAAATGGATTGCCTTGAAGTCCACAGAAAAATATAGCAATGAAATTAGTTTCACGAACACTGGGTTTTGTGACAATAGTTTTTTGAAGGTATGGATAATCAAGAGTAAAGAATCACGAATTCAAAATAGTTTTATTGTAATCTCTGTGATTATAAGAAGTTTGGTGCATGTCAAATTTTCATAGGTCATCTACAAATAATGATAATCACAAACATAGTTGAAGATCATGAAAAAAATAGAAATGATGTGGATGGATGGTTTGGAATAAGTGGAAATTACTATAAATTGTTCTCTACCCATTAAAAAAAAGTAGTTATACTTAACAATAATTTTATGTCTCCAGATTCATGATGTTGACTCATGAAGGGTGTTCTTGTGAAAATTTTGGTGGAGAATGGTGGTTTACAATGTCAATAATAGGTGACCAAAAACTATAAGCATTATAAAATAAATGATGTTAGTGATGATTATATTAATATGAATATATTTATATAGCTTCATGAAGGGTAAGTGAGAATTAAATTTTTTTGTGATTCCTGAGGGATAAGTGGACTACACAAAAGGTGGTTGGTTCAGCTAGGCACTTTGAGATTTAAAAATTACGTGATCTTCACAAAGCCAGTAGGAATCATAAAAGTGTTTAGAAAGTATTTACTAGTTATTATGGGGCAATGTTATTTTCATCTTGTAGTTGAGTGTTGGAATTACATAGAGAATGTGCATACAATTGAAGATGATTTCATTATTTATAATGAATGGACCTACATGTTGAAAAACAATGTATGAACCCCTTCCATTAAAATCATGAAATAAATGAGGAAGAATGTTATAATTTCTAATGTAATTGATTAAATAAAATATACTCTAGGAGTGACCCTTGGGAAAGCAGTGAGCCATCCCTAAAACATGTAATGGTAGTGATCTTATTCATATAAGTGATCTATCCAAAAGAACATTTTGGCAGTGTTCCTTAGTTGATTTTTTACATTGGCACATTTTCATTGTATGCTTCTTGGATATATCCCAATGGGGGTAAATAATGTTAAATACGTGTTTACATGTTCTTTATTTCCTATTTTACATTCATTGCATCATCCTCAAATAAATAAGGAAATAAAAATATCATGAAAAATAATTAAGATAAAGTAATGTGACCCTCATCTCAATGTAAAAGTGACCATAAAATATATAATTCTCATTAACGAACCACTAGTAGGTAAATACTCATAACTTTTGGGTGCTAAAAATCATTATCATATATAAGTTATTTTTGTCATCTTCCAAATTCCTATTTGAAATACGGATGAAACCACACATGATAACTAGAATAATAGTTCTAGTCCCCTCACCAAGATATCCAGGTTTCCCACGTTGTGGTCAATCAAGTTCCATATGTTATCAAATACAATTTTCACATGAAAATGACATTTAAAATTTATACACACACCAAACAACAAAACAAAATTTCAAATAATACTCTTTCCACATTAAAATTCATTTTAAAATAATTTTCACGCAAAACATACCACAAACATACTTCACACCTTTTTTAAAATTTAATAAATCATTTCATCAATTCATAAAACATTATCGAAATGTTTGACATCAAAAATAACAAATTTTACATTTTTAACACATTTAAATAATATATAGCCACCAAAACATTTATTAAACATCATTTCCACTCTTTTAGTAACTCAATAAACACTTTATAATTTCCATAAAACACTTTCAAGAAGTATAAAAAATGTTTTCACTGAAAACCCAATAAAAATACCTATCGTAAAGCCATAATAACACAAATATCAATCCAAAATAGTATTTTAAGCCCAAGAAATATTTGATAAACCAATTTTATTCCATACAAAATTACCTCAAAATTTATCACAAGAGTTACACATGTGAAAAGCAAAAATTTCATGTAAACATGAATGTTTAAAACCAAAATCTTAACTAAATCATCAAAAAATGATTTCAACACCACACATAATTAGTAATAATTATTTTAAAAATGATAAGAATTAAAATATAACTCATCGTAGGATTCTTACACATGAATTCACTTACCTTTTTCATAAAAACAACTAATCGTTGTGTGAAACTTAAACTGTAGCACCCCCACACCACAAGGGAGTGAAAATAAACCTTAAAAAACGTGAATGAGTCATGAATCTCAAAAATAATCCCAAGGTACTAAAACCTAGATTCATTACATTTGAAACTCAATGATGGGGGGAAGAAACCAAAAGGATTATGGATGAAAACAATGAGATAATCACTTATATTCATGATTATGATGTTTTCCCCCACCCAAGACCCCTTGAAAAAATGGGTTTTAATAGAGATAGAGGATGATTGATGATCTCCCATGGATGCTAGGGCTGAATGAGGAAAGAAGGGGCATATATGGATTATTAATAGTAGGAAAAATTGGAATTCCAAAAATATTTTTAATTTACAGTAAAGTGTGCGCCCTGTTCTATCCACCCAAATCAAGCAGAGTTTCTTCAAAATTCAAGGGAGATATATGGGAATCATAGAGGGACAAACAGAACAAGAATAGTGGGAAATAATGAACAAAATAAAACACCCTTTTTAACACCAAACTCAACTGACTCAAGGGTATAAACCATCCTAAAAAACATTGCTAAAAAAGGTGCCTCTAAGAGTGTCATAAATTCAATTCCATGCCACCTCATCCTTATACCTTCGCTTTAAAACATGATTAGGCCAAATACCATCCATGACATCTAAGACTAATGACATAGATCAAGAACACCAGAGACACTATATTTAAACATGAAACACCCATAAACTAATAGAAAACTACGAACCAAGAGAAGATCCAAAAAATCCTAGAATTGAATATCTGGGTGTGACACATTGCATGCTTAAAACATTTTTTATAGAAAAAAATCACATTAATTTTAAAATAATATTTATTATTAATTAAAATCTTTTTATAAGTAATGATTTATTTTTATAAATTTATATAAAATATATTTTTCATATTTTAGTTATTAATATTTATTGTCACCAATCCAATGTATAAGTGATAACAGACATAAAATATTTTAGTAATGTTACATGGTTCATCTAAACTAAATATGGTGTTAAATTGAAGACAAAAAATAAATAAAACTATTTAATGAAAAAAATACTGAAATATCATGGGGTTACACTCACGTGAATGATTTTACCTTTTTACCTTATCTTGTAGTAAATTGTAGTAGGGAAACATTTCACCCAAGTAATCCAATTATATTATATGGACAGAGTGATATTATACAGTTCATCAAACTGTGTAAAACATATCTCATGGATACTGTAACACCCTAGGTAAATAATGAATATGACATTTTCTTATTTATCCATATTTGTGAATAAAATATTGATATGACTTTAAAGGGGACGCTATTCTCGATGGCGTACCCAACACGCAACAACGAGTTTCTTTGGAATCTTACGTTGCACTCTAATAATAAAATAATATTATTTCAAATGGTAGTTAACATGTAGCCGTTGTATTGGCGGGAATGGATAGAAATAACTAAAATATGATTATATATGTTTTTTAAATGTTTTTACATTTATCCAATAAAAGCTAAAGCTTAAAATACGGAAAGAATTCAATTTTAGGCGTATATGCCCTAGTTTTCACTAAAGGTTCACTTATCGCCTTTTAATGGAGAACTGTCATTAAATATAGTTTTTTTCACTCTTAAACATTCTTTTGTACCAAATAAAACTCTTATTAAGAATCGGGACATCAAATTTTACATTGTGTAATTTTTTTGGTATTTTTCCGATAAAGTTCATTTTTTAATGAATAGTGTAAAATGTTGTGTTTTAATTCAAAACCTCTTTTTAATCTAATTTATTTATATGATTAGATTATATTTTGAATTGGTTTTAAAGTGAAATTAGAAAATATTTTTTCCATTAAATCCAATAGTGGTCGTTGGAATTAATTTCACTTTGAAATCAGACTTAAACTAGTGTCAATCTTTTGATACATATTGTTTTATAAAAACACGCTATTTGCTCTGACAACGGGAATTAATTATTAAATTAATTAATGTGACTAATATGTTTTGAATTTTGTAAAACGGACTTCAATTTTGAATTCGGAATATCAAATATAGCTTAGGTTGAATTTTTGGGATTTTTCTGAAAAACTTCAATTTTTGATGAATAGTGAAACCACTAAGTGGTACTTATAAAAGCTGATTTTTCGTTTAAATGAAATTTTACCACTTATGTGTTTTGAATTTCAAAAATCCGACATACATGGTTGTCATTAAGAAGTAAAATGTGGTTCAATGGGATAAAAATAATTTTTTGGTGAATAGTAACTTATTAAGTTTTCAATCGCGATTATTGGTAATTAGTGTAGTTTAAGGTATAAATAATGCATTAATAATATGAAATGACATAGACACATGTCCCAACCTTATTTTTTGTGTCATGGCCGACCAAGACAAGCCATGGGTCAACTTGGTGACCCCATGGAGACATTTTGGTTGGGAAATGACATAAATAACTTTTTATTTAATGTAAAAGTAAAAATGACACAAACATGATATGTTTTACTTAAATAATTTTTAAGTAGGGTTATACAAGTCATATTTTTGATTATAAATATTCATTGGAAATCTAAAAATCTTTCCTACATCATAGTAATTTTTTTCTAATTTTTAGACATTAAATAAATTAAATTATTTATGACATCATAATGATGTAGTGATGACAACATTATTTAACGATTAAAATAAAATAGAAAGATAATGTAAACTCTATGAACTACACATGTCCAAAACTTATTGGATGGGTGGATTTCGAACCTTTATAATCTTATCCACGAATTATATCAATGTGGGACCTTTTAAAACCGAAACACATTTTCAAATAAAGTAATATTTCTTTACTTTCCAAAAGTGCCCCTCCTCTCCTCTTATAAAAGGCCCCCACCTCTACCTCTTTTCACACACTCCTCAAGCCTTTGTCTCGGCCAAACCCTTCCCATTTACTCTCTCCACATCCCTCTACTCATCCTAGAGGATTCCCTTTGGGAAGAATCCTTTCAAAGGAATCCTTTAGGCTCAAATCAAAAGGAGTTACGCTTTTAAAGGTAATTCATTCTCTCATGTTCATTTGTTTTATTTTGATTCTCCAACCCCCTAAACTCTTTTTATTTACTTCTTTTGTAACAACACCACTATCTTCAATATACTAGGATGTTTTTATAAGATTCATTCGACCTACACTTTCACACAACTACATCAAATGGTTAAAGAACATACGGTTTCCGTGGATGGCGAAATTCTGCCTCCCGAAACGATGATTGTTCAATACTCATTTAACACCTTCAAAGGTGGCCATTATGATGTCACTATTTTTATATATTATATATAATATGTTTATGTTTTACTTATGCTTCTGTATTTTTCATTTTTGTCTTACCTTTATGGCTTCCATTATGGGTATACGCGATATCTTCATTTTAGGAAGTGCGGACTACCGCCCCCTCCAAGTGATGTGATTCGTTAATGCCATACATGGGACGTATAAAGGATGGATTTAATGTTATTATATATGATGTTATACTATAATTATTATATAACTCTATATCATTATTATTTATTTCCATTAAATTATGAGATAGAAATGAAAGTAGCATTCATGCGTACGTACGGCTTACCGTCTCCATGAACGGTGCATTTCATTTCTTATCTCCAAATGTAATGTACTATTATAAGTACATGTATATAATGGATATATATGATGAATGATATATCTAAATTATGAATATAATTATGTAATTAAAATATACATACCTCTCATTTAGTTGTAATTCCATTAATATGACAAAGAAATGAAAGTAGCGTTCATGCGTACGTACGGCTTACAGTCTCCATGAACGGTGCATTTCATTTCTTACCTCTAAATGATTATGTAATATTATAAATACATGTATATTCTGGATATATATCATATGTATGATATCCAAATAAGGAATGTCATTCTGGATATAAAGAACCTTTGACCACACGAACAACATGTAATTGTAAGAAGTCCACTTTCGACTTAAGAACCAAATATCGGCAAAACAAATATTATTAACTTAAATGATTACATAATGTTTATGACATGGTAATAAGTGATATAAAAGGAATAATGAACTTGAAAAAGGTTTTTAAGGAAGTAGAAATTATCTCAAGTTTATTATTCAGGAGATTAAAGAACGATCGAGTCAAGTCGGACCCGAGGTAAGGGATCCTACTCCTCTATTTCTTTTTAAGTACACACTTTTATGTCATTCCTTATAAAGCTCATATTTCTTGTTATTGGGATGATATTTTATATTACACTTACTGTAATTTTTATGTTCATGTGATGAGAGACCCTATTCTCTCTCATCAATCCATTTTGGAAGTTTTGAGTGGCGCCGTTAGGCTGCCGAACTTTCGTAAGAGATCTAACCTCTCTCTTTCTTTTTAAGTACTCTCCTTTATGTCACTTCTTTTAAGCTCCTCTTTGTAATGTTGGGGGGTGTTATTTTATATTCCTCTTTCAGTAAATTTTATTGTAATGTGATGAGATACCCTATTTGATCTCATCACTCCATATTCTGAAGTTTTATGTGGCGCCGTTAGGCTGCCGAGTTTTCGTAAGGGATTTTTCATCTCACTTTTATTCCCATGAGATTTATGCTACATTTTCCACAAATTCCATTGAGTGGTGTATGTACTGCCCATTATTATACTCTTTTTGTAAAATACTTTCTTTTATGAGTATTTACATCAATGATCTATTGTCCTTCTTTCATGGGGTGTATGTTTTGAAAGATACCCAAGTCGGTAAGGGAACCTTTCACCCTCCTCATTTTTAAAAGAATTCTTTTGTTGGGTCTTTTAATTTACATATTGTTATCTTGGGATATGATCTAATATATCCTTATTGATGAAAATTTTATGTCCAAGTGATGAGATACACTTTTTATCTCTCATCAACTCATTTTGATGTGATGTCGTTAGGCTGTCAAGGGAACTTTTTAACCCAATTTTGATTTCATTGGGTTCAACATGTGGTCATTGAATATGTCATCCATTGAATATGTGTGAATAACCTTTTATTTTTTAACACTTAATATCCACTTATATTGGGTGTATTTATATTTGTCACACATATTTTTTGAGATTGATTTGTCCTTAATTTAAGGATACCTTCTTTATAAGGGATTTCATCACATTTGACATTTCTATTGAGGGTTCATTGTTGTTATGCACCAATTCGCTCTTATATGGTGTATATACTGTCCTTTGGAGTATTATATCATGAATCCATTTATTCTCATGATATTATAAAGTTCTGACTAAATGTTATTCCACAATTGTTGTATTCAAGTGTCTCTAATTTTGGTAAAACTACTTTAACCAAAATATCGTTTTAAATGTTTTAATTATTTGTTCTTATTAATATCAATGTTTTCAAAATTTTTTAAGGATTTATTTATATGGATATTAATGGTTTAATGTTTTAAGATTCAAGGTGGTATGGGACACTTTGATTCAAAAATCTCTTCATTAAATGTTTTAAATGGTTTTGGAAATGGTTTCTTTTTGAATGGATTCATTATTTCAATATACTAAAATGTTATATTGTGATTGAAATGTGGAAATGATATGTTTCCTTTATGCATGTTTTATGTGATACGATTTATGTTATGGTCCTTGGGCATTGTTATGAAGAACGGGTGGTTCCGTGATAATCTAAGGGCGGGTGAGCCCGTTATAGCTCTCCAATGCATTGGGTAACGCGAAGGAGTGAAACGTTAAGGTTTCTCTGAAGAGATTTAGGGAATATACTGTGATGGGTATTCCAAATGTAACCAAGAGGGTTACTCCCTACGTAAGAATGTTATGAATGCCTCATGTTACCTTTATGTCTTATGTTTTCTATGATTTATTCATGATTTGATATGCCTATGTTTTATGGGTAAAGTATGATTTCATTCTTATGTATATATGAAATCATGTTTCCTTTCCATATTTTTATAACCCTTACTGAGCTTTTTATGCTCATCCCAAGTTTTTGAAATGTTTTTCACAGGTCAAGGGAAAAGTACATGATGTGACGATAGTGTCAAGGTTGTGTCAAGAAAGAATCCGTGTTTTATTTTAAATAGGTTTCCATTGATGGGAAGAATGAATATTGTATTTTATGTAACCACTTTGTTTAAATGTGGAATGTAATGCAAGTTTCACGATCTAATTCTCTAAAACTCTAAACCTGAAAAGATCCTCAATGTGTAATCTTGTAATAACTCAAGATTAAGTAAGGTTTAAGGCTGGGGCCTTATAGTTGGTATCAAAGGTCGGTTTAGATAACTTTAGAGGTTAGGGTATTCTTTAAGCATAAGTGACAATTACCATAATGGTTAGGATTTCAGAAAGAGTCCTAGTTTTAGATAAAGTGAATGAGTAAGTGTATCTTAGTGTTTACCTTCCTCATTAGTACATGATGATTTTATTGATATACTCACACTGACATTTCTGTTTTTAGTGAATGGATGGATCTAGAAGGCACCAAAGTGACAATTGGTTTGAAGGAAACTGTGGTGGTTCTCTGATTAAATGACTCGATGAAATGGGGTATTCAATGAGGAATCTCATGGCTGTTCTAAACCAACTATCAAGGATTCATGATCAACCACTTCAACTTTGGTGAGTTCTCTAATGCATCATGTACGAGATGGACAACTTGATGTGAAAATTCAGGTAATAATTATTAAGGTAAACATTAGGGTTTATATGATCCTTACTTTTTAGGTAATTATGGGTTACTCTATGATATGATGGAAAATGAAGGGCATGAGATAAACTTGAGGATAAAATATGTTATGATTATTCTTGAAGATTTTATCTCATTTTGGGGAATGTTTTAAGAATTATATAGTTTTGGAAAAAGGACAACACGCAGACCGTGTGACAACCTGTCGCGTCGGACAAAGCTGCGGGAATCGAACCCACAACCAAAGTGTGACTGGTATTTATCGCCTACCACTGGACTACGTGAAGTCCCTGTTTAGTTTGACCGATTCTTTCTAGTTATATGATTTTATGAATTAAAAGTAAGATGATTTTAGGTTATTTATGAAAATGATTAACCTATCATGGAGGATATGTGATTAGGTTAATTACTTTTCAATACGGGACTTTAAGAGCAATTGATGTTGTTTGGAGATAAATGTTACGATTTAACTTGGAAGACTATGTGACTAAATCCTTCAAATATTTGGGTTTCAATCTTATATTGGTTTACTTTGAAGAATTTTATGGACAAATGGTTTATCGGATGATCCTTGTTGAACTTTGGGTTTTGTTTGACAAATTTTGGAGATTAAGAATAGATTTTCTTTTTATAAAGGGTTATCCTTTTCTGGATTATCTGATCTTGTACTAACCTTTTTGGTTTTGGTTTTGGTTAAAGCCTAAATACAAGGGATGTATATAGTTCTCTTTTGGGGATTAGGTGATTCTCTAGAAGTTGATTATAGTACTCTTAATGCGAACAAGTCTCCCTAAATACTTGTCTTTTGGAAAAATTATGAGTTTGATTAAGGAATCTAGTAAAAGTTGAAAGTCAACATGATAAGTGATTATGTTTCCTTATGAATAAAATTCCTCAATAAAATTAACTTAAAACAAAAATGTTGTCTATTAAATTTTCCTTCTGGGGAATCGAATACCGTTTAACCCATCACAAGTTTTTGATTTTCTCGTGGTTAACTTTCTCCTAAACATGTTTTCTATCACTCTCCATCCGAACATGACCCTTTGTTTTTTCCTCCATGTCCATATTTTCATACTTGGAATCCTAGTATGGGTTAACTCGGGTGACCTTTATACTTATCTTTCAGTATTTTAAAGTGATTGTTTTACCGACTCTTCTTCCGATGTGGGACTTTCAAGGATGTTTCTAAGCCCAATTTTAAAAAAATTGCATGGACGCAATTTCCAAAAGGGGGGAAGGATGTAACACCCCAGGTAAATAAAGAATATGAAATTTTCTTATTTATCCATATTTGTGAATAAAATATTGATATGAATTTAAAGGGGACGCTATGCTCGATGGCGTACCCAACACGCAACAACGAGTTTCTTGGGAATCTTAAGTTGCACTCTAATAATAAAATAGTATTATTTCAAATGGTAGTTAACATGTAGCCGTTGTATTGGCGGGAATGGATAGAAATAACTAAAATATGATTATATATGTTTTTTAAATGTTTTTACATTTATCCAATAAAATCTAAAGGCTTAAAATACGGAAAGAATTCAATTTTAGGCGTATATGCCCTAGTTTTCACTAAAGGTTCACTTATCGCCTTTTAATGGAGAACTGTCATTAAATATAGTTTTGTTCATTCTTAAACATTCTTTTGTACCAAATAAAAATCTGATTAAGAATCGGGACATCAAATTTTACTTTGTGTAATTTTTTTGGTATTTTTCCGATAAAGTTCATTTTTTAATGAATAGTGTAAAATGTGGTATTTTAATTCAAAACCTCTTTTTAATATAATTTATTTGTATGATTAGATTATATTTTGAATTGGTTTTAAAGTGAAATTAGAAAATATTTTTACCATTAAATCCAATAGTGGTCGTTGGAATTAATTTCACTTTGAAATCAGACTTAAACTAGTGTCAATCTTTTGATACTTATTGTTTTATAAAAACACGCTATTTGCTCTGACAACGGGAATTAATTATTAAATTAATTAATGTGACTAATATGTTTTGAATTTTGTAAAACGGACTTCAATTTTGAATTCGGAATATCAAATATAGCTTAGGGTGAATTTTTGGGATTTTTCTGAAAAACTTCAATTTTTGATGAATAGTGAAACCACTAAGTGGTACTTATAAAAGCTGATTTTTCATTTAAATGAAATTTTACCACTTATGTGTTTTGAATTTCGAAAATCCGACATACATGGTTGTCATTAAGAAGTAAAATGTGGTTCAATGGGATAAAAATAATTTTTTGGTGAATCGTAACTTATTAAGTTTTTAATCACGATTAGTGGTAATTAGTGTAGTTTAAGGTATAAATAATTCTTTAATAATATGAAATGACCTAGACACATGTCCCAAACTTATTGGTTGTGTCATGGCCGACCAAGACAATCCATGGGTAAACTTGGGGACCCCATGGAGACATTTTGGTTGGGAAATGACATAAATAACTTTTTATTTAATGTAAAAGTAAAAATGACACAAACATGATATGTTTTACTTAAATAATTTTTAAGTAGGGTTATAAAAGTCATCTTTTTGATTATAAATATTCATTGGAAAGCTAAAAATCTTTCCTACATCATAGTAATTTTTTTCTAATTTTTAGACATTAAATAAATTAAATTATTTATGACATCATAATGATGCAGTGATGACAACATTATTTAACGATTAAAATAAAATTGAAAGATAATGTAAACTCTATGAACTAAACATGTCCAAAACTTATTGTATGGGTGGATTTAGAACCTTTATAACTTTATCCACGAATTATATAAATGTGGGACCTTTTAAAACCGAAACACATTTTCAAATAAAGTAATATTTCTTTACTTTCCAAAAGTGCCCCTCCTCTCCTCTTATAAAAGGCCCCCACCTCTACCTCTTTTCACACACTCCTCAAGCCTTTGGCTCGGCCAACCCCTGCCCATTTACTCTCTCCACATCCCTCTCCTCATCCTAGAGGATTCCCTTTGGGCAGAATCCTTTCAAAGGAAGCCTTTAGGCTCAAATCAAAAGGAGTTACACTTTTAAAGGTAATTCATTCTCTCATGTTCATTTGTTTTATTTTGATTCTCCAACCCCATAACTCTTTTTATTTACTTCTTTTGTAACAACACCAGTATCTTCAATATACTAGGATGTTGTTATAAGATTTATTCGACCTACACTCTCACACAACTACATCAAATGGTTAAAGAACATACAGTTTCCGTGGATGGCGAAATTCTGCCTCCCGAAACGATGATTGTTCAATACTCATTTAACACCTTCAAAGGTGGCCATTATGATGTCACTATTTTTATATATTATATATAATATTTTTACGTTTTACTTATTATTCTGTATTTTTCATTTTTGTCTTACCTTTATGGCTTCCATTATGGGTATACGCGATATCTTCATTTTAGGAAGTGCGGACTACCGCCCCCTCAAAGTGATGTGATTCGTTAATGCCATACATGGGACGTATAAAGGATGGATTTAATGTTATTATATATGATGTTATACTGGAATTATTATATAACTCTATATCATTATTATTTCTTTCCATTAAAGTATGAGATAGAAATGAAAGTAGCGTTCATGCGTACGTACGGCTTACCGTCTCCATGAACGGTGCATTTCATTTCTTATCCCCAAATGTAATGTACTATTATAAGTACATGTATATAATGGATATATATGATGAATGATATATCTAAATGATGAATATAATTATGTAATTAAAATATACATACCTCTCATTTAGTTTTAATTCCATTAATATGACAAAGAAATGAAAGTAGCGTTCATGCGTACGTACGACTTACCGTCTCCATGAACGGTGCATTTCATTTCTTACCTCTAAATGAATATGTAATATTATAAATACATGTATATGCTGGATATATATGATATATATGATATCCAAATCTGGAATGTCATTCTGGATATAAAGAACCTTTGACCACACGAACAACATGTAATTGTAAGAAGTCCACTTTCGACTTAAGAACCAAATATCGGCAAAACAAATATTATTAACTTAAATGATTACATAATGTTTATGACATGGTAATAAGTGATATAAAAGGAATAATGAACTTGAAAAAGGTTCTTAAGGAAGTAGAAATTAACTCATGTTTATTATTCAGGAGATTAAAGAACGATCGAGTCAAGTCGGACCCGAGGTAAGGGATCCTACTCCTCTCTTTCTTTTTAAGTACACACTTTTATGTCATTACTTTTAAAGCTCATCTTTCATGTTATTGGGATGATCTTTTATATTAAAATTACTGTAATTTTTATGTTCATGTGATGAGAGACCCTATTCTCTCTCATCAATTCATTTTGGAAGTTTTGAGTGGCGCCGTTAGGCTGCCGAACATTCGTAAGAGATCTAACCTCTCTCTTTCTTTTTAAGTACTCTCCTTTATGTCACTTATTTTAATCTCCTCTTTGTAATGGTGGGGGATGTTATTTTATATTCCTCTTGCGGTAAATTTTATTGTAATGTGATGAGATACCCTATTTGATCTCATCACTCCATATTCGGAAGTTTTATGTGGCGCCGTTAGGCTGCCGAGTTTTCGTAAGGGATTTTTCATCTCACTTTTATTCCCGTGAGATTTATGCTACATTTGTCACAAATTCAATTGAGTGGTGTATGTACTGCCCATTATTCTAATCTTTTTGTAAAATACTTTTGTTTATGAGTATTTACATCAATGATCTATTGTCCTTCTTTCATGGGGTGTATGTTTTGAATGATACCCAAGTCGCTAAGGGAACCTTTCACCCTCCTCATTTTTAAAAGACTTCTTTTGTTGGGTCTTTTAATTTACATATTGTTATGTTGGGATATGATCTCATATATCCTTATTGATGAAAATTTTATGTCCAAGTGATGAGATACACTTTTTATCTCTCATCAACTCATTTTGATGTGATGTCGTTAGGCTGTCAAGGGAACTTTTTAACCCAATTTCGATTTCTTTGGGTTCAACATGTGGTCATTGAATATGTCATCCATTGAATATGTGTGAATAACCTTTTATTATTTTACACTTAATATCCACTTATATTGGGTGTATTTATATTTGTCACACATATTTTTTGAGATTGATTTGTCCTTAATTTAGGGATACCTTCTTTATAAGGGATTTCATCACATTTGACATTTCTATTGAGGGTTCATTGTTGTTATGCACCAATTCGCTCTTATATGGTGTATATACTGTCCTTTGGAGTATTATATCATGAATCCATTTATTCTCATGATATTATAATGTTCTGACTAAATGTTATTCCGTAATTGTTGTATTCAAGTGTCTCTAATTTTGGTAAAACCACTTTAACCAAAATATCGTTTTAAATGTTTTAATTATTTGTTCTTATTAATATCCATGTTTTCAAAATTGTTTTAAGGATTTATTTATATGGATATTAATGGTTTAATGTTTTAAGCTTCAAGGTGGTATGGGACACTTTGATTCAAAAATCTCTTTATTAAATGTTTTAAATGGTTTTGGAAATGGTTTCTTTTTGAATAGATTCATTATTTCAATATACTAAAATGTTATATTGTGATTGAAATGTGGAAATGCTATGTTTCCTTTATGCATGTTTTATGTGATACGATTTATGTTATGGTCCTTGGGCATTGTTATGAAGAACGGGTTGTTCCATGATAAACTAAGGGTAGGTGAGCCCGTTATAGCTCTCCAATGCATTGGGTAACGCGAAGGAGTGAAACGTTAAGGTTTCTCTGAAGAGATTTAGGGAATATACTGTGATGGGTATTCCAAATGTAACCAAGAGGGTTACTCCCTACGTAAGAATGTTATGAATGCCTCAAGTTACCTTTATGTATTATGTTTTCTATGATTTATTCATGATTTGATATGCCTATGTTCTATGGGTAAAGTATGATTTCATTCTTATGTATATATGAACTCATGATTCCTTTCCATATTTTTATAACCCTTACTGAGATTTTTATGCTCATCCCAAGTTTTTTAAATGTTTTTCACAGGTCAAGGGAAAAGTACATGATGTGACGGTAGTGTCAAGGATGTGTCAAGAAAGAATCCGTGTTTTATTTTAAATAGGTTTCCATTGATGGGAAGAATGAATATTGTATTTTATGTAACCAATTTGTTTAAATGTGGAATGTAATGCAAGTTTCATGATCTAATTATCTAAAACTCTAAACCTGAAAAGATCCTCAATGTGTAATATTGTAATAACTCAATATTAAGTAAGGTTTAAGGCTGGGGCCTTATAGATACACCCTTTTATGTTATGTGAATGAACTCATAAGAACTCTCCCCTCATAATGTCTCTTGATAGATGTGTCTTAGGAACTTTTCCTCTACATCCTTCCAGGTTAGATCCTCTAGTTGATCATATATCTCCATAATTTCTAACCAAATCTTTGATAGTCCTCAAAATATATAGGAAGAAAGATTCTCCCATCAATAAGTTTATTATTTGCGGTGAATAATGATTATCTAGAGTAAATAGATTTATAACATAGATACCTTGGAGCCTCTCTACCCAATGAACATTGGTAGACTCTGTAGTTGTAAATCTCTATTCATATTAGACATTAAATGTATAGTGTGAATAGTCTCTTATTACAAGAATCAAATGACCCTCAAGAGGCTATCATTGAAATAATAATCCATATAAATATCTATAGATATAGTTCTTTTCAACTAAGATTCATTAAAATAATGGTTATTTCCACTCTCATGATGCTCAATTCATAGATGAAGAAGTGGAATTTCTCTAAAAGATAAATTTACTCCTTAAAACATAGGAAACAATAGTGGTAAACATAAAATGTGAAAATAATAGAAAATAAATAAGGTAGGGTTACTCTTGTCTAGGATTAAAAAATATAATTGTAATAAAAATATAGATTCTTTCATTTATATTGATCCAAAATATCAAGTAATTTATTTTTTTAGTTTACATTGAATATGTGTAACATCTAATAAATATGTCCTAATCATGAATTTTTTATATCATATATATATATCCCTATATTTTTATCATGATTCATGGATAACCATCATTCTCAATACCAACACAATATTAAAATATAAATAAAACGTAACATGATAGCACATGTGTATTGACCATGGTGAAATAACAAAAAAATATGAATAGATAATTATAGGAACAACAATACCACCCCAGGTAATTAGGTTTCCCCCTACCCATGTTAGAAAATTCCTTGAATGAGATTATTCCCAAGCCCTAGAACATCATAGTATATTGTATATATTTCTTAAGTAGTATAAACCCGAACAAACATCCCCTAATACCACTTTGTAACTTTCCTAAAATGATTCTCCCATACATGACATGGACATGTGGTTGTGTGACCTTAGGAACACCTCCATATTTTCTATAGGCTATCAACTAATAGTAAAGATTTAAGGAATATTGTGGGGAGTCATTACCAACTAGTAAATAGTTTAAATAAAAGATGAAATAATATAGACAATAAAACATGATACCATGTAAATATAAGTGAAAAGCTAAATAATATAAATAATAATAAATATAATGTAATTAAATTATCAATGTAACTAAATCATGTGTTGAATGTTAGAAAAGTAAAATTTTTTAGGGTGTTTTTCTAGAAAACCAACCTCAAAGTAGAGGATTCATAGAAAATACATAAACATCCGAGGTGGAATTTAGATTCTTCATTCCCTTTAAATAAGATCAATAAATCATTAATAAAAAATATCAATATTGGATGGGCAATCTTGAACCTGTAGTTCCATGATTGAAGAAAAAGACAAGAAGGGGAAGAATTATTTAAGGGATCACATTTAATATCTCAATCAATAAATATGTGGTTCAAAGAAAATTTCATCGGGTTCAGAGAGATGGTTTTTAATGGCATATATGGAAGGGCTGTAGTAGAGTGAAACAAATTCATTATTAGAATGAAAAAAATGGATGTTTAAAAGGATTATTTTCATATTATATTTGTAATGTCAATATGGAATTCACTTTTTCAATGCTGGTTTTCCCATATATTCCAAAAATTTGTTTCGTTTTTCAAAAACCCACTAGAAATCATTCCAATTCAAGAATTTTTTTGAATCATTGTGTCTTTTAATGGGTGAATGAAATTCATGGGGTATACCCAATACTATTTAGGGCATGAGGGAAGTTCTTTATGCTTGGCCAAAACATTTTTGTGAATGATTTTTGTTTATGGGGTCTTCCCAAAACCATTCAGAACATTAACTTCTTTGATGGGGTAATACCAATGGAATTCACAATGTGGATCAATAATTTATTTCATGAAGTCACTCTAAAAATAAACTCATATATATCTCTTAATATACATATCTAACAAAAAACCCAAATGAACCATGGCCCGAAAACATTATTTAAATTTAAGAAAACCCAAATAAAGTAGTATTACCAAAACCTAAATATGGACGTAAATGAAACAATATGATATCTTACAACTTCCTTTACATTAACCCAACTCTTTTCAAAGAAAAATATTTCCATAATTTTTTTTATGTTTTTGTAATATGTGATTTGAAAATGAAATGGGTATTCTCTTTGAGATATTTTCTTCTGATATTTTTATGATATTTTAATCTATAAAATCATATTTTGATGTTTCTTAAATATTTATAGATATATAATCCAATTTTAATATCATTATTATTTCCCTAAATTTATTATTATTATAATGATGGAATGTTTATGAAATTGATTTTATTTTTCAATTTTATGCTATGATAAAATGATTAATATTTCTTATTCTTATGAAACTTATATGTTTGAATGAATTTTATTTAATTGATGATAAGAAAATATCTCATGATGATGTGTGAGTCTATTATGTCCCTCTAATTCCTTGAGTGATTATACATTCCCATGGATGATGATACATTCTCATGCTTCATGATTTATTATTAATGATTCCACACACAAATGACTTATTCTTTATTTTTGTGAAAATACCTTATTCCATGCTTTATGGTTAATTTTCATTTATTGATTTAGTAGTATTATTTTAATTTAAGATCATGTTATCATACGATAAGTATACTCCTAATTTTTCATATCATTACAGATTGATATATACTATATTTACCTATAATGAGTATTTTTGATATCACCCTTTATTATATTCCCATACCTCATATTATATTGAATAGTTTCATGTATGATTTGAATAAAAGGGTTCTATTTGTGAAGAAATTAATTGGAATTGATGTAGTTCTTTTATGTACCAGTTTTCTATATATCTATGTATCAAAAGAGAAAACACTATTACATTTCCAGTATAGATCATAGTGATATACAAGGAATATCCATCAAAAATAATGTAAAAATTATGTGTGTAATGATTGTGATTTCTATAGTTGGTAAAGATATTGGTTTAGTTATTTTTGGAATATAGAAAGAGAAAAAATTAGTAATAACCTTTGGATAATCCTATATAAAAAATAACATACTATTTTATTTTAAAATAATGGATGTTGTATTCTTAGTAAAACATACATATTTATTATTAACATGTTAATGCAGTTGTGGAATAGATGAACCTTGGGGTAAAAACTCTCAATGTGGTGAATTGGGTATTAAAGTGTTCTTTGTCAATGCCTGATGGCCATGGCATAGTCTATACACCTAGATAGTAACTCCCATGGGATATTTACTATTAGATTTAAATTTTTTTGAGTCATTTTGATGGTTTTGAATACATAACAACCAAGGATAACCTTGGTAAAACCTATAGTAGAATTGATTAAAAATGTTTCATTTTTTAGAAATCATATTAATGATTTTTATTAATTATATGATTTAAAATATGATTGATGTGGTCTACACTATGTTTACTAGTTTTAGTCAATGGATTGATCTATGAATAATCATGTTTAAATTAATGAATGAAAAAGTTAAATTATTTTCCAAATGAGAAACCAAATGAAATTTGAGATGTAATATGAACATTTGTGAATATTTTTCACTAGATATCATGATACATGATAAGAAAACTGACCATCGATGAGTTTATGAAAGAACAAAACAAGATAAAACTAGAGTTTCATAATGACCATGGATGATAAGAGACTCAACTTCATACATGTTTATAACGTTGGAAGAATCACATGGGTAAATATTTCAATGGAATGGGAATTTTTTTATTTATGGAAAATATGAAAATAGATAATTTAATTAAAGTGTAGAAGTAAATAATTTATGTTAACACAATATATGGGAATAATTGTTTCCCAATGGTATCATTTCAAGGTTGAATTTTCTATATGTGGAATGATTGTGATCTATAAATATCAATATCATAGTGGTGAAATCTGTAAAAGGATAGGTAAGGTTACAGATGAAATGGTTTTACTATGTATGGTGAAGAACCTACAAATGATAGTAAGGTTGGAAAAGTAATGGTTTTACTGTGTTCGGTGAATCTTATAAATAAATTCAGATATTTTATAATTTGAATAAATTTAAATGGAATTAGATTTTGAATCTTGGTCACATTTTCTTAAAGAAACTAAAAATTTGAATTTTTTATCTATTTGGATTTTGTAACTATTTTAGAAATGTTTATTATCAATTATATTATATTTATTAGAATCAAAAATAATAAAAGTATTTATCATTAGTAGTTTTTCACTAAATATTTACCAAAATATGTTTACTGGAACATATAATAATGAGACTTCATTTTTTAGTAAGGTGGTATTTTTAGATAAGATATGACTAAGGGAATGGTAACCCTTCACACATTCTTGGTGTGGAGATAATAATATTTTCTTATTAAAAATGGATTCTTGATCATGAAAATGTAAATTGGATAATATTGGAGACCTTAAAATTGATTAGTGATTTGGTGAAAAACTGATTCTTAATGAAGTTAATAGAATTTTTATTGATTTTGTGTAATATATTAGATAAATTGGGATTTTATTTAAATAATATAGAAAGAGATAATTTTGGGAAGTATTAATGTTTTGATACTTGTTTTATTGTTATTAAGGATATTATGTAAATAATTTTATAAATTTAATAGATTATATGATCATCGTTTTCATGTGTTTATTTTGTCACATTATAAACTAATTTATATTTTTTGTAGATAAATGAAAAATTACATCTAAAAAACTGAAAGATATGTATTTATGTTTTTGGTTTTAAAATTTGGTCACACATATTTTAGAGGTGTTTTATGTTTATCTATTTATGGAACGGGTTTATCTTGAACATTTGATTATATTTGTTTTTGGTTTTATAGATTAATGCATTATTACACCATATAACGATTTATCAATATTAAATATCGTGTAAAAACAATTTTTTTGGTATCTATATTGAGATAAAAGGATTTTCATATCATTATCTTATGAATATTGTGATCTATTAAAAGTTAATTTTACTGTATCATATTAAAAAAAATCTTGAATATTCATTTTGTTGTGTAAGAGATGAGGTAGAAGTGGAAATTCAAATAAGGAAAAAAAAGATGAAATTACTTTTAAAAAATAGAATGAAATTTAGTAAATATAATTTATAATTTTATATGTCCAATTTGTAAGTGGATTACGCAAATTTATGAAAATAGGCCAAAAAATGGTTTTTTTAAATTTTATAGTTATTTATAAGGAATTGATTATTTTTTTCACCCATCACCAATTTATGGTTTTGATGAAAATATCAATATACAAACCATGATCTCTATTGGTCACTATTATTTTTTTGATAATATCATTCTCATCCATGTACAGATTTTTACATGTTTCTAATATTTTCTTTATCTGAAAGATGATTATGTTTTGTTTTTTGAATTCTTTATGTTTCTGACTTTCCTTTTCAAATGATGAATTTATTATCCCATTTTATGAAATGGATTTCTAACAATAGTATATTAAAATTTTTTATCCATGATTACCAAGGTAAATATTATATGGAAAAATTTTATTTAAGGGGGGATATAGAAACTATAAAACTTATAATACTATGTTTGATAACTTTCCGAGCACAAAACACAGAGCTTTAAATGGACTATTATATTCTATAAAAATATTATTTTTTTAATGTGGTCATTATAACCTATCTATTAAATTGGAGATTTTAATAGTAATTATAACATTATAAAAAATATTTATAAAAGGATTACATATTTCAAATTAGTTGATTAATTTATAATATTTAAATACTCAATTTTCAATAATGCCAATTTTTTATTCTAAAATATATTTTCTTCATAAAAATATTTTTTTTAATTTTATTCAAGTACATTATAATTAATTTCTAATATTTTCAGAAATATTATTTAAGAATATTATTATATATTATAAATAAATTATTTCAGTATTATCAGAGGGTGAACCTGAATTATTTTTATAAAATGATTTACTTTTCAATGGATGGGGATAAAATAATGATTTTGCAAACTATCATTTATTTTCATGTAAGAGAATATTTTTATGAATTTGATCATAAATTAGCCTAAGTATCATGCAATTAGAAATAATTTAATAATATAAATTGGAATCATAACAGTACTTGGTTGTGGTTTGAGTTCATTTTTTGACTTTAAAATAGATTTTTCTAAAAACACTTCTTTTCCCTGTAATGTGTTTTGATATTAATAAATTAAATTATTCAATAATAATGAAATTTTTTGATAAAATTTATTGATTATGTGTTCAATTGTATAATTTTTAATATATGAAATTATATTTAAATGGAGATGAATAAAATTAAATTCATATTTATCATTAAAATTACATTGATCTAAAATTGGTTTTTATTGTGTTTTTCAAGATTATTTAAAATTAAATTTTGTCACATATATAAAATTAATATTATATAATATAAAAAAAATATTAATAATCAAAACTAGTTTAATTTAATATGTTTAACTTACTTTTGGTTATAGTGAATATAAACAATGGAACTCTTTTTGTTTCCACAATTAATGATAAAATGACTATACCATAGGTGGGGGGGGGTTAACCAAGAGATAAGGGTAGTAATAACATAAAAAAATGGCTAACTACAATTTTTTTTCAATATATTTCAACTTAAAATTATCCAAACTTTGAATCTATAGTCATTTTGACCAAATTTCTTAATTAAGGTTACATAATATTATTGAATTATTTCCTCAAATTCCATGTCTGTCCCACCCATCAAATATAAAAGGACCCATATTTTCATCCTATATTCATAAAATTATAGAATTATATATCTACCTACCCATTATAAAAAACTACCTGTATTTCTTCCCATAATCATATATAATCTATACATCTCATATGATTAATCTTTTAAGGCTTAAGGTGTTTGTTAATGGAGGCATATCCAAGAATAGGTATAAATCGTAACCAAAATCCTTTAGTTTTAATTAATTTTAAATGATTTATAATATTTATGTATACATAACAACATGGTTAATATATTATAAAAACATATAATTTTTTATTATGATGATGTAACAACTATTTTTCAACAATTAAACATCAAATGGGAGATGAAAGTAAACCTTGTTAATACATTTAGACTACAACCTGTATGTAGTGTTACGAATCAACTTCAATAGCCATATTTCATGGTTGGTTTTCATGATATATTAAATTTGAATATAATATATCTATTAAATAATTATGTTTCAATATTTATAATACCGTTTATACCTTATTAAGGTCCCATCAATTGAAAATTGATAGCATTACTCATGTGTATGTGTGTACTATCACCTCGCCAAGCAGTTGTGATTTGTCTTTAATTTTCACTTTAAATGTATATTAATAAGGATATAATTAATATATATGTATATATATATATATATATCTACAATAATTTTATATAGTAATTATTTTTTAATGCTGAATTATTTTTAACCTTATTTTTTTCCACCCATCAAAAAGTTGTTAGATCACTTGTGTGTATGTATAGATTATCGTCTCTACAATGCGATATAGTCTATTTTAAATCACCAATTTATTATAATTGAAATAAATATGTATATATTTAGTATATATTATAATTATATTATACATAATATTCTTTAGATGTTATAACAATGAATGATGTATAATGACTACAACTGCATTACATGAACATATGTGACAAACAAAGTGGTTAACAACCAAAATGTTGACATTAATAAGGAATTGTAAATAAATAGCTATATAAATCCTATAATTGGATCAGATATAATATTAAAAGTATTAATGCTATTATTTTAAATAATTATTATATAACACAATTTATTATATTATAGGATATATCCCTTATGAATCAAGTTGAACATAATGAGTGTTTTTCTCATCTGACATTTATTTCTATTAGACATATGTTGTATTTACAATTTTTTTATTAGTGTGGTGTATATACTATCCATTAATGAATTTAAACAGTAATACAAGAAAATTATAATCCTTTAATTATATATATAATGTTCCCACATTCATTATGTGTTGATTCATATAATACAAATGTTTAAAGTTTCTTCATCTAAATTTTTTGTAAGACATGTTTGGTGTTATAAACCAATTAGTGTTGATAAATAGTATATAATGAATCAATGACATGATATATCATGGATACATTATAGTAAATTTTATTTAATTTTACAAATGAAATTATTATGAATATGGGGAATTGGATAAATAATTACCAAATTAACAAGGGTTTATCAACAAAAATTTTCTGTTTGGGACATATGATATTTTATAAACAAATATTATTTTAATAGGAGTATGTACTGACCCTATTCAAATTTTTACCATTAATATCCTTATGTTTATCATATTTATTTTTTTTCATTATTTTATTTCCTCCACAGGGGGTATAAATCAAATGTCAATAACATTGTAACAATTTTATGTCACAGTCTCATATTTACTTGGATTATTTACAATTACATTTTTCTTGCGGATGTAATTCAATAAATATATCCAATATATTAATTAATTATTCTTCCTTAATTTATTTCTTATAAACGAGGATTTTTGTTTCATTTTCTCCTTGTTATATACTTAAGTGACCAAAAGAGTATCGTTAATAAAAATTACCTCATTTCTCTCATTAGACATGAATATTTTCATCAGAGTCCATATTTTATTTACACTGTTTAATAAAATTTTTTACATTTATCAAAAACATTATAATTAATTTTTTACCATGTATTAATTTCATTATTTTTTTACTGGAATCTTAATTTCAATTGTCAAATTATGGAGTTATTACTTGTTATTGATAATGGGAAAGGTATTGGTTTAAATATACTTTTCATGAACATGTTTTTCCACTTTCATGAATTTATTTTATTTGGAAATTTATTTCTATGTTTACAAAATTATTTTTAAAGAAAATTATTTTCTTAATATGTAATAATATATTAAATTTTAAATAAGTTATTTGAAAATTAAATGATTATTTTTTCTTAGAAAATATTTTAGTACACTTTTAAAGGTATTTTTATCTATAAGAACATCCTATTATATTTCATAAAATTTTACAGGGATACTATCCAATTTTACCATATTTAGTCTTTATTTGGGTGTTTAATAATTCTGTTAATGAAATAATTTTTTAAAATAAATATCAACAAATGGTTTATGATATTATGAAATGATAAATGTGTTATGATATTGTTGTAGTCATATTTTTTTATTATAATTATGTGATAGGTAAAACCAATATTTATGATAGGTGGGTTCGTTATATCACTCCATTTTATATGGTAGTGATGATGGGGCTTCCAAAATCATAAAATATGACAATGTTTGGGAATACATAATAGGTGAAAGTGTGAATAAACTTTTATAATTAATGTTCTTTGATTAATTGGGTGGGATTATTTTATATTTTCTTTATCTTTTCATACAATTATGGTTATCTTTTGTTCAATTCTGAGTATATATATATATATATTATTTTTACACTGACTGAGTAACTACCCTCTCCCTTTCATGAATTTCCTTTCACTTGGTTATGAACAATGGTTTTATGAATGATATGTCTACAAAGGGTTCTAGTTAAGTTTAACCTAATGGGAAATTATATAGATATTTTATGTACAACTTTTTTACATATATATTTTTAAATTAAATGGAATCCTTTATAGTTCTTCTATGGATCATAATTATATGTAATATATATTTACCTGAAATTATTTAATATTTTTGTATGTAATGTTTGGGGTCTCTATAGAATTATATTTGAAGGAACTTCCAGTCCATTAAATGTGTTTTTGACCATTATACGAAGTTATTTGGATAGTTTATTCTTTGTTTTGTCTCCATGAATTGGTAATTTGGTTATTTTTAACATAATTGTACTATTTTTTGATCCATGAGTTATATATAAATATGGGAAAATTTATGAATATATTCACTAATTCCTACACACATATAATGTATTTTGGGTAATAATATATTGTATAATACTGTGATTTCACATGGTCAGTAATCAAGGATGTAAAAAGTAATTTAAATGTATTCGAGAATATAATATAATATCACATGGGTATATCATATTAATAATTCCTAATTCAATCATTTTTATGATATATGTTCTTCATAAGGTAGTGTTCTGTTATGAACCATACTGTACAAATCACATAAACACCATATCATACATTTTGCTTGTGAAATTACAATTGTAAGTGTTCCTAGAACATAAAAATTTTATACCATTATTATTAATGTTTCATATATAGTAACATATGAAATATTATAGAATAAATTTACACAATATTTTCATGATTTTATAAGGGTTAAGACTATTTTTACTACATTAAATTTACATGTCTGTTATGATTATATGACTGAATGAATTAAAGGCCCCAAATGATTCTAAAAGGACTGTAAAAATAGGTTAGGTCCTTTAGAATTGTTTTCAATTATTGCTTCTCTACTATTATATAATGTTCAACAATAAAATATATTTCTCCTTCATCATTTTTTCCATTCAAGATACTTGTATATCATAGTTTAAAAGAGTGTCCCACACAAATATTGGGTGATTCATGTTAGTCAATGGATAAAACATATAAGAAATATCCATTTGAATGATTTTTAGGGATCTTAATCAAATCTATTATATGAAAATAGAGTCAAGACCACCTATAGTGTAGGAATAAAACATATTATTTATAATATATTACAATTTATTTTAGTTCAATATCATAGAGATTTTTTATTAATGGTTTAAGGATTTGTATACTACTTGAATCAGTTTTATTTGATCCCTAAAAACCCATTAGTAGTATCACACCTTTTATTCTTCCAATGAATAATAATAACATGTTAGAATGTCAAGAAAATAAAAAAAATGTTTGATTTCACATTGGATGTCCTAAAAAAGATACAGAATTTAAATTGTGACTATATTTAATACATATGATATCAAAAGATCTGATGGTATTTCAATTTATAATATTGAATAATTTTAACAAAAATCATAGTATAAACAATAATCTCTTGATATATTTTATAATAATATATATAGGAATTTATTTTAAAATGTAACTAGTTACCTTGGTAAAAAACAGATCATCATATCACATACCTGATATTGTGTTTATCATAAGTTGTGATATGAAATACACAACATATGATATGAGGATATCATAAAAAACAATAGAAAATGAGGGATTTCCAGTCATAGGTCATGGAATGATAATTATAAAGGATGATGACTCTTTTAAAGTAAATTGTGACCTAGGATATTGAGATTACATAGAATACGATATATTAAAAAAACATTTTTCTAAATTTTCAATTATTAATTGAATTATATATCTTTCAAATTGGTTATAAATTATGGTATTAAATTTTTTGGGATATTTATTTAATTTAATATTTGATTAAAAATTGACTAATTATAAAAAAAATTTAAAAAATTTATAATTTTTTCTTAAACATTTAATAAGTAAATATGTATAATAAAAATTGTTAATATTAAAATATTATTGTCTTCTATGTATTGAATTATATATTTTTGACATTTTTTTATATAAAAAATATTTGTGTAATTTATAAATTTTTTAATAAATATAAATTAATGACAAATATAAAAGATATTATATTGAATTTTCAATTGTTAATAATTCTTAGTTTGAACCATTCATATTAAAGTACCATTTTTAATAAATTCATTGAACCATATGAAAAGTAATTTAAAAAATTGATATCGACATGGATAAAACAATATAAACAATATTATATTTTTTAATATGTAAATCTTTAACATAATAGAGATGATTCACAAATTTTTAATACTTCAAATATCTTATTTTAATGTAAACTCTATATAAATGAATGATATGAAATAGTTCATATTCAAAATAAATATAAAATTTTTACATTATTAAAGACCCAACCTCAGTCAGGGATGGAGCCACAACTACCCTATGACTGCCTCTATATTCATGGGGATGATGAACAATGGTAAAGGAATTAATAAAACATGGAGGTATTTTCCTTTGTAAATTCATGCACACACACAACCATCTGGATGTATAAGTGTAGGGGAAATATTAAAATATTAAAAAAATTGGAATTAAAATAAACATGAATAACCTCTAGGTTGTAAAAGATTATAAAAGTGGGAACTGAATGGTAAAGGAAAAAATTCATGCCTCACATGAAATACGTCCAAACCAAAAAAACTAAAATTGGACTATTGAGAGATCCTATATCTCCATTAAAAAGATTCGACTATCTTATACTGTCAAAATTATTTGGTATCCCTAAGCTCCACTAAAGTTGCTGCGAACCTATCCATCTTCTACATAAGACACAACACATATTGGAAAATCTCATATTTGTGCGAGTATATAATTATCTAGTAGGATACCTAGAATGATAAATAGAGAGTTGTAAGAGATATAATATGAAACCATGGTGGTTGATAGTAAACATTAAAAAAGATATAGTTAAAAAAGAATAAATCAACCCAAGAAATATAATGATTATTATCATCAAAGAATAAGGTGATAAACATAGTGAGAATACAAACTACACATAGTGTCATATCCTCATATAGAGGGAGAGTAAACTCATCCAATTATATGACGATAATCCTAGAAATCATGTAGAATATTATATGAATCATCACATCTAATGCAAAGAGACTAACAAAATTCATGGTGTGGGTATAAGGGAATGTATGTAAATATATATGTATAATTATATATTCTCAGTCAAATAAACCTTGATGGGATGGTATGGGGGTCTCCATCTCACAACTCCTCCCAAGAAGAAGAGTACCCAATTTTTTCTAGAGTACATCAATAATTCCCATTATCTTACACTTCTTCCAAAAAGTATATTTCCAAGACAACCATTCTGTTTCCCCATGACACAATGTCGAGGGGTCACAACTCAAATTAGAGGACCCACACCATAGTCTATCAGGAGGGACACACAATGTAGTTATCAATAAAGGAAACATTTCCATGATGATATGTGGTTTTACTCTATAATTCATGGACCCACACACTATTACGAGACGACGTTCAACCATATTCATTAAGGACTCATGCCCTACCAAAACAGGGTTCCACTAAGAAGGTATCTATAGATTAATCACATCATTACTAATGGGGGATTCGACTACAGCCATTGAGGACCCACACTATACCAAATTGAAAGGTTCCAGTAGAAAGGTAGCTAAAGGGGACCGACACCCATGCCTATGGGGAGTTCCACTCTGGTCATCGAGGACTCACACCATACTCAGTATGGTGTTCCATTCATAAAGTAGCTATAGAGGACCTGCAACCATGTGGATAGGGGGGGGGGTTCCACATTGGACATAATGGATTCCACTACCCTGGTCTACAAGAGGATACAACTCAGTAGTATTTGGTGATTCTATTAGATCAATTCCATCACTAATCATTGCCTAAATAAGAAAAATTCCCAAAATATTTCACATCAGATCCCAAAATCCACAACCTAGGGAACCATAAAATTATATTTGGAAAAAAAAATCACAATATGCTACTCATTTTCAAAAATCAGAGTCCAAAAAAGGAGATATAAAACCATACAGTTTTTGGGAAAGTTGTTAAGGGGTAAATATGACAACCCTTCTTTTTATTACAACTTAAACATTCTTTATTACATAAAACTTCACTTGATCCAAAAAAGAAGATCAAGAGGTTTTGTTTCTTTGGGGATTAGGATCATTAAATATAAACTTTAAACTTGAAATACAACATCTTTATTGAAAACTTCCTTTACATGACCACTACATTCCTTTGTACATAGCATTGCATGGGATAACCTGAGGACATGCATAAGAAAAGGGTGAGCTATAAAGCCCAGTAAGGGAGTACACAATGAATAACATGAGGAGTACAATAAATGTTAGGAAATAGGAACATCAATAGAGCATAAGAGTAACATGAACATAAAGGCATGATAAAGCATGATAATCATAACATGGAAATGTGGCAACAACACTTAACATTGAATTAGCATGAGCCAAGGCTCATTGCACATGGAACACGAGTAAACCCTCATTGCACTTGAAGCACGAGTAAACCCTCGTTGAACTTGAATTATCATGAGTCAACACTCATTGCACATGACGTATCATGATACTATACATTACCCAATGCATTGGAGAGCTATAAAGGGCGCACCCTTCTTAAACATTTCATTTCATGCATAAGTGTGCCACATGGATCATAAAACATTGATTCATAAACCATAATCATTTATTCCACGATAAAGGAATGTGGAATTCATACATGAAACTTTATAATCAATAAGTAAATGTTCATAAAGGTGAATACCCTTGATGGAGAAATAGGGAATGGTATTCACTACACAATGATATTGGCTTGGAAAATTGGTGTGATTTCGGCAGCGTAACGGCGTGACATAATAATTCATAAAAAGGTTGATGAGAGAGAAAGGGGTTCCTCATCATATTTACATGTAATGGACAGTAAGGAGTTCATATAGATACATGTCCCAACAATTGAAAAGGAATTTAGATTCATGATACAAAAGTATTTCATGAATATAAAAGAGGAGAAAAAGGTTTCTTTCGGAATTTCGGCATAGTAACGGGTGTACATGGGAGGCTTTTAATGAGAGAGAAAGGGGTCTCCCATCATTCAAACAATAAGAGGGAAGTATGGGAGAGGTGCGAAACCATACCCCAACATTCATAATTGAAATTAAAAGGGCAATACAACTTAAAGAAAATTGACAATAATGAGAATGGAAGAAAAACCCTTACTTGGAAGTGTGCTTCCAAAGGCTAGAGAGAGGCTTGTGAGAGGCTTCTTGGGAGATTGCGGTACATTGGGATGATTCTAGAGAGAGTAGGGCAGAGGTTGGACGAACTTCAAGGGCTTTGAGTGAGGAGGAAGTGGGATCTTGGGTGGGTTTATATAGGAAAGGTGAGAGAATTCTTTATTATTTAGGTTTGGGACCCCTTATATTAACATAATCCAAACCACAAACCATCCCATGGTATTATCCCATGGTTTCTAGAAAAGGAAAGAGGAAAACAATATTTTACAAGGCCAAGGTCCGAATCTATTAAAAAATTAGGGTTGCTTATGTGGAGGTGAGTCACACTCCCATGGAAATTAATTTAAAAAGGCAAAGTGTTGAATAAGTCTTGAGGGCTCCATTAATGCTTTGAAAAGTAAGTCAAACGATCCCAAAACCTCATTATTTTAATGATAAAACACATATTGGCCGAACATAAGGATTATGGTATTTTATTACATCACCATTGGGTCATTATGATGTCATAAAACACATTATATATTTAAATGGTATTTAATTTTTACCCAAAAATTTGACTGTCTCAGAAAATTATGAAAAATGAACCCTTGGATAATTTCGATGTCCTAATTCCAAAAATAAAAATTATTTTATCTAAATAATTTTCTAAATATTTTAATTTTCACTTTTAAAATAAAAACCGACATTTATAAAAAATTCACTGGTTTTGACAGAAATGGCTTTCAAACCTTAATAAAAATTTTAATTGCATTCATAAAATTAAAATATCATTTATATTTAATAAAAACTAATTTAATATTAATAATAATATTTTATTAAAATATTATTTAATTCAAAAATCTTTAAATTTAATAAAACATAATTCTTAATTAAATAATAACTAAAAATACCATTTGTACTTTAAAAACTAATTATAATGTATCAAAAATGACTAGAAATTATATTCATTATTATATACAAAAATAATGTACATGAACATGGTGCTACATATTTGTTACATAACCCCTTAAAATAGCCGCATAAGACCTAAGGGTAAGGTGTGCGATGGTGACAGACTCTTGGGGCAGCTCGGATAACATCGCTCGAGTGGTAATTTCAATCAACTTCCACTTTTCCCGTAGACGATCACGTTCGAGCTTGACATGATGAAGCTCAGCTTGGGCTTGGTCAAGGGCAAAGCCCAAAGACGCCACCTCTTTTTCGAGATCTTACAAATGGGCTTTGTAAGGGGAAATTCTACTGGAGAGGCCATCGCTTCCTTTGTCTGAGTAGAAATGGGTTCGTTAAAGCCTTATATTTATACTACTCAGATGATCACTGTTCAATGGCTATAAAAGTAACGGTCACAAATCTTAACGTAAAACTAAAGATGTTGACATCTTATAAAAACATTTTTCTTAAAGAAACATTTAACTTGATCAAAAGGGATTTTCAATTAATGAAACTTTGGGTCGTTACAATATTCCCCCCTTATGAAATTCCGCCCTCAAAATTTTCCTTTTCCCACACTAAATCAAATGTGGGTAACTCAGATTCATCATATCCTCCGACTCCCATGTTGCTTCTTAAAACTTGTGGTTTCTCCTCAACACCTTAATGAGGGGCATTGTCTTATTTCGTAGAACTTTTTCGATACGATCTAAGATCTTCACTGGTTGCTCCTCATAAGAAAGATCATCTTCCAATTGTATCACCTCAGAAGAGAGTACATGTGAAGGGTTCGGTATGTACTTCCTTAAGAGGGATACATGAATGACATCCTGCACCTTGGCCATAGTAGGTGGAAGTGCTAGTCGATAGGCCACAGCACCAACACGATCAAGAATCTCGAAGGGGCCGATGTACCTTGGACTTAACTTCCCTTTCTTTCTAAACCTCATGACCTTCTTCCACCGAGATATGCGTAAAAACACCATGTCTCCAACGTTAAACTCAAGGTCTCGTTGACGATTATCTGCATAACTCTTCTTTCGACTTTGGGCTGCCTTGATATGCTGCTGAATAGTTTTTACCTTCTCCACCATTTCTTCGACCATTTCTGGTCCAAACAGCTTACGTTCACCGACCTCATCCCATCATGCCGGTGTTCTACACCTTTTCCCATACAGGGCTTCATATGGTGCCATTTGGATGCTCGAGTGGAAACTATTATTATAAGAGAACTCAACTAGATGAAGATGTTGATCCCATCCTCCTTTAAAGTCCATTGAGCACGCTCTCAACATATCCTCAAGTGTTTGGATAGTCTGCTCGGATTGGCCATCAGTTTGAGGATGATAGGCCGTACTGAAGTTCAGTTCAGTATTCAGATCATGTTGAAGACTCTTCCAAAACATAGAGGTAAATCTTGGATCTCGGTCAAAAAAAATAGATAGTGGTACTCCATGCAACCGTACCACATCCCTGATATATATCTGTGGCAGTTGATCTAAAGAGAAATCCTCTCGAATAGCAATGAAGTGTGCAGTCTTTGTAAGATGATCCACAATAACACAGATTGCATTGTTGCCTTTGGATGTCCTTGGAAGTCCGGTGACAAAGTCCATGGTGATGTTCTCCCATTTCCATTCTGGTATGGCCAATGGTTTCATCATCCCCTTAAACTTCTGCCTCTCTACCTTCACTTGCTGACACAGCAGGCACTTTGATGTATATTCAGCGATCTCCTTCTTCATATTATCCCACCAAATGTTTTCTCGGAGATCTCGATACATCTTTGTGCTCCCTGGGTGAATAGAGAAATTTGAACTTTGTGCATCATCCAAAAGTTCCTTCTTCAGCTCCGGACATGATAGAACACATAGTCTTTTCCCAAACCGCACAATTCCTTCTTCATTAACATTAGACTCTGAGGATTTTCCCTTTTTGATAGCTTCCAATTTTTCTTGGATTCCCGCATCATCCTTTTGAGCATCCTTTAACATTTCCAAAAGAGATGGTTGATCAATAATTTGTGAAAGGATTGATGATGTTCCCTTCTTTATGATTCCCACGTCCATCTTCGTCAAGTCTAAGAAGAATGGATCCTTCTCAATTATCATCATTGATAGAATAGCTGGATCCTTTCTACTTAGGGAATCCGCCACCTTCTTCGCTTTCCAAGGGTGGTAATGTATTGAACAGTCATAATCCTTGATGAGCTCTATCCATCTTCTCTGGTGCATATTAAGCTCTTTCTGTGTGAATATATATTTAAGACTCTTGTGGTCAGTATATATCTCACATTTCTCTCCATAGAGATAATGCCGCCAGATTTTCAAGGCAAAGATCACCGCCGCCAACTCCAGATCATGCGTTGGATAGTTCCGCTAATGGATTTTCAACTGCCGTGAGGCATAGGATATCACCTTATCATTCTGCATCAACACACATGCTAAGCCCTTCTTCGAAGCATCACTGAATACCACAAAAAGCTCCCCACTTGTGGGTAAAGTGTGCACGGGTGCAGTGATAAGCCTCCTTTTCAACTCCTTGAAGCTTTCTTCGCATTCATCACTCCAAGAAAACTTTACTTCCTTTCGAGTTAGCTTGGTAAGAGGGTTGGAAAATCGTGAGAAATTTCTCACAAATCGTCGATAATATCTAGCTAACCCCAAGAAGCTATGGATATCAGTTACCGATGTTGGGCTCGGCCATCCCTCAATTGCATCTATTTTGGAGGGGTCCACAGATATCTCATTGCTTGTGATGATATGGCCTAAGAATGAGACTTCCCTCAACCAAAACTCACACTTGCTGTACTTTGCATAGAGATTTTCCTTGTGAAAGGTCTCTAGTACAGTTTTTAAATTCTCCTCATGGTCCTCCTTGGGTTTGGAGTATATTAGAATATCTTCTATAAAGACTACCACAAATTTGTCTAGGTAATCTCTAAAGACTCTATTCATCAATTCCATGAATATTGTTGGAGCATTGGTGAGTCAGAAAGGCATTACTATGAATTCATTGTGTCCGTACCTTGTACGAAAAGCAGTCTTGGGGATATATTCCTTCTTCACCCTTATTTGAAAATATCCCGACCGCAAGTCCACCTTGGAGAAGTATTGTGCTCCATGCAGCTAATCAAACAAGTCATCGATTCTTGGGAGAGGATACTTGTTCTTTATTGTGATTTTGTTAAGTTCACGATAATCGATGCAAAGCCGCATTGACCCATCCTTCTTCTTGACGAAGAGGACTGGTGCACCCCATGGTGATGCACTTGGGCGTATAAACCCTTTATCCAGATTCTCCTGTAGTTGTTTCTTTAGATCTTCAAGCTCAACAACAACCATTCTATATGGAGTCTTGGATATTGGTAGCGCTGCAGGTATAAGTTCAATTGAGAACTCAACATCTCTTCTTGGAGGAAGACCATGAAGTTCCTTGGGAAATACTTCAGCGAATTCCCTCACAATAGGCATTTCTTCAAGGGTGGTTTCTTCCTTGGACTCAATCATCTAAGCCAGATATGCGTGCTCATAAGGCAGTAATATCCATGCTTGAGATGATGGAGCTAAAGGAGATTCATCTTCCTCCTGACACTTGTAACGAATCGGGGGTCGATTTTCCATATGGAGTGTGATTTCCCTCTCCCGACAATTTATGTTGGCTCTATATAAGGAAAGACAATCCATGCCAAGAATTATATCAAATTGCACCAAAGGGAGTATGACGAGGTTCACCGGGAAATTCAATCCACATATTATAACAAGGGAGGACTTATATTCATGGGATGCAATTATTGCCCCATTTTCCGTACTCACCGACATCTTTACTTCCAGGATTTGTGGTGGTGCTGGGATTGTTCTACTAAACTTTTGAGATATAAAAGAATGCGTAGAACATAAATCAAAAAGTACGTTCGCTATTCTTGAATGAATAACTAGCGTACCTGTCACCACTTCGTTGTCGGGGTTCACTACGGCAGAAGTGATGGCAAAAGTTCTACCTTGCTATCTTGGAGGTTGCTGGTTGCCTCCGATAACCCTTGGATTAGGGCACTGATTTGCAAAATGACCCGATTCTTTGCATTTGTAGCATTGAACAACGCGTTGAGGTTCGAACGGAGCGTTCCTCTCCTCTATCGCAGCCACGGGTCCTTCTTGCTGATAGTTAATAGCTAGGTGCCCTTCTCTTCCACACTTGAAGCATTTTCTTGTCCCCCTAAGGCAATTTCCAGGGTGCTTCTTTCCACACTTTTGGAAAGTGGGGTGCTGGAATTTCTTAGCACCGTTGGATTTATCCATAGAATCACTAGCATTGAAGTCCACCTTACGATTCTTGTCCCCATGATACCCCTGTGATTCTCTGATCTCCATTTCAACATTGAGGGCACATCGGACAATTTCCTCATAGCTGTCAAAGTCATGGATCGCTAATGCTTTCCGCAAGCTAGGCTTCATCCCACCAAAGAAGCGGTCAACCTTGCATTCGGGGGTAACGACAAAGCTGGAAGCGTACCGTGCAAGCCTTAGGAAGTTTTCCTTGTACTCTCCCACAAATTCTTCATCTTTCTGTTTGAGGGAAAGGAAGTCCCTTTCCATCTTAAGACGAAGGGTGCGTAGAAAATATTTATCGAAAAACATATTCCGGAATTATTTCCATTCCAAAGCCTCGATCTCCTTCTCAGGCTTCGTATTTTTGATCAACGTCCACCATTGATCAGCTTCACCCTCCATACGATAAGCCACCAGGAGAACCTTCTCTTTTTCAGAGCATTGGAGGATGGATAATATCTTTTCAATGGAGTTGATCCATTGTTCAGTGATCGTGGGATCGGATGATCCACTAAATGTAGGAGGTATTTGTCTCATGAAGCTTTCAATAACGACTTCTTATTTCTTAGGGGGGGGGGGGGTTGAACGTTCCTCATGACCAATGTTTCTATTCAAAACTTGAGTTATATGAGAGAGAAGCGTGACAAAGTTCACGATTCCCACTCCCATTGGATTGGGCATCTCATAAGTACGATCATCACACTGATCATCAGAACCGTTGTTAGCCTGAGTTATCCTATTACCGGCCATTGTCTGGAATAAAAGGAAAGTTAGGGGTAACTCATAAAGGGTAATCCAAAGACAAAAGATGATGACATATAAATAAACTTAAATCTCTTTAACTCATGAGTCTGTAGGATTCAATCCAGGCTTTTCATGATCCTCCTTCTAACATATATTCTTAGGGGAAATTTTCCCTTAATAAGGGTTCATACTAAGATTGTGAATTTATCAAAACATATCCCCCGTGAGTGTCGTAACCAAGAGTGCAGTAAGTCCCATTGTCATGCACTAGTTCCCGTTCGAGTCTAGCTCAAAGCGGTGTTTTCAGGTTTTACCCCTAGGATACATCTGTGCCAGAGCCGCCTCTACCTGCTCGTATCCAGAAAGGGATGTATTTGTTTGATAAACCACTTACATAGTATTTACCAAAACATAGGGATGTTTTTATTATGCTTAGTCTTGTATGTAAGGCTTTACTAGGGGTTCCATATCCCAAAATTAACTAAACCCATCCTTTGATACCAACTATGACAACCCTGCTTTTTATTATAACTTAAACATGCTTTATTACATAAAACATCACTTGATCCAACAAAGAAGATCGAGAGGTTTATTGTCTTTGGGGCTTAGGATCATTAAATAAAAACTTTAAACTTGAAATACAACATCTTCATTGAAAACATCCTTTACATGACCGCTACATTCCTTCGTACTTAGCATTGCATGGGATAACCTGAGGACATGCATAAGAAAAGGGTGACCTATAAATCCCAGTAAGGGAGTACACAATGAATAACATGAGGAGTACAATACATGTTAGGAAATACGAACATCAATAGATCATATGAGTAACATGAACATAAAGGCATGATAAAGCATGATAATCATAACATGGAAATGTGGCAACAACACTTAACATTGAATTAGCATGAGCCAAGGATCATTGCACATGGAGCATGAGTAAACCCTCATTGCACTTGAAGCACGAGTAAACCCTCATTGCACTTGAATTATAATGAGTCAACACTCATTGTACAAGACATATCATGATACTATACTTTACCCAATGCATTGGAGCGCTATAAAGGGCGCACCCTTCTTAAACATTTCATTTCATGCATAAGTGTGCCACATGGATCATAAAACATGGATTCATAAAACATAATCATTTATTCCACGATAAAGGAATGTGGAATTCATACATGAAACATTATAATCAATAATTAAATGTGCATAAAGTTGAATACCCTTGAGGGAGAAATGGGCATGGTATTTACTACCCAATGATATTGGCTTAGAAAATCGGTGTGATTTCGGCAGCGTAACGGCGTGACATAAAAATTCATAAAAAGGTTGATGAGAGAGAAAGGGAATCCTAATAAAATTTACATGTAATGTACAGTAAGGAGTTCATATAGATACATGTCCCAACAATTGAAAAAGAATTTAGATTCATGATACAAAAGTATTGCTTGAATATAAAAGAGGAGAAAAAGGTTTCTTTCAGAATTTCAGCATAGTAACGGGTGTACATGGGAGGCTTTTAATGAGATAGAAAGGGGTCTCCCATAATTCAAAAAATAAGAGGGAAGTATGGGAGAGGTGAGAAACCATACCCCAACATTCATAATTGAAATTAAAAGGGAAATACAACTTAAAGAAAATTGACAAAAATGAGAAAGGAAGAAAACCCCTTACCTGGAAGTGTGCTTCCAAAGGCTAGAGAGAGGCTTCGGAGAGGCTTCTTGGGAGCTTGGGGCACCTTGGGAGGATTTTAGAGAGAGTAGGGCAGAGGTTGGATGAACTTAAAGGGCTTTGAGTGAGGAGGAAGTGGGAGCTTGGGTGGGTTTTTATAGAAAAGGTGAGAGAATTCTTTATTATTTAGGTTTGGGACCCCTTGTATTAAAATAATCCAAACCAAAAACCATCCCTTGGTATTTTCCCATGGTTTCTGGAAAAGGAAAGAGGAAAAAAATATTTTACAAGGCCAAGGTCCTAACTTATTAAAAAATTAGGGTTGCTTAGGTGGAGGTGAGTCACACTCCCATGGAAATTAATTTTTAAAGGCAAAGTGTTGAATAAGTCTTGAGGGCTCCATTAATGATTTGAAAAGTAAGTCAAAAAAACCCAAAACCTCATTATTTTAATGATAAAACAAATATTGGCCGAACATAAGGATTATGGTATTTTATTACATCACCATTGGGTCATTATGATGTCATAAAACACATTATATATTTTAATGGTATTTAATTTTTATCCAAAAATTTGACTGTCTCAGAAAATTATGAAAAATTCACCGTTGGATAATTTCGACGTCCTGATTCAAAAAATAATATTTATTGTATTTATATAATTTTCTAAATATGTGAATTTTTACTTTTAAAATAAAAACTGGCATTTATAAAAAATTCACGGGTTTTGACAGAAATGGCTTTCAAACCTTAAAAAAAATTTAATTGCATTCATAAAATTAAAAGATCATTTATATTTAATAAAAATTAATTTAATATTAATAATAATATTTTATTAAAATATTATTTAATTCAAAAATCCATAAATTTAATAAAATATAATTCTAAATTAAATAATAACTAAAAATACCATTTGTACTTTAAAAACTAATTACAATGTATCAAAAATGACTAGAAATTATATTCATTATTATATAAAAAAATAATGTACATGAAGATGGTGCTACTTATTTGTTACATTACCTCTTAAAATAGCTGCATAAGACCCAAGGGTAAGGTGTGCGATGGTGACAGACTCTTGGGGCAGCTCGGATAACATCGCTCGAGTGGTAATTTCAATCAACTTCCACTTTTCCCGTAGACGATCATGTTCGAGCTTGACTTGATGAAGCTCAGCTTGGGCTTGGTCAAGGGCAAAGCCCAAAGACGCCACCAATTTTCCGAGCTCTGAAAAATGGGCTTCGTAAGGGGCAATTCTACTAGATGAGGTTATCGCTTCCTTTGTCTGAGTAGAATTGGGTTTGTTAAAGCCTTATATTTATACTACTCAGATTATCACTATTCAACGACTATAAAAGTAACGGTCACAAATCTTAACATAAAACTAAAGAAGTTGACATCTTATAAAAACATTTTTCATAAAGAAACATATAACTCGATCAAGCGGTATTTTCCATTAATGAAACTTTGGGTCGTTACAGTAAAAGGTGTGGGGGGGGGGACCCAGACTATGTGTGGTCCAACTCCACTATCAGGACATGTCCCTAGCTAGCACAAATATCTTAAACATGCAGGAGTAAATTCCATGCAAGTGAACTATATAGCATGTGCATTCTATAAGAGACTGGGATGTGACCTTCTATATGTGTCCGTGTACTAGACCCTATGTCTGTGTACTGACCTTGTGTCTATGTAAAGACTCCATGTTCATGTAAATAAGTATGTGTCTGTGTAATGGGATATATACTTCTACATGGAATCATTCCCATGTGATCCATAACATGAGTTTCCCATTAATTTAATTGGTAGAATACATTTATTAAATCCACATGTTGTGACATCATTAGCTTTTTCTAAAACCTTATCCACTTCTGTCACTATTCTACATGCCATTTGTTTATCCTCGGACATGACCCGTAGTTATGTTTTCTCTAGAAATCTAGATCTACGTTCCTCTGGTTATATCCACCATTTAACTTAATTTCTCTATAGATATCACCTCATCACCTCACCAAAAATACGGATTAGGGTAGGATATATAATTTCCATTAGCAGTTTGTTATAAATCGGTATCTAGTTGTTCATTGGTGGTGTGTACATCATTCTTCATAGCTATACACATTCCACCTCAAATTATTTCATCCATGTTTTTCAAAATGATTTCCCAAGATAAACAATCATCCTATATCTATCTTTATTATGTTGATTCATTCCATTCTCATCGATCCATTGTTAATCTGAGGGTCTGATCGAGCTCCCTGCCACCCAAAAAGGTCATATCGGGACATCAGGGTGATACGGGTGAAGAATGTGGAAACAATTTGGGGTAAAGGCACCACATATATGGTTTTAAGGATCTTTTCCACGTTTTCTTGGCCACAAATCAGTAATGGGAATCAGGGGTATGAAAATATTGAAAAATCATTTTAGATATTAAAACAAAGGCACATTCTCAAAAAACAATCTCCACAAGTCGATATAAGGGATAATTACACTACAAACATTTAATAAAAATGGAGTAAAAAATTTATGAGCACTACCTATATATTGGATCATTCCTCATCAAAGAACATGACCACCAATTATTGAGTGTCGTCTTTGTGTTCACTATGTCCCGATCTGATCGGATCAGTAGTTTCATTATCTTATGCTGTGATCCTCCAATGGATATTGGAAGGAGAGCATCATTGAGGATTCCAGAAATATGAGTCTAAACCTATAAAATTCTCCATGATCATGTATTTTTAGTAACAATTTAGTTCAAATGAGATTAATTAATGATTTTATAAGTTAACTAAAATTACCAAATCTACATCCAAAAGAAGAGGATTCTGAATTACATGAAATGACCCATTTTATGTCACGATTAGGTCAAAAAACACATTTGGTATTCAACCATGGTTTCATTATTTTAATCATGGAGTCATTTTTAGATTTACCCCATTTAATTTAAGAAACCACACATGCATAACATTAAATATTTTTATTATTTTTATACAATTAAAACAAGGAATACTGGGCCTCGGAATCACACATCGTCAAAGACCCTAGTACTGCAAAAATGTTTAAAATAGATAATTTCCTCCTTCATTATTTAAATCCATGAAAAGAATGATTAAACAAAAAAAATAAGAATACTAAGATCACATCTAGCACTCCAGGTCACATGAAATATATGATACATTCACATGCTACCGGAACATGACAACTAAGGGGATGATCTATCCCTACATGGTCCTATCATAATGATCATCAATCACCTACTGGTGCTCTATTAAGGTGGATCAACCCTTTATGTCCATCATGACCTAGGTGAGGATTTTGGTGGGGTCTCACATTTATTTACTCTATTACAACATATGGAAGACATTATGCACCCTCTCCTGTTGTGGTGGTAGTGTATGTTGATAAGAAACCTTAAAAATTGTATATATGATCCTAAAGAGCCCATTGAACCTCATTGATACCTTTCCTCCCCGGCTAAAACACCACAATCCTCATTCTAGGGAGAATCTTAAGAAATAGTGTTCTCTATGATAGAACTCCAACGTGGCAAAGCCAACATCTATGTAAATTTTTTTTCTACTACGGATCAATATCATATACTCATTGATGTACTGGAATTTTTCTGTCATCACCTGCACCATATCTAGTCCCATAAGTGATGTATCACTGATCATGTTATAACATAAGAGTGACATGTAAGGTCTCCCATAGTGGGTCTTAAATGATTTGATCCAAATGGAACCGTGGAAATTATTGTTTTTGAATCCTATACTAAGGAAAAGTGATACATCTAGATATGTTGGAAGAATTACATTCAAGATCATATAATAACCTCCATCACATGTACAGTGTGCTAAGTATTCACATCGATCTTAGGGTGAAATCATGTACTCATCTCATTTGGTCCATGATTACCTGTAACACCTGAGACTTTTATGAGAAATATTCTTTTTATTTTATATAAAACATCAAAGGAATATTTCACTACACACAACACTATCTTGGATTTCTTTACACACAATCGTGACCTTCCTTGATAGCTTGCATTGTACGCAATACCGAGTTTCACAAAACAACGATATGCTATTAAAATATTATTAAAAATAACCGTTACGAATATTAATAACCACTTTTTAAAATTTTTTAAATTTTATTTTTAGAAATGGACTTAATTTTTGGTTTCGTAATATTAAAATTATCCTAGGGTGAAATTTTGGTATTATAATGAAAATTTTCAATTTTTGATGAATAGTGAAAACACTAGGTTACTATTTAAAACCCGACTTCTTATTTAAATAATTATTTATTTTATTTGAATTTATTTTAGGTTAAAATTGATACATAATACCTTTATATGTTGAATGTCATTCATTGGATTCATTTTATAATAATATTAGATATATAAAAATTTTATTGAACTTTTCACCGTCTTTTACCCACCTTCTAGGAGAATTTTAAAATTCACATAAAACATAATTTTACCGTTTCTGTTAGTGGAATTTAAAAAATCCGAGAGACACGGTTGATGTCAGTAAGTAAAATTTGGTTCAATGAGATGAAAATAATGTTTGGTGAATAATAACTTTTTACTTTTTTTACCATGGTTAAAAGTAAATAGGGTAATTAAGGGTAAAAATGCTATTATTATTACACTAACAGATGTCCTAATTCTATTAGATAATTTTAATTCGACCAAAAACAACCTTAGTAATAAAATATGACCATTTAGGCCCACTTGGATTAGATTAGGACATTTAATATTAATTTATTTAAAGAAGGGTTAAAATAGTTTAAATCAAAGTTTAATAACTAAATAATTTTTTATATAGGGTCATACATAAGATAAATCAGTATATAATTATTCCTTAGAAAGATAAAATGATTTCCTACATAATGGAATTTTATTTTTAATATTTAGACCGTAAATAATTAAATTTATTTATGACACAATGACCATGTAGTAATTATCTTATTAATGAAATATTGACATAATTGATGTTATAAATAAGCAAATAAATGTAATTTGAGACTTTTTATGAATTAGAATAATTTTTTATGTTAATAAGACATGTTAGTATTGATTTAATTAACATTTTTTGAACTAATATTTCTTTTATGATTTTCACAAAAATCTATTACCAAATAGTGTCAAAATTGACAGAAAATATTTTTTAAAACAAATATTATATTATAAATTGTTATGTTATTCATAAAAATATAAGGTTAGGCCAAATGACTTAGATAAGGTTATATATATTAATAATAAACAACTTTGGGTTCTTTTGTCTTGTTATAGTAGTTTATTTACCTTATAGTGTAAGAAAACAAGAAGACACGGTAAAAGTTAAATTATCTTACTTAATGTTAAATCATAATGATAAGGTTAAAATATAACCCTAAACTTGTATAAATTCTATTGGATGAGAGGCTTTCGACCCATCCCCACCTTAGCTTCGAAATAAATCAATTTAGAGCTATTAAAAACTGAATATGACTTTATAATAAAATAATATTTTTAGTTTTTTCTAAGGTGCCCCTCTCCTCCCTTATAAAAGGGAACCTCCTCCCTCTCTTCCTCACACAACTTTGAGCCTTCATGCTCTGCCAACCCCTTCCAAATTATATTATACACATACCTAGAAACATCACAGAGGTCCTGGTCTTCATCAAAGACCAATTTTAGTGCCCTAAAAGGAGGTCTCAAAGAGACGCTTCAAAGAAGAGGTAATGTCCGTTACTGATTCTTTCAACTTTATTTCTTCTTCCACTTCTTCATATTTAGTTGTTTCATTATGAATTAATAACACAAATATCACTCATATAATGATATGTTATTATATGTATGAAACAACACTATTTTACCATCGATCCATCCTACGGAAAACGAAATCACCGCGCGTGCGTACGTACGGAATACCGTCTCCACGTCGTGGTGCAATCTATTTTCCACCACCACCTTACATGGATGGGTATAATGGTGTAAAGAATAAATATATATGATTATTTTAAAGTGATATTGATTCTGAAATAGTATACATACACTACAATACAATTCCACGATCATGGGAACGATATCCTCGCTCGTGTGTACGTACGGAATGCCGTCTCCATGATGTGATGCAACTCGTTCTACATTATCATCATTGCATAATTATTATATAGATTAATTTAATTAATGAATATGATATATATTACACTAATACCATTCTGGAAATTAGTTATCTATAATCTAAAAAAAGAACAAGAATTTATTCGACAAAACACGCATAAGAACAAAAAGTAATAAACACCCGAATAACAAGTAGCAATGAAATATTACTAAAAAGAAGCTAAGAATATGACCATATATGATATCATAAAAATAATTATTATTCTGGAATAATTCAATGACATTATTTAAATCATTATACAAGAGGTTCGGACACTTACAAAGAAAATCGGACCTACGGTAAGTGAAAATATCACAATCTCATTTTTTTATCAGAGATTGTTTATACTTCAGAATATACTGGGGAATATTTATCATCCACATCTATGTTTCCTCAATTACCATCCACCTACAATTGTTTTAATCCAATTTTACCCATTTGTATGTTTTTAGTAAAAGATATGGAAGGAATCTTTTTTCGTTTTTAGTACAATTTACTCTTTTGACTTTTCTGGCCAAAGTAGGAGGAGAATGTTTTTCTTTAACATATATGACATGAATGGATATTTCCAACATTATTTCCATGAATCTAACTTTACAAGTTCTCATGTTCATTTTTAATCAAATTCTTTTAGTTTAAAATTTTAGGACATGTTATGAAAGGAAAAATGTTTTTTAAGTAGAAAGGATATTTTCCTCAAGAATGGAGTTCAAGTGTTTTATCAAAATTATTTTTCATATAAGATAATATAGGGTTCAGTTTCTTTCCCTATATTTACATTTATTTGATTATGTTATGATGGATTTATGTTTTTTATGATGTCCTTTTATTTTATATGGATTACGTTATGATGGCATCATGTTTAAGATTCCCATTTTTATTACATGGGTTATGCTATGATGTATGATTTATGATTTTGTGGCACGCATAAGAATGGTTTCATTATGAGATGGTTGGGACCTATATCTCCCTAAAATGCATTGGGTGATGATTTATATCTCATGAGATAGACATGGCTGGAACAACAGCTTAATCTGGTTCAGTGAAACAGGACTGAAACAAGGAGTGAACTCGGTTCAGAAATGGACTTTTTCCGCTAAGATAGTCTTGTCAATGAGTCTTGAATAATAAGAAATGATTCTCTATGATTATGTGTGTATGAAAAAAAGTTTCGTGTTTTAAGTTATGATTATTGGGATTACATTTAACTACTATGATTTATCCCATGTTATTAAATTATGATCTCTTTTGAAGGTTACGATTTCCAAAATGATATGTTCTTATGAATATGATGTGATTGATATTTATTTTGTTTACCCTTACTGATCATTGGAGCTCACCCTTTATTATGTTTTCTTTCCCTAGGTCAGGAATAATGTTATTAAGTAGGATATTCCAAAAGGGACTCTAGATATGATGAAATAAATGGGAGACAATGTATATGATTTATGAACCAGTTGTTTATGTTTCCCAATTTCTAAAGACACTATACCTATACGGTCCTTTCATAGATTTGTTCTATATCGTAATATTTGTACTTCAATTTTGATGTATTAACAATGTATGTAAAGTATGGGTCGTTATAGTTGGCATCAAAGGAAAGGTATAGTCATCCTTTGGAAACTTGGATGTGAAAGCTGTAGTAAGAACCCTAAGGATAAGTCTAAGCACAGAACACAATATTAGTGTTTTGGAAATGGCCATGAATAACCTATGATAAGACCTTAAGTGTAAAATTTTATTCTTGATTATATGGTTTTCCTATTATAATCAGTGTTGATCACACTATTCTTCTTGGTTTTAGTCAATGGCTGGAACCCGAAGGAACCGTGTTAATGTGGAATGCGACGGTCAATGAAATGATTGTCCCCATGAGCAACCAAACATTATGGGAGATAGAATGAAAAATCAAGTATCCATTCTCACACAACTTTCTCAAGCTATGAATCATACAGGACATCCAAACGAGCAATGGAATGAGGAAAATTTTGTTGAATCTTTCATGAGGCAGCGTCCACCTTCATTCAACGGGTCTTCTGATCCATTAGTGGCTGAACAATGGATCAGTACCACTGAAAAGATATTTTCAGTTCTTCAATGTTCTGAACATGATAAAGTAATCTTAGCAGTATATCGTTTGGACGGTGATGCTGATCAATGGTGGAATCTTTTCAAGAATACGAGGCAAAGGGATGAAATTGAGTCCATGGAATGGTACGAGTTCAGGAACTTATTTTTCAATAAGTAATTCCCTCGTATTCTTCGAACAAATATGGACAAGGAGTTTCTTGAACTAAAGAAAAAGGATGATGAATCTGTTGGTACCTATGAATCAAATTTTACAAGACATGCAAGGTACGCTTCTGGTATTATTATCCAACCTGAGAGTAAGATCGATCGATTCTTTAGTGGCTTAAAATCAAGTCTTCGAAGGGCGTTAGCCATAAGGGAACTCAATAGTTAGGAGGAACTCATTCGATGTGCTCTCAAGGTTGAGATGGATATTGGAGTAACCCATCAGACATACGGGTTTGATAAGAAGAGGAAAATGGAATTCAAAGGAAAATTTTAAGAGCACGCTAAAAAGAAGATGAGTTTTCCCTTATGCTCAAGGTGTGGAAAGAAAGATAGAGGGAGTTGACTTAAAGGGACAATTAAATGTATCAAATGTGGAAAGGAAGGTCATCGAGCATTTGAATGCCACAATGATGAGAAGAAGATATCTAGTGATGCGAACAAAGAAAAGGCTACATAGAGTGCACCTCATACGCTTCAATGATACAAGTGAAAGGAAATGGGGAATTATGCTAATCAATGCCCTAATCCAAGGGTTGCTGATGATGATCGATGCCAACAAACTCTTAAGGATAAAGACAAAGGAAAGTCACATGCAATTTCTATCACTGATGTGGAGTACGATAACGAAGTGGTGAAAGGTACACTTACCATCAACTCTAAAGTAGAAAATGTTTTATTTGATTATGGATCCACCCACTCTTTTATTTCTGATTAATTTTCTAAGGGTATCGCTGTATTACCTCAACAATTAGATGTTGAGTTAGCTATGAAAACCCCTATTGGCACAATAGTCACATCAAAAGTTTATAATTCCTCTCTGATTGAAGTTTGTGGGAACGTGCTTCCTGCAAATCTTGTGATCCTTCCTATAGTGTAATTTTATGTGATTATTGGTATGTATTGGTTTTATCTATATGGATCTCATATCAATTGCCAAATAAGGGAAGTCACATTTCATATTCCAGATCAATCTATGATTTTCTATCGATGCCAGGATGAACATAACCTTCCATTAGAAATTTCTTCCATCTTATGGGTCTTGATTCCACTAAATGAAGGTTATTTATCTCAAATGGTTGGTGAGAAACTCACAATTAAGAATATTCCCGTTGTACGAGATTTTGATGATGTCTTTCTGGAAGAATTGTCGGGTCTTCCACCACATCGTGAAGTTGAGTTTTCAATAGAACTCGTACTAGGTGCTTTGACTATTTCAAAGACACCTTATAGAATGGCCCCAATTTAGTTGCATGAATTGAAGAAGCAACTACAAGAGAATCTTGATAAAGGATTCATATTCCCTAGTGCGTCACCTTGGGGAGCACCAGTTCAGTTTGTTAAGAAGAAAGATGGATCAATGAGACTCTGTATTGATTATCGAGAACATAACTAGATCACTATCAAGAAAAAATATCCTCTCCCACGCATTGATGACTTATTTTACCAACTACGCGGAGCTCAATACTTTTCCAAGATTCATCTTCATTCTGTATATCATCAATTAAGGGTCAAAATGGAGGATATACCAAAGACAACCTTCCGTACAAGGTATGGACACTATGAATTTATAGTGATGCCATTTGGTCTTACTAATGCCCCTGCTCTATTCATGGATCTGATGAATATAGTCTTTAGAGACTATCTTGATCAGTTTTTGGTAGTATTTATAGATGATATTCTTGTCTATTCAAAGAGCAAGGAAGAACATGAAGATCACTTGAGAATTATATTGGAGACCCTGAGAAAGGAGAAGCTTTATCCAAAATTTACCAAGTGTGAATTTTGGCTTCAAAAAGTTGCATTTTGGGGTCACATAATCTCAAAAGAGGGGATATTTGCGGATCCAGCAAAAACAGAGGTTATCGAAAGATGGTCGAGACCAACAATAGTAACCGAGATCCGAAGTTTTCTTGGTTTGGATGGATATTATCGACGTTTTGTGAAATATTTTTCATGATTATCTAATCCACTCACCAGGTTGACTCGAAAAGGAGTTATGTTAGTGTGGACAGAGGAATGTGAAGAGAATTTCAAGGAGTTGACAAGAAGGTTACCCAGTGCACATGTGATCACACTTCCTTGTAATGGAGAAAGGAGTGTGATCTATACTGATTCATCCAAGAATGGGCTGGGGTGTGTTCTTATGCAAAACGATATGGTGATAACTTATGCCTCACAACAGTTAAAAATCCATGAGCAAAATTACCCAACTCATGATTTGGAGTTAGCTACGGTAATATTTTCCTTAATGATTTGGAGGCATTATCATTATGGAGAAAGGTGTGACATTTATACTGATCATAAAAGATTAAAGTATATTTTCACACAAATGGAGAGGAATATGCACCAAAGAAGATGGTTGGAGCTGATTAAGGATTACGAATGCTCAATTCATTACCACCCTAGGAAAGAAAAAAGGCGGCAGATGCATTAAGTCGACAAGACCATGCTAGATTATCCATGATGAGGATCACAAAAGGTCTAATATTTATTGATTTACAAAGGATGGATCTTAGAATTATAATGAAAGGGGAAAAATAGTATCCTTCTCAAATGAATGTTCAACCATCTATACATGTGAAGATTAAAGAGGCACAGATAGAATATGTCGAGTTACAAATGAAGGTGAGAAATATTCCGGAATTCAACCTTGATTGTGATGGGATAATAAAGTTAAGGAATCGGGTTTGTGTTCCTCCCATCCCCAAATTAAAGAAGGAGCTTCTGGATGAGGCTCATAGTTCTTCATTCTCTATTTATCTTGGAAACACAAAGATGTATAGGGACCTGAACGAGTACTTCTGGTGGGATGGGATGAAAACAGATATTGCTGAATATGTCTCTCGATACATGGTTTGTCAGCAAGTTAAAGCTGAGAGACAGAAGTCTAAGGGGATGTTACAACCAGTACCGATACCTGAATGGAAATGGGAAAACATCACTATGGACTTTGTCACTGGAGTTCCTAAAACATCCAAAGGAAATAATTCTATCTGGGTCATATTTGATTGTCTTACAAAGTCTACACACTTCATTGCTATTAGAGAGGATTTCTCTCTAGATCAGCTTTACAGGATCTATGTAAAGGAAGTGGTAAGATTTCATGGAGTACCAATTTCCATTATATCTGATCGGGATCCGAGATTTACCTCAATGTTCTGGCGAATTCTTCAGCATATTCTGGATACAGAGTTGAGTTTCAGCACTGTTTATCATCTTCAGAAAGACGGTTAGTCTGAGAGGACAATTCAAACTCTAGAAGATATGTTGAGAGCTTTCTATATAGATTTAAAAGGTGTTTGGGATCAACACCTACCTTTGGTGTAATTTTATTATAATAATAGCTTTCACTCCAGTATTTAGATGGCTCCTTATTAAGATCTCTATGGAAAGAAATGTAGAACTCCAACTTTCTGGAATGAAGTTGGGGAAAGAAAGCTATTAGGACCTGATCTTGTTGATGAGATGGCAGAAAAGTTCTGATCTATTAAACAACACATAAGAGCAACTCAGAGTCGACAACAAAGTTATGCCGATAACTGAAGAAAATACTCAGAGATTGAAGTGGGTGATAAAGTGTTCTTACGAATATCTCCTTGGAAGAGAGTAATGAGATTTGGAAAAAAGGGAAAGCTGAGCCTTAGGTATATTAGTCCTTTTGAAATTCTGGATCGTAGTGGGAAGGTAGCTTACCAATTGGCGCTTCCACCAAATCTCTCTCAAATTAACGATGTGTTCCATGTATCTCTCCTGAGAAAGTACATACGTGATCCTTCACATGTACCCAGCTCAGAAGTTGTACCGCTAGAGCAAGATCTTTCTTATGAAGAACAATCGATACAGATTCTAGATCGTAGAGAAGAAGTCCTACGGAACAAGACCACTCGCTTGGTGAAAGTTTAATGGAGGAACCACCAATTAGAAGAAGCTACATGGGAGTTTGAGGATATGATGAGGGAGAGGTATCCTCATTTGTTTGTTACAAAGTGATGAATTTCGAGGGAAAAATTCATTTTAAGGGGGGTAGAATCTAACACTCGAGACTTTTATGAGAAATATTTTGTTTTTATGTTATATAAATCATCAAAGGAATCTTTCACTATACACAACACTAGCTTGGCTTTCCTTACACGCAATCACGACCTTCCTCGATAGCTTGTGTTGTATGCAATATCGAGTTTTACTAAACAATGATATGCTATTAAAATATTATTAAAACTAGCCGTTTGGAATAGTAATAACCAATTTTTAAAATTTTATAAATTTTAATTTTCAAAATGGACTTCATTTTTGGTTTCAGAATATTGAAATTACCCTAGGGTGAAATTTTGGTATTATTCTGAAAACATTCAATTTTTGATGTATAGTGAAAATACTGGATTACTATTTAAAAACCGATATTTTATTGAAATAATTATTTATTTTATTTTAATTTATTTTATGTTAAAATTGATACATAATACCTTTGTAAGTTCAATTAAATTCATTGGAGTCATTTTATAATAATTTTAGATATATACATATTTTATTGAACTTTTCACTGTCCTTTACCCACCTCCTAGGAGAATTTCCAAATTCACATAAAACATAATTTTACTACTTCTGTGAGTGGAATATCAAAAATCTGAGACTCACAGTTGATGTCAGTAAGTAAAATACGGTTCAATGAGTTGAAAATATTTTTTGGTGAATAGTAACTTTTTACTTTTTTTTACCACGGTTAAAAGTAAATAGGGTAATTAAGGGTAGAAATGATATTACTATAACCCTAACACATGTCCTAATTCTATTGGATAATTGTAATTCGACCAAAAAAACCTTAGAAATAAAATATGACCATTTATGCCAACTTGGATTAGATTAGGTTATTTAATATTAATTTATTTAAAGAAGGGTTAAAATAGTTAAAATCAAATTTTAATAACTAAATCATTTTTAACATAGGGTTATACATAAGGTAAATTCGACTATAAATATTCATTAGAAAGATAAAAAGATTTCCTAAATAAGGGTATTTTATTTTTAATTTTTAGAATGTAAATAATTTAATTTATTTATGACCCAATGATGATTTAGTAATTATGTTATTAATGAAATATTGACATAATTGATATTATAAATACCCAAATAAATGTAATTTCAGACTGTTTATCAATTCCAATAATTTTCTATATTAATATGACATGTTAGTATTGATTTAATTAACTGTTTTATAACTAATAATTCTGTTATGATTTTCATAAAAATCGATTACCAAATAGTGTCAAAATTGACATAAAATAGTTTTTAAAACAAATATTATATTCTTAATTGTTATGTTATTCTTAAAAAGCCAAGGTTAGGCTAAATGACTTAGATAAGGATATATATATTAATATTAAATAGCTTGGGGTTCGTTTGGCTTGTTATAGTATGTTTATTAACCTTATAGTGTAAGAAAACAGGAAGACACGGTAAAAGTTAAATTATCTAACTTAAAGTTAAATCTAAAAGATAAGAATAAAATAGAACCCTAAACTTGTCTAAATTCTATTGGATGAGAGGATTTCGACCCATCCCAACCTTATCTTCTAAATAAATTAATTTGGAGCTATTTAAAACCGAATATGGCTTTATAATAAAATAATATTTTATGTTTTTCCTAAGGTTCCCCTCTCCTCCCTTACAAAAGGGCACCTCCTCCCTCTTTTCCTCACACCACTTTGAGCATTCAAGATCGGTCAACCCCTGACAAATTCTCCTATCCACTGTTTTAGAAACATCCTAGATTTCCTAGTCTTTTTCAAAGACCAATTTTAGTTCCCTAAAAGGAGGTCTCAAAGAGGCGCTTCAAAGAAGAGGTAATGTCTGTTACCGATTCTTTCAACTTTATTTCTTCTTCAACTTTTTCACCTTTAGTCGTTTCATTATGAAGTAATAACATCAGTATCAATAATATAACTCTATTTTATTAGTATGAAACAACCCTATTTCACCATCGATCCATTCTACAGAAAACGAAATCACCGCGCGTGCGTACGTACGGAATTCCGTCTCCACACCGTGGTGTAATCTATTTTCCACCACCACCTTACTTGGATGGGTATAATGGTGTAAAGAATAAATGTATATTATTATTGTAAAGTTATATTTATTCTGAAATAGTATACATACACTCCAATATAATTCCACGATCATGGGAACGATATCATCGCTCGTGCGTACGTTCAGAATACCGTCTCCACAATGTGATGTGACTCGTTTTACCTGATCTTCATTGCATAATGATTATATAAATGAATTTAATGAATTAATATGATATATATTACACTAATACCATTCGGGAAATTAGGTATCTATAATCTAAAAAGAATAATAAGAATTTATTTGACAAAACACACATAAGAACAAAAAGTAATATACACCCGAATAATAAGTAGCAATGAAATATTACCAATAAGAAGCTAAGAATATGACCATATCTGATATCATAAAAATAATTATGATTCTTGAATAAGTCAATGACATTAATTACTTGATTATACAGGAGGTTCAAAAACTTACGAATAAAATTGGACCTAAGGTAAGGGAAAAGCTCACAATCTCATTTTTTTATCCGAGATTGTTTATACTTCAGAATTTACTGGGGAATATTTATCATCCACATACATGTTTCATTAATTTCCATCCACCTACAATTGTTTTAATCAAATTTTACCCATTGGTAAGTTTTTAGTAAATGATATGGAAGGAATAGTTTTTGTTCTTAATACGAGGTCCTTTTTTGATTTTTCCATCCAAAGTACGAGAAAACTGTTTTTCTTTAACTTATACGATATAAATGGATTTTTCAAACATAATTTCCATGAAGCATCCTCTACAAGTTTTGTAGTTCATTTTTAATCAACTTCATTTAGTTTGAAATCGTATGACATGTTATGAATGGAAAAATGTTTTTGAAGTGGAAAGGATATTTTTCTCAAGAATGGAGTTCAAGTGTCTTATCAAAATTATTTTCCATCTAAGATAATATGGGGTTCTGTTTATATCCCTATTTTTACATTGATTTTATTATTTTATGAAGGAATTAATTTTTTATGATGCACTTTTATCTTATATGGATTATTTTATGATGGCATGATGTTTAAGATTCCCATTTTTATTACATGGGTTATGCTATGATGTATGATTTATGATTTTTTGGCACACCTAATAATGGTTTAATTATGATATGGGTGGGACCTATATCTCCCTCCAATGTGTTGGGTAATGATTTATATCTCATGAGATAGACATGGATGGAACTGCAGGTTAATCTGGTTCAGAGAAACAGGATTGAAACGAGGAGTGGACTTGGTTCAGAAATGGACTTTTCCGCTAAGTTTTTCTTTGAAACTAATCTTGACTAATAAGAAATGATTCTCTATGAATATGTGTGTATGCCACAAAGGTTCATGTTGTAAGTTATGATTATTGGGATTATATTTCACTACTATGATTTATCCCATGTTATGAAATTATGATCTCTTTCGCAGGTTAAGATTTCCAAAATGAAATGTTCTTAGGAATATGATTTGATTGATAATTCTTTTGTTTACCCTTACTGAGCATTTGAGCTCACCCTTTTGTATGTTTTCTTTCCCCAGGTCAGGAAGAAGGTTATTAAGTAGGATATTCCAAAAGGAACTCTAGATATGATGAAATAAATGGGAGACAATGTAGATTCTTTATGAACCAGTTGTTTATGTTTCCCAGTTTCTAAAGACATTATACCTATACGGTCCTTTTATGGTTTTGTTATATGTTGTAATAAGTGTACATAAATTTTGAAGTATTAACAATGTATGTAATGTATGGGTCGTTATATTACCTCATACAAAACCCTCCAAAATCATTATGTAAATAAAGAATCATGATCGAAGACAGTTATAGAGGGAACCCCATGAAGTTGAATGATCTCTTGTATGTTCAACCACTACAAACTCATCACCGAACATTGCTTCCTAATGGAAGGGAATTGAACTGACTTATTGTGTCAGTCAACTATCACCTAGATGGCATTGTGACTCTTCAATGTACATGGAAGCCCTGTCATAATGTCCATGGAGAGGTTATTTGACTTACACTATGAGAACATAAATGTTATCAACTGTTCTACAAAAAGATGGTTCTCAGCCTTCACCTATTTAATAGTGCGTCTCTAAGATAAAAACTCAGCTAAACATTGTCTCATGATGGACCAAAAAATATACCACTAAAGGTATCTATTCATATTTACAACATTATGATATATTTCTAGAAGATATGTGTGGACCTCTAATATCTCATCATCCCACATAATTATGGGAATGACTGTCCACACCTCGAATAAGCTCATGTCGTTCCCTCATTTAGGTAATCTATCTGGTGAATCCCCAATGGATATATGATCACTTAAGAACTCATATTAGTTGTCTCCTATCTGTGACCTCTCAAACACTTGAGAAGTGTAAGACTCAAAACCATCCACTTTAGAAAGGTTATATTTTCTTGATTAACCAGATCCAGTGGCAAGGAAGTCAACTACTCTGAATCATCTTGCATCATGCTTTTTTAGGACTTCTTGATCAGTTCATCTTCCATAAAACTTCACGTAACTAGAGTATAAACTATATAAAATTCATTCTTCTCCATGAACTCTAACCAACGTCACTATCATGACCCAACCCATGCCAGGGATCATGCCCCAACTTCCTCATGCCCCCTACTAGGGTCTAGGTGAATGTGACCAGTTCCAAAGGTATAAATTGTATGGGGAGGACTTTTCCTAAGTTTATGTTTGAAAAAAAGTATCCATCTTGACGTAGATTTGTATATGAGAAGAGAAAAATAAGTAATATAAATTTAATACAAAACAATCAGGAATAAACTGTAGGGTGTACAAGAGTATGACAGTGAAATTTGAAAGGTAATGGGGAAAAGTAAACGACTAACTAGTAATATGTACCAACAAAATAAATCGTAAAATCTAAATGGATTAGAGAGCCCAGATCCTAAATCACAAGATATGGCCACCATACATGGTTTAATATACCAGATATCCCGAAGCTCCTCTAAAGTCTCTACAGACCTATCAGTTGTCTTCATAACACACAACATATGTTAGAAAATCCCATACTAGGGTGAATATATAAATACCTGGTAGAACACCAAAAAATATAAAGGTATGCGTGATGTACTATGATATTAAATTAGAAATAGAGAATATAGAAAATACAGAAGATATAAGATATAGTGAGAAAGATAATAGAACAACTGAAGCCAGTGAATGTGTAACCTCATCCAAGCATAAGGGAATATGCATTGTTGGAAGATGAAATACACATCAATTCTTCCCCAACATTATTTTGGGAGTTAGCATATCTGACCATAGAAAGAAAAACAATAATTTTCCATACCCTGCGGGTCTTTATCACATATAGATTAAGAGTAACCAAATCCAAGGTGTGGATATAAGAGAATATACATATATTCTCAATCATAGAAACCCAAAGGGTGGGTATGGTTATATCTGTTTTAGAGTTTATCCCTAGAACATGTGTTGCCAATATTTACAAAATCCAATCAATGATTCCCAATATCTCATGCAACTTCCAAGAATATTCTGTCTAAGTCAACATTCGCTTGTCATTATGCCAGAATGTAGAGTAGTCACAGATTGAAATTGAGGACCTTCTATATTGTACGGTTAGGGGGGTTCCACTCTCGTATGTATCTCTAGGGGATCCATGCCCATTTTTATGGGGGTGGGGGTGGGTGTGGGGGGTTCTTATCTACAAGTTGAGGACCCATTCCTAGGTGTGACAAAGGGTTCTTATTAGGTTATCTTGGACCCATTCACAATGTTGTAGTGTTTTTCAGTCGAAAGGTAGCTATAGAGGATACACAACCTTGCTAATTGGTGGGTTCCACTCCTGTCATCGAGGACCAGTGCCCTACAAGGTATGGGGGATGCACTGTAGAGGTAGTTGTAGAGGACACTGGACCATGATGATTGGGGGGGGTTAACTATGATCATCGAAGATATGCACCCAACTCGGTAAGGGATTCCACATAAAAGGTAGAGATTTATGAACCTAATCCATGATGATGGGGGATGGGGTTCAACTAAAGTCATTTACTATTATATTTCCCATCTCTATTGAAGTATACTAAGAGGCATTCTCTGTTGATTCTGTCTGATCACTGCCGATATCAAGAAATGCCTAAATAAGTGTCATCCCTAAAAAATTTCACATCATATCTCGAAATCCACAACCATGGGAACCATCAACTTCTATATAGGACAAATCATAGTATTTAATACTCATAATCTAAAATTTGAGCCCAAACAATAGAGATACAGAATCTTGAACATTCCTCAAAAGTGGTCTAGGGGTAAATTGTCTGTGTTGGGTCTCAAACAATGTGTGGTGCCACACCACTACCTAGTCATGTCTAGGGATAGAAAATGGATCCCAACAATATATTATTGAATTCAATGATAGTGGAATTCCTGAAATGTCCATGCTATGTGGTACCGAGTGGTGTCCTTCTAGACATTTCCATGTACGAGACCTTATGTTAGTGTAATGACCATATGTCGGTGTAAAACCTTTTGTCCATGTATTTGTGTACATGAAAATTTACATAGATGGGTATATTCACAAGAAATACCAACTATGTGATCAATCACATGGGTTTCCTATATGGGGAAGGGGTACATAGTCTATACGAGGACAACACACCAGGATATCCTTATCATTTTTCAAAACATTAGCTGCTAAACTGATGAGGCTATACATCATGCGTTTATTCCTATACACAACATGTATCCATGTTTTATCTTGAAATCCAGATACGTGATCCACTAATTAGGTGAGCCACGTCACTTTTTTTCTCCATATTTCATTTTAGAAAACCACACAAAACATACAGATCTGAACTAGATGTTACATTTTTGGTCGTTGTTGGATAAAAATTAGTCTCTTTCTATTGATCAAATTTCATTAGAGCATTCGACATGCCTCAACACATTACACCACCGTGGATTTGAATTGTTTTTGGGTAAATGATCACCCAATCATGTCAAAAATCTTAGTTATTTCCTTCTCACATCAATCCATTTTTTCTCATCGATCCATTGTGAATTCGGGGGGTGCGATCCAGCATGGTACCTCTCGACAAGGTCGAACCAAGACCGTAGGGTCCTACTGGTCAGTACTCAAAGAAAATTTGGGAGAAAGGAATCAAAAAATTGTTTAATGTTTTTTATAGAATATTCTTAGGCAGAAATCATGATTGTGAATCTAGGGTTAGAAGTCATTGAATAATATATTTTTATTTCAATAAATTTGAAAATTCTAAATCCACAGTTAGCACAGATTGAAAAAAGTTATCTATCAACTCGAACAATTTAATATAAAGGACATATATCACTAATTTTAACATTCCGACATAGATATTGTAACAATCGTCATTAATGAAAATTATATCTAATGATCTAAGGAATTTTATTCATTTCATGCACCCCCATATTCTCTGGTTATGAGTTTCATAGCCACCATATGTGATTCGGAAATGGAAATAAGATAAAGAGTGTAGTCGGGGATTTAATGATTATGAGGCTAACCATGCTTAGATTTACATGATTATTTATTTATTGAAAAACTTTATGTCAAATTAGAGTAATGAAAAACTTTAATAAATTATTTAAACTAGTTGAACTTACCACCAATCGGTGAAGATCTAAAATACCACTGCCTACCCATTTTATATAACCATGATGGTAAAAACCATTTTTAAGACATGATTGTGTTCCCATATTTCTAATCCAAGATTCCATTTAGGATTTATCCTATTTTTTAAGGAACAATTCACACAAATTAGAAAATATATTTAATATTTTTATAAAATTAATCTTGGTAACACCGGGCCTCGAAATCACATGTCATCTCAGGGCCTAGCTCTGACGATATATATAGAAATATTTAAAAGTCTTACAAGGGAAAAAATTGTCTCTACAGTTTTTTAAAAATTAGGTAAAAACCATAATTCATGTTATAAAGTTGTTATCATTTCATTATTTATGAATTGTTCATAAATATATATATATCATGTATTTAATTATGAATTACTATTATATTTATTATTATTCTAAATTTATTCATAAATTTATATTATTTATGTTATTCTTAATGATTTATATTTTTTAAATATTTTAAAATTATACTATATATTATCATACAAGAATTTATGGAGTTCCATTCCTATTATGGTAATTGATTTAGTATTGTTATATATTTATTTTCTCTTGTATTGGGATATGAGGATCAATTGAGAAGTTATTTATAGTTTATATATAATAATTGTTAGAATTATTATGTTATTTATGTAGATACCAAGTAAATTACTATGGCTAGAGGGAAATTGGGTTGAAATGATTACTATATGAGGATATTTGTATTTTTCTAGAAATGTGAGGGATTTATTGTATTGTCCTTCCGCCCTAGACCACTGACTGATTCTAGAAAGAATGTTCACAACCTTACTTCATGCACACCATCCTGTATTCCAGAGGAAAATAAAAAGTAGAAGGGGTCGATGATGAAATTATGGGGAGAATATAACCCATGTATCAATGTTCATATTAACATAATTAATGACAAGATATTACACATTCCAAATAAAAATAAATCATAACAAATAAATGTAAATAAGGATGTAATAAATAAAATATATTAATATCTAGAACTACCATTCCAAATATGTAGTTAATTTGGCACTAAGATAGTTATATATACATACGAAAATTAAAAGAAAACTAAGACCATGTCTCTTTAAAACCCTTGAGGCATACCTATACCAAATCTCCATGAATAAGGTTAATACATATGACTTAATCAAACGTTGTCCTCATTCCTAATTTGAAACATCAATAATGTTAATGTTTTCTTGAGTACACAAGTGGATAAGTGGCTTAAGAGGAGTATTATTACATTAATTAGTAGGAAACCACCAACATTATCACATACTAACAACACAATGTTTTAATATGTAAAAGTCACAAGAATTACTATAATGAAAAAAAACTTTAGATAAATAAATGAAATAATGTTGATCCTTATGTCTATGACACCAATTAAAAATTTCTACTTTCCACATTCTCTGATGTCCCTGAGTAAATCAAGTATTCATGAAGAACCATAATAACCCAATCACTAATCTGGAATATTGTCCAATAATGTATCCTAAACTGATCCTTATGTGAATTTTCATAGACATGAAAGATCTCCCCTGTTGATGTTTTCTCATCTGAGGAAAGACCAATGTTAGCAATGTCCAAGAGGGAAGCTCATTCAAGTATACTATTTCATCGATTATTTGACATATATATGTCAATTTAACAATCACATATAATCCACAACATTATGGCCCCTGTTAGGCATTCATTTAATAGACCACTTGATCACCGGGGTAAAACATTCAAGGAATATTGACCAGATCTGAGCTCCTGCTATGTGGAAACTTTATCAATATGTGGCTCTAAATCCATTGAAGTCCAACCAGTGTCACATATATCCCATGAGAGAGGTTTAATAGATTGGTTAAAATCCCTATAGTAATCTAAACAAACCTCCACATTGGGAGTTTTTACAACCAATTAATACACCCTATAAGCATTACAACCCTCCTATATACAGGAAATCAAGAATTTGTGTAAAAAAATATAAACACTGGTGTCTAAATCACCATCCCACTAGGAATACTTTGGTAGATCTCACCATAGTTTCACCTAGCTCATAAAGACTAAATAATATTGAATCATAGATCTAGGTTACAAAGATTCACCTGTGATCATCTTATCCTTTACACATAAATACCAAATCACTGGGGAAAAAAGTACCATGGAACCTAGTAGGGTCCCCTAGGTCTTAATAAAACTAATGAAACTTTGTATGGGTCCATGATATCAGCCAGAGTCTTGGGTCACCACCCAAAAAATTGGGATATATACTCCCTTTTTGTCTTCAATATGGCGACATGACCTCACTGAATACACACAATATATTCATAAGTTTAATATTGAAGATACTTCCACAACCCATCTCTATACGTACCAAACTATAAAATATTACTAAATATTTCTCCTAAATAAAATAATTAATTTTCATGAATTCTAAAATATGTTTTAGTTTTAGAGTAATAGATAATTAGATCATCAACCTTATAAATAATATATTACATCACAATGTGGATACTTAAATTGAGTATTAATTTTTTCAACAATTCAAAAAAATTATAATATAATAATTTTTATTTTCCTAAATTATATTTATATTTTTTATCCTGACAATATCATTGTCCCTAATCATCCTTCAAAACCTATAAGAAACATTCAATATTACAGGATTAGCTCAATAAATTAGTTATAGACATCTACAAGTGTAAAAATCATTTTTTTCCATTAATAGAATTTTCAAAATTCTTCGTATTTTATAATAATAATTGTGAAAAACAAAACACTTTCTTACCTAATTAATCATCTTTATTTGAAAAAAAAAATTCCTAAAACATTTTGTAATAAATTATAATATAAATATAGAAATCATTAAATATTATTTACAATCCTGAAAAAAAAATTAAAACATTATTGAAAAGTTATATATTTTTCTTATAATAAATAGCATAATATTTCCATTAAAATTAAGCTCATTTGTTTATATTTATTATTCATAAAATTTTCAAAAAAAAAACATAGAAATAATAAAAAATAATTTAAATGAAATGGGTTATCGCTATCATATCAATCCTAAAACATGTATGACAATGGAATAACCTACCTGATTAATTCCAATAGCCTCTGCAAAAAAACCCGATAACTGGTGAACTCTATCCCTTTAACAAATTCGTTGGAGAGCTATAGCTGGATCACATGTCATCATGCGAAATATTAGGAAAACCCATCATCATGTGATATATCAATCTTAGATATAATCATAAATATTTCCCTATTATTATTTAATATATATTGGAATGTAATGTTTTCATTTCAACCATCATATTCGTAAAAAATATTCTTTCACCTGTAAAAAAATTTTGAATACAAAAACATCATTTGGATTTAATTTTTATTTTAAAATACCATGAGGAATGCTAAAAATGATTACAGAAAGGGAAAATGAATGATAATAATATAATTCCAACAAAGAATAACAGTTTTGGTGTAGGATAATCATTTCACATTGTACACATTAAAATATAACACTACATTTTCTTATTTTTTAAACAAAGTAAAATAATTACATATAAAATTAATTAAAATATTCATTTTGAAAAATTATATAATATTATTAAAAGGTGAAATAAATTTAATTTATAATTAATTTATATCATTATTCATTTGAAATATTTTCACATAAGACAGGTATTTAGAAAATTAAACATTAACATACATTAATTGAGGTTTTTAGATATTTTTTCACTTATTTTGTGTCCGACTTGTAATATATATTATTTATCTCTCATATATTAAATTTTAATCAATTATTTAATTTAGTAAATAAATTTTATATTTTTTGTACCTTACATTGAAAAAACATATTTCATTTAGTTCAACGACATAGTTAATTACATAATTGGCTATGTTAATATTTGGTGACTTGATGATGTTAGGTTCATAAATTCAAAAACAATTTTCGTATGTTAAACATAATAAGACATTCCATTATTACATCACCTATAAAATTATAATAATGATTTAGTAATCATTATTAATATATTAATCATTCTTTAAGGACCAAAAGAGTTTGATGGTTATGAAAAATTAATTATGCAAAAATAATAGAGATTCTAGTCCCCATATAGGCATAAGTAGTATTTTAATTTCTTAATGAACTTGAGGGAAATAGGTGAGTGTCATTTTATAATTAAATAACGATGATTATATCATAAGATTATTATTATACATTTAAATCATATAATATATATATATATATATAATCCATTTGATATTGTGATGAAATATGAATCACAATGTTTTGTGGAGGTGGTGACCATAACGTAGGTATAATCAATGTTATTATTTTTTAATGGTTTCAAATTTAATAAAATAGATTTTATATTATAATTATGTAAATATAATTATGTAATTAGTATCATATTTATACAATAAAAAATACTTATAACCATCATTGATATGTGGTGATGGAAAAAAATTACATCAGTTCGTGAGTTGGTAGTCCACCTTACACATGAACTATGGATTCATATCCCACTAGATAAAGAAGAAGATGGATTAAAGTTAATTAATAAATATTGTAACATATAATTATGTTTTTACATTTATTTTATTATATTTTTGTGGTTATGAGTGTTTCTAAGGAGGTATAATAATATATTATAATATTACATTCAGTAAATATTTATACCTTATCTTCGGAAAACCTCATTTTCATAACACCTTAAACCATTTATGATTGATATTATTAAAAACACAAGACATATACAATACAATATTGATAAAAAGAATGGATTAATTAAGGTTTATTCAAATATAAATGACTATTGACATGTGTAGTGGAGAGGAGATGTGGTTTCCATTCATAAGTAGGGTAAAAGATAAAACTTGAATATTTCTAAATATTAAAATATATTAATTTATTATTCTAGAATGATGCACCCAAAATGGATAATTTAATTTTATTGATTATATAACATCAAAATATTTTTATATTACAGTATTTATATTAGTTTCAATGTTATTCTAAACCATATCACATTAGTTTAACTCTCCACTAAACCTGTTTTAACTGTACCCTTTGTAATAGATTTTTACTATTTTTTCTATTCATTCCTACAAAAAATTTTGTTGACTATGTTATGTAATATTAATTATTATAAATAAATATATGGAATAAATTTTTATCATATTCAATTCATTAAGGAGGACGAATTTAATTTAAAATCAATCATGGAAAATTTTAATATAAGAATTTTTCGAAAACAAATGTATTCTTAAGTATGAAATTATTTTAAACTAAAGTCAGTAATACAATTTATTCCAATGACCTTAATTATAATATAAATATTATTTATAATATAATTTTACTTTGAAAAAATTTATAAAATCAATCGTTGTAAATAATTAGAAATTGAATAATGTTTTTAATAAAAATAGTAATTTTTCAAAAGACATTCAAAATATAAAAAATTTCTGAAAATTCTAAAAAATATATCCTAAGATATTTTTGATATGAGAATTTCAAAAAATGGAATACTTTTAAAAAATTATATAATTTATAAAAATATATTATTAAATAAAATCCTAAAATGAATGAAAATTGTATTTCGTTTGAAATATTTATTTTTTTACATTATTCTAAAAAGATTAATAATATATATATAAATAATATTAATATGAGAAATATAACTGATAAATTATTATAAGAAATTAAAATTATTTTTTTACATTACCTATGTTATAAAATTATTCCCCCCTTTAATAAAATACAACCTCACAATTTTATTTACTATTTATGTAAGTGGTGATATATTTACCTCAACAAATCTTCTAATTCCTAAGTTTCTACTTAAATAATATAGTTTTCCAAAAAACCATAACTTGGTAAATCATGTTATTCAATACAAATTTCTCTATGTAGTCAATAACTAGTATAGGGTGTTCCTCATAATAATGGGTTTCTTACAATTGAACTACTTCAGGGTTTGATATATATAATTCATTATATACATATTTTATTGATAATGAGAAAAGAAATATAACATATCTTCAAGAAAAAATCAATAGAAAGGATAGCCAATAAAAATGAATCTAGTAATCGCGGGAATTTTATATGGTCAAGTGAATCATAATCATACATTTCCCTTTCTAAAACTCATAAGCCTTTTCCATGAAGATACTTTTTGACAAAATGATCTCTTACCATGAAACAAAGATCCTTAAATAGATTATCTATAAAATAATTATCCTACCTTACCCATTATTATATTATTAGCAATAATATTATAATTCTAAATAGGTTAATTTTCTAATTCTGTTCCCAACAATATTATTTCCCTGAAATCAACCAAAAATACTGGAGTTCGACACCGCTTTCAATATAATGCCTCAAAAATATCCATCTATAAAATAGAATTAAAATTTTCATTATATGAAAACTCAACTGAAGTCATATTTTGATTATAACTAGTTAGATAACACATTATAAATAATCGAAGCATATCCTCCAAATTATGAATCATGGCCTCTTAATACCCATCAAAATGTGGATGAAAGGATGTTTTTAAAATATGATTCTTTACCTAATGAATCATATTGTCATATCTAAAACTTTTGCTTAATTTATCATCATAATTATATAAAATTGAAAGAGGGACTTCATATAACCTTTATGTGTTCTTATTATAATGTCAAGAAGGCTTGTCTAAATATACAGTTTCTCGAATAGAAAAAATTAGCATATTTTGTTAATTGATCAATATTTAACAAAATAATGTTAATAAATTTAGAATAGATTAGTAATCCAATAATAATATCCATGATTATATTATCCCATTTCTATTTTAGGACTATCAAAGGCTGAAGCATCCCCTTCGATAATTGCAGTTTTAAATTAACCTATTCACATGTTATGAATTTTAATGTAAAATCAAAAATAATATCATAATTAATTCAGATTATAAATGTTATATATGTTATTTATATTTTTTTTATTTCTTAGATGAGTCGAAAATAGGGTGCTATTATCCTCACGCCGTATTTATTTCCCCAATAATGTGTGAGATGAATCACATATCTTTTATTAATTCTCAAGAAACCTTCTTTTTCAATAATAAATTCATTAAATGTATTTGGTTAACCAATTATTCATTTTCCTAGGACACATGACCTTCCTCATGTGTCATTATTAATTTTATCTCATAAATAAAATAATAAAATCACATTAAATAAATCATATAGAGTTCCTCATTGCTAATTTTTTAAGTTAACATTCATAAAATCATTGACAAAAAAGTCATGTTATAAATACAACATCATCCATCCAACTAAAAGAATTAACCACCCTATTAAATTTACCAATATTGTAATAAATTGTGATGCACTATTGCTTCATGAATGACATCCCTTTGGTCTCTCTCATTTTGACCTCATTATTATTGAATATATACATTAATTATTTAGGATCATTATATATTTTACACTTTACATCATATAAATGATGTCTCAAATTTTTTAATTCAAACAATAAAACATCTAGTTCAGGGCTTTGTGATGGAAAAATTTTATTATATTCATTCAATTGATATGGATATTAGTAAATTCAAAAGTTAATATTATTTGAAAAACATCCCATTAAAAAAAATCCTTTATGGAGAAAAAAACTCACGATTTAAAGATCACATTGAAAATTTATAAGATATCACAAATCTAATTTTTAGTTCCCGGAAATCTTCCAAAAATTCCACAATCAAAAATAACTTCAATCCATAAAATAGTAGAATTTTTAGTGTAATATATGACCATGTAAAATTTTCAGAAAAAATCATTTAATAACCAATAAATAAAGGAAAAACATGAATCCTAGAATAATTTTTTAGTTTTTTCCATTTCGAATCAACTTTAGTTTTATTATGATCACATTGTGTAATAGCTATGTAAATGAAATTAAATATTATATAACCAAATTCTAATTGTAAATTTTTTATATAATTTCTTTTCTTTCATGGAATTGAAAATAAGACATAGTTTCTATTTGGGATCCTCATAAAATGTTGAACAATATTAAGTATCATCAACAAAAAAAAAACAAATATTTATCCAAATATTAATTGAAAAATATATTTATAAGATCCATGAATATGGTTATATATTTTTTCATCCCATTGGGAATACCCACAAACTCAATATTCTTTTACCTAGTATGAAACTCTAAATTAGGGATTTCATCCTTCTTCACCCTCAATAGATGGTACTCAGACCTTAGATTAACCATTAAAAAATAAAATCCTCCCTAGATAATATCAAACAAGTCATCAGTATGATCCAATGAATACTTATTAAAAATTTGAAATTATTAAATTAGTTATTATCAATGAAAATCCACATGTACCGATATTTATTTTTATAAAATAAAATATGATCACCCCATATTGACGATCTAGGACGAATTGATCCTTTATCAAACAATTCAGGCAACTATTTTTTAAATCCATAAGTTATAATTGAGGAATTAAATAAGATGGTTTTGAAATTTTTTTAAAATAAAGAACCAAGTTAGAATAAAATTCAAATTTTTAGTTAGTTATATTACATATATTTTCATAGATTAAAAAATCCCAACATTATTTTAATACTAACACATCATTAATCTGTACAGTTCTACTATTTTAAACAATGTAAGAATGATAAAATTCATTTCCATCATATAACAACTTATTAACATCATGATATGTTATCAATGTTATAAATTAATTATTATAAATTAAATAAAACTATTTTTATAAAACAACACTGTGTCCTCAATAATATATCTCAGTGTGACAAATTTTTTTTTACCAATATCCAAAATAACAATAGAATCTAGTATTGGTAAGAGAATATGGTTTATAGGGAAAACCCTTTTATAGATAATAATAATAATATATTATTAATTTACATAATAAAATACCACCACATTAATTTTTATTAAAATTATTGAATTCAATTTATTAGATTATATTAATATTTTACTTCTAAATTTCATTGGAAAGAATGATTGTGAATACCTCGAATAAAAAATATGTTATAATAATTTTAAAAACATAGTAATATACACATTACCACTTCATTCAGAGGCATAAATTTTATCGATGTAAATAAAAAATATCTTACCACATCTTTCTTTTTATAGTCTTTATAATTCCCATAATTTATTTTCTTCTTCTGAAGGAAAGCCATATAATTACCCATACCATTACTTATAAAACACCTTACTACATACATATCAAAATTTGTCTTACCCTACCAAGACCATTGTTTTAAATCATGAGGCAAAAGGAATAAAATAAAACATCATAAAAACATACCTTATATTATAATATATTCCCTATGGTTCTTTTTATAACAACAATCTCAAACTAGAACCTTGATTTCCTTAACATCATATTTTGTTGATAGATTGTATCCTACTGAATTCCACATGGATATATGTTTATTGTTATAGTATCAAGACACAAAATTATTATAAAATATGTTTTTACCTTCTCATCAAATCAAAAAAAATCACATTATATTTTTATTCATAATAGGAAGAATCAAATTTGTATCATGGATTCAATATATACTAAAATAAGTTAATTTTACTATAAATATCATAGATATAATTTGGTTCATACCTTTCCAATTGGGTGATGTTTTATTCATAAAATTCTACTAAATCTCTCTCCTTCTTTATCAATTCAATTAAATTATTCTATATAATATGTTTAATAACATTAGAAAAAATTCCTCAATGAAGATGTTATTATAATAATCCAATTACAAGGAAACAATCTCTTCCACTACTCTAATATACTTCACTGTTTTTCAAAACTGATGATATTAGACTTCCAAATAAAAAATAACATCAATACGAATTTTATACTATAAACTACCAATTTATTAATAAATCTTTACTAATGTTATAATCTATCACTTTTCTACCATGAGGTCAGAAGATACATTTAAATCAACATGGTGTGGTCATATAAAATGATCCACTACAAACATGTTTATCTATAGTAGATATGGTTTTTTTCCCACATGTATGGATACAAAATTTATAATTTATTTCAATCGATACACCATAACAAATAACTACTTAGTTTCAACTCAAACCATTTATGGATGATTATTTGGAAGGATATTTTCTTCTTGGTGCCTTTTTACCTCAGCTTCATTATTTCCTCACTAGAGAACCATTCTGAAGAGACACAGTGTATATGAATCATCATGGTAATCATGTATAGAAATATCATTATAAACATAAATCATAATTCTCTTAACGATATGTATTTATATTATATTGAACACTAATATTACCTAAACCTTCCCTTTGATTCCAACAATAGGGATCCATCCATAAAACATTACATAATCTTGTGATTTTATCAAATAATTCATTTAACTAAATTCTTAAATGCCTTTTTGAATTCATGTTTTATATAATTAATTGATCACCCTTATAAATGAAATATTACTTCATAAAGTGGATACTTCCACTGATTATCCATTTTTTCCCAAAAATAAAAAACTATTATGATATAAAATGTTTTTTTGTGACATATCACCATAATTGTCACTATGACCTTACCATTTTACTTAATAAAACATTAATGAATATGGAAAACATTTTAAAATGTGATATGAGTATTAAAATATATGTAAGTTATAGATAAATATAAATAACTAAATTTGTTAGTCTATGAATATTCGTTATAAAAATTATACAACTTCATGATATAATTTGAGCACAAAATAAACATTTTGATCCCAATGAAATCATCTTTACCTCTAAATGATATTTATTAAACATTTCATACAAATCATAATGGAAACAAATAAAAATCATAATGTATAATTGAAAATAATGAAAAACTCATGATTACTTTTACAAATATTTTTTCATTTCACCATTTATTGGAATCATGAAGTTTTATTTAAACCTAAACATGTTGTCTTTGCTTATGAAATCTTAAATTTCCACAAATAATTATAGAATAATTGGGTAAATAATATAGGAAAATTAGAAAATCATATTTATATAACTATAAAAATTAATCTTATAAATGAAATACTATTATTAGTAAATAGAAATAATATATTAGGTGAAATTTAAAACTATTAAACTATGTCCTTTTATCAAATTAATTGGAGAGCTATATTGGGATCACAAGGCATCTTGAGTTTTATAAAGGACACCCATCATCTGGAGTAATATAACCTTCAAATTTTATCATAATAATTCCAAAAAATAATATCATGTACATAACAAATTAATTATTTCTGTTCAATCATCACGGTCATTAGATTATTATTTATTCCCCTATGTAAATCATTTCCAAATATCAAAAAATTGTTTCCATATAAAAAAGAGTTTGAGTGTACTTTGAAAAAAAATGGGATGATTGGTTTTAATTGATGATATAATGGAATATTATAGAGTAATGTAAACATAAAATAATTATTAATGTAATGGGATTATCCAATGATTTTTTAAATTTATTAATATAAATATTCCCTTTTCCTTTTTGTAAATAACGTAAAAACATTACATATAGAATATATATATATAATGCTTATTTTTAAAACCCTTTAAATGAAAGAAAAAATTGTCATAATAGTTTCATTAGAAATCACTTATATCTATAAAAATAAATTCATAAAATAATTTTCTAAATATGGACATGGACGAAATATTATTTAGAATGTAAATAATTAAAATATAATAAATTATGTTTTATGAAAAAGGGTAACTTACCTTGAGTCTTACATGTATATAATGTTATTTATATCCAATATGATAAAATTTTACCCATAATTAAATTTCAAAACAAAATTATAATTTTTAATACATTATACATAATGAAATTATTTCATTTATTTGTTGTAACTATTTAATTACTTACTCAGTAGAGTCCTCACTTGGTGTTTTAAGCATGTTAGATTCATAATTTCAAAATGTCTATGTTATAATGATTGTCATAATTTTTTTTATTATTCTATTTTTAAGGAGGTATAATCATCTATTAATTATAATTTTTATACATTAATTATAATTTTTTAGTAAATTATAAAAATGGTTTTGAAAAATGAATTACATTACAATTAGGTAGATGATAGGATATACATATTCATGGGTAACATTTATATTTTTCAAAAAAATTAGGGAATGAGTAATGTTTCATTTTATCCTTATATAATTATTATTATATCCTTTAATATCGGTATATATCTTTAAATATATTATCATAACTATCATACACATGATCAGGTAATGAATAATAAATCACATCACTATGTGAAGTTTGTAATACACTTGCATGGGCACAAAAGGTAATAATTTTTAATGGATAGAGTAGTATAAAAATATTTGAATTACTATATTATAATAATTATCGTAATGTTTTCAATATAAGATATATACTATAAATCCATCAATATATACAATAATGAGGGGCAATGATGGAAAACAAATTATACTTGTTCATAATTTGGTGGTTTGTGATACATAAAAATGATTGTTTCATTTCCCATTAGATGAAGAAATAGATAGATTAAAAACACCTTAAATTAATAAAATATATGAATATTTTAGAAAATAATTTTATTATATCATTGTGGGTATAATATTTTTTATAAAATTTGAAAAATAAATAAAACTATGACATTCGGTTAAAATCTATACCTCTTCTTCAATAAACCTCATTTTTTATCCACCTCAATCTCTATTAAATTAGTATTATTCCTAAAATAATACCTCTAGTATGTGGGTAGGGATTTTAAAAAGGTAGGAAATTTCTAAAATAAATTTTATTCAAAAGTGGAGAGGAGAGAAGAGGGGTGTCTTTTTATATGTGGGGTAGAGGAAAAAAATTTATTTGTTAGAAGATTACCATATAGTATTGTCTTAATAAATTAAAATATATCAAAAAGGAAAGTTTTCCAAATATGGGATGATATAAGTTATAAATATGGTTATATAATAGAATTTAGATATGTTTATGTCCAATTAACCCCAATCATATTATTTTATGTACCTGATAAACACAGTTCAACCCTAACCGTGATTGAAATTTTTTATTACATTTATTGTTAATTGTGAACATAAAATAATATTTTCATATAAGAAATACTAATTTATTTTCAATGAAAATATCTAATATGTTTTATCAAATTCATTTCACAAATGATTTGGAATTTATTAATTTTTTTAAAAACATGATACATGATGAAAAGTTGGATTCCAAAACAAATATATACTTAAATGTAAATTGTTTTTTTATAACCAATTAAGAAATAAAAATTATTCAAGAAAAATAATTTAGTTTTTTTATAATATAGGTAAAATAATTTTAATTTGAAAATATTTTTTAAAAAATGTAAATATGGATTTTTTTAAAATGAGATGATAGTTTTGATAAGAATTATTATTTATTACTATAATTTGAAAAATTAAAATTTTAATAAAATGATCAAAAAAAATTATCCTCATAATTTTTTTAATTATTTTATTAAAAAATTATATTATTTTAGTAAAATTAAAAATCTAAAATTTTAAATAATGTGTTTATATAAAACAATATATTACATGAAAAAACAATTTGGTTAGAAGAAAGGGCTTTCTTCAATTACGATGATAAATTATCTATTATCATTTTAATTAATATAAATATATAAAATATTATTGATAAATACTAATAACATGTAAAAATAATTTACATTTGATATTATATGGGTTGTAAAAATCTTATTCTTCCTCATCCAGCTAGGTGAGTCCACATAGCCACCCCAAATCCCAGTATGCCTAATGTATATCCACCATGGCTTGGCCACATTTAATAGGGGAGGCTTGTTCATCCCAACATCATTTCAACAAGCCTAAATATCTCAAATTTCAAAATGGGGATAATGTATCCTAAATTACGTTGGATATCTAGTATAGCCTCACCTCATGTGTGGATGTTTCACAAGTATCTATCATTGGGATCATGAGTCCTATTAGTTCTGTCCTCACCTCTCATGTGGTTTGGAGGACACCCAATATCATAAACATTTTGACCTCATCGAATGGTGGATATGGCAACAACGTATAACACATGGGTAGTTCATGAACCTATAAACACATCAATTTTTATTTAAAATATAATTTAATAAAGAAAATTATATTGGATTAAATTAAATTAGGGAACCACCCACTTTGTCATGCTCATTAATCCATATACTAATGAGGAAAAGGAAAATTATATAGGTAATATATGCGAGAGTCAAAAAAATTTACCAATTATTTTACAATTTATCTCAATGACACTATATAAGATTCTATGGCCCATAAAATCCCATCCAACCTCACCCAGGACTTACTAGGTCCATCTCAACATCTCAGCCCCGAACTACAAGAAAATATCAATAATTATTTAATTATAACATTTATAATTAATTGATTAATTAAATATAACTACAATATAATGCTATAAAACTCACCACTTCATCATGTGGCACCTAAACCAGGACCATCATCACATAGTGGGTCCATATCACCATCCAAACCATATATCGTGTTAAATCTCCATTAAACAACACCAATTAAATAAGAACATCAAATTAGTTTTCACATAAAAACATAGGAATTCAAATATAATGACAAAATTATACAAAAAAATGAGCCAATATATGAATAAAGTGTCATGGGTCACCATCTTTCTAGTGAAAGTGAAATCCCCACCTAATTTGGTAGATTTTACCATGCTCTAATGGAAGCGAAACCAACCCCTAATTTTGTTGAAACTAAAATTATATAAAATATAGGCAGAGAACAATAAAAGATACAAGAGTTGGGAATACACTTCAAATTTATAAGGGAATCTATTAATAATACCCCTTAAAGGGGATTGGAGAATAGAATTAATGGGAAATAGATCTAGGACACATGAGAGAAGAAGTGTGGTCAAAGATGGTTTCTCACCCTTAAAAGTTTATTGTGTGCCTGTGGGTGGGTGTTGATATGTTTCAAATTATTAATAGGTCACATGGTTTTCCGAAACATATTCCAATTATACACCCTCCAAGATCCAATGGAAAAAACCTCACATGGTTTGTCCATATGGTTTTAAAATCATGCATATACCACTTAACAAACCTTCACACCTTGAATGATTTTCTATGAAATGGTTCATGGTTCGGCCAACACCACATGCCAACCATATAAGAAAACATTAATACTTATAACATTAAAAAAATGTCCCAATTTTTAGTGTACCACATAGTTTCCACTAAATCGTGGCCCCCAAAACATGTTCCCATATGAATGTTCTCCCAAACTCATGAATGATTTCTGAATACACCTGAGGATAACCCTAGAACATGAGACCTGTTTTAAACCATATTCTCGATCTATATAAATGAAATTTTAAGAAATCAAACTCTAAAAATTTTATTCCAATTATCCAATAAAAACTAGAAATTTAAAGTAATTATTAAATAAAATTATTATTGAATTTACCACACCAACAAATATAGGATCTTACAACCTCCCCATCATATTTGTTCTCATTTTTTAGAGGACTGGGTAGGATTCCAAAATGAATAACATGAACCTCCTTGGTCATAAATTTAATATAAAAGGGAATATCTGATCCTTCAATTTTCTAAATTGATTCTAAAAATTTATATTCCACTAAGGTAACTTAATCAACCCAACCCAAATCCATCACCCTTAAGCATCATTAAATCACTGAGAGAACACTTTACTGAGCTCTTCTATCAGAAGATGTGAAAGAATAATTATATAATGCATTACCAATTCAATTGAACTCCCTGCCATATAAATTAGGATGTGAAGAATAATTCTGATCTATGACTCCTTACAGAATCAAAATTACATATGAAATTAAATTTATAGCATTCTAATAACACACTAAACATAGTTTCAAACAAGATGAACTTGATCAAAAAATATAAAAATGATCTACATTTCTTTATGATTAGAATTAGTTGAATTCAAATTGACTAAAATTAATTCATGGGGAAAAATAATTTCATTTAAAGGACCATGTCTATCATGAAATTTATTCAATCACATCACATACTATTTTCTTAGTGTGGTTCAAATGTCCCCAAAACAAATTTCATGGAAAATACAAGATTCCCAACCTCTAGCCAATGCTTCTTGAAAATCATCATCTCCAACTACCAATTAAGATAAAATACAATAAAAGTTATTTAATCCATTGTGGATATGATGATCATCCCATCATGATAAATAACACACATAACTGACTTTTAGTGTCATTACATGGAAAAACCATCCACTGTCTATTTTCATTGTTTTCCCCATATATGATATCCAATGCACTACCAAAAAAACCATTTTGAGATAATCATATATCACCTCATGCATAATTAATACTACTATAATCCACACATTTCCATATTCAAAGTATAAAATGACCATATGGTAACCTTTTACACACTTTTATGATCCTTCTCACATGAGGGTCACATGCTCATTGCTAAAATGGATTCCCCTAAAGAGAATACTTATCCTCATATTATCAAAATAAGAACCCCATCACCATGGACCACTCCTCATCCATCATGAGTCATAACACCTATTTAGTTTGTCTCTAATTATATAACTCCTCAATCACACTCTTAGTATGATCTGATATACATGTTCCCATTATCTCAATCCACTCTCACCCATCTTCAACACCTGAAACCACATATCCATGCCATGGTCCACCCTTGGTTCAACCATTCCTAGATAACCCATTCATACACACATCCCTTATACAATAACGATACATCTCAAATTGGTACTGAAAATCCCAGACCATCATTCCAAAAAGCATAACATCAATCGCCATAAAACCTATTCCTAGCCCTGGGTATTTATGATTCTACCTCCCAACGTACACTTTAGTGAGTCACACTAAACCAAGTCCATGATTAATATCCTCCATGGAATGTTAATGTTGAAATTAAATGATTACCCTTGGTAATCAATTTATAAATATTTCAGCTCACATGTTCCATGAATAAACCCCCGACGACCACTTCATAACGTGCTTCCAAAACTATTAGCACACATCATTGCCTAAAGTTATGTCAAAAAAATTTGGGAATCCAGTAGACACCTATAACCATTAAAGTAATTGGATTTCAACTATACTCTTCTCATGTTGTTTAATGTTCATCAATTTGTTATTAGGTTTAGAAACATGAATTTTACTACCCTTCAAAATTAGTCTCAATGCCAAAATACCATAGATGTATCATCCTAAACTCACATAATCACTATTCTTATGTCTCAATCCAAGAGTTCCACCTATGTATTTGATTCATACCTCAAATTTATACCATTTCATTAATGTAAATGGAATCCACCAAATCATTATAACCCTTCTCCTCAGTATCCCTTGATCAACCCAAATAGAAACCCACTTGGGTACATGTGAAAACACATTCCTCCATTTTATCCACATAGCTCTAATTGTTAGGTTTCATGGACATCACTAGTCAAGGGGTGTCATCCACCATCCAAACTCAACCAATAGTAACTCATGTTTCTGTATGCTAGCTCATTAGTTCTCATATGAACTATCACTTATTGTCGACCACCAACTATAACATTGAACAAATCCTCATGAAAATATACCTATTTGACTTATCGTTTTAGGACTATGTTTCAATGTTCAACAGGTATAAACACAATGAAATCATCCCATATGTAACACACCAAATTAGATAGGTCACATAGTATGGATAGGTTTAATTCCATTCCAATCCATCTGGGAAAACATCATATAAGAAATTACACGTCACATTAACAACCAAACCAAAACCAAATTTACCGACTCAATGTTCATTGATTATGAATAATGAACCCAACCCAACCAACCATGGTCTACACACCTCTTATTCATGAGGACCTTATCATCTTACTAACTGTAAATTATCTCTCCATAGACCTATATAACCTTCAATCAGAAGAAAATGAATATACAATTAATCTGATATGAGTAGAATGAATCAAAATACTTATATTGAAGAAAATTAGATGTTTTGGATACTTTGAACAATTAAACTTCATTAGGTAATGTTTAACATCATTCTAAAAATTATATAATTCTTGTTAATCCTATATTCCAAAAATGACGAATGAAGTTCCACATGCCTCAATAATCAATGATTAAAATCAATACATATCTCCTCTTTCTAATAGGAGAAGATCCAAAAATCAATAAAAATAATAAAATCCAATCCTCATGTGTGTATCCCATGAGGAAAATACAATAAACTGTAACATAAGAATCCAAAAAAACATTCCAAAACATTGGTAACCTATAATTCCTACTATAAATATTTCTCACGACATAACAATATGATATCCATCACATGATTTGACAAAAAATTAAATCTGTATCCTACTAAATACTATAAAAATAATATACATGAAAACGAGTGATATGATTCCTCATTGTAATGTCCCCCTGCTATCCATCACTAACCAATGAACAAATTGATTGTTTCCACTTTACACAAGCATACCTTACTATATGCGAGAGGCTTTTGAATTGTAGTGAGGATTTAAGATGGGATAATTGACACATTATACCCCTGATACCTAAATTAAAATTAATTAAATAAAAAACCAGATATCATATGTACCAAATAAACTAAAATTGTAAATGATAATTTAAATTCAATTGTAATAAATAAAAAAAAATTAAAGTCCCAAATTACCACGAAATATATTTAAATGACTACCCAATGGGAAGATTAAAATACATACGAAAACTAAATGAAAATTAATACCAAATATCCTAAAAATATATGAGGTGTATCTCATCCTATGATCTATTTACACATCATAACTATCATACCTAATGAATCCTTAGACTCGGCCCAATCCTAAATTTGTAACAAAGGGATGGTTCACACCGGTACCCATGAGTAGTGTATTCTATAGTAGTGTGTGTTAAAAAACTATATAGGGGACCACTAAATAGGTATCCGACCATCTATCATAATATTAAATATGTGCATGTGACATTCTCTACTATGAAAAGAACCTGTCAATGTTTACTAAATAAAGTATCATCAATCTTTATTTCTCTTACCATAATTTAAAGCAAGTGAATTTACTAGTTATGGTTGTATTTAATAATGTTATATAATCATTAAAATGCATTATAAAAAACCTCCATTTGAAACATTGTACAATAAAGTATAAAAAATAACACATTACAAGATTTTTCATACTCACCACAAACCTCAAATTTGGAATCTTTATCATTTAAATATATCCTAATGTTATTATGTAAAAGGAACCAAGATCAATCTAGTGTAACAAAAAAGATCCATTCCTTAATGTATATCATCCCATCAGATGATTCCATGATTCGAGACCCCAATAAAAAATCCCGAGGTGGGTTAGAATGTGATGATGAACATGATCATCTGGGGTCCAAATTCCTAGAAACCCAACCGCATATAAGCTCCAAATATTTTTCATCAGTATCCATTTAAATATATATTTCTATGGAATCTCAACCAGTATTATATATATCCCATTTTTTAGTTTTATGAACTTGATAATACACCCTATAAGTGTCTCAACAAAACATCCCAATGATAGTTTGCACATCTGGTGCATAAACCCTATCAGAATTTTTACAATCCCCATTGGTAGATTTAATACATAAGGAAAATTATATAGTTTTTATAATTCATCAATAAAAATTGATAAAATTATATAAATGAGTGAATAGGATATACCTATATATCATCATGCCTCATATAAAAACATCACATTGATAAATTCTTTTACTGATAAAACAATTACAATTCTTTGATCGTAGTTAAAATTATTTAGTAATTGGAAATTATAGTTCTTCTTGAATATATAAAAAATATACATAATGTATAATACATTTATATATGTCACAGTATGATTATAGTTATGGGTTTTTATTGTTTTATATGATTTTGTTAGTTTAAAAAATGGGGTTTATGTACCACTTCTACGAGATGTATGTGCATATATGTAAATATAGTTTGATTCTAATTTACATTATTATCATATTATATGAGTTTCATAAATAAATATAGCTAAAAATGATTTGAGTTTATTAATTTTGTGGAATAAATAATTGTTAAAAACCCAATTCAAAATAATCATACAAATAGTTAGACGATATTTGATACAATGGTGAGATATTAAAACACCATAAAATATTATTTCTATATTCCATCCAAAGATATAACATATTGTGTCAATGATCATTTAGTATGGGCTACCATAGAGTTTATGTTCGTATTATTATCTTGTACATGGAAAAATATAATTATAAAACACAAAAAAGCCATTTAAAATTATAATAATGTATTATTTGGGACTTACATAGTTGAGAAACACTTATGTTTATGATACCAGAAGAATAGATGAGTGAAAATCCATATTATTGATTTGGGAAAAGTGTTTTCCACTAAAATATTCAAGATTCATATTTTATGTGATTAAAATGACCACATAACAAAAATATATAGGAAATTTAGAAAAAATAAAAATATAAATAAAATCAATGTTAAATAAGTGTCTTAGATCACCAATGGATATAGTGTAATCCAAAAGGGGATATCATTTTGGTAGGATTATATTTTAAAAAAAAATTTAGTAAATGCTTTTCCAACATGATTATCTTCTAATAATAGGATGTCGTTTTGATAAAATCATATCATAATCAGTAAACACGGCTTCAAGAAGAATTTAATAGAGAAAAAATCTTAATAGAATCACTTTTCAAGACTAGAATATACACATAAGTGTTTTTATTAAGAGTATGGGAAAAATTTTATGTGTTTGAGAAACCACATATTATGTATCCAAATAAAAATGTTTGTTATTAAGTGGATACAAATGATTTTGAGAATAAAAAGTTATTGAGTTTATGTTTTAATTAAAATTTTTAATTAAAGTTAGTATGTGGGAATATAGTTTCCACTCATGTACGTAATATAGTAAGGATTGTGAACAATTTGTGAGGATGAAGTTTTATTTTAGTATTAATCTTTTTACTAAATTAATATATATTTATTCATAGAATTGTTATAATAATATTAATTATTTCTATCAAATTTAACCCTATTTTATCAATTTTTGGATGATAAATGAACATGGAAAGAGATTTCTATGTCCAATTAGTATATACACATAAAATGGGTAATATTTCAAACAAAATGAAAACAATTATATTAAAATATAATTTAATGAGTATATTAAAAATTTATAAATGATTGTGAAATATAAAGTATGTGTTAGAAAAAAGAAAAAATGTTCATATTAGATCTAATTTTCTTTGATACCTAAATAGTTTCAGAAACTCCATAGAGAATCAATGATAGGTATTAGTGTTAAAATATAAATTATTTAATTTTTATTAGAATATGATATAAAATGTACAATATGATTTTTTTAAAATATATAGTGGTTGAAAATTATCGTAATAATTAGTGGATATTTCTATTTAAATTCTGATATTTTATCAAAGATATATATTATTGACATTTAGTATGATAATAATTATTTAAATCATAAGTGAATCTGAATAGAGGATATATATACTTACTTCATTACCCATATGTGATTAGTGATGTTATTTGTTAATGAAGAGTTCTCATAAATAAAAAGATATTATACACATAGATTATGCGTTATTAATCTCTATAGAATATTTAAAGTTAGGTGAAAAGGATAAAATGTTTTATCCATGATTAATGATTTTACCCATAGTGATTATTAAAATAGAAGGAATCTAGGTTTCACTAACCACTATTTTCATATTTTAAAGAAAAATATTCTCTTTAGAATAATTCTCCAAACTCATAGAAAAGTATACAAAATAATGTTATAAAAAAGTTTTTTTTGAGGTTACATATAAATAAATTCAATATAATATTTTTAACACTACAAGTTTTTTGTTTTTTCAAATGGTATTCTTATGAGAATATAGTTTTAATGAGACTAGTGAGAGTTTGTTTAGACATGGTGACCTTATTAATTATGTAAAAAGTGTCATAACATTCAATATTTAAAATAAATATTATGTATTAAGCTAAAATAGATTAGGGTATTCTTTAAAAAAAGAACTATAAATATAAAAATTGAGATATAAAAACAATATAAATAGAAAATTTAGAATCTATTTTTATCGAATTTGATGATGATTAATAGTTTTTAACAAAAGTTATAAACATTTTCACATTTGTTGTTGTTAAGTAAATGGGTTCTAATGGTTATTAAATACATGATAAAGTATAAGAAATCTAAAATGTCCATAAAACAAAAGACTTATATGGTGTTCAATTATATGATATTTCATTTGATGATTTATTATATATGTCATCAGTATATTTAAAGTGTATTTTTTACTATAAAATGTATCATTTAAAATAAAATATATTTTCCAAATTAATTTTATTTCACACAAGTTATATTTATTGATTATTATAAGAGAAAAAACATCAATTTGTAGAAGATCATTTTTTATTTTTCATAAAAAATTAATATAATAATGATAGGATAATATCCAATTCATTTTATAGATATTATCATGAAGATTAAATTTATAATAAATATCCAAATAATTACTTCAATTAAAAAATTCATTGTGATCAAAATTTTAGTTTTTAGCTCTATTTTATTTCTATTTCATTAAATAATATTATTAAAGTAACCTATATATTTATTCACAGGTTATTCTGGAATCTATGATTTATTTTACAAATATTTCGGTTGCTAACATGAGATGAGAGTGTTCATTACATCATTCACTATTGATCATAATGAGGAATCTCTTTGTTTCTCTCTAAAATCCAAGAGAAGAAGATTGATTACTTATAATTACCTTTCAGAATAATTTGAGAGGATAATTGAATAGAGAATCAAATGTCAATTCTATAACCCTAATTGGTTTTAAAATTATTACAACATTAAAATAATATTAATATATCAAATTCATCTAATTTAATCATCATAATTATTTCTTCTAATGATTCTTTTAAATAATAATAATTAAATTATAATTTTTAGTCCATATGGATTTTTAATCCCATCTCTCTGTTCTCATAAATAATAAAATCTATTCAAATTTTTAGTTAACATCAAATATTTAAATATACTTTCTATTTTTAAATGATACTAATATATATTACATATATAACCATAATTAAATTCTAGTATTTATAATTTTATATATCAAATCATGATCTAATATAATTTATTAAATAAATAATGATTATTTTAAATTAATTTAAAAGATATTAATTCGACCATGAACTCAATTCGAATCCTTTAAAAAAAATATCAAACCTTAAATTTTGAAATTGATATTTGGTAAAAAAATATTAATTTCCCAAAAATTTTGAATAAATATTTATATTAATATTTTTTTTAAATAATAGGAAAAAATATTAGTTTTATTATATTCAATATAGTAGTGAATAAATACATATTATACATAACAAGTATTCAACAAATAAATAAGATGGTAAATTTTACTAACATATTATATACCTAAAATATATTCTAATTTAATATTTTAAACCATATTAATATAAATATATATTATTAGAATACCCAAGAATAAATTTATTCTCCAAGTTAAATATAATATAATTTAATGAGATTTTGGATACACATAGTGTGGGATCCTTTAAGCCCCTTTCACAATACAATAGTTATAACATACCAATAATCCAAGATTTTAACATAGAAACAGGTCAAGGAACTCATAAGAAATCATGTTATTATTTAAACTACCAAAACATTCCTATGAATGTTACTATGTATTATAATCCCTTTGTCAACTGATATCACCTCTAGAAGATGCATAGTTGTGTCATTACCCAAACTATCATTGATTTCAATAAAGTTAACTTTTTTGTTAGATAACCTATACATACATTGTTTTTCAAACACATCTATCCGAATCAAAGCACAAATTATATCATCTTCCATTAACATAGTTTGTAACTAATTTTCTTATCTGTGAAATTATTTTCATATAACTATCAAGAAATCCTAACAAATCCTACCTCATCATATGCTTATGTAAAAATATTTTTCATCCATGAATTAAGGTATTCTATTAATTATATAAATAATAATGATCTCAAGTTGAAAAAATACAACATCAAATATTGGAATGTTTAATAAAACATAAAACATGCGGAATTACTACTGGTTTGAATACCCATACGAACTCCATTCATGGATATCAGAAAGCATGAAATGCATGAAAAATAATCTCAAGGCTTATTATCCTCTTTAATCTAACAGTAATGCATCCCTTATGTTTATTGAGCATGATGTTTTTAGAATATATGATATAAATTTTTATAATATTTTCCTGTAATGGTTGGATCTCATTATAGAGGGAAACACTCACAACAAATGGATTAGAAAAATCCCCCAATTAAATTATCACATTAATGTTATATATATGGATAATAACTAATTTTAATAATTAAAAAAATATGATAAAAAATGTAAAAAACCAGTTATTAGCAATAAACTCTAACCAACATTATATAATGTTAAATGATAATCTATCTCTCACTGTATGACTTTAATGTGTCCATAATTTAAATTTTTCATTTATTATTATAGGTTGTAAATAAATATTAAGGTTAACATTGAATATATTGAATATAGTGATATGAAAAATTTATTACAGGACATAAAATGTATTTTTTTATGTTTAGAACAACCCGTAGAGTATACAACATTGTGTTTCAGACACCGTTTTTTTGATATATTTGGTGTTCATGTTTCATATTTGGGTTTCCCCGTCAAAAAAGTTTAAATAAGATACGTATAATGAGAAAAATTATAATTCAATACTTTTATTATTTCATACATGGGGCTGAGCTAATCAAGGGGTGATTGGGAATGATTTTTTTCATTTTATTAGTAGAGTTTAATCATGATTGGTTTTTTTAGACTATGAGTACTATAAATTCCAAGATCCGGATTGATAAAAATAATAGAGTAATGAAAACACCTAGATAATTTAAATATGATCTACATATTTATTAGATTAAGGGTTCATTATTTAATTATAGATTATGAAAAATAACAAGTGATGTGTTAATCTATTTGTGTAGCCTATTCATGGAGTATCATGAGTATATGAGTAACTATAAGGGATAGACATTATTTTTTATCCTATAGTTTCTAAATTTCATAGAAGATAGTTTCATATAAAAATCACATTCATTTATATGATATATGAAGTTTGAATTTGTATTGTGGATGTATATGTTTAATGTAGATCAGGTTAGATTAATTTATTTATGGATTATGACTAATTATTTTTTAGAGGATTCTCTTTTGTAACATTTAGAAATTCTATAATTCATATTTTATTTCAGTTAAATTATGGAATATAAAAGGTACAAATATGATTCATAGGTATATATTATTTTTAGTTAGTTTATCTCATTATAGATTATGAAGGCTTTTTGGATTCGAGCATTGAATTTTGGTGAATTAGAGGAAATAATCTAGGTGAACGACCTCAAAAAAATGAAGAGGAACCATGTGATACCCATTAGGAATAGATATACATGATTCATACAAAATATTAATTATATTTATAACCATGTTAATCACTACTAAATTTGTGTTAGTGTGTGGGGTTTTTTAGAATTTGTTACATGATTCTCTCACAGTTTGTCTAATCATGTTCCATAACCATGCAACCTATATAAATTTATATAATCGATAATAATACCCCTATAAACCATGAATTTGTTTCATGAACCATTAAAATTTATATTTATTCTGAACTAAACTACTATATACACTCCATTGGTTTGTCGCATTGGATCTCTGTGAATTGTTCTTCATTCATGGTGGATCTCTTCAAGGAATGACTCTATTTACACCTTTTTTATCTACCAATTAATAGATTAAATCATGATATATATACAGATTATTTTCTTTTAACATTATTTGGGTATAATTTTTAGATATAGTAGTTTGTATGGGTATTTTATGACTTTTCATATGGATATAGTCTTTTGATGCCCTGATCTCTTCTATTTCATTATCTATTTTTATTTCTGACAATAGTTTCTCTATAGATGTGGTATCAATATCATTAAATTGGTACAATCACATAAAATACAAATTAATACTGTTAATTAATTTTGTTTGGTTCATGAAAATTTTTATTTGGAATCAATGAGGGTGAAATTTAAATGCTATTTTTTGAGAAAGTGTTTTTAATGTGTTTGGAATGAAAAATTAAATTTATAATCACCTTCTGGTCAATGAAATTACTAAAAATGATTTTTGAATCTAAAATAGATTTTAATTCAACGTATAATTTATGAACATATAGAAACATAAGTAGTTAGGAATGTATAGAAACATAAGTGGTTATGAAACCCCTATAGTTATGATTGATATATATAAATAATATTGTTGGAATTAATATTATTAGGATTAAAGATATACATTTATTAGTGTTCCTTCACATGTCCAAGTACATATTCTATTATTCTGGAGCCCAATATGTCATTGGTTTACAACATAGTGGCGTTGTTTCTTCTATAATAGCTCACATACATAACTCCTTGTATATGGTTGGTTTGGAATACAACCTTATTTATTAATTATGATCATAATAATACTCTTATATCCTTAAAATGTATATTTCAGGACAACCAAATAATTTTATATTTTAAAAATTCCCAAGGGCCAATTCTCTATAATATTATTTTATTTTAAATCGAGAACTATTAGTTTCAAGGTATATACTTTATATATATTTAAGGTGTTATCCAAGGCATTTTTTACCTAAAAATATTAATATGACATTGTGTTTAATTATATGTAGTTTTAATTGAAAAAGGAAAATGGAATGGTGACATGTAGTTCTCTTACATCTCCTGGCTATTGTTTCCTTATTAGAGAGATGATTTAGCAGTGAAAGTTAGTCGCATAGAGAGATAGTTTTTTCTTATATTTCTATGATTGTTGTTTTAATATTCATTGTATTTTTTTGTATAATATATTAATAATTTTTTAATTTTTTTTGTATATTTAATTAAATTCTTGTAGTTTCTCAAGATAAATGTTTTTAGTACATTTGTATTTTCATAATCATATAGCAGGTCACCTCATGTTTCATGTTTTGTAAACCAATTCTGTTTTGTTAAAAAAGGTATCATATCTAATACTAAGTTGGAGGTGTAATAAAATTTCCAAGGATTGGATTATGGTCTATGGTATATTAGATATTGGATAATTATTATTTTGGTAGTATTTGAAAATGATTTCTTGCTCGGATCACTTTAGTGTTTGAACTCAATGTACCATGGGTGGTCATGGATATTTAATAATCTTCAGCTTTTATTTTTATTGGATATTTAAATGAATCTAATCGATGTTTATTTAGATAAAAATAATCCTTTATAATGTTTTTTCTATTTCATTGAATCCATGGATGCTCAAAATTGTTGTTTTTTAGAGGATTTATTATGGATTCTTAAAATCATATTTTTAATTTACATATTTTCTCTTATGCTAATTTGATATCTTTTTTTGTGTTAATTTAAAAATTACCCATATAATATATTATACCAATACAGTATTCGATGCTATGATGAATCTTCTTTATGGGATCCCCCAATCAGTCCCTTCTTTTGTGAAAGCATTTTTATGGACAATTATTATTCTGGGTCAGGTAGGTGTTGGAAACCAGGGAGAAGTTGTGGGGAATGATTCATAATTTACCATGGAAGGACAAATATCTTCCATGGTAAAAAGGGACCCTGGGAATATGAATATTCTCTCAATAAATTTGATTAGATCTTCATCTTTTTTAAATTATAATAATAATTTAATATGTAATTTTCCACTTATATATTGGAATGACCATTAAAAAAATTGTAGGAATTCATCCCGAAATATATATTACAAGGGAATTTTATATTTGGATTTTCAAGCAATTATTTATCAAATATTTGTATCTTGAAACATTGATATTGGATTAGAATCAATAATTTATGACCACAGGGAAAGGGGAGTTTGGGTATGGAGTTTACAACTCATTTATCTGAATTGGTCCAATGATCATATGGATTTATTTTCAATGACTACATTAAAGCATGTATGTTTGGGATGGGGTTAAGGGATGAAATTTCATCAATGTAATTATCATATAACTTCAAACCTTTCCTAATTTTGTTGATACATTAGCCTAGGGTGAGGTATAAATATATAAATAAATAGATTTTGGTAGGGATTTTGTTATAGTGGATGGTTTCCAAGGTTTCTCTTCTCTCTAGAAATTAATGTGTAAGACTGCTCAGTTTTAATCTGAAGTAGTTTTAGGGCTTTGTACATGACACATAATGTAGTTTTCTATAATTATTGGTGACATATTAATAATAAAAAAAATGTTATAGAGTCACCTATTACATGTCATTCTTTCTAATATTTCATCCACCTTAAGTGTTTTTTATATTGAATTTACTAAACCAGTAGATCTAGATCTTCTTTTACCAAAATATCTCATGTTCAATATGATGAAACAGAGGGTGGTGTATCACATTATAATTCTGTTTGATATGATCACTTAGTGATGAATTATTGAAGGTGATGTGATGACAAATATCTTTATAAGTAAGAGTATGTAACCATGAAATTCGAGATAGGGCTGATTGTTGTTAAGGGTATAATGTTCATTTCAAACATTATGGTCCAATATATTTTTTGATTATGGTGTATCTATTTTTGTTTATATCATCAATATATATTGATTTTTGGGCCATATAATTTAGGATTATGTCATTAATCATGTATCATTACCCTCTTTTAGACAAAAAATAAGGATCAAGGTTTAAAATATTTTATGTGTCGGGTAGTGATTTCCTACATCAATGTTTTGTGATATTTCATAGCTATTGTCATTTATAGATTTGATATTATTATTCGAATTAATTAGATGATCTGTGTAAAGGCCTAGATCAACTTCAATCATTATCTTTTTTTTGTTTCATTAATCCAAAAAAGTATCCCTTATCTTAGAGGGTGAATATAAATATAGATATGAGATATATAGGCATGTTGTTCCGTAAAATTTAATTGTACCATTCCATATGTTTGTGATGTTTTAAGATTCTATTAATAAAAAATTGAGTAATATTATTCCTATAGTTGGGAGTACACACTTAGGGGACACACTTGATTATTTTCTAAGATTATCACCTTAGAGAGTTGTTAAGTTCACTATTTTACTTAAAAGTGGTAAGATGAATATTTTTATTCCATCATACCACATAATATGTTTTCTGCTTAATTAGTTATATTTTAAGCTTTTGTATTTTACGTAAAAAGTATTTATTTATTCTTACGGGTCACCGTGGCCTTTACCAGTACATTTTTTAATGAAGGAAGAAAAAATCCTTAGGTTATTTGTTCATTTATTAATGATTAATTAGGTGAATTGAATGAAATAATACCCCTCTCCTTTTATTGATATCAATTATATTAGCTCAATGGTTCTTGATGGTATTCTATGATGCACTTGTGACCAGGGTACCATCTTACAATACACTAAGATGATGATATACCAATGATAGTGTTTAGGATTTGATATCGGTATTTTGAGATAATATTTATGAAATTAGGTCAGACTAATGTTCCAATTATATTTATGGAATTTATGAACAATATATTAAATTGGTTGCTAGACTACATCATTATTTTTTAAATTGGTGGCATTTTGGGGTACCCCATGTTATTAGATGAACACATTGACCATTTTTATATCACCATTAAAATATTTAAAGATGATCCAATTTAAATATATATTTTTAAATAGGAATGTTTGATCCATGAATTAAATATTTTTTGAAACATTATATCTTATCGAAAAATTTTAGTGGATCCTAAAAATATTCTGTTTGTATAGTCAAGGGAGAATCAAAGGAATTTTTTTAACATTCAGAGTTTCTTAATCATATTTGTTTAATAATGGTATTTGTTTAGTAATTAACCATAATTACCTATATGATGATATTTTTACCATTATTGATGATATTTTGTGGTAAATGATATATTTTGGGGACCTTTTGATTCACTAAAAATGAATTTGTGTTTTGATGCACTTTTGAATCTTTCATAACTGGGTTTATGCAATGATGTATTTTGTTATGTATTAGTTTTATGATTGGGGTGAATATTAATATATTGGAAACATGTGGTGGAATATGGGAATTACTAATTATTCAATAATGATTTGAACTATCCAAACCATGGCCTTGATTTGGAAACGATGATGTATTATCTCAAAAAATATCATTTTTGTCTCTCTAGGGAGAGAATTATGGTATAGTCAGATCATAATATAAAGATTTATTTCATTAGTTTTAGTAAAATAATAATTTAATAAAAAAATAGGTAAATTATATTTATAATTGATATTTTTATATTTAATAAACATCAAGAAAATAGAATGTGATCATTGACGCATTAATTGGGAAGGTAATGATTCAAACCATTAATGAATTTTTGGAAGAGTAGTCACTGGTATGGTTGATTTATATTGTGATATTGGGAGTGTATGGGGAAGGTATAATGGTTTTCATATATTATGTTATGTTTTAATGTTTATTTTCCGATTCAAATCAGGTTTAGAATGTAATGTACATAGACTTATACCATTTTATTACAATAGAGAGTTTTGGGGAGACCATGGGTGATTACTCTTAGTATACTATTTGTTCATTTTGATTCATTGACAGGTCTTTCATTCTAATATCTCAAAGTATGTAATTGATTTAAAATGGACAACAAACATGTTAGTATATACACCATGGGACTAAAAAGATGTATCATGATCAGATACATAGATATTGTTGGCTAGATATATGGTTTTCTATTATAGACATAATGCCATTATGAATTACTTTCCAAAAGATGAAGAAGTATAACCAAAGTTATACTATTTTTTTCCCTTTACATATTTTTTTGTGGAATTGGGATGTGATATCAATGGAAATCATCATTACATTTACACAAAACTGTTATGGTAATATATGGGATTTCCCAAATTTTTTTCAAGGGGTTGCAGACAGGACATTGTTAGTTCTTGGTATTTCATACCATACAACCTAACAAAGCACCCCATATAACAATATTTAAATTGGAAAATTAACCTGATATCCTTTTCTATTTTTATACATATATCCTCCTAATATCATTATCTTATAACCTAACCTATTCCCAACTCTATATAGGGTTCACTTGTAGGATCATTGTCAATTCAACTTTTTCATGGTGGGTCTAATCATGTAATTATTTGTTTCAACCCATTTTATCATCATCTTCATATATTTTCTCTTTCTCTCCCTTCTTCTGGTTTCATTATATTTTGATTGAGATGTGATAGATATATCTTGTGGGTTTTTTGGTAGTTCAGGTTGTCTTTTATGAATATAGTCTTGTTTGGATATGATCTATACAATTTAAATCCACATTTTAAAAGGTGACACATTTTGGTTTGTTGATGTGTTTACTATCTCTATTTAATAGTTTCATCACCTAAATTACATAAAATTATATTTAATTTTATTAGTTTATTTTAGGAAAAAAATTATATAAAACTATTATACTTATTAAAATTGTATCTTTATAGCTGGGGAAATGGGTTTTCATGGTTCTTTTCATTGAAAAACAAATTTATGCATTTCTTGTGTTCGATGAATTACCTCAAGATGATTTCAAATCTAGAATAGAATTTTATGCATGGGAGTAGGGGTGATTTTATTATGAAAATGATGTATTAAAATACGAACATGGTTTACCTGAATGTTTTGGTAGATATTAAAAATTAATAACCTTAGATGAATCATGTAACGGTTATATACACACCGTTGTTAGCATGGAATAACATGGGGAACAATTTTAATTTCGATAAATTGTAGTAGGAATAAGTAAGGATAGCATTCATGGTATTCCTGGATTAGTGTTCCTTAGCATATCCTAGTTTGTGTTAATATAGGATTAATCTTCACTTGTTCTTGTTTTTCTACATGATTTTATTTTTGGATGTTTTATTTCTCAAATAAATATATTTTGAGAAATGGTATGGTTTGATTACTGAACTATTTTTTACTCATAATTATACAAATATTCATATTTATATAAATAAGGATTATTTTAAAGAACATAGACAGATGTTTTATATAATTTTTTTGTGAATAAAATTTATTTATAAATTAATTTTTTTAATAAAATATCTAATAGATTCACGAGGAATGAAATTGTATATATTCATTTTGGTACCCCATAAGGCATTTTTCTCTAACACTGTATAAACCATTTAACATTTATATGTAAGTGTTTTTTATTTTTTCACGTTTTTCCTTTTCGGATTCTCATTATATGAATCACGGAAGTGTACTAATCTTCTTCTGAGTGATCTATTTTTTATATCATTAAAATTAATTAGGAAAAAAATTTGGGTACTTTTGTAGTTCTTTTTTTTTGGAATGTCATCTTAGGTGACATGTTATGTCTATATTGTTTCTATTTTTATAGTGGGGCCATACTTTTTGTTTTAATAAATGAGTATTGAATTTTATGAAACTTAGGGAGCTAATCCTAAATCCTTTTAGACTTTATCCTTAATGGGATTTTGATATATAATCTCAATGTATTTAATCTGTTGTGATACATCATGATGATGATGATGACGGGTTTTGGGAGATCATCTAATGATGGTTTTTATGGGAAAACCCCAGAATTTCCCAATCGATATTAAAAAAAATCTTGCAATGAAAATGAAAAAAAATTGCGTTGTTCATATATATAATGAAATAGTGTCCAAAATATATTCTTAATATTTTATAGAGATCAGTAATGAAAAATTAGATCTCACTTCCATTGGTAGTACATAAACAATTAATTTCCATTTACAATGAGTGGATCCAAAATCACAAAAAGAGGTGATAATAATTTATTTGAAAGATAAATTATACTTGGGTCGTAAAATAGGTTTATCCTGACCATAATTCATTATGTTTTCCCTATGTAAGTGAACTATTCCCTTATACAAGACATTACTAATACACTTTATTAAACAGCGATAACTGGCCATATTAGGTAGTATCTCTTGCACGTAAATAATACATCTAGTTGGTGTTAATTAATGGAATAACTGAACTGAATTTTCATGTCCATAAAATATTCATCTCATGATTCATAATTGATCAATAATGTTTTGAAGGTGTGTTTCAATCTTTTGGAATTCATATCACAAACCCTATTGTACTATATATTTGTGGATAATAGACATATCCAATACGTCATTATGATACATGAATATAATAGCTGACTATATTCGTTTCGTGAATACAATATCCTATTATTTTGTTATATTATAGGATATAATGTACCATGATTTTATAATTTCAATAAAATCCATATAGACGAGATGAAAAACATTGAAACTAATTAGGAATCAATAAAAAACACATTTCTCTATGGTTAATAAAAATCAATTCATTTTTAACAAAAATTATATAATAAAGAATAATCCTTACCTATAAGCCTAACCATATGACCTAAAATTCCCTATTATCATTGCAAACTAATATGAAATATTCGATTCAAAAATGTAAGAAATGAGATGCCTATAGAAAAGAAAAAATGTTACTCAAGCTACTAAGTGGCCTGTTGTGATATCCATTAAGAATACTCATATCTATATATGATTTCTTACACAAAAATAAATATAATATACATAATATTTATACCTAATTAATATATTTTCATAGAAATTTTAGTGACCACTGAACATTGAATAACTATAATCTAGTATAAGCCATCTTTATAATTTTTGATTCACAGAAAAAGGAATACACGATCAATGTATTATTCAATTCTCATTCATCTATCAGTTGATAACATAACATGAACCTCAAACAATTAGTTTAAAAAATCATATGTGTCTTGGATAATAAATTCCCAGCATTTACATAGTCTAATTCTGTCATGGTGAAGATAACATTTCTCTTTATACTGGGGTAAAAAGACTATGTTGGTTGATATCCAACCAATGTAATGATCAGTAAATTACACAACCATATCTTAATTAGATAATACTGAAGGATTTAATAATTAATGTATAAAAACATGAAGGTTATCATGATAGTAATATTTCTTAAGTCATGTTATAATGATTTATAATAAGTTTATACACCCATGTATATCAATGAATGCATAACATCATAGGGGACATAATTTAGTTGGCTTGTCTAAATAATAAGCCTCCAATTATTATTCCATGAGTCCAATAAAAATGTAAATATAAACATATATTAAGAAAACATAACACTCTATGATGATTATTGATTTGGGAGAACTCAAATTCGAATATTAATGAGTTATTATCATTCCAATATTCATGAAATGTAAATTTTCAACAAACCTGGATGAATGAATTCATTTTATTTTAAAACCAACATATATTACTCCCCCATAAAATTAATACATTATATATATTATACTAAGAGACTCAGACATACCCTCATGATTCTACAATTCAAATGGTTTCATTAATGGATCACTACATTATTTTCATTAGACTCACAAAAGATCATAACCTCACCCATCTCCAAGATCTCTCACATGAGCTGAATTAGAGAACAATTTGTTTTATACATTTGCTAATATTTGGGTTACTAATTATGAAAATTGTTTCCATTAATATAATAGTAAATATAAATTTCTACCTTAATTCTACGCCCCCCTATAGTTTATGAATGGGACTCCTGAACAAAAAAACATCATTTATAGTATATATTGAAAAGATTTACTCTAACATTGTATGAAGGAATATCATTTTAGGTTCTTTTTGAACACATACAACTAGTATCTCCATCATTCACATAAAACACCGAATAATATTTTTATCTCATATAATATCTACCATATTAGAGACTATCAGTAGTGTAAAATTATACATATAGCACATCTTCTCTTATAAAGACCAAGAATATATCCCATTTTGTTGTAGGAACATAAGAATTTTCTTTATAGAAATTCATTTAATCTGAATAGTATAATATATTTATATACTCAAAATATTAAGGTCATAGGTGAAATCATATTGACTACAAATCCAGGAATAAGAAACACAACCAATGGTGGATGCATAAAAAATTTTACCCATCCTTTTTAACACATTATAATAATATTTAATTTTTTTAATATTAATACCATGTAACACTGATAACCACCTATATTTGATTCTCTAAATGTTAATATAATTTAACATATTTCAAATACATATTTCATGAATTAGTATAGGAAATATTTGAAATATACCCTTCTTGATCTTCATAAAAGATATGTAGGATTCTACATGTAACACCCCAACCCCAGCTACCCAGAGTCGGTGCATTAATTACATAACATTGGCATGATCACAAGAAAGATCAAATATCGAAAGACCTATTGGTTTAGTAGCCTTGGAAACACTAGATATATTCATATGTTTTACATTACATCATCAAAATAAATTAAACTACTACAACAACATATTGTCTCCATAGTCCACACTGTTAACCCCTCATAATATCCCCGCAAGTCATTCATAATTTACTTCTTCACATCCTGGGAAAATAAAACATAGAAAAGGGGTGAGCTCAAATTCCCAGTAAGGATAACAATATAGCGGAAACTTTCACAAATAAGAATAAACATTTAAGGCAATGTATAACTAAAACAAAAGCCTTTTAAACTTTAACTTCAACATAGTATGGCATAAATAAAATGAAATAATGCCATTTAATTATTCACATGGATATTCTACTAATCGAATAATCACATGCAATATCAATAACCATTTTCATAATGTTGGAATGCATAATTCCAGACTATCATAACCACATAGTCAAGGCCTCGTTCCAAGACAACAAATAAGATTTTGCCAAGGCCTTGTGCCAAGACACTAGTTTTTCTCATGAGACCTACCGATGCGTCGAGGAGATATAGCGGGCTCCACCCGTCACATATTAAGTCCAATGCATTCCCATATGAAAAGGTTTAAACATAACATAAACATTCATATTAAAACTAGCATACGAAATGTCAATAATTTCACCATAAACTATGAATGGTATAAAAAATAGCACATCCACAGTCAAACATTTCACAAAACCTTCAATACAATATAGAAGTTTTGTATCATAATAAATCAACTTCAAATAAGCGTGAAATCCATCAATGGATGTTGACATAGATGAAATCAAAACACTTTTTGGAGAAATATCTCTTTCTATTTTTGAAAGCATTTAAGAGCTATATAAAATAAAACATTTTCTTGAAAATTTTATTACAAGCTTGTAAGGAAAGCTTTGAAGATTTTATAACGGCAGAAAATAACCGCACTCGCCGTATAAGTTAAGAAAAACATTCTTACCTTAATTCTGTCGAAAAGGTTAAAAAGGACCTTGTTTTGTAAAAGACGGAAAGATTCCTCTTATAAAAAGTCAAAAAAGGGTTTAAATGACTTTAACCCATATTCTTGTAAGTAATAAAAATGTTTTGAAATACATTTTTAAGAAACATGGATGTGGATGATAAAGAGATCCCAGTAGATTATTACGTATAAACAACCTCGGATAATGAAGAGATTGTGAAATAACCCTTACCTTGTAATTTTCCTTGGTTGGGTTAGGCTAACCTCCTGTATAATAGTGAAATAATTGTTATTAAATTATACAAGAATCATATATATTAATATTATATCATATATGATCTTTTAACATTGATTTGTTAATAATATCTTAGAATTATCGTCGTTTCGGGTGTTAACTTACTCATTTTCTTTTATATGTTTTGTTACATAAGCCATGTTTGTTGTATCTTATTCATATCCAGAATGATATCATGTCCTTAAAAATAATTTTTAAACATCAAATGATAATTATACTTGAATGGATATGATGGAGAATGAATCTCATCGCGTTCGTGGAGACGGTAGTCCGTACGTACGCACGAGTGACAATATCATTCTTTTGATATTAAAATAATATATAAATGGATGGTATATCATATATACAGAATCCTTAACATGTTATATTTATTATTCACTTGAGTTAAACATCATTATTATAACCATCCAAATAATATTATATTGAATAACAATTACACCACGACGTGGAGACGGTAAGCCGTACGTACGCACGTATGGTGACATGTTATTCAAAGGGTGGATAGAATACTGAATATGGTTGTACCATATTTATAATAACATCACAGTATATGTGAGATACTGGAGTTATTATTTTATAATGGTAAGAACAATGAAAGAAGAAGTGGAAGAAGAAAGGAACTTGAAAAGGGGTGGTGAAAACATTACCTCTTCTTCAGGTTCTTCCTTTTGATTTGATCAAAAGGGCTACATAGGTTGGCTTTCTGATCAAACTAAGGCCTCTAGGTTGTAGTGAGGGAAGTTGGGAGAGTATTTGGGCCGAGTTTGGCCGATCCAAAAGTCTTTGAAGGTGTGAAGAAATGAGAAGGAGTGGTCTCCTTTTATAAGGGAGAGGAGGGACTCTTTAGGAAAGAGTGAAAGTATTACTTTATAATATAATTATATTTGGTTTATAATGGTCCAAAAATAATTGAGGTCGAAGATAAGATGACTCATTTTATAAATAACATCAACCAATAAGAATTGGACAGGTTTTAGATAATATTCTAATCATTATAATCTAATTTATTTAAATGATTTATTAATGAGGTAAACATTGCATCATTATTGTGTCATTAATAATTTAAACTATTTGATGTCTAAAAATTATAAATAAAATATCATTATGTGGGAAATCTTTTGAGATTCTTAATGATTATTTATAATCGAAAATCCAACATGTATAACCCTATGTAAAAATTGTTCTTCTAAAAGATGTTTGCTTATGCCATTTTTATTTTTATTTTAACTTTATTAATATAATGTGTCCCTACCACATACAAGTGGCTCTAAGGGGTCCCCAAATCGACCCAAGGATGCCCATGGTCGGGTATGTGTCCACCAATAAGGTTAGGACACGTTTTAGGGTAATTTGGTATTATTATAATATTATTTTGTAACCCTTATTTACCGGATTTACCCTTTAACCATGGTAAATAAAATATTTACCGCAGTAATTATTCAAAATGTGTAAAATAAAAGTTACCTATTTACATAATTTGGAAATCCTGATTCCAAATATGTAATCAATTTTTCCAAATTCAAAACACAGAAGTGGAAGAAATTAATTTAAAATTAATTCCCGTTGTTAAAATAAAAAACGTGTTTTTAAGAGATAATAACTATCAAAAGATTGACACTTGTTTATGTCTGGTTTAATTGTGAAATTATGTCCAATGACAAACATTAAATTAAATGGTAAAAATATATTCTAAATATACTTTAAAACCACTCAAATTCATAATTTATCAATATGAATTATTTTGATTAAAAAAGTTGATTTTAATTAAAATTTAGTAATTTTCACTATTCATCAAAATATAAAAGTTATCCGAAAAGTACCAAAATTTCACCCTAGGCTAATTTCAATATTCCGAATCCAAAACTGAAGTCCATTTTGAAATATAAAATATATATAATTTCAAAAAGTAGGTATTACTATTCACAACGGCTAGTTTAATTAGTTGTGGTGTGTGTTAGAACTCGAGGTTGCGTACAACACACGCTATCGCATTATTCGAAGGGAAACGTACCGTGGAAGCTTGGGGTGTTACATTCTCCCCTCCTTCAAATAATTTCGTTCTCGAAATTTCTAGAATACTATCGCATGAAAAGACTTGGGTGGTTCTTCATCATAAGTTCATCAGGATCCCACGTTGCCTCTTCCATCTTATGGTTTCTCCACAAAACTTTTACCAGACGCGTCGTCCGGTTTCTCAGTACTTGTTCTCTCGTATCAAGAATCCTAACGGCCTCTTCGCAATAAGACAGATCAGGTTCCAGTTCTAATTCTTCATAGGTGAGTACATGTGTTGGGTCAAGCATGTATTTCCTCAACAGAGATACGTGGAACACATCGTGAACTTTAGAGAGACTTGGCGGCATTGCCAATCGGTAAGCTACAACCCCAATTCATTCTAGTATTTCGAAGGGTCCGATGTACCTGGGACTCAATTTACCTTTCTTACCAAAACGTATGACTCCCTTCCATGGAGATACCTTCAGGAAAACATGATCACCGACTTGAAATTCCACATCCTTCCTTCGATTATCGGCATAGCTCTTCTGCCTACTTTGAGCTGCTTTGATGTGATTTTGGATTACCTTCACCTTTTCCACCGTTTCCTCCACCAGTTCTGGGCCTACAAGTTTTCATTCACCAACCTCATCCCAACAGGTTGGTGTACGACATCTCATTCCGTATAACGCTTCATATGGTGCCATCTGAATACTCAAATGGAAGCTATTGTTATATGAAAATTCTACCAGTGGTAAATATTGATCTCACATACCCTGAAAGTCAAGTGAGCAAAATCTCAACATGTCTTCTAGGGTTTGAATAGTCCGTTCTGATTTTCCATCTGTCTGAGGGAGGTAATCAGTGCTCAAATGAAGTTCAGTATCCAGAGATTTCTGAAGACTTTTCCAAAATCATGAAGTAAAACAGTGACGACGATCAGAAACAATCGATAGGGGTACTCCATGAAGTCTCACAACTTCATTAATGTATAGTCTTGCTAGACGTTCCAGGGGTAGATCTTCTCTTATAGAAAGAAAATGTGCTGACTTGGTAAGACGATCAACAATAACCCATATTGCATCGTTCCTTCTAGGAGTCTTTGGTAGCCCCATGACAAAGTCCATCGTAATATTGTCCCATTTCCACTCCGGTATGGGAAGAGGTTGCATGACTCCTCCAGGCTATTGCCTTCCAGCTTTCACTTGTTGACAAACCATACATCTTGACACAAAATCAGCAATCTCCCTCTTCATGTTGTCCCACCAAAAATGTTCCTTCAAATCTCTATACATTTTTGTGCTCCCGGGGTGTATAGAGAAATTGGAACTATGAGCATCATCCAGTAATTCCCTTTTTAGATCAGGTAAATCGGGAACACAAAGTCTCTTCCTGAATTTCAAAATTCCATCTTCATACACAAAGTCTCTCAATCTCCCATCATTCACAGCTTTAATCTTCTTCTGAAATTCTTCATCATCGGTTTGAGAACTCTTAATCCTTTCTAGTAATGATGGTTTGGCAACCATTTGAAAAAGAATTGATGTTTCACCTTCCCTAGTTATTCCCATGTCCATCTTCACTATATCCATGAAAATTGGATCCCTTTCAGTTCTCATCATGTTAAAAACTCCATGGTCTTTTCTGATCAAAGCATATGCCACCTTGTTTGCTTTCCCCAGGTGGTAGTGTATCGTAAAATCATAATACTTGAGTAATTCAAGCCATCTCCTTTGCCTCATGTTGAGTTCTTTTTGTGAGAAAATATACTTCAAACTCTTGTGATCAGTATAAATTTCACATTTTTCACCATAGAGGTAGTGCCTCCATATCTTCAAAGTAAAGATCACAGCTGCTAACTCGAGATCATGAGTAGGATAGTTTTGTTCATGAATTTTCAACTGTCATGATGCATAGGCAATAACTCTATCATTCTGCATAAGGACACAACCAAGTCATTTCTTTGATGCATCACTATAAATAACGAACCCATCATTCCCCGATGGTAGAGTCAATATAGGAGCATTGACTAATATTTTCTTCAGTTCTTCAAAAAATTCTTCACACTCTTTTTTCCAAACAAATTTATCCCCTTTACGTGTGAGCTTCGTTAATGGGTTAGCCAATCGGGCAAAATTCTGGATGAAACGTCGATAATAACCTGCCAAACCAATAAATATACGTACCTCAGTTATACTCGTAGGTGCTGGACATTCTTGGATTGCCTTGGTCTTAGAAGGATCAACAGAGATTCCATCATTAGAGATAATATGGCCAAGAAAAGAAATCTCATGAAGCCAGAATTCACACTTGCTAAACTTCCCATATAATTCATGCCTCCTCAGAGTCTTCAAGATAATGCGCAAGTGATTTTCATGATCTTCGTAGGTTTTGGAGTATACCAAGATATCATCAATAAATACCACCACAAATTCATCGAGATACTCCTTGAAAACTCTATTCATCAGATCCATGAATACAGAGGGTGCATTAGTCAATCCAAACGGCATTACAGTAAACTCGTAATGCCCGTACCTGGTTCGAAATGCTGTCTTCGGAATGTCTTCCTTCTTCACACACAACTGATGGTATCCTGATCGAACGTCAATATTTGAAAAGTATTGAGCTCCATGCAGTTGGTCAAATAAATCATCAATACGAGGTAGGGGATACTTGTTCTTTATCGTTATAGCATTGATCTCCCTGTAGTCGATACATAACCTCATAGATCCATCTTTCTTTTTATGAAAAAGAACAGGGGCTCCCCATGGAGAAACACTAGGGAGAATAAATCCCTTATTACTCAATTACTCTAGTTGTTTCTTTAGTTCGACTAATTCTAAAGTGGCCATTCTATAAGGGGTCTTCGATATAGGCCTTGATCCAGTAATCAAATCAATGGAAAACTCAACTTCTCGTTCTGGAGGATGCCCAGGTAAATCTTCCGGAAATACATCTACAAATTCTTTCACAACATGTATGTCCTCTATTTGAACATTCCTTTCCTCACCGACAGTTATTTCATTCTCTTCCTCCCCAATAATTGAATTAAGTTGAGCTACTGGGGGTGGATCTAAATAAGAATTAGGTGGTGACGATTCTGCTCTATAAATAAGGTGTTCCTTATCATTATCATCATGAATCGTAACCTATTTCTTCTTACAATAAATCTTCGCATCATAGTCCGAAAGCCAGTCCATACCGAGGATTATATCAAACTCAATCATAGGTATGACGATGAGATCAGCAGATAAAGAAAATTTATGTGCTCTAATGGGGACTGATTCACAAAACTTTGTTGCAATGATACTTCCCTTAGGAGTTTTAACTGAAAACTCCCTTATTAAATCAAATTGGAAATATCTAATTTTCTTATCAAACTGGGAAGATATGAAACAATGCGATGATCCAGAATCAAATAATGCATTTGCTAAACTTGAGGAAACCATTAAATTACCTGCCACCACGTATTTCGGAGCTTCTACCTCAGCAGTAGTGATAGCATAAGCCTGGCCTTGATCCCTTGGCCTTTTCTAAGGTAAGTTCTCCTGATACTTAGGAAATTAATTTCTATAATGCCCCATCTCCCTGAAATTGTAGCACTGAATGTTGGTAGCTTCCTTCTTCCCCTTGCAATCACGAGCTTGGTGGCCTTTTTCACCACACTTGTAACAGACTCCCATTCCCTTCAAGCAAGTACCAGTGTGTTTCTTCCCGCATTTACCACAGGATGGATATTCAACCTTTCCCTTCTTCCCCTTACTTCCATTCCCAGATTGATCAGCATGTCTCTTCTTCTCTTGCTTTTCTTTAAAGTCATAAGACATAGAGAATTCCTTTTCGGTCTTGATAGCACATGAGACAATGTCTTCGTACGATGAAAAGGATTGTGAGACTAATGCTCGACGGAGAAATGGTTTTAACCCATCAAAGAAACGATCAATCTTACTTCTTTGGTTACGTATATAATCACCAGCTTACCTTTCTATCCTTGTAAAGTTAGCCTCATACTTTGCGACATTCTCATCCTCCTTCTGTCTCAGACTTAGAAATTGCCTTTCCATATCTTCTCGATGGTCGCGAGGGAATTATTTTTCTAAATACAGATCTTTGAACTCCCTCCATTCCATATTTGATACTTCATCATCTTCCTTCATGTTTTGAATCAATGACCACCATTGATCAGTATCTCCAGTGAAGCGGTAAACTGCCATGATAACTTTTTCCCTTTCACTGCTCCCCAAAGCCTGAAATATTTTCTCTAGGGAATTTATCCACTGTTCGGATACAAAGGGATTTGTATTCCCATTGAACGTTGGTGGTTGTTGCCTCATGAATCGATCTAACACTGATCCTCCACGCTGCGGATCAGGGTGCTCCATACGGGTAAGGTTATTATTCATAACCTGAGTAAGTTGTCCCAGTATGGTGATTAGCTGATCGGCACCAGTTGCATCACCAGCCCCACTGTAATTATCTTGAGCAGGAGGGCAATCCCTACATGGAGTGCGTGCATTGATACGGTTTCCATTTCTTCCACTAGGTGCCATTTCTAAACAATGGCATAAACTAGATCAGTTTATGAATCAAAATACATAATCCCATACATATAAAACACTTAACATAAATTGAACAATTTATGGATATAATCCATAATCATAAAAATGTCTCCTTTGAGGATGTATATACTCATAAACCCTTCATAATGGTTTGTAAATAAAATGAGAATTATCCTAAGCATATCCCCCGGGAGTGTCGTAACCAAGAGTGCAGCAAGGCCCGTTGTCGTGCACCAGTTCCCGTTCGAGTCTAGCTCAAAGTGGTGTTTTCGGGTTTTACCCCTAGGTACATCTGTGCCAGAGCCGCCTCTAACTGCTCGTATCCATACAGGGATGTATTGCTCGGAAAACTCACAAAATCTCTACAGTACCAAAATTATAGGAAGTTCTTCTATACTAATCCTCAAAGTTCATCTTAGGTCTACGTGCTCTAATCAGAGTTTATCTAAATCTAGCTTCCAAGGATTGTACTAAACTTCCTCTGATACCAACTGTAACACCCCGACCCCAGCTACCCATAGTCGGTGCATTAATTACATAACATTGGCATGATCACAAGAAAGATCAAATCTCGAAAGACCGATTGGTTTAGTAGCCTTGGAAACACTAGATATATTCATAAGTTTTACATTACATCATCATAATAAAAAAAACTACTACAAAAACATATTGTCTCCATAGTCCACACTATTAACCCCTCATAATATCCCTGCAAGTCATTTATAATTTACTTCTTCACATCCTGGGAAAATAAAACATAGAAAAGGGGTGAGCTCAAATGCCCAGTAAGGATAACAATATAGCGGAAACTTTCATAAATAAGAATAAACATTTAAGGCAATGTATAACTAAAACAAAAGCCTTTTATACTTTAACTTCAACACAGTATGGCATAAATAAAATGAAATAATGCCATTTACTTATTCACATGGATATTCTACTAATCGAATAATCACATGCAATATCAATAACCACTTTCATAATGTTGAAATGCATAATGCCAGACTATCATAACCACATAGTCAAGGCCTCGTTCCAAGACTACAAATTAGATTTTGCCAAGGCCTTGTGCCAAGACACTAGTTTGTCTCATGAGACCTACCGATGCATCGAGGAGCTATAGCAGGCTCCACCCGTCACATATTATGTCCAATGCATTCCCATATGAAAAGGTTTAAACATAACATAAACATTCGTATTAAAACTAGCATACGAAATGTCAATAATTTCACCATAAACTATGAATGGTATAAAAAATAGCACATCCACAGTCAAACATATCACAAAACCTTCAATACAATATAGAAGTTTTGTATCATAATAAATCAACTTCAAATAAGCGTGAAATCCATCAAAGGATGTAGACATAGATGAAATCAAAACACTTTTTGGAGAAATATCGCTTTATATTTTTGAAAGCATTTAAGAGCCATATAAAATAAAACATTTTCTTGAAAATATTCTTATAAGCTTTTAAGGAAATCTTTGAAGATTTTATAACGACATAAAATAACCGCACTCGCCGTATAAGTTAAAAAAAACATTCTTACCTTAATTCTGTCGAAAAGGTTAAAAAGGACCTTGTTTTGTAAACGACGGAAAAATTACTCTTATAAAAAGTCAAACAAGGGTATAAATGACTTTAACCCATATTCTTCTAAATAATAAAAATGTTTTGAAATACATTTTTAAGAAACATGGATGTGGATGATAAGGAGATCCCAGTAGATTATTACGTATAAAAAACCTAGGATAATGAAGAGATTGTGAAATAACACTTACCTTGTACTTTTCCTTGGTTGGGGTAGGTTAAACTCCTGTATAATGGTGAAATAATTGTTATTAAATTATACAAGAATCATATATATTAATATGATATCATATATGATCTTTTAACATTGATTTGTTAATAATATCTTAGAATTATCGTCGTTTCGGGTGTTAACTTACTCATTTTCTTTTATATGTTTTGCTACATAAGCCATGTTTGTTGTATCTTATTCATATCCAGAATGATATCAAGTCCTTAAACATAATTTTTAAATCATCAAATGATAATTATACTTGAATGGATACGATGGAGAATGAATCTCATCGCGTTCGTGGAGACAGTAGTCCGTACGGACGCACGAGCGACAATATCATTCTTTTGATATTATAATAATATATAAATGGATGGTATATCATATATACAGAATCCTTAACATGTTATATTTATTATTTACCTGAGTTAAACATCATTATTATACCCATCCAAATAATATTATATTGAATAACAATTACACCACGACGAGGAGACGGTAAGCCGTACATACGCACGTATGGTGACATGTTATTCAAAGGGTGGATAGAATACTGAATATGGTTGTACCATATTTATAATAACATCACAGTATATGTGAGATACTGGAGTTATTATTTTATAATGGTAAGAACAAAGAAAGAAGAAGTGGAAGAAGAAAGGAACTTGAAAAGGGGTGGTGAAAACATTACCTCTTCTTCGGGTTCTTCCTTTTGATTTGATCAAAAGGGCTCAATAGGTTGGCTTTCTGATCAAACTAAGGCCTCTAGGTTGTAGTGAGGGAAGTTGGGAGAGTATTTGGGCAGAGTTTGGCCGAACCAAAAGGCTTTGAAGGTGTGAAGAAATGAGAAGGAGTGGTCTCTTTTTATAAGGGAGAGGAGGGGCTCTTTAGGAAAGAGTGAAAGTATTACTTTATAATATAATTATATTCGGTTTATAATGGTCCAAAAATCATTTAGGTCGAAGATAAGATGACTCATTTTCTAAATAACATCAACCAATAAGAATTGGACAGGTTTTAGATAATATTTTAATCATTATAATCTTATTTATTTAAATGATTTATTAATGAGGTAAACATTGCATCATTATTGTGTCATTGATAATTTAAATTATTTGATGTCTAAAAATTATAAATAAAATATCATTATGTAGGAAATATTTTTAGCTTTCTAATTAATATTTATAATCTAAAATCAAACATGTATAACCCTATGTAAAAATTTTTCTTCTCAAACATGTAAGCTTATGCCATTTTTATTTTTATTTTAACTTTATTAATATAATGTGTCTGTACAACATACAAGTGGTTCTAAGGGGTCCCTAAATCGACACAAGGATGCCCATGGTCTGGTATGTGTCCACCAATAAGGTTAGGACACGTTTTAGGGTAATTTTTTATTATTATAATATTATTTTTTAACCCTTATTTACCGGATTTACCCTTTAACCACGACAAATAAAATATTTACCGCAGTAATTATTCAAAATGTGTAAAAATAAAAGTTACCTATTTACATAATTTGGAAATCCTGATTCCAAATATTTAATCCATTTTTCCAAATTCAAAACACAGAAGTGGCAGAAATTAATTTAAAATTAATTCCCGTTGTTAAAATAAAAAGCGTGTTTTTAAGAGATAATAACTATCAAAAGATTGACACTTGTTTATGTATGGTTTAATTGTGAAATTATGTCCAATGACAAACATTAAATTAAATGGAAAAAATATATTCTAAATATAATTTAAAACCACTCAAATTCATAATTTATCAATATTAATTATTTTGATTAAAAAAGTTGATTTTAATTAAAATTTAGTAATTTTCACTATTCATCAAAATATAAAAGTTATCCGAAAAGTACCAAAATTTCACCCTAGGCTAATTTCAATATTCCGAATCCAAAAATGAAGTCCATTTTGAAATATAAAATATATATGATTTCAAAAAGTAGGTATTACTATTCACAACGGCTAGTTTAATTAGTTGTGGTGTGTGTTAGAACTCGAGGTTGCGTACAACACACGCTATCGCATTATTCGAAGGGAAACGTACCGTGGAAGCTTGGGGTGTTACACTACACCCATGTATTTCATAGGTAATCATTTTCCCAAAAACATATTTAAAAAATTAAAATAAAGGATTATATTTCTTATATGTTTTTTTCATTCCGGAACTAAATCCCAAATAAAATAACAATCTAAATAATCAAATTATATAGAAAATAATTAATTTTTTATGAAACCAATATCATTGATTACATTATCATTCTTGATATTCCAACTTTGAGAATCTTGATTCAATCCATAAATTATATTTAGAGATGTAAAACATTAATATACTCATACATAACTTCAAATGTTTTTGTCTAATCATATACACAACTATATGATAATTCATGTTTAGGAATGAAATTTTGATATCCATGAGCAACTATGGAAAAAATATCTAAATAAAAATTATCATCCCATCAATTGAAACTGTATCTTCAATTCAATACCATGAATCTCATTATAATCTTATACCACCAACATTTACATATATGTAGGAACCATATTATTTATAATAATTTTCTTATATAAAAACCACATGTACCATCAAGGTCTGAATAGTTTCATCGATAAACATCAAATGATTGGTAGTCTACAAGGTGGCCATATCAGATTATATGTATTTTAAAAATTTCCCAAAATCATAAATCTTAAAGGCCACCTCTTATATAGTAGGTTTGTATCTGATGAATATTACATAATCATTATCTTACAAAATAAATCCTTACCACTAGAGATCACGTTGTATCCTTCAATTATGTTGTAGTTCTTATATAGAGTTAATCTGTTCATCATAAATAAAAATTTATAGAATCATATTTACATCCACCATAGGCACACATCCTATATTAGGTCATGAACTACTCAAAATTTATCATTCCACCACTAACTACTCGATTTAAATTTGAAATCTAAATAAAAAAACAATATCCATAAAAAAAAAATATTTTTTGTATAATTATAAATATCATATCACATAGTTTCCTTATATAAACTAATGAAAAAAGTTTTTTGAATTCGGGGTAAGATAATTAATATATAATAAACATACAAGTGCTTCACTATCCTATATCCTCCTAAAATATATAATGTGTTGTTTCTTACTCTATATCTCATATTTGGTATTTATGATTTTTTAGAAAGAACACTATTAAGTCCGATTACATCTATCTAAATAGAATGTCACTAGAATATAATAGTAATTCAACACCAACTCATAACTAATTGTACCATAACCATTATAGTACACACTCTCCTATTATACACACAATTACACTATGGTGTCCCAATGAGAGTCAGTTAAAGAATTGTTACATAATCTATCTGATGACCAATGTACTCTTGGATAGAGTATTCACATCCCCAATGTTATTTAAGAATCCTAATACTTCTTTCCATTCCATTACAACTTTTTTTTTGAATCATACTAAAATTTTCAAAAGTATCATTCTATTTTCTCATAGAAGAAAAAAAACCAAACTTAATGATGTCACTAATAATGTTTAAGAAGCTCCCAAAACTACCACTACAATAACTTCTCAATATTGTATGTACATCACTATATATGATGTACAATAGTCAACTATCACATTAACATATCCCACTAAAATGTTTTGTAGTTATTTTTATATGTAAATAAGATCCAAAATATTTAAATTATTCATAATCTAATGTTTATTAAAATCTATATCTATGGAGTATCAAGGTCCATTTCAAATTTATTTGTCCAAGGTGAAAAAGATAAAGGTAGATGGGATCATAATCAATGATTACATTATTATTCAAAGTATGATGGAAAATATTATTCATATATATAATTTATAATCCATTTAGCATATAACCAATTCCATAAATGATTGCATTCTTATATATATATATATATATATATATATTTAAAAAAGATTCAAAATAAAAAATGAAAAAAATATGATATACAAATGATAGCATTTTTTCAATTTATGGAGGGGAAATTATAATAGTTTACCAATTATAAATATAATCCACTAGGTAATGTCAGATAAAATGTTCTAACTGCTAATTTAAAATATCTTTCTCCATTTTTGACCAAAAATATTATTTCTTGCTTTTTCAATTCCCACCCATAAAGAGGTTGCAGTCTATTTTTACCTGTATAAATGTCGGATGCATAGTCATTATCCAATACCCATGATTAATATCTATTTAAATTGACTATTATAACAATCACATTTATATTCTCATAAATATTATATTTAATGAAAATTCTTAGCAATGAAACCCACATCTAAAATGATTTTATAGGTCATACCTATAATATATCTCAATAAAATTAATAGGATATAATAAAAAATCTATACTATATATATCTGAGTATCATGTTTTATATATTTTCAACAAAAACATTTAATGTCCTACTCCCTTTATAAATTTTCCCATGTATATTTTATCTTGTTAGTGACCAAATATCCAAATTTCACTAAACTATATGCCCTCATATGTTTTCATATCAAAACATAGATATTTATGTAGAAATATTTTTAAAAATAACAAAAATTATTCTTTTATATTTTATTTCCTGATTATATGATATTATATTTACTTAATGGATACATTTATTTATATTTTATTCATGTTTTATTCAATAATTCCCTGGGTTATTTTTTTATCACAGAAAACAGGAACTCTGGTCTCTAAGGATGAAATGATAAAATGTTGAAAAAGATGTCTTTACACATTGTGTATAACATACATGATGTAAATTCCTCAATAAAAACATTTCTTTTGATCTAAAGACTAACCGCTGAGTTCAATACATAATTTTTTCTGTTTACATGATGTGTGATGTGGGAGAGCCAACCAATTCAAAGATACATGCAGATTTTTGAATGAAATTATGGACGTCAAATACATAATGTGAAGACTAATTACAATAATTGAATATGTTGAGAAAAATGTTCTTAAATAATGTACATTATGTGATGTAATTACATATCTTGTACGTTTTGGACAATATTTTATTGAGCGCTCTGCCGATCACAAAATCTCCAAATGTGATTTATTTTTTAAAATTTAAATATATTTTTTATACTTTTTTCCTTAAAAATTAGTTTTAATTCTTTTCTTTCATTTTTTATTAAATTATTTTGAGTTTTTTTACCATTATATATTCTTTTCTTCCTTCATTTCAATTCCCTTTCTATCTCAACACACATTTTTGATATTGTTCTATGTTATTCATCAAGCCTTTATATTCTTTCATTATTTATTCTTTCTATGAAATGGATTTGTTTTATTTAAACTATATTTGATATTAAATCTAGGATATTACATGTTCTAATTATGGATTTCTTATTAATTAATTGCTTCATGAATATTCTTTGAAATTATCATATTCCCTTTCTCTTAATCAATACTGTCATGTGTGGGTAATCCACATCGGGTTAAGGGGTCATGAGTAGGCGTGTTTCAAAGCCTAATGAATCCATAAATTGATCCATTGTAACCATATCTGTTGTAATTAGGTGAGAAATTTATTTTTTAATGTATTCTCCTGTATAGACATCACTATAGGGGTGCAATTGAACGAACAAAACATAGTTATAGTTGACCAATTTATGACCATTATCTTGTGGTCATTTATGTTCTGAATCTAGTTAGAATGAATCTATTTTGTACGATATACCTGGAATAAGTTATAGTTTCATCATAGATAGATCAAATTGGTTTTACCATTACCATTTTCTACCCCTTGTACTACATTGAAACAAAATCTATTAGACTATTTGAAGGAGGATTTATGATTATATTTTTTCTAAAGCCGTGAAATTAGTCCTAAAAATTACATTATTATCTGATTTAAATCAAAACATCCTAGTTCAAGAAAACAAATACTGAATATTGAATGTGGTGGATCCATTCAATGGGATTCGTTTATATTTTATCTAGCTTACCAGTGATCCTCATGATACAACCTCACACTAACAATTTATAATTCCCTTGTAGTATATCTAATTTGGGACTATAAATTTAAAATCAAATCAAATCACATGGGTATTAAATGGTGTGTGATGGAGAATAATATCTTGGAACCATTTTGGGGACCACTATTTCATAAGCATTATATCCTTGAGATCTATCATATGATTACCTCATCCCCTCCGCCATTCTTCTTTCCCCTTCCAATTTTCATTTCAAAATTTTTTACTCACACACTAGAAAGTTCATACAATAAAACATGTAAAGTGCATTATTCATGGATATCTCACTTGTTCAATGTTACATGATGATCACGAGCTTCATCATTTCGATACCCATATCGATCGATCCTTAAACCTTACTTCTTAACGGATGATCACTCAAATATTTAATTACTAACAATAAAAATAGGCAACATACACAACTTTTTAAACATGGAGTGAATTTATATATATAGGAAAACACCATTATAGAGAAAAAATTTCCATCCATAAGTGATTTTTTTCCCAAATAATTTCACATTCCCTTTCAGGAAAAATCTTTTGAGATCAAACATAGAGTAATCCTCAAGATCCAAAACATGGGTTAATTCCTTGGATTACAAACAAACACCCCCATGAGTATATATCCTATTTCAGCCTTTTATGATACATTTCACAACTAGCGAGTGTGATTTGTTGAAATCAAACTCTGTGTCTTCCCCTTCTCCTTGAATGACTAATCTGTGGATTGGATAAAAATCTTTGCTCATGATTCAATCCTAACTTGGGTTGAATTATCCAAATTTATCATGGATATATACTTTCCTCAAATATAGAATTCATTGATCTAAAATTAAATTCACAACAATGTCTATGAGAATGAAGAATCATCTTGAGAGTAGGGGATATATTCAAGGATATCACAAGAAAATTCCCACATCATAGACTAGATATGCGGATTTAATTGAAAATGTTCTATAATGGATTTAAACCTTTAACATGAATAGATATAGTAGCTGATGATGACACAAGACACATTATAAATATACCCAGTGTGGGTAGAGCCATAGTAGATAATGATTCCCATAATTTCTGTATATAGAAATGTGATAGGGGATGACCTCTAAGTGGAATCCATCTGGTGGAAGATAGTACCGAACTTGCACAATAAGTAGAGGCATTAACCAAGATTCATGAGTCATATGTGTTACCTACTGCACCATGAAGCCCACCAACTCATGTGATGGAGATACAATCTTTTATAATGTGTGGGGGGCCACACTAATGTAATGAATGTAGGGTATGAATAAATGATCCTCATGAATATTATTTAAAATAAATCATTTACTATCTATAAATACAACAATTACAACAGCCTCAACTATACCAACAATAGTAATAAAACCAATAGAGATCGAATGATTTGATTGAACAATTACCCAACTATGGCTATTATTATCAATTTATTAGTCTTGTGCCACCAAGGATTTAGGGACCAACTGGGTACCCATATCATGTTCTCCCTCTTTAAGAAAATCAAAAAAACCTCATCGTAATTTTATACCTAGAGATCAACAACAATTACAAAAATCCCTATAATGTTCCCCAAATAAATACCACCTCTACAGAATAATATTGAAAACATTATATTCAATTTTTTTAAAAACTAGGATTAGATAATGATCAAAACTATGAGATAGATAAAAAACCACAGATATTCTTTTCACAATCATTAGCCCAAGTGGGTTAAATTTTAAAGATGAAATTTGTACACTTATTATTAATCAGCCAATAACACTGAGACTAACCAAAATATTAGAAAAAGGCATTCATTATTTGGTGTGGGGAAGTGATTGAATTTTAGGAAGTATGAAATTTAAAAGAAAATAATTTAGATGAACCTGGGAGGAATGTAATAATGATAATTGAGGATGAAAATGATAACTAAATGAAATATAGTAAATAAAAATATATAGAATTAGACACTAAAGAGAAACATCTAACAAAAAATATCTTAAAAAGAAAAATTTATGGGTAAGACCACCATCCAAAAAACAAACTCTTCCATTCTTATAAATAATGATGAAATTAAGGATCTAAGGACAAATGGATATGTTTGTATAAATTATCAAGATATTTTATATCAACAACCCCTAGGTTGAGTCTATCACATAGATTCCATCCTATGTCAAATTAGTGATATAATTCATTTCCAAAACATTGATGATGGATGAATTAAGTTTATTTTTATTTAAAAAATATTTCTCTAATGTCATTTAGCTGAATATTACCCCTTATATTACTGGGACCAAGTTGGATGGAGAAGGAAGTAATAGGAGTTTTCTCTTATAGAGTGTTGTCTTTTGTTGTCAATGAAGGTAAATCACTCCAATTTGTGAATGAAAATTAAACCAGATAATTATTTTCTGATATGTATTTCAAAAACATCATAAGTTAGTATTACTTATGATGAAAGACTTATAAAGGAAAGGGGAGCAATTATGATGTCCGTCATATATAGTTTTGATTGGAAGGAATGCTACTGCTGGAAGAAAGGGAAGATTCAGTACATTCTACTGTAACTCTGACGATGCTAAATCTATTATATCAAAGGATAAATATCATGATAGTGGAGTTCGTGAGGAAATCTGGAGAATAATTAAGGTATGTAGTGAAGAGATCAATGAAAAAGGAATGGACAATCTGAAGGAAGTAAAAAATAACAGTTTAAGGTGACGTTATTTTCCAGTGTTTGCCAAATATTTGGGGCTGAAAATCAGAAGATGAAGAAATGCGTTTTTGGCAATGAATGTTGCATGAAATTTGGAAGATGGATTATAATTTTGTGTGAAATGAATTATTCAAGGTCAGAACATCGAAATATGGAAATGTAATGAAGTGCATGGAAATTTATGAAAAGTGCACAAAAAAAGCTACGAGAAATATTAGCGGGATGTGAAAAAATATCAGCGAGGTGCATGAAAAATAATTTGGTGAATGAAATATTAGAAGGATGATCAAAATATATATAGGTTGAGTGAATAATAAAATTTGCACAAAATATTAGTGGGATGTGAATAAAATTAAGCAGTGCGTGAAATATTATTGCGGTGCGTGAAAGATAAAGTGGTTGGTGAAATATTAGCGTAGTGCGCGAAATAAGGGAATGGAGTTTTTCATACAAGAGGTGTATTGAGATTAGAATCATAAAAAATGGTAAAGGAATGAGGTGTGTAAAAAATAGTATCATTGCATGAAATATGATGTTGTGAGAAATATTTTTTATGCACATAAAGAAATTTTTACGTGTGGATTAGTGTTTTTCACGCAGGGTAAACAAAGCCTATAAATATGAGGTGATCCCCTATCATGTTTTTTGTTTCAAAACGTAATAAAATACTGAGCTCTGAAGTGCGTAAAATTATATGCTAATTAAGTTGTTCGAAAATAAAAATGTTTGCGTGAAAAGAGGAAAGGTGCACGAAAAATGAGAAGTTGCACGAAAAGTGGAATGTTGCACAAAAAATAACTATGTGAAAAACAATTTCTATGCCAAAATGGAATTTTGACACACAATCCATTTGAATTGTGCACAAGGTACACTTTTGGTCGCACAAAAAAAATTATGGACTTCGTGCGTTTTCAGTTGTGTGTAAGATAGTTCTTACCTACATATCAGTAAGAGAGTGAAGATTTGTACTTCAGATAATACATTTGTTCAATTTTAAAGAAGCACTGATAAATAATGTAATTCTTTATTTTTGCTATGTGGGTGCACAGACACCTACAGATTGTTTTTCAGGCGCTACATGAGTGTAAGGGTATATCCTACTCATTGTATTACAAATCAAATGATTTTTTTTCTAGTGGATTCTGTCGTACTGGATTATTTAGGTACCATACCAAGGACATAGCTACTCTTTTTTTTGTAGTGAACCTTGTAAATCATGTGTTCTTGTGGTTGTGTGTATTCAGCAGAGAATAAACTCTTTAACATGATGTTAAGGTTGTTTTAAAAAGATGTAAACATAAAACAAAAAGTTATCACGGATTCACCTCCACCGCTTCACAGTGATACTTAGATCCTGATTTGGAACATCAAATATGAGAGATCCATGAATCTTCTCTATAACATTAACAATAGGGGAATTTATCATTGAAAGAGAATTATAAGAAAAAGGTGTAAAAATAAATCTTATTCCGATGGGAATAATTCAAAACATAAGTATTCCAGAAATAAATCCATTAAGAGTGGGGTTACGATTAAATGAGAGATCAATGTTGTATCATTGAGGATTTCTCACGGATGTTTCGGTAAAATATGAAAAACTCATCTTCCTTGAATATATCATCATCCTATATAATTATGATTAATTAGTTATTCAATTATTCATGGGCGTATATTTTTTTACACTAGGAATGAATAATTCGATTGGAATCAAGGGGAGCTGATAATCGATATTAGAGATGAATAAGTATTGTCTAACTTTTCTAAGGTTGTTAATCATAGAAATGATTCATATTACTATCAATACATATTTAATTAATTTTGATAGATATGAGTTCATGAAAATTGATGATGACATAAAGATCTTATCCCCGAATGAAGAAAAATCAAGCGATATTGTGAATGGAAATTACTTTGAACAATTAATAAGAAAAATTGTCCCATCGTTCTTACTATAATTCATTAATCATACAATATTTGAAAAAGATCCTTATAGAGAACACTCATGTAGTCATTCATAGAGACTAAAGAAACACAACTAGTCATTATCAGCAAAGATATAACCCAAAAAGTAAGGAAATAGTTATTGAAGTCCTAAAAACGCACAAGAAATCAATTACTTGGTGATTGACCAACATAAATTTGATTATCCACGTAATCATTACCCACAAAATGAGGATAGAATAAGGTATAAACCCAAACAAAAACCATAGGAGATACTCACACAACCAATGAAATAGGTGCATAAGAATGAATTGATGAATCTTATAGATTATTGGATAATAGATTTAAAATTTTATAGTTTAAGACTTATATATTTACATGTCATTCAAAATTAGGGGGCCTCACTATTGTGAGAAAAATATGAATATGAGGTGACCTCTACCCGAACCATCACTAGATAGTGAGTATGTGTCTACTGTGATAACATAAATATAGAAACCCGAAAGTATCATTTTATACAACCCTTTATAGATCAAATACTATAATGACTATCTAGGCATGAAATCTACTATTTCATGGATGGATATTCATGATAAAATTGAAATGAAGTTTAAATAAATGAATACTCAAAAACTATATCTAATTGTCCTTTATAAAACATAACCTATCATTATATTCCATTAGGTATTTGTAATACACTAGTTACTTTTGAATAGTTCATGAATAAAATATACTTTTCTACAGATAAGGATTACCTAGAGATCTTTATATACTATATTTGGGATTATAGAATATCAATTGATGTGTGCCTTGTTTTTTTGGATCATGTCTTAAAATTATGTGAAGAATTATGCTTGGTATTAAACTAGAAAAATTCTACTTTATGGTCTAAGGAGGCATATTCTTCAATCATATAATCTAATATAAATGAATTTAATTTGATCTATCAAGAATTAATGAGATAAAATACTTACCCGATCATCCAACAGTGAATGGGATTAGAAGATTTTTTTTCACACATGGGATTATACCACAGATTTGCTAATGGTTATATCGATATAGTCCACTCATTAACATCAATTATAATCGAAAGAAATGATTTTTTGACTTTATACAAGATTATATATGGGAATTCCAAAACCGATTGAATAATTTTTTTGCTACTAATGTCATTCATCTTCTAGGTTGGGATAAGTACATTAAGTTAAAATGCAAAGATAGTGAATTCGATGTAGTTTCTATCTTCTTAATGAGAGTAAGAAATATCTTTTTCCCAATTATCTATGTTATTCACACCCTGAGTAATGAACATGTAAATTATATGACTATTGAAAAGAAACTTTTAAGAAGTGGTCTATGATTTTGAAAAGTTTCACTTAAACCATGTACTATCGTATGTTTTGGTATACATTGATCATTAATCACTACAAAATCTACTCCAAAAAAATTCTGAAACCCATATAATAAGGTGTATCCAACTCTTACAAGAGTCTGATATCATAATCTAGGACACAAAATGAACATATAATGGAATTAATATTCATTTATCCATACCTCTACTACCAAATAGAAAGGATGATGATAAAATTGGAATTGATGATAAATACTCTGAAGAATCCTTTTCCTAAATGATACCCAAACCTAATCGTGATTATGAGATATTGAAGATTATGTCACAATGAGACTAATATACCAGCTTTTCCATCCTTTGAGGAAGTGTTTTTTTATCAAAATCCTGATATTACTACTGATTTGAGAAAATTATGTTTTTGAATTGTGTTGATGGCTTAATGTGGAGCTGCATCACTGAAGAAAAAATAAAAAATATACATGAAAAGTTTCATACATCAACAAATAGAGGGATTCATGGAACTAAATGTATTATATCTAGAATACATCATAAAAGAATATTCTACACAATGATTCATTAAGATAAAAAGAATATTTCTAAAACCTATGATTGTTTTCACCAAACATGAACTATAGGAGAAATGTTTTAAATGTTAAAAAACCCAAATTGGAATCTAAAATCATTCATGTAGGGAGGATTGATTAATGAGACTATTACCAAGTTGTCATTACATGTTTAACATCATGGGTGGCGTTGAATATGTATCAAAACGGGTTGAATCAAATTCCACTACTAATGTATCATAAAAATTGGTAATGAACTCTTTAAATAAAAATTAATTCATAGGATTTATATTTTCAATATTCTAGTAGCAACACGAAACATGAAATCCTAGATTGGGTGTCTATTATAATTATATTGGCATGATTACAAGGAATCAAATTCTGAAAGATATAAGAGTTTATTAGTACTAGTAAACTAGATATATACATGTTTCTTTATTACAAATGAATACAATAATTATAAGATAGTTTATTAAGATGAATATATTCCAACTTTCATACCATTTCATATTGATATTAGTACACATTAGTGAATATTGGGGAATGAAAACATATTAACTATTTATTCAAATGAAAATTAAGGTAAATGAATAAGGAATAAACTATTATTTGATGAGAATAGATAAACATGTCAATTTTAATAATTAATAAAACATTCAATTCTAATAACAATAGAAGTAATAATCAATATAACAGGGTATGAAATTTAATCACATTCCATTTAATAAATAAACATAAAATGAAAGGACTCTATATATTTATTGAAATTAAAATATAATGGATAATAAAAAATATAACAAAACATTATCTTAATTAAATACTTAATTATTGGAAATCATGTCTGAGGAACGTGAAATCCTCTACCATCAAGACATTTTACAAGATATTTTAATAATAAAGGTAGATAATGGTTTAATTTGTCCAACTTATTTGTCTCATTAGAACTTGGAGATGACTTAGGGGCTATAAATATTCTAGACCCTATCTGTCACTACATGTCCAAACCATTCCTCATATAAATTAATCTATTTATGTAATAACAATTTGACTTTTCAAATATCTATGTTGAATAAAGAATGCAGATTTAGAAATAATTCCCTAAAAACTAATAACTATCATAGAAACCACATTATTTAGAAATTGTATATAATTTAAGAATTAAACATATCCATGATAAATGATATGGATAATTCAGTGGAATTCAATGTCTAAGGATTAGAGGATATTAAATATTTCATGTGGACTGACAAAAGAATCTAGAAATTGTTTTACATTTTCCTTGGACAAATAAATCATAAACCATCCATATTAAATATGAGGATAGTATTGATACACCATAACATGTAAGAATAATGTTTTTATGATGAATAAAAAAACTATAATAGTCAAAAAAAAAATCATTCCAATTTGATAAAGACATCGAAAATAATTTTTTTCTAAAATCACTTAACAAAAATTTTATATAAAAAATAAACTTTTAATCTTTTAAAAGATGCATCAAATACATGATTGTGGGTAAATTCAAACCTAGAATAAAAGATATGAATAATATTCCTTTTTTATTTTAAAATAGATAAAAAAATACATTATTTTGAGAAATATAATAAAATACCTTTGAATGAAAATTAAAAGGGAAAGGGGTAAAATTTAAATAACAATTCATTTTATAAAGGGTAAAAATATTTTTAAGAACTATTTTTTAATCATGTTTTTTGGAATAAAAAATGTTCTCCAAATGAAGATAGAAATGAATTTGGGCTTTTATACAAACATTTCCAAAAAATATTGAGTCAAAAAGAGTGGATAAATGAAAATAGTACATGGAAAAGGTCATGAATAACTAGAGTAGAATAATATTATAGGGTTCATCGATCAATTATCCAATAATTTTCTCTTATGTAAATTCATTTTTAAAATATCAGGAACACTATGAGAATGTGTAGTAAAACCTTAACAAGACCATAATGTTGATGTGAGAATCAGTAAAAAAATATATTCTGTGTGTCAATTATAAATACATAGAATATGTTTTTAAAAAATAGATAGTAAAATTTAATTAAAATCATAATTGTAGAATATTAATTATAGTGAGGAAGTAATATGAACCAATTAAAATAAACTGGGTTATGATTTTATTTTCAACTTGGTAACGCTTAATTGAAATACCCTTAGATAATATAATTCAAATGGAAACTACAAATACAATTAATAATTAACTAATCAATATATTTTATTTCAATGTGGATTTATGAAGCCATATATAACAAATTATGTCCACAACAATAATGTATGTCTCCAATAATGGTAATTGAGACGATGTCCCTTACTACTTGGTAACATTGAAATTATAAAACCCCCCAAAGAAATAATTTCAAATGGAAATATATATAACATTAAAATAATTTTAATCATAAAATAAAATATAATATGGGAATTATATAAACCAATATAAAATAAGTGGTGAAAATTGGTTTTGCCTTATAGAAAAAAAATTGGGACATCAATCCCATACCATGAATTTTCTTTGCTGTGAAAATCCTTTATTCTCCTATATAATATTTATAATATTTTTTTAACTTATAAAAGATACAAAATTAAATTTACAAATTCAAATATTAACTTCTTATAATATCACATTTAATGTTTGTTTATTCATTCATAATCTTCACAATTTCGGATGTTAATTTCCTAGTTCCTTGAGTATTTTTTGACTTGTTATTTGTTTTTACTATTAAATAGATCATGGTTTCATAATATATACAATTCAAAATCAGATTAAATTTTTTTCTATGTTCATTATAAATATATATATATTTACAATAATCTATAAAATAAGTATATAATAAATATGATGCAGCATTCATGGACATGGTAGGACATACGTACCCATGAACACTACATTCTTTTTTTCATGTTAAAAGAAATAAAAGGAAATGATATATATTTATATTATAATTACAGAATAATTTATATTTCATATATGTAAACAATGTTTTTAAAACCATTATTCATACATTCCATGTATATTGTTAACGAATCACATTACTTTGAGGAGGTGGTATTCCACACTTCTTCAAACAAAGTTATCATATTTACGAAAATATAAAACATAAAGGTATGTGTTGTACAAAAATTATGTATGTATTTAGATAAAATAAATACTATATATATATTATAAAAAAAATTCCATCATAATTATAAACCATAGAAGGTGGTAAAGGAAAAACTAGTGACATCTTTTCATGAGGAAATAGTTCTCCGTACATGTACCACAAGTTTGTTTTCCATGTGATCGAAGTGTTTAAAGGTGTAGGATGAAACCATATCATAAAAAATATATTTATTTTGAGGATAAATTTATTGTTATATATTAATTTAATAATTATAAATTAATTGGTGGGAAAACATAAAAACCATAAATGTAAATTAAAGAATGTAACCTCTTATTTTGGTAATTCCTTTTGGTGTTTACCAAAAGTTATCATTGGTTTTATTTATTCCCAAGTTGAGGCTTATAGGATTAGGGTATGTTTTTTGGGAGAATATTTTGAAATAGTTTTTGGGATCTAAATATATTTATATGTTTTAATATGTTTGAGGTTAGGAGTAGTGGCATTCTATTGTATTTTAGGAAAGGGAATTCCACCAATGTTTTCTGATGTAAAGTGGATCCAATAATTGAAAAAATTCAATAAAATATAGGATAATTTATTTATATGGAATTATAATAAATTATGGACATGTTTATAACTCATTTTGGAACTTAATTATTTGGATTAGTCCCTTGTTAGGCTATGTTTTCTTTAATCATTATATTTAATTTTAATCCCTTTCACTAATATTTTTCAGAAAAACTAGGTTTAAAATTTTTTGAATTCATTATTATGATGATTAAAAATATAGAATCAATTTTTACAAATTCAAATCACATATGTGGCATAAGTTAAATTAAATATAATCCCATACGCGAGATGACAAAGTGGGGAATTAATGTAAAAATTATTAAAAGTTTGAGAAGATTTTATATCCTATTTGAGAGATAAATTTAGTCCATTGAACTAATCTGGGAAAATTTATATAAAATTGATCTAAATAAAATTACAAACAAATAAAAATATAATTTGACCTTATAAATAAATGTATTGGAAAAAGTTTGAACTTATATTTAGTGTTTTTTACAATTTATCCAAAAATAAAAATTCTCAAAAAAATAAACAATATTCACCCTATGATATTTTTATATTAGAATTTAAAAATGAATCCTATATTGAATTATTTGATTTATATAAGTTCAAAATTTTTTATTTAATTTCGTTTCACTATTAAAAGTTATTAAAAGTTCCTTTATAAAATAATAGTTTTTATGTATAAATTTTGGTTTGTTCCTATATAAATCTTATAAAATAAATTGGATTAATATAAAAAATTTATTGAATATGTAAAATAAGTAATTTATTAATATCCGTTAAAATTTTCAAATAATACAACTTACAATGAAAAAACACCATTGTGGTCATAAAAACAATTCCCTTATATTGAATTTGTTTTTATATTCTTCTATAATTAATTGGTAACATATTAATTATTTTAATATTATTATAAATAAAATATTTCCAAATTTTAATTGATACTATTCATAACTGTTAATTTAACTGCTAGTTAAATTATCATTATAGTGAATATTTAAATACATTGGTATTTATAGAATTATGAAATTTTAATATTTATTATTATTTGGGAATTAAATAATAATATCACATTAAAAAGGATGCTATGTATGATAGTATAGTCAAAATGAAATAATGGGTTTCTTTGAAATCATACGTTACACACAACATTGAGTTACATTGATAAATAATATAATAATTTTAATATCTTAAATGGTAGTTAATGACTAACCATTTTATTGTTAGAATTGAAAAGAATAAACCATATTATGATTAATAATATTTTTCAAATGTTTTTATATTTATCCAATAAAATATAGAGTCTTAAAATAAGAATGAATCCAATTTTAAGCATGAATACTTTAATATTCATTAAAATGTCGATTTACCACCTTTTGATAGAAAAACCTTTTTAAATAAGGTTTTCATCACTTTTATATTTTATATTTTACAAAATAAATTTTTTCTTAATAATTTACCCATAAAAATTTACAATGGATGAAATTTTGGTATTTTTCTGATAAAGTACATTTTTAATAAATACTCAAAACTACTACATTTTTAGTCAAAAGTGTATTTTCATCTGATTTAATTAAATGGTTATATTATCTTATTAAATGGTTTTATTGTGTAATTGCATTATATATTTACCATTTAATCTAATATTTATCATTTGAAGAAATTTAACTTTTAAATTGGACGTAAATACATGTCAATCTTTTGGTAGTTTTTACTTTATAAAAACACGCTTTCTGGTTTTGATAATTAGAATTCATTTTAAATTAAATAATTCAATTTATATTTATTGAATTTGGTAAATTAGAAATAATTTTTTAATTCATATTATCAAAATAATCATTGTGTAAATTTTTTATATTTTTCTGAAAACATTAAATTTTGGATGACTACTGAAAAATAATGCATAGTAGTTAAAAACTGAGTTTTTCTTTTAAATGTAATTTTAACACTTCTGTGAAATTAATTTAAAGAATCCAATATAATGTTTCTAATTAGTATTTAAAATATTTTTCAATATAATGAAAATAATTTTTGGTGAATAGTAAAATTTGAACTATATTTACCATGGTTAAAGGTAATTTGGATAATTCAACGTAAATATAATATTATAAGATTATAAAATTACCTTAAAACTTGTCGTAACCTAATTATATGAGTCATTTATGACCAAAAAATTACTTGGGTTAGACGTTTGACCTTTGAAAAGTCACTTGGCTCAGATAATGACTTAAAAACATTTTTTTTAAAGTAAAAATAAAAATACCATAAACATGAATCTTTTTACTAAACCAATTTTAAAGTGGGGTTATTTAATTGCTATATTTGACTATTAAAAATAATTATAAGGATAAAAATATTTTCTACATCAATTTATTTTATTTATAATTTTTAAAAAACATATTAATAATATTATTTATGAGAGAATGATGATTTAATGACTACCTCATTAATGAATGTTTTAAATAAAGGAGATTATAAATACTAAAATAAATTTATCTTTAAATATTTATGGCCTTACAAGAATTTTAGAGATTATTATGACTTGTTTTATTTTATTTAATTATTTTTTTCAAATTTATCAATTTGTTTTGGATTTTTTAAAAAGTCATGAGATGAATAGTATAAAAATTGACATAATTGAGTTTTAAAATCAATCAATATTATATTAAATGATAAAATGGTATTAAAAATATAATATTAATCCAAAATACATATATGATGTTATGAATATAATTAATTACCCATTTTGGGTTCTTTTATTTTTAATGTGAATATATGAACCATATAGTATGAATATACAAGAAGACATAGTAAAAGATAAATAAGTTATGAAAGGGTTAAATAAAACATATATGGATTACAAAATATCTAAAAACATGTCCAATTATAATTGGATAATTTTATTTAGACTTATATTCATATTATCTTCCAATTTAATGAGTATCGGAGCTTTGTAAATTGAAAATCACTTTATAATAACATAATGATTCCAAACATTCTTAAAGAGCCACTCCTCCCTATTATAAAAGGGAATCACCTCTAAGCCTTTACTCAAACCGCTCAAGCCTCTTGTATCATCAAACATCTGCCCAAATAATCTGACAAAAACTCTATATTCCCCCAAAAATCCATTCCTTAGGAAGATGGAAATTCAAGAGTTCCCTTAGTCTGAAATAAAAAGAAGTTACCCAATTTAAAGGTCACTCCTTCTCTCAAGTTCATTCCTTTTATTCAACTTCATAACTCACTATTCTATTATTTTTTATTGAATAAAAAACAAAAAAAAAGTATCCTAAATATACTAGTATAATATTTTGAGAAGGATTCAAAATTAACATACACACACCTCTATATAATGGATACAAACATACTGTTTCAGTGGATGAAAAACTACTAACTCACAAAACGATGATTGTTCAATTATTTACTACCACCTCTCATGGTGGAAATTAAGATGGAAAAGTATTTATATATGATATATATTATATTTACATTGTCTACATGCTTCTATATTTCTCATTTATGGAATAAATTTATGGATTCCATAATGGGTAAATACGATAATGTCATTTGAGGATGTGGGGACTACCGCCCCCTCAAAGTGATAGGACTCGCTCATACCGTAAAAGGAATGTATAAAAGATGGTGTTACTGAAAATATGTAAAATATATAAAATATGATATTATACTATAATAGTAAAATATCTATGTATAATTTTGACTTATTTAATTTAAAAAACAAATAAATTAAATTAAAGCAGTGTTTAAGCGTACGTACGACTTACCATCCCCATGAACAATGAATTTTATTTTCATATATACAAATGATATGAAATATCATAAATAAATATATACTAGATATATATGATATATATGATATATAAATCATGAATCACATTTTGAGGATAATAGAATTTATACCACATGGACAATTTGTAATTATAACAGGTTTATTTCTTACTAATGTTCTGAACATCGACAAAATGTCTGATATGAACTCAAATTACTAAATAATTGTTATAGAAATGTAATAAGTGATATTAACATAATAATAAACATATAAAATTTTCTCATGAAATTATAAATTAACTTATGTTTTTTATTAATTAATAACAAGGAACATACATGAAAAGTTAGACTTGAGGTAAGGTGTTATCATCTTACTTTTTATTCGTGTTAGATTCATGTTATATTTGCCACTATATTTTTGTGTGGTGTATGTACTGACTATAATTGAATTTCATATTTCATATATTTTAATTTATGGGTATTTACATATTCATTTTATGATCCTTTATTCATGGGGTTTATGTTTCATAAGTTACAAAATTAGTAACAGAACCTTTCACCCTCCTCTTTTAGTCAAAGAAATATTTTATGTTATGTCTTTTAAATTTCATTATATTATGTTGGTATATATTATTATATATCCTTATAGATGTAAATTTTATTTCCAAGTGATGAGATACTATTTTCTATCCCAGCAACTATTTTTTTGATATGTTATGTGACATTATTTGGCAGGCAAATTTTCAAAAGGGAACTCTAACCCAATTTCAATTATTTGGGTTAAACTTATACTTCATGATTACTTCATTATTTGATTACGTGTGAATGAAATACGAATATTTTAAACCTTATATCCACTTATAATGGTTGTATTTATATTTTTTACACATAATTATGTCATTGATTAATCCTTAATATTGTGATACAATCTTTGTAAGGGACTACATCTCAATCTACTTTTATTAAGGCATATCTTGATATTGTGCACCCGTATTATCATATAAGGTGAATAAACAACCCCTTAGACATTTTTATATCATGAATTTATATATTCACATGATATTTATAGTTTTCATTGATTTTATTCTTTATTTATTTTTATTAAATGGATTCTCAAGTGGTAAAGGATTATTTATTTGAGACATCATTTTAATTGTTTTTAAGATTTAATCTTATAAATCCTCCTATTTCATGTCCATGTTTTAGAAATGGTTTTAAGGATTTATTTATATGGACATGGGTGCTTTAAAGTTTAAATTCCTTTCAAAATATTCAATGGTGGTATGGTACACTTTGATTCAAAATTCTTATTTTTGAATGTTCTAAATGAATTGATTATGTCAATGTCATGAACTGATATCTTATGAATTCAATGTGGAAATTTTATCTTTCCATTATGATGAAATTAGTTTTTATTAATATGTTATTGTTCATGGTATATTTTTATGAATACAGGTAGTTCTGTGATAACCCTATGGTTGGTGAGCCCAAGATAGCTCTCCAATTCATTGGGTAACATGACAGAGGTAAACATTACTGTTTCTCCTAAGAGATCTAGGGAATATACTGTGATGGGTATTCTAAATGTAACTCCATATGTAGTTGTGAAATCTACAATGCAAGTATGATATGTTTTCAACAAGTATATTATATGATATATGATTTGTGTGTGTTATTTATAAATCTTATTATTTCATGATGTATGTAACATATCTTATGTTTTTATATATTGACAACTAATGTTTTATTTATTTATTTTATATCCCTTAATGAGATTTTTATTCTCATCACATGTTTTTGAAATATTTTTCTCAGAGTATAAGGCTGGGTAAGATAAAGGAAATATTAACAATGATTCATATGAATAAATAAATTATTTATTTCTATTATGAGTTTTTATTTTATAAAAAAATGTATATTGGGTAGAAGTGTCTACTTTGTAATATTTGTGATGTTATGTAATAGTTATGGCCTAATTATATAAATCTATAAACTTGAAAAGTTCTTCAATGTGAATTATTAACTTAAATCATGATTATGTAATTTTTAAGGATTAGACCTTATAGAAAAACAATTTTTTTTAATATATTGTTCTTTGGTGAAACATCGTCTTGCATGTAACACAATATATAGAAGAATGTCTTTAGTTCGTGTAACATAGGATAACTTCATATTGCGTGCATTATAAGATATATGATATGATGATTTAATTTTAAATTTAAATGTTATTATTAATGTATTGGGATACTATATTCTCTTAATCTTGATATTTCATGTCATACCTGCTTCAAATATAATTTTCCCACTAGATTTTTTTAGGGAGTTACATTCTCCCCCTTAAATTAAATTTGATTCTCTCAATTTATATATGATCACAAAGATATATGGTTTGATATTTCAAATTTACTATATTTAAATTCAAAATAATTATTATAGTTAATAATGTATCCACTTCAGAAGATACATTGAGATGCACAAAGGTAACACGAAGTAACAAAACATAGGGTCTCTAAGTTCGAGAACATTAGTGTAGTGTGAAAATAGGACTTAGAGGGAAATTTTAAATATTCAATGGGATTGAATGAGTTTATCAAAAAAATATAGTTGAATGGTCGATGAAATATTATGGGAATCAAATATATAAATATAATATGATTTAAAAGTCCATCATTTTGACACAAATTAATGTAATAAAACAAAATTTTCTTCCTAGATTATTTTATTAATGATGGGTAATTAATTTTCTATCTAAGGATATAAATAAATATACTTACTTGATCTGTTTCAATATAAAAAGAATAATTTTATATTTTGGTTGTGCTTAAATGAAAACAAAATTTATCCATTAAATTAATAAATTAATATTTAAAAATTGACATTTATACCTTAAAGAGTAAAATTTTCTTCTACCGAATCGTAATACTAATAAAAATTCACTATATTTGTCTATAAATATATTTAAAAATTAATATGGATATGTAACTACAATAAATACATATAAAGTATTAGTAATAGGTCATAATTTTTATTTTTTCATCAAATTGGTTAACTAAAAATACTTTCATAGTAACCAAGACGTAGTTTATTCCAGTGGTAGACATGAAATCCTTATCATCCATTAGTTATGGGTTCAACACCAAATGACTTGTCGGTATTGATGGATTTTTCCTGGAATATATTTTAACTTTTTCAGAAACAATATTAACCTAATTTCCCAAATAAATATGATGGACATATTTAATATAATTTCAATTAGTATATATCATTATAAATAGGGTTTTCAATACAATTTTTTTTAAAAAAACTAATAATCAAATATGAATATTATTTCAATGCCAATAATGAAAATAATAACGCTAATATTTATTAAAAAATTTAAACTCATGTCTCTAGAATATATATACATTATGCCTCAAATAGGATTTCTAATAGATTATATACTTTGGTAAATGTTTCCAAAATTTCCTTAATCCTGGCACACTTTCATTATTTAAAAACAAAAGGAGATGTTTATGGAATAGAACATATGATCAACCTAAATATAATAATCCCATGATGGTATGAACCACTCTTCATTTAATGAATAGATATATGATTTTAAAATTTTAAATAATCCTTAGATGTTTATTGATTCTTAAAACTAAAAAAAATTGTTAAGAAAACCTTTACTATTTGATTCTAGAATCCCAATAAATATATCAACTCTTTTAATTTAGCATAATTTAGTCGTTCGTCTAAGGATTATCCTAGGAAATTAATGTTCATTATCTATTAAAATACCCTATAATGTATTATAAAAAAATAGATAATAAACCTAGTAATATCCCTCAAGAATGTGTCAATCTAGGTGCGCAGTAAGGCCCATTATCATGTACTAGGTTATACTTCTGTTAGGCCAACCACACCTTTTTTGAGTATTTACCCATGGGTAAATCTATTAAAGAAGTCATTCTAACTGTATTATCTATACATATGTATTTCTAGGAATATCCTCACAATCCCTAACTTTCAAATATTATAATATTTTCTTCTATATTTATTCTCAACATCTATATTAAGGTTATGTTCTCAAATATAAGTTTTTTGAATCTAGCTTCCATGGTTAGTACTAATATATATCTGATACAAAATGTAGGGACATGACCCCATAAATTAGGGATCCAGTGTCAAGTACCATTAAATATTCATGGTTAAAAGGAATGAAATAACGAAGGACCAAAACATTTTGATTTATTGGTATACCAGTTATATTCATGAGCCTACTATTACAAATAAACATAAAAAAGACAACATATTTTTTTCAACGATTAATTCATTCCATTAATGATATTCTTTTATATATTTCATTGATCATTTTTCAAAGACATGTGGAAAGGGAACATAACAACGGTGAGCTCAAATGATCATTTAGGTAAAGTAACGTGGAAGAAATAATTAATTGGTGATAATAAATCAACAGTATAATGTAAATTGTTGAAAAAAAATTACAATCAAATAACTAGATAATGCATAATCAATATGGAAATGAAAGAAACTGAAACACATTACATTTAATAAACAAAATTAAAATCTAATTCAACCATATATTTTTTATATGAAATTCTCAAGGATAATAAAATTAATAACTAAAATATCTATGATAGAAATTCTTATCTATTGGAAGTCATGTCTGATAAAAATTAAAACAAATGCCATCAAGAAAATTTACATGGTCAATTTAAAATACAAGTAAAAATTCATTTAATTTAGATATCTTATTTGTCTCATTATAACCTATCAATACATGAAGGGGTAATATAAAATCCATTCCCCACCTATCACGACATGTTTAGGAATCCCCCATATCAAGTAATCAATTTAAATAATGAAATATGCCTTTTAAAATATGAATATTAAAAAATGAATACGGATTTATAAATAATTACCTAGATTATAAAAAAATATCAAAGTAAACATTGTATTTAAAGGAGATATGTAGTTTTGGAATCAGAAAAATCCATCATTAAAGATATGGATAATTAGATGAAATTCATTGTATAATGTAAATAATAAATTTAATATTTCAAGGAAACTAAAAAAGGAATGTATGAAGTGAATTTAAAAACATTATTTGCCTAAATCAATCATAACACATATTGAATTATAACAAAGATGGAATAAATACATTATTTTCCATTTTCTGTATTGATAATGAGATGTTATTTATAATGAATATAAATACTAGAAAAAGAAACAAAAACACCCCTTAAAATTTAGAAAACTTTTTGTCAATCGATTTCCATAAAATTTACTTTAAAATTGATTTTATTTAAAAATTATCTTTTTAAACAGCAAACGAAACTTTACAGAAATGGAGGTTAAATCTGAAAATACCATACAAGTTAAAAAAAATTATTTTATATGGTAAAATAATAGATGAATGTCTGTTTTGGGAAATGATATGAAAACTAATTTGGAATTATTTCTAAAAACAAAAAAGAGTATATTTTTTATTAATAAAGAGTTTTCTAAATTATTAAAAAAATTGTATACAACCATTAAAAACCAATGTTTTTAGAGAAAGTTGGTTCTCCTACTAAAGAGATAGATGAAGGTAGGTTTTCTAAAAAACAATTTCTAATACATTTTGAGGAACAAATAGATGAAAAATGTAACTATCAAATCTAAAATGTAATTAATAACTTTAGGTGAATAAAATTAATGGCTTTAGTAAATATTTACCGAATAATTAACATTAATGGAATTTAATGTGTAAACAATCATAAAAAATGAGATTGTGATTTTAACCATTGAAAAAACCAAAATCATAACATGATATTAATAAAATAAATAGATTTGTGTAATGAATTTAAATCTCCATAAAACAAGTTTCAATAAAACAATATATAATAAAATGTTATTACCGACACAAAATATAATATTAATTATAATGAGGACAAAATCACTATTAGAAAACTAATATTTATTATTGGTTTTTTTTAATATTACATTTTGTGATTAACCGATGTTGAAGCCATTGATGTAAAAAAAGTATTCTAGTGAGTGTTTATTAAACCTGGTTCCAAAAATCAATTATATTTTTTTCATTTGTTTTTTATAATCCCAATACCAAACGTACCAATTAGTATCATTTTTTTCCTCAGTTTTAAATAAAACCAATGCCTAAAATAAAAAAAACATTTTGGCATCAGTTTTTTAAAAAACCGATGAAAATAAATAAATAGAGATTTTATTGTTTTATATAATTTCTTATGTATTTATTTTACAGGTTGTAGAGATAATATAGAGTTATGGATGAAAAGTTATGGTCTTCAGAAGATAGACTTCTCATATATTTGGTTGATACACGTCATTTAGAAGAAAACATGATAAACATGAATGTAAATTAAATAAACCAACTAAAATAAAATAAATATAATGTTTGGAACATATTTATATTATTTTAGGAGTTTTCTTCAAAATTATATGTTTTTGTCATTATATATCTTAGTTTTGGTGAATAAATCATGGAGCGGGGAAAAGATAATCGATAATGAATTTCACACCTTAGTTTGTAAATGTTTTCAGGATATGTTATATTCATAACAAAATAAAAATAAAAATATTCATCATTATAAGGAATATTATTTAAATATTTAGTGATGAAGTAAAATAATAATAATAATTTCAATTTCATGAATAGTTATCATGTAAAAATGATCGATTCAAGTGGAGATTAAATTTTGATTCAATCAATGATGTTCAAAATGATGAAAAAAACGTAAATGAAATTATATATATCTTTAAAATTATTGTTATTGGAATTTAACTAAAGTTAATGATGGATTTCATGAATTTATACATACATTGTGGTAAAAATTGAAATATCGATCATTCGTATTTGTAGAGACATATGGGCGTCAGATGTTTTTAAAACTGAATCTTAGGAGAATTTATATTGTAATTATTGGCAACAATTTTTTACAAATACAAGTCAAAAATACCGATCGGTATCATTATCAGTTTCTATTTCTTTAAAAATTCCATCAAATAATTTAAAAAAATTTACGCCAGTTTTTTAAAAAAATTGGCACCAAAAAATTAAAAAAAATATTGATTTTCATTTTTTTTTAAAAATCGATGCCAATATTTTTATACAAATTATCATGTTTTATTCATTTATTAATCTTTGATTAGACTATTCGTGAAGATAAAACAGAGTTCGGTAATACATTTCATGGCCTTTTAATGTTGTACTTCTTTAAGACTTTTCATAGAGTTGTTTAATTTTTATAAACCATAACATTTAATTGGTAACTATATTTTAGCTTGATGACCAGTCAAATAGAAGCTTAGAAAATGATCGAAAACCTATTTTTTTTATTATTGTTATATTTTTAAAAAACAGTGACAAATATATATGTATATATTTGTTCATGGATTTGTTATATAAAGGAAATGTGGAAAAAAATAATACCGATTAGTATTTTTGGAGTCATTTTAGTAGAAAAATGACGCAAAAACCCAATTTAAATTCACTTTGTCATCAGATTTAAAAAAACAATTTCAAAATATTTATTCAAACCTCTCTTAAATAAGTATAGATTTTAAAATCCATAATGTTCAATCCATAACTCAGTTTTAGGTGTATGAAGAGTCAAATAAATTCATAAGAAATTCTATAAAACATAGTGATTTATTTTGATTTTAGTTATTACTTTTTTTGAAAACAATTCACACATTATTAATTTATAGAGATGTTTTTTTAAAAGGGTTACAGAAAATAATTTTTTTTATTTATAGTATCGGTTAATTTTAAAAGTGACTCCACAAATTCATCGTAATCATATTTTGTTCCATTTTATAATAAACAGAAGTCTTATTTTTAACATTAAAGACCATTTTTATACTAGTATATATAAATAAAATAAAAGTAAATTGGGTTATGAAATTATTTTCCGCATGGTAACACTTAATTCATACACTCTTAAATGAAATAATTTTACATGAAACTAAACATATCATGAATAATGAATGAATAATTATAATATTTTTCAAATTGGTTGTCTATACACATCATATAATAAATTAAGAGAAAAACAATATTGAATATCTCAGTGAATAAAAATTGACATGAAGTCCCTATCTATATAGTAACATTCAAATTTTTATCCCCTTGAAAGAAATAAATTATAATTAATCTCTAAATACCATGAAGGTAAATTTATTTATGGAATAAATTTTAATAGGTTTAGTATATACAATACAAAAAAATCAAGTGTTAAAATGGTGTATTCCACATAGAAGAAAAATATGAGACAAGAATCACTTAACTTGGGTTTTCGTTGGTGTGACCGTAATTTAACCTATACTAAGATAGTTTTAACAAAATTATTAAATTATAATATAAGAATAAATAGATTAATAATATCATTTATTAACTAATAAAAATTTGTTATTACCCATTTGTTAACAATCATTCACAATTTTCACTATATTATTTGTTAATTACCAAGTTTCGCGAGTATGTTTTGACTTAGTATTTTTTGTTCCTATTAAATGGTACATGATTTAATAATATTTAGAATTTGATTAATTATTTAAATTTAATATATATTCATTATATATGTATATATGTTATAATTGATAAAATTTGGAGATATGTAATGAAATGCACCATTCATGGAGACGGTATGGCGTACGTTTGCATTAACACTACAATAATTTATTTTCTATATTAAAATATAAAAAATTAAATTATATATATTTAAATTATAATTATATTATGATTTATATTTTATATATGTCACATATATATTTTAAAACAATTTTTATACATTTTATGTATAGTATGGTTGAATATCATCGCTTTAGGGAGGCGGTAGCCCACCCATCCCTGAAAGATGTTATCGTATTTAAAAAATGGAAATCATGAAGGAATGTGTTATATAATAATAAAATATATTTTAATAAAATATAAATATTATATATATCTTATAAAAATATTTTTCCAATATAATTCTCAATAATGTGAAATAGTAATGAAAAAATCAACGACATCATTTTGCGAGGCGGTAGTTCACCATACAATAATGCTATATTCATTAACCATTTTATTGAAGCGTGTATAGGTGTTGTTTGAACCATTAACATAATATATATATATATATATATATATATATTAGATAATATTGTAATTATATAATCACGTAATAATAGTAAATGAATTGGTGTATAAAAAAATAAAAAATAAATGTACACAGATAAATGTCACATTTTCATCAGGTAACTCATTTTGGTTTATAACAAAATACCTTATTGGTTTTCTATATAACATGTAAAGGATTATAGTATTATGGGAGACAAATTAGGTTCTCGTTGAATAATAATTTTTGATCTAAATGAATTTATATTTGTGAATATGTGGGATGGGTTAGTGGATTTTAATAGTAGAGGAGTGACAATCATGTATATTTTTTAAACTTGAATTTCACCAATGTTTTTCCAATTTCATGTTTCTTAAATAATTAGATTAATTTTTTATATGTTTCCATGTTATATATATATATATATAAATCCTATTATACAAGTATCTAGATCATTTTGGAATTTATGTATAAGTTTTAGTTTTTTGTTATGTAAATTTTCTTCATAATTAGTAGAATTAATTTTAATCACTTTTATTATTAATTTTGGAAAAAAAATAAAAATTCCACTATTACAAATTATAAATTATTCTAATTACAAATATGGAATACATTTGTACAAATTTTAATCACATAAGGGAAAAATAATAATTTTATTTTACTCCCATAGACGAAACGAAAAAGGTGGTTTTTAAACGAAAACTGTTCAAAAGTGTGAGAATATTTTATATCCAACTTCAAAATTAAATTGATTAAATTGAACAACATTTTATTAAGTGATATAAATTTTATATAATTTTATTTAAAACCAATATAAATATTATTTATTATTATCAATAGGATAGAAAAAAATATGTTTTGAATTAGAATTATGTATTTTTCACTATTAATCAAAAAATGAAACTTCACATAAAAATATCAAATATTGTAACTAAGATAATAATTATCATACTATATTATAAAAACAATTTATTTTTACATATATAATTTTTATATATGTCAGAGATAGTATTTAATGTAGTTTCTCAATTGAACGGTGTTTAAAGTGACATTGTAGAAATATTGGGATTTATACATAAAATGGGATTTTTTTTCATCTTATGCCTATAAAATACATTACATGACTAGAAAATATTTGATCAAAATTGTGACTTATATATTCAGTTAAAAAATTAAATAATAGTAATTAATTTAATTTTTTATGGTGAAACTCAATTGCGAGATCACAACCATTCCAATTATATTCAGTTGGATTTTATATATGTTTATAATTAAATAGTAACATATTAATTCATTATATATTTTTTAAAACATATATTTTAATAATTTAGTTAATACAATTCAGAACCTCTAAAATTAATTCTTACTAATGTCTTATTACATTAAATAAAAATATAGTAATAATATTCTATCATTCGGTAAATCGTGGTCTTACATGTAACCAAAGCCATCGAAGAAGGTATTTGAAGCATGTAATAAAAGCTACGTTATTATTTCATTCATTTCATGATATATCACATATTAAAATAATTTAAATTTATAATTATACTATAATGTCTTGGGATATTATGTTCCCTTATGTGTGTGTTGTGGTGTTTCATACAAGCCATTGAATATAATGATCTCAATTTATAGTTCTTAGGTGTCAATATTACTCATTAGTGATCAGGGAACACACATCACCAAATATGATGTGAAATGATTTTTGAATATAATGGAATTAAGTTTGACATTCCTAGTCCCTACCACCCACGAACATGTGGGAAAGTATATGTTTCAAATAATGAAAAATACATATCCTAGAGTAGATAGTGAACACCCATTAAAAGGATTGTATTATCAGACTTGAGGGCACACATTGGTTGTATTGTACAACATACCAAAGACCAATAGACAATAATCCTTTACTTATGATGTTTAAAAATTATTTCCATCTACTAGTGGAAATAGGGAACCAATCTTATTGGGCAACAACAAATCTTAGCATTGATTCTACAAAATACAAAGATGTAAAAATTCTAGAAATAGTTGATCTAGATTAAATTAAGAAGGATGATTATGAGAATGAGATAATTTATCAAGAAAAACTAGGATTTTTAATTACCAAATATTCAAGGGTCAAATCAACTCACAATAGGATACAAATATGATGCTAAATTAGAAATTAAAATTTTTCTCTAGAAGGATGAAATCCTGATGGATGGGTCCCAACCATGTAATTAATGTTTTCCCTTATGGAAAATTGATATTAAAAAAGGATGATAACCACCCTTAAAAGTTAATGGTATAAGGTTAAAAATTTACCTTTATACATTCCATGAAGTGTTTTTCATCAAAAAAAGGATCTCCTAAATAGAAAGGAGTTTGTATGATGACATTATTGAGAGACCTTTATAGAAGGAAATCAATATCTATTTAGTTTATTTTAATAATATTGATTGGACTTCTTTTCTCACTTTACTAGAATTATTTTTCGTAGTGAATCTGAAACATCATTGTACTAACATTTCTAGATTTATCTATAAATATTTTTATTAGTATTAAATTCATATAATTTCCATAATATACATCCATCTTTTTTTTTAATAGTATGGTGATTTTTTTTATCTTGTTAGGTTATTTTGTTTATAACAACGGTCATAGGTAACCCAAATAGTTTCCCCATGTAATGAAATTAATTATAGAGATATATTGATTCCATAATTTCAATTTCAAATGTAAATTTTATTTTTCTCTATGATTATATTGATATACCTCCCTTGATTTATTCAAAAATAGTGCATAAAATATTTCTTTTTACGTATTGGGGAGAATTTATTAAGAATTATTGTTGATACACGTGGATTATTTCTTAAATTCCATTATATGGGAGACATTATTATATAAATCATTATTTATTCATGAAATATTATAACTCCCATTTTATATGAGGAAAATATATGATGGATATATTTGAAATACATTTTCATTCATATTTAAAAAAATTAGCACGGTCACTAATTTTATGAAATTAATTCAAATTCATCAATATTTCCATTGTAATTTATTGAATTATTACTAGATTTTATATAATGAGTGGTTCTTGGTATTTTTTTATAATATTATTCTTGAGAGGATTATATTATTACACATTCATATTCTTTTCTTCCATATTTCATGAGAGACACTTTGGACGTGCAATTATATTAAAGCATACATTGAGATCACAGTAAAGATATGATTGAACAAATTTTTTAATATAATTGAAGAAATATTGGTGAGAATGTTCTTCATGAGAGTCATATATAAATAATTCTATATTTATCAAATATTATACATGAATAAAATGGTATATATGGATCCATTCAAGACGAATACCTTTTCCTACCCTACTCATGGTGTTGTGCATTATTATCCTTTGATCAAGTGTTGTGTAATTTTCACCACTGAGAGAAACCAAATTTTATCATTTAGGAGATGCATAATAGATCATTAAGAGACTGATATTATTTGAGCTTTGTTTTTTTGGAATATTATTTTCATAAAATATTTAATAGAAAAATGAATTATATAAAAAAAGAAAAATATATTGGGTTGTGAATTGTGAAGGTCAAGAATAACTATTTCCATGTTAATGAATCTTGTGGCGGGTCATATGTTGTTCAAATATGGATCTGACACCTATCCTAGAAAATATTTTCAATAAATAAAAAATATTAAGAATAAATGAAGAATGGGAAATTCTTAGTACATACATGATATACTCATGAACCCAACTTGAGATGTTGGGGAATAAAATAATTTTTTCAGAAGGTGATACTTTGTACATTATTCATGATATTATTGGGTTATATACAAGTTTTTAATATCCTTTTAGTTGTTTTTTATTTTATATTCATCTTCCCTCACACGTAGATACATTTGATATTTTTTTGAAACCATGATGAATGATATTTTATTTCCATTTACAATGTGTAGATTATAGAACCAGTGCAAGATTATGTTTAGGAATTTGTATTCATGGTATGGTCATAACTCCAGTTACATTTTATCTTGAGTAAATGGAATAAATTTACTGTGAGTTAAATTGAGAAATGGGATTAGTATTTAAGGAAAAGATTCTAAATTTTATTAAATAGAATAATGTATATTGTTAAAATACTAAACTATGATTCATGATTGATTTTTTCATATGAATTATTATGGAGGGATGAATGTTTTTCTTAAAATATGTTTTATTTTTCTAGGTTTCCAGTATATTCGTTGTTTTAAAAAAATCAATATACTTACCTATTGAGATTCTCTTTTCACGAGAACAATAAATTATTCATGTCTAGGTAAATTTGATAATATTAATTTATATTTACATATTGGACACATTTTTCTATTGTTATTGTTTTATTAGATAATGCATCATGTTTTTTTCTATTTTAATTGGAATTAATAACATTGGACTTATTAGAATAAATGATGAATATTTGAAAAAATATTATTTACATGCCATGTAAAACATAAATTACCTATACTCATCAGTAAATAGAAGACTATAGTTCCAAAAGCCACACTATAAAGATAATACACAATGTGTAGAGCTTACAAGTCATGTGATGATCAAGATCCAACTGAGTGAAAGATACATTCCAATTTTATGAAGGAACATGTAGATATAAAATAAAATATGTGAATTATGATGAAATAAAATAATGATTCAAGAGAAATTAAATTTAATCCAGTATGGGATGTGGTGTCATTACACATCATATGTTGTTTAGACCTTTATATTTTATATCACTCTTCTAAGTACCATTGCTTAAAACATGGTTTATTTTATTTCATTTTTTCTTTTTTTCCAAATTTAGTCCTTGAAAATAAATTGTAATTCATCCATTTAGTTTTCTTATCATACCATTTTGAATTTCTTCCATCCTAAAGTCATTCTTCATAAATTTTGATTTTTTTCTATTTCGATAAATTTTTTTGATACCATTCACCATTATTCATTACAGCATTTTGTTCCTTCATTATTTTTTTAACACAGGTAACTATTTTTTTGTAGTTAAATTATTTTTTATTGTTTAATATTTATTCATTCATGAATCAATTTTGGATTTATTAGTTTTGAATCATTTATTTATTATTATTAGCATGTCTCATAGTCCATTACTTTTAATCAATACCATCCTGCCCGACTAATCCAAATATTGTTATGTGTACTGAGTAGGGTTTTTTAAGCTTAATGAATCCATAAATTTATCCTTCATAATATATTGGATAGTAATTGGGTTTAAAAAAATTTCATCTAATTATCTTGTATAACCATGACTATTATAGGTTCAATTAAACAAGCCAAACCTTTTCGGAGTTAATAAATCTTTGACCAATAGCCTTTGATGCTTCATGTATAGAATCTATGGTTAATACATATACATTGATAGAAATAACTTTAAAAATGTATAGTTGTAGCATAGATATATCTAATTTTTTTGAGTAAAATGAATTGGTGACCCTTTCACTACTTCACAACATAATCTATTGGAAAATTGCAAGATGGATTTTGAATTATCTTCTTGATAAATCCTTGAAATTGACCCTAGACCGTTCTTAGTTATCTAATTCAAATCCAAAATAAAAAGGTCAAGAAAAACCGAATCATTTATAGTTCACATGATCAATCCTTTAAAATGGGTTTTTTTGAGTGTTTTCTTTCATACAAGTGAACCCTATGGGTTTGACCACACACTTACGCACTACCATTACCTAGTTGTAAGTGTAGAATGGGATCTAAAATTTACAATCTCATTACTTCAAACATGTATTAAATGAATCATGTGGTCTGATCAATGGAGTAATCATTTTCTTATTATATTATATAGATATTACCTCAACAATATTACTATGGAATCCAAGAACATTCATTTCCATAAAAAGCTTCTATGAAATTTTATAGTGATATTTAGTTATTCATCCATTATGATGTTACATTTTTAGCATTCCAAACTTAATATAATAGTTTGGAACAAAACATTAACCTGAAATAATCCATTTTGATGATTCTATTCTTGACATGTGATTAATTTACATGGTCTCTTTCAATTATTATTGGGGGGTATTATTTCAAAATTTATACTAACATAAGATAAAAAAAATCAAATTTAATTCATATGTATTGAGTCATATGCAGTCCTTTTTTTCTCATCTTTTATTCCTTTATGTATATATTTTTCTAACAATTATGTTGTGAAATTACTTTTATATCACCCAAATTAAAAAGGTCACACAACTCTAATTTTTAATGTTTAAATAACCCAAATGAGTTTTTACTCACCCAAATATAAAATACATACAAATTAAATGATTTGTAAATTAACATAATGAATAAATCACAAAAACCATGTAACTTATTTTAATTACATGAGGTCAAAAATCCAAATAAGTAATCCAAGAGAAACTATTTTCCATTCACCTTTATTCTAGTAAATAGAATAAACCTCTAGGGAAGTGGGAATTCCAATCCTAGGTATCTCTCCTTGAAGATAATTCACCCCATAGGGAATCCAATTCGTAATAATTCTAGAATGTAATATATATATATATATATATATTATTAATAACAATTATGATAAATATTATAACTATAATTACTGATTGAGATTATAGTAGATGGGATCTAATTTTATATCCTCACTCCAAGCATGTAATGATTGGAATATAAGTTAACTAGATGAAATTTATTAAATAATTAATGCACTATAAATATTATTAATTAATAAAAATTGTATTTATAATATTATTCCAAATAATTTTACCAATATGTTAAAAATTTATTTACTTTTCTAAAAAATTAGATATCAATATACTGTCTTTATATACAATATAGTTAAAAAAATTAGGATTTTACGCAACCCAAAATTTATAATTTGTAAAAAAAATCTAAATAATAAATAAATATAACAGAAAACAGATTTTATAATTTTTACCATTTATTTTATCTTATGACCAAAAAATAGAAATTATCAATGGTAAATTATTATCAATACAAAACCAGTCCAATGTGTACCAGTTATATTTTATGATCTATAAAATAAATTTACATTTGTGATTTATATAACTACATCTGATTGGTGTAATTTTAATTCTACAAAAAAATTTAACATATCCCATATATTATAAACAAAAACTGATGTTTTTATTTATGAATAATATTGTGTATTATTTTATATATATTATATATAATATGTTATATTATAGTTCAAATAATTAGGTTTCCAATATATATTACTTTACAATATGGTTAAATCATATTTCATAGCTAAAACATGATAATTTAATTTATATTTAATACTTAGATAATGGATTAAACACAATAATATTGGGAAGATCTATAAAATGCATAATAGGAACACATTGATTTGATTAATAAAATGAATTTAATACCATTTCGGTGATTATGACAATAATTAAATGATCATTTATATTGGAAATAACCCATGAATTACCAAATCTATCATCAAAAGGTCAACATGTAGTAAAAATAAAGAACACAACATTCTTGTACATACCTATAATATATCATCTTTTGACTTTTCGTGATGGTATTTGATGGAGATGACTTAGGGAAAATTAGATCTCACATACCTTGTTAGAACATAACCACAGATCCTTGATTACAATGAGTTTATTTAGAATCTCCAAAATGGGTTCTTATTCTATTTGGAGATAAATAGTGATTCCTTTAAGAAGATGTACTTTTCATAGATTTCATGTATTATTTAACATAGATGAAGGAAACTTTTCATTTATATTATTCATCATCAATGCACTACATTATATTAAGAGTGAAATCTTTATCAGGCTAAATATCATTACTCATATGAAAAATCCTAGTATTTCTCATTTATTAAAACCATTGAATGAATATTAATAGACATAAATATATCTTCTCATGATTCAAAAATGATTAAAACCATACCAGAGGAGTGTTTTCGGCATGTAGAAACAATAAAATTATCTTTATCACACACTATGATTATAAAAACTAGATGCATCAGTGAAATCTCTATGATACTTGAATATCATACCCTAGGATTTTTATTTCATTACTGTTATAGCCTAGGTAATTGTAAATTTTCAGGATAGAAAATACACATATTTTATGTGTTTATACAATTCATTATTTCTGTATAGAATTGTTTGGAATGATAAATAAAGAGATTTTTTGATATAGATTCATGAGTTATTATATATGATACAATATATGGTGAAATTATAAAACTCTTATGAGTTTTCTAACTATGATATTGATATTGATTTTTGATAAACCCTATATAAATATGAAATATTTTTAGAAACATCATATCATACAATATGTGGTCGGCTTATGGTATGAAATCAGTAAATAAAATTAATATTGTATATATTTAGTAATATTATGTAATATTATATAAAAATATCATATTGTTATAGCCTATACCAATCATATTGTATTATTTAGTTGCATCATGAGAAAAATTAGTGTAATGAATCATATTGTAGTGTTCTTGTAAATTCTCTATGACATATTTAGTCAGTCGGACATTATGTGTTAACATTTATCTGATATCCACATTGGATATCATTATGATTAATTTTTCATATGATGAATTGACATGATAAATACATAGTTAGCTGAGGGTAAAAAATTTTATAATTATATGAGATATATTCATATTTTATGAACATGCTATTAAATATATAGAAGGATCAAAAAGTGTTCTCTAGGACTACATAAATAGGTTAATTTCTAAATAATGGAACTCCATTCAATATTTTTCTCTATATCACATACCTATTTATAATCAATCATTCAAATTAATCCTTTGACATTTAGGATACTATCATATCATCTCTTAATGGATAAATATGTGAAATTTGTTTTTGGATTTAGGTCATATCATGGATACCTGAATGATGAAGGAGTACTTTAGATTCTTGTTATGGGTTTTTATCAAATGTATGATTCAAAATTTTAAATATGGTTATTTATGATGTATCTTACACACATGATCTAACCTTTTTATTATAATTATTTTAGTTTCATAATAATGATATTATGATTTTTAGATTACTTTATGTCTTCCAATACTTGAATAATTTTTATTTTATACATATACACATGTTAATTTTTTAAAATAGATAAAAGTAAAATATTACGGATTCAACACCTCTATATAATTTATATCTCTCATAATATCCTCAAAATTAGTATTATTGTAATGTTTTACCATATAGATAATGTGTATATTTTGATAATTGATGATATTTTTTTAATATTTCATTCTATATATTTTGTAATATTTATCTAGTTATATGTTTTAAACAAGTGTTTTGAAAAACATTTATTGAGTTTATAGTAAGAATATACTTGAAGGTTTAATATGATATATTCATTTCTATAGATATTTCTTTTTTATGTTTATTCCTATTTTGGTATTTTCAAATATTTCTATTTTTCCAATGTATTTGAATTTTTTTTTAAAACATATACTACTTTTTTTAGATCATTATCTAATGTAAAATTAGTGGATATTTAAAAATATACTTGCAATAATCAAGGGACAAGGGAAGAACTTAAGATGAAAAAATTGATGAATACCTTTAGAATTAGACATTCAAAATCAGATGATCTTATTGTCCTTGAGAAATAAAATAAATTGATAAATCTTGAAATCAATTTTCTGAGACAAGATAATCAAATGGATCAAGATTATGTTGATAAGTTATCCACAATAGAACTAAAAGGTGTAATTGAATTATTATATTTTTAAATTTTCTATACAACTTAATGAAATTAATCTTTTGGATTGAATGATTAATATAATAAATTCATGTTGGGTTTACATGAATCTATGCATCATGTTTCTAATATTGAACTCTTAAAATATATGATTATTTATGTCAATACCACAACATTTACAAAAGATGAAATTATATAAAAACATGAATTTTTGTTTCATAAAATAATGATTATTAAAATTGTAATTTTCTCTAAGAAGATGAATCTATAAATTTTATTTACTATATTATTGTATTTTAGTGGGGAATTTTCTATAGGGATGGTTTTTTTTATTTTGAGTCAATATTTGTTTTTTGAATATATTAATATTTACTAACTATGTATTAATTATCCCACAAAACAAAACATTGATATATATTTTTTATAGTGTCATGGATTTATTTCCAACATGTAAATTAAGTATGGAAAGTGGATATTTCTTTATATTGTAATAAACCCATTAGAGGCATCAGGGATTGGCCCGTGCAACATCACTTTTTTTCCACTGTCTTTTTTCCATTTTCCACTTCCTTTTTTATTTCAATTTTTCATACTTCTCACATTAATCCCTTGGGTAATTTTAAAACATTCAACCCTTAAATAGGAGTGATATGGATAATTGGAGAGAATGGGTTGGTTATCACCATAATTTTTAAAGATAAGACAATGTTCAAAAATATATACAACACACAACATCGAGTATAAAAGGTGCGCAAAATATTGTCATTTAAAAGTGATAGTTATAACATATTAATTGAATTTTTGAGTATAAAAAGAAATAAAAATATTTCTAGTTCAAAGGAAACAAAAATTTATATTTTTAAAGAAAATCTATTCCATTCTTCAAAAATAAATTTTATCATAATTGATTTTTATATATTTTTATAAGAATAAAATATAATTTCTCCCACATAAAAAATTTAAATTTGAAAAAATTATAATAATTTTTGAATGAATTATATAAAAATACCTTTAGGGTGATATCTTGGGTTTTTTCTCAAGAGATTTATTTTGAAATGAATAATGAAAATAACAGTTTTTATTGATTTTTTCAGGCGTATACCAATTCAAATTATATTTAAAATGAATAAAATGTGAAATGAATTTTTCAATAATATGAATAATTCATTTCATATAATTAGAAACAATTTAATAATTTAATTGATATGAAAACATTTTTATATTTTAAAATTCCATTTTCTAAAAAAACTATTTTTCATGGTATTTTTCATTTCAATTTTATATTAATTTTAGCCAACAATTATAATTGAATATTAAAAGGTGTATTCCCTGTTTATAATTATAAATTATAAATTTGGTATATAGATCTTTTTTGTTTCTCGAAATTATGAATAGAAACATAATAAATAATAATGACAACAATAAGGGTAAATTTGGTTAATAAGGATAAAAATAAAATGGCAAGGCATTAAAAATCAACTCAACCCTTTCTTTAATTTCATTTAATGAACTTATTTAATATAAAATCATCCAAAACATTGATATATTCACTGTTATTACTATTTGACTATGATTTAATGTTTATAATATTTTATTGAGAGTTAAAATTAAAAAATATAACAATTTTCCTATAATAACTATAATATCATATGATAGGGATATATACAGGCTATGTGAATTTATAAAATGTAATTTTTAACATATTTTATTTATCATATTATTTTTTCTATTTTTTTATTTATGAAATAAATACCATAAAATCTTAAACCGCGAGGAAAATTAAAAAATTTAATAAATAGAAAAATAAAATCGATGATTTTGGAAACAATAAAAATTATAATTTTAATGAATTAGAATCATTAATGAAATATTTAGATAAACATTAAATTATATTGTTTTTAGATGATTATATTTATATTAACATTCTTTCCTGAGGTATTTAAAGTCAAATTACATAAATAGTTTTAAAAATGGCATCAAGGATTTTTTATAATTAATAATATATTAAAAATGAATTAAAATTCATTAAAATACTGCATTTAGAAAACATAATAGGATATAATTTAAGAATAACCCAAAATCCATTTAAGGTTATTTTATCATTTTATAGGTATATTATCTAACCATGAAAGGGTATATGACTTTAATACAATGGTAACTATAAAAAAGGATAATGAGGGATAAAACTAAAAGATAAAGGTAAAAATAAAACTGAGAATTTTCTAAATTATATTTTATGGTAGTATTTAGATCCATAGTAATCATATACCATAAGTTTATCCATTTGGGGCCATTTCAATATATCCTTAAATCTATATTAATTTAATATTTAAATAAATTCGTTAATTTCCCCTCCCTTAGTTTATAAAAGAGTACTTCGTCTCCCCTTTTCACCACACATAAAAAAAATCTTGGTTTGAAAAATCCCTACCCAATTCTATTAATTAAATTTATGGAACCTTATGGAGGATTATTTTCATAATTCGTATCATGGATAGATTAATATATAATCTTATAGCGGGTTTTTTTGGAAAATATAATGATAATGAATCATTTGATAAGTAAAACTTGAGTTAAGGTATTCCATCTCAATTTCATTTCATTAATCCTTATGTTAATATTATTGAACTAATTTATTTTAGATAGTGTATATATATACCATTAAATATAATACCATTAATCCTTCAAACATCGTGATATTTATGTTTCAATACAAATTATTTGGTCCAAGGGGATTTGACTTGAATGTCACCAAGGTTTAAGGGTATTTATAAAAAAACTCCATTCATTAGTCTACACATTTACTTTATTTACACTCTTAAGTGTGAAATTAAATCTTATTAAACACTTTTTTATTTATATTTTATGTATCAACATTTTTCACACATAATCACATCATTGGTTAATTTTTACATCATTGGTATGATCTTTGTAAGGGATTTCTTCTCAATTTACACTCCACTGAGTCTTTTTTTTAATATTCATTGATTTACTATTATGTGGTGAAGGTATTTTCCAATTGGGTTATCTAACATGATTTTTTATTTGTTCATAATTATTAATGATTCAATTATATTTAAAATTTTAATAATTGTTTTTAAAATAATATATGATCTTATTTCTCTTTTTGAATTTTTATATTTTTCTTTTATATCTATATTTTTCAAAATAATTTCATGAAAAAAAATTTTACTTAAAAAAGTAATTTATAAATGATATTTTATGTCATTGTATATTTTCATATGATAGAAAAAGATTCGTTCTAATATTTTTCTAAAAGGCGTTATTTTCAACATTCATTACAAAAACTTGAAAATTTATTTTAGTTAACTTATATGGAATTAAATATAGCCTCATTGGTATAACCATTTTACATTCATTAGTTCAACTACCAAATTTTAATTATATTATAATAAAAATTAATATGATAAATTTTTTCTGATCCAATTTTTTTATTCGAAAAATTAAATTAATTTATTTCAAACCCTATATTCCTAAAAAATTAAATTGCATATTTTATATCATATTAAATTTTTCTGTTGTTAATTGTATAATTATTAATTGAATTTTCCATAATCATTTAACATTAAATATTCATAAAATACCCATATTTTCGTATCGTGGTTATGATTATTTCCTAGAACACATACCATTTCAATATACAATGTATTACTTTGAATGTTATTTTATTTACGGGGGAAATAATGAAATTCCATATCCTTTACTCAATAATGGTAATTGCTGATAAGTTATATTATTCATGAGTTAAACTAATTATTGATATATGAAGAAATCATTCCAATTGAAGTTTTAGGTGTGCCCCGAAATTGTATATCAACTTGGAGCATTAACATGTGTCTTGTGATATATCAGTAAGATTACATTAAATATTTTTTTGTATACAAAAAAATCCTTTAAAATTTCATATAATAACTATTTGATGATTTATATTTAATTATGATGGAATACATGATATCTAATATTAAAAATTTCCTTTAATGAGAAAATTTTAATTACTATATATGGGATTTATACAACAATATTATAGATATAAACATTTTTATCATGTTATTGATTAAATGGAATGTGTTCTCATTTAATTACTTTTTGCATATTGAATATATTTTATTTTTTAATGGCATACTTGACTATAAGTGACCCTAACTGAGTGACTGATATCACCATTTTTTTCCTTTTAATATTTAATGTTGAAAAAAATATTTGAATGTGTCTAAGGATGAAAAATAATTTCTTTTTCTATGTTTTATATTTTATTACCAATGTAAAATAGGAATAATGTATGTATCTTGTTCTTTATTACTATTTCACTATTAGGCCCATTGGGATGGAATAACTATAATTTTATACTATGGTAATAAATAATAAAATAGTACTATGTTACATTAAATTGGATTGTTGTAGTGTGGGGGATAAGGGTAGTTCTTCTATTGGAAATGGAAAGTTCAGGATCATACTACTATGGATATGAAGCACTGTTTAGATATAATTTATAAATAATATTAACTAAGTTTGGAAATTTGTGAGTTTTTAGCCCTGATCTCTTTATAATAATAATATTTTATTTTTTTCAATTCCTTTATGAAATATGGGGGTCCCCTAGAGGGATTATATATTTAATTATGGAAGGAAAAGGGGTTTTGGGGGGATTTGTAAGGGGTTCTTCTTTCTATAAAATAAAATATCATATATTTAAGTATATAAACACAATACATATGTATTTTGGGAAGATGGTAAAATAATAAAGGTATAAAACACATCAATATAGTATACACAATGTAGGGGTGGCTCACGATATTGTTCGGGTACTCTTCCAAACAATCTGTTTCACAAAAAATGGCAGTTTGGGTTATACGACTAGACAAAATGACAAGGATATATCCATGTAGTTTCAAATGAAAAAAACCTAATGGGAAGTACATGTTAATAAAACATGTTTAGTAAATAGATTGGTACAACATTTGATGATCACACAATATATTTTTGGTTCACATTGGGTAATTAGTAATTACATGCTTGATTGGTCGGGAGTACAGTACCTAGAATGAGATTTGGGTATACACATTATGTAAATGATGTACACACAATGTACACCCCCATCATAATATTCCTTTCATAATTTTGGTCATCATATAATAAATTAGTCATATAAATAGTCTATTATGATTTTTATGCTTTTAGAGACTGATGGAGATGCCTTATTATTGATTATAAGTCCTTGGAATGATGTCTATAAGAACGTTAATCATGATAAAGTGGTTATTTCTTAGATGAGTAGATTATTTTTTCTTCCATGATGAGAATGAAACAAACCCACATTAGGGTCGAAATAATTATGGGTGGTAATGTTTAGGATTTCTGAGTCACATTGTTTATGGTATCATGAGGTTTTCCAAATTTTGGGACTAGTTTATGACTCAAATTTATGGAGATATAGGGTGAGTTTGTGTTGAACTAGAAATACTTAGTATGTATGATTGAATTGTGACATATATCTAGACCTCTACCTATGAGGTTTTCCATGTGATTTCATGATAAAATAATTATGCTACCAAGGGATTCTATGTCATATAAGTGACAAGGGATAACTTGAGGGGTGATTCGATATTTAGGTACCCTTACAACATGGACTAGATGGGATGATACTGAAGGAATTAATATATGATCAGGTGATGTGTTAACATTAGTGTGTGTGTGTTTTGAGAAAAAATATTGCGATGATTGTTTGGGTCACAAGAGAACCATTGTCTTTATTTTGGGATAATGGGATGAAGATAGTGATGATGAGTTTTGGAATTTCAGCTTACCATCATTTCATTTAATTTTTATTATTTTTATGGAAGACTTCTTTTGGATGTTTTTTATTATAGGAGGTGGAAAACAACCTTGGGGGGTGATTTAATTATTTTTGTCATCACGGTATCATAGAGAGGTGTTTATTATTAATCAAATGAAAAATACTCAAGTAGGAAGGACCGTGATTGTAGAAAAAATCCCCAAATAGAGATGTTTGTTATATGATATAGGGCCATGAACCATGGATTTATGTATATCTGGGTACTGGGGTCCTGATACCTACATACTCTCTAGTAGATGATTTTGATATGATATAAGGTTAAAAATTAGGTCATTATTTTTATTTTGGGAATGATGGAATGATGCATTTATAAACCCTAGAAGCTGATTATGACATGATATTGGGTTATGTGTAGTGGAAAATGTAATAATAGGTAATGAGGGATTCATAACATTATACTCCATAACTGGTAGTTGTGATACAATATAGTGTGTGGTTCATAAGCATTATGTATCTCAGTATAATGAGGGCCTAATACCTCTATACTCTATATTAGGTGGTTTTTATATAGTATATATTTAGGTTATACGGTGTTATGTCTCTCTGTAAAATGATGGAATGATAAGAATATACACCCATAATGGAAGTCATTATCTAACGTATACTATGATGGATTAGGATTCTTGGTTGTTATTGTATCTAACATAGTCATTGTGACATGCTATGAGACATTTTGGAGATGACCTAAGTGAGTATGGTCAATCAAGGTCACAAGCCTGAGGATCAACATTTGTATTCAGATATAGGGAAGGGTTTATCCCCCTCTGGGTAATTTATATATTTTTTTATTTCCTATAGTTATGGATCAACTAGGGTGGGTATTTTTCATGAACATTTACTTATAATGAAGGATATGAGGTCCAGTATTTAGTGCAGTCATTGTAGATTATATTATCACCCAATTTATGGGATACTAGGTCATTGTGCAGGTATTATGTTGGAAATTATGTTGAACAATGGTGCAAAAAATATCGGTCTGAGGCCTAATATTATGTGATCAAGAAGGACCACTTGAGTGATGTTTTAGGATCAGTTTTGTATAATAAAGATAAACTTAGGGGATGGGTTTGAGATTTTGCTCAGAGTTTTAATTTCATCATCGTTTATTTTATTATATTTATTATATATATATGTGAAAAGCCTAATATATAGTCTAACATATACTTTGGGATGACTATTTGGGTGTGTATGTTGCAATAAAAGTTTCATAGCATATATTGATTAATAGTTATATCTTCATACACTAAAGGGCATGATTTTTACATAATTTATTGATATTTATCAGTATAATATATGGGTTATATTTCCCCCACAATATCTCTATATACCCCCACCACTAGTTAGAACCATCTTGTACATAAAAAGGTATACATGAGGTCACATGACACTACAAATATAGTTAGTGTTCATAGTTAATCATTATAGGATATTATTAATTGGTAACAATGTTGATTTTTTTATTCTAAATATTTGGGATGTGGTAGCCAGGTAAATTAGGAATGTTTTGGAGCCTACAATGGATACTTAGATGGGGCATCACGAACACATATTCTGATTGAAATTTGAGGTTACCAGGGGATCCATATTTGTTATATTATAGATGATGTTACAATTATATGATTATGAACACATGTGATGATAATAATGGTTGAAGTTTATGATTTATATTGAGTTTAGAAGTTAGAATATAGGTGAAAGAGCCATCTCATGCATCCTGATTAGATATATATGAGTACATGACATGGATTTGAATACTACTGTGTGATTATATTATTGAAGGTATGTTCATCAGTTTATTGTCTCATTAACAGATTTATGAAATTTTCTTGTATATGTTCTTATTTAAATTATACATAACTAGACTTATATACCCATGTTTCCTTATAATGGTGGATCATGTAGATTTATAACGAGATAGACATTAACAAAAACACTACAGTCCCTATTTGAATCTGATTATGGGTAGGGGTGACCCTAGTTCATTGGTATAGGCACATTATGTGTAGTATTGGACCCCTTGAGTGTTTCTTTTCAATATATTTTTTTATTAAATGTGTTAGTAATAACCTATATGTAACATTCATAGATGTATTTTAATGTAATTCTATGGAACCAATCAATGGATTGTGATTCCCTTGGTATAGATCATTGGGGACTATGTCATTGATTATGGTAGTGATTATTGATGAGTTTTTTATTCTCGATGGGGAGGTCCTACATGAGGATTCATAATTTTTATTTGTTCCCTAGTATTATGAGTGTTGGTTCACCTGTAGGATAATTATTTTGGAATGTGATTCCTATGATGGGTATTTAAGACTCATGAGTGGATTTTTTTTTTGAATGTTGGATTCCATGGATGGATTGAGATGTGTTCACCAACGATTCTCCATGGTTCATTGATTTTGAGGCGCCTAAATATTATGAGTGGGGTGGATACCTAGACACCCATACATTTTACATGAACATTAGTTAGTTGATTTCTAGTTAATTGTGTTGAAAACAAATGATAGAGGTTATTTAAGGAATTTAGACAACTTTAGAGGGTTTTTAGAAAGGGGGATATTGTATTCTATTGATTTTATTCTCACCTGTTATACATGATCCCTTGTTCTCTTGAATCCCTTGTGTATTTTTATAAAGAGAAAACATGAAAAAAAATATAGGCCTAATTTTTCAAGGTCTCACAAGATCACTCAGATGATTTATGAGGAACGGGTTAGTGCATCTCGATGGATTTTGGAGCATGGAATTATGGAATGGCTTAGAGTAAGCAATGAAGACTCAAGTATTTAATTTTATTTCAATTTTATGTACATTTGATCAGCCTAGTATGTTTTCATACATCCAGCTCAGTATAAAGTTTTGATTTTGTATGATGTATTTAGTTTTTATAGCATATTTAGTAATTTTATTCGTTGTGCAAATTTTAATATATATGATGAGTAATTATTTCATTATCATTACATACTCTAAAAGAGGTGTATACTACCTTAATAGTACCAAATTAGACAACATATAATGGCCTAAAACCATGGAAATTTGAGGACAAACACTTGAGGTCATGTGGTGCCACCAGTCTAGTTATTATTCCTAGATAACCGGGTTGAGACATTATATTTCATTATAGGAAATGATTCATTTTGCCATAATTTTCAATAATAACTATAAATCTTTTGTTATTATTTATTTTTCATCGTTATATAATGTATTCACTGATTGATTTTATATCATTAAAAGCTATATCTATTTAGTGGTAGTTATAATCCTTGAAAAAATATAAAACTTTATTAAATATTTAATTTAATATTAGTGATGGGTTTTAAAAAAACAGAATGAAATTAGATGAAATTAATATCTCTAAAAAATATCTAATAAATATTTTAATTATTAATAAATAATTATTTATAAACATTCAGTTATTTTTTTTAATAATCATTATATATTAAATAAAAGTATATAATATTTATTATTTATTATTTTTAATTATTTTTATTTTTTAATTTTTATTTATTAACTATTTTAATTATTAAATATAAATAATTTTTATATTCAATAAATTAATAATTAATAATTATAAATTATTAAATAGTAATTGGTAATTAAATAAATAATATAATTATTAATTAGTAATTAGTAATTATTATTTTCTAATTGGTTACTATTATATGATAATTATTAATTATTTATTACCTATCAATAATTATTAATTATCAGTTATATGTAATTATTAATTATAAGATAATTTATATTTACATTGTTTGTTACTATTTATAATTAAATAAATATATTTTTAATTAGTAAATTGTAGTAACCAGTAATTGTAAATAATTATTAATTAATTACAAATTTATAATTATTTTAATATTTTATTTATATATTGTATTTTATTTTTCTTATATGTTGAAAATAATTATTGATATATTATTAGAAAAATCAATTGAAGGAGTGGTAATCTCTTAGTCATTTAAGATAGAATAGCTGAGCAGTGTAAGGATGAGTGGACTCCTATGATGTTTTGTCATTAATATAAAAAATATATATTAAAATTATGTTAGTGGATTGGTAGGTACATAAATATTAAATCTAGAATGAGTAATAGTATTGTACTGATTGGTGACGTTTTTATATGATTTTGTTCCTTGTATAAAGAATTTAAATATCTAGAAAAAATAATAATAGAAGAAAAATATGTAAATAATATATTTTAATTAATTGAATATTATATAAATTAAAAATATTAAATATATAATAAAAAATAAAATAATTCAATCCCTTTCTTTTTTTAAGAAACATTTAAATAAAAATTTTCCTGAGAAACCACTAATAACAATTTCTTGACTCAAAATGATACAATGCATTTTAGAAAGATCTATAAATCATTTACCATTAGGTAAAAATCAATTAAATGAAAAACTACTGGAACTAAATACCCTTTTTTCATATAGTGATTGATGGTGTAATTTTGATTTTGTTAATTTCATAGGCTTATGAGTCATCTGCCTTTATATTACAATAATAAATGGTAATTGAGTTTTAGGAAAAGATCATTAATTTTTTTATTAGATTCTAAAACCTTGATAGTCTCTAGGAGAAGGAAACATAAGTTCAATGATAATCATAAAACACATAAAAATACATTAATTATTTAAAATTATGAAATATATATAGGGATCAGATGGAGTGTATTAATTTCAACACACTAATGAATAAGTTACCAAAGGGTCAATTAGTTTATTATAAGGTGAAAAATCATTGACAAGACTTATAAGTATGATTCTTGAGCTATGTATGATGGAGAATAAAGGTAGGAGAATGCCCATATAATAGAGAAAGGGAATGATTCCGGGGTGAGACTCACCCATGAGGATGAGAGACCATTAAAAGCCTCATTGGGAAAGATTATGATGTTTACGGAATAATAAATACTAGAGGATAAAAACACTTGATATTTGTTGGGGGAACCTGTTCCACGGAGGATAAAAATAATTTATGCTGTTGATTATTTTTTGTATCTTTAGTAAACGATTTTTGATTATTTGGAATAAATTAGATGTGTTAAAATCTATAATAATGAAGCTGGAAAAATATTTCAAAAATATAGAAAAGTTTCATATCAAATGTGGTGTATGTAAGGAATAATTTTTGATGGTGCAAAAAAATTTGGCACACTACCAAATATTATATCACATATAGAAAAAATTAAATGATCTTAACTATTGAATAGTATTCTTAAATAAATATGATTCATAATGATGTTATATTAATTTTTTTGAATAAACATGTTGATATTTCTATAATATCCAAAAATCAAAAGATGTTGGAGAATATTATCACATTAATATCCAATTAATCATTTCATATAGATTAGGTTCAACAATATTGTATTTAGTATTAATAGAGTGTTTTTAAAGTGGATTCGAATTACCAAACATTAAAGGGTGTATTGATAACACTCTACACATGTAGAGTTTTATTAAAACCTTTAAAAATAATTGACAGATTATGAGACAAATTATATTGTTGAAAACAAAAATTATGGTATCCAATAACCTACTAATATCACATGATATCAGAAAAGGTTCTTAAACAATATAATGGAAACTAATTGGTGAACAAGATGTTAAATATTAAATATGAAATTTTTTTAATCAATGTAATTCAAAATTAGATAGCTTCTTTATTATAAAAACAGTGGTATGTGTTTTCAAATAATATTACATTATTTATTGTTAGGATTAATTATTTTCATGGTAGTATAGGGGAATAATATTTAATAAATCAGAGTGTATAATATTATATAAAATCTATATTGAGGATAGTTAATTAACTATATGGATTTTATTATTGAATATTATTTTCTCCCATAATGAGTTTACTATTATATGATTATATTGAATTACTAATATTTATATTTTAAAGTAGTTAATAATTTAGATTACTAAATTTATTTTTATGTACTATCAAAGAAGGATTAAATCAATATTGAGAGAATGATATTTGGAAACCTATAAATCTAGAGTTGTAACCCTTATTCTATGGAAGAGAATATCTAAAACCCCATAATGGATAGATATTGAGGTGTTATCATTTTCATTAACTTTTTTTGAGTAAGGTTTTTATTTTTCAAATAAGGGAATATACACCCAAATGAAACGATATGTTATTTAATATGATATGTGGGTATTTTGAAAATAGTATTGAATAAATACATGTCTTTAATTAAAATTTTTTATAAATTTTTTGGAATTTTGTATCAATGTTTCTTTTGATGAGAAATAATTTATAATTATTATATTTATAATCAACATTAAAGTGATGATAGATGTTACCATGAATATCTTAAATGAATTACATGATTTTTTTTATCTATTCGTCAATGATCAAATAAATTTAAATGATCAAGAAAGGTAATGATAGAATATATTACAGTGATTGAAGATCTTGGGGATATTTATGTGCTTGTAAATGTCATGTTGGATTTCTCACTCATGGAGAATATTGACTCGATCCCGTGGGAATGATATGATCCTCACATGAACGATTAAGGTCAAATAAGATCATTATAAATATGGGAAAATATATTTGAGATGAATTAAATAGAATATGATTGATGTATCAAATTCCCTGATTAGATACTGTCTAAAGTTAATTATGTAAGGAAAATATGGAGTCGATTTAGAGGAAACATCATATTATATCACATTCCTTGTCAACATTATGTTTGTTCATTAGGATGAAGAAAAAACACTAGGTTGGAGTATCACATCATGTTTGAAGGATATGATGGATTCAATGAAACATTATAACTAACATAGGATGCTTCCATTGGATAAAATAATTAATTATTATCAATGGATGAATATATATTATACCTAAATAAAAAATGATTGTATGGAGGAATGGATCCATAAATATAGTTTTAGTTAAGCTATTATATGAATATTTATTAGAAAATTGGTATTTGGAATGTTAGTTAATTATAATAATTTTTATTATAGAAGTTTATTCATATATTGAAGAATGGAAAAGGTGAATGATTTTTTACTGATTAGAGAATACTTAATACTTTAATATAAGTTCATGATGAGATAATATAAGATATGATATTGGAATATGATATATGTTTTATCCATATTTTCTATTTGTAAAATAATAAATTTAATTTATTGGGATAATGTGTTTGATTAGGCAAGGATTCAAAGAGTTAGGGTATCCATGTTTTTTCACCATATTATATGAGATGAATATAAAATAATTTGGTAGTAGATTATCTATGATTCAAATGATATTATTGATGGAATAATTTGGACCATGAATCAAGAATTATCAGACCAAAGATATTGTTGATATAAAAAGAGTTTCAATATGAAATATAACATTAATACTCTATGAATGAATTAATTATTTGGATGTAAAAATTCATCATTGTGTTATTATAATGGATACTCCTACGGTTATTTAATTGTCCAAAGCGATTTTGAGAAATAATTAATAAAATAGTTTCTGAGTCATATTCGGTTACTTTTAATGAGTAATTTGAATCTATATCTTATAAAAACGATGAAGATGATTTATTTTCTCTCCATTGGTGTACTCGTTGAATTAATCCTTTTTTATTTGATAATTATTGAAGTTGAAGTTATTTATTGATGAAAATATTTTTTATTTTCTAAAGAGATACGATGAGGTGTACATATTTATTGAAGTTATTGGAGATAAATAGGTATGGTTGAATAATTTTGGAGATGTTTTGTGAATTCTATAAAATGATTAGAACAGTTCACATATCAGAATATTATTAATATGGGATTCTAATATCCCATGCAGGATAAATCTAAGGGAAATGTAAGATTAAATATATTTATAAAAAAATCCTACATAATGGTAGACTATAGTTTTAACTAAATATATATGAGTAAACTGGATATTCAACAGACTATTTATTTGACGATGGTTGATGAATAAAAGGCGATGATAACTTCATATTTAGAGTAACTCTAAATCTTAAAAGAATGTGTAAGAATGTGTTAGTGATTTATAGGCTCTATTAATAGTTATGGGTCTTATATATCAATAAATAGGAGATGGATTATGTGATTTCATGGGACATATAATATTGATCAAAATATATTCCCACATTAGTTTTATGAACATAATAATTCTATGTAAATATTTCATGTTTATTTTTATTATTTTTAAATCAAATAATTATGATTGGGTATTTTGGGAGAACATTAAAAAATATTTATGATGATTTATTAGGTAATATCTATTTTCAAAATTCTAAAAAATAATTATTCATTATTGACATGGGATACATGACCGTAATTGAAGACCAAAGATAAATGGGGATTTTATATTTAAATTGGAAAACATTATCAATGTGTTCAGATAGAGTTAATAAAATATATAATCCGATTGAAATATAAAAAATCTGATGGGTTGTATATTATGGAGAAACCTAAATTGGGTTGTTCTTGAGAAAAAATCAATATCCACAATAACAATAACATCATGGCCTCACAACTATGAATAGTAACAAGACTAATGTCACTATATGACCTCAGGTTGCAATCCACATATGATTGAGGACTTCGACTAGTATTTGGATTCAAAGGTAGTATCATGTGACGACTACACAAACATATCAGATTATATAACAACAATGTATTGATAAATAATTTTATACATAATAGTATATATAGAAAAAATAAAAACCCAATTTTCTATAAAACAAATCAAATGGATTATACATGCAGACATACACTAAATAAATAAATAACCTCTAAAAAATTTAGTATAAAACCACCAATATGGACCTCAAAACTCTTGAAATAATGTGACATGTGCATGTGACATACACTAAATAAATAATTAACCTCTGAAAATTTAAAAAAATAGCACATTAACAGTCTTATTGTTCGTTACCAAGATTGAAAATACATGCATTAGCCCGTGAAAGAGTGTGTCTGGGAACATTGTGATGAATGTTTCATCTTTAATAATGAGAGGGGGTAATTCATCATGGTATAAAAGTAATAACATTAAGGTCTGTTCTACAATGGAATATAGTATAACTATATAATAAATGTTCCATCCCAAAAATAATATCGTTGAAAAATTATCTATCCAAGTTTACAATGGTTCCTAGTAGAATATCCCCATCAATTTAGAAGACTCAGCCACACTAAACGAAAACAAAAGAATTTCCTAAACACTACCACATCACAAGACCTATCCATTACCTAAAAGAAATATAATTATGGCATTAAAACTAAGGAATTCATAATAGTTGTATCAATGACACCCTCTAAGGGGTATTTTATTTAGTGCCATGACCTCCCCAATGATATTTTTTTCAACCGCCCAAAGGTATATTTATTTATGTAGAGTCAAAACTACATTGGTTGTCATTTTATTTATCTTTTGATCAATACCCCCTAAAAAGAGTATTCATATAAATCTTATAAAACCATCCGAAATGGAGTTTTCTATTTCAGACATATCACAAACAATAATAAATGATTAATTAGAATTGATATTACCTAGGTAATTCCCATCTTGAGGTCCACCAAAAAAGACTTCTAAGAACCTAGGGGGATCCACCATCTGTAAACATCATGCCACAATGCCTTTTAAAATAAATGAAAAAATTGATTTCATTTACCTAGTAACATGACCACATATGCCCAAAAAGGTATATTATGTTTGTTTAGTGACACCCATAACCATCATCATAGAATGATAAATACTTCATTACATATCCCTTATCAATTATCCATATGCATTTAGAGTATTCTAATGGTCACATACGGTCAACCACCAGACCAACCATCCGAAAACACCACTCACCCCTACCTAGGGATGATTAAGGACCGTATTCAATGGGATATATTTCCCATTAATTTTGGTTTATTTTAAAACAATAAACATTTTATGGGGATCATGTATTAATGGAATACATTTATAATCATTTCTAACTCAAGCCAACGTCACCAATCAATCACTCACATTTAATTAGAGGTCAAACATGGGTATTATTCTATGGGATACCTAATTCCTTTAATTAAGACACATGCATAACAAGGTTCTTGTCTTTTAGGTTATACATATATCGTCAAGCCACATTTATTAGTGGATAAGGAGTAAAGCTGATGCTTAAGGGTGTAATATGGCCTAGAAGACCCTTTAGCTTTTATTTGTGCCAATTAAAAAATTAATTATGTCACTAAATTTATAATTTAATTATTATATTCATTAATTCATTTAAAAAATTAGTTCATTTAAAATATTCAAGGACAATGGCAGAGGGACTCTATGTCTCACACATTATAAATGAAATGTAAAATACACTTGGGTAAATTTCATGGACATTTAAATAGAAGGAATTTGTTTCCATTTAAATACATATTTCAAAAACTACTTACTGTACATATCCATGATAACACAAACACATTCCCAGGTCATGGGTTTCTGTATTAGTCAAATAGATACCAAAGAAAATAAAAAAAAAATTAATATTAAGAAAACATAAAACTAAATAGGCATAATGTCCATGAAGTCACTGAGAATACCATGATCACCAAATATACGAGCAATGGGGAGCATGCCTTCCTCAACATGGATCATGACCTACATGATGCTAAATTCCTAATATATGCTTCAATTCACTTGATAATTTTAATTATATTTTTAGGTAATCACCCTAATAAATTTTCATCACAATGTAACTTCACCAAATAAGTGAGTTAAGGTGTTCATACATCATTACAAAAAGTTCTTATACAAGTATTGAAATCTTAATTCATTTAAATATGTCATTGTGTTCAATAATAAGTCCTTCACACATAACCCAATGTAAAAAAGCCACACTTATTAATAAAAATTAGTAATTAATCTAATATAGTAATAAATTATAACTTCTTTCCTTTAGAAAATATATAGTCAATATGAGATAATGTCAAATATAATAATTTTCTATTATATTTTTCATTATTCAATTGAATGATAAATTATAAAATTTTATAATTTTTAATATATAAATTGGAAATACATTTTTGAATTATTCATACAAAAATATAATTTATTTTAAATATAATTTTTTTTAAAAGGTTTATTTTCTTTTGAAAATTACAACATTTATGAAAATAAAATTTTCAATGATTTTATCACTATGTGAAAATATCCGAGAAGTTTTAACAGTAATTAAATTAATAAAATGCGAAAGTAAAGTGTAAAATTATTCATTTTGAAATATTGTTCATACCAAGAATAGTTTTTCTAGTGATATTGGATAAATTTATAAGTTTAATAAATATATAGAAGATATTTTTTTTTCTTATATATTAATCAAGTATTTTTAAGGTGAGGTTTGGTTTTTGATTTCTTTGGAAGTCTTTTAACTTTATTCAATTCAAAATAAATTCATTTATTCAGTCAAAATAAATTTCCATTAATTATTTAATATATATATATATTTAAAATAAAAAACATTATTTTATAGGTGAGGATCTATTTTGTCAATTTGGGAGACTTGGTACCCCGAAAAAACATTATATTATTGAAAAGATTAATGTTCTTTCCAAAATAGTCATTACATTAATTTATAAAATGATAAAACGTAAAAAGTTAAAAGACATAATAAACCAAAAATTATTCCTTTTAAATATTCCAATTTACTCTAATTATAATCTCTTCATAAGATAAAAATCAATGGTTAGTCATAGACTTCTGAAGCTATTGAATTTCAAAAAGAAATTTGAGGAATGATCAAGTCTACAATTAATGTACTATCTCATTCTCAAGTAATTTTCATAATATTATTCTCCCAAATAATATTATCACCATTATAAAATGATGAAGTTAGTGTCATTATTATACTTAACTATTATTATATTAATTCTAAGATACATATTTAATAATTTCTATCCACTTGGAAAATTAAAATAATGTTAATCATATTCGTGCGTGGAAAACTTCATCAATGAAGAAGAATTTTTTCTTCTTCATGTTTTTAAATATTTATCCAAATTTCATAAAATATAGTTCACCATAATAATATCAAAAAATTAATAACTTTTATTTTATAATTATAGCATGTCTAATGATATACCTCTTTATCCATACACACCCATCGAGTTAAAGCATGTTAATTTTTCATGAGTTTAACCACCTACTTGAAAAATGCATTAACTTTAGATCATGTATTACTAGAAAAAAACTAAATAATAATATTATATTATGTTTATAAACTAATTGATGAAATTTTATAATTTTATAAATTTTATATAAGTAATATAATTTATTATTAAGAAAGAATTTCTCATCCTAAAAATACAGAAATAAGTCATTATAAATTTAGTTTTTACATAACATAAAAAACCATATGGAATGAATGGAGAACATTTTTAAAAAGTATAAAATATAATTTATATTATATTAAATTGTATATAATTAATTAAATTGGTATCAAATTAGGGATAATTATATCACAATTATTAATAATGCATAGATGAATTAATGTTATCAATGACTGATGCACATAATAAGATATTACAAATCCCTATAACCATGATGATAAATTATAATATTCATTATATATGGTTGATATTTATGAGTAATTTTATTAAATGAAAAATACTGTTATTTTCTTAGAAGGATGTTAGAGTGGATTAACTAAACATAGAATGATGTTAAGGGTTGTATGACTCCTGTTACACTCTTCGAGACACGTTTATGTTTTTGAAAATAATTTAATTTGTTGGGAATATAGGTCTTTTGTGAGATATCACATAAATTATTAAATTTTTATCATATTATTTTATGTTCAATCATAATTACTCTCTTCTAAAAGTAATGATTAAATAGTTAATAAATTGTGAATATATTACATAGTCTCAATTATGATTAATTTATAAATATTACATATTAGGCATCATGTTTCCATTGTATATATTATTCACATACAATGATATTTGTATCATAATATTTGTATTTAATGGAATTATATACAAATGTATTGTTCCCTTTTTAGGTGGTTATTGATACAATATTTCTAAAATAGTAAGGATTTATGGAAACTCAAATCACCTTATTTGGGATCTAATTCATTATCATGAACATTAATATTTCATTATTGATATATAACTCACTAAAATGTTAGGGTATTCTATAACCCCATTTGGTAATATTATGATTTAATATAAATATTGATTAATGACCCTTTGAAAGTGACAATTTCAAATAATGGTGTTTCTAAAAATATTATAAATTGTGTTTTTCTTCACTTTTAAATGATTTTTCTTCCTCTCTACATTTCTGGTAGAAACAAATTCTGAATATTTACACCCGCATTATTGAATATTTTTTCTAAATTTTATTTTATTAAATAGTATACACATTACATTTTCAAATGTCACATTTAAAAGTGACATGAAACATTTTCTTTTATGTTAATGATACAAATATTTTTTGACATCTCTATTAATATTTCACATCCATTTATAACATCACATACAATATTCATTACCCTAATTGGGTTTAGTTTTCACTATTTAATTACTAATATATATATATATATATATATTTGTTTTCATTTTTTGGGGAATTAACTGATGGTACCAAAAAATATAATTACATATCCCTTCTTAGGATGTATAATTCATGAATTATTTTGAAAATATGTTTTCCATCTATGTCAATATCCTTATCAATTTTATTTGTTAGATTAGTGATATATTATTTTGAAATAAAACGTATTAAATTTATTGATGGTTTCTGATTAGTTTATTTATATAAAAACATATCTCTATAATAATTTTTCTATACAAAATGAATATTACATTATACATTATTCAGATTGGATGATTTTCACCATGAAAGAATATTGTTTCATTATCATGAAGGCAATTATTATTAATATTTATGTCATTATTGTAATACTTATCATTATTAGAAAGTGGACTATGTGTTTCGTAAATATCTAACTTCTTTCATTGGAATATTTATGATTATGATATACATTTTATTGATATATGAATATGTACTGGGATCTCATATATTTGTCTTCCAATACTGATGGTTATTGGATAATTGAATATATATTATTTGACAATCCTATTTTTTAATAATTATGGGTTATGATAATGTTACATATTATATTAAAATAATATATTTTCTTATAATTAAATATGTTTATTTAATGATAATACATGTTAATTATATAATTAATTTATCGATTTCATAGTATACAGATTGTTATGTTTTTTTAAGTAAATGTTTTCATAGGGAATGGTATGAATAATCCTAATGAATATTATGGTTAATAAATTTGATGTAATTAGGAGAATGTTGTGGCCTTTAATTAAACATCCCCTCGATTCATTAATAAGTCTAATGAGAAAACCCATTTTTGGTTATTTTTTGAAAGCATGTCTAATTTTGTAATATGACTTGTTTATTGTCTTAGTGATAGGTAATGTGTCTCGAAAAAAGTCATTGAAATTAGATATTTGATGTGTGGAATTAATAATTCCATGATAATGAGCATAGAATTATCAATGTCCATGTTTAAATTTATTTACATGGATATTAAAAACTATCAATCTTAATTTTATTTTGGATTGTCATTTGATTACATAAATCTTCTATAATATTTATCCCACATTTATTGCTTTTCTAGTTCATGTATTTATTTTCCCACAATGAGAAGTTGGGATCCCCCTTTCTTACTCTTCAATTTCATTAAGCTAGAAAGAAAATAAATATAGATGAAATGTTTTGAAGGATATCAAATGTTGAAGAGTTTATGGGTGATGTTGATGGATTATTATTAATTATATAGTTTATTATATATATTAAAACAATTTCTTTTAGTTGAGAAATACATGTGATTTTTTAATTTATGTTTTCCCTCTGATTAACTAATGCTGAAATCTAGAAAAGATACTTTAGATATAAGAGGTGAAATAATAATTATTTAATTATTAATTAAGTATAATTATATTCAATATTGTTCCATTAATATCAATGTCGGTAAGTAAATATGTTTCTAGGAGTACTAGATCCAGGGTATTGTGTTCATGGAATAGTTATTGCTATCAAATGAATGATTTAAAAAAAAAATGAGATTATGATGTTTCTTAAGGATAACATTAGGGTTGATATATTAATAATGATCATAAATTAAACGGTATAGGTTAGAATATTTGATAAGTATATGGCTTAATGTGAAGTTAATAATGGCCATTTTGATTTGGGATTGTCATCATCAAATTGGGATGGTTTTATTAATTAATAAGAGAAGGAAGATAAAATAGTCAAGATGTCTATAAGAAATTGAATCTAAGGGAGTATGTTCAAATAGAACCATCTCACTCAAGGTGAGTGAACCCAAACTAGAATAAATATTATATAGGTTACTCTAATTTCCCTTTGATACAAGGTAGTTTCCAACAAAATTAACATCAATACATTTTTGATTGAGAGTTGTATTCCAATTGAGGTTCTTTCATCTTCATATTAGATAATAAACGGACCTAGGGTTTATACCTTCCAGGAAGATATTTATAGATAATTGAGGAGTTTATTTTATTTTCTGAAATTCTAATATTAAAGGATTGAAAATTTTCTATCCCATGGAGAAAATAACTGTCCTCTTCCATAGGGGTGTCACCACATCCATTGAGTCTCTTAAAATAATGACCACTAAGACATTATATTCATAAAAAAAAAACTCCCCCTCTCATGAAATCTATATTATAGGAGCCATCTATGTTTTGATTAAATTGAATTGTAGGGGAATCCCACAAACTAATATACAAGGATGAACCATCCTCTTCAAAGTATGTGAAGAACTACTTACATTAAATATGATCTTAATGGGATGGGAATTTACACATTTCATCAAAATATATCATATATCAATAGTTAAGGACCTATTTATGGTTTTCATGGATAAGATAAAGCTTATGATACCTTATACCCATGCACTGTTTCATGTAGTCCCATTGCACCAAACACATGGTGAAATGAGTGTTTCCCTTCTTATCCACCCTAGGTCATTCATCCCCCAACATCAAAGTAGAACTGAATAATCGTATGACCATTTCCCTCTAAACGATCAATTCCAATAAGGCTCTTGAATCATATCCAAACACATCATTCCCAATCTCTCTTAAAAATATAAATGATCATTATCAAGATTTTAGATAGTATAAACATTTAGAAATTAGATATTTAAATTTACTTCTTAATTCTGCATCCATTGGAATCGAATTAAGCTATATATACCCCATAATAATGAGAAATGTGGTCGTGATTTCATTGAATTATAGATGATCAACAAATCATATAGATTGTCTTTCTGGATGGATGACCAGTTTTCCTTACCATGAAATTCCTTGATGAATCTTTGGTGAAAAAAAGTATGTCAAGATCTGAGGTCATATGAATGTAATTGAATTATTATAGTTGTAGTGGGTCATGAGTGGCTTGGATGAAATCCAAAAAAGAACATGCCTGATTAATGGTGATTCCTAGTGTAGTAAATAATGAAAAATCAATGGGTAAATCCACCCAATTTTCATTCTAGTTGCTAAAATATATGCACCCCACAATCCATAATGTCTTATGAAGAGCCTTTGGTATATTCCCACAAAGAAAAAAACAATTTTTTGTGATTTTAACGTTAATATCACTTAGTTATGATCCATAAATTTCAATAATAAATTCCCCTAAAATTTCACTTCCATCAATAACATACATGCTAGTTTTTCTTGAAGGCTATGCATCGAATCAACCACCTGTATAGTGCAAACAACTCTTGTCTAATTTTTAGGTCCATTATATCATAGTATTCCCTAGGATGTTGACCATCCATATTGGAGTCCCACATAAATTCTATAATGATATTTTAAATGTTATTAATCACCTTTTTTAGCATTGAGATTATAATGAACATAGATTAGAATGAAAGTGAGAAAAAAAATCACAAGGGTAGTATTAACTTCTAAGGATAAGAATAGAAACTACTAGTTATTAATGCATCATATTATTTTTGCAACCATGTTTTCATAGTGATAGATATAATTGAATCTGGAAGATATCAGATCACACATATAGTTCATAGGGAAGGATATTCTATTAATTATAATAAGACCAAAAATTCAATTTTTTTAGTGGTCTAAACTGGAATTTGTAATATAAGAAATTCACTACTCATAGTTGATGCATTAACCTCTCAATTTAAAATTTACAACCATAACCATTACCATTGCATGAAGAGATATGCCACTACTACTAATGATGATATGAATTTTATATTCTATCAAGATGTGAAAAATTCCATGAAAATGATTCTTGAATAGGAATGTTATTACTATTCTATAATAAATGAAAAGGGAGATCATCTTAATAAATAAATCTGGTCCTATAATAAATAGATTTAGATAAATAGGATATATCTATCTTAGACATTACACTAAAATGAAAAATCCATACCTCCATCTCGTAAAATTAATTTAAAACCAAGTAGATCTGAAATAACTAAATAATATTTAATAAAAACTTCTTTAGAATTCCATATATGACATCACCATTAGGATGACGCCTCATTCAATCAGGTCATAATACTTGTCCGTGTCAATTTTAATAGCAATTTTGTAACTGGGGATATTTCTATTAATTTCACTAATAATATCCAAGGTGAGGGAAAGAGTATCCAAGGTGGTCCTCCCTCTATCAAATCCATGTTACCCTTCTAAAATCATCTCATGAAGATGTATTGAGAGCCTCTTATTTATTACAGTAGTAAAGAGATTGTATGGAATGTTACACATGATAATTATTATATAATTTTTAATATAATAAGGGTCCCTCACCGTAGGAATAATAATAAAAAAAATTTCACAAGAAAACCAGAGAAAATAACCCCTCAAAAGAAACCATGAATGAAAAATAGAATACTAGTATTAACACAATCCCACAAGGCCACATTGAATGATACCTAAAACATATCCATTCATGGAGTGAATGATTGGTTTAGAGATTTCACCACCTCTAAGATATCCCCTTGATATATAACTATCTCAAACCCTAGGTTCACAAAATTCATTACCACATTATGTATAGGATCACATTATATGTATTTTCTCATTTTATATCCCTTGTAGAAGGACAGATTGACACCAGTGTTATTTTTTATAGTGGTATTCTAGTATATTACCCTCCACATTAATATCATTAGTAAAATAATCATAATAAAAGAAAATATTACGATCAACCACCACGGTCTTCTCTATCTATATGGTCACATATTGATGTTTTTGTAGTATATTTATTATTTGGTTTTCATCAAAATTTCATCCTGGTTAATAGACTATCAAGTGGAAGTCATTCCAACATATATATCTACGGTAAATAACCCTAACTAGGGTGTTCTATGTATTAACTCAACCATTATTTGGTGCATGACAATGAGGATGTACTGCATACCTTGGTAAACAATCTTGGGGTATATTATTTGATTAATGGAATTATATTTATAACTATTATGAGGGATTTAGAATTTTTGGGATAGAAACCAAAATTTTTAAATGTCCATTGATTACAAAATATTGAACAAAGAAGTAATTGGTTGATCAAAAGGTGTCAAATGTTAAAAAAGTCTTCATAATGGTAGGAAGTTTCATATTGATATTTACATATTAATATTTCATATATTATCATAAAATCTTTGGTTCTCTTATTTGATGAAATGGGATTGAGAAATTGAAGCTATAAATGGCTTCTTCCTAGATAAAATTGTGTCTTAAAACAAAATATGGGAACATTTTTAAATTATTTAGAACCATATTATAATCCTATTATGATTAAAAATGTGACTTTCTAATCTGTGGTAGTCATATTAATAAATTAATAATCATTAAACTCTTATATATAAAATTTAGTGTGTGATATTTATCGATGATATTATGGTATATTGGAAACTACATGTGCTAAATTTTAAACATATAAGGATTGTCCGTCACTAATTTTACATAGTGTTGTCGAAATATATATTAAATTGTACTAATAATAATTAGATTTTGTTTTTTATGTAACTTATATACTTTTGTGTATTAATATTTTAGAACAAATGATCGTGGTATGTATAACACTTACATTTAATATACACATGATATTGAGATAATTTAGGGTGGTTTCATATTGAATAACTAATTCAGATACTAATTAGTTACCTTGAGAATGAAAATTTATTAATGATATTTTTTTTGAATTTATCTAATATTTTTTATTATGTTATTTAGTTACATGTGTGCATATTAATCCAATAGTGGTTAATAAAATTTTAATTTTAAGATATATTAAATTTTTATTGGAATTTATAACCATATAGTGGTTTAATTTCTTGAAGATTCAAATAGTTTTTTCAAAAGTTATATTTTTATGTGTATATGTATAGGGAATATAAATTTATTGGTATATAATTATAAGAATTATTAATGTTGGTTGAGGAAGGATATTTCATATTTTTAGAGAAAAAATATCATTGAGTATTGGTTGTTTAATATTTTTATAATGTCCAGGATAATCTGGGATAACTATTTCACAAATTGGTATAAATAGTATGTGATAACAAATGATAATGTATCCTAGGATGAACCCTGAATTATATTTATTAAACTGAGATCAATATAGGTTATACCAAGTCTTATATAAGTTGAGTTAGAAATACTATATGATAACAAGATATTGTTATAAAATGATACATCAAGCGATTAAATTATCCAAAGGATATCTATGATAATAATCATCGCCCATGGTACCTAATTTGTTTTTTAATGGATAAATATTGAATGAATAATTTATGTATGGGTCAATAATAAGTTTACACTGATGAAATCCACATTAGAATTAGAGATGGAGTGAGAAACTATGTAATTATGCTAAACAAACAATAATTAAATTTTATCATCGATTCATACATTTTCAATGTCCCATAAATACAATGTGTGAGTAATATAATATCTCATGAATGATAAATTTATAAACATTCATAAGAAATGATGATTAAATTTCCAACCTGAAAATATTGGGAATCATTATTTATTAAATTGGATTAAAGGGACATGTAAATTTTCTATATATAGAGATATAGGTTTTCAAACTCTTAAGTGTATGGAAAATATAAAAGCTACATAAATCCATTAATTCAGTTATAAGAGAGTTTGGAATTATGTCACTCAATGACCCAACCCAATAGAAAATGGGTAAAATAGTCACCAAAAATCCTATGGATAAAGAAAACCCTGAAAAAAAAAACAAATATATAATAATGTTGTGAGATTTTAATCTATATTTTCTAGTGTCTTATGTCATATATCTTCTCAAAATTAAATTATATTGTTTTATAAGTGAGTTCCCCTAGTATTAATGTTCTTATCATATAAGTCATTTTCACGATTCATAAGAAGTAATTACATTTAGATCAATATATAATTCCATTAGTTTAATTCTATGTGAAATTAATTATTCTTTATCTCACTTAATATGTTTCATATAATAATTTTTCATTTATATAATTCTGATTCCACATCAAAAAGAAACACTTGATGATCTAACAGTTTATGGTTAATTATGAGTTCCCTATAGATATTACTCTAAGATTATGAATCAAATTACGAGGATTTGATTTATGTACATTTTGGAGGGAGTGTGAAAGATTACACAATGAAATTAAAATTATCATTATATAAGTCAGTTTTGTTGATAAATTTCCATTACTACAACACCTAAATTATATTGTCTGCAACATATTAGAACAAAATTGGTAATGAACCTAATATGGTAATAAATTTAAATTCATTTCTTTTAGAAGATAAATAATTAATGTTTGTCAATTTTGAATAAAACAAGTTCCCACTAAAATATAATCGTCCAAAATCTAATAATTGGAATTAGATAAAAAACCAATTATTTTTTAAATTTAACTTAACAAATTTTAATTATAATTTCTTTTGAGAACTCTCTAAAAATGATGTTTTAGTGGAAAAAAAGGATTTATGAAAATTATTATTCCCACAATATTCTTATAGATATCTTATTGTCACATTGTTCATGTATAGACTCAGATGTATACTCATTTACATATACATCATAATCATCACATTTTCCAAAATTCTTATGCGACGATGTTCGTTATGATAGATTATTATTCTACTGATAGGTGATAATGTATTTTAATTTTGTATGTTTTTATTCATATAAAGAGTACTGTTAAAAAGTTGACTATATTTTCATTAACTATATACTTTCTTCTTGAATATGGGTTTTGATTATGTTATCTTTTATATTGATATTAAGAAGATTATTAGAATATATATATCTATATTACTATATAGATGGTCACAAGAATGTATACTATGTATTGTTTGGATATACACATTATTATATTGGATGATTAATGATCATAATATACCTTTTATAGACATGGTGAAATGTATTAGAATTTAGGATGATTATTGAATTTTATCATAGGTTGATTATGTATTTGATTTTTACATTACTAATTATTTTGAAACCCAAGATTTATTAAGTAAGATCCCCCATGGGTAATTGTATTATAAATATTTATGAATATTATTGTAACTAAATTAGTTGTAATTCATGTGATTGTTGGGGCTCGAAATTAGAAACACCTTGAGGCATCGGATAACAACCATTACGTTTAATACCAATTAATTCATAATTTATAACATAAGATTACACGTAATACAACTAGGAAGATATATTTGTAAAATGAACATGGGTTTTACATAAGTAACCTAACATCCTAAAACATGGAATACATCACCATTATAAAAAAATATTTATCATGTTCCTTTTATTCCCGCATACGTAAAAATATAGAGGATAACATTTGTAAAAACATAACGACGGGGAGAGTAATAAATCCCTGTCGGGAAGAAACATGGATTGACATGAATAATGTAATATGTGTTAGAATATAACAATATAAAATGGTAATAAATGTATTGAGATTCATAAAAATGAACAATGAGTCATGATATATCATTCTAATCATAATGGAAACAAGGTAAATGTGGAAACAACATAAAAACACTACATCTCAAAAAAATAAGTCAAGGATAAATTCCAAGAAATCATGATGAAATAATTACCATGATATATTAGGTTCACATGCTAATCCCTTACATGATATATCATGAGACTATAATATTACACAATTTATTAGAGTGGTATATAATTTGGGATGCAACCATCGCTTTTATTTCATTCACATTCTTAGGTGTAACACATATATCATACAACATGGAATAATTTATCATAAAATATTATTACACAATCAATGGATGTGTAAAAATTCATGTATGTCCCCAAAAAAATATTTAATAGTTCAGAAAGGTGGAAATCATTGTTAATATATGTCTATGTGTATTTAGTACACATTTTATTGGCACAAAAAATCGTGGGGAAATTTTAGCTGCATAACACTATATATAAAGATTCATAAAATGGGATGATGAGAGATAAATGGTCTTATTGAAATATTTTAATAAAATGCACAATAATAGTTAAATAGAAAAACAAATAACGACATTGTAAATTGGAGATAAAATACAAGATACAATAAATTAACATAAAATTGGATGAAAAAGAAAGGAAACATTACATTGATAGGATGACTCCAAATGCACTAGAGGAGCTTCACGATAGATTGGGGAATCCTAGGGAGGACTCTAGAGAGGAGATAAATGTGTAATAACAGGATAATGTGTATTTTAGTGAAGCTAAAATTTATAATGGGTGAGTTTGTATAAGAAATGAGTGGGAAATAATTATTAATTCTTAAACATAGGTATCTTACAATATATAAAAAAACCAAAACCAAAAACCCTAATTGCTTTCCAATTTTTTCATCATAGGCTTAGTGGTTTAAATTATTTTTTTATGAAAATGGATGACATTATTAAAACACCACCATTTCAAATGTGGACGTGAGTCATGCTAACAATGAAATGACTTTATAATAAAAAAATATATTATAGGTTTCAGAGGATTCATAATTGATTTAAAATATTAAAAAAATTAAATTAACATTGAATTTTTTTAAATGGAGAAATATATTTATTCTAGGATACCATTTATTGTATTCATTACATCATTTTTGGGTCATCAAAATGTCATAATGCACAATGTATATTTATACATTTGTATTTTTTTCCAAAAAATTCAACTATCTCTGAAAATTATGCAAAATTAAAAGTTAGTTAATTTTGATTTTATGATTAGAAATATTATATTTATTTTATCAAAATAATTTTATAAACATCTTAATTTTCACTTTTAAAAAAATATTCCATATTTATTGATAAATGGTAGCTTTTTTATAATAAATGTTTATCTAACCTTTATAAAAATTACATTTGTCTTCAAAAAATTAAAAGATAATTTATATTTTGTAAAAAATATTTAATAATAATATTTTAAGAAAATTTTATCTATTTCAAAAATATATTAATTAATAAACTCCTTAATTTTTTTATATTAATTAAATATTTAATTAATGTTTTATTGTATAAAAATTAAAAAAAATTATTATTGAAAAATAAAAAAAATAAAATATTTTCATTATTCTATAAAATATATATATTAATATTATTAGAGACATGATAATTTTTTCTTTAATACTCTATAAAACACATTAAGAGTAAGTTTCATGATTATGAGACTTTCATAGGGTGGTTTGACACACATGCTTTGGATCGGGATCGCGACGAGCATGAACATATCACTTAAATAATTTTGAAGATTCTTAGATTTTAGAATCAAACATTGTATTAGTCATGGAAAATTGCCAATGATGATATCTCCCTTAGATGTTTTGATAAATGTGATTTATATGGTACTATCCTACTGGTAGAGGCAATCACTTCCTTTGTCTATGTTAATTAGAGTTATTAAAACCCTTTATTTATACTAATCATACAACCACTCTTCAATGAAAATATTTTCAACTATTATAATTCTTAATGATCATTTAAATATGATAGGGTATAATGAAACCATTGATGTGTATGTGTTGTATATATCCAAAATATATGATAATTAATTTAATTAAATTAAAAGGGGATTTTTATTTATAATTTTTTTTGATATATATATATATATATCATAGTGTAGTTAATAATTCTCTTATCCAAAATGTTAACAGAAATGATAAAGTGGTCATATTTAAATAATCATCTATTTTTTGGGTTCATGGTTTTATTTCACAGACACTATTAAATAAATTTTCTATTTTATAAAATTCTTGGTGTTACAGTCTTCCTGAATTTAATAAATTGTTACCTCAAAATTTAAACCTGAACATTGTTCTTGTTTTTTCCATCAATTGACTAGAATAAATGGAAAATTAGGGATGTGTATTTCCAAAATATTAAACACATATATGAGAATCCCAATTCATTAAAGAGATAAAATATAAATGTTGTTTTTTCTTTAAATATGTATTTATAGGATTCAATATATGTTATCCATGATTTATTTCTTATCATATACTCCTATTGGAATTTTTTCCCATAATAATGCTTCATAGTGAGACTAAAAATTTATGGAAGCATAACCCTAGGAGTATCATACCAGGTGTGAAATGAAGTTTATTTTCATGCACCTATTTTCAGTTAAGTATATTTCAAAGAGGTATTTTAAGATTTTACCCCTTTTTATATCTATTCTAAAGCCACGTCAACATGTAATATATAAAAAATAATTTTTTCTTAATAAACAACTTGACTCTATACTTTCTAAAAATAAAGGATTTTTTGTTATACATTATTTTACCCCTAATGATTTTTTTAAACTTTTATAATCAAAATCCATTAGATAAATAATATTTTACGTTGATAAAATCTATAAAAACCCTACACTTTGTTGCACCTTAATTCATTATTTATTAAATAAAATTACACATAATAACACCATAAATAATGACTGTTTATTGTCTTTAGGAGTTTTGTACGCTACATAATAATTTAAAATAACTAATAAATCCCTATTACTGAAAACTTAATTAAAATGGTTATATAATTCCATCATACATAAAATTACAATGGATAACATGGGTAAAAACTTATTAATATAGGTGAGTTAAAAATACTAGTATGGGAATTGTAAGATCCCATGGTTTTCCGGGTATGTCTCTCTCTGATTATTTGTTAATAGTTTATTTTGGATGAATTTTCATTATTGATATATGTTTTATGAATAAAAATAGTGATGGGTTATGAGAAAACATGATGAGATCAGAGATGATCTATTTGGAGAGCCATTATAAGGTAAAAAGTCGTAATGATTAAATTTTTTTCTTATTAAAATTAATGGAGTCTGAGGATAAATGGATTATGTGTTGTCATTTGTTCATGGTATGTTAAGAATATTTAAAGGGGTATAATTTTATAAAGGAAAATGGGATGAAAAAACTTCTATTGATTATTTACATACCATTTATAGGTATTACATGTCATGTAATTATTCATGTGTTTTAGGAAAATAAATCAGAGATAAATAATTCTTGGACCATTCCATTAAAAAAGTTTTCACAATGGAAAAATACATTATACAATGTGTAATTTCCAAACCATCTATTTAAAACATGTTGTGAGGTATAATTTTCATTTCATTCCATATTATCTCCACTCGTCTTGACCCTAGGGAATAATCTAGGAAAATTTGTTGTGAAAAAACTAATTCTGGTTGTCCTGATTCTGTGAAAAATACCTTGTAAGTGGTTTTGGTCTTGTTTTTCCATCTTTCATAGGGTTATCTGACCACTATGGGGAAATAATTTTACTAATTTCACTATTTGATTTGATCTTGATGTGTTTTACTATAGGAACATTTATAAAATTAGTTGAAACATCCATATCCGGAGCATTTTCCATTAGAGTCATTGTGGTCTTCATCTATTTGAGTTAGGGGTCTAAATCATAGACCTATGGTTTTCTAGTTTCCATGATTTTGGAATAATATGATGGCACTTATGTACTGGGAACAAAAAAAAATTAAGAAATGAATGAGATTATTAATTCACGTTATTTTGTTTCAATTGGATTCTGTCATGGATTATGAGCATATGTTGGGTGAGAAAGAACTAACATATTTTAATTGGATAATGTGTTAATGTGTCTTTATAATGAAAAGTGATATGAAGTGACTACAAGTTTTAGGTACCCTAAATTCTAGAAAATTTATTATTGATCGAATTTTTTATCAATTTTTATAAAAATGGAAGTGGTATTTTAAATAAAAATGGTATTTTTCCTAAATAACTCTTGAGAAATTTGAGGTGATATTGTGATATCCTTGATTTGTAAGAGGAATTGTGTTCCAAGCTAAAATGATTATATATTGAGTTGGGTTATAGAACATTCAAACATATATTATATAATTCTAATATGGAGAAAGTTCAAACCAGTACCTTGTGGTAATGCTTATAGAGAATATTTTGTGCCAATTTCCCATATTGTAATTCTTATAGGGCATGACCTGAATGATGTAATTCTTATAGGGAATTGAAAATGATGCTAGAATGCTTATATTTCATTGACGACAATTCACGGGAAAATACCATGGGTATATAGTTATGGTTCAAATGGTCATAGTTAATTTATGATATATTCTAGCATTGTTCTAAAGAATGTAATTTCCTGTTAGTTTTATTGTTTTGGTTTGCATTTTCATAATACATGCTCAGAGACATTCCAGTATGAAGTTGGAGAATGTATTTATTTAATTTTATTAATGGTTTAATTAATTAACACACATATTTATTGATTTGTTTCAAAAACATCTTCACAATATTGTTAGTTTAATCATGGTCTTGTTGACCTTTTATGTTATACTCACACCTTATTCAGTCCGTTGTTTGGTAACCAAAAAAATTATGTGGATATATTTTTCGACAAGGCCAACAAACCGTATGATTAATTGTTTATTACTAGATGGGTTGGTGTATGGAGTTATGACCAACATTGGGTTTATGATGGACTACATTTGAGTCATTAATTTAGTCTAATAGTCATTAAATTGTGTTTATTCTAGTATGAAATTTTGGTACATTATATATGTTCATTACATTATCACTTTATTGTTTTTGAATTATTCAATTTTCATTCATTTATGTGTTCCTCTATTTCAATATTTTGATTTCTCTTTTTTATATTGTTTATTTACAACTTCTATTACACTTAATACAAGGGTTATACCCACCCCACTATACATTTCACCACCATTCCACTTATCGGTTCCCTATAGTATATGGGGAGGTGAATTTGAGGTGGCATACCAGACCTTTTGGGAAACATGAGAGAGTTCTAGATTGTGGGGTGTTACAAAGTGGTATCAAATTATTATGTTTTATTTTCATCTCCTTTACTAATTGAGAATTGTATAATTGAGACTAGGATGTGTATGGATTAGGTAATGAGATTGTGCATGGGTGTAGATAACCCATGTAAGGGGAAAATAAAATGTTCTGAAGTGTTGGATTTTTTTATGCAGTGTGATTGTTATAGTTGATGTTATTTCACCTTATTTTATTCAGATGTTGTGTGAGGTTATTTTTTATGATGTTATTGTTTTTATTTATTCATACACATGTCCGTGTATGGTGTGAGATGAGAATACATGCATCATAATAGACACATAGGGATATATTGACATGAATTATTCATGATAAGGGCATATGTATTTAAGTATGTGAAATATAATTTCTATTTGAACTAAGATATTAGATATCTATTAAATTGATAAAAGAAAAGGGTTCGTGTGTGTTGGTAAAACACAATATGTCATGCATTGTGAGATTACGAGTTAGTGGTTCTCTATAGGTGTCAGTTGTGGATATTGTCATTGTTTCTAGCAAGGTCTGTATGGTGTGAACATTTCATGTAGAGGAATCTCCTCCAGATTTTAATTGAATTGAGATTCAGGATAGGGTAATTATTATGTTGTTAATAAGGTTGAAACAAAATATCCTATAGTTCCCCAAGAGTACAATATGTTCAGATACACAAAAACATCCCTACGGTTAGGATATCCATAGAAGGGATACTTCTTGTACCATTCCATCTATGATTGAGGTGAAAATATTGTTTTAGCTATAACATCGATAAATGTTTAGTGGGGAATGGTGACCCCACGAAAGAGTGTTCTGGATCAAATCTGTCTTGAAACTCTTGAAGCATTATCAAACACCCTCAAATAGAAGTGTAAATCCTGGTGCATATACACTTCATGGATCTACCAGGCATTGGTGGGATATTCTAGATGACATTGTGAAGAAGGGTGATATATCTAGGATTAATGTTGAGATGAATTTCTTGGTAAATTGTTATCATAATACTTTGGGGGACAAAAAAGCTCAGGAGTTTATCTATTTGACATAGGGGGAATGTTAGTGGTGGACTATGTAGAACGTTTCACCAACTTATAGCGCCATTCTCAATTATTGGTTAATAATGAGATCTCATGGGTAAGAAATTTTAAGGATAGTATTCACTATGAGATTGGGTTATAGGTAATTTATTTTTCTTTTAAGCACCTTCTGGATGTGATGAACTAGACCCTAATCATAGATAATTAACAGAGTGGGGCCCTAAGATGTAGCTGGGATTTTTTAGTACAGTCATCTGGGAATTATTCTTCGGGTGGACAGAAGAACTTATATGATATTTTCCAACATCACGGTATTGGGGAGAGCAGTTAGGGTAGTGGGAAACCATCTCAAGACCATGTTTTGGTTCAGTGCGATCAATGTTGCATGTTTGGCCACAAGACCACACAGTGTCATTACCCTAGATATGAGTGTAATATTTAAGGAAGAATGGTTCATATGAAATGGTTATAATGTAATATACCTAAAATAATAATGTAAGGGGATTAAGATAGGCACTTTAGTTTGGAAGGGGCTCCCCTTTCACTCAGCAGGATGATGTCTAGAGTTCCTCTGGTTATTCAGGATGTGGTACAAGATGTGGCACCCCAATGCATGAGCAGTAGTAACCAAAATAAGAACTATTTCAACCTAGTCAGATTGTGTCTTATGGTAGGGGGAAAATTAATTTTCATGTTGTAAATACTACTCCATAAATTATGGATTTGTGACCATCAACTATTAGAGGTATGATTCTATTATTATCTAAGTGTCTTTACTATTACATTAGAAACAAATTTTTTATATTATATATTTGAAAATAATTTGGGATTAGATGTGGAAATATTGTATTGTGCATTAACAATTGACACATCATTGGGAGTTCTATCAATGAATTTCAAACCTTGCAAGGAATGTTCTCTATAGATTGGTGGTTATCATTTATTTTGGGGAAAATTAATGATACAAGTGAAATGATTCAATTTTATTCTTTGTATGGATTGGTTATTACCATATTCGGATAAAATAAACTATTATAAGTGGATTTTGAATATTTTATATTTTGAAGGAGGTATATATTTTAACAAAGGTAAGTGAGATATTCTGGTTAGTTGTCCAGGAAAAATTCAACCCATTTTTGATTTTATCATGTCTCACATAGTAGGCTTTCCTATAGAATATGGTGAAATATGGTAAGATTTTTTTTTCTTTTATTGGTAGAACTTTTTCTATATGTATCTCTTGTTAAATTTTGTATCTTAACCCTTGAGTGATAGGCTGAGTTCACTATTGATTAGGTGCTTTTCGAAGATCTAGTTTCTATCCCGCATAACATAGTGACACCATAAATTATTTGAGATTTAAAAGCTTATTTGGAAGATATATAATCTAAATTATTCATATAGCCTAGTAAATATAATTGGTGTTATCTAGTTCACTTCACCAATAAGGAATATATATCTTTGTGATTATGTTTGTATTTTTTAATATTGAAACTAATAACAGTCAAGAACTGGTATCCACTTCAACACATTGAATATATTTTCAACTAGTTTAGAGGTGATAAGAAATCCCCAAAGAATTAATTGAGATTAGTCTACCATTAGTTAAGGTTGATACCATTAGACATACATTGTACTATCAATATGAGAATGTATGGCATGAATGAGTTTGTGTTGATGTCATTTGGGATGACTATAGCACCGTTGTTATTCATTGCAATAAAGAATAGGTTCCTTAATTCTTTTATGGACCATGTTGTGTTTGTTTTTATTGATGATATCTTAGTCTACTCCTAATTAGTAAATGATCATTCCAATCATCATGAAATTTTAATGATTATGTTAAGATAAAATCAAATTTATGCTAATATAAAAAAATATGTTTCTACATTAATAAATTCCACTTTTGGGCTATATATTTTTATATGTAGGTCTATTAGTGGACCCATATATAGTATCAACGATGGTATATTTGGAACAACCCAATAATGCCTTTGAAATTAGAAGCATTCTAGCTTCAATAAGTTTTTATCAACAATGTTGTCACTATTTCACCCATTTGGATGCACTAACGTCTAAACTATCCATGAAAGTAGTGAAGCCTCTCCAGTGTGATACTTACTAGAGGTATTTTTTTGAGATTATTACAAGGATTAACTCAAAAAAATCCACACATTACTTATTCTATGAATTTCATATACCATGTATTGTGATTCATTCGGGATTTTAATCGGAGAAGTTCTGATGTTGGTGGATCGAGTGGTTTCTTATGGATCTAGGAAATTCAGACCATATGATTCAAAATAATATAATCATGATCTGAAGTTTGAATTAGTTGTAGAAGACCTATTTGTTAGAGAAAAATCTCACTTGTATAAGTGTTTTGGTGTACACGGACCATAAGAGCCTATGGTATATATTTTATCAGTAAGACTAGAACTATCGATAGATGAGTTGCATCAAGTATCAATAGTCATTCAATGTTGAATTAGACTATACACTAGAAATGGTATATCTTTTTGTTGAATATTTTTCAAAAAGGACACTATCAGAGGAATTACAACAGTCTTGTGAAGAGTGGTGACTAATGGACCTCTTTGAAGACATGTATCTGGAGGGTCTAAAGTCTCATTGATGGGTATTTATAACAAAAAAATCTGTTATACAATTTATTATACACATGATTAGTTCTAATAAAATGTATGATTTTTATGCATCAATTCATAGATATCAATTATATGATTGGGAGTCAACATAATGATGGTATAATAGAACTATAAATAATATTCTTTTTGGTAGATGGGCATGGGTTCCAATGGGATTATTGAATGATATGATGTGGGATTTTTCTAATTCTAAATGGAAAGTGCATATTAGTTTAACAAAAATGTATCATGATATCCATTGATGATACTAGTGGTTTGAAATGAACAATGAGGTTGAATGATTTGTGGCCAAATTATTTACTTGACAATATGTGGAACTCAGGCATTAGAGGCTAGGTTGGATTTTACAGCATTTGTCCACTCATGATGGGATATGTGATGATGTCACATTGGAATTTCTAATATGTTTACTTAGAACAATATGTAAGAATGATTATGTATGGGTTATTTTGGATAAATTGAGGAAGGTATGTCACACCCTTCCAGTTAATGACTCATTTAAATATTATTATATTGGTAGTCTATACATTCACAAGGTGGTTCAGTTGCACAGTGTTACAAGGAATATCATTTTAGGAAGAGATCCTCATTTTACATTACGTTCCAGGAATGGTCTTCACAAGGCTCTAGGATCATTGATTATTATAAGAACAAAATATCATCTATAGACTGATGGACAATGTGATATAAATATTATGGTTTGAGAAGATATGTTATGATCCTATGTTTTGTATTTTGGTAGTTCATTGGAGAAACATATCACACTTTTAGAGTTTTTATATTATAATCTCAGCCATACGTCAATCCAAATTTCACATTTTGAAGTTTTGTATGACAAGTCATCCCATTCACCAATTTGTTCAATAATGGAAGGTTAGTTGACCTTTTTTGTGTCTATACTCCTAAAATAGATATATCATAAGGATTAATTGATCATACATTTCTTGGTGACAATGCAGAGTAGAGATAAATTACATGATGTCCTTATGAGACGACAACTGGTATTCAATATTGGTAATCATTTTTCCATTTGGTGTCACCTAGGTTGTAGAATTGATATATTAGAAAACATGGATTATTAAGGACCATGTTTTTGGGCTATTAAAGATGATGGAATGTGTCATTATAGTGGCGTACTATTTTTCCCATCTACACAGGTATAATTCCATGTATGATGTGTTCCAACTGTCACACCTATTGAGATATCATATAGATGATTCCAACATGATAGTCATAGTAGACATCGTGGTTTGTGATAATGATTTATTTTTAAAAAATATGATACCCTTTGTGGATTATACTGAGAAATATCTTTTGGAAAGGAAAATAGAATTGTATCGAGTGCAATGGATTCATGGGAGATCTCATGGGGAGTCTTGAGATAGTTATTCAGATATGTAAACATAGTGTCCCGACATGTTTTATAAGACCTCACATTGAATCATGTATTAACAAAGGGATTTTTTTATACGGTGGGGAGGTTGTAAGATTCCAATTTTTTCAGGTGTGTCTCTCTATGTGTTTTCATTAATAATTTCTTTCAACATTATTTTCTTCATGGATTTTTTTTTGAAAAAAAATTCTTAGGTTGTTGGGAAACATGAGGAAATAAGATATGATCAATGTGAAGATTCGTTATTTGGGAAAATTTACTAAATCTCAACAATTTATAATTGTTCTAATTAATGGTGATCAGGTATAAATGGTTTATGTATTATCATAGGTTCATGGTATGTTGAGAATAATTAAAGTGGTTTAGCTTGTTTAAAGAAAAAATGGGATGAAAACCCGTATGTTGAATATTTAAACATCATTTAAAGTAATTCCACATCATAAAATTGATTAGTTATCTTATATAAACATATCTACGATGATGTTTTTTAGTGTATTCCATTAAAAAACAATACACGATGTGTACCTACATTATATTTCCTTTAATTCCAGAAAATCTATTTTAAACATGTTTTTCAGATGTATATTCATTTAATTTAGCTACAAATACTCTCCTCTATACCCTAGGTTATCCTCTAAGAGAATTTGGTGTTCCAGCCCTCCATTCCGATGTCCCATTTGTGTGAATGATCTTTATTAAGTGGTTTGGCCCATTTTTTAATTCTACCCATTGGTTCTCCAACAGTTGTGGTGAAATACATAGATAGATTTCATTATGGGTTTTGGTCATGATATTTTTTTGATCTGGGATCCTATTTTAATTAATCTCTACCATCATTCTCTTGTGCGTTTTCCATTGGAAGTGTTGTGTTAGTCATGTTTTTAAGGTGGGGGTCTACATTTAAACCCTATGGTTGGATTATTTCAATGTTTATGAAATATTGTAATTTCACCCTTATAGTTTGAAAAAAATATGTTATGAAATGAATGGTATTATTTATTGTAGTATTATTATTTAAGTCGGATTTTCACTATTTTATGGAAAACCATTGGGTGAGAAAAATGTGAAAAAAAATTAATTAGATGATGGGTTAATGTGGGTTTATCATGATAGGTGACCTTTGGTGATTTATTATTGTCATAGAATCAAAAATTGGGTCTATTTTTTTTACTTATATTACTATTTATCATTTTCTATATAAATAGATTTTCTATTTTAATGATAAATGGTGTTTCTATAAATTAACCATTGAGATATATGATGTTATATTGTTATATCCATGATGTATTTAAGGAATTGTGTTCCATGATAAAATGATTATATATCATGATCATAACCTGATCTTGCACAATTATATGATTTAATTATGATATTTAGCATGCTCATCCCAATAAAATTATATTATGTTTATAAGAGTTATATTATCCTAATAACATGATGCAATGGTTATATGGATTTTTCCAGAATGATTTAATGATTATAGAGAATTGACTTAGATGATGTAATTCCTATAGGAAATTGAGAAGAATTATTTTGACTATAATGTGTTTATGTGGATGTGGTTGGAATGGTTGTAACACATCATCCATGATATTCAAGAATTTTATTGAATTAGATTATTTAACAATGGTAATACGTTTTTTTCATGGTTGTTATACAAGATCAGATATAATTCTGTACAGATCCAATGAAGGTTATTATTGTATTTTATTAATTGTTGAAAATATTTATATACATGTTTAAATATTTATTGAATAAACTATTTATCTTGATGGATAATTTATACATGGTGATTTCAAACCACTGATTTAAAATCACACCACATTCGGGCCTCAGTTTTGTACTCGAGCAGATTATTTTGATGAAGGTTATGAAAAGTGTAAAGTTCCTTGAAGTTGATTGCTTGTTTATTGGATGGGATGGTGGTTAGAGTTGGGACAAAGGAATTTTGAATCCTAATTTAAGTTTAATATAATTTTACTTTTATTTTTTCTAGAATGACATTGAGATATATTACATCACATAATTCCATTATTCCATTATTATTTATTTGGATATTTAGTTGGATTTTATTGTTTCCATCAACAATGTATATAATTTGATTTATTTTGTTTATATGGATTATTTAATACTATTCTGACACTTTACACTATAGGATACATTCTAAAAACAATACATTTCACACCCCCACTACTAGTATATAGCCTTAGGAGTATGGGAGGGAATTAATGAAGTCTCCTAACAAACCCTTTCTGCCACATGAGAGAGTGTGGGATTAGGGGAAGTCTCTTGAATATACATAAAAAACATGAAAATGTTAATACAGGTCATGAAAATGAAATATAAAAAGGTTGTAAAATGGGTGTGAATCAAAAACATGAACAATGAGGAATTATATAACATGATAATTATAACAGAAACATTTTAAATGTGGAAAAAACATAAAACACAGCACCAGAAACACTGGTCATGGAAAAATACCAAGAAATCACGAAGGGATACCTATAATGAATGATTAGGTAAAATCTTTATTAATTTTATATATGCACCAAGGGACTAATACATTACCCAATTCATTGGAGTACTACATAATGCTTGGAAAACCCGCCACATTCATTTCATTCTAATACTTAACTCTACCACATGGACTATAAAATATGGAATCATATATAATCACATTATATTTCATGATAATGTAGTGTGGGGAACATATATCTTATACAGCATAAAATTATTAAACATTTATAATGGTGAAAAGAATTTATATTAAATCATTATGGGTATTCAATATACCTTTGTTTGGTATTGAAAATCACTATAAAATTTGGGATTCATAACAATGTAATGTAAAGATTCATAAACAGGCTAATGAATGAAAAAGGGGTATCTAATCATTTTAAAATACAGTGGAAAATAATAGGGACATGGAAAATCATATAAAAAAATTTTAAATTGGAGATAGATAAAAATGGTAATGAATAAATTTGAATAAAGAGGAGAAGAAAATGAACCCTTTAGTTAAGAAAATGATTTTTAATGCTTTAGAGGAGCATCATGAGAGCCTGGGGGAACCTTGGGAGGAATCTAGAGAAGGGATATGAAATAAATTATGTTTCTAAAGGTTGTATAGTAATGATAAATGGGATATTTGTTTGTTTTATATAGTAAATTAGTTTGTAATTGTTTATCATTTCTCAAACATAGGTTTTGGACGGTCTATAATAACATTAAAAGAACTTAAAATATTACAAGTTTTTTACATGAATTTTTTAAAAATAGTGGTGGATTTATATATTTTAATAGACCATGGTATAATTGTACTAAAATAATTCCCATAATTATGGGGAGGTTACTCTTGTTCATAAAAAATATTTTAAAACCATAAAATATATTTTAGGTTTTGGAGGATTCATAAAAGGTGTAAAAAACAAAAGAAAATAAACATAAAATTTAATTATTTTAAAGGGAAAATAAATATTTGGTCATGGATAACGTTTATAGTATTAATTACATCATTTTTCATTCACTCTGATTTTATTATACAGTTTTTATATTTATACCATATTTAATTTTTACTGGAAATTTTTACTATTTTAGAAAATTTAGCAAAATTAACCTTTTAATAATTTTTAAATTCTAATTACAAAAATAATATTTATTTTATCCAAATAATTTTCAAAATATTAAAATTATTACATATAAAATAATAATTTAAATTTATTGAGAAATGATGTGTTTTTTGACAATAATAAATTTTAAACCCTTATAAAAATTACATTTGTCTTCATAAAAATATATGATAATTTGTATTTAATAAAAATTATATAATGATAATATTTTAATAAAATAAGATCTATTTAAAAAATCCATTAATATATAAATACCACAATTTAATTTGAATATTACCCAAAAAATATAATTTATGATTTATTGTATAATAAAAAATATAATTTATTTGGTAACAATAGTAATATTAAAATGTATTCATTATAATAAAAAAAAATATTCCTATTATTATGCTCTTTATACATATCCCAAAAACACACTATTAAACAATTTAATTGTATTGTTTTGAATGATGAGACATTCTTGGGGTGGTGGGAAATACATTATTTGTGTCATAATATCGATGATATAGAAGATATGCCATAAAATGTTCGACTAAGGATTAATTTTTTTCATCTCACCCTATTCTTGGTCATGGGAAAATCCCAGTGATTCTACAACCCTTATAATCTCTAATAAATGGGATTCCTAGGATATGGTCTTACATATTGAGGCCATCACTCCCTTTTTCATGTCAATTTTATTTTTCAGGACACTATAATTATATTAATTACACCGTCACATTTAAATTCCTATATTATCAATGTTTATGACACATAACGGTCTTTTATATCAAATATGATTCAATAAAAAAAATTGGTTAATGTGGCTTCTATATCTGTAATATATAATAATGCATTTAATTAAATTTATAGGGGAATTTTATATATAATTGTAATGTTATATAAATATATTTCATAATACCGTTAATACTTCTCATATCTAGATATTTAATGGAATGATTATAATGGTTATATTTACATAGTCATTGTTTTTTTGGGTTTGGTGTTGGATATCACATATGATACCAAACCTAGTTTGTATTTTAAAAAATAATGGAACATTACACATCGACATGTCGCATGACACAAAACATGATTTTTCATTTGGTTTATTCTTACCAAATTCAGAAAATTTATCAACAATGTTCTTTATTAAACCTAATGTGACTTTATACAGGACCATGAAAAATGTTTTTTTTTATTTTCACCATTATGAATTCTATCGGTATGAAATCAGAATAATTTATATCCTTGTCTTATTTTTTTGCTATAGATGAAACATGAACTCATATTCATGTTGAATATGGATTATTATTTTTTTATATATTAATGAGGTTCAATATGAAATAAGAGCGTGTTTTATGGATAATAAATGTAACACTTTAGTCAATTCAATTTATCATTCTCAATATTTTACCTGACATGAATGTTATGAACAATGAAATATTATACCTAAAATTTAAATAAGTGGAATAATCAAAACCTATAGAGGAACTTTTATTGCAAAATTTCCAATTTAATTATTAATTATTAGAATAAATATTAACCTTTTGAAGAACCTTTTTTAATGATATCATTGATCATACATAACCCCATATCAGGTTACATTTTTTTCATTAAGTGAGTCCATGTGCACAATTCTTCTGATAGATATCTATACAGGATCCTTTGACATATAAATGATTATAATTGATCTCATAGGTGCAAGAAAGTTGAATGAATCCATATATATAGTTCATATTGATCAAATCTACATCCATCAAGCTTAAACAAATATCTAAAATGCTCATTATTTTTATGTGTGATAGGGGATAATGGGTAGTTAATTTTTTTCCATAAATATTATCATGTCTTGATTAAATAATATCCCTACAAAATATATATAACCACCTCTTTAAATAGGTTTAAATTATGTTTAACGATTATTTAATTATGTAACAACCCTTATTTAGTGTAATAATCATTATTAAACCCAATTATATATGATAATAATATTATTATTTTATACGGTGGGCTAACACATGTAATGATATATATTAATTACAATATTTTATGTTATAATTCATCACGAGAAATGATTTTGGACTTCTCCAATTTCTTGACTTTTTTGAATCCTCTAATAAATATTTAATTCATAAATAAATAATTTTTCCATAATCTCGTGGATAAATATTTATTAAAAATTATATATAAAAATTATTTTTTTAATAATATGGTAAAAATATTTTTTTTGTATTTTTTGTGAAGAAAAATAATATATAAAACAATTCATGAGTAATGAGAATAAAATTTATTATAATAATTAAATTAAAATATAATTTTAATTATTATCAATGGAAACACTTATTTTATGACCCTATATGATTATTTCTCATTTGAATTACGTGCGGTTATAGATAGTCCAATATTAATATCAAGAAACTAGTCAGGGAAATGAAGAAAATGGACATAATGTCCAAAAGTTGACAACCAATTAATGACACATTATATGTCATTTATTCCCTTGGTCTCTATATATCATAAATAATGATTCAAATCTATTTCATCACCCAATATTTTTGTTACACATTTTTGACTCTCTAAAATTAATTTTATATTACACCTTGACTATGGAGATTAATGTGATGGTTCAATTCTAATAAATGGTATATTATATCTAATTCAATAGGGATGGAAGTGACAAATAATTCTTCAACATATACATTAATAACATGCCTTTCATGACACACCAAACATACCCTAGTTCTCATGAATATATGGAATCACTTTTATGTTTGTTAAATAATAGTTTTAGAGTCAGGACATGCATTAAAGATAATGAAAATGTCTAAGGACCATTACAGACACTCGTAGATAGGAATATCCAATGACAAAAAACATGTCTAATTCCTATTAGTGGGTGTGTTCTCATAATCTCCCATAAATGGGATTACAAGGTAAAAAATCAGGAGGATGTGCTTATTCCACTTACAAGTACTCATACATGACAATATAAATACAATGTTCCCTATTATTTTATGTTTTCTAACCATTGAAATATATTAAATAATATCATCATGGCCATTCAAGGATCTCATCATAGTAGGGAACATCTATGACCTTATTAATGAAACATGTACTTTGGGAAATTATTAGTTAAATGATATATAGAATAATGATAAATGTGTAACAAGATGTTTTTATTAGTATCTAAAAAATATAATATACACGAAATAAAAGTACAAATAGTTTTTTAAAGAAAACAAAATCCAAAACATCCCCCTTACACTAAGTCCAAAAACATATGAATATTTGTCCATTATACCTCACATGATGATCTTGTCCCAGTAGATTTAAAGCTATAGTCAAGGAGTCCATATTTTTGTCTTTTATGGAAATTATGATTACTACAATTTCACCAAAAAAATAAAAATCCCTCACGAGATCATACTTAAGAAGTATATGATTGAACTATTTTTTTAAAATAGATCCAATTTGAGAGCTAATACCACATTATTATCACATGAAGGTGAGATATTATCATTACTTATAGGTACCACATCACGCGCTGTAATGATTTTTCATATACATACTACCACATTAGATTCTATATAATCCCTAGTATACTAAGGATTTATTAATGAATTTATGATCATTACATTCTTTGATCTCTTCCCACTCATAGAACTTCTATTCAAAGTAATGATATATCTTCTCTTCAATTTCAAATAGTTTTATAAATTTGGAAACAATAATTTTCATATCCATTAATGAATATTTCATCACCTCTTCCATATACCATGATCATATCCTTGGTATGACATTAATAGTTGAGGATATTCTTTTATTCCGTCTAATTATAATCTTTTAGGTCATCATGTAGTATAACTACCATATTATTGGAATAAAAAACATATAGCCCAGTAAATTGTAAAACATACATTGTAGAACCTATTGATAATGTGTACTAAATCATTTATATTCATCGTCATTCCTTGTGTTTTTGAGGAAGAATTGTACTAGAAAGATGAATTCTAGGGGACATTGGAAGAAGTCTCTTCTTGGATTGTTCTATACTAAATATGGTTAGTATATTATCCATATATATAACTTCATATGGGAAAATAAACCCTATGGTTCTATAATGATAGATCATGATCCCATGAATACATTGTTTTTCACCTAAGTCATTCATATTTAATCACATATTCAACATGTATTTATATGACATTAATAATTGTATTTAAACTATATTAAGAAATCTATCATTAAAATATAAAATTAACAAAACTAGTAGACATTATCTTAACATTTAATAGAAACATGGGCCATATTAATTATTTATGAATCCAAATTACAGTATGTATTAATCGAACCAAAAGTTCCATTATCTAGATACATGTTTAAACCCATAAATGGATTTTTGTGATTTTCATACATTATTTTCATTTTTTAGAGTCTTGAATCCTTTTGTTTGTTTCATATAGTCATATTATTGACTATTCTTATTAAATATGTTTTATTTGATTTCCATTTCCAAATATCCTTTTCATGTTTTGTTAAAATATAGAATACAATTACAGTTTATTTCCACATATGAACTAGTGAAATAATTTCAGTAAAATCAATTTCTTGTTTCCATTTAAAGCCTTTTTTTGATATAGATGTATTTTATGTTAGATATTTTACATTATTTTAAAGTTTATTATTAAATTAAAATTTAAATCCAAAAGTATTTATATTCACTAGATGATCTAATATAATTAGAAGTGATTTTGGTATATAGAATCCATTTCAGAATTAATTGATTCTTGCCACCATGAATAATATGTACAACTAAATGATTATATATGGGTTAACATAGAATTATTATAAACTAAACATGATTCACTATCCTTGGTGTATAGAAAACCACATCCTTATAGTTCTCTAACATCTTTAGTAATCCAATGAGCTACTTGTATCTTTGGAACAACTTATTCTTCTATATGTCTTTATGATATATGTTCCAATCCAATTTATTGTTTTCCTTGATCCTAAACATAATAAAATCTATAAATATCCCAATATGTATTTTGGATGCATTCTACATATCAAGGATTAAATAATTCCTTTCAGCTATTACATGTTTTTAGGGGTTCATTAATGAAGAAATCCATTTTTCTATAGGGTATTGTATAATGTTATATTTTTTTCTTAGGGTTCATGATTGATACCTAAAGTGGCCCTTAAAATTTCCCCACAACCACAAAAATGTAACTAAAAATTCACCATAATATTTATGCATCATAGTTGGTATGTTATACCATCTTTTTATTTATATGGAACTTCGTTTAGTATTTTTACATTTTTTGTAATTTGTATCGCTAAAAGGACAATAAAAGTACCTCATGCCATATCCCAAATCCCACCATGTCCAAACAAGGTGTAGTTACTATTTTAGATTCCACCATTACATTGATGTGTATAATGAGGATTGAATTAGGATATAATCCCAAAATCTAATAAATAATCAATAGAGTATTAATTAAGATATTCCTTACCTTAAATTGAGAAGTCTTTGTTAATCTTATTACCAACATGGTTTTCTATATCATTATTGTATTCCATGAATTTATCAAAGGAATATAATTTGAAACAAATCATGTAAAAAAATAAATATATACTGTAACCATCAATAAATGTTATGAAGGATGAGTACCCACCCATTTCTTCTATTGTAAATTATTCCCTCACAATAATATTAAAAACAATCAAGAATTTCATGAGACCTTTCACCTTTTCACCTAAATAGGAATTTGGTCATTTTTCCTGATAAACGTGAATAAAAATCACTAAGTGGTTTCAGTTAAAAAGAATATAAATATACATCAATTTATAATTTATTCAATTTTTTTTCACGTCATAGATAGTGATTACATAGTTGAATATGATATGATTCTTGTAGAGTCATTTTGTTATCAATTTTCATAACATGGATTGCGTATTTCAACACATAAAGACTACATATTAATTTTTTTATACAAAAATATTACTGTTAGTATAAATGATCAATTATATATTCTATAACATGAATATAAATCCATCTTTATCGGGTCCTAATATAGATATATATTTTTAGTAATAGACGACACGAACCAAAATTCATTTATAATGGATATCATTTTTCATCAACAATATAAATTTATTGTTCATGATATCCATATTATATACTTTTTTCTCAATTGGATACATATAAATATACAACATCATAGTAAATATTTCAAAATATTCATGGTTTTTATATTTTAATTCACATTTTATCACCAAAACCTATATTCAATACCATCATTTTAAAAATAGATAAATTGAACTTGATAGAAACACACATGATTATCCCCCTTGTTTCATTATATGGGTGTATTTTTTTCATCTAATGGTCCATATCTAAACATGTTAAATAATTATTATCCTTCTCCATTACTTTTCCCTTGATCATTCTCTTCTTTGACTGGAATGAATAAGCATTGAACCTGGAGCTATTCTCTTTGCATTTTAGTTTATTGAACATAAGGATGAATGGATTGTAATGATTTATCTCTTTATATACATGGTAAATAAGAGTAAATAGATCTCATAGAGTCTTCTTAGTGTTTTCATATTACAAATCAAAAAAAATTAGAATCATTAAGGGTGTTATGAAATAATGAGATCAATGAACATTTAATTCAAGAGTTTAATCCTTGGAACAACTAGGTGCTAATTATAGCCAATGAGTTAAACTATATAAGTACCTGATGGAACACCCTCTTCATAATAACCATGAAAGAGTTCCGTTGATATCTGAAACCATGTATTTCATTCTCTATTTAGGTGAATACCATGAATATGATGGATCATTCTATTCACATCAATGTTTTCATGTGTCTTCATGAGCACACTAAACAAAAAAGAAATAAATAAACACTTAATGTTGACCATGATGTTGAAGAATTTTTCATAGATAGGTAAATCTTAATCACTCACATACTTCAAATGATGGTTAGGTAATCTGTAATACAACATATAATATTTCCTTTATGTTTCAACATAATGCATTGTTTTCAAACACATTCATGAAAGATAGTGCAAGCCAGAAGATGATCATTCTTCAATATAAAACATTAGAATAAAGTGTATTATCAAAATATTATTATGAAATTAATAATTTGAATATTATAATTATTTATATTGACTAAATATTATTCAATAAATACTAATACTTACTATTTTTAAATATCCCACTATTTAATCCGGTCTCAAAACCCTAACAATTGGACTCAAAAAGTCAACATGTTTTGATATTCTAGTTGAATTGGTCCATAAGAAAAACATCATACTCCCAACCAGGGGTAGTTAAGCTATGTTTTGGTATTTAGGAAGGAATTTATTTTCTATCATGAGGTATACAACAACATGATCTATTGATTGGCCTCCTGAATCCTAATATTATGACATTTATTTCCACAAAATCTGAATCCAAGTCAAATGAAGTATAACAAGTGATACTTCTCATTATGTAAGATGGTAATGTCTACTAATATAAATTATAATAACTCCATGATAAAATTTTGTGACCGAATAATGGTTGGAGAATAATTACTTTTTCTATTGATTTCATTCCCAATCATGTAATGTGAGGGAAATTATTACATTATATTTAGTTAATTGGTTTTTTATTATGCATAAAATTTTCTTATTTTATCTTTTACATGTCATATTAATATTAATTATATTTTACATAAGTGATTAAATATTGTTTTATAAAACATTTATGAAATATCAATTTATTTAAATACTATCTATTCACAATATTTCATTTCATTATATGATCATATTGGTTCATACATGAAATAGATAACAAAAAGATAGAAATAAACAAATAAATAAACAACCTTGTCGTGAGATTATCTAGTGGTTTATTTATTTACTAAAAAATAAATCAACCATTGAACATAGGAAACCCTCTTTATGCTTATCATGGAACATGTTACAAAATTCCACATGTCAACCTATGCATCATCTAGGATCGAATTATCTTGGTTAATTCTATAACCATATCCACACAACATGAGATAAATCATCTATTAATTGTATATATTACAGACATACTGGTGATGGGATCCATAATATTGGTTAAAAGGGAATTATATAAATCACAATGGACACATAGGTCCTTCTTAATAATGTAAGACAACTTGAATCATAGATCAACACATTTAATTAAATATTAAAATATTTAAATATCCATGAGATAAATTAAATTAAATAATATCAACACACAAAAGTCTTAGTTGAGATCATGATTGTCTAGACACCTACAACTATTACACAAAAGTATTATATATAAGAATCATTTATATTAATTGGTTATTATTATGATTAAATTTATTGATTTATTTAATTAAATAATTAGATAATTCCCTTTTATGATAATAACCAAATAAATTTTCTTAGTTATTCCCATAATAAATAAATTCATCACAACTTAAAGGTTGAACCAATAATAATAGAAAATTAAAATACATGTATTCAAAATTTATTAATTATTTTAAACCATTATTAAATTGTGAATCACAAAAAATTCCAACAATTTTATTAATTTTGTAATGATTTATTATTAAATTTAATGTTATTTAATTCTTTTATTTATTCAGAGACAATACATGATGTATATATGAACATGATGTAAAGTACATCAATTCTTATGAACATAAGATACATGCTTGGGTATTCTTAGTGTACCTTATATAGAGTATGAGACATGCACTATCTAGCTACACACTATGTGTGGTGATTTTAGTTTTCTTATACAAAACACCAAAGGACTGTGTGTGTTCTTTGGAAGGAGGACAACAAGACACATACTCTACTTATAAGAAGTGTGTTATGATTTTCATGTGACTATTTGAGTCAAAAAATTGATTTAAATTTACTAAATACAAATTAAATAATGAATTATACATTTTTAATGAAAAAATCTCATTATATAGGGTAGTATTTATATAAAAAGATAGAATTTTGTGGTTTTCACCATGTATTGGACCACACTGTTTTCATGAATATATCTTATATTCCATGTAGACTAAATTGCATGCACAATACCTATTTTTAGTGTAATCTACATGCCATATTCCAGGTTGGATATGTGTACACATAGTGTGCACCAAATGGGCCATGTTTTTTTAATTCAACTAATGTCTTGTATTCCATGAAAATGTCAAGGTGTTGTTCCAATGGGTAAAAGACATACAATCTATCCACATGTCATTAACTACAATGATATCTGGATATAACCCTTGGATATTGTCAATGCAATCTAGAGACGTTATTCCTTAGTTCATTGTCTATTAAGAAAATAAATTGGAAATGATGATAATTAATATGTTGAAATAATTTTAATTAAAATAAGATTAATGAATGAATAATTATAGGAATTAAAATCTATCAACAATTGATAATTTAGATTGGAAATCAAACATATAATTAAAAATTTATATTGTTCCCACTATTATACAACTTGAAGGTTCTCAGAGTAGAAGAAGAACCCTTGTGGGTTAATAACCTAAAACGTTTTGTTTTTCAAATTGATGGATATCTCGCATTATAGTTCATGATCTGAACTTCAGGACTACTAAAACAATACAATAAAATATTGACATACGTGGAAACCCCCTAACCTAGAAAGGATCTTCACATTTTAAATTTATTATTAATTTATTTAGGATTGGAAGAAACTTGTACCTCTCAAAGAAACAATATTCAATGATTTATTTTATCATTTCTAAACCTTTATCATATTACATTCATTTCATTTAGAGGATCCAGGTGAAGATTCACCATAACGATGATCCACACAAGATGCATTTACCTCTTAATGATTCTAATTTATTTTCAGTTTATAGGATGATGAATAAATAATCCTGAAATGTTTTTCTTAATACATTGTAGTTCCATCGAGCATGATAGAAAATATCTCATGTTTCTTGTTCTTTAAATGGAGTGTGGAGGAGGAATAGTGAGATAATCTCGTTCTGAACAATGATTCCCTAGTTTTTATTCTTGATTAACCCTACCTAATAGATATTAAAACATATAAATAGAACTATGGTTAGGATAAGATATTTTTAATTTCCAACAATCCCTTAAATAATATAATATTTTACCAACCACCATGTGATATAAAAAAAATATTATTATTATTATATAGCCTTTCATACACACCCCAAGGTAAATATTATTTAATAGCTTCAAAATAAATATTCATAAGTAGACACAATCATTCATTCCTCGAATTACTAGGTATTAATTTAATCCTAAAAATATATTTTTTTTAAACATAAATACATTATTCAAAAATTATTGAAAAATTATTTTTTAAAAAATTCGATAGAAAATAAGAATATCTTTATATTCAAGTGAATAAAAATATATATTTGAATTTTGTTATCAATAAAAATGAACAAAATTTTTCATGGGTCTTGATAGTAACATATATATTTTTATTATATTGAAATATAATTTAATTGAGATATATAGACTTGCTAAGTGTGTGACCCTATAGGATTCTATCTCTTCCGTAGTAGGTGAACTCTTTTCTTGTACTAGATTAATATATATCAATGAGTTTGGGATCCCAAGGGAATAGAATTTATGTCAAAATGTAGATAATGACATACAATTGATCATTGTGAAATATAATCCATTTTTAACAATATAACGTCAAGAATGTTTCCCATATCATTCATCAACCTATATGCTTGATACGACTTTATATGAATCTCCGAAATAAACAAGTTGTTACACAATGGAGAAAGAAATTAACGTGATGGTTCTATTAAAATATATGGGATGATATTTCAACATCCAATGAGATTGAATTGTAAAACAATTCATTGAAAAATTCATTAGTTACATGTCCTTCATGACGCACCCAATATACCATACATCCCATGAAAATTAGGCTTTATTATTTGGGTCAATAACTCTTACTGTGGGAGTCATTATATGCATTATAAAAAAATATTAATGTATAAGGATCATTAAAAACACTCATAGGTAGAAATATTTGATGACATAAAAACATAATGAATTCTACTAGTAGGAATATTATCATAATATTCCATCTTATACATTTAAACATGAAATCTTAATGAGAAGTGCCATCATCTTTTTATGAGTATTCACATATGAAAGTATATATACTTTGTTTTCAATAATATTTTATTATCAAACCATATTACTATATTTAATAATATCATTATTTCTATTTAATTTTATCATCAAATTGGGGAACAACTATGACCTTATATATGTGATGATTCTATAGGATATTATCACCTCATGGTCATTTAAAATAATTAGAAATGTGTAATAAGATGTTTATAATGGCTATCCAAATAAAGAATAATAATGGAATGAAAGTAAACATATTTAGTGAAAGAAAAAACTCCAAAAAACTTCCACATTGACATCATTTAAATTCCTATTACTTTCATCCCACATGAACTCACATGATGATCATGTTGTTGTTGAGTTATGGATTTATTCATGGGGTATTCCATGTTATGTTTCATGGAAATTTTCATTGCTATAAAATTTCCAATCTAATAAAAATACCTCAAGTGATGATACATATGATTTATATGGATCATCTGTTGATGTAACCAGGGATCCTTAGTGAGATCCACTATTGAGATATTATATCAATAGTCTGTTATAAGAATGTTAATACATGGTACCATTTCAAGCTATACGATAAAGTTTCATAATGATTTCACTTCATTAGCTACCTATAAAATCATTATATGCTTATAATATTCAATAAAATACATGAACAAAACATTTATTGAAGTCTTCATTATTTTAATATCTCTATTTAGAGTAAATATGCATCTCTTCTATGAATTCATATGATCTTAATCAATTTAGAAACATGAATCTATATATCCTTTGATGAGTCATTTATTATAACCATTATAGACCAGGAACACATCTATTATATGCCTTGGATACATAAGTATACTTATTTATTTGTTCAAATACTGGTCAATAATAGAAAATTAGTATCTAAATTCCATACACAATGGGATGTAAACAACTATCCTAGTATATTGGATAAAATAAAAGACTAACCCAATAACTAATTTGTATGGGATCCTATCTGTTCACTTTATTTCATTATGTGTATAAGAAAACATTTTCCATGAATGTTGAATTTCCTATGACATTGGAAAAAAATCCCCAATTGGATTGTTTTATACTAAATATTTTAAATACATTTTCAACACATGTAGGATGAAATTGGCCGTGTAACCATTTTCAAATGTCATGATAAATCATGATCCCATGTTTTTATTCTATTGTTTCAATGTCTTTTTATGATAATAATTTATTAATAGAGGATTAAAAAATTTTGAATCCTTTTTTTCTAAAATATGTAATATCTCATCGACATATACTATTATTAAAATTACTACACTCCAACTAAACTACATATAAAAATTAGGACCGCATTCATTATTTTTAAAATAAATTCTTTGATGGAATCATAAAACTGAATTTTTGATGAACATGAAGTTTTTTTACTCCCTAAATGGATCATTGAAAATTTAAAATTTTATTTGAAGAATTTGGTGCAACAAACCCTTCAAGTATTTTAAAATATAAATCATCATGAATTTTCTTATTGATGAAGGAAATTGTAACATCCCATTACGTTTTCAAGTACTGTATCTAACTGCCTTTGTTTTTGAGTAGTGACTTGGGTTGCGTTTGGGTGAACTTTTAAAGTAAAACTAGAGGTCAGTGTGTTGTGCGCAGTTTCCGCACAGTTTGACAAACCGTTCCACCAAACCGTGCCAGCCTTAAAAACTAGATAGAAGTTTTCACATAGGCGGCGCATGGTTTGTTTAACCGTGCGGCCAAGCCATAAAAGAAGGGCGGACGAGGTTGTAGCTGACACACGGTTAGCACACGATTTGTCAAACTGTGCGGCCAAACCATGCAGTCACTCAAATTAGATCCTTAAATTGTGGATCTCAACTGTTTTGCCTCTAAATGCTTCTTTTTTCCCTTATGTGGCCCTAACTCTGGATTTTTCTTCTCCTGGGGTCAAAGAAGGTTCTCCCTTTGTTCCAGTGGCGATCCAAGGGCTTCTCTTGCTGAATTGAAGTGGGATTCTCAAGGTATGTGATCGTTCTTCTTCTTTCCTGATTGGTTTCATAGATCTACTTAGATATACTTCTCCTCTTCCCATGGTTTCGTAGATCTATGCCTCTTTTGGGTAGATCTATGTGTGTGGTACCAATTTTGATGAGTTTCGGTCTTGATCATTCTAGGAGAAGAGATCTAAGGTGGGTTCTTGAAGAAGCAACCTTGTTTTCTCGACTGTTTTGGTTTTGGTCAATACCTTCAAGGTAGGTGGTTCCGTTCCGTCTTTCCAAATTGACTATCATTGTATTTTATTGATTTATTTCAATTATTTATTTAAATTCAATTGCACACGTTGTTTTCAATTAAATTGATAGAATCTTGATTCCATTTAATCGAGATATTTGAAATTGTTTTGGCATGAAAATTTGGAAACCCCAATTCCGTTTAATTGGGTGTTTTTATGGAAAATTGGTCATTTTAAATTGTTTAATTTAAATTGTGGATTTGATGGAAATGTTTTCATTAACTTGTTGAATTTAATTGTGGAAATGAAATGTGTAATGATGGAATTGGTTTTTAATGGATTTCAAACTTATGGAAATGGCTTAAAATGATTTGACAGAAACCCATTGGTTTTATCTTGTGAAAAAGGAATTTATTGAATAAAAACTGTTTTGGTTTTAAATGGAATGAAATTGGAATTTCTGAATTAAGTTCATGCATAAGATAAAAAATATGTAAATAATGAGTGGGGTAATTCTTCTCATGTAGTTGGAGATGAAGAGATCTGTAATCCACCACATGATCATCCTACATAAGAATGCATCCCAAACTAGAACCCAAAGCATCACAAAACACTACATACCTCTTAATGGGCTTAGGTAACATCAAAATATGAGACGATGTCAGAATCCTTTTCAGTTCATTGAAATAAGTATGAAACATTTCATCATTGCTGAATGTCACCACTTTCTTGTTATGAGTAGTCAAAGATGACACAAACATAGATAAGTCCTTTATAAACCATTGGTAGAATGCATCAAGACCAAGGAAGCTTTGTATATCAAAGACATTATGTGGTTCTCTCCATGAAAAAATATCCTTTACCCTTTCTGGATCAACTAATAAGCCATGATAAAAAATTATGTACCCCACGAACATTACATCTTGAATCTAGAAACTATATTTCAAAAGCTTTCCATTAAAAGGATGACTTATCAAAATTTCCCGAACCAAACTTAGATGGTTCTCGTGCTCATGATCAAATTTTGAATAAATCAGAATATCATCCACAAACAATACCACAAAATTGTTGAGATGTTGGTGGAATATCCGATTCATCAAATCTATAAAAACTACAAGAGTAGTAGTCAGACCAAAAGGCATACCAAGATATTCATAATGTCCATAACATCCCTTGAAGGATGTCTTTGGTATATCAGACTCACAGACTCTGAGAAGATGACAACCTGATCAAACATCCATCTTTGAAAACCATTTTCCCCACTTTAATTGATCAAATGGATCATCCACACGAGGTAAATGATATTTTATTCTTAACCATTACCTAGTTCAACTTCTTATAGTCCACAAATAAATGAAGTTAATTCTATGATTCCTTGAAAAATAGAACTGGGGATTACGAAGGAAAAATAATTGGGTGAACAAAACCTTTTTCTAACAGGTCATCCAACTGAATCTTGAGATCTTTCAGCTCTTTTGGTTCCATACCACAATAATGTATCAATATTGGCTGCATACCTGGCACTAGATCAATCATAAACTCTAACTCTATCTCTATAAGAAGATCGAATAAATCATCTAGTAAAACATCAGGAAAGTATCAAACAAAAATGGGAAAATCATCAAAAGAAGAAAAGTCATCAGGATAAAATGCAACAACAACCAAAAAAACCCTATGATCTATATGGGAAGGACTTGCATGACTTGAACTCGGGTCTCACTCCCCCTAAAACACATGAGATCTTCCATTAGTAACAAGAAATGAAACACACCAATGATAACAATAAACCTCATATTGATGAGCTAAAATCCAATCCATACCGATGATGACATGAAACAGATCCAGATGAAGAATGAGAAAATCCTAGACCAAATCCATATAGGCTATCATTAATGAACAAGGACACCAAAACCCCTAATCTTTCCTCATCCCAAGAGGTGTCTCTAACACTATTTTAAAGGACATAAGTTCCATTATAAGTTTACGAACATAAAAAAATGGGTAGATATAAGTGATTGGTAGGAACTAGTATCAAATAAAGAAATTTATATGGAAGATGAAATAGGGATAACACCTCTCACTATTTCTGGACCGGAATTAACTTCCACTGGACACTCATCTACTGTGTAAAAATGATTCACTCCTAAGGCCTATTGCTGGAGCCCTGTAGTCCTTGAAGCTTCTAACTACACCGCAATAACCTTTGGAGTAAACGAACCTTGACCATAATGAGGCATAGTCATATACTGACAAAAGTGTTATAAGTAACTAACACATCCACAACAATTTCATGTCTTCACATGTATAAAAGAATAACATCTAGTGTTTCATCCCTTACCAAACTGATAGGAATTTAGAGGTACACTGACAACTATGATAGATGATGCAGAAGAGGTTTACTATTGAGACCCACCTCCACCACTTATATGATGATCCTGCAACTTCCTCTTCCTACCATGTACACCACTGAAGCTGCCACATGATGGAAGAGAATAGGTCCAGAATTCAACCTTTCTTTCCATATTAATAATTACCATCATAGCTCTATCTACTATCTCTACTTAGGTAGAAAGTTTTAGTATAGACACATGTGATTTGATATCCAATCTCAAACCTAGCAGGTACTTATGTGCATTCAGTTGGTCATACATTAAATCTTCCAAAGAAAAATTGAAAAGATAAAAAAATCGGTTGGTTTAATCCAAAATCTAATGATCTTCTTTTTGTAAAGATAGGAATTACAAAGACGTCACCATTATTGTAAAATATGGACAAAACTGCTAAAACAACAGGGTTTTTAAAACCTTCCAATCCAAACCCATGTTCCTATCTACTTGAACCATAGAATCCCACCAGTGCTTGCCGAATCCCTCGAGTCTGAATGCTGCAGAATTCACCCTGATATTCTCAGGTTCCTCTAAGAAGTAAAATATTTGATTGATCCTGTCTATCCAATCCTTCACCTCTTGAGGTTCAGTTTTTCCTTTAAAGGGTGGTGGGTTATCATGCAAGAACTCCCATGATCGATATTTCTCTCCTCCAACTCCTAGTTGTACCTCATCCAATGTATTATGAACTAATGGAACATTCTAATTGATAGCTTGGACTAGTTGTTCGATAGTATCGATGAGGCTCTGATATATAGCTGGGTTCCCTTGATGTGCATCAGTTGTACCTTCCTAAGGAACTCGTGGAAGATTTATCGAAGGCATATTGTTGTACACCAAAACATAAGAATGACCAGACAAAAAAATAATTATGAGTTCAAACTAGATAACCCATACAAAAATACTGACATTAAAAAAACAATACTATAGACACACATCCCAACATACCATGAAAACTTGATTCTTGTTATGACAAGATTTAGCCAGGCACTTATCATAATATACCACTAAATCCCCGAAAATCCTATCTCATATATAACAGATTCCCCAAGAAAAGGATTCTTGAGGACATACCTCCTATGATACCAAAATATGATGAACCAAAACATGTTTCCCACAAACCTGACACCCAACCTATCCGTAATATACCTGAAAGGAATTCCTGATCCCCACAGGCTAGCGATAAGCACCCAGTCATCGAACAACACAACATAGGGAACAATGTTTCCCAAACTAAATAACCACATGGAATACATATATATATATAGTAAGAAAGAAACAAAAGAATACTAGAAAATATATATTCCATAAATTTAAGGAAATAAAGAAAATAGACAATAGAAAAAGTAGCCAAAAACTTCAAGACTAGTCCAACAACAATGGACTAAAAACCACACAGATACTCTAAATGATGGTATGGATGAGCTACCACCATATGACCACCAGTTACCCAACCAGCTAACACGAACCCTACAACATCACTACAAAACCTTTCCATTCCCTATACTAGAAGACAAACAAAGGTCTACATATTTCTAAAGAGGTGCATAATGTGTGAGCTAATAGGATTAGTAGGATCCCACCTAGGTGTTCCACAATATGTCTCTATATAACAAATATTGTATGAATATTTTAAATAAAAACATGGCATGATAAGTAGTAAGCAGTTTTATAGAAAACATAGTAAACATTTCCAATTTTTCACAGTTGTAAAAAAAATAGATATATCAATTTCAAAGAAAATTTTCAATATAATTTTCCATAAGTATAAACATGAATATCATGGCTAAATTATAAATCCTAGAAATTTAAAATAGAAGCATGGATATCGCAAAAACATGGAATACTATAGGTCCAGGCTATAGACTACTCGTACCATAATAATCAAGTGCACAAATCTGATCCTAGAACACAATACTAGTAAGAAGAGGAATACCCCATGAGTAAACCCCCCAAAATGTGAATATATTTCCCCTATAACTATGGGACTTGGAAAAATATAAAATTTATAAGAAAAACCCCTTGATAATCACAAAACAATGGATGATGGACCTAAGATAAACCTTCCACCTAAATAAAAAAGGTAACCCTTGTTCTCTTTATCAAAAATCATTTCAATGTCTTGAAAACCATTTCAAAACCATTTCACAATTTCTATTTAAATGATTTGAGACTACCCTTTTCTATTCCATTTATCAATAACTAGAGAAAAGAAAACTTTTCATTAAAAACCATTTTCCAGACACACAAAACAATCATTACAATTTCATTATGAATTAGTTTGTAAAGTAAGAACAATAAGGTTCATCAACATAGGATAGAGATGGAACCAACTAACTCAAAGCTCATGTTGCACACATCTGTAATGGAATCCACAAAAATGAAACCTAAAAATGTCAACAAAGTCCCTAGAATCAAACCCACAATTATATTGATTCAATTTAGAAGAAATATGGGTTGGTGGATAGAATAAAACTTACGTATCTAGAGAACAGATGTTCGCCACACCACAAATAACCAAGAAATGGCCTCTGGAACAAGATCTCACAACAGATATAGAAGAAGACAACAATGAACATCCAGCTTAGATCAATGAATCCATTATTAAAAAGTTAGGGTGCTACCATGATCACCTACAATGAAGGAGTGAAAAGGTTACTCACCTGGAGAGATTCATCGTACTTATAATAGATATTAGAGATCGAACAAGAAGATCTAAAAGGAAAGGTTCCTATGAAAATTTATTAGGAAGAGTCTCCGTTTGAGAGTGGAGGAGTCTGGAAAGAAAGTTCCATGAAAAAATACCAAACACTTGTTTTAAAATTAGGCATGGGCCGAGCCCCGACATGTAACCCTTGGTCACATCGTGAAGTCCACGCTAGATGAGTACGATGAAAAACCTGTCTCCTCAGCTTAAAAACCAACCTTTTAGAAAGTCACATCATGTAAGACCTAGTAATGATGTGTAACCCTTCACAGATTGTACCCAACAACCACTACACGACAAGTAACATAGTTACATGGCGTGTTAATGTTCTGTAGTCTATTGAAAATCCATAAAACCAACTCTAAGGACATTAAACTAAAAGATAAATTAGAGATATGGAAAAAATTACCTGATAAAGGTAACATGATGTTACATTGAGGTTATTATATCTTCAATTTCAAGGTATACAATATCAGTATTTAATTTTGGTAGAGTTCACATATACCAATATCTTCTATTCAAGTAATCAAATGGAACCTTATGAAGAATTATATGAAAAAATAAATCATACTCTTACTTTTTGGGAAGAACTTGGTGAAAAAAGGCTTATAGGAAAAGAAATTTTATAGGAAGAAACAAAAACGCTAAAGACTATTCAAACCCATATCAAATTATTTCAAAGTAGGAAAAAGAACTATGATGATAACCATATGAAATATTTGGAATTTCAAGTGGGAGATCATGTTTTATTGAAAGTATCTTTATAGAAGAGTGTTATAAAGTTTGATAAGAAACTAAAATTGAGCCCTAGGAACATCATACCTTAAAAAATATAATAAATAATTGGATTTATGGATTACATTTAGAAATGAAACCAAGTATCTCTAAAGTACATGATATGTTCAATATATCATTGTTAAGGAAGTACATGCAAGACCTAAAACATGACCTCAACACTGAAGAAGTAGAACCGAAACCTAATATATATTACTATGAAGATCTTATCTATGTTCTAGAAACTATAGAATAAGTGTTGAGGAAATATATTACTTGAATAAAAAAGGAACTTTAGGGAAATTATAAGATAGAAGAGGCGATATGGGAAACAATAGAAATTATGATGAATAAACACCCAAATATTTTCATGAGTTAAAATTATTGAAATTTCAAGGATTAATTCTTTTATGTATGGAAGAATGTAACACCTAAATTATTTATCATATATTTATTTTAAAATAAATTTAATCTCCTTGATAATTTGTGGTGCACACAACCCTGAGTCTAAATGAACCATAATATAGTGTACCGTTATAAACTAGGTATTAAATTGGTGGATATTAATAGGAATTACTATATTTTTAAAAGTATAAGTTTTAAACACTTATAATATAAATTAATTGGTAATCAATTAATTATAAATAAGAAATAAAATTCATTTGAAAGAAAAGGAAGTGTTTTCTTAAAATCTGTTTTTATGAACGTAATGTGTTTTTATCTTGATAAAATAAATTAATCAATATTAGTGAATGATTTTAATGATATATATATATATATTATATTCAATAAAATATTTTAATATTCATCTAATATTTTTACCATACATGGAATAATAATAAGTAACTTTTATGATAAAAAACCATATTTTTCTAAAAAGCTGTTTCCATCATGTTGTGCAAACTTATTTTTAAAATTATTTTATTACACATATAGGTAATATATTTTATAAAATGGATTCCATATTTTTATTTAGTTGGTTCAAATTTGGTAAATATTTCCATTTCAATTTTAGGAATTTGGAATAGTAATCATGGTAAAATTTATCATCTCAACAAAGGGTAAATAAGGTAAAAATAGGTTAAAACTAAGTGGTAAGGCCATAATTTTTCATCTCAATTTTTATTAGATAAATGTAATTTAAATATTATCACCTTGAAATCAATATTTATAGTTTTAGTGGAAATGTGTCCATTAAAATGGCCTATATAATATTTAAATCAATGAAAGTTACAAAGCATCACTCTCTTAGTTGTAAATATATATTATGTGTCCACATAGATATAAAATCATGTAATTAATGAATATAAATGTCTATTTTGAGAATAATGAAATTTTTTTCATGATGGGAATTTATTTATAAATTATATTAACTATATAATTTCCTTAAATCCTTACGCAACACTGACACAATATTTACTGTATTAATAAAAAATAAAATAATTGATTTTAAAAAAATTAAAAGTGATTTAATTTTATTGATTTATAGTGTTCTAAAAATTTTATATATGAGTATGAAACATTATTGTTTTATTAAAGGATTATATACTAATTCATCCTTTGTATTTATGTATTTTAAGTCAAATTAAATGCATAGTTTCAAAATAGACATTAATGATATTTTATTAAGATAATATATTATTAAATTATTTAAAAATAAATAAAATCTTGATATAAGAAAATTTGGATTATTTATGGTAAAAAAATGTAACTAACTGGTCATTTCTGATCCAATTTTCAACTTATATACAAAATTATGATCCTTTAAGTGTGAAAAATATTTTACCATGATTAATGTTAAAATAGGTTAAATATGGTGTTAAACTAAAATACAAGTTTTAAAACACCAATTAAACCTATAAAAACATTATTGTTTGATGATATTTAAATACTATACTATCATATCTTATAATACCTATCATTTTTGAGAAATTTTTACTATATAATTACTTTATTATATTTTCATATTTTAAGAAATTCCAACAGTGTGGTCTTCCTCCCTTATAAAATGACACCCCTTCATTCACTTATTTATACAACATTGAGCACACTATATTGAACATATCATAAAAAATAACATCTCTATATTATATAGGTTATTTTATTTCTGAAATACAAACACCCTAGTATCCTTAAGAGGTGATCTAAATGAGTTATTTCAAAGAAGAGGTAACCACTATAACAGTTCACTTTATTTTTATTCTTATTATTTTACTCCTATAAATATATGGTAATTATCATAATATAATAAATTAATTATCCTACATATTCTGAAATTTTATTATTATTATTATGAAATTACCATTATCCACCCCTTTTCCCATCAAATTTAAAGTTAAAGTATCGCCCGTGCATACGTATGATTTACCATCTCCACATAGCGATACAATTCATTTTCCATTTCTTTATTATATGGATGAAAATTATGATATGTTTAATATTTATATTCAATATTTAATAAATAATTATAATTTTTGAATTATAATATCATATCAAACTTCTTAGCTTAAAATACATTGGAAAATTATAACGTCACTCGTACATATGTGTGGACCACCACCACCACGAAGTGATGTGATTTATTTTTCACTTCCATTTTACTTTGATGGTAATAATAATATATTTAATGAATATATATGATATTTTATATAATAATTATTCTGAAATTTTTAATTATTATTTATTTTTCTTTCATTCCATTCATCTAAAAATGAAAACAACATTCATGCGTACGTACGACTTACCGTCTCCATGATTGATGTAATTCATTTTTGTATTTATAACTATTATAGATTACTATAAATATGTATTTAATAAATATATATGATTTTTATATCATTATTAAAATTCTAGATATGAACAAACCAAGATCAAAGTACAAGGACTGAAACTACTGAACCAAAACATACATTAAAAGCAGTGTAGTTATCGCCAGGAATAGAGATTTAAAACAGAATTATTAATAAATGGGTGATTAGAGGTTATAATTAAACCATATATTCTATTATATCTATGAATAGTTTTCTATAATATATTTATAATAAATATATATTTATTATATAAGATGTTTAGACACATATGAAGGAAATCAGACCTGAGGTAAGGGTTTATTTCACAATCTCATCATTTTTTGGGAATGTTTAAGTTTAAGTCTCCCATGGGGTAATTAATTGATATTTATATCATAAGAAAAATTTATTTTCTTATCCTTTGGTTATTCATAATTTTTAAGTAATAGTATAATTTTCCTCTCTCTGGTACTTAAAATTATTGAGACTTTTTTTAAAGAAATTTGACTTTATTTATCTCTTTGATCAAAAATAATTTATCTTCCATATCCATGTTCTATAAAAAAATTCCAGAATGTTTTAAAAATCCTAAAAATTATTTATTAAAGAAATTTTTACCCATGTTTTAATTTTTACAAAATAATTTGAAAGGAATATTCTTGTCACTTTCCACATGAGGTACTTTTTGACCTTTTATAATATTGTGAAATGAATGTTTTAACTTATATAGAATGTATGAAATTACCTACCATCATGAACTCTTATTGATTTGAATCTTACTTTTTAATTTTTCGTAATTATTTTTTAAAGAAAAAAATTTCCAAATATTTTTTAATTTTGTTGTTTCTAAATCTGATTTAAAAAGAGAAAGGGGTATTTTACTCAATAATTTTTTAATAAAAATTTTATGGTTTTTATATCCATCAATGAAAAAACCCTCATTTTACTTATGCTCCACTAGGTATATGTTGTAATGATATTATTATTATTATTTATCTGGATGGTTTATGATCAGTTTGACCAGGGTTGTACTATTTTTATACCATTCTCTATATTACTCTGGATGGTTAATGATCATGTTTACTAATTGAGGGATGTATTAAAATTTTATGATAGTTTTTTAATATGAATTTAATCATTTAATATGTTTGATTCATTAAATTTTAGGAACGCGTTGGACTTAGTAAGTTATGAATGGGGCTCGTAATCGTCCTTTGGTGTATCAATAGGTCTCATGAGACAAACTATCTTGGGTATTTGGACAAGGAATTACACATTTATGTAATACGTATTGGAATTGGGCCTTTACGGTATGTTTATGATGAGATAAATTATGAATTACCTCATTATGAGATTATTTATTGATGTCCCTGTGATTAATTAATTAGTTATGATATCTATGGATATGTTTTAAGCTCATATGATTATTTTTATGGAATTATTTTATCATCATTTATTATTTAAATATTATTATTCATTATCATGTTATTGATTAAATGGAATGTGTTTTCATATATTTACTTTTCCATATTGATTATGCCTTATTTATTAATGATAGATTCGGCTGTACACATACCCTTACTGAGTATGTGAGATCACCCATTTCTTTTGTTTTCTTTCCCTAGGATTCTAGGAAATATTTTATGAATGATATATAGGGATATGGTAAAGGTAAAAATAGATTTCCTAGAGAAATTAATATGTTTTATTTTAAGTTTTCAATTATAATGTGATATTTAAGCACGTATCTAGTTTTCTAAGACAACTAAACTATTTCGTCCTTTGAGATGCGATCACTTGTATCTAGTATAATATAATATAATAAACATAAAATTTGGGATACTAGGGTCATAATATTTACAATTATTCCTTTTATTTCATTAACTAACATGTTTTATTTATTTACTAAAATGGTTAAGTTCATGTTGGATGTTTTGGGTACGTTTAGTTTATAGCCTAAAATTGACATCATGGCATTGACCGTGGTCAATAGTTATATAGTTAAGTTACCTATAAAATTTTAAACATGGTATAATTTTCATATTTATACATAAAATATACTATTATAACTATATATTTAATGAGGTCATTAAAAATGAAGCGCATCATTTCATGTTGATGGTAGTATATACATACAAATTAATATTATTTTTAATTTTCTGTATGGTGGAAAAGACATAATGTAGGTGATATTTTACTTTTAAAAAATCATAAACATGTTATAATTTTCATATTTATTCATTATTTCTATCCTTATAACCAACCATGTGAGGTGTTAATGAAAAAAATAATCTCATCATTTTGTAGAGGTGGTAGTCCACACATACACACGAGTACCATTATCATTTTCCAATGAATAGAAGGGTAAGATGGTGGATAATATATTATCTTTAAAAATTAATAAAAATTTCATATATATCATATATATTATTTTTATCCATAATTTTAACAAAACATGAGAGGCTGTGATGAAATAAAAATCAAATCGATTCATGGAGGTGGAAGTCCACACGTACACATGAGCGATGTTTTCATTTACCATATAAAGGAAAATAGATAAAAAAGGTTTGTACCATAAACATAATAAATTTTTTGTATATTTAATATAATTATGTTATTATATTAGAATAATTATTATAGGATTTAATGAGTTATAATAAGAAATAAACAAGAAAACACTTAGTTAATAATTATATATATTATTTGGCAAACATCATTTGTCTTACACCTTAATTCATATAGGTTTGGTATTCTGGTGATAAAAATACCCATGTGATGTGAGTAATAAATTTAGGAAGGTATTTTAGAAAGTATTCTATGAGATATAGTTCTTAAATATCATAAATAAGTGAGTAGAGGAGGTGCCTTTTTATAAGTGAGGGGAGTGACATTCTTCTAATTATTTAATGTTTCAAAATAATATTAAGTCATCTTCATGATCATGTGGATCTTAATTAGTAAAGTTTTTAAGATAATGTGATATGGGTATAAATTATATCATATAATAATAATTGAGATAATATTTTATTTCCTTATCACTTAGTTTTTACGTTAATTAACCCATTTTACCCTTTACCGCGGTGATAATTATTTACCAATATTACTATTAATTATGACCAAAAATGAAACTAAACTCATAATAAATTTGAATTTAATGAATAAAAATATAAAATTAATTTTCCAAGATTCAATTTTTATAATTTTAATAAATTTATTTTAATATAATAACACAAAATAGAATGAAAAAAAAAATTTGTTTGAAAAATGCATTTTAAGCCCTAAAATGAGTTTATATCAAAATAAAGTATAATGATAATTAATATAGAATTAATTAGATTATTTTTAGTTAAATGGGGATAATTTTACTTTAAAACGAATTCAAAATATAATTATACTTTTTAGTAATTTAAAATAAATGACACTTCATATAAAAATTTTAATTTTTCACTATTCACCAAAATATGAAATCTTTTTAAAAACCCAAAAATTCACCCTAAGAAAAAATTTATATGATGAATACAAAAATGAATTAATTTTTTTATCAAATTTAATTTCTAAAATTAAGATATTTAACTTTTAAACAAAATCACTTAATACATGTAAAATAGTTTATTACAAAAAACTCTTCCTTTTTCGATTGAAAAATTATATAAAATTATTAATAAAACTATGATGGATATTAATCCATAAAATGAATAATTATAAATCATAAATTTAATTTAATTCTATTATTACCTAGGTTTTCAAATTCTTCTCCCATTTTATAAATCTTATCCTCATAATTTTATTCATCACTTAAGCAAGTGAGATAATATTACTCTCATTGTTTTTTCTGATTCCTATGTTGTTTCCTCAACCATGTGGTTATTCTATAAAAATGTAACCTTTTTAATCAACTTATTTTGTAGTACCTTCTCTATGTGATCCAAAATATAAATATCCTTTTCATTATAAGATATTTCATCTTCCAACTATACCACCTTTGGGATCAAAACATGAGATGTATCAGGTATATATTTCCCTAACAATGATATATGAAACACATCATGTACCTGAGATAAACTCTTAGGTAAGGGTACTCAATAATAAATCGATCCCACTTCTTAACGAATTTATTATGGTTTAATAAACATAAAAATTAGATTTTCCCTTATATAGAAATTCACAACACCTTTCCATGGAGATATTTTAAGAAATATGTGATTACCTACCTTAAATGAAAGGTATTTACTCCTATTATCTACAGAAATATTCTACTTGCTCTAAGCCTCAATCATGTGCTGTTGAATCATCATTATGTTATAGACTATTTCTTTTACTAGTTATAGTCCCAAAAAACTCCTCTCATTGACTTCATCCCAACATGATAGAGTTCGACACCACTTTCTATATAATCCCTCAAATGGTTTCATCAGTATACTAGAATAAAAATTATCATTAAAAGAAAATTCAATTAATGATAAATGATGTTCCCAAATCCCCTGATAATCTAATAATAAATTGAAATTAATATCTTCAAAAGTATGAATATCTTACTGTAACTTCCCATCATATTGAGGATGAAAGGATGAACTAAAATTAAATTCACTACCCAATGGATTTTTAAGTCCATTAAAAAAATTAGAGGTAAATCTAGTATCACGATCAAATATAATAGAGAGGGGGACTCAATAAAATTTGGATATCTTTTTAAGATAGAGTCTTGAAATATAATCCAATTAAATAATATCTTCAATAAGAAGAAATTTTTTAGAGTTAATAAATCAATCAATAAAAACCAAAATATCATTATTAACTCAATATGCCCTTGGTAATCCCAACATAAATCCCACTGATATATTCTTCCACTTCTATTCCTACTATAAAAAAGGATGAAAAATCCCCTTTGGTAGCTGTATATTATATTTAACTTATCTAAAAGTCAAACATTTCATGGGAAAAAAATATTATCTTTCTTTATCCAATCCCACAAATAATATCCTCGAAGGTCTCTATACATATTAGTGATATTAAGATAAACAAAGCTACGAGATTCACTAAATAATTCCTTCTTCAATTGTAAATCATATGGAACACACAAAAACTTTACAAATATTATAACAACTTCTTTATAAATATTAAATTAAGGAAACTTACCCCTTTTGGAAAACTCTACTCTTTCTTGCTACCCAAAATCATCCTTACGAGCTTACTTAATTTTGTCTGAAAAAGATAACTTCATTGACTCCTGAACAAAAATAGAAGGATTTCATAAAATTACTATTTCTAGGAAAAAATTATTTAATTAATTTAATAAATTATCATGTTCTAAGCATAGATTCGATATATTTTCATTATCATTTTTAATCAAGGCATCAACTAATTTGTAATCTTGACCCAAATGATAGTGAACCATACAATTGTAATCCTTTATCAGTTCCAACCATATTATTTACCACATGTTCTACACTTTTTGAGTAAATATATACTTTAAACTTTTATAGTTATCATATATTTCACATTTTAATACAAATAAAATATTTATCCAAAATTTTAAAGTAAAAACAACCACAACAAGCTCAATATCATGTGTAGGGTAATTCTACTCATGGGGTTTCAATTGAAATTAAACATATGCAATTACTTGATCATCTAGAATCAATACACAACCAAATTCCTTAAACGAGCAGTCGTTGTAAATAAAAAACATACTATTTCTAGTTTTAAAGGTTAAAACATTAGTATTAACCAATATTCTATTCAATTCCTAGAAAAATTCATCACATTTCATTATCCACATGAATTTAACTCACTTTTGAGTTAACTTTGTTAGAAAATCATTCAAGAAACAATCAATATTAACCTAATAATCCAAGAAAAAAATTAGAGTTTGTGATATTTTTTGGTCTTGGTCACTCTTCAACTACTTTAGTTTTGGTGTGATCAATAATTAAGCCATATTTAGAAATAATATCCCCATGGAATGAAATCTGTTGTAACTAATATAATTTTTTTCTAAATTTCCAATAAAAATAATTGTATTTTAAAGTTTATATAATAATTATTATATGTTTCTCTTGTTATTAATAAATTTCAGAATAAACTAAGATGTCATCAATAAATGCAATAACAAATTTATTCAAATACTCATGGAAAAAACTATTAATAAGATACATAAATACATAATATTCATTCATTAAACTGAAATTCATAAACACAAACTCATAATAGCTATACCTAGTATGGAACACCTTTCCCGGAATGTATTCCCCCTTTACTTTTATCTGCTGATACTTGAACCTGAGATTAGTCTTTGAAAAATAATAATCACCCTAGATCTATCACTACTTAATTTGAGGCTCATACATCGACCACAGTTTTAGAAAAAGACTTTGAAAAACTATTCTGATTTTGGCCTTGATGATTACCATGTAACATCCTGTTACCCCCTTTCAGGTATTTTCTCATCTCTCCTTTCATTTTACTCTTTTTTATGTGTGTTTTGGGACTCTCAAGGATGAAGATCATTTTATTGGGAAAATGACATAATGTTAGGGGATGCATGTTTGTTTGAATTCAGGGAGTCTGTGTATAAAAGTGGTAATGGTTTTTTTAGGTTTCCCTCGAGTTCATAGAACACTGATGATGGTTTGAGATCTTTCTCTAGAGTTAGGTTTGTTTGGTGTATTCTGGTAATTTTCATGACGTGTAAAGTTTTCATTTCATGTATTATTTTTTGGGTAGATGTCATTAATTTGTTTAAGGAATGAAAGTTTTACATTATGTGAATCTAGTTCATGATGTGTAAATTTTGATGTTATGATTTTTAGTATAAGGCAATGCGTTTTTCAACATATCTTAATAATCAAGGATTAAACGTAATGGAAATTTTTCATGTCATGTATATTTTTGGAATTGTGGTTTTAAACATGGTACTCATTTATTTTATTTTTTATTCAGTTGTATCCCCTTCTATCATGATCTAGGTGTTTCCCTAGGTGATTTTGGGGATCTCTGCTCCTTTCAGATCATCCGTTTGGCAATTCATTATCATGGAGTTTGTCTTGAATCTCTCTAGATAAGCGATTGTTTCTGCTTCCTCATTTCCTTTGATCATAGTTTCACATTTTCACCATATTTTAGATCCATTGATTCTATGGCGACAATAATCTTGATACTTCTTAGATCTATTGCGTGATATTCCTTTAGAGGATGCCCCTTGTGTTGGTTTTGGTATGACATGAGTGTTCTTTGAGTTATGTTGTGATCTATCTTCTCCACCAACAATTTTGTTTTTTTGAATCTATCCTGTTATGTGAGGATTGATTCTAGGGCCTCTATTATGGTATTTTTTCTTCTTCCAGGTTGGTGTATTATATTACAGGAGTGTGTGACCTATGTTTGAGGTATTTGGTTCCATCTATATCCTATGTTATATGAAATTTATTTCTTTGGTTTTTGATAATTTTTTTATAAATAAAATGGCATGATTGATTGACTAATTTGTGTGTGTGGAAACAAGTTTTTATGAAAATATGGTTTTCCACTTATTTTGGTAAAGGGAAAAAGTTATTTTAAATAATTATGAAATGGTTTTAATGAAATGGTTTAGAAAATGTAGCATATGGGAAGTCTTGGGTACTTAGGTTAAAAGTTTTGTAATATGTTTCATCTATTGACACTATCGAGGGGTTCACTCATGGGGTGTTCCCATACTCCCTAGACCCACTGTTCTAGGGACTTATTATACATGTTGGGTGGTTCAATTTTAAGGGTGTTCCTATACTCTCTAGATTATATGCATATATCTAGAGACTTGATGTGTACAATTTTCCATGTATGGGTATGAGTGTCTCAGCTACCTTGACCTATAGTGATCCTTGGCGCGATGTTACCCATTATTTGTCTTATACTATTTTAGCTTTTAATTCCATATATTTTATATCATATGTGATACATGCTTTGTTTTGACTATTTTAGTACATAAAATGATTTGAAACTTTTTTACTTGGACAATTTAGAACTATGGAAAATAGGGAAATGTTTTACCACACTTTTGATATAAATTTTTTTTATCAATTTATCATTCCTTTTTTTCTTTAAAGTTGAGAATGTTCAGAATATTATATAGATACTTAATATGGAATACCTGGGTGGGATCCTACTGATCCTGTTTAGCACACACCCTATAAATCCATTCATAGGAGTATAGAACTTTGTATATTTTTGATGTAGGTAAAGGTAAGATTCTGTAGTGAGGAGATGAGCTATCTTCTAGCTATGTCTGTGTAACTGGTGGTGAGATGGTAGGTGTTTTCCCATGCTATCACATGGAGTATCTATTTTGGTATTTTTCATCCTTTATTAATGGACCTGTATCTTTGAGATTGTTTATCCACCGTAGATTTTTTTTAATTCTTCTTTTTTTCCTTATGTTATAGAATATGTATTTCATCTATTTCCTTCTGATGTTTCTCCTTGTTATGTATATATATACCACATTTTTTGTTTTAGTTTGGGTGAAGTCATTCCCTATGGTTATTGTTCGATGCTCGAGTGCTGGTCACTAGGCTACGGGTATTGGGAACACCCTTTGATTATGTGGAGAATCGGGAAGGGTGCCAGTTTTTTAGGGTGTATCGGGTTGGTTCATTACAAATTTGTATCAAAGGATATGTTGTGCCCAGTTTTGGTAAGTTGGTAGACTAGAGATAAGATTTTTAGTACTTGAGAGGTAGGTTGCAGTGAGTGTTTGTCTATCTCTTTCCATGACTATACTCAAGTTACCATGGGGAATTGGGATCTGTGTCTCCTATTTTGATTTATTGATCTTAACCTCAGTTTTTTGCTATGGTTTTTTTGGTTTGAACTAATATTTTATTATTATTCGATCATTTATTCTATTTTTGTGTGCAAAAATATGTCTTCGAGACTCCTTCTATAAGTTCCTCAGAAAGGTGCAACTGATGCTCCTCAATGGAATTTTACTCTATATAATAATCTTATCAAGGCTATCATTAAGGTAGTTCATGCTATCAACTAAAATTTAATATAATTATAGAACATGATTTTTGAGGTATAGGAAGGAGTTACAAGAGAAAGGGATTGATAATTAGAGTTATTATGTGAGAAGACACCTCCCTTTAAAGGTAAAAATAAACTTCAAGAGGCATAGGAATAGATGAAAAGAATCCCTGAGGGAGGAATACTATATGGGTGCTGATTGATCATTTGAAGAATTCAGATCACTTAATTTTGATTGGGGACACCATGAAAGTTGAAGATCTGAGTAAGCTGTATATTCAAGAGGTTATGAGGTTATATGGGGTTCCTTATATCATTATTTCAGATAGGGATTCTATATTTACTTTGAGGTTCTGTAGAAGTTTCTATGAGTCAATGGTGACTCATGTCAAGTTAATTACAACATACCATCCACATACAGATGGATAGAAAACTAATTCTATTTTGATATTGGAGGATATTCTCTGTTTATGCATCTTTGATTTTAGTGGATCATGAAATATAAATCTTGGACTAATTTTTTTTCTTATAACAACAATTATCAGTATTTGATCATAATGAATACTTTTGTGGATTTGTATGGTTTCCCATGCATGTGACCTCATTGATTGGAAGAGGTGAGATAAAAATATCTTTTAGGAATAAGTCTCTTTAAAAAGAATTAAAAGAGGATTCAAGATATACATTGGAGTCTAATTAAAACTTAGAGTTGACATAAATTATATGAGGATCATTAGAATTTCCCTTTGAAGTTTTCTATTAGTGACCAATTTTTCTTGATTGTTTCTTCTTGGTTGGGTCACCATCGGCTTATAAAACATTGAAAGTTGGCTCAAAGATATGTTGGTCTATTTGAGGTAACTGAGTGGATTGAGATGGTTTTTATTAGTTGTAATTTCTGATTCATTTTATTAGTATTAATGATATTTTCCACATATCATATCTCAAGAAATACCATCATGATCCATATCACATTATGAGCCGGGAAGAGATTGAGTTAGAGTTAGAAGTATTTGTTGTAGAAAAACCTATAGAGATTATCAACTCTCCATTTAAAGTCTTTCATGGGATGTCGATTCCATTGATTAGTGTGTTATGGAAATATAGGTCAAATTCTCAGGAGACTTGGGGGTGTGATCCATTGAAAAAAAGCAGTGACCTCACCTATTTTTGGACACCATTCCTCCACATTACTTATTAGGGATTAAAATTTTTATGGAGAGGAGTTTTTAACATTCTTTTACCCACATTCTGGTATTTTATCATCCCTCCTTCTGTTTTCTTCTTTTGGGTTCATTTTAGGACTCTTGAAGATGAAGATTTTTTATGGGGATAATGAAATAAAGTTTGGAGATCTATGTTTTTTTGAATTAATTAAGACCAGTTATAAATGTGTTAAATTATTTATGATTTTCTGCATGAGTTTGGAGAACACAAGAGATAGTTTGGTTTCTTTCTTCAGAGTATATGCTCTTTGATATTTAATAAGAATTCTCAAATTATGTAAATTTTACACATCATAAACTGGTTACTGGGAAGATATTGTGAATTTTCTCAAGGCATTTAAAGGTCAAAATAGGGATTTTTAATCTAAGGTGGTGCATTTTTCAGCATATCTTAAAAATGATAGATTACACGTTGTGAATGTTTTTCATGACATGTATATTTTGGGAATTTTAGTTTTAACCATGTTTCTCATTTGATTTATTTTTCATTCAGTTTCATCACCTTATCTCATGAACTACGAGCTATCCTAGGTTATTTTGAGAATCTCTACTCCTTTCAGATCATCTGTTTAGTGATTGATCATTATGGCAGTTGTATTGCGTATCGTTGGGTAAGGAATTATTTATAATTGTTGATTTCATTTGATCATAGTTGAACCATTGTGATATATTTATGGATTTTTTATTCTATGATGATAATATTATTGATCCTTCCAAGATTTTTTATGTGATCTTCCTTCAGAGACTGACCCTTGGGTTGGTTATAGTGCGACATGATCTTTCTTTGAGGTATGTTGTGATATGTCTTCTCCGTTTACTATTTTTATTATTAAACTGATTTTGATATGCTAGGATTGATTATAGGGCCTCCATTGTGGTTTTGTGTTCTTACATGTTGGTGGATCCTATTTCAGGCATGTGAAACCTAAGTTTGAGGTAGGTGGTTCTATCTCTTACATATGTTGGATGAATGGTATTACATTAGTTTTTGATAATTGTTTTATAAATAAAATGGAATGATAGAATTATTTGTGTGTGTGGAAACACGTTTTTTAAGAAAAAATGGGTTTCCCCTAGTTTTGGTAAAGGGAAAGGGTATTTTAAAATCAATGTGAAATGGGTTTGTGAAATTGTTTTCCAATCATGGTTTTAATAAATTGGTTTAGAAAATGTAGAACATATGAAGCCTTGGGTACTTAGGTGGATGGTGTAGAAATAGGCCTTATCTATTGACCCTATAGTAGGGTTCACTCTTGGGGTCTTCCTCTCTTCCCTAGGCCCATTTTTCTAGGGACTTGTTTGACCTATTTGGAGGTTCACTTGAGGAGGTGTTCCTATGGTCTCTAGAGTCAATGCATATATCTATGGATTTGATGCGTGCAATTTTCTATGTCTAGGTATGAGTGTCCTAGCTAGTATAACCTATAGTGATCCTTGGGATAATGTTACATATTATTTGTATTGTACTATTATTGATTTTACTTTCATGGATTTGATATGATATGTGATATATGATTTGATTTTACTTCTTTGGTATATGACGTTATTTGAAACAATTTTACTGGGATTATTTGGAATTGTGGAAAAAGGGGATATGTTTTACCATGATTTTGATATAAAAAATATTTTTTTTATTTATCATGAATTGTTTTCTTTAAGGTTTATTATGTTTAGATTATTGTACAGAGAATTTATATGGAAGACCTAGGTGGATCCTACTGAGCTTTTTAAGCTCACCCTCTACGCACCCCTTTGGCAGTGCGTAGAAATTTTTATTTATTTAAATGTAATGAAAGGAAAGGAAACATAGTGAGGAAATGAGGTTTCTATTAGTTGTGTCTATGTTTCTAGTGGTGATATGGTGGGAGTTTTCCCATGATATCACATGGAGTAGTTGTTTTTTTTTGTTTTTTTCTTCATTTTTTGTTGTACATGTATCTTATAGATTGTTTAGCTACCTTGGAGTTGTTTTGCTTCTACTATTTTCCCTCTGTTATGGAATATGTATTCATATATTTTATTCCATTGTTTCTACTTGTTATGTATATATATGTCATGTTTTCTATTTCAGGTTGGGTGGAATTATTCCCTATGGTTTCTGTTTATTGAATGAGTTATAGTCTCCAACCCACGGGGATCGAGAACACCGTTTGGGTATGTAGTGAGTTGAGTCAGGTTCTAGTTTATAAGGGTATCTTGGGTTGGTTCATTACATACCACCTTGATTAACTAACTTCAAAAATGTGTTAGAATAATGAACCAACTCATTCCAATTAAAAAATATCACAGATGACTAACTATATGTTACCCATATGTAGTCTCAAGAACACTCTTTTCCTTACAGTATTGAGATGAATGAAATATATTAAAATGTTGGTAACACTTTACCAATCCTATAACACATTCTTTAAAATATTTATTACCAAATTTGGAACATTTTTGGGGCTTATTTAACCTATTGATACTTTAGAATATATAAAATTTAATTGATAACTTTTGGTTCTGGGGACACCAAGCATAAACGAACCATGATATACTATTAAATATCATTATTTTAAACGGATGTTATAAACTAACCATTAAATTAGAGATTTTGATGAGAATTAAATATATTATGAAATATATATAAAGTTTATGTTTAATAAAAATTTATTATTCTAAGTAAATAAATACATAATATTTTTTAATGTTATTTTATTCTTCAAATATATGTTTTCTTAAAAAATGATTTTTATTGATTTGTATGAGAAAATAAATATAATTAAATTTTGAAATTTTTTGAAAATATATTTGATATAATTAAATTCATTTTTTAAATCATTATATTAAAACTATCTTAGGGTGAATATTTGGACTTTTTGTGAAAAGGTTAATTTTTCTAGTGAATAGTGAAGAATATTGTATTTTAAAAAACTGTCAATTTTTTTATATTAAAAAGTTCCTTTAAAGATTTAAATTTGATATCAAATTAACATAGGAACTTTTTAGTTAAATATAATCTAATTAATTACATTTTAGTCATCTTTATAACTATTTTTTGTATAAGTACATGTTTTACCATAAAAACACATTTTTAAGAAAACTATTTTTATTACGTTTTTATGATATGATTTCAAATTAAATTATAAAAATATTGTGATTAAAATTTTGAAAATTACGTTCAATATTTAGAATCAGTGGGTAAAAGTTTAATAACTAGTCTCTTTTTATTTCAATCATAATTAATAGAAACCATAGTGATTTTTATTACCACAGTAAAAGGTAAGTCGAGTAATTAAGGATAAAAACAAAATGATAAGGACTATAAAAAGACTCTAAAACGTGTCCAACTTTTATTATATCAGTAATTTTCATACATAATCATTCATTGTTTGGTTATATGACCATTTATGGCCATTTGGATGATATTATGACCTTTTTAATATTTTTTTTATGAAAATTCAAAGATGTCACATTCATGTTTTTAATAACTATAAATTTTTATATTTCAATGTTATATTTTTGTATTGATATTATTAAAGTCAAAGTAATTAATATTTTCAAAATTAATAATAATGATATTTCATGAATATTAAATTTTATTAAATTATTTAAAAATTATAAAAATATTAAATAATCACAAATGGGATAATATATTGTCTAAAAAGTCATCCAATTTAAATTTATAGGCCATTTGGAAGCATTGTTCTCTAGAATAGTCTTATTATATTTTAATATTTTGAGAAATTCCAAAATTTCCACTCACTTAAATTATAAAAGGACAACCCTTCCTTCACTTATTTACATTACTTTGAGCCATCTATGTTGACCAAAATCTACCCATTTTTCTTCTCAACATATGTATCCAAGTTCTAGAGGTTCTGGTCCTTCCAAAATAACAACCATAGATCCATTATTAAAAGATATAAAATAAGTCCTCCAAAAAGAGGAGATTCAAACACATACAAAGGAAGTAAAACCTGAGGTTACGGAATTCTCTCAATTTTCTTTCATTGAGGAGTAGTTTGATGTTAGAAAACTATATTATTTTATGAGGTGTATATAAAAACCCTTTGGAATGTTATATCATGAATTTATTTTTTCTCATGATATTTAAAGTTTTGTTAAATCTCATTCATTCATGGGGAATAAAATTCAACTAATTTTAAAGTGGTAATGGTTTCTTGTCTCAATTTTACTTTTATGATACATATGGTCTATTCACCACTTATTTCTTTTGTGTGGTGTATATGCTACCCCTTTGATATATTATCTCATGAATCTATTTGTATTCATGGTATTTAACATTTTAATTAGAAGTTATTCATTTCATAGGGATTGTGATTCAAAAGATACTGAAGTGGTAAGTGTTTATTTTACTATCTAATCATTATTCAAGAATATTTATATTTATGTCTCCACTGAGGAATATTTATCTTCCATGACCATGTTTTCTAATTTTTTTAAGAATTTTTTTACTATTCTATTATTATTGTTTAAAATAATTTTTAACCCTTTTTTACTCTTAAAAAATCATTTAAAAGGAATCTTCTTATCATTTAACAAATGAGGTACTTTGTGAATCTTTCAACAAAAATACAAAAGAAATGTTTTTTAACTTATATAAAACGAGTGAAATTTTCTACCATCTAAAGCCTTAATTATTTGAAGATTAATTTACAATTTTACAAGGTTATTTTCAAAGAAAATTATTTATTTATTACATACAAATTTTTTTAGATTTTAAATATTATTTTCAAAGAAAAAAGGGCATTTTTTCAAGGAATAATCTAGTAATATCTTCAAAGTATTTTCTTCTATGTCAACGTCATTTTTTGAATCATATATTGAGGGTGTAATTTAATGATACCATTTATTATATTTTTTTGATGATTTATGATCATTTTGACTAGGGAAAGTATTGATAATCCATATAAATAGTTATTCTAATACAGACAATTATTAATTTTATTAAGGAATATTGATTTAGTTTTAATATTTATTTATATGTGGAATGAAATTAAATTAGTATGTGATGGGAGGGATCCTCTATACGCCCTAATTGAATTGGTAGGTCTCATGAGACAAACTAGATTAGATTTTGGATAAAGAGTTACCCATTTATTAGATTCATGGAATAAAGACTTTATGGTATTAAACTCTTGGAACAAAGAATTTATTGTATTAGATTCTTGGAAAGAATCCTTGATGGTATTATATTTCTATTATGAAGCCCATATGAAATTATATTCTTGGCATGAATACTTGATGGTAAATTTTAGATGTCCAGTATTATGCATTTCATCATTATGAATTAAATTATTGGCATTCCATGTGACTATTTGATTAGTTAAAATATCCATGGTTATGTTTCATGATCCTGTGATTATTTATATGGAATTAATTGATTATCATTTATTACTAGCAAATTATTCTCATGTTATTGATTAAATGACACATGTTTTAGTTATTTACCTTTCTATATTGATTATTAATTATTGATTCATTATAGATTCCACTGTACTTAACCCTTATTGAGCATTTGAGATCACCCCTTTCTTATGTTTTATATTTACCTAGGATACCGTGAAGTCATTTATGTGTAATATGCATAGTTACACTAATGGGAATAATGTTTTTCTTAAATAAAATAATTTTTTTTATTTTATGTTTCAAATGTAATATGAATTTCAAGTATGTATCTAGTTTACCAAGTCTACAACAAAATCTGCTCTTTTAGGATTTGATTCCTTGTATCTAGTGAAAATGTAATAAAGTAACCACCAACTATGGGATACTGGGGTTGGGGTCTTTACAGTTGGTATCAGAGGAAGTTTAGTAGAATCCTTATAAACTAGAGTTAATAAAACATACATTAGAGAACAAAACTCTATGATAGAACATTGAAATATTCACGAAAAAACCAAACTTATGATTTAGATATTAGTTATACCTAAAATTTCAGTTTACGTTAAGTGTTTCATTAGTTTTGTGATTATACATTATGTTTTATGATTTTATGATCTAAAATACTGTATACCATTGTTTTAGAAATGATGCATAATAAAAGGAATGGAAAACATATCAATACATGTAATTCATGTAAGGATTTACCTCCTAGGAAAGATAATGAAGATATAGAAAGATATATAGTTGAAGCTAGAAAAGGTATATCTATATTGGAAAAAATGACCCAGATTATGACTAATAACCTTGCTCTTATGAAGTAACATGATGATCTACAATGTGGTGTAATAATTCTAGATCACTTCACGCATCATAAACGTCCATTATTTAATGGGACTATAAATATATTTGTAGATGAGAAATGGATAAGTTTCTTAGAGAAGATATTTCTTGATTTGAGAAGTAATGAAAAGGATAAGGTTGTCATGGATGTTTTTTGACTATTAGGGGATTCAGATCAATGGAGGTCATTGATTCAAAACACTAAGGATGAGGAAGAAATAAAAAATTTGGAATGAAAGGATTTTAAGGAACCTTTCATGGAAAATTATTTACCTCATGAAAATCAAGAGGATATAAAGATAAAATTATTATGTTCAAGAAAAAAGGATGAAACTAAGGTTTCTAAGTATGAATCCAACATTACAAGGTTATCAAGGAATTCTATGGACTATATACATAATCCAAATAGATTGATCGGATGTTTCTTTGATGGGTTTAAGAAAATTATTTGAAGGGAAATAGTCTTCCAGACTTTCTAATCCTATAAGGATATAATACCACGTGCTCTCAATATAGAGAAATAATTATCCAAGTCTTATTACTTCAATAGGAATCAAAAGAAGAAGAGGAAGACAAAGAAAAATATGGACAAATGGAAGAATATAAATCATGATTTTCCAACATTCAATACTTATGGAAGGAAAAACCATGGAACATGCTTAAAACGTAAACGAGTTTTTTTCAAGTGTGCAGAAAAAGGACACCATGACCCATGAATTAAGGGATGGTGCACTATAAAAAGAAATGACCCAAGTTTCAAGGGAATATACCTCAGAAGAAGCTAAGGGATCAAGGTTAAGATTATACTATTGATAAAACTGAAATGAAATGAATATTGTACTTTTGTATTTGTATCTAAGAAATATGTTTTAAATTTATTTTATTATCATTATAAGAATCATAAAATTTATAAGGATTTTACTATAGTAACATTTCATAAAGGATTTAAGAGGATATATTTAATGACACTAATGACCAAGAAAAGTGATTCAGTGACACGTTAGACCTCTTGGAAACACATGTTTGAGAGTGTATAACACTTAATATGTTCTTAATGTTGAGATAATAATGATAAAGTGATGATTATGGGATAACATCAGTGACCATGAAATTGGTTAGTGATTTTATGGTTTATGTTATCTTTTCTAGAGTTTTCTACCTATTTGGATTTAAGGATTATATTTGATAACTTGGTATTTTACTCATGTTTTCATTAAGGTTGTATGGTGATTACAATGTTTTAGGAGAATAAGTGATCAAAGAATTAAATTGTTTGGAATGTAAAATTACTATATGATTTATGTTGTTTAGGGATAAATGTTTGATCAAATTTTTGGATTTTGAATATGGTTAGTAATATTTTTGAAGAGTTTCAAAGTTAACTACTTATGGAATGTATTAAGTTAAATTTTAGATATTATTATTTGATGTTAAAGTGTTATTTATCATATTGGATAACCCATTCTAAGAATTTTGGTTTTAGTAAATATTTAGAGGATGGATGAATTCCATGTCGATCTTATTATTTTTTTAAAAGTGCTTTAGGCATGAAAAATTCATCATGAATATCCATTCCCAAGTGTAAGATATGAAGTGGAAGTAGATCAAAGCACAAGAAAAGGTTGATATTTTTCTTATGACATGGAAAGAAATAAAGTTTATTTTAATGAGTATATTATCTATATAGTAATGTAATACCATGAATTTTTTTAAAAATGACATTGAAATAAAAAAACGCTATCAGTTTACTTTTCTTATTGAGTAATTAATGACCTTTTAACTCATCATAGATTTATAGCTCTGTGATAGTTAACTTTCTCATGATCACGTTTTATATCACTCTTTATCTGTACTTGATAGTTAGATTTATCTTTCGTGTTCATATTTTCATTTCCCAATTATGTTATCCTATTTATAATCCCAGTTTGGTGGCGACCTTGGCATTTTCCTTTCCCTCTTTTTAAGAGCAAATTTCATTAACCATTTTTACGACGTGGGTTTCCCACAAAGGAATTTTTAAATTGAAATTTTAAATTTCAAGGATTAAATTTATTTAATGTGGGTTAGATGTAACATCCCAATATTTTATAATATATAAAATATAATTCATAACTTGTGTTTTATGCAACACTGAGTTTAAACAAACTGTGATATATTATTAAATATTATTATTTTAAATGACCGTTATAAACTAAGTGTTAAGTTGATCATTTTGAATATGATTAAATATATTATGAAATATATATTAATGTTCATGTTAAATACAAATTTATTTCTTCTTAGTAAACAAACACATATTTTTTAGTAAATTCATTTTATTCTTCAAATATATGTTTTCTTCAAAAAGAGATTTTTATTGCTTTCTATGAGAAAGTAAATATAATTTATTTTTGAAACTTTTAGAAAATTTATTTGATATAATTAAATTATTTTTTTAAATCATCATATTGAAATTATCATAGTGTGATTTATTGGAATGTTTCTGAAAAGGTTGATTTTTGCAATGAATAGTGAAAAATACAGATTTCTATAAAACTTTCAATTTATTTATATTAAAAATTACATTAATGATTTAAATTTGAAATAAAATTAACATAGTTAAAATTTATTTAAATATAATACAATTAATTACATTTTATCCATCCCAATAACTAATTTTTTATAAGTACTTTTTTTTGGCTTAAAATGCATTTTTAAGAAAGTTGTTTTTTTTTACATTTTTTCAGTTAAATTTTAAATTAAATGATGAAAATTTTGTGTTTTTAATTTTTAAAAATTTATTCCATATTTGGAATATGTGGTATCAAATTAATCAAATATTTCCATTTTATTTTTGTTATAATGAATATTAATCATGGTAATTTTTATTACCACCGTAAAGGGTAAATCAAGTAATTCAGGGTAAAAATAATATGATAAGGTCTATAAAATGGACCTAAAACATTCCAAAAACTTTATTAGATGAGTATTGATTATCCATAATCATTACATAATTGTTTATATGACCATTTCTGTCCATTTGGGTGAGATTATGACCTTCATAAAATTTTATTTAAACAAAATTTAAAGATGTCACATTCATGTTTTTAATAAATATAACATTTTTAATATGGGATAATCTAGAGGATATGTTCTAATATAAATATTAATTTTAAATATAAAATATTTATATTCATCATGGTAATTATTTTTTATTTTTTAGTGAAGAAATAGTTACCTTATATGCCTACACAACACTAATGCAGTAATTATTCGATTAATGGAAAAATCAAATAAATGATATTGAAAATATTTGAAGTAATATAATATGAATTAAGAAAGTTTTTAAATGAATTTTATAGATTAATATGACATATTAGGGATTTATTAAAATGTTTTATTCAAAGTTATATTATTTTATTGATATTATTAAAGTCAAAGTAATGAATAGTGTCAAAATTGACAATAATGATGTTTCATGAGTATAATATTTTATTAAATTATTTTAAAAACATAAAAAATATTGAATAATCACAAATGTAATCATATATGGTATAAAAAATCATTTTTTATGAATTCATTGGTCATTTTGAAGCATTTTTTTCTAGAATAGTCTTATTATATTTTAATATTTTTTGAGAAATTCCTAAAGTTCCCCTAACCTCAATTATATAAGAGAACCCATTTCTTCACTTCTTTACACCACTTTGAGCCATCTAGATAGACCAAACTCTACCCATTTCTCTTATAAAAATCCTTATCAAAGTTATATAGGTTTTTCCCCTTAAAAAATACAAACCCTAGATCCTTTAAAAAGAGATCAAAAGGATGTCCATTGAAGAAGAGGAGATTTGAACACATACAAAGGAAGTCAAACCTAAGGTAAGAGAACTCATCTCAATTTTCATTCATTGTGAAATATTTTGATTTTATGCCCCAATATTATTTTATAATTTATATATAACACCCTTTTTACTTGTTATATCATGAATTGATTTATTTTCATGATATTTAATGTTTTTTTAATGTTATTCATTCAAGGGTCATATGATTCAACTGACTAAAAAGTGGTAAATGTTTCTCATCTCTCATTTACTTATATGAGACATATGATATATTCTCAACTTATTTCTTTTATTTGGTGTATATACCACCCCTTTTATATGTTATATCATGAATATAATTGTTTTCATGGTATTTAATGTTTTCATTTGAGGTTATTTCTTTCTTGGGGATTATGATTCAAAAATACCCAAGTGGTAAGGGTTTATTTCATAATTTCATCATTATTCTAGATTGTTTATGTTTATGTATATATTGAGGAATATCTCTATTTAATTCCCATGTTTTCTAGTTTTTTTGAAAAATGTTTTTACTATTCTCCAATGATTGTTTAAAGTTTATTACCCCGTTTTGACTTTTTGTAAAATGTTTTAAAATGAATCTTCCTATCATTGTCCAAATGAGGTACTCTGTGAATTTTTCAACACAAATACAAAAGTAATGTTTTTTAAAATTTTATGTAATGAACATAATTTCCTACCTTTATGATGCCTTAATGATTTAAAAATTACTTTATATGTTTACATGTTTTTTTTCAAAGAGAATGATTTATTTATTACGTGCATAAGTTTTAGATTTTATTTTTTTTCAAAGTAAATAGGGAATTTTCCTCAAGAAATAATCCAATAATATCTTCAAATTATTTTCATCTATGTCGATATAATTTATTGGATCTTATATTGAGGATGTAATCAAATGATACAATTCATTATATTTCTGTGTATGGTTTATGATAAGTTTGACTGGGGAAAGTATTGATAACCTGTGTGACTAGTTCTTCCAATATGTAAAATTATTGATTTTCTTAATTCATATTGAATCACTCTTATTATTTATTCATATGAGGAATGAATTAGAATTAGTAAGTGATGTAGGGGGACCAATATAGACCCTTGATTCATCGGCGGGTCTCATGAGACAAAGTTTATTGGGTTTTGTCCAAGGCCTTACCCATTTATAAGATTATTCACACAGATATTTAATGGTATTATATTATTGGAATGAATACCTGATGGTATTATATAATTATCTGGAATCCTTGATGGAATTAGATTCCTAGAATAGATCCTTAATGATATTAGATTCCGAGAATGGATCCTCTATGGTACGTTTCAAATGTCCAACATTATTAATTCCATCACTATGAATTCAATTATAAGTATTCCATGTGATTTTTCAATTAGTTAGAATTTCCATAGTTATGTTTCATGCTCATGTAATTATTTATATGGAATTAAATGATCATAATTTATTCCAACCACATTATTCTCATGTTATTTATTTAAAGTATACTATTTTAGTTATTTACCTTACCATGTTTATTATGTATTATTGATTTATGAAAGATTTTGATGTGCTTAAACCTTACTGAGTATTTTAGCTCACCCAATTTTTATGTTTTGTTGTTCCCCAGGATACTAGGAAGTGTTTCATGAGTGATATATAGGGTTAATATAAGGGGTATATTGGTGTTATCAAATAAAATACTTTGTGTATTTGTTTTTGAAATGTAATGTGACTTTAAAGTATGTAACTAGTTTACTAAGACAACTAAATTATTCGTTCCTTCAAGATGCGATTCTGTGTATATAGTTCTAATGTAATAAATTAACCACCGACTCTAGGATTATTGGGGTTGGGGGATTTTTAGCTTAACTCCAGATTTATTAATTTAATACTTATTTATTGTTTTCCACCCGTACCACTTCTTACTCTTATTATCACAAGGTACATAAGTATCAGAAAACACCATATCAACTTTCTGATCACATAAAAAATTTTACTCATAAATTTTAATTAATTAGAGGCCATAAATCTTCCTAAACTTTATTTATACCTATGTGAAATATATAAATTTTACATTCATATTCTAAAACAAAATTTGGGGCCCACCTGGACAATATTGTAAAATTTTCTTTGTAAATAGCCACCAAGTATTCATCCTTTTTCTTTAATTATAAAAATTTATTTTCTATTCTAAGATAAAGAAATTTTGGAAAATAATTCTCAAGAAAAAGATCGTTAAATATTGTCCACCCCATGAAATCAATCTCTTCCCTTTTATAAGTAATATTAATCTGAGACCACCATCGATTGATTTCAAATTCGAAATGATAAATTATAAGGATTTCATTTTGAGGTTATATACATCCCAAAACACTAAATATCTTCTTAAATGGATTTATCCATCCTTCATCTTTCATCAGGTCTGAAGATATATTGAAATATGGGGTGTAATACTACATGAATTTCACCACTAAAGACATGTTCCTATGTGGATAATTCAGTAATTCTCTTTCATGGGTGACACCATTAATATCACACACCAAATATGTTATCTCTTCTAAAAACTTATTTGTGCCAATAATTCCAGGATACTAATTTGTTAGGTTATTATCTCACTGGTGTATTCTCACTTCTGTTTCACTATTTATTCTATAGAAAACCTTTCTGAATGGACATTGATTGGTTGATGTAATATGGAAATACAAAAAATAAATATCATGATAATATCACCATAAATATAAATCTCTTATGAGTATATTTATAAATTATCCCAACCTCTAATGTTATTTGAACCTTCACTATGATAAAAACTATAACAACCCATTACTTTAAGAACCCATAAATATGAGTTCAATATAAAGGATTTAATTTTTTTACATTCACATGATATTATAGGATTAATGTTTTACATAATTAAGAGAAAAATTACATAAAAAAGAGGAATCTTCCACATAATAAACATTTATTCACAAAAATAGGGCTTTAAGTTTACACCCATGTTTCATTCAAGACTTGTAATATTATTTTAATTCAAGTATATAGTTTATGTTTTGATCTTTTTATAGTTCCTACTCATCCTTGTATCTTATGAAAATAATTTGAAGATTTAGGATGAGAAAAAAAATATAAGTAAATTATATAAAATAAATTAAATCCATTAGTCCAATGTAAAACCTTAAAACCCATAAAGATGTTTAAATTTTATAGAATAAAACTTTGATCACATAAATAAACCATATCCACATAATAAAATCATAATTTTATTAAATAAATCATTTTAAACCCATTAGTATTCATTGGAAAACCATTAAGGCATTATGAGGCACATATGAACTCATCAAAACATTTATTTGAAAAAGAAACCTTTCAGCTTTATATGTTCACAAAATTTTTTCCTTATGAAATAAAAAATTCCCATATAAAACTTTACAATAATGAAATATCTATTTCAAAGATTCATTTTAATAACCTGTTCTCACTTATTTTTTACCCAAGTCAGATTAATGGAAGCCCAGTTAATTCTATAGGAGTAGAAAATCTTATTATCTAACTCATTTTCCATAAAATACTAAATCATTAGCAGATTCATTAGAGAATTACATTAAGATAACCCATCATCATGATATATATTAGGGTCACCTATTATCATCCATAATTATCATATAATAAATCACGAATTGTTTTTTAATATTTTACTTTTTCATTATAAAAACCTTTAAAAACTCATCTTATCACATAAATAAAACACTTTCCATTTTCACATAAACTTAAGGAGAAATATCCTTATACTTTGAAAACTCTTAAAAATGAAAATTTACCAAAGATAAGTAATATGATATTCTTTGAAAACCCATTTTAACTTGTAGATGAATATTGATAATGAATATCATCACTAATATTGAGAAAGGAAAACCATGCAATAAACGTTTAAAAAAACCCCTTTATATTTTTGTAAAGAAAGACAAAATGAGTCATAGAAAAACATAAATAATATTCCTTTTCAAAAATTTATTACAAAAGTAAAAATTATTGGAAAATTTACATTAAAAATATTTGAATTCTGAAAAAAAAATCTTGAAACATTTTTAAGAACATGGATATGGAATAGAAAGCTGAACTTTAAAACAATGCTTTAATGAAAAATACCTTACGAGTTCAGTATCATTTAAATAAAAATAATATTGAAGGATAGAACTTGAAAATTATTTGTAAAACACTTTAATGTCATAAATTAATAAAAAATTACATACATATGTTAATATATACACCACAAAATGGAAAACATGTGGTGAAAATGGAACAAGTCTCAAATAAAGGAAATTGAGACGATAATTCCCTTATCATAAGTCTTATCTAACTTTATATGTTATATTACTCCTAAATAATAAAATTATATTATTTGTTTAATTTATTAAGAACCATTTTTATATTCATTCAATTATCATAAAGCAGTTTATTTTTAATTTATTAACACATTTTGTTTTATTATTAAAATGGTTAGGTTCACATTGGATGTTTTGGGGTCGTTCAGTTTATAACCTCAAAATAAAATCTATGTTAACCATGTTTAAAGGTGTTATGGTTACATTACATAAATAATCTTAAAAATTTTATAATTACCATGTTTATAAATTAAATATACTTTTATAACCATATATGTAATACACTCATGAAAAATGAAGTACATGATTTCTTGGAGACGGTAGTCTGTACGTATGTATGAACCACATTTTCATTTTTTTAATGGACATATAATAAATTGAATATAAAAAATTTTAATTTATAAAAACCATAAATATGTTATACATGTCATATTTATTCATTATTTCCATCCTTATGACCATCCATTCAACAGAGTAACATAAAATAAATCATATCGCTTTATGGAGGTGGTAGTCTACATGTACACACGAGCGACACTATCATTTTCCAAAAGATGTAAGGGTAAGAAGTTAGATAATATAATATACTAATATAATCATAATTATTTCATATATATAATATCTATTCTTTTTATCTGTTATTTTAACCAACCATGAGAGTCAGTGATGGAGAAATCACATCACTTTATGGAGGTGGTAGTCCACATGCATACTTGAGTGTTGCTTTCATTTCTCATTGGATAGAAAAGGGGATGAAAAAGGGGTTTCCCAGAAAAAAAATAAAATTTAAGTTTATTTAAGATACTAATTTTATTACATAATCATGTTTATGATATTTTTTAAGGATGTATAAGAATAAATAAACATGAAAACACCCGGTTAAGAGTTATACCTGTTATTTAGAAAACCTCCTTTAGATTACACCTTAACCCTTTTAGGTTTGGACTTTTGGTGGGACTAGTAAATATAGGATGTGGGGAAGGTATTTAAGAAGGTATTTTCGTTTTTATTTTTTGATATAGAGTTCTCAAATATTTTTAATAAGTGAGGAGATGAGGTGCCCTTTTATAATTGAGGGGAGTGACACTCTTCTAATTAATCAACGTTTTGAAATAATATTAAGTCATTTTCATGGAAATGATTCACTTAATAAATAAACATTATAATATAGGTTAGCATGGGTAGAAATAATCTTATCCAATAATAATTAAAAAAATATTTCTTGATCTTATCACTTATTTTTTACCATAATTAACTAGTTTTAGCCTTTACGACGATGATAACGTTTTACCAAGATTACTAATCATTATGAATGAAAAATGAAATTTAACTCTTTAATAAATTATTAAATCATAATTAAAAATATTAAATCATTTTTTCAAGGTAAAACTTGAAAAATTGAAAGAAATTAAGTTTAATATAAGAACCCAAAACCTAATGATTTTTTAAAAATACGATTTAAGCCCTAAAAGGAATTTTTACCAAAAAGTATAATTTTAATTAAAATGGAATTAATTGGATTATATTTAGTAAATTAATACTTATTTTACTTTAATACTAATAAAAAAATAAATGGGAATTTTTAAATACTTTAAAAGAAACGATAGTTTGTATAAAAATCAGTATTTTTCACTATTTACCCAAAAATCAATCTTTTCAGGAAAATCACAAAAAGTAACCCTAAGAGAAATTTGATGTTATGAATCAAAAACTGAATTCGATTTTATCAAATTTTATTTATAAAATAAATAAATTTAACTTTTAAATGAAAAAATATAATTCCTAAAAAAATAGTTTATTTAAAAAAACTATTCCTTTTTCAATTGAAAAATTATATAAAATTATTTTAAAACAATGATGAATATGAATCCATAAAATGAATAATTATAAATAATAAAATTAATTTATTTCTATTATTACTTGAGTTTTACAATATGTTCTTCACAATTTTTATAACTTTTAATGTTTTTAACTATATGAGATTGTGTGTTGAACTTATAACATATTTTATGGAGACCACTACTCCTTTGTGAAACAATATTCAATGATTCTATTGAATCTCACTTATTGTTGTAATTTTGGATATTGAAGTCATATGGGATATTATTTTCCTTGACTTGGACATATTTTATCCAATTCTAGGGATGTATTGGATGGTTACATCGAAGGATTATATTGAGTCTCATCCTTATAAAGTGGTATTTATGTTTCCTGATAGGAATACTCATATATTTTAATGTGAGTAGGATCCAATTTTGGAAGGTTTGAGACCAATTATCCAAGATATCAAGAATATATCTTCATATCTCTCAACCATTATTCTAGATTTAATAAATTAAAAACATGAAAGTGATCTTATTTTAATGATGGATAGATATCATAAGGTTTTACTTCATGGGTTATTATGTTTAATTTCATAAAGAGAAATTGAATTATTGATTATTTTTATTCTAGTAATGAGTCTGATTTCTTACCCCAATTATCATGTGGACCCTATAAAATTGAATATTTAGTTATATTCCCATGAAGGTAAGGTATTTATTCACTCGAATTTATCACTCTAGGAAGCCCCTACACTCCTTTAAATATGGATTGACCATAGTATTTACATTTTAATTGATCATCTGATACCCAAATAGGTTATAGTTAATAATGAATACCTTTTTTACTTGTATTAATAATATATTTTTTTGTATTGTTGTGTCAATATTGTTTTCCAAGATTAACCTAAGGCCACGATACCATCAATTAAGAGTAAAGGATGATGATATTTAGAGGGTGGATTTTATAAGTAGGAACAAGTATTATAAATATATTATAATTATTTTTTGTATTATGAATAATATTTCAGTATTTATGGCCTTTATGAAATATATCTTCAATATATACCTATATACTTTCATCATAGTGTTTTTGGATGATATTCTTGTGTATTCTATGTCAATTAAATATCATGAGAGTTATATTAACATTATGATGAGAACCATTAAAAAGCATCGACTATATGTTGAATTATCTAAATGTAAATTTTGGATATAGGAAGTAAAGATTTTGGGTAGTGTGGTTTCTAGAAAGGATATAACTGTTGAGATGAATAACATTAAAGTAGTGATTTCTTGTGATAATCCCAAGAATGATTTTGAAATCAGATGTTTCTTAGGATTAGTAAAATATCATAGACATTTTATTCATAAATTCTAGAAATTATCCCCACCATTGAAAACTATTACGTATAAGACAGTAAAGTTCAAATGGAGTGATTAATGTCATAAATAATTCAATAAACTAAATAACAAGTAAAGTTCAATTAATGTGTTGGTTTTACCAAAGTTTCGGTAATGTTACACTACGTACTATAACACCTAAGGTATGATTATTTGTTGGGTTCTTTTCTAGAATCATCATGTGGTAGTATAAGGTTATCACCATGTTTCCAATGGCCTTCATTCCCATTGACCCATTTTGGTTATTTCAGGTATCATGTAGATCTCTTGCTTTCCAATGTTGGGTAAAATCTCTATCACCTGGGGTGTTGATGATATAACTTTACATCAGATGAGAGTATAGGAAGTACACTCATAACTTAAGGGATTTTATTTCCTTTTCCAATAATCTCCTATATATTTAATACATATTAATTAAATCCTTCCCACTAATAATATTGGTTATAATTAAGTGAAATTTTTTGACTAATAATATGTATTCAAGAAGTCACTACACATGGGAATTATACCACCACTCATTTGATATAATCATTTAGTCACTCTATAGTTAAAAGCCATATAGTTAGAGACTCTAAAATTAATCACCATATAGGGAGGAATTGGGATCCTAGAAAAGGAGTCAGAGGTGTTTTGGAGTTGGGACTGAACCCATGAAATGGGATTCTTATGTATCCATGTTAATGGAAACAGAACCCACATAGTTTGGTTCCACTTAATGGGACATGTCATACCTTTTAGGTTAAATAAAAAGGATGAAAATGGTGTCTTTTAAGATCATGTATCCATGCACATTTCAAGTAGTTTAATGTTACAAAGTATAGAATAATAGGTGAAAGATACTTATTAATGGGTAACCATGGAATTTATGAATGATCATACCTTTCAATATAAATTTAGAATATGAATCAGGTAAGGGTATTTATAGAAACAAGAAGTGTATCTTGACATAACGTATTTTAAGAAACCAAGAAGATAATATCAACTCAAGGAATATTAGGTAAACCAAGAGGATAATCATAACTTAAGGTTGTTAAGAAAACTAAGAATAAAATCATAACTCAAAGAATATGAGGAAACCAAGAAGAGTATCTCATATGAAGAAATATGCAGAAACTAAGAGGAGTGTCTTGAATTGAGGCATATGAGGAAAAACGAGAGGATTATATCAAATTAATGTATTTGAGGAAACTAAGAGGAGTATCTCAACTCATGGAATATGTGGAAACCAAGATAAGTACCTTTTATTAAGGTATATAGGGAGAAATAGGTCTATCTTAACACAAAGTGGGGTTATAGTTATCTTGACCCAAATCTGGTATGATCCAAACCAAAAAGTTCACGACGTAACTGTCAATGTTTCATGGGTGTAAGTGATAGAAGAAGATTTATTGGGTCAATGGAATGAAACTGAAGTCCGTCACTGATCCCGATTGGGTATGTGGGGATGGAGTCCCCATGTTATAGTCCAATGGGAGAATGGTAACCCATGTAGGTGAACTGGGCGAATGGGTGCCCATGTTGGTGACTTGGGTGAATAATCACCCAAGGAAGGGGTCTGAGTGAGGTGGCACTCAGGTAGGAGTCCTGGTAAAAGTGGACACCTAGTTGTGAGGCATGGGAGAAGTGGGAACCCATGTAAGTGGTCTGGGTAAATTGGGAACTCGGGTAGGTGACTTGGGTGAATGGGTTCCTAAGCGTACCCTTGAGGGAAGGGAACAATGCCAAATGAGGTGCACGGGTGACTGCATGATTCCATAGTCAAATCCCAAGTGGTCATTTCCTTAGTATTCACGGAATTTGTACTGTGGTGACCATGTACTGTAATGATGAGTTACTATGGTTCCTAGAGTACCCATGTTTTAAGTATCGAAGGAGTGGATTTAATAATGAGTTATGGGGTGAAAATATACTTGGATGGATCCTGAGCACCGTGATATTTCATCTTAGTGAGGTCCTTAGAGTTATTGGGGTTAATTTACTTGAAATAATAAAAGGAGACCAAGTATTTCACTCTTTTATTCCATCAAATTCTCTTAGATTTTTATTTATAAATTGGATATTTACGTTTATAGAAGACTTGGATATGTAGAAAAAAGCTATGTGTGATCAAGTTCTCTCAGTCCGAATTACATGTTGTGATGGGTTATTGGGGGAAATTTTAAATAAAATACCAAGTATGGGAACCTAACTATGGGTGGTAACCACTTTGGGAACCTAGTTAAGTATATTGTCTCACATGGAGTAGGGAACACGTAACATGTGTTTCTCAAGGACAAAAAGTGTCTATAAGACCCTCAAAAATGGGTTTTGTGGGTTTTGATAAACCTTTTTATCAACAATGGATATCATAAATGGACTACTCTTAGTAGCAGGTTCTCAACACCATGTTAATATACCAATAAATATTTTTTAGGGAATCATTTTCCCTCGGTGAGTAAGAAATCATGTAGCATATGGTGATCCCATTTGTTCCTTCTTCATGCACATAGATAGTTTTCTTTCTATACTTTAATTGTGTTATTTGAGGGATGATTTTATCATGGATTCCATGTAAAAGTGTATGACCCACATTTTTCAACTTCCAACACACTGATAACATCAACTTGAGAAAAATTACCCCACTCATGACCATTAATAGGAAGCAGTTATACATGCCTGGAAGTTTTTGTGAAATCATTTATTCATGGAGTGGTTTATTATTTATTTTTTATAAAATATTATGAAGCATATTTTTTCGAAAAATTATTTAAACATAAAGAAAAAGAAATACAAGAAATAATTGTGGATTTTTTTATTTATCTACATTACACATCTGGTAAAGGAAATACTGTTATTGATTATCTTAATTAAAAATTTCATATACAAAGAATAAAAATGTTTTAGAATGAATAATAATTGAGGACCCTCATTATATAATTATCCACATAATTATGTGTGGAAAGTATTAGCAAATTTGAGTTATTTTCTTATTGTTTGGGTCCTTGTTTGTGTTGAATAATTTTAAGGTTGTTTTAAGGTTATTTGGAGAGTTTTAAATTCTATTTTATCGGTGAGAAAAAAAGATTAGTTTTTACAAACTATACTAACTCTCTAAGAAAATGTGTGGCTTAAGTAAGAGGATCTTGGGGTGGTACATGATTAAGGTTCATATTTTATCAAATCGCGTTGCATCACATTATAAACCATGAAACACATGCTCATGTCCAAAATCACAGTTGAAATATGGTCTGAAAAATCATACAACATAACCATGCAGGTGCCTAAGACAGGCATCAAGTATTATAAATTTGGTGCATGGTTTTTTTAATTGGGGGACTAAACCAAGTGAATATGTTTTTAATGATAAAAAAATCCATTAAATAAACTTTAAACATTTGAATTTAATGGTTATTTTACCTTTTCCCTCTAACTGTCAAACCTAGTGACTCCCAAGTGTCTTCCCTGTGAATTCCATCCCTCAATTGTGCATTTTTAATAGATCTATAAAGAGCAAGTATTGTTAATTAAAGGTATGTGATTCTTTTCCTTTAGTTCTTTATATCCTCATCATATCATATCTTCTTCCATAGATAAGAACCGTATATATAGGCAATGTTGGTCAGATTTATAAACTTGTCCTTAATATGATGTATTTTTCTTAGTTTAATGATGGATCGACTATGGATCTATAGTGTAAGATGTTTTACCTTGATGGAAACTAGATCTAGAAACACTGGTATACCTTTTAAGGAATTTCTGGTATGGACAGGCCTGGATGAGGATGCACATGGCTTGGATGAGGCTTATAAATGCTCAGATAAGTATTTTATATACATGATAATCATAGTTTTCTTTTTTGAGGTAGGTGTCCCCTTAGATACTCAATCACATATTCTTCTATGAATGGAATTAATTTTATTATTATGTATTTATTATGATTTTCCGTATTGATTTTATGATTCCATATTTTATGTGTGTTCCTTTAGGATTACTCAATTTTTGATAGTATAGGAAATAACCAAGATAAACTTAGTCTAATAAATGAGGTGAATGTGAGGTTCTATATCCTTGATGGGTATACATGTTCTTTTAAGGTGTTCTAATAACATTTTAAAACTATGTCTCTATGAGTTAATGATGTTTTTTTACCTAAAATAGACCTTGGTAGGTCCTTGAGAAAGTATGAGTTTTAGATAACCATTACGACATTCCTTGAATCAATATGGATTATTCGGGACTTGTTGCCCGATAAGGAAAAGTGCAACCCCTTATTTCATTTTACTGTTCTTCCCCAAGAGATGTTTGAGGGTAATAATTATGGTTTTGGGTTATTATGTTGGCCAGGTAAGCCCTAGACATGTCGGGTTTTCTTGAGGGTGTTTCAACTAAGCATTGATTGATCTTCCTTGAATAAGTGGGGGGTGATACCTTAGTTTAGATCTTGATAGATACCATAAAACTTATCCTTGGGGACCAAGTAGTTCTTGGTTAGGATTTAACAACACCTATTGGGTCCAAGGGTTGTGATGAGTATACATAATGTAGTATCACTATGTGGTGATTTTGGGTGTTAGTACTTGAAAATGTGGACTGAGGTTGATTAGAAATATGTGGTAGTTTTATATCATTTTATATGTGTGAATCCATTTATTGAGTCATTATAATAGGAATATACTAATATTTATGAGTAGGAAAATAGTGTGACAAGTTACAAAAATCTTGTATGGTGGTGTGCTAGTAACATATGTGGTATGCCTATGTGGTAAGAGGACCTTGCCTTAGACCTTGGAGGATGTGCTATGTACCAGTGTACATGAGGTGACTATAGATCTTTGTGGTTTTTTTAATCAACCAGTATGCATGATATTCCCATATATCTTGACGAATATTTCCGTAGAATGTGTGATTGTGGCATGCCTTGTTTTCATGTGTTTACCTTGAGACCTTGGGTGGATGTGACATGCATCAATATGTGCATGTTTCCTATGCGACCTTATTTGTTATGAGATATAAAGGGGTCTATGTTTGTATGACCTTGAAATAAATTTTATGATATAGTATTCCTGGTGTGAATATGTATCCCGTGAAGATATATATGATGCTTGATGCCATTAGTATGCTTATGTAGATTCTTAGACCAATTTTGATATTGATCACATGTACTTGTATAATACTAATGATTTATTATGATGATATTCTATGTTCTAAATTTATATGACATGTCCTTATATGCATGATTATCTTTCCTTTGGAGGAAATACTTCTAGTACTCATAACAGGTGGACCATCATGACATAATTATGCCTTAGTGGGGGAGTGCTCACGACATATGATGATGAACCTAGACATATGGAAGAGGGATGATGAACTTGATGCCAGAACCTTAGTAAAGATTCATGGGTATGATGGTCTTATGGCCTAACCAAAGGAATAGAAAAGATACAAAGAGATTGTGTCTATACCTATGATCTGAGACATAATGTTAGGATATATGACCTTGTGGTAAGACCTGAGGTAGTTTCAGACTGTGATGACCTTGTGGCCTGATTTGAATCAATGACTTATACCTACTTAGAGACATGTTCACTATCCTTGTGTCTATCTCTTTATCAATTCTAGTGACCATCCCCACTTATGAAATTTCTTTCAGTATAGTGAAGACACAGGTATATCCAGGGTTCGTTGTGGATTGGTTAGAACATTATAGCATTGAATATATTTTGTTATTTGTTTATTTATACTCCATGAAGACAAACATATATGACTACACTGATTAGGTGATCTTGGTGAGGCCTTATCGAGTTATATTCTCACACCCTGCACATGAACCTCACTGTGGATGTAGAACTTATATCAAATTTTCAAGTTGAGGACATGGATGTGTAATGGTTCATACTGAGGTAGCTCATTATGTTTGTGGTGATTAGAAAAATTTTGGACTTAGAGTTAAAATTGAGTTTCCTATAGGTTTTACTTTCAATAATATCCTATATATATACTCACGATTTACCCTTTGGGTGACCAGTGGTATGTTCTATTTATCAACATATTTTTTTATAATATTATGTTTAATCATATTTTATATATATTGTTGGTCATATGTTTGTTATATGATTTGATTATTTCCACTACGATTTACTCTGATAAGACGGTATAATATCCACATTAATTACTATAAACCCTCACTACTAGTCGGAAACCTATTGCATATGGGGAGGTGCACTTGAGTTCATGTGTCACTCTAGCCCAAACTTGGTGATTCATGTCAGGATGTTATACATTCCATAATGGTATCTAGAGGTGAAAAAAGAGGAATAATATTAGTATCTATTATCAAATTTTTACCTCATTTGATTGGTCAAATTTTATAATAAAAACTATCACATTATAAATATCAATAGATTTTTGGAATTTTAAATGTGGGAAAGACATTGGTAATTGGTCTCAATATCATTAAAAAAATATTTATCCCAAAAACAGGTTCATAATTATTCTTTCCTTGAGGTAATAAGTGATAGAATATTTCCATCACTCTAATTGGACTTTGAAACCAGGTATTACCAAGAAGTATTATGATATCATACATGAATATTGGTAGTATGGGATTAGGTAAGAAGTTACTGAATTTTTTTATGGTTTCCTCACTTATTAGAAAGTGAAGGACGAACATAAAATGTCTAATGGTTTGTTAAAAACAATTTATATACAAATACATAAATGGTATGAGGTGTCTATGTAATTTTTTATTTGGATAACATGATCTGATTGTGGAATAAATGTTGTATTAGTGATTATATATCAATTTACTAAATGATATCATTTTCCTCCCATCAAGGAAAGTATCAAGTTAAAAGATATTAGAAATTTATACTTGTAAGATATTTTGAAACTATACTGAGTTTATTTTTCTATTGTCTCTAATCAGGACCCTCAATTTACCTATCAATTTTATAAGATTCATCAAGAGTGTATATGAAATAAATTGAAATTCAGTATGATATACCATTCTTAATCCAATGATTAGACTAAATAAGCCATTGAGATCTTATAATATATTCTTAATACCAAATTTATTGATTTTATTGGATTATGAGTGATTCATATTCCATTTATTAAACTCTCATATAATACTTTTGTAGTATTTTATCAAGATGGATAATTTTTATGCTCTATTAATTTCTAGGAAAATTTTATTTATGTTGGATTGAAGAGAGTGACTTTGTATTATTGGAATAAATCCTTGTGAATGAGATAACTAAGAAGATTCAACTAATTAATAAATGGTTTTTGATATCTCAAAGCCTCCAAAAATCATATTTGGATCGATTTTGATGATCATTGGAATTTATGACTAGTTATTAAGTATTTACATTGGTTTCACCTCAATTAGGGAATCAAATATTAGGAAAGAAGGTATGATTATTCCAATATATCTAGGTTTATTGAAAATAATATAACATATTTGATAATTTTCCTACCTAATAACTTTACCTCCTTAGTAGGAATCCATTTATAATGGATTCCATGTATCTTAGTTGTGGAAGTATCAACAAGATCCCTCACGTGTCATTAATTAGAAAGTTATGGATTTGTAACAGGATGAATAAAGTGTTATAAAAAAACTAAATTCCTCTCATTTGAGTGCATTGGTAGTAAGGTAATGATATTCATGAAAAATAGAAATTACAATAACTTTCGAATGAAAAAAATTCTTATGACATGGATAATTATGGAAAAAAATGCATGGATTGAATGAATGAGTGAGGAGATCATAAATTTTTGACATTCAAGGATGATAGAGGATTCTTGAGAAGGATGAATTGTCTCATGGATGATTTTAACTATATTGTATTCAAGTTTTGTGTCATTTTATAACATTGAATTTTACATTTTCTAAAAAATAATTTTTTTAAATCCACCTCTATTTTTCATTTGGGGACTTCAACTCTCATATAGGAGGACCCCCATATAAAATGATTCTTAAACCTTCCAATTCTTATTGGATCTTATTGGTTTCTCTCTCAAAGATAAAATTTAGGTCCCTAATGTACTTACTCTCCCTCATATCCCTAATCTCTTTCATCTCCCTATTATTCTTGCTTCTTCTTACCCTAAACACCCATTGTGGGTATATTTTAGAAATAAATATCGTCTAAAATTTTATGTTTTTATACAAACCTGGGATTAGACTATATGGATATTAAATCATTTTAGTTGATTATTCATCAATTACAAAAGTACATGACCGAGGACTATAATAGTTTAGTTTATTTGGAAACTTGGAACAAAATATTCCATCTTTTTGAAAGATATTCAAAGTTTCCCACAAAGATCTTCCCATTAAGTACTCGAACATAAAACTATTATTTATAATGTGGGGGAATGAATCATAAGAAAGGGTGAGAATAAACTCTCAATAAGGGTAAATAAAGGAGATACATATGCATAACATGAACATAAGGTCATGAAAACATGAGAATAACATTTTACGATTATACTATTCATATTGAAGATCATAATAATGATTCATTGAAAAAAGATTGATATTTCATAAGACACTAATCATAAGTAAATCAAAAAATATGAGTCATGGGAGAATGACATTGGAATAATACACAGACATATGTCATACACATAATCATAAAAAATCATTTCATAGAGGTCAAGGATCATTACCAAAACTTATCAGGGGAACTTTATAAGGACTACACTTTCTAGGCAGGACACTCCACTATCCTGAGTCACAACCCTTTCTATATAGTGGAATGGGTTCACTCCCTAAACCATCATAATAGAAAAATTAGTTTATCTAACTGGATTTACTCCCCATTCTAGCCCTATATTACTGAACCAAGTTCACTTCCCATTCCATCCCTATATTAGTGAATCAAGTTTAGTCCTTGTTCCAACCCTATATTATTGAACTATGATCACTCCCTATTCCATCTATGTTTATATCATTATATATAAATTTTTACCCAATGCATTGGAGTGAGATATAGGTCCCACCAATCACATAATCCAATCATAAATAAATATTTCAGAAGATAATAATACATTCATCTAACCTATAAAAAGATATGGGTAATATAGAAAACATATCATAAACTATTAAATGAAATGGGTAGCATAAAAATTTCATCACATTATAACCTGTGGAAAAGAGACATATTTCACAATCATTTCATAAAATAATAACATGTGAAAGGAAGAAGATATCTTAATCTTTTTACATTTAAAAAATTTCTTAAGTAAAATATCCTTTCTTATTTGAAAAATTCTTTTTAAATCATAAAACATTTTAAAAACCATTTTCTTTAAAAATATATTTGAAAACTTATAAATGAAGCTTCGAAATCATTGAAATAATTTTCTTCGGAAATAACCTTCAAAAAATTATAGAGTAATATATTAAAATTATAAAACATTTTAAAAATAATTTTCATTAAAAATTATCCTAAAATATCATTTAAAATTTTTTTATAATTTTTTTTATAAAACATTATTTTGGAATAAAATATATTTTTGACCATAGAGAGAAATAAAGTAATATTTTCTTAATTCTTTTTCATAGTTATATTATTTAATAAAGAGTGGAAAATTCTAAAATTAATTATAAATATAATTAATAACAAAATTATAATAAAATTTATAGTGATTATTGAGATATTGATCAAAATATTTCATCAATGGAAGAATAATCATAAAAAAATCCTTATAAATAATGAGATTGATGCAATGAACTCTTACCAATTTAGTAACTTTGAATCATAAAACCAATGTAGAAATAACATAAAATGAAACTTAAAATATCATGATTTTTTAAATATACATTATTTTACATTTCAAAGGGTCTGTATATACACCCCATGAAATAATATATATTTATAACACAACATGCATCTAAAAAAGGGAAAATTGAGATAAAAATCCCCTTACCACATTTGTAAATTTGAAACCATAGCCCCATAAAAGGGAGATATTAAAAGGGATGTGTAAATACCACAAATTTTAATTATTGTAATCATAAAGTACATTCTTGGTTATTATATACACTACATAGAATAAATAGGTGGTTAATATTGCATGTGTCTCACAAAAGTAAAAAGTGAGATGTAAATCCATTACTACTTGAGTAAATTTTGAATCATGAGACCTGTGAAAGAATAACATCATTTGAAAACATTAATATCATGAAATAAATTAAATTAATGATATAAAATTTCATAGTGAAGTATATACACCACAAAAGGTAAATTAGTGGTGAATAGGGAAAAAGTCTCACATAAATAAAGGTGAGACTATAAAACCCCTTACCTTAAGTATTGACTATCAGCGTACTTATTCAAAAAATAATGTACAATAAATATAATGTAAATCTATAATAAAACCATATTCATATATATAATACCATATATGATTTAATTATGACCTTATATTACTTGTTTATTAACAATTCCATGTTAAAGTTATGTTTCAGGTAATAACCGCTTTGTACTTATACAAGTTTTGACTTGTTATTCTTGGTCCTATTACTTAGATAATGATTTAATTACTTATAAAATTTAAAATATGATAAAAATATCATATATATTTACTATATATGTATTTATAATAATCTATAAAAGATATAAAAAGGAAATGAAAAACACTATTCATGGAAATGGTAGGCTATAGGTACGCATGAAAACTATTTCTATTTTATTATCACATTGAAATAAATAAAAGTAAATGATGTATATACATATACATATATATATATATAATATCATTAAATAAGAATTATTATTTCATAAATATAACATATTTATATTAAACCCATCCTTAATACATTCCATGTAATGCGTGATTGAATCACAATCTTTCACAAGGTGGTATCCACCTTACACACAAACGACGTTATCATATTTTCATAAAATGTAATGCATGAAGTTATGTGTTATATAATAATTAAATAAATATAAATAAATAATAAATATTATATATATCATATATTAATATAATTCCCATCATTATTCCCAACCCTAAGAGGTGGTAATGAAAGAACGAATGCTATTAGTTTGCAAGGAGGTAGTTCACTGTACACACGAATGGTGATTATGTATCCCATTTGATAGAAGTGTGTGAATTTTTAGATATTAAACATAGTATAATAACATATAAGTATATTTAAGATACCATTGTTATTATATAATCATGATATAAAAATAATTGACGGTTTTTGAGGAAGAAATGAAACAAAAACATTTGTTGATGAATGTTACCTCTTCTTCGGGTATCTCCTTTTGGTTTACACCAAGGAACTTCCTTGGTTGGACTTATTACAAATTTTAGGATTATATAACGAGGTAAGGTAAGTTGGGAGTCAATTTGGTCCGGTTTTTGATGATAAAAAAGACTTTATACTTGTGAATAAGTGTGTGGGGGGGTGATTTCCCTTTTATAGTGGAGGAGGAGTGATATTCTTGTAAATACCAAAAAGGTAAACACTGGTGAGAGGTATCCCTTACATAATGTTCCCCCAATAGTGAATAAATTTTTATAAAATAGGGTTTATGGTCTAAATATTTTTATAAAATAGTTTTTGGACATGTTTCTAGGTCATTTTCCTCTTAAGTTTAATGTTTAACCACTAAGTAAACTCATTTTTTACCTTAATCATTATAATTAATTTTCATTACTTTCACTGATATTTTAGGGAAAAAAAATAAGTTTAAATTACTATAAATTATATATTATTCTTATTAAAAATAAGGAATCATTTTTTAAAAATTCCAAACACGTAATTGGAAGAAATTAAATTAAATTTAATCCCACAAAAGGGATGAGACAACGAGTTTTTAAAGTGAAAAGGTTCAAAAGTTTGAAAATGTTTTTATATCCAATTTCAATGTGAAATTTATTATAATGAACTATATTGGATTAATATATTAAAAATGTACTAATTTTACATTAAATAAAATTCCAAATATAATTTAACATTATAAATTATTTAAATGAAAATCCAATTTTCAAATAAAAGTTAGTATTTTCACTATTCATCAAAAAATCAATGTTCTTAAAAAATACCCAAAAATTACCCCAAGATAATTTTGAATTTGAAACATAAAAAATGAATTTTATTTTTTCAAAAATAATTTATATATTTTTGAAAATTTAGTTTTAAAATTAGTGTGCCATTAAAAGGTTATAAAACCACCTTTTAGAAAAATACGTCCTTTTATACCTAAAATTGGATTAATTCTGATATCTTGTATATAGAACAAGTAAGATGAATTTTAAATATTTGATTAAATATAAATTATATAAACTCTGTTAAAATCATTAATGAAAAGTGGGTTTTCTAATTTATTGAGATAAAATATGTTTTTTCATAGAAACATACTTTTTCAAAAAAAGGATTTCTTTTTTTTTAAATAGTTCTTACTCACATTTATAATTAATTGGTAACCAGAGAATTATTTATATAGACCTGTGTAAACCATATTTTCATAATTTAGTTAATATTATTCATAAATTCCATTCCAATGATTAGGTGATAACTATAATAATATTTTAATAATAATATTTTAATAATAATATTAATAGTATATTGTATTTCGATAAGACTTGGTATTATGTGAAACAAAAGATGTTGAAGGAATTGGTATTGTGTGTTATACAATAAAAAATTAGTTTTGTTTGTATTGAATGATTAACTTAGTGTATTTTAAAATGAATTGCATCAAATAATTTTAATTTTTTTAAAAATAATAATTTATAAAAACTCGGGGTGTTACATTCTACCCCCTTAAAATAAATTTCACCCACAAAATAAATATGGGTCGTCAAATTTATAATACTTGAAAGTTTCTTTCATAGAAATACACATTATAAAAATAAATTCTAAACTTTATTTAAAAAGGAAAAGTTAGAAACATAATGGTTATTGAAGTAACCCATAAATTGGTTTTCACATAGGAGAACATAGACGGGAGATGAAAACAGGGACATGGAAGATTAAACTTGCACCCAAATACCAAGGAAGAGTGATAGAGAACATGATCAAGAGAAAGTTAACAATCACAAATCCATACATCAAAGAGTATTGAAAAATGTCATTGATATCGTAAAAAATAATGATAAAAGGACAACATTTTATTTCAAGATACTTTTCCTAAAGGTGAAGATTTTTTATAAGGAGATATACTTTTTTTATTTCATTCTATTTCATTTGAAAATTTTGACCCTTTGGTTGTGTCTTGACCAATTTCTAATTCATATCTTACTCCAAAAATAAAGGACAATTTGTTATTATTGAATCGATAATGGCTCATAAGAACCATAAATAGAATGTTAAGTTATTCTTTATATCTTTCATTATCATCAGAGAAAAACAGTTAGCATAGGTTATCTAATATACATAAATATTCATATGGTGAAGTAATAAATTAATATACAAAAACTCATCCAAAGTTCAAATAATACTGTTCCATAAATGGTTTACCTTATAACCCTTATATAATATAATTCACCCTTTATTACTTAAATAAGATCTTATCCTGTATAAAAACATTTTCATTAGATTCTTTGGTTCATCCCTTTACTGATAGAATATCAAATGTGATTTCCTTAATCCAGAATCCATATAGAGAGAGATAATCACATGAAATTTCACAATAATATTATCATAGGGGTCATTCATATAAATGACACATTGTATTCCCAAATAAAGATGAGAGTATAAATGTGCCCTAGTAATCAGGATTCGATTCATCCATTATGATTTCATATGCTTTCCCTTTGTCTTTTTATCTTCATAGGTTGTCATAATTTATCATCCACATTCACCCTTGGATTGGGGAATTGATTCAAATAATTCCCAAACGCCCTATATTTGAAACACTAGAGTCATGAAGGTGAATTCTGTGAAACTTTCTCTCTATTCACATTGTTAGCAAACATCTCCACATCACTTCAACAATCAGTTTCCTGATGACCGTCCCTTCCACACTTAAAGAATTTAATAGTCTTGTTAAGAAAATTTACACAATTATTCTTCCCAAACATTGAGCATAAATTAAAAATCATATTTTTCTATCCATGGTATTTAAATTTTTCTTTTAACTCCATATTCCTTTTCTTGTCAAAACCAATAGATTGATACATAAGTCCAACATTAAATTACACCTTGATAGAACATAGAAAAATTTCATCATAGCTAATGAAGTATCTTATGGTTAACACCTTTTAGATAATTATTTTTAAGCCATAGAAAAATCAATCAACCTTTCTTTCAAGTTGGATGATAATACCAGAAGAGTACCTTAGAATCCTTGTAAAATTTGGTTCATTGGAACCAAAAGATTCATCACAATTCTGATTAAAATCTAGAATTTCCTTTTCCATCTTCGTATAAATAATATGAGGAAATTACTTGTTGAAAAAAATTACTTGAACTCATTTAAATAGACGAATCAATTTTATCTTGTTCCATTGTATTCCTGATAAGATTACATCATTGATCCACCTCACCTTCCAGTCGGTAGACAACCAAATTGGCCATTTCATGCTCTAAACACTGCAGAATAGAAAATATATTTTCAATGGTACTGATTGATTTCTCAACAACTAACAAATTAATGGAACCATTAAAAGAAGGTGGTTTCTACCTCATAAAGGAATCAATAGAGAATTTTTCCCTTCTTTAACCATTAGGATGTTCACTATGATTCATAGCTTGAGAAATTTGTACGAGCATAACAATGAGGTTTTTCATTTCAGTTCCCATACCATTTAGTTACTCAATAGGAAAATCATTGCATCATACATTGAATTCCTCATTAACACATTTCTTCAGGTTCTAACCATTGACTAAAACCAAACAAATTGTGTGAGCCACACTAATCATAGTGGAAAATCACATAATCATGAAAAATTTCAAATAGGATATATAAATCATGATACCTATTTTTTAATCTATGACACATTAGGTTTATCCTAGGTCATCAAAAGGCCTTATCTATATATATCATTCATAATGGCTCATAAATATTTTGTGAATTACCAAATCATAACCCCTGGGAGTGTCAAAATAGGTGTACAACAAGGTCTATTTTCATGAACAAGTTACCGATTTAGTCTAGATTAATATAGTATTTTAGGGTTTTTTACCCATACATACATATGTGATAGAGGCACATCCAGTTATAATATCCATAAAGGAATGTAATTTTTTGGAAACCACTTTTTCAATCCTTTAAAAAAATTCCAATACATTTTCTTATACTTTAACCCATCCTTAGAATCATCCTTAGAGACATACAAAGACATATCCCAATAAATATTCTTAGGTATCTCACTAATGTTTTGTTATCCTAGTTTCCAAAGTTTAACTAAACCTTTATTTTGATACTAATTATAGTGACCCCGACTTAACATACATGGATATTACATAATTTTACATTAAAATTCAATATATTACAAAAGTACATCCCTTAGGGCCATATTAGTTTAGTGTATTTGGAAATCTGGAAAACAATCTTCATACTTGGTGAAATATATTCAAAGTTTCCCACAAAGATATTCCCATTTAGTACCCCTACATAAAACCATTATTCATAACTTGGGGAAAGGAAACATAAGAAAGGGTGTTCTCATATGCCCGGTATGGGTAAATAAAGGAGAAACATAAGAATTATATGAATATAATGATATGATAACATGATAATAGAATTTTAATATCACACCCCTCGTATCAAGGTTTATAATAATGAGTCATGTAATAAATATTAGTAGTTCATAAGACATGAATCATAAGGAAATAAAATAACATATTCATGAGAGTATAACATTGGTGTAAGACATAGACTTATGTAATACACATAAGCATATAAAATCATTACCTTGAAGTCAAGGATAATTTCCAAAACTTATCAGGGAACTTCATGGGGGATACACCTACTGGTCAAGACACACCACCATCCCCAGTTTTATTCCATTACTTATAGTGGAACGGGTTCACTGTCCAAACCATCATAATGAACTAATTTCTTTACTGAACCAGGTTCATTCCCCATTCTGGACTTTTATTACTGAACCAAGTTCACTTCATGTTCCAACCATATGTTACTGAACTGAGTTCAATCCTTATTCCAGTCCTGTATTATAAAACTAAGTTCACTCATCATTCCAACCATATATATATCATGAGATATAAATATTTACCCAAATAATTGGAAGGATATATATGAAACACTTATCACATAATGAAATTATACATATGAGTTCCAAAAGATAATAACACATTCATCATATCATGACCCATAAAAAGAGATGAGTTACATAAACATCATATCATAATTGATAAAATGAAATGGGTATCATAAAAATTTCATCACATCATAGCCTATGGAAAAGGTACATGTTTGATAATCATTTCATCAACTAATATCCCATGAAATGAATAAGGATTCATAATAATTTTATCATTGTATAACTCATGGAAGAGAAATGAGTTTCATAAATTTTTTTATTTTAAACATAAACCATTCAAAGAAAGGATAAGAAAGATATCCCAGGATAATATGCCTAATAAATCTTAAACTATATCATATTTTTCCAACTTATATGGATAAGGATTTTTAGATATCACTTGAAGCATTTCTTAAGGAAAACAACCTTTATTTTGAAATCATTTTTAGACATAAAACATTTTAAAATACTTTTCTTCGAAAAACACTTTGAAAAATTATGATGTAATATTTTAAAAACAATTAATTTTTTTTATGAAAATAAAATTCCTTCTTTAAAAAATTCCTTTTTGAATCATATAACATTTTGAAAACCTTTCTCTTTAAAAATATCTTTTAAATCTGATAAAGGAATCATTGAAATCACTGAAATCATTTTCTTTGAAAATAACATTTGAAAAATTATAAGGGAATTTTTTAAAATCATAAAATATTTTAAAACCTTTTTTCCTAAAAAATTATCTTCAAATATAATTTTTTTTGAAAACATATTTTCGAAAACATTGTTTTGGAAGAAAAAAAATTTCTGACTGAAGAGAGAAATAAAGTTCACTTTTATTTATTTTTTTCTTAATTATCTTATGTAAAAAATTGATAAAAAATAGGACCATTACATAAAAATATAAAAAAGAAACAAATTAGAAGAAATATAATGATAATTATTGAGATACAAATCAAAATAATTTTTCAGTGGAAGCATACTAATAAATAATCCAGATAGATGATGAGATTGTCGCAATAAACTTTTACCACTTTGGTAACTTTTAATCATAAACCCCATGAAGGAATAACATAAAATTAAACATAAAATATCATGAGAAATAAAAAATACATGATATTATATATCAAATGGGCTTTATATACACCTCATAAAATAATATAGGTGTATAACATAATGTACATATCAAAGAAGGAAAATCGAGACAAAAATACCCTTACCGCATTGGTAAATTTAAAACCATAACCCCATGAAAGGAAGAACCTCAAATGGATGTATGAATACTAAAAAAGCTAATTATAAGAATCATAAATTACATTCATTGTCAGTATGTAAATCACATAAAATAAATATGTGGTGAATATAACATGTGTCTCACAAAAGTAAAAAGTGAGACATAAATCCCTTACTACTAGAGTAACTTTTCAATCATGAGCCCCCTAAAATAATAAATTCAATTTAAACTTTTAATATAATGAAATAAATTATATTCCTGACATAAAATATCATGGGGATGTATATAAACCACACAAAATAAATGAGTGTTGAATTTGGTATAAGTCTCGCAGAAATAAAAGCGAGATTAAAAATCCCCTTACCTTTAGTCTCAAATCAAATCGTACTTGTTCAAAACTATCGTATATTAAATATAAGTATATTATAAATATATCTCATAACCAAATTAATATATATAATATCATATATTATTGAATTATTACTTTATATTATCCATTTATTAACAATTCCATTTTAAAGTTATGCTTTGGGTAATAGCCACTTTGTTTTTTGTACATGTTTTGACTTGTTATTCATGACCCAATTACTTAGACCATTATTTACTTATTTAAAGAATTAAATCCATGATATAAATATCATATATATTCATTATATATTTTGTTTTAATAATATTTAAAATATAAAAATAGGAAATGAAATACACCATTTACGGAGAGGGCAGGTTGTACGTACACATGAACACTGTTTCCATTTTCTTGATGTATTGAAATAAATAAAAGTAAATATTGTATATATTCATATATATTATCATTAAATAAGAATTAGTAATTCATAAATATCTCATATTTCTATTAAAACCATCTTTAATACATTCCATTTAATGTATGAATGAATTACATCACTTCGTGAGGCGATAGTTTGCTGTACACCCGAATGACGTTATCGTATTTTTAAAAAATGGAAAGCATTAAGGTATGTGTCATATATTAATTAAATAATAATAAATACTTTATATATATAATATATGTTATATATAAATATAATTTCCATCCTTATTCCCAACCTTAAAAGGTGGTAATTTAAGAATCAACTACATTAGTTTGTGAGGCGGTTGTCCTCCGTATATACAAATGATGATTGAGTATCCCATTTGATGGAAGTGTGTGAATTTTAAGTCATACCATTAAAATAAAATAATAAAAATATATTTAAGATTATAAGGTTATTATATTATAATGATATAAAAATAATTTATGGGATTTGTGGAATAAATAAAACAAAAATGTGCATTGATGAACGTTACCTCTTCTTTGGGTATATCCTTTTGATTTGCACCAAAGGGCATCCTTGGTTGGATTTATGCCCAAATTTTGGATTATAGGATGAATTTAGGGAATTTTATATTTTATTTGGTCGGGTTTTGGAAGATTCAAATCTATTGATAGGTGTGAATAAGTGAGGGGGGTGAGTTCTCTTTTATAGTGGTGGTGGAGTGGCATTCTTGTTAATACCAAAAAGGTAAACACCATTGAGAGGTCTCCCTTATAGCACATTCCTAAAATAATGAACTAAATTTGATATAATATGGTATATGGTTGAAATATGTCCATAAAATAGGTTTTGTAAAAGTTTTTAGTTCATATTTCTCCTTAAGTTTAATGTTTAACCACTAAGTAAACACGTTTTTACCTTAATCACTATAATTAATTTTAATTACTTTCACAAATATTTTTTTGGAAAAATTAATTTAAACATAAAAGATATTTTAAATTGGTATGATTCAAAATATGGAATAAATTTTTATAAATATAAATTAAAAAAGTGACATAAATTAATTTAAAATCAATCCCGTAAATGGGACTAGACAATGAGTTTTTAAAGTGAAAAGGTTAAAAGGTTTTCAATGTTTTTATATCCAATTTCAATGTGAAATTGTTTGTAATGACCTAAATTGGATTAATATATGTAAAAATGATTAATTTTACATTATTTATAATTCAAAATAGAATTTTACATTATAAATTATTTAAATAAAAATTCATTTTTAATTAAAATTTATTATTTTTCACTATTCTAAAAAAATGAAACTTCTAAGAAGAAATAAAAAAAATATTCCCTAAGGTAATTTTACAATTCCTCTTTAAAAAATGAAGTTTATCTTTTAGAATATATATAATTTTAAAAACTTTGTTTTAAAATAAATACGCCATTAAAACGTGGTAAAACTGCCTTTTAGAAAAATTTATCTTTTTATGCCTAAAATTGAATTTATTCTTATCTCTTGTCTCGAAAAAAATACGATGAATACGAAATAGTTGATTTAATATATTATATATACATTAAATTAAAATAATTAAAAAAATGTTTTTGTTTAATTTATTAAGATAAAACTTGTTTGTGCATAGAAAAATAGTCTTTTAGAAAAGAAATTTCTTTATTTTCAAATAGTTATTATTATAATTCCTAATTAATTGGTAACCAAATAATTATTATTATATACATTTAAAAACCATAATTTTTTAAAATTTATTTAGAATCATTCATAACTTCCACTCTTATGGGTAAGAGATAAATATAAAAATATTTTAATAATAATATTAATAGTATATTATATTTTAGTAAGACTTGTTTTTGCATGAAACACAAGTTATCAAATAACTTGGTATTGTGTGTAACACAGTAGAAAATAAGTGTTGTTTGTATTGAAATATTAACTTGGTGTATCATGTAATAAAATCCATCAAGAAATTTTAATTTATTCAAAAATAATAATTCATAAAAACTAAAGGTTTCAATGTTTTGGTATGCCAGTGAATTTAGATGTTCACCAGCCCAAATGTATTCATATTTAGTGGAATTGTTTCATTTTTTAATAGATTTTTGTTCTATTATTTTTCCATTATTTAACATAACATAATGTTCTTGGGTGTATATTCTTGATTTTTTATTAAAATTAATCTTATTTTTCTTATTAACATTGATTTTATGAAAAAATTTAAATTCTTATTTTATAAATATGTATGTTATCAAGAATTCCCCTTGGGGTAATGATGTTATTAGTAATCTGAATGTGGGGGTTTTTAGTGAATTTTCCCAATGATTTTTGTCTAATGACATTGAACTGGTAAACTGGTGTTTTCATCCCCTTAGTGATACATTATGGTTGTATTAGAGTTTTAGTGGGATAAATTCATGTTGGTGATGATGATAAAGGTGATAAATGGAGTATTACTTGATGATATGTGGATGGAAGTGGAAATAAAAAAATTGGAGGATAAATTTATGACTAATGGAACCTCAGATAATTATTTCACATTATCCCAAGGATTGTTAGGATCTAGAAGTATCCCAATGAAAATAAATGATATTCTCCTATCAATCCAACCAATATTGGTATTTGTGTAGCCCAAACCTTTTTTAGAGCCTCAATTTATTATTTTTATTGAGGTGGTCTATATAGTTTTTAGGCATCTATGGTATTTGGTGAATTTGAATCTGGTTAGGGTCTTGTATGAGGTCATACTAAACCCTTAAAGTATATTTATATAAACAAATAAAAAATGGATAGAGGGATGTCCAGGGTTTTATTTGTGTAGTAAAATGAAGTATATCAAGTTTTTATTTTGATATAAAGAAACCTTGCTATTTTGTTTAAAATGAACAGGGATTCATTTTTTATTTGAGGTATGATGGGTGGCTAAGATAGATGACAATTAGAGATGCTGAATTTTTTTTATGATGAATGGTGTTATAGGTTATGACTGGTGGTCCTCAGTGCGAGGTGGGTTCTCAAGAACATGAGTTTCAAGGAATTTCCCATTGATATCCTTAGGAACATCACTATATCTGGAAAATCAACCCTTCATTTTAGGTTTATACAATTTTTTTCTTTTATTTGTTATTTTAATTATAAATTTTAAAATTTTATTTCTATTTGAAATTTGGTTTAGTTGTAATTTTCTACAAGGTTGGTTTTTTTGCAGGTTCCCACCACACTCTAAAAAGTAGATTCTCTATGAAAAAGATAAAAAAAGTGTTTTTCTATAATTTATTATTGATATAAGTAAAAGGGGTTGTTTTTCTAAAATAATGTCAGAGTGAATTACATGAGATATTTTTTATAAAGTGATATGATTTAATTCCTTACTTCTAGGTTGGAATGTTTATAAGAAATTCTAGGCATCAAAGTGAGAATTATAGTGAGGATTATTATACTAGTAATGATCATGATATATCTATTGTGATACCAATGAATACACTTAGTATATAGATGTTAAATGATCCAAAGGAATATAACAAAGACTTCTGGGTTGGTTATATAAATTTATGTCCTTGATTGATCCCCTTTAGGACCTAAAGGATTATACCATGATGATTATGTGTGTTGCTAAATATGATAAATATATTTGGGAAAGGTGTGAGTATATTTTTGGATTATAAATAATTTTTTTATAATTTTAATAATTTTATAGACCTTTTTTATTTTATAAGAACATTTGAAAGTCTTTTCATTATTTTCTTAAAAAAATATTTATTTAAAAATTATCATGTTTGATATTCATTATGAATGAAAATATATAGAATCATTGAAGACACACTACTAGTATAATAATCACCCCCTATATAAAAAACATGTTTATATTTATATTTAGTACCCATAGAAAAATAAATAGAAGGAATCCCACTGCTTTGACAATAGACTATAGGTGAACATACAGACCTATGGTAGTAGTGACATGTAAGAGATGAACATATGTTATGAGGAGATGAAATTCATTTGTATTTTTCTTTTTTTTGTATGTTTTCACATTGGAATATTTATTTAGATCTATTTAAGCCACTCTATCTCTTTTCTTTTGGTTCAATTTCATATTTTTGGAATCATGTATATAACTTGACTTATCTTTCATTGTCTATGTTGTGTTTGAGTGTTTATGTATTGTGAATGTTCTATAAGTTTTTATACAGTTTTATGATATTATTTTAGATTATTCAATATTTGGTATAACTTATTGAAAAATATATTTTTCATTTAGTATGGGAAAATAAAACCTATAGATACATTATATAAGATTCTCATTATAAATACACGTTATTTTTTGATACCATCAAGACTTTTTCAAAACTATAGTGATCGATAATGCATATTAGACCTTGTGACATATCATATTGGGTGTTTAGGTAGAAAACATGGGATGATATGTTACAATATATCATAAAAATTCAATTAGGATAATCCATCTTTAACCCTGTCAAACAGATAGGTAAATATTTACCCATCCTTAGTTCCAACACAGGGCATTATTATCTATTATACAAAAATTATCCTTCTCACTTATCCTGATTATCCATACATTTATTCAATACATGAACATTACAAGGTCACCTATTCACTTTAAAAATAATATAGCATCACCATGGAAGCCTATAATCAATATACAATGTGGTGTATGGAACACAAAGATAATAACACAAAAAATGAGTTTCATTATTTTGTTTCATGATTTAGAAAACATACAACATAATTGTGTGAGGTTACTACCCAAAATTACACCCCTATATGATTTTATAAAAACTCATAGGTTAAACATTTCATAGTATTTAAATCAATTCCATATTAATAAAATTCCATGTTAATGTCTTATTTTAGTAATTCTTCCCCAAAACTCTTTTAACATCCTTCATATGCATTAATGTATCTAAAATGCACGAGAAAACACTTTTTATGCAATATAAACGCATTACAATGAGTTTAACCTCAAAATATTTAATTGTCAAAATCAATATTAATGAAACGAACCGACACTCAATAAACCAATTAACAATTAACTCCATTAAAACTAAATTTACAATTCAATATCCCAAGTTTCAAACTAATGAACCATTTTTTATAGGTATGTAAAACCATATTAACCATGTGAACCAAGTCAATCCATAAAAATATTGAATTATAAAATCTCTATTAATGAAATTTCTCCTTCTCACTAACCTTGACCTATTCTCACCTAGACATTCCTAACTTGGAACTAAACAATAGTGAAAAATAAGAAATAAAAATAAAATAAGAAATAATGATCATTCAATCCAGGAATCCTTTCCCTTTTTTTATAAAAATGAAATTATTTTTTAACTTGATAAAACAAAACCTTATTCTTACAAAAAAATTTAATCCAAGATAAATAACACCTTTTGGTTCATATATTAAAATTATAAACTCAACTTGTTTCAAATTATAATAAATAAAATTATATATTATAATTCATACCCATTTTATTTTAGAATAGAAATCCACATCATTTTTAAATCTAAAAAACCAAAATTATTTATAAAATAATCAATTTCTCTAATATTTTTAAAAATCAAACCAATCCCTCATCAAAATCAAATAAAGATTCATTTCCCCTTGAAAAATAGTTTTAACCAAAAAGTTTATTTAAATTAAATATTTAACCACATTAATAAATTTAACCATTTTAATTATCAAAACCAATCTTTAAAATTTCCAAGATCCTCTAAATCTAAATTCCTATAAAATCATATTGAAAATGTTATCAATTAGTCAAAACCCTTAAAAAGTCCAAAATAATTATCTTGAGTTAAAATAAAAAATGATATAATATAAAGACTAAATAAATCCACAAAGTGAACTAAAAATACTTGATGTAACACCATGATATTTTAAAATAACACTATGTACGATAGTATATACCACACGCAAGAAAGTGATTAAAAGAACCATGAAATATTATTATTTGTATATGACTATTATAACCTATCCATTGAATTGGTTGGAATAAATATTATTAATCAAATTATGAAAAATATATAAAATATCTTCTTAATACAAACTCATTGATCAATTCTTAGGATATAAGGACTCAATTTTTTAAAAGGTTATTTCATGCTTCAGAAATATGTTTTCTTAAAAAATGTTTTTTATTAATTTTTGCGAGAAGATATTATAATTTATTTATGAATTTTTTATAAATTTAATTTTTTAAAAATAAAATAATTTTTGATATTATCATATAAAAATATATTAGGGTGAAATTTTCATATTTTTTCTAAAAAGATTGATTTTTTAGAGAATTGTGAAAATTGTTGATTTTTATTTAAAATTTTATTTTTATTTCAATAATTTAGAATGTTAAATTTTATTTTAAAATTATTTCAAACTAATATTATTTTTATTATATTATTAAAAATTAAATTAATTTCATTGGAATCAATTTTATGATTGAATTTGATATAATATTTTTAAACATAAAATATATTTTTATAAATAAAAACTAATTTTCATTTTGTTTTACATTTTAATTTAAAATAAATTAACACCACTTATAGAAATTGAATATTTAAAAATTAAATTTATATTTAGAGTCATGGGGTTTAAATTTGTTAAATATTCCCATCTTATTTTTTGTTCAATATGAATTGTAACAATAGTAGGATTTATCACCTCAATAAAGGGTAAATCATGTTATTCTAGCTTAAAACTAAGGGATAAGGAGATAATATTTAATCCTAATTATTATTGGACAAATATAATTCTACCATTATAACCTTATGCTCTAAATTTATTTGTTTAATGTATAATTTTCCATGAAAATTACTAATATAATATTTGAATCAAAGAAAGTTACAAAATATGACCTTCTTAGTTTTAAATATCTCCTACATATTCATATAGGGGAAACAGAAAGTTATGAAAAAAATATAAATATCTATTTTAATCTTAACGAAATTATATTCATGATGTAAATTTATATATAATATTTAGTAATTATATAATTACATTAAATTCCTATGTAACTATAAGGCCCCAGCCTTAAACCTTACTTAATCTTGAGTTATTACAAGATTACACATTGAGGATCTTTTCGGGTTTAGAGTTTTAGAGAATTAGATCATAAAACTTGCATTACATTCCACATATAAACAAAGTGGTTACATAAAGATAGTATTCTTCATTCCCATCAATGGAAACACATTTAAAATAAAACATGGATTATTTCTTGACACTTCCTTGACACTATCATCATATCATGTACCTTTCCCTTGACCTGTGAAAAACATTTCAAAAAAAACTTGGGATGAGTAAGAAAATCTTAGTATGGGTTATAAAAACATGGAAAGGAAACATGAGTTCATATATACATAAGAATGAAATCATACTTTACCCATAAAACATAGGCACTTTAACATACCTCATAAAATCATGAATAAATCATAGAAATCATAAGACATAAAGGTAACTTGAGGCATTCATAACATTCTTACGTAGGGAGTAACCCTCTTGGTTATGTTTGGAATACCCATCACAGTATATTCCCTAAAATCTCTTCGGAGAAACCTTAACGTTTCACTCCTTCGCGTTACCCAATGTATTGGAGAGCTATATCGGACTCACCCGCCCTTAGCTTATCACGGAACCACCCGTCTTCATAATAATGCCCAAGAACCATAACATAAAACATGCATAAAGGAAACATAACATTTACACATTTCAATCACAAGATATCAATACAACACAAAAAACATTGTGAAAACCGTTTTCAATACCAAAATAAAAGAAAAGTAAAACATGGTATTTATTTTTCTTTTAAAAAGAAGGTATGGCTTGTAGAGGAAGACAAAACTCAAATAACAGTCACGACGGCGGAGAAGTCATTGTCGCCGCATACGTACGACAAAAAAAATCCATTTTGTCGTTTAGTAAATGCTTCATATAAAAAAGATTACTTTTGAATAAACGTAAAAGTCAAAGGGGTTTATAAACCGTATAACAGAAAGTTGTGTATAAAATAAAATATGCCTCAATGAAAGGAGATTGAGACGAAGTCCCATACCTCGTATCCAACTTGACCCGACCGTTCTTTACTCTCCTGAATAATAAACATGAGTTAATCTCTACTTGCTTATGAATCTTTTTCAAGTTCATTATTCCTTTTATACCATGTTATGAACATCATGTAATCAGTTAAGTTAATAATGTTCATTTTGTCGGTATTTGGTTCTTAAGTCAAAAATAGACTTCTTACACTTACATGTTGTTAATTTGGTCATAGTTTCATTATATACAGAATGATATTAATGATTTGGATAACATATATATCATATATATTAATCATATACATTTATTTATAATATTACATCACATTTAGAGGTAAGAAATGAAATGCACCGTTCATGGAGATGGTAAGTCGTACGTACGCATGAACTCTACTTCCATTTCTATTTCGTATTTTCTGGAATGGAATCATAATGATATAAGTTTATATTATAATTCCATTATAATAACATATATAATATCATTAACTTTATCCTTTACACATCACACATATGGTATTAACGAATCAAATCACTTTCAGGGGGCGGTAGTCCGCACTTCCTAAAATGAAGATATCGTGTTTACCCATAATGGGAACCATAAAGGTATTCCCAAAATGAAACGAACAGAAGCTTAAGGAAAACATAAACATATTATATATCATTTATAAAAATATTTTCATCATAATGGCCACCTTTGAAGGTGTTAAATGAGTATTGAATAATCATCGTTTCGGGAGGCAGAATTTCGCCATCCACGGAAACCATATGTTCTTTAACCATTTTATGTAGTTGTGTGAGAGTGTAGCGAAAAATAAATCTTATAACAACATCCTAATATATTGAAGATACTGGTGTTGTTACTAAAGAAGTAAATAAAAAGAGTTTAGGGGGTTGGAGAAACAAAATAAAACAAATGATAATGAGAGAATGATTTACCTTTAAAAGTGTAACTCCATTTGATTTGAGCCTAAAGGCTTCCATTGAAAGGATTCGGCCCAAAGGGAATTCTCTAGGATTAGAAGAGGGATGTGGAGAGAGTAAATGGGCAGGGGTTGGCCGAGCCAAAGGCTTGAGGAGTGTGTGAAATGAGGTAGAGGTGGGGGCCTTTTATAAGAGGTGAGGAGGGTCACTTTTGAAAAGTAAAGAAATATTACTTTATTTGAAAAATTGTTTCGGTTTTAAAAGGTCCCACATTGATATAATTCGTGGATAAGGTGATAAGGGTTCTAAATCCACTCATCCAATTTGTTTTGGCCATTTGTAGTTCATAGATTTTACATTATCTTTCCATTTTATTTAAATCGTCAAATAATGATGTCATCGCTGCATCATTATTATGTCATAAATAATTTAATTTATTTAATGTCTAAAAATTATAAAAAAACAACTATGATGTAGGAAATATTTTTAGCTTTCCAATTACTATTTATAATCAAAAATCTGATCTTTATAACCCCATGTAAAAATTGTTTTCGTAAAACATATTATGTTTGTGTCATTTTTACTTTTACATTAAATAAAACGTTATTTATGTCATTTCCCAACCAAAATGTCTCCATGGGGTCCCCAAGTTGACCCATGGCTTTTCTTGGTCGGCCATGACACAACCAATAAGGTTGGGAAATGTGTCTAGGTCATTTCATATTATTAAAGCATTATTTATACCTTAAACTACACTAATTACCACTAATCGCGATTAAAAACTTAATAAGTTACTATTCACCAAAAAATTATTTTAATCTCATTGAACCACATTTTACTTTTTAATGACAACCATGTATGTCGGATTTTTAAAATTCAATACACATTAGTGCTAAACTTTCATTTAACTGAAAAATCAGTTTGCTTGATCACCACTTAGTGGTTTCACTATTCATCAAAAATTGAAGTTTTTCAGAAAATTACCAAAAATTCACCCTAAGATATATTTGATATTCCAAATTCAAAAATGAAGTCTATTTTACAAAATTAAAATAATATAAGTCACATTAATTAATTTAATAATTAATTACCGCTGCCAAAGCAAATAGCGTGTTTTTACAAAACAATAAGTATCAAAAGATTGACACCAGTTTAAGTCTAATTTTAAAGTGAAATTGATTCAAATGACCATCATTGGATAAAATGGTAAAAATATATTCTAATTTCACTTCAAAACCATTTCAAAACATAATCTAATCATATAAATAAACTAGATTAAAAAGCAGTTTTGATGTAAAATGCAGTATTTTTCACTATTCATTAAAAAATGAACATTGTCAGAAAAATACCAAAAATTCACACAAAGTAAATTTTGATGTCCCAATCATAAAGGATAAGTTTATTTTGACAAACATAGTTTATAAAATTGTCAAAAGATAGATTCAAAAATGTTTTTCCCTCAAAGTCAGTAAAACAATCTTTTAATAATATTAGTGTATTCCATGCATAAGATTGTATTTATTTTCATTTTAAGCCTCTAAAACACTATCTTAATCATTAATAGACATAGATAAAAATATCTATTATTCATTACTTACTTGGGATGTTACATCCTTCCCCCCTTTAGAAAATTACGCCCCCACAATTTATTTACTTATCGAATAAATGGGGGTACTTATCCCTCATTGCATTTTCAGATTCCCATGTTGCCTCTTCAATCATGTGGTTTTTCCACAAAACCTTTACCTGGTGAATCACCTTATTCCGTAACACTTGCTCCCTGTGGTCAAGAATCTGGACCGGTTGTTCCTCATAAGATAGGTTCTCTTCCAGCTGAACTACCTCTGGACTCAAAACATGAGATGGATCTTTCATATACTTTCTCAACATCGAAACGTGAAAAACATTGTGTACCTGAGATAAACTCGGAGGTAAAGCCACTCGGTATGCAACTGATCCAACTCTCTCCAGAATTTTGTATGGTCCAATAAACCTTGGACTCAGCTTTACTTTCTTACCAAATCTCATCACACTTTTCTAAGGAGAAACCTTGAGAAAAACATGATCACCTACCTCGAAAGATAGATCCTTCCTCCGGTTATTCGCATAACTCTTCTACCTGCTCTAAGCTGTTCTCATGTGTTTCTGAATCAGCTGAACTTTTTCTGCCATCTCTTCTACCAATTCTGGTCCCATCAACTTTCATTCACCCACTTCATCCCAGAAAGCTGGAGTTCGACACCGCTTCCAATATAATGCCTGAAATGGTGCCATCTGTATACTGGAATGAAAACTGTTATTATATGAAAACTCAACCAAAGGAAGATGTTGGTCCCAACTTCCCTGATAATCCATAGAACAAGCTTGTAGCATATCCTCCAATGTCTGAATTGTTCGTACTGACTGCCCATATGATTGAGGATGAAAAGCTGTACTAAAATTTAATTCAGTACCCAACGACTTTTGAAGGCCTTTCCAAAAGTTAGAAGTAAACCTGGGATCACGATCCGATACAATGGAGAGAGGAACTCCATGTAACCTAACTATCTCTTTAAGATACAAACGGGAAAGTTGATCAAGAGAGAAAGTATCTCGTATAGTAAGGAAATGAGCAGATTTGGTCAAGCGATCAACAATAACCCAGATTGCATTATTACCTCGAGATGTCTTCGGTAATCCAACAAAAAAGTCCATGGATATATTCTCCCATTTCCACTCTAGCACTGGTAAAGGCTGAAGCATCCCTTTTGGTAACTGTTGCTCTGCTTTAACCTGCTGACAAGTCAAACACTTCACAGTAAAATCAACAATATCTCTTTTCATTCCATCCCACCAGTAATACTTTTGCAGATCTCTATACATCCTAGTACTGCCTGGATGAACTGAAAACGGAGAACTATGAGCTTCACATAACAATTCTCTCTTCAACTGTGAATCACAAGGCACACACAATCTCTTCCCAAATCTCAAAACGCAATCATTATCAATGTTGAATTCAGGAAACTTACCTTTCTGAACCAGCTCTACCTTTTTCTGCAACTCACTATCTTGCTTCTGTGCTTGCTTGATTCTATCCGATAGAGATGATCTCACTGATACCTGAAACAAAACAGAAGGACTTCTTGCACCAACAACTTCTATGCCAAAGTTCATCAAATCCTTAACCAAAGTATCACGTTCCAAACGCAACATTGTTAATGAAGCATTACTTTTTCGACTCAAAGCATCAGCCACTTTATTTGCTTTTCCCGGATGGTAATTAATTGTAAAATCATAATCCTTGATTAATTCCAGCCATCTCCTTTGTCTCATGTTCAACTCTTTCTGAGTGAATATATACTTTAAACTTTTGTGATCGTTATATATTTCACACTTTACTCCATACAAATGATGCCTCCAAATTTTTAAAGCAAAAACAACAGAAGCTAGTTCCAAATCATGTGTAGGGTAATTTACCTCATGAGTTTCCAACTGTCGTGAAGCATAAGGAATTACCTGATCATTCTGCATTAGGACACAACCAAGTCCTTTCAATGAAGCATCACTGTATATAACAAACTCAACATTCCTGGAAGGTAGTGCCAAAACAGGAGCATTCACCAATCTTCTTTTCAATTCCTGAAAACAATCATCACATTCTTTTGTCCAGATAAACTTAACACCCTTCCGAGTTAGCTTAGTCATTGGACTAGATAACCGTGAAAAATTTCTAACAAACCTTCGGTAATAGCCCGCCAAACCAAGGAAGCTACGAATCTCGGTTACATTTGTGGGTCTTGGCCATTCTTCCACAACTTTTGTTTTTGCAGGATCAACAGTTATTCCATATTTAGAAACAATGCGACCAAGGAAAGAAATTTGTTGCAACCAAAACTCACACTTGCTGAATTTCCCAAATAATTTTTTTTCTTTTATGGTTTGCAAGATAACCCTTAAATGTTTTTCATGCTCCTATTTACTATTAGAAAACACCAAAATATCATCAATGAAAACCACCACAAACTTATCCTAGAACTCATGGAAAATACTATTCATTAAGTCCATGAATACAGCAGGTGCATTGGTTAGCCCAAACGGCATTACTACAAATTCATAATGGACATATCTCGTACGGAACGCGGTATTCGGAATATCTGCCTCCTTTACCTTCAGCTGATGGTACCTCGATCTCAGGTCAATCTTTGAAAAAAACTGAGCTCCCTGAAGCTGATCAAACAAATCATCGATATGAGGCAAATGATATTTGTTCTTAACAGTGATATTATTCAAGGCTCTATAATCAATGCAAAGTCTCATAGAACCATCTTTCTTTTTAACAAATAAAACAGGAGCACCCCATGGTGATGTGCTAGGTCTAATGAAACCTTTCTCTAATAAATCTTGCAATTTCTCCTTCAACTCTAAAAGTTCAATTTGTGCCATTCGATAAGGGGGTTTTGAAATTGGCTTAGCATCAGGAACTAATTCAATAGTAAACTCAACTTCTCGATCTGGTATTATTCCAGGAAACTCATCATGAAAAACATCAGGATACTCATTTACCACTGGCACATCATTAATCTGAATAGTTCCTTTATTTTCAACAAAGTGTGCAAGGTAACATTCATTTCCATCTTTTACAAGTTTCTCGGCCTCTTGATATGTTATCAAAAGTAAGGGTTCATTCTTGTAAACAAACTGAAAGTCTTTCTGAAAAGAAACTTCTTTAGCTCTACAGTTAATCTTAGAATGGTAAATAGAGAGCCAATCCATACCCAGGATAACATCAAACTCTACTAGAGGTAGAACAATAAGGTTTGCAAGTAGGTTCTTTCCATAGATAAGGATAGGAAGATTCTTATAAATTCTTTTTGCCTCAACATTTCCCCCAGCTGTTTTTACCAAAAGTTCAGGAGTCATTTCTTGAGATGGTATTCCGATTTTACTAGAAAAGGTTTCAGAGATGAAAGAATGTGTAGACCCCGAATCAAACAACACACTGGCATAATCTAAAAAAACAAAAAAAGTACCTGATACAACTTCATTTGATGGCCCGACATCTGCTGAAGTAGTTGCAAAGGATTTTACCACCCCTTTCTGCTTGTAGTCTAACTGCTTCCCATCACTGAAGCTCTTTGTCGGACACTCGTTTGCATAGTGACCCATCTCATTGCACTTAAAACATTTCACTAACTATAAATCAAATTTGTTCTTACCTTCACCTTGATCCTTTTCAGTGCAATCACGAGCCTTATGTCCCATCTTACCACATCGGTAGCACTTTCCAGAATTCAGAAGACATTCCCCAGCATGCCTTTTGCCACATCTATCACAAACTGGAAACTTAGTTCTCTTACCATAAGACTTTTTTGAAGAATTCTTACCTTTCTCCTGCCACCTCGGTCTCTTCTTCTGCTGGTTGTTATAGAAAACTTGGTCATCGGGAAACTACATTTCCACCTTCTCAGAACATCGAACAATCTTTTCATAACTTTTGAACTCACGAGAAGCTAATTCCCTTCGATATTTTGGCTTTAATCCTGATTAAAAACGATTTATTTTACTATCAAGGTCCCGGATAAAATTTGGAGAATACCTTGCCAATCGAGTGAACTTTTCTTCATAGGCAGCCACTGAGTCTTCCTCTTGCCTCAATTCCAAGAATTGCTTTTCCATCCTATGTCGAACAGCCTTAGGAAAATACTTCTCAAGAAACATACCTTTGAATTCATCCCAGTCAAGAGCATCAATCTCATCGGCGTCCCTGATATTTTTAACCATAGACCACCACTGATTTGCTTCACCCTCCAAACGGTAAATAGAAAGACTAACCTTTTGATTGTCTGAACACCCCATGACATCAAAAATCTTCTCTAGTGCTTTAATCCACCCTTCAGCTAGCACAGGGTCAGATGATCCTCTGAATGATGGTGGATGTTGCCTCATGAAATGTTCCACCACTGACATGTTCCTCTGCGGTTGATCTGGCTGATCTCGTGCATGGATACCACCACCATTTATCGCTTGAGTCAACTGCGCCATTACTGCAAAAAACTGTTCAGTTCCAATTCCGACCATCTCGGGATGCTGATTCGGAAGGTTATTTCCTTCTGTATGCCTTCCAAGCACTGCTTCCCTGTTTCATCTACGGAAAACCATTCTGAACAAACATGTCTTAGATGAAGCAACATGGTAATCTTTAAATGCTATATCATTTCAAAAAAAAATTGGATAATCATTTAATAGAATTCTAACTCCTAAAGTTATCTAAACCGACCTTTGATACCAACTATAAGGCCCCAGCCTTAAACCTTACTTAATCTTGAGTTATTACAAGATTACACATTGAGGATCTTTTCGGGTTTAGATTTTTAGAGAATTAGATCATAAAACTTGCATTACATTCCACATATAAACAAAGTGGTTACATAAAGATAGTATTCTTCATTCCCATCAATGGAAACACATTTAAAATAAAACATGGATTATTTCTTGACACTTCCTTGACACTATCATCATATCATGTACCTTTCCCTTGACCTGTGAAAAACATTTCAAAAAAAACATGGGATGAGCATAAAAAGCTCAGTATGGGTTATAAAAACATGGAAAGGAAACATGAGTTCATATATACATAAGAATGAAATCATACATTACCCATAAAACATAGGAACTTTAACATACCTCATAAAATCATGAATAAATCATAGAAATCATAAGACATAATGGTAACTTGAGGCATTCATAACATTCTTACGTAGGGAGTAACCCTCTTGGTTACGTTTGGAATACCCATCACAGTATATTCCCTAAAATCTCTTCGGAGAAACCTTAACGTTTCACTCCTTCGCGTTACCCAATGCTTTGGAGAGCTATATCGGGCTCACCCGCCCTTAGATTATCACGGAACCACCCGTCTTCATAATAATGCCCAAGAACCATAACATAAAACATGCATAAAGGAAACATAACATTTGTACATTTCAATCACAAGATATCAATACAACACAAAAAAAATAGTGAAAACCATTTTCAATACCAAAATAAAAGAAAAGTAAAACATGGTATTTATTTTTCTTTTAAAAATAAGGTATGGCTTGTAGAGGAAGCCAAAACTCAAATAACGGTCATGACGACGGAGAAGTCGTTTTCGCCGCATACGTACGACAAAAACATTCCCTTTTGTCGTTTATTAAATGCTTCGTATAAAAAAGATTCCTTTTGAATAAACGTAAAAGTCAAAGGGGTTTATACACCGTATAACAGAAAGTTGTGTATAAAATAAAATATGCCTCAATGAAAGGAGATTGAGACGATGTCCCATACCTCATATCCGACTTGACCCGACCGTTCTTTACTCTCCTGAATAATAAACTTGAGTTAATATCTACTTGCTTATGAATCTTTTTCAAGTTCATTATTCCTTTTATACCATGTTATGAACATCATGTAATCAGTTAAGTTAATAATGTTCATTTTGTCGGTATTTGGTTCTTAAGTCAAAAATAGACTTCTTACACTTACATGTTGTTAATTTGGTCATAGGTTCATTATATCTAGAAGGATATTAATGATTTGGATAACATATATATCATATATATTCATCATATACATGTATTTATAATATAACATCACAATTAGAGGTAAGAAATGAAATGCACCATTCATGGAGACGGTAAGCCGTACGTACGCATGAACGCTACTTCCATTTCTATTTCGTATTTTCTGGAATGTAATCATAATGATATAAGAGTATATTATAATTCCAGTATAATAACATATATAATATCATTAACTTTATCCTTTACACATCCCACATATGGTATTAACTAATCAAATCACTTTCAGGGGGCGGTAGTTCACATTTCCTAAAATGAAGATATCGTGTTTACCCATAATGGGAACCATAAAGGTATGCCCAAAATGAAAAGAACAGAAGCTTAAGGAAAACATAAACATATTATATATCATATATAAAAATAGTTTCATCATAATGGCCACCTTTGAAGGTGTTAAATGAGTATTGAACAATCATCGTTTCGGGAGGCAGAATTTCACCATCCACGGAAACCGTATGTTCTTTAACCATTTGATGTAGTTGTGTGAGAGTGTAGCTCAAATATATCTTATAAAAACATCCTAGTATATTGAAGATACTGGTGTTGTTACTAAAGAAGTAAATAAAAAGAGTTTAGGGGGTTGGAGAAACAAAATAATACAAATGAACATGAGAGAATGAATTACCTTTAAAAGTGTAACTCCTTTTGATTTGAGCCTAAAGGCTTCCTTTGAAAGGATTCTGCCCAAATGGAATTCTCTAGGATGAGGAGAGGGATGTGGAGAGATTAAATGGGCAGGGGTTGGCCGAGCCAAAGGCTTGAGGAGTGTGTGAAATGAGGTAGAGGTGGGGGCCTTTTATAAGAGGAGTGGAGGGGCACTTTTGGAAAGTAAAGAAATATTACTTTATTTGAAAAAGTGTTTCGGTTTTAAAAGGTCCCACATTGCTATAATTCGTTGCTAAGGTGATAAGGGTTCGAAATCCACTCATCCAATTGGTTTTGGCCATGTGTAGTGCATAGATTTTACATTATCTTTCCATTTTATTTAAATCGTCAAATAATGATGTCATCACTTCATCATTATTATGTCATAAATAATTTAATTTATTGAATGTCTAAAAATTATAAAAAAAATACTATGATTTAGGAAATATTCTTATATTTCCAATGACTATTTATAATCAAAAATCAGATCTTTATAACCCCATGTAAAAATTGTTTTCGTAAAACATATTATGTTTGTGTCATTTTTACTTTTACATTAATAAAATGTTATTTATGTCATTTCCCAACCAAAATGTCTCCATGGGGTCCCCAAGTTGACCCATGGCTTTTCTTGGTCGGCCATGACACAACCAATAAGTTTGGGACATGTGTCTAGGTCATTTCATATTATTAAAGCATTATTTATACCTTAAACTACACTAATTACCACTAATCGCGATTAAAAACTTAATAAGTTACTATTCACCAAAAAATTATTTTAATCTCATTGAACCACATTTTACTTCCTAATGACAACCATGTATGTCGGATTTTCAAAATTCAATACACATTAGTGGTAAACTTTCATTTAACTGAAAAATCAGTTTGCTTGATTACCACTTAGTGGTTTCACTATTCATCAAAAATTGATGTTTTTCAGAAAATTACCAAAAATTCACCCTAAGCTATATTTGATATTCCGAAATCAAAAATGAAGTCTATTTTACAAAATTAAAATAATATAAGTCACATTAATTAATTTAATAATTAATTCCTGCTGCCATAGCAAATAGCGTGTTTTTACAAAACAATAAGTATCAAAAGATTGACACCAGTTTAAGTCTAATTTCAAAGTGAAATTGATTCCAATGACCACCATTGGATAAAATGGTAAAAATATATTCTAATTTCACTTCAAAACCAATTCAAAACATAATCTAATCATATAAATAAATTAGATTAAAAAGCAGTTTTGATGTAAAATACAGTATTTTTCACTATTCATTAAAAAATGAACATTGTCAGAAAAATACCAAAAATTGACACAAAGTAAATTTTGATGTCCCAATAATAAAGGATAAGTTTATTTTGACAAACATAGTTTATAAAATTGTCAAAATATAGATTCAAAAATGTTTTTCCCTCAAATGCAGTAAAACAATCTTTTAAAAATATTAGTGTATTCCATGCATAAGATTGTATTTATTTTCATTTTAAGCCTCTAAAACACTATCTTAATCATTAATAGACATAGATAAAAATATCAATTATTCATTACTTACTTGGGATGTTACAGTAACACCGAAGCAGTATTTCTTTAATTGATAAAAAATACAATAAATGATTTTAAAAATATTAGAATTAATATAATTTGAATGATTTATAGTGTTCTAGGAATTTTGTAGCTAAATAAGACATATTAGTGTTGTGTTAAATAATATATTCAAATTCCAACATTGTCTTTATGTATTTTAAGTCAAATTAAATAAATAATGTCAAAATTAACATTAATGATGTTTTATAAAATTAATATTTTAATAAATTATTTAGGAAACACCATGATATTTCAATATAACACTATGTTCATATTGTATACAACACGGAACAATGAGCCGAAAAAATCATGAAGTATTATTATTTAAACATGACTATTATAATCAAGCTGTTAAATTAGTGGATTTGAATATTATTAACTAAATTATGAAATATATATAAAATACCCACTCAAAAAAATTCATTGGTTGATGCTTAAAAAATAGTTACCCAATTTTCAGTAAAGTTATTTCATGTTTCAGAAATAGGTTTTCTTCACAAATTAATTTTTTGAGAAAATATTATAATTAATTTATGGAACTTATATAAGTTTTATTTTATAAAAATAATATCATTTTTGAAACCAACATATCAAAATTATCTTTGGGTGAAAAGCTTGGATTTTTTTGATTAGGTTGACTTTCCAGTGAATAGTGAAAATAATGATTTGTATTGACATCTATAATTTGGTTTGAAGCATTTAAAAATTGATTTTTTAAGTTATTTCAAAATAAAATTAGTTTTATTATTTTATTAATAATCCAATTAAGTTCATTAGAATCAATTTCAGGATTACATCAGGTATAAAAATATTTTTATACATAAAAGGCATTTTTCAAAAAAATGTTTTTTATCTTTACTACAAAATAAAACTTCACCAAGACTAAAATTGTCTTCATTAGTGATAGATAATCATTGATTACTAAAGTAGGATCAAAATACCTTGGATCCTATTAGCACTAAAAAAGTGTGGATAAAGGGGTCCTTTATCAGTGCTACAAAAGCACTGATAAATGACCACATTTTTCAGGATTTTTATTTAGGACCGATAAAGGGGGCCTTTATCGACACTTTTATAAGTGATGATTAAGGGGAATAATACAATGTGTTGTGAAAACACACTGTATCACCAGTGTAGTGTGCTGTAATAGTACACTGCAGTACCAGAAACACCACCAGAAATTAGCTGAATCAACTACCAATAAAGAATTTAAATTAAATAAAATTTACAACACAAATACAAGAAAAATAAATTACATTATATAAATTTAAAACATTGGTTTATACAATTAAATAATTTCAAATTATTACATACATTAAAAAATATCAATGTCCCTTTTTGTTTTGATCATGAACCTGACTCTTGTTATTACCGAACAAACCACCCCTTCTCGATCAAAAGAACAAACCTGTATAAGAAATAAATTCATATGTTAAGAATTAAATAAATAAATAAATAAATGTAGATTTTTAATTTTAAACTAAACTTTGAGTTATACCGGGAACACTGTGTATCATTTTGAGTTGCAATTTATTCTTGTACATCATGTTATTTCTTATTCGTCTTCAAGAATTATCTCCATAAAAATTAAATAAATAAGTTTAAAATTAAAATGATAAATAAATTAATTAGTTAATATGTAATGGTCCATGCCTTATCACTTCGTTACATTTTGGGTTTTTGTTGATGGAAGTGTTCAGTGGAGGATTAGAGCCTATCTAGGGAAGTTCAGTTGCTAAATGCTAGAATAAGGGGGATTACACATTGTGTAACTAGATTACACGATGTGAAAGTTAGTTTCACGTCTTGTCTAGGATATTTCATGGTGTGTAAATAGTTTACATGGTGTGAATAAGAGTTTCAAAATGTATGATTTTTTGGGGCTATAAAAATAAAAGAAAATTAAGAGGCGATGCATTTTCTAGTTAAAACCGAACCCTGAGTATTACACGGTGTGAAATGGGATTACATGTCATGTAATACCTCATCATATGAAGTTTTAGAATTATTTTTCTACTAAAACCTCATTCATTTGGCTGTTATCCATTTTCCTCTTGTTTTGGGAGAACCTTAGGCACCTCAGAGTGTCCTTAAATCCCCTCTTCATTCCTATTTGATTCGTTGATCCAGGTGGATGTTCATTGGTGATCTGTGGTCGATAAATGGTGAGTTATCTTCTATTTATCATATATTTTATTTATTTATTCTCCTAGGGATTCATTATGGTGGTGTTTTTTTGGTTTGGGGGTGTGTTGGGTTGTGTTTTTACAGATCCTCTGGGTGGTATAGTTTTATCTTTAGTTGTCATGGTGCAGATGTGATTTCTGAGAATTCTTCTTTTCCCTATGGTGCAAAGTAATTAGAAAGATACCTTATGGTAGGATTCCATTTCTTTCTCTCTATTATGCATCATGTGGGACATGTTTTACTTATTTTTATACATGAATAGTGGTTTTTCTAGTCTAATTGAAGATAAGGAATCAATTAATTGAAATTAAGGGGAAAATGGGGATTGATTCACATGATTTTTATAGCTTTGGTATTGATTGTGATATTGTGATTATTTGGTCTTGATTCCCTACTAAAAAATATGGAAGTTGGTGTATTGTTTTTCACTAGATACATTTACTGTGGTTGTTTCCTTGTTTTTAGATTTGTCTCATATCTCCCTAAAATTAAAATTGACTAACCACATATACTTGGATAATTAATTGGTTTCCCTGGGATTTGGTTTATCTGATAACGCCCCAAATAAAAGTAGAGGAATGTGGTAAATGTTCTTCTAAACAAGTAAAATATTTTATTTGGTGTGTATGTGTGGGGAAGTGGATGGAATGTGGTTGTATAGTGGGGTTGTGATGGGCGTGGTATGATTATACAACAGGGCAATGGGACTGGTTGTGCTATGTTATGTTGATGGCTGTGGTTGTGAGTTGGGGGTTTGTTTCAGCTGGCATAGTGGTTTGGGAAGGATGAACTTGAAGAAGGAAAATAGTGATTTGTATTGGTAATTCATGTAGAGTTTCTCCATGAGTAACATGTAGAAATATTAACCTCGTACGAAGAATTTTGGGTGTGATTCATCTTTAATGTGAAGCTGCCTTTATTTATCAGGGCTCTTCACTTTCTAAAGTGACTGTTTTTGTGTTTCTTGTTGTGTGTTGTTCTTAGTGGTTTCCCAGGTAGTGATGGAATGAATAAATGATTTATTATTAAATCATTGATTGAATTGGGTTGTCTTGGTTAATGGAATGGAAATGGTTAGATAAAATTGGTTGAGAAGGTGAAAAATGTTTTGTAGCTTGATGTGTGATATCGTGCATTTAGAGGTGGCAGCAAAAGTGACAGTATTGTGAGATAGTTTGTTTTTATAAGAACCCTTATACTGGGCTTGAGTTTTTGGTATTAATATGTATACAGTTGTATTTTCCTTGTTATTTATATAAACACCCACCCTTGTTGAGTACTATTTTTTGAACAACCCCATTGTCATGGGGGAGGGAGTATTTCACAACATCAAAGTGGGAGGATGAATGGATGGCCACTCGCTCTTACCTGATCCCTATTATAGGAAATGATGACCCAAGTTTCTTCATGAAGGATGTGGTGAGATATGGTAGCCCAAGTGTTTTCAGAAAAGGAATTTTTATCCTAGGTGTCTTTGGGATTAGTTGTGATGTGCTTTCCCAGGTGCCTTCAGGATGAGATGTGATGTGTTGTGAGTCCTAGGTGTGTGTTGGTGGGATGTGTTGTGAGGAACAAGTGTGTACAGGTGGTATGTGTTGTTAGTCCTAGGTGTGTGTGGGAGGGGTGTATTGTGAGGCCCAGGTGTGTGCAGATAGGATGTGTTGTGAGGCCCAGGTGTGTATGAGAAGGATATGTTGTGATGCACAAGTGTGTGTGAGCATTATGTGATTTGGTATATTAGGAAGGTGTGGGAGTAATAGGATATTTTCTATTGGGGTTTCAGAGAATCTAATTATTGGAAAAGTGTTTTGGGGTACCCTATCATCGATGTTCTTTATATTATATTACATGAATTGCGTTACATGATTAGAATGCCTTGGTGAGGTTGGGTGGTTAGTATGCCTGTTTAGGTGTTGTTTGGTTCATCTATTTTCTCATCGGTGCATTAGTATTCCTATTTCACATGTGCAAAGGATACTTTGGTTTTCCTACTGAGTATACTTGTGTGCTCACCATATTTATATAAATTTATTTCAGGTTTCCAGGAGGATTTCACAGATCGTGCTAGACTTTACTTGCCCAGATCTTAATAGTTTCCGCATCGCTTCTTAACTTTACTTATGTGTATTTACTTTGGAAAATTTTGTATTTATAATTGATCTATATTACCCATAAATATGGGGTGGTTTTGGATTTATTTACATTATTTATTGGAGTTTCTTTGTGTATGATCTATCCAATCTCCTGATATTATTTCTTAAAAAGGGTAATGCATCCCATATTGTGATATTTGTACACCCATGGTGCTAGACACCAACTTGGGGCCTACAGGAGGTGGTACTCAGGGGGTCATTATCTCCCTTTATTCATTTCCAACCAAATAGAGCTATCTTTGGAGGGAGGAGGTCATGATAGAGTGGTATTAGAGATGATCATTGAGAGATAGGATAATGTTTGGAGTTAGGAATAGCGAGGATCTCATGGGATGGTATGGAAATAGTTCCAATTGATCTTGGTGCATGATATAGGCTAGGGAGATGATCTAGGACATGGGATTTTAGGGCCCCCATGATCCAGTGCAAAGGTTCTGAGCTTATTGAATGACTAAGCGAGGTGGACCTACTTTCAGGGTAGAGACCTAGGAAATCTACATGAATCATAGTAACTTGCGTTCTTGTTTTAATTAGGTTGTTTGGGGGAGGTCAAAATGGATAAATTAAAGAAAATTAATTAAAATAAATTTTAATAAAATTCCATACAACTTGGGATAAGGAAATATTTATTTACCTTTCTGTTATATCTCTTAGTCATTGTTCATGTGTGACTTAGATAGTTGAGGTTTAGAAGTATGATCTGGTTGATCACCATAGGGTTAATCTAGCTGAGAATGATGATCAGTGGAAGCAGAAATTTCATGCTTTCCAGTGACATGATTTGGGAAAATATGAGGGTTGTTTTTCTGATGTGGAGACAAAAGGTTGGCTAGAGAAGAATAAGATTAACTTTATTCTGATCTAAGCCCCAATAGAGTACAAGGTCCCTTTTCTAGTTCATTAGATGAGGGCAGGGGAGTATGTCAGTGTGAGAGTTAAAGATCAAGTTCAAGGAAATTTTAAGCCTTTCTCTACATATTTTTTTGGAAGAGTATTCTCATGAAAAATGTCTTGAGGAGGCACTCCACCCTTCTATAGAGTATGTAGTTACTCCTTCTACAATGCTGAAATATTTTGAGGTTCAAAAGTAGTTTGAGGTGATTGATAAGATACAATCATGAGGAGATATATTGTGAGATGGGATCTAATAGGTTTCTATGAGAGGTAGAGTTGTCAGTATTTAATCTTAGGCACCAGGACTTTTGAGGTTTCAACCAGTGGGGAAACGACCTCAACAGCTTTTTTTCTGGCCTTCTGGTGCCAACGTTGTCTGTGCCTTTTCTATGGGATTAGGGATGATGTGTTTCTTATATGGTGTTTTGTCCATCTTCAGAATTAGTGACCAGTGGATACCTGAGCTCAGTTTAGTGGAGGTAGATAGTATCAAATTCAGCCATAGTAGCGGTTTCCGGTGAGATAGTTTTAGTAGCCGGTAGCACATGCCTTTTCTCTACCGAGAAGAGATAGAGTAGGTGGAGTACGACCTCATGATGCCACTCATGATCAGGTACCACGACCTAAGCATGGTCATGGACGTGGTCAATAGAAGAGAGGAGAAGGATTTGGGTGTGGTTAGTTGTACATAGTGGAAACAGTAGTTTCAGTAGGGACAGATATTGTCAGAGGTATGATCAGTTTGTTCAGTACCACTACTTGTGCTTTATTTGATTCAAGAGATTCAAACTTCTTTTTTGTAATTTCTCGAGACCGTTATTTGGGACTAGATATATAGAGGATTCCCATTCCCCAGGTGTAGAGTACACTAGTCGGAGGCCAGAACAACTTGTTTGATGTGTTCTGTGGGTGTAGATAGGTTATGTGACCACATTAGTCCCATGGGAATATCTTATTACTATATATGAAGCCATATGATTTCATTCTTGGAATTGAATATTTAAATTCCACACATGCTGTTATTCGATTCTTTTAGAGGAGAGTCATGTTCTTGGACGTGGATGGTCAACATGTGGTTGTTATTGGAGAGAAGTGTTGTCAGGTGGAAAGTTAGCATGTGAAGCCCCTTATATCATTATTGGTTGAGCTATTAGAGTAATAAGTGGACACTGAAATGGTATAGGTTCTCAAGGTTTTTGGGGAGTTCATGGATTTTTTTCCCTAAGTAGGTTGTGATGCTACCTCCTCGATGTAATAATGAGTTTGGGATAGACATGTAGCCCTGTAATTCTACAAATTTTATGGCTTCTTATCGGATGGAACCATATGAGTTGTTGGAGTTGAGTATTAAGATAGATTATCTCATGAAAAAGGGTTTTATCTGGCCCAGTGTGTCACCATGGGGTGTTCCAGTGTTGTTCACAAAGAAGGAAGATGGTGGTATAAGGTTGTGTATAGACTCTTAGAGGCTGAATCAGGTGATGGTCAAGAACCATTACCCACTTCCAAGTATAGATAATCTTTTACACCATCTGAGATGGGAGAGTTGGTTTTTCAGGATTGCTTTATGATCTGGATATCTCCAGTTGAGGGTGAATTAGGGTGATATCCTGCAGACTGCTTTCAGATGCAGGTATGGGAACTTTGTGTTTATAGTCATTCCATTTGGTGTTACGATCACACTTTCCATGTTTATATGGATTATAAACCATGTGTTTCATGAGTTATTGGATCGGTTCATAATCGTATTCATTGATGATATCTTAATCTACTCGAAGTCGGAGGAGGATGACACCGAGCATCTTAGAACTATCTTGTAGGTTCTTCAACCCCACCAGCTCTATGGAAAGTTGTCCAAGTGTAAATTTTGGACATGGGAGGTGAAATTAGTTAGGAATTTAGTTTCTTAGTAGGGTGTGAAAGTAGAACTATCGAAGGTTGAAGTAGTTGTTTCTTTGTAAGTACCCAAGAACGTGGCAGATGTTCTCATTTTCCTTGGTCTCACAGGCTATTAACAGATGTTTTTATCCAATTTATCTTAAGTTGGTGCCCCATTTAAATATTTTACCAGAAAATTACATGTTTTTTTTCATGCAGTGATCAGTGCCAGGCAGCGTTCAGTTACTTAAAGGTGAATTTGGTTTGTACTACAATGCTCCATTTTTCTGAAGAAGGGGTGATGATTGATTTGTTTTGTGATGCTTCTTATTTGGATTTGGGATGAATGCAATTTAGTAGTTGGAAGTGATATCTTATGGGTCTAAGATGTTATGTCTCCATGTGCATAACCATGACCTAGAGTTGGTAGCTGTGGTTTTTGCGTTGAAGTTGTGGAAACATTACCTCATTAGGGGGCACTTTGGGGTCTTCGTGGATCAATATTGTTTGAGGTATATCTTTTCCTATTGTGACATGAATCTCTGAAAGTGGAGTTGGATGGAGTTTCATTAAGATTAGGATTTTTAAAATTCATTCACCTCAATAAAGGGAAATTTTATGGCCAACAATTTGAGATGAAATTCACTGAAGGTGGTTGTTCACGAATCTATGGATTTTTGGAAAGCGGTGGAGGAGTTAACAGCCTTTCACTTAGATACAAGAGTGGATGGTGGTCATGCCTATTTATTTCAGATGATGGTGCAGTCTTATACGGTGTAGTAGGATGATAATTCTTAGTGGGGAGACTCATAGTCATAGGTGTTGGGTGATTGAGTTTTCTATCTTTATGCTCTATAGGGGTGGTCAAAATATGGGGGAAATCAAATTTTGTTTTGTGGAAATTTTTTTTCTTCGATATCAATGTGCAATGGAGCCCTTCACGAGTTTCATATCTCACCCTTGGTGGTACATCCAAGAGTTTACAAGATTCACCATAGCTTAGATATGTAGTTTTTTTTGTCCTAGGATGAAATGGGTAGTGGTAGATTTTATGGTGAACTAATTGGTTTTCTAGTAGGTAAAGGACTAGAATTGTGTTCTTAGTAGTTTTTTTGCAACCATTCGATGTTCCTGAGTGTAAATGGGTTGACATATCTATTGATTTTATCAGAGATTTACCTAGATCTAAAGGAGGTTATGATTCTATATGGGTGATATTGGATTGGTTCTTCCCACTTATTAGCTGTCAAGGAATCAAGAATAGTGGATGATTTTTCTAAGAGGTACATGGATGAGGTGGTGAAGTTGCATTGAGTTTTGAGGTCCATTGTCTTAGATCATGATACAAAATTTACCTCACCAGTTTTAGGGGATTCCAAAATTCTTTTGGCACCAATTTATGCCTCAGCAGTACTTTCAACACATATACAAATGAGAATATTGAATAGGCCATCCAAACATTAGAGGATATGTTGCAGGTGCGTGTCTTGGACTTTGGTGGATCTTGGGCATGACAACTTTTCTTGGTATATTATTCATATAATAATAGCTATCAATATTCCATTTTCATTAAATTGTTTTAGTCTTTGTAAAAATACCTTATTGTTCACCGTTGTGGGGGACATAGGTTGGGGAGATAACCATTCTTGGTCTCAATGTGGCCCAAAGCACGACAGAAAAGTTTCAGCTTGTTCATGAGAGTATGAAAGAAACAAAGGACCAGAAGAAGTTGTATGTCAATCTTATAAGTATGACTTGGGAGTTTGAGATTGGGGACCATGTGTACTTTAAGGTTTCTCATAGATGTGGGAATTGGAGGTTTGGCAGAGGGGGTAAGCTTTCTCCTAGGTTCATTGGACCCTTTGAGATGTTGGGGAAAGTTGGCGAGGTAGCAAATTAGTTGTCATTTTCACGACAGTTATAGAGGATCCATGATGTATTCCACATCTCTCATCTTATTCGGTATATACATGATGAATCCCATGTTATTTACTGGGGAGAGTTGGATATCAAGGATGTTACAATGTTTGTGGAGCAGCTAGTGGAGATCCAGGATCATCGAGAGAAGGTGTTGTGTGGATGGAGAATTCCTTTTGTTTGTGTGTTGTGAAGGAATGGTGTCCAAGAGAAGAGTACTTAAGAGTGAGAAACGTAGATTTATTCTCAGTACCTAGAGTTTTTTTGAGTTTATTTCTATGTTTTTTTTCTAAATAAATGTTTGGACAATTTTTATGAGATGAGTTGTTTTATTGATTTAGGATTGTGTGTGGCATGATATGTGATAAAGTCATGATATATGAAAAGGGGAAGTCTTGATTCATAATTAAGATGCATTAACTGAAATGTTATTAAACCCATGTAGGTGAGTCAATCCCACCCAGAGTGGATAATGTCTTGAAATGGAAGAAAAAATTCTATGACTCTTGTATTTGGGACGTTATAATTTGTTGGTTATAGTGGTTGTTTTTTTGAGATACGTAGAGGGTGATATTGATGTGTAGTGGTCATGTGGTAGTGTGGTTGTGTGAGAGGAGGAATGTTGTGGTTGTGGTCATTTGGTTTAATGTTTTTAGCTGGTGGTAGTGTTTGAGGTATGATGATATCCTTGAGAGGTATCTCATGGGGTGGTTTTTCAGACCCCTTTTTTCCTCTGGGATTGGTTTTGGATTCTCGAGGGTGAGAATCATTTAAGAGGTATATGATGTAATGGTTTGTTCCTTACTAGTCCATTACTTCACTATTTTTGGTCATTATAAGTGTTCAAAGGAGGCTCAAAAGGATTATGGAGAAGTTGTTTTGCTAAAGGCTAGAAGAAAGGGCATTACACGTCGTGTAACCCGATTACACGATAGGAAAGTTGGTTTTGAAACAAGTCTAGGAAGTTTCATGATGTGTTAATATTTTACAAGTAGTGAATAAGAGTTTCACGATGTGTAATATTTTAGGGTTAGAAAAATAAAATATAATGAAGTGGAGATATATTTTGCAGTGAAAACTCAACCCTATGTATTACACTACATGAAAGGGGATTACACATCATTAATATGCCAATCATGTGCAGTTTTAAAATTATTTGTTAGCCAAACAGTCATTCATTTGGATATTATACCTTTTCCTCTCATTTTGGTTGAACCCTAGGCACCCTCAAGTGTCCTTAAAACCCTTCTTCATCCCTCTTCGATATGTTGATCTCAGTGGATGTTTGTTGGCGATCCATGGTCAATATGTGGTGAGTAATATTCTCTTTATCATATATTTTATTCCATTATTCTCCCATGGATCTACTTTGGTGGTGTTAATTTGGTTTGGGGGTGATATAGGTTGAGTTTTGATGGATCCTTATTGTGGTATAAGTTTATCTCTAGTTGTCAGGGTGCAATTGTGATTCACGATCATTCTTCTTCTCCCTACGGTGAACAACAATTGGAATACTCCCATGGGGTAGGATTCCCTTAATTTCTCACTATTTTGCACCATTTGAGAGGGGTTTTACTTATTTGTATCTATGAATTATGGTTTTCCTAGCCTAATTAAAGATAAATAATTGGTTAATTGAAATTTAGTGGGAAATGGGGTTTGATTCACTTGCTTTTTTATCTTTGATATTGATTGTGATATTGTGATTATTCAGGCTTCATGCCCTACAGAAAATTATGGTTATTGGTGGATTTTTTTGCACTCGATACATATTATGTGGTTTTTTCTTGTTTTAATATTTGTTTGGTATCACCATAAAATAAAAATTAGCTAACCACATATACTTTTCTAATAAATTGGTTTCCCCAGGATTTGGTTTCTGTGATAACGCCCAAAAGAAAAGTAGTGGAATGTGATAAATGTTCTTGTGAACCGGTAAAAATTTTTGTTGTGGGTTTTACAAGTGGGGAAGTGGATATAATATTGTTTTATATTGGGGATATTATGGGAATGGTATGATTATATAGAAGGGATACAAAACTGGTTGTGCTATGTTATGTTTTAAGATGTGGTTGTGAGTTGGGGGTTTGTTTCGGCTACTATGTTGGTTTAGGTAGGATAACATTAAAGTAGAAAAGTATTGATTGGTATGGTTAATTCAACAAGAGTTTATCCATGAGTAACAAGAAGAAAGCTTCACCTAGTAACAAGAATCCGTGGTTTATGTGTCTTTAATGTGAATCCACCTTTATTTATCAGGGGTCTTCACTTTCTAAAGTGACTCTTTTTATGTTTCTTATTATGTGTTGTGCTTAGTGGTTTCCAGGGTAGTGATGGAATGAATACATAATTGATTATTAATTCTTGTAATGGCTTGGGTTGGATTGTTTAATGGAATTAAAATGGTTTGATGAAATTGATTGATAATGTGAAAATGGTTTTGTGGCTTAATGTGTGGTGTTGTGCATTTAGAGGTGGCAACGAAAGTGACAATGTTGTGAGATGGTTTGTTTGTATGATAACCCTTATATGTGGATTGAGCTCTTGGTATCATATATGTATACACTTTTATTTTCCTTGTGATTTCTATATGAACCCACCTAGGTTGAGCACTATGTTCCAAAAAAACCCATTGTCACAGGGGATGGTGTCTTTCCCAACATCCAAGTCGGTGAATGGACTATTAGCCACCCGCTCTTCCCGCCCCTATTCTAAGCAATGATGGCCCAAGATTCTTTAGGTTGGATGTGGTTAGATGTGGTAGTCTAGGTGTTTATAGGCGATGTGGTTTTTTTTCCTAGGTGTCTTCGAGATGAGTTGGGATGTTATTTTCTAGGTGTCTTTGGAAGAGATGTGATGTGTTGTGACGCCCAGGTGTGTGAGAGCATGATGTGTTGTGAGGATCAGGTGTGTTTAGGTGGGATGTGTTGTGAGGCCAAGGTGTGTGCTTGTGGGGTGTGTTGTATCACCCAAGAGTGTGTCATCATAGTGTGTTTTGAGGACCAGGTGTGTGTGGGAAGGGTGTGTTGTGAGGCCCAGGTGTGTGCTGCTGGGTTGTGTTGTGAGGCCCAGGTGTGTGCGGGCAGGATGTGTTGTAAGGCCCAGGTGTGTGCGGGCGGGATGTGATATTGTATATTCAGAAGATGTGGGAGTGTGAGGAAATTTTCCATTGGGTTTTGAGAGTGGATAATCAGTGGGAAAGTGGTGTGGGGTACCCTATCATCGATGTGATTTATATTATATCACTTAACTTGCATTACTTGGTGAGGTTGGGTGGTTTTTATACCTACTTAGGAACTCTTTGGTTCTGCTGTTTTCTAACAGGTGCATTAGTATGCCTCTTTAACATTTGTACATGATACATTGGTTTTTATAATGACTATACTTGTATGCTCACCCTATATATATATAATTATTTTAAGTTTACAAGAGGATTTTGTGAACCGTTCTGGACCTTACTAGCTCAGATCTTGATAGTTGCTGGATCACTACTTAGCTTTATATTTGGGAATTTACTTTGGATACTTTTTTATTTATAAAACATATATTTTACACATTAATTTCAGATGTTTTTGGATTTATTTACCTTATGTCTTGGAGTTTCTTTTTGGATGATCTATCATATCTTCTGATCTTGTTTCTTAAAAAGGGAAATGCCTCCCATGTTGTGATATTTTTACATCCTAGGTTATAGTCTCCAAACTGGGGCCTATTAGAGGTGGGAATCATGGGTCATTATCACCTTTTCTTCATTACTATTCAAGGAGGGGTATCTTTGGATGGGGGGGGGGGGGTATTTACACAATAGTATATAGAATTATGAGAAATAAATCTAGGATCTCTTTTTCAGTTTTGGTGATCTGATGTGCATTTTAATCTAAAATGATGAATTTATATTGTAAAGACACACTTTGATTCATACCATTCAAACCATGCATCAGATTGAGGTACAAATGATTTCTAAAAGTCCCAAATTAATTATGGATTGTTGTCCTGAAGTATCAAAATAATCCAAATGTGTTTTCTCAGTTTTGAGTATGTCACTTATCTTTTTTACTAAAATATAATTTTATAATAGAAACATGCAATTTGAGTCATACTGGTCACATAGTGTGTCAGGTTGATGTGTGGATAATTCCTACATGTTAAAAATTACTTATGAATAATTTTTAAAAATTATTAATATAATTTGAGTGTTTTTTCTTAGTTTTCAGTGTGTGTTACTTTTTGAACTGAATTATCAATTTTAAACTGATAGAGGACACTTTGATTCACATTAGGAACATCATGTATTGGATTTAGGTGTGTTTTATTCATACACATCAAAAATGACTTATTTTTTTAAAGTATCAAAATAATCAAAATTCCTTTTCTTGGTTTTGATTATTTCAGTTTTCTTTTTTTTAAAATTAATGTCAATTTTAAATAAAAAGACACAATTGAAGTCATACTGGTCACACCATGAATCAGATTTAGGTTCAGTTGTTTCCTACATCTACCAAATGACTTATTGATCTTTTTAATAAAGTATAAAAACAATATGAATCCATTTTCTCAGTTTTGAGTATGTCTGCTTTCTTTTTTACTAAAACTACTCTCAATTTAAAATAAAAAGACACACTTGGAGTCATACCAGTAACAACATGCATTTGATTGAGTTGATGATACTTCCTACACATCCCAAATTACTTATGGACCATTTTCTAAATGTTTCAAAATATTAAGAATTCATTTTTTTTATTTTGAGTATGTCTGTTATATTGTTTACTGAAACAGATGTAAATTTTAAATAAAAATAAACACTTGGAGTCATAAAAATCACACCATATGTTGGTTTGAGGTAAAAATAATTCCTACATGTCTCAAATTACTTATGTATAATTTTCCTAAAGTATCAAAAATATCTGAATGCATTTTCTTAGTTTTGATTATGTGACTTATCTTTTTTACTAAAATTTCATTTCAAAATAGAAATATGCACTTTGAGTCATACTAGTCACATCTTGTATTGGTTTGAACAGATACTGATTCATACACATCAAAAATTACTTAGGAATTGTTTTTATTAATTATCAAGATGATCTGAGCATGTTTTCTCTTTTTTCATTGAGTGAAACATTTTGATCTAAAATGAAAATTTTAAACTGATAATAGATTCTTTGAATAATATTTGGAATAATGTGTGTCATATTGAGGTGTGTATTATTTTTGAATGTTGAAAATGACTTATAGATCATTTTCTTAAAGTATCAAAACAATTCAAATTCATTTGATTAGTTTTGAGTAAGTTAGTTTTTTTACTTAAATTAATGTCAATTTAAAATAAAGAGACTCACATGGAGTTATACCAATCACACCATGCATCATATTGAGGTGATGTATTTTAATACATGCCACAAATGATATATGAATTGTTTTAATAATGTATCAAAAAAATTTGAATTATTTTTATTTTTTTTGAGTGCATCACTTTTCTTTTTTATTAAAATAACATTTTAAATTGAAAACACTCACTTTGAGTTGTACCAGTAATATCATGTTTAAGATTTACATGAGGATAATTCTTACATTTTAAAAATGAATATTGCATCATTTTACAAAATTATCAATATAATTTGAGCATGTTTTCTTGATTTTCAACGAGTGAAGCATTTTGTAATAAAATGTAAATTTTAAACTGACTACGGATGATGTGAGTCATACTAGGAACAAGGTGAATTTTATTAAGGGTTAGATGATTCATACATATAAAAAATTACTTATGGATTGTTTTAATAAAGTATCAAATATATATAAATATGTTTTCTTGGTTTTGAGTATGTCAGTTGTCTTTTTTACTAAAATGAATGTCAATTTTAAATAAAAATATGTACTTAGAGTCATACCGGTCACACCGTGAATCTAATTGAGGTGTTTCTGATTCTTAAACATCCTAAATGACATATGAATCATTTTACGAATGTATAAAAACAACCAGAATTCATTTTCATGCTTTTGAGTACATCAATTGTCTTTTTTACTAAAATGACATTATAAACTAGAAACATGCACTTTGATTTATACCAGTCACATAGTGTATTGCTGTTATGTGAGACTGATTCCTACACATCAAAAATGAATTTTTAATTATTTTACAAAATTATAAAGACAATATGAATTTTTTTCTTCATTCTTAGTGAGTGACACATTTTGTACTAAAATGTCAAATTAAAACTGATAACTGACACGTTGAGTCTTACCGGGAACACTATGTGTTAGATTGAGGAGAGACTAATTCTTGAACATTAAAAATGATTCATGTATCATTTTACTAAATTATAAAAATAATACGAATACATTTTACATTTTTTTATTATGTCTTTTGTCCTTTTTATTAAAATTATTTTCAACTTTAAATAAAAAGATGCACTTGGAGTCATACCAGTCACAACATAAATTATATTGACATGAGTATGATTCCTACATGTCATAAATGACTTATGGATTGTTTTAGTAAAGTATCAAAATAATCTGATTGTGTTTTCATATTTTTGAATACATCAATTTTGTTTTTTACTAAAATGTCATTTTACCCCAAATAGCCTGAAGGCCTTTTTTAGATAATCCACATTTTAATGGTTAAGGGGGAACCCTTAAAAGAACCATAATATTAGTGGATTACCTGACATGATGATTTCAGAGGAATTCATCCCAAACATGAATAATTATAAATTACCCTCCCCAGTGTCTAGAGTGTGAAGTCAGCTTCCCACATTCACATTTCATGCTAGATTATAAATACCTGTGCAGAGGTGCACATGCCCGGTACTGATTACAATTTCCATACGCTCTCATTATTCCAAATCAGGATAGATTTTTTTGGTGAAACAACCAACTATGAGTCCTTTTCTAGATCATGTTCCTTTGGTATGTGTGGTTTCATCTGCACTTCATGATCTGAATGAGGTAGACCAAAGGCCTTAAGGTGTTCTGAAGGGATTGTGGTGGCCCGAAATCCTTGACTGGCCTGAAGGCCTTGTGTGTCTTGAAGACCTTAAGGAATCTAGTACAAAACTATAATCCTAAAGGTGAATAGTTCTAGCTACTAAATTACCGAATAGTACCTTCTACAGTAATTACTAAAATCCAAGTGTGTTTTCTCATGTTTCAAGGAGTGACACATTTTGAACTAAATTGTTAATTTTGAAATGATAAAAGAAAATTTGAGTGGTACCTGGTATTCTCTATGTCAAATTGAGGTGTAGATATTATTTTTCTAATGTATCAGAATAATCTTAATGTGTTGGTTTGGTTTTTATTATGTCATTTGTCTTTTTTACTAAAATTAATGTCAATTTTTAATAAAAATAAGAACTTATAGTCATAATTGTCACACTGTTTTTCGGATTGTGGTGTGGTTGATTCCTACATATCCTAAATTCTCAAAAAAATATTATATTCTGATGTTACCATTCTTCCTATTGGATTTAGTTTTCAAAAATATAACACTACATATTGATCATTAAAGAATGATGTTGTGATTTTGACAAAGAAATTCTCTAGGAAATTGGTAGAAAGGAACATGTTATCTATTTTATAGCTTGTTGTAGATAGTTTAAAAAAAATATGGCTTCCCAAAAGATATGTGAAAAACTAAATAAGTATTATTTAAAAATAATAAGAAAATTAACTTTTAAATAGTAGATAAAGTGATGAAAGAATTAATGAAATAAGTAGTGTGAATTCACATTGTTCAAGACGGTTGTATACATTATTGAACTATTTGATTTTTTTCATTATCTTAGTTGTAGGATCAAAGTCCAATATCTCATTATAATGAGTATCTTTGAATAAACCACCCCAAATCAAACAAAATAATCCACTTGTATAAGAAAGAAATTATGATGCGAGTAATACTAAAAAGAAATAAATTATACATAAATATGAAAAATTAAATTAATTTTATGGATAATGATTTCACTATAAAAACATCAAGATTACCTCTTTTTCAATTAAAGGTAGTATTTTTTCTTTTCCTACAAAGTAAGTGGAGATAACTTAAAAGAAACTGATAAATTTTAAAACTGCAGGGGTGAAAATTTTTGAGGGATAGGAATTTTGTGAATATTTTGGTGTAGAAAGGCCTGAAAGATGTACATAAATCTTGTAAAATAAAATAACTATGAAAATATAAAATTTTAAAGTATCTATGAAAAATAAACTAAATAAATATTTGATAAAAATGAGAAAGAAATTAGGATATAAATAATGGATAAAATGATGACAAAATTAATTAAATAATTATTAGGAATTCACCTTTTCAAGATGGTTGTATGAATTCTTGAAACTTTTTATTGTTTTAATTATCTCATTTGTTTCCCCAAAGTTAAATCTCTCATGATCATGAGAATCTTCAAACAAACAACCCCTAGTCGAATAAAAGAATCCATCTATATAAGAAAACAATTCTTAAGTGAGTAATACTAAAAAGAAAAAAATTAAACATAAATATGAAGCAATACATTATTTCTATGGACAATGATTTTACTATGAAAACATCATGATTATCTATATGATTGATAAGATATAGTTTTTTTTCTCTTCCTACCAAGGCAGTGGAGAGAACCTGATAGAATTTGATACATACCAACACTATAGGGGTTAAATGTTTTTAAGGGAGAATAATTCTGTGGAAGTTTTGGTGTATAAACACATGAAATATGGAAAAAATATTATAAAATAAAAAAACTCTACAAGTAAAAAAGAAAAATAAATCAATGTTTCATTATATATTTTTTTTGTAAAATAGAGAATATATATTGTAACATTATCTTTATATCTTCCCAAAGGGTTTCCTTCATTATAGTATATTCTTTCACAAGATTGGTAATATCGTCATGTGCAGAAGACATTGCCTATATGAGTAGTCAAAAAAATAATTTATATTATGTTAATATAGTAGTGTATAGAAAATATTATGAGTAAAATATTGTATATTAAAAAAACCATTTACCTTCTCATTTAACTCTCTTTCTTTTTTTAATGTTTTTAAGGATTAGGTTTCTATTTGGAGAATTGAAATCCCCTATTTGTGGTGCCCTCTAATGTAAAATACATTGTTTATATTGGGACCCACATGAACTAATTGTGATCCAACATTGAAAGGGTTATCCTCAATTTAATTCTCATATAACCCATTATTTTTTAGTCCCTATTAGGAAAATCAAATAATTATTTTTTTTCTGGATCTAAGACATAAAATAATTGAACTTCTTGTGATTCCATTATGAATGGATCATATTTTTCCCCTTCCACACCAAAATTTACCTTCACAAATCCTATTTCATCGACCTTCCCTACACTCATATTGTCAACCCATTTGAAACAGAAAATCTGAACTTTGAATATTATATAATCCAACTTGTTTATTTTTTTGATAATGCCAAAATATGACATATTTTAATAGTTGTATTTATATCCTTGGAACCAGATATGTGAATCACTTACACCAAAAGAGTAACACCACTATTTTTCATCATACTACAATCATCATGTTATTTTTTATAGAACATATAAGAATCTATTACAAGACTTGTGTAAGATATATCATTTTCATTCAAACCCCTAACTACCTATCAAATATTTTCATGAATTGAATTTTGAATTTCAGATAACTCTTTATAAATTTGATCTTGGGACCATCCTATAAACTTTTGATTATGTGTATTTTATATTGATCCTTTGACCCTTTATGGATTCAAATCTCAAAGAATTTATTTGTGGGATTCAACGTATGGATCAAAATATTTATTATTATGTAAAAGGTAAAGGTTCAATTTCTTCTTCTCTATCAAGGTAATTGTAATAAAATCTATTTCAGAAATCACTTCACTCATAAGGAATCTGCTACAATGATAATTTTGGAGAATGCAGCTGTTAACATCTGATAGGTAATTAGTACACAATTAAAAAAATTATTGAACAATATATCATTATACAATTCAGCCATTTAGATAACTTCAATTCTTGATATACCATTTCAAAATATTCATATACCATTCAATGGGATATATCCTTATGTAATGGAAATGGCCACATAGTTTAACCTCTCTAACCAAGAGAACCATCATGTGGAGCATTATATCAAATAATGGTGGTGAATAGAACATCTCTAATTCCGATAATATGACCAAAAGCTCCTTATTCATGATTAGAAACTTCCCCAGGTCTATAACATTATTAATTAAGGATTTGAAAAAGAAGAAGTGTCTGGTTGATGTGTTCCATATATTTGGAGGAATAATTAAATAGAAAGCAGTAGGCCTAAAATATTTCATCAAAACATGAAATTTGTATGATTTTTGTCCCTATAACATTAAATTATTCATTGAAATGAAAATATTGATATTTTATGATTACCCTTATGAGACTCTTATACTATTAGGTAAAAAAATTCTAATTATTCATGTCTAGATAGAGTATAAGATGCTGGAGGAAGAAAAGTACTCCCTTTACACTTCACCAGTTCCAAATATTCCCTTACCCACATGTCAATCAGGTCCAACCCATCCTTGATGCCATATTTTGTTTTTATAGGAACATTTACTAACGTTCCAATAATACTATTAAATATTTTTTTACATGCATGGATTTAGGAAAATGTATGGCAGACAAAAAATCTCAATAAATTAATTCAAAGAAAATTGATATATTTTTCGAACCTGATTTAGTATGTTTTTTCAAAAATAGTTTACCAAAAACAATGTCAATTTATTTTAATTTATCTAATAATTAATCCCCCATTATCAAAAATGATGTTGTAACTTTTTAAATATTTCCATTGAATTCTATCACCCAGTTTTGATATTTATATCATCGAGGTAAAATTTTTTGATGTACTAAAAACAAAGTCTTCATGAAAAGTTTCAACCAAAGTGAGTGTGTGCATTGTTCACAAATGGGACTCCCCGACACTATTTTAATGCTATAGCCTGATAAATTTCAATAAACGTGGAATTCATTTATCACCCCATACAATATGGCCCTCAATGTTAATTCTTCACTTCTATAAGAATCATAAATTATAACACCTACATCCCACATCAATTTTAGATCTTTGATCAATGGATATAAATTGTCATCAATATCATTACCAGGTTACTTTGGTAAATATATAATTAGAGACAACATAATATATTTCAGATTCATGCATAACAATGGAGAAAAGTTATAATTTACCAACATAATGGTCCATGTAATTTGTGTACTACTATTTACACCAAAAGTATTTATTCCATATGTAGATAATGAAAGATGAAAATTTATCTCCTCATTTCCAAATTTAGGATAATCTAAATCAATTTTATTCTACTAAGGAGAATAAGAAGGATGATATAGGTTCCCATATTTAATTATTATATATGAATTCTATGTCAATTATCACAAAATTTCCCAACTTCTATATTGTATTCTAAACCATGGAATGATAGGAAAGTTCTATACAGATATTAAAGGACTTGATTCATTTTTCTTGTATCGATCTGCAATAAACATAGGTAATTTTATAAGTGATTTATGGTCATTCAGAAAAGTATTAAATCATTTGGACAAGAATTTATTTTTTAGAGATAATTCCCATTAAATTTAGAATTTGTTCAGAATAATATATTCTATATGGTAGATCATTTTCTTATGGTATCATATCATTCCGGAGACCTTGTAGTTCTGTAAATCTAGTTTCGCTCTATCTGATTCCAACATTTAAAATATATAAGTTAAATATAGATAAAAATGTTTTGTATTTATTAAAAAAAGTATAAAATGGTCTCTTAGAATAGCTATTTCATCATCATCATCATCGATTAATTTTTTATTAAAATAGGGAGTCACAAGGGCTACAAGCCACACGGGCTCAAGGAGGTTTTAAGTAGTGAAGACTGAGGGAATCCCCTCGAATCAAATTGAACCCTTCAGGTTTCAAGGATGTCACATTGTGGAGGAAAAGGGGGTTAGGGCCAATAACATCAAGGGAATCAAGGTGATCCACGAATTGAGTTCCCTCTCAATAAGAGTGCATCACTTTAGTATTTCTATTGATCATGCACATGCACTTTCTGGTTATGTATAAAATAAACCAGGGGGAGGGGATATGGCATAACAAGTCATTATATAGAATCATGGAGTAAGTTTCTACCTCTGATAACCAAATAATCTTCTAATTTCATAGACTAATACTCTGAAACAAAGACTTGGCCTCCGCTTAGAGGGAAGATCCATGACCTAGGAGGGAGGAGAAATCAAGGATAACTAACCACTTTTCATCATAGACCATGCCTCCACCATGAATTACCCCCATGAAGTAGGATCCGTAAGAATTACGTTTGAGGCCCCTGGAGGGGGGTTTCATCAAACCTAGTGGCCTCTGACGGTGCTTGTAACTGGCTAGGAGTTAAGGGGATTCCTTTGGAGAAAATGGAGGGGTGATTCTTCATACCAGTTGTTGAAGTGACAGGCTAAATCCACTAGTAAGTTTTTAGTTCTGATGATGTTGGTTCCATTGGAGGAAGAGACCCCATTATGCCTCACCTTATTTATTGATTTCAAGATGCTCCAAAACCCTGCATGTAAAATAGTGGTGAGGGCCTACCTCTTCGGATCCTTGTCTCCCATGTCGTGGAACCAACTCTCTAGGAATGAGATGTCGGCCATGTTGGGGTCAAAAAGGGCCATGAATTCACTAAGATCACTCCATACAACATACCCCATGTAACCCCAAAATAATAGGTAATCAACATTTTACTCTTTTCTCTTCTTACAACAGGGACAACAGGAAACCAATAGAATACCATAACATTTGATGTTATCATATGCATGATTTTTTCTATTTCTTATTCTCTGTGATAAGAAATTATATTTCAAGGGAAGAAAATTGGGCCAAAAGGGTTTCTTTATAGGATATCATGCTTTCCTAAGAGGAAAGTGTTCTACAGAAGTCCTGGCTAAAGAAGGACCCCAAGGAGGATGGAGTGAAAACACAACAGTCTGGCTCTGGGGAGAGGTCAATGAGATTGAAAGTGTCCTGTTGATTATCATCCAACACCGCTTTGTTGAAAGCTAGGTAGCATTTTGCTTCCTTGAAGGAAATATTGGGGGAAGGGAAGCCCGAGAACCCAATGAACTCCCCAACCTAGTTGATGTGCCATAAAGAGATCTCTCCCTTCCCCACGATCCATAAAGAGTGCGGTTGGAGGATAACAAGGAGGTGGTGAATGATAGACTAGAGCAGTGATCCTTGACTGAACTCCGATGATGGGTTGCGAAAATGAGATGAGTGCATGGTTTTTCCCCATAGTGTACATTGTTCCAGTATTTCCCAGGATAGTTTCTCATGCATGAAGGGGATGGTGTCTTCAAGGGAGTAGAAATTAATTCCACCTTCCCTGACCAGACGTGGAACCTTCCACCATGATTCCCATTGATGTTTTCCTTTGAAGTAGGGTCCCAGATAAAGTTTTCCATGATCCTGAAAATGTTAAGGATCAACCCCTATGAGAATTTGATAGATGAAAGAACATGAATTGGGGTTACAAGGAGCACACTATTAATAAGCGTTATTCTCCCTCCAAAAGTAATACACTTGTTCTTCTAGATAAGAATGTGGTTCGTGATCTTGCAGGTAAGAAAATTTAAATATCTGATATAGAATCTACCTAGAGACATAGGGGATCCATGATATTCCATGGGGAAAGATACTTAGTTCATGTCAAGGGTCTGCTGGACCACAATGATCTTTCTAAGAGTGCAGTTGTTAGAAATATATAAGGTTCTTTTGTCTTTGTTGATCACCTGGACACTACAATAGGTGTACTATTCCAGCAACTTCTTAAGGCCCTTGATTGTTTTAAAGGTGAAAGTTATAGATAATTTTATTAAGGTAAACTCATCATTTTTCGTTTCAAATAATTTTAGTATGCTTGAAATAAAATAGGTACTTAAATTTAATAAAACAAATTATCAATTATGGAAGGTGTTATCCCTTGAATTTATCCAAAGGATAAAGTTATAAACAACTGTCATCCTCATAAACTCATCTCCTGAATAGTTATCATTGCATTTTGTTGTTTGACACTCATCCTCCATCTCTTGTGGACTTACACCTATGTTGATTTAAATACTCTAATAATTATTCATCCATGGGATTAATACTTATTAGAGTATTTATCTAAGCATAAAAGAGATGGGAGAAGAGTCTCAAGAAACCAATTGCAATAATAACTATTTGAGAGGTGAAGCTAATTAGGATGATAGGTGCACTCCATTGTGTTCTCCAAAAGGCTGGAACCAATACATGTAGACCAAAAATGATGAGTACCTAAAAATAATTTCTAATAATTATTCCAACCTATATAGAATTTGATAACCTCTATTCTATTTTTTGGAATAAGTGATGTAACAACCTAAGGAATTATTAAATTTAACATTAATGGTATATAAAATATTTGAAAACAACTGAAAATTATAATTTCAATTTTAATTAAAATCCAATACAGAATGAATTTTTTGGAAAATATAAGGGTTTTTAAAATTTCAAAATTCATAGTTGATAAATTGATTCAAGAATTATGTTTAGACAGGTTAAAAACAAGAATTCTTTTCAAGTATAAGAAGAGTTGGATTTATAAGAAAATTTAATTTTCATGACCATTATGGGTTCTATGGTGATTTTGGGAACATAGAAAAAAATTGTATTAATAATGAGATAAATAATAGTAATTATAGAATACATATAGGTTTTCAAGTTAAAGGGGAGATGAACCACTCTTAACAAAATAGTTTCAATGTGAGACAAATATTCATAAGTAAAATTTAATGATGAATTTCAACCATTTAATGAACTCTATTGAACATGTTTCAAATTAAACGATTGTATAAAGGACTGTCAAGATTTTCTAGAAACATAAATGATTGTAAAGAAATAATTTGAAATGTATTATATGAAAAATAATGGAATGTAAGAGTAATTTATTATTGATACCACACTAAAGTATTTACAAAAGAAACATCCTTTAATATTAGATATTGGTTTTTAATCTCACATGATATGTAAATTGATTTAATTAAATATTTTTTACTAGTTAAAAGGGTAATTATTATTTTAGAAATGAAGGATCTCTTAAGATAAATTATTTTCATTTAAAAGATGTTGGAAATAAAAGGAACTGTTAAAGAATGAACTATTTTTTGATGAATTTAAGTAAACATACATAGAATTTATTAGATATGTGATGAGGGAAATGAAGTGATTTCTATGAAGTATTAATGAGTTTGTTATCATTTCAAATATGGATGTATTTTTATAAAGGTATAAAACTAGATTTGGGGTTAGTAAAAATTGATGGTAATTGTATCTGAAAGAAGAAATTGATTTATGTTAGTGAAACATTGATAATATTTTATAATGACACATTTAAATACTATCTTAAAAAGGGTGGATTGAGATGTTTTTTTGATGAAAAGATAAAATTGATAGATATTTTTACTAATTAAAATGGGGATACGGTTAGTAATTAAAATAATTTATTATAGGTTTAAAAGAAACAACCCTTAGAGTTTATTCACTGTGATACATATGGACCCTCATAGTATAAATCAATACATTGTGATAATAATTTCAATTCACCCATTTATAATTATACTCAAATAACATGTATATATATAATGCTCTAAAATGGATTACAATTCTACGAATAAGTATTAATAATGAGTTTCAATATGTGGTAAAGTATTCTATATTAGATTATGAGGTTGAGTATATGACATACCTGTTATAGGGTGGTAAAAAATAATATTTATATTCTTCATTAATACAACACAATTGATGGATATGGTCATTCACTTAAATATTTTATTTGGGATAACTCACTATTCCTACCAAATTATTATATTTTATTTGGGATAATATTAAATATTTTATTTGGGAAAACTCACTATTCCTACCAAATTATTATATTTATGGTATATATTTCCAAAAAATGAAAAATATTGTAGAATTAAAAAACTGATGAAAAATAAAATAAAAAAAATAAAAAAAATATAAGATTATGAATATAGTAATATTAGAAACAATGATAAATCCTTGGGGGATTTCCTATATATATGTTTAATTTTTTTCTTAACCTATTGTCCCAAATTAATTATCACTATATAGAAATGATCAATATCATTCACCTAACTGCCTCAGTCTATTTATCCTTTGTAAGAAACTAGTTCACTACTATTACATGTGAATTAGGACTAGTACTTACTAAGTCAAATGGTAGAAGGTATCCCTTAATTGGGTAGAATAAACCTTAGCTTCCACATCCATCAGGATGAATGAAAGAAGGGAACCCCATTGTACATGTCCAGTGGTCACTAAGTAATTTCTTATATTGTCACCAATATCTATCATATTCAACATAAATTTGGAAGGGGAAGCATTTATCAAACTATAGCATGTGAAGAAGTAGTTTTGCAATGAATAAAAGAAAGAATGATGATAAAAATAATGCTATGAATCACTAATAAAATAAATCTATGAATCATAAATAGATATCACCAAATTAAAAATCAATGAGCGAGGAGGAGGAGAAAATAACATAGCTTGGATTAAAGATTTGAATCATCCAAGAGAAAGTAGAGATATAACTGAATCTGGATTTCAGTGAATTTTTAGTATTGATAAATATAGAGATTTATCAGTGCTAAAAAAGCGTTGATAAAGATTCCTTTTATCAATGCTTATTGCTTAAGCCCTGATAAAGGATTTATAATTACAATTATAAATAATCTTTTTTTGTAAATATATATACATGTAATAAATATATATACATATGAATATATTAAATATATTTATTATAATTTTATAATTATTTAAATATTTAATTATTCATTTATAATTACATAAATACTTTTAATAAAAATTTATATATTTATATATTTATATCATTATATATATATATATATATAATAAATCTATATAAATATAAATATAGTAATTATATAATTTTTTAAATAAATTTATTATAATTTTGAAATTTATTAAATATATATAATTATCTATTTATAATATATAAATACTTTAAAAAAAATAATATTCAGTTATTTATAATTATAACTATATAAATGTATAAGTATAGTAAATATAAATTTATAAAAATATATATTTATAAATTTTTATTCAAATATATTTATAACATTATTAATGAATATTTATTCCTAAGTGTGTGCATGTTATAAATGAGTGAAATTTTATAATTAAAAATAAGTATACTTTAACAATATTGAAGAAATGGATAAATTTTATTAATTAAATTTAAATTATTAAAAAAAATTATGAATATATATTTAAATAAACATGAATACATGTTGAAAATATTAAAAAATAGTAACTAAATATATATAAAAAATAATAGAAATTGATTGAATACCCTAAAAAATAAAAAATAAAAAAGTTAAAAATGAAATAATACATTACTATAGAAAAAAATTAAAAACCAATAAATAAAATTTACCAATTAAATATATGATATATTAAATGTTTCATGTTATAATGAAATTCTAAAATGAATTTAAAAATTTGAATAAATTACACAAATATTAGGTGTGTGTGTTTATATATAATATTTCATTAATCATTTAATTATTTGTGTATGTGTACATTATATATAAAAAATCATTAATTATTTATAGGTATGTTAATATAACATACGTTTGGTATATGTTAAAATTCAAAAATAAAATGAGACTAAATTGTTTACATTACTCGATACAATTTGTCAGTATTCTTAATTCATATTAATTTATAATTATAAACCATTATTCACTAAATATTAATTATTTAATATAAACCATAAATATTTTGTACTATATAAATCATATATATATATATATATTTAATATATAATATTTTTTAATATTATATACAATAATTTAATTAATAAAATGTTTAATATTTTTATTAATTAATTTATTTTTATTTTTATTTGTTTTATTTTCATTTAATATATGTCTATATACTTAATATATACTATTTATTATTATTTATAATTTATATATAGTATAATAAATTTATTCATTTTTATCAGTAATTATATTATTTATTTAATTAATTAATTATTTTTAATAAATTAATATTTATTTTTTATTTATTTAATTATTTCATTTTATTATATTTGTTCCCTTTATTAGTACTAAAAAATTGTTGATAAAAGATCCCTTTGTCAGTGCTAAAAATAATGCTATGATAAATGGTACCCTTTATCAGTACTAAAAGTAATACACTGATAAAGGGTACCATTTATCATCTCTAATGAAAAGAAAGGATAATGGTTTCCCTTTATCAACACTAAAAAAGTTCTGATAATGGGTACCTTTCATTAGTGGTAAAAAAAGTTCCAATATGAGTTATCCTTTATCAGCATTTTTTTCTAGCGCTGATAAAAACCAACACTATTAAAGACATATTTTCTAGTATTAGTTTTTTTTTTGATTTTAAGTTAAATTCATCCACTTATAGGTATCAAATTTGATAAAAATATATTACATATTTGGAATTATGAGGTTCACATTTGTTAAATTGGTCCCTTTTATTTTCAATTAATATGAATTGTTACCATGGTAAAATTTATCACCATAGTAAAAGGTAAATCAAGTAAATCTAGGTTAAACCTAAGTGATAAGGTTATAATATTTCATATTAATTCTTAATATATCAATTTAATTAGACCCTCATCACCTTAGGATTGAAATTTATATGTTTTGTGGACACTTTTCCATGAAAAAAAACCAATAGAATATTTAAATCAATGAAAGTTACAAAATGTCACTCTCTTAGTTTTAAATAACTATTAAGTGTCTTCATATGGAAAAAGAATGCTATTAAAGAATATAAATATTATTTTTTGAATAATGAAATTATATTCATGATGATAATTTATTTATAATTTTTAGTGATCATTCAAATACCCCAAATTCTTATGCAACACTAATATAATATTTATTCGATTAATCAAAAAATAAATCAAATTAAATTAAAATATTAAAAGTGATATAGCTTGATTTATTTATAGTTTTTCATGAAATTATTAGATTAATATGATATATTAGTGATTTTTAAATTAATTATATTCAAAATAATAATTTTCTTGATGTTTTTTAAGTCAAATTAAATAAATATTTTCAAAATTGATATTAAGGATTATTTATCAAAATAATATTTTATTAAATTATTTAAAAACCATTACAATATTTAAATAGGAAAAGGAGGTTATATATGGTCTAAAAAGTTTACCATTTATATTTATGAGTTAATATTTACCTTATTTGTAAAATTATAACCCTTTAAGAGTGAAAAAATACTACCATTGTTTACATTAAAATAGGTTAAATAAGGGGCTAAACCAAAATATAAGGTTTAAAACACCAAAAAAACCCTATCCAATTTTTTGGGTGATATTTAAACCATATAATACGCTAGGATTTAATCCCTATAAATTTAGAAACATTTTTCTCGAATATGAATTGATTATAATTTAATATTTTATGAAATTCCAAAAGTGCCCCTCACCTCAATTATAAAAGGGAAACTCCTCCTTCACTTATTTACAAATATTCAAGCCTTATATATTTAACCCCTGACAATTTATCTTAATAATATATGAATAAACTTTATATAGATGATGTTATCCCCAAAATACCAACCTTAGGGTCCATAGAGGAGATCCAAATGAGTTCTTCCAAAAAAGATGTAATTTCCCTAACCAATCACTTACTTTTTTTACTTCTTCTTTTAAATCAGATAAATATTTGGTATTTATATTGAAATTGTAAGACAATTGTCCTAAATATACTTAAATTTTATCATGATTATTAAAACACCATGACCCACCCTCTTTCCCATCAAATGGGAAGTGAAATCATCGCTTGTGTGTAAGCACGACTTACCGTCTCCACGTAAAGATACAATTCATTTTTCATCATCATATTTTATGGATATGAATTATGTTGTGTTTAATATTTATATATTATATTTATGAATAATTATACTTTGGGAATAATAATATCATATCTACCTTATTACCTAACAATCTCTTGGGAAACGATATTGTCGCTCGTGCATAGGTGTGAACTAGCACCTCCATGAAGCGATGCAATTTGTTTTCATTTCTATTTTACTTAGATGGTAATAGGGAGGGATTTGTTGAATATATATGATTTTTATGATATAATATTGATTCTAGAAATTATAATTTTTATATAACATTATTTCACTTCATCCTTCAAAAAATGAAAACAATTTTGATGCGTATATACAACCTACCATCTCCATGAATGGTGTAATCCATTTTTATCCATAAATTTTATAGATGACCCTAAATATGTATATAATGAATATAAAAATTAATTATATCATAATTAATATTCTTTATATGATATAAAAATTATCAAATTACAAGGACCAAAACCACTAAACCAAAATTTACATAAAAAACCAACCAGTTATTACCAAGAATAGAGATTTTAATAAAGAATTATCAATAAATGGGTAATAAAAGGTTATAAGTAAATAATATATGGTATGATATATATTAATATAGTTATTTAATATATTTATAATATACCTACACTTATTATACAGGATTTTTGGACACATATGAATGAATTCGAATCTGAGTTATGAGTTTTCTCATCTTATTTTTGTTTCTATGAGACTTATGAAATATTTAGCACATGTTTCTTTTATTTGGTGTATATACTACCCATTTTATTTTTTTATGTTTAATATATTTATCTTAACTGTATTTAGAGGTTTTATTTGAATTTTTTTATTATATGGGGCTTATGATTTAAAAGTTACCAATGTGGTAAGGGATTATTTCACAATCTCATCACTATTCGAGATTGTATTTGATGGGGGAGTTTTTTTTCATATGTATCTTTTTTCAAAATGTTTTAAAGAATAGTTTTAATATCCTAAAAATATTTATTAATAACATTTTTATCTTTTTTTTTTACCATTTTACATAATAATTTTTAAAATATCTTTCCTGTCATTTTCTGAAAGAGGTACTTTTTTACTTTTACTGAAAGTATAAAAGGAATAATTTTTAACTTATATGAAATGAATGTAATTTACCACCACTATTACTGATCAATTATTTTAATATTAATTTATATGTTTATAATTTTCTTTTCAAATAAAATGGTTTCTTTAATATGTGGTAATTTTTTTGATTAGAAAAACACGATTTTCAAAGGGAAAATTTTATTTTTCTTAATAGATATTATAGTAATATTATTAATGTTTTTTCATATGTGTCAATATAATTTTTAGAATATCATATTGAGGATTTACTCTAATTATTCCATCCCTCATATTTATTTGGATGGTTTATGATCATCTTGATCAGGTAAAGTGTTGATATTATGTATGCTAGTTCTTTAAATACATATAGTTATTGATTTTTAAGGCATTCTTATTAAGTTGTATGTTTATTTATATAAGGAATGAATTGTAATTAGTATGTTATAAGAATGGAATACTATATACCCTTTATAACATCTAGATATTTTAAGATAAAACTATTTTAGATATCATATTCAACACACAACACTGATTTTAAATGAATCATGATATAATATTAAAATATTATTATATAAACACAATCCATTTAACCTAGCCATTAAATTTTAATATATGAAAAGTATTAAATGATTTATGAAATATAAATAAAATTAATCTATTAAAAGAATATTAAAATTATAATATGTACTCAAATTTTAATAAAGTTATTTTATTCTACAAAAAATATGTTTCATTTAAAAAAAAATTTATTTATTTTTGAAAGAAAATATTATAATTTAATTAGGAAAACTTTAGAAATGTTATTTTATAAAATGAGAATAATTTTTTAAATCATCATATTAAAATTTAATTAGGGTAAAAGCTTGGGATTTTTTTGAAAAATATTGATTTCTTTAAATGGAACATATGTGCATGTACATGAAATGAATATAAAAGGTGGGACAGAAATTATATATAACTCAAATTCATTGGGTAATGTTTTATTCACATGAGATGTCATATATGTGATTAGGGAGTGAACCTAATCCTTTATGGGGCTCTATCCACTATGTGATATTGTCTCGGTGGTTAACCTTGACTTATAGTTATGTCATGTTTTATATTACTACCACTTTTTCTATTATTATATGATATTATGATAACATTTTTCTTATGTTATGATATCATTTGATTACTTATGATCATTCTCTTTCATGACATCATGTTATACCTTTAACTCACATGTTATGTTTCTTTATAATTCTTATTCCCTTACTAGGATTTTTAGCTCACCCCTTTCTTTTATGTATTCCCTAGGTTATCCTATGAAGTTTTAAAAGATAAAGGAATTTAGAATATCAACATGGATATTAAATTAAAGATGTTTTATTTAAGTGGTTTTAAGTACCTATTAATCTAATGATACTAAGAATTTTCGATCCTTAGTTTGTATTTAATGGATATTTATGTTAAAAAAGTTGTAGTAACTGTAAAAGTCTTGCGACTTTATAGTTATTATCATATGAATGTTTTAGTTAAGATTTGGAAACTAGGATGAAAAACATTTAGTGATAACCCTAGTTATAAGTATAAGCATAAGTCAATGTATAAAAAACCCCCCTGTAATTTTGGTGAAGGATAGAGCAAGTGGTTTCCAAGAAAATACATCCTTGTCTTGATATTATAAGTGAATGTCGATATAGAATAGATGTACCAAGGTGTAATAACTCTAAAAGGATGCATTGATCTAGAATCGATTGTCACCTTGTGCATGAAAATGATCCTTTCTATATACCTATTTTGGAAATCCAAGGGGATTTGTTTTGGAAATTCACAAACTCTTTTTGAACCACTATAAAGTACTAGAACAAATTGTTTGGTTAGAAATTGTAATATGAAGTGTTTCCCTAGATAAATTAGATTGAAACCTAGATAATAATAATTCAGTATTAAATTATCTTTATAGGTTTACAATTTTCCCTTTTTTTATGTTAATTCGATATCATATTATTTCTTATATTTTACTTTTAATGGAGGGAAATAGTATAATGCATGCCAAAAACCTACATTATAGGAATTGTAATGATTTACCTAATGATATGCATAAACTAATGGGAATGGTATTTAATCATATTGTTATCATTAAAACTGACATATTTATAATTATTATTAGCAACTGGAACATAGTTGAATTTATAAACACATAAAAGAAGTGAAGGATGAGATCTCATGTAAGTTTATGTTTTTAATATAATAAAGAAAAAGAAAATTTAATTTCCTACATGTCAAAAATATGGGAATAAACACTATGGAAAATTCATTAAAGACCAAAAGATTATTTATGTGTGATAAATGAAGAAAAGAACAGCTAATTTATGAAAAAAAAATTAGTTAATTGAAGTAAAAAAATTAATATTCTTTTAACAATGCATAGGAAAATGACGTTTAACCTAAGGAACTGCTAATAGTTCATTATCAAAGATGTGGGGAACATGTTCACTATCTGATTCAATGACCTAATCCAAGGATTAATTCCTAAGGTTCTATGTTATGAAAATAATTGAAGAGGAATTGTTTATGTTTTCAGTTGTTTAAATTATAGAAGCATGTTATTGAAGTATTTTTATTAATATTATTCTAGTTATAGGAACCATGAGCCTTCTAAGGATCGTTATGCAGTAGTTTTTCTTTAAAAATTTTAAATAATATGTTGAATGGTATTAATGAAATATAAAGTTTATTAAATGGTAAGGTGGAATTTTATGAAAAAAACATGATTAACGAAAAGATAATATTTTATATATTCTCGATATTGGGTTGATTATAGTCAATTAAGTTTATTTGATTTTACGGGAATTAATAAGATGTATAGAAGACTTTAGTGGTTAAAAATATATTTGATGATTAATGTTATTTTGAGTATGTTTATAATATTTTTTTTGAATTCTATAGGAATTATATTAATTTAATTTTAAAAAAATGCCAACCTGCATTTCGGTCAAAAAATCATCATATCCGGCAAGTTCATGGGTCCTGAACCCACAACTGAAAGGTGATAAAGGTGAAACACCTACCATTATCCTACATAATGTACTGGTTAGTATACCATTGTTTTTACTTAAATTATTTTTAGATAAATTTTAATTTTATTTTGGAAAACATATTATATGATTAAATTGTTTTTAATTTTTAATATTTTGAGGGGATATTTTGGGAAACATTTTATGGGGTTTAGATATATATATATATATATATATAACCCTTTGGTTTAATGTAATGAATTATTTTTGTAGAATGTTATTATGTTTCCTAATATTTAATTTTATGGGTATGAGATAACCTTTTTTGTTAAAACCTTATTTCCTGTTGAGGTTATTGGTGTTATTTGAGATATAGGGTATTTTATTTAATGAATGATCTATGTTAAACTTTTTTTTGTTGAATTTTATAGATTAATATATTCATACACTTTTTGAGTATTATTGTACTTTGTGATAACCATTTTTTTAATGAAGGTAAGATGAATAACTTGTTGTTGTTTTATAGATATTATGATCTGTTTAAAGTTAATTTTAGTGCTTTAGGCATAATTTTTTTATATTGTATATTCATTCCTTAGAGTAATTGGTAATGTGTAAATCGATCAAATCAAAGAAAAAGGGTGATTTTTTTGATGAAATTAAAAGATATCAAGTATTTATATTTTATATCGTTTTCTATCTTGATAATAAAAGAATCACTCCACTCTAGAAAAATAATTTTGAAACAAAAATGTTATCATATTATCTTCAAATATGATAAATCAATGACTGTTTAATTCATCATAGATTTATGGTTTTATGGTTGTTAACTTTATCTTTATCAATAAGTTTATTTTGATCAATGATCTATATCAGTATCCATAATTATTTATTCTTTTCTTCCATGTCTATATTTTAACTTCACGCTAATGTTCACCTACTTGGAAACCCAGTTATGTGTTATTCTAGACGACCTTCATATTTCCATTTCCCTCATTTAAGAGTATGTTTTATTAATCCATTTTACAATGTGGTTTTATGTAAAGGTAATTTTCAAGTATCAATCACTTGATTACTGATCACAAGTTCAAATTGAAATGAAAAATTTTACTTAAGGGGGTTAGAATGAAACACTTTCATATTTTAAGAGAACACTATATTCAATAGTATATTCAACACACAACACTTAGTTTAAACGAATCACAATATAATATTGAAATATTATTATATAAATGTGATTTATTTAACCAAGATTCTAAATTGGTGGATATAAATAGTATTAACTTCTTTTTGAAATATACATAAAATTACTATATAAATTAATGTAAATTATTAAAAATAAATCAAATTTAAATAGAGATATTTTTTTCTAAAAAAAATACATTCCCTTCAAAAATTATTTTTAATGTTTTTTGGGAGAAAATATTAATATTAATTTAGTGAAATTGTATAAATTTTATTTTATTAAATGATCATTATTTTTGAAGTCAACATATCAAAATTTAAAAAGGGTGAAATTTTGGGATTTTTTAGAAAATATTGATTTCCTTATACCATACACATATACGTGTACATAAAATGAATGTGATGGGTGGACCAAAAATTATATATCCATATAATGAATTGGGTAATGTTTTTGTCTCATGATACATCTTTTATGGGATTACGGAGTGAATTTAATCTATTATAGGACTCTATCCACCATGTGATGTATTCATTGTTCTTATCCATGACTTAGGTTTATATAATGTTTTATGTTATTGAATTTTTTTCTATAATGTTGTGATCGTTTGATACCATATTCCTTTTTTCATTTATACTCCCATGTGATTATTCATGAGCCTTATCATTTATGATATCATGTTATACCTCTAAATCACATGTTATGTTCCCTTATCATGTTTATTTCTTTTCTAGGATTTCAGATCACCCCTTTATTTTATGTATTCCCCTAGTTATCTTATGCAGTTATAAGAGCTCAAGGAATTTAGAAGCTCATTATAATGTTTTTCTGATTCTTTCTTCGGGGTACGCGCGTTTGTCTGTTCGAGGACGACAACACTATTTGTTCCCCCAAATTCCCACTTTCTAAAGGCCGGTGGCATCTGTTGCTTGTTCATGGACATTTTCTCCTTGATCAAAACGGGATGATGGGATGTCGGTTCTTCCTTCCATGGATTCCTCCTCGAAACTCATCACCTAGTTTGTGTCTCCCTTATAGATTAAGTCCTGGTTCATGAATCTTGTTCCTAGTGACAAATCATTGTAGACTTCGGTTAATTACATTGCTTCTGTCTAGACATTCCAAGGGGCCTTGATAGGGTAGCAACCTTTGGTCAGAGTAGATGGTATCATCAGGAATGTCAGGGAATATCTGAATACGAGGAAATTGTGGAACCTGTATTCATCCTCATAAGAGGGAATTTCAATGTCACATAACTAGAGGAATCCCACTTCCGTCATGGGGTATCTTTTGTCAGAGGAATGCCTCTAAGGTTTTCCTCATCTTCCCAGGTTTAGCACGGGGTATGCCAAAAGTTTAAAGTCTGGTGGTGACGGTTACGCCAAAGGCATGTATTACAAATTTTTCCTCAGGCATCTCATGATTAACACATGGTATGCTACGGGTTTAACATATTGTGGAGACCTAATGAGGGTGATCAGAATGACCCATAGAGATGGATCAGATTGGTATTTCCCTTGGAGGGAGTGACATGAGTGTTTACCAGGTGGACGAATCTGAACACTCAATAAGAACATACCAAGGATGCTGTGTCCCATAAAGGGAATATTTCACACTATAAAGGATGATATGGACACCACTGAGGGTAGATTAGGGAGTGTGTACCTCAGAATAGGGGAGCACCAAGGTTTACCATTGACTGAGATTGAACATCATGGAGGTTTCTTATGTACCCTGTGTAGACGACAGGGATTAAAACCCATGTAGTTCGAAGGGGTGATAAATTGGGGTGTACACAAAGTACAAAAACCCAAATACATGATGGGTATTATGCATGGATAGTGGCCCAATTCAAGAGGGATACTCTTGGGTGGATGGTTTTGGATTGAGTGGGGCTTATGCATGGTTAGCTTCCCGGGTGCCGCAAAGAGCAGCATTGGGATGAATGGAATGATCTCACTGGGATGTGGTAGCCCAGGTAAGAATCAGGATGGATGATGGAGAGTTTAATGAAGTATAGGGGGATTGATATGAAGTCGTTGTGAAGGTGATGGTAGTGGTGGGCTTGAGCCTTGAAGAGACTTCTTATGTATCCCTATCTCAAGGAATCAAAGTCCTCATATTCTTATGGGACTATGGGAAACCTGAGGAGGAGGCCCATGAGAATGGACGCATGGATGGGATCCAAATTAAATAGAACCTTTATGTTGGGGAATGATCTTCCCAGAACACATGGGATAGAGGGATAGATGAGGATGAGACATGGGTGATGGGCTTGAACCTCATGGAGGCTTCCTACGTATCTATGTGGCATGGAATCAAAGTCTGTGTAGTTCATCTGACGACGACTTACCGTCGATTGGGGACTTCAATGGATTACTGCCAAATGATGTTGAAAACATCTTACCACTAAAAGGGGTAAAAAACGGCTTACCTCTGGATGGAATTAACACTGGTTTACCACTAGATGGGGTCAACAACGTCTTACCGCTAGATGGGATTGACAACGAATTACCGCCGGATGGGGTCACAATGGATTACCACCAGATGGGATGACAGTTTAGTGTCATACGGTTCAAAAGGGGTGTTATGTTTAACATCATAGATGAAGGGGGTGGACCAACATGAAGGGGGTCAGAACCAATGGATGGTGGGCTTGAACCTCATGGAGGCTTCTTACATACCTTGCCTTGACAAGTATAAAAGACCACATAGTTCAGGTGGATGGTTTTATGAACCGTTCTGGAGATAGTCAGGACCAATGGATGGTGGGGTTGAACCTCAGGGAGGCTTCCTACATACCTTGCCTTGATAAGGATCACATACTATGTAGTTCAGGGGAGGAGGATGGGGCTTACACTCTAGGCTTCCCAGAGATGATGCCATGGTCGTCGCTTACTCTATGCCCACGTGAGTCATGCTCAGTGTTAGAAACAAGAGGAAACAATGACCTAATGATCACGATGAAAATGTTTGCCCATGAAGGGTGGTGAATGGGGCTTATGCAGGGAAGCTACTTGGGTACCGCTACGGAGCGACAACAGTGCATGGGGATTACGCAAGGGAGCTGCCTGGGTGCCACTATGGAGCGATAACGGTGGATGAGGCTTATGAAAGGAAGCTTCCCAAGTGTCTCTATGGAGCCGAAATGGCGGATGAGGATTATGCAATTAACCTGCCCATGTGCAGCTATGGTGCAACAATGGCGGATGGGGCTTATGCAAGGAAGCTTCCCAGGTGCCTCTATGGAGCGGTAATGGTGGATAGGGATTACATAAGGAAACTACCCAGGTGTCTTTCTAATGTTTGTCCATGAGGTCATTCCAACACACTGGTGGGTTGAGGCCTTCACCTTTTCACTAGTTCACAAGAGGGATAATGCCAAGGGTTTTTGAATTAGTTCGAACAAAGGGTGTTGAAAAGTGTGAATCACATGCCCAACATTCGGAACACAATGAGGGTGGCGTGGAGATAGAGGATGACTATTGACAGTGTTCGAAACACTGTATCCACCTCACGTTATCCTGAAATGGGGACAAACAAATGAGGGTCGACTAATGACTGTGTTCAAAACACCGGACCTGACACGAAGTGTTGTCCAAATCCTTCAGGGGTGTTGGCCCAGGACTATGGGTGAGCTGATGCGACATGGGACCAGGCCGTTAGGGGGTCCCTTTAGACATGGAAGTGGATGAATATCTTAATTAAGGACACGTAAAACATGAGTTGGAGTGATGGAATGTTTGAAAGAATTCCAACGCTCCAAAAATTACGGCACTGTAATTATGGAATTAGGTATCTTATGCTCGGATCATAAGGAATCTTTTGTTTGGAGCAAGAGGCGTCCTATGTTTGGCACATAGGGTGTACCACAGTTTATAGTAATTTAGATAAAACTATTAGAATCTCAAGCATGGAGCATAAGGCATCTCTCATCTAGAGCAAGAGGTATCCTATATTTAGAACATAGGGTGCACTACAGTTTATAATAATATAGGTAGGACTATTGGAATCTTATTCTAGGCACCTAAGGAATCTCTCGTCTAGAGCAAGAGGCATCCTATATTTGGAACATAGAGTGCACTATAGTTTATAGTAATGTAGATAGGACTATTAGGCATAAGGTTCCTAGTAATGGTTGGTGTTGGGACTTACGCAAGGGTGTCCCTTTCTGGTTCAACCGAGCATAAGAGTCATGTTATGTGGTTCAGATGAGTTTCTTGAGGAATGGTTCAACTCAAGGTGCTCGGGGGAATTGATGATGAGAATCTCAACTCACAAAAAAGGAAACAAACCAATAGGAATATTCTGACTCAAGGTGTTTTGTGGTGTGAAGAGGAGTATCTAAAATCATGGTATCCCATAGGTGGAAGGCAGCTACGCATAAGGGCACGATGGAAATTACCAACATCTCTGCATGAAAAGTTCATGATGCGACTGTCCATTTTTCATGGGGGTCCATACTGCGTTGCGGTCCCCCCCTACAGTATGGACCAGTGGGAAAAATCCTGGGAACTATTAGGCGTATGATTTCCTACGCAAAGGATGTGTTGCATGCAATATTGGACTGGGTGGCAAGATGGAAGGTCTGCATGCATGATGGAAGGATGGTATGCAAGAGGGAAGGTATGCGCGCAAGATAGAAGGGTTGCACGCAAGAGGGGAGGGTTGCGCGGAAAAGGGGAGGGTTGTGCGCAAGATGGAAAGGCTGCAGCATAGGTGCATGGAAAATTCATCATCTTGGTACTGTTTTGAAGAAGATTTAAGTCATACGCGCAAGCATGGAATCTTGCGCGCAAGATTAGAAGTTTTTCACGCACATGTGAAATCATGCTCGCATGATTGGAATTTTTGCACCCAAGCATGAAATATTGCATGCACCGGACTTGGGAAGAAAATATTACAAACAAGGATCAAACCATTGTGGGTCCGCACGAAATCAGACCCATATGGGACCTATTGCCTAAGATCTCACATGAAAGATTCCATTCTTCCACGCAGGCATGGAAGAGGCGGTCTTACGTGCAGCAGTGCGACGACTGAACTCTGGAGGGCCTCCTCCCTGAGGGGTGGGGGATACCCTTGAATTTATTGGTGAACCCATGAGAGGTTGCGTGTAAGATTCAAGTTGTGGAAGTGATCTTATGCGCACCCTGCGGCGGGTGTGCGCACAAAGGGCCATGGTGCGCAAAGTGGCGGTTGATGTCGCCTTGGGTGCAGAAAGGGGGTCGAGTGCACAAATGCCCGTTTGACGTCACCTTGGGCGCAGAAAGGGGTTTGGGTGCACAAAATCCCATTTGATGACTCCTTGGGCGTGTACGAATCTTGTGCATAGATTCTAATCTTGCGTGCTCCACTCAAAACTTGTGTGCACCTTCCTTAGACATTTTTCGGGAAGCTTGGGCGGAAGATGACATCTCATTGGTCGAGTAAAAGGTTTGCGCGACATGTTGTGCACTATATTTTTTTTTGCGTGAAATATTACATTCTTGCATGTATGATTTCACTTCATTAAAGAAAAACATTCATTCTTAAATGCAAGATTTCACTTCTTGCGTGTAAAACCATACTTTCCCCAAAACCATCCCAAATGGCCATTTCTAGTAGCCTGACATTGAACAACCATAACATTTGATCCAAAACTCCGTTCAGGATCCACAACCAGTCAAATTGAATATTTCAGAATGCACTACGATCTGGGATTATACATGGAATCATTCGGTGAATTACATGGATGCGTTTTATGGGTCAAACATATAGATTAAAATAAAGAAGTTTTATTTTAGTTGTCTTAAGTACCTAGTCATCCAAAGAGACTAGTCCTTTTTTATTATAACTTTGTATTTAATGGATATTTATTTTAAAAATCATGTAATAATATGTGTAAAAGTCTTGGGTACCTATACCCCCAATGAATCAATTGTTCTCAAAATAAAAAATAGATTGTATTCTGGTTGAGGCCTTACCAATTTATTTTCAGATGTATTGTCCAAGGCGGTGATGATATGTTTTATATGTTCAACATTGTTCATTCCCTCTCGGAAATAACTACTGGTATCTAATGTCAGTGTAATCAAGTAACCACTAGCTCTAGGATACTGGAGTTGCGGTCGTTACATTTAATATCATAGAAATTTTAGTATAAATATTGGGAACTAAATTTAGGAAAATATAGATTAGGAGACTTAACCCTATGACTTAAATTATGAATATTTTCAATGAAACCAAGATTATATTTTTGAGATTATTTATACATAATGTTTTTTTCAATGTTATTTATTTTAATAGTTTTGAAATTTTATCTTATGGTTCATAACATTGTGATATAATCTAGTATATTCCATTATTTAGAAATGGTGCTTAGTAGAGGGAATGGAAATCGTATCAATACCCATAAATGATATAGGGATTTCCATCATAGGAAATATTTTAAAGCTTAATCTAGAGATAGATCTCGATTTGAACAAATTATAACTATTTTTTGGAAATTGGCTCAGGTTATCCTACTAATATATAATGTAGTGTAATAATGTTAGACCGATTTATGCATCAAAAATCTTTATCATTTAATGTGACTAGAAATCCATTTGTAGATGCACAATGGATAAGTTTCTTAGATAATATCTTTCTTTCTTTGTGAATTAATGAAATTGATAAGGTTTTCATCATAGTTTATCATCTCTCAAGGTATGAAGAACAATTATTATCCTTGATTAAAAACATCAAGTATGAGGAGGAAATAGAAAGAATGTAAATGAAGGATTTTAAGGAACTTTTTCATGAAAAATATTTTCATCAAGAACAATGAAAAGATATGGAGAAGAAATTATTGAGTATAAGAAAAAAGGAATAAGAAAATGTTTCTAAGAATAAATCTAACTTTACAAGGATAAGAAGGTATATAATAGACTACATATATAATCCAAATAGTATTATTGACCGTTACTTTAATTGGACAAAACCAATCCTTCGAAGTGAACTAGTCACTAAAACATTATCATCATATCAAGATATAGTATCAGGTTATATCAATATAGGAAAATAATTCACAAATTATTATTTCCTCGAATGAAATAAAGAGAAAAAAATGATGATAGAGAAAAAAATGGATAAAGAGAATAAGGGAAAGTTGGATTTTCCCATATGTGATAATTTTTGAATGAAAGACCCTAATAGTTTCTTGAGAGGAAAGGGAATTTTATACAAGTGTGGAGATAAAAGTAACTAGACTCATGAATTAAAGGGAAATAATGAAACTTATAATGTACAATACTTAAACTACAAAGATATAAGGCACTATGAAAAAAATTCCCTAAGTATCAAGGACATAAAGCTCTGAATATGTTAATTGATCAAGGTCACACATATTCTATCACTATAGTCAAAGTGGATTGATTAATGTTCTTATGCCTTTGGAATTAATGAATAATTTGGTAGATGTATTTTTATCAATTTTATTCTACTAATAAGAGTCATAAAACCTCTAAGGATTATCCGTTAGTATATTTTATTTTAGGATTTTTAAGAATATATTGAATAATAATGATTAAATATACAAATGATTTAATGGTAAGGTGATATTTTATAAAAATAAACATTATTGATGGAAATATAACCCTTAACATATTCACAATGTTGAAATATTAATGTTTATTTGATATAAAGAAATTATTTATAAAGTAAAAAATATAGTACCAATGACCTTTGAACTGATTTCCGATTTGATTCATGTTGGATTTTACTACATTTTTTTGGATTTATGAAATATATTTTATATTATTTTATTTTATTTAAGAAATACGGAGATATTTATTTATTGTAAGAATGAATGTTTTTATTAAGGTTTTAGGGTGATTTAAGTTATTACCATGTTTTAGTAAAATACGTGATCAATGTATTTACATGTGATATTAAGAGATTCTTTATGGGGGATTAATGATATGTTTATTTTTGAAATTTCATGATCTTAGTTTTGGATTTTTGAATTTGTTCATACAAATTTTGGGGAATACTTAAGGTTAACTACTTATGAAATGAATTAAGTTGAACATTGGATATTATTGTTTGTCATTAAATTATGATTGATCATAATAGATAAATTATTCTAACCATTTTTTATTTGGTAAATATTTAGAGTTTGAAGGAGTGACTTATTGATCTTATGATTCGTTAAATGTGCTTCATAAATAAGTAAATTTCATCTCAAATATCCATTTCCTGGAGTAAGATATTAAGTAGAAATTAATGAAAGAAAAACCAAAAGATAATATTGTTCGTATGAAATAGAAATAAATCAAGTAATTTTATTTTCTCAAGTACATTATCTAGATAGAAAAAGAATCCCTTGACCTTAGGAAAATAGCCATGAAATAAAAAATTTATCCCTTTAATGTTCATATCGAGAAATCAAGGGTTTCTTATACCGTCATAAATTTATGATTTTTTATTATTTAATTTCTCATGAACTTATTTTATATCAATATATACTAATCCTTAGGAATTATTTTTATATTCCATGTAAATATTTTCACTTCCCAATGATGTTGTTTTTTTTTGGAAACATAGTTTTGTGGTGACCTTCATACATCCCTTTCCCTCTTTTTGAGAAGAAGTTTTAATAAACCATTTTACGATGTTGTTTTTACAAAAAGGAATTTTCAAATGATTAACCCTTTCATATGAAGAAAAAAATAAAATTTTAAGGATTAAATTTATTGAAGGGGGAGAATGTAACACCGTGAGATTAAAAAAACCCTATGTTCAATAGTGTATACACTATGCTATACCGAGCCTAAATGAACAAAGAAATAATATTATTTAAATATAAAAATTATAATTTTTTTGTTAAATTAGTTGGTATGAATAGTATTTATAACACCACAAGCTTCCACAGTACATTTCTCTTTGAATAATACAATAGCTTGCGCTTTACGTAACTTCGCGTTATAGCACACCACAACCAATCAAACTAGCTGTTATGAATAGTAATACCCACTTTTGGAAATATTATAAATTTTAATTTTCAAAATGGACTTCATTTATGTATATGGAATATAAAAATTAGCTTAGGGTGAATATTTGGTAATTTTCTAAAACCTTTCAATTTTTGATGAATAGTGAACAACACTGCGTTATTGTTTAAAATCTACTTTTTATTTAAATAATTATTTATTTAAATTTATTTTAGGTCCAATTATATACATAATTCCTATATTAGTTCAATTTAATTCATTGGAGTTATTTTATAATTCAATTAGATGTATAAAATTTTATTGAACATTTTTACGTCTTTTACCCACCTTCTTGGCACATTTTTAAATTTACAGAAAATATAATTTTAACACTTATCTGAATTGAATTTCAAAACTATGAGAGTCACAGTTTAAATCATTAAGTAAAATTTGGTTCAATAGGATGAAAATCATTTTTGGTGAATATTAACTTTTTAATTTTATTTACCATAGTTAAAAGTAAATAGGGTAATTAAAGGTAAAAATGGTATCATAATTACTATAAAGAAATTTCCTAATTCTGTTGGATAAGGGTTTATAGACCAAAATAAACCTTAGAAATAAAATATGATCATGTTTTATCCACTTGGATTAGATTTCGACATTTATTATATTTTATTTAAAGAAGAGTTAAAAGTGTTAAATTCAAATTTGAATAACTAAAACACTTTTCATACAGGGTTATACATAGGATAAATTCAACTATAAATATTCATTAGAAATATAAAAATATTTCATACATAGTACAATTTTATTTAAAAAATTTATACATTAAATAATTATATTTATTTATAACACAATGATGATGCAGTAATTACCTTATTATTGAAAGATTAAAACATTTGATATTATAAATATTAAAATAATTGTAAATTGAAACTTTTGATGTATTTCAAAAAATGTATTGGTTAATATTAAATGTTAGGGTTGATTAAATATATTTTTTTCGAAGTGATAATGTTTTTATGACTTTCACAAAAACCAAATACTAAATATTGTCAAAATTGACATAAATGCGTTTTTAAAACAAATAATATATTATTAATTGATATAATATTCCTAAAAATATAATTTTCTTCCAAAGAACTTATATAATTTTATATTTGTCAATAATTAACCACTTTGGGTTCGATTTTCTTTTTATAGTAATTTTATTAGCCATATATTATAATAATACAAGAATACATGGTAAAAGTTAAACTATTTAACTAAGAGTTAAATATAAAATATAAGGTTAAAATGGTGACCTAAACCTATCTAAAACCTATTTGTTGCGATATTATCGACCCATCCCCACCTTATCCTCTAAATAAATCCTTTTTATGACATTATAAACCGAAAAATATTTTATAATAAAATAATATTTCAAGCTTTTCCTAAAGTGACCCTCACATCTCTTATAAAAGGGTACAATCCCTTATCTAAAAATCACAACTCCAAATCCATTTGGATCGGCCAACACCTACTCAAATATCCTCCCAACTACCCTCACTTAAATCTAGAGTCCTTACTTTGGTCATAAATCAAACATAAGGATCCCTTTTGATCAAATCAAAAGGAAGCACCCGATGAAGAGATAATTATTTCATCACCTCTTTCAAAGTTCTTTTCTTCATCCACTTCCTCTTTCATTGTTGTTTCCATAATAAAATAATAACTACAGTACCTTATACATACTGTGATGTTATTATAAATATGGTACAACCATATTCATTATTCTATCCATCCTATGAATGGAAAAGTCACCATATGTGCGTACGTACGACTTACCATCTCCATGTCATTGTGTAGTTTGTTATTCAACACTTCATTATTTGTATGGTTATAATAATGAGTATAATTGATGTAAATAATAAATATAACTTTTTATTTATTTTTTATATATGATATTGCATCCATTTATGAACGATTTCACCATCAATAAAATGGTATTTTTGCTCTTGCATATGTACGGATTACCGTCTCCATGAACATGATGAGATTCATTCCCCATCGTAACCATTAAAGATTAATTTTCATTTTAGGATTAAAAATAATTTTTAAGAACTTAATATCAGTATGTATATGAATCAAATACATCCTATCCATAACAAACATTACTTATGTAACAAAACATATAAAAAATCAGTTAATACCCGAAACAATGACACTACTCAAATATTATTAACAAAGAAATATTAGATAATAATATATGATATAATATTTATGTATGTGGTTCTTTTATAATTTAATAACAACTATTTAACTATTATAAAAGAGTTTAATATACCCTCGACCAAGGAAAAGTACAAGTTAAGGGTTAATTTTACAATCTCTTTATTATCTGATGTTGTTTTTACGAAAGTATCTACTGGGAATTATTTATCATACACATCAGTGTTTCTTTAAAATGTATATCAATTTTTTTTACTATTTCCTAAAATATGGTTTAATTTCATTTATACCCTTGTTTGAATTTTTTAAAATGTTTTTAAAGGAATCTTTCAATCGCTTTCCAAACAAGGTACTTTATGACCTTTTTGAAAAATTAAGGTATGAATGTTTTTTTAACTTATACGGAGGGTGCATCTATTTTATTCTACTATAACACCTTCAAAGTTTCCCTTAAAATATTATACAAATATTTTCTGACTAAATGTTTTATTTTATAATTACATTTATTTTAAATAATTTCAAAATAGAAAGATATATTTCTCCCAAATAGTTTCGATTTCATCTATATCAACATCCTTTGATAGATTTTACCCTTGTTTGAAGTTTATTTATTATGATACAATATTCCATATTGTATTGAAGGTTTTGTGATATGTTTGAATGTGGATGTATTAATTTTATACCATTCATTGTTTTTGGTTAAAGTACTAACATTTCATATGCTAGTTTTAATATGAATATTTATGTTATGTTTCAATCTTTTCATATGAGGAAATAATTGGACTTAGTAAGTGATGGGTGGAGACCGCTATAGCTCCTCGATTAATTGTTAGGTCTCATGAGAAAAACTAGTGTCTTGAAACAAGGCCTTGACAAAATCTTATTTGTAGTCTTGACACAAGTCCTTGACTATCTGGTTATGATGTTTGGTATTGTTCATTCCATCATTATGAAATTAGATATTGATATTACATGTGATTATTCGACTAGTAGAATATCCATATGAATAAGTAAAAGTAATTATATGATTTATATTTTCTATATTATGCAGAGTTTCAATTTTAAAAATCTTGTGTTTTAGTCATATATATTGCCTTCAATGTTTATGCTTATTAATGAAATTTTCTGCTATATTGTTATTCTTACTGAGCATCTGAGCTCACCCCTTTCTTATGTTTTATTTTTTCCAGGATTTGAAGAAGTATATTATGATTGAACTATAGGGATAGGATATGGTGTTTGAGTGTGTTCAAAGGAGACACGATGATGTTTTTTATTTCATAATGTATTGTAAAACTTATGTATGTATCTAGTACTTACAAGGCTACTACACTAATCTATCTTTCCTGACTTGATATCTTGTGATCATTCCAATGTTATGTAATAATGCACCGACTCTGGGTAATTAGGGTCGAGGCAGTATAGTTGGTATGATAAATAAGTTTAGTTCAATCCTTGGAAACTAGATTTATAAAAACACCGATTAGAGAACATTACCCTAAGATAGGCTTTCAAGATTACTATATAATAACTTCTTAGAATTTGGGTAATGTGGAGATTTTGTGTATCTTATAAGAAATACATCCCTATCTGGATACAAGCAGGTAGAGGTCTCTCTAGAACAGATGTACCTAGGAGTGAAAACACTAATAAGGAGATTCATGCTTGACCCAGGGTATCTTGGTACAAGACAACATGCCTTGCTGCACTCTTGGTTATGACACTCCCGGTAGATATTTTTATGATAATTCACATTTTATTTATAAACCATTATGATGTATTTATGAGTAAATACATCCTTAAAGAATACATTTTTTATGATTATTGATTATATGCATAAACTGTTCAACTTATGTTAGGTATTTTAATAGTTTTGAATTATGTATTGTGACTCATTAACTAATATAGTGTATTCCATTGTTTTCAAATGGTTCCTAGTGGAAGGAATTGAAACCATATCAATGAATTTAATCCATTTAGGGATTTACCTCCTACTCAAGATAATTATATCAGAGATAGTGATGCAATCAGTGCTGAATACCTTATAACCATTTTGGGACAACTCACTCAGGTTTTGAATAATAACCTTACCCATATGAAGCACCATGATCCATAACATGGTGGATCAATGTTAGACCACATTATAAGGAAACAACCACCAACATTTAATGGGACTAAAAATCCATTTGTAACTGAGAAATGGATAAGTTCCTTAGAGAAAATATTTCATGCTTTGGGGAATAACGAAAAGGAAAAAGTTGTCATGGTAGTTTATTGCCTCACAGGAGATGCAGATCAATAGTGGTCACTGATTCAAAACAAAAAGAAAGATGAAGAAGTATCAAATATGGAATGGAGGGAGATTAAACAGATTTTCTTAGAAAAATACTTTCCTTGTGACCATCAAGAGGATATGGAAAGGAAATTTCTGAGTCTAAGGAAAAAAGAGTATGAGAATGTCGCAAAGTATGAGGCTTACATTACAAGGTTAACAAGGCATGTATAAGATTATATACCTAACCCAAGGAGTAATATTGATTGATAATTCAATGGGTTAAAACCATTTCTCCATCAATAATTAGTATCACAATACATCTCATCATAAAAAGATATTGTATCGTGTTATATCATGTCAGAAAAGGAATTCTCGAAGTGTTATGAATTTAAAGAAAAGAATGAGAAGAAGAGATCTGCTGAACACTCTGGAAATCTAAATAAGGCGAAGAAGGGAAACGTTGAATTTATATCTTAGTGTAAATTTGGGAAGAAACACCCCAGTACATGCCTAAAGGGAATGAGAGTCTGTTACAAGTGTGGTGAATAAGGACACCATGCTTGTGATTGCAAGGGAATGAAATAGGCTGTTAATGTTGAATGCTACAATTATAGAGAAATGAGAAAATTTGAAAATTAACTTCCTAATCACCAAGTAATATTCATCAGTAAAGGACAAGGGAGAAAGGACAAGCTTATGTGATCACTAATGCTAAGGTTGAAGCTCCAAATGACATGGTGGCAGGTAATTTAATGGTTTCCTCAAATTTAGCAAATGATTTATTTGATTCTGGATCATCGCATTGTTTCATATCTTCCTAGTTTTCTAAGAAAACTAAATATTTCCAATTTTATTTAACAGGGGAGTTTTTAGTAAAACCTCTTAAGGGATGTATAATTGCAACAATGTTTTGTGAATCAGTTCCTATTAGGGCAGATAAATGTGTTTTATATACTAATCTCATCATCATACCCATGATTGAATTTGATATAATACATGACATGGATTGGATTTAAGACCATGATGTGAAAATTTATTATAAGAATATGGAGGTTAAAAATTTTTATGATGATAATGAGTACCTTATCTTTAGAGTACAAATTTCACCGTCTGATTCTCAAATAGATCCACCCCTAGTAGCTCTACAAAATTTAATTATTGGGGAGGAAGAGAGTGAAATAAACATGGGAGAGGAAAGGAATGTTCAAATAGAGGACATATATATTGTGCAAGAATATGTTGATGTGTTTCTAGAGGATTGACATAGACATCCTCCAGAATGAGAAATTGAGTTTTCCATTGATTTAGCTCCTAGTGCAAGTCCTGTATCGAAGACCCATTATAGAATGGACACTCTGGTATTATTGGAAATAAAGAAACAACTAGAGGAATTGAGTAATAAATGATTTATTCACCCTAGTATTTCTTGATGTAGAGCCCCTTCTCTTTTTGTTAAGAAGAAAAATGGATCTATGAGGTTGTGCATCAACTACAGGGAGACCAATTCTATAAAAATAAAGAATAATTACACCCTACCCCGACTTGATGATATATTTGATCAACTTCTTGGAGATCAATATTTTTCAAAGATTTACCTTTGATCTGGATATAATCAGTTGTGTGTGAATAAATAATACATTCTGGAGACAACATTTTGTACTAGGTATGGGCATTATGAGTTTACAGTAATGCCTTTTGGACTGAATAATGCACCCTCTATCTTCATGGATATAATGAATAGATTTTTCAAGGAATATATTGATGAATTTGTAGTGGTATTTATTGATTTTATCTTGGTATTCTCCTAAATCTATGAAGATCATTAAAATCACTTGCGCACTATTCGAAAGACACTTAGAAGAAATGAATTATATGGGAAGTTTAGAAAGTGTGAATTATAGAATTAGGAGATTTCATTTCTTATCTATATTTTCACTAAGGATTGATTCTCTATTGATCTTTCTAAGAAAAGTGCAAAAAAATAATGGACAGCACCGATGAGTATAATTGAAGTACGTAGTTTTATTGGTTTAGTAGGTTATTATCGGTGTTTTGTCCAGGATTTTTCCCGATTGGAAAACCCATTAACCAATCTCACCCATAAAGGGGTTAAATTTGTTTGAAAAAAAGAGTGTGTACAATTTTTTGAAGAAATTAAGATAATATTAGTCAATTATCCTATCTTGACTCTACCATCGGGGAATTATGGGTTTGTTATTTATAGTGATGCTTGAAATAAAGGACTTGTTTATTTCCTTATGAAGAATGATAGAGTTATTGCCTATGCATAATGAGAGATAAAAATTAATGAACAAAAATATCCCACTCATTATTTTGAGTTAGCAGATATAATCTTTACTTTGAAGATACGGAGACACTATCTCTATGGTAAAAAATGTGAGATACATATTGATCACAAGAGTTTGATGTATATTTCCTCGCAGAAAGAACTAAAAATAAGGAAAATATGATGGGTTGAACTAATCAAGGATTATGATGGCACTATACACAACCACCCGAGGAAGGAAAATAAGGAGGCAGATGCTTTGAGAAGAAAGGCTCACGGAGTTTTGAACAAGATGAGAGTTGAAAGGGATCTTATGTTCATGGATCTAGAAAAGATAGATATGAGAATAATCATGGAAGGTGAAACAAAAATAATTTTTCAAATAGTTGACAAACCATCTTTAATGGAAATGATAAAAAGTTATCAGACTGATGAGGAAGTGTTTCAAAAGAAAATTAATGCTGTGAATGATGGGAGATTTATTGAATTTTTATATGGAGATAGAATTTTGAAATTTGGGAAGAGACTTTGTGTTCCTGACATTCCTGATCTAAAAATAGAATTTTTGGATGATGCTCATAGCTCCAATTTCTCTATACACCATGGTAGCACTAAGATGTATATATATTTGAAGAAACATTTTTAGTCGGACAGAATGAAGAGTGATATTTATGATTATGTGTCATGATGTATGGTTTGTCAATAGGTGAAGGCTGGAAGACAACATCGAAGAGGAGTCATGAAACCTCTTCCCATGCCTGAGTGGAAATGGGATGATATTACAATGGAATTTGTTATGGGGATATAAAAGACACCTAGAAGGAATGATAAAATATGGTTCATTATTGATTTTCTTACCAAGTAATCACATTTTCTTGCTATAAGATAAGATTTACCACTTGAAAGTTTATCACGACTATATATTAGTGAAGTTCTAAGACTTCATGGTGTACCCCTATCAATTATTTCTGATCATGATCCTCATTTTATATCAAGATTCTCGAAAAGTATTCAAAAATACCTAGATACTAAACTTCGTTTAAGCACTACCTACAACCCTCAAACTGATTGACAATCAGAACATACTATTCAAATCGTAGAAGACATGCTGAGATCTTTCTCACTTGACTTTCAAGGTATGCGTGATCAATATTTACCTCTGATAGAATTTTCCTATAACAATAGCTTCCATTCAAGTATTTGGATGAAACTATATGAAGCATTATATGGAAAGAGATGTCACACACCAACTTTTTGGGTTGATGTTGGTGTAAGAAAACTCATTGGCCTAGAATTTGTTGAGGAAACAATGGAAAATGTGAAGATTATCCAAACCCACATCAATGTAGCTCAATGTTAGCAAAATAGATATGCTGATAACCAAAGTAAGGATTTGTAATTTCAATTTGAAGATCGTGTTTTCTTGAAGGTATCACCATGGATGGGTGTTATACGATTCAATAAGAAAGGTAAAATAAGTCCCAGGTACATCGGACCTTTTGAAATTCTTGAACGAATTGGAGTTGCATCTTATCATTTGGAAATGCCTCCAAGTCTCTCCAAATTTCATGATGTATTCCACATATCACTATTGAGAAAATACATACCTGACCCAACACATGTACTCAACTATGAAGAAATAAAACTAGAACATGATTTGTCTTACTGTGAATAGCCTGTCAAGATTCTTGATACTAGAGAACATGTTCTAAGAAACTGGACGACTTGTCTGGTAAAGTTCTATGGAGAAACCATAAGATAGAAGAGGCCACATGGGAACCTAAGGAACATATGATGAAGAACCACCCGAATATTTTTATGTAGTAATATTCTAGAAATTTTGAGAATGAAATTTTTTGAAGGAGGGGAGAATGTAACACCCCAAGCTTCAATGGTATGTTTCTCTTTGAATAATACAATAGCTTGCGCTGTATGCAACTTCGAGTTCTAGCACACCACGACCAATCAAACAAGCTACTATGAATAGTAGTAACCACTTTTTGAAAATTTATAACTTTTATTTTTCAAACTTGACTTCATTTTTGGATTTTGAATATCAAAATTAGCTTAGGGTAAATTTTTGGTATTTTTCTAAAAACAGTCAATTTTTTATAAATAGTGAAAAACACTAGGTTATTGTTTAATAGAAACTTATTATTTAAATAATTATTTATTTAAATTTATTTTAGGTCAAACTAGATAAATAATACCTATATAAGTTCAATGTAATTAATTGGAGTCATTAAATAATAAAATTAGATGTATAAAATTTTATTGAATATTTCTACGTCGTTTACCCACCTTCTAGCCACATTTTCAAATTCGCATAAAACGTAATTTTACCACTTCTGTGAATTGAATTTCAAAAATACGAGAGACACAGTTGACATCAGTAAGTTAAATTTGGTTCAATAGGATGAATTTTTTTGGTGAATAGTAACTTTGAAATTTTATTTACCATATTTAAAAGTAAATAGGGTAATTAAAGGTAAAAATGCTATTATTATTATCCTAAAACATGTCCTAATTCTATTTCATAAGTGTTTTTTGACCAAAATAAACCTTAGGAATAAAATATGATCCTATTTTATCTACATGGATTAGATTTGGACATTCATTATATTTTATTTAAAGAAGAGTTAAAAGTGTTAAATTCAAATTTGAATAACTAAAACGTTTTTAATATAGGGTTGCACATAAGAAAAATCTACTATAAACATTCATTATAAAGATAAAAATATTTCCTACATAATAGTATTTTATTAATAATTTTTATACATTAAATAATAAAATTTATTTATGACACAATGATGAAGAAGTAATTACCTTATTATTGAAAGATTAAAATAATTGATATTATAAATATTAAAATAACTGTAAATTGATAGTGTTGATGTATTAAAAAAAATTATAGGATAATATGACATGTTAGTGTTGATAAAATAATTTTTTTCTTATTGATAATGTTTTTATGACTTTCACAAAACCCAAATACTAAATAGTTTCAAAATTAACATAAATGAGTTTGTAAAACAAATACTATATATTATTTGATATAATATTCCTAAAAAAATAGTTTTCAAACAAAGGACATATATAAGGTTATATATGTAAATAATGAACCACTTGGGGTTATATTCTATTTTTATAGTATGTTTATTAACCATTTATTATAATAATACAAGAATACATGGTAAAAGATAAACTATTTAACTAAGAGTTAAATCTGAAAGATAAGGTTAAAATGGAGGACTAAAATAGTCTAAAACCTATTAGTTGAGATGTTATTGACCTAGAACCTCCTTATCCTTGAAATAAATCCTTTCGGAGCCATTATGAACCGAAAATGATTTTATAATAAAATAATATTTCATGATTTTCCTAAAGTGAGCCTCACATCTCTTATAAAAGGGTACTTACTCTTATCTCAAAATCACAACTCCAAAGCCATTTGGATAGTCCAAACCCTAATAAAATATCCTTTAAAACAGCCTCAATGAATCCTAGAGGCCTTAATTTGATCATAAAGACAACCTAATCATCCCTTTTGATCAAATCAAAAGGAATCACCCAAAGAAGAGGTAATTATTTCATCACCTCTTTCAAAGTTATTTTCTTCTTCCACTTCCTCTTTCTTTGTTGTTTCCATACCAAAATAATAAATCCATTAAATTATACACAACATTATGTAATTATGAATATGGTACAACCATATTCATTATTCTATCCATCCTATGAATGAGAAAGTCACCATACGTGCGTACGTACGACTTATCGTCTCCATGTCGTGGTGTAGTGTGTTATTCAACACTTAATTATTTGGATGGGTATAACAATGACTATAATTGATTTAAATAATAAATATAAAATGTTAATTATTTTTTATATATGATTAACATCCATTTACATACTATTTCACCATCAATAGAATGGTATTGTCACTCGTGCGTACGTACGGATTACCGTATCCAGAAACGCGATGATGTTCATTCCCCAGTGTAACCATTCAAGAATAATTTTCAGTTTACGATTAAAAATAATTTTTGAGAACTTAATATAATTCTGGATATGAATCAAATTCATCATATCCATAACTAACATGACTTATGTAACAAAACATATTAAATAAAACAAATATGTTAACACTCGAAACAATGATACTACTAAAATATTGTTAACAAAGTAATATCAGAAGATCATATATGATAACATATTTATGTATCTGATTCTTGTATAATTTAATAACAGTGATCTAAATATTATACAGGAGGTTAACGTACCATTGACCAAGGAAAATTACAAGGTAAAGGTTTATTTTACAATCTCTTTATTATCAGTGGTTGTTTTTATGAAAATATCAACTAGGACTTCTTTATCATCCACATCCGTATTTCTTAAACATGTATTTCAAAACATATTTACTATTTCATAAAATATGGGTTAAATTTATTTATACCCTTATTTTAATTTTTATAATATCTTTTGAAAGGAATCATTCTGTCGATTTCCAATCAAGGTACTTTGTGATGTTTTAGAAAATTTAAGGGATGAATGTTTTTTATCTTATACGGCAGGTGGGGATATTTTTCGTCGTTATAAAAACTTCGAAGATTCCATTACAATATTATAAGATTTTTTTCCAAATAAATGTTTTCTTTTATAATTACGCAACTTTTAAATGATTTCAAAATAAAAAGAGATATTTATCTCAAATAGTTTTATTTTATCTATGTCAACATCCTTTGATTGATTTTACACTTGTTTAAAGTTTATTTATTATGATACAATCTTCCATATTTTATTGAAGGTTTTTTGATATGTTTAAATGTTTATGTATTATTTTTATACCATTCATGGTTTATGGTTAAAATATTAACATTTTTTTGCTAGTTTTAATACGAATGTTTATGTTATGTTTTAATATTTTCATATGAAGAATTCATTGGACTTAATAAGTGACAGGTGGAGCCCACTATAGTTCCTCAATGCATTGGTAGGTCTCATGAGGTAGAATAGTGTCTTGAAATAAGGCCTTGACAAAACCTTATTTTTAGTCTTGGAATGAGTCATGTACTATGAGGTTATGATGTCCGGAATTATGCATTACATCATTACGAAATTACCTATAGATATTACATGTGATTATTCGACTAGTATAATATCCATGTGAATAAGTAAATGGAATTATTTTACTTATATTTTCCATATTATTCTGAAGTTAAATTTTAAAAGGCTTGTGTTTTAGTCTTATACATTTCCTTCAGTGTTTATGTTTATTTATGAAAGTTTATACTATATTGTTATCCTTACTGAGCATATGAGTTCACCGATTTATTTTGTTTTATTTTCCCAAGATGTGAAGAAGTATATTATGATTGACCTCCAGGGATAGGATATGGGATATAAGTCTGTTCAAAGGATACACAATGATGTTTTTTATTTCATAATGTAATGTAAAAATTTTTTATGTATCTAGTACTTCCAAGGCTACTAAACTAATCGGTCATTCGAGACTTTATCTCTTGTGATCATGCCAATGTTATGTAATAATGCACTGAATCTGGATAACTAAGGTCAGGGTGTTACAATATTAATTTAATTATGAGAGATATATAGATTATCTACTGAATAAAAATTCATTGGTTGATTCTTATGAAACACACATTCATTTTTTAGTAAAGTTATTTTACATTACAGAAATATGTTTTCTTCAAAAACGTGTTTATTGATTTTTATGAGAAAATATTATTATTAATTTTTGGAACTTATATAAGTTTTATTTTATAAAAAAATACAATTATCTAAATTATTATATTAAAAATTATATTAGCGTTTTTTTATTTTTCTAAAATGATTTATTTTCCACTGAATAGTGAAAAATACTGATTTTTATTGATCACTGTAATTTGGTTTCAAGAATTTCAAAAGTTCTATTTTTAAGTGATTTAAAACTAAAATTAGTTCTCTTATATTATGAAAAAACCAATTAGCTTCATTGGAATAAATTTCAAGATTGAATTTGCTATAAAAATATTTTTATACCTAAAAGGTATTTTTTTGAAAAACAGTTTTTGTTTCTTTATTCAATTTAATTTAAAATTAAATTATACCACTTATAAGAATTGAATTTAATAAAATGGATTCCAAATTTAAAATTATGAGGCTCAAATTTTTTAATTAGATCCTTTTTATATTTTATTAATATGAATAGTAATTGTGGTAAAATTTATCACCTTGGTAAATGGTAAATCAAGATAATATAAGTTAAAACTAAGTGATAAGATCATAATGATTCATATTAATTATTATTTTATGAAAATATTTCTAACTGTATCATTTTAGGATTAAAATGGATATTTTTAATGTAAAAGTTTCCATGAAAATGACCAATATAATATTTAAATCAAAGAAAGTTACAAAATGTCACTCTTTTAGTTTTAACTATCTATTTTGTGTCTACATAAGGAAAAAGAATATTATGAGTGAATATAATTTTTTTTTTGAATAATTAAATTATATTCATGATTATAATTTATTTTTAATTTTTAGTTGTTATATAATTATTTTAATTTTTACGCAACGCTAATACAATATTTATTTAATTAATAGAAAAATAAAATAAATGATATTAAAAATATTGAAAGTTGTATAATTTAAGTTATTTATAGTGTTAAAAATATATTTTATATTAATATGAAATATTAGGGATATTTAAATGAATTATATTTGAAATAATATTTTTAATGTATTTTATGTCAAATTAAATGAATAGTGTCAAAATTGACATTAATGATAATTTATCAAAATAATAGTTTATTAAATTATTTAAAAAGAATAAAATATTACATTACGAATTAGGGGTAATATAGTTTCTAAAATTTCATCTATTTTCCATTTTTGAGTCAATATTTAAGTTATATTTAAAATTATAACCCTTTAAGATAGAAAAATACATTATTGGGGTTAATGTTAAAATGTTTAACTATGGGGTTAAACCAAATGATATGGTTTAAAACAACACAAAACCTATACAAATTTTGTTCGTTAATGATATTTATACCATATACCACCCTAGGTAAGAATCCATTTCCATTTTGAAGCATTTTTTTGAGAATGACTTTATTATAATTTAATCTTTTAAGAAATTCTAAGTCCCCCTAACCTCAATTTTAAAAGGCACCTCCTCCCTCACTTATTTACACAATATTGATATTTATAGCTCAAAAAACCATATAAATTTCTCTTAAAAATAAACCTATACATATTTTATAGGTTTTTTTCCAAAAAGACCAACCCTTGGGTTCTTAATAGGAGATCTGACAGAGTACTTCCAAAGAAGAGGTAATCTCCTTAACCGACCACTTTCTTTTTTTACTTATTCTTTTACCTCATATAAATATATGGCATTTATTATAAAATAGAAAAATAAATACAATAAATATAATTAAATTTTATAATTATTATGAAACCACCCTTACCCACCATATCTCCCATCAAACAGGAAGTGAAAGTATCACTCATCCATACGCATGACTTGTCCTCTCCACGTAGCGATACAATTAATTTTTAGTCAAAATATTTTATCGATGGTAATTATGATGGGTTTAATGTTTATATATGAAAATATTACATAATTATATATATTTAATAATAATAATAATATCATATCTAAAATATTACCCTCCAAACCGCTATGAAATGATAACACCACTCATGTGTAAGTGTGGACTACCACCTCCACAAAGTAATGTAATTTATTTTTCATTTTAGTTTTACTTGGAAGGTAATAAGGATGGATTTTATGAATATATATTATGTATAATTTATAATAATTAATCTTGAAATTTAAATTATTATCTAACTTTCTTTAGTTTCATCCTTCAGAAAATGAAAACAGTATTCATGCATATGTATGGTTTACTGTCTCCACAAAAAGTGTAATTTATTTTTTATCTATAAATTTTATGGATGTCCCAAAATATTTATATAATTAATATAAATTATAATTAAATAATTATTAAATTTATATAGATAATATAAATATGATCAAATTACAAGGACCAAAACTATTGTACCAAAACATTCATGAAAAATGAAGTTGTTATCACCCAAAATAGTGATTTTAATAAATAATTTTTAATTAAAAAGTAATAAAATGATAAAAGTAAATAGTATATGGTATTATATATATAAATTTTTGTATATAATATATTTATAATAAATATGTATTTATTTTACCGATGTTTCAGACAAATATGAAGTAAGTCGAACATGAGGTAAGGGTTTTCTCGTCTCACTATTGTTTCCATAAGACTTATTCATTATTCACTACTTGATTATTTTATGTGGTGAATATACTACCCATTTTATATTTTATATCATTAATATATTTATATTCTTGTTATTTAAAATGTTAATTTTAATTTATTTCTTTCATTCAGATTATGATTCAAAAGTTACCAGAGTGGAAATGGTTTATTTCACAATCTCATCACTATTCAGGATTATCTTTACTGGGGGAGTCTTTTATTATATATGAATATTTTATCAAAATTTTATAAATAATATCCTCAAATTATTTATTAAATAAAGTATTATCTATCTTTTACCATTTTATAAAATGTTTTTTAAAAATACACTTCTTTTTATTTTCCAAATGAGGTATTTTTGACTTTTACCAAAAGTGTAAATTTTTTTAACTTATATGACATGAATATAATTGCATTCCATCAATATAGATCAATTATTTGAAGATTAATTTTTATTTTTTATTTTTTTAAATAAAATTGTTTCTTTAATATGTGTGAATTTTTTAGATTAAAAAAAATTATTTTCAAAGTGAAATGAGTACTTTTATTAAGAAATACTCTAGTAATATCTATAAAGTTTTTTCATCTATATCAACATACATTACAGACTATTATACTGAGTATGTACTCTAATGATACCATCCAAAAAATTTCTCTAGATAGTTTATGATCAGCTTTACTGGGAAATGTATGGATATTTCATATGCAGGTTCTTACAATATAGATAGTTGTTGATTTTTAAGGCATGCTCATTAAGTTGTATTATTTATTTAAATGGGGAATGAACTGGACTTATTAAGTGATATGAAAGGACTTATATATCCCCTATATGATTTTTTAGGTCTCATGAGATAAATTAGATTGGATTTTGGCTGATTCCATACCCATTTTGTTTCAGATGTCTTGGCCAAGGCCTCAACGACAAGTTTCAAATGTCCAATATTATGCATTCCATCATTATGAAATCAGTTATTTATATCTATCTAACTATTATATTTATTATGATATGCAAGGATGATTTTATAGTTCATGTGATTATTTATATTACATTATTTTGACCATACCGTATTATTCCCATATTATTCATGCTTTATTTTCTTCCATTGAATTTAGATCCTTACTGAGCATATGAGCTCACCCTTTTATTTGTTTTATTTTCCCCATGATGTGAAGAATGGTATTATGAATAACATAGAGGAAAAAATAATGATTTTATTTTATGTATTATGTATTTTAAATGTAATATGGGAATCATTTGTAGTATCTGGTTCATTAAGACTACTAAACTATTTGGTTCTTTGGGATGTGATTACTTGTATCTAGTGGAAATGTAAAAAGTTACCATTGTATCTAAGCTACTATAGTCAGGGTATTTAAAATTAAAAAATCATAAAATTATTTAAGATGATAAGGAGGATAATATATGGTATAAAATTTAATATTTTTTCCATTTCTGTGCTAATTTTCACTTTATATGTAATATTATAACCCTTTAAGAGTGAAAAATACGTTACCGTAATTAATGTTAAAATTGGTTAATTAACTAGTTATACCAAAAAATATGTCTAAAAAACCACTTAAACCTGTACAAATTTTATTTTTTTATGTAATTTAAACCCCATACTACCTTATATTTTAATCCTTGTCTGTTTGGAATAAGTTTTCCAGATAATGACTTTATTATATTTTAATTTTTTATGAAATTCCAAATGTGTCCTCACCTCAATTATAAAAGGACACATTCTACCTCACTTCTTTACACAAAAGTTTTCCTCAAGAATCATCCATACCCTACCAAAATCCATTATAAACTTAATTAGACACATTATATAGGTTATGGTATTCTTAAAATTCCAACCCTAATATCCTTTTTATGAGTTCTAAAGGAGTTCTTTCAGAGAAGAGGTAATCGCCTTAAACTATCACATTCTTTTTTTACTTATTCTTTACCAAATTTAAATATATGGTAATTATCATAAAATAATAACATAGTTATCATTAATATATTTAAATGTTATTATGGTTTTGATATCACTATTATCCACCATCATTCCCATCAAATGTGAAGTGAAAGTATCACTAGTGGATACGTACGACTTACCACCTCCACATAGTGATACAATTCATTTTCCACCATGATATTTCAAGGAAGGTTATTATGATGGGTTAAATATTTATATATTATAATAATCACATAATTATACATCTTGAATTATAATATCATATCTACATTCTTACCTTCTAATATCTTGTAAAACTATAACATCGCTAATGCCTACATGTGGACTACCACCTCCATAGAGTGATATAATTTGTTTTTTGTTTCCATTTTACATGGATAGTAATAAGGATATATTTAGTTAATATATATGATTTAATAATTTTTCTATAAATTTGAATTATTATTTACCTTTCTTTTTTCCCATCCTCCATAAAATGAAAGTATTGTTAATGCGTACATACGAACTATTGTCTCTATGAATGGTATAATTCATTTTTCTATCCAAAAAATTTATAGATTAATCTAAATATGTATATAAAGAATATATATAGTATTTATATAATTATTAAAATTATGAATATTATGTAACCATTATCAAATTATAAGGACCAAAACTACCGAACCCAAATATACGTGAAAATGAAGCAGTTATTACCCAGAATAGTGGTTTTAATGAAGAATAATTAATAAGAGGGTGATAAAATATTATAAGTAAATAATATATCGTATGATATATATTAATATGGTTATGTAATATATATTTAATAAATCTAAACTTATTAAATATTAGGTTTGGATTCATAAAAATGAAGTCCAACCTAAGGGATGGTTGTTCTCATCTCACTTTTGTTTCCATGAGACATATGCCATATTTGACACATGATTATTTTATAATGTGTATATAATTAAAATTTGATATTTATATCATGAATATTTTATATTCATGTCATTTAATTTTTTATTTGAAGTTAATCTTTCATGGTATTATGAATGTGAGGTTACCAAAGCGGTAAGGGTTTATTTTACAACCTCATTATTTTCGAGATTGTTTGTGTTTAGGTCTCTATTGGGGTAATTATTTTATCTTTATATATTAGACAGAATTTATTTTCTTATCCTATAGTTATTTATACAAATTAATTGTATTAATTTTATTTTACTCTCTTTACATTCTCAAGATACTAAAATTATATTTTTAAGGAAAATCAACTTTATTTCTCTCTTCGGTCGAAAATATTTTCTCTTCCATGTCTATGATTTACAAAACAGTTATCAAGAATGTATTTAATATTATGAAATTATATTGTAAAGTATTTATAACCATGTTTTTTTTTTAAATGGTTTACAATTTACCATCATTTCATTTTCTGAATGTCATACTTTTTGACCTTTCTTTAAAAGTGTAAAAAATAATGTTTTTAACTTTTATGACGTGAAAAAAATTTATTACAATTATAAATGATATTTGTTTTGAATATTAAATTAAATTTTATAATTTAATTTTAAAATAAAATGTTTTCTTTAATATTTGGAAATTTTTTATATTTTAAATAAGTGTTTTCAAAGTGAAAAAGGGTATTTTCCTAAAGAATATTTCCCATGAACCTTGGAAAGTATTTTTATTTTTGTAAACATCCTTTATTAAATCATATTCTTTGTTATGGTTATATTATTATGATAGCATAAAACATATTTCTTTGTGTGGTTTATAATTGGATTGATAAGCGAAATTATTGATATTATGTATGGTAGTTCTTCTAATACATTTAATTATTGATTTTTAAAGTATGTTGATTAAGTTATATTGTTTATTTATATGATGAATGAATTAGACTTATTAAGTGATAGGTGGGGACCAAAATTACATAGTCCCTTGATTCATAGGTAGGTATCATGATACAAACTATAATTTTTACTTGTATGAGGACATTCCCATTTTTGTAGTTGTCGTGGCACAAGGCCTTGATATTATTTTTAGATATCTTGGCATAAGTCCTTGACTATAAGTTTGAGATTTCCAACATTATGCATTCCATCATTATTAAATCATTTATTATTTTCAATGTGATTATTTTATTTATTATGATGTCCATGGATAAGTTTCTAGATCATGTGATTATATATATGGAATTATTCTATCATCATTTACTATTTCCATGTTATTGATGCCTTATTAGATTCTACTATACACTTACCCTTACTGAGCGTTTGATCTCATCCCTTTATCATTTTTAATTTTCTTAGTATTCTAGGAAGTGTATTATAATTTTCATGAAGGGATATAATAATGAAAATAATTTTGTTCTCAAATAAAATACTCTATTGAGTTTTAGGTTTTTAAATGTCTTGTTAGATTTAATTATGTATTTAGTGTTCCAAGACTATTAAACTAGCAGGTCCTTTGGGATGAGGTCAATTGTATCTAGTACCAATGTAATAAACTAACCATAGACTCCAGGTTACTAGGATCAGGGTCTTTATAGTTTTTATCTGAGTAATTATAGTATAAACATTTAGAACTAGATTTAGAAAAACACAGATTAGGGAACACAACCCTATGTCTGACTTTTAAAATATCCCTAAAGAAACTAGGCTTATGATTTTGATATTTGTTATACATAATTTTAAATTAATTTTAAGTGTTTTAGTAGTTCTGAAATTTTAAATTATGATTCATAATGTTATGGTCTAATCTAGTGTATTCCATTTTTTAGAAATGACACCTAGTGGAAGGAATAAATATCGTATCGATGCACACAATTTATGTAGGGATTTCCCTCCTGGGAAAGATAATAAAGTTGGAGTTGGTTATAAATTTATAGATGAAAAACCTATAATTATATTGCATAAAAAAACTCAAGTTATGACCAATAACCTTGTCCATATGGAGAATCCTTTTGACCCACAATGTAGTGTAAAAAATGTTAGACCACTTCATGTATAAAAAACCTCCATCATTAAATAGGACTACAAATCCATTTTTATCCTTGAAATGGATAAGTTTATCAGAGAAGATATTTATTTCATTAGGAAGTAATAAAATGGATAAGGTTGTCATAGAATTTTATTATCTCTCAGGGAATGAAGATCAATGGTGTTAATTGATTCAAAACACAAAGGATAATGATGAAATAGCGAGCATAGTATGGAAGGATTTTAAGGAAAATTTCTTTGAAAAATATTTTCCTCATGAAAAAATGAGTGGAAATGAAGAGAATTTTTTTGAGTCTAAGAAAAAAGTAAGAAGAAAATATTTCTATGTATGAATCGAAATTTACGAGGTTCTCAAGGCATATTGCGAACTATGTATGTAATCTAAAGAGTAATATGGGACATTTATTTTATGGGATAAAGCCAATATTTTAAAGGGAACTAGTCCCCCAAATATTATAATCATATGACAATATAGTATTATATGTTGTTAATATAGGTAAAAAATTCACCAAGTCTTATGGTTTTTAAGGAAATAAAGAGAAGAAGAGTATGTGAGAGAAAAAATGGACGTGGGTAAGAAATGAAAGAAGTCTTTTCCTATATGTGATAATTGTGGAAAGAAATACCATGGTACATTCTTAATGGGAATATGAGTTTTATTCTAGTTTGAAGAGAAATGAAATCATGCACATGAATTAAAGGGTAAGAATGATACTATTAATTTTTAGTGTTTCAACTACAAGGATATGAGCCTCTATAAAAACAATTAATTATACCTATGAATAAGCAGATGGATCATGGTCAAGCTTATTCTATTAATACAAACAAAATGGAATGATTAAAGTGACTATGTGGTTGGATTAAATTATTACTTTTATCATTGATATTTTGTTTATAAAAATAATGAAACAAATACTTATTAAACTACCATATATTTACTTTAATGATTTGAAATCATATGTTTAAGGGCACTGATGAACCATAAATGTGATTTAATAGTATGAAGATATTTTTTGGAAAACAAATAATTATGTCACGACCTGTCCCCCGGGGCCCGTGCCGTGACTACCCAAGCCCGCCTTCCAAAGGCCCAGTGCTGGTGACTAGCACTGAAGGCGTATTCTATAAAAATTGGAAGGCATTGACTTTATAACCTATAACACACACAATGAAGCACACATCAAGATACAAATTCATGTAAACTGTATAAAAAAAAGAGTGGTGAAAGTAAGTAAAAGGGGCCAGAATACAAGCCCAACTGGAAAGTACAAGGAAATCTGGAAAGTACAAGATGACTGATAGGTGAAAAGCAGCTCTTGGATCATCCACTATGATTCCTACCAGAAGGGTAGGTACAAATCATGAACGACCACCTATGCAGTTCACCTCGTCTAACATCCATCTCCAATCTGCCTCTAGTTCTGGTACCCTCTTCCTAAGTCAGTGTTGTTCTTCATTTGCATCCAACACAACAAGGTACGAACATAACCCGTGCAGGGATGAGTATAACAATACTCAGTAGGGACCCTGAGATACTTAAGGTCTGAAAAATCCACCAAGGATAAACCAAAAAGTATGAAAACAAAAGATAACCCTACTTAGGTATATGCCCATACATATACCTAAGTTATCAAGTAATCAATCTCAATCATGAGAAAACACAGAGGTACTGACTCAGCTCACACCAGTTATATCTTTAGGTTCAGTAGTAAAGATGACTAGTTATAAATACTAAATCATATTATTCTGAAAAGAGGCTCTACTACTGACCTGCACAAGATCTCTATAATCCCACCCACATAGGATTTCTTAGAGCTGACCCACATAGGATCGTTAGGAGATGACCCACACAGGATCGCTAGGAGCTGACCCACACAGGATCGCTTGGAGCTGACCCACAAAGATCGCTATGAACTATCCCACACAAGATTTCTAGGATCTGACAAACAAATGATCTCTAGGAGCTGACCCACACAGGATCCCTAGGAGTTGACCCACATAGGATCGCTAGGTGCTTCCCCGCACAGGATCGCTAGGAGATAACCTGCACATGATCTCTAGGAGCACTCTTCTCTTCACAGCCAGCTACTGGGTTTCCGTACTAGGCATGCTTGTCTCCGAGAGAGTCTATTCCCCAAGTCACTGGTCGATTCTCTAACTTCTTCGATGTTCCATGAAGAAGTATCTCAAAGTTTTTCCACGTTATAAGGGTCTCAACGCAACAGACGGTGCATCAATCGAACGCCCAGTCTGTAAGTTATTAGCCTTTTAGTCCTGGGGGCCCGGTTGGATTCGTGATCGATCTAACCTGAATATACCCCATCATAATCAAAAACCCTAGTGGGGTATAATCAAAGGGACCATCTCTCTTCGAGGTTTCCAGTTCCACTGACAGTTCGTCAAACGGACATCCAGTGCCAACGTTATGGCCAAAAGAATATAAATGGGTCGTAGTGGGCCTAGGTCCGATTTGACCCGGTCGAACCGACCCGACCCGACCCGGCCCGACCCACTGGGTCTGGCCCCACCAGCTGTGCGGCCTAGCTTGTTGAGTCCAGCCTGACAGGCCGTGAGGGTCCGTGGAGGGCCACAGGTGGCTGTGAGGCAACGGAGGGTTCCATGAGGGCACGAGGCCAGGGGGCGGCTCGGCCAGGGCGGTTAGGCTAGAAGGGCAGCAACAGCTCGGGCGGGGGCTCGACCAGGATGACGGCGAAGTCTTGGATGGTGGCTTGGCCCGGTGGTGGTGGCTCGGATAGCATCTCGACCTAACGGCGGTGGTTCGAACAGCGGCGGCGGAGCGCCGCGGGGTGCGAAAGCCGCGGGCGGTAGAGCGCCATGGGGACCAAAGGCCACGGGCAGTGGTGGCCATGGGGCGACACCATTTCCTTTGTCGCGTTTGATAGCCGACCTCCTCCATCGAGAATAACACCACAAATCATCACAAGCATTGCAAAGAAGACGAGCCATGTTTGTTTGGCCCGCTCTCTCCACATTTGAGGTGTACCAAGCGTCTATAAACTCTTTTGAATTACTATGAGTCATCAGAAAAAAAACTCAAGAACATGGGAATATAATCAAACTTAAATTAATCCCTTACCTTGTTCATTTGATGACATCAACGAGTTCACGAGGAAGTAGACGAAACTTTGGGAACAGATGAACGTCGGTGTCATCAGTGTTTTCCTCAATTGTTGGTTTGTGCGTCATCCTCTTGCTTGATTCCGAATAATGTTCTTCGATGGAATTGTTCGTTCGGAGAAGATGGTCTTCATTGGTGTTCTTCGTTTGGAGAAGAAGTTCTTCGTTAGCATTCTTCATTCGATGAAAGTAATCCTCCAAGAGCTCTCTCCTTTTCCAACCCAAAGGAAAAGAGGTACCAATATAAATTAACAGAAGAAGAAATTAAGTCATCACACACACACAAGTTGGTAAAATTAATGTATGGAATTGGCACAATTAATGTGGAGGAAGCTCAAGAGGCTCCTCCACATTAAAGATGGAGTTGAGAGGTTTCTCCCTCATCAAGAGGGGAGTTCAAGAGGTTTAAGCCTCGGGTGGTCCCCACCACAATAACCTCTCATGGGAGGTTAGGGACGGGTGGTCCCCACTACCATAACCTCTCATGGGAGGTTTAGCTCTGGTGGTCCCCACTTCTCAGCATCCACATGGAATAAAAATAAAAATAAAACCTACACCATTTTATTTTTATTTTATTCTTTCATGAAAATGTGAAAAGCTAACATCCACCCTCGACCTACTGTGGTCGAGGTGACGGTCTCCTTAAGCTAATACTGTCACTACAAGTTCAACGGTTCCCTTAGATTTCAATTCCGAGGACTGGTTCAAAATTTAGAAAAACCCACTCACACGTTTATTGAACGTACTCGAAATAAAGTTCAGAAATTTATTCTGGGCACTTCGGGTCTCGAAATCATGTGCCGTAAATTTTCACGGACTCGTAAAATTACCATTTAATTGAAGAAAATTACATGGTAAGTTTGGGTCTTTACATTCTCCCTGCATTAGGGATTTACATCCCTGTAAGACACAACTAAAACTAAGGGAATAAGAGGGGGTATTGCGCACATATCTGAGCCTCTCACTCTCATGTTCTCTCCTCGAGGTGTCTGTGCTGCCAGCGAACACGCACCAGATTTATTGACTGTCCATGAAGGACCCACTCCTATCGATCCTCAATCTCAACTGGAACCTCTGTAAAAGTCACCCCATCGTCGACGTCCATCTCGCCGTGGTCGATGACGTGAGAAGGGTCATGCACATATCTTCTCAGCTCGGGTACGTGGAAGATGTATTGCCCTCGATTCAACTGAGGTTGAAGAGCTAAGCGGTATGCCACCTCGCCAACTCTACTGAGGACCTAAAAAGGTCTGATGAACCTGAGAGATAACATGCTACCTTAGTAAAAATATTCCCAAACCTTGTCGAGGTGAGACCCATAGAAAGACGTGGTCTCCATCCTCGAACTCCAGTAGTCTACTTCTCCTATCGGCATACGACTTATTCCAACTCAGTGTAGTCTTCATCCACTCTGGGATGATCTGTACTTTCTTTGTGTTTGTCCAGACCATCTCTAGTCCCTCGAGTGCTGACTCCCCTGGGTCAGTACAGTGCAAAGGTGATATGGAAGGTCTCCCATAAAACACCTCAAAAGGTGTCATCCTAATGGTGGAGTGATAGTTGTTGTTGTATGAAAACTCCACCAAAGTCAAGTGATCCTCCCAGCTGTGACCGAAGTCGAAGATACAAGCACGCAGCCTGTCATCAAGGGTATGAATGGTCCGGTTAGTCTGACCATCCATCTAAGGATGGAAGGCGGTGCTCAAACGAAGATGCATCCAGGAAGCCTCTTGCAACCCATTCAATTCTCGGGAAGTGAAACACGCATCACGATCAGAGATAATCGTTGAGGGTACTCTATATAGACGTACAATCTCTTACAAATAGAGGCATCCCATGCTCTCTACAGAACCCTGCTCTTTGATCGGTATGAAGTGGGCCAACATGGCGAGTCTTTCAACGATCACCCAAATCGAGTGACGACCCCGGGATGTACGTGGATGTTCGGTCACGATGTCCATGGATATCCCACCCCACTTCCACTCTGGGACCTCTAAAGGCTGAACCAAGCCTCCTGGGACCTGATGATCCACCTTCACTTAATGACAAGTGAGGAACCAAATGACTAACTCTACAACTTCTTTCTTCATTCCTGGCCACCAGTGTTGTCATCAGAGATCTTGTTATATCTTCACCACTCCTGGATATACCACTAGAGGGGATGTGTGGAACTCCCTCAACCCTCCCTCATAAAGTGAAACTGATACTATGGTTTGTCATCTGAAGAGGATGACGTGCTCCCCACCTTCAAAAAAGTTCTTGTCCAATGGATATCTGAGCACGTCGTGCCTTATAGTCAGCGTCTCCACGATGTGAATCCCTGAATTGCTGAAGAAGTAGAGGAGTGAATGTAATAGAATAAAGAAAAGATGCCCCATCACGTTTCATGAAGGATATCTGCAAAGTGTCCAGCTTCTCCGTCACCTCACCTAGTAGCTGTATACCAGAACTCCAACTGAGTTCATCTGCTATAATGTTCCCCTTCCTAGGAGTATAGACTATCTCAAAGTCATAGTCCTGGAGGAACTAAAGCCAATGTCATTGTCTCAGGTTTAGGTCTTTCTGAGAGAAGATATACCTGAGAATCTTTTGATTAGAGTACACTGTAAAACATTTTCCCATCAGATAGTGCCACCATATCTTCAAGGAGAATACCACTGCAACTAACTCTAGGTAATGGGTTGCATAGCTAAGATCATGTTGTTTCAGATATCGAGAACCATATGTGATCACTACTCGCTCCTATATCAGGACACATCCGATTCTGGTCCCTGATGTGTCATAGTAGACTACGAACCCTACGACCTCCTCTGGAAGCCTCAAGATGGGGGCACTAGTCAACCTCTGCCTTAGCTTTTGAAAACCCTGTTGGCATTTCTCTGACCAAATGAAGGGTTGCCTCTTCTACGTCAACACTAATAGAGGTGATGCAACTTTGTAGAAATAAGGCACAAACCTCTGGTAGTATCCACCCAAAACCAAAAAACTCCATACGTCTGTCACACTCTTGGGTGGATCCCAGGAGAGTACCACCAAAATATTCGCTGGATCCACTACAACTTCAGCCTCTGATATGACATGTCCCAGAAAGTGAACCTCTCAAATACAGAATAGGCACTTCGAGTACTTACCATAATGTTGGTTCTCTGGGAGTGTATCCAGTACTACCTGTAAATGATAGGCATGATCCTCCTCAGTAGCCGATTAGATCAGAATGTCGTCGATGAAGACTACTACAAAGTGATCAAGGTATGGCTGAAAGATCATGTTCATGAGTCCCATGAACACTGCTAGGGCGTTGGTTACACCGAATGGAATAACCAAGAACTCATTATGGTTGAACCGACACCTGAAGTGCATCTTCTACACATCGTCGTCTCGTACTCTGAGCTGGTGATAGCCTGATATGAGTTCTATATTCGAGAACCATCATGCTCCTTTCAGCTGATCAAAGAGGCCATCAATCCTCGGAAGTCGGTACTTGTTCTTCACAATCACCTGGTCCAGGGGCTGATATTCAACACAAAGCCTCAAGCTCCCATCCGCCTTCTTGGAAAACATAATCATGGATTCCCAAGGTGAAACATTGGGCTAGATGAACCCCTCCCCCTAAAAGTCCTCAAGCTGTACCCACAACTCACAAAGCTCTATGTGAGCCATCTGATACACTGGTGTAGATATCAGTGTCATCCTTGGGTATAAGTCAATGTAAATGTCCACCTCTCTGTGAAGAGGTAGACCCAGAACATCATCAGGAAAGACATCCGTGTACTATTCCACTACTATAGGGTTGCTCAGACTCTCCACATCAACTGCTCTGAGGGTAAGGATAGCCAACTGACAAGTGATCGGCTACACTCTCCTCCGGGTAAGTCTATCCTATGCTGCAAAGGCTCCCTTATCATTGGTGAAGGTAAACCTGGTCCCATCCATGTGAACACATAGCACTTTGTGCCTAATACAGTCTATCTGAAAATGGAATATTGATAACCAGTCCATACCCAATATGACGTCGTAAGGCCTTGATGCCACTACTAAGAGATCCAAGCCAAAGATCTCACCTCCTAGAGTAAACTCACACTGCCGACACCAGTGCGTAATCATTGAATCTGCTCCCGTAGGAGTCTCTAGCTGTAAGGATCGAGCCAACAGATCCGTTGGAATCTCCGAGCTCCGAACGAGGGAAGTGGCAATAATATAATGACTGGAAACTATGTCTATAAGAACTAAAGCTAAGGTGGAGTAGACACAGATCGTAAGTCATATCATCTCTAGAGCACCCTGATCATAAGCCTCAACTACCTGGAGCTGAGATCTCCCCTGTCCACCTACTCCCTACGGTCGGGGTGGCACTCTTGGTGGTGGTGGTGGTAACATATCGAATCGTTTCCCACCACTAGCCGTACAACCAGCTCCTCCACCACGTCCGCCTGCTCCCTACGAACCTCCTTGGTCAAACATCTATCTCTGCCTGGGCATTCCCTCGACCATCTACTGATCATCCATACCGAGGGTAAGACAGTCATGAGCCATGTGATCCTTCCCACCGCATGTGTTACACTTCCCACTACTGGTATGACTAGTTCCACCTCAGATGCTCCGCACAACTGATCCTGAGTCATGCAGTCATCTACCTATAGGTCTGGTCCTCTTGGACCTTTGTGACATCTGTCTACTGCCAGCTAAAGAAGACTCTGCTGTGTGATGACTGGTGGTGGATATCACTGCTGGTGACTACTCAGTAAGTAAACACTCCACTAAGAGGGCTCTCTCTGACACCCCCTCCTGCGTCGGGATGGTGAGTGAGATCATTGAAGCCCTGATCTTCCACCTGCGTCCCTAATCAAAAGTTCGGGCCCTGAAGAAATGGTCTCGCACCATATTAGTGGAGTATCAAGAGAGGTTAGTGAACCTAGATGAGTATTAAGCTACAATCATGCTTCCCTGCTGTAGATGAAGAAGCTCCTATATGCGCATTGTGTGAAGAGTTGCTGGGACAAACTCTGTACGAAATAGGCTCTCGAAGTCTGCCCATAGAAGCATCACCTCGTCGTTAACCTAGAGCATCATGCTTCACCATTTTCCTGCAGTTTCCTATAGAAGGTTGGCGGCAAGGATCACCATGAGCTCATATTGTGTCCCTACCATTCATAAGACACTCACTACAGCTTCCAACCAATCCTCAACTACATGTGGGTCCATCTGTCCCCTGAACCTGGGTGGCCTCTGGTGCTAGAACTCCGGCAATGCACTCAAACGGCATACACTGTCTACTACTGGGGTTGATGGAATCAGTGGACCAATGGGGAATGGTACCCCTGGGGCTCTACTGGTGCCTCTACTGGAATAGGGCACTGCACTGAGGCCTCGTCGCTCGGTGGGATATCAGTGTGTTCTACTCTCGAAACACTAGCTGGCTGTCTGTGTAGAGGCATCCTGAGAAGAAACAGGTGTGCGATGATTGATAATTTATACCTGGTGAGATAACTCAAAGAGTTCAAAAATATGACTCTTGAAAAAACACACACAATCAGTTATTTCATTCACAAAGTTGGAAATCAGAAGTCAAGGTCCTAGTGTATGGATACATCGGCCACCGCACCCACACTAGAATCCCTAAACTGATAACCAAACTCACTACACTTAACACTATTTCTATTAAAATAATGATTATAGTCCTATGTTCTACGATAGAACCGACTCCTATATTACCAATTTGTCATGACCCATCCCTCGGTTCCCATGCTGTGACTACCCCAAGCCCATCTTCCATAGGCCAGGGGCTGGCCACTAGCACTAAAGGCATATTCCCTAAAACAGGGAAGGCATTTCCTTTATAACCGGTAACACACACAATCAAGCACATAACAAGATATGAATTCAAGTAAAATGTATAACAAAAAGAGTTATGAAAGTAGGTAAAAGGCGCCAGAATACAAGACCAACTAGAATGTACAAGGAAAACTGGAATGTACAAGATGGATGATAGGTGAAAAGAATCTCCTGGATCATCCACCACGATTCTTACCTGAAGGGTAGCTACAACTCATGAATGGCCATCTCTGTAGTTCGCCTAGTCTAACATCCTCCTCCGAGCTACCTCCAGTCCTGGAAGCCTCGTCCTCAGTTAGTGTTGTCCATCATTTACATCCAACAAAACAAGGTGTGTGCATAGCCCGTGTAGGGGTGAGTATAACAATACTCAGTAAGGACCCCGAGACACTCAAGGTATCACAAATACACCAAGGATAAACCACAAAGTATGGAAACAACAGATAACCCTACTTAGGTATATACCAATACATATACCTATGTTATCAAGTAATCCATATCAATCATGAGGAAACACATAGGTACTGACATATCTCACACTAGGTATATCTTTAGGTATGGTCGTAGAGATGATTAGTTATAAATACTGAATCATATTATTCCATTAAGAGTCTTTGCTAATAACCCACATAGGATCGCTAGGAGATAACCCATGGAGCATGGCTAGGAGGTGACCCACAATGATCGCTAGGAGCTGACCCACACAGGATCGCTAGGAGCTGACCCACACAGGATCACTAGGAGCACACCCACACAGGATCGCTAGGAGCTGACCCACACAGGATCGCTAGGAGCTCACCCACATAGGATCACTAGGAGATGACCCACACAAGATCGCTTGGAGTTGACCCACACATGATTGCTAAGAGCTGACCCACATAGGATCACTAAGTACTGACCTGCACAGGATCACTAGGAGCTGACCCACACAGGATCACTAGGAGCACTCTTATCATCACAACAAGCTACTGGGTTTCGGTACTAGGCTTTCTTTTCTTCAGGAGATTTTGTTCCACAAGCCACTATTCGATTATTTAACTTCCATGATATTCCATGAATAAGTATCTCAATGTTTCTCCACGTCATAGGGGTCTTAATGCAATAGACGGTGCGTGAATCAGACGCTCGGTCTATGAGTTATTAGCCTTTTAGTCCTGGGGTCTCGGTTGAATTCATGCTCGATACAACCTGACCATACCCCATCATATTCCAAAACTTCTGCGGGGTATACTCAAAGGGACCATCTCACTCTGAGGTTTCCAGCACCATTGATGGTTCTTCAAATGGACGTTTGGTGCCAATGTTATGGCCAAAATAATGTAAATGGGTCGTAGTGGGCCTGGGTCTGATCTGACCCGGTTCGGGTCAACCTGGCCAGACTCGCTGGGTTCGGCCCAACCCATTAGTTCCAGCCCGACCGGCCACTAGGGGCCACGGAGGGCTGCGGGTGGCCATGAGGACGCAGAGGGTGACACGAGGGCATGAGGCCGCGGGGCGGCTCGGCTGGGACGGTTTGTCTAAAAGGGCATCGGCAGCTCAGATGGCGGATCGGCCCGACAGTGATGGCTCGACGGCGGCTGGGCGTAGATGACGGTGGAGGCTCAGATAATGGCGGTAACTCAGCCCAGACGGTGGCGGCTCGAACAATGGCTCGGCCCGGCAGAGACGGCTCGGACGTCGGCAGCGGAGCACCGCGAGGTGCAGAGGCAGCGGGCAGTAGAGCACCATGGGGCGCAGAGGCCATGGGTGTCGGAGCGCCATGGGGCATGAATTCCGCAAGTGGTGGTGGCTGTGGGGCAGCGCCGTTTCCTTCGTCACGGTTGAGCGTTGACCTCCTCTATCACGGATAACACCACAAATCATCACAAGCCTTATGGAGAGGACGCACCATGTTTTTTTGGCCCACACTCTCCGCATTAGAGTAGTACCAAGAAACTATAAACTCTCTTGAATTATAAAGATTTGTCAAGAAAGAAAATGGGAAGAACATGGTAATATAATCATACTCAAATTAAACTCATTCCTTGTTTGTTTGATGACGTCGAAGAAGTTTTGAGGAAGAAGAAGAGTCATTGGGAAAAGTCAAACGTCGTTGTTGTTGGCATTTTCCTCGATTTTTGGTTCATGCGTCATCCTCTTGCTTGATTCTTAAGAACATTCTTTGATGGAGCTCTTTGTTTGGAGAAGAAGGTCTTCATTGGCATTCTTCATTCATAGAAGAAATTCTTCATTAGAATTCTTCGTTCAAAGAAAGTAATTCTCCAAGAGCTCTCTCCTTTGCCAACCCAAAGGAAAAGTGGTGCAAATATTATTTAACTTAAGAAGATATTTTGTTGGCACACACACATAAGTTGGTAAAATTAATGTATGGCGTTGGCACAATTAATGTGGAGGAAGCTTAAGAGGCTCATCCAAATTAAAGAGGAAGTTGAGAGGTTTCTCCCTCATTAAGAGGGGAGTTCAAGGGGTTTAAGCCTCGGGTGGTCCCCACCACCATACCCTATAAATGGTGGTTAGTCATGGGTGGTCCCCACCACCATAACCTCTCATAGGAGGTTTAGCTCTGGTGGTCCCCACTTCTCAACATCCACATGGAATAAAAATAAAAATAAAAGATACACAATTTTATTTTTATTTTATTCTTTAACGAAAATGTGAAAAGCTATCTTCCACCGTCGACCTACTACGGTCGAGGTGAAGGTATCCTTAGGATAATACCGACGCTGTAAGTTCAACAATGCCCTCAAATTTCATTTTCGAGCACCGGTTCAGAAGTTATAAAAACCCGCTCATGCGTTGACTGAATATACCTAAAATAATGTTTATAAATTCATTCCGGGCACTCCGAGCCTCGGAAACAGACACAATAAATTTTCACAGACTCATAAAATTCCAATTTATTTTAAAAAAAAATCATGGAAATTTTGGGTCTTTACAAATTAGGGGAAAGATAACTAATAATATGTTCTTGATATTGAAGTATTATTTTTTAGATGGGATAAAGAGATGATATACATTGATTAAATAGATAATATATAATTTGAGACCTTGAAAATAATTAGTGATTTAATGAAAAAGTAAATTATGATGGATTTTATTAAATTTTTGGATTTAAGTGATATAAGTAGTAAGGATTGAGTTAATTTTGATAAGTAGTTATATTTTCATTAATGTTTTATATCAATTTATTTTATTAGTATGTTTTAAGATAAAATGTGATCAAGGTATTCACATGTTTTGTATGTGACACTATGAGTTACTTTATGTTTTTTAGGAATTAATGTTTGATCAAATATTTTAGATTTTTAGTTTTTGAATTTCTTCAGAAATAATTTAGAAGTGTTTTAAGGTTAAATATTTATGAAATGGATTAAGTTAAACTTTCGGGGTTATTGTTTAGGTTTTATAGATTAATGTATTATTGTTTAACTTTTTCTATCCATTTGGGTCTTAGAAATTATCTAGAGATAGGAGGAATGAATTATAATTCATTCATGGATCTTATGGTCCATTAAGAGTTAACTTTTGTTCTCGAGGCATAAAAAATTCATCCCGAATACTAATCTTTTGATGACTGAATGATATTGTGGTGGAAATTGATTAAAGGATAAAATTATACTTATATATTTAATTATATTTTTATAATATATAGTAAATAATTACCTAAAATATTATAAAAAAGTAGTTTAAAACAAAAATGTTTTCATATTATGATCATTTTTGATGAGTTGATGGTCTTTTCACCGATCATATATTTATGGATTTGTGGTCATTAACTTTATCCTGACCATGTTATATATCACTATCTATTAATCATTAAAAATTAGTTTTTTATTACATGTATATATGTTCACTTATCACCAATTTTTTTATATTTCAAAACCTACTTTTTTGGGTACCCTCGTACATCCCTTTCCCACATTTTAAGATGTTGTTTTATTAACCCTTTTTACGATGTGGTTTTCCACAAAAGAATTTTCAAATTCCAAAAATTTCATTATTGAGAAAAATTATAAATTTACAGGGAAAATTTTATTGAGGTGGTTGGGGAATATAACACCCTGATATTTTAAAATAAATCTATGTTTGATAGTGTATACAATACGCAACACAAAGCTTAAATGAAACAATTTTTATTATTATTTAAATATGAACATCATAACCTTGCTATTGAATTTGTGGGTATTAATAGTATTAAATAATGTATGAAATATATATAAAGAACCTAATAAATAGATATTCATTGATTAATTCTTAGGAAATAATTACTCAACTTTTAGTAAATTTATATTATGATTCAGAAATACATTTTCTTTCAAAATATTTTTTATGGATTTTTGTGAGAAAATATTATGATTAATTTCAATAAATTAAAAATATTTTATTATATAAAAATAATATCATTTTTTAAATAATCATATCAAAATTATATTAGGGTGAAATTTTAGGATTTTTTCTAAAAATATTGATTTTGTAGTGAATAGTGAAAAATATCAATTTTTATTGAAAACATTATTTTTGTTTCAAGAATTTAAAAAGTTACATTTTTTAAAAAAATAGTTTCAAAATAAAATTAATTATATTATATTATAATAATTCAAATATTTTTATTTGAATCAATTTTATGACTAAATTTGGTATAAATACATTTTTATACATAAAATGCCTTTTTCTCAGAAAACTGCTTTTCGTTGCATTTTTCATTTTAATTTTAAATTAATTACTTCTAATTATAGAAATTGATTATTGAAAATGGATTCCATATTTGGAACATAAGGTTAAAATTTTCTAAATATTCCCCTTTTATTTTTGGTCAATATGAATAATAAACGTGGTAAAATTTATCACTTTAGTAAAGGGTAAATTAGAATAATTTAGGTTAAAAATAAGTGATAAGGTCATAATATTTCATCTTAACTCTTATTTGATGACTGTAATTACACCCTTATAACCATATTTTAAAATGTTATTTTTTTAATGGAAACTTTTATAGGAAAATTACCAATATAATATTGAAATCAGAGAAAGTTACAAAATGACCTCTCTTAGTTTTAAATATCTCTTATGTGTTCATATAAGAAAAAAATTAATTTATAAATCAATATAAATGTCTATTTTTAGATTAATGAATTTATTTTCATTATTTAAATTTATTAATAATTCCTTTACTTATAAAATTTCCTTAAATTCTTATGCATTGCTGACACAGAATTTATTTAATTAATAAAAAAATATAATAAATGATTTTAAAAATATTAAACATATTATAATTTGAATGATTTAGTATGTTACACGAATTTTATAGTATAATATGAAATATTAGTGTTTTATTAAAAGATTATATTAAAATAATAACTTTATATTTATGTATTTTAATTCAAATAAAATGAATAGTGTTAAAATTGACATTAATGATATTTTATCAAATCAATATTTTGTTACATTAATTAGAAACCATAAAGATAATAAAATAAAAGGAGGATAATATATTTTCTAAAATTTCATACATTTCCAATTTATGATCTAAATTTTACTGTATATGTAAAATTATAACCCTTTAAGAGTGAGAAATACATTACCAAGATTAATGTTAAAATTGGTTAATTAAGGGGTTAAAACAAAAGATAAGGATTAGAAAACCACATAAACCTACAATTTTTTTATTTTTTTATGTAATTTAAACCCCAAAATAAAATATCATTGAGTACTTATCCATTTCTAATCATTTTTATAGATAATTACCTTATGATATTTTAATTTTTTTATGAGATTCCAAAAGTTCCCCTCTCCTAAATTATAAAAGGGAACCTTATCCCTCACTTCTTTACACCACTTTGAGCCTTCTATATCAACTGTACCATACCAAAATTGCTTATAAATCTCCTTACCCACATCTTAGAGGTTTCATCGTTCCCAAAATACCAACCCAAGGATTTTTAAGATGATATATAATGGAGTTCTTTCAAAGAAGAGATAATCTCGTTAACATATCACTACCTTTTATTAATTATTATTTCCCTCTTGTAAATATATGTTATTTATCAGAAAAAAATAAATCATGTATTCTTAATATAATAAAATGTTATGATGATTATGAAATAATCATTATCCACCTTCTTTAATATCAAATTGGAAGTGATAGTCTCGCTCATGCATATGTATGACTCACCATATCCTTGTAGAAATAAGATTCCTTTTCCACCACAATATTTCATGGAAGGTTATTATGATGAGAAATGTTTATATACTATAATTATTAAATAAGTATACTTCTATAATTATAATATCACATCAAACTTTTTACCTTCTAATTTATTGGAAAATAATAATGTCAGTCATACGTATTGGTGGACTACCACCTACACAAAAGGATGTGATATTTTTCATTCCCATTTTACTTGGATGGTAATATGGATATATTTAAAAAATATTTTTGATATAACAAAGATTCTATAAAGGTGAATTATTATTTACATTTCTTCCATTCCATTTGATAAAAAGATGAAAACAATTTTCTTGCATACGTATGACCTACTGGGGTATATATGAGTATGGGTCTGGGATATATATAATATATATTTATTATATAATAGGTTTATATACATAAGAAAGAAGAAACACCTATGGAAAGTATTTTATAATCTCAAATTTTTCCTGTGAAATATATGTCGTATCCACTAGTTGCTTCTTTGATATGGTGTATACAATACCCTTTTAATATGTTATATCATTAATATTTTATATTTATTTAATTTTAGGATTAATTTAATGTTATTATTTCATGGGAATTTTGAATCAAAAGTTACCAAAGTGATAATGGTTTATTTAACAATCCCATCATTATTTGGGAATGATTATGTTTAAGTCCTCATGGGGTAAATTATTTGTTGTTTCTATATTAGACCTGTCATATTTTATTATCCTATTTTTATTTCTATAAATATAAAATCTTCCTTTTATTTTACAATTTTTATGTAATATATATACTAAAATAATATTTTTATGGAAAATAGGATTAATTTCTCTCTTCAGTCAAAAATACTTTATCTTTCGTGCCTATGTTTTCTAAAAATGTTTTCAAGAATGTTTTTAATATTATCCAATGATTATTTAAAGTCATTTTTACCATTTTTTAATTTTTTTAATAAAAATGGTTTAATGATAATATTCTCCTAATTTTCCAAATGAGGTTCTTTTGACTATTTTAAAAAAATTATGAAAGGAATATTTTTTAAATTATAAAGCATGAAAAAAATTTCTCTACTATCATAAGTGAACTTCTCTTTGATAATTAATTAAAAATGTATATGGTTATTTTTATAGATACCTTAAATTAATATACATTTAAATTGCATTATTTTTATAAAATATATTATAAATTACACAAATAGACACCCAAAGACTGTATTAGTTTATTGCCTTCGGAAATATAGAAACACAAAAACTGGTACATAAGTGAGATATGTGATATCCCAAAAGGTTCTTCATAACTAACATATTATTAGAGACATTATACATAATAAATATCTTCATCACCATGGGAAAGGAAAAAAAAGGGGTGATCTCAGATTCTTAGTAAGGGTAAACAAGGGAAATATGTAAGTATAATCACAACATAATGAGAACATGAGCATAACATTAGAATATCATACACTGTATATCAAAGATCATATACATGAGTCATAGAATAAATATTAGAATTTCATAAGACATAAATCATGAGTTAATTAAGTGCATAATCCATGAAAGAATAACATAAGAATAAGATATAGAATTTTGGAAGACATATAATCATATATAATGGTTTCTATTGTAGTTAAGGAATCACATCAAAGGATATGTTAGTGGAATGGGTTCACTCCCCAAACTATCTTAATAGTCAAGGTTCACTCCCAAGACTATATTAGCTATCATATTCCATTACTGAACCAAGTTCACTCCCCATTCCATCCATGTCTATCTCATGAGATATAAATCTTTACCCAATGCATTAGAGGGAGATATTGGTCCCACCTGTCTCATAATGAAATCATACATATGTGTGCCACTAGATCATAAACATTCATCATATCATAAACCAGGAAATTAAATGAGTATAATAAGATTTTAATAATATCATAACCTATGAAAAAGAGACTGGTTTCATAATCAATTAATAAAACCATAACCCATGAAAGGAAGTGGGTTTGATAAGCATATAACCCATGAAAGGGAAATTGATTTCATAAACCTAATGCCATCAAAATGTAAACCATTTAGAGAAATAATGTGAATGTAACCTTTAATACTTCTCAAGGAAGGAATCAGTAACACCAATAGATGTTTTCTTAGATTTTTAATAATTTGGAAATATATTTTAAAAACATTTCTTGAAGAAAATATCCTTTCTGCTTTGAAAAAATATTTTTAAAACATTAAACGTTTTTGAAAAACTTTTTATTTGAAAATATATTTTAACACATACAAAGAGATATTTTAAAATGATAAAAAAATTTAAAATACTTTTCCTTGAAAATAATATTAAGATATCATTTTAAAAACATTTTTGAAAACCTGATTTTTTTAATAGAACATATTCCTGATTGAAGAGAGAAATAAGGCTATATTTTATTAAAAACATTTTTTTAATTATCACAATTAATAAATAGTATAAAATTTTAATAATATATGAATATATATTGAATAATAATAATTCAAGAAAATTCATTACTGTTCTTGAGATATGGATCATAATATTTCATTAATGGAAGCATAATCATAAACAATACGAGTAAATCATGATATTGTTGCAATAAACTCTTACCACTTTGGTAACATTGAATCAAACTAGACATGCAAGAAAAGTAAATTAAATTAAGCTTAAAATATAATTAAAATAAGGAGGTTAATGATATAAAATATCAAATAGTAGTATATACACCTCGTAAAATAATATAGGTGCATAAAAAACATGTTTATCAAAGAAGGCGAATTCGGACAAAACTACATTACTGATTTGGTAAATATTGAAGTGTAAAAACCCATGAAATAGATATCTTTAAATAATTATTTAAATTACCATGAATTTAATTATAATTATCATAGATTAAATTTTTGAGGTGTATACACACCACACAAAATAAATGAGAGGTAAATAAGGAACAAGTCTCAAAGAAATAAAAGCGATATAAAAAAACCTTACAACTTGAGTAACTTTTGAATAATGAGATACATTAAAATAAACATCAATTGAAACTTTTAATATCATTAAATTCATTAAATATATGATATAACATGTCATATTTCTGTATATACACCATATAAAAGTAACTATGTGCATAATAATGAATAAGTCTCAAAGGAAAGTAATTTGAGACAAAACTCTTTACCTTATGTCTTGACTCTCTTCGTACACATTTAAAACTCTTATATAATAAAGATAATTTTATTATAAATATATAATATACCCATATTCAATTATATAATACCATATATTATTTTTTATGACATTTTATTACTCGTTTATTAACCCTTACATGTTAAAGTTATGTTTTGGGTAATAACTGATTTTTTTTCACATGTGTTTTGATTTGTCATATTATTGGTCATATTAATTATATAACGATTTAATCATATAAATAAATATAACCATGAAATAAATATCATACATATTCTAAATAAAAATTTTCATAATAATTTACAAAATTTTGAAATATAAAATTAAACACACCATTCATAGAGATGGTAGGTTGTATGTATGCATTAACATTGTTTCCATTTTCTTATCATATTGATATAACAAAACTAAATGATACATAAATTATAAATACAGTATAATTATTAGGTCATATACATCATATAAATTCAATAAACCCATCCTTAATACATTCCATGTAATGTTTGACTGAATCACATCGCATTGAGGAGACGGTAGTCCACACGTCTCCAAACGAAGTTATCATATTTCAAAAAACATGGAAAGCATGAAGGTATGTGTCCTATAATAATTATATAAGAATAAATAAATCATAAATATCAAATATATCATATAAAAAAATATATTTCATCATTATTTACAACCATGAAAGGTGGAAATGGAAGAACGAGGGACATCGGCTCACGAGGTGGTAGTATGCCGTACACAGGAACGACGATTGTGTATCCCATTTTATGAATGTGTGTGTGAGTGTAGATATAACCCATAACATAAAAAAATGAGTATATCGAAGATACATAGGTTATTATATATTTATATAATAAAAATAATTGAGGTGGGGGAGAATGAAAACAAAATAAAAGATCTTATGGAAGTATGTTACTTATTCTTTGGGTAACTCCTTTTGGTTTCCACCAAAGGGATTCCTTGGTTGGATTTATTCCAAAATTAAGGCTTATAAGATAAAGGTATGGAAGTTGATATGATATTTGGATAGGTTTTGGTAGATAAAAAGGACTTTATAGGTGTGAATAATTGAGGGGGTGAATTCCCTTTTATAGTGGAGGAGGAGTGACATTCTCATATATATAAAAAGGTATACACTATTGAGATGTCTATATTACACCATGTTCCTCCAATAATTTTCCATTTTTTATAAAACTGGATAATTGGTCAAAATATTTCTAGAAAATGGATTTTGGACATGTGTATATGTTATTTGGCCCCTTAAATTAACTTGTAACCACTAAGAAATATTGTTTTACCTTAATCAATGTAATTTATTTTAATTACATTCACTAATATGTTTTGTAAAAAAGTAATTTTAACTTATTAGAAATTATAATTAATTTTTATTCCAAATATGGAATCTATTTTTCCAAATAATAATTACATAAGTGGAAGAAATTAATTTTAAATTATGCCTGCATACGGGATGTGATGATGAGTTTTTTAAGTGAAAAACCCAAATGTTTGAAATGTTTTCATATCCAATTTCAATGTGAAATTAGTTCTAATGACCTAAATTTTATTAATTAGTTTTTAATTGATCTAATTATACTTACAAAAACTAAAATTTAATTTTACTATATAGATAAATCATATGAAAAATAAGTTTTGAATTAAAATCTAGTATTTTTCACTATTCATCAAAAATGATGTTTTTCATAAAAATCACAAAAATTAACCCTAAGATAGTTTTGAAATTATGAATTCAAAAATGATGATTATTTTATCAAATTAAATTTCTCAAATTATCTAAAATTAATTTTATTATTGTTCGTAGATGGACATAAAAAACATTTGTTTTTGAGAAAATAGTATTTTCAAACATATAAATAATTTACTAATAATTATATATTTTATTTTATATATGTTTTATTTTTATAAAAACATTATAAATAATAATTAAAATTTTTATTACTATTGAGATTACTATATTTAACGACTATGTTATAACTATCTCATTTAAATAATTATAATTATAAAATGTTGTTTTGTAGAAACTCAGTGTTGCGTGTGACGCAAGACAAGTCAGTGTTGCGTATAAAACAAGATTATCTTGGTGTATCATATAAATAAAATCTTAACGTGATATAACATGAAATTGAAGACATCAAATAAAATTAATTTATTAAAAAAAATGTTCATAAAATCACGGGGTGTTGTATTCGACCGCCCTTAAAATGCATTTCTCCCTCAAAATTCACCATTCTAATAAAAAATGAGGATACTTATACCTCATCATATCCTCAATTTTCCATATAGCTTCCTCTAACTAGTTATTTCTCCAAAAACATTGAATATGTGAGTGATCTTGTTTTACAGAACTTTATTTATGTGATCCATAATTTCAACTAGTTTTTCCTTATAGGAAAGATCCAACTCCATTGGTATGACCTTTGAGTTCAGTACATGTGAAGGGTCTAGTATGTACTTATTCAGAAGAGAGACATGGAACACATAATGGACTGAAGTGAGATTTGTATTACGTTCCTTGTGATATTCAACCATCCCAATATGATCAATAATTTCAAAGTGACCAATATACCTAGGGCATAGTTTCCATTTCTTCCTGAATATCATCACCTTCTTCCAGGGAGAGATTCATAGAAAAACATTCTTGCCAACTTCAAGTTCTAGATCATGCTGATGGTTATCAGCATAACTTTTCAACCAAATTGTAGCTTCCTTTATATGTTGTTGAATGGTTATAACCTTCTCAACCATTTCGTCATTTATCTCATGTCCAAATAGATTTATTTCTCCAAGTTCATCCTAGTACATTAGAGTTCTACATCTCTTCCCATAGAGGAAATTATAAGGATCCATTTGAATGCTTGAGTAAAATCTATTATTGTAAGAAAAATCATCTAGAGGAAGGTGTTGATCCCAACCACCTTTTCAATCCAAATAACAATATCTCATCATATCCTATTGTATTTGAATTGTTATTTCATAATGACAATCTATTTGAGGATGATAAGAAGTTCTAGAACTCAATTATGTATCAAGTGTTTTTTGAATAATTTTCTAGAACTTTATGGTTAACCTCCTATCCAGATCAGATAAAATATAATGTGGTACTATATACAACCTTACTAGGTTCTTAATTTATATCCTAGAAATATGATCAAGAGAGAAGAATTATCTAATAGTAATGAAGTGTGTTGACTTAGTAAGGTGATCTACCATCACCGATATAGTATTAAACCCTTTGGAGGTTTTGGGGATTTTGATGACGTAATCCATAGCGATTTTATCCCATTTCTATTCTAGTAAGGGTAATAGATGAATCAACCCCTCAAACTTTTATTATATACCTTAACTTGATGGAATTACTTGAACCAAGATACAAAATCTACAATATCACTCTTCATTCTATCCAACTAGAAATATTCTTTCAATTATCTATACATCTTCATACTTTTAGAATGAATAGATAATTATGAACTATGATCTTCCACTAATATCTCCTTCTTTCAAGCCTGGTATAGAAACAACACATACCCAGGTCTTGAACTTTATCATTCCATTATGATCAAGTTTAAAATCAGGAATATTTTTAACTTTAATCTGTAATTCTACATCTTCCATCTGTTCTGATTAAATCTTCACTTAGATGGAGTATTGAAGATTAAATTCCTAAAGATAATATTTCACCCCTTCCTTCAAGATTTCTATATCCATTTATTTTAAAATCTATAAATATTTAATCTTTTATGATCCTCATCTTGGATAAGATAGAATGATTCATTCAACTCAAAGCATTAGCCACCTTATTCATTTTCCTAGGGTGATAATGTATTGAGAAATCATAATCCTTTATCAGTTCTATCTATCTTCTCTAGTTCATGTTTAACTCCTTCTATGTGAATATATATTTTAGTCTTTTTTGATTGGTATATATATCAAACTTTTCTCCATGGAGATAATACCTCTGTATCTCTAATTTAAAAATTACCACAGCTAACTCTGAATCATATGTTAGGTAATTTTTCTCATGAATATTCAATTTTCATGAGGAATGGGCGATAAACATGTTATTATACATAATAAAACATCCCACTACCTTCTTGGATGGATCACTATATTTTAAAAAACCTTCTCCACTATAGAGTAATTTAAGAAAAGGTTCACTAACTAGACTTCTATTTAGTTCCTTGAAATTTTCCTCACATTAATCTATCTAGAGGAATATGAAACCCTTCTAATTTAACTTAGTCTGAGGATTAGATAGTTGTGAGAAATTATCCAAAGACCATTGATAATATCTTTATAAACCAATAAAACTATGGATCTCTATCACTATGGTTGGTCTGGGACAACATTCAATAGCCTCTGTCTTTGATAGATCTACTACTATACCCTCTTGTGATATTATATGACCCAAAAATGAAACCTTTTGTAGTTAAAAACCACACTCTGAAAATTTTTCATACATTTTCTCTGTACTTAGGTTCTTTAGTACAATTCTCAAGTTGTCTTCATGATATTAATTTATATTTTAATAGATAAAGATATCATCTATAAAGACTACCACAAATTGATTTATGTAATCTCTAAAGACTCTATTCATCAAATCGATGAAGATATCAGAGTCCTTAGTTAGACTAGAAGGCATCACTGTCTATTCATAGTTTCCATACCTTGTATATAATTTCATCTTTGGTATATACACATTATTGAACAATTAATGATATGCATAATGAAGAAGAATCTTGCAAATGTATTGAACTCCATGCAGTTTATCAAACAAGTCATCAATACGGGGAAGAGGATATTTGTTCTTGACTGTGATCTTGTTCAAATCTTGATAATAATTGAAGAGTTTCATTGATCCATATTTCTTTTTAATAAAATAAACATCTACACCCCAAGGTGACACACTTGGTAAAATAAAACCATTACCATGTTTTTCTTTGATTTACTTCTTTAATTCTTAAAACTTAATTGGGTCCATTCTATAAGATGTATTTGAAATTGGTGTGGAACTAGGCACAAGTTCTATCAAAGACACGACATCACAATTTGGTTGAAGGATATAAAACTATTTTGGAAAGACATCCAAAAATTCTGAACAATAAGAATATCATCAATGTTGATTTTATCCCCATCCATTTGAAAACAATATCCCTTCTAACTGGGAATTGATACCCATACACTAGATATAATATCCATAGGAATTTTATACATATCATCACACTAATAGAAGATAAAATATTGGTTTGAATTGTCAAACATAACTTCCCTTCCTCGACTATTGATGTGGGATTTATTTAGATAATGATAATCCATCCGTAAGATAACATCAAATTCAAATAGAGGAAGAATGAAAAGATTTATAGGAAGTAAATTCCAACAAACCTAAACTAGTGAGGAATCATGGAATTGAGATGTAATCATCACACCATTAGGGGTTTTCACAGATAATTCCATATCTAATTGTTTGGGTTGAATCTTAATACCCATAGAAAATTCTCTATATTTGAAAGAGTGGGTAGATCCATAATCAAATAATAAGCTATCAATTCTAGAGTGGATGGTAAGTATAAATTTAGCCACATAATTATTTCACCCCACATCAAAAACAAAAATTATATTATATTTCCCCTTCTCCCTCAGCTTAAGAGGTTACTGGCATCGATAATCATTTTTAACCTCCTGGTTTGGGAACTAGTTATCATAATGACCATTATCCTTACACTTATAGCATTAAAGTGAGGGAGGTAAATTTTGTGTAGATTTATCTCTATTTTCTTTGTTAGCTATCTTCTTTCCATCAGTTAGGCAATAAAATTCCTGATGAACTTTCCTTCCACACTTAAAGAACATTTTTAGTCCCCTTAAGAGAATTTACTCTATTCATATTCCCACGGATAAAGTATAAAGAAAATATTATCTTCTTCTCTACATGGTTTTTATATTTTCATTTTAACTCTATATTTATTTTCTTTTCAAAAAAAATGATACTAATTGGTAACTCTAACCACCATTTCAAAGTTGATTGTACAATTCAAAATATCTTTATAGGTACTAAAGTCTCTTATGTCCATCGTCCTTATAAGACTTGGATTTAAGCCACTAAAAAACCTATCAACTTTACTTTTGGGTTGGATGATAATACCAAAAGTGAACCTCCAATGTCTTGTGAAATTCGCCTTATAGGCACCAAAAGGTTCATCATACCTTTTATTTAACTCAAGGAACTATTTTTCTATATTTTTATGAAGAATAAGAAGAAAGTACTTATATAAAAATATGTTCTTGAACTCATCCAAATCCATATACTCAATTTCATCTTTTTACCTCAAATTATTGATTAGAGTCCACAAATGGTCCACTTCATCTTCTAACTAATAAATAAAAAGAATGAATTTCCCATGTTCAAAACGCCAGATAATGGATAAAATCCATTCAGTGGTACTAGTCCATTATTCAGAAAAAAGTGTATCATGATACCCGCTGAAAGAAGGTGGATGTGGCCTCATGAAGGACTCAAAAGAATTTTTCCCCTCCTTTTCTCATTTGGAAGCACAACATGATTCTTATCTTGAGAAAATTTAGTTAGTATAAAAATGAAATTTTTTATTCCATCTCCCACACAATTTGGATGCTTAGGAGATCAATCATTTCAATTCCCATCACACATATAATTTTTGTGGTTCCATTAGGTTCCATACATTGACTAAAACCAATAATCCTATAGTAATAAACAATAATCATGACAAGGAACCAAATAATCCTGAAAAGCTACTTATAGGATGTCTAAATTATGAAACCTTCTTTAATATATGACGCCTTATGTTTATTGTCACGAACCGAATCTGGTCTCAATTAAAAACCGGCACCAAACCCAGCCTATGGAGAAACCTTAAGGGCATTATCTATCCCTATGGGATGAAAAAAGTTACTGGGTATCTTAAATATTGGTTAGGTAATGATTTACCTGAGTTTAGAATCATTTAACAACCAAAGACAATCAATAAAGTAAATCTGAAAATTACCAACCAAACAAGACTTAAATAAAAACTAAGAACTTAATTAAAGGTTTTTAACATGAAACAAGGGGTTCCAAACTGAAAAATTACAAAAAAAACAACCCAAAGACCACCACATGATAAGGGGCCATCCCCCACGAGCCGTCTCCACAACACCACACAATGTGAGCAACAATTAACTCGAACCACCATCTACAAAAGCCTTGACCTTAACTGTGTCAAACATAACCAAGTCTACTTACACCCAAATGTTTAATTAGGGTGTGAGCCTAATACCAATAGGATAACACCCAAATATTCCATATGAAAATCATTATAAGATAAAAATCTTGTAAGCGTTATAATCAAATAATTATATTAATAATTTCTAAAGGTGCATCTTTTAAATGAAAATAGTTTTCAAAGTGGGTAACTCTAAAGAATAATTACATTTAAATTTAACATTTAATATACTAAATTCTCCATAGAAACAGAGTATAATCCAAAGATAAATTCCAAATAGTCAATGAATAGTCAACACTTTAAAACCCCTAAGAACTTGTTAATTGTGATCCCCTTATACCTTATATATCGGTGTGAAAGTAACCATAAAAATATCCATTCTCATAAAAGAGACACTAGTAGGGGAATCAACCATAACCTAGTGGTCCCAAAATTCATCATAATAATATTTTTTAGTGTTTTAAATGTCATACATTCTAAGTGAAACAGGGACAAAACCGCTCCAGATCACTAGCATACTAGTACATATCCTCCCACCAAGATATTTGGGTTTACCTCTTTGTTCCCAATAAGTTCTACATGCTACCAAATTACATATATACATAAAAACACCATTTCTATTAATATACACTCAAAATAGTATCTAAACATGATTTTCACGATTTTTATAACTCGAAAAAATGCTTATAATTTCCATACAATAATTACAGAAGTTATAAAAAAACATTGCACATAAAATCCATTTAAAACCCCTCTATTAACACAAAATTCATACCAATATCACACCAAACCATAATTTTCAGATCTATATTTTTTATAAATCCATTCCATGAATTATTAAACAACACCAATTGGTACAACATGAAATTCACAAGTAAAACACCCATTTTCACACAAAATTGGCACTTAAAAATCAACTACTTAAAAAATGATAACAAAAGCAGTTTTTAACTAAAAATAATTAAAGGGGAACATAAAATAAATATAAATCAAGAAAGATAAATCATTAAAAAATTCTTACACATGGAATCACCTACCATATATGTCAAAACCCTAAAATCCTTGTGCGGAACATCAACCACACCACTACCGCACTACAGGAGAGTAAAAACAAACCTAAAAACACAATATTATACCAATAAACTAAAAAATAGACTCTAGGTTCGAATCAATACTTTCTGGAAATTATAAACCTCAAGAAAAATGGAAGAAACCTTAAAAAAATGGGAGAAACCATAAGAAAATGGGAGAAACCCTATGTAAATGAGAGGAGGAAGGAAGGGAACCCACTTACTTGAGATATATTAATAAATCGACCCAAATCCACTAAAGGAGGATTCTAAAAACAATAAAAACTGATATTTATGCTTTAATGGGGATGAATAAGTCACTTAAGGATGAAAATGGGGGGGGGGGGAGAGTGATAATTGAATTATTTATGGATAAAACAAATTAGGTTCTCAAATCTGAACGATTTGAGAAACCCTCATAAATGTTTCCCTGATATGTGATGAAAATGAGATCCAAATAAGGACACAAGGACATGGGTAATATCCTAGGTTTTTTGGGTTTGAGTGTGAGGTGTAATTAATGAAAAAAAAATTAAAAATGAATGATATATTAAAGAATTAAAAACAAATTTAAAATATGAAATTGGCATATAGGTTGGCCTAATTCCTAAATAAATCACCAAAATACAAAATGATAATGTGTTATTAAGGCTTCCAAATGGATATGGTGGTTTGAAAAGGTCAGGGGAGTCCAAGTGGGAATTGGAAGAGTGAAAAAATGTTGAAAACCAAAGGAGTTATTAAAGAAACAAAATTTATTTTTAAATCCGGAAATGGGCTCACGGTTTAGCCTAAATATTGAAAACTCACCCTTTCCTACAAAAATTCATGGGAAACCCCCATTATTAAGAAATAATAGAAATTAAATGAAATAAAACATTCAAATAAGTCATGGAAATGACATTTATCCTAGGTTATTTATATAAAATATTTACTTAAATCCTTCATGATGGTTCTTGAAATATTTATTAATTTGCAAATAATATCCCCTTGGGAGTGTCAAAATAGGTGTACAGTAAGGCCCATTGTCATGCACTATTTCTTGATTAAGTCTATCTCATTTTTTTGAGGGTTTTAACCCAATGCATATATATTCTAGAACCACATCCACTTATAGTATCTAGATAGGGATATATTTCTAGGAAACCACTTAGTCTATCCTTTACTAATATTCTATGAAATTTTCCTATAATTTTACTTACCATTATCCTTATTCCTAGACATGACCTTAAGGTTCACACAAAGGTTTTATCATCATAGTTTCAAAAGTTTAACTAAATTTTTTTATACCAACTATGATGACCATCAATTAACATATATTAACATTACATCATTTTTTGTGGAATAATTAATACATTACATAAATATATTCCTAAATACCATATTAGTTTAAGGACTTTGGAAAAATTGAGACAAAAAAACCTGTACGAAAAGTGAGCTATTTTATCTCCCAATAGGTTATTCATAATGAGAACCCTTCTTAGACACATCATACATAATAAATATCTTTATAATCTTGGGAAAGGAAACATAAAAAGGGTTGAGATCAAATGATATGTAAGGGAAAACAAGGGAGATATGTAAGCTTAATCATGAGCATAAGGCTATTATAACAAGACCATGACCTTATAATATCATACCTTCCATATCAAAGATCATGTACATGAGTCATGGAATAAATATTGGCAGTTCATAAGAAATGAATCATGATCGAATCAAGAGAACAATCCATGAAATCATAACATCGGAATAAGATATGGAATTGTGGTAGAAACATAAACATATAAAATGATTTCTATATTACTCAAGGCATCACATCAAAGGCCATCTTAGTGGAATGGGTTCACTCCCAAAACCATCTTAGTAAGAAAGGTTCACACCCAAGACCATTTTAGTGGGAATAGTCCTCTACTAAACCATGTTCACTCCCCGTTCTATCCATGTTTATCTCATGTGTTATAAATATATAACCAATTCGTTGGAGGGATATAGAGGTCTCACCCATCTCCTAATTAAATCATACATATGTGTGACACTATATCATAAACATTAATCATATCATAACTCATGAAATGAAATGCATATCATAAACATGTAATCATAACATATCCTATGGAAAAGAGCTATATTTCATAATAATTTCATTAAATAATAACTTGTGAAAATAAGTGGTTTCTATAATTATATTACTCATGAAAGAGAAACGAGTTCCCTAAACATCATGACATCAAAACGTAAACCATTCATAGAAATAATATGAATATAAACATTGGAAAATTTACCCATAAAAGAATGAGTAAAACTAATTGATTTTATATTAGATGGAAAATAATTTGGAAAGATCTTCCAAATACATTTCTTGATAAAAATATGTTTTCTGGTTTGAAAAATTATTTTCAAAACACAAAACATTTTTGAAAACCTTTTTGTTTGAAAGTAAATTTGAAAACTTACAAAGGGATATTTGAAATACCAATTTTTTTAAAATTAATTTTTTCGTGAAAATGATCTAAGTAGTTCATTGTAAAATAATTTTTTAAAACATTTTTGAAAACATGATTTTTTGAATAAAATAGATTCCTGACCAAAGAGAGAAATAGGTTCATATTTTCTTAAAAACATTTTATTAATTATCATAAGTACCAAAGACTAAAAAATGGTACTAATACATGAAGATATATTGAATAATAATAGGATAAAAAAATTCATGAGCATTATTGATATATGGATCATAATATATTATCAATTTAAGAATTATCATAAACAATCCCAATAAAAGATGATATTGTTGCAATAAACTCTTACCACTTTGGAATATTTGAATAAAGATCCAAACGTAAAAAATGAGATTATATGAAGCTTAAAATATCATTAAAGTAATTAGGTTCATGATATAAAATTTCAAATGGTATTATATACCCATCATAAAATAATATAGGTGCATAATAAAACACGTGTCTCAGAAATCCAAATTGAGACAAAACTACCTTACTGATTTGGTAAATTTTGAACAGTAAAACCCCATGAAATAGAGATAATAAAATGGGTTTGTAAATAAACATACATTTAAGGATAATGGTCACTTATTAAATTCATGATAAGTATATAAACCACACAAAATAAATGAGTGGTGAATAAGGTATAAGTCTCACAAAATAAAAGCAAGATGAGAAAACTCTTACAACTAGAGTGAATTTTGAATCATGTGATTCGTGAAAGAAAAAAATCAATTAAAACTATTAATATCATTAAAATAATTAAATTTATGATATAAAATATCCTAAATAAGTATATAAAAAATATAAAATTAATTGGCTGCATAATAACAAATAAGTCTCAAAGGAAAGTAATTTGAGACGAAACCACTTACCTTATGTCTTGACTATCTTCATAATCATTCAAAAACACTATATAATAAATAAATGATTATTACAAATCTATCACATAACCATATTAATTTATATGATACCACATATTCTTTTATTCTTACATTTTATTACACATTAATTTACCCTTCAATGTTAATGTTACTTTTCAGGTAATAACCACTTTTTTCGGAATGTGTTTTGATTTGTTATATTTTTGGTCCTCCTACTTATATAATCATTTCATCATCACTAAAATTATAACCATGAAATAAATATAATATATATTAATTATAATTTTTTTCATAATAATATATAAAATATAGAAATATAAAATGAAATGCACCTCTCATGGAAATGGTAGGCCGTACATACGCATGCACATTGTTTTCATTTTCTTGTCATATTGATAGAAAGAATGCAAATGATACATATATTATAATTATAGTATCATTATTATGTAATATATTTCATATAAATTTACTAAAACCTTCCTTAATACATTCCATGTAAAGTGTGATGAATCACATCGCTTTGAGGAGGCGATAGTCCACATGTCCACAAACAAAGTTGTCGTATTTCCACAAAATAGAAATCATGATAGTATCTATCATATAATAATTAAAAAAGAATAAATTAATCATTAATTTCATATATATCATATAAAAAATAAAATTTTCATCATTATTTTCAACCTTGAAATGCTTCAATGGAATAATAAGCGACATCAATTTGCAAGGCGATAGTCTGTCATACACACAAACGATGATTGCATATCCCATTTGATGGAAGTGTGTGTGACTGTAGCTATAAACCTTAATGTAAAAAACCTATCAATATATTTATTATATTTATTTAATTATATAATCATGAAATAATAATAATTTAGTGGGTGGGCAATGAAAATAAAACAAAATATTCCATGGATGGTTGTTACTTCTTATTTGGGTAAATCCTTTTGGTTTGGACCAAAGGGCCTTCTTGGTTGTCTTTCTTCCAAAAGGGAGTATTATAGGATTAAGGGAGGGAATATGAGAGAATATTTGGGTAGGTGGTTTTAGAGACAAAGTTCTGTATAAGTGTGAGTAATTGAAAGGGGTGAGTGCCTTTTTATATTAGAGGATGTATGAAATTCATGTAAATGTAAAAATGAAAACACTATTGAGAGGTCTTTCTTACATAACGTGAATCCAATAATTGTAATTTTTTATAAAATATGTTAATTGGTCTAAATATTTCCATAAAAAGTCTTTTTGACTAGTTTTTATGATATTTTACCCCTTAAATTAAAGTTTAACCATTTAGAAATCTTGTTTTTACCTTAATCTCTATAATTAATTTTCATTACAGTCACTAATATTTTTGGGAAAAAATTTGATATTATTATATGTTATATAACATAATTATTCAAAATATGGAATATATTTTAAGACATTATAATCAAATAAGTGGAATATATTAATTTAAAATTAATCCCATAGATGGGATAAAATGATGACTTTTTAAACTGAAAAAGTCTAAACGTTTTAAATGTTTTATATAAAATTTCATTATGAAATTGGTCAAAATGGATTAAATCGGATTAATGTATGTATAATTGAAATAATTATACTAAAAAATAAAAATAAAATATAATTTATCTATATAAGTAAATTATACAAAGAAGCAGTTTTGAATTAAAATTCAGCATTTTTTACTATTTGTCCAAAACTAAAGTTTTTTTTGGAAAAATCCAAAAAATTCACCATAATATAATTTTAAAATTATGAATTAAAAAATTATGTTTATTTTATAGAATTAAATTTATGAAAGTGTCTAAAAATGATTTTATTATTGGTCATAAAAGGACATAAGAAGAAGTTCATTTTAGAAAATAATATTTTCAAATATATAAAGACTTTAAAAAGAAATATATGTATTATCATAAATATTTTTTATTTTTATAAAAAAATTATATATAATATTTAATGTTTTTATTAATATTAATATTACTAAGTTTAATAGTTATGTTATAACTATTTCATTTAAATAATTATAATAATAAAATTTTATTTCATAGAAACTCAGTGTTGCATGTAATGCATTCCATGTTGGTGTTTCATGTTGTGAAAGATTATTATGGTGTAGAGTATAATGAAAACATAACTTGATATAGCATGAAACTCAAGAAATCAAAGAAAATAAATTTATTTAAAAGAATGTTCATAAAACTCATGGTGTTACAAGATTTGAATAAAATGAATTCCATAATGTTTAGAAAAGTATTAGATTTTAAATGAGTGTTTTCAAGGTGAAAAATGGAATTTTCCTCCAGAAATTTTCACGATTACTTTTGAATACATTTTCATCTATGTGAGCATCATTTTTTAATCTTATGATTTACGAAGTTTGTATTCTTGTGATACCACCCTCCTTATTTCTTTGGATGATTTATTATCAATTTGACTGGGGAAAGTGTTGATATTCCATATTATAGTTCTTCCAATACATAAAATTATTTATTTTTAAGAAATATTGATTAATTTATGTTGTTTATTCACATGATAAATGCATCAAATTTATTAAGTGAAGGTTGGGGACTGAAATTACAAATTCTATCGATGTATTGGTAGGTCTAATGAGACAAAATATATTTTGTAATTGGATAAGCCCTTACCTATTTATGTATATGTCTCTTCACAACGAATTGATGATATTTTTAGATGTATTGGAATTGGACTTGACAATATGTTTCAAATATCTGACATTATGTATTCTATCATTATGAAATCAATTATTTATACCCATGTGAACATTTGATTTGTTATGATATCCATAGATAAGTCTCTAGATTATGAGATTAAATATATGTAATTATATGATCATAATTTGTTCCCTCCATATTATTCATGTCTTATTATCTTTTATTGTATGCTTACCCTTACCGACTACTTGAGCTCACCCCTTTTTTATGTTTCCCTTTCCCAAGATACTTAAAAGTGAATAATGATTTTCGGGTAGGGATATTATAAAGGTAATATTGATGTTTTCAAAGAAAATACTTTGTGTAATATTAGGTTTTTAAATGTATTGTGCGACTCAGTCATGCATATTTTTTTCCAACAATACTAATATATTCGATCATTTGGGATGGGATTAGTTGTATCAAGTACCAATGTAATAAAGTAACAAAAAAATAAAATTTATAGGGATAGGATTATTAAACCTGACCAATTAGGTCTCCACTAGAACAAATTTTTTTAAAAAAACTATATATAACTACAGTGAACTTTAATTTGAAAAAAGTTTCATCCCATTTTATAAGATCTTACTTTAGTCCAAGAATCAATATAACAATCACCAAGAACCAGGAAAATAATAATATTTAGTATACAAATAATAATTAAATATATATATTAAAATAATATAAAATAATAATTAATCAATATTTATTATAAATATTAAAGAGAGTAAAAAACATTAATTACATATTATTTACCATTAACTTTTAACTTTATATCAATATTTATAATTAAAAATTGGTATTAATATTTTGAAATAATTATCCGTTGAATTATAATATAACCCAAAATTTTACTTATAGATAATTACAATTAATTTTAAAATGGAATAATTTCACTAGTTTTAATGATATCGTTATAGTCTGAGGTGATTTTGAAATCCAAGAATAGAATTGAAGAAAAAAATGTGAAATTACACACAACACAAATGGTTCAGTGGATTAAAATTCACAAAACAAGTGATATATCCAAAAAATTGGGATCAAATTTTGTTTTTGAATCTCTATACACATGTTATAAAGATTTATATAATATAAAAAAATTTGTTTATTCATTTGGAGGCCTAAAACTAGATCCATTAGAGATAATTTAAACCTTTCACAATCAAGATAATATTTTAGAAATTTAGATATATCTCCTCTTATAGACCTCCAATTACAAATTTTTTTTTATGGATATATCAAGAGGTAGTTACAAATATTTTAGTCTTTTAAAAATATATAATATCTATACTTACAAAAAATCAATATTTTTTTTGTTATATTTATTTTCAAAAACACCTTCCACATTGGTAAAAAATATATACCTTATTTACGTAAATTTAACGTTAAAATATAGAGGAAAAATATATCATTTTAGATAAGAATAGCGTTATTATAATCACCCTATAAATTATGTATCTCACTATCCTTAGAGATAGAATAATGATGAATATAGAGTTCTTTTCGAGCCACCTACACCTCTTATGAAAGTCCTAATATTGGGGAGATCATTATTAAGGAGATAAACTCTTGGATAAAGAGTTATAAAACTTGATTTGGTTAATTTTTGATTTTAAAATATCTTATTTAGTTTTTAGTTAATATATTTTTTCACGATAACGTTTCATTTTTTATGTTAAGAGAAATGAATTTGTCATCTTAATTAATTATCTCTAAGATTTCTAGTGGAAAATTATATTATTTTGATTGGAAAAAACATCATTTCCTTTATATCATTTATAATTGAGATATTATTGTACCTTGGTATCCTAATAATTATGTATAAGATTGGATATTTGTTAAAAAATATTTATTCAAAGTTTCATCTCATTGTGATTTATTTTAAAGGGATACGAGATTATCATGATTCTTATTAAACTTCAACCGAGGACTTACCATAAAAATAAAAAAATTAAAAGTATAAGGAACTTTAAAATATTAATAATGACATTGAAATGATCAAATCTATATATATATATATATATATCTTTAACAAAACTCCATTTTATAAAATAACTATAAAATTATTTCACGTGTTTTATTTTATTGTTTTAATCTGAACCATTCTAAAAATACCATGCTTTTAGCTTCTTCTAAATAATAAATTATTTTAAAAAATACATAGTACTAAACATAAATAATCATCAAGTGAGAGTCCTAGAACTAACCCATGTTAACTATTTCATTTGAAAATTAGTTAATTTGATATGTTTGGAAGACATGGTAAACCTTTTTCCCCATTTCAAGGGAGATCCACTATTAAGAATTTTTAATTTTGATAAATTATTTTTAAATTTTATAAATATTTAATTTATTTATTTGATTTTTTTTATTTTCTAAAATAAGTTCATATGATAACTTATTTTTTTATAATTTTAATGACCTGTTAATATTTGAAGGAATTATCAACCATTTATTTCAAACCAGAATGAGTTCTTAAAATAATTAGACATTAAAATAATTAATTTCAGTTGAAATGGAATATCAATCGATTTAAATTTAAATATTAGTTGAAGAACCTAATTTTTAGTTAAAATAAATTTATATTCATTTTTATCTAATATTCATGGAAATTATGGATAAGAATCATAAAAACAATTGATTGAATTCCATACAATTTACTGAAATTTGAAACCTTATGGAGTGAAAAATGACCCTATAAAAATATTAGACATCTATTGGGAAAAATCCCTCAAGGTAACATTGCAAAATTTTTGGGTTGGTTGTGTTTTTTTGACAATGTGTGTTTACATGGTGAATATTTGATTTCTTGAGATATTGTTGAAAATAAACTTTTATAAATAACCTTTTCAAAGGAATTGATGATATGGTGGAAATTAAAAAAGAACCATTACGTGGTGGAACCGTTATCTAGTGTTTTCCAAATTTTTGGGGTCCAAAATTTGGAGTTAGGATAGTATTACGAAATATGGATTTCCTTGAAGATCACATAAAAATATGGATAAGGCATGAGTTTTATGAAGATGGTATTCTTAAATATTATTTTTTGAAGGATCAAATAAAGCAAACGGGGATCTTGAGGATTACAATGAGGTTCACAAATAGCAGAGGTGAAGAGAATTAAAGAAACACAAAGGCTTTGACAGAATCTATTCGATTACGAGAAAAAGAGAATCATAGTGGTGAAATGGATTTAATGGAGGGATTCATGATTACGATGAGAATTATGAACTGAAAATTTCTATGGAGCTTCATGAAAAAGGGAGCATTGCGATGGAAAAATAAGAGCTCTACGAAATGGTGCTGACGTGACGGAGACGTGGTTGGAAGGTTCTGGAGTCAGTGGGAAATGCATACAAATATGCCTCTACCCCCTTGAGAATAGCAGAAATACTTAATAAAAATCTTAAGGCTCTCGAATCGTGAAGGAGGATCACGAAGGCAGTGAGCTTCATGAAATTAATAGAATTCACAAAGGCTAGTTGATCTTTGTGAAAGATGTGTGCTTTTTGAAGGCTATGTGATATACCTGAAAAGGCAAGAGGTCCACGAACGCTAGTTTGAGCTCTATTAAATATCATTCTTTGTAAAAGGTAGTTTACTTCATGAAGGATGGTTAAAGATTCATGAAATAAGTAGCTTCGCGAAGCAGTGAGCTTTGTGATGGTTGTTCAAAAGGGATTTCACAGTGTTCTATGGTAAAGTGATATTAATCAGTATATGAAAGTGGGATATCAATAGAGAATATATATATAGTAGAGGATTAATTATTTAAATATAATGAATAGACCTATATGTCTACAAACTGAGATTGGATCTTTTGAAGAAGTAGTGAGCACATTTCAGTTGAGAGAGTAGGGAGATTTCAAATCTCGATTGGTTGTAAACCAGGAGAGAGAGTGAGTCTACTCTGAACATTGAAAACAATAGTGTTCTTATAGTGGATTTGGTACATCAACACATTTTTAGTGTATGATCCTTGTACGTAGCCCCAGTGAGGGTGAAATAAGTAATTTTTTTGTCCTTTTCATGTTTTAGTTCTTGTTCATACTGTGCTGCAGCAAAGAGAGAGAAGAGAGATTTTTTTTACAACAAAACAAGATCAAAAGGAAAAGTTGTTTTTATATTTCATACCCTGATCCACCCCCCTCTTAAGGTATTTGACCATGTGGACCTAACAAGTTCCCTTTTCCTTTGGATGAACCTAAAATGGACTTAGTTTATTATAATAACATCATAATATATGGTTGGGTAGGCATGAAATGAATCATTTTAGAGAAATATTTTCTATCTTCTTAAACTTAATAAATATGAAAAGATTTTTTAGTTTAGATAATATCATAGGGAAACACATCACGAATACCAAGAGTGTTTAAAATTATTATGCATAATTTATAGACACCATTAACTAAGTGATGAATAATTAATTAAATATTTTTAAAAAGGTATAATTAAAATGCATTATAGCATAACTCATATAGATATATGTCTTTAATTAGTATATAAAACCATAATAGTATTAAGGATTCTCATCATAAACATGCGGTAAAATACCCAATAGTTTAGTTCATGGTCTAATATATTATTAAATGAGTCCATGAGTTGAGGAATTATAATTTTGAGAATAAGGTGGATAGAAAATTGTATTAGTTAAATATCATTATCTAAAAGATTTTTTTCTATAAGTAAAATCCCAACACTCCTCTAATATATTCAGATATTTTTGCTATTAACAATAACTATACCGACCAATTTATTCAGTTTATATGTCCTTTTGAGAGTTGTGTGGTAAGTTTAATATGGTTAACACACTATTAAGACTTTACAAAATAACCTTAACACCCTTCAAATTATGGTTATAAAGAAAACCAAAACTTTAAAAAATGGATAACTCCAACCATCCATAAAAGTTCATGGTATAACCCAGTGAAAAGTGGTCATCTTCTGCCACCTTCTAATCCTTAACAACCACCAAAACCATGACAACCACCCCCTAAAAATATCACATTTATCTTATAATGATTAATGATAAAAATGGTGGTAAATAATATCTAATTCTAAAAAACTACCCAAGTTTATATACATAACTAGTTAACATAATTTTGGAAACAAGCTAAATTAGTTATATAAATCAAATGTTAAGGAAAAAGTGATCATGTACACTAAAAACATATCATAAATTGTTTTATGATCCTATAAATATATGTGACACAACATAATCTCATGATATGTTTTTATCACTAGAAATGATAAAAACATTATTTTTGTCCATGATATGCATGTGATATGTGATATCACCTTACACTATTTTAAATTTTATACAAAATTATATAAAATAAGATTATAAATATCACATAATGATATTTATAGAATCAAAATAAATGTTTAAATAAATATACATTCATACTCATTTTTTTAAGTTAATAACATATGATACAAGTAATATAATGATAGAAGTGTTTTTTTAAATGCTTGAGATTTAAATTTAAACCCTTTAAGTGTACAACTAATTCTTATATATAAGAGTCTTAACTAAAATGTGTGACCCACAATTGGAATCTAATTTTTATACATCTCATTATCAAAGAACTAATTATTTTTATTTATCTATTGAACTAAGGTTCTAACAAGCTATAAAGAGAAGGATAAATATTATGAAGGAGGTTTCTAGTTGACTCATATTTTTTGTAGATACCTACAATGGAATTATCCCTTTAGTTGTTTTTTATGGATCTATATCAATTACATAAAATAATTTCACAATTTTTTAAAAATAAGATATGTTCTTCATTATTTTGTGGAATTATTTTAAATATCACATGGTAGATCTTGTGGAATGGGTTTAGTATATGTTTAAAATTTCATTTTTAACATGGGGATATCTCTTAAAACCAATTAGTGATATTATGGAAATTATCTTACTTTTAAATTAATATTTCATGTTTCATAAATATTTAGGATTTTATGAAGATCAAGTGTAATATCTTCAATTTTAGTCGATAATAAAAAACATTTTATTTATAATTTATGAGTTTTTTATGTGAAAATTGATTTTTTTCAATAAAAATCACTTAATAAATTATTTAAAGGATTTAAGTAAATTGAAAAACATCATAAACACTTTGGAATATTCTATAAAATGTTTTTAAAGTCATGTGTTGAGTTAGTGTATGATTCCAAGGCCCATAGTGTCTTGAAGATGATAAAATAAAAATATTAAACATATTATATTAAAATTACACCATTTTTAAAAATTTATTGAATATATCCCAAAACATTAATCATATTAGAAATGTTATACCATCGCTAGGTCTGAGATGTGGGGTCTACCCTAAGTGTGACATAAATTTTGTGCACGTTAGATGTTTGGTAATTTTGCACGCAAGGATAAAAAATTTAATATTATTATTATACAATTTTACTAATATAATTAAATATCTCTCAAATGGTATGTCATATGATAAATCTAAGCCTACCTTTAGGCATGGGATGCAAGGTTTACCCTAGGCATGAAATAACCTTTATATGCATTGGGTATTTGGTAACATCATACTTAAGGATAATTTTTATTAAAAATTATATTATATATTTTATTTTTATTTCTACTAAAAACTTTTTTATTGGGTATTCTACCCCACACATGAAGAACCACCATTTTTTATGGCTGGGTTATCTAAAAACATGTATTTTAATGATTTTTAACCTAAAAACACCATCAACACATTAATTAGGTGAAATTAAAGTCTATTTAATAAATTTTTGGTTGAATATCATTTTAAATAAGGGTATTGATTTCTTAGGGTTGGGAAAAAATTGTTATGTGGTATATGGTTGTAAATACATAAATGAATCAATGTTCTTCGTTCATCGATCCTGTTGAAAACAAGTGATACTGAATCTCCCTACTCAAATTCAGTGAAGCCTCAGTCAGTTTCTTGCTCACTACATGAGGCATTTGGTGTGTATTGTTTTCTTTCCCAGTGCACTAAGATAGAGAGAGAAGATAGAGGTGGTATTTTTTCTTTTATTTTTACATTTTTATTCCCCCTATATTCTCTTATTTTTAAACAAATATGAAACAAAATTGGATTTAAGATAAAATAACAATGGCCTAGTTTTAGAAAATAATAATAAACACTATTATCAAAAGATAATTCATAAAAAATTATCAAAATATAATTAGTAGAAATTATCAAAAGATAAATATGATGTTTCATCTAAAGATAATTACATGTTTTACCCGGGACAATTTATAAACATTATCAAAATATATTTACTAATAAATTATGAGGGATAATTATAACTAATTGTAAAAAAATAACCCCACTTTACTTAGAGTATAAAATATATAAAAATTATCAGAATATATTTTTAAAGAAATGATTACTGCATTTAATTACCAAGAATAAATATAGGGAATCACTAAATGATAATTTCATTGATTTATCGAAGGATAATTTATAAAAAATTATCAAAAGATAAAATTTTAAATTATCAGAGGATAATTTATGAAAATTATGATAGAATAATTATCAAGGGATAATTTATCAAGAATTATCATAATAAAATTATAAAAAAATAATGAAAATTACTATAAAAAGTTATTAAAGGATAATTGCATCAAATTATTGAAGGATAATTGTGAAAGGATAATTTTTAATGAAAATTATTAGATTATAATTATAAAAATTATCTAAGTATAAATATAATATAATTATCATGAAACAAATATATCAAATTATTATAGGATAATTATGAAAATTTCAAGGTTAATTATATGTTTTTTAGAGTAATTATATGGAATAACACTTATTTTATCGAATTAATTTTGTAATATAGATCATAAAATGAGGTTTTATAAAACAAATTTAGAAGAATATTGCAAGAGAATGCACTCAACTATAACAATAATTTTGAAATGATATAGGAGAGAGAAAATATCATCACATGTGATATTTTAATGATAATATAAAACTTATATTGGATAGATAAAGTATTATAATATGTGGTATTTTAATATTTTTTGAAATAAAATAACTAGTTTTGGTTCTTGGAACCCTTGAAAACCTCATGCATTGATACATTGACATTTACAATAAGAAGGTCATGAAGAGGTGTTCTTGACTGTTGAAGTTTCCACTTCATCTTTTGAACCACACATAGTGGTTTATTATTTTCGTTGACATAGTTGACTTTAATGTTGGTGGTTCCTTTCCATTTAAGGCAATGTATATATGATTTTATCAGGATGCAAGGATTATTTTTAATAAACCCATGCTTGAGATGAGTTGCATGTGAGTGTATGTGTAGTTATGAGATTGTTTGTTTATGAAATTTGATTATGCCTCACTCCTGATATTGATCTTTGTGTGATGTATCACTCCTTGATACAACATGTATTATTTTTGTGTTTCATAGCCTATGTAATTTCTCTATAGGTACCGAGACACTCATTTGGAGACTAGAGGATGGGAGTTATGTAGTATTAATGCCTTTAAAAGCATAATGACTATACCTATAGATGGGAAAGAATTAGTAACTGGTTAACATACCTGAAATTGTCCTAACACACTTAAAAGTATGTATGACTACCCCTATAGTTGGTACATTCTAATGGATACTTGGAAGGTACTGAGATAAACAAGTGGAGCCTTGAGGTTGGGAGTTATGAAGCGCAATGGATGGTAACTCAACCTAACACTATCTCAATATCCTTAATAGTGGGCTTAGATACCCCCATAGAAGGGAACGTATAGGGGATAGCTGGAAAATAATGGACATGGCTTCCTATGGACATGGGTTGTAGGTGATTGAATGGTTAAGCAGGATAAGGATCGACTTGACAAAACATACATCATTCCTGTAACAACCATCAGAAGGGGGTGATCTGTTGACATAGTGGAACATGCAACATTCCTATGACTACCATTTTTGGGTTTGGGTGAGCTAAGAGACCTTGATGGAGGTACATGTGTTCTGGAAATTCTTTCTGAAAGTGAGCCGAAGTTGGCGCGGTGGGGTTTATGGTGGTTTGATCAATGGAAGATGACTCAGAATATGTATGTTTATTGAGAATTTACATATTTCATGATATAAACTATTATATTTATTATGAATATATAGTAAGGTTACATTGGTAGTATCTTACAGAGTGTTGTACTCATACCCTACTTGGGAATTTCGGTGCGCTTGTTGATTTCACGACCAGAGATCGGTGAAGGGAAAGGGACCTATGGTGGATGGTTGGGCACTAGAGAGTAAAGATGGAGTGGACTAGGGTAGACACTAGAACACCCCATATATGTTTGTTTATTTATATTTATTGTATTGACCTTATTCTTATACTATTGATGTGATTACTACATTGGGAGATATTCTTTTATCTGTGTCACTTCTAAAATTTCTGCATTGTACTATGAATATTCATTAGTTGTTTGATTTTTGTTCACTATTATCCTTCCCTATGATAGGATACGGAGGGTATAGTATCCACACTATCAGGTTTAGTTCCTCACTACTAGTTGGAAGCCTCTTTTGTCTGGGGAGGTGTTCATGAGGTTATGTGACCTTCGAGCTCAGACCCAATAGATCAGGTTGGGATGTAACAAAATGGTATTCGTGGTAGTAATCACTAACATGTTTATTCTATTTTACATAATTTGGGATAGGGTTGATAGGAGTTAGTATGGTTGGGACAAAGATTGTAGAACTATGTTAGTTCATGGTCAACAGTGTATAGTTGACCTCTAAGATTCCATAAATGGGAAAGTTTTTTTAGTTAAATTTTATTGAATTCATCTCCGGTGATACACATGATTTTGATATATGGTTTGGAGTTTGTACATGCATTATGAATAGGTATGATGGTTCACATTCCAGGTATATACTTGTTTTTATGATTCATAGTAGTTCTTTATTTAAATTCCTTGATTTTTTCTATCTATTGGAGATTATATTATATTATATGCTTGGGGGTACAAATACATTAAACTCACACACACCAAACATGCACAGACCAGAAAGGAAGGCCATATCCCCCAAGGGATAACCTAACCAACCATCCACATTATTAAATTATATATATTATTGGACGGAATTCCCAGTGGGCATGAAGCCCATTACATGGTCCGTAGGCCCAAAAGTTTATTTCAAGGCCCATTCTCTGAATAAAAATGCTATAGTACCCCGACTACTACAATACCACATTCGTATCTCCACCACTATAGCACTTGATATAGTACCTGACGCTACTATAATGCCTCCCTCCGCATGCTGTTTTTTTAGTATATATTTGATGACTTTGACTAATGTCTCATGACAAATACCATGGTTAGTGTTATGAGGGTTATACCTTGGGATGATTGTAGAATCCTATTAAAACCCTGTGTGATCTCATTAACTAATTATGATTTTTTATGTTCCAAATTTCCTTCATGATGTAGATATGTTTCCTTAGAGAAATTTGATGGGACCTCCAACTGAGGTAGCCTAGGAGATCCCCAAGACAACACCTATGGTGAAAGAGGATGCTCTCAAACATGCTCATATACCATCACATATGATCTAGGCTGTAAGTACCATCTTGCTGAGACACTTTTAGATAGTGCTCGTTAAATGTAGAGTCACTCATAAGACTACGACTTACCATGATTGGGATCTTCATATTCAACATCCTCCGATGTTATATGTTATTTTTATCCCACAATATGTAGAGGTATGTAGAGAATTCATTGAGAGTATCTTTCATCTAGTCCATATTTTTGAGGATGCATGAGTTATTCTAGGGACATTCATGTTCCAATGACTTTCTAAGAGATAGTGGAATTTCATGAGTCAGTCTATGAGATTAAAGCATCTGACTTGGATGAAAATGAAGGAGGTATTTCAAGTAAAATACTTTTTGGAAACGATGAAGCTAGATCATGCCTAGGAGTTCATGGAGTCATGACAAGGTTCTATGATTTTGTTTGCATACTCTAAGGATTTTATGAATTTTCGTATTTTTCTACTTTGTTGGATGGAAATGAGGAAAAAAGGATTGAAATTTTGTGATAGGTCTTCAAATAGAGCTTCTATATCAAGTTAGAGACTTTGACCTGAGGACATACTCATCGGTTCTCTGTAATGCCCAGAACGTTGAGATGAGGTTGGAAGAGGATAAGACATCAGACTTACTTCCAAGTCACAATGTCCAAGTGATAGAGTTTTCCCTTACTACTACAGGAGTTCCGTATATAGTAGTAAGATAAAGTCATAATAGGAGAAGTAGATCAATATACAGTCAAGTCAGAGTATAAATTGTTAAGTACCCTCTATGGGAGATAAGTGATAAAACTATGGGATAAGTGGACATTATTTCATCACTTTGAAGAATATAATAGTGTAATTCCACTAGTGTGGCAAGGCTGGTCATATTTTTTGATTTTTCTTGAGGGCATCCAAGAGATGTTCTAGGTGGTTAGAAAAATTTTGGAGTGGAGGAATGTAGTAGTGGATGAATACTTCCATGATGATAGGGACATAGGATAGTTTAAGATATGGTCTTTTTGCTGAGGCATGAAAAGTATATGCAGTATATCAATCTCTAATAGATGATGATGAGGTACTTATAATTGTACGAGGCATCTTCTTGAACATGTATTTTTTGTATTCATCCTTGTTTAATGATGATGATTTCCTTATATCTATGAGACATGTCTAGAATTAACTTACCGATAGAGTTATGTTTTCCAAATTTACCTTTATTTGATATGTTATTGAATGATGATGTCTTCTATATGAGAGAGAAGTTATTAATGTTTCCATTATTGAGAGACTGTTGAGGAGCCTCCAAATCACTAGGCATTATTATGTCATTGTGGACTTTATGATATGGTTACCTAGTACCCCGAGGAGTCGTGACACTATCTAGGTGATTGTCGATCAACTGTCGAAAGTTTCTTAGTTTTTACTAATCTCAGAGACTCACACAATGGATGAGGTGGGAAAGCTATAATTTTATGAGATCATAAATTTACATGGACTACCCTAGAGAATTATTTTGGATAGAGATACATACTTTAAATCACGGTTCTGGATAGGATTATAGTTGGACCTATGTACTTAGTTGAGTTTTAGCATAGCGTACTATTGTCATATTGAAGGATAGTCCAATTAGACGATATGAATATTAAAGGATATTATTAGAGATAAAATTTTTAGACATCAGTGGATCATGAGATGATAATATAGACTTGGTTGAGTTCATATACAAAAAAAATTACCAGAATTTAATACAGAAGGTACCATATGAGGCTCTTTATAGGAGGCCATGTTGTTCACCATTTTGTTGGCACGAGGCAATAGTTGTGGGACCTAGTTGGGTCAAGATACCTCTGAGAGAGTAAATATGATTTAGAATATGTTGATGAACACTTAGAGTGGTCACTGATCATATTGTGGCCATAAGATAAGACCTTTATAGTTTGTTATGGGTGATCGGGTTTTCTTGAGAGTGACTCCTCATTTAGTACATTGACATATGAGGATGCATGGAAAGTTATCTCCATGTTATTCAAGACCCTTTGAGATCACCGAATGGTTGGGGAAAGTGGCATAAAATATTTATTTTCTTTATTATTATTGAGGAATTCATAATCAATTCCATATTTCTTATATTTAGAGGTAGACACATGATCCGACACATATTATAGACAATGAGGATGTTGATTTGGGACCAAATAAATTTTCTAGGGAGAATTTGATCAAGATATTATACAAGAATCAACAAGTTTTATGATGTTAGATGGTACCAATTCTCCAAATTCAGTGGTAGAATGGACGGATCTAGGAAGAAATGTGAAAATGAAAGTTATATGTTCGATTTTGGTGACTTTACTTGTTTGAGAAAGATTTCTAGAGTTACTTCATTGGGATGCGAAGTCAATAGAGGGGGAGAATCGTAATATCCTCAATTTTAGATGATAATAAAATCCCTATTTGTTAATAATTTATGAGTGTTTTTATGTGAACAATGTGATTATTAAATAAAAACCTCTTAATAAATTATTTAAAGGATTTACACAAGGTTAAAGACTCTATTAACACTTTTGAATATTCTATGAAATATTTTCATATCCAAGTGCTGAGTTAGAGAATAATTATGATGTCTGTAGAGCATCACTTCTTATAAAATTAAAATACTAAAAATATTATATTACACATGCTCAATATTTCTAAAATTATTTAATATAACTATAAAATTTTATCATATAAGAAATATGATACCACAATTAGGACCGGTATGTGTGGTTGACCCTGAACATGACATAAATTTTGACCGGGTTAGACGTTTGTTCAGATCACATGCGATGATAAATTATTTAATATTTTTATTATATATTTTTCAGAAAATAATTGAATATCACTCAAATGCTGTGTTTTAGGAGAAATATGAGCCTACCGTTAGGTCTAAAATGTTGGTTTACCATAGGTGTGATATAACCATTACACACATCATATTTTTGGTAACATCGCACTTAAAGATAGTTTTTATTACAAATTTTATTATTATTATTATTATTATATATATATATGTATATTATTAAATTAATTTCTTATTGGTTCTTCTCCCCCACACATGAAAAAGCACCATATTTTCATATTAGGGTTATCCAAAACCCTTTTATTTTAATGTATTTTGAACTAAAACATTAGTAACACATTAATTTGGTGAGATTAATGCCCCCACAAAGAATTTTTAGATGAATCTCATTTTGAATTGGGGTATTGATTTATTTGATTTTGGAGTGACAATGGAAACAATGTTTAGGCATATAAATAGATGAATAAATAAATGTTATTAATTTGTCAATCCCATTGAAAATGAGCTATACCGAAGCTCCCTATGCCTGTTCAGTGAAGCGCAGGTCATTTCCATACTAATTGTTTGAGGAATGTAGTGTGTATTTTTTCATTCCTTGTATACCATGATAGATAGAGAATATGGATGTTATTTTTTTCATTTTTATTTCCCCCATTATTCTTTTATATTTATTACAAAAAGAAAATAAATTCAATTTTAGATAAAATACTAATAACCTAGTTTTATAAAATGATAATACTCACTATAATCAAAAGATAATTCATTAAAAATATCAAAATATAATTAGTTGAAATTAAAAAATGATAAATATGATGTTTTATCAAAATATAATTACCTGTTTTATGAGGGATAATTTATAGAAATTATCAAAATATTTTTACTAAAAAATTACACAAGATAATTATAACTAATTATTAAATGATATTGACACTAGTTTATTCATATGATATAATGTATAAAAATTATCAAAATATTTAAAAAAAAACAATAATCACAAGGAGTTATTACGATGAAATTGAGGAAATCACTAAATGATAATTAAATTTATTTTTCAAGAGATAATATATCAATATTAAAAAAGATAAAATATAGATTTATCAAATGATACTTTTTATAAATTATTATAGAATAATTATTAGGGGATATTTTTTCAAGAACTATCAAAGTAAAATTATAAAAATTATATAAAATAATTGTTAAGAATTATTAAAGGATAATTACATCAAATTATAAAAGGATAATTTCTGGAAATAAATTATCATAGGATAATTGCGAAAGGATAATTTTTAAGGAACATTATAAGATTATAATAATACAAATTATCTAAGTATAATTACAGGAGAATTATTATGCAACAAATATATTAAATTATCATAGGATAATTATGTAATTATCATGGTTAATTGTATATTTTTTAGAATAATTATATGGAATACCAATTATATTGTCGAATTAATATAGTGATATATATAATCAAAGGTGGTTTTACAATTATTCTTGAGAATAATATTGAAAGAGCATGTTTTGACCTAAAAAATAATTTTTAAATGATCTAGGAGAAAGAAAATATCACCGCATGTGATATTTTGATGGTAATTTGAAAATTATCTAGGAGAGAGAATGTATTATCACATGTGAAATTTTATTTAGTCTTGAGATAAAATAAATCTGTTTGGTGCTCAGAACCCTTGACTAAACTCAATCCTCGATATGTTAATATCTATGATAATAAAGATGTGAAGAAGTGTTCTTGATCATTGAGGTTTACACTCCAGCTTTTGAACCACACATAAAGGTTTATTCTTACCATTAACATGATGAATTTTGGGTAGCATATTCCTTTCCATTCTAGTCCATATATATATATGATGTTATCATTATTTAAGGATTATGTTGGACTAACCCATTCTTGAGAATAGTGGCATGCAGTGTGTATTTGTGTGTTTGTTCCTTTATAACACGTGATTATGTGTCACTCCTCATATTTATCTCGGTGTTATGTATTTTTCATTTCTATGACATTAATTTTTTGTGAGTTTCATATCATATGTAATTGTGGTATAGGTACTGAGATACTTAGTTGCATCTTAGAGGTTGGGAGTTATGCAGTTCCAATGACCTTTAAGGCAGGCGCGACTATCCCTATAGAGGGGAAAGCATCAATAGACGATTACTAAAATTGAAAAAGTTATAACACCCTTAAAGGTGGGAATGGCTACACATGTTGAAGGGAAAACATAGTGGATAGATATAAGACACTGAGATATATAGGTGGAGACTTGTGGTTTATATTTATGCAGCTCAGTGGCTGGTAACCCAACCTGGTGCAATCCAAACACCCTTAAAGGTGGGTGTGGATACCCATGAAGAGGAGAAATAATAGTGTCTTGTTAGAAAATACTAGTCATGGATTCTAATGAACACAGGTTTTGGGTGATTAAAAGTTTGTGGTGGTTAGGGATCGACTTGATTGAACGTGTATTGTTCCTGTGATTACCACTAGAAGGTTGGGGTGAGCCCTTGATATGGTGGAATGTGCATCATTCCAAAAAATGACCACCAATGGGGTGGGGTGAGTTATGAGACCATGATAGTAGTACATATGTTCTATACATTATTTATAGAATTGAGATAAAGTAGGTGGGGCTGAGGTTTGTGGTGTCTTGGTTAGCACATGGTGACATAGACAAAATATTTTTATTGGGAATTTACTTATATCATGATATACACTATTTATATATTGTGCACAAATGGTGAGGATAAATTGGTGGTGTCCTATTGAGTCTTATAATCACACCCTACTTGGGTATTTTAATGCACTTTTATATTTCATTATGAGAGATCTAGTGAAGGAAAAGTACATATTTTTAATGGTTGAGCAGTGGAGCATGGAGCTGGAGAAGACTAGGACAGACATCAGAGTACCCCATAGATGTTTGTTTATTTACTCCTCTTGTATTTACCTTCTTCATATACGTAGGATAAGCTTACAAATTTGGGTGGTATTCTTACATCTATATTATTTATTCAATTTCTATATTTTATTATATCACACTCAAAGACAAGATAAAAGGGTATATTCTCCCCACTAACAAATTTAGACACTCACTGCAAATCACTGGGATCCTGAGGTGTGCATGTGGTCGTGTTACCTACCAGCTCTGACCCGGTGGTTCGGTTAAGGATGCTACTTTTTTTAAATAAATTATAATCACATGGAATTATCAATAATAAATGTAATGAATCACTAAGTAATAATTGCATTGATTTATTAAAAGATAATTTATCAAAATTATCAAAAGATAAAATCTATAATTATCATATGATAATTTATGAAAATTATTATAGAATAATTATCAATGTATAATTTATCATGAACTATCAAATAAAAATTATGTGAATTATTAAAAATAATTATCAAGAAATATTGAAGGATACTTGCATAAATTTTTCAAAGGTCAATTTGTGGAAATAAATTATCATAGAATAATTTTAAAGGATAATTTTTAAGTAAAATGATTCGAATATATTTATATAAATTATAAAATAATAATTATAAGAGAATTATCATGCAATAAATTTATCAAATTATAAAAGGATAATTATGCTATTTTCATGGTTAATTATATGTTTTTTTGAATAATTATATATAATACACTTCTATACGTGAATTAATTCAGTTATATATATAATCAAATATGGTTTTATAATTTTTCATGATAATTATATTGCAAGAACATGTGTTTACCTAAAATGATAATTTGGAAATGATCTTGGAGAGATAAAATATAATCACATGCGATATTTTAATGATAATTTTAAAATCATAAAGGATAAAGAAAGTATTATCACATGTGATATTTTATTTATTTTTGAAATAAAATAACTAGTTTTGGTTTTAGGAACCCTTGATGAACATTAAGCGTTGACGTGTCAAAATTTACATTAATAAGGTTGTGACTAATTGTTCTCGACTATTGTGGTTTCCACTCTAGCTTTCGAACCATAGAAAGTGGTTAATTCATTCCATTAACATTGATGACTTTGAGGGAGCATGATAATTTTATCCATGTATATATGATGTTTTCATGATGTATGTTTTATGTTGGGATAAACCATGATTTAGTTGAGTTACTTGTGGGTGAGTGTGTATCCATGGGATTATTTATTTATGAAATGTGATTATATGTCACTTTTGATATTGATATTGGTGTACCGCATCGTTCCTTTCTACGACATGTATTGTTTGTGTGTTGCATAGCTTGTGGAATTTCAGTATAAGTACTGTGATACTCAGTTTGATCCTAGAGGTTGGGAGATATGTAGTTCTAACATACATAATGGCTAGAGTGGTTTCCCTTATAGAGGGGAAATAGATATTAAATGGTCAACCAACCTGATGTTGTCCCAATGATCTTAAAGGGGGGAATAGATAACCTTGTAGATGAGAAATCAAAGTGTATAATTGGAAGGTACTGAGATACATAGGTGGATCCTTGAGGTTGGGAGTTATGCGGTCCAGTGTCCGGTTACCGAACCTCACGTAGTCCTACTGTCCTTAAAGGCATGTGTGGATACCCATGTAGAGGGGAAATCAAAGTGGATAACTAAAAAATAGTAGTCATCTATTCCTACAGACTTGGGTCATGGGTGATTAAAAGTTTGAATGGTCCAAATATCCTCATGGCATAACATGTATCATTCATATAATTACCACCAGAAGCATGGTGTGAGATATTGACATGAAAGAACATGTGGCATTCCTATAAAAACTAACAGTAGGATGGGGTGATCTATGATTCCTTAATGGAGGTACATGTGTTTTAGAAATTCTTACCAACATTGAGATGAAGAAGGTGATGCTGGGGTCTATAGTGGCTTTGTCTACACATGATACCTTGGAACGTGTATGTTTATTTAGAATTTACTTATGTCATGATATACACACATATGGTAGGGATGCATCGGTGGAATCCTACTACGCATTGTACTAACACCCTACTCAGACATTTCAGTGAACCTGTAGATCTCATGACCAAAGATCTGGTGAAAAGTGGGCCAAAATTCAAGGCATTTCCCAACGGTTTGGCCAAACCGTTGGGAAAAGTGGCCAATTTGGGGGCCCTTCCCAATGGTTTGGCCAAACCGTTGGAAAAGGGGACCTATACCAACGGTTATTGCAAACCGTTGGTATAGAAGTGTTGGGAAAGATGTAATTTCCAGTAGTGGTGGATGGTTGAGAGGTGGATCATGGAGCTAGGGAGGACTAATAAAGACACCATAACACCCCACAAATGTTTTTTATTTACTTTTCTTATATTTTCCTTCTGGTTATACTCTTTATAGGCTTACCACATTATGATTTATTCTTATATCCGTGTCACTTATTCATTTTTTGAATATTAATTTGATAATTTATTAATTATTTTTTATTTTTCATTATTATCTTACTTGATGACATGATATGGAGGGTGTTTTCTACCCACATTCAGATTTAGACCCTTGATACTTGTTAGAAGCCTCTTGCATATGGGGAGGTGCACATAATGTCACATGAATATCCAAAATCAAAATTATTATCTCAGTTTGGGATGTTACAACAAGTATATAATAGAAAGTGATATGTCTATATCACTACTATTGTAACATCCCAAGTAAGTAAGGAATAATTGCTATTTTTATCTATGTCTATTAATGATTAAAAGAGTGTTTTAGAGGCTTAAAATGAAAATAAATACAATCTTATGCATGGAATACACTAATATTTTTAAAAGATTGTTTTACTGCCTTTGAGGGAAAAACATTTTTGAATCTATATTTTGACAATTTTATAAACTATGTTTGTCAAAATAAACTTATCCTTTATTATTGGGACATCAAACTTTACTTTGTGTGAATTTTTGGTATTTTTCTGACAATGTTCATTTTTTAATGAATAGTGAAAAATACTGCATTTTACATCAAAACTTCTTTTTAATCTAATTTATTTATATGATTAGATTATGTTTTGAATTGGTTTTGAAGTGAAATTAGAATATATTTTTACCATTTTACCCAATGGTGGTCATTGGAATCAATTTCACTTTGAAATTAGACTTAAACTGGTGTCAATCTTTTGATACTTATTGTTTTGTAAAAACACGCTATTTTCTCTGGAAGCGGGAATTAATTATTAAATTAATTAATGTGACTTATATGATTTGAATTTTGTAAAATATACTTCATTTTTGAATTCGGAATATAAAATATAGCTTAGGGTGAATTTTTAGTAATTTTTTGAAAAACTTCAATTTTTGATGAATAGTGAAACCACTAAGTGGTAATCAAGCAAACTGATTTTTCAGTTAAATGAAAGTTTACCACTAATGTGTATTGAATTTTTAAAATACGACATACATGGTTGTCATTAAGAAGTAAAATGTGGTTCAATGAGATTAAAATAATTTTTTGTTGAATAGTAACTTATTAAGTTTTTAATCGCGATTAGTGGTAATTAGTGTAGTTTAATGTATAAATAATGCTTTAATAATATGAAATGACCTAAAAACATGTCCCAACATTATTGGTTGTGTCATGGCCGACCAAGAAAAGCCATGGGTCAACTTGGGGACCCCATGGAGACATTTTGGTTGGGAAATGACATAAATAACTTTTTATTTAATGTAAAAGTAAAAATGACACAAACATAATATGTTTTACGAAAACAATTTTGACATGGGGTTATAAAGATCAGATTTTTGATTATAAATAGTCATTGGAAAGATAAAACGATTTCCTACATCATAGTATTTTTTTATAATTTTTAGACATTAAATAAATTAAATTATGTATGACATAATAATGATGCAGCGATGACATCATTATTTGACGATTTAAATAAAATGGAAAGATAATGTAAAATCTATGAACTACACATGGACAAAACCAATTGGATGAGTGGATTTAGAACCCTTATCACCTTATCCACGAATTATATAAATGTGGGACGTTTTAAAACCGAAACACTTTTTCAAATAAAGTAATATTTCTTTACATTCCAAAAGTGCCCCTCCTCTCCTCTTATAAAAGGCCCCCACCTCTACCTCATTTCACACACTCCTCAAGCCTTTTTCTCGGCCAACCCCTTCCCATTTAATCTCTCCACATCCCTCTCCTCATCCTAGAGAATTCCCTTTGGGAATAATCCTTTCAAAGGATGCCTTTAGGCTCAAATCAAAAGGAGTTACACTTTTAAAGGTAATTCATTCTCTCATGTTCATTTGTTTTATTTTGTTTCTCCAACCCCCTAAACTCTTTTTATTTACTTCTTTTGTAAAAACACCAGTATCTTCAATATACTATGATGTTGTTATAAGATTTATTTGAGCTACACTCTCACACAACTACATCAAATGGTTAAAGAACATACGGTTCCGTGGATGGAGAAATTCTGCCTCCCGAAACGATGATTGTTCAATACTCATTTAACACCTTCAAAGGTGGCCATTATGATGAAAATATTTTTATATATGATATATAATATGTTTATGTTTTCCTTAATCTTCTGTTCTTTTCATTTTGGGCATACCTTTATGGTTCCCATTATGGGTAAACACGATATCTTCATTTTAGGAAGTGCGGACTACCGCCCCCTGAAAGTGATTTGATTCGTTAATACCATATGTGGGATGTGTAAAGGATAAAGTTAATGATATTATATATGTTATTATACTGGAATTATAATATAATCTTATATCATTATGATTCCATTCCAGAAAATACGAAATAGATATGGAAGTGGCGTTCATGCGTACGTACGGCCTACCATCTCCATGAACAGTGCATTTCATTTCTTACCTCTAAATGTGATGTAATATTATACATACATGTATATGATGAATATATATGATATATATGTTATCCAAATCATTAATATAATTCTGGATATAATGACCCTATGACCAAATTAACAACATGTAAGTGTAAGAAGTCTATTTTTGACTTAAGAACCAAATACCGACAAAATGAACATTATTAACTTAACTGATTACATGATGTTCATACCATGGTATAAAAGGAATAATGAACTTGAAAAAGATTCATAATCAACTATAGATTAACTCAAGTTTATTATTCAGGAGAGTAAAGAACGGTCGGGTCAAGTCGGATACGAGGTATGGGACTTCATCTCAATCTCCTTTCATTGAGGCATATTTTATTTTATACACAACATTCTTTTATACGGTGTATAAACCCCTTTAACTTTTACGTTTATTCAAAAGGAATCATTTTTATACAAAGCGTTTACTAAACGACAAAAGGGAATGTTTTTGTCGTACGTATGCGGCGACAACGACTTCTCCGCCGTCGTGACCGTTATTTGAGTTTTGGCTTCCTCTACAAGCCATACCTTCTTTTTAAAAGAAAAATAAATACCATGTTTTACTTTTCTTTTATTTTGGTATTGAAAACGGTTTTCACAATGTTTTTTGTGTCGTATTGATATCTTGTGATTGAAATGTGGAAATGTTATGTTTCCTTTATGCATGTTTTATGTTATGGTTCTTGGGCATTATTATGAAGACGGGTGGTTTCGTGATAAAATAAGGGCGGGTGAGCCCGATATAGCTCTCCAATGCATTGGGTAACGCGAAGGAGTGAAACGTTAAGGTTTCTCCGAAGAGATTTTAGGGAATATACTGTGATGGGTATTCCAAACGTAACCAAGAGGGTTACTACCAACGTAAGAATGTTATGAATGCCTCAAGTTACCTTTATGTCTTATGATTTCTATGATTTATTCATGATTTTATGAGGTATGTTAAAGTGCCTATGTTTTATGGGTAAAATATGATTTCATTGTTATGTATATATGAACTCATGTTTCCTTTCCATGTTTTTATAACCCATACTGAGCTTTTTATGCTCATCCCAAGTTTTTTTTTGAAATGTTTTTCACAGGTCAAGGGAAAGGTACATGATATGATGATAGTGTCAAGGAAGTGTCAAGAAATAATCCATGTTTTATTTTAAATGTGCTTCCATTGATGGGAATGAAGAATACTATCTTTATTTAACCACTTTGTTTATATGTGGAATGTAATGCAAGTTTTATGATCTAATTCTCTAAAACTCTCAACCCAAAAAGATCCTCAATGTGTAATCTTGTAATAACTCAAGATTAAGTAAGGTTTAAGGCTGGGGCCTTATAGTTGGTATCAAAAGTCGGTTTAGATAACTTTAGGAGTTATAATTCTATTAAATGATTATCCAATTTTTTTTTAAATGATATAGCATTTAAAGATTACCCTGTTGCTTCATCTAAGACATGTTTGTTCAGAATGGTTTTCCGCAGAGGAAACAGGGAAGTAGTGCTTGGAAGGCATATAGAAGGAAATAACCTTCCGAATCAGCATCCCGAGATGGTCGGAATTGGAACTGAACAGTTTGTTGCAGTAATGGCGCAGTTGACTCAAGCAATAAATGGTGGTGGTATCCATGCACGAGATCAGCCAGATAAACCGCAGAGGAACATGTCAGTGGTGGAACATTTCATGAGGCAACATCCACCATCATTTAGAGGATCATCTGACCCTGTGCTAGCCGAAGGGTGGATTAAAGCACTGGAGAAGATTTTTGATGTCATGGGGTGTTCAGACAATCAAAAGGTTAGTCCTTCTATTTACCGTTTGAAGGGTGAAGCAGATCAGTGGTGGTCTATGGTTAAAAATATCAGGGACGCCGATGAGATTTATGCTCTTGACGGGATGAATTCAAAGGTATGTTTCTTGAGAAGTATTTTCCTAAGGTTGTTCGACTTTGGATGGAAAAGCAATTCTTGGAATTGAGGCAAGAGGAAGACTCAGTGGCTGCCTATGAAGAAAGGTTCACTTGATTGGAAAGGTATGCTCCAAATTTTATCCGGGACCTTGATAGTAAAATAAATCGTTTTTACTCAGGATTAATGCCAAAATATCAAAGGGCATTAGCTTCTCGTGAGTTTAAAAGTTATGAAAAGCATGTTCGATGTGCTGAGAAGGTGGAAATGGAGTTTGCTGATGACCAAGGATTCTATAACAACCAGCAGAAGAAGAGACCGAGGTGGCAGGAGAAAGGTAAGAATTCTTCAAAAAAGTCTGATGGTAAGAGAACTAAGTTTCCAGTTTGTGATAGATGTGGAAAAAGGCATGCTGGGGAATGTCATCTGAATTCTGGAAAGTGCTACTGATGTGGTAAGATGGGACATAAGGCTCGTGATTGCACTGAAAAGGATCAAGGTGAAGGTAAGAACAAATTTTATTTACAGTTAGTGAAATGTTATAAGTGCAATGAGATGGGTCACTATGAAAACGAGTGTCCGACAAAGAGCTTGAGTGATGGGAAGGAGTTAGACTACAAGGAGAAAGGGGAGGTGAAATCATTTGCAACTACATCAGCAGATGTCGGGCCATCAAATGAAGTTGTATCAGGTACTTTGTTTGTTTTTTCAGATTATGCCAGTGTGTTGTTTGATTCGGGGTCTGCACATTCTTTCATCACTGAAACCTTTTCTAGTAAAATGGGAATACCATCTCAAGAAATGACTCCTGAACTTTGGTAAAAACACCTGGGGGAAATGTTGAGGCAAAAAGAATTTATAAGAATCTTCCTATCCTTATCTGTGGAAAGAACCTACTTGCAAACCTTATTGTTCTACCTCTAATAGAGTTTGATGTTATCCTGGGTATGGATTGGCTCTCTATTTACCATGATAAGATTGACTGTAGAGCTAAAGAAGTTTCTTTTCAGAAATACTTTCAGTTTGTTTACAAGAATGAACCCTTACTTTTGATAACATATCAAGAGGCCGAGAAACTTGTAAAAGATGGAAATGAATGTTACCTTGCACACGTCGTTGAAAATAAAGGAACTATTCAGATTAATGATATGCCAGTGGTAAATGAGTATCCTGATGTTTTTCCAGATGAGTTTCCTGGAATAATACCAGATCGGGAAGTTGAGTGTACTGTTGACTTAGTTCCTGATGCTAAGCCAATTTCAAAACCCCCTTATCGAATGGCACAAATTGAACTTTTAGAGTTGAAGGAGCAATTGCAAGATTTATTAGAGAAAGGTTTCATTAGACCTAGAACATCACTATGGGGTGCTCCTGTTTTATTTGATAAAAAGAAAGATGGTTCTATGAGACTTTGCATTGATTATAGAGCCTTGAATAATATCACTGTTAAGAACAAATATCCTTTGCCTCATATCGATGATTTGTTTGATCAGCTCTAGGGAGCTCAGTTTTTTTCAAAGATTGACCTGAGATCGGGGTACCATCAGCTGAAGGTAAAGGAGGCATATATTCCGAAGACCGCGTTCCGTACGAGATATGGCCATTATGAATTTTTAGTAATGCCTTTTGGGCTAACCAATGCACCTACTGTATTCATGGACTTAATGAATAGAATTTTCCATGAGTTCTTGGATAAGTTTGTGGTGGTTTTCATTGATGATATTTTGGTGTTTTCTAAAAGTAAAGAGGAGCATGAAAAACATTTAAGGGTTATCTTGTAAACCTTAAAAGAAAAGAAATTGTATGGGAAATTCCGCAAGTGTGAGTTTTGGTTGCAAAAAATTTCTTTCCTTGGTCACATTGTTTCTAAAGATGGAATAACTGTTGATCCTGCAAAAACAAAAGTTGTGGAAGAATGGCCAAGACCCACAAATGTAACCGAGATTCGTAGCTTCCTTGGTTTGGCGGGCTATTACCGAAGGTTTGTTAGAAATTTTTCACGGTTATCTAGTCCAATGACTAAGCTAACTCAGAAGGGTGTTAAGTTTATCTGGATAAAAGAATGTGATGATTGTTTTCAGGAATTGAAAAGAAGATTGGTGAATGCTCCAGTTTTGGAAATACCTTCCAGGAATGGTGAGTTTGTTATATACAGTGATGCTTCATTGAAAGGACTTGGTTGCGTCCTAATGCAGAATGATCAGGTAATTGCTTATGCTTCACGACAGTTGAAAACTCATGAGGTAAATTACCCTACACATGATTTGGAACTAGCTACTATTGTTTTTGCTTTAAAAATTTGGAGGCATCATTTGTATGGAGTAAAGTGTGAAATATATACCGATCACAAAAGTTTAAAGTATATATTCACTCAGAAAGAGTTAAACATGAGACAAAGGAGATGGCGAGAATTAATCAAGGATTATGATTGTACAATTCATTACCATCCGGGAAAAGAAAATAAAGTGGCTGATGCTTTGAGTCGAAAAAGTAATGCTTCATTAACAATGTTGCGTTTGGAACGTGATCCTTTGGTTAAGGATTTGATGAACTTTGGCATAGAAGTTGTTGGTGCAGGAAGTCCTTCTGTTTTGTTTCAGGTATCAGTGAGATCATCTCTATCTGATAGAATCAAGCAAGAACAGAAGCAAGATAGTGAGTTGAAGAAAAAGGTAGAGCTGGTTCAGAAAGGTAAGTCGCCTGAATTAAACATTGATAATGATTGCGTTTTGAGATTTGGGAAGAGATTGTGTGTGCCTTGTGATTCACAGTTGAAGAGAGAATTGTTATGTGAAGCTCATAGTTCTTCGTTTTCAGTTCATCTGGGCAGTACTAAGATGTACAGAGATCTGCGGGAGTATTACTGGTGGGATGGAATGAAAAGAGATATTGCTGATTTTACTGTGAAGTGTTTGACTTGTCAGCAGGTTAAAGCAGAGCGGCAGTTACCGAAAGGGATGCTTCAGCCTTTACCAGTGCCAGAGTGGAAATGGGAGAATATATCCATGGACTTTGTTGTTGGATTACCGAAGACATCTTTAGGTAATAATGCAATCTGGGTTATTGTTGATCGCTTGACCAAATCTGCTCATTTCCTTTCTATACGAGATACTTTCTCTCTTGATCAACTTTCCCGTTTGTATCTTAAAGAGATAGTTAGGTTACATGGAGTTCCTCTCTCCATTGTATCGGATCGTGATATCAGGTTTACTTCTAACTTTTGGAAAGGCCTTCAGAAGTCGTTGGGTACTGAATTAAATTTTAGTACAGCTTTTCATCCTCAATCATATGGGCAGTCAGAACAAACAATTCAGACATTGGAGGATATGCTACGAGCTTGTTCTATGGATTATCAGGGAAGTTGGGACCAACATCTTTATTTGGTTGAGTTTTCATATAATAACAGTTTCCATTCCAGTATACAGATGGCACCATTTCAGGCATTATATGGGAAGCGGTGTCGAACTCCAGCTTTCTGGGATGAAGTGGGTGAAAGAAATTTGATGGGACCAGAATTGGTAGAAGAGATGGCAGAAAAAGTTCAGCTGATTCAGAAACACATGAGAACAGCTCAGACAAGGCAGAAGAGTTATGCGAATAACCGGAAGAAGGATCTATATTTCGAGGTAGGTGATCATGTTTTTCTCAAGGTTTCTCCTTGGAAAAGTGTGATGAGATTTGGTAAAAAGGAAAGCTGAGTCCAAGGTTTATTGGACTATACGAAATTCTGGAGAGAGTTGGATCAGTTGCATACCGAGTGGCTTTACCTCCGAGTTTATCTCAGGTACACAATGTTTTTCACGTTTCGATGTTGAGAAAGTATATGCCAGATCCATCTCATGTTTTGAGTCCAGAGGTAGTTCAGCTGGAAGAGAACCTATCTTATGAGGAACAACTGGTCCAGATTCTTGACCACAGGGAGCAAGTTTTACGGAATAAGGTGATTCACCAGGTAAAGGTTTTGTGGAAAAACCACATGATTGAAGAGGCAACATGGGAATCTGAAAATGCAATGAGGGATAAGTACCCCCATTTATTCGATAAGTAAATAAATTGCGGGGACGCAATTTTCTAAAGGGGGGAAGGATGTAACATCCCAAGTAAGTAATGAATAATAGATATTTTTATCTATGTCTATTAATGATTAAGATAGTGTTTTAGAGATTTAAAATGAAAATAAATACAATCTTATGCATGGAATACACTAATATTTTTAAAAGATTGTTTTACTGCATTTGAGGGAAAAACATTTTTGAATCTATCTTTTGACAATTTTATAAACTATGTTTGTCAAAATAAACTTATCCTTTATGATTGGGACATCAAAATTTACTTTGTGTGAATTTTTGGTATTTTTCTGACAATGTTCATTTTTTAATGAATAGTGAAAAATACTGTATTTTACATCAAAACTGATTTTTAATCTAATTTATTTATATGATTAGATTATGTTTTGAATTTGTTTTGAAGTGAAATTAGAATATATTTTTACCATTTTATCCAACGGTGGTCATTGGAATCAATTTCACTTTGAAATTAGACTTAAACTGGTGTCAATCTTTTGATACTTATTGTTTTGTAAAAACACGTTATTTTCTCTTACAGCTGGAATTAATTATTAAATTAATTAATGTGACTTATATTATTTGAATTTTGTAAAATAGACTTCATTTTTGAATTCAGAATATCAAATATAGCTTAGGGTGAATTTTTGGTAATTTTCTGAAAAACTTCAATTTTTTATGAATAGTGAAACCACTAAGTGGTAATCAAGCAAACTGATTTTTCAGTTAAATGAAAGTTTACCACTAATGTGTATTGAATTTTGAAAATCCGACATACATGGTTGTCATTAAGTAGTAAAATGTGGTTCAATGAGATTAAAATAATTTTTTGGTGAATAGTAACTTATTAAGTTTTTAATCGCGATTAGTGGTAATTAGTGTAGTTTAAGGTATAAATAATGCTTTAATAATATGAAATGACCTAGACACATGTCTCAACCTTATTGTTTGTGTCATGGACGACCAAGACATGCCATGGGTCAACTTGGGGACCCCATGGAGACATTTTGGTTGTGAAATGACATAAATAACTTTTTATTTAATGTAAAAGTAAAAATGACACAAACATAATATGTTTTACGAAAACAATTTTTAAATGGGGTTATAAAGATCATATTTTTCATTATAAATAGTAATTGGAAAGCTAAAAAGATTTCATACATCATAGTATTTGTTTATAATTTTTATACATTAAATAAATTAAATTATTTATGACATAATAATGATGCAGCGATGACATCATTATTTGACGATTTAAATAAAATGGAAAGATAATGTAAAATCTATGAACTAAACATGGAAAAAACCAATTGGATGAGTGGATTTCGAACCCTTATCACCTTATCCACAAATTATATCAATGTGGGGCCTTTTAAAACCGAAACACCTTTTCAAATAAAGTAACATTTCTTTACTTTCAAAAAGTGCCCCTCCTCTCCTCTTATAAAAGGCCCCCACCTCTACCTCATTTCACACACTCCTAAAGCCTTTGGCTCGGCCAACCCCTGACCATTTACTCTCTCCACATACCTCTCCTAATCCTAGAGAATTCCCTTTGGGCATAATCCTTTCAAAGGAAGCCTTTAGGCTCAAATCAAAAGGAGTTACACTTTTAAAGGTAATTCATTCTCTCATGTTCATTTGTTTTATTTTGTTTCTCCAACCCCCTAAACTATTTTTATTTACTTATTTTGTAACAACACCAGTATCTTCAATATACTAGGATGTTGTTATAAGATTTATTTGAGCTACACTCTCACACAACTACATCAAATGGTTAAAGAACATACGGTTTCCATGGATGGCGAAATTCTGCCTCCCGAAACGATGATTGTTCAATACTCATTTAACACTTTCAAAGGTGGCCATTATGATGACACTATTTTTATATATGATATATAATATGTTTATGTTTTCCTTAAGCTTCTGTTCTTTTCATTTTGGGCATACCTTTATGGTTCCCATTATGGGTAAACACGATATCTTCATTTTAGGAAGTGCGGACTACCGCCCCCTGAAAGTGATTTGATTCGTTAATACCATATGTGGGATGTGTAAAGGATAAAGTTAATGATATTATTTATGTTATTATACTGGAATTATAATATACTCTTTTATCATTATTATTCCATTCCAGAAAATACGAAATAGAAATGGAATTAGCGTTCATGCGTACGTACGGCTTACCGTCTCCATGAACGGTGCATTTCATTTCTTACCTCTAAATGTGATGTAATATTATAAATACATGTATATGATGAATATATATGATATATATGTTATCCAAATCAATAATATCATTCTGGATATAATGAACCTATGACCAAATTAACAACATGTAAGTGTAAGAAGTCTATTTTTGACTTAAGAACCAAATACCGACAAAATGAACATTATTAACTTAACTGATTACATGATGTTCATAACATGGTATAAAAAGAATAATGAACATGAAAAAGATTCATAAGAAAGTAGAGATTAACTCAAGTTTATTATTCAGGAGAGTAAAGAACGGTCGGGTCAAGTCGGATACGAGGTATGGGACTTCGTCTCAATCTCCTTTCATTGAGGCATATTTTATTTTATACACAACTTTCTTTTATACGGTGTATAAACCCCTTTGACTTTTATGTTTATTCAAAAGGAATCTTTTTTATATGAAGCGTTTACTAAACGACAAAAGGGAATGTTTTTGTCGTACGTATGCGGCGACAACGACTTCTCCACTGTCGTGACCGTTATTTGAGTTTTGGCTTCCTCTACAAGCCATACCTTCTTTTTAAAAGAAAAATAAATACCATGTTTTTCTTTTCTTTTATTTTGGTATTGAAAACGGTTTTCACAATGTTTTTTGTGTTGTATTGATATCTTGTGATTGAAATGTGGAAATGTTATGTTTCCTTTATGCATGTTTTATGTTATGGTTCTTGGGCATTATTATGAAGACGGGTGGTTCTGTGATAAACTAAGGGTGGGTGAGCCCGATATAGCTCTCCAATGCATTGGGTAACGCGAAGGAGTGAAACGTTATGGTTTCTCCGAAGAGATTTTAGGGAATATACTGTGATGGGTATTCCAAACGTAACCAAGATGGTTACTCCCTACGTAAGAATGTTATGAATTCCTCAAGTTGCCTTTATGTCTTATGATATCTATGATTGATTCATGATTTTATGAGGTATGTTAAAGTGCCTATGTTTTATGGGTAAAGTATGATTTCATTCTTATGTATATATGAACTCATGTTTCCTTTCCATGTTTTTATAACCCATACTGAGCTTTTTATGCTCATCCCAAGTTTTTTTTGAAATGTTTTTCACAGGTCAAGGGAAAGGTACATGATATGATGATAGTGTCAAGGAAGTGTCAAGAAATAATCCATGTTTTATTTTAAATGTGTTTCCATTGATGGGAATGAAGAATACTATCTTTATGTGACCACTTTTTTTATATGTGGAATGTAATGCAAGTTTTATGATCTAATTCTCTAAAACTCTAAACCTGAAAAGATCCTCAATGTGTAATCTTGTAATAACTCAAGATTAAGTAAGGTTTAAGGCTGGGGTCTTATAACTATAAAAAAATCAGTTATTATTGGGGGATTATGCAACCACCACTAAATCCTTTTTTAATGCACCGACACCTTTACCACTCCTCCTTTCCCCCACCCCTAAGCATGATGACCCCTATATTCCGCGACCCAATGATACCATCAGGCTGACTCCCCTTCTCCCCCTCATTGTCGGCCCCTCTCTCACCTCCACTTCTAAAACCCCTTATCACCCTCTCTGCCGGCTCCACTTCTACCCACCACCATTAGACCTTGTCTCACCATCGCCACCAGATCCAATTCTCCCCTTATTGTTGGCCCTTCTCTTCCCCTCATTGACTTATCTTCTCCCCCCACCATCGTCCCCCCTTCTCCTCCTCGATGCCCACCCCTTCTCCGATGAGCCCCCTGAGCCTGAGAACAAGTCACCGACCCTTGTATCCCCTGAACAGTTGTTACTGCTACTCCCAAGGAAAGTTAATTAAAAAGGATATGTGTTCGGATTTTATTGTACTTTGGTTCTTGTTTTTTGAGCACCATTATTCTATCCAATGTGTTAAAATTTGATTATTCAATTCTAAGATTTTTAATTTAAGTGTTTAGTTAATTAATTTTATGGTTTTAGGGTTGTTTTATGTGATTTTAGACCCATTGGATGTCTTGTTTTCTTGGGATTATTTTACGAGACATCGATTGAGGTAGGCAGTTCCATTCATACATTTTAAAATCTTAACCCTTGACAGGGAAATAATATAATGTATAATTAGGTAATTTTTTATTGATATAGTAATAATTTATAACTTATAAAAGAAATGAATGATTTAGTATTTCCAAATCTTTGACATAGGATGTAATTATTTAAATGGTTTATAAGTAATGTGTTATTTCATTCCATTATTTTATTTCAATTTTCTAAATATTTTAGTTTAGTTTGATAGACATTATTTATTACAAGTGAGACCTAATGAAATGATTAGGTAATGAAAACTTATTATTTTTTAATATATCTGGTTTATAAGGTAATGATAAATTTTTGGGGCATAAATAGCCTATTATGTAAACTATAAAAACATTCAAGAGATTTTCTTGGTGGATCGGTGGTGTCCTTAAACACCAGAAAATATATAAATGGAAACTTCTAATATGCTAGATTCAGGGTAAGCGATGAATGAGTTAAGACAGATTTTCAAGATGTAATGATCATGAAAGGACCTAGTTGTTGATGGAAATTTTTCCTTTTTATTTTATTTATAAGTTTTTAATGTAATGAGAGAAAATGTGATGTTCAATGATAGAAAAGATATAGAAGAATTATATCAATCATTGATAAACAATCAAATAACAATGGTCTATAAAAAATAATGATACGTGGAGAGATATAAGACAAAATATTACCTATAATGAAGTATCCAATTGATCTTTTAAATGGACACATGGTTATTTATTTCATTAAGGTGAAAAGAAATTTGAAATGAGTTCTAATTGGATGTCAATAAAGGGGAATGATGCCACATCATTCATATCAAAATAGAAATCCATTCATTGTTCATTTTTAGAATAAATATATCTATATTTTTAAATAAAATTTATTATAGAAAAGGAATTATATGTTTATTTTATGGGAGGAAATAAATAAATCAAATTTAATCAAATTTAATTCCATTGAGAAATTGATTTTACCCATTAGTGGGAAATTAATATGACATTATTTCATATAATGAATAAAATAAAAATGGACTTACATTTCTCAAAACATTACATATATTCATGGAATGATAAGATGGATATGTTATAAGGGAAAGAAATTATTTTTGATATATTATAGAGAAATATAAGGAGTCAATTTATATATTACTGGTAGTGATATTTCATCCCACATGATAGGTAACATGAATCTTGTAGAAACTTTTATGGTAATAGTTGATGGTATAGTTCAGTCTGTATATGGTTTCCCACTAAATATTAATGGATATTTATAAAAAACATTAGAACAAATATTAATTTAAAAATAAAATTTTTAACAATATTGATGGTCTCTGATATAATATGTTGAGCGATATTAAGTTATTTGAATCCGAATGGGAAGTTACATTTATTTATATAGGCTTCTATATTATGTGAAGTAAAAAAATATCTTGTATAAAGGTGGATAATGAATGGGTATATAAAATATGTCTATAATAATGATAGTATTGGTCCTATTTTATTTTAAGAATATTGGGAAACACCTTTCTATTTTGTCGGAGGTGGATGAGGTTGAGGTTTATGTTTGTCTATCTATAGAGAGAAGTACTATCCTTATCACATACACTATTAGTTATGATATGATTGAAATTGAGGCATGAAATTATATTATATCTATAGATCTAGTTAAAATTTTGGGGTTTCACATGATGATTATTACTTTCTAAATGGTTTATAATTTTTTGGAGTTTCAAATGGATATTATTCATCGTAAACTAATTTTTTTTTCACGTGGTGTCTTTTTTTTCTGATTAAATGATGATAACACCAAGGAGGAAGCATTATACTAATGTAACTCGACTCTAAGTCAATGTTCTGTCATCCATAATGATAGATGATGATCCATCTCCCCCCTCCATATAGAATCTAATACACCATCTGCATTCCCCTATATACTATCCTTCACACCCTTTGTCAACATCCCATCTGTAGAACAGCCGACGCCTCCCCATTTTGTAGCCTTAGTATTGAGGGAGCATGATGCCACTCCTCTTTATTCATGGGGATATTGGAGGGTGATTTTTATAGTATAAATTTTAATATGGATAAACTTATTTCACGTTTTTATACTACAAACTATGTTTACATAAAAGATGGAAACAATGCTACTATAGAGAAAAATATGAAATGTTTAAATGTTTGGAATCTAAACAGACAAAATATAGTTGTCCCATTTGACTACTATGGGGTCCCTATGGATGATGCTGCTAGATTATTTGGCTAGATTCTATGCTAGCTGGCAGCAGAGCTGGTTACCCTTTCAATTACGTATGTTGATTGGAGGCATATACATTCATCTTGAAAAAAATGACATTTTTGATTCATAGATAAAGGTAATTTTAATTCATTATTTTTTAATTGAATGTCATTATGAAATTAAATTCTAATATTTTCAAAATTAATCTCTTTATATAGATGTTTTTCCACTTTCCCGTTGCTGACGTGTTAGCACGAAAGAGGACATTGAAAATTTTGGTCAATAAAGGAAAATATTTTAAATAGAGATTATGGAATGAATTCAATGATACTTCATTGAGCTCCCAACAAATTTATGATAAGGTACCCAATGGGGTACCTAGAGAGAAATGAAAAAATTTTATTGATATTCATTGTGATGAGAAGCACTTGGTTTTTAAATATATATTATTATATTAATATCATTTCACATTTATATGAGATAACATTTCATAAATTACTATTAAAATGCATTTTATTTATTTTAGTATGCTTCAAGGAAGAATGAAAAGTGTCGGTTTAAGAAAATCATTCTTCACATTGTGGGTTCAAAGAGGTTTTCAAGATTCCAAACCACTCTGGTATTTTTTTCATTAGTATAAATATTAATAAGATGATATTATCTATTCAATATATTAAATTTATGATTTCTCTTTATTTAATAGAGTAATTGAATTTAGGGAAACAAGAATCCCTAAAATAAGTGTGATTGGAAGTTTATAAAAAATTATATTGGAGTTTTTTTAATGAGCCTTCCAAGGATGTTGGGGTAAAAATTAATTTTTCATTATAATAAATTGTTATCATTTGTCACTATGTTAATATATAATGATTATAATATGACTTATATTTGATTTATAGGTAAAAATTAATGAACTATGAGATGTCAATCCCGACCAATACTTCACAGTCTCCCAGGATGACCAAGTTGGTCAAGTAATTGTGAAGAAGAATCCTGGTCGAGTGTACGGGATGAGTTTGGGACCAGTACCATATGTGATCTTTAGTAGGCCATCAAAGATTGTAGTTGTATCTACTCCTGGTTGTAGTCACTCCTTACCCTTAGATACTCAAAAGAGTTTGGTTCTATGCAAAGCACAAATCAGGAAAAGAGGATCAGATATTCTCCTTGAAGAAAGCGTTGGTTGACTTATTTCAAAAGATGACCAGATCTATCCTTGGTGAAATTGCATCAATGACTCATGGTGAGCAGGTAAATCACACAACATAAAATTACTTTAATTCACAAAACTTTATTAATTTTAAGTTTAAATATTTTTTTGATATAAATGAGATAATATATTACTTATCAAAAACACCAGATCTATAAATCCAATCACGGAAGGTGTCAACCCAATCATGATCACCCCATGATTTCCCAAATCCTGCCAATATATGACCCTCAATATTACCCCCTCTATTGATGATGTAAAATTTTTATTTAGAAAATCTTTCGATCAAAGAACAAATATTTCTTAGGATAAGGCCAAATAGTTTCAATTCCTCCTCCTTCTTTGATAAGGCAGTAATCACTTCATGGAAATATGATCCCACCAAAATAAATTTTAAATATTTCGAATAGTCAAGTAGGATCACTTGGAAGATAGAATATTCCTCTACTACCACAATAATCCAAGAGTCTTGGACAACTATGCAATTGGCTTCCACAACATGACCAAATCTGTGATGAGAAATAAATCCAACACCTAGCCTCAAATTAGTATATATGACCACATATGTATTAATTTTGATCAAACTGAGTACCTCCCAAAAGATTCCACTTTCCAGAAAATATGATCAATTCAAAAATCTCTAATGTAAGAGGCATACTGAGAATTATATTGTGATCAACATCATTAAACCAGATTCAAATCTTTAACCGATCCCAATCCCCCAACAAATCATTGATCAAATCTACCCCCTTTCATTTTTGAATCCTGAAACAATATTTGAGGAGAGCTTAAGGTTTTATTCATTTTCCACCCATGTATCATTCCAAACACTGACATCATTCCCATCTACAATTCTCCAAACACAGCCTTTCCCAATAAGAGATTTATCCCCCCCCCCAATTCTTTTCAATAGAAAAATTTTCTATAGTCAATGATGGGATTGTAAAAATTCAGAATGAGAAAAATATTTTTAATGAAAAACCTTATAGAAGAGGGAATTTGGATTAGAGAGAAGGTTTCATCCTTGCTTCTCTAGAAGTAACTCATTAAACCATTTGAGATTTCTAAATTTGTGACCTCTACAGTACTTCAAAAAACACAATTTTACTAAGACATCAAATGGGAGTTTTGTTTTCCATCATTGGAGCCCCAAGAAATGTTATCCAACCAAGAATGGATTTGATAAACAAGAGATTCTAGAAATTTCAACAAATACATAACATAATATGGGATTTCTTAGGCCACTAACTTATTTAGAACTTCCTTTCCTGCCTATTTTAAGTTTAAATATAAATATACAACATCATTTAATTTTAAATACAATTTTCTTACATGTGATGGTAGCAGTAATTATAGACTGAGATGGAGAAGGTGAAGAGCATAGATCTTCATCGTTCAATGATTAGTGGAGAGAGTTTGTTCAAGTTTCATTTGTGGTATAGAGTGGACCAAGTCAAGCGATCTGGTATATGCATTTCATATGTGTAATATGATTATAATATAGTGAAACTGTAATTATGTGTATATATTGTGTAATCTAATTTATGTGTACTCAGATTATACTATGTTTCATTTGTTATGTGATTCTATGTATTGTTTTATTCAGGTTTATTTCTAGGGATGCAGATTATGCAACCTTTTTTTTGTAATTTATCATATAGCGGCAGTTTAAACCACCTATAGATAAAAGATTTTTTATTCTATGGTGGTTTTAATCTCCAATATATTATGGTATATTTTTTTGGGAAGCAGTCAAAACCCCCACTAAATATGAAAAAATTTTATTTAGTGGTGGGTTTCCCTATTTTAGCAGCGATTAACACCACTGATGAAATATTGGTATTTTTTGGCCGTAAAACCACCACCAAAACCCAAAAAACTACCGCTAAATAAACTTTCTACAATGATAACCAAAAACTAGCACTAAATGGAAGGAACCATCATATATTGGATGAAAATTCAAATTTTATTGGTGGTTTTAGGAAACCATCATAGAACCATTTGGTGGCATTTTAAACCGCTACTATATGTAAATTTTCATATAGTGTACTATCTATGATATGTGAAAATAATAGATGATATAACCATATTCATGGATCATGATATCATTGTAAAAAATATCCAATATCATATACATATATATAAAATATAACAATCCATGATTGAATCTATTAATTCATATTAAAAATATAGGTCTGTGTTTTGGTTATGATACAATGATATCATTATTTGTGATATAATAGAAAAATATGGGGTTTTATTGAAAAATGGTTAGTGATAAAAGGATATTATAAGGTATGATTCATAACACAAGCAAAGATAAGTCTATAAATATTGGGATATCCTAGATTTTTGTTCACTAGTGATAGGTGTTATTATAAAGTGTATTATTACTTTATTGTAAATAGTAATAAAATATATTCTTGGGTAATTATTTTAATACCCTTTATTGTTTCCATGGTTTTGATAATCACAATATACTTTTACTATTTATCTTAAAATTTTATTTTTAATAATTAAAAAAAATTATGAATTATCAAATGTATGATTTAATCCATTAAACTCATCATCTAAACTCTAACACTATATTGAATAAATAAAGTATCATAAATAAGTTAATAAGTCTACTAAAAAATTAAAATACAAAACAATCCACGAATGATATGAATACAACCTATATTTGATGTGGATGAATTTATGGTAGAGGTATAAACTATTAGATAAATATTGAAGTTATGATATACTTTAGATCATCTATGCCACATAAAAAAATAAACCTTGAAGACATCATTGATTAATTTTTCCCTATGACTTTATGTGTTGATAGAAGAAAAGAATACACCAAGTCATAATGCTTAATTATTAAGATCTAACATAAAATACTAAAGTTGTTTCAAAATTAATTTATAGTATTGATGATGAATTTATAGTGTTTTCAACTTCAATGCACCAATGTACACCTTTTCTAAAAAACAAATTCTTAATGTTATGTAAATTATTGAGAATATAATTTGAAAGTTAATAATTTATCAATAAAATAATATCTCATTTTCATTATAATATTGTTTTGATAATTTTATTTATTTATAGGAAAATTTTTCCTTTTTAATAACTCTAAACCTTCAAATATCTAAATCATTCTATTTGTGATTTTCTTGACTTTTTAACTTCATCCATTATTCCCTATATCTCTTTGATGTTTGTAACTTTAAAAAGGTACAAATCACTTATATTATAATTCCTCTATTATACATTCAATAATTATTTTAAGTAAATAAATTTTTAACATAATACTTATTATATATGTTCAAATTGATTGTACTTAGTGTTGGTATTCTTAGTCTTTTTATAATATCCCTTTCCACTTTGTAATAAATGAAAATATTCTTTGACATTAATAACATGGTTATCCTTTAATAGTAAATATAGGATTTGGAAGGGCATATTATCTTGAACTACTTTATCTATTTCTATATAATTTACTTTTCATATTTATTTCCCCATTTCACGTCTTTTAAATTTCAACTGTATTTTTTATATCTCTTTTTATAGTAATGTATTTTCCAAAAACATTATTTTCCATAGTTTTCATTTACTAATTTTTATCTTATATATTCCATTTATTTCTTAAAATAATGAATCATAAAATATTTTTTAAAATATTACATAAAATGATTTACTTTTTTGAAAACTTTTAAATCACCCCTATTGAAAATTTATATTATAAGAGAAAAATTCAATTAGAGAAGGTTTTTATATCATTATTTTATAACATTAAACCATTATAAATAAACTCATTAATGAATATGATTATTATTTTATGAAATCATGAATAAAATAATATAAAAAACATCCCTTATTTTATTATATATATTATTAGTATTATAGATATTGAATGAAGAACTACATAATTAAATTAGGTTTGGGTTAGTGGTTTCTACTCATGAAAGAAAACAAATTTCCCCAAAAGGATCTAAAACACTCATTGATGTTTAAAAATATAATTTTCATCTAAAAAATAAGGTATGATATTCTCTAGTTTATAAAATTTCATGTAACATATATATCCAAGTATCTTTATGAAATATTACTTTTGAAAAATAGAGAATGTCAAAGATTACGCTTTATGGAAAAAAATTCTTTAAAAAAGAGTAATGATTTTCTCTTAATAAAAAAGGTATGAATTTAAACCTTGAGAAACTATGTTGTGCATGTATAAACTCCTCACCATTATTTTCAATAGCCTCTGAACACTGGGTGAAAAGAGTCTTGGAGTTGTTGTACTTGTGGAGAAATTCATATATATATTACTTAGAGAGTGAAAATCAAATATTACATCTATTTACTAATTAAAGATAATTATATGTTTTAAAATATATAAATTTATTTGTACTCTCGTGTAGTGTGATTTATTAACTAAAATAGAAGATGAAAAGAACTTGTATAAAAATATGGGAATTACATTAAAATTAACAACTACTATGTCTTCAATAGATGAAAATAACCCATAATTAAGTGAAGATAAGTTCCCTCTATAATAACCCTTATCATATAAAACCCATCATTTCATGATTTATAACAAGTGTTGAAATTTTTACACTACCATGACCTTTTTGTTTTATATTTTTAGATAATTAGGAAAAAATATTACATAAAAAAGAGGAAACATCCACAATATATATATTTTTCCAGGAAAATTGGTTCTTATGTTTACACTCCTTATCATTCGTGAAACATTTTCTTCATTTATGGAGTTTCACCATTGACCTTGTGATAGTTCATATACATACTTAGGCCCAATGAAAAACATTTTAATGCATATTTTGAGGAAAACAAATATTAGTAAGTGATAAAAAAGGAATATTGTTAATCCCTTTGAAAAAAACGATAAACCATTAGGAATTTTTCCTTTTAAAAAATAAACTTTGAGCTCAAATAATCATTTACTTACCATGAAATCAACTTCATTTCCTAATTTTTTTTATAATTTTTTTTATAAATCATAATGGAAAAATCATAACCAAGTTAGTTTCTTAAGAAAACATGAGTACTCGTGAAAACATTAACTTGAAAAAAAACTTTTCACCTTTTAAAGGTCAAAACCATTCAATTATTCATAACTAAATTTCTTACCTCATGAAATATAAATATTTCCATTAAATCATATAAATATATTATAAAAAATCATTTATGAATATTGACACATTATCCTCAAAATTACCCTTGTAAGAACCCTTATAATAGAGTAACCTTCCGGGTTAAGTCCAACACATTTCCTTTAAAGAATATATAGTTACCCAATGTATTGGATGAATATATTAAACCAACCCATCATCATATAAAATCTCTAAGAACCACAACATGAATAAAACATATACGAGCATTCAGTTTTATCATAAAACTAATAAAGACATTTGTCATTTCTTGATAGCTTAAATAACCTATGGAAATGAAATATTTTTCTTCAAAATTGTCTTAAAATATCATCCTAATATATCCATAGAAAAACTTTATATGAAATAATTAGAACATATTACCAATGAATCATAATAATATTTTAAATTAAATTTAAATTTATGAAAGAAAATGTATAATGTTTAGAAATATGATTTGAAAAACAAGAGGAAATATACTTTTAATTTTGAAACTCAAAAAAAAATTCCTTGAGTAATTATAATTTTATTTTCTTTGAAAAATCAAAATAACTTATAAAGGAAGATTGATAATGAAAAATGATCATGCTGGTGGGAAAATACATTCATGTCATGTATGTTAAAAACATTATTTTCACACTTTTATAAAGAAATTAAAAAATGATTCATATGTATATATTTTTAAATTATAACTCTTAATTAATATAGTTATATATAAAAACATGTCTCAAAGAAATATTTTATAGTTGATAAACGCTTACACCTTTGTAAATGATTGAATAAAAAATCCATTGAATAAATGAACTTCATATGATAATATAAAACCCATAATTTCAATGAAGGAACATGTAAAAATACATTAACAGGGTAGTAAGTTTACTATAAAAAAGAAATAATGACTTACTACATGACTCATTTTTCAAGTAATTTGAAATTGAGACTAGGATCATTTAAAAGTATCATAATATTTAAAATAAGAATCCATAAATGAAATGTTTATATAAAACAAATGTAAATCCAAAAAATAAGTGAAAATAAAACATAAAAAATAATAGATCATAAAATTCATAATCTCTGCATAACATAGCCAATGATGAAGTGATATAAACTAATAAAATTAAATTGATTTAAAAATCTCCTTACCTCATACTTTTACTTGGTCGAACATGTTATAACCTTCTCTTATTTAAATATCCCCATTTCGATTGAACTTAAGACCTTTAGAGGAGAGGTTTATGGTCAAACCAAGACCTTGGAAATATGGTATGGGATGTTTTTAAAGGGATTTTGTTATAGGTTTGAGAGAAAAAAAACTCATACGTGTCTTTGGAATGGTTATATTGAGTCACTTTTTATAGTTATAAATCCGTGGTGTTTTCATAATTATTAAATCTTAAAGGGTTAAAATGTATGTTTAATAATGAAAAGTGGTTCATAAATGGAACATGTAAGGTATGGTAAACCATTTTTATTTCTCTTTCCTATATATAATATTTTATTATTTTTAAATCAATTAATAAATTGTTTTTTAAAAATAAATACCTTTTGATGTTATTTTTAGGTATATTTACATAATTTGACTTGAAAAATATCAATATAAAAATGGATTTCAAATATAAACACATGAAAAATCACTTATAATTCATAATTGTAAATAAAATTCTTATAGCCTCATAATTCATCAAATGCTATCACTTTTAATGTTTTAAAATCATTTAATATATTTTTAGACTAATTACATAAGTGTTGTATCGATGCTGCATAAGAATATTAGATCAATATACTATTATTTGAACTAAAAAATAAAGTAACAAAACAAATTAAATTTATTTATCATAAATATTATTATTTTTAACCATTCATAATTTATTTGTATGAAAATAATTTTCATGAAGAAGTATTAAGTGAGAAAGAGTGATATTTTAATTTATATTAATTTTGTAGTATAAAAGCAATGTAATAATCAACTAAAGGGGACCAAAATGGAGAAAAAAAAAATGAAAATATAGGATATTTAGGGTCTAAATACACTCACCAAATCAAATTTAGAGAATTTTTAGTGATATTGTGAGTCTTATTTCTTAGTTTAACCCCACCATTAACCCATTTTACCCCTAATGTTGTGACTAATTTTTACCATGGTAACTATTATTTATGACCAAAAATGAAATGGAAATTATTACTTAATTTGAACCTAATATTTAAAAATATTAAAATAATTTTACAATTTTTAATTTATGTATGTGATAAAAATTACTTTTAATATAAATATGAAAAACATAATGAAAACTATTTAAAAAAATCCCCCTTTATGAAAAAAAATAAATTTACACCAAAATCATATATAGAATTGATCATGATGAAATATATTGGTTTTTAAGTAATAAACATATATTTATGTGAGTTTAAAAACCAATCCGAAATATAATTTAACTTTTTAAAAACATAATTTAATAAAATGGTCAAACACAATTTTTTGATTGAATAAAACATTACTTAGGCCTTAAAATGCCAAACATAGGTTCCTAATTCAATATAATATTTTTAAAATGGTCTATTTTAATAATTAAATATATATTTTATATGTAAAAAATATTTAAGAAACTATTATGTCATTATTATAGCACGATGATGTCATAAAAGTGATAATATTCATAAAAACGATATTTTCACTATTCACCAAAACATCAACTATTTCCAAAAAATCCAAAAAAATAATTTTATTAATATTCTAAAAATTTAAATTAAAAAATTAAGTTAATTTTAACAAATTAAAATACCAAAATTAAAAAAAAATCACTTTTATATGACAAAAAAAATATTTAAAAAACCGTTTTTATTAAAGAACGACCCTTTTAATCTTTAAGTTTTCTTAACCTTATTTCAAATAAATTATGAATTAGAATTAATTTATTTTTATTAAAATTGTATATTTATAATTTATTGGTGTTTTATGTTAATTTTAATAATTTATTATTCACTTTATATCATTTTTTCATGTAACATAATCTACTGAACATAGTATTATTTTAATAATAATTAAGTATTGAAATATTAGAGTGTTACAGTCTAACCCCTTAAATAAGTAGAATCCTCACAATTTTTTTTATTCGTACCATAATTAATATATCATGAAATTTTAATAAAATAAGATTTATATTTTATCATGATGAGTAATTTATATATCATAATTAAAAAACTTAGTATTTAATAATTAAATATGTCTAAATCCATATATGTATGATTATATGACTCATACTTCAGAATGAGTTTCCAAAATCATACCTTGATAACTCAGTGATATTTTACACATAATTCTTGATAGAATCATCTTAGTCATTCTTGAGTTTGATGAATTTTTTTACCATTGAGGTGGAGAATAAGAAAATATTCTCACTTGATTTCTTTCCATTCCATAAGCATAATTTCATCCTTTAGTTGTATTTTAATTAGTTTTCCATCTTTTCTTCGTATAATATTCCAAACTATAAACAAGGTGAAGAATTTTTCTTACACTAAGAACAAATATTAAAATTTAATATATTGTAAGATCCATAAAAAGATATGAAATATTATTCCTATAATCTATAGACATTTTCCAAAAAAATGGTTAGTACAAGTAAAGATAAAACCCAATGAAATATGAATAAACCCCCATATTAATAAATTATAAAAGAATCTTCAAATAATAAATGTAAAAAATAACACTATAAATCCAAAATAATGACACCTAAAAAATAACTAAAACTATTCAAAATGAATCCTAAAAAATATAAAACCCAAAAGTCAGAAAAAATTGATGGTATATCCTTTCAAAATAAACTTAAAATTTATCACCAATCACTTATAAAATAATAAAACCAAATATACATAAGAATTAATCATATATTATCCAAAATATATCAATATTTTCCCAAAATTAACCATGATATAAAATCAATAAAAAATCATACATGATTTAAAAAAATAACTCAATATTTATTTTTCAAATAATATCAACACCATAGAATTCCATATTATCCAATATTATCCATTAACTCTAATCATATAATGTTATAAAAAATATGATTACCCTTTATCATAATTAACTATAATTAACTCAATATCAAATAATTTATTAACCCTAAATGTTATTAATACCTTTCAACTTATGTCCTATATAAATTTCTTTTTTAGATAAATATTACACTTAATCACATATTAAACCTAATGATTACATATACCTCAATAATATATTAAAACACAAAAAAATATCCCAGAATATTTTACAATCACAAAATACCTCAAAAGATTATATATACCTTTTAACTTATTATTATTATTAAAGGTATCATCTTTTAAGTAAAATACAACTATATCATAACTCTAGGAACCCTATATATAGATAATTTAATCATTCAGCTTCATTTACAAAATTTTCACCATGATTTTTAATCTTATTAGTTAATAATTTATTCCTAAAATAAAAAATTTTAATCATGCCCAAAGATTCATTAATCTCAAACTAAACATGTTTTTAACTTTAAAAATAATAAAAATTGTTAAAACAATTCACACATTGTTTATGTTATTCATAGTTTATTCATTTTTTGTATAAGACCATGAGAAAATTTATTCATACATTATTGTTAGACTCATTCTTGAAATTTATTCACAATGAATTTATTCGAATAATTACTATACTACCAAATTTAAAACATTCAATCAATACCTTAGTAAAAACATTATCCCTTAATATTGTGTTAAGTGAACTCATCTATTTTCTTCAGTAATTTATAACTGTAAATATAATTTTTATTATTATTCCACTTTTAGGAAAAAGTGGGAAACCAAAGTTCACAAAATAATGTCACTGCTACGTGTTGAAAGAGCATAAAAAGTTATTAAACATAATACTAAGATTATTATAATTAGACAGTCTATATAATTCCCAATGAAAAGTACTAACCTGGGTGTCTGGATCCACGCTGATGAGATTTTCAAGGTGACTAGCCGTTATTTCCATTGTCTGTATGAATTCCTCCGAGTTTATTATACCTTGGTTGAAGCCCCAAGCATGTATACAGACTTGTTTGTCTAACCAAACCTCTTTCTCCTCCATGGCATCAACCTGTAGCCTTAATTCATATATTATTTCAATCTCCTATTTTGAAGAATTTACCCTTACATCTATTCAATCATTTTTTCCTTGGAATGGTGGAGGAGCTTCAAACACTCCCCTTCCTCTTTCTCAACTGTTTTGGTTCTCCCTCTTTGTTCTCCACCTTCCCCATTCTAAGAGGTATGACCTTACTTGTTTCTACCCTTCTTAGAAGACCTAGTTTCAATTGGTTTAGGAAAGTGTGAATAATCCTTGTGTGCCTTTTGGTTTTTCCCCTTGACCACAATAAATTTCCCTGAGCCTCTATTTCCTTTTTCCATTTCTTCCTTCTAGGGCTTTGAAGACCTTTCACTTGAATTCCTTCCAAATTGTCCACAGATAATTGGCTATAGCTATCATAACCTGAATCTTCTTCCTCTTGATCAAGTGTTGGTCCTTGAACATCTATACCTTCAAATCAGTTTCCCAACTCAACCACTAGGCCTTTTTTGGAGGGACTATGCCTGACCGACACCTTCACCTTTCCTATTTCAAGACCCTTCTTCTTTCCCTTACTCATAGTCTTCATATGGTAAGAGGGTTTTGTAGTGAGAATGTTTGGGTCTAATGAACCCAATACCCCCACCTCACCCCACCTCACTTGTGCCTTTTATGCAACTATAGCAGATGCCTCATGTAAAGATAATCTAGAAGGCCCAATCTCTGCTCTAATAACATCCCTAATGGTCACTTCCTTCACCTCTAATGGACCACTGACTGAGATTTTTAGGCCAGGATGTCCAAGGAACTGTCCCCCATCATCACCTGGATCCTCCACCTAGAGATATATACATAGTTTCTGTTTTAAATGATAAAAACATATTCCACCTTCGGAATGTCACTCAGCCTTGTCTCCTTGCACATGGGAGCCGAATGATTCGTTACCCCTTGATTCTCCTCTAAAGAAGCTATATTCATACCATCTTTGCATTACAATCTAGAAAAAGCATCTCCCATCTCCTGTTGAACATCAGTATCCTTACTGACTGCAATCGTATCTCCCTACATTAGAAAGGGAGACATATTCTAGAAACTGACATTACAATGACATTTTGAAGATTCATGTTCAATTCTATAACAACTAATACAGAAAGGGGTCTAATTGTCATAAAATGCAATTGGTGATAGTGAAGATCACCCTCAATTCATTGGAGGTATATATCATACCCATTAATCATTATATAAAATTACCATAATCAAAAATATGAATAAAAATCATAACAATATTCACATTCCTCATAAAACTCATCAAAAAATTAATCATTAACTCGTATCTTAAATAATTTATGGAAATGAAATGGTTTTCTTGTCAATTTACATAAATATTTATCATAACCAATCTATAAAATTTTGGGGTATGGAATACATAGAACATATCCCCATTTACTAATACAAATCATTTAATTTATATTTTCATTGATTAAAAAATCTTTTGTAAAATAATTATAAATATTCTTTAAAAACAAGAGGAAATATCATTTTTGTTAAATTTTAAAAATTAGAAATTCCCAAAAAATGGGAATAATATTTTCATTGAAACACCCCTTGAAAAATTTAATGGAAACATGAAAATAAAAATTGGACATGTTGGTGATAAAATCCATTTATACTGTGTATGTAAAAAACATAATTTTCATACTTTTAAAAAGAATTTACAATGAGATTCATTCATATTTTTTTTAAAATGATAATTTTATTAAATTATAAAGAAAGTAAATGTTAGTAAAAATTACCTTTATCACACATTTATGTATAGATAAAAACGTCCATAAAACAATTTTAAGAATAATGACATAGAAGAGTAATATTTTAAAACATTTAAAATAAGTTTTCTGAGAAAAATACCATATGAATTTAAAATAAAAATCCCTTTAAAAGAAATAACATAAAAATAAAAATAAGATATCATGATTATAAAGAAGTTAAATATATTATATGTCATATATGTAACATATATAGTATATAAATGAATATTGGTGCATTAAAAAAACCTGTTTCAAAGAGTAAAATTTGAGATGAGAAGCCCTTACAATTTTGATAATTATTAATTAAAAAATCCATTGAATTATGGAACAAAATATGATTATGTAAAACCCATAATTTTTATGAAATAATGTGTCAAAATAAACTCATGGGGAAGTAAGTTTAACATATAAGAAAAATAATTGTACATAACATGAAATATGTCTCACGGAATTTGAAATTGAGACCAGGAACCATTATAAATATCATAAAATTTAAATTTATAATCTTTCTAAGAGATGGTTATGTGGAAAAAATTTAAATCCAAATAATATTTTTTAAAATAAAACATAAAAAAATCATAGGAAATAACACACATAATATTAAAATAACATAGTAAATTAAAAATTTATAAAACCATTTGAAAGAAAATTTTATTAAAAATTCCATTACCTCAGACTTCCTCTTAGATGAATATGTCTAACCTCCCCTTATTTTAACATTCTCCTTCCGATTAAACATAAGGCCCTTGAAGGAGAATTTTATAGTCATAGAACGGGATTTGAAACATGGTATGTTATGTTTGTAGAGGGATTTGGGTATATGTTTTCTAGAAAACTTAACTCATATGTGTCTTTGGAACTATTAGATTTATTCCCTTTTTATAAGAAAAAATCAATCATGTTTTCACAAATATTTAATTTTTAAGGGTGAAGAATTTAATTTTTAAAATTAAAAGTTTATCAAAAATGGAACATGTATGGTATGATAATATATTTTCATTTACTTGACTAAGGATATGATTTTAAGTATTTTGAAATCAATTAATAAATTTTTTAGTAAGATTAAATACAATTAAAAGTCATTTTTAAGACTAATCAAATAATTTTACTTTAAAAATATAAAGATAACAATAGAATTCAAATATAAACACATAAATAATCAATTATACCTAATAATTAACTATAAAATTCATGTTACACCATAATTTGTGCACACATTATAAATTTTAATATTTTTATAATCATTTTCCTTCATTTTTCCATTTTTTGTACAAACGTTGTGTCGACGTTGCATAAGAATATATGATAATTATTCTATTATTTAAAATTAAAAATAAATCACCAATTTAAATTTAATTCATTAATTATAAATATCATTATCTTAAATTTTTTATAATGTATTTTTATCTCTATCATTATCATGATAAGGTATTAAATGAGCGAGAGTGACATTTTTGTTTATATTAATTTTATAATATAAAAAAAGTATCATAATAAAATAATGTGTCACCAAATGGATAAATTTTCAAGATATGACAAAGGATTTTCTAAATACACTCTTAATTTAAAATATATATAAGTTTTAGTGATATTTATGGGCTTATATCTTATTTTAACCACCTCATTATCCCTTATAACCGTTACTTTGGTGAGTAATTTTTACCATGGTAACTATTATTTATTAAAAAAAATGAAATAGACCATATTACATAATTTGAACATTGTTTTTATAAGATTTCATATTTTTGGATTGGTATGGATCATTTTCAATTATGTATAAATCGTTTTTTATCTATATTTTAATTCCAAAAGGAATAAGAAAGGGTCCAAGAGAATCTAAGGATTATTCAATGCCAAGAGAAGCAATTTTTTGAGAAGAGGATTGAGGAACACAACTGGTGCATATTTTATACTAACTATGTGGATCAACTAGATGACCTGAAGAGAAGGATAACTATTTGTTTAATCTAGTGTGGGAGGACACCCGACCATAAAAAACTTGTAATAAATTGTAGGTATGTTGAGCATAGTTAGCGCATGGTTATTTTAACCATGATTATAACTGTGCAAGGGGGTGAATGTCTTGGAAATTAAGCATGGATGAGATATGCATGGTTTTCCAAACCTCCACCAAGCCATGTGATGGAGATTCCACCTTAGGTAGTGGGCGTACATAGTTGGGTCATGGTTTGTCCAACCGTGTATCCAAACCGCGTGCCCCTTTAAAAAGAAGGAAATGATGACTTCCTCGACAAGACATTAACCCTTCTTACTCCATTTTATTTCCAATGTTTCATAGTATCTCCTACACATATGGAGATATCCTCCCTATCTTACTAGGATATGAAATATCTCATTCATTCATGATCTGAAACGGCCACTCCTTATCTCTTTGGATCACTATCTATAAAACCTTTAATACTCTTTATTAATTTATTCATTTCACTCACCATATTGAACAATAAAGCCACACAAGCTACTATGAATCATTTTTATGGTCTTTGTATATTTAACTTATTTCTCTCATTCTAGCCTGGATTAGATGTAGATACTGGATAAGGAGTATATTACTCATATAAGGTAGTTGGTTTAATGATTTTCCATAAAGTTCAAGTTGAATATGTTATTTATTATTGTTCCTTGAGCCAGAGCTTCCTTGTTTCACCCCTTAAACATTGAATTGAATAAATAAATTCATAATTCATAATTTTAGTTAGTCCTTGGGATTGAACTCTATCGTCGGTGGTTTTCTACCTTGATACGAACCATACTTTGGGTGTTTTGTTAAAAATATATATAAAAGATTTCCCTTAATAAGTATTTATACCACCTTCTGAGTCATGTTGAATTGTCCAACATAAATGATATGTTTAAATTGAATTAGATACACTGTGCTTGGCCAATATTCACTTATATGTTATTGAACCACCTTATAAGAAGTGTTAGGATTATACCTTAAAAATTAAATTGATAAATGTGAAAAATGGAAGATGAATGTTATAACCATGTCATCCAACACTTACTTAACAATAAAGTGTGACCATGATTATAGATTTTATTGTGTTTAGTTGATTATTATTACTATACACATCATTCCCCATTGTTGATAGGGAAAGAGTTAGATAAGTCAATCCACTCACACACTTCTCCTTGGATTTGAATACTAGACATGGTGATCCATATACTTGAAAGGGAGGTTAGACATATAATTTCCTCTCCCTGTTATTTATAATTGGACATGACATTCTTTCCACTTAATTAGGATGTTGGAAATTGAGATCCAAATCCTTGAATTAGTTGTAAACATAATGATTCATGCATCACATGAATTGACATAATATGGATCCTATTACGCCTACCATCAAGGACACCTAGAATGTATTTTCAGGGATTGGGTAGAACCCCTTAAGGTGATATTCCAAGGATACTCCCCTTTATACTTATACTAAATTTCTAAAGCATACATGTTGTGGACCGTCATAGTTCTCTTAAGTTATTATTTGACATGGATGGCTCAAGTATATTCCATAATCCCTTGAAATTATTATACATTCTCAAATACTTATATAGTATTATGATGTCACTTCTTTAGAGACATTTTGGATTATGATGAAGTAAGTAGCATAAAAGGGGTATCCCATGATAAACCTAGAGTGACATGTTTTCTTTATTTACTATACTTATTAATTATGTCAAAACAATATTCATATTATGTTCATTAGATTGATAATAATAAATGGTGATGGTGGTGAACTACTAAGTCATACTCAGATCCTATTTAAGCCATCGATTGGTACCTAAATATAATTCTTGGATACAGGTAGGGATAAATGGAATCACATATAATTGGATTCTAGATTTTGGGTAATAGGATGGGGTACGAGGGAAGAGGATCGAGCTATAATTGTGATGCTATTAGAGATAGCTATAATTTTTTTGTTCATTTGTTATATAGAATGTTTTATATTCTTTCTACTCTATTTCCCTATATTCCCCATTTTTTTATATAATACAAACATGACATCGTCATTTTGTATATGAATGTGGGTAATATTTATGTCAGTTGACTTTTTATTGATGTTTACTTCTTCTATTCCTCACTTATCTTTTCTCATATTTTTATTCATTTATTATATCGATATGATGCTAATTTCATAAATGAGGATATAGTGTCCCCGTCATACCATCATAGACCATCATGACTATTCAACAAGATCTAATATATGGGGGGGGCACGCTTGAAGCCATGTGGACAACTAGGTTTGGTTATTGATGATTAAACCATGTCGAGGATATTATGAGTGGAAGTAGAGCTTTATTTTCCCATTGTCTTACTATTTTAGTTTAGTATACATGAGACTAGGAATTTTTGAGAATTTAGTGATGGATTTTTCCTTATAGTAGCTAACCCACGTATAGGGAAAATCCAAATTACATGGAAGGAGACTTGTTATTTTGGATTATTCCTATTATAGTTGTACTGACTTCTCCAATGGGAGAAACAAATGATTTTTGGAATTTATTATTATTGTTAGGGATTCTATTTACCCCTAGCCTAGTATGGTAATGAGGTATTGATAATAAATCTTTATAGTCACCTAAGGATTAGCATTTCATTCATATTCCATTTCATATTCATTTTATATTTTTCATTTCCAATAGCATACCGTATGTACCTAGAATTCTATATTTGTAAATGTGCTAGAATTTCTTGAATGAAAATAAATAATTGGTTACATAATGTGACAAAATCAACCTAAATGGTATTTTCCTTCATAACTTGATGGTGGTACCAAAACTAACCAATTATCACATGTTTTATTGATGAAAAATTGGTTTCATGTGTTGAAATTTTAGTTTTATGTATTAAATATATTACAATTGTAATTAAAAAAGGTAGTACTTTTATTAATTGGGAATGGTGATCCATATAATCTAACCAATATATATATAATTGTTATAATATAATATCAAATGTAAAGGTTGGTTTTATTTACATGACATTCCATATGTAACTTATAAATCACATATATTTATAACATGGGAATGGAAACTCATCTAACTAGATAGTGGTATATATATAAATATGAACTTGTTGATTCCTCAAAGTAAAAGTAAATTGTTTGTGTTAAATAGGGAATCAAATATCAACATAAATAGTATTTTAATCTATAAATTATAGTTAAAACATAATATACTGGAACCTTTGTTGTGAAATAGAGAACTTGACCCAGACCTGACCTTAGTAGTGGGAAGATAGGAGTCTCTTATGATTCATTGTAATCATCCTTATCACCTAAACTTGGCTTTAGAAGTACATAGTTGGGAGTTAAATCATATATTGGAAAGATTTTACCTATCCTATTAATTTATTTATGATATATTAAATTATTTAATATCTTTTGAGGGTTGTGTTATGAATTTTTAGAAACATGCCACCACAACATCCTAGTGTCGAACTCCATGAAGGTGGTGATGACCACACTCTGGTGGTGGTGGGCCTTGATCCACCAGTATTACATCATGTAGTTACACTTACAACACCAGCTTATATTCCTGATATGGGAACTAATTTTTAGTTTCTATAGGATTTGATGTGTCTAGTGCTGTCTATATAGGGAGCTTTATGTCCTACCCTTTCCAGGAGGAGTAGTCTTGTAAGTTTTAATAGAAATATCCACTGATTTTCTTAGTGGATGGTGGCCCCCATCCCCCCGATACATGTTCAGAGGCTATGCTATCTATTTTTTATCATATAGAGACAACTTCTAAAAGGAGAGTGAATCTCACTACATATATGCTTCACGGATCCACCAAACTTTGGTGGCGTATCTTAAATCAATCCTATCATGATCAAACTATGGTCTGGAGGGATTTACAGACTAACTTATATTATAATTTCTATCATAATACTTTGAGATCAAATCAATATTGAGAGTTTAATCACTTGTAGCCGGGAACTATGTCCATTATGGACTATTAAACTTGCTATACTGAGCTTTACTGCTTCACACTGATTCTTCTAGGTGATGGTTTATACAAGGCTTGGTGATTTGAGGATGGGTTTAGGTTTGACATTCAATCATAGGTGTGTGTCTTTTGGTTGACTACCATGTCTGGTATAGTGAACCATACCCTCATTACAGAGGGTAATCTAAGGAATGTGGATGTTGTGGTCTAGGGTAGTGAAACACCTAGACCATATAGTACATCGACCAGTGGTAAGAAGCGTTTCCTAGAGGTTCTCGTCATGGTGGTGGTAGATAGAGTAGTTTCACTAGTAGATAGGTGTTATGATATCAGTGTAGGAAGCTGAGTCATATGTCGCCCCAGTGTCTTAGAGACCCTTTTGAGTGTTGGCATTATGTAAATATGGAGAATCTTCAATTCCTTTATTAATTTTTTCCTCTATTGGATAGTGAGAGAGGATCTACACCAAATCCACAGTTTGGAATGGATTTAGTAGTGTCTTTCTAGGTGAGTAGCTGGAGTAATTCTGATAGTTCAGATTGAGGAGGTAGTCATGGTAGAGGGATATAGACAAATGGAATGGAACTCCAACATAGTGGACCTACTCAGGGTAGTTAGGTTGTATCTCTGGGATACAGGTCAAGATATATATATGAATAAAAAACAACACATTAATAGTAGAGTGTCAAGCCTTGTACAGTTCAAGGTATGATTTTAGTATCTTATACTTTAGTGTTTTATTAATTTGATACAATTGATTTTCATTCTTGTATATATGTGGAATGTATGGGATGTCTTGGTGTTAGGATCAAGTATTTATATGAAGTGATGGATCTCAATAATCCATTAGGAGTGAAATCAGGGAGTGTACACTAATGTACGGTTCTCCACTTGATATAGGATACTATAATTTTGTATGGAACTTCTTAGTCCTTAATATGATAGGTTTTGATATCATTCTTGGGATTGATTGTTTGGTGAATTATCATTCCTGCATTGATTTTAATCATCGATGATTCAATTTATTATTGTTAAAGGGTTGTGTCTATATTGATAAAGGTGAGTGGGATGTCCAATAAAGTCGATCTATACCTGAGCATCATGGTATGGGTGGATTGACAACCTAGATTACTACTGATTTTCGGGAAGTATTTTTAGTACGTAAGACTAATTTAACTTCAATAGTGTATAATTTCAAAAAGATATTCTCTGATTGTTTTCCTAGATAAATCCTAAGAGAGAGGTATAGTTTACTATTAATCTGGTACTGGGAGAAACACCAATATATATTCCTCCATACAAGATGGCTCCTACAAAGCTTCAATAACTTAAGAGACAGTTAGAGGACCTTGAAGATAAAGGGTTTATATGGCCGAATACGACTCATTGGGGTTCAACCATACTTTTAAATAAAAAGGTGGATGGTACCCTTAGGTTTTGTGTGAATTACTTGTAAATTGTACCAGTTTATGGTTATGATACTTTATCCATTACCCCTTATAAAAAAACCTCTTTGATGAGTTCTAAAAATCTCAGGTCTTCTTAAAAGTTGATTTGATGTTGGACTACCATCAGGTATGAGTTATGAATTCAAATATACCTCATAATGATTTTATAAGTAGATATAAAATTTACAAGTTTTTGGTAATGTCGTTCAGTCTGATGATCATGGAAATAGATTTCATGGCCTAGTAAATCAGGTTTTCCACCCAGACCTAGATTATTTCATTGTGGTTTTCATGTATGATATCTTGGTGTTTTATCATACTCAGCGTAATCATTATAAGAACCTTGAAATAATATTGGGTACACTAAGTGATCTTAGGTTTTATGCCAAGCTCATAAAACTACACTTTTGGATCGATAAATTTTACTTCATGGGTAACATTATCTCAGATGTAGGAGTATTTGTAGACCTTAATAAGGTGAGGGTTATAGTTTCTTGGGAGTATCCCAAGAGAAACATACACATACAGTGTTTCTTGGGGTACAAATGGATATTATAGGTTTTTATTTTGGATTTATCACACCTTTCAGTAACTATTATGGGATTGAAAAGGAAGACTATTAAGTTTACATGGATTAAATCATATAAAAAATCCGTATATGATTTTAAAGGAATGATTAATTTAGCACTATTCATGATTTTAAATTATCCAAAAGAGGCCATACTATATTATGTGATGCATAAGACATAATTATTGGAGATATTTTGATATAGGATAAGCGAGTCATGGTATAAGTGTCTCATCAATTAAGTCCCTATGTTGTTCACGACATTATTTTTTGGGAGAATAGATCACAGTATACCCAGACCATAAAATACTTAAATACATATTCAATCATGATGAATTTAATCTCATAAAATGAAGGTGGTTTAAAGAACTATAGTTTTTTGAATTTGATATTTATTATCTGCATGGGAAAGGAAATGTAGTTGCTAATGCTCAAAGAAGGAAGTCTCAGATAGAAGATATTTATGAAGCATATAGTTAATGGAAGTTGATGGATTTTTATTTTGAGATTCATTTATAGAAGAAATTAAATCATGATCATCTTGTAATAATATTTTTATTAGTGATCTATTCACTTATGATTTGAGTGAAGATGATGCAAATTTCAGATCCTAAGGGATTAGTCCCATGGGTGAGAATTTTTGGCGATGATCCACTACCTGGTATGGTCATTGATGAGGATGAGATCTTAAAATTTCAAGGATGTTTTTGAGTTTTAGTAGAAATGTAAGAGGATTTTATGTGAGATACTTATGCCTCTAAATGGGTAGTACATCCCAGTATCATGAAGATGTACCATGATTTAAACTATTAGTATTGGTGGCTTGGTATGAAAAGGGAGATATAATATTTTGTTACTTGGTGTTCCACATGTCAGTAGGTGAAGGTAGAGCACCAATGTACTGTTGGATTTTTACAACCATTACCCATTATGAAATAGAGATTGTATGAGAAAACTATATATTTCATGATGTATTTTCCGAGGTTTCCACATAGAATTGGTTTTTATGGGTATTTTTTGACAAGTTGAAAAGGATCACTCACTTACTACCTATCAAATAGAAAATTTTAGTAGATGATATAGAAAGAATATATATCAGGGAGAACATATTACTTATTGGAGTTATATGCACCATTATCATAGATAAGAACACTCATTTGACATTATAGATCTTCCAAGGGTTTCATAAGTCTCTAGATTCACAAGTACTGCTGAGTACATCCTTTCTTCCTTAAACCGACAATCAGTCCGAGCATATGATTCTGGTATTAGAGGACATGCTCGAATCATGCATAGCTTATTTTGGAAGTTATTTGTTGAAAAATCTACATCTATTAAAATTTTATTATAAGAAAAAAATTCAATACATTATTCATATTTCTCCTTAAGAGGCCCAATATGGTATGCCATTCTATTCAACCCTATGTAGGTTAGAGGTAGAAGAGGTAGTGTTATTGGGACCTTATCTCATTCAGGATACATCAGATAAGGTAAATCTTATTAGGGAGCATATAGATACAGATCATTATAGGAAAAATTATTATGGTGATCTTTACCAATGACTTCTAGAGTTTGAGGTGGGAGATGGGGTCTTCTAGAATGTTTCACCTAGACTGGGGTATCAATGGATTATGTCATAAGGAAAGGAAATACTAAGATTCATCGGCCCATTTGGGATTATGGAGAGGTTTCAATTAGTGGTGTATCAGATAACACTCCCTCAAATATACTAGGATTTGATTTTTTATTTAAATTTCCTAGTTACATTGTTATTACTCAGACCAATCTCACATCCTTCTACCAAATGATGTTGAGTTGGATATTGATGCTTCCTTTGAAGATTACATGACTCATATTGTTGATCGTAACATGAAGGTTTGGTGTCAATGGTTAGATCCTCATGTATGGGTGTTATGTCAACACCACCATTTAAAATAAGATACATCAAAGTGATAGGTCGATGCATGTTCTTGGTGTCCAAATTTATTGTCAAATGATGTTCAACCACCCTCAGAAGGGAAACATGAAGAAGAGTTGTTTTAGAGAGGGTAGGTTATAATATCCAAGTTTTTTAGTGAGGTACATATCATTTTAAATTTTCTCTAAATATTTTTTTATCTCTTTGAGAATGGCTAAATGTCTATGGAATGGTTTAGATGTGTTTGGGGATTTTTTAGATCTTAAAGCTCTAGTTTTTGTAGAATAGGATTAAGGATAATGGTTAGCACTAATCACGAGGGTCAACCATTAATCCCAAAGAGGAATAGATGATTCTGTTTGACCATACGAGGGAGGCCTCACAACCATGAAGAACCTAGAATAAATTGTATGTATGTTAATCATGATTGGTGCACAATTAGTTTAACCACTTTTTAATCGTGCGAGGGGGTGGAGGTGTTGGAAAATATGTTTTCATGAGGTGATCATAGTTTTTAAAACCATGCCCCTAGTTTTACAAGGGAGGTCCACCTTAGGTAGTTGGTACACATGGTTGGCTCATTGTTTGGACAACCATTATAAGAAACCATGTACCCCTTTAAGAAGTGTGAATGATGATTTTTACCTATGTGCATTTAACACTTCTTCCTTGCTTTTCTTTCCCAAATCACAAAATATCCCTCACACAGCCGAAGCTCTCCTCCCTCTCTTCCTAGTATTTATAAGAGATCCTTTGTTTAGGCTCAAAAATGACCCTCGTTGATCTTGTTATATCACTCCCGATAATACCTTCAATCCATTTTCTTACTTTATATATTTCATTTTCCATATGGAATGCTAAATCTGTGTGAGCTAATATGACCTATTTTTAGGGTATTTGTCAATTTCTATGATCACTCCATTTCAACCCAATATTAGAAGATGATATTGGATGAGGAGTATACTACCCAACTAAGGAAATTGGTTTAGTGATTTTACCTAAAGTTCACATTGGATATGTTACACACCATTGGCCATAGATGAGAACTTCAATGTGCCACCCCCTAAATGTAGAATTAATTAAATAAAATTCTAATGCCTAATTTTAGTTAGTCCTTAATACCTAACTCCACCGTTAAGGGTTTGTTTACCCACACGAACCAATATTAGGTCATGTTTTTTAGAAATTTTATAAATTTTATTCCTTAATAAGTGTTTAAACTACATTTTGGGGAATGTTAAATTATCCATCATAAATGAGAGGCTAAAATTGAACTTGATTAGTTGGTGTGGCACCATTATTGTACCATATGATTTTCTATGTAATTGAATGATATTATATGGTGTGTTAGGCTTATAATTTATAAATGAAATTTCGAAATGAGATAAATGGAATGTGAATGGTATAATCATGTCTCCCAACCCTTAATTAATTATAAAATGTGACCATGCCTGTCATTATGATTGTGGATAATTTATTATTATTAATTGACAAGGTAATACCCATTTTGACTAGGAAAGGGTTAGACATGTCTCTCTACTCACACACTTCTCCTTGGTTTAGAATACTAGACATGGTGGTTATTATACTTGAAAGGTAGGCTAGAAATGGTGTTTCCTATCCATATTATGTATTATTGGACATGGCGTTCTTTATCCTTAAATAGGATGTTGGACATTGCAATAAAAATCCTTGAATTAGGTGCAATATTATCAATTCAGGAAACACATGACTTGACTTGATATGTATCGTATTAATCCTATAACCATAGACACCTATAATGTATTTATAGGTGTTGGGTAGAATATCATAAGGTTATATGTCAATGGTATAACCATTTGGAATTATACATAATTTATAAAGTCATACATGTTGTGGAACGTCATAATTTATAAGTGACCATTTTACATATATTCCTTGACTCAATACCATGAATATTAGGATTTATTATAAATAATCACATACTTATATAGTATTATGATTCCCCTTGTTCATATAAATTCTGGATTAGTTTGAAGTTGGTAGTATTAGACTGGTGTCCCAAGAGTAAACCTGACCAAATTGGTTTATTTATTCAATGTAGTTATTCATTGTCCATGAGCATTGTTTATATTATTTTCCATTGATTGATAGTATTAGAAACCATTGGTGGTGGCCTATTGAGTTATATGAACACCCTGTTTGGGACACTGATTGATACCCAGATAGACTTCCGGGATGAAGGTTGGTACAAAGGAAATATCTAAACTTTGGATACTTGATTTTATTTAATAGGATGGAGTATAGGAGTAGAGGATCGAGCTTATTCTCATGATGATATTGGTACTAGCTATTTTTATTTTATTATTTTTTTGTATAGAATGTTGTATATTCATGTTTCTCTTTTTCCATAAATTCCCTAGTTTATATAGCTTACAAACATGATATCAATATTTTATATATGAATTTTGTTATTATTTATGTCAGTTTACTTTTTCTGGATGTTTATGTTTTTCCCTTAATATTATGCTTCCTCTATTTATTCATTTATTATACCACTATGCTACTACTCTGGTAAAAGTGGGCATAGTATCACCACCATATTATCATAGGACCACATAGCTAGTTGATATCCTTTAACGTATGCAGAGGTGTGATTGAGGCTAAGTGACCAGTTGGGTTCAGTTACATACATGTGAAACATGTTTTGGATATTATAATTTTAAACCCCATGTCCGTACATGAATCTAAAATTCACAAGAAGTGTGAATTTTAAAATTAATGAGTGTGTTGAATTATTATTAGAGATTTGGAAAAGAATACCAGGTATTATAATGCATAAAAATAGTGTTTTTAGATATTTAATGAGGCTCAAAATGATGATTTGTTGGTCAAGTGAGCCTTGAGAGATTAGAGTGAGGCATTTATAGTTTTAAAGAATCCTTACTAGGGATTATGGTTTGGGATGCATAGTTTAGGGGAAACCATGAAACACCCTAAACCCTTGATCATTCTTAGTTCAATTTATTCTAAACATAGTTATCTATCATGGTTAAGGTCAAACTCTGCACAATTTCATTGGAAAAATATAGGAGAGTTGTAGAGGTGCAACATAGACACATGAAAATTACTAGGTGGTTTAGAAATCCATGTGGTCAAACCATGAGAGGTGTAGTAATTAGGACAGTTCCATCCACATGGTTTGGAAAACCATGTAGTCAAACCATTCATATCATTAAAATTGGTAAAATTTTCTCCCTCTTTTTATCATCCCCTTTCTCATGTGATCCATACACAACCTTCTCCCCTTCCCCCCCTTGGAACCTTTGATTTCAATTCTTCTTGGAGTGTTTCCTCAGTGGTTATTTGTAATATTAGAGATATATTGGTATCCACTAATCACTTCCTCATTATTATTTGATTTTAATTTCTTCATGTTAGGGATTTAATAATGAATCCAATAGAACATGGTGGAATCAGTCAGGGATCAAAGGGCTTATATTCTGCTTGTATAGAGGGTGTCCCAAATGATGTCCACACTTCACTGCCTTCCATTTAATTGAGTTCTATTGATATGGATAATTTTTAAAGCATTAAATCTTAAATTAAAATAACTTATTATTTATTGTCATCACATTTTAGGTACTTTTTCTAGTTCAGGGTTGGGAGTAAACCACTGGTTGTTAGGAGATTGGTTGGTCAAAGTCTTGGTGTGACACGATCAGCTCGTGGGATTCTGAGAATTTCTTCCTATTTAAATTAGATAGTTTTATTTTTTATAAGATTTTTTTATTAATTAATTAAATTATTATTATAATTAAATAAATTTGGTGGTTTGGTTTTTACTTTGGGCCTAAAATTTTTCGAAAGAGGCCATACGGTCTTGGGAAGGCCTAGAAAGCTACTATTAACCCTTAGAAAATGAATAAGGAATTACCTTAATCATATGAGGTCTTGCATACTAGATCAGTGAATTTGTTTTTTTGTATTCTAAATGTGAATTCTTGGGAAAAAAGTGAGGTCAGTTCTCAAGGTGAATTTATTTTAACAGAATCTTTAATTAAATTAAAATATATAATTTAAGTGAATGAGCACTGATGGTCACAAACAAATCCCTATGTGATAGCTTGACATCTTCATCATTGATGGTAGTGGTTGGAAACATTATGATATCGGGAGGTCTCTCAACTTCTCATGACATTAGTTCGGGCCAATGAGACCCTTTATCCCACATGTAGTGGCTTGAGACACCTCCAAAATAGAGTCATGGGTGGAATAGGGATAATAGACTATACATGACTTAGTAAGACTACTTTTACGATTCCAAGAAACTTAGGATCATTTGGAGGAGGGAAAGACAAGAAATCCTCTCCTATATGATATGACTCAGCCTTTGTAGGTAGACCAAGGATAGACTATTATTGGGATGGGTGAAAGGATTGACCCAAAATTATCTTGAGGGTGGGGATGGGCTATGGGCTATCTCTTGACCATTATGCTTGTAGTGGGACCTCATGTAGCTAGTGAGGTTGAGCTACCCGATTGATAATGTCAAGGGATACAACATCCTAGAGCATCATTTATTGAAACAAGGCCTAATTGGGATTAAGGACCCATGTGATGGTGCCTACAATATATTGAGACCCAGGGGACCTAGTTTGTTCCCTATTAAAAGATTTATCATGAGAGGTTTACATGAGATAATAAAAAGTGTCACCATGGAACACATACTACAATAATGAGATTGAGGTGATGTGGGTGGTGGTGTTGGGAGTGGGTGTTTGGCCACCCTTCATGTTTTTTTAAAGTGGTGGTGCCTCAGTCAAAGACCAAGGCACAATCTATTGCTTAAAAGAAAGGGAGTTACAAAAGTCTGAAAGAAGGAATCTTATTAGAATCCTTATTGAAAAAAGAGAGCAAATCATAAGATAAATCATCCAAACAGGTAATGACCTGATTGACCCCCTTGTTGGAAAGACTATCAGCAACCGTGTTTGCTTCGTGGAACACATGTGTGGAAATGTAGTTGAGATTCCTGAGCAAATCAAGACATTTCATCCATCGAGAGGTAAGAGACCAAGCAAGGTGCACCACCCCCTTCCAGATAGCTTCGACAACAGTGGTTGAATCACATTCAATCCACAGGTTACTCCAACCATTCTTCTTGGCAAAGTACACCACATGAATCACTCCCAACATTTCTGCTTCCAAATCCGAGGCTGAACCACAACAATTGAAAAAGAAGCCAAGGAATATTCCAATAATGTCTCTGAAAATGGCACCACATATTTCCAAACCCGGGTTTTCCTATAGAGGCACCATCGACATTCAATTTGAGCCATCCTGGAAGTGGGGATTTCCAGAAGACCTCAAAGGTACACCGGGGTTGCCTATAAGAGCCCGCAATTTGAAGATGACAGAGGATCTCAAAATCACCAACGGAGTTGTCACAATGATCCTTCTGATGAGAGGCAGCATCCTTGATGGAAATGAGAATACAAATTTTACCTACATTGAGATTAAAAGATCAATTATTATGAATAAAATTATTTCTGTCATACCAGGTCACATGCAGGAGCTCTGCCACCGCATCCAGAAAAAGATTCATGATTTTCTTAGAAGAATCCCAAATCACACAATGTTGAAGTTGAGAGCTGATCAAAGCAAGAAGTGACCATCTGCAACCAAATATGTCAAAAATGTAATTCCAAAGATCTACAGCTATAGCACAAGACAAGAACAAATTATTAGCATTCTCATGGTGTTTTTTCCATAGATGACATCTAGAGAAAAGATAAATCCCCAAGGATTGAAGACACACATTAGTGGGGACCCTTTTATGAGAAACATGCCAAATGAGGGTAAAGTGCGAGGGCTTGATCCAAGGTTTGTTAAAAGATTTCAACCAAAAAAAGTTAGAAACAGAATTACTAAAATTGTTTTTGTGGAATCTTTTATAATCTATGACACCATCAAAAGCAGGTTCCCAAATAAGGAAATCATCAGTGTCATAAAAATGATAATTTTCAATGATATGACTGATGTGGTTTGGAAGGGTGATGTCATGAGAGTTAACAACATCAAGAATCTTGGATGTTGTGTTATTAGGACTAGTAGTGGACGTTAGAATAGAGATTAAAGGGACACCATTCCTGTTGTCTAGCCATAAATTCATAGAGGTATCACCACTAGCCATCCATCTAGATTTGTTCGAGATTTTAAGGAAATTATGTTAATGGATGGCCAGATGGGAGAAGTGATGTAACCAAAGTTTCCATTCTGAAGATTAGTAACAATCCTTTTCTTAAGAAATACCAAGGAATCAAAGTTACTATGAATTAGATTCCAAGTAATTCTATCTTGAAGAGATTCATTAAAAAGCTTAAGATTCTTAATACCAAGACCACCTTTATCCAAGGGTTTACAACAAGCGGCCCATGGTATGGTGACAAGTTTTCTTTCAATCATACTACCAGTCCAGACAAAATGTTTAAAGAAAACATTGATTCTTTTGAGAAGACCGGTGGGACAATTGTAAACCATCATCGAGTAAACCATCTTGGAAACAATTCTAGACTTAACACGACAAACTCTACCAGGAATATAAAGAGATTTACCCTTCCAAGATGATAGTTGATTGATAATTTTATCAACAATGTTGTGAAAATAGATGGATTTTGGTCTTCCCCAAAATATTGGAACACCCAAATAATTGAAAGGGAATGATCCTTCTTTGATTCCTAAGTAATCAATGATGTGACTTTTTCTGTTGGGGGAAAAGTTTTTCCAAAAGAAAACAAAGGATTTGTTCCAACTTATCACTTGACCTGAAATATCCTCATAATGCGCCAGGGAACTTTTGAGGTTTTTAATGTTCCTTTTATCACCCTTTAAGAATAAAATTATATCATCAACATATAAAAGATGGGTAGGAACATTTAAGTTTCTAGAAACCTAAATGGGGTTGATTTTCTTTTGATTCACAAGGCTCGTAAGGAGTCTACTTAAATAATCTTCAACAATAGAAAAAAGGATGGTAGATAGGAGGTCACCTTGCCTAACCCCCTTGGTGCATTTGAAATAACCTTTAGGGGACCCATTTACTAGCACAGATATGGAAGTCAAATTGAATAAGGTGTGGATCATGGTAGTAAAAGAGTCATTAAACCCAATGTTTTTAAGAACCAATAAAATAAAATTCCAGTCCATAGTGCCAAAAGCTTTCATGATGTCTAATTTAATGGCCACACTGCCTCCTCTAGTAACTTTATTCATCATATTAGTACATTCCGAGGTAAGGAAGATACAATCTTGAATGGTTATTCCATTTATAAAACCAAATTGGTTCCAAGAAACAATTTTATTGGTGATGGAAATGAGTCTGTTAGTAAGAAGTTTTGTGATAATTTAAAAGAGTTTGTTGATGAGAGAAATAGGTCGGAAAAGATGAATCTCAACAGCATTATTCACTTTAGGAATAAGAGTAAGGAATTGAGAATTTATCCCATGAGGAAGAACAACATTGGAAAAAAAGATTTAATCAGCTTAGAAACATCCACATGGATGAGATCCCAGTATTGCTGAAGGAAACCATTTTTGACCCCATCCGGTCCCGGGGCACTATCAGGGTTGAGACAAAAAAAATAGTGTCCCTGATTTCATTTTCCATAGCTATGCTTAAGAGATGATCATTGTCCTCAGCAGTGACCATATTAGGAATGATGTCAGGAAAGAAGATCCTTACTATCCTCCGGCACATTAAACAAATTGCAGAAGTAACCAACAACATAATTTGTAATGGAATCCTCAGTGTCAAGAATAGTGTCATCTACTCTAATAAAGGAAAGGGTCCTACAGATATTCCTGATTCATTTGAGAGAATTATATAATTTAGTATTTCTATTGCCTTCCGATAGCCATTTGGTTTTAAATATTTACTTTCACATGTTATCTTTGAGCATCATGTTTTCTTTAATTTGTGAAGAGTTATGGAATTAGTTCTCTAGGAAGATGTGACACTATGGGGATTCCATAGTTGTGAAGTTGGGTACACAGATGGGATACCATATTTTGGAGATATATATGGGTGGGATATGCTTCGGACATTGATCTCGATGATTAGAGATACCGTATGTATATATCTTAGTGATTAGAGCTGCATTAGATTAAGTGCTTGGTATACCATTGGGGATTCCATGGATTTGGATCCTGGGTTAGAGTATTTGGAGTTTTCATGGATTTGGATCTTGGATGTTATGATTATTATGGGTTACATACCCATAGTTGTGAGGATATTGGTTGGATATTCCATGTATATGGAACTTTTATGTTAGGAATATTGCAGGTTACGTCCCTAGAGCCATGTGGATACTTATTCGAGCTACATTGGATTAGGATCTTGGATGGTAGTAATTTCTTGGGATAGGTCCCTGGAGTTATGAGGATAGGTTAGGGATGAAATTTATTTGTATCCCATATGTTACTTGGGAGGCATAGTCTTCAAGACATGCTCAAATACACCCTAACATTATCCGAAGTAAGTATGGTAAATTAGGGTCATAGACCTACAAATCCACAATTGTTTTATTTATTTATTTATGGTATTTTCCTTTTATTATGTTGTTCATGTCATATACACATATTACTACATATATTAGTTTGTAAATAAATATTTTTTGGTACCCTACTGAGTTATATAGTAACACCAAGCATAAGTTTCTGTTACTTTTGGGTACCTAAGTAGGCCTTCTCTTGGTTTCAGGTATATGTTGAGATGAGGTCAATGGTTTGATTGATAGAAATGGATCAAAATAGAACATAGATCTTGGAATGATGTTTTTCCTTAGGTATTTCATGGATAAAAGTTTCTATTTATTTTATTTATATCATTCTATAAATGTATTTTCCCCAGTGTGTAGTCATTTGTATATATAACCTGGCTGTTTGAGATTTTAAAACATTACATTTATTAGTTTTAATGTTTTTTACCATATGAACACTGATATTTATTGATATTTAATTCTTGGTTATTTAATCGTTTTTACTGTGAACTCTAATACTGGTGGTATAGTCTCCCCACAATACCACCATAGATCCCTACTACTAGTTGGAAACCTATAGCATATGGGGAGGTGTACCTGAGGTCAAGCATCATTTTACTATCTTGGGTGCTGGACAAAGGTCCGGGTGGTGGGATGTTGAAAAGTTGTATTAGAGGATTCAATTTATTTATTTTTATTGTTTTGGGATTCGGTAAAAAAGAGACATAGGAATGTGCCAATTCTTGTTACGGTTACTGATCTGATGCATCGAAAACACTTATTCTGATAAGAATTCTTGTTTAATAGGGCTTAAATTAATGTTCTTGGTTTGGGTTATTATAATTGGATATGATTTTAACCTCAAGTGACTCACATGGATGTTTAATGTTTTTAATTATTATGGATTTATGGATTTGAGATCATTATAAAAAGGCTAGTGATTGGATTTGACTCATTTCTTGTAGAGGGAAAAGGCGTCTCATGCATATTATTTGGAATGTAGGGTTCACATGACATATAAGATTTCTAGTGTGCAATTTTATTAAAAAATGATGAATATTTATTTAAAGTGTTAGAAAAAAATCATATAATGTTTTCAAATATAATTATTTGGAATCATTATACTCATTTATTATGACTTGTATATGTGTTCCGTTTGATGTTAGGTCATGTGGATCCACAATGAGACAATTGTTGATAATGAGGACAATGATGTAGTCTATGTGCATAAGAGGTTTATTTTCTCTAGCAGGTTGGTTTAACACATGGTACTAAAGTTTTTGGAACCCTTGTAGAATGTATTTGTTCAATTTTGGTTATTTAAAGTGACCATAATTGTAATACCCCAAGATTTTAATGTATTACTTTTAAAATAAACTTTAATTGTTTGATATCATTCTTTACACACAAACCCAAGTCTATATGAACTGTGATAATAAAATCATTGTAACCTATCCATTAAATTAGTAGGTATAAATAGTAATAACAATTTTATGAAAAATATGGTAAATTTTTTTAATTAGTGTAAATATTTTTTTTAAATGAAGAGGGGAAATCCCCTTAAAATTAAATATAAATAACTCCTTTTGAATGATGGTAAAAGGAGGAACCCATTACAATGACATATTAAAAACATCTTAAACAACAAGGTACAAGGCCAAACAAGGATCCAAATGTTTGAAAAGAAACAAAAATCATAACAAGAACAAGCCAGAAATCTCTTTTCCCCCCCTGTTTGAAAATCTAACAATGAAATCTAACAAAGATGATGTGTCACCCCCTATACGAAGAATTTTAGTAATGTCATTTTATTCTTCAAAATATATTTTCTTCAAAAATGATTTCTATTTTTTTCATTTTAAAATTATAATTAACTTCTACCATATTTATATTTTTTTATTAATTGGGTATTATTTGTGAAATTATAATGTCAATATTATATTATGGTGAATTTTTATGATTTTTTAAAGTGATGTAGTTTTTAGTGAATAATGAAAAATGCTGATTTTTGTAAAAAATTGCATTTATTGTCGAGAAAAACGAATTATTAAGTTTTAAAATTTCTCTAATAGTAAGATAATTATCCTTGAATTATAAATAATATAATTAATTACAAAATAATCACCATTATACTTTATTTTGGTGTAAGTTTATTTTTATTCTTAAAACACATTTTTCAAAAAACTGTTTTTAAGCGTGCGTTGTGTTTTTTATATTAATAAATTAAATTAATCTCTTTTGATAATTTTTTTTATTGAAATGTGTATATTAAATTTTAAATGTAATATTTTAACATTCATTTTATGTATTTACATGGAAATTAATGTATTTATGTTATGTTGTAAGCATAAAAATTTATCTTTTTAAAACAGGTTTTCATTGTGGGTTGTATGATTCTTTAAAATTAGATTTTTACTCTTATAAAAATTGATTCTGGTAAAATGGATTCCATTTTTTTGAATTATAATAATTAATATCATATAATTTATTAAAATTAATTTTTTTTCTTTGTGAAGAAAAAAATAGTAATTTTTTTTATCATTGTAAATGTTAAAACAAGGTTTATCAGGGGGTTAAACCAAGATAGAAGGAATATATTTCCACCCACAACTATCTAATTGTAATATTTTGAATATATTTCTACCTTATATTATCCAACCTTTTAATAACTATTCATTTAGATAAAATTTTCTTTGAAAGTGACCATATATCATTTAAATATTTTAAGAAATTCCATTTGTATCTTTCCCTCGCTTATAAAAAAAATCCACTTATCCTACCTTATTCACACCATTTGAGAACTCTATCATAGATAATACCAACATAAAAACCTTCCCAAAATCCTTACCCTCATCTTATAGATTTTTTTCTTCTCTTATGGCCAATTATTCAAGGATGAAGTTGTAAGCCAAAGGAGGTCTGTCAAAGAAGAGGTATAGATCTTAACCGATATCTTCCAATTTTAGGTCATCATACACTTTCTATAAATATTTTTTATCAATAAAAACATGATAAATATAGTAAAAAAAATAAACATAGATATTATTATTTTGATTGAAAAACCATTTCCCACCAATTCTCAATCAAATTAGAGATGAAAGTATCGCTCGTGCATACGTGTGGACTACCGCCTCCACCAAGAAATTCTATTCATTTTACACAACTATAATTAATTGTTAGTTGTTATGAAAATTTTAATTTTTAAATATTATATTTATGTAACATTAATTATTCTATAAGGTTTATTTAATATTTACCTTTCTTTCATTCTATGCATTGAAAAATGTAAACATCACTCATGCGTATGTGCAGACAACAATCTCCATATAGTAATGTAATTAAATTTTCATCACATCTTTATATAAAAGGATATAATAACATATATAACGAAATTATATTATATTTATATCATTATTAAAATTTTATATATGCATGAAACATGACCAAAGTGAATGGACCATAACCACTAAATCAAAACATACATGAAAAATAAAATAGTTCGTACTCGAACTGATAATGATAATGAATGATTATTAATGAATAGGTGATGAGATGATATAATTAAAACATGTATGGTATTATAAATATTAATATGTTTTTATTATATAAATGTAATAAAATTATAATTTATTATAAATGAAAATATAGTTCTTATGGAGTAAGACATTCTTGCGCTAAGGGTTTTATGTTACAGTCTCAATTTTTTTTCAGGATTGTTAATTCATAAATTTTAAGATAATGAAACTATATGATATATCAATATAAATAATTATGTGTTTTATTATCCTCTGGTTATATTAATATATTTTTTTGTTTCATTTTTCTCTATTTATTTTCTCAAGAACTAAATAATATTTTTTATGGAAAACCGACATTATTTTTCTCCTCAATCGTTAATATTTTCTTTCCATGTACATATTTTATTTAAAATGTTTCCAAATTTTTTTTTAATGTTCTAAAATGAATAATAAAATTTCTTTTTACCATCTTTTTAGTTTCGATAATTTTTTTTAAATAAAGGTTCTTTTAATTTTCTGAACGAGTTTTACTGAAAATGTGAAAGGAATTTTTTTTATTTTAACATTCATAACATGAATGAAATTACCCCCATAATGAATAATCTTGTATTTAAATATTATTTTATAAATTTATTTATTTATTTTCAAATAAAATTTTATCCTTAGTATTTTGTACATATTTTTATTTTTAATAAGTGATTTAAAAATGGAAAGGGTATTTTCCTCAGGAAATGTCCCAGTGATCATGTAAAGGTATTATCTTTTATAACAAAATCATTTGAAGTTTATCATAATTTACTGGTTATATGATCAAATGTTATAATTTTTTCCCTAGTGGTTTTATGATTATGATAATGATAATGAAATGTTTATGAAACTCATATCCTTTGCAGGAGTTATTATATGATGAAATGGTGATTGTTTTATGATCCATTGTAACACATATATACTGTTTTCATTATGTGATTAGTGGGAACAGAATTATATATCCCTCCAATACATTGGGTAATAAAGGATATCTCATGTGACAATAAGAACTATAATGTGGAGTGAGCCCATTTTAATAAGGGATGTTTTCTAAAAAGATAGTCTTCGAAGTGTAACTTGAATAAGGAAATGATCAAATGAGGAGTGAACCCAATCCACTATGATAGTCTTAATAGTGATACTTGACTAAGGAAATGATTTTTTATACTTATTTGTATGATTTAAAGTTATGAATTATGATTTTGATTTGTTCTCAAGGATCACGATTGATAATTTATTAATAAACTATATTATTTCATATATCTTTTGATTTGATAAATCATTTTTTAGTGCTTCATGATCATGATATATGAATTTATTGGTATGATTTTATATTATTAAGATCATGTTCACATAACCTTACGCTTATCTTATGATAACTTATGATCATTGATTGATATCTCTTATGTTTACCCTTACTAATCATCTGAGATAACCTTTCTTATGTTTCCCTTAAACTTGTTAGGGATAAAGGATTTAAGAATATTATGTTTAAGAAGGGTTATTTTTGTGAATAAATTAATGATAAATGATATAGATCATTTATGAACTAGTTTTTTTTTGTGTTTCCATGTTTCTAAATATGAAAAAAATTTGCAGTTTTGGTGTAGATTTTATTGATATGAAATAAATGTTTCTTTTAATAAGATATAGTATATATGTATGTAATTTTTGAGTTGTTATGAGTAGAAACCTATATATAGTTTTCCTATATACGTTGGAATGACATCGTACTTTACCAAACCAAGGGTCTATGTTTTCCTTGATATGATCATCTAGGATGATGTCATTGGTTATGGAAAGAGTTGAATGGAGTGATTCGGTCCTCTTGGGAGTAGTCTAATATATATATACTAATAGAGGATGGGTTCTCTAGTAATGGAAAATGGTCTTGGAATGAAATTATTACTTTGTGTTGAGACCTAAGAGTTGGTTTTGGGGCTGTTAGATATCTTGGTCAATGGATATCTTTGAGATTGAACTTGGGATAGGTTAATAGACCTAGTGAACCTAACACGAGACATGACTCATAGGGTTAGGTAGGAAAAAATATGCCCTTAGTTTTGACTTATACCTTAGTGATTCAGTGGTTAGTATGATCAAGGGTGACCCTTCTAAGGAGTTAGCCCAAGTTGGTGGTTACCTGATATACAAAATCATAGGTAGATGCTTCAGGGTGAGATTGATGTATGAGATATAACACCATAAGATTTTCTGGTATGTGTTACCTTAAGTAAATTAAATTATTTTGATAGATTATTTTTTCAGAAAACACTGAGATTAAATAAACAATGATATAATATTAAATATTAACATGGCCGTTGAAATAGTAATGTGATCGTTAGGACTAGTAATATGATCAACAAGAATATTAATCCACCCAATAGAAAAGTAACATCACCTATGAAATTATAAATAAAATTTATGCATATTATAAATGTAAATATAATATAATTATACCATAGTTTATGTAAATAAATGTTTTTAAAATGATAAATTAATTGTTAGTATTTGGTGAAACATAAATATTTATTTATAATTATATAATTAATATAACGATTTAAAAATTAATATTTATTTTCATAAAACAGATTCATAAATCAATATATTGTTTTTTTATGATTATAAGATAATATAATGAGACATTAATTAATTTTTATATGTGTCACAAGATAAGTTATAATTTTAAAATCAAGGTTTTTTGAATAAATTATTATTTTAGTTAAATATTATATTTATCATATTTAGAAAATTATATTCATAAAATGGAGTCCATTTTTTTATTCTAAACATCGAGAAATGGTTAGAGTGAATTTTTGGAATTTTTTTGAAATAGTTGAATTTTTGGTGAATAGTGTGACACTGTAATTTTGGGAATTTAACATTTTAGCCAAATAAATGAATTATTGAGTCATGGATGATGTATGGATGTGGTAAGAACCAATGTTTCTGAACTCAAATACACATTTTATTGAATTTAGCCGCAAAAATAATTACTAATGATAGTCTTGAGCCAAAATAATAAACAAATGAATAAAATAATAAAAAATACCCCTCTCTGCCACTCTAAATACAAACCCTTATCCTCAAACCTTATAAAACATGGTGCTTTCAAATATTCTTCCCAATTAATTTCCAAACCTCTTCCCCATGTATATGATCTTCTAGTATTAATAATATAACAAACCCATGTTTCCTTAAGGAGGTTCTCAAGGAGAATATTTCAAGAGGTAAAACCCTTAATCATTTTCTTTCAATTTCATTAATTTTCTTATCGTTCCCTAAAATAATCTATCCAAACATGAATGATAACTACAGTGTATTATATATGCTGTACTTTTATTATGTTAATGGAAAATACATCATCATACCCCTTCTCCTCTCCCTTTTATTCTAAAAATGAAAATATCATATGTGGTGTGTCGATTTACCCCTATCGTGGATGATGCCTTTTCATTTTCCATTAACATATTCAAGGATAGTTGTAAAACCATTATAATTGTTGAAAAATAATGAAAAAAGTATATAAAAACTTATTTAGTCTTATATAACTAGTATATATACATAATATTAATTAATAACACAAAACTAGTTCATGATGATCGAAAAATGCCAAAATAATCTAAATGGTTATCATTAACATTTTATCTAATGAATCATCCTCATATATAGAATAAAATGTAATATAAGACCATTTAATGTTATATAAGTTTGTTAATAACTTATAATTTCAATTATAAGTAAATTATCCCATTTTACATGATCTATTATACATGTATACAAGTGAACCAATCATGAATTCCAAGGAAAAAAACACTCCCAAATGAAAAAATTGAATTTATAAATCATAAAAAAAGTATATAAATGGAATTAATAAAATTATTCTAAATGAGATAAATGTTTAATAGTTTATTAATTAAATTATTAATTAATCTAATTTCATTATCTAGAACATTAAGTGCTAGTGCAGAACACTTTCAGACATGAGGTAAGGGAATCTCTGTGAACCTCTATTTTTTCATTAAGGTTACACTTTCTCACCCTTTACCCCAATTTAATTCTTAATTTTTATTATATACTCCACATAAATCCTCTTTTATGTCCCTAATATATATACCTAAGTCAATTATTCTTTCTTTCATGGGAAATACATGATTGATAAGGATCCCTTTTCAATTCCTCCTGATAAGAAAATCCGATTAAAGGGAACTTCCCAATTTCATACCCATTTTAACATACCATCCATAATTTATTTTTAATCTAACAATATTATAAAATCACTAATTTTATCACGATAAACCATATTTGTTCATTTTTGGTTTTATACAAATAATTATGCCCTTTTTATTTGAAATTTCTTTTATTATTTTCCTTTAAACCGTACTAAAGCGACAGATTTTTAATGATTCATGAACACTCCATTAATATTCTGTCACTTAATTTGGACTTAATTTATCATGATTTATTACTATTTTCGATTATTAATGTCCAATTATGATTTAAATTCATTCTTTTATGGGATCCATTATGATATTCCCTTTTCCAATGCCTTATTCACCACTTATTTCTTGTATGTTGTGTATGTATACTTCACTTTCAGTTGTGATCCTCATTAATTTAATATTTCATTAAATATAAATATTTCTTGTATCATGTATATTATTTTTTCCTTATCTGTGTACCATTTTTACATATGGTGTGTTTTTTGAATGTTGTTTTAATGTGGGAAATATTTATGAATCTATATCCTCTACTCAATATAAATATTTTGAAAAGTAATATTGTTCATAAATTGAATATATGTATGTGGATTGATTTGGAATTATAGTGATGAGTGGTTTCTGCTTATAGATACCCCTTGATTCATTTACTAGTATCATGAGACAAAATAGTTGGCGAAAAACCCTTCATATTTGTTTCCAAGTAGAATTTGATGGGTTTTTACCCATAGACTTAAACCATTTTCATGGTATAATGGTTCATGTTCCAAATACATGTCGTCAAATGATTAATCATTTTATTTATTTAGTACTATATCATCACATTCCATGATATTTTTACTTTGAAAAAATATATGGATTCATTTACATTCTCAGTTTATTGATGGAATGTATTTTTAAGTTATTTACCTTGCCATTATAATTATTCCTTATTGGTTTTTCTTTACATATTATTGATTCATGTAACCCTTAATGAGAATTTGATCTAACCATTTCATTTATTTTCCTTCCATAGGTTATGAAGATGAAATCATTGAATTATTTTTGAGGAATAATTTCATTTTCCTCTGTTATGTTCTATGTTTAATTACCACTATAATAATGGAATCATGTATATATATAGTTATTCAAGACTAATAAACTGATTGATACTTGGGGATGTAATATATTGTATCTATGCCATTATAATGATATAACCAATGAATCTGGGCAATTAGGGTCAGGGTTGTTACACTTGGTATCAGAGAAATTTTAGTCAAAACCTTGTGAACTAGATGTTAAGTAAACATGAAAATTATAATAATTCCTTATAGTGAAATTTTGGCTTAATAATCATGATGATTATGAGCTAACATATATTTTTCCCTTTATTTAGTGATGTAACCTAATATAAGGAAGGGAATAAATACATGCAGACTATATAGGGGTTTCCCTAATGAGAAATACAACATAGTTAGTGTTGGAACTGAGCATATCATAACCACATTAGGAAAACATACTCAGGTTATGATAAATAACAAAACTAAACCTATGTTGGATAGTTTTATGTAGAAAACCCCTCTATATTTTAGTGTGACTACTAATCTAGGGGTAGTTTAGCATTGAATCATGTCCCTTGAAAATATATTTTATGCATTAGGATGTAATGAAAATGAAAAGGTAGTACTTGAAGTATATTCTCTCAAAAGAGATTATGATCAATGATGTTTGTTGATCCTAAATACTAAAGTGGAAGATGAAGTAGAATACATGGAATGGAAAACTATTAAATAAACATTCTTCGAAAAATAATTTTCTCATGATCAATGAACTTTAATGAATAGAAAACATCTTAGATTAAAGAAAAGGGAAGAAGAGAGTATTACAAAGTATGAGGCTACCTTTACAAGACTAGATTGGTATACTATAGATTACATACATGATTCAGAAGACAAGATTGATCAATTATTTGAATAACTTAACCCATGTATTTATAGTTTACTGGATTCTCAATCATTTTAATCATATAATGAAATATTATTAAGTGGCATAAAAAATAGAAGGAAGATTTTAGATCATATTTGTTCAAGGATATTTTAGAGAAGAAGAGGTATTTTAATAACCTTGGAAAAGGTTAAGAATAAAAGAAGAATAAGGGAGTGAATCAATTTTCATTATGTGAAAATTGTGGAAATAATCATCCTGGGAAATTCATCACAGGCTTGGGAGTTTGTTATAATCATAAAGAAAAGGGTCATTAAGAAAATGAATACAAGAGGAAGAAAAAAATAAATTATGTTGAATGATTCAACTATAATTAAATGGGGAATTATTCAAATCAATGTCCCAAGTGTAGGGGAATATAGCACAAAAGAGTCCAAGGGGAGATTTCCAGGATAATGCAATCGCCATAGTTGAAGTATAAGTTCCCAAAGATGTGGTGGCATGTACATTAATATTATCATCAAAATTGGACAACGATTTATTTGATTTTGGATCATCTCAATAATTTATATCCACCCAATTTTCCAATAAAATAAGGCATTTCCCTTTTGATTTAACAAGGATATTATCTGTCAAAACGTTCAAGGGAAGTCATATGACAATAAAAATGTGTTAGTCAGTCCCTCTTATGACACATAAATGTTCTTTGGTTTCTGATCTTATCATCATACCTATGGTTGACTTTGATATAATCCTTGGTATATACTATATTTCAAAATATGATGTGAAAAATTATTTCATGAAGAAGGAAATTATGATATGTGATGGAGATGTAAAATCCCTTATCCTTATAGTAGAAACCTCATCATCTAATTCTAATCTGGAAACCCCTCCAATATATCTACTGAATGAATTTCTTGGGGAGTAATAGAAAACAATATATAGGGATAAGGAAAATAATATTATAATTAAGTATGTACCAACTATGCATGAATACATTTATGTATTTCATGGGAAATTATCTGGACACCCCCTAGATCATGAAGTTGAATTTACTACTGATCTAATCTCTAATGCAAGACCAATATCAAATGCTCCTTATATAATGAAAAATATATATTTAGTGGACCTGAATAAATAATAATAGGATTTGAGTAAAAATGGATTTATTCTTATGAGTTATTCACCATGTGTATCCCCCAATATCATTTTGAAGTAGAAATATAGATCCTTGAGGTTGTTCGTTGAATATTGAGAAATAAATTCTCTTAAAGTAAATAACAAGTACAATTTACCTTTTATTGATGATTTATTTTATCAACATCATAGAGATTAATATTTTTCAAAGATTAACCTTTGTAATGGATATAATCAATTGCATGTAAACAAGGATGACATTCAAATTTATATAATTTTGAACCAAGTATAGAGATTATGAGTTTAAAATAATTCCATTTGTACTAACTAATGAACCCTATATTTTCATGGATCTAAATAATGGATTATTCAAGGAATATCTTGAAAATTATCTTAGTGTATTTATTGATGATATTTTGCTGTACTCCAAAATCTATGACGACCATGAGAACCATTTATGTATTTATTTAAAGGATCTAAGAAGAAAATAGTTATATGGAATGTTTAGAAATTGGGAATTTTAGATTTAAATAGTTTTTTTCTTGGTTATATTGTCTCTAATGATGGAATATTAGTAGATCATATGAAGACAAAGAAAATTCAAGAATGACCTACAACATCTAGCATAATAGAGGTATGTAGTTTCATTATTTTAGACGGTTACTATCAGAATTTCATCCAGAATTTTGACCAATCATCAAAATAATTAACCAAGGTCACACATAAAGTGGTTAGGTTCATATGGACAAAATAATATACATAAGTTTTTCAAGAATTGAGGAGAACATTTTTCAATGCTCCAATTTTGACTCTTCCATCAAGAAAATGATGGGTTCGGGAAATACAATGATGCATTGAATAATGTACTAGGTTGTATATTTATGAAAAAAATATAAAGTTATATCATATTCCTCAGGCCAGTTTAAGACTCATGAAAAAAATTATCCAAGTCATGATCTTGAGTTAGCAGTTGTAAACTTTTCTCTGAAGGTATAGAGACACTATCTTTATAGTGAAAGATTTGAGATATATACGAATCACAAGAGTTTGAAATACATATTTACATAGAAAGAAATCAACCTGAGGTAATGGAAATGGATCAAGTTTCTTAAAGATTATGATTTCTCAATACACTACCACCTAGGAAAATAAAATAAGTTATCATATGCATTAAGTAGGAAATATCAAGGAATTTTTTCCCAAATAAGGATTAAGAAATATCATATGCTCATGGATTTAGTAAATACGAATATAGGAATTTTTAAGGAAGAGGAAACATAACTCCCTTTTAAAATTATTGTGATACCATCTTTATTGGGGAAGATAGAAAGATCTTAATCAAAGGATTATAATTTTCAAAATAAAATTATAACTGCTAAGGATGTAAGATTGGAATACATTGTGTATGAGGGTGGATTTATGAAATTTGGAAAGAGTTTAGGTGTTCCATCAATACCTGAATCAAAAAAGGGAACTATTATATTATTATTAATGATAAAAGTTTTCTATACACCCTATAAGTACCATGTTTTATAGAGATCTGATAATACATTTTTGGTTGGATAATACGAAGTGGGAAATTGCTAACTACATGGAAAGGTGTATAATTTTTTAACAAGTAAAGGATCACAAGAAACATCCTAGAGTAGTCATGCAACCTATACCTATTACTATGTTGTAGTGGGATGGAATTATGATTTAATGTTTCATTGGACTACCAAGGACACCTATAAGGAATGATGTAATATGTGTTATTGTTTATCGTCTTACAAAATCGTTATATATTATTATTATTAGAGAAGATTAAAATTTTATAACCTATCATGAATATAAATTAATAAATATTTATGACATCATGGATTAACTATATCAATTATGTTTGATCCATATCCTTGTCTTACATCTAAATTCTGGAAGGGTCTTCAAAAGGATTTTGATAATGAGCTTCATTTGAGTTCTGATTATAACCCTCAAACTAATAGACAATTTGAAAGAAATATTCAAACATTGGAAGACATATTGAGAAAATTATCACTTGACTTTCAAGGTATGTGGGATCAATATTTTCCTTTGGTGGAGTTTTACTACAATAATAGTGTCCATTTTTGTATTCAAATGGCTCCATGTGAAAAATTATATGGATAGAGATGTCAAGCTCCAACTTGTTGGTATGAAGTTGGAGAATAAGATATTATAGGCCCCAAACTTATTTAAGAGACAATGAAAAAGGTAAATACTATTCAAGATCATATTAAATGAGTTCAAAGTATTCAAAAGTGATATACGAAAAATTGGAGAAAGGATTTGTAATTTCAACTGGGAGATCACGTCTTTTTAAAATTATATCTATGGAAGGGTGTTATAAAGTTCAGTAAGAGGGGGAAAATGAACCCCATGTACATTATAAATTTTGAAATTCTAGAAATATTTGGAGCTTTATATCCCTGATTATAAATTTCACTATGTCTCTCCAAAGTTCATGATGTGTTCTACATATCATTATTAAAGAAGTGCATGCCATACCCAACACATATACTCACCGATGAAGAAATAGAACTAGAACAAGATTTGTCTTACTAAGAAGATCATGTCAAAATTATTGATACAAAAGAGAATGTATTGAGAAATTGGGTGACTCAACTGGTAAACGTTATTTGGAGAAACCATAAAATGGAAGATGTAGGGTGGGAACTAGAGGATGTTATAAATAAGAACCAACCTCATCTGTTTAGAAGGAAATATTCATGAAAACATTTAGGGAAAAAATATTTGAAGGACGGTAGAATATAACAACCCAAGATTTTATGGTATTAATATTCTAAAATAAATTCAATTCTTTTGATAACTTATGTTACACCCAACAATGAGCTTAAACGATCAGTTATAAACTATTAAATATTATCATGACCATTGAAATAGAAATGTGACCATAAAGAAAAGTAATATAACCTTTAAGAATAGTAATGTCCAATAAAATAATAACTGAACCTATTAATGTATAAATAAAATTTACGCATCTTATAAATGGAAACATTATATACTAATATCATAGTTTAAGTAAATAAATGTTTCAAAAATGATAAATTAATTGTTAGTATTTTTGTGAAGCATAATTATATATTTACAATTATTTAATTAATATAATAATTTAAAAGAAATATTATTTTCATAAAAAATATTAATTAATTAATACTTTTCCCTTGTGATTATAAGATAATTTTACAAGACCATAATTAATTTTTTAATGGTCTAAAAGATCTGTAATAATTTTAAAATCAGTATTCTTGAAAAATGATGAATTTAATTAAAAATTAAATTTCTCATATTTATAAAATTATTTGCATAAAATGGAGTCTATTTTTGAATTTGACGTGTTGAAAAATGGAACGGTTGAATTTTGGTATTTTTTTTGAAAAAGTTGATTTTTTTTCATATTAAAATACAATATTTTTTGATATTCAACATTTTAGCTAAATACATGAATTTCTGATTCATGGATGATGTACATATGAGGTAAGACACCATTGTTTCAAACTCACATGAATTAGTTACTATATTTAGTCACAAGAATAATAATTATTGATAGTACTGAGCCAATATAATAAACAAATGAATAAAATAATAAAAAACCCCTCTCATCCACTATAAATACCACCACTTCTCCTTAGACCTTATAAGCCTTGTATATTGTTAATATTTTATTTAATTCCTCTCCAAAACATCTTACCTAAATATAGAAGATTATAGTCTCAATAAATAACCAAACCCAATTTCCTTATGGGGGTTCTCAAGGAGAATAATTCAAGAGGTAAAAACCTTAATCTTTCTCTTTCAATTTCCTTCAATTTAATTTATTTTATTATTTTTCCATCACTTCCTCTATAAAAACATTCATGATAACTCCAATATATTATATATACTTTAATTTTATTATGTTAATGGATAATACATTATCAAACCCCTTCTTAACTTCCTTTTGTTCTAAAATTGAAAATATCGTCTGTGACGTGTCGATTTACCACCATCATGGACGTTTCATTTTCATTCTTCCAATATCGTCTTCAAGGATATAAAAAAACATTATAATGTTTAATTTTTTATAAATTTAAATTAATTTTTTTTGTTCTAGATCCTGTATTTATACATAATAAAATTTAATAAAAGAAAACTAGTTCACGGTGATCGAAAAATGCCAAAATAAATAGTTATCATTAACATTTTATCTAATTAATCATAATAATATCTAGAAAAAAATTGATATATAAGAACATTTAATATTTTTCATGTTAATTAATAACATATAATTTCAATTTTGGGCAACTATTCTCAATTTAAATGATCTTTCCTACATGTATATAGGTCAACCAATCATGAAAACTAAGGAAACAAACACTATAGAATGTCAAAATTGAATATTATAAATCATTAAAAAGAATATAAATGAAGTTAAAAAAATTATAATAAATAAACTACATGTTGAATAGGTTTTTAATTAAATTATTAATGAATATAATTTCATTATCCCAGACATTAAGTGAAAGTGCAGAACACTTCCATACATATTGTAAGTGATTCTCTCGAAAAATCCATTTTTCATTTGGCTTATGCTTTCTGTCTCTTTACCCCCAATGTAATTATTAATTATTCTTATGTAATACTACTAAATGTTGTGGGTATGTTCCAAATATATGAACTTAACTCTGTTATTGTTTATTTGATTGGAAATGCATGTTTTATAAGAATATGTTTTCAATTCCTCTCGACAAGCATGCCCAACTAAAGGGAACTTCTAAATTTATTACCCATTTCCAAGTACCATACATATTTTTTAAGCAACCAAATTTTTTATAAAATCACTAATTTTATCAAGAAAAACAATCATTGTTCATTTCTGGTTTTATACAAATAATTAAACATTTTTTCATTTTAAATCTTCATTACTATTTTCCTTTAAATTGCACTAAAATGATCATTTATAAAGATTATTAGACACTCCTTTTACATGTTTTCACTTTAGTTGGACTTCATGTATCATTATATATGCCTATTTTCCATTATAAATGTACAATTATTATTTACATCCATTCTTTCATGGACTCCATTATGATATTCCTTTCAGTTCTGCCTTATTCATAACTTATTCCTTATGTGTGGTGTATGTACACTTCCTTTTCATTTTTGATCTCCTTTCATTGAATATATTATTAAATATCCATATTTATTTTATCATCAATATTATTATTTCCTTATCCATGTACGATCTTTATATATGGTGTTTTTTTGATTTTTTTATTGGGGAAATATTGATGAATCTATATCTTCTACTAAATACATATATCTTCATAAGTTATATTATTAATGAATTTAATCTTTGTAAGAATAATTAATTGGACGTTTAGTGATGGGTGGAGCCTGATTATAGATATCCCCTATATGCATTGAAATGTCTAATGCGAAAAAACAGTTGGAAAAAAACTCATCATGTTTGTTTCCAGGCAGTATCAGATGGTTTTTTACCCACAGACCTAAGCTGTCTTAATGGCGGATCCTGTGCCCTATACATGACATCCAATGATTATTATTTTTCATCATTCAGTATTAATTTATTAATTTCCATGAGATTTTATTTATAAAAAAAATCTATGGATGCATTTACATTCTTATTTTATTGGTGGCATGTGTGTTATAGTTATTTAGCTTTCCATTATGATTATGCCTTATTTAATTTACTTCACTTATTATAGATTAATTTGACCCTTACTCACCCTTTCATTTTTCCTTCCCCGTGTTATAAAGATGAAATCATTGAATAAGAGTCAATGAATAATTTTATTTTCCATTTTTATGTTCTATATTAAATTACCAATGTAATAAGGGAATAATGTCTGTATATAATTATTCAATACAACTAAATTTATCAATCCTTATGGATGTGATATTTTTTATCTATGGAATTTTAATAAAATAATTACCAAAACTAGTCTACTAGGGAAGGTTTTATCACATGATAGGTTCTTTGGGTTTTTGGCGACGAAAACCTTGAATTCCAGTTCCTGGGTATCAAGGTCGGGTTTTGATGGCATGAACAGGGTGATATTTGGCCCTATATGTTTCATATTCACTTTAGTAGCATGTCCAAATCACGAGTAGTTTATTGTGTTTAGAAAAAATTTCAGGTGGATTCTTAGAGTGTGGATGAGTTTAACAATCCTTGGATTGAGAATAGCCACCTGTGGTGCTAGAATGACACTGTTAGTCAGGTGGTTATGTGAGGTACCTGATTTTGAGGAGGAGTTCCAAGGGATCTATTGAAATGTCTAGACTGGCATTCCGTAGAGAATAGTAATCTTGTCTTGGTGTAGTGAGACTCATAAGAGACTGGTTATATAATTTGAAAAAAATTATAAATGAAATTTCCTTTTATGAATAAATGCATTATTAAGTAATAAGTTATAGAAAATACACATCTCATTGGTTATTTTAGATAAATAATAAAATATAAAATATTGGAAGTAAAAGTATATTGATAATCATTACCATTTATAATATATACATTTTATAGTTTCCATTAATATTAGTATATAACAAGGGTTATGACAAAGTCCAATTGACACAAATAGAATAAGTGACTACCTTAACCACTAGGATTATACCCTATAGAGCCCATTTATCAAAGATTTAAACAAATATGTAATCACTATACTTTTCAATTGACTAAGACCAAATTACATTTCATAAATAAATCATGATAAAAACCATTAGTAGGAGAATTTTAAGATTATCGAGATCGTGAACCAAAAAATGTTCATCAAACCATCCCAAGAAAGCACAACCATTGAACACCATACCCTTAGGGTGTATACAGGTGAACTAAGGGGTTATTCATGTAAACCTTAGTAATATGAATTTATATATTTTATTTTGAATAAAATAATTATTATTTTTATCCCTTTTAATTATTAATTTATATGTCCAATTATATATTATTTAATTATAATTAGATTTTGATATGAAGAAACCAAAATTGAATTTTTGTAAAATATATGCTTTTAATTCTCTTTTTGATAGATTAAACAAATTTGAAATAAATATTCATTTAATTTGATATTATTACTAAGTAATATATATATTTTAAAAAATGATAATATCATTTGATGAAGTCCAATGAAATATTTATAAGGGTCATAAAATTGTTATTTTTCTAAAAATTAAGTATTTTCTAGTAAATAAGGATTTTTATTTAAATGTTAAAATTATAAAATATAGAGAATTTTTTTTATAAAGTAAATATTTTTTTAAATCAACACATCAAAATCATCCAATGATGAATTTTTCATAATTTTCTAAGATAGATGAATTTCTGGATAAAAATTAAATACAGAATAAACATATGGTATCTATTATTATATCATCATATCCCAAAAGAGATGTAATAAATACTATATGGGGAATAAACAAAAAAATATATATTTACCCTTTAAAATAATTTATTTATTAAGTTACTATATTAATTTTTTTAAAACATTAATGAATCCTCCCAAACCTGTATTATATTTTAAGGTTTTAAAATCAATTCTTTATGAACATGACTCGCTTTCACAAAACAAATAATATTATTTTAATAATTTTTGTCCTTGGATTTATAAAATATTTTAATCTAATATTCTTTGGTAGAAACCATGGGAAAAAACGTTGGGATGGTTTTTTGGTTTTGATTGTTTTATCATATAGATCCTAAAACCTATGTTTATAAATTAATAAAGAATTCCATAATTTTTTCTATAAATACCCACCAAAATCCCACTCTTATTCACTCCAAACATATTGATAATAGATTTATCTCCCTAACCCTATATGAATCCCTCATATGTTGGTATTTATATATAAAAAATATCCTCCCAATCTTTTAGAAGTTCCCTCTCAAGGTAAGGGATTGTCTCTTCCTCTTATTTATTCAAGCACTTTGTTTATATTATGCCTTTTGATTTACAATTTTTTATGTTGGAAAATTTTTTAAACATGACTTTAATATTATCATTATGTAAAATTAATGAGATATGACCTTTCACTCTCATTATACCCTTCCATGAATCATTATGTACACCCATTATGTTACTGAAATTATCCTATGATTTTTGATGCCAAACATTTGTGTTGTGAATACCAATACACATTTTCATAGAAGGTTATTCACATATATGTACCTGTACTTAATTTATTTGTAATTACATGTACATAACCCACACTCATTAATAATAGGATTAAAATTTATGAAAGGTTTTCTTATGTTGTTTCATCTATGTGGAACACTAATGGATGTACATGATATGATTGTCATGGGTGGGACTATAATTATATAGCCTTCCAATGCATTAAGTAATGTTTATTTCTCCTGATATACCATTTATGGTGAAAAATATGTTATAATAATAACACTATGATTTGATGTCTCCTTGTTGAAACTTGACTTATTCTTATGATGTCATATTTTATATTGTTGCCACCTTCCTATATTGCCTTGATGTTATCATATTATATCATTCTTTGATGATCATGCTTTTGATTATCACCCCTTTTATGTCCTATTGTATTTACTATTTAATAACATTTATTAAATTAATCATATTATTCTTTTATTATTCTTTTACTAGGCTTTATAGCTCACCCCTTTCTAATGGATATCCACATGTTGTCCCATAACGTTTTAGAAGAGCGATGAAATTTTAAGAACAAGTTAATGAGTTTTAAATAATTTTGATATATCCCTATTTCATGTTATTATGTTATATATATAATTACCCAAATACACCAAGACTTTCCACCTTTTTTTATTATAATATGTGTGACTTTATGTAGTAAATCATGGATTAATTTTCATTAAAGATCTGGGTTTTCATAGTTTGTTTCATAATAAGAACTAGATATTTTTTGGGATTTAGATTAAAAAAATAGTGAAATCCTTAGGTGTGATACTAAACATTTATTAACATCACTAAATTATATTAAAGTATGGAATAAGTGGTTTACAAGAAAAAAATCATTTTTTATACTACTAGTGGATGTGGCTCTCCCAGAGTTTTTCCTAAGGGTAACCACTCTGAAAAGGGTGAATTGGGCATTAACTTGATCATCACTTGGTGAATGATAAAGAGGTATTTCATCACACATTATTTGAAACTCCTAGGAGATATTCTTTATAAAATTTAAAAGCTTTTTACGAACCACTATTAAGTGAAAAAAGTGACCATAACATTTTTTGTTATGAAATAGAGCCCAGATAACTTATTCTAATACATTGAAATTCATAGTTTAAGGAATGAAATTCATTTATGAGTTTTTCCTTAAATGTTCTTCATTTCCCTTTTATGTTTTTAATAGTTTTAAATTTCTCATCCCTAGTTTTACCTTTATTTTATTTAATGGCTATAAATTGGAGGAATTGAGTCAATAAACAATGTGATGGACAACGCCCAAATTATTTTCACAACCCAATGTGATCATGAGTTGAGAAAATCATGACAATAATTACTCAATTAAATCCAATTCTAAATAGAATGTGAAATCAGGGGGGAAATCTATATCCCCATGATAAATATAATGTTTTAATTGATACCTTTATGTAATAAAGGCCTTTGAGTTTTGGTGGATCAAAATATTCGTTAATCATGGAATAATAGATCAACTCCATTGAAAAGATCTTCTCTCTCCTTCAATTATCAAAAAAAAAGATGGTCATGCTGGCTATTTATTGTATTGAGATGTAAGCTGGTAAATGGTGTATATTGATCACAAATAAGAATCTTGAGGAGAAGATCTAAGTGATAGTGTGGAATGATTTATTTATTTTTTTGATAAATATTTTCCTCACAATCTTTAATTAAAAATGGGGGAGTTTGTTGGCCTTAAAAAAAGGGATGATGAATCCATCACGGTGTATAAGGAAAAATTCAAAAGAATTGCGTGGTATGCCTACAACTTTTTCATTGAACCAAAACATAAAGTTTACCTCCTCTTTAGTGGGATAAATATTAATCTGCAAATATCTTTAGAGATTTGAGACTTTGATATCTATGAAAAAATTGTTTGATGTTCCCTCAATGTCAAAATTAATGTAAGTGAATCTTAAGGGTCAAGAGATAGTAAGGGGAAAATGGATTTTAATTTTGGTGTAGTGATGGATAAATCTCATAGTGGAAAATAACTCCAATGTACCACTTTTCAAAAAGTGGGTAAAAAAGCAACCTTGAAATTTTCTGAGGGAGACAATAAAATTATTTAGGTGTGGGAAGGAAGGGCACCAAGCTAGTGAATACTGAAAAGAGAAAACCACTAATGTGATCAAAGAAAATAATACTCCAGTCAACCCTCAACCTATTATCCAATTCTTCAACTATAAATAACACAGAAACTATGAAAATCAATGCACTAAGACATGGTTTGTTGATGATAATCGACAGCAATAACCACCATGACCTAGAAAGAAAGGTAGAACGTATTCCATCAAAACTACTGAGGTGGACCTTGATAATGATGTGGTGATAGATAAACTAGTTCTTGATTCAAGAATAGTGAACTTACTATTTGATTCTAGTTCTATTCATTCTTTCATATCATGAAAGTTTAGTAGAACTATTGAAATACCACCTCAAAATATAGAAGTAGAGTTATTGGTAAAAATAGAAAAAAGTGTAAATTATTTCATCCCAAGTATAAAACTTATCCTTTTTTCAATATTTTGGGATTGAACATCCTATAGAACATTTTTATACTACCTTTAGTGCACTTCTATGCAATTTTGGATATGGATTGTCTTTCCTTATATATAGTATATATAAATTTTCTGGAGAAGGAAATTACATGCCATATCACTAATATCCAATTTATTCAATACAAGTGTGAGGAGGATGATGAATATACTTTGGTATCATCATCTCAAGCATGGGTATTATTTCCATATTAGAAACCCAATCTATCTCAAATTACTAAGACTATGGAATATATTTTCCTTGATGAACAATCCATCGTAAGTGAATATATTGTTGTGTTTCCTAAATAATTTCATAGTCTTTATACAATCCATGAGGTTGATTTCTCAGTCAATATTATACTAGAAGCTTTAAAAATATCCAAGACTCTATATATAATATTCACTATTGAACTTAAATATCTGAATAATTAATTTTAGGAGAATCTAGGTAAAGGATTTATAGATCCAATTACTTCACTATGGGGTGTGTTGGTCCTCTTCATCAAGTATAAGGATGGGTCAATGCACTTATGAAATGATTATAATGAATTTAACAAGATAATGATAAAGAATAAGTATCTTATACCATATATTTAGGACATGTTTGATCATCTATATGCATCCTAGTATTTTTATAAGGTGGATCTTTAGTTTTGATATTATCAAGTAAAGGTGAAGGAGGATATCACCAAGACCACTTTTTTTACATTATATGGGCACTACGAGTTCCTAGTGACTTCATTTTTATGAACTAATGTTCCATATATCTTTATGAATTTAATGAATAGAGTCTTTGGGATTACCCACATAAATTTGTTGTATTTGTTATAGGTAATATTCTTATCTACTCCAAAATAAAGGAGGAACATGAGGAGAATTTGAATATTATACTAAATACCCTATGAAAGGAAAATTTATATGTTAAGTATAGTAAATGAAGGTATTAGATTGAGAAATTAACATTCATGGGGAATGTTATCACCAACAAAAATATGTCCATGGATCCTAAAAAAAAGTGGAAAATGAAGGATGACCCATACAAACATCTGAGAAGGAGATACATAATTTCATTGGACTAGCTCAGTACTATCATTGATTTGTAAAAACCTTCACATTATTTTCAAGACCACTAAACAAGATTACTTAGAAGGGAGTGATGGTTTTTTGGACTAATGAATGTGCACAGAGCATTAAAGAGTTGAATAAGAGGTTATTAACTGTACCTATTCTGACATTACCATTAGTGAGTTAAGATTTTTGATCTACATAAATATATATAAAAAGGTATTAGGCTGTGTACCCATGAAAGATGACATAGTGATAGACTATTCCTACCACCAATTAAAGATCCATGAGTATAACTACCCAAAACATGATATGAAATTAGTAGAAGTGATGTTCACATTGAATTTTTGTCCCCATTATCTCTATGGAGTGAAGTGTGACATATATATAGATAATAAAATAATTAAGTATATTTTAACACAAAAGGAGAACCATATGCACCAACGTAGGTGTTTAGTGCTAATCACGGATTATGATTGTTCAATCCCTTACAATCATCGGAAGGAAAGAAAAGTCAAAGATGCTCTGAGTCAAAAAGAATCTTGTAACTCTATCCATAATGATGATTAAAAGAGATCCAATATTATTATAAATGAGAAGGATGGAAATGGGAATAATAAAAAGAATATTTATCCTGTCTTTCACAAATAACTTTTCAACCATCCATTATTGAGAGCATAAATGAGGCCTGAAAAGGTGATGTAGAGATACAAAAAAAGGTATTGAATATTAAAGAGTTCAAATTTAATAAATATATATTTATAAGGTTTGAAACATGAATATGTGTCCTATAAAAACCATACTTTAATAGGGATATTCTGGATGGTGCACATAACTCATCCTCCTATATTCAACTCAGAAGCCTTAAGATTTACAGATATTTGAAGTAGAAATAACTTATGGGATATCATGAAGAGGGAGATTATAGAATTTTCATGTTGATTCTTGGTATTCCAAAAATTCAAGGATAAATTATAAATTTCTAAGGGCATGATTCAACCATTTCCCATAAAAGGTTGTAAATTGAAAAATGTGACCACGAATTTTGTCATAGGACTCCCTAGGATATATAAATGCAATAATCCCATCATGGTGGCAGTCGAACCACCTTATAAATTTAATGCATTTAATTGATATCAAGGAATATTTCTCTCTTGAACCACTGAATAAGATATACATAATTGAATTGGTAAGACTACATAGAGTACCATTATCCATTGTATCTGATAGAGATATATGGTTTACCTCAAGGTTTTGAAGATTCCTTATGTAAGAACAAGATATAGAGTTGAGTTTTAGTACGTCTTATCACCCTCCTATGGATGTTTAGTCTAAGAGAACCATTCAAACTCCATAGGAAATGTTGAGATCTTATTAAATGAATTCCAAAGGATGTTGGTATCAACCCCCCCCCCCCCCCTTGTAGAGTTTATTTATAACAATAATTTCTATTCTAGAATTCAAATGTAATCTTATAAGGCTCTGTATAAGAAGAGTTGTTAGACTCCAACATGTTGGGATAAATTTGGAGAGTGGAAGCTTATGGGACCTGATCATATACAAGAGATGACATATAAGGGTAAAAAATTAAATGTTACATGAAATACGTGAAAATTTTATAAAAAAGCTATGAAAACAATCATTTTTGTAACCTAGAGTTTGATGTAAGAGATAAAGGGTTCATTTATATATCACCATAGAATAAATTCACGAGGTTTGGGAAGATGGGAAAGTATTTTCCAAGATACATCAACCCCTTTGAGATCATTAATATTCTCAAATCTATTACCTATCAACTAGAACTCCAACATAATCTATTTGAAGTTCATGATGTGTTCCATATATCCCCCTTGAGAAAATTACATACTAGACCCCCCACATGTAATGAATCCAATGGTGGTACCTTTAGATAATTATCTTTTACATGAGGAGAAACTGGTGAAGATATTAGATGTTAGAGACACAGTTCTATGAAACAAGACAGCTCACTTAGTCGAAGTTTAGTGGTAGACCCACATGTTTGAGGAAGAAAATTAGGAACCAAAACAGGGGATGAAAATGAAGTACCCTAGACTATTTCAGTATATAAAATAAAATTTTGAGGGAAAGTTTTTTTAATGGGGGGAATGTAATGTCGAAAAAATTTATAAATGAAATTTAATTTTTAATGAATAGATGCATTTTTAAGTAATATAGTATAGATAACACATAAACTACTTTAGTTATTTTGGAGAAATTATAAAATATATCCTATTATATTTAAAAGAACTTTATGCATCTTAACCGTTGATAATATAGTCATTGTATAGTTACCATTAATATTATTATATAATAAGGGTTATGATAAATTCTAATTTATACAAAAAAATAAGTGATGGCCACGACTAGTAGGATCACACCCTATGATGTCCATTTATCGAAGATTCTAAAGGAGATGGAATCATTGAACTTTAACCATGGCCAATCCCATGCCAATATTCAACAACTAAAGCTCAAGAAAAACTATTTATAAGATAATTTCAATCTCATTGAGATTATGACCTAAATAATTCTCATTGAACCATGTTAAGAATGAACCAATGTAGCACACGTTACCCTTAAGGAATATGCAGGTGTAATATGGGGTTATGTATGCAGAACCAAGTAATATGAAATTTTATGTTTTACTTGTAAAATAATAATGAATATCTTTATCCCCTTTCATTATTATTTATATATATGATTATTTATGGGTTGATAAAAATTATATTTTTATTAGAAGAAATCAAAATTTTGTTTTTGGAAAAAATATAGTTTGAAAACTATTTTTCAAAAATTGAATAATTTTTAAATAAATTTCTATTTTATATAATATTATAAGTAAAAAATATTTATTTATATTAGTTCTCTCGGGATATAAGGTATCTGGATGGGGTCTCCTCGATGGGTCTGATTGTGGTTGGTTTATGTTGTGCACAATCATGAATATCAGGATACCATTGTTATTATTATTGATAACTACCTATAGTTTCCTTATCCTTAACTGGTTACATACCTAATTTCTAAAGGCAGGTGGTCATCTTGTTTTCAGGCACAAGGACTCTTAGTCACTCTCATTGGTCAAGAGGATGGGAGGTCAGGGAAATCGTACCATTTTGGGGGTATTTTTTCCTACTTCGGGTCTCTCCTATAGATTTAATATATGTTTGTGAATCTATTCCTAATCTCGATAAAGAACTGTTTACCCTAAAAAATGACTATAAGTTAATTATCCTTCATGTGAAAAGGATTGGTGTCTCTTTAGTGAATCCATCAGTGTATATCTACGGTTCTCCATATTTTTCTGATAATGAGAGGTTGGTTATATGTTGAAGCCACATAACTAAGTGTTTCGGATTGTGCTTCCATGCAAGGAGGAAGTTAATATTTCGAGGAGGGGATTAAAAAGTTATGAGGCTTCCTACGTATCCAGGGTATTATAGAAATCAAAACAGACATAGTCTTTTAGAACTGTGTAGATTAAGATCATGCATAGAGGACTCATATGGGTGCTCTGGGTCACTAAATATTCAAGATAGAGTCTTTGAAGGATGTCCAATGCATCCTGAGTATAGAAAGAATCATATTTTCCATGGTTCATTTGATCATGGTTTATATATTGACGTCACCCCTTGTCATTGTAGGGACTCATAGTTCATATGATATGATTATTGTAACACCTTAAGGTAAATTGAGCCAAAGAGATGATTTATTCTGGAACGTGGTGCTTTGAGAGACATCCTACATATCTTGGTTATCAAATAAATTAGAGACATCATAGTTTAGTTTAATTCTCATTCCGCTGATGGATATGGTAAGGTGATCATATCCTAAGACAGACTGGTCCCTGATAGATGAGATGTTAGAGTCATAAAAGGACTTACATTGAAAGGGGTGTTTATTTGAGATTGGCCCTTAGGAAGGCATCCTATGTATCCTGGTTATTGGGGGAATAAAGGTTCTCATAGTTTAGTTTATCAGGGATTATAGACTGAGGGTCATTATACCATTGTGGAGGATTATAGTGCAGTCATTATGATCACTTCAACTCCCTAATCCCACGTTAGCCAAGATCATTTTGAAAAAACAAGAGGTATCAGGTAATTAATGTCATTCATTTGAATAAGGGACTTAGATGCTCTGATTTCCTTGGATGATCAATATGGATCTCGAACCTTGGTGATAGGTGGCCTATGTAACCTAAATATGATAGGAATTAGAGTCTCTGTTATTCCCTTTATATTGGGGATTACACACTAGGGTTTCCCTATTGATTAAGTCTTACACTATGAGGTTTCTCGATTGATCTAGGCATACAAAATGAGGAAGGAAAATGTTATCAAGTCTTCGGATTCCTTGAGGACATAGCCTGCTGTTTTGGAGGGTGTCTCATGACCCAGTCAACTTGTCCTCGAAGCCATCACATGAGACGGACGGACTTTTAGGGGGTGTCACATAATCTAGATGAAGTTCCCTAGTGTCATTTGAAAGAGTTGGCTTGACACATATGGAGAGTGATGAAAGTGTCAGTATTAAAATATTTGAAGGATTCCAGGAATATTGGATAACATCCCCGAAGAACATCCCCAGACTTGGACGATATGTCTAGAGGGAATCATGGGTCCCAACTGACTTTCCCATAGTGTGTCGTGATACATGGGAAACCTGTCTGGAGGGAATCATGGGTCTCATGTGACTTTCCCATATGCTGTCATAAGAGCTTAGTTATCATGCCCAGATGAAACCGCGAGGCTTAACTAACATGAGCAATCACCGTTATATGAGTTATGTGATGCCTTTTAAGGATGTCTCATGGATGGGGATATAAACCTAAAGGGATTCATGAGACTGATTTGGTGTTCATAGGGGGGCTGTATGAATTTCTTGACATTCCCGGAGGATATCACATCTCCCAAATAGCATGTTGAACAAGTTTCATGAGATATAGGAAACATGTAATGGTTCCATCATGGGAATTTGGGTGTCTAACATGAAGTGAATGAGGGCCAACAAGTATGTTTTTTTCTTAAGTATTACACAATCAATCTTGGTTATAACTCTTGTATTGTTAAGGCCTTATGTTATTTCAGTATCAGGTTCTTTGAGTCTCATGTGATCTAGAGGATATGTGATATGTTCTTCGCATGTATTTGCAGTATTACTTCATGTGATATATGAATGATCCAGCAAATTACCCTTTGTACGGTGCATTATTTCTATAGCTTTTCATCGGTATATTACCTAATAGAAGAGTTTTTGGTCGTGATATCAGCCACTCCAAGAATTCCGCTCTAGCGCTTTTGCCCAAGAATCCAAAGGTCAAGAGTCGAACCCTTTTTTCATGTTTGGGAATGGAATTAATAAGCATCACCACCCTAGTTGTTCTGTGATTTGTTCAGCATATCTAGCATGAATCCAGGTTGGAGTCAGTTAAGAGCTTGGGTTCCACCTATATTCGCAAGTCTCTTCCCTGTACCGCTCTAAGTGTGTCTCCTGATTTTTAGTGACCATGAGTCCATCCCATCAACGCCTCTGTTATTGGATTATTTCCAATTAATGGGTACTTTTTTGACCATGTGGATGTGTCTAAGGACTTTATTATTCTATTTTTGATAGTTCCAAGTGACTTCAAGAGATGCAAGTTCCTGTTGAAAGTAATCCACCTGATGCTTTATGACCTGTTTGGGGCTTTCTGGGAGTCAAGGATGGTTTGTATGAGTGTATTTTTCATGGTTAGGGTAGCATGCCCAGAAGTCTTTCAAGATCGTAGTGTATACATATTTTGTGTGTCTCATGGGTTTTATGAATGTTAGAGGCTTTCACATCCTCCCTATATTATTTCCTTTGTTTTATGTCAAAAAGAATGGGAGTCAGGTGATATTTCATGAGTAACATCAAGGAAAGTTACTATATTTTTTGGGGATGTGTTGCGTGACTGATATAGGTCATGTGGGGTGTGAGATAATTTCGTTGGAAAAATCCATTAGTTTATCCTTTGGGATCCGATAGGAAGTACATGGTTGTTCGGACATACTCGAGGCTTTCCATGCGATAAGGCTGACAAGCCAAAGTGACTCCAAGAGATGTGGAAGACATGTTCCTCGGGACTCGTAGTGCCTTGTGGGTCACACGGGGTATACCACATGTCATTAATAAACCATGAGTATCTCCCAAATCCCTCCCATTCATTTAATTTTTTTGTTTTAAAAAATTTCAAGGTCATATGAGTTTGTTAAGGAATTGTTTAGCAGATTTAACATTCCCATCTCTGATGAGCCGCGTGAATAGTATGCACACTGGGGGTATCCAAATTTTGGTAATCCTTCCACCCATTTTCATAGGATTTTCAATTTGGATCACCAGGTTCTTGTTTTTGATATCCCACATGGCCTAGTGGATCTTATTCGGGTACCACCATGTGGTTAATAGTTATTTTAAGTGACTTCAAAAAAGCATAGGGGATCATCGAAAGAGGGATTCATGGGATCTACCACAGGTTATACATAGTGTGTGGAGTCTTTGCATGACCTTATAATGGTCCAGATATTGTGAGTCCCTTGAAGGTTCACACAATCTGAAGGCCTCAACCAAATTTTTATTACATTTCTTTTTTAAGGGAGATTATACCAATATTCCGGTGTTTCTTCTTTTTGAAATTACCAATGCTCAATTGGTGGGAATCAACAAATAACCCCCCTCAGGAACAACGTCCACGTGGACAAGGGATTGTTTCTAAGGAAAGTAAATGCCTACCAGAGCCTTTTGGGGTGTCATGAATCAGTGTCTTATTTGACTTTTGGTCAACTAGGTTATTCATGGTATTCTATAGAACACCCTATATATAGTAGTGGAGGGATAGAAATTCATTCAACCTATCAACACTTCTTCAGAGTTATCTCAGATTTATTTTTGTTGCATGCCCCCATCGCAAGATCATTCATCGAATCATGATCTTTGGACTATGTTCACATGCCTTCATTGTGAGATTTTTCTCAACAGACCATTTTCTCTCAGACACATGTCTAGTCCAAATACGAACCATACTTTAGTATTTATTTTTGAACTTCAACCATGAGGTAATGTGATAATCTTAAGTGTTTCATAGGGTCTAATGGGTTGATCATTCAATTTGACTTATTCATGTGACCATGTCCAAGCCACATGATCTCAAGTCCACAAAGGAGTCATATGATTATGAGTTTCCATATGGGGGTTATGAAACCCACAAGTCCTTTAGATATCAAGCGATTTAAAAACCCTCTATGTGATTCAAAAATTCCTTGCTCATTCATGTGATGCACGTGATGTTTCCAAAACATTCATGCATTTATTTTTGTCACGATTTTATATTATCTTTTTCTGAAATGTGAGCCTTACTTATTTTCAGATTAATTTCGGTTCTTGTCAAGGGTCCTTAGCTGTGACCAATCAAAGGGCCATGAATTCTAGGAATTGAAATTTCGATCCACGAAATCAGATGCATGCTGATAATGAAACCCTAAAAAGGTTCCATTCATCCAAACTCTTTTATTATCCCTTATCTGATCAACTTCATCTATATGGGTTTGTTTTTTCTAGATGAGTCTGCAATTCCTCATCTAGATTATAATCAGCCATCCAGATGGGTGTCTAATTCTATTGACTTCATTTAGACAACAATTTTCAAGGACGGTCGACTCATTATATCTTGATCCCAAAGGTTGTCTTATCTATTTTATAACTCTCCTCTGAGTCCAGATGACTGTGATTTCTCCCAAAAACCTATTTTTCAGATCCATTGGAGTATAATTTCTTCTTATTTGAATAATCTAGGTGACAGATGACACTCTAAGTGAGATCTCATTCCCGATGGCAATTTCTATGAAGAGTGGGCATGGCCCTTTTGGGTCAGGAAAAGATGTTTGGAGTTTGTTGATGATTTATACTGGTTTCACCTTTATAAATTCATATGGATATCTCAATTTATCCTCTTCAACCTACCCAAACTCAATTGACTTATGATTAGCTGTTGGTTCCTTAGTACCAACACATTTTATTTTTTCCTTGGTGAAGTTGGAATTAACCTTTATGACATCTATCATTTGGTTGGAATTATCCCCCTTAGAGAAATGTATGATTAATTCCTCCATGCTACAGATGTAATGGATGATCCTCAATAGACCCCATTTTTGAAAATTGGGATACTTATTATTGTAAATGAAAAATCAAAGAAAAATATCACATCACGTTCATTTATTTCTTTCTAGGATTGAATCAATATTTTCCTCTAAACCAATAGAGTTAGACCAAATAATATTCACCCATGTCGATGCCCCTCCTAGTAAGTCTATGATAATGAAGACTCATATTGGTCCATCTTTTAGGATGGAGATTATACCTTGTGGGGATATTGTGTGAACTTAGATATCTCTCCGAGCATAAGAATACCAGGTTTTATAGAAATGTACTTGAATGGATGGATTTTCCCAGTTGGGGATACAAATTTAGGAATCTGAGTTAGTAAAATGGTGATGGAGGCGCAACTTGCAAAAGGGTGGTGTCTTAACTTGGAAGTAACATTCCTTGCAATATTTTATCAAATACTGGACCATATTCATCAAGGTAGTACCCCTTATAGAATCAGTGGTCCTCTCCAATTCTAGTTTGTTTGGATAGGGGGGAATTTCCATTGTTATGAATTTTAAAACACATCTAGGATCCCAGACACCATATACCATCCGATAGTATTGAACAACTATAGGGTTTGGGGAAATATCTTTGATCCCTATTGAGGTTATGGATTCCCTGCACCATCCCAATATATTTGAATTTATCCCCTTTCATGCACCAATTAGTCCAATTATTGATTATGAAAGTTACTCCCTTGATGAAAGATCTTATATAATCATCCTTCAGGATGGAATTCACATATCCAGGGTGGATGATCATGTCATCTACAATAATTATAAACCATATTTATTTTCTCATCAGTTTTTATTTACTCAAAGGGTCTCCCCTCTTCCTTTGGTCAGTGTTTGAGGGGAGTGACATCCTAGGGTTATCTGCCAATTTTTCAAGATGATGGAACATGAACACACCAAGGTTGAAATTATGATTCCTCCTGGTAATGATTCTTCTTCTTTTCTTAACCAAGATTATACCTAGGATTTTGTAATAGCTTATCTGAATGGTGTTCTAAGACTGTTGGTCCATCATGTAGACATACCTTTCTCCTCGAAAATTCCTTTGTTAGATCCAATGATGAAATTTATTAAATATATGGATGATTCATAAATAAAGAGACCTTGTTGAACAGATGAGCACTCCGATGGTGAAATAGATTATATTGAGGATGTTAATCCACTAACACAAGCTATAGATGATGTGTATATTGAGAGAAGGGAATATGGGGATTCTTCTCCTATTTCTGCATTGATCTGACTAGTTGGTCATCCTCCTACCACACCCAACTCATTAGTTCCATTGTCTTAGACAAAATATAGGATAATCTAGGACAAAAAATCACACCTTTATAACTGATACCCCTTTAGAAATATTATTTGACCAAGGAAAATTCCTTCACCAGTAATTTCATGACTTAGGGGTAGCTGGTTTTGACAAACAACCTTTTTATGAAATTACACTAGAAATCATCTTGAACCAAATAGATCTAGTGATATATGAAAGGTATTTTCACAATATTGTAAATGAGGATCCCCTTAATAAGTAAATGAGGGAGATGACAAAGGAATTGGAGTAGTGTCATCAGTTTTTTATGAACTGCAAGCTCAAATGGATTCCTAGACTGAATATATATAGAGATTTATGGAGATGATTTCTCATATGAGGTATGGACTTTTGACATCATCATCCTCATTGGACACTACTCAAAATGTAACGTCCCAGATCTAGGTACCACTCCATGGGTGCCACGAACCTGGTTGGTCACATGACCTCAAGAGAATTTCCCCAAACGCCAGAGGCTGCTGACTAGAAGCAAGGGCCAAGGTCCGATAGTGGGGAAACTATGCCCTAATTTGTCAAAGTGTAGCGCATTAGAGTAATAAAAACATTCAACAACAGCTGAATAAATAAACCATACATACACAACTATTGTAAAAGATAACCAACCGTGATATATAATGATGCAACATGCCTCAAAATCTAAGAAAACAGACAGAACATGTTACACAACAATACAAGACAGTACAATACAGAGTAAAACAAAACAAAAAAAACAAAATAACTGGTAGCATCGCGAGCCTAAGCCCGGTCCCATGCTCCCCTACTCCTCAGCAGCAATCATGTACCTATATAGGGACCCTTTCCCTTATCCACACCTACAGACTGCAATCTGTTTGGGCCGAAGACATGACCCAAATAGGGTGTGAGAAATAATTCTCAGTAGGGACCCACTGAAGGCCTGTGCTCAACTGTGTATACACATGCAACAACAATGTGAAAAAGTAAATGCAATAAACTAAGTATCACTAAAAAGTAACTAGCTTTACCAGTTATATTTCAATTTTAATATTCATTTAATCGTTCATTATAAGGAAACCACCACAGTGAATTTCTATGTAAACAGTCAGTGTCCTCAGACATGAAAACTCTTACCCTTAGGTAATCATAATCTTTCCCTCAGGCATAACAGATATTTCCCTCAGGCATACAAAGTGTTGCCCTCAGGCACAATGTTTTTCACCCACAGGCACAGAAGAAGTTGCCCTCAGGCCGAGATAACCATTGCCCTCAGGCTAAAGCTAACACTACCCTGAGGCTAAGTAAAGCACTGCCCTCAGGCTAAGCAAGAAACCGGTCCATACCCAACATATAACAAACAATTCACATTCAATTACTCTCAAGGAAAAAGTAATGTGCCAATTAAATATAGTATACCCTCGGGTATCCTATCCAAATGGCTAAACAGAGGAACGCACCTCCGGGGTGGTCCTGGATCCAAGAAATGATCCCACACAATAGTTATTTATCACAATTAATTACCTTTATAGTTCTAGGTATTCAATACAACCAAGGCCTCAGCCACACAACACCCCCAACATGGGTTCGTAGCTCAACAATACACAAAACACACAACAGTTGGAAATAAACACTAAGACACCTACCTTAAACACCCATGAATAGTATATGCGAACAATGATCCTCGGATCGTCCAAAAACAACGTAGATCTGAGGTGAATGAAATCCCCGTTCAAACTCAAATAACTTCCCTTATAGGAAGAATTGGAAAGAATATCCTAAGGATAGTGGAGGGATTACCCGTACGGTTCCAACGAGATCGTCAGAGGTGAAAACGGATTCTCGACGCATGATCTGGAGATCCTTGAAGGTCAGACCTCCTCTCTCAACTCCTTCCACCGGTTCTAATCCAAGCATGTGGATAGGGTTGGCTCCTACCATTTTAAGAAAAAAACAAACAAAAAAACTACACGGCGTGTACTATTGACTACATGATGTGTAATTTCCTCATTTAACTGTTCCACTGGAAGCACCGCCGCACTGTTCATCCGTCAACATGATTACAGAGAATGTACTTCTGATTACACGGCATGTACTGCTGCTTAGTTGGTGGCTGATTACACCACCTTATTATTTTCCTAACGACTGACTACGTGGCGTGTAAATATCCACTACCCAGTGTGTAGTCGGGTTTTACACCCTTCGTCGCAAGCATGGCTACACACCCTGTGTACTCATCCCACACGACCAACGTACACAGCGTGTGGAAAAGTACACGACATGTGGAAAAGTACACGGCGTGTAGTCCCAAAATATAGGATTTTCCCCCACTTGCCTTATTTTCTCAAAAAACTTGAGGAAAAGAGAAAAGAAGAAACCCGTACCTCAGAAAAAATTAGAACCGGGTTCTTACAAACATCCCTCATTAAATCAATTCGTCCTCGAATTTCCCTTCCAAGGGTGGAAAAGATAAATCCCAGAAAAACTCTGTCCACTGAGCGTGTACGTCTGTCTCCCGCTCCCAAGTTTCGTCCTGCAATCGAACATGCTGCCATAGCACCCGTATGAGAGGAACTGACCAGCCTCAGATAACCTTGGTGCTCCTATCCACGATACGAATCAGATGCTCCTCAAAGGACACATCTATCTGAATCTCAACCTCCTCGGGCTGAAAGACATGACACGGGACTGAATGATAATGGCGCAACTGAGATACATGGAAGACATCGTGTATGGCCCGATACCTCTGCGGTAACTGTAACTGATAGGCTATCAGTCCGACTCTCTCCAGAATCTCAAATAGCCCCACCTACCTCGATGAAAGTTTACCCTATCTCCTGATCCGCCTGTGTCCCAAACTCGGCGAAACACGCTAGAAAACCTAATCCGCAACCAAGAACTCCAAGTGTCGTCTACGGCGATCAACATAATATTTTGGACGATACTGTGTGGTATCCATCCACTTCTGAATCAACTAGACCTGCTCAGAAGTCTCCTGCACGAGATGTGGTCCCAGTAAAGCTGGCTCACCTACCTCTAAGTAGCACAAAGGTGACCAGCATGACCTACCATATAAAGCCTCATAAGGTTCCATATCAATAGTTTCATGAAAAATGTTATCATAGGAAAAATAAACTAGGGTTATATGCTTCTCCCAAGAGCCCCCAATGTCTAGGATGTATGCACATAATATTTTCTCAAGCACCTATATCATACGCTCTGACTAGCCATCGGTCTGAGGGTGGTAAGCTATGCTCAGAAGCACCTGTGTACCCAATTCCCTCTGAAAAACCTACAAGAAACGAGACGTAAACCGAAAGTCCCTATCTGAAATGATAGAACGAGGGACCCCATGAAGATGTACGAGCTCTCAGATATACATCTTCTCGAGCTCGTCAACACCGAAGGTCTCCTTGATTGGAAAAAAGTGAGCTACCTTCATAAGTCTGTCCACAATGACCCACATGACATCATTGCCTCGAGGTGACCTCATAAATCAAGTCACGAAGTCCATTGAGACATCATCCCATTTCCTCTCTGGAATGGGTAACTATTGTAACAGTCCGACTGGCCTCGAATGCTCCACCTTCACCTACTGACATGTGGAACATCTTGTAAAAAACCAGCTACTTCCCTCTTTATACCCGGCCACCAGTACTGACGTCCTAGTTCGCGGTACATCTTGGTAACTCCGAGATGAACTTCCCAAGATGAATCATGAAACTCCCGCATCATCTCCTCGCATATATCCCCTAGAACCCATAATCGTCTATGGAAACACAAAATTTCATCATCGCCTATCGTCCAACCAGGAGGAGGGTTCTCACATGACCCTGTCTCCCGTAGAACTAGGCCTTCTGAATCAGATAGCTGTCTCATCCTCACTATATCCAGGAGGGTAGAAGTCATAGCCAAAGATGAAAGATAGGTCTTCCCTGACCATTGTGCACCTACAAATGCATCTTAGAGAACAAAGCCGTAAGCTGCCACTCACCAATGGCCTCATGAACCACCTGTATCTGAGTCTTCCTACTCAGTGCATCAACAACTACATTACCCTTACCAGGTGTATAGGTAAGCTCAAAATCGAAGGACTGAAGGTATTCAACCCTCCTTCGCTACCTCATATTTGAGTCACGCCGAGTAAAGATATACTTGAGACTTTTGTGGTCTGTGAAAACCACAAAATGCTCTCCCAAGAGATAATGTCTCCAACATCGCAACGCATGAACAACCACATCCAACTCAAGATCATGCATTAGGTAATTCCTCTCATGTGGCCTCAACTGCCAATAATCATACGCAACAACTTTATCATCCTACATCAACACATCTCCCAGCCCAATACCTGATGCATCACAGTAAACTGTATAGCTCTTCCCTTACTCTGGAAGTATCAGGACTGGTACTAATGTCAACCTTCCTTTTAGGTCCAGAAAGGTTGTCTCAAATGCTTCCAACCAAACAAACCTCACCCCCTTTTTTGTCAAACCCTTCAACGGTGCTGCTAAGCATGAGAAGTCCTAGATGAAGTGTCTGTAGTAACCAGCCATCCCTAAGAAACTCTGAATTTCAAACACGTTCTTAGGCTACTCCCAGGAAACTACTGCTCTCATCTTCTCTGGGTCCACGGAAACTACTGCCTATGAGATGATATGACCTAGGAAGTGAATTTGGTCCATCCAAAAGTGGCACTTTAAGATATTATCATATACCTTATGCTCTCTCAGTGTACTCAATACGATATCAAGATGGGTGGCATGGTCGTGTTGAGTGTGAGAGTTTATTATGATATCGTCCAAAAATACAACAACAAAAGAATCCAGGTAAGGATTGAAAACATGATTCATCAGGGACATGGAAACTACAGGTGTGTTCGTAAGTCTGAATGGCATAACCAAGTGCTCGTACAGACCATATCTGCTTCAAAAAGCTGTAAGCAAGATATCTGATGGTCTCACGTGCAGCTGATGATATCCCGATCTGAAGTCAATCTTAGAGAACACTCGTGCACCTCGAAGTTGATTAACGAGATCATCAATCCTTGATAGGGGATATCATTTTTTAACTGTCAACTAGTTCATCTTTAGATAATCCACACAGAGTCTGAGGGTATTGTCTGCCTTTTTCTCAAAAAGGACCGGTGAACCCCAAGGAGAAGTATTGGGTCTAATGAAACCCTTTGACTATAACTCCTCTAACTACCTTTTGAGCTCCTGAAACTCAGGTGTGGCCATCCTATAAGGAGGAATGGACACAGATGCTTCTCCTAGAACAAGATCAATAGAGAAATCCACCTCTCGCTCCGGAGGTAGACATGAAAAGTCATACCGGAAGACATCCCTGAAACGATCACCCACTGGAGGGAAATCCTTCTGACAAGTTCCCTAATCATCCATATATAAACTCCAAATCTGGGTTGTGACTCCACCTTTCCCACGATGCTCTAGTCGAGCTCGACTCGCCTGAACATCCCATTGTCCCTTGTATAGAAACTCTCTGCCCTCTGCTGATGTGAAACTCACCCTACGACGATAGAAGTCTACAAAGGCTCGAAAGGGAACCGACCAATCCATTCTGAGAATAACATCGTAGCTCTTCATCTCTAAGACATAGAGGTCCCATATAAAGTGACACCCTCTAACCTCAAGGGGGAACTCCTTGCACTGATGCACACATGTCATTTTAGTTCCCTACAGATTGTCTAGTGTCATGACATAAGAAGAAGAAGAAGAAGAAGAAACATAAAGCCCAAGGATCTTCACAACGGGAACAGATATGAAACTATGTTTAATACCCGTATTGAAAAGTAATGAAGATTAGATAGAAGCTACTAGAATAGTACCTCTGATAGTAGAAGGTCCAGGATCCTGCTCCTGTTGGGTCTGTTGCACTGCATATGCATGCCCAGTGCCATAGCCCTGCAACACAGGCTGGCTACCCTGAGCTATCCCGCCCTACTGCCTCTGAGATCCTAGTGTCTAGATACCACGACCATGACCACCATCCCTGCGTGCATGCCCTAACGTATTCCAGTTTCTCGACTGGTAAGAAGTTGCTGGTCCTGCTCCCGCATGTAGAGTCTACACATAACCCCTATCACTAGCCACTGGTGGGAACACCCTGCAAAAGCACTGCAGATGACCCATCTTTCCACAGGATCGACACTCCACTGGGACACGTGGACACTGTGGTCTCTTGTTCCCATGTTTTCCACACTAGTATCACATGACTTGACCCACTGAAGAAACTGCCTGGCTGGTACTGCCACCGTGAGAGAAGTCCATCTATCGATTCCTCTTACCGGCAGAAATAGTACCTGAAACTGGTACCGAACCGCCCTGGACTGCACCACTAGCTTCGCTCACGTTCCTCTCTGTAATTAGTTTATGGATCACAATAGAGTGTACTAAAGGAAACCTGATAACATTCACCAGTGCTTGGATGTCTTATCGAAGACCATCCTCAAAGCGTCTGGATCCCAACGTCTCATCATCCACCAGAACGGGTGAAAAATGTTGAAGCTCAGTGAAACGAGCAGAATAATCTATTACCGACATAGAACCCTGTTGTAGATTCATGAACTCTCAAGTTCTATCTTCCCTCAGCATCTCTGGGAAGAAGAATTCATAGAAGGCTATCTGAAAATATTCCCACACCATGTCTCTTTGATGCTCTGACTGAGTGGTAACATCCCACCGCCTCTTGGAGGAATCACGCATCATATACGTCACGAGCTTGACCCTCTGCCCTGGAGGCATATCAAGATGCTCGAAGATTGTCTACATCAACCCCATCCAAGTCTCTGCAGCCTATGGTCCGCCATCTTCTGAAAACGTAGGTGGATGCTGTTGCTGGAAGATACGTGTCAGCTCTGCCATAGATGTGGCAGTCAGTGGTGCTCTTTGAAAGGTCTGTATGAACTGCATAAAGCCTTCAAGGATATGCCCCTCCGCGCCTATGTCTGGTATAACGGCTGGCGCCGCATCTGGCTCTACTGGAGGATCCACTGGTAGCCCATGGCCTACCATCTCTGGAGTATAATCATTTCCGCTCTCCTGGAAAACAACGCGTGGTCATCTCGACGGCATGACTCTACAAGGTCAAACACACACCATAGATCAAGATTTTCATAAACTAAAAATGAAGGGACCAAAAGGGGAACAGGGGAAGAAGGCATTCAAGATTTGCAAAACAAGATTACATGGCGTGTATACTGACTACACGGAATGTACCGGACTTCTCTTCCCCTGCCCGGGTCCTTCTACACGGCTAAGCCGCATGACTCCCATTGAACAAAACTACACGGAGTGTATACAATCTACACGGCATGTATGGTTTAATTTTCCAACTGCCCGTGTCGTTTGTGACATGGCCAACTACTCAGCTTGTTACTACACGGCGTGTTACACCCGCACACGGCGTGTACACCACCCTGTCTTCCCAGCCACACGGTCTGTCCACATGGTATGTCCTCAGACAATACTACATGGCATGTCCCACAGGTACACGACGTGTACTAGACGAGCTTCGCTGACCCATGTTGTCAGTTACTTTGTCGGATACACGGCTCACACTACATGGCATGTTCCATATACACACGGCGTGTACACGAAAATATTACACCGACCCATGTTGTTAGTTACACGAATGGATCCCAGGTCAGACTACACACAGTGGTCCATAGTGGACACGACATGTATGTCTTAAGGTCACCTCTGTCCGTGTTTGTCAGTTACACAGGCAGACTCCGGGACAAGACTACACGACGTGTACATACGGTACATGGCATGTTTTCCCTATGCAATTACCTTCCCCATGTCCCCACCCACATGGTCTATGACACGGAAAGAGACTACACGGCGTGTACCACAGGTACACGACATCTACATAAAAAAATATTTCTTTTCTTCCCGAACAGAAGAACACATGGCCTGTGTCCAAGGAACTACACGACATGTATCCTCGGTTTTCCAGACAGTAAGCCTCAGAAACTACTCTGAAACCCAGAAAACACTGAAAAACAACACATAAGTTCCAAATTCTGATCCGCGAGGGCCCATACTACCATCGAATCAATGTTTGACATCTTATACATGTTATAAACAAGATAAACAGTTAATGATCCACCAAATTCTAGTCAATGAGGGCTCATACCCCCCCAAAAACCAAATTTTGGCATCCATTCTATCAACAAGCTTATACAATGATACCCTATCACATAGCAGGTATTTTATCAAATTAGCTATCACAACAACATTCTTTTTCTAGCACCAAAAATATCACAACAACATTCAATTTCTAATGCACCTACATGGCATGGTAACTATGCATGGCATGTGATTCCAAGCATGTGCCTAAATGATGCATGAGATGACATACCCTCATCTCATCAGGTTACAACTAAATAGAACCCATGGATAAAATATAAACAGCACAATCACAAGTGCGTCACCCAACGGTGAAGTCAAATCAACTATAAAATTTTCAAAATTAGAAGAATTGAAAAAATACGAGGTAGACTGGCTTTTTCCTGTACACGGGTTAGCTACTCCCGGGCACAGCTTATTACCAACTACTATTTCTGTCATTTACCTGACTAAGGCTCCAAATAGTAAGTCAAAGAAAAGAATTCCTCTGATACAAATTTCTAACATCACGGATCCGGGTACCACTCCACGGGTGCCCCGAACCCGGTTGGTCACATGACCTCAAGCGCATTTCCCCAAACGCCAGAGGCTGCCGACTAGCAGCGATGGCCTAGGTCTGATAGTGGGGAAACTATGCCCTCATTTGTCAAAGTTTAGCACAGCGGAATAATAAAAACATCCAACAACAGCGGAAGCAATAAGCCATACATACACAACTACAGTAAAAGATAACCAACAATGATATATAATGATGCAGCATGCCTCAAGTTATAAGAAAACAGCCAGAACATGTTACACAACAATACATGATAGTACAATACAGAGTACAGCAAAACAAAACAAAATAGCTGGTAGCATCACAAGCCTAAGCCCGGTCCCATTCTCCCCTACTCCTCAACAGCAATCAAGTACCTGTATAGGGACCCTTTCCCTTATCCACACCTACAGAACGTAATCTGTTTGGGCCGAAGACATGACCCAAACAGTGTGTGAGAAATAATTCTTAGTAGGTACCCACTTAAGGCCCGTGCTCAACTGTTTGTACACATGCAACAACAATGTGCAAAATTAAATGCAATAAACTAAGAAGCACTCAAAAGTAACTAGATTTACCAGATATATCTCCATTTTAATATTTATTTAATCGTTCATTATAGGGAATCCACCACATTGAATTTCTATGTAAATAGTAAGTGTCCTCAGAGACGCAAACTCTTAACCTCAGGTAATCAGAATGTTTCCCTCAAGCATAATAGATATTTCCCTTAGGTGTACAAAGTGTTTCCCTCAGGAATAGAGTCTATTGCCTATAGGCATGGAAGAAGTTTCCCTCAGGCCGAGATAACCATTTCCCTCAGGCTAAAGGTAACACTTCCCTCATGCTAAATAAAGCACTTCCCTCAAGATAAGAAAGAAACCGGGCCATGCCCAATATCTAATAAACAATTCACATGCAATTTATCTAAAGGAAAATTTAATGAGCAAATTAAACATAGAATACCCTCGGGTATCCTGGCCAAATGGCTAAACAGAGGAACACAGCTCCGGGGTAGTCCTAGATCCAAGCAATGAACCACACAACAGTTATTTTTCACAATTAATTACCTTTACTGTTTCAGGTATTCAATATAGCCAAGGCCTCAGCCACATGACACGCCCATCATGGGTTCATAGCTCAAAGATACACAAAACACACAACAGTTTGAAATAAACACTAAGCCACCTACCTTAAAGGCCCCTGAACGGTATATGCGAACAACGATCCTCAGATCGTCCAAGAAAAATGTAGATCTGAGGTGAAAGAAATCCCTGATCAAACTAAGATAACTTCCCTTAGAAGAATAATTGGCATGATTGACCTAAGGAGAGTGGAGGGCTTACCCGTACGGTTCCAATGAGATTGTCAGAGGCGAAAATGGATTCATGACACACGATCTGGAGATCCTTGAAGGTCCCACCTCATCTCCCGACTCCTTACTTCAGTTCTAAGATAATCTTGTGAACAAGGTTTGATACTGCCCATTTTAAGTGAAAAAAAACAAACTACTTGGCGTGTAATATTGACTACATGGCGTGTACTTTCCTCATTTAACTGTTCCACTGGCGGCACCGCTGCACTATTCATCCATTGTCATGATTAAACGGTGTGTATTTCTGCTTACACGGCGTGTACTGCTGCTCAGTTGGCGACTACTTCCACTGCCTTACTATTTTCCTACCGACTGACTACACGGCGTGTAAATATCTATTACACGGAGTGTAGTCAGTTTTTACACCCTTCGTCGCCAGCATGGCTACACACCCTATGTACTCATCCCACATGGCCAAAGTACACATCGTGTGGAAAAGTACACGGCGTGTAGTCCCAAAATTTATGATTTTCCCCATTTTCCTTATTTTCTCAAAAACACTTGAGAAAAAGAGAAAAGAAGAAACCCATACCTCAAAAAAATAAGAACCGGTTTCTTACACAAAAGAGGGTTGAATATTTTACTACTCTGGCCAAATCTCTCCATCATAGGGAAGAATCAGAAGAACTTGGGAGAGCAGAACTCTAACATTCAATTGATGCCTCTCACCAAAATCTTACTGATCATACCAGTGTAGTTGACCACATATTATCATGATTTGAATTTTATATTACACTTTGTTTTTTTATGATACCCTAGAGAGACGCTAAAATGTGGAGATTTGTCCCTCCTTTTTATACTATGAATGGATGAAATTTCTAAAATTTCAATAATACTATTTAGTTTTCTTCCCTTCATGACCTGTACAATATCTTATTGCTCTGACATTTTATAAACCACCATCAATAACCATTCCTTTCTTTATATTTAATGAACAAAAATTCGTAGACTTGAATATGGAATGTCTAATAGATTCCCTTTTAGAAATGCTCATGAATTCTCACCAACGTGAGACTATTTATTGATAATATGTTCTTGCTATCTTAAAATCAACTAATTTGTAGAGGGATCGTCTGGGTCATAAGTATGACTTGAAGGAGGAGTTATTTTATTTTCTATGGTGGTGACAAGATTTGGATAGATATTCGAGGTCATGTTAATACCATGGAGTTGTCCCCACAAAATTTAACAGGCTAAATAAATTCCATTCACTTTAGTTCAGGGTCTTTTAGTTTTGACCTTATATTCTTTTTTGGGTCGTTTCGCTCAGACCTTATGTTTCTTTAGTTTTAGGTCTTTTAGCACAAAAATTATATTTTTTTAGTTTAGGTTCTTTTATCTTGGACCTTATATCTCTTTATTTTAGTGTCTTTTATTTCATAACTTATATTTCTTTAGTTTAGGGTCTTTTAGATCGGAACTAATATCTCTTTATTTTAGGGTCTGTTAGATCAAACCTTCTATCTCTTTAGTTTAGGGTCCTTTAACTCAGACCATATAAAACTTTTGAATAATGTATTTTCTATCATACCTAATATCTATTTAGTTTAGGGTCTTTTAGCTCAAACATTTTATCACTTTAGTATAAGGTTTTTTAGCACAGACCTTATATCTCTTTAGTTAAAGGTCTTTTAGCTCGGACCTAAAATCAATTTAGTTTTGGGTCTTTTAGCTTGTACCTTATATCTCTTTAGTTTAGGGTGTTTTGTCTAGGACCTTCTTTCACTTTAGTTTAATTTATTTTATCTCGGACCTTATATCAATTTAGATTAGGGTCTTTGATCTTGAACCATCCATCACTTTAGTATATGGTCTTTTGGCTCTGTCCTTATTTCACTTTAGTTAAGGTATTTTTTATCAGACCTTATTTCTCTTTATTATTAGTTATTTTATCTCATAACTTATATCGATTTAGTTTATGTTGTTTTAGCTCATACCTTATATCTCTTTAGTTTAGGGTCTTTTATCTCAGACCTTATATCACTTTAGTTTAAGGACTTTTAGCTTGGACCTTATATATTGTTTTAGTTTAGGGTATTTTATCATGTACCTTATATTTTTTTAATGTCTTTTAGCTCGAACCTTATATATGGTCATGGGATATGATGCATACATGCCAGGAATGACCTAAAACACTTTGATGTGATGGGTTCTGCTATGGTTTTGCTAAGGCTCATGAGGTTCAGAAGGCCCTTTTTACGGAGTGACACATTTCGCTGACAACCATGGGTGCACATGCAGGAACCATATACATGCATTCATATTCATGGAAATGGTCCCTTGAAGTCAGGTATCTTTTCTAGGGGCTATAAAAGAATTATAGAGGTAATATTGGTTAAGGGAGAAATAATAGGTTTACTAGGTCCACATAGATTGTTGGAGTATGGATGTTATAAATCATTAAAAAATCTTGATTTTGTGGATATAGGATGGATCAGACATACTAGGGATAACCCGTTACATTCTCAGGTCTTGAGTTCCATTGCAGTGTTGCGAGGGATCACAAACATTAAATATTATTTTTGACAAGGAGGATATTTCATTTGTTGGTGGGTCAGGGAATTTATAACTCAGTATCATGGACAAGAAAAGATGATACCCACTTTATTTAGAGGGCTATGAAATATTTTTAAAGACTCAAACATCTAGATGATGAAGTTGGGTATGAAAAAAAGATATCTTGGAAGCATTATGGCACCCTAGGTCAGTTCATCTCTTAATGTGAAGCTCACACTCTATACCCTCTAGTTCTGAATCATGTGGTGTTGGCCATCAAAAAATCGATTATGGAGTTTTTCATTACAACTTTGATAAGGGGTACAAAACATGGTGATGTAATGTCCAGGGTATTTAATCCACTCTAATAGTTTGGTATGAAGACTGTAAATCACGGTATAAAGTGCTCAGATTGGGATGGTTGTATGGGAAAGCCATATTGGGAGTCGTTCAGACACATTGAAGTGTTGAGTACTGTCATGATGATGTTAGGGCTCCCAAGGATTGGAATTTCATTTTTTAGAGGGACACATTTTTTTGACATGTATAGGCACATATGAAGAATCCATTGGAATGCGTACATAGTCATGAAAAGGGTCCCTTAAAGCCATATATCTTTTCCACAGGGCATGAAAGGTTTATGATTATCTAAGGCACCAAAAGCATGATGTTTGATTCACATAAAGTGTAAAATACAAGAAGGGGTTGAACACCCTATAGTTTGTGTCACTTTTTAGAGAATATATTCTCGCAACCAGGAGATATGACAAACTGTGCTCTATATTTTACTTGGACCACTAGGCCTAGTGAGAATTTCATGGATTTTATTAGGGCTACAAAGTATACCCTTTGAGATTTATTCCGTATATATTTTTTCCCAATTTTTTTTCTTAATCTCTGTGAATGATGATTTTAATGGGAGGGGAGTTGAAATCTTCTCACCTTTCCCTTTATAGGTTTTCAAACTAAAAATTTTGTGTCACTTTTTTATTAGTTTATGGTCTTGAAATTTTTTATCATTATAGGCTAGAGTTTGATGTTTTATAGCATTGAACAAAGTGCAGGCAGTTTATGGTCATGAATCGCATGAACCTAACATGGGAGATGTTACAGAAGATACTAACTAGGATTTCCAGGGTTAATATCACTCCAAAATATTTCCAATAAGGGGATGTGGATGTAATAAATCATTTTTCAAGTTTCCCTAGTCATGAGTAATGATATGGGACCTTCATACCAGGAATAGTTCAGACATGCTGAGGTGTTGTGTGCTACCAAAGCAGTGTCTGAGATCATAAGGATTGGAATGTCCTTTTTTCATAGTGATGTGTTTGTCTAATGGGAATAGGATCACATGTTGGAGCCATAGAAATTCATGTATAGTCAATAAAATGGTCCCTTGAAGCTAGATATCCTTTCCAAGGGCCATAAAAGGATGATTGGATCTTGATATGCTCAATACATGAAGTGTGGTATATGAATTGAGGTTCTCTTAAAAGATAGAATAATCACCCTATACTCTAGTTTATTAGGGTAACGATATTGTAGTTCTATTATAATGGATGATGATGGGTGATGGCCTCAATAGTTTATCTTAATTTATTGGTCATGTTTTTTATGTAGTTTAATTTCATGTGGTAAGGAAATTTTCTGTGCAATTTATCTTCATACAATAAGGAATTATTTTTCGTATAGTTTTAAATACATGAAGCCATGAAATATGCCCTATAGTTCAAAATCATGCGATAAGGATGTAGATACATGTAGTTTATCATCATACGATAAGGACGTAAGAACCAATGTGAGTGTGTGGAAATGTTGTTGTTGGGCCCTAGGGTGAAAGTATGGGTGTCACTACATACCTCATGAAAATGAGAATTAAACCACACATAGTTCTTTATAGTCATGAACTTTAACATCAAGTAGTGAGGACATTGATCCCCCGATGTGAAATGGTGGAATCAAGAATGGTCCCATGAATGGAATTATTAATTTGACTACATATCCCATGATTTTGGGAATCAAGAAACATAGGGTTCTTAAACAAGAAAATATCTCTTTTCCAGTTTGGTCCTTATAGAGAGGTGGGAATTGTTTTCACTGATTTTTTTAGCTAGCCCCATGAATAGGGGTATATGAGTCACTATATATTTAGTAATGATAGGAATCAATCTACATGTAGTTACTGAAGGGATCATGATTTTTTTTCATACAGTAATGATGAATATGGATTGGTGTGAAAAGTGGTAATGTTGTGGATGGGCCCAAGAATGGATGTTTGGGCATCTCTATGTATCTCATAAAAATGATAATCAATCCATACGTAATTCTTGATGAACTGTGTAGTTTAACATCATGTGAAAAAGACATGTTCCCATGCAGTTTAACATCAAGGGGTACGGACTTATTGCATACCTTTTATGGTCATTCATTAAGGACTGAGATGGTCCTGTCAAAATCTATTATCCCTTTTGTGTGTGGGGAAGCCATTACTGAGACCCCTAATCACATGAGAGCTATGATCAATGTGAGAAACAAGGAATGAAAAGGTTCAATTTCACTATGTAGAGTCATTTAAGAGAAGGAAAAGGGAATTTTGTATCATATGGTGGATAGACCAAGATATAAGATTGAGGGGTCTATATATATCTCATTGAAAATGAGAATCAATCCATGTATAGTTCTATGGAACCTATACAGTTTAACATCATGCGGTAAGGATGTGGGTGACTCGATGTGATGAAGTTGGATATTGTGGATCTATAATGTTTTACGTCATTCGGTAACGATGTATATCACTCGATGTGAATGAAAATGAAATTCATGGATCTATTCAGTTTTATATCATTCGATGAGGACATTAGATCACCTGATGTGAAAGAAAATAAATATCATAGATCTATGTAGTTTTATGTCATGCAGTGAGGACATCTGACAACTTGATGTGAGAGGAATGAAATCCTAGGGATTTTCCCAAGAATAGTGATTCATGCATCACTATGTATCCTCTGATGATGAGAATCAAGCCATAAAAAATTCTTAGGAAACTGTGCAGTTTAACGTCATGCAGCTAGGACATACTATATATAGTCTATTATCATGTGGTTAAGATGAACTCCATACAGTTTAATGTAATGTGGTTAAAAAAAATTTGTACAGTTTAACATCATTTACTTAGGATTACTTCGTACATTTTAACATCATGTACATATGATGAATGATAGGTCTTACTCTGATGTGGATTCCCATGCTGATGATAGCTTATGCAAAGTATTTCTTGAGAAATATCGTATTAGTGGGTAGTGGGACATGCTACCATCCATGGTGTCCAATGAATAGGTTCCATTATGATAAACCTTATGTATTTCATAAGGTCCTTCCCACTTGGGTTCCAACTTTTTGGGGTTTCATTCCTGGTATAGTTTGGGTTCTTAGAGACAACACTAATTCTCCTTGGAGGAATGAATGAAGGAACACATTTTTAATAAATTCCTATGATATCCAATTTTGATGAACCTCTATGTTGTATAATGTGTACAATCTATTTCCATCAATATGTTCAAGTTTTTTCATCCGCTTTTTTGATTTTCATCATCTGAGAGCCTCCCACAAATGGCTATTAAGAGTAAAGGAAACTCAACCTCTATGGGTAATACTACCTCGGTGCCATACACCATTGAGTATGGAATTTCCTTCATTGCGATATGTGTGGTGGTATGGGAGGCCAATAAAGAATGGATGAGTTTATCTGACCAAAAAATCTTATCCTTATTAACCATATTCTGGAGTATATTTTATAGATTCATATTGAAGGCCTCTATCTGTCTATTTACTACCGCATGATAGCAAGATGAGTGATTGGACTCAATATTGTATTTCTAGTATAACTTCTTCAACTCCATGGAACAGAAATTTGTGGCATTGTCCATCAATATTATGTGAGGTAACCCAAACCTAGTGATGATATGGAACTTTACAAAGTTGGTGATATTATTCATCCTAACTTCCTTGAGTGGTATCGCCGCATCCCATTTGGAAAAGAAGTTGGTAGTTGTAAGGATGTAATAGAAATACTAAGCCAGGGCTAGAGGATATAGACCCACAACATCCATCCCCCAAATAGAAAATGGAAAAAAAATATTTAGCTGTATGTTGCAATTTCTAGGGATGATGGATGAAGTTTTCATGAATCTAGAATTCATGACATTTCTCGGTGAATTATATGCAATCTTGTATCATGGTTTTCAAGTAATATTCCAACATCCAAATTTATTAGGATATCCTATTTCCAGATTGATGGGAGATGAAGGATCCTGAATAGATTCTTCCATGATGGTAGAAATGTCTTCTTCTACTATGAACATGAAGTGGATTTTGTGAAATCCAGATTTGTAGATGACATTTTTCTCATTTGGACCGTCCTACATAGTAGAATTTTCTACCCATTTACAAATCTATTACCTTCGGGAACGATCTCCTTAGATAATCCCATTTTGGAGATAACAAATTATGGGCTTCATATATCTACGAGTGATCATTGGTTATTCATGTTCTAGGGTAGTGTTGACCTGATTGATTTCTTCCATATCACAAATGAAAATTGACGAGACCACTATTTGATATGTGATATGGAATATTTCTTCCTTCTGATCATGGTCAACTAAGATGGGTGGATGCATTAGGGAATGAGTTGGAATGAGCATTCTATAAATGGGGAACATGATGCAATGTGGTATCAAAATAGATAATTTCCATAAATCCCCTAACATAGATAATGATGGGGGAAAGTTCTTCATTTTTAATTTCATATTCCCCATTGATCTTATTTATCACTAATTTCAAGTCCCCTTTGATATTCAAGTAGGCTATGTGTAGTTGTAGGGATAGATCTAATCTAGTGATGGGGGATTGGCATTCTGCCTCATTATTCATGTAGTCTTTAGATAGTGAGAAAGAGTAGAGAAAAAGTGTTTTTTAGAGACCAATACAATGCATAGTCCAACCCAGTTAAACTTCGAGGTTTCAATCATTGTTTTGAAGTTCCATAAATGAAAATATCCCATGTCTGGGGAGTGTCATGGGAATAGAAGACCTATTCATCGGGTAGCTCAGTGTTTTTCAGTGATTTTCTATGGAAGGTTGTGCTATACTAAATACGGGAGGGATTTCCCATTAACTGATTTATATTATAATAACTGAATGTCATATTACTTCCGAATGACCTTTAATCAAACCAAGCACCCGGTCAACATAGGATGGCCAAGGTTGTACTTGATTGGATCAATTCGAAAGGATAGGTGGACTTTTTAGTGTTGTAAGTAATGACTTATCTTTTTCACTATAAAGATGAGTGAAATATAGTTCTTTTCAACATTAGAATATCTATTTTCAGTACTTAGAATCATCCGACTATGGTAATAGAGACTATTATCCCTTCTTGAATCATTTTTTTGTGTAAGGAGGGTTCTCAATAAGTGTTCCATGGTGTCCAAATATAAGATGAGTGGTCTCCCTTCCACTAGAGGAATCAAAATCTATGGGTGAAACATGTAATTCTTGTGACTTTAGACGGAATTTTTATTATCAACATCCCATTGGTAGGAAGTTCCGTATTCTATTTTCCTAGTGAAGGGGATATATTTATTGACTAGGTTGGCTTTGAATCACAATAAATAGGTGAGGTGACCTTGGATTCCCATTAGTTCTTTTAGATTTATGTGTGTGGGGAGGTGAAATATCCAAAATAAAACTAGTCTTATCAAGATCAACCTAAATTCCGTGGTGGCATACCACAATGACAAGGAAATGTTTTGACATTACCCCAAAAGAACAATTCATAAGATTCTTCTTTAAACTGTACTGTCACAACTTTTCAAAGATTTTTCAATGTTTTTCGTAGTGATCATATCTCTTTTGGGTTTTAAAAATTAGGTCGTATTCGTTACAGTCATCTATCCATCCCAATAATTTCTTAAAAATTTAATGCATGGCGCGCTGATATGTGGTACGAGTGTTATTTAATCCAAAGGGCCTGAACTGATAAAAGTAGATCCCCTAAGGCACCCTAATGGTGGTTGATTCTTCATTTTTGAGGTATATCTTGATCTAATTGTACCTAGAGTTCCATTCTATGAAGGGAAGGTCTTGGAAGCCAATAGTTTCATCGATCAAGATTTATGCGACTAGGAACTAGAAATTGTCCTTTGGGAAATTCAAATTAAGGTCTCTAAAATCAATGAACGCAAAAATATACCGATTATATTTATTGAAAAGGATTATTTTTCCATGCCATCTTGTTTATTTCACTTATCATACAATGATTCCTTTGATAAAATTGTCAACTTCCATGTATACATTAGTGGAATAAGAGGGATTCAACCTCCTGGATGCATGTTTAAAGCCTTGATTCTCATTGAGCAGTTTGAGATGGTGCATAGTCACATCTAGATTTAGTCCGAGTATTTATATTTAGTTTCATTTGAAATAAATATTACTGATTCTTTAGAAATACAATGTATATCCCTTGCCTTGGAGGGGTGTGTTTTCACTAATCATAGTATTTTCAGGGTCTTCTTTTTTCCCAAATTTACTTGTCGAAGCTCATCTATGGTAGTAGATAATCCTTTCTCGAATGATGGAGGTTCATTCCTAAAATCATCCTCATCCTCTTCCATTCCTGAGTCTATGGAGACATTTTCAACTGATGATGGAAATTTGGGGGATTCTTCATCACTATTTATGGTGATGGAGGCTATTAGAAGATACAACATCATCCCTTTATATCTGATTTTTCATATAGAGATGCTAGGGCTGATTGTTTTTTAAATTGTTTCTAAGAACATGAGGGGATTCGATCTATGGTATTAGACCAACTACTTCGACCATGTGTATGGGGATCACATAGTCACTATTGAGCTTGCTCTAGGGATTCATAGCGGTGGTCCCCATGCCATTGGGGGATGAAACCTATAGATAATCATCCTATAATGTTTAATTACCTCCCTTATTATAGAAATATACTTCATCATATGTGGCTCCACAAGTAATTAAGGTATAACTATCACTATGCAGTATTCCAAGCTTTCCATTGAGGGGGTACTTCAGAAATTGATTGAATTTTGATGATACTGCCAATTGGATATGGAGCAAGGGCCTTCTGAGCATGAAATTATATACGGTGTATTTCTGGATAACCATAAAATCAATGTCACATGTGAGTTCCCCAAATTGGGCTTCGAGTTTGATCATCCCAATAGGTATTTTCTCACGCTTATCATAGCTCGGAATAGTCAGATTTGTGGGGGGATAAGTCCCCATTTTCTATATCCCAAACATTGATGAGTTAAAACATGGATGAGATTGATCCCAGATCCATTATCAATCATCACCCATTGAAAACTGAAATTAGTGAGTCCTCCCAAAACATATAAGGGTATGATTTTCCCATGGATGGACTCTTTCTAATCTTGATCAGTGAATGAGATGGAGTCATGACATTCTGAGGACATATTCTCTACTAGATAGACCTCATCTACAAAGAATTATATCTCGAATTCCTATGGTCTCTAGATGGATCCAAAAGTTCCTCCCTACGTTATTTTGAATGGACAAGAACATCGAGGAATGAGATCATGGATGGTACTGGTGCTAGATGTTTCAGAACATCATACTTTTCTACCCGAGGGCAGCACCTCCCGACATATGGATGATCCTAGAAATACAGTTTAAGAGATAAATAATCTAAGGTAGATGGTCCTAGTTCTCATGAAAAGGTAGTGGGAGAATCTATTACTAGAAGTGTGGGCCATACTGGCCTTCCCCTTTATCTGGGTTGATCAGATTGAACCCTCGCTAAGCATTCATGAAAGGAAATTGAATGTGGGTAACTACTAGAGGGTTCATAAACTCCTCCTTGACTCTTTTGAGCACGATGGAGTTCTTGACCATGTGTATAATTTGAATATATATCCTCTATGGTTATATGACTATAATATTGAGTCTGACTATATCTGCATTGTCCCTTGTATCCTCAGTTTTGGTGCATGTGGCCTCCCATTCCCTGATTATGTGCTGGAAAATCACATTCTAGGGAATATTCATCATTAGAGAAGGGGGATTCCATGTGTATAATGTTGAAATAAACAAATATGAGCTCTTTTTCCGATGAGTATTTCATTTTGTGGTGTATTACCCATCCTTGGAATATTTAAGGGAATAAATCTACAAGATTTAGGGATTTCTTTAGGGAAGAATACAACTCTTCCTCCTCTGTACCTTCATTCTTTTGATAGTCACACCCACCTTTGGGAGGCACACCTGATGTGTCCTTTTTGGGTGGTGGAGCTATTTTGAGTCTTCACAACTAGGAGTTTATTGTTGTCTGAGCTCAATCAATAATTTTTAGAGTCATCTAGTTGTCAAACTATTGTGCATGCCTAGCCAATTTTTTTTTCCAGTCATCCTGTTCTTTTGACAAGATGATGGTTATGCAAGACACATGCTCTGAGAAGTTGTCTAGTCTCACTTGTATAGAGTTGACCATGGCTTGAAGGGAATATTTGAAGATAAAGAAATCATGGATATTATGACATATCCCTATATGGTAATGTATATAGTTAGGAAGGTCGTTGAGGTTGAATTCATTATGACTTCTGGGATATGGAAGCATGATAATGTTACTTTTCACGGATACCAAGAAATAATTAGGGGTCTATTCACTTTTCAAAGAGTATAGTTTGTTCGTCCTTTCCTTAAATCCTGGGTAACCCTAATTTCTCTATAATTTTGGTTGAGGTAGATTATGTGGTTTATTTCACACAACATGTGGTGTTGGGAAGTTTGGGACCATCCTAGGTGTGTGGATGGGAACCACTGCAATCTTGAGAGTGACAGCTGAAACCTTTTATTTTCTTGTCCTTTTTTCTTATGTTGTGGTAATGATCTAAGTATTTGATTGGGTTTTATTAATGGCTACTTCAAGGCATTGTGATGTTTCAATAAACTCTTATAACCCACGTATAAATTTCATGGGGACCCAAGGTGTCTACAGAAAATCCCTAATATTTTCAGTACAAAGTTCCAATAGTTTCTTCCATAAGAGGAAGATTCTAATTGAATAGGTTAAACAGTTAAATGTTTCTACGAAATTGGAAACCCTATCATTATTTAGTTGTTTGTAGTTCATAAGGTCTAAGATCTTTGTTTTCCCTAGTGTTAAACTAAACTAATAGAGGAATTGACGGTGGAGATCTTCCCATCGTGCTATGGATCTTGCTAGGAGACTACTATAGAAAACAAAGGTTGGACCTATCAGAGTTTGTAAGAAACACCTCATCTATGTTGTCTCCTGTTGATCTTGAGGGAACGTCATCAGACCATATCAGGATACGAAGTGTGTGAAATGTTTTTTAGGTTTTCCTATATTGTCAAAGGTATAGAAGTTAGGGTTTCCAAATATGGGTGGAGGTGGAGTATCATCCACCCATTGAGGATATGGATTAATTTTGGGTTTCACCAATGTGAGTCTTGCTTCCATGGATTCAATTCAAGTACTCAGGGATTCAATGAAGTTAAGTAACTCTGAGGGCACTTTTATCTGACCCATCTCCCATATATAGGGATATGGAATGGGCCTATGAGGTGGTACTACATTCATTCCCAACAGATTCTTAATTCTCTCTATGACTGAACTCTTACCATTATGAGGGATAGGTTGTCTCCAAAAAGTAGGTAAGTCATGATAGTTTTTGAATTACTCATTTATGAGGACATGATCTCTTCATCTAAAGCCAATATGATGCTTAGATACCATTCCTGCAAGAATATTGGCTATAGGATAGAGAATATTCATCTCTTGCTGGAGACGATACCCAATGAGAATATTTCCCCAGAGTAGCTACTCATTGAGTTTATGAATGGATCATATTTCACTCTCATATTGTGAAAATTATTCCACCATGGAAGGAACATTGGTTCTTCTAGGAGGTTACCAGGATGTATTTTTACCTTTCCTTTTTTCTTTGATAGTATTCCACCGAGGAGGTGGAAACTCATTATTCGGTGGTCAATAATTTTGAACCCTTCTTTGGTTTTGGGTGCGTGCAACCTCATTTGGTGTGTCTAAATAAAGATAATCCTAGGTTAAATTTTCTGTGTTTTGGCCCTCTTCATTTTCATCTTGATAAATTTCCATCATGATAATAGATACAACATTCACAGAGCCATATCGGTCAATTGTGGTGGTACCATTACTTTCAATGAAACCGGTTGATTCTACTCTACCTTTTTCCACATCTTTATTTGAACCCTTGGCCATGTTCATCCATTTTCTCTTGCAACCCCATAGAGGTATGAATGAATTTGTAGTATTATCCTCCCATCTCAACTTAAGAACATTGTATTTGAGGGAGTTTCTGGTAATGATTATTGAGCGAGCCCCGACAAATAGAGGTTTGTCTTGTAGTGGGAGGAATAGGTGGGAGGCCACCCATTGTTTTTTCCCTCGCAACCAAGAGAAGATATATTATCTCAATGGTGATTATGATGATGAAAATTACCCTTTCCTTATGAGGTGGGGTCATTTGGGGGAACCATTGGCACTGATTGGTCCTATTGATGAGAATCTAATGACTTTAGTTGGGGACTTAATGATTCCTGGGATGGACATGAAGATATAAATTCCCCTAGGATAGTGAGGTGGGGGTGATATGGAATCACCACTGATTCTTTCAATAACCTCTTAGGGGATAATGAACCTAGAGATGCTGATTGAGATATAAATTCCCCGACCTTGTGGGATGGGGTTCACCTGCAGCTATGAAGGATATATCTTGGATCTTATTGTGAATTTATGATCCCAGTGGTGTAGGTCGTGGTAGATATTCTAATATACTAGGGGATGAGTCCACTCATGGATGGATGTTATGGTAACTGCTACTATGGCCCATTTGATGTGGCATATCTATGCTCATGTGGGAGCTGGGTACGATGGATGCCCATGATGAGAATTATTTTTCATGAGAATCTATCTGGATTATTGAAACTTCATTATATATGATCAGAATGTGTTCTCATTACTTTGAGGGACCTAGTTTGATGTCCTATTGGATATCCTCTTCCTCTTTTCTTGATGTCTGAGCATTGTTGGAGTGGGGTCATTTTGCTGGAGTGACCAATTGGCCCGAGCGTTTCCCAGTCCTCTAATTTCACCAGAGGCTAGAAAATTACAGGACACAGAATCTGATTGGTTTTGATGTTACAAGGGTGTGAAAAAGTGTAGAAACCCATACATTACCCATCATCTAATAAATATTCATGATGTGACTTTGGAGATCAAATACTAAAGCGTCATGATGCAACGGAGGCATGCACATTGCATATTTTCACTATACTTTTTCAGTTTTGGATCTCGGGCCATAGAGATATCAGCCGGGTCAAGCTAAAAATAAATTATATTGACTATATAAAATTGGCACTCATATCCAAGATAAGGGAGGTATTTATCCTTCTATTTCTGATGATTATACCACATATTTTGGCATAGATAAAGAATGCAATCCTTTTCTAGCTCATCTGGGATCTCATAGCTAGAAGTAGCGAGGGACCAGAACATGATGGGGAAGTTGATTTCAGCTAACAATCTCTGTATTTGAATTTTAGAATCCACCTATTCATACATACATGCCTCCACTCGGTTAGACCATAGAAGAAAAATATGATGGTTTCTTGCTGATGTGAGTGGAGTTTTGATGGATGTTGATGGAGAACAATATATAACTAACTACGATGTTTCGAGAACATCTCTATATGAAGGTGTATAAGTTTTAAACACCTATATACATTATGGTGTCTCGAAAAGGGGATTATTTCCCTGTCTATGGGAGATATCTACATGGTTAGGTTGACAACAGTGGGTGTCAAGAGTAGAGTCCCCGTGATCCATCTCCACGTTACCATGAGGAGGACTGTCATGGTAATGAAAATCTTTTGATTTTATAGAAGAGTCGATAGACCATTTTGGTGTTGAGAATGTGTATTGAGTGACCCAAAGTGAACTATCATTGAGAAGTTTAGGAATATGTTCCAACTTTTTCATTGTGTTCAGAATATTTCGATCACACTTTTCTTATTTTGCAAGAATATGAAGCTGTTGTGTGACGGTTATCAGAACTTGTATATAGCCATATAGTGTTGAAGGAGTATGAGAACACAACTAAAAATCTATTAGAATATGTCAATAATATATATCATTATTGAAAATAACATGAGCCTATATTAAGGCATGTTCCATTCTTACATGTAAAGCCTCGGTCAATATGGGAGTGTGAGCCCAATCTTGAGTCTTTGGGATATGCTTCTGGTCTTTCTTGGAAGGATTATGAGCATGTCCTGAGTCATGTTCCACTCTCACCTGGTTCACTCTAGATGGAATAGGAATATGATCTTAGTACAAATATGAATTCCCCATTGGAATATGCCAACAAACATCCGTAATGGGAGAAGGAATATAAGCCTCCCCTGATATTTCCTTGGAATGATTCTAGCACAATCATTCATTGGTGGAAGTAAGAATATGTGCCTTTCTTTCGTGATCTGATGGATTATGTCAGACAGATTCACTGATAAGAATATGAGCATGTCCTGAGGGTTGTTCTATTCTCAATTTGTCAACCTCATCTATAATGGGTATATACGCCTCATCCTTGGTCTTTGGGGTATGATGTCGTACTTCTTTGATAGAAGTATGAGCTTTTCCCAAGGATTTTTCCCCTCTCACATGGTGTTCCCCAGCTAGAACAAGGATCTGAGCCCGATCATGGTCCTTTGGAATATGCTGCCAGACTTTTTCAACAAGCATGTGCCCCTGTCCTGAGGTGTGTTCCACTATCATCTGGTGAGGCCTGGTTGAAACAAGACTATAATCCCAGTTCTATAGCTCTTCATTTATCAGAATATGATGACAATCCTCCTAGATGTGAGCATGTGTGTTTTCTTTCTCTAATGAAACCAAATGTTCACAATGATCAGAGTGATGATTTTCTCTGGCTGTAAGAATATGAGTATGTGTATGTCCCTTTATCTGCAACAATGTCAAAATATATTTCCCGATATCTTCATCAGTTTCTAAAATATATTATAATTTTAGAAAAGTGTGTGTAGGGATATAAGAATGCACATTTTCCATCTCCATTATACACTAGAAGATGTGTTTAATTCAAGTGGGTATATTCATCCACTTTTTTTCCTCGATCCACCAGATTATATCGATGGACTTCATGCATGGGGGTTCGGATATGAGCCTCCCCCAATCTTGTTGTGGGAATATTCCAACTAACTTTTTCATATTAGGCAGGGATATGATCCCACTTGCAAGTTCCTACCAGAATATACTGACATGAATCATTAGTAGAAGTGGGGATATAATACATATTATGGATATATAGTGCCTTCCTCCTTCAATGAGCCATACTTTCTACCAATGTATAGGCAGCAAAGGCAGTAGCATTTTGGGTGGTACCTAAACCCAAAGTGAGCCATATTTGGATTTCTGTTCCACCTTCATCAAATATGGAAGAAGGAATTTTTTGTGCTCTGGGGATAAGATCCCGAATCATTTGGTTGTAGAGATAAGGGCTACTGTCTTAGCAGCAACATTCTCTAGGAGATACAAATTAATGGGCAACCATTATTAGCGAGCCTCACTAGAAGATTCCATACTTAGTTTTGTATTGTTTTAGTGGTACTCCCTAACCATTTTATTTTCCACCTTTCGTTGGAGCTTTTGAGCATGTGTTGTCAATTTTCGTCCCATGGGGATGGAATTCATAAATGATTTACTGGAGTGAATGCTGGAAGATTAAGGCATTTTCATGAATCAGGATGTTGTCAATATCTACATTAATACTGACAAAAATGAACAAGGCCACCAATTATTTCAAAATCTTAGGCATGATGATATCAATCAGATATGCATGGTTAATACAATTGTACTGATATTCCCGATTCATCCATTCTTTTCATTTTGACTTGTCTAAATGAGGATGGAATTATGATAACCATGGTTACAGAGGATCATATGAATGATCATGCATGTCTTATTTTTTTTATAGGGTTTTCAAAAAAAAGCGGTCTACAACATTTTTGTTTGTGTATAGAGGAAAAACAAAATGGTTTGATGGATTATAACATGTTAATTTTTTAACTTCATATATTCAAGTAAGGTTCGACATTTTCTTCCTTGGGATCTAAGGGATGCAGATGGGGTCCACCCAATGGGTCTGATTTTGGGGAGTTTACATTGTCCACAACCATGAACATCAAACTATGATTTTCTCTCTTACTAGGAACTCACAATGGTTCCCTAATCCTTAACTAGGTACAAAATTTCATTACAAAGGCAGACAATCATCCCATTTTTTCGGCCCAAAAACTATTGGGGACATTCATTCGTCCAGAGGATGAGAATTTAGGATCATCACACCCTTTTGGGTGGAATTTTTTCTTACTCTAGTGCTCTATTATAAATTTAAGATATGTTCTTCAATCTCTTCCTAATCCCGAAACAAGATCGGTTACCCTAAAAAAATCACTACATGTTAATTCATCTTCATGTGAAAAATATTGGGGTCTCTTTAGTGAATCAATCCATGTGAATCCGAGGTTCTAAAACATTTTTTTAGTAATGGGTGGATCTTTATATACTGAAGCTGTATAACCAAGTTATTTAGAATGTGCTACTGCACAAGGAGGCAACTAATATTCCAAGGAGGATATTGATCCATTATGAGTTGTCCTACATATTCAGATTATTATAGGAATCAAAACACACATAGTCTATTAGACCTGTGAAGCATAATGTCATGTATTGAGGACTCATATTGGTTCTCTAAGACACAATATATTCATGCTTGAGTCCAAGAGGGACATACAATGTATCTCGAGTATAGATAGAATCAGATATTTTTAGTTCATTTGTTCATGGTTTATATATCATGGTCACCCATTTTCATTTTAGGGACTCATGGTGTAAGTGATATGATTATTGAAACTTCCTAATCTTACGTGATCCATGATTGGTGTGAGAAACAAGGGACATAAAATGTTCATTTTATTTCTCATGATGTGGGACTTATGCTTTGTGTCTACCCTAAGATGATTTAGTGTGAAACTTGGGCCTTAGAGAGATTTATTATATATAATGCTTATTAAAAGAATCAGAGACGTCATAGTTTAGTTAATTTCACATTCCGCTGATGGAAATGGTAAGGAGATCAACTCCTCGGACTAATTGGGCCCGATGGATGAGATGTCAAAATTCATAAAAGGACTTACACCAAATAGGGTGTTTATTTGAGATCCGACCATAGGAAGGTGTCCTATATATCTTGGTTATTATAGGATTACATTTCTTATAGTTCAGTTTATTATGACTTATACACTGAGGTTTATCATACCATTGTGTCAGATTATTATGCAATAGTTATGATCATTGCAACTCCCTAAGCCCACATGAGCCATGATCGTTGTGAGAAACAAGGGGTAGCAAGTAATCAATGTCATTTATTTGAATAAGGGACTTAGATTCTCAGATTGACCTAGATGATCAATATGGATCTTGAACCTAATGAATAGGTGGACTATGTATCCTGAATATGAAAGGAATCAGAGTCTTCATAGTTCCCTTTATATTGGGGATTACACGTTGGGGTTTCCCTATTTATTAAGGCCTAAACTATAATGTTTTCTAATTTATTGAGGCTTTAAAAATGTGGATGGACAATGTTATCATGTTTTGGGATGCCTTGATAACCAAGACTAATTGTCTGGAAGGTGTCTCATGACCCATTTGACTTGTCGTAGAAGCTATCACATGACATGGAAGGCTTGTTCAAGGGGTATTGTATAATCCAGCTAACATGCCTTTGTGTCATTTTCAAGAGTTTTCTTGACACATATGGAGGGTTCTGAAAGTTTTAGTATGATAATGTTTGAAGGATTTTGTGAATCTTGGTTAAGATCCCAAGAGGGAATCACAAGACCTAGACGACATGTCTGTAAGGCGTCGTAGGTCTCAACTGACTTTCCCATAGGGTGTCGTGAGACCTAGACAACATGTCTGGAGGGTGTCATGGGTCTCAGATGAATTTCTCGTAGGATGTTGCAAGATCTTAGTTGGCATGCCCATATGCAATCATGAGACTTGACTAACCTGAGTGAGCAACGTTATATGAGTTAGGCGATGCATCTAAAAGACATATCAAGGTCTGGGCTATAGACCTAAAGGGTTTCATGATAACAAATTTGTGTACCCATGGGGGCCTTATGACTTTCCATGACATGCCTATAGGCTTTCACATCTCCCAAATAGCATGTTGAAGGAGTGTAATGAGTTCTACGAAACATTTCATGGTGCTATCATGTGTATTTCGATGTCTCACGCGAAGCGCGCAAGGGCCAACGAGCATGTTTTTTTCTTATTTCTTCCACTATTAATCTTTGTTCTAACTCTTATATTTCTAAGGCCTTAGGTTTTTTCAGTATCAGTTTCTTTGAGTATCACATGATATGGAGGACATGCGATATGTTTTTCACATGACTTTTTAGTAGTTCTTCACGTGATCTAAGAATGATCACTTGAATTACCTTATATATCGTGCATTATTTCTCAAGCTATTTTATTGTATATGACTTGTTGGAATACTTTCTAGTCACAAGATCAACCACTTCGAGAAGTCCACTCTAGCCCTTGTGCTTGAGAATCCAGAGCTCAAGAGTCAGTCCATTATTTCATGTTGGGGTGGGGACTTTATAGGCCTCAACACCCCGATTGTTCAGCTCTTTGTGCGGAGTATATAGCATGAGTACATACTAGAGTTGGAAAATAGCTATGGCTCCATGCATCATCATGAGTCTCTTCTGTGAACCACTCTACATGCATCACCCAATTTTCATAAACCACGGGTCCCTATCATCAACACCTCCATTATTGTATTATTTTCAATTAATGGGGACTTGTTAGATCATGCGAACATGTCGACGAAATTCTTTATTATCTTTTTACATGTCTAAGGGACTTTGAGAGATACAAGTTCCTGTTGAAAGGCATCCACCTAATGCTTGATGACTTGTATGGGGATTTCTGGGAGATAATGATGGTTTGTCTGAGGTTATTTCACAAGGTTAGGGAGGCATGTACAGAAGTCTTGTGGGATTGTATCATGAAAATATTTCATGTTTCACATGGGTTTTACGACCGTGATAGGATTCCACATCCTCCCTCTTTTATTCCATTTTTTTTTATGTGACAGAGGTTGGAAGTCATGTGAGACTTCATGAGTAACGTCAAGGACAATTACTATATTTTTTGGGCATGCGTTGTGTGACTGATATGGGTCATGTGGGGGTGCACAAGAATTTTTTTGTACAAATCCATTAGATTGTCCTTAGGGAGATGAAGGGAAGCACATGGTTGTTCGGACATAATCAAGGCTTTCTATGTGATGAGGCTGACAAGCCAAAGGGACTCCGTGATATTAGGTCGACATGTCACCAGGGACTCAAAGTGACTTGTGGGTCACTAGGGGTACACCACAAGTCTTTTAGCAACCACAAGTAGATCAAACATCCTTACCTTTCATTTCATTTGTTTTAATTTACCAAGGTTAAAGGGTATTGATAGTTTATTCAGGAATTTTTTAGTATAATTACCCTTCCCATCAGTGATGAGTCACTTGAATATTTTGACTGCTAGTGGTCTCCACATTTTGGTCATACTTCCTTCTATTTTCAAAGGATTTTCATGTTGGATCTCTAGGTGTTTGTTCTTGATAGCCAACATGGACTAGGGGAACTTATCCGGCTACCACCGCGTGGTTAATAGTTATCCAGAGTTCCATAAAAAAAATTAGAGGGTCTCTTTGAAAGTGCACTTCATGGGATCCACTATAGTTTATGCTTTGTGCATGGAGACTTCACGTGACCTTATAATGGCCAAATGATCACAAGTCCCTTGAAGGTTCACAAGATCTGAAGGACTCAACCATCTTTTTATTCCTTTTCTTTTGAGGGGGAATTTATATCCATATTCAAGTATTTATTCTTTTTGGATTTACCAATTCTCATTTGGTGTGTGACAAAAAATGACCCCCTTAAGAATGAAATCCATCCGGACAAGGGCTTGGATCCATCAAATGTAAGTGCTCAGCAGAGTCTTTGGCGGTGTTGTGAATCAGTGTCTCATGTGACGTTTGGTATACTAGGTGATGATTTATATTTGTTATAACACCCTATATATAATAGGGGATGGAAATATATTCATTCCATTGGTCACCACTTCTCTTGATTTCTCTCATATTTGTTTCTCTCACATGCGTCCTCTGCAAGATCATTCATATAATCCTAATTGTGAGGCTATGTTCACTAGCCTACTTTGTTAAATATGTCTCGCACGACCCTTTTCTCTTAGGCACTTTTCCAGTCAGAATAAAAAACATACTTTGATAACTCTTTTTGATCTTCTTCCATGAGGTACTACAATGGTATTGAGTGTTTCATGAGGTCTGATGGTTTGATCATTTGATTCGAATGATTCGAGTGACCATTTCCAAATAACATGATCGGGCATGTCCAAAGGGTTTATATGATTATGCGATGCCCTATGGGGGTTATGCGACCCATGAGTCCTTCCAATATCAGGTGATTCAAAAACCCTTTATGTGATTTAAAAATATTTGTTTGTTTCATATGATGCTCATGATGTTTCAAAAACAATCATGCCTTCCTTTTTGACAATATTTTATATTTTCTTTGTTTGAAATTAGACACTCACTTATTTTTATATGACTTCCAGTTCCCATCAAGGATCCTCCCCTATGAACATTCATAGGGACATGATTGCCAAGAATTGCTACATTGATCCCCAAAATCATTTCCATGATGAGAATGAAACCCTAAAGTGGTTCCTTTAATCTTGGATCCAAAGTTATCCCTTATCTCATCAACTTCCTCTATACAGGTTTGGTTTTTTAGATGATGATAGCATTCCGACTCTGGATTGTAATCTTCCATCTTTCTGGGTGTCTGATTCTCTTAACTACATTCAGAAAACAATTTTTGAGGATGGTCAGCTGGTTATATCTCGATAACAATGTTTTTATTATCTGTTGGCCAACTCTCCTCTGGGTCTGGATGACTTTGATTTCACCTAGTAACCTATTTATTAGAGAAATTTGAGAATAATTTCCTATTTTTTGAATAATATAGGTGGAAAATGATACTCTAAATGAGATATTCATCCTGTTATAAATTTCTCCAATGAGTGGGCATGGCCCTTTGGGATCAGGAAAAGATGTTTGGAGTTCATTGATGATTTATACAATGTAAACCATTATAAATTCATATGGATCTCCCAATTTATCATCTACCACCAGCCCAAACTCTTTTGAGAGATGATTAACCATTGGTGAAATGGTACCAACACATTTTATTTTTTCCACAGTAGAGTGGGAATCAACCGATGTGACATCTAACAGTTTGGTGGGATTCTTCCCCTTAAAGAAATATATAATGAATCCCTCCATACTATGGATTTCTATGATGATCATCAGTAGACCCCAGTTTTTGATAGTGAGATGCTTGTTATTATAAATGAGAAATTTAATAATGGCATCACAGTTCACTTACTTATTTCTTTATAGGATTAGATAAATATTTTCCTCTAGAGGAACAGAGTTAGACCAACTGATATCCACGCACATCAGTTCCCCTCCCAGTATGTCTATGATAATTATGACTCATATTGGGTCATACTATAAGAATCAGAGTCATCATATTTTAATTTATTTATTATTCCACTAATGGATGGGGTAAGGTAATTATCGTCTGAGACTAATTGGGCCCTGATGGTTGAGATGTCAGATTCATAAAGGGACTTACACTAAATGGGGTATTTATTTGAGCTCGGGCCTTAGGAAGGTGTCCTACATATCCTTGTTATTATAGGAATCGGAGTTATCATAGTTAATTTTATCTTGTCTTATACACTATGTCTACCCATACCATTATGGAGGTGTATAGTGAAGACATTATGATCATTGAAACTCCCTAAGACCACATGATCAATGTTCATTGTGAGAAATAAGGGATAAAAAGCAATCAATGTCTTTTCTCTGAATAAGGTACTTAGATACTAAGACTTTAGTGGATGATAAATATGGAGCTCAAACCACGGGGACAAGTGGAATATGTATCCTGAATATAGATGGAATCAAAGTCACTATAGTTACCATTATATTGGGGATTACACACAGGGGATTCCCTATTGATCAGAGGTTACACTGAGAGGTTTCCAAATTGATAGGGGCGTACACAATCATGACAAATAGTTTTATCAAGTCCTAGGATGCCCTGATGATGTGGATTGCTTATTTAGTGGGTGTAACATGAGCCAATCAAATTTTCTAGGAATCCATCCCATGAACTGGTTAGCTTGATCAGGGGGGTGTCACATAATTCTGGTGATGTGCCCTAGTTTCATTAAAAAGAGTTGAAGTGAAACAAATGGATGGTGTTGTAAGTGTCAATACAATAGGGTTCAAAGGATGCCACATATCTTGGATAATATCCCTTGAGGGAGTCACGAGGATTGGCCACCATGTCTGTAGGGAATCACGGTTATAAGATAACTTTCCCATAGGGTTTCATAAGACCTGGATGACATGTCTGGAGGGCATCACAGATCTCAACTAACTTGACCATAGGGTGTTGCGAGAGCTTAGTTTCCATGATCATATGCAACCGTGAGACTTGAATTACATGAGAGAGCGCCATTATATGAGTCAGCCAATACATCTGAGGGATGTCCCAAGGCATGGGCGATAGACTTATAGGGTTTTTCGAGACCAAAGTGGTGTGCACAAGGGGACCATATGACTTGCTCTAACATGTTTGAAGGATTCCACGTCTCCTGAATAGCATGTTGAAGGAGTGTCACATGATCTAGGAAACATTTCCTAGTGACATAGTGTGTCTTTGGGTGTCTCACGCAAAGCACATGAGGGCAAACAATCATGTTTTTTCTAAAGACTTCCTTTTTTAATCTTTGTTGTAACCCTTGTATTGTGAAGGCCTTAGGTTTGTTCTGTATCAGTTTCTTTATGTCTCGCATGATCTAGAGGACATGTGATATTTTCTTTATACATCTTTCCAGTAGTCCTTCATGTGATCTATGAATGATCACATGAAGTACCCAATATATGGAGCATGATTGATCTGGATGTTCGCTGGTATGTTACTTGATAGAATAATTTTCGGTCACGAGATCAGCCAATTAGAGTAGTCCTGTCTAGTCCTTGTACCCATGATTCCAAAGGTTGAGAGTGAAACCCATTTTTCATGTTGGGAAGAATAATTTATAGGCATTTCCACCATATTTGTTCAGTTCTTTGTGTATCATATCTACCGTGAGTCCAGGATGGAGTTAGAAAATGGATCCAGCACCACACGGCTTCATGAGTATCTGTCGTGGACTTATCTAAGGGAGTCACCTAATTTTCAGTGATTGTGAGTCCCTCCTATCAACACATCAATTATTATATTATTTCCAATTAATGGGGACTTCATTGATCATGTGGATGTCTCAAAGGAATTATTAATTATCAAGTTGACATGTCCATGGGACTTTGTGAGATCCAAGTTTATGTTGAATGGTTTCTATGTAATGCTTGATGACTTGTCTGGGGATTTATGTGAGACAAGGATGGTTTGTCTAGGGGTCTTCTGTGAGACCAGGTAGCTTGTACTAATGTCTTATGGGACCGTATCACAAACTTATCTGGAAGGTCACTTGGGTTTTATGATCGTAAGTGGATTCCACCTCTTCTTTATTTTATTCCATTTGTTTTATGTGATAATCGTTTGGAGTCATGTGAGATTACCTGATTAACATCAATGACAATTACTCTATTTTTTTATGATGTATCGCATGCCTAATATGGGTTATGTGGGTGTTCGTAATCATTTCATTTCAAAATCAATCTATTTTTCCTTTGGGATATGAAGGGAAGTTCATGGTTGTATGGACATACCTGAGGCTTTCCATGTGATGAGACTGACAAGCCGAAGGGATTCCGCGAGATGAGGTAGACATTACCCTCTAGACTCACGATGCCTTGTGGGTCTCCAAGGGCACACTACGTGCCTTTCAGAAACCGTGAGTATCTCCCACCTCCTTCCATTTCATTTTCATTGTTTTATTTTATAAAGGCCTAGGGGTATGGTAAGTTTGTTCAGTAATTTTTTAGTATAATTACCCTTCCCATTGGTGATGATTTTCATGAACATGATGACCGCTAGGGGTTTATACCATTTCATCTTAATTACCCCCATTTTCATATAATATTCAAGTAGGATCACCAGGTTCTTGTTGCCAACAAACTGTGTGTCCTGTGGGAGCTTATTCAGCTTCAACCGCGTGGTTACTGGTTGTCGAGAGGAGTTTCAAAAAAGTATGTGGGATCATTGAAATGGGCATCCATAAGATCTACCACAGGTTATGTGTTGCACATGGATTCTTCAAATGAACATTATAAGGTCACGCGATCATGACTCCCATTAAGGTTCACACAATCCCCATGTCTCGTCCATCTTCTTCTTCCTTTTCTTTTTGAGGGAAATAATATCCATATTTAGGTATTTATTCCTCTATGAATTTATCGATTCTCATTTAGTGGGATTCAACAATATATAAATGAAAATATAATTTATTTATGTTCAATGTGTTCTTTATAAGGGTTAGGAAATTATCATTATCATAAAACAAGTACTTTTTAGTAAATAAGGATTTTTATTTAAATGTATAAATTATTATATTTGTAATTTTATTTTTATAAAATAATAATTATTTTTTAAATTAAAATATCAAAATTAGATAATGGTGAATTTTTCATATTTTTCTAAACAATAGATTATTTCGGTAAAAATTAAATATGCTATAAATATAAAGTATCTATTATGACATCACAATGGACCATCAGTGGTGTAATAAATTCTATAAATGGAATGCACGACCAAAAATACACCCCTCTTTAAAATAATGTGTTTTAAAGTTCGTTAATTAATTATATAAACCTTTAATAAATCCTCAATATCCTATATTATATTTTAAGTGTTTAAAATAATTTCTTTAAAAACATGACTCATTTCCACATAACTAAAGTTATTATTTTAATATGTTCAGTTACCGGACATATATCATATTGAAAACCACTCCAATTTGGATGAAACCATGGGAAAAAACAATGGAAGGTTTTGTTTCTTGTATTATTTTATTATATAGATTCTAAAACATATGTTTATAAATTAATAAACAATTCCCATATATTTTACTATAAATACCTACCCAACCTTTTAAACCCCTAGACTAAAAAACCATTGATCATGATATTACTATCCCTCCCCTATATATATCTCACTCAAGGTTTTTCCATTCTCTGAATAGGCTCGTCCAAATCTTTTATAAGCGCCCTCTCATAGTAAGAGATTATATTCTCCTCCTCTTTATTCAAGAACCTTGTTTGTATTATAACTTTTTATTTTAAATTTGTCATGTTGGATTATGATTTTACAAATCTATTTAATATACTTATGACATCCAATTAATTATATACACCATTTCACTCTAATAAAACCCTTTAATAAATATTTTTGTACACTTGTTATTTTCCTAGAATTATCCTTCAATTTTTCATGCCAAACATTTGTGTTGTCAAATTTCATCCCCATTTATACTCAAGGGTATAAAAATTGATATACATATCCTTAATTTATTTTTTAATTCAATGTATGTAACCCACAATCCTTATTCTTGGGTTTAAAAGTGATGAAAGATATTCTTATGTTGTATGATGTAACGACCTGAAATTTTGAGTAAATCTTGTTTCCTAATTTTGTGTGTTATTTTTTTATACTCAACAAAACTGTTTCATTGGATAACATGAGTATAATTAAAATGAGACTGTTGGGTTTTGACTGTTATATGACCATTGGTCAATATGAACGCTTGAAAATAAACATTTTGATATTTGTCTCTAAATACAAGTGGTCTAGGTTAATTAATAAAGAAAGAAGATTTGATGGCCTCACCCAGTAGTCTTGGACCGATCGAATCCAAACTAAAATAACATGGGAACAAGGTAGAACCAATGGGCTTTTCTCTGGACCAAACCCAAGCTGAACTTCATCGTATGAAGAAATAACGGAATCACCTTCACGAGAAGTTCAAACTGATAGAAATTACTACTCGTGTGATGTTGGCCAAGCCTCCCTCATATTTTCTCACCTTAGCACACCTTACACTTAGGTCCTATGCTAGTGTGATAAGAGGCTATGTAAGGAGACCGTAACTTCCTTGTGTAATCCTTTGTTTTAAATAAAAATTTTGATTTCTTCTTATGATGAAGTTTATGAATTTTCAAATGTCCGGATAAATATAGTATGCATATTTTTGGTGAATTTTAGAGAAAAGATATTTTAATAAATGTTTATGTAACCCTGAAATAATTAAAATTTTGTAATGATTTTCAAAAAATGGTCTTCTACAATTATGTATATTATGAAATTTAGAGTCTAATAAGATCAACTTAATTTTTGATGAATAGTAAATTGTGAATAGTGATTTTATTCTTTGGATTAGTAATGTGACCAAATGGATTTGTAATATCACTTAAATAAAACATTAATATAATTTAGTCACCTTGATTAAGTAATGTGATTCAATAAAATGGTTAAATAACAGTTTCATAAATTATTAGTAAAGTATTAGTTTTTTCGAGTGAATAGTGTTTTTTAATTAAAATTTTAATTAAAAATATTTGGAAAAATATTTTTATAAAATGGATTTCATTTTTGAACTCAGATCATAGATATTATGTTAAGCTAATTTTTGGAAATTTTTCTGAAAAAGTTGAATTTTTGATGAATAGTGAAAATACAGTTTTTAAGTTACGGGTGTTTAACGACATTATTAAATGATGTACTAAGTATGTAATAAATATGGTCGACTTATGAATAGTAAGATAAGGTATGAGGTGTCCCATGTGGCCAATACCATGGGAAAATACCATGGGCAAGCCCATGGTTTTTCCAAAACCACTAATGAGGCGTCCCTTGGCCATTAATGCCATGCCCCCTCACTTTCCCTATAAATACCAAGCTATCCACTCATCCATTAGACCCCCAACTCTCCCTCAACTAAGATCTGGCCTCATTACATCCCAAGGACTCCTTTTAAGGTTCCCCCAATCCCTCAAGGTCCCAACCATTGTGTTTTAAGAGTTACGTTTTAAGGTAAGGGATCCTACCTCCCTCTTTCTTTTTAAGTAATCTCTTTTATGTCATTTCTTTTATGCTCCATGCTCTTATATTGGAGGATGTTCTTTTATATTCATCATAATTTCTTTTTTATGTTCATATTATGAGATACCCCCTCTTTATCTCATCATTTCATTATAAGAATGTTAAAGTGGCGCCGTTAGGCTGCTGAATTTTTAAGGGATTCTTTCACCCTTCTCAAGTTATACTTTCATGTCAAGTATTTCAAGTTCCTTTTTAATTTTTTAGGGTATTATCTCTAAATATATCATACTGATCTTTTATGTTCATATTATGAGAGACCCTATTTTATCTCTTCAATTCATTATTTTTATGTCTTAAGTGGTGCCGTTAGGCTGCCTAATTTTTAAGGGATTCGTTCACCTTTCTAATTTTTCAAAGTTCTACTTTCATGTCAAGTATTTCAAGTTCCTTTTTTATTTTCTTGGGTTATGATATCTAAATCTATCTTACTGATATTTTATTTTCAAATTATTAGAGACCCTATTTGATCTCTTCAATTCAGTATTTTTAAGTTTTAAGTGGCGCCGTTAGGCAACCGAATTTTTAAGGGATTCGTTCACCTTTCTCAATTTTCAAAGTTCTACTTTTATGTCAAGTCTTTCAAGTTATTTTTTATTATAATGGGGTATGATATCTATATCTATCATAGTGATCTTTTATTTTCATATGATGAGAGACCCTATTTTATCTATTCAATTCAGTATTTTGAAGTTTTATGTGTCGCTGTTAGGCTGCCGAATTTTTAAGGGATTCGTTCACCTTTCTCATTTTTCAAAGTTCTACATTCATGTAAAGTATTTCAAGTTCCTTTTTATTTTTTTTGGGGTATTATATCTATATATATCATAATTATATTTTATTTTCATATGATGAGAGAACCTATTTGATCTCTTCAATTCAGTATTTTGAAGTTTTAAGTGGCGCCGTTAGGCTGCCGAATTTTTATAAGAGAAATATTATTTTTGTCTTCCTTTCATGTTCTTAATTTCATATGGTATATCTTTCAAATTTCATTACCATGTTCATATATCCTTCATATTTTGTCCATATACTATTTTATGGGTCATTTATGAATGTTTGACCCATGTCCCCTCTCTTTTCAATGTTTTCTAAAACCCCAAGACATAGTCCTTATGTTGCAGAATTTCAGTCTCAAAATATCTTTCTCTCTTGTTCAAAAGTTCTTTTATTTTATTAAGTTAATACTCAAAGCTATCTCATCAATAGGGGTATTCACATATATACCAAAATTTTCTATTTTAAATTTTGGGATTTACATACATGAGACCCACCTTCCTTTTCTGTGGGTTTTAAAGTGACACAAAGATCATGTCTTTAAAGCAGTTTTTAAAACATTATGATTATGAAATAAAACCCATTCATTTTATGCAATATTAATTGTTTATGAAATGATCGATGATGATATATGTGGCTCACATGATAATAAATACATCTCAAGGGTGCACCCTGATAGCGTTCCAATGCATTGGGTAAAGACTTAATCTCTAGAGATGACTATTTTTTTTAACGATGCCTTGGTGAATAACCTTGTTAATTTTTAATGACACCTTGGGGATGGACCTTGGTGAAACAGAAATTATTTTCAATATTAAATGTTGTAGCCACATCTTCAAGTTATTAAAAATGTTATTTTTATTATGATATTCCTCATGATTTCTTTCTCAGGCCTTAAATTTCTTTTTCATGACATTGTTGATGTATCTCAAGTTCGCATGTTAAATGTCTCCCCTTGTTTCCCTTACTGGGCCTTCTACTCACCATTTCTTTTGATGTATGTCCCCAGGTTATGAGATGCAGTAATGAACCTAGTATGAACAGTTCCTGGTTTCTAAGACACTAAACCTTAAGGATCCTCGGTTTTGTAAAATGTAATGAAAGTTTATGTGATAAAAAGGTGGGATGCAATAATTGGTATCAACGGATGGTTTAGTTATTTGTGTAAATTAGGATACGAAAACTTTAGGAAGAACCATATAGAAAATTTTAAATATAGGAATCCTTCCTGGTATTTTGGTGAGTATTGAGTAAGGGGTTTCCAAGAAAATACATTCTTGTCTGGATACGAGCTGGTAGACGTGGATCTGCAATATATGTACATAGGGGTAAAACCCTAAAACACCGCTTTGAGCTAGACTCGAATGGGAACTGGTACACGACAATGGGCATTTCCACAGTCTTGGTTACGACACTACTGGGGGATATGCTTTGGTAAATTCATAAGCTTAGTATGAACCATTATTAAAGGAAAAAAGATAAAATAAAATACAGATTCACATAAGAATATATTATCATCGATAAACTTGATTGGGACCTAGGGGATCACACGTTAGGGAATACTTTTCTTCTACAAGTTTTTCCTTCTATGATTTAAGTTTCCTTTCAATGATTATTGGATACGTATTTAAGTCCCTAATTGTACTTTATTTCCTTAGTTAATGGCAGGAAATGGAAGAACATGTCCCAACAACCAATGTGATAGGAAATGTGACGATTTTCATATTAATATGACAGAGATGATTAGGGGATTAAAATATGATTATTATTTTGGAAGATATTCACTATTTTGGGAACCCTATTTGATCGAGGTAAATAGATTACTACGGTATTTTCTTTGAGGAGGAAAGGTTGAATTATATTTTGAAGAATCGATTAATTTAAGGTGAACTTATGGTATTATATGTTATTTATGGAAATGATTGACCTATCTTGGGAAAATTTGTTTAGGTTAGTTACTTTTGTTATATGATTTTAGGAGTGGTTGATGTTGTTTGGAGATGAACGATAAGGTTTATCTTGGAAGACTATGTTATGATGTCCTTCTTGTATTTGGGTTTCAATCTTAGTTTGGGTTATTTTGAGGAATTTTAAGGACAGTTATTTATGGAATGGTCTATGATGAACTCTGGGTAGTACCGTGGAACTTTAAAGATTTAAAAGTAGTTTCCCTTTCTATGGGATTATTTCTTTTTGAATAGTTGTTTTATCTTACCCTTTTTATTTTTGGGATTAATGTTTAAAGATAGATAGTTTTTCTTTTGTGGAATACGTGGTTCTCTAGAAGATTATTCTTGTGATTTTGATGAGACCAATGGTTTTTGAATGCTCATCATTTGGAGAAAAGATTAGTTTTAGTAGAAACTTATTGAAGGATTAAACTCTACTTGAAGGTAGATATATTTACTTATGTTTTTATTCTATGTAGTAAATGAATTTATCCAAACTATGAAAAGGAACATAAAACAAAAAAACATTGGATGTTAACGTTTCCTACTAGGAAATCAAATACCGTTTGACCCATCATAAGTTTGTGATTTTCTTTTTGTTAACTTTCTCCTAATCATGTTTTCTATCACTCTCCCTTGGAACGTGACCCTTTTCTTTTTTCCTCCATGTACATGTTTTCCTACATGGGATCCTAGTATGGGTTAACTCGGGTGACCTTTTACTTCCCTTTCTTTCTTTGAAAGTAATAGTTTTACTGACTCATTTTCTGGTGTAGGACTTTCAATGAAATTTCAAAACCCAGTTTTAAAAATTGCGAGGACGCAATTTCTTAAGGGGGGAAGATTTTAACGACCCGAAATTTTGAATAAATCATGTTTCCTAATTCTGTATGTTATTTTTTTATACTCAACAAAACTGTTTCATTGGATAACATGAGTATAATTAAAATAAGACTATTGGGTTTTGACTGTTATATGACCATTGGATAATATGACAGCTAGAAACTAAACATTTCGATATTTGTGTCTAAATACAAGCGATCTTGGTTAACTAATATAGAAAGAAGATTTGATGGCCTCACCCAGTAGTCTTGGACTGATCGAATCCAATATAACAGAACTTGGGAAGGAGGTAGCACCAATGGGCATTACTCTGGACCAAACCCAAGCCGAACGTCATCGTATAAATCTAGAACGGAATCGCCTTCGTGAGAAGTTCAAACTGATAGAAATTACTACTCATGCGATGTTGGGCGAGCCTCCCTCGGATTCTCTCACCTTAGTACACCTTACACTTAGGTCCTATGCAGGTGTGATAAGGGGCTATGTAAGGAGACCGTAACTGCCTTGTGTAATCCTTTATTTTTAATAAAATTTTTTATTTCTTCTTATGATAATGTTTATGAATTTTCAAATGTCCGGATAAATATAGTTTGCATATTTTTGGTGAATTTTAGAGAAAGGATATTTTAAAAAATATTTATGTAAACCTTAAATATTTTAAAATGTGTAATGATTTCCAAAAAATGGTCTTCTAAAATTATGTTCAGTATGAAATTTAGAGTCTAATAATATCAACTTAATGTTTGATGAATAGTAAATTATGAATAGTGATTTTATGCTTAGGATTAGTAATGTGACCAAATGGATTGGTAATCTCAGTTAAATAAAGCATTAATATAATCTAGGCACCTTGATTAAGTAATTTGATTCAATAAAATGGTTAAATAACGGTTTCATAAATTATTAGTCAATTATTAGTTTTTTCGGGTGAATAGTGTTTTTAATTGAAAATTTAATTAAAAATATTTAGAAAATTATTTTTATAAAATGGATTTCGTTTTTGAACTCAGAGCATCGATATTATGTTAAGGTAATTTTTGGGTATTTTTCTGAAAAAGATGAATTTTCGATGAATAATGAAAATATAGTTTTTAAGTTACGGGTGTTTAATGACATCATTAAATGATGTATTAAGTATGTAATCAATAGGGTCGACTTATGAATAGTAATATAAGGTTTTAGGTGTCCCAAGTGGCCTATACCATGGGCAAATACCATGGTCAAACCCATGGTTTTTTCAAAACCACTAATGAGGTGTCCCTTGGCCATTAATGCCTTGTCCCCTCACTTTCCCTATAAATACCAATCCATACTCTCATCCATTAGACTCCAAAATCTCCCCCAAAGAATATGTGGCATAATTACCTCCCAAGGAGTCCTTCCAAGGTGCCCCCCGGCCCTCAAGGTCCCAACCTTTGAGTATTAAGAGTTACGTTTTAAGGTAAGGGATCCTACCTCCCTCTTTCTTTTCAAGTAATCTCTTTTATGTAATTTCTTTTATGCTACATGCTCTTATGTTGTAGTATGTTCTTTTATATTCATCCTACTATGTTTTTATGTTCATATAATGAGAGACCCCCTCTTTCTCTCATCATTTCATTTTAAGAACGTTAAAGTAGCGCTGTTAGGCTGTCGAATTATTAAGGGATTCTTTCACTCTTCTCAAGTTCTACTTTCATGTAAAGTATTTCATGTTCCTTTTTATTTTGTTGGGGGTATGATCTCTAAATATATAATATGGATATTTTATGTTAATAAGATGATAGACCCTATTTTATCTCTTCAATTCAGTATTTTTACATTTTAAGTGGCACCGTTAGGCTGCCGAATTTTTAAGGGATTCGTTCACCATTCTCATTTTTCAAAGTTCTTCTTTCATGTCAAGTATTTCAAGTTCCTTTTTTATTTTGTTGGGGTATGATATCTAAATCTATCATACTGATATTTTATGTTCATTTTATTAGATACCCTTTTGATCTCTTCAATTCAGTATTTTTATGTTTTAAGTAGCATCGTTAGGCTCCCGAATTTTTAAGGGATTCGTTCACCTATCTCATTTTTCAAAGTTCTACTTTCATGTCAAGTCTTTCAAGTAATTTTTTATTATGTTGTTTTATTATCTCTATATATTTCATACTCATTGTTTAAGTTTATATGATGAGAAACCCCATTTGATCCCTTCAATTCTGTATTTTGAAATTTTAAGTGGCCCCGTTAGGCTGTCGAATTTTTAAGGGATTCGTTCACCTTTCTCATTTTTTAAAAGTTCTACTTTCATGTCAAGTATTTCAAGTTAATTTTAATTTATTGGCATATGATCTATATATCTATCATACTAATATTTTGTGTTGATATGATGAGTGACCCTATTTGATCTCTTCAATTCAGTATTTTGATGTTTAATGTGGCGTCGTTAGGCTGCCGAATTTTTGTAAGAGAAATCTTATTTTTTTCTTCCTTTCATGTTCTTTATTTCATATGGTATATCTTTAAAAATTTATTACCATGTTCATATATCCTTCATATTCTGTCCCTATACTGTTTTATGGGTCATTTATGAATGTTTGACCCATGTCCCCTCTATTTTCAATGTTTTCTAAAACCCCGAAACATGGTCGTTATGCTGCGGAATTTCCGTCTAAAAATGTTTCTCTCTCTTATTCTAAAGTTATTTTCTTTTATTAAGTGAATAATCAATGTTCTATCTTCTATAGGGGTATTCACATATATACCAAAATGTTCTATTTTAAATTCTGGGATTTACATACATGAGACCATCCTTCCTTTTCTGTGTGTTTTAAAGGGACACAAAGATCATGTCTTTAAAGAAGTTTTAAAACGTTATGATTATGAAATGAAACCCAATACTTTTATGCTATATGGGTTGTTTATGAAATGATTGATGATGATATATGTGTCTCACATGATAATAAATACATGTCAATGGTGCGCCCTGATAGCACTCCAATGCATTGGGTAAATACTTAATCTCTAGAGATGACTATTTTTTTAACGACGCCTTGGTGAATAACCTTGGTAATTTTTAGTGACACCATTGGGATGGACCTTGGTGAAACAGAAATTATTGTCAATATTAAATGTTGTAGCCACATAATTATGTTATTAAAAACATTATTTTTATTATGATATGCCTCATTATTTCTTTCTCATGCCTTAATGTTCTTTTTCATGACATTGTTGATGTATCTCAAGTTCGCATGTTAAATGTTTCCCCTTGTTTCCCTTACTAGGCCTTCTGATCACCCTTTCTTTTGATGTATGTACCCAGGTTATGTGATGCAGTAATGAAACTAGGATGAACATAAGGAGAAGACTTTCAAGTTTTTAAGAACAATGTTTTATGTTTTTATGTTTTATGTTCCTGGTTTCCAAGACACTAAACCTTAAATATCCTCGGTTTTGTAAAATGTAATGAAAGTTTATGTGATAAAAAGGCAGGATGCTATATATGATCTATATGGATATGATGAGTGGGATTTGAATTATATATCTCTCTATTAAATTGGGAAATGTTTTTATCTAATTAGATACCATATAGGTGTATGATGGGTTATCCTAATCACACTATGTTATGATGTCTCATTGGTTAGAATTTACCTATTTTTATTATGTCATGTTTTATGTTGTCACCACATCCCTATGTTTTTTTGATTCAATCAGTCATGCTTCAATGCTCATGATTTTTATTTTCTCTCATTTTACATCACCTTGATATTACTCTTGAATAAAATTTATTAATCTAATCATGTTATTATTTTATTATTCTCTTATTGGGATTTATATCCCCCCTTTCTTATATATTTCCCCATGTTATCCAATGTAGTTTTAAATGTGAGAGGGAATTTTAAGAGGATGTTAATTAGTTTTAAATAATCTTTTTTCTATCCATAATTCATGTTATTAAGTTATGTGTTTAATCAACCAAATAAACTCGTCCTTTTGATCTTTTAGGATTGTTTTATGTGTGTATTTATGTAATAAATCATGAATTAAGGTGTATTAATGATATGGGATATCATAGGGTTAGGTGTTGGAATAAAATATGGTTGTGAGTGGGATAAGGGCCAATATTAATCTATGAGATTACCATGATAATGATGACGTAGGGTTTTGAGTGACAGTTCAAGACATTCCTCCTTGGTAAAGGGGATGTGAGAATAGATTTAGTTCCATGGAAGGTATGATTCAAGGATGGACCTTAACACACATAGTTAGGGATAAATAGAGTTAGGGGTTGAAGATAAGTGAGAATGGAATTGGAGGATCGACACATTTGCACTATTAGTGGTCCTATTAAGGCTGCACTCAAGGAGTAATACAATAGGAGTCATATGGTGGGGAGTGCACCAGTAGACGTCAGAGGGTTATTTACATGTTTTAAATAATATTTTTGAAAATTTCATGGATACTAATTCAAAAATTTGAGAACATTTGGTATTTAGTAAAGTCAGTTTAGATCTTGGGTTTGAGATGGAATGGCCATACCAGTTGTTATGTCTGGTAATGGGAAGGAAATGGGTCATGGTGATCAATAACTTGTTTTGGTATTGTGATGAAAATAATTCTCCTATCGTATGGGACTATGATTTTAGTAATGAGCATGCAGTCATCATGTAAGAAGGGTCATGGAAGTATAGGACCAATATTTATTTTGTCATTTTTTCATTCAGATGATGGTATATGAATAGAACTATATTCTGAGAGATTCCTTATTGAATTCCTAGTAAAAATTTAGTTATAATTTTTGGTGGAGTTTGAGCATGAGCATTGGGATCAGGGTGGTTTGTGATAATCTAGACCTGTTGGATCGAGAATGAATCACTGATCTTAGTGAAAGAATAAAGATGTATTGACTGGTTGAGGTTTTAACCATGATTTTGAACTATAATATAGGTCATGGATTTAAATGGGTTTAATTAAATTATATTAAGATGCCTCTAGGTATAAAGGCATCATGATCAGGTTTTTGTGATGTTTTAGTGGTTGGAGTAGATCATATTTTAGGAAAGTTGGCCATAAGTGGTTCAACAATCATTTCTATGTAGAATTGGACGTGTTTAGTTAGAACTCCCACTGGTTACATTATTTTAGACACAATGAGAATGCTTTAATGGTTGGACATGAATTTTCAAGGAAGATCTTGGATGTCTAAGTTTTGAGTTTATTTGATTGGAATTTAACTATTCCATATCATAATTGAGAACTGAGGGTGGACTTATCATGTTTTAATGAGCCTAGTGAGTTGGAAAATATTCTAGGTGTATCTTTGGAATATTGGTTTGATATAATAATAGGTTACTTAAACAATATATATAAGGTCCCAGTCTTATAACATTACATAATCTGTAATTAAATGAATAATTCAAATTGGAGATATTTTCAAGTTTAGAGTTTTAGAGAATTAGGCCATAACTATTACATATCATCTTGAATATTACATGTAGACACTATTACTCAGTATTCATTTTTTTCATAAAATATAAACTCTTAAAAAGAAACATGTCTAGTTCTATGTTTTAGACATCATGACTTTTTCTTGATCCCATCCTTGTCCATATTCCACTTCATGTCATGTGAAAAACATCTCAAAAACTTGGGATGAGAAAAAAGATCAGTAAGAGATACACAAAGAAGGAAAACTGTTATTTTTTCAAATAAAACAAGTAACCCATTAATACTTTATCATAAGTAATACTTTTTAACTTTATGAAGTTTTAAATACTCTTCTCTGAATAAAATATCATTGTTTACATTTTTGTAACCAAAATAATACCATAAATCCCATAGAAAGCACACATAACATATATAGGTAACTTGAGACATAAATGTACTTAAATAGAATAACCATATTGTCAACTTCCGCACATATAACTAAATGGAATAGCCATACGAACAACTTCCATACCCAATGCATTGGAGGTTATAACGCAACCACCCGTCCTATTTTATCACGGCACCGCCCGTCATTTGGTTTATCACGTATCCACCCATAAAATGTACAAGTACCATTATAAAATAAAAACAAATAAAATATTGAAAATATAAACATTTCACTAATAACATTTTCACATTTAAATCATAATATATCATTTCAATATATTGAAATAATCAATGATTAATCAAACCATTTTCAAAACCATTTAAAACATTTAATAAATAATTTTTTGAATCAAAGTGTCCCATAACACTTTGAATATTTTAATGGAATTAAAATTTTAAAACAATATTGTCCATATAATTAAATACTAAAAAAAATTTAAAACACTGACATTAACGATAACAATTTATAAGAATAAATATTTAAAATGGTATTTTATTTAAAGAGTTCTTAACCCAATGAGATATTCTTGAATTCAAATAATTGAAGAATAAAATTCAATCAAAACTTTGTAATATCATGAGGGTAAATGGATTCATGATATAATATTCCAAAGGATATTATATACACAATATAAATGTTAATTGGTTCATAACAAAAATAAAGTCTCAATGGAATGTAATTTGAGACGAAATCCCTTATAAAGATGGTATCCTTAGATTAAGGATAAATCAATTTCATAATTATGTGTGAAAAATATAAATACACTCAATAGAATAAGATATTTAGTGTAAATATCAATAAAATGAAGATGAAAATACATATAAATTAAAGTATATTACACAAATAATACAAACATGGGAAGTACATACACCACACAAAAGGAAATAGTTGCAAATATAGCATGAATCTCATGGGAATAAAAAGTGAGATTAAACCCTCTTACCACATTGTAATCAAATGAATCGTATGAACAAAAGTTAATAACCAAAAAATTAATCACAGAATACCATTAATATAAAGAGAATCATGATAATATATATCAAATTTAAGTACACAATACACCACATGCAATAAATAAGTGGTGAACACTGAAAATCTCATAGAATTAAAAGTTAGATAAGAAACCCCTTACCTCATGTCTAACTTGACTCGTTTGTTCCTTGTTCTTCCAAAATAAAAAACATAAGTTAGTTTATACTTGATTAAGAAACCTTTTCATGTTTATTATTCCTTTTATATCAATTATCAACTTTATATAAAAATTATTTAATTATCTGAGTTCTTATCGGACATTTTGTCGATGTTCGGAACGTGAGTAAAAAAATGAACTTGTTATAATTACAAGTTGTTCATGTGGTCAAAAGTCCGTTATCTAGAGAATTATATTCATGATTTAAATATCGTATATATCATATATATCTATTATATGTATTTATTTATAATATTACATAACATTTGGATATAATAAATGAAATGCACCATTCATGGAGACGGTAAGCCGTACGTACGCATGAATGCTACTTTCATTTCTATTTCATATTTAATGGAATGAAAAAAAATGATACATAGATGTATTATAATTCCAGTATAATATCATATGATATATATGTTACATAATTTCATTAACTCCATCCTTTATACATTCCATGTATGTTTTGAATTAATCATATCACCTTGAGTGGGCTGTAGTCGGCACTACCTCAAATGAAATTATCATGTTTACACATATTGTAAAGCATAAAGGTATGTATATAAAATAAAAAATAATAGAAGAATATAGAAAAAAATAAATATAATATATATCATATATAAATACAGTTCCACCATAATGGCCACCATAAGAGGTGGTAGGATAAGATTGAACAATCATCATTTCGTGAGGCAGTAGTTCCTCGTCCACAGAAACAATATGTTTCTTACCCATTAGATGGGGATGTGTGGAAGTTTATTTAGAATTATTATAATAAAAACAACCTAGTATATTTATTATACTAGTGTTTTTATAAAATAAATGAATAAAAATAGTTTAGGGGGTTGGAGAATTAAAATAAAAAAAATAACTTAAAATAAGGCGTTACCTTTAAATCGGGTATCTCCCTTTGGTTTGTACCAAAAATATTACATTAATTGCCTTCTGAATACGATAAGGATTCTAAGAGGAGGAGTGGGATGTGGGGAGATTATTTGGGTAGATGTTGGATGAGCCATGTGGATTGAGAGGTGTGAGGGATGGGTTAGAAGTGGTGTCCTTTTATAATGGGGGGAGGGGCTCTTCAGCAACGTTTGAAACAATTATTTAATTATGAACTTATATTCAGTTTAAAAAGGAAGAAAAAAATATTAAAGTATAAGATAAAATTACTCGGGTTATAAATAAAATCATCCAATAATAATTGTACATGTTTTGTATATTGTTTTAGTATTTATAATCTTATTTATTTAAATCATTCGTTAATGAGGTAAAGACTGCATCATCATTGTGTCATAAATAATTTTTTTATTTGATGTTTAAAAATTATAAAAAAATACAGTGAAATAGGAATTATTTTTAGATTTATAATTAATTTTTAATGTATAATAGATAACACATATAACCCTATGTAAAAATCGGTTTACTAAAATATATTTGTTCATGTCATTTTGGTCTTTACTTTAAATTAATTAATATAAAGTGTCATTATCACTCTTAAGTGGCTCCATGGGGTCCCAAATTAGACCCAAGGATGGAAATGGTCAGAAATTAATTAACCAATAGAATTAGGACACATGATAGGGTAATTTTATAATATTATTATAATATTTTGTTACACTTATTTACCAGATTTACCCTTTATCGATGGTAAATAAAATTTTTACTAAAGTAAATATTCATATTGTATAAAAATAAAAGTTACCTATTTACTCAATTTGGTCCTCATGATTATAAATATAAAATCAATTTTTCCAAATTCAAAACACATATGTGGCAGAAATTTCATTAAAATTAATTCCCGCTATCAAAACAAAAAGCGTGTTTCTATGAAATAATAACTATCAAAATATTGACACTTGTTTATGCCCAATTTCAATGTGAAATTACATACAATGACCAAAATTGTATTAAATGGTAAAAATATAATCTAATTAAACTATAAAATAAATTAAAAAGATAATCTATCCGTATATATAAATTAGATTAAAAGGAAATTTTGAAATAAAATATAGTATTTTTCACTTCTTCATTAAAAAAAGAATTTTATCAAAAAAATACTAAAAATTACCAAAAGTAATTTTTGATCTCCCAATTATAAAGAAGAATTATATTTTGAAAAATAGAATATATAAAAGTTACCAAAAATATATTTAAAGAGGGTTCACCATCAAAAGGCGGTAAATCGACCTTTTAATGAATATTAGAGTATTTATGCTTAAAATCATATTTATTTCTTATTCTAAGACTCTAAAATTTATTAGATAAATGTAAAACCCTTTAACAAAAATGTATATTCATATTTTAGTTATTTATGTCCATTACTGCAAATACAACGGCTCAGAGTTAAGTACCATTTAAAATAATATTATATTATTATTTTTCAGTATGACCCAACTTTGTGTGCAACGTAAGTTTTCAAAAAAAACTCGTTGTTGCGTATCGGGTATGCTATCGAACATAAAATCCCTTTTAAAATAAAAATAATATTTAAATAAAAAATATTAATAAATATAAAAATGTCATATTATTTATTTTTCTGGGATGTTATATCCTTCCCCAATTTTGGAAATTGCATCCTCACAATTTTAAAATTGGTGTTGAAAACATCATTAATAGTCACACATCAGAAAAAGAGACAATAAAACTATCACATTAAAAGAAATAAAGAGAAGTAAAAAGGTCACTCGAGGCAACCGATACTAGAATTCCATGAAAAAAAGGACTTGTAGGAGAAATCCTACCATCAATTTCTGATGGAGAGCGATATACAACTTGATTAAGAGAAAGTTAACCACTAAAAAATTACAAACTTGTGATGGGTTAAACGATATTTGATTCCCCAATAGGAAAAGTAAACATAATTTTTTTTTGTTTTATGTTACTTTTCATAAAGTAGAAGAATTTATTTATGAACTTAACTAAAAACATAAGTAAACATACTTACTTTTAATGAAGACTTTCATTCTTTACTTAATTTCTACCACCAGCTCATCTTTTCTCTAAATGATGAGAATTGAAACTGACTTGGTCACATTAAAAGCACAAGAATCAACTTATAGAGTATCACATAATCTAAAAAAGATGACATATATATTTCACCTATCTTTAGACATCAACCAAAACCAAAATGGTTAGTAAGAGATTAGATAATCCACAAAAAGGATAATCCTTTATAAAAATATAAACTACTCTTAATCTCCACAATTCAACAAAATGTACCCAATGTTCAAGAAATACCATTCAATATACAATTTCCTTAAAATTATTCAAGATAATCCAAAATAATATTGAAACCCAAAACCCATAAAGATATTGTAGGGAAGAAATTCCTCAAGGTATCATTGAAGCATTTTTGAGGTTATTGTGTTTGTTGACAAAGTGGACATCTGTGTTGTGATTGTTGACAAAGAAAACCATGATATACATATTTGTTGACAAAGGAGACTTCTTTGTGGCATGTTGATTTCAAGGGACGTGGTTAACGATCCATGTTTGATTCAAGAATTTTGATAAAGGAATGGATGATCTAGAGGTGGTACAAAAAGAGCAGATACAAGGTGATGTTATTTTCCAGTGTTTACCAAATTTTTGGGCATGAAAATCGACAAATGAGTGATTTTTGGAAAAGGTACTTGAGCACCGTGTACTAGAAGGGGAGGAAACTTGTGCGCCTAATTTTTTTAAGATCAGTGCATCAAAATATGGCAAAGGGATAAGGGGCGCCCATGTTTTAGAGTTGGTCGTGCAAGTGAGTTGCGCGGCAGAGACTTGCGCACCGAAACTTGCACGCTAAGGGAAGACTTGCGCACCATCGCGCAGGGTGTCCAAATGCCTATAAATAAAGGTTGACCCCTCCTCATTTGAAGAAGAGTTCAACACATAGAAAATTCAGAGCTCCCGTCACATAGGTATGGTGGTCACGCAAGTGGTGTGTGGTCGCGCAAGTATAAGTTGCGTGCCAGGTGATAGATACATGCCTAAGGTGGTTTGGGCGAGAAAGGAAGTGATTCGTGTAAGTTTTAAGTTGTAGAAGAAGGCGTCGCGCAAGTGGTTTGGTGACACTTGCGTTCCAGATTTTGAAGAAGTGCAAAAGTTGTTCGTTGTGCACAAATATTGGTTTGGGCATAAAAGGGTGTGCATTGCGCAAGTTTGGAGTTGCAGAAGCTTGTGTCACGCAAGTGGTTGAGGTGGAAATGTGCACTAGTTTTGAATTGCATGTCGAGACTTGCGCGCATGCTTAGAGAAGGGTTCCAAGTAAGGTTGTCTCACGGTAGTGGTTCAGGGCTACGTGGAAGCTGGAAGATTTCCCGATACCCTCAGTGCAAAGAGAGATTCATCTATGGGTGAAAGTTGGACTTCAACAGAGCATCTACATACAATAGAGGATGCATTCATTAGTGATAATTAAGAGACCTACAGGTCTATAAACTGTGAGTGGATCCTTTCTAGAGTAGTGAGCAAAGGAAGATAAAGAAGGTGATCCTCTCCACCAGCAGTGAGCTAGAGAGAGAGACAGGGAGTGACCCTTGGGAAAGCAGTGATCTGACCCTAAACATTGTAAAGGTAGTGAGCCTGAGAATAGAAGTGATCTATCCCGAACCTTCTAATCAAAAGTTTCCTTATAGTGGATTTGGTACATCGACACTTTGCCGGTGTATGCTCCTTGGACGTAGCCCAGTGAGGGTGAACCAAGTAATAATTTTGGTGTCCTATGCATGCTTTACTTTTTGTTTATATTGTGCAACAAGAAAGAGATAGAAGAGTGTTTTTCTTAACAGAAAAACAAGATCAGAATAGGCATTAATTTTAAATTAACCATACCCTGATTCACCCCCTCTCAAGGTATTCATCCTTATGGACCTAACAATTGTTATCAGAGGGAGGTTGATATTTTTTCTTCTCTCAAAGGATGCCACTAATCATAAAGGGGTTCTGATATTCGATGAACGTAATTTTCAGATATAGAAGAATCGAATTCAACACTATTACCGATCCTTGGTAATTGATGTGTTTTCAGCAGCTATGCATGGTATCTCAGCTGACATCAACTGTGGAGCATTATCAGAGGCTGAAATAAGGGAGCTTGATGCTGACATGAAGGGTATTAATGCTATAGGTGTATCCCTTTAAATTCTATCTATACAAAGGTTATGTCATTAAAAATGTCACATTCGATGTGGGAAAATATTTTGAATATATATTAAGGGGGTACAAAAGTCAGAGAGGCAAAGCTGCAAGTTCTGTGGAACAAGTATGAAGATCTGTGAATGAGCCCGAATGAATCTATTGATGCATTTTTTGACATGGTAAATGTTTTTGTGAAAGATGTGTGGTGTCTTGGAGAATTCATTGAAGATATAAAGATGAATATATCTTGAGGAAACTTCCACCTTAGTTCAATCCAAAAGTTTCTTTTTTGGAGGATAAAGACCAGAAAAAGCTAACAATGGATAACCTCCACATCACACTTGTTGCATATGAAATGAGAAATGATGATAATGATGCTGTGGAAAAGGGAAATTCCAATGAAGTGTCATTCAAGGCCATGAAAAATCTCACCATTGAAGATTCTCAAGAAGAATAAGAGAAAGATGAGGGGATTTCATTCCTTTCTTCAAATCTGCAAAGAGGAAGAGGAATGTTTAAAAAGAAACTTCAACTAGCATGATTTTGATGTTTAAAGGTTGGTCATCTTGTGGAAAGGTGCCAAAAAAGTATCAAGATAAAAATAATGATGATGACTAAGTTGAAATTCCCAAGAAGAATTTTTCAGCATTTGTGAAAGGGAAGAAACAATTCATGATAAATTTCTTCAAGAAGAAGAATCTTATTTCTAAAGAATTCAAAAGTTCAGATGAGTCTGAGGATGAAGAGGATTAAGAGATTGAAAATTTAAAAGATCATGGGGAAAATTCTATGGTGGTAGTTGTCGGTAGTGATCAGAAGAAGGAAGAAACCTACATTTATGAAGAAGAAGAAGAATTTGAAGGAAGAGTGGATATGCAATATGAGTTAGAGGCTGATTTTGCAGAGATAGATGATTAGAGGGCTAAAATACTGAAATCCAACAATGTTTGCCGTGATGCCAAACTCTACATTCATCAACAAGAAGAAGAGATGTCTGAGCTAATGGAAGAAATTCAGAAAATCAGGTCATCAATGCCAAATAATTTAGAATCAGTTAGTGAGTAAAAACTCAATATTGGATAACAGAAGAAGAAGATTGATGGCTTGAATATCACTGTGAAAGATCACGTCAAGCGTATCGAAGATCTTGAAGAGGAAGTTGTCACTCTGCAACAAAAAGTTAAGGATCATGAAAAACTGTTGATTCCCAACACATTCTTGGGAAAGTAGAATATAGTTAATACAAGAAATATGAAAGATGATCCTAGTATTTCAACAGGAAAGAAGCAGCAATCAAGCTCAAGAGTTAAGGCTAATTTGGGGCTTGATCAGAAACAGAAGGTAGTCAGAGTTGAAGTCAGACCGCAATCACCTATTCTGAATATGAAAATTGATGTGGGTACAAAGCAGATCAGAAAACTCATAGAACTCAAGGGACTAATGGAAGTACAGAAGCGGCACATAGTAATGCACCTTTAATCAGGTGTTATTTTTGTGGAAAGATGGGACATTCACAGTATGGGTGTTTAATATCCAAGAGATATCAAAGGGCACAAGAACGAAGGTGGTATCCAAATAGAGAATGGTTCTCAAGAACATTTTTTGAAGGACATTGTTTTTGGTGCGGAGGATTTGGGCACATGTCTAGGTACTGCACTTCGACCATACAAAGAAATGTTCCAAAGAATAAACAAAATGGTCACAAGCTATAGTTTAATGAACTGAGAGGTGAGTTGAAAACGAAATATAGATTTGAAGATTTTCAAGATGAAGTAGGTCCATCATACCCTAATAATGATCAGGAGTATTAGTCTATACCGAGTGTGGAGACAAAAATATGGACCTAGAAGAAGAGAGAAGAGAAGGAAATGGTTGCTGAAATTGCCCATAAAGCATCAGATCGTTCTGGCGTGTGGATCCTTGATAGTGGTTGTACGTCTCACATGACAGGAAACAAGGATCTGGTTATAGGCATAAAATATGATGAAGAAGAAGTTTTCAAGTTTGTAAACGATGATGGCCAGAAGATAATTGGATTGGGAAAGGCCCGGTTTGGGGGAAAAGAAATAAGACGTGATGATGTCCTAGTTGTAGAAGGTCTCAGTCACAATTTTCTCAGTGTCAGTCAATTGTGTGACTCAGGGCATTCTATACAGTTTACCAAGAAGACCTCTGTCGTCACAGGAACAGATGGTACAATGATACTACATGGAAAAAGTACAAAAGGAAATCTCTACCTTGTTAGTGGAGAAGAGGATATGTGATTTTTATCCAGAGATTAAGAGAACAAATTATGGTATAAGCGACTTGGTCATCTATGCCAACCATACCTATAAGATCTAGTGAAGTGTGATGCAGTAATAGACCTCCCTAAGCTATCACGTGATCGTACTCACACATGCAATGCATTCCAACAAAGGAATATCATCATAAAGACGTATAAGGAAAAGGAAAAGAAGTCAACAAGAGTGCTTGAATTGGTGCATGAGGATATTTGTGGTCCTATCACACCAAGATAAATTGATGGAGATAGGTACTATGTTCTTTTTACTTATGAATATTGTAGAATGTCATTGGTATTTGTTATTTCCCATAAGTCGGATGTGCTTAGCTTCTTAAGACAGTACCAGAGGTAATGCCAAAGGATGCTCGGACAGAAAATTCTGATGTTTTTTACTGATAATGGTATGGAATTCACAAACAGTATGGTGGAAGACTATCTTGAGAAACACATGAAAAGGCATCAAGTTTCTTCAGTATGAACTCCCCAACAGAATAGAGTGGTTGAAAGGAGAAATCGGATTATCAACAACCTGGCCAGAACAATGCTTATAGAAAAAGTCTTACCATAGATGTTTTGGAAGGAAGCAGTATTAACATCAGTCTACATTTATAATAGGGTTGTATTGTGTCTGAAGGAAGGAAAGAATCTGTATTAAATGTGGTACATAAAGAATCCAATAGTGAAATACTTTCGAATATTTCGAAGTAAGTGATTTATTCTCAAAAAAGAAAACCACGGGAAGTTTGAGTCATGAGGAGATGAGGGAATATTCCTTGGTTACTCAGGTAAAGGTAAATCATATAAATTCTTCAACAAAAGGCTGAGAAAAATTGTTGAGGGCAATGATGTCACTATAGTTTAAAATGAACAAAATACTCAACAACCCAGTGAACAGTTTCTGGATGAAAGTGATGAGGAGGTAAGCAACACAGGGGGAGTAGAAGTGGAATAAGCTGACTCATAAGAAGATAATGATGATGAGAAAGAGGAAACAAAATCTGAATGTACTATGAAGCCTAAGACTCGAGCTGAAATTGATAGGAAAAATATCATTGGTGATCAGACAGCTCTAGTTCAGACTTGAAGAATGAAATAATTATGAAAAAAAATCATTTTTATCTCAGGTGGAGCCAAAATGTTTTTCTGATGCAGCTGAAGATGAGTACTGGGTTCTAGATTTAAATGAATAATTAGACTAGATTGAGAAGAATCATACGTGGGAGATTGTTTCAAGACCAGAAGATAAGAATGTCATCAGTACCAAATGAGTCTATCACAACAAGATGAATGAAGATAGAACAATGGTTCGAAACAAATCCCGACTAGTGTAAAAAGGATACTCCCAGATAGAGGGAATATATGTTTATGAGACATTTTTACCGGTTGCATGGCCGGAGACAATCAGATTATTCCTAGCCATTGCAGTGCAACGAAAATTCAAAGTGTTCCAAATGGATGTCAAATCTGCATTCATGAATGGAGTTCTGGAGGAGAAAGTTTATATTGAGTAGCCAGATGGTTTTCTCATTTATGAGGATGAGAAAAAGGTTTGCAGACTGAAGAAGGTGATGTACGGGATGAAACAAGCACCAAGAGAATGATATTCAAGGCTTGATCAGTACTTGAAGAAGCTTGGTTTCTAGCATGGGGGAGTTGATTCCAACCTATATTTCAGCAACTATAGTAATCAAAGGATGATGGTGCTGGTTTATTTCGATAACATAATATTTGGAGGAACAGATGGAGTTCAGTGCAGACAGTTTTCCGAATTCATGAAAAATGAGTCTGAAATGTCAATGATTGGAGAGATAACATTTTTCATTGGTTGACAGGTGACACAAGGAAGTAATGGAACTTTCATTTCTCAATCCAAATACTCCAAGGTGGTTCTATGATAGTTTGGAATGGAAAATTACAAGGAGATTAAAACTCTGGTTGCTACTTGGATGAAATTATCAAAAGATGAGGATGGAAAGGCATCTAATATCCCAAAATACAGGAAAATTATTGGAAGTTTTCTATACTTGACCACAACAAGAACTGACATTGTTTTCGCCACATGCCAAGCAGTGAGATATCAGAGTAATCCCAAGGAAATCCACATGCTTGTAGTGAAAAGAATACTTCGGTATGTCTAGGGCACGGTGGAATTAGGCTTGACATATAATGACAAATCTCAGACAGAGTTATTGGGATATACTGATTCCAATTTGGCCAGTTCAGTGGATTATAGGAAATCAACATCTGTAGGTGCATTCTATATTGGTGGACTATGTATTTATTGGTTAAGAAAGAATAAGGATTGCATTTCGTTAAGCACTACAGAAGCTGAGTATATTGCGGCCACTCAAGATTGCACACAGTTATTATGGATGAAGCAACAACTTGAAGATATGGGAGTTAAAGTAAAGTCTCTGATCGGAATCCAGTGTGATAACTCAAGTTCTATCAATATTAGAAAAAATCCCATCTATCATTCTAGGACAAAGAAAATTGAGATAAACTATCATTTAATCAAGGAGAAGGTTGATCAGGGAATCGTGAGGTTGGAGTATGTGCCTACAGAGCTAAAGGTTGCAGACATTCTAACAAAGGCCTCAACCAAGGAATCTTTTGAGAGACATCACATGGCTCTGGGAGTTCATTCGACTCTTTTCACTTGAAAGAGTTTGGATGTGAAACCCCCCCTCTCCCCGAGGTATGATGTGTTTTTTCCCTAAATGTGCTGATATGTTTTCTCTACTATGTTACAGACTACAAAGGAGTGATCTTTGGGTTTGTTGAAAAGGGAGAGAAAATAGTGATGGATCAAGGGAGAGATAGTGTGGCAATTTGATACATCTTTATTGATATGGGGAGAAGCTGACAGGTGGAGCAGTGAAATATGGGGAGAGCAATGATAAAGGGGGAGCGTATTAAATCTGATGATGCTAGAAGTGATCAATCAAAGAATAGATATCATAATAGCTGAGGATCATCATAAAAGTAGAAGTGTGGTGTTCAAATAAGGTAACAATATTTCCTAAAATTGGTATCATTTTGGTGTCAGGAGTGGGTGTCAGAGATGAAGTGATTCTTTGATGAACTTCTCATTTACTCTTGTTTCTCGCGCTGAACATTTCTCATGTGGGCTTAGAGTATGTGTTGAGTAAATCCTTGATCACTATCAGAATCGCAGTAGGTGAATGGTGGCTGAAGAATTATCTATTTATCTTTTTATGGAAGAGTTGTCAAAAAACCCAAAGAGGGTTATTGTTGGGGAAAATCCCTCAAGGTATCATTGAAGCATTTTTGAGGTGATTGTGTTTGTTGAAAAACTGGACATCTGTGTTGTGATTGTTGAAAAATCAAACCTTGACATAAAAATTTGTTGACAAAGGAGATTTATTTGTGGCATTTTGAGTTCAAGGTCTCTGGTTAATGATCCATGTTTGATTCAAGAACTTTGAAAAAGGAATGGATGATCTGGAGGTGGTACAAAAAGAGCAGATACAAGGTGACGTCATTTTCCAGTGTTTGACAAATTTTTGGACCCGAAAATCGACAAATGAAGAAAATTGATTTTTGGAAAAGGGACTTGTGCGCCCTGTACTAGAAGGAGATGAAACTTGAATGCATAATGTTTTTAAATATCAGTTCCTCAAAATTTGGAAATGGGATAAGGGGCTCCCATGTTTTAGAGTTGGTCGCGCAAGTGAGTTGCGCGGCAGAGACTTGCATGTCAAAACATGCGTGCTGAGGGGAGAATTGCATGCCATTTCACAGGGTGTCCAAATTTTTATAAATACAGGTCGACCCCTCTTCATTCGGAGAAGTATTCAACACTTAGAAAAATCAGAGCTCCCATCGCGCATGTGTGGTGGTCGTGCAAGTGGTGTGTGGTCGCACAAGTACAAGTTGTGCGCCAGGTGATAGATGCACACCCATGGTGGTTTGGGAGAGAAAGGAAGTGAGTCACGCAAGTTTTGAGTTGTAGAAGAAGGTGTCGCGCCAATTGTTTGGTTACACTTGCGTGCTAGATTTTGAAGAAGCGTGAAAGTTGTTGGTTGCACTCCAATATTGGTTTGGGTGTACAAAATTGTGTGTCGCGCGAGTTTGGAGTTGCAGAAGCTTTTGTCGCGCAAGTGGTTGAGGTGGAATTGCGCGCCAATTTTGACTTGCGCGCTAAGACTTGAACACTGGCTTAGAGAATGACACCATGTAATATTGTTTCACGGTAGTGGCTCAGGGCTGCGTGGAAGCTGGAATATTTCCCTATACGCTTGGTGAAATGATAAATTCATCTATGGGTGAAAGTTGGACTTCAACTGAGCAACTACATACAATAGAGGAAGCATTCATTAGTGATAATTAAGAGACCTAGAGGTCTATAAACTGTGAGTGGATCCTTTCCGGAGTAGTGAAAAAAGGAAGAGAAAGAAGGTGATCCTCTCCACCGGTAGGGAGCCAGAGAGAGAGAGACATGGAGTGACCCTTAGGAAAGTAGTGAGCTGACCCTAAACATTGTAAAGGCAGTGAGTCTGGGAATAGAAGTGATCTATCCTGAACCTTGTAAATATCAGTGTGCTTATAGTGGATTTGGTACATCGGAACATTGCCGGTGTATGCTCCTTGGACATAGCATAGTAAGGGGGAACCAAGTAAAAATTTCTATGTCATGTGCATTCTTTATTTTCTTTTTATATTGTTAAATGAGAAAGAGAGAGAAAAGTGTTTTTCTTAACAGTGAAACAAGATCAGAATGGGCTATAATTATAAATTAGTCACACCTTGATTCACCCCCCTCTCAGGGTATTCATCCTTGTGGACCTAACATATTTAATCACATAGTACTCCATGATAAATCTTACATTTATCTCCAAATAACATTGAGTACTCTTAAAGTATCGTACTAAAGTGTAATTAACCTAATCAAATATTATCTATGATAGGTTAATCATTTCCATAGATAACCCAAAACCAACTTTTTCTTGTTTCGTAAAATCATCTATATAAAAATAATTATTCATACAAACTAGGGACTTCATGTAGTCCAGTGGTAGGCAATAAATCCTAGTCTCACATTGGTGGTGGGTCTGTTTCCCGCAACTTTGTCTGACTTGATGGGTTTTCACATGGTCTATGTGTTGTCCTTTTTCAAAAACAATATAATTTTATAACATTACCAAAAATTAGATAAATTAATAAAAATTAAACATAACATATTTTAACCACAAAGGTTATATAATAACTTTAATTTTGCATCCCAAAATGTAATAACCTGTAATTTCCTCAAATTCAAGGATCATATAAACCCAAATGGTTCTTTATAAATATATCCACAAAAGAAAAGATAATTCTTCTTTGAATAAAATTTTCACATATCAATCTTTAGGGTTAAACATAATAGAAAAAGTTTCCAAACTAATCCAATCATTAATACATTCAAACATATCATTATCCACAACTCTTTAATTCCTAAAATATAGACATATTAATCATCAAACATCCTTCCTGATCCTTTATCCATGTTTATACATCTTATTATTTTATACTTCTTTCCTACAAAAAAATCATGCAGGATTTTCTTAAGATTTCAGTAATTTCAAAACATGATCTAAGAAATAATCCACACGTTTCGTAGGTCATTTTTTCTTTCCTCATCTTCAGTTAGAAGGGAATTAGGAATTAGTAAATGTATATTTGTATGATCTTGTTGATCCCTTTCCAGATTCTTCTTCCCAGGAAATCTGTTTGCACAGTGACCATGCACACCACATTTAAAACATACAATTGACCCCTCAGAAAGAACATCTTTTCTTTTACTTAAGTCAACTTCTAATGCCCCGACCCTAGTTACCCAGATTTGGTGCCTTATTACATAACATTGGAATGATTAGAAAAGATCATGTCTCGAAAGACTGATTAGTTTAGTCTCCTTGTAAGTACTAGATACATTCATAAGGTTTACGTTACATCATAAAATGGAAAGCTACAACAATATTGTTTCCATGGACAACACTGAGATCCCATAGACTATCCATGTAGGTCAGTCATAATATACTTCCTCGCATCCTAGAGGGGTGATCTCAAATTCTCAGTAAAGATAACAATATAGCAGAAACTTTCATAAATAAGCATAAAAATTTAAGGCAAAGTATAAAACTAAAACAAAAGACTTTTCAACATAAACTTCATCAGAATATGGAAAATATAAATCAAAATAATTCCAATTACTTAATCACATGGATATTCTAATAGTTGAATAATCACATGAAATATCAATAGCCACATTCATAATGATGGAATGCATAATGCCAGACTTTCATAACCACGTAGTCAAGGAATTGTGCCAAGACTACAAATAAGATTTTATCAAGGCCTTGTACCAAGAAACTAGTTTGTCTCATGAGACCTACAGATGCATTAAGGAGATATAGCGGGCTCCACCCATTACTTACTAAGTCCAATGCATTCCTCATATGAGAAGGTTTAAACATAACCTAAAAATTCGTATTAAAACTGGCATAGGAAATGTCAATACATTATCCATAAAAAATGAATGGTATGAAATAACAAATCCACATTCAAACATATCACAAAACCTTAAATACTATATGAATGTTTTGTATCATAATAAACCAACTTCAAACAAACTTAAAATCCATCAATGGATGTTGACATAGATGAAATCAAAACCTTTTTAGAGAAATATATCTTTCTATTTTGAAATCTTTTAAAAATCACGTAATTATAGCAGAAAACATTTATATTTAAAAATATTCTTATAAGATTATAAGGGAATCTTGGACGTTGTTATAATGACAGAAAATATCCACACCCGCCATATAAGTTAAAAAATACTCTTACCTTAATTTTGTTTAAAAGGTCATAAAGTACCTTGTTTGAAACACGATGGATAGATTACTTTATAAACATATTATAAAAATAAATCAAGGGAATAAATGAATTAAATGTATAGTATATAAAATAGTAATACTGTTTTGAAATACATTTTTAAGAAACATGGATGTGGATGATAAAGAGGTCCCAGTAGATAATTACATATAAACAACCCCAGATAATGAAGAGATTGTAAAATTAACCCTTACCTTGTAAATTTATTTGGTCGAGGGTAGGTTAACCTCCATTAAAATGGTGAAATAATTGTTATTAAATTATAAAAGAATCATATACATTAATATTATATCATATATGATTTTTTACCATTGCTTTGTTAATAATATCTTATTATTATCGTCATTTTGGGTGTTAACTGATTCATTTTCCTTTATATGATTTGTTATGTAAGTAGTGTTTGTTATGGATAGTACGTATCTTATTCATATTCAGAATTATATTAAGTCTTTAAACATTATTTTTATTCATCTAATGAAAATTATTTTTGAATGAATACGATGAGGAATGAATCTCATCACGTTCGTGGAGACGGTAATCCGTATGTACGCACGAGCGATAATATTATTCTTTTGATATTAAAATAATATATAATTGGATGGTATATAATATATACAGAATCATTATCATGTTATATTTTTTATTTACATCAATTAATCATCATTATTATACCCATCCAAATATTAATGTATTGAATAACAATTACACCACGACGTGGAGACGGTAAGCCGTACATACACACGTATAGTGACATGTCATTCAAAGGATGGATAGAATAATGAATATGGTTGTACCATATTTATAATATAATCACATTATATATAATATACTGGAGTTATTATTTTATAATGTAAACAACAAAGAAAGAGGAAGTGGAAGAAGAAAGGAACTAGAAAGAGGTGATGAAATATTTACATCTTCTTCGGGTTCTTCCTCTTGATTTGATCAAAAGGGATCCTTAGTATTGTTTTATGAAAAAATTAAAGCCTCTATAATGAAGGGAAGACAGTTGATAAGTTATTAGGACAGAGTTTGGCCAATCGAAATGGCTCTGATTGTGTGAATTAGAGAGATGGGGAAGTTCCCATTTATAAGAGGGGTGAGGGGCACCTTAGGAAAATCTAGAAATGTTATTTTATAATACAATAATTTTCGATTTATGTTGGCTCAAAAATGAATTATTTAAAGTATAATATGGGTATGGGTCTAAAACCACTCAACGAATACGTTTTAGACAGGTTTGAGTCACTATATTAACCTTATCTTTTAGATTTAACTCTTCGTTAAATACTTTGACATTTACCGTGTCTCTTTGTATTTTTATATTATATGGTTAAAAAACATAGTGTATACTTACAATATCACCCCAAGTTGTACATTAATGATAAACTTATCATTATATATTTCTTTTTTTCGAGCCTTGGATTTTTAAGAATAGAATATCAATTAAAAGAATAATTTTTGTTTTAAAAACTCTTTTTTGTCAATTTGGACACTATTTGGTATTTTGTTTTTTTTCTAAATTCATAACAGCATTATTTCTTCAAAAAAATTCCCTTAACCAACACTAAAATGTCTTAGTAACCTATAAAATTATTTGAATTCATAAATAGTCTCAAATTACATTTATTTGGATATTTATAATATCAAATATTTTAATATTTCATTAATTAGGTAATAACTGCATCACTATTGTGTCATAAATAAATTCAATTATTTAATTGGTAAAATAATTGAAAAAATACCATTATGTAGGAAATAATTTTAGGCTTATAAATAATATTTATAGTAGAATTTATCTTATGTGTAACCCTATATTAAAAATGGTTTAGTTATTAAACATTGAATTTAACACTTTTATCTCTTCTTTCAATTAAATAATAATAAATGGCCTAATCTAATCCAAATATACCTAAAGGATCGTTTTTTATTTATAAGGTTGTTTTTGGTCGAATTACACTTATCCAATAGAATTAAGAGATGTTTTAGGGTAATAATAATATCATTTGTACCTTTAATTACCCTATTTTATTTTAACCATGGTAAATAAAAGTAAAAAGTTACTAGTCACCAAAAATTATTTTCATCTTTTTGACCAACATTTTACTTACTGATATCAATCGTGTCTCTCATATTTTTAAAATTCAACTCACATATGCATTAAAATTACGTTTTATGTAAATTTGCAAATGCTTCTAGGAGGTGGGTAAAATCCAGTAAAAAGTTCAATAAAATTTTTATATATCTAAAATTATTATAAAATGAAACCAATGAATTGCATTAAACTTATATAGGTATTTTGTATCTATTTTTACCTAAAATAAATTTAAATAAAATAAATAATTATTTAAATACAAATTCTATTTTAAATTATAACTCAGTTTTTTCACTATTCATAAAAATTTGAATGTTTTTAGAAAAATACCAAAACTTCACCCTAAGCTAATTTCGATATTCTGAATCCAAAAATGAAGTCCATTTTGAATGATAGATTTTATAAAATTTTAATAAGTGGGTATTACTATTCAGAACAGCTAGTTTGATTGGTTGTGGTGTGTTAGAACTCGAAGGTTGCTACAACACACGCTATTGTATTATTCAAAGAGAAGCATGCTGTGGAAGCTTGGGGTGCTACAAAACTTGACGCTTCCTTTTTCCATGACAGGTTCTTGCTTCATGACCTTTATTACCATATCTGAAACATCTTCACATCCCTTGGAAGAATTTTCCTAAGTGTTTCGTTCCACATCCTCGACACATAGGTTTTTGAATATACTTACCTTTATGATTATTACTTAAACATCTGTAGGGATTTGTTTCTCGCATATATGATTCCTTATAAAAATCACCAAGGTTCAGGTGGTCAATCATGACTCCAGATAGTTGGTTAAGAATAACCAAAAGACTTCTCATTGCATCTCCCATTTTCTTTTAGTTTCTCATTCAGAAAACTGTAACAGTTTCCTTCACATCCACTATTACATTGGTGCATACTAGTTCCATGCATTTACTAAAACCAAAATGTTCAGTGTGAGTCTATCGGTATAATCATCATATAATATCTTATAAGGAGGGTAAATACTAATATAGACTTATTCATGATATCTTAAACTGATTAAATTAATCTAAAATAACTATGGATCATTAAAATATACTAACCAATATGGTTATGTCACTTATGCTTAAATTACACCCTAACCTCTAAAGTAATCTAAACAGACCTCTGATACCGACTAAAAGGACCTAACCTTATAACATTACAAAATCATGAATTAAATGATTATTTCTCATTGGATATCATTTCAGGTTTATAGTTTTAAGGAATTAGGACATAACTATTACATATCAGCTTGAATATTACATGTAGACACTACTACTCAGTATCCATTTTATTCATAAAATAAAAACTCTTAAAAAGAAACATGTCTAGTTCCATGTTTTAGACATCATGACTTTTCCTTGATCCAATCCTTGTCCCTCTTCCACTTCATGTCCTATGAAAAACATTTCAAAAAATTGTGATGAGAAAAAAGCTCAGTAAGGGATACACAAAGAAGGAAAACAATTAGTTTTTCAAATAAACAAGTAAACCATGAATACTTTATCATAAGTAATAAATTTCATTTTTATTAAGTAGTAAATACTCTTCTCTGAATAAAAGATCATTGTTTAACCTTTTGTAACAAAAATATTACCATAAACCCATAGAAAGAACACATAACATATATAGGTAACTTGGTACATAAATGTACTTAAATGGAATAAATATATGGTCAACTTCAACACGTATAACTAAATGGAATATCCATACGATCGACTTCCATACCCAACAAATTGAAGGTTATAACGTAACCACCCATCCTGGTTTATCACGATAGCACCCATCATTGGGTTTATCACGTAACCACCCATAAAATGTACAAGTACCATTATAAAATCATAACACATAAAATATTTCAAATATAAAAATTTAATTAATAAAATTTCCACATTGTAATCACAATATATCATTTCAATATATTGAATTAATAAATACTTAAACCATTTTCAAAACCATTTAAAACATTTAATAAAGGGATTTTTGAAACAAAGTGTCCCATACCACTTTGAATCTTTTAAAGGAATTAAATTTTTAAAACATTAATGTCCATATAAATAAATACTAAGAACCATTTTGAAAACATTGAAATTAATGACAAATATTTAAAAGAATAAATATTTAAAACAATTTTTTTGTTAAAGAGTTCTTAACCAAATGAGATATGCTTGAATACAAATAATTGAATAATTAAATTCAATCAAAAATTTATAATATCATGAGAATAAAGGGATTCATAATATAATATTCCAAAGGACAGTATATACACCATATAAAATTGAATTGGTGCATAAAAACAATGAAGTTTCAATGGAATGTAGTTTGATATGAAATCCCTTATAAAGTTGGTATCCTTAGATTAAAGATATATCAATTACATAATTATGTGTAAAAAATATAAATACACTCAATATGATTGTATATTCAGTGTAAATACCCATACAATGAAGATTTAAATACCCATACTTTAAATTATATTATACAAAGAATAAAAAATGGGCAGTACATACACCACACAAAAAGAAATAGTGGAAAATATAGCATGAATCACACATGAATAAAAAGTGAGATGAAAACCTCTAACCACATTGTAATCAAACGAGTCATATAATAAAAAGTAAATAACCCCAAAATGAATCAAATAATACCGTGAATATAAATATAATAATGATAATATATATCAAATTTTAGTACAAAATACACAATATTCAATAAATAAGTGCTGAACAATGGAAATATCACGAAATTTCAAATGAGATAAGAAACCCCTTACCTCGTGTCCGACTTGACTCATTTGTTCCGTGTTCTTCCTGAATAATAAACTTAAGTTAATTTATACTTGATTAAGAACCTTTTGCAAGTTTATTATTCATTTTATATCACTTATCACCTTTCTATAACAATTATTTAATTATTTGAGTTCATAAAGAACATTTTTTTGATGTTTGGAACTTGAGTAAAAAAGAACTTGTTATAATTACAAGTTGTTCATGTGGTCAAAAGACCATTATCTACAGAATTATATTCATGATTTAGATATCATATATATAATACATATCTAGTATATGTATGTATTTATAATATTACATATCATTTGGATATATTAAATTAAATGCACCATTCATGGAGACGGTAAGCCGTACGTACGCATGAACACTACTTTCATTTCTATTTCATATTTAATGGAATAAAAACATAATGATAAATAGGTATTTTATAATTATAGTATAATATAATATGATATATATGTTACATAATTTCATTAACTCTATCCTTTATACATTCCATGTATGTCATGAACGAATCATATAACCATGAGGGGGCGGTAGTCCGCACTTCCTCAAATAAAATTATCATGTTTACAAATATTAGAATTCATAAAGGTATGTTTGTAAAATAAAAAATCATAGAAGAATATAAAAAACAGAAACATAATATATATCATATATAAATACAGTTCCATCATAATGGCCCCCATGATAGGTGGTAGGAGAATATTGAACAATCATCGTTTCGTGAGACAGTAGTTCGTCGTCCACAGAAACAATATGTTCTTTACCCATTAGATGGGGATGTGTTGAAGTGTAGTTAAAATATTTTTCATAAAAACAATCAAGTATATTGAGGATACTGTTGATGTTATAAAATAAATGAATTAAAAGAGTTTATAGGGTTGGAGAATTAAAATAAAATAAAAGAACTTGAAAAAATACGTTACCTTTAAATAGGGTATCTACCTTTGGTTTAAAACAAAAGGTGTACTTGAAGTGCCTTATGACTAAAGTAAGGCTCTATGAGGAGGAGTGGGATGTGGGGAGATTATTTTGGAAGAGTTTGGATCAGCCAATGGGGTTTAGAGGTGTGAGTAATGGATTAGAAATGGTGTCCTTTTGTAAGGGGGGGGGAGGGGCTCTTTAGGAGATCTTGAAATAATTATTTTATTATAAACTTATCTTCAGTTTAAAATGGTCCAAAAATAATTAAAGGAGTAGATAATAGGACTCATGTTAGAAATATAATTATCCAATAAGAATTGGACAGGTTTTGGATATTGTTTTAGTATTAATAATCTTATTTATATAAATCATTCATTAATGAGGTAAAGACTGCATCATTATTGTGACATTAATAATTTTATTTGTTTGATGTCTTAAAGCTATAAAACAAAATACCATGATGTAGGAAATATTTTTATATTTCAAATTAATATTTCTATTCGAATATATAACTTATATAAGCCCATGTAAAAATTTATTTACTAAAAGATATTCATTTTTGTCATTTTTGTCTTTACTTTAAATTAATTAATATAAAGTGTCATTATCACTCTTAAGTGGCTCCATGGGGTCCCAAAATCGACCCAAAGATTCACATGGTTTGAAATATATTAACCAATAGTATTAAGACTCATGTTAGGGTAATTTTATAATATAATAATGATATTTTGTTACCCTTATTTACCAGATTTACCCTTTAACAATGGTAAATAAATTTTTTACTGAAGTAAATATTCATATTGTTTAAAAATAAAATTTACCTATTTAAAAAATCTGGACCTACATATTCCAAATATGGAATCCATTTTTTCAAATTCAAAACATAGAAGTGTAAAAAATTAATAAAAAATTAATTCCCCTAGTCAAAACAAAAAATGTGTTTTAAGAAATAATAACTATCAAAAGATTGACACTTTTTTATGTCCAATTTCACTGTTAAATTACTTCCAATGAAAAAAAATTGATTAATTGGTAAAAATATAATCTAATTACACTTTAAACCCAATTAAAAGGATAATATAATCATATAAATAAATTATATTAAAAGATATTTTTGAATAAAAATACAGTATTTTTCACTTATTCATTAAAAAATAATTTATCAGAAAAATACTAAACATTTACCCAAAGTGAATTTTGATGCCCTGATTCTAAATAAGAATAATATTTTGTTATATATAATATATAAAAGTGACCAAAAATATATTTAAAGGGGGTTCACCATCAAAAGGCGGTAAATCGACTTTTTAATGAATATTAGAGTATTTATGCTTAAAATTGGATTCTTACTTATTTTAATCCTATAAAATTTATTGGATAGATGTAAAAACATTTAAAAAACTAGTATATTCATATTTTAGTTAGTTATGTCCATTATTTCCAATACAATGGCTAGGCATTAACTACCATTTTAAATAATATAATATTATTATTATTTTAGTATGACCCAACGTTGTGTGAAACGTAAGATTTCAAAGAAACCAATTGTTTCATATCAGGTACGCTATCAAACATAGAATAACTTTTAAAATAAAATTAATATTTTAATCACAAATTTTAATAAATATGAAAATTTTATATTCTTTATTTTCCAGGGATGTTACAATAGAAGACCTAAAACATTGTAGTTGGAAATTATGACCTAAGTCATATAGTGGAAGTGTCATGAGATGGGTGATAAATCGGTGGGAGAAAAATTCATGTCTTAGGTTATATGGGATTAGGTAAGTATCATCTTCATGTTTCAGAAAATGGATATGATTTTTGGTTCCAGGTTTAGAAGCTTAAGCACCATAACATAGAGTTTTCACTTTAGAAGTTCATTTTGAGTTTCTAGTTGAAACCTTGAATTTTATGGAGAATGAAATATTTATTTGGGTCTTGTTTTTTGTTTTTATGTACACTGATACTAATTTAGGATGATAATGAATAAGTTTGGGAAGTTTTAAAATTTCATGTTTGTATGAGAATTTGAAATTCAGTGGAAGTTTTAATTTTCAAATTATTTGGTGGGTCGAATTTCGATTAGAGAGTCATAATGGAATTTTGCGGGATTAAATGCCTAAAAATGATGTTTTCAGATGTGTAATGAGAATTGAAAGGTATCTTGTGTGATCATTAAAAGGTTTGGATTGGTTTCTAGTAGTTTTGAAGGATTTCTTATGGAACACGGTTTGGGGAGCACAATTCAGTGGATACCGCGTGGCACCCTAAACCTCAATTCGTTCTCAGTTCAATTTCTTCTGAGTATGTTTATCTCTCTCAGTTAGATATCATTAAATATAAAAACATGTGTGTTTTTAGAGGGAAATTATATGAGAGTTACACAGGGGTTGTAGAAACACAATTATTATTGGTGCGTGGCTTGGTAAACCACAAAGTCAAACACTATGAGGGGAAGTGCTTGAGCTAGTTCCATCTGCATGGTTCGTGCGTAGTTTGGATGAAAATTCACCAAAACCATGATTATTTATAAATGTACATTAAATAAAATTGTCCCCAATTAATTTTTAAGTGGAATATCCTTTTTTATCCTCCCCATTCTTCCGTGATCCATCCATGACATCTTTCCCTTTTCCCCTCTCAGCTCCTTCAATTTGGAGAATTGTTAGAGCAGTTTATAGGTTATACTTGGTATGATTTGATATTTTTTGGTCTTCTATAATATATTCCTTGATTATTATATAACTATAGAATCTACTGGTAAGTTATTTTATCCTGATTCCATTGGATCATGGTTGAATTATCCATGCATCAAGGGGATAATGTGATACTTACATTAAGGACATTCCAAGATAATGTCCACACATCACCACATTCCATTTCATTGAGGTATGTCATCATGGTGATTTTTCAAAGTAATAAATCTCAAATTAAATTACATTAATGTCTCATTTTTCATCACTTGTTTGGTATTTTTTTCATATTCTGGGTTGAGAGTATTCCATGGGTTGTTGGAAAGCAGTTGGTCATAGTTCCAGTGAGAGGAGGTCAACCAGTAAGCTTCCAGAAATTTGTGCCTATTTAAATATTAGAGTTAAATTAATTGTAAGATTTTTTTGTATTAATTGATGATAATATTATTATAATTAATAATTTATTTTGTTTGTGTAACACCCCAAGATTTTATGAAGAATATTATTTTTTAATTTCATTAATGTCTTATGTTGTATGCTACACCAAAAGGAGCTTTCACAACACACATCCCTGACTTGGCTTGCATTATACGCAAGTGTGACCTTCGATGATAGCATGTGTTGTACCCAATACCGAGTTTCGCTAAACAACGATATGCTATTAAAATATAATTAAAACTAGCCGTAATGAATAGTAATACCCACTTTTTAAAATTTGATAAATTTTATTTTTGAAAATGGACTTCTTTTTTGGATTCAGAATATCGAAATTAGCCTAGGGTGAAATTTTTGTATTTTTCTGAAAACTTTCAATTTTTGATGAATAGTGAAAACACTGGGTTACTATTTAAAAAACCGGATTTTTATTTAAATATTTAATTATTATATTAAAATTTATTTTAGGTCAAAATTGATACATAATACCTATATAAGTTCAATGTAATTAATTGGAGTAATTTTATATTAATTTTAGATATATAAAAATTTCGTTGAACATTTCACCGTCTTTTACCCACCTCCTAGGAGAATTTGAAAATTTACATAAAACTAAATTTTACCACTTTTATGAAGGGAATTTCGAAAATCCGAGAGACACGGTTAATATCAAGGACTAAAATGTGGTTCAATGAGATGAAAATAATTTTTGGTGAATAGTTACTTTTTACTTTTTTTTTCACGGTTAAAAGTAAATAGGGTAATTAAGGGTAAAGATGATATTATTATTACCCTAACACATGTCCTAATTCTATTGGATAAGTGTAATTCGACAAAAAAATAACCTTAGGAATAAAATATGACCATTTAGGCCCACATGGATTAGATTAGGACATTTATTGTCAATTTATTTAAAGAAGGGTTAAAATAGTTAAAATCAAAGTTTAATAACTAAAAAATTTTTAATATAGGGTTATACATAAGATAAATTAGACTATAAATATTCATTAGAAAGATAAAAATATTTCATACATAATGGTATTTTATTTTTTATTTTTATACATTAAATAATGTAATTTATTTATGACACAAAGATGATGTAGTGATTATCTTATTAATGAAATATTGACATAATTGATGTTATAAATACCAAAATAAATGTAATTTGAGACTCTTTATGAATTACACTAATTTTATAGTTTAATATTACATGTTAGTATTGATTTAATTAACTTTTTTCGAACTAATCATTCTGTTATGATTTTCACAAAATCAATTACTAAATAGTGTCAAAATTGACATAAAATAGTTTTAAAAAAATATTATATTATTAATTGTTAGATTATTCCTATAAATCTAAGGTTCGGAATAATGACTTATATAAGGTTATATATATTAATAATAAAAAACTTGGGGGTATCTTGGAAGTATATGGTATGTTTATTAACTATATAATATAAAAATACAAAGTGACATGGAAAATGTCAATCCAATTTACTAAGAGTTAAAACTAAAATATAAGGTTAATATAATGATCTAAACTTGTCTAAATTCTATTGTATGAGTGTATTTCGACCCATCCCCACCTTAGATTCTAAATAAATCAATTTGGAGCTATTAAAAACCGAATATGGCCTTATAATAAAATTATATTTTTAGTTATTCTAAAGGTGCCCCTCTCCTCCCTTATAAAACGACACCTCCTCCCTCTCTCCCCCACACCACTTTGAGCCTTCAATCTCGGACAACCCCTGCCAATATCTTCTCTCCACTTCCCTAGAGACATCCTAGAGGTCCTGGTATTCTTCGAAGACCAATTTTAGTTCCCTAAAAGAAGGTCTCAAAGAAGTGCTTCAAAGAAGAGGTAATGTCCGTTACCGATTCTTTCAACTTTATTTATTCTTCCACTTCTTCTCCTTTAGTTGTTTCATTATGAAGTAATAACATCAGTATCACTAATATACTGATATGTTATTATACGTATGAAAAAACCCTATTTCACCATCCATCCATCCTACAGAAAATGAAATCGTCGCGTGTGCGTACGTACGGAATACCGTCTCCATGCCATGGTGTAATCTATTTTCCACCACCACCATACTTGGATGGGTATAATGGTGTAAAGAATGAATATATATGATTATTGTAAATTTATATTTATTCTTAAATAGTATACATACACTCCAATACAATTCCACGATCATGGGAACGATATCATCGCTCGTGCGTACGTACGGAATACCGTCTCCACGATGTGATGCGACTCGTTCTACATGATCTTCATTGCATAATGATTATATAAATGAATTTAATGAATGAATATGATATATATTACACTAATACCATTCTGGAAATGAGGTATCTATAACCTAAAAAGAAAAATAAGAATTTATTCGACAAACCATGCATAAGAACAAAAAGTAATAAACACCTGAATAACAAGTAGTAATGAAATATTATGAATAAGAAGCTAAGAATATGACAATATATGATATCATAAAAATAATTAAGATTCTGGAATAAGTCAATAACATTACTTAAATCATTATACAGGAGTTTCAGACACTTACGAAGCAAATCGGACCTAAGGTAAGGGAAAATATCATAATCTCATTTTATCCGAGATTGTTTATACGTTGTTATTTACTGGGGTGTATTTTATTATCCACATCCATGTTTCCTCAATATGTAAATATTTATATCCTTCTAAAATATTTTATATCCAATTTTACCCTTCGGTGAGTTTTTAGTAAAAGACATGAATGGAATCATTTGTTGTTTTTTGTACGAAGTAATTTTTGACTTTTCGGACAAAAGTACGAGAAGAATGTTTTTTTTAACTTATACGGCATGAATGGATTTTTAAAACAATATTTCCAAGAATCTTCCTTTACAAATTTTCAAGTTTATTTTTAATCAACTTCTTTTAGTTTAAAATTGTATGACATGTTAAGAAAGGAGAAAAATGTTTTTCAAGTAGAAAGGATATTTTCCTCAAGAATGGAGTTCAAGAGTTTTATCAAAATTATTTTCCATATAAGATAATATAGGGTTATGTTTCTACCCCTATTATTGCATGGATTTGATTATGTTGTGATGGAAATATTTTTATGAATTCATTTATCTTATATGAATTGTTTTATGATGTCACCATGTTCAAGATTCCCATTTTTATTACATGGGTTATGTTATGATGTATGATTTATGATTTTGTGGCACACATAAGAATGATTTAATTATGAGATGGGTGGGACCTTTATATCCATCCAATACATTGGTTAAAGATTTTATATCTCATGAGATAGACATGGCTGGAACGGCAGGTTAAACCGGTTCAGTGAAACAGGACTGAAACGAAGAATGAACTCGGTTCAGAAATGGACTTTGTCCACTAAGATAATCATAGAAATGAGTCTTGACTAACAAGAAATGATTATCTATGATTATGTGTGTATGACACAAAGCTTCATGTTTTATGTTATGATTATTGTGATTACATTTCACTACCATGATTTATTCCATGTTATGAAATTATGATCTCTTTTGTAGGGTAATATTTCCAAATTGTTATGTTCTTATGAATATGATGTGATTGATATTTCTTTTTTTTACCCTTACTGAGCATTTGTGCTCACCCTTTTTTGTTTTCATTTCCACGGGATATAAATAAATGTTTTAGGTAAGAAAAAAAAGGGAAGATCTTTATGGGAGATGTTGAAAATATTTCACCACGATTAGAATATTATATTCTGAGTTTCCAAAGACACTAAACTATTACAGTCCTTGTGTGTTTGTTTTTGTAATGTACTAAGTATTCCTCAAAATTAATGTAATGTCTATGTACGTCAAACCTAGAGTCACTACAGTTGGTATCAGAGGAAAGGTTTAGTCAACCATTGGAAACTAGGATGCGAGAAATTTAGTGAGATCCCTAGAGATATTTCTAAGGTATGTCTAGGGATGTACCTAAGGTTAAGTATATGTTATAGTCCTAGAATTACACTAACCATCTTAGAATTAAACCTAATATGTTAGATATTGATGGTAATCACCCTTTATTATGTTGTTTTCCCTAGCGTGGTTTGTTCCTCTCAGACTATTATTTTTGGTTTTTAGATGATGGCTGGAACCCAAAGGAACTGTATTGATTAATGTAATGGACGATGCAATGATTGTCCTCCTGAACAAACCAACATTATGGGAGATGGAGTGAAAAATCTTATTACTATACTTACACAAGTTATGAATTATTCTGGACATCCAAATGAGCAGAGAAGGGAACAACATTCTATTGAGTCCTTCATGAGGAAACACCCACCTTCTTTCAGTGGGTCTTCCGATCCACTTATTGCTGAACAATGGATTAGTGCCACTGAAATGATATTTTCAATTCTTCAATGTTCTGAACATGATAAAGTCATCTTAGCAGTATATCATTTGGAAGTTGATGCGGATCAATGGTGGAATCTTATCAAGAATATGAGGCCAAGAGATGAAATTGAGTCCATGTAATGAGACGAGTTCAAGAACTTGTTTTTCAACAAGTACTTCCCTCGTATTATTTGAACAAAGATGGAGAAGGAGTTCCTTGAAATAAAGCAAAAGGATGATGAATCTGTTGGTATATACGAAGTGAATTTTACAAAGCTTGCAAGGTATGCATCTGGCTTTATCATCCAACCTGAAATTAAAGTTGATCGATTCTTCAGTGGCTTAAAACCAAATCATCGAAGGGAATTAGCTATAAGAGACTTCAGTAGCTATGAAGAAATTGTGCGTTGTGATATTAAGGTAGAAATGGAAGTTGGTGTTACATATCCATCTCATGGTTTTGACAAGAAACGAAAGATGGAGTTTAAGGAGAAATCTCAAAATAATGGTGAAAAGAAGATGAATGTTTCCTTATGCTCAATGTGTGGAAAGAAGCATGGTGGAGATAGTGTTAAAGGGACTAGAAAATGTTTTAAGTGTGGAAAAGAAGGTTATAGAGCAGTTGAGTGTCAAAGTAATGGAAAAAGGGTTGCTAATGGTGTGAATAAATAAAAGACTACAGAGAACGCACCAACAACACTTCAATGATTCAAGTGTAATGAAATGGGGCATTATTCTAATAAATGCCCTAATCCAAGGGTTAATGATGATCGATATGAGAAACCACTTAAGGCAAAGGACAAAGGGAAGTCACATGTGATCACTATTGGCGATGTTGAATATGAAAACGATGTGGTGGAATGATTAAGTGTTTATGTAATTGGATTCCAAAATAATGTTGTCTATAGTATCATGGAATATTGGAATATTTATGTATTGGTCTATTGTGGTTTTCAATAATTTTATGGTACCGATAACCCTTGAAAGTGATTGAGATATTTTTGGTAAGCAGATGATATGTGCATAATGAAGGGATAAGAAGATAATGAGATGTTTGATTGTATTCCTGAGCTCATGATTGATATAAGGACTAAGTGATATCATGGTTTGAGTATAAAGAATTTTGAGGATTTTGGTTTGTGGAAAGTGTTAACTTTTAACTGCATTCATGTTTTCACTAAGGTTCAATGTGTATTCATTCTTCAAGAGAATACATGATTAATTTATTCACATGTTTGTAATTTTACCAACATGATATATCTTATGATATATGGGGGATAAATGATGGAATTCACGTGATTGTTATGTGACATTTCAAGTAATCATTTTCTTTCTACTATGAGCTTGGACCGAAGTATTTTAGATAAGCCTAAATATTGGAATGGATTATGTTGGACATAAGTTAGTATTGTTTAAGGATAGAACTTTTTTCGATATTATTGATGGGATGATATAGTAATATAGCTTTAGAAAAAGGACAACCTGCAGGACGGGCGATAGCCCATCGCGTCGGACAAGGCTGTGGGAATCGAACCCACAACCGAAGTGCGACTGGACTTTATCGCCTGCCACTGGCCTACAAGAAGTCCCTGGTTAGTAGAAACTAGTTTTATTTTATTATGCGGTATGATATATGAATTATAAGTTCATTCTTGGAATCGTATACGATTAACCTCGCCATATATGGACTTATGTATATTTGATAACTTTTTCTAACCTTTTGTTTGAAACAGATGGAATGACCCATAATTCTATCACATGATCTATTAACACTTCATGAATAACAAATTCTACTTCATTTCATTAAGAGATGAAGTGGAAATTGTTCAAAGCATGAACAATAGTGAGATTGTACCAAAATAAAGTAAGTATTTATTCTAATTCAAATTCTTCAACTTTAGGGAAATGATCTGGAAAACCAAAAATGTTATCCTAGTGCCCTTATATTCGATGAATCAGATGGTACCCTAGATCATCACAAATTTATGGATTTGTGATTGTTGGATTTTTCATAGCCGTGTTCTCTACCACTCTCCATCAGAACATGACGATTATATTTATCTTCCATATACATATTTTCACCGATGTTCTCCTATGTGGAAACCCAGTGATTAGTTAATTTGGGTAACCGTTAAGTTTCATACTTTAGTTTTTAAAGCCAGGTTTTGGTATTCCATTTTACGATGTGGGTTTCTATTAAAGAAACTTTCGAGTAGTAGACCATTTATAACCCCAACGAATTTCGAGGGAGAAATTCATTTTAAGGGGGGTAGAATGTAACACCCCAAGATTTTATGAAAAATATTATTTTTTAATTTCATTAATGTCTTGTGTTGTAAGATAAACCAAAAGGAGCTTGTACAACACGCATCCTTGACTTGGCTTGCATTACACGCAAGCACGACCTTCCACGACAGCGTGTGTTGTACGCAATACCGAGTTTCACTAAACAACGATTTTCTATTAAAATATTATTAAAACTAGCCGTTATGAATAGTAATACCCACTTTTTGAAATTTTATAATTTTTATTTTTGAAAATGGACTTTATTTTTGGATTCGGAATATAGAAATTAGCCTAGGGTTAATTTTTTGTATTTTTCTGAAAACTTTCAATTTTTGATGAATATTGAAAACACTGGGTTACTATTAAAAAAACCGACTTTTTATTTAAATAATTATATATTTTATTTAAATTTACTTTAGGTCAAAATAGATATATAATACCCATATAAGTTTAATGTAATTCATTGAAGTAATTTTATAATAATTATATATATATATATATATATATATATATATATTTCATTGAACTTTTCACCGTCTTTTACCAACCTCCTAGGAGAATTTGCAAATTTACATAAAACTTATTTTTACCACTTTTGTGAATGGAATTTCAAAAATCGGAGAGACACGGTTAATATCAAGGACTAAAATGTGGTTCAATGAGATGAAAATAATTTTCGGTGAATAGTTACTTTTTACTTTTTTTTACCGCGGTTAAAAGTAAATAGGGTAATTAAGTTTTAAAATGATATTATTATTACCCTAAAAAATGTCCTAATTCTATTGGATAAGTTTAATTAGTAAAAAAAAATATTAGGAATAAAATATGACCATTTAGGCCCACATGGATTAGATTAGGACATTTATTATCAATTTATTTAAAGAAGGGTTAAAATAGTTAAAATCAAAGTTTAATAACTAAAACATTTTTAATATAGGGTTATACATAAGATAAATTTGACTATAAATATTCATTAGAAAGATAAAAATATTTCCTACATAATCGTATTTTATTTTTAATTTTTATACATTAAATAATTTAATTTATTTATGACACAATGATGATGCAGTAATTATCTTATTAATGAAATATTGACATAATTGATTTTATAAATACAAAAATAAATGTAATTTGAGACTTTTTATGAATTAAACTAATTTTATAGGTTAATATGACATGTTATTATTGATTTAATTAACTTTTTTTGAACTAATCATTCTATTATGATTTTCACAAAAATCAATTACTATATAGTGTCAAAGTTGACATAAAATAGTTTTTAAATAACATATTATATTATTAATTGTTAGTTTATTCCTAAAAATCTTAGGTTCTGAAGAATGACTTAGATAAGGTTATATATATTAATAATAAATAACTTGGAGGTCACTTGGATGTATATGGTATGTTTCTTAACTATTTAATATAAAAATACAAAGGGACATGGTAAATGTCAATCTAATTATCTAAGAGTTAAAACTAAAAGACAAGGTTAAAATAATGACCTAAACTTGTATAAATTCTATTGGATGAGAGTATTTCGACCCATCACCACCTTTTCTTCGAAATAAATCAATTTGTAGCTATTAAAAACCGAATATGGATTTATAATAAAATAATATTTTTAGTTATTCCAAAGGTTCCCCTCTCCTCCCTTATAAAAGGGAACCTCCTCAATCTCTTCCTCACACCACATTGAGCCTTCAAGCTCGTCCAAACCCTGAATATTTATTCTCTCCACTTCCCTAGAGACATCCTAGAGGTCCTGGTATTCTTCAAAGGCCAATTTTAGTTCCCTAAAAGGAGGTCTCAAAGAAGCGCTTCAAAAAAGAGGTAATGTTTGCTACCGATTCTTTCAATGTTATTTCTTCATCCACTTATTATTCTTTAGTTCTTTAATTATGGAGTAAAAACATAATATCACTAATATACTGATATTTTATTATAAGTATGAAACAACCCTATTTCACCATCTATCCATCCTACGGAAAACGAAATCACCGTGCGTGCGTACGTACGGAATACCGTCTCCACGCTGTGGTGTAATCTATTTTTCACCACCACCTTACTTGGATTGGTATAATGGTGTACATAATGAATATATATGATTATTGTAAAGTGATATTGATTCTTAAATATTATAAATACACTCCAATACAATTCCACGATCATGGGAACGATATCATTGCTCGTGCGTACGTACGGAATACCGTCTCCACGATGTGATGCGACTCATTCTACATGATCTTCATTGCATAATGATTATATAAATGAATTTAATGAATGAATATGATATATATTAGACTAATAACATTCTGGAAATGAGGTATCTATAACCTAAAAAGAAAAATAAGAATTTATTTGATAAAGCATGCATAAGAACATAAAGTAATAAACACCCAAATAACAAGTAGTAATGAAATATTACTAATAAGAAGCTAAGAATATGACCATATATGATATCATAAGAATAAGTATGATTCTGGAATAAGTCAATAACATTATTTAAATCATTATACAGGAGCTTCAGACACTTACGAAGAAAATCGGACCTAAGGTAAGGGAAAATATCACAATCTCATTTTATCCGAGATTGTTTATACGTTGGTATTTACTAGGGTGTATTTTATCATCCACATACATGTTTCCTCAATATGTAAATATTTATATCCTTATACAATAGTTTATATCCAATTTTACCCTTCGGTGAGTTTTTAGTAAAAGATATGAATGGAATCTTTTGTCGTTTTTCGTACGAAGTACTTGTTGACTTTTCCGACAAAAGTACGAGAAGAATGTTTTTTTAACTTATACGGCATGAATGGATTTTTAAAACAATATTTCCATGAATCTTCCTTTACAAATTTTCAAGTTTATTTTTAATCAACTTCTTTTAGTTTAAAATTGTATGACATGTTTAGAAAGGAAAAAATGTTTTTCAAGTAGAAAGGATATTTTCCTCAAGAATGGAGTTCAAGAGTTTTATCAAAATTATTTTCCATCTAAGATAATATAGGGTTTTGTTTCTATCCCTATTATTACATGGATTTGATTATGTTGTGATGGAAATATTTTTATTAATTCCTTTATCTTATATGAATTGTTTTATGATGTCACGATGTTTAAGATTCCCATTTTTATTACATGGGTTATGCTATGATGTATCGTTTATGATTTTGTGGCACTCATAAGAATGATTTCATTATGAGATGGGTGGGACCTATATATCCCTCCAATGAATTGGGTAAATATTTTATATCTCACAAGATAGACATGGTTGGAATGGCAGGTTAAACCAGTTCAGTGAAACAGGACTGAAACGAGGAATGAACTCGGTTCAGAAATGGACTTTGTCCACTAAGATAGTCTTGGCAATGAGTCTTGACTAATAAGAAATGATTTTCTATGATTATGTGTGTATTCCAAAAAGATTCATGTTTTAAGTTATGATTATTGTGATTACATTTCACTACCATTATTTATTCCATGTTATGAAATTATGACCTCTTTTGCAGGGTAAGATTTCCAAATTGTTATGTTCTTATGAATATTATTTGATTGACATTTCTTTTATTTACCCTTACTGAGAATTTGAGCTCACCCTTTGATGTTTTTTTATCCAGGATATAAATAAAGGTTTTAGGTAAGAACAAAAGGAAAGATCTTTATGGGAGATGTTGAAAATATTTCACCATGATTAGAAGATTATATTCCGAGTTTCCAAAGACACTAAACCATTACGGTCCTTGTGTGTGTGTTTATGTAATGTACTAAGTATTCCGAAAAATTAATGTAATGTCCATGTACGTCAAGCTTAGGGTATCTACAGTTTGGTTTTGAATCTAGGCCATAGATATCTTGGATAAGGCTAGATCTGAATGGATGGTCCTTATAAGCTGCTCCTTGCTCTTAAAAAATGAATGGGAAAGCTCTTTAATGGTATGTGGTCTCACGTACTAGCCATATGACTTATGTTTTTGTGTATGCTAAATGTGTACACTTAGTAATTCCACTAAGGGTGGTTCCCCTAGTCAATTTAATTATATTTAATGTTTTAATTAAATTAAAATTTCCAATTAAAGTGAATGAGCATCGAGGGTCATGAATAACCACATGTCTGTTAGCTTGAAGAATAAATCATCGGTGGATGAGTATGGAACATTTGAGATATTGATAAGACTTTAGAACTCTTGAGAGGTGCGTCCAGACCAATGAGACCCATTTGTCTATCTGTAGGGGCTTGAGACACCTCCAAACTAGAGGGGCTAGTAGACTGGGGATCATAGGACATGTAGGCCTTACAGGACCTCTATTAAATATTTTGAGCTATCTGGAAACATTGGGAGGAATGAGGGTTGAAAAATACTGTCCTGTATGATGTGACTAGGAAAAAGTAGAAATATTGTGGATAAACCAAGATTGGGTTGGGTGATCAGAATAGACAAGAAATACATTAAGGAGATAAGTCATGGGCTATATCTTTACTGTTACCCTTATAGCGGGATCTCACATATCCAGTAAGGCTGTGATACCCCATTGATGATGTCAAGGTGTGAGGCCTTCTAGAGAATCATGTTCTTACCTAAGACCCAGACAAGACCAAGGAAAGATATGAGGGTACCTATACTATGTTGAGACTGGGGGGATCCTATGGGTTCCCTGTTGAAAGACTGACCTAGAGAGTATGTACCCAATATGGTAACAAGTGTTACCATGGAACCCATACAAGACTGATGATCCTAAGGGGATGTGGGTGGTTGTTTTGGTAATAGTAATTTGGAGAGACCTCATGTTTTTTTCTTTATTCTAGGTTATGAAATGTGCCTTTGGTGAAGATTTGAAAAGGTTGGTCTACCATGTTTATAGAGCCAAGTTCACAATTGGTTTTCGACATTTTGTAGCCAAATATTTGTAGTATCCACCATATAAATAGATCTTGGTGATTGGAATTTCCATGGTCATAGAGCTTGGTTAATAGAGATTCCTTATATTAAGAGTTTGGTATATGGTCAGGGATGTTATGGATTTGGAGCCCAAGTTATACTATTTGGATCTACCAGGGATTTGGAGATCAAATGTCAGGAATACTGTGGGTTATATCCATGAATACATTAAGATATTCTTTGGATATACCATTGATTTAGAGCTCGGATGTTAGGATATCCATGAGTTATGTACATAGATTCGTGAGGATAATGTTTGGAGCTACCTTGGATCAAGGGCTTGAATTTCAATATTATCATGGGATGGGTCCCAAAAGTCATGAGAATACAATTGGAGTAACCATGTATTTGGATCATGCATGTTACTTGGGAGGCATTATCTTAGATATGTGCTTAGAGACACCCTGAAACTCGCTGAAGTAGGTATAGGTGATTTGGGTCATGGAATTAATGATCAATAGTTGTTTATTTATTTATTTTTTATAGATTTATTTTATTTTAGAAAATATTATTGCATGCACTTATCATTTCATATGTTTATTAGTAAGGGAATGTGTTGGTATTTTTCTATTGAGTTGTTTACTGAATCCCTGCCCATGCCATCATTTCATTTTGGTACTTGAGTAGACATTCTCTTGGTTGTAGACATAAATTGGTATAGGGTTTGATTGAGTGTGATGGATCAGATAAATACATAGAGTTTGGGATCATGTTTTTTATCAAGGATTTCATGGATCTATGATTTTGTTTCCTTTTTTTGTCTTGTATATGTGACCAGCATAGTGAGTATCTAGTTGTTTACATGACATGGCTATTTAGGCTTTTACTGGATTTTATTTATTATTGTGGTATGTTTTATTTGACCCACATAACTGGTTTTAATTCATTTATGATGTTTAGTTATTTAATCATGTTATTACACACTTTGATAAATGGAGAATAATCTCCCTATAATACCACCATAGACCCCCGCTTCTAGTCGATATACTCTAGCATATGGGGAGGCACGCCTGAGGTCAAGTAGTGTTCTACTAGTTTGGAAACTAGACATACATGTAAGGTAGAGGGGAACTATAATTATGATTCCAAATATAAAAACCATTATACAATATTATATTTTTATACGTTGTAAAAAGTATATTTAAGTACAGAAAACATAACAAAAAACCGTTTTTAGGAAATTTACCCTTTTAAGAAGAAAAATTAATTTATACCAAAAATCATGTATAGTATTGATCTACATAATATTTATTAGTCTATAATTAATCAAAGGAGAGTTATGTGACATTAAGATGAAATCCCAAACTTAATTTAACTTGGTAAGTACTTGATTTAAAAAATGAATAAAAACTTTATTTGATTAGAATAAAACGTTACTTAGATGTCAAAATTCCAAATATAGGTTTCTAAATACAACAAACCATTTGTTAAATTTTTCATTATAATACTTAAAGATATACTTGGTCATGAGAAAATGATTATTAATATTTTATGTCATTATTATATCATGATGAATTCATGAAAGCGACACTTTGTAAAAATAGTATTTGAATTATTCATTAAAAAATCAAATACTTCTGAAAATCATAAAAGATCACCATAATATAATTTTTACGAGATTAATTAAAAAATTAAGTTAATTTCATCAAATTAAAACTATAAAATTCTTAAAATCATATTTTAAAGGAAAAAAATATAAAGAAAAATTATTTTTATAGAATAATGACCAAGTTAAACATTAAGTGTTATTAACCTTATTTCATACCAATTACTATTGAATGTTAATTTATTTATCTGAAAATGGTATATTCATAATGTATTGATATTTATCTTAAATTTTAAAAAATAGTTATTCACTTTAGTATGGATTTTTATGTAACATATGCTATTGAACATAGTCTTATTTAATGGATAATTACACATTGAAATCTTCGGTTGTTAGGCCATCAACCTTCAAGTTATATGGGTTGAATATTCCAAAGAATAGACTCATGAAATACTCAATCAAATTTTAATTACCCAACACTAGGGATAAGTAACTCTATTTAATTTTTTTACCATTGTTGTTCATTTGTGGTATATTTTGAGAAAGAGAGGGTATCAAAAGATTTCACTATGAGTAAAAAGAAAATAGGATTGGGTGAGATGAAGTAAGAACTAGTTACATGGTTTATTAGTAAAAGACACCCTGATGGGTCACCTAGGATACAAGGGGTTATTTCAAGAACCACCAGATTTTTAGTGGCTTATTACTAGGTACATAGTAAGTTCCTGGGTATAATTCCCATAATAAGCGGGAAAATAATTTTTTTCAAAATCAAAATTTAACCCCTCAACCTCTTTAGAATCTTCCTTTTATTTTATGTGTAAAAAACACATATATATTCTCTCACTCTCCCTTTTATCCCAGTTCATTCCTATTTTCCCCTTCCTTCAAGTGATTCTAGTTGGGTAGGAAATATATACTTGAACTAGGTAAGTCCTTGGATCTCCTCAGAATTCGTTATTTTATATTTTTTTCATAGAAAAATATGTAATACACTCTCATCATATCTATAAGATTATTGTATATTTCCTTTTATTTAATACTATTTCTTGTTATTTATAATGTGTGGTCCTATTATCATATATTGAGATAATAAATTGAATTTACTGAATCATTGTTCAAATTGTTTATGATTTTTTTCATTTTACTTTTATCCCTTTTTGTATTCAATCATATGACACCTATTAGGATTAATGAATATCACCTATTCTCAAAACAAATCACACAAAATTAAAGGAATAAATTTAAATAAGAATATCACATAATATTTTTACAAGTTTCCCCTTAATGTAGATGAATACATCCTTGCTCTGTTTAGGTTAAGAATGAGATACAGATTCTCAGCTATAATCTTGCTATAAATTAGAAGTGGTTTTGGAAGGTTCTTTATTCACTTCCCAAATATTTACTATATTACCCAAGTTAAGGGATATTTATACTAGATCCCAATTGTGTGAGTTATCTCATGAAAATATATTTCCATATCTCAATGTGAATGAGATTGGATTATACTGGTAGTCTCTAGTATACTATGTTTCTTTTCTCAAAACTCTTTAATAATATATTTTATCTGCACTAAATTGCCTCTAAATTAATTGTATGATTTTATTCCTTAGTATTAGGCCATCTAATAGTACTTAATGAAAAACATAAATGAAAAATAAGTAAATCCATTACACTTCTAAATATTAGGATGGTAAAACTTCTAATTCAACTCACTGTATAAATGGATAATCTAATTTATGATAATTCTCAAACTGCTTCCAAGAAACTGAATATATAAACACTATACAGTATTGGAATATATGTCCTTGGTTGGTAATTTTTTTTATTAATTTCTATAATTATAAATTTATTTAAAATAATAATAACTTTGAATGAAACTACACTATTATAGTGTGTTGGTCTTTCTCACCTTTTTAACGACTATTTTTTAACTTCCATAGCTCCTGATATTTATCTTATAAAACTTTTACATTCAGAAAAATTATATTCTATAACTAATTCGAGATACTAATTATAAAACTACATTAAGTAACTGATATATTATAGAACTACAACTTATGAATATGATCTTTTCAAATTTTGATTTACAATGTTTTCATTACAAATATTTCTTCATGAAACTTCATTAGCATAACATTCATCATGTAGTTGCTTTCACACAGCTTGCTTCACCAAACTGCAATATTTATTTCAAAACCATGGTGTCTGGTCTTATAAAAATTTATTTTTACAACTATAATATATGGAATAATTATTATTAATTCACATAGGAACCCTACAAAAAAAATAGTTCATCAGTGTATGTTGTTCACAGAAAAATAATATGTGTGGGTATACTTTACAAACTGAACATCATGTAGAAAAATAATCTTTGGATCGATTCTTCACCTAGGCCTTATTCATGATTGAAGAAGATGATATTAAATTTTACTAATATTATCTAAATATTATTATCAATTTTAAAAATATATCAAGGTATATTTATAGTCTATAATAACAATTCTTAACCCCATTGTGATTTCAAAAAACATGATGCTTATCTTTCATAGACAACGGAACTTGTTTTCAAAGCATTTACAAAATCACTATTCTGTACACTTAACTTTTTTACAATCTTCTTATAAAATCCATCACATTCTAAACTTTTTATACTATTTATCATATAATACATGTTCACAAATTTTTCTCCCTTTACAAAAGTGTTCCTCAAATAACATAATTCAAATACCATTCTTCTCATTTGAAAACCAAGTGATCACATAACATGCTAATGTTCACAGGAAAATTATGTGAACATCCAAACTATATTGAATTTTTTTATTTAATTGTGGTTATTATGATCATTTATAGTGTTTATTTTGGTTATTTTTATGTTCTATATATATCTCGAAGCATAAAAAATTATCCGTGCATAAAAACCTGATCTCATGAAAACCCTATCATGTGAGACCATGGAATAGAACTTCATCATTCAATTTAGAACATTGCATGTTTAAACATTGAGTAGTGACCCACATAGGCTTGGTATCACATCATAATTTAATTTGGGATGGTGATCACTTATTACATAGTATGTGGCAGCACATAGGATTGAAATCCCATAAAGATGTCCCATTATATGACCACTTGCACTTGATAATTTGTGCTACATTACACCATATCTCAATATTCTTATAAAAATTCCTACCCATTATTTAACTCTTATCCACCATAGACACTTGGTCTAGTAGCAGTTGAGTTTAGTTATTACCTCATAGTGGTAGGGCCTCTGTTTTGATATGTTAGGCCTAGCCTAAATTTTAATATACCAAACATATTTCTTTTCTTTACCTAATACCACTGAAAATTTATTCATCATCTAAAAACACTCAGAACATATAACATTTACTTATATTTATTTAATATTTTTTCACCAACTTCCACTCAATTATAATTTAATAATTTTTAGATGCAACTTCTAAAATACATGTCAAAAAACTCTGATATTAAAATCTCTATGAACGTTTATTAATCTCCATAACTAAAATATCTTCATTTTAAATATCATCTTGACAATATTCATATATAAAAAATGATTCATACAATGATTATTCTTTTCATCTTCAAACAACTTTCCCAAGATATGAATGATTCTCAATAGTTCCAATTGAAGAAACTCTAAAATTTAATATTTCCTTTATTGGGATCATCCACATTACCGAACATTATCAAAAATTGATTTTCCATCAAATAAACTTATTGATAATAATTAAAACATAATCTTCATCAATCCATTTTGGAACCTCACCTTAGTTTCACCTTTTCCCTACTCCCATGTTGAGTAAATGATAGATAACTCCATGTAATTGATTTTGGTAAAATATTTAAATACCAATCATGATATTTATATTTAGTTATTACAATAATCATAGGTTATATTTTTTGAGTTCACTGATCATGTATGTTAGTAATATTTTCATGATATGTGGTGTGTTTCTTAGTTCAATACAGCAGGTTAAAAAATTATTCTGAAATAGAAAGAATTATTCATGTATATAAAGGGGTCTATGTGCACCTTTTTTATTAGATATGTTGATTGAATGGGGAGGAATCACAATTCCCTAGCTCTATTATACCCCTTACCTATTCCCGAATGGGATTTAGAAATTGACTATATTGAATCTATAATACATGATTTTTTCCCATAAATGGGATGGGTTGATCACCTTAACTTTGTTACAATGCACCTCAAATCTTAGGGTAATCCCAAAGTATGTTTAACATGTATAGACCCTACCAATATTAGGATTTTTTTTTCAAATTCAATGTTTTAAAGAATATTGAGAAAGCTTTTTTTAATATCTATTCCTATATATATTTTCTTTAGATACAAACACTTGAGAGTATTTGATAAATGGTTTTTGGTTTTTTGTGTCCACCTACTAGGTGTATTATACTCAAACCATGAACGAGATCCTCTTAGGACAAATGTAAACCATTTTTTCCTTGAACAAGTAAAGTCATATCCCATAAGAAGGGGAGTTAACTATAAATAAATAATTGGATATGAATTAAACCCCTTTACCATTTTTAGGGCGTGTATAACTTGTGTATAAGGTATTTCCTCAATGTTCATCATGGTTTATTTTACATGGTATACCCACTTTTAGGATTGTTAGGCCTCATCTGTCTTACCCACCACTTTTATATTCACTTTTTTGTTTAGTTTCACATATTGGAGTAGTGTTTGCATGTTTTTTGACTAGTTTATCATATATAGTTTATGTATATGTTATCATAAATATTGTATATATTTCATTATTACCAATAATTTTTGTATTTATCAATTATGTCTTAGGGTTTCTAGGACAGTTTGATCAAACATATCTAGGTTTGGGTTCTATAAAGCTTATATTGATATTCTATGGAGTAAAATCAAATCTTACTTATATTGATCTTAAACCTCTATATTTACACCAACCATTGGTGATCAAGAGGTTCATTTGACGTGTTGTGCTGAACCAACTTGATACTATTTGGGTAATTGAGTAATGATCATTATAAATTCATATTAGAGCCCACATAAAAGGTTCTAGGGTATACTACTTGAGATTATCCATAAAGTTGGGTTCTTAGGACTTAGAAAGTAACCCATTAATATACCCAACTATCTGAATTATGATGGAATCATAATTTACTATATGTTTTCTAGGATTAATTATTTATTTTTCTGTTGAAAATATATTAAATCCTTGATCCTATTTTATCATACTAGATTTCAGTGGGTTAGAACAAATAATAATTCATGCCATATCATGTTTTTTATCGTGTTTTTTATATTACTATTGGAAAGGATTACGAATCCATGTTAACTAAATCATTAACTATAAATAAATACTATTTTCATACACATATATTATTAATGATTAGATTAATACGAGACAATAATTGGTTCCCTTGACTTCACAACTATTTTATATTGTTGATTTTTTAATCCTATTATGTTAAAAATGAATCATTACCTCTTGTTTATCTTGAAGGATATATTTATCATATAATAATTGATTTAAATTTTTTTAAAAGATATATGAATGAATAGTGTTTTGGTAAATGGTACATGAAAAGAAGAGAATGATGGATGACCTAAAATTTTTAATATAATTATTGAAATTGGGGGTTATATTTATTTAGGGAAAATATTTTAATATAGTTTCATACATTATTATAAATTATTTCATCACTAAAAATACCTCATAATGAGAAGGATGGGGAAGATGATCATTTTCCATTGAAATCAAATGTCGTATAACCTTAGGTCTGGGAATGGATTTCACAGTTTCTCCAAGTTATGGGTCAATCAGCTCCATGAAAGGAGCCTATTACTTTTGAGATTTTGAATTATTTCTAAATTAACCATCCGCTAATTCTTTAGGGAGATGCGTCACAAAAAAATGGATGAATAATGGATTAAATACCTTCACTAGATATTTTAAAGTAGTGAGAAAATATAAAAACATCGAGTTTGGATAAATACCATTATACTTTAAGTGGTAGTTCGTAAATGTTGCAATGTCATGCTAGATGTTAAAAAGGAAAAGGTTATGACCTAGAATAACTTATAAAAACTATTCACTAATTATAATTAACCTAGAACAATGTTATAGGTTATGGAAAAATTGTTCATTGTATTATAGAAATTTTAAATTACAGTTAAGGATTATACTTCCATGTTTATGGATTTACTTCAGTTTTTTCCACATTGAAGTGAAAATGAGGAATCTAATGTGAGATAATTCAAGGTGGTCTTGAAATAATCATTATAGAGACATCTAATGTTTTTAATTTGTTTAAATTATAATAATCAGTGAAGAGGGATATTTTAGTTGTGATGATTTCTAAAGGAGGCCTAGAAGAAGGAATCACGCGACCTAAACCAAATAAAAGATATTTTTCCATTGGTGGTTGAAAATGGTGATTAGAGGAGACGAATGTGGGTGGTTATTTCTAGGGGATCCATGGTAGTGTTGTTCCACAAGCTCTTAGTTTAATAAATCATTTTTAATAAATGTTACTAGTGTGAGATATTTAGCTAGATTTGTCCATATTATACCTAATAACCTAAGAATCACCACTTATGTTATCCGTATGGACATCAAAAAACATTTTTATAACGTGTATCATTAAAGAGTATCAATCAATGATCTTAGCTTACCTAGGAATCACAAGCTTCGTCAACATCCAAGTTAGATATAATTATCTAATCACCCCATTGGAGATATAGTAATGGAGGGAGATGTAGTAAACATATCTAACTAGCTATAGTTAAATCATTAATGTTGGAGTTTTCACCTCAAGGTAAATATAAGTCTACACGTAGGTTATATATGATAGAATAATCTACCACCATTGTTCGAGTAGTTTCATCTACTACCAGAGGTACTACTCTAATATCCTCTACTTTAACTTGAACTTTACTTCATATAGGTTCATTATAATATTTTTTTTATTATAATTTAGTTTCTCGTTTTGGGATTAAAGTGGAAACCCAATATTCTTACCTAAGTTTTGATACTCCTATGGGAAAAATGATGGATAGGAGAAAAATATTCCTTTTCGCACCATTTTCAGTGTTTATTTATTTTAATTCTTGTATTTTATGATCTTTAATATATAATATTTGGATTCTATTCTATGAATTCAATAATAACTCAATTATGAGTTTACATCATTTTTTATTCCCAAAGGTTATTTTTCTCATCTTCTGCTAGTACACGATATACCATATGTGGAGAGTGGATGCTTTAAGATAGTCAATCAGGACCTAATCAAGGGAAAGTTGGGTCAAATGAAAGTTAAATGGATAGTATCTTTATCATATTAGTATAAATAATGAAAATTTTCACCTTATATGGTGTATATCTTCCTTGATTTATTCCCCAAAGATTTATCGGGATTATACCTTATGTGTGAGGTGGAAAATATCATCGATATTTTTCATAGAAATGAACATATTTATATCTTGCATATTTAGGGGTTCAAATTGAATTAAATGAGACAAATATTACATTATAGGATCTTGTGGAAAGGAGACTCATTAGGTTGAGAAAATCCCCTTGACGTATTCCTTTCCTTTTATTAAGAAAGTTGATAGAAGATTATGCCTCCATGTAGACCATTGAAAACTAAACCAAGTCATGATTAATAATAATTAACATTTTCCTATAATTAATGATCTATTTGATCATTTAAATAGATTGTGATGTATCTATAATATTTAAATTTTTTATGTATATTAAAAGATTCTGGTAATTTAGAATAGAATCATAATATTTCATTCTAGAGTTGATGTGGACACTTTGAGTATCTAGTCATTCGATTTTGACTGACTATTATCCCTAATGTGTGTATGGAAATTAATAGAAAATTCATTTCATACATTATTGGAATATTCGTTTTGTATTTGTAGATGATATACTAGTTTATTCTAATTCTTATGATGGGTAGGCTTGAATTCTCTTCATCATCTTAGAGACCTTACAAGAACATATAATATAAAATAGGCTATCAAATATATTCCTTTTGGAAATGGGAAGTTACTTTCCTTGGATATTTCATATCCAAAGTGGACATCTTAGTAGAACCTAATATGGTAAAATTGGTAATTTCATGGATATTTCCATCAAATGCATTAAATATTAAAAGTTTCCCCAATCTCATGGGGTATTATCACTACTTCATCAACGAATTTTCCAAAATAAGTATTTCTATGATATCTAACCAAGAAAGTGATTAAATCTATATGGTTTGACTAGTATAAGGTATATTATAAATAATTTAAGATAAATATAACCTTGACATAATTTTTTATGCTACCTTGTCTAGGTGAGGGCCTTTATCAATACTGTGATATATACTTGGTTTTTCATGGACATGTTCTCATGAAATATCAATAGTTAGTGGTGTATGGTTCTAGATAGCTTCATTATCATGAAAAATCTTCCCAACCCATCTTATATAATTGATTATAGTGGTTTATGAATTAAACTGTCGAGGATATTTTTTTAGAGAATGATTCCCGATATTTTATAGTCAAAAAATCCTCAAATACATATTATCTATAAGGGGTATAAACCTATGATAGTGTTTCTAGGTAGAGTATATGTAGTCATTTTATTTTTATATTCAGTATACTATTAGTAAGGAAAATATATTTACTAATTCCCTTAGTAGGAAAGTCCACCCTCATAAGGTGATGGAGGATAATGAATAGTGAAGATTAATTTCTATTTAACATGAAATTCCCTCAAATGTAAAATTCTATCACAGTGAAATTAGTCACACCACATAAATATTATATAACCCATTGGGTAGTGTATTAATGACTCTTAGATCCTGATTTCTAATTATGTCATTAGTTAATAAATACTCAATGGTGGGGAGATCCTTGATGACTAGTTTCATAATTATCCTTCCTTATGTTATTTCCAAAGAAGATTCATCACCCTTAAAAGAATTAAGGAATAAGTTATGAATGAATATCATTTATCTCAATGTGATGTTCAACCTTGAATCACTAGAATATAAGAGGATATACATCTTTTACTCTGGTGACTTGGATTAAATAATAATATTTTAGTGTTTTTATCTAGATTTATTACATGTAAGGAGGTAAAGGACCAAATTACGATGTTTATAGTTAATATTCAAACACTACCTACTCCTGTGTGGAAATGGGGTAAAAATCACAATGGAATTTGTGAACAAATTATCATGGTCCTCTTATGGTAAGGATGAAGTGTGAGTGATCGTAGACCATATTACCAAGATGACTAACTTTTTTCCTATAACGTGGCCTCCTCATTTGATTATAATGGGGGATTTTATGTCATAGAAATTGTAAATATTCATGGGTAAATGTGTATTATTATCTAAAATGGAGTCTAAAGGTTAAAAAAACAATTTTGGAAATGGATTTAGGGAGTGTTGTGTCCATAGGAAAAACTGAGTATCACTTTCCAACCATTTAACAATGACCAATCAATGTGAACCATTATTATTTTATAGGATATTATATGGGACTATATTCTTATATTTGGTGGATTATGAGAGGATCACCACTCATTTTTTGAATTCTATTACAATAAAAACTACAATTATTCAATTAAAATTCCATTTTTTTATGTTCTATATAGGTGACTATTTCATTCACTCTTTTACTGGATGTAAATAGGATAATCCTTAGAGATTGGATCTAGCATCATCCAATAGATGACTAAACAGATAAATATGATCTAGAAGTATCTTGTAACCACTATAAGTCTCCAAAAATCTTATGAAGGTCATTAAATAATATTTATAGAGTTGGAGGTGGGTGACCATTTCTTTTTTCGGTATCACCAATGTTAATCCATCGATAAATGGGTAAGCAAGGAAAGTTGACCCCAAGTTATATTAGACCTATAAAAATCTTGGGAAATATTGGGGAAGTTACATAACAATTGAATTTAACTCCTTAATTTAGTTCCATGCATAAAACCTTTCACATGTGTCAATTTAGGAAGTGCATTCCCAAACCTTCACTTGTGATTAGGTTTGGTGATGTTGAGATCGAGGTCGATGTGTCCTATAGAAAGCATCTTATATATATCATCGACCTATGTTAGAAGGTGTTGTAGGTAAATGTTATTCTTCTATTTTAGGTAAATTAGAAACATGGTAAGATCCAACATGACATCATGGAGGGAGAGAATGAAATACATTTATAATTGATGGTGTTATTCCCTTAAAAAGTCTAGTGGAGCTTCTCAAGGAAAGGAAGCCTGAAGCTAGGGAGGTTATAAAGACACCAAACCTAGATATATATAATTCACATTAATTTTTGACAATTTTAGTTCATTTTTGACATATTTATAGAAATGGGGGGTATTGGGAAATTTTGGGACGTGTTGGTGGAAAAGGGGGAAGGGGTGAGGTATAGGAATAATTGGTCACTTGGTGGCTTAATACCAGGTATTTGGTAGGGTACTTGGGGTATAGAAGTTTTTTCAAAAAACCATTAGGTACCTAGTGTCTTAGTAATAGGTACTCAATCGGTTTTGGGAAATAATTTCCTTAATAAATGGAATGATTTAATTTTATTAACATTGAAATTTAACCCCTTTAATCACTATCTTTGGGAATTTTCTCCCATTTTTTGTGAAATAACCTCTAGGGATTTTTTATTATGCTCCATTTAATCATATTTACTTCAACCTTTTCCCTTTATTCAAGTAATTATAGGTTGGTCACAAAACCAAAAATTTGATAGGTAAGACCATGGATCACCTATAAATCCTTTCTTTCCATTGTTTCTCATAAAATAAAGTGAAATACATGCTCTTTTTATCTTAATTGTTATTGGATTTTTACCTTTCATTAATCACCTTTTAGATTAGTTGTGGTGGTATACCCTCTTAAATTATATCAAGGTATCACCTTGACTATATCATTCGATTCCATACTTTATATTAATAATGGTCTAATCTCTAATTCTATTTTTGTATATGGTTGATCATAAACTTCAAGTAGTGCATTGATCTTATTCCCCAGACCCTATTGAACAACTTTTGAATTTAAGAAGTAGGTGGACCCCTTAATTATTTAGAATTCATTAAGGTTTGTGTTATTAATTTCACACTATTGAGTGAATTATATTTAAAATAATGGGTTTTCTCCTAATAAATATTTATCAAGTGGGTTTAAGAAAAATTCATTTTTGATTGTTTTTTTGATTAAACTTATGTGTTGTAATTCCTTGTATGTACTTTTCCCCTCTTCCATATAGCGTAATTGATAATAAATTCCTTGTAATTTATATTGATAATATATTTAAATACCAAGAATGATCTTTTTACTAATTACTATCTACATACTTTAGTTATATTATTTTAGTGTATTACTCATATATGTTAGAAATATTTTTATGATCTATGGTGAGTATATTTATTTGATAATTATGGTTGATAAATTATGATTGAAATGGGAATATTATGAATGTATATAATGGTTCCTCGATACACTAATTTTCCTCATACTTGTTGATAGAATGGGATTGGCTCAAATTTCTCTGACTCTATTATACACCTTTTCCCTATCCCCGAATGAGTAAGTCAACTCAACTACCCTGACACTATTATTTATGATTCCCATTCCCCAAATGATATATGTGGTCACCATGAAATCATTTATAATTTTTCTTAGATCTTAGGTAAATCTTGAATAAGTATTGATATGGTTTTAATCTACTATAATAAGGAGTTATTTATTTTGATTACAAATGTAATGTTTAAAATTATCTTTATATAGTTGTTTACATTGTTATCTATTCATGTGTTCGCATTATATTATTGTATACCCATGAGTCTCTGATAGGTTTTTAGGGGAGGATGGTAATCTATTACAGGGTATACCATACTCACACACTGCGCATTCCCCTCTCAAGACATGCACATACCATTTTTCCATGACCCATATAAAGGAAAAGTGCTTGAATAGGTAGTAAAGTACATATGGATTTTGAAACATGGATGGTACATTTTTAACTTTCTAGAGGGTGAGTGGAATGGATGCATAAGGGTTATCCTTAGTGTTCTTCAATTGATATTTCCTATTGTAATTCAATTTTTCTGAATTGTTTTTCTGGTTTGTATTACCAACCACTTATATATATATATTTGTTTAGTATCACTCACTAATGTAGTGTTTTTATTTTATTTTTTTTTAGAATATATTGTTTTATATAAATGTTATGATTCATTTTGGGTAGCTTCCTTTATCACATATACATATTCTATTGACCACTTATATCTTACAATTCATCGGACTATTTAGATATTCCACTTTAGGCATAAGACCCATTATATTTATGTAAATATTACAAGGGGAAAATAAACTCCCAGTGTCATTATTTCGACCATTAATTACACCAAACTCTAAAAACTGGGAGGTGTTCCTGATGTGTTATGGAGAATTATCCTGATTCCATTTGGGGAATCAGGTCATGGTTATTAAATAGATTTAAGTGAAGAATGTAAAACATCCTATGATAAAGGAAAATATAATTAATCAGTATAATAAATTTTCAAAAAGTATAAAAATCCGAGTCACATCAAGCTGATCTATCATTGAAATAAATGAAATAATTAAAGGAAGGTTAAAAAGGGAAAATGAATGAAGGTATTAAAGAGAGAATAACAGATAACTATTAATGATTAATCATCTATAAGTGATTTGGGAATGGATAAATACTGGACGATTTAATTATACTTTTCCTAAAAAAACATATTCCTCATTAAAAAATGAATTTTCATGATGAATAGTATGGTTGTTATAATGAAATTGATAATATATTATGATATTATAATATAAAAATTATTGAAATATTGGATCCATGATCTTCAATAACATAAAGGGAATTATTGTGTTATACTATGATATGATGTGATCCATGGATTTTTCTAGGCCTTATATTAGGCCATAATATATATTATGTCATGGGTTTGGTAAGACAAATTATTTTTACATGGTTTGGAAAATATGTTACATATTCCTTTTATTTGGAATAGACTCTATAGGTTCCATATGCTTGGTTAATGTTTCATTCATCCATGTTCTTGTCTATGACTTTATTTGAAAAACAATATAAACATTTACTATAATCTCTAAAATAGGTATATAGGGTATTGAGGTGTCTTGTTAATATTCTTTGATTTATTTTTTTATTAATTTTTTAATCATTTTAAATATTTAGACTACTCAGATAAGAATATGTCATACCTCAAGTCTTGTTTGGGTTACAGTGGTTTCTACTAAGATTAATTTTCACATCCTATTTGTACACAAAAAAAGTGTGTACATAATTTATACAAGGTAACACAATAAATATTAAGAGACTTTTATAGATAGGGGTTTATATTGGGAGAAATTGTGGTGATATTTTTAAATTTTCCTTGGAATCTTGTAGGGAGCTACTTTTTATTACATTGGGTTTTGTTTTATTTTATCATTACAAAATATACATTTAGGTAATGATAACACTTTTTGTGGATGTATGTTATCATTGGTCATTATTGGGGTATAATTTCATAGTTTATTATTGATATTTTTTTCTTTATTTCACTTTTTTTGATTATCTAAATTAGTAATCTTTGATTTATTATGTGATATCCATTTGAGAAAAAATCATTTCTTAAATAATACTCATCGACCCTCATTATTAGTCACTATCATCTATTGATCAGGGAGAACATTTGGGGTCCTGTATAATTTATCTTTGGTGACATAGCCATTCTAGGTAAACAAGATCTTTTTTTATCAAAGTAATTTTTTATTTACATGATTTTGATACTTGGGAAAACTGGAAAAATATATACCATATGTTTCCTATTAGTATGAGATTTTGATGTCTGTTACTAGCCAGAAAAAAAATAGTGGAAATATTAATAGATAGGGAAATACAAAATTGAATTGAATTTATTTTAAATAATATTTTAGGGTATTAATTTTATCGGGATTGGTGGTGGGTAGTGTGGGGTTTCATGCATTATTTTATTTTCTAGAGATAAAACATATATGTGAGCACATGTTAATGTGATTTATTTTTGGATACATTTTATAAATTTATTATAGTTATATAATTAAATTATTAGTAAACTAATTATAATTTTACGTAATAGGTTATTGGTAATGTATTGGTTAAAAAATTTTAAAAAGAAAAATTTAATAATGTGATATTATTAACCTATTTTGATTAATTTATTTGTGTACATGTGCAGGAAATAATGACTTATATCTACATTTTATGTGATAATATGATGTTTTATTTCTAATTGGTGTTATGTTTTATATAATTATAAAAAAATATATGTTAAAAAACTTATATGTAAGGATGGGATCCTTATTAAACCTATAATTTCATTTTAAAAAATCACATTAATTCATTTTAATGATATTTTTGGTTAAGAGTTTTAGATAATTAGGTTATAAATATTACATAAAAAACACATATATTATAAATTGGGAACTTATATCCAATATCCATTTTCTCATAATATATATATTTTTTAAAAAGAAACTTGTTTTATTTTCATGAGAAATATTCATAACATTTAACATGACTTCCCCTTGGTTCTTACCCATCATTAATCCTTGTGAAATTTTTTTAAAAAGTATGGGATAAGAAAAAACATCTCAGTAAGGGACATAAAAGGAAATAAAGTAACTGTTAGTCCATGAATACCTATAAAAAAATTTCTTTTCAAAAATAAGATTTGGGCTCAAAATAAACATTTTCTTACCCAGGAAATACACATATCTTCCCAAATATTTTCATAAAAAATTTCATAACAAATATTAAATGAAAAATAAAACTCATAAAGGATTATTTGAAATAGTAAATAATATGTGAAAAAAAATTCATAAAGTTATACATTTCACTCTTAAGAATCAGTATATACTTTCTATTTTTAAAAATAAGCACATTTCTTACGTTTTGAAAATCATAATATTTCTATAAGAAATTATAACAATCATAGATAAATAATATAATTAATTTGAGTAATAATTTTTATATCAAACATAAATATGGAATAACCTTCATAGTTACACATAGAGTAACCATCATAGTCACACTTGGAGTAACCATCACAATTACGCTTGGAGTAACTATCACAGTTACACTTGAAAGAACCATCACAATTATACTTGGAATAACCCTCACGATAAAATTCTAAACTTAATTTTCACCCAATGAATTAAAGGGATATCATAGACCCACTTATACTTAGTTTATAACAAAACGATCCATTATTAAAAAAAATTCAAGAACCATAAAAAAATTATAATACATAAATAATCACATCAAAAAAACATTCTTTTCACCAATAAGAATACATTTTGGGACATTAAAATATTTATTAAATCTTAAAAAAGCTTTTTGAAATAACCAGAACATAAGAAATGAGGGGTTTTATTTGATTAATACATGGAAGATTAAAGGAAAATTCAAATATGAAATAATGGTTATGGTAATGGGAAATGTTTCTCCACCATATAAGTTAAAATAGAACATTTATTTTGTCTTTTGTAAAGAAATTCAAAGTGTTTCATATAAAATACATAAATATTTTTCTTTTAATTTTTTTAAATAAATTAAAATAATAAATAAAAGTTATTTTATGATTCATTTATCTCTATATAAATACATCCATAAAATAACTTTAAAAAATATGTACATCGAAGAAAAAATAGTTTTAGGGGAAATTTTAAAATAGGTTTTTAAATAAATCCCCTTATATTGTTCTTGACATTCCAAACCTGATCATAATATTCATTAGTAATAAAATTATGTTAATTATTTACTTTCTTCAAAAAACAATTATGTTTAAAATTCATTTTATTATCATGTTATATACAATTACTTAATCAATTAAATTCCCATTTGATGTTTTGTTGATATTCATCTCATATGTCCAAAATGACATTGGTAGGATGAATATGGTCAAATAGGTAATTATTACATCATTTATAATATAATAATCATGAAAGAATTATATTTTTTACAGATAAATTATTGTTTTAAAACCAATCATGAAAGATACTTATGAAAAGTGCACTACCTTTCAATCTCGTAGATAGTAGGTTGTACGCATGCAAGAGTAACATTTCCAATTTTCAATGATCACGATGGAAAAAAATTAAATATTATTTAAGGTTTCAATAATTATCTTAATATCATAAATAAAATATTATTTTTTTAAATATAATTAAGTATATAATCCATGTGAAGTGGTGATGAATAATTAATCACATCACTTTGTGGAGGTGACAGTGTGCACGAATAACATTATCATTTTTATGAATGAAAAGTTAAGAAAATAGGTGTTATATTATATTTATAGAATGATAAATATGTCAGGAATATAAATCCATCATTATAACCATCTATGAGAGGTGATGATGGAAAACAGATTGCTTTGATCTGTGAGGTAGTAGTTTTTCGTACACATGAATGATTCATTCCTTTCTCATTGGATAGAGGTTGTAGATGAATATAGGTTGTTACGTTAACATAATAATTTTTTTATGGAATATATTGATGTTATCATATAATCATGGTTGAGGAATATTTAAATTAGTTAGAAGATGAAATAATAAAATTATTGGTTATGAATGATACTTATTCTTCAGACATCCTCTTATGGTTTACTCCAAAGGCTTTCCTAGGTAGGGTTTATGATCAAACTAGGGTGATTTGATGTGATTATTGATGTAATTAAGGTATTTGGGAAGGTATTTTTTGAACCAAAAGTCATTTTATGTGTGAATAAAGAGGATAGGAGGTTCCATTTTATAATAGAGGGGAGGGATACTCTTGAAATGTCGTAAAATATTAATTTAATATAAATTAATCTTCTTGTTAAAATGGATAAAAATTGATAATATTAGAAGATAAGATAATTAAAAGTCTAAATACTCACATGAAATGAAATTTTTAAAAAGTTTAGAGTATATGGTTACCCTTATCTTTTGATTTTAACTCTTGTTAACCCTTTTCACACTGACCACAAAACTAAGTTTTTTTACTCTTTATGGGTCATGATAATAACTATAAAATGAAAAACGACCCTTAAATAGGCCATGGATTATATATTAACTCATATAATAATTAATTATCCTAATATTGTTTTTGGGAATTTTAAATCATTTAATAAAATAAAAATTATTATAAAATATCATTAATATAAACTTTAGAACTATTCATTTAATTTGACATTAATAACATCATGAAAACAAAGAAATTAGGATTTTATCCTCAAATAACTCCATAATAAGTTATTTTTGTTTAACAATTTCATGAAAAGTAATAATTCCATAAAATTATATTACTTTTAATATTTATTAGAATTATTTATTTAATTTTTATTTTAATTAAATAAATATTGCGGCAATGTTGCCTATGAATTTAAGGTAATTATTTATTCACTAAAAATTTAAAATAAATTTGCATGATAAAAATAATAATTTATATTTCAAATTAATAATTTAAATCAACATATCCAGTATTTATCCCTATTCCAAAAATTAGCATATAATAAAATAAAGAGAATGACATTTTTTAATTTTCATTTACCTAAAATATTCTAAAGGTCAAAATCATCATAAATATGGAAACAAAAGGTCATATATTTGAATTTTAGATTCTTATTGATGAAATATACTCATAAAATAACATTAATTGAAGTTTTTGGGTTACCTTGTAGTCAATTTCACATTAGTGTTACTCTTAATTTACATAATTTACCTTTGTCATGATAAAAAGATTAATATTATTATTGTTTATAATGAATAAAAATAAAAGGGTAATATTTACAAAATTTGAAACTTCTAATTATGAATATGAAATAAAATTTTCATCCTTAAAAACATATAATTGGTGGGATTTAATTTATAGTTAAATTGTAAAAATGTGGTGGAAATAAGTTTATTAGAAAAATGGATTTTTTAAAATATAAAATTTTTTATAGTAAATTCATGTATGAAATTCATTTTAAAACCATAATTGGATTGTTTTTAGTAAAAATAAACTAAATATATTTTAAAAATAATCCAAAATTGAATGTTAATTTTTAAATACTTTAAAATAAAATATATTTTTCAATAAATATCTGTTTTCCCCTATTCATTGAATAAATTATTTTTAATAAATTCTAAAAACATCATCCTAAGATAATTTTTACATGCTTAATTAAAAAATTAAGTTCATTTTTTATAATTAAAATTCTATAATTTTTAAATAAATATTTCAAATATTACTATATATTGCATGAAAATCCAATTTGTATAGTTATAATGTTTTTCCTTTTAACTAAAAAATTTACTAATATTCTTATAATGAACATGTATTTATAAAATATAACTAATGAATATTAGTATGACATGAAACTAATTTAATTTAACATTATTTCAGTTTTTAAATTATACTCCCTTTTGTAAATTTCATACTCGCAATTTTATTCACTTATTAAACAAGTGGGGATATATTTACCATATAGTATTTTCATATTAACATGTTTCTTCATCAACCATATGGTATTTTCATAAAACCTTATCCTATTGAATCACCATATTCTCTAAAATATTATCTCCATGGATAAAAATCTATAGTGGATATTCCTCATAAAAACGTTTATCTTCTAACTGAACTACCTTAGGGATCAAAACATGACTTGAATATGGAACACATTCTATTAACATCAAAATATTAAATATGTAGTGTGCCTAGGATAAAATCATGGGCAGGTCTATGTAGTAGGAAAATGTTATAAATTTCTATATGATTTAAAATATCCCAATGAACCATGGGCTTAGATTCTATTTTTACTCAATCCCATCACACTTATCCATGGAGATACATTAAGAAAAACATTATCACTTTCCTCAAAAGAATGATATTTACTTTGTTTATCCACACAATTTTTCTATCTAATTTTAGAAATTCTCATAAGTTGTTGAATATTATTTACCATCACAACCATATCTTCTAACAATTCTTATCTAAATAAATTTCCCTCAGCTGATTCATTAAACAAAACTGGAGTTTGACACTAATTTCTGTATAATGCCTCAAACGGTTCTATTTGTATACTATAATGAAAACTATTATTATCAAAAAACTCAACTAATAAAACAGGTTGACCCCAAATTCCCCGTTGATCCCTTGAAAAGGCATGAAACATGTCTTCCATGGTGTGAATAATTTTCTCAGACTTCCCATCGGATTGAGGATGGGGAGTTATATATAAATTTAATTTAGTACCCAAAGACTTTTGAGGTCATTCCGAAAAATCATAAGTGATCCTGGGATAAGGGTAAGATACAATGGATAGAGTAACTCCAAGTAACATGACTATATCCTTGAGGTATAGTCTTGAATTTTTACATAAACAAAGTGTATCTTGAACATGAAGGAAATGTGCAGACATAGTTAGTTGATAAAAAACAACCCAAATTTTATTATTACCTTAATATGTATTTGTATATCAAACCAAAATATCCATGGATATATTTTCTCATTTCCAATTTGGCATTAGAGAATACCAAATAATCCCCTTATATAATTTTTGTTTTTCTTTAACATGTTGAAAATTCAAACATTTAATGGAAAATTCAGCAATATCACTTTTCATTCCATCCCACTAGTAATACTCTTGAAGGTATCTATACATATTAGTGCTACCATGATGAATGAAAATTGGGGAACAATGTGATTGACTCAATTTTTTTTATTTAACTAAGAACCATAAGGCACACATAATTTTTTTCCAAACTAAATAACACTTTCTTTATCAATATTAAAATCTCAAAATATACCCTTATTAATATTTTGTCTTAATTATTTATGATAGAGTGAATTTTACTAATACGTGATAGAAATAGAGTATGTTTCTACATGCACATTTTATAGGCCAAAATTCATATAATCATTAACCAAATGGTCATCTTCTCAGCATAACATGGGTAATGTATAATTATTTTTTCAAATAAACGAAACATCTACCTTGTTTTACATTATAATATAGTAATGAGTTGTGTAGTAATAATCCTTTATCAATTCCATGCATATCCTTTGTCTCGTGTTCAATTATTTCTGACTAAATATATACCTTATATTTTTTTAACAATATATATTTCACACTTGGATCCATATAAATGATGCCGTAAAATGTTTATAGAAGACACTATAACTGATAGTTAAAGGTCACGTGTAGGCTAATTTTTCTCATGTGGTTTTAATTAACATAAATCATAAGTAATTACGTGATCATTTTCATTAGAAAACCTAGGCTTCTCAAAGAAGTGTCATTGTAAATAAAAAATTCACTTTTTCTAGATGGTAGTGAAAAGTGGATCATTCACTAATTTTATTTTTACTTCCTCAAAACATTAGTTACATTCCTTTGTGTAGATAAACCGATATCCATTTCATGTTAACTTAGTCAGTGGAATATATAATCGTGAAATTCTTTCAATAAACCTCTAGTAATATCCTCCAAATCGAAGAAAAATATTAATATTAGTGACATTTTTAGGTATTCTACATTCATCAACCACTTTGGTTTTAGTGGGATCAATATCTATATTTTTTATGATGTGTCCATGGAGTGAAATATGTTGTAATAAAAATTCACATTTCTTAAATTCTATATATAACTTCATTTCTTTCAGAGTTTATAGAAAAATACATTGATGTTTTTCATAATATTTTTATTTTCTTTAGTAAATTACGATATCACCGATAAAATAAACCACAAACATATTCATGTAATACTCTATTAATAAGATCCATAAATATAGTTTGGGCAGTTGACAACATAAATGTAATAACCACAATCTCATAACTCCCATATCTAGTTTGAAACACCATTTTTAGAATTTCATCCTTCTTCACCTTCAAATAATGGTACCCAGACCTTAGGTCACACTTTAAAAAAATACATAGCTCCCTAGATCTAATCAAACAAGTCATTGATATGTGTCAACTAATATTTTTTCTTAATTGTATTGTTATTCAAATATATATAATCAATTAAAATCCTCATGTAACTATATTTATTTTAAAAAATCATAGGATCAATCTATGGTGAAGTTCTAGAACAAATTAATCCTTTTTATGTAATTATTATAAATTATTTTTCAATTCCATAAGTTCTAATTAATCTATTCAATAAGGGGGTTTTGAAATTTTCTTAGTATCAGACAATAATTCAACAGTAATTTCAACATCCCAAGTAGGTATAGGATCTGATAACTCACATAGAAAAACATCCCTGTATTCTTTTACTACAATAACATCATTAATCTAAATTGTTCTATTATTTCTATTAGTATATGAAAGATAAATTTTATATCCATAATTTAATATTTTCTCATCTTCTTGATATGTTATCAAATATATGGATTCAATATTTTATAATAATGGAAAATAATAAGTTTTACCGGTAAAGTCTTTCAACAAACAAAAACATAAATATTCTTATAATTTCAGTTTTCCTTAATACTTCCACTTAGTTTTTTACCATATGTTATGGATTCATTTCTTAAGGTGAAATTGCCAAATTTAACAAATAAATTATTAGAGTTGAAATAACATGTAAACCTTGAATCAGAAAATTCATTAGTATCATCTGAATAAATAATAAATTTTCCAATTACCACTTGATTTTATGGTACAATATTGACTTAATCAGTTGAAAATTATTTCACTAAAACCTTCTACTCGTAGTATTAATGATTCATATGAGGTCCTGGACCCGATTTCCATCTAATAATTGATCTGAGATTAGTAGGCCAAATGGCCTCAATCATATCTCCCTAAAATCTAGTGTCTGATGACTAGTAGTGAGGGCCTAGGGTGTGTCATTGGGGATATTATTCCCTCATAACTGGAGTATATCACAACATATACAATAGAAAAAGAAAAGAAAATAAGAATTATATGTAAACATCAGAACAAGACAAGAGAAATATATAACATGGATAATAATGACTCAATAACTGGAATAACATTCAAGTATTGATGATGATATGTCATGTCACTAAAAAACTAGAAAACATGAACACAAAAAAACATGCATAAAATTTTCTACAAATCAAAAAGGAAAACAAAATAATATCCCAAGAATCTCGAGATCCAACTATGTCCTCTTCTATAAAGCTCTAACTTGAAGAGAAAGCAATCAAGTATTTGAAGCTCTATTCTTCCCTTTATGAATGCATGTCATTATGTAATCTACTTCGGCTGCAAAACTGTAACACCCCAAGATTTTATGAAAAATATTCATTTTAATTTCATTAATGTCTTTTGTTCTACGCTACACCAAAAGGATCTTGCACAACACGCATCCCTGACTTGCCTTGCATTACACGCAATCATGACCTTCCTCGATAGCCTGTGTAGTACGCAATACCGAGTTTCACTAAACGAGATATTATTATAATATTATTATGAACTAGCCATTATGAATAGTAATACCCAATTTTTGAAAATTTATAAATTTTATTTTTCAAAATGGACTTCATTTTTGGATTTGGAATATCTAAATTAGCTTTGGGTGAAATTTGGTACTTTTTGGATAACTTTCATATTCTGATAAATAGTAAAAATTACTAAATTTTAATTAAAAACAACTTTTTAAATCGAAATAATTAATAGTGATAAATTATTAATTTGAGTGGTTTTAAAGTATATTTAGAATATATTTTTACAATTTAATACAATTTTGGTCATTGGATGTAATTTTACATTTAAACCAGACATAAACAAGTGTCAATCTTTTGATAGTTATTATCTCTTAAAAACATGATCTTTATTTTGACGACGGGATTTAATTTTTAAATTAGTTATTGTAACTAATATGTTTTTAATTTGGTAAAATAGACATCATTTTTGAATTCATAATATCAAATATATCTTAGGCCTATTTTTTGGTATTTTTCTGGAAACTTTCATTTTTGATGAATAGTGAAACCACTAAGTGGTAGTTAAAAAAAACAGAATTTTTGTTAAAACATAATTTTACTGCTTCTGTGAGTGGAATTTTAAAATTTTGAGAGACATGGTTAATATCAAGGACTGAAATGTTGTTCAATGAGATGAAAATAATTTTTGGTGAATAGTAACTTTTTACTTTTTTTACCATGGTTAAAAGTAAATAGGGTAATTAAGGGTAAAAATGATATTATTATTACCCTACCACATGTCCTAATTATATTGGAAAAGTGTAATTAGAGCCAAAACAACCTTATGAATAAAATATTACCATTTAGGCCCACTTTGATTATATTAGGACATTTATTATTAATTTACTTAAAGAAGGGTTAAAATAGTTAAAATCAAAGTTTAATAACTAAATCATTTTTTATATAGAGTTATACAAAAGATAAATTTGTCTATAAATATTAATTAGTAAGATAAAAATATTTCCTACATAATGGTATTTTATTTGTAATTGTTAGACTTAAAATAATTTAATTTATTTATGACACAATGATGATGCAGTAATTATCTTATTAATGAAATATTGACATAATTGATGTTATAAATACACAAATAAATGTAATTTGAGACTGTTTATGAATTACAATAATTTTATATGTTAATATGACATGTTATAATTAATTTAATTAACTTTTTTATAACTAATCATTCTATTATGAGTTTCACAAAAATCAATTACCAAATAGTGTCAAAATTGACATAAAATAGTTTTTAAAACAAATATTATATTATTAATTGTTATTATATTCCTAAAAATCTAAGGTTACACCAAGATACTTATATCATGATATTTGTATCATTAATGGACCACTTGGGGGTCCTTTGGATGTATATGGTAAATTTATTAACTATATAATATAAAAATACAAAGTGATAGGGTAAATGTCAATCTAATTAACTAAGAGTTAAAACTAAAAGATAAGGTTAATATAATGCCCTAAACTTGTGTAAATTATATTGTATGAAAGGATTTCGACCCATCCCAACATTAGATTCGAAATATATCAATTTTGATCTATTAAAAACCAAATATGGCTTTATAATAAAAACATATGTTTAGTTATTCCAAAGGTTCCCCTCTCCTCCCATATAAAAGGGCACCTCCTACCTCTCTTCATCACACCACATTGAGCCTTCAAGCTCGGCAAACCTCTGCCAAATTATCCTCTCCACTTCCCTAAAAACATCATAGAGGTCCTGGTCTTCTTCAAAGACCAATTTTAGTGCCCTAAGAGGAGGTCTCAAAGATGCGCTTCAAAGAAGAGGTAAAGCCCGTTACCGATTCTTTCAACTTTATTTCTTCTTCAAATTCTTCTTCTTTAGTTGTTTCATTATGAAGTAATAACATCAGTATCACCCATATAATGATATGTTATTATAAGTATGAAGCAACCCCATTTCACCTTCTATCCATCCTACGGAAAACGAAATCACCGTGCGTGCGTACGTACAGAATACCGTCTCCACGCCGTGGTGTAATCTGTTTTTCCAATACCACCTTACTTGGATGGGTATAATGGTGTAAATAATAACTATACATAGTTATTATAACAACATAATGATTCTGATATATTGTATCATCCACTCTAATTCAATTAAATAATTATGCAAACTATATCATCGCTCGTGCGTACGTACGGACTACCGTCTCCACGACGCGATGAGATTCATTCTCCATGTTAACCATTAAATAATGGTTATAAATTATATATAATGAATAATAATGAAATATATGATATAATTAAGCTACTATATTTATGTATATATATATATATTTCAGCTACTTAATTCCATTAAATTCAATAGGGAAACAAAAATAGTGTTCATGCGTACGTACAGACTACCGTCTCCATGAAAGGTTTATTTCATTCCTTTTGTCGATCTATAATATATATGTATATGATGAATATAAATCATTTTTTACATTTTGGAATTATGTAAATCAGGATATAAGTAATAATATCAAGAACGACAAGTCGAAACACATATGATAAATGAAATTATTTACCCAAAACACTCTTTAACATGGAATTTACAAAAGAACGGGTAATATAAAGTCATAAGTGAACCATATATGATATAATAAGAATGAATATTATTCTCTAATAAGTAAATGACATTATTTAAATCATTATACAGGAGGTTCAGATACGTACGAATCATATCAGGCCTAAGGTAAGGGATAATTGGGCAAATCTCATTTTTATCTGAGATTGCTTATTCGCAAGTATTTACTGGGGTTATTGCTATCATCCATGTCCATGTTTTATAAAAGTGTATTCATGTATTTTTAAAGTCCTTTTTACCCATTTTTACTTTTACCACATGGTATGGAAGGAATATTTCTTTTATTTACCCTACAAGGAACTTTTTTACTTTTCCGACAAAAGTAGGAGAAGAATATTTTTTTCACGTATACGACATGAAAGGATTTTTACGGTTTTATAAAGCCTTATTTTCATGAAGATTCCTCCAAAATATTTCATGACTATATTCAACAAAACCATTTTCTTTTAAATTTTCATGACATTTTGTGAAAATAAAATGATTTTGAAGAAAAAAGGATATTTTCCTCAAGAATTCGTTTCAAGTGTTTTATCAAAACCATTTTCATCTAAGATGACATTATTTCACATGTGTATGTTTCAAGTATCACATCTCTATGATTTACATGGTTTCACTTTTCTTATGATGAAATATCCATATGTTTTATATTTATTATGAAATGATGGGATGATGTTTATGAAACTCATTTTATTCTTTGGGTTATGATGAATGTTATAAGTATATTTTGTGGTACAAGTAAGAATGATTTAATTATGAGATGGGTGGGACCTATATCTCCCTTCAATGCACTGGGTAAAGATTTATATCTCATGAGATAGACATGGCTGGAACAAAAAGTTAAACTGGTTCAGTAATACAGGACTGGAATGAGGAGTGAACTCGATTCAGAAAGGGACTTTTTCCACTAATATGGTCTTGGCAGCAATGCCTTGCCTACTATGGAAATCATATAATGTGATTAATGGTTGCCAAAATTACATGTTTTATTCCCATGCTATTTTCTCGTGATTGATGTTCCTTTATGATGAATTCCTTACTTACTTCCAAGATTTATGCCTTTGCTCGAGGTTTTAAGGTTTAGATTTCATGTTCATGTTTTTTGCTTTCAAATGTTTATGGATTGTTTTATGTTCTCTATGTTTGCCCTTACTGAGCATTTGATCTCACCCTTTTTATGTTTTATTTTCCCCAGGAAATAAAAAATGGTTTTAGGTAAGGAAACGAAAAGGGGAAGATCATTATGGGAGATATTGAAGATATTTCAACATGATTAGATGTTTATATTCTGAGTTTCCAAAGACACTAAACTATTACGATCATTGTGTGTCTGTTTTCGTTATGTATTAAGTATTCCGCTAAAGTAATGTAATGTCCATGTACGTCAAGCTTCGGGTCTCTACAGTTGGTATTAGAGGAAAGGTTTAGTCAACCTTTGGAAAGTAGGATGTGAGAACTTTAGTGAGATCCATAGAGATATTTCTATGGTATGTCTAGGGATGTCCCTAAGGTTAAGTATACGTATAGGTTATAGTCCTAGAATTGCGCTAACGATATTAGAATTTAATCTAAGATGTTAGATATTGAGGGTACTCCCCCTTTACTATGTTGTTTTCCCTATCATGATTTTTACCTCCCACACTATTATTTATGGGTTTTAGACGATGGCTGGAACCCAAAGGAACTGTGTTGATCAATGCAATGGACATTGCAATGATTGTCCTCATGAACAAACAAATGTTATGGGAGATGGAGTGAAAAATATTATTTCTATACTTGCACAAGCAATGAATCATTCTGGACTTCCAAATCTGCAGAGAAGGGAACAATATTCTATTAAGTCCTTCATGAGGCCACATCCACCTTCTTTCAGTGGGTCTTCTGATCCACTTGTTGCGGAACAATGGATCAGTACCACTGAAAAGATATTTTCAGTTCTTCAATGTTCTGAACATGATAGCAGTATATCATTTGGAAGGTGAAGATGATCAATAGTGGAATCTTATCAAGAATACGAGGCCAAGAGATTAAATTGAGTCCATGGAATGGGACGAGTTCAAGAACTTATTTTTCAATAATTACATCCCTCGTATTCTTCGAACAAACATGGAGAAAGAGTTTCTTGAACTAAAACAAAAGGATTATGAATATGTTGGTGTATACGAAGCGAATTTTACAAGGCCTTCAAGGTATGCATCTGACTTTATCATCCAACCTGAAAGTAAAGTTGATCAATTCTTCAGTGGCTTAAAACCAAATCTTCTATGGGCATTAGCTATAAGAGACTTCAGTAGCTATGAATAAATTGTGAGTTGTGCTATCAAGGTAGAAATGTAAGTTGGTGTTACTTATCCATCTCATAGTTTTGAAAAGAAACGAAAGATGGAGTTCAAGGAGAAATCTCAGAATAATGGTGAAAAGAAGATGAATGTTTCCTTATGCTCAAAGTGTGGAAATAAGCATGGTGGATATTGTCTTAAAGGGACTAGAAAATGTTTTTTAAGTGTGGAAAAGAAGGTCATCGAGAAGCTGAGTGTTGAAGTAATGGAAAAAGGGTTTCTAATGATGTGAATAAAGAAAAGACTATAGAGAACGCACCACCAACAATTCAATGCTTCAAGTGCAAGGAAATGGGGAATTATGCTATTAAATGCCCAAATCCAAGGGTTAGTGATGATCGACATGAGCAACCACTTAAGACAAAGGAAAAAAGGGATGTCACATGGGATCACTATTGGTGATTTTGAATATGACAACGATGTAGTGGAATGATTAAGTGTTTATATAGTGGGATTCCAAAATAACGTTATATATAGTATCATGGAATATTGGAATATTTATGTATTGGTCTTTTGCAGTTTTCAATAATTTTATGGTACTGGTAACCATGGAAAGTGATTGAGATATTTTTGGAAAAAAGATGATATGCCCATAATGAAGGGATAAGGAGAAAATGAAATGTTTGAAAGTATTCATGTGATCATGACTGATATAAGGAAATAGTTATATCATGGTTTGAGGTTTTGGTATGTGAACAGAGTTAACTTTTGACAGCACTCATGTTTTCACTAAGATTCAATGGGTATTAAATTTTCAAGATAAATCATGATTAATGCCTTCAAATGTTTGGAATGTGACCAACAAGACATGTCTCATGATATATGTGGATCAACAATGGTATTAACATGCTTGTTATATAAACTCTTTGGTAATCATTTTCACTATAATATGAGATTGGAAAAAAATATTTTGGATAAGCCTAATGATTGGAATGGATTATGTTGGAAATAAGTTAGTATTATTTAAGGATAGAAGTTTTGTCGATATTATTGATGGGATGTTATAGTAATGTAGTTTTCGAAAAAGGACAACCTGCAGGATGGGAGACAACCCATCGCGTCGGACAAGGATGTGGGAATCGAACCCACAATAGAAGTGCGACTGGCCTTTATCTCCTACCACTGGCCTACAGGAAGTCCCTGTTTAGTAGAAACTAGTTTGATTATATTAAGCAGTATGATATATGAAGTATAAGTCCATTTTAGGAACTATATATTATTAATCTCACTATAGATGGACTTATGTATTTTTTGATAACTTTTCTAACCTGTCATTTGAGACAGATGGAATGACTCATCATTCAATCACATGATCTGCTAACACATTATGAATGACAAATTCAACTTCATTTCATTAAGAGATGAAGTGGAAATTGTCCAAAGAATGACCAATGGTGAGACTGTACCAAAATCACGAATGTATTTCTTCTAATTCCAATTTCATCAACTTTAGGGAAATGATCTTGAAAACCAAAAATGTTGTCCTAGTGCTCTTATATTTGATGAATCATATGCTACCTTAGATCTTCACAAATTTATGGCTTTGTGATTGTTGTATTTTTCATATCCATGTTCTCTACCACTCTCTATCAGAACTTGATGGTTAGATTTTTCTTCCATAACCATATTTTCACCTATGTTCTCCTATGTGGAAACCCAATGATGAGATATTTGGGTAACCGTTATGTTTCATACTTTAGTTTTTAAAGCCAAGTTTTGGTATTACTTTTTACTATGTGGGTTTCTATTAAAGAAACTTTTGAGTAGTAAACCATTTATAACCCCGAAGAATTTCGAGGGCGAAATTCATTTTAAGGGGGGTAGAATGTAACACCCCGAGATTTTATGAAAAATATTCCTTTTAATTTCATTAATGTCTTTTGTTGTACACTACACCAAAAGGAGTTTTCACAATACACATCCCTGACTTGCCTTGCATTACACGCAATCATGACCTTCCTCAATGGCGTGTGTAGTACGCAATACCGAGTTTCACTAAACGAGATATTATTATAATATTATTATGAACTAGCCGTTATGAATAGTAATACCCACTTTTTGAAATTTTATAAAGTTTAAAATTCAAAATGGACTTCATTTTTGCATTCGGAATATCGAAATTAGCTTAGGGTGAGATTTTGGTACTTTTCGGATAACTTTCATATTTTGATGAATAGTAAAAATTACTAAATTTTAATTAAAAACAACTTTTTTAATCGAAATAATTAATAGTGATAAATTATTAATTTGAGTGGTTATAAAGTATATTTAGTATATATTTTTATTTTTTAATACAATGTTGGTCATTTGATGTAATTTCACATTTAAACCAGACATAAACAAGTGTCAATATTTTGATAGTTATTATCTCTTAAAAACTCGCTATTTGTTTTGACGACGTGAATTAATTTTTAAATTAGTTAATGTAACTGATATGTTTTGAATTTGAAAAAATATACATAATTTTTTAATTCATAATATCAAATATATCTTAAGCCTAATTTTTGGTATTTTTCTGGAAACGTTCATTTTTTGATGAATTGTGAAACCACTAAGTGGTAGTTAAAAAAACTGAATTTTTCATAAAACTTAATTTTACCGCTTCTATGAGTGGAATTTCGAAAATCTGAGAGACACAATTAATATCAAGGACTAAAATTTGGTTCAATGAGATGAAAATAATTTTTGTTAAATAGTAACTTTTTACTTTTTTTACCACGGTTAAAAGTAAATAGGGTAATTAAAGGTAAAAATGATATTATTATTACCCTAATACATGTCTTAATTCTATTGGACAAGTTTAATTTGACCCAAAACAACCTTATGAATAAAATACGACCATTTAGGCCCATGTGGATTAGATTAGGACATTTATTATTAATTTATTTAAAGAAGGGTTAAAATAGTTAAAATCAATGTTCAATAACTAAATAATTTTTTATATAGGGTTATACATAAGATAAATTTGACTATAAATATTCATTAGAAATATAAAAATATTTCCTACATAATGGTATTTTATTTGTAATTTTTAGACTTAAAATATTTTCATTTATTTATGACACAATGATGATGCAGTAATTTTCTTATTAATGAAATATTAATATAATTGATGTTATAAATTTCCAAATAAATGTAATTTGAGACTTTTTATGAATTACAATAATTTTATATGATAATATGACATGTTAGTATTGATTTAATTAACTTTTTTCGAACTAATCATTCTGTTATGAATTTTACAAAAATCAATTACAAAATAGTGTCAAAATTGACAAAAAATAGTTTTTAAAACAAATATTATATTATTAATTGTAATTATATTCCTAAAAATCTAAGGTTCGGCCAAGATACTAATATCATGATATTTGTATCATTAATGGACCACTTTTGGGTCTCTTGGATGTATATTTTAAATTTATTAACTATATAATATAAAAATAAAAAGTGACATGGTAAATGTCAATCTAATTAACTAAGAGTTAAAACTAAAAGATAAGGTTAATATAATGACATAAACTTGTCTAAATTCTATTGGATGAAATTATTTCGACCCATCCCCACATTATCTTCTCAATATACCAATTTGGAGCTATTAAAAACCGAATATGACTTTATAATAAAATAATATTTTTTGTTATTCCAAAGTTGCCCCTCTCCTCCCTTATAAAGGGGAACCTCCTCCCTCTCTTCCTCACACCACTTTGAGCCTTCATGATCGGAAAACCTCTGCCAATTTCTCTTCTCCACTTCCCTAGAAACATCCTAGAGGTCCTAGTCTTCTCAAAAGACCAATTTTAGTGCCCTAAGAGGAGGTCTCAAAGAGGCGCTTCAAAGAAGAGGTAAAGTCCATTTCTGATTCTTTCAACTTTATTTCTTCTTCCACTTCTTCTTCTTTAGTTGTTTCATTATGAAGTAATAAAATAAGTATCACTCATATACTGATATGTTATTATAAGTATGAAACAACACCATTTCACCTTCTATCCATCCTACAGAAAACGAAATCACCGCACGTGCGTACGTACGAAATACCGTCTCCACGCCGTGGTGTAATCTGTTTTTCCAATACCAACATACTTGGATGGGTATAATGGTGTAAAGAATAACTACACATAGTTATTATAAAATCATACTGATTCTTATATATTGTATCATCCACTCCAATTCAATTCAATAATTATGGAAATGATATCATCGCTCTTGCGTACCTACAGACTACCGTTTCCATGACGCGATGAGATTCATTCTCCATGTTAACCATGAAAGAATTATTATAAAGTATATATAATGAATAATAATGAAATATATGACATAATTAAGCTATTGGATTTATATATATATATATATATTTCATCTACTTAATTCCATTCAATTCAATAGGGAAACGAAAACAGTGTTCATGCGTACGTACGGACTACCGTCTCCATGAATGGTGTATTTAATTACTTTTATCGATCTATAATATATATGTATATGATGAATATAAATCATGTTTTACATTGTGGAATTATTTAAATCAGGATATAAGTAATAATATCAAGAACGATAAGTCGAAACACATACAATAAATGAAATGATTTTACCCAAAATGCTCTTTAACATGGAATTTACAAAAGAATGGGTAATATAAAGTGATAAGTGAACCATATATGATATCATAACAATGAATATGATTCTGTAATAAGTCAATTACATTATTTAAATCATTATACAGGAGGTTCGGATACGTACGAATCATATCAGACCTAAGGTAAGGGAAAATTGTGCAAATCTCATTTTTATCCAAGATTGCTTATTCATAAGTATTTACTTGGGTTATTACTATCAACCATGTCCATGTTTTATAAAAGTGTATTCATGTATTTTTAAAGTCCTTTTTACCCATTTTTACTTTTACCCCATGGTATGGAAGTAATCTTTCTTTTATTTACCCTACAAGGTAGTCTTTTACTTTTCTGAAAAAAGTATGAGAAGAATGTTTTTTTGACATATACGGCATGAAAGGATTTTTACGGTTTTATAAAGCCTTATTTTCATGAAGATTCCTCCAAAATATTTCATGACTATTTTCAACAAAACCATTTTCTTTTAAAATTGCTTGACATTTTGTGAAAAGAAAATGATTTTGAAGAAAAAAAGGATATTTTCCTCAAGAATTCATTTCAAGTTTTTTATCAAAACCATTTTCATCTAAGATGACATTATTTAACATGTGTATGTTTCAAGTATCATGTCTCTATGATTTACATGGTTTCACTTTTCTTATGATGAAATGTCCATTTGTTTTATATGTATTATGAAATGATGGGATGATGTTTATCAAACCCATTTTATTCTTTGGGTTATGATGAATGTTATAAGTTTATTTTGTGGAAAAAGTAAGAATGATTTCATTATGATATGGGTGGGACCTATATCTCCCTCCAATACAATGGGTAAAGATTTATATCTCATGAGATAGACAGGGCTGGAACGACAAGTTAAACCGGTTCAGTAATACAGGACTGGAATGAGGAGTGAACTCGATTCAGAAAGGGACTTTGTCCACTAAGATGGTCTTGGCAGCAATGCCTTGGCTACTATGTAAATAATATAATGTGCTTAATGGTTGCCACAATTACATGTTTTATTCCCATGCTATTTTCTCATGATTGATGTTCCTTTATGATGAATGTCTTACTTAGTTCCAAGATTTATGCCTTTGCTCGAGGTTTTAAGGTTTAGATTTCATGTTCATGTTTTTGCTTTCAAATGTTTATGGATTGTTTTATGTTCTCTATGTTTGCCCTTACTAAGCATTTGAGCTCACCCTTTTTTTGTTTTATTTTCCCCAGGAAACAAAGAAAGGTTTTAGGTAAGGAAACAAAAAGTGGAAGATTGTTATGGGAGATGTTGAAGATCTTTCAACATGATTAGATGTTTATATTCCGAGTTTCCAAAGACAGTAAACTATTACGATCCTTGTGTGAATTTTTTTTATATATTAAGTATTCCGCTAAAGTAATGTAATTTCCATGTACGTCAAGCTTCGGGTCTCTACAAAAACGATGCCCAGAGAGGGTGTGAGATAAATCTTTGTTGGCCACCACCAACAGTGTCTATAACATCTGACCCAAAAAATAGAATATAACAATGTGCAGGCATGTATATATAAATTAAAGCAATAAAATGTAACTAAATACCCAAGTACCTGGTTCAGCCCTCGGTTGGCATTTGAACATGCAACCAATTATTTAATTGATTTTTACCGATTTATTAATAATTCACTTGTTAATAATAGTAAAGGTTCCAAAATGTAACTAGGAAATCAATGAGGATATTTAATAATGAAGTTTCAAGGTAGTAACCAAGGAAAAATAAGCCTCAAGGATTGATAACTCAATAGTATATGAGTCTAGATAATGGGTAAGAGTGTAATACGAGAAGAAAAGTCCAAATCATTCAACAATGATATGCCTAATGGGTCCAAAGAGTACCTCCAAGGTAAAACATGGATAAGAAAAGACTGGGCCCGATAGGCTTTAACTATGGCACCTACTTGTCAATGCTGGAACTAAGGATTGTATCCAAGGACTCCTAGACCCAAGGATTGTATCCAAGGAATCTTGTAGTACTACATGGTGGGCAGAGCCAATAATGTCACACTGAGAATCCAATCTAGACAGCGACAGGGTTCTAGGTGGGTCTCAACCTAAGAAACCCATCCTTGAATTCAGAATGGGGCCTCGAGTGATCAAGGAAATCCCTCAGGAATCCAAGGAAATCTTGAGTTATCCATTACTATTTTTTATAATGAATTAATATAATATTTCATAAGGTTCATGCCTTTCCTTTGAATAGTGTGACAAGAGAAAGTAACACACAACCATTTAATCAAGTTATAATTAATCATTATGTTCATTTGATTCATGCCTTGACTTTCATTAGTGTGACTAAGCCAGGTAGCATGCAACCCTTTTATAAATCAATTTTTGGAACATTAATTAATTAAATTTCACTTCACTACCTTCCATCAACATGGAAAGGGGTGCTACGGGCATGAACCCACTTATAATTTACATTTAAGTCCAATTCATATACTTAGTATACTTACCTATCCACATATCACATTTAATTGTCAAATTGAATAATGTACCTTAGGTGGGTCAAGTGGTGATTATTCATGGTTATTTACATTATTAAATTCAAAATATAAATAAAACCATTAAATATAGAAATATTACCATTATAAAGGTCAAGAAAAGTCTCACATGAATGGTGGCTCAAACACATTAAATACTAAAAACCCAATTATGGCATAACATGCTACTTGGGATGGATGGTGTTGTGGGAATAAACACAAAACATTAATCAAATATATTGAATGTGAACAACCATAATGTTATAATGATTATAATCATTTAATATAAATTCTTTAGACAACACCTGATGAAATATGTGGGCCCCAAACAACAATTAAAAATTCAACAAACTTGAGGGATGAGTTATAGACCACCCAACATAGACTTTTATGACATTCCTCCTCGGGTATTGGCCCTTGATTTATATTGGATTAGATTATATCTAAGAAAAAAATGCTCATACCCAGATAAATCAGTCGAGAGAAAAAGAGAAGGAGAACAACTCATGAGGACCCGAGTACTTACCGTTGCACATCTAACACGATGAACGGAAGCTCAAACGGATAATGGATGAATGAGATCTTTGAATCCATATATTTAGACTTCAAAAATATCCCAAATAATATCCATGGAGGTAAATCTCTCATAATATAGGATTAGAGAAGTAGGAGAGAGTTTAATATATCATTAAGGGATATTTTGTAAAATTACCTAGAAATTTAGTCTATGCATGGTTTTTCTGCACGGTTTTGACAAACCATGCACAAAAAAAGTGTGGTTTTCTAGGTAGAATGGGTCCATTGCATGGTTATGCTGCATGACCATGTACAAACCATGTGAAGTGTTTTTGTCAGGATATTTCAATATGCATGGTTAGCCAATCCATGTACCAACCATGTGCTAACAGTGGGACCTGTATAGTTTCCCTAAAATTATGGGTTCCGAGCTTCAAAAATTCCCTAGAAACCCTTTATACCTTTACTAACCCATTAGGTATCTATATTAATTCCAAATTAATAACATAGACTGAAATTTAAAAGATCCATACCTTAGTGAAAAACCAGGTTCTTACAATCTTTCCCCGTAAAGAACTCAACCCTAAGTTCACCTTCCAAGGGTGGTGAAACATTTTCTAAGAATAAATATTTCCATTGGGCATGTATGTCTGCCTCCCTCTCCTAAGCCTCATCTGAAATTCGGTTGTTCTTCAATAGCATTTTTACTAGAGGGACAAACCGTCATTTAAGAGCCTTCATGCTCCGGTCAATGATGCGTACTGGATACTCCTCAAAGTTAGCATTGACATCAAACTCAACTTTCTCAGGATCAATGTTATGTGACAGATATACATGATATTGCTGAATCTATGAGACATGGAAGATTTCATGGATGGAGCATTACCCCTGAGGTAGCAGCAACCAAGAGGATACTAGCCTGACTCTTTCTTGGATCTCAAATGGACATACATAATGAGGAAAAAACTTCCCTTTCTTCCATAAGGATTTATTCCCTAGCTTGGGTGATACCAAAAAAAAACACTATCCCCAACCTCAAACTCTACAGGTCGTGGATATCAATTGACATAAGATTTATATCTTGATTGAGCAGTAGTCATATGTTTTCTGATCAGTTGAACCTTCTCTAAAGTCTTCTGAATGAGATGAGGACCTAGTAGGGTTACCTCACCTGTCTCCATCATGCATAGTGGATAATAGAATAGCCTACCATACAATTCTTCAAAAGGATGCATCTGAATTATCACATTAAAGTTTTTATTATAGGTTAACTCAATGACAGGGATATACTTCTCCCATGAACCACCAAAATCAATTACACATGCGCAGATCATATCCTCTAGAAATTGTATATTCTATTCTAATTATCCATCGGCCTGAGGGTGAAAAGTTGTGCATAGAAGAACCTGTGTTCCCATAGGATTATACAATCCCTTCCAAAACTGTGACATGAAACAAGAATCCATATCTGAAATGATAGTACGAGGGACCCCATGGATTCATATGATCTGACAGACAAACAGTCTTCCCAACTCATCAACTAATAAAGTATCCTGAATATGAATGAAGTGGTCTGATTTTGTTTGTCAGTCAATAACTACCCATATAGCTTCACTACACCTCGGAGACCTTGGTAAGATGAATATGAAATCCATAGAAACATATTCCCATTTCTATCTGGGTAATGTAAGTATTTGTAACAAAAATATAGGTCTCTGGGGCTCTTCCTTCACCTTCAGATAGGTGGAACACTTAGTGATAAAGCCTAAAGTCTGACATTTCATTCCAAGACAACAATATTAGTGTCCCATATATCGATACATCTTAGATATTCCTAGAATAACTAGCCACTAAGAAGCATGGGAATATTTCATAAACTCTTGTCTCATATCTATAAGAACCCAGATATATCCACGTAGACACGGGATGTCATCTCTATCCACAGACCAATCTGAAGGTGGGTTATCTTCTGATATACTCTCATGCAGAACCTTGCCTTCAGGATCTGAAAACTCCCCACTCTTAACCTTCTAAAGGAGGGAAGAGGTAAATGTTAAGGGTGAGAGATAATACTGATCATGACTATCATGAAACTCTAGATATAGCTTAGAAAATATGGCCATTAACTTCTATTCATCAATAGGTTCCCGTAGGACATGTGCTCGAGTTTTCCAACTCACTGCATCCACAACCACATTTCCCTTACCAGGCGTATAAGAAAGCTCAAAATAAAATTATTGTTGATATTTGTCCCATCTATGAAGTCTTAAATTCAAATCATGCAGTGAAAAGATATATTTGAGTCTCTTGTGGTCCGTTTACACCATAAATCGCTCACCTATAAGATAATGTCTCCAACAACGTATGGAATTGACAACTGATTCTAGATCAAGGTCATGCATCGTGTAATTTCTCTCATGAGGCATCAACTACTGATATCATTATGCCAAAAAAATCCTCATGCATTAAAAATTCTCCAAGGCCGATGCCTGATGCATATCAGAAAATGGTATAACCTATGCCTAGCTCCGGCAGATTCAGAATATGTGGTGATACAATCCACCCTTTTAGCTTCTGAAAAGATTTATAACATGCTTATGACCATATGAACTTGACACTATTCCTTGTCATATCAGTAAGAGGTGAATAAATATGTGATAAGTATTTTATTAAATGATTTTTGTAAGAACCTGGATCTTCTTTTCAGGTATTTTTCCCTTTATTGATGTTTTTGAGAAAAGACAAGTTTCTGGAAATTTTTGAAGTACACGCCGTGTACTTTATGAGTACACATCGTGTACTTCATTTCCATAGGAGGCCGTGTGCTGGCCGTGTCATGGCTACACACACAGTCGTGTGGGGGGATGTGGAGGCCGCCTAAAGTGGAGTATGGAAAGGGAAAGTACACGCCATGTACTTTAAAAGTACATACCGTGTATTTTGTTTTTTTAATTAAATGGATCAGGGTCGTGTCTAATGGAATGGGGTGTATTCTTCTTCAGTCGAAACATTATGGAGCATCTGTACGACACCAATACTTCCCTAAGCCCCCGATTGTGCACCCTTTCTCCAAATCAACCGTCGTTGATTGTGTTGGAATCGTAGTGGTAAGATCTTCCTTCTTCTAGAGCATTGTCTTCTAATTCCTCTTTTTTTCCAAGTTATCGTGGGTTTAAGGTTTTATGCATTTTCATATATCTACGATTTTATAAGGAGATTTAAGCTTCTAGGTTCAAATATATTGATCTCCTAACCCCGAGGTAGGTGTTTTTTTCATTTTTGTAGAAAGTATTTGAGTGTTATGTCCAAATTATACTAATACCCTTGAACAGGGTATTACGTGTTTACTGTTTTCCCCAATTGTTTGCTTAATTTAATTTTATGTCTGAGTAGAGGTTATTTTTTGTGAATAGGGTAATTATCTAGGCTTTGGATGTATTTCCCAAGCATGTTTTGCCTGCTTTTGACCTTTGGGTCTAGTTTGCCTGTTTGGCGAATGTTTCCTTTTCCATGCTTAGTAATGTAGGATGGATTGACTTTTTTTTCTGACAAGATGTTATGATGTAGACTGCTATCCAAGTAGTTCATGAGGTTTAAGTTGGCCATTATGATATTATATGCTTTCTTTACTTACATAAGTCCGTGAGAACCCTGTGTATAGACCATAGGGAGAATTGACATTGAGGGCTTCTCGAGAGTGTCTTTATAATTATACGATGCAAAACCACATGGGGAATTGATTTTTAGTTCTTCCCTAGAGTGTCTGTAGTTCCTTGACGTGGGCCACAGGGGTAATTGACATTTAGTGCTTCCCCAAAGCGCATTTAGTATTATACGAGACTATAGGGGGAATTGAAGGTGAGTGCTTCCTCAGAGAGTGCATACATTAGCTAAACAAGAGGGGTGAGACTGTGTGTGCTGCCCAGAGGGTTGCTTGTACTTGATAGGTATAACTAGTGGGGATAGGCTGTGGGTACTTCCCAGAGGGTTACCTGCTGTGTTATCTGTTCTGTTGTTGCATGACGTGTGGTGTTTTGAATGCTTAAGATGTGGATTGTTTACTGCTTAGTGCTTCATTTATTACTGATTTCTATACTTTTACCTACCATATACTTGCTGAATATTAGGCACAGATCTTTGGGTGGATGCCTACTAGGATTTTGTATCACACCCTGTTTGGTCCATGATTTTCGGCCCAAACAGATTATATTGTTGCAGGTATAGGTAAAGGAAAGTTCCCTTCGACTTCTGGTATTTGATTGCATTGGAGCTGGAGAGCATGGGACCAAGCTGAGGCTTGCGAGGCTGAGGAGTTTCACATATGTTTTCTTTTTGTACTTTGTTTTAGTACTATATTCAGCATTGTCACTTGTTTGGATGATTTCCTAGACACATATGTATCATGCATCATTTATATATATTTATAATCTAGGTGTTTCTTTATTAGTCTTCCACTGTTTACTACTGTTGGATAATTACAGCTTCTGCTATTTTGTGTTGTTTACTTCTGCTGTGTACTCTTCCAATGAGGGAATAGTTTCCCCAATATCACACCCAAGTCCATCACTTCTAGTTGGCAGCCTCTGTCATATGGGGAAATGCGCTTGAGGCCATGTGACCAAATGGGTATGGGGAACCTCTCAGTGGCTTCCGGAACCGGTACGTTGCACTAGTAATATCTAGCCAGCCCCAATAAACTCTGTATGTCAAACACATTCTTGGGATACTCCCAAGAAACTACAACACTAACCTTTTTTGGGTAATCATATACTTCTGACTTTGATATAATATGAACTAAGAAGTATACTTTTTCGATCCAGTAGTGGCACTTAGAAATCTTCACATAAATCTTATGCTCTCTCAGTGTACTCAAATAAATATCAATATGTTTGGAATGGTCTCTATGAGTGAGAGAATTCAATAATATGACATCCACAAATACCACGAAAAAAGAATCCAAATAGGGGAGGAAATCCATATTCATTAGAGCTATGAAAATGATGGGTGTGTTAATAAGGCCAAAAAACATAAAAAAGTACTCATAATGACCATACATGCTACAAAATGCTATAAAAGGTATGTTTGATGGTATGGATCACACCTGATGCTGACCCAATCTCAAGACTATCTTTGAGAATATCCTAGATCCTATGAACTAGTTGAAAAGATCATATATTCGAGGAAGTGGGTAATGGCTCTGGACTATAAGTTGGTTCAACCATCTGTAATCCATGCATAGAAATAAAGTACCATTAACCTTCTTGGTGGAAAGCATGGGAGAAACCCAGGAGGATGTATTGGGTTGTATATATACTTTGGCCTCTAAATCTTGTAGCTACTGCTTAAGCTCATGAAGCTCACCATGTGCAATTATATAAAGAGGAATGGACACTGGATCTGCCCCTAGAAGAAGATCAATTGTAAATTATACCTCTCTCTCAGGAGGCAAGATAAAAAGGTTGTCAGGAAAGACATCCCTGAAATGATCTATTACAGGAGAGAAATCAGAATGATATAAACCCTGATACTCAATAAAGATATTTGAAATTTGGGTCGTCACTCCACCTAGACCTTGATGCTTCGGTCTAGCTCTACCAACCTGGATATCCCACTCACCCATATGTAGATAACAGATGCCTTCTGTTGATGTAAAAGATACTCTGCAGTGATAAAAGTATACAAAATTATGATAATGAACCAACTAGTCCATTATGAGAATGAAATAATAGCCCATCATCTCGAAAACAAAGAGGTTCAATAAGAATGGGTATCTTCTTACTGCAAGGGGATAGTCCCTGCACTGACATATTCCCTTTGTCTATATCCCCAATGTTGTACCTAGGTTCATTAAACGACATTAATATTATAACCCAAGTCCAAGACTCTCCATGTTAGACAAATAAATAAAAGATTATGAAGAACCTTTATAAAATAATGTAGATACAATAATAGAGGCTGTAAGAATATTACCTCATACTATAGATGGTCTTGCAACCTGATCCTTGGGTATCAGATGTAGTGCATGCAACTGAACTTAACCATTACCCTATGAAATAGATGGAATACCATGATCAAAACTTCTATATTGGAACTCATAGTGATCAGGGGTATGGATACCTCGACCACCACCTCCTCCTTAACTAGACCTTATGATGTTATTCCAACTCCCCACCTAACATGGTGAAAAAGAACTCTTTCTTGAAGGTGGATCTAGTGTTAATCCTTTCGCACTCGAAGTTGGTGGAAAAGTCCTCTATAAATGCAGAATATTCCCCATATGGCCGCAAGCCTTGAACTCTAGTGGGTATTTATCATAATGAGAATTATTATGCCCCTGTCATCCACACTAATGACTCACCATTGAGCTATCAAAATAGATACTCCAGTTATCGCTGCCCTGATGAGAAACCTCGAGAGAATGTTTCTTTCCACCTAAAGAACTACTGGCATGTTATGGACCTAATCCTTTAAACATGATACTATTGTCTTCCCTTAGGTTCTAATTAGTGATAATATCCAGATAAATTTTTGTAGAAAAGGTAGGTAGGAGAAAGAGATTCACCTACACACAGATGGCATACTGAAGCCCAACTTTTAAACATCTGGCATGTGAAATCTCATCACTAGCTAAAAGTGGTGAAAAGCACTATAACTCTATGAAACACACTGAATATTATATAGCTGATATATAACTGTGCTTGAGATACATAGAATCTCTAACTCTATCAGCTATTAGTGTCTACGGAAAGAAATGATCATAGAAAATAGTTTTGAAGTCATCCCATATCATGCCTTGATGGTGATCATCCTATGTAACCACATCCCACCAACGCTTGGATGAATCATGAAGAATGTATGTTGAAATCATGAATCTCAACTCTAGAGGTGTTTCTAGATGCTCAAATATAGACAACTTGGACTCTATCCCAGACTTAGTAGTCTATGGACCACCATCCTCCAAGAATATAAAAGGATACTGCTTTTAGAATTCACGAGTCAAGTCATCCATTGTAGGTGCTAGCCGTGGAGCACCATGAATGGACTGCATTAGATGTTAAAAACTATTATGAACATGGGATTCAATGCCCAAATTAGGTACAATAGGTGGGGCATCATGTGTCATTCCAAGAGCTAGCATTAGTGTCTCAATGCCTACCACATCTATAGCATGATCGTCACCACCTTCTTGGCAAACGACATGAAGACATCATGGTGACATTGGTCTACAATAGCCAAGAACATGCCTCATGACAATCATAAGTATAAATATAGAATCACAAGATGAAGATGAATGTTATAAAACTCACTACCTAAGGAATACTACCCTAACTATCTGCTTTGACATCCAGGTATCGATAAGTGATCAAGTATAAGTTTCATTTCATTTTACATTTAATTACCAGGTTCACTCATTAACATTTCATAAACATGAAAATGTGGGATAAGGATGTGTAACCTTTTTATATTTGATTTCATGATTCACTTTATAATGGATATTCATTTTTAATGAATCAGTTCCCATACACCTATAACTAGAAATGACATCCATTTATTTATAGTATAATGGCTCCACTCTATAAATTACTCATCCCAACCCATGAGGGTCCATCCACCTAATTAATTGAGACATGAAATCACTCAATCACAGGCAAGAGTAATACACGAATAAGATAACTGTCAATATATCACTCATCAATCACTGGTGTAACGCCCCGACCCCAGAAGCCCAGAGTCGGTGCATTATTACGTATCATTGTCATGATCACAAAAGATTATGTCTCGAAAGACCGATTAGTTTAGTATCTTTTGAAGTACTAGATACACTGATAAGTTTTAAATTACATCATAAAATGGAAAAATACAATAACATTGTTTCCATAGACAACAATGGGATCCCATAGACTATCCCGACAGGTCAGTCATAATATACTTCTTCAGATCCTAGGACTAATAAAACATAGAAAGGGGTGAGCTTAGATTCTCAGTAAGGATAACAATATAGTATAATCTTTAATAAATAAGAATAAACATTTAAGGTAATGTATAAGAATAAAACAAAAGACTTTCAAAATTGAACTTCAGCATAATATGTCAAAGATAAAATCCAATTATTCAATTTATTTATTCACATGGATATTCTACCAGTTGAATAATCACATGCAATATCAATAGCCACTTTCATAATGATGGAATGCATAATGCCAAACTTCATAACCACATAGTCAAGGCTTTGTTCCAAGACTACAAATAAGATTTTGTCAAGGCCTTGTGAAAATACACTATTTTTTATCCTGGCACCTAATGATGGATCAAGGAGCTATAGCGGGCTCCACCCATCACTTACTAAGTCCAATTAATTCCTCATATGAAAAGTTTTAAACATAACATACACATTCGTATTAAAACTATCATACGAAATGTCAATACTTTATCCATAAACTGTGAATGGTAGAGAAATAACAGATCCACAGTCAAACATATCACAAAACCATCAATACAAAATGGAATATTTGTATCATAATAAATCAACTTCAAATAAGATTAAAATCCATTAAAGGATTTTGACATAGATGAAATCAAAACTGTTTGAGAGAAATATCTCATTCTTTTTTTGAAATAATTTAAGGTTACATAATTATAAAAAAAAATTATTTTTAAAATATTATTATAAGCTTGTAAGGTAAGCTTCGACGATCTTATAATAGAGTAATATAGCCGCACCCACCATATAAGTTAAAAAACATTCTTACATTAATTTTGTCGAAAAGTTCATAAAGTATGTTGTTTGGAAAACGACGAAAAGATTCCTTTAAAAATGTATAAGGTCAAGTAAGGGTATAAATGACTTTAAACCATAGTCAAGTAAGTTTTAAATTTTTTTTCGAATACAGTTTTAGGAAAATATGGATATGGATGATTAAGAGGTCCTAGTAGATACTTACGTAAAAACAACCTCGTATAATAAAGAGATTGTGAAATTAACCATTACCTTGAACTTTTACTTGGTTGAGGGTAGGTTAACCTCCTGTATAATGGTGAAATAATTGTTATTAATTTATACAAGAATCATATACATTAATATGATATCATATTTTAACTTTTAACATTTCTTTGATAATAATATCTCAGTATTATTGTCGTTTTGGGTGTTAATTGATTCATTTTCCTTTATATGATTTGTTACTTAAGTAATGTTTGTAATGGATAGGATGTATCATATTCATATTTAGAATGATATTAATTATTTAAAAATTATTTTTAATCTTCTAATGAAAACTAGTCTTGAATGGATTACGATGGGGAATTAATCTCATCGCGCTCATGGAGATGGTAATCCGTAGATACGCACGAGTGACAATATCAATCTTTTGATATTAAAATATTTTATAATTGGATGTTATATCACATATACAGAAAAATTATCATTTTATATTTATTATTTACATCAATTACACATGATTATTATACCCATCCAAATAATAATGTATTGAATAACAATTACACCACGACATGGAGACGGTGAGCCGTACATACGCACGTATAGTGACATGTCATTTAAAGGATGGATAGAATAATGAATATGGATGTACCATATATATAATATCATCATAGTATATAGAAGATATTGGAGTTACTATTTTGGAATGGAAACAACAAAGAAATAGGAAGTGGAAGAAGAAAGAAACTTGAAATAGGTGATGGAATATTTACATCTTCTTCGAGTTCTTTCTTTTGATTTGATCAAAAGGGATCCTTAGGTTCGATTTATGACTAATTTAAATCCTATATAATGAAGGGAAGATATTTGAGAAGGTATTTGGGTAGAGTTTTTCTGATACAAATGGATTTGAAGGTGTGAATTAGAGAGAAGGAAAAGTTACCATTTATAAGAGGGCGAGGGACACCTTAGGAAAAGCTAGATATATTATTTTATAATAAAATAATTTTCAATTTATAATGGCTCAAAATGAATTATTTAAATTATATTATGGAGATGGGTCTAAAACCACTCAACCAATAGGTTTTAGATAGGTTTAGGTGTCTATATTAACCTTATCTTTTAGATTTAACTCTTAGTTAAATAGTTTGACATTAACCACGTCTCTTTGTATTTTTATATTATATGGTTAATAAAATTACTATATACTTACAAGATAATCCCAAGTGGTTAATTAATGATACACCTGTCATTATATAAGTCTTTTTTCTGAACCTTGGATTTATAAGAATAGAATATCAATTAATAATATAATATTTCTTTTAAAAACTCTTTTGTGTCAATTTGAACACTATTTGGTATTTTGTTTTTTCTAAATTCATAACAGCATTATTACTTCGAAAAAAATCACTTAACCAACCCTTACATGTCTTAGTAACCTATAAATTTATTATAATTACTAAAAATTCTCAAATTAGATTTATTTGGATATTTATAATATCACATATTTTAATATTTCATTAATTAGGGAATAACTAAATCATCATTGTGTCATAAATAAATTAAATTATTTAATGTATAAAAAATATAGATAAAATAAAATTATATAGGAAATAGTTTTAGGTTTCTATGGAATATTTATAGTTGAATTTATCTTATGTGTAACCCTATATTTAAAATGGTTTAGTTATTATATTTTGAATTTAACAGTTTTAACTCTTCTTTCAATTAAATAATAATAAATGTCCTAATCAAATCCAAGCAGACCTAAAGGATCATATTTTATTCCTAAGGTTGTTTTTGGTCTAATTACACTTATCCAATATAATTAGGACAGGTGTTGTGGTAATAATAATTTCATTTTTACCTTTAATTACCCTATTTACTTTTAACCATGGTAAATAAAAGTAAAAACTTACTAGTCACCAAAAATTATTTTCATATTATAGAACGGAATTTTACTTACAGATATCAACCGTGTCTCTTGGATTTTTTAAATTCAACTCAGAGATGGAGTAAAATTATGTTTTATGTAAATTTTCAAATGCTTCTAGGAGGTGGGTAAAAGACGGTAAAAAGTTCAATAAAATTTATATATATATATATAAAATTATTATAAACTGACTCCAATGAATTACATTGAACATATATAGGTATTATGTAACTATTATGACCTAAAATAAATTTAAATAAAATAAAAATTATTTAAATAAAAATTATTTTTTAAATTATAACTCAGTGTTTTTCACCATTCACCAAAAACTGAATGTTTTCTGAAGAATACCAAAAATTCACCCTAAGCTAATTTCGATATTCTGAATCCAAAAATGAAGTCCATTTTGAAAGATAGATTTTATAAAATTTAAAAAAGTGGGTATTACTATTCATAATGGAAAGTTTGATTGGTTGTGGTATGTTAGAACTCAAAGGTGTGTACAACACATGCTATTATATTATTCAAAGAGAAGAATACCGTGGAATCTTGGGGTGTTACACAACTTGACGCTTCCATTTTCCATGGAAGGATCTTGCTTCATGACCTTTATTACCAAATCTAAAATATCTTCCCATCCCTTGGAATCATTTTACTATGTTTTTATTTCCACATCCTCGAAACATAGGTTTTTGAATATACATACCTTTATGATTATTACCTAAAATTCCATAGGTATTTGTTTCTCACATATAAGCTGACTTATATAAATCACCAAGGTTCAGGTGGTCAATAATGAATCTAGATAGTTGGTTAAGAATAACCAAAAAACTTCTCATTGCAGTTCCCATTTCATTTAGTTTCTCATTCAGAAAACTATAACAATTTCATTCACATCCACTATTACTCCAGTGCCTACTAGTTCCATCAACTTACTAAAACCAAAAAGGTCAGTGTGAGTCTATCAGTAAAATAATCATATAATATATAATAAGGAGGGTAAATACTAATATAGACTTATTCATGTTATTATAAACTCATTCAATTTATATAAAATAACTATGGCTCTTTATAATATGATAACCACTATGGTTATTTCACTTATTCTTAAATTACACCCTATCCTCTAATGTTATCTAAACCGAACTCTGATACCAACTATAAGGACCCGAACTTATAACATTACATAATCTTGAATTAAATGAATAATTCAGATTGTATATCTTTTCAGGTTTATAATTTTAAGGAATTAGGCCATAACTATTACATATCAGCTTGAATATTACATGTAGAAACTACTACTCAGTATCCATTTTTTCATAAAATACAAACTCTTAAAAAGAAACATGTCTGGTTCCATGTTTTAGACCTCATGGCTTTTCCTTGATCCCATCTTTGTCCCTATTCCACTTCATGTCCTGTGAAAAACATCTAAAAAACTTATGATGTGAAAAAAGCTCAGTAAGGGATACACAAAGAAGGAAAACTATTAGTTATTCAAAAAAATAATTAAACCATGAATACTTTATCATAAGTAATACTTTTCACCTTTATGAAGTATTAAATACTCTTCTCTGAGTAAAAGTTCATTGTTTACCCTTTGGAAACCAAAATATTACCATAAACCCATAGAAAGCACAGATAACATATATAGGTAACTTGGTACATAAATATACTTAAATGGAATAAATATACGGTCAACTTCCACACATATAACTAAATGGAATAGCCATACGACCTAATTCCATACCCAATGAATTGGAGGTTATAACGTAACCACCCATCCTGGTTTATCATGACACCACCCGTTATTGGGTTTATCACGTAACCACCTGTAAAATGTCCAAGTACCATTATAAAATCATAACACCTAAATTTTTTCAAATATAAACATTTCAATAATAAAATTTCCACATTGTAATAATAATATATCATTTCAAGATATTGAAATAATCAATGCTTAATCAGAACATTTTCAAAACCATTTAAAACATTTAATAAAGGGATTTTTGAATCAAAGTGTCCCATACCACTTTGATTCTTTTAAAAGAATTAAAAATTTAAAACATTAATGTTCATATAAATTAATAATAAGAACCATTTTCAAAACATTGACATTAATGAGAAATATTTAGAAGAATAATTATTTAAAACAATATTTATTTAAATATTTCTTAACCAAATGAGATATGCTTGAATACAAATAATTGAAGAATAAAATTCAATCAAAACTTTATAATATCATGAGAATAAAAGGGTTTCATGATATAATATTCCAAAATATTGTATATGGACCATATAAAAGTGAATTTGTGCATAACAACAATTAATTCTCAATGGAATGTAATTTGAGATGAAATACCTTATAAAGATGGTATCCTTAGATTAAGGATATACCAATTACATAATTATGTGTAAAAAATATAAATACACTCAATAGGATTGGATATTCAGTGTAAATTTCCATACAATGAAGATTTAAATACCCATACATTAAAGTATATTATACAAAGAATACAAACATGGGCAGTACATACACCACACAAAAGGAAATAGTGGCAAATATAGCATGAATCACACATGAATAAAAAGTGATATGAAAACCTCTTACCACATTGTAATCAAACGTGTCATATAATAAAAAGTAAATAACCCCAAAATGAATCAAATAACACTGTGAATATAAATATAATAATGATAATATATATCAAATTTTAGTACAAAATACACAATATGCAATAAATAAGTGCTGAACAATGGAAATATCACGAAATTTCAACTGAGATAAGAAACCCCTTACCCCGTGTCCGACTTGACTCATTTGTTCCTTTTTCTTCATGAATAACAAACTTAAGTTAATTTATACTTGATTAAGAACCGTTTTCAAGTTTATTATTCATTTTATATCACTTACCACCTTTCTATAACAATTAGTTAATTATTTGAGTTCATAAATGACATTTTTTTGATGTTTGGAACTTGAGTAAAAAAGAACTTATTATAATTACAAGTTGTTAATGTGGTCAAAAGTCCATTATCTACAGAATTATATTCATGATTTAGATATCATATAAATAATACATATCTAGTATATGTATGTAATTATAATATTACATATCATTTGGATATATTAAATTAAATGCACCGTTCATGGAGACGGTAAGCCGTACGTAGGCATGAACGCTACGTTCATTTCATTTCATATTTAATGGAATGAAACCATAATGATAAATAGGTATATTATATTTCTAGTATATTATAATATGATATATATGTTACATAATTTCATTAACTCCATCCTTTATACATTCCATATATGTCATGAACGAATCATATCACCTTGAGGGGGTGGTAGTCCGCACTTCCTCAAATGAAATTATCTTGTTTAAACATATTAGAATGAGTAAAGGTATGTTTGTAAAATAAAAAAAATAGAAGAATAGAAAAAACATAAACATAATATATAAAATATATAAATACATTTCCATCATAATGGACCCCATGAGAGGTGGTAGGAGGAGATTGAACAGTCATCATTTCGTGAGGCAGTAGTTCGCCATCCACAGAAACAATATGTTCTTTACCCATTAGATGGGGATGTGTGGAAGTGTAGTTCGAATATTTTTTATAAAAAACAATATAGTATATTGAGGATACTATTTAAGTTATAAAATAAATGAATTAAAATAGTTTATAGGGTTGGAGAATTAAAATAAAAAAGAAGAACTTGAAAAAAAATGTTACTTTTAAATCGGGTATCTCCATTTGGTTTGAAACAAAAGGTGTACTTGAAGTGACTTATGACTAATTTATGGATTCTATTAGGAGGAGTGAGAGTCGGGGAGATTATTTTGGAAGAGGTTGGGCGAGCCAAGGGGTTTTAGAGGTGTGAGTAATGGATTATAAGTGGTGTCCTTTTAAAAGGGGGAGGATGGGCTCTTTAGGAAAGCTTGAAACAATTATTTTATTATAAACTTATCATCAGTTTAAAATGGTCCAAAAATAATTAAAGGAGAAGATAATATGACTCATGTTTGAAATAGAATCATCCAATAAGAATTGGACAGGTTTTGGATATTGTTTTAGTATTAATAATCTTATTTATTTAAATCATTCATTAATGAGGTAAAGAGCGCATCATTATTGTGACATAAATAATTTTATTTATTTCATGTCTTAATATTATAAAACAAAATACCATTATTTAGGAAATATTTTTATATTTAAAATTAATATTTATATTTGAATAGATAAATTATATAATCCCAGGTAAAAATTTATTTACTAAAAGATATTCGTTTATGTCATTTTTGTCTTTACTTTAAAGTAATTAATAAAAAGTGTCGTTATCACTCCTAAGTGGATCCATGGGGTACCAAAATAGACCCAAAGAATCCCATGGTTGGAAATATATTAAAAACTAGTATTAAAACTCATGTTAGGGTAATTTTGTATTATTATAATAATATTTTGTTACCCTTATTTACCAGATTTACCCTTTAACAATGGTAAATAAAATATTTACGGAAGTAAATATTCATATTGTATAAAACTAAAAGTTACCTATTTACATAATTTGGACCTCTATATTCCAAATATGGAATCCATTTTTCCAAATTCAAAACATAGAAGTGTCAGAATTTAATTAAAAATTAATTCCTGTTGTCAAAACAAAAAAAATCTATTTTAAAGAAATAATAACTATCAAAAGGTTGACACTTGTTTCTGTCCAATTTCACAGTGAAATTACTTCCAGTGAACACAATTAGATTAAATGGTAAAAATATTATCTAATTACACATTAAAACTAAATAAAAAGATAATCTAACCATATAAATAAATTATATTAAAAGATATTTTTGAATAAAAATACAGTATTTTTCACATATTCATTAAAAAATAATTTATCAGAAAAATACTAAAAATTTACCCAAAGTAAATTTTGATGCCCTGATTCTAAATAAGAATTTTATTTTGTCATATATAATATATAAAAGTGACCAAAAATATATTTAATGAGGGGTAACCATCAAAAGGCGGTAAATCTACTTTTTAATGAATATTAGAGTATTTATGCTTAAAATTGGATTCTTTTTTATTTTAAGCCTCTAAAATTTATTGGATAAATGTAAAAACATTAAAAAAACATGTATATTCATATTCTAGTTTGTTATTTCCATTATTCCTAATACAATGGATTGACGTTAACTACCATTTTAAATAATATTATATTATTATTATTTTAGTATGACCCAACATTGTGTGCAATATAAGATTTCAAAGAAACCCATTGTTGCATATCGGGTACGCTATCAAACATAGAGTAACTTTTAAAATAAAATTAATATTTAAATCATAAATATTAATAAAGATGAAAATTTTATATTATTTATTTTCTAGGTAAGTTACAATAGAAGCGCTAATGCATTGTAGTTGAAAATTATGACCTAAGTCATATAGTGGAAGTGTCATGGGATGGGTGATAAATCGATGGGAGAAAAATTCATGTCTCAAGTTATATGGGATTATGTAAGTATCATCTTGATGTTTTAGAAAATAGATATTATTTTTGGTTCAAGGTTTAGAAGCTTAAGCACCATAACATAGAGGTTTCACTTTAGAGGTTCATTTGGAGATTCTAGTTGAAACATGGAAATTTTATGGTGAATGAAATATTGATATGGGTCTTGTTTTTTGATTGTATGTAATCTGATACTACATTAGGATGATAATTAATAAGTTTGAGAGGTTGTAAAATTTCATATTTGTACGAGCATTTGAAATTCAGTGGAAGTTTGAATTTTCAAATTATTTGGTGGGTCGAATTTTGATTGGAGAATCATAATGGAATTTTGTGGGTCTAAATGCCTAAAAATGATGTTTTCAAATGTGTAATGAGTATTTAAAGGTATCTTAGGTGATCCTTAGAAGATTTGGGTTTGTTTCTAGTAGTTTTGAAGGATTTTCCTAGGGAACACGGTTTGGGTGCACAATTAAGGGGAAACCATGTGGCACCCTAAACCTCGATTAGTTCTCAGTTAAATTTTTTCTGAGTATGTTTATCTATCCCAGTTAGAAATCATTAAATTTCAAAACATGTGTATTTTTAGTGGGAAATTATATGAGACTTACATAGGTGTTTTATAAACACAATTATTATTAGTGCATGGCTTGGTAAACCACACAGTCAACCCCTATGAGGTGAAGTGCTTGAGCTAGTTCCATCTACATGGTTCGTGCACGGTTTGGATTAAAATTCACCCAAACCATGATTCTTTATAAATATAAATCAAATCAAATTGTCCCCTACTATTTTTTAGTGGAATATCCTTTTTTATCCACCCTATTATTCTGTGATCCATCCAGGACCTCTTTCACTTTTCCCCTCTCAACTCCTTCAATTTGGAGAATTCATGGAGCATTTTATAGGTTATTCTTGGTATTATTTGATCTTTTCTGGTCTTATATAATCTATTCATTGATTATTATATAATTATATAATCTACTGGTAAGGTATTTTATCTTGATTCCATTGGATCATGGTTTAATTATCCAAGTATCAAGGGGATTATGTGACACATACATTAAGGACATTCCAAGATAATGTCCACACTTCACCACATTCCATTTTATTGAGGTATGTCATCATGGTGAATTTTCAAAGCATTAAATCTGAAATTAAATTAAATTAATGTTTCATTTGTCATCACATGTTAGGTATTTTTTCATATTATGGGTTGAGAGTATTCCATGGGTTGTTGGCAAGCAGTTGGTCATAGTTCCAGTGAGAGGAGGTCAACCAGAAAGCTTCTAGAAATTTGTGCCTATTTAAATATTAGAGTTAAATTTATTATAAGAATTTTTTTTAAATTAATTGATGATAATATTATTATAATTAATAATTTATTTTGTTTGTTTTTGAATCAAGGCCATAGATATCTTGGATAAGGCTGGATTGAAATGGATGGGACTTATAAGCTGCTACTTTTCCTTAACAAATGAATGGGAAAGCTCTTTAATGGTATGTGGTCTCGCGTACTAGCCATATGACTTATGTTTTTGTGTATGCTACATGTGTACACTCAGTAATTCCACTAAGGGTGGTTCCCCTGGTCAATAATTAGATATAATTTTTTAATTAAATTAAAATATCCAATGAAATTTAATGAGCATCTAGGTTCGTGAATAACCACATGTCTTCTAGCTTGAAGAATCAACCATTGTTGTATGATTATGGAACATTTTAGATATTTAGAAGCCTCTAGAACTCATGAGAGGTGAGTCCAGACCAATGAGACCCATTTTTCTATCTATAGGGGCTTGAGGCACCTCCAAAATAGAGGGGGTAGTGGACAAGGGATCATAGGACGTGTATGCCTTACTGGACCTCTATTAAATATTTTGAGCTATCTGGAATCATTGGGAGGAGTGAGGGTTGAGAAATACTCTCTTGTATGATGTGACTAGGCATACATAGGCAAATAGTGGATAAACCATGATCGGTTTGGGTGATCAGAATGGACCATAAATACATTAAGGAAGGAGATAAGTCATGGTCCATCTCTTTACTGTTACCCTTATAGTGGGATCTCACATATTCAGTAAGGCTATGATACCCCCATTGATGATGTCAAGGTGTGAGACCTTCTAGAGAATTAAGTGTTGACCTAAGACTGAGACAAGAACAAGGAATGATATGAGGGTACCTATACTGTGCTGAGACTGGTGGGATCCTATGGGTGCCCTGTGGAAAGACCGACCCTGGGAGTATGCACCCAATATGGTAACAAGTGTTACCATGGAACCCATACTAGACTGATGATCCTAAGGTGATGTGGGTGGTTGTTTTGGGAATAGTAATTTGGAGAGTCCTCGTATTTTTTTCTTTATTCTAGGTTATGTAATGTGCCTTTGGGGAAGATGTGAAAAGGTTGGTCTACCATGTTTATAGAGACATGTTCACAATTTTGTTGAACCCAAATATTGGTAGTATCCACCATAAAAATAGATCTTTGTGACTGGAATTTCAAGGGTCGTAGAGCTTGGTGATTAGATATTCCTTATATTAGGAGTTTGGTATATGGTTGGGGATGCTATGGATTTGGTGCCCAAGTTTTACTATTTTGATCTACCAGGGATTTGGAGATCAAATGTTAGGAATACTGTGGGTTACATCCTTGAATACATTATGATGTTCTTTGGATCTACCATTGATTTAGAGCTCGGATGTTAGGATATCCATGAGTTATGTCCATACAGTCTTGAGGATAATGTTTAGAGATACCTTGGATCAAGGGATCGAATTTTAATATTATCATGGGATGGGTCCCAAAAGTCATGAGGATAAAATTGGAGTAACCATGTATTTGGATCTCACATGTTACATGGGAGGAATGATATTAGATATGTTCTTAGAGACACCCTAGAACTGGCTGAAGTAGGTTTGGGTGATCTAGGTCATGGAATTAATTATCAGTAGTTTTTTAATTATTTATTTTTGATAGTTTCATTTTATTTTAGAAAATAATGCTGCATGAACATATCATTGCATATGTTTATTAGTGAGGGAATGTGTTGGTATTTTTCTATTGAGTTGTTTACTCAATCCCTACTCATGCCATCATTGCATTTTGGTACCTGAGTAGACATTCTCTTGGTTGTAGATGTAAATTGGACTAAGGTATAGGGTTTTATTGAGTGTGATGGATCATATAAATACATAGATTTTGGGATCATGTTTTAGATCAATTATTTCATGGATCCATTATTTTGTTTCTATTTTTTATTTTTTCTTTTAAATGTGACCAGCCTAGTGAGCAACTAGTTGTATGCATGACATGGCTATTTATGCTTTTACTGGATTTCATTTATTATTATTTTATGTTTTATTTACCCCACATACCTAGCTTTAATTAATTTATGATGTATAGTTATTTAATCCTATTATTAAACACTTTTATAAATGGATAATAACCTCCCTATAATACCACCATAGACCCCCGCTTCTAGTCGATAGACTCTAGCATATGGGGAGGCACACCTGAGGTCATGTAGTGTTCTGCTGGTTTGGAAACTAGACATACATCTAAGGTAGAGGGGAACTACAATTATTATTCCAAATATGAAAACCATTATACAATATTACATTTCAATAGGTTGTAAAAAGTATATTTAAGTACACAAAACATAAAAAACCATTTTTTAGAAAATTTCCCCTTTTAAGAAGAAAAATAAATTCATACCAAAAATCATGTATAATATTGATCTATATAATATTTATTAGTCTATAATTAATCAAAGGGGAGTTATGTGACATTAAAAATCAATACCAAACTAATTTTAACTATATAAGTACTTAATTTAAGAAAATTAATAAAAAACATTCCTTTATTAGAATAAAACATTACTTAGATTTCAAAATTCCAAATATTGGTTTCTAAATACAGAAAAACATTTTTAAAATTTTGTATTCTAATCCTTAAAAATATATTTGTTCATGAGAAAATGTTTAGTGATCTTTTATGTCAATATTATAGCATGATGAATTCATAAAAGCGACACTTTGTAAAAATAGTATTTGTATTATTCACAAAAAAATAAAATATTTCTAAAAATCATAAAAAATCACCATAAGCTAATTTTTACATGATTAATTCAAAAATGAAGTTCATTTCATCAAATTAAAATTATAAAATTTCTAAAATCATATTTAAAATGAAAAAAATATAAAGATAAATTGTTTTTATAGAATAATGACCTTGTTAAACATTAAGTGTTATTAACCTTAATTCATACCAATTACTAATGAATGTTAATTTATTTATCTGAAAATGGTATATTCATAATGTATTGATATTTATCTTAAATTTTAATAGATAATTATTCACTTTAGTTTGTATTTTTATGTAACATATGATATTGAACATAATCTTATTTAATAGAGAATTACGCATTGAAATCTTAGGGTGTTAGGCCATAAACCTTCTAGATATCTGGGATGAATATTCCAGAGAATAGATTCATGAAATACTCAATCAAAATTTAATTATCCAACACTAGGGATAAGTAACTCTAATTAATTTTTTTACCATTTTTGTTCATTTATGGTATATTTTGGGAAAGAGTGGGTATCAAAATATTTCACTAGGAGTTAAAATAAAATGGGATTGGGTGAGGTGAAGTAAGCACTAGGTACCTGGTTTATTAGTAAAAGACATCCTGATGGGTCACCTAGGATAAAAGGGGTTATTTGATGAACTGCCAGATATTTTGTGGCTTATTACTAGGTAGATAGTAGCTTCTTGGGTATAATTCTCATTATAAGGGTGAAAATAATTTTTTCAAAATCAAAATTTAACCCCCAACCTCTTTAGAATCTTCCTTTTATTATTAGTGTAAAACACACATATATATTCTCTCACTATCCATTTTATCCTAGTTCAATCCTATTTTCCCCTTCTTTCAAGTGATTCGAGTTGGGTAGGAAATATATACTTGAACTTGGTAAGACCGTGAATCACCTCACAATTCGTTATTTTATATTTTTTTCATAGAAGAATATGTAATACACTCTCTTCATATCTAAAATATTATTGTATATTTCCTTTTATTTAAAACAATTCCTTATTATTTATAGTGGGTGGTCCTATTATCATATATTAAGATAATAAATTGAATTTATTTAATCAGTGTACAAAATTTTTATGATTTTTTCATTTTACTTTTTATCCCTTTTTATATTCAAAACTATGCCACCTGTTAGGATTAATAAATCTCACCTATTCTCAAAAAAAATCACACAAAATTCAAGGAATAAATTTAAATAAAAATATCACATAATATTTTTACAAGTTTCCCCCTAATATAGATGACTACATCCTTTCTCTGTTTAGGTTAAGAATGAGATACAGATTCTCAGCTATAATATTGTTATCAATTACAAGTGGTTTTGGACGGTTCTACATTCACTTCCAAAATATTTTCTATATTACCCAAGTTAAGGGAAATTTATACTAGATACTAATAGTGTAGGTTATCTCATTAAAATATATTTCCTTATCTCAATGTGAATGAGATTGGATTATACTGGTAGTCTCTAGTATACTATGTTTCTTTTCTCAAAACTCCTTAACAAGATATTGTATCTGCACTAAAATGCATCTAAATTAATTGTATGATTTTATTCCTCATCTTTAGGCCATCCAATTTCCCTTGATGAAAAACATAAAAAAAAATATGTAAATCCATTACACTTCTGAATATTAGGAAGTTCAAACTTCTAATTCAACTCACTGTATAAATGGATAATCTAATTTATGATAATTCTCAAACTCCATCCAAGAAACAGAATATATAAACACTATACAAGATTGGAATATATTTCCTTGGTTGGTAATTTTTTTATTAATTTCTATAATTATAAATTTATTTAAAATCATAAAAACTTTGAATGAAACTACACCATTATAGTGTGTTGGTCTTTCAAACCTTTTTAACGACTATTTTTTAACTTCCATAGCTCCTGATTTTTATCTTATAAAACCTTTACATTCATGAAAATTATATTCAATAACTAATTTGAGATAGTAATTATAAAACTACATAAAGTAACCGATATATTCTAGAACTATAACTTTTTAATATGACCTTTTCAAATTTGGATTTAAAATGTTTCTTCCCAAATTTTTTTCATGAAACTTCATTTGCATAACTTCCATCATGTAGTTTTTTCCCGCAACTTGCTTCATCAAACTACAATATTTATTTTAGAACAATGGTGTATGGTCTTATCAAAATTTATTTTCACAACTATATTATATGGAAAAATTATTATTAATTCACATAGGAACCCTACAAAAAATAGTTAATCAGTTGATGTTGTTCACAGAAAAAATAATATGTGTGGGTATACTTTAAAAACTGAAATTCATGTAGAAAAATAATCTTTGGACTGATTCTTCACCTAGGCCTTATTCGTAATTGAAGAAGATGATATTAAATTTTACTAATCTTATCTAAATATTATTATCAATTTTAAAAATAAATCAAGGTGTATTTATAGTCAATAATAATAATTGTTAACCCCATTGTGATTTCAAAAAAACACGATGATTGTCCTTCATCCAAAAGTGGCACTTTGAGAGATTATCATATAACTAATTCTCTCTCAGTGTACTTAGTACGATCTCAACATGGGTAGCATGGTCGTGTCGAGTGTGAGAGTACACCAAGATATCTTCCACATAGACTACCACAAAATAATCCATGTATGGGTGGAACACATGGTCCTTCAGATCCATGAAAACTGTTGGCACATTCGTGAGTTTGAATGACATAATCAAGCACTCATATAGATCATATCTGCTCTGAAATCTCTTAGAGGTTTCTCCGATGGTCTAACGCGTAACTGATGATATCCGATCACAATTCAATCTTTAAGAACACTTGTGCTTCTTGAAGTTTATCAAAAAGATAATTAATCCTCAGAAAAGTTTATCGGTTCTTAACTATCGACTGGTTCAGCTTTCGGTAATCCACACAAAGTCTGAGGGTACCATCTGCCTTCTTAGAAAACAGGACAGGCGAATCCCAAGGAGAAGTACTGGGTTGGATGACACCCTTTTCCAGAAACTCCTCCAACTGCCTCTTGGGCACCTACAACTCTGGTGTAGCCATCCTATAAGGAGGAATGGACACCAGTGCGGCTCTTGGTACAAGATAAATAAAGAAATCCACCTCTCACTCTGGGGGAAGACTTGAAAAGTTTTCCTGGAAGACATCCCTGAAATGATCAACCTCTGGAGGGAAATTCTTCTGACAAGTTCCCTGGTCATCCAGATACAAACTCACAATCTGGGGTGTCACTCCACCTCGCCCATGATGCTCGGGTCCAGCTCGGCTTTCCCCGACATCCAACTCACCCTTGTATAGATACTCTCCACCCTCTCATGATGTGAAAATAACCATATAATGATAGCTATCTACAAATGCTCGAAAGGGTACCAACCAGTCCATCCTGAGAATGATGTCATAGCTCATTATCTCTAATACATAGAGGTCCCATTGAAAGTGACACCCACCAACCTCATGGGGGAACTCCCTGCACTAATGCACACCAGCCTTTCTAATACCCAATGGAGTGTCTAGAGTCATGAAATCAGAAGAAGAAGAAACACGGATCCCATGTCTCTCTACAATGGGAACAAAGATAAATATATGTGTAGCACTAGTATCGAAATGTACTGAAGATAAAACAGAAGCAAATAAAATAGTACCTCTGACAGTGGAAGGTCTAGGATCCTGCTTCTGTTGGGTTTAATGCACTGCATATACCTGCCCAGTGTCACGACCCTATGACACAAACCGACTACCCTGAGCTGACCCGCCCTACTGTCTTTGAGATCCTGGTGTCTGGATACCATGTCCAAGACCACCACCATAGCCTGAACATCCCGACGTATTCCAATTCCCAGACTGGTAAGAAGCTACTGGCCCTGCTCTCGCACGCAGAGCCTACATAGAACCCCTCTCACTAGCCACTGGTGGAAACTCCCTACAAAATCATGGCAAATGACCCATATTGCTGCAAGTTTGGCACTCCAATGGGTCGCATGGACATTGAGGTCACTTGTGCCCCTCCTTACCACACTGTTAGCACCTCTCCTGACCCTCGGAAGAGTTATTCTGGCTAGTAATTCCACCGTGATAGAAATCTAACTACCTATTCCTCTTATTGGTAGAAATAGTAGTAGAAAATTGTGTCGAACTACCCGGGACTGTACCACTAGCTTACTGCAGGTTCCACTCAGTAATCAGTACCTGGTTCAAAATATCATGCACTATAGGAAACCTGAAAACATTCACCAGTGCTCAGATGACATATCGAAGACCATCCTAAAAGTGTCTAGCCCTCAACGTCTCGTCACCCACCAGAATAGGTGAAAAACGCTGTAGATCGGTGAAGCAGGCATAATAATCCATCACTAACATGGAACCCTGCTGTAGATTCATGAAATCGCGAGCTTGATCTGACCTCAATGTCTATGGTAAGAAAAATTCATAGAAGACTTCCTGGAAATCTTCCCACGCCATGTCTATTTTATGCTCGGTCTAGGTGGTAACATCCCACCATCTCTTGGCGGAATCACGCAGCATGTATGTTGCAAGCTTTACCCTCCGCCCTGGAGGCGTCTCCAGATGCTCAAAGATAGTCGGCATAGAACCCAGTCAAGACTTTGTAGCCTGTGGTCCTCTATCCCATGAAAATGTAGGTGGATGCTATAGCTGGAATATACAGGTCATCTCTATCATAGATATGGCAGCTGGCGGTGCTCCTTGGAAGGTCTGTATAAACCACATGAAGCCTTCACCGAATTGCTCCTCTGTGCCTGGGTCCACTATAGCGGCTGGCACTGAATCTGGCTCTGCTTGAGGTTCCATTGGTAGCCTGTGGCCTACCATTTCTAGAGTATACTCGTTGTCGCTCTCCTAGAAAACAACTTGAGGCCATCTTGGTGGCATGATTCTACAATGTCAAACACACTCCTTAGATTTAAGATTATCAAGGAATGAAAACAAGGAGCGTAAGAAGGGAATAAGAGAAAAAACATTCAAGTTTTACAAAACAAGACTGCACAACATATATAATAACTACATGGCATGTTCCCTTAAGCCTTCTATATGGGAATGTACTTCTTCCAAAAATGGTCATTTAACACCCCATATAAACGGTGTGTTTTCCACACACACGACGTTTACTTGAATTATCTTCCCTTTCCTGAGTCCTTCTACATAGCTTAGCCACATGGATATTTTTTGAATGAGACTACATGGTGTGTATAAGGGCTACACGACATGTACTAGATGAGATTCATCGACCTGTGTTGTCCGTTACACGGCCAGGTACACAACTCACTCTACACAGCATGTTTCCAGATAGACACGGCATGTACGACTTAGATTCCAACTGCCTGTGTTGTTAGTGAAACGGACATCTACCCGGATAACATGACAAGGCATGTTACACTCACACATTGTGTGTACATTACCCTGTTTCCTAGCCACACGGCCAAGTCCACACAGTCTTTCACCAGCCAAGACCACACAACATGTCCCTTAGGTACAGGACATGTACTAGACGAGCTTCGTTGACCCATGTTGTTAGTTACATGGTAAGCCACATGACTCACACTACACGGAATGTTCGGCATTGACACGACATGTATAAATGAGGATTCCTCCATCTGTGTTGTTAGTTACATGGGCGGACGCAGGGTCTGCACAACACAGCGTGTACAATCGGTACACGGTGTGTTCCCTCTAGAACTTCCCCATCTCGTGTCTCTATCCAAATGGCCTATGAAATAGTTAGAGACTACATGGTGTGTACTTAGGGTACATGATATGTACTTAAAAGTTTTCTTTTCTTCCCGAACAGAAGAGTACATGGTGTGTAGTCAAAACTACACAGCATGTATTCTGGTTTTTCTCGATAGTAAGCCTTAAAAACTACTCCAGAGCCCAAAAAAACACTGAAACCAACCCCTAAGTTCCAAATTTTGTTCTGTGACGTCCCATACTCTCCATGAATCAAAGATTATCATCTTATGCGTGTTATAACAAGGTAAACAAGTCGATGATCCACCAAATTCCGGTTGATGAGGGCCCATACTCCTCAAAAACCAAAGTTTGGCATTCATTCATAGAACCTTAAATAACAATACCCTATAAAATAGTAGGAATTTTATCAAGGAATCTATCACAGCAACATGCATTTTCTAGCACAACATCTATCACAACAACATGCAATTTATAATGCACCTACATGGCATGGAAACTATTCATGACATGTGATTCTAAGATGTACCAAAATGATGCATGAGATGGCATACCCTCATCTCATCTGGTTGCAACTAAATTGAACCCAAGTATAAAAATATAAATAGCACACATCAAGTGCATCACCCAACGGAGAAAATCAAATCAATTGTAATAATCATAAACTGAAAATCACAATTGAATTCGAGGCAATGCGGTCTTTACCTGTATACAGGGTAGCTACTCTCGGGCATAGTTATTATTGAATCCATTAACAATATATCTCTTTCTGTCATCACCAAATAATAATATAACTCAGAAAAAATAAAACCAGACTTTGATACCAGTTTATAACGTCCCGGATCTGGGTTCCACCCAACGGGTGCCCCGAACCCGGTTGGTCACTTGACCTCAAGAGCATTTCCACAAACGCTAGAGGATACTAACTAGCAGTGAGGGCCTAGGTCTAATAGTGGGGAAACAATGCCCTCATTTTTCAAAGTTCAAGGTAGTGGTGAAAACAAAAGCATACAAAAATCAAAAGCAGTAAACAATACCATTCTAAAATGGACAACAGTACAGAAGTAAAAGATAACAATTGTCATATAAATATGATGATGCAATATGTCCTAAAGTCTAAGAAAGAAGCCAAAACATGATACACTGCAATCTGAAATAATACAAAAACGGTATAAATATAGAAAAAAAAGAAAAATAGTGCAGTAGGAACTCAGCAGCATCACAAGCCTATGCTCGGTCCCATGCTCTTTTACTCCTCTACAACAATTAAGTACCTATATAGGGACTCTTTCCCTTATCTACACCTGTAGAAATATAATCTATTTGGGACCAGGACATGAACCAAACAGGGTGTGAGAAATAAATCCCAATTTCCAACCACCAATGTCCCATTCTCATATGTCAGTGAATTTGTGAAAAAACAGTGTGCAGTAATGGAAAAGCAGTAAACTATGAAGTACTCAAAAGTAGATACTCCTAAAAGTTCCATTTCCATTTAATTATTCATTAATAATTTAATATATTTGAATTATATGTTCTTGAGGCTCAGACTCAGTTTAAAATATACTATACAGTGCTGCAGAAAAAACCAAAACAATAAATCTAACAAGTACAAGGTAAAACAATACCAAGCCTGTGCTTTAGCTTGGAAGATATAACCTGTGAAATCACCACAGTGAATATAAAAAGTAAACAGAGTCCTAAGACATGAAAAACATTACCCTCGGGTAGTCATAATTGAAACCCTTAGGTAATTGACCATAGGGATAACAAATATTTCCCTCAGGCATACGAGATAATTTCATTAGGCACGAAAGCAACTTCCCACAAGCACAAGAAAAGTTTTCCTTAGGCTAAACGAAACACTACCCTTAGGCTAAGAAAATCACTTCCGTTAGGATAATCAAGTAAACGGGCCGAGCCCAACCCAGAAGCAAGAAATTATATACCCCTTTTCTCTCAAGAAAACTCAAGAATTCTAAAATCATGGAAAACTCTCGGGTTACCTGGACAAACGGTTAAACAAGGAAAAAGCTCCCACAGGGTGGCCCTAGATCCAAGAAATGATCCCAAACAACAGTTTATAATTATCATCAGATTATCTATGAAATTCTAGATATCTCAATTAATCAAGGCCTCATCCATACGACACCCCAATCATGGTCGTGTAGCACAACAATACACAAAAAAACAACCTGACAGTTTAAATTAAACATCAGGCCACCTACCTTGATCTCCTCTAGTCAATATAATGTGAATGGAGCCTTCCTAAATGTTTGATAATGAAATAGATCTGGGATAAAAAACACATTTAAAACCAAATAACATCCCTTCAGAAATGAATTGGAAGGAAGGGCTCAAGAAGAGTGAATAACTTACCCACACGGTTCAATCGAGACCATCAACAAAGGAATTTGAGTTTTGGTGTACGATCATGAGGTCCTCCAAGCTTCGACCTTCCCTCTCGGTGCTCCAAATGTGTCGACTGCCTCCTCTGCTGAATGAGGTGGCTACTACCCATTTTAAGAGATAAAAACAAACTACAGGGCATGTACTCTCAAATACATGACATGTACTTTTCATTTTTTTAACTATTCCTCTAGTGGCTACTTTTCACCGCCGCACTGTTCATCTGTCGACATGAGTACACTGTTTGTATTTCTGAATACATGATGTGTACTGTCACCCCGCCAGCGGCTACTCCCACCATCTTACTATTCACATGCCAACTGATTAAATGGTGTGTAAATACCAAGTACACAGAATGTAATCAATTTGTACACTCTTCATCACCGACATGCCTACACGCCCTGTGTACTCATCCCACACGGCCAAAGTACATGGCGTGTGGAAAATTACACGGCATGTACCCACAAAATTATGGGATTTTTTCCCATTTTCCATATTTTCTCAAAAACACTTATGGAAAAATGAAAGGAATAAATCCATACCTCAAGAATAAGAACCAGGTTCATACAAAAATTCACAAATTACATTTATTTGGATATATATAATATTAAATATTTTAATATTTCATTTATTAGGTAATTACTGCATGAAAATTCTATCATAAATAAATTAAATTATTTAATGTCTAAAAAATATAAATAAAATACCATTATGTAGGAAATATTTGTATCTTTCTAATGAATATATATAGTCAAATTTATCTGATGTGTAACCCTATATTAAAAATGGTTTAGTTATTAATCTTTGAATTTAACACTTTTAACTCTTCATTGAATTAAATAATAATAAATATCCTAATCTAATCTAAGTGGACCTAAAGGATCATATTTTATTCCTAAGGTTTTTTAGTCTAATTACATTTATCCAATAGAATTATGACATGTGTTAGGGTAATAATATTATTATTTTTACCTTTAATTACCCTATTTACTTTTAACCATGGTAAATAAAATTCAAAAGTTATTATTCACCAAAAATTATTTTCATCTCATTGAACCACATTTTACTTATTGATATCAACCGTGTCTCTCATATTTTCTATATTCAACTCACCGAAGCGGTAAAATTAAGTTATATACAAATTTTCAAATTCTCCTAAGAGGTGGATAAAAGAAGGTGAAAAGTTCAATAAAATTTTATATATCTAATATTATTACAAAATGACTCCAATGGATTACATTGAAAATATATAGGTATTATGTATATATTTTGGCCTAAAGTAAATTTAAATAAAATAAATAATTATTTGAATAAAAAGTAAGTTTTAACCAATAACGTAGTGTTTTTCACTATTTATCAAAAATTGAATGTTTTTCGAAACATACCAAAAAATCACCCGAAGCTAATTTTGATATTAAGAATTAAAAAAAGGAAGTTTATTTTACCAAATTCAAAACATATAAATTTCATTTATTATTTCAAAATTAATTCCCGTTGTCAAAACCAAAAAGCGTATTCTTAAGAAATAATAAATACCAAAAGATTGACACTTGTTTATGTCCAATTTCAATGTAAAATTACTTCCAATGACCAACATTGGATTAAATGGAAAAATTAAAATCTAATTTAGCTTCCAAACTATTCATATTTATAGTTAAACACAATAAATATTTCTGGTTGAAAATGTTGTTTTCAGTTAAAATTTAGTATTTTTCACTATTCACCCAAATATGAAAGTTATCAGAAAAACACCAAAAATTTATAAAAACAAAATTTATAGGTTCTAATTATAAATAAGAAGTTTATTTTGTAAAATAAAATATATAAAAGTTTTAAATATTTTATTTAAAAAGGGTTCGCCTTAAAAGGCAGTAAAATTTCTTTTTTAAAAAAATACTGCTTTTATCTGAAAAAAATGATGTTGATCTTATATTATGTCTAAGAAAAACATCATATGGATTCTAAAATTCTAAGGATTATATAAAATTCAAAATTCAGTTAATACTATCCCTAACCTCTTTTTAACGGCTAGATTGGTATGTTGTGGTGTGCTTGAACTCAGTGTTGTGTGTAGTGCATGTTATTGAATTACATTGAAGAAATAATGTACTATGAAATATTGGGGGGTTACATTATCCACTCCTTCAATAAATTGCGTCCTCACAATTTGAAATTGTTCTTCAAAAATAAAAGGTTAAAAATAGAAAAATACCTTTTTCGGAAAACCCACATTGGAAATTGGGTTAATAAAATTTAGTCTTAATAAGAGGAAAAAGGAAATGAAAAGGTCACCGCCAAATTATGATCTCGATTAGGAGAAAATTGGGAGAAATTAATGACACATAATTGGAGGAAAAATGTAAATATTTATAAAGAGTTATTGAGGTCATCAATCACAAACAAGTTTAAAATTGAGGGCCTCAAATCCATCAATCTATGACGATTTGAATAGCATCGGTTCTACAAAACATAAGGTATTAAGAAAATAAATTTTTGGTTTTAAGATCCCTTCCCTAATTCTAAGAATTAATTTACCCATAGAATAAGGGGAAACAATTATATATATATATATACTTGACAAGTAGAGTTTCATCCTTCAACTAATTCCTACCTCAAACTCATCTTTCACTATAAAAATACTCTATTTATCTTAATTGCATATGGTTAAAAAAATTATAATTCATATATCAGAACTTTTAAAAATAACTAGATTATAAAATCCAGGGACTTTTGTAGCCCAATGGTAGGCGATAAATCCCAATCACACTATGGTTGTGGGTTCGATTCCAATAGCTTTTTCTGATGCGATGATTTTTCACATAGTCTGCGTGTTGTCCTTTTTATAATAATACAAAAAATAACCTTAACAATAATATCCAATTTCAAACTTAATAAATTATAACATTTAGACTTATCCAAAATACTTCTATCCAAACTCATTTTCAAAAATTTATAAGGAAGTTAAACACAATGAAGATCCTTTTTTCCACATAATAACATGTAAACACATTCATCATGTATTATTTTAAAACATGGTAACACCTTGAATTACCATAAAACCTTATTGATTAAATTCATGCTCACTTATCATTTATATAATACTAGTTATATTCCTTATATCCAAAACTTTTGAAGATTCCAACAATGATGAAATAAAAAAACTATTAATCAGTGTTAAGGTAGTCAAGAATATCTAATATAATTTATCCAAATCAACCATCTATTATTCCAAAATTACTACATTAGTATCAAGACCATATATTCTCAAATTCCCAATGAAATAGTATTACATCACAATCATTATTTATTTCCATAATTCATATAACCAGTACATCGTTGATACAACACTCAAATGAAAAAATACATTAATTAGAACATAAGAACTCTTAATCATCCCTCTGCATCTTTGGTAGTATAATAACTTTATTCTTATCCAATATCTTCATTTGGTGTATACTCTGATGATTTGTACCTTGATTCAGGTACTGTCCGAACTCCTTGCCGATGAAGCATTTTACATTTGAAACCTTTTTCTCACCATTTCAATCACGTACTTGGTGTCCTTTTTCTCCACACTTATAACTAACTCCCATTCCCTTTAAACATTTACCAAGGTGATTCTTTCCACATTTATCACATATGATAAAATCCTTCTTTTCCTTATTCCATTTATCCATATTTCCCTCTACCATCATTTTAATCTATTGATTCCCTTCAAATCCATATGACTAAGAGAATTCTCTACTTATCTTATTAACACATGATATTATATCTTAATATTTTGAGAATACGTGGGAGAATATTTCCCTTATAAATGTTGGCTTAATACCATGAAGGATTTGATCCTTCTTAATCTTTAGATTGTATATATTGTTGGAGTTCTCATTCCTTCTACTGGCCGCCATTTCTAAACAATGGAATACACTAAGTCAGCTTATGAATCGCCATGAATAATTTCAAACTTGTAAAATACCTAACGTAAATTGAACAGTGTATGGATATAATCCATAATTATAAAAAAGTTTTCGTTGAGGAAGTATTTACTCCTAAATCATTCATAATGGCTTGTAATGAAAATGTGAATTATCTTAAGCATATCCCCCAGGAGTGTCGTAACCAAGAGTGCAGCGAGGCCCATTTTCGTGCACCAGTTCCCGTTTGAGTCTGGCTCAAAGCGGTGTTTTCAGGTTTTACCCCTAGGTACATCTATGCCAGAGCCACCTCTACCTGCTCGTATCTAGACAGGGATGTATTTCTTGGAAAACTCAAAAAATCTATACAGTACCAAAATTCTAGGAAGTTCTTATATACTAATTCTCAATGTCTATATTATGATAATGTCCTCTAAACAGAGTTTATAAAAATCTAGTTCCCAAGGATTGTACTAAACTTCTTCTGATACCAACTATAATGCGCCGACCGAAGAAACATAGAGTCGGTGCATTATTACATATCATTGGCATGATCACAAAAGATCAATCCTCAAAAGAACGATTAGTTTAGTATCCTTGGAAGTACTAGATACATTCATAAGGATTAAATTACACCATAAAATAGAAAACTAAACAAACATTGTTTCTAGAGACAATACTGAGATCCCATAGACTATCCTTATATGTCTTTCATAATATACTTTTTCACATCCTGGGAAAAATAGAACATAGAAAGGGGTGAGCTCGAATGCTCAGTAAGGATAACAATATAGAAGAATCATTCATAAATAAGCATAAACATTTAAGGCAATGTATAAGACTAAAAAAAGCCTTTTAAACTTGAACTTCAGCATAATATGGAAAATCTAAAATCAAATAATTCCATTTATTTATTCACATGGATATTCTACTAGTCAAATATTCACATGCAATATCAATATCCACTTTCATAATTATAGAATGCATAATGCCAAAATTCATAACCATATAGTTAGGGCCTTGTGCCAAGACTACAAATAATATTTTCTCAATGCCTTGTTAAAAAACACTAGTTTGTCGCTTTAGATCTACCGATGCATTGGGGAACTATAGCGGGCTCCACTGGTCACTTACTAATTCCAATAAATTCCTCATGTGAAAAGTTTTAATCATAACATAAACATTCGTATTAAAACTAGCATAAAAAATTTCAATACTTTATCCATAAACTGTGAATGGTAGATAAATAACACATCCACAGTCAAGCATATCACAAAACATTCAATAGAAAATGGAATATTTTTATCATAATAAATCAAATTCAAACAATATTGAAATCCATTAAAGGTTATTGACATAGATGAAATCAAAACTGTTTGAGAGAAATTTCTCATTATGTTTTTTGAAATCATTTAATGTTACATAATTATAAAATAATGCATTTATTTTTAAAATACTCTTATAATATTTTAAGGGAATCTTCGATAATGTTATAATGGCTGAATATATCTGCACCCACCATGTAAGTTAAAAAAACATTCTTACCTTAATTTTGTCGAAATGGTCATAATGTAACTTGTTTGGAAAATGAAAAAAAGATTCCTTTCAAAACGTATAAGGTCAAATTTGGGTATAAATGACTTTAAAACATAGTATAGTAAGTAGTAAAAATGTTTTGGAACACATTTTTAGAAAAACACGGATTTGGATGATAAATAAGTCCTAGTAGATACTTATATAAAAAGAATCTCAGATAATAAAGAGATTGTAAAATTAACCCTTACCTTGTACTTTTACATGGTAGAGGGTAGGTTAAACTAATGTATAATGGTAAAATAATTGTTATTAAATTATAAATTAATCATATACATTAATATGATATCATATATGAACTTTTAACATTGCTTTGATAATAATATCATAGTATTATCGTCGTTTCCGGTGTTAACTGATTCGTTTTCCTTTATATGATTTGTTAGGTAAGTAATGTTTTTTAGGTTTAGGATGTATCTTATTCATATTCAGAATGATATTAAGTCATTATACATTATTTTTAATCCTCTACTGAAAATTACTCTTGAATGGATACGATGAGGAATGAATCTCACCACATTCGTGGAGACGGTAATCCGTACGTACGCACGAGCGAGAATATTATTCTTTTTATATTAAAATAATATATAATTGGATGGTATATAATATATACAGAATCAATATCATGTTATATTTTTTATTTACATCAATTACACATCATTATTAGACCCATCCAAATAATAATGTCTTGAATAACAATTACACCATGATGTGGAGATGGTAAGTTGTACGTACACACGTATGGTGACATTTCATTAAAAGGATGGATATAATAATGAATATGGTTGTACCATATTTATAATAAAATCAAACTATATAGAAGATAATTAAGTAATTATTTTAGAATGGAAACAACAAAGAAAGAGGAAGTGGAAGAAGAAAGGAACTTGAAAGAGGTGGTGAAATATTTACCTCTTCTTCGAGTTCTTCCTTTTGATTTGATCAAACGGGATCCTTATGGTGGATTTATGACTAAAGGAAGGCCTAAAGGATGAAGGGAGGACATATTAGAGGGTATTTAGGTAGAGTTTGGCTGATCCAAATGGCTTTGAAGGTGTTAATTAGAGATAAGGGGAAGTGCCGTTTTATAAGAGGGGTGAGGGGCACCTTAGGAAAAGCTAGAAATATTTTTTTATAATAAAACCATTTTCAGTTTCTAATGGATCAAAAATTAATTATTTAAATTCTAATGTGGGGATGGGTATAAATCCACTCAACCAATAGGTGTTTGACAGGTTTGTGTCACTATATTAACCTTATCTTTTAGATTTAACTCTTAGTTAAATAGTTTGACATTTACCACGTCTTATTGTATTTTTATACTATATTGTTAAACAAATTACTATATACTTCCAAAAAAACTCCAAGTGGTTCATTAATGATACACCTATAATTATATAAGTCTTTTGGACAAACCATATATTTTTCGGAATAGAATATCAATTAATAATATAATATATTTTTTAGAACTCTTTTTTGTCGATTTGGACACTATTTGGTATTTTATTTTTTCTAAATTCATAAAAGTAGTATTACTTAGACAAAAATTCATATTACCAAACCTAAAATGTCATATTAACCTATAAAATTAGTATAATTCATAAAAAGCCTCAAATTATATTTATTTGAAAATTTATAATATCAAATATTTTAATATTTCATTAATTAGGTAATTACTGTATTATCATTGTGTCATAAATAAATTAAATTATTTAATGTCTAAAAAATATAAATAAAATACCATTATATAGTAAATATTTTCATCTTTCTAATGAATATTTATAGTTGAATTTATCTTATGTGTAACCCTATATTAAAAACGGTATATTTATTAAACTTTGAATTTAACACTTTTAACTCTTCTTTGAATTAAATAATAATATATGTCATAATCTAATCCAAGTATACCTAAAGGATCATATTTTATTCCTAATGTTGTCTTTGGTCGAATTACACATATCCAATATAATTAGGACATGTTTTAGGGTAATAATATTATCATGTTTACCTTTAATTGCCCTATTTAATTTTAAACGTGGTAAGCAAAAGTCAAAAGTTACTATTCATGAAAAATTATTTTCATCTCATTGAACCAAATTTTACTTACATATAACAACCATGTCTCTTAGATTTCTGAAATTCAACTCACAGAAGTGGAAAAATTATGTTTTATGCAAATTTGCAAATTCTCCTAGGAGGTGGGTAAAAGGCGGTGAAAAGTTCAATAAAATTTTATATATCTAATATTATTACAAAATGACTAAAATGGATTACAGTAAAAATATATAATTATTATGAATCTGTTTTTACCTAAAATAAATTTAAATAAAATCAATAATTAATTAAATGAAAATTCGGTTTTAATCAATAAAGCAGTGTTTTTCACTATTTATCAAAAATTGAAAGTTTTCAGAAACATTCCAAAAATTCACCCAAAGATAATTTTGATATTTAAAATTTAAAAATGAATTTTATTTTACCAAATTAAAAACATAGAAATTTCATTTATTAATTTAAAATTAATTCCCATTGTCTAAACCAAAAATCGTATTTTTAAGAAATAATAACTACAAAAACATTGACACTTGTTTTTGTTCAATTTCAAAGTGAAATTACTTCCAATGACCAACATTGGATTAAATATAAAAAATATAATCTAATTATCCTTCCAAACCATTTATATGTATAGCTTAACACTATAAATTATTTTGATTAAAAAATTTGGTTTCAATTAAAATTTTGTATTTTCACTATTCACCCAAATATGAAAGTTATCAGAAAAACACCAAAAATTTATCAAAACTATATTTTTATGACCCAATTCTAATGAAGAAGTTTATTTTGTCAAATTTAATATATAAAAGTTTCAAATATTGGATTCAAAAAGGTTTCTCTTTAAGAGGTGGTAAAATTGCATTTAAAAAAAATACTGATTTTATCTAAAAAAATGAATTTGTTCTTATATTATGTCTAAGAAACTAATAATACTGATTCTAAAATTATAATGATTTTATAAAATTCAAAATTCAGTTAATACTATTCATAATCGCTTTTGAACGTCTAGTTTGGTAAGTCATGGTGCAATTGAATTCAGTGTTGTGTGTAGTGCAAGTTATTGAATTACATTGAAGAAATAACATACTATGAAATCTTGGGGTGTTACAACTAGCATATAAAGTAATGAAAAACAATTAAATTCACCTATATTGCATGGAAATATTCATGAATGTGAATTATAGGTTCCTATAATGTTGCATGTTACAGTGCTCCATTCCCTCATAACATCGAGCCAAGGATAAAAGAAATTCCCCAAAAAAAGTAATAATAAACAACTCCAAACAACATGTGCTTCACCCAATGGTGAAATAATATCAACTGTAATAGGAAAAAGTAGAACAACAATTATAATTTTAGGTAACTTGGTTTTTACACCGAACATGGTTTTTTGATGCCCAAGCACTTATTGTGACCAAGTCCCAAGCATTCATAATCTCCAATATATTATCTACCAATAGTAAAGTATGAAAATAAACCCCCTATAATACCTCTTTGTGACGTCCTGAACCCAGATTCCACTTAATAGGTGATTCAAGCCTGATTAGCCACATGGCCTCAAGTGCATATCCTCGAACGCCAGAGTCTGCTGAGTAGTATTGAGGGCCTAGGGTGTGTCTGTGAGGAGACTATTCCCTCATTACTAGAGTGTAGAACAATAGATACAATAACAAAGGAAAATAGAAAAATCATTATATGTAAACAACATATGTTGATAAGAGCAATAGATAACATGGATAATTATGACTTAATAACAGGAATAACATTCAAGTATTGATGATGATATGTCATGTCACTAGAAAAATAGAAAACATGGATACAAGACAACATGCATAACATGTTCTAAAAATAAAAAAAATAAAAAAATAAAATCCCAAGCATCCTAAGATCTAACTCAGTCCTCTGCTCTCAAGATCTTACCTAAACAACAAGAAATCAAGTATTCAAAGTCATGTGCTTCTATTTATCAACACATCCAGTCATGTAATCTGCTCTGGGTACCAAACAGATCCTAGAGAAGGTGTAAGATAAATCTTCGTGGGCCACCACCAAGGGTGTCTATAACATCTGGCATGCGTAATGGAATATAACAGTGTGTAGGATGGTATATATAAAGTAAAGTAGTAAAATGTAACTGAATTCCCAAGTCCCTGCTTCATCCATCAGCACGTTTCTAAACTTGTTACCAATTATTACATTATTCGTACCAATTTATCAATAAGTCACTTGTTAATAATATTGAAGGTTCCAAGATGTAACAATTCAACCAGTGGTGATATTTAATAATGAAGTTCCATGGTAGTAACCAAGGAAAGAAAACCTTCAAGGGCTGCTAACTCAGTTGTACCTGAGTCTAGATAAGGGGTAAGGGTGTATCCCAATAAGCATAGTCCAAATAATACAACAATTAGATGCATAATGAGTCCAAAGAGTGCATCCATGTTACAACGAGACTAAGAAAAGACTTGTCCCGACAGTATTTGACCATGGAACCTACTTGTCAATGTTGGATACAAGGAGTGTATCCATGGAATCATGGGACCCAAGGATTGTATCCAAGGAATCCTATAGTACTACATGAGGGGGAAGGATGGTGTCACACCAGGAATTCATGATAGAAAATGATAGGGTTATAGGTGGGTCTTAACCTAAGAAACCTAACCTTGAATTCGTAATGGGTCATCAATTGTTCAATACATTCCCTCAGGAATCCAATGTGATCTCTATTCAACCATTCCTATATTGATAATGAAGTCATATAATATTTCTTATGGTTAAATCCTTAACCTTCATTAGTACGATAAGGCAAAGTATCACAAAACCATTTAATCAAGTCATAATTAATCATTAGGTTCATTTGGTTCAAGCCTTGCCTTTCATTAGTGTGACACGACCAAGTAGCATGGAACCCTTTATTAAATGAATTTAAGAAATATTAATTAAGTAAGGTTCACTCTGATACCTTCCATGAACATGTAAATGGGTGCTACTAGAATGAAAACACTTCTCATTTACATTTAAGGTAAACTTATATACTTAGTATACTTTCCAATCCACATATCACATATAATTTTAAAATTGACGCACTTCCCTTAGGTGGTTAATGTGGTGAGAATACATGGTAATTTCTATTATGAAATTCTTAATATAAATAAATACATTTAATATAGGAATCTTAACCATAGATAGTTCAAGAAAAGTTTCACTCGAAAGATGGATCAAACATGCCAAATACTAAAAACCCAATTATAGCATAACATCCTACACAGGATGGATGAAGTTGTGTGGATTACCACCAAATATTAATCACATATATAGAAATATCATAACTATATGGTTATAATAATTATAATCTTGGAATATAAATTCAATAAACGACACACGATCAAATCGGTGGGCCCCACACGACAATTCGAAAATCAACAAACATGTGGGATGAATTATAGACAACCCACCTTAGGATTGTATGACTTTACTCCTCTGGTATTATCCCTTGATTTGGCATACATCAGAGTATATATAAGAAATAGATAAAAAAACCTCATACCCTGAGAACTCGGTTGAGAGAAAAAGAGAAGGAGAACCACTCCAGAGGACTTGAGTACTTATAGTTGTTCATCCAATGTGATGAACAAAAGATCAATCAGATCATAGACGAAGGAGACCTCTGAATCCCTAGATTTGGCCTTCAAAAATATCCCAAATGAGATCCATGGAGGTGAATCCCATATAATATTATATTAAGGAATAAGGATGGAGGTTAATAGATATTTAAGTGAATTTTTTTAAAATTATTTTGAAAATTAGTCGATGTACGATTTGTCTGCATGGTTCGACAAATAATATGCAAACCGTGTGAGGTTTTCTAGGTAGAAGGGAAACATTGCACATTTAGGGTACATGGTCATATGAAAACCATAATAAGTGGTTCTATTAATATGTTTCAAACAGTATATTTAGCTAAACCATACGCCAACTATGATTAACCCCGAGACATATCTAGATTTCCCAAAATTATAGGTTTTGGGCTTCGAACATTCCCTAGACACCTCTGAGACCTTTATTAACATGTTAATAATCCATATTGTGTATAATGTAATGACTTCTACAGAAATTTAAAGGTTACATACATGAGTGAAAAACTGGGTTCTTAAACTTCCCATCATTATTGTACTTCTTCAGACACTCATACACATAATGTCCCATCTCATGATATGTAAAGCACATTACTTTCTACTTATCAAAATTGGGCTTACAACTTCCATGATCATTTTCATTAGAGCCTAGATCCATATTCCATGACTTACCACATCAAAAGCACTTCCCATATTTCATACGGAATTCCTCTTATTTATTTTTACCACACCTACCATGAAATGAAAACTTGATTTTCTTATATTCAGTTTAATTTGATGGGTTCCTTCCCATTTTATTCTAGCTAGACTGCTTTTGTTCTTGTTTTAATAGAACAAATGATCAATAGAAAACTAAATTTCCACGTTCTCGGCACATCGAACACGTTTCTCATAACTCCTTTATTCACGGTAAGAAATATCTCTTCTATATCATGGTTTCAATCCTAAGTAAAACCAATTCATTTTACTATCAATAGCCTAGATAAAATTTGGTGCATACATTGCCTGTAGAGTGAGGATTTCTTCACACATGGCCACAAAATATACTTCTTTCTACCTCAAATAAAAATAAATTCTATAATAATTCATATATCCTTGGGATAATATTTCTCAAATAAAATGTTATTAAATTCATCCCATTTCAAGCTATCATTACCTTATCTTTCTCTAGTATTCTTAACAATAGTCCACCATTGATTAGATTCACTTTCAAAGTGATACTTATAAATGGTTACCTTTTGATGAGGCAATTAATGAATGACATAAAATATATTTTATGGGGATTTAATCCACCACTCAACTACTATGGGTTCAGAAGATCCGTGAGACGATTGATTGTGTTGTCTCACAAAATTCTCCACTATCTATATGTTTTACTATAGTTGATCTATTTTCTCTATAATATATATTCCACTACCATTTATAGCTTTCATAAAATAATACATCACATCAATGAAATACTCATTTCTAATTTCAACCATTTTGGGTTGCGGATTCATAAGGATATCATCTTCTCAGTGCCTTCCTACAATAAATGTTCTATTTCCTCTATCGAAAACCGTTTTAAAACAAACATAGTTTAAATAATGCTACTTAATAATATTACAACTATATAATATTTTATATATAAATTATAATATAATAATTGTATTTACTATCATTATAATAACCTCTAAATTTATCTAAATTGTCCTTTGATAAAAACCATAAGGATCCTATCCTTATTCACCCATAATTTATTTTTATTTTAAATAATATTATTACATTTCAAGGTTATTTTTAATTTATAGTTTTATTTAATTAGTTCATAACTTTTACATAACAAACCCATATATTATAAAGTGGATACTTCTACTCAATATCCACTTTTCTTGTAGTATAATTATTTTAAAATGAACCATGTTTTGTTTTCATGAAAAAATGTCATGACCTTCAAAATGACTACTTAATTTTTCTCACCCATATTTAATCACTATTAAAAAAATTAATTTTTTTATGAGAATAAAAATCGCAATAAGGAAAATAAAATGAAATAAATAAATTATTAGTCAATGAATACTTATAAAATCATCCTTTTTCAAAAATAAACTTTGGGTTCCAAAATGACCATTTCCTTATTGAATATATCATCTTCTTATCCGAAATATTTTCATAGAAAATTTCATAGGAAATATTAAAGGAAAAATAAAACCCATGAATGTTTCTTTGAAATCTTGAAAAATACATCAAAACGTTTTCACAAAGTTATAATTTTCATGATTAATAAGTATCACATACTTTCCTTATTTAAATATAATCTCATTTCTTACCATTTTAAAATCCTATGACTTCCATAAAACCCCTAGAAATCATAGATTAATATTATAGGTAAATTGACATTTTAATTTCATTCTTACATAAGTAATAACATTCACAGTCACACATAGAGTAACCATAATAGTAACAATTGGAGTAACTATCATAGTTACACTTGAAATAACCATCATAGTTATACTAGGAATAAACCTCATGGAAAAATTCTGAAAATAAATATTTCCCAACTAACAAGAGGGATATCATAGAACCACCCTTCCGTAACGTAAAAAACCACATGTAATAATAAAAAATTCCCTATAACCATAACATAATCCCAACACATAAAATCTTTCATCATAAAAAAATACTTTTCACCAATAATAAAACATTTCTGGATATTGAAATATCCATTCTATTTTAAAATCCTTTTTGAAAATATAATGAAAATACGGATGGAGGGAATTTATTTAAATATAACATGAAATATTATTAAAATAATTCAAATATCATGTAATGGTTATGACATTAAGAAAATCCTTTATGACCATATATGTTAAAATAAAACATTTCTTTTGTCTTTGCTAAATAAAGTCAAAACATTCCATATAAAATATGTAAAGATATACCTTTTGAAAATATTTGAAAGAAAGAAAAAATATCAATAAAAGTTATTTTATAATTCATATATTTCTGTAAAAATATATACATAATGTAAATTTAAAAAAAATTGGACATGGAAGAAAAAGGTTTTAGGGGACACATTAAAGGAGGTTTTTTAAAGAATGTCCTTTACCTTGTTCCCAACTTGTCATGTGTGATCCTTATCTTCATAAATTATAAAATTATGTTAATTATTAAATTTATTTAGAACCTTTTCATGATTATCATTCCTTTTATTAACATTTTATATTCAATTACTTAATCAATTATGTTCATGATGGATGTTTTGATGATATTCAGCTTATATTTCCCAAATGACTTTAGTAGGTTGAATATGGTTAAAAAACACATTGTTAAATCATCTAAAAAATAATAATCATTAATAATAATCATTTTTATAAATCAATAAAACTTTTTAAACCAGTCTTCATATATGGTTATAAAAATATAACTACTTTACAATCATTGAGATGGAACGTCGTATATAAACATGAGTAACATTTCCATATTTAATGATCAATATGAAAATTAGGTAATTATTATTTAATATTTAATTAATTATAATAATATATTAAATAAAATATTACTTCATTAAATATAATTATATATATAATCCATGTGATGCGGGGATGAAGAAAAAATCACATCGCTTCATAGAGTTGGTAGTCTGTACGAACGGTGTTAACATTTTTTTAAATAACAAAGAGGTAAAATATAGGTATTATATTATCCTTATAAAATTATGAATAAGTCAAGAATAATATATATATATATATTAAATATATCATTATAACCAACTCTGAGAGTTGGTGATGGAAAATGAATTACATCAGTCCATGAGACGGTAGTCTGTTGTACACCTGAATAATGGATTCCTTTCCCATTTGATAGAGTTTGGAGATTAACATAGGATATTACATAAATATAATAATATCTTTGTATATTAAATATATTTATGTTTTTCTATGAACATTTTTTAGACATATTTAATGTAGTTGGAAGAAGAAATAAAACAAAAATGCTCGGTTAAAAAGGATACCTCTTCTTCGGATAACCACATAAGGTTTACACCAATGGATTTCCTAGGATAATTTTATGATCAATCCATAGAATATAAGATGTGAGTATGGATTTAAGGAATGTATTTTTTTTCATATATTTGGCAAAAAATAGTCTTTTGAAGTGGGAAGAAAGGATGAGTAAAGGTTCGATTTTAATTGAGAGGGGAGGGGTACTCGTGGAATCTTTTAAAATATTAAATTAATATATATAAATTTTCATGTGAAAATGTATCAAAAATGATATTATTAAAATATAAGATAATTATAGGAGTAAATACTCTCAAAAAATAAAATTTGGACAAGTATATACTATGTTCTTACCCTTATCTTTAGGTTTCATCCCCACATTAGCCCTTTTCACACTTAGTATAATAACAAGTTTTTTTATATTTTAAGGGTCATGATAGTTACTATAAAAGTAAAAAAGCACTTAAAAGTAACATGATTGGTATTTTAAACTATATCATAATCAATTTTTTAAATATAAAATTTTTAGGAATTTTCAATCATTTAAAAAAATATTATTTATTATAAAATAGAATCAATGTCAACTTTAGAACTATTTTTTTACTTTCACATTAATAACATCACGATAATAAAGGAATTGAAATATAAACCATAAATATTTCCCTAATAATTTTTTTAATCTAAAAAATTTGATAAAAATAATAATTATTTTGGATTATATTACTTTTAATATTTTTAGAATTATTTCTTTAATTAAATAAATCTTGTGTCAGCATTGCCTAAGAATTTAAGGTTATTAATACTTTACTAAAAATATAAAATCAATTAAAATGATAAAAAATAATTTATAATTCTAATTAATATTTATAACCAAACATATCCACTTTTTATTCCTATGAAAAAAATGAATGATAATAAAATCAAGAGAATGACATTTTTTACTTTTCTTTTGCATAAAATATTATAAAGGTAAAAATATGGCCATATAGAAAATAAATTTCATATATTAAAATTTTGGATTATTATGGACGAAATATAATCATAAAATAAAATTATATCAAGTGTTATGGTTACTCTTTGGTCCTTATCACATTATTTTTACTCTAAATTAACCCATTTTACCATTTTCGTGGTAACAAAGTTTACTGTGATTACTATTAATAATAAATAAAAATAAAAGGGAACTATTTTCTAAGTTTATAAATCATGAATAAAAATATGGAATCAATTTTATAATAATCAAAATACAAAATTTTTTAAATTTAATTTAAAGTTAAACCGGAAAGACGTGATGAAAAAGAGTTTTTTCAGAAAAATTCCTCTTTTAGAGTATAATTTTTTTATACTAAAGATTAATTATAAAAAATTTATTACAAAAAATATAATTGTATTATTTTATATCAAAATAATTAATGATATTTTAAAAATAATAAAAAAAATGTAATTATACTTTAAAATACTTTAAAAGAAAATATTGTTTTCAATAAAAATAAGTATTTTGACTATTCATTTAAAAATCATTATTTTTGGAATATTATCCCAAAATTCATCCAAAGATAATTTTTAAATGTTTTATTCAAAAATTAATCTAATTTTTGAACATAAAAATTTTATATTTTGTAAATAAATATTTCAATTATAACCATATAATACATGAAAATGAAATTTGGTTAGATGTAAAGCTTTTTTATTTTTGAATGAAAAATTAGGTAATATATAATAATGAATATAAATTTATAAAATTTAACAAATTAAAATTAATATGACATTAAAATGATTTATTATAACATTAACTAGGTTGTTGTATTATGGGGAAGGGTTAGAACCAGAGATATATAATGAGGGGCATATAGAATGGTAAGTTGAGAATTATCCTCCTATACTACTGCCAAAAATTATAGTTGAGATGTAAAATGTGAAATTTTTTCTAAAGTTAGTTAAATAATTAATAGAGAGACCTTCTTAGATGTTTGAGGTTATGAGTGACCTGGTTAATTAATTATAATTATAAAACATTCTATCTTTAGAAGTAATGAAAGACTATGAGGTAAAAAAATGTTTGAATGTTATAAGTTATATTTTTGAGTTCATTGATGCAGTTGAATAGAAAAAGGTAAAATATATTGTTTTCACACAATATGGGACAACATGATTTTTTGGTACATTCTTATTCTAGGGAAGAGTTTATAATGCCTAATAGTGTACAAATTCTTGGTTGAATTCTTAAATAAAATTTATCCATAGAAATTGATGATGGATAAGGTCTTGGAATTTATGGATTTTAATCAAGGTGGTGATACAATTATTGATTATGAAACTAATTTTATGGATTTATGTAGTTTCACTCCTAATACAAGTGTAGATGATTCAAATAAGGCACTTAATTTTTAATATGGATTGAACATAATTATATTATTAGGGATGATATTCTTTTTGTTTAAATTTTTTTATTGAATTGGTAAAAAATTCATTTTAACTGAGAAATACTGTGAAAAGTAAAGGACATATTCATTTGGAGCCAGTGGATTAGTAAATAGTAAGAAAATAAAAATTGATGATTATCACCCAGGTAGTGAGTGATTAGAGAGACATGGAAATACTCATTCCTCTCTTTATTTTATAGTAATGTAACCATTTGAGTGTTATCATATTGGTTGAAAATTATATATTGGATCTATATATCCATATGTGATAAATTAATGTAATTTTTTTAGGAAAATGATACATTTATAGATTATTTTAGGAAGGGTACTAGAATATTTGAGGTCATCTTGTTGTTTCCACTAAATAATCTCATGCATGGGATAGTTTACCTTAATAGAGTGCTGCTCTGATGCCTCTTGTGAGGTTTTCTCATGTTAGTGGGAAGTTTATTTAGGATAGGTTCAAAGAGGGGATGTGGATCAGGGGAGTTAGGGAATTTGGTGACACTATTATGGGATATGGCCATAGTAGTTATTTTTCATCATAATCTATTAGTGGTATGAAACCATTCAATTCTACTTTGGCAATTAACTTTTTCATACCAATTCATCCCATTTATTTATCTCTAATTTCCATTTTTTATTTTGTTTTTGGATGTTTAATTACTTACAATAGTTCTATATATGAACCATGTATTAGGAAAAAAAGAGGACCCCATCAAGATATATCCATAATATTCCATTATTATCATTGGATCTGTTTTTCTATGGGAAATATTTATTATAGGAAAGAATAATTTTGATATGATTATAAGATTTGATTGATTGATCTATTTATGTGATTCCATTTACTACTACTTGAGGTGAGTGAGATTCTTTACTTATCCTGGTATGTTTTATATTTTCTTCTAGGAGTAAAATTAATGATAGGATTGATTTAGGATAGTCAAAAGATTTTACATACCATGTTATTAGGATGGTCCTTAGATTTTTTTAGGGTAGAATAAATGTTGTTTTCACTTTTTTGGTTGACCAATTAATAAAATTATTCCTAAATATTTAGTAGGATTACCTCTAGGGAGATATTTATATTTTATGGTTTTCCTGGTTCTAGACATAGAGACTATCTCTATTCCTCCCTTTTCTATTGATCTAGAAAATATAATAGAATTTAATATTGAGTTGGATGATCATGGATCTAAGGGATTTATAAGGAAGAGGATATCACCTTTAGATTCTTCTATTTTTTTCACCAAGAATAATAATTGGATTTTGTGAATATTATTTTTCTATGAAAAGATGAATCATGTTATCATCATTAATAAGTGTACATTAAAATAAATTGATGACTTGTTGATCAAAAAAGATGGTATGATGGTTTTTAATATTTATATTTGGTTGGGGTATTATTGACTCAAGGTATAAGTTATATATACTTGGAAGATGAAATTATGAACTTTTTATAGGCACTTTGGGTTTTAATAAATTCTATTTGAAGTATTAAATTTTTTCTTCATTTTATTGGTCATGATAAATCTAGTATTCCATATTTATTAATTCTCATTTGTGGTAGAATTTATCAATGATATATTTATATATTTATGATCTTATGAGGATCAAAGGGAGTATTTAACTATTGTATTACAGATTATGAAGACTCAAAAACTATATGCATAAATTTAAAATTTTAATTTTTAGATGATGGAGGTGAAATTTCATAATTATGTTTATTTTAGTCTAGGATATCCATGGTTCTTGAAAAAGTGGTGGAAATTAAGTGTTAGGAATTACCCAAGAATGTATTGGAATTTAATGTTACTTGGAACTTGTTGGGTATTACAAATAATTTAATTAGTACTTCCTACATTTATCAATGTGAATGGAATAATTGACTATAAATGTGGAGAGTTGATAAATGAATGATAAATGAGAGTTTGTGTTTCAATAACTGAATAAGTGATTAAAATCTTCACCTATTCTTATCAAACATGATATAACTTAGTTCAAGTAGGAATATTGTGATGCATCTAGCATGGTTCCGGGTTACTTATAAATATAGGAAGGTAAAGTTATATAAAATGTTTCATTAAGTTAATAAATATGAGAAAAGTTATCCCACCCATGATCTTGACATATAAATTGCAATCCATACACTCAAGAGTAGGTGGAATTATTTTCATTAATAAGTTTTTTATCTACACTAATAATAAAATAATGAATTATATTTTATCTTAGTGATATTTTAATATTTTGTAGAGAATACGGGTTGAATATATTTATCCATTTTATTTTTAGATGATATATAATGATGTGAAATGGATTTCCATTTTAGATGCTTTGAGTAGAAACTATCACATTGATGTTATTTAGGAATTGAATAATGAGTGAAAATTTATGTTTATCTTCTTAGAGTTATATTTATATGTATATGGGGGAAGGAACACATAGTTTTGGAACCCTTGAAAATAACATAGTATTTGACTTTGTTGGTGAATAGGCTTAGGATTTTGATTTTGAGTGCATTTAATTATGCTATATATCATATACATTGAATGGGATGAAGGCCTTCTTTTTTATTTTATTATTGATAATCCCCCATTTATGGGTTGAAGGGGAACCAAAATTCTATAGATCATATATAGAGTATAAAATACCTAGATATTCGCTTAATAGTGAATCGATTAAGATTTTAAATGGATATATATCTTTAATATATTGAGTTTATAAAAATATATGATATGATTTTTTCACATTTTTCAATGGGAAGTTCATTCTGGGTTGACTATAATATACTACAATGTTTTATTCCACTTTTTATAACAAAAAATAAAGTGTTATTTGGATATATTTTTTCAATTACTTAATTATTAGAAATTAAATTCTTAATATCAGGGGAAAACCTATATTCTGTAGTTATCATGTATTATGGAATACAAATTAGATAAGGTTGTAGGGGATTTTCTAACTACCTTTTCAAGATCATCAAATCTTAGAGAGGTAGTATGAGTGGTTGTTGATCATATGACTAAATTTCTTTATTTTATATGAATATAATAAACTCATTTGGTTAATGAGTTTGGGAAAATGTATATTTGGATAGTCTATAAACTACATGGGGTACCTAAACATATTTTATTTTATTGATATGCAAGATTTATTTCTTGATTTTGATCAGTCTTACAGAAGGATCTAGGTACTCAAGTGAAGTTGAGTATGACATACCATCCTTTTATTGATGAGAAATTTGAGTGAACTATTTAAATTCATAAATACATTCACAATATAAGTATTTTAAATTTTGATGTAACATCGTTGGATCATATATCTCTTAAAAATTTTATATATAATAACAAATACAAAGATTTTATTCAAATGTATCTATTTGAATAATTATATGGATGGTTGAATCAGTCACTTTTGTATTGGATGGATGAAAATGTGGAATATTTATTTTTAATTATCATGATTTAAGGGGAAAATTATTAGGTTTAGTTAATTAAAAAGAGGTTGTACTTATAAAAAACACTAACCTCCTGTGTATTTTACTAGGGGAATGTGTTTTTATTCATATATCACTATGTTGGGATTTTATATATCATGGTAAGAAAGTGAAGTTTTCTCCTTTTATTGTATTAAAATTTGAGATCTTGGAGTTTCTTGGGGAATTATATTATTTTTTGGTTTTTATTTCACTTGTGGAATTATTACTCCACTTTCCTAAAACTTCCCTAATGCCTTGCATCATCCATGTCTCTTCACTTTATATTTATAGTGTGTCAATTTTCTCTCTTCTTTTCCTGTTCATTTATTTTCATTATTTTTTTTATTATTTTAGTTGGTTAACTTATGGATCTTTATTACTATATATTTATGGTGTTCTCATTTTCATCTAATTTTTACTATGTTATTTTCGATTCAACATTCAAGGTTTCATTATGTCATTTTATTTCCCTTTTAAAAACAATTATATATTATGGTTGGTGATAATGGTGAATAAAATATAACTACCTAAATGGGATCTTTTTTGGTGGGTCATGTCACGACCCGTCCTCAGGGCCCGTGCCAAGACTACCCCAAGCCCGCCTTCTATAGACCAGGGGCTGGCGAATAGCACCAAAGGCGTAAATCCCATTAAAAGGGAAGGAATTGAATTTATATAATAAAACAAACACCACAGAGTACGCAAGATGAGGTAAACACTAATTAAACTAAGTACAAAAGTATGTACTGGAAAGTAAATGGGCCAGTATACAAACCCAACAGAAAGTATAGTACAACTGAGAAAAGTAAAGTACAAAAGCTGAGAAGTAAACAGCAACCACCGAGACATCCTCCAGAATCCCCACCTGAAGGGTGGGTACAAAGGGTCTCCTCATCTCCTAGAATCTGTCCGTCCACTCCATGTACATCCCGCCTGATAGTCCACCACTAAATACCATCCCGCTCCACAAGCCTCAACCACGGTCAGCACTGTCCGTCGTCTGTAACCAACACAACATAGTGCGGGCATAGCCCGTGTAGGGGTAGGTATACGAAACTCACTAGGGACCCTGAGACCCCCGAAGGTCTCCCAGAATCCAAAAAGGATAAACCACAAAGGAAAGATACAAACATGAAGTATCAACCAATTCTACTTAGGTATATGCCCATACATATACCTAAGTCATCAATTCCAGTTCGACTCATACTCAAGAGACCAAGAACAACCCAGTCCACATAGGAAAGCACAATCCAGTCCATAAAGAAAAAAAATTCAATCATATCGATGATAATGATTGAAAGTCAAGACTCATCTCACACAAGTATACTACTCATGAAGAGGGGTGGAGATGATTAGATGTAGCCTCTGAATCATCTCCTCTATCGAACCCATGTAGGATCCAAAAACAGAAGTCATCACTGCTGAACCCACATAGGATCCAAGTATAGTAACCATCGTTGCTGAACCCACATAGGATCCAAGTACAGTCATCATCGCTGCCAAACCCATGGAGGATCCAAGTACAGTCGTCCTCTCTTCCGAACCCACGTAGGATCCAGGTAAATTCACCATTGTCGTCGTAGTCGCAGCCAGCTCTAGGGTTCCCACACACAACTCGCTCGATTACGGGAGGGTCCACTCCAAGATCCAAGAGGATCGATACATAAACTTTCAGGAAGTCCAGAGACGATGTATCACAAAGTTCCATCTCCTCAATAGGAATTCAATGCGATAGACGGCGCGTCCATCGGACGCCCGATCTGAGAGATATTGGTTTTTCCGTCCCAGGGGCCCGGTTGGGTTTTAAGCTAAAACCAAACTGATCGTACTCTAGATGCGTCCAAAAATAAATTGGAGTAAGCCAAAAGAATCATCTCACTAAGAATAATTCAATGTATTTGACGGCACGTCAATCAGACGTCCGATCCTTATGTTATAAGTGTTTCTGCTCCAAGGGCCTGGTTGGTTTCAGGGTCGAACCAACCCGGCCATACCCAAACATTGTCAAAACCTTAAGTGTAATATACCGAAACGACTGTCTCAATCCAAGTATTCCTACACATCTGATGGTGCATTGTTCGGAAGTCCTTATCCCACGCTATGGCATTTGAACGAACATGGTCTGAAAATAGGGGTCTAGGCCCGGTCCGACCCGGCCCAAAACCCCCTGGGTGGGCCTGAACTGGGTCGAACCACCCCGGGTCTGGGTCCATCCCAATTGGGCGCGGCCTGGCCCGCCTTGCGGGGCCTGGCCTGCGGCTGGCCGCGGTCTGGCCCAGATGGCACGGCCCTGCCCACGACTGGGCACGGCCCGGCCCGGCTAGCGCAGCCGGCCCAGCCCGTGCGGCCTGCGGCTCGGCTTGGAAGCTGATCGCGGCTCGGCCCTGACCGAGTGGGGTGCGAGGGGCACACCCATCATTTCTGGAAATGGAGGACCCTATGGGGTCCGCCCTAGATGCTGGTCGGGGGGTTACACCCCCCCCCCCCCCCAGTTTCCTGGTAACGGCCGACCGGTTGAGCTGTCGCGGGACCCTTCAGGGTCCTGCCTCCTGGATACGCCGGCGGATGGTTGTTCGGCCGCACCGGCCTGGTCCGCAGCGTCCTAAGGTCGTGGGTTGTCTCACCGGCACGATGCGACAGTGCGACACCCCACCACTGCGGCCTGCTCCAGGTTGCGGCCTCACCAGCGCGGCACGACGGTGCCGCGCACCACCACCGTGGCCTGCTCCGGCCGCGGTCCACTTCATCCCCGCGCAGTGCAATGACACCGTGCCACCTTCGCCTCAACCATCAACGAAGAACAACAAGAAGAATGGGGAGGAGAATCATCCGTGTTTGTGAGGTCTGATCTCCTCCTATTATGACGATAACATTCGGCCAATTCTTAAACAACGAAGGACGATGATTAAACTTGAACAAAAGAATTAACCCCAACCTTGACAATCGATGTCGTTCACTGGGCGTCACGGAAGACGATATTGTGGGGTGAGGATTTGAAGACATCGTTGGTGTGCATCCAAGGAGGAAATGGAGTCTCCACACTAGTAACGGAGAGACGAAGGAAAGGCACGTCGTCTCTCTTTGTAGTGATGTCATTCTTTGTCTAAGAGGAGACTTTCTTCGTGGGAGGATGAAGTTCTTAAAAGAAAACATAGAGCTCTCCCCAAATCCTCCTCACACAACAATTCTAACTAAAAATAATATAAGCTTCTCCTTATTTTATTTTACTTTTCCATGCATTTCAAAAACTTAAAATTCAAAAACTTAGTTAAATTAATTGAATAGGTTTAATCAATTAATTTAGCATGTGTTGGCATGAATTAATGTGGGAGAGGAGTTGTTACTTAATTAATTTCAAGGGTATTCCAAAATTAAACACAAGGAGTTTAATGAGGGTTTTAGGGGGTTTTAGGTAAATTGAAGGGTTGGGGCTCATGTGGGCCTACCTCAGATTTATCCTCACATGGGTATTAGGATGAAAGTGGTTCCCACCCTAACTCCCCCATGTTTGATAAAACCACCTTAGTTGTAAATAAATTTGTACCACAATTTTATTCACTTTTTATTTAAACCAGTTTTTTAACAACTCCTCCCAAGAAAACACATCTTTGGTAAAGGTCCTACTAAGCAATTACTGGCACTACGTTTTCATCAGTGCCCTCAGATTTCATTTCCGAGTAACAGTTCAAAAGATAGAAAACCCCACTCGTTCGTTCACTGAACGTACCTAAGCTAAACTTCGAAAATTGATTCCGGGAAGAGTGGGCATCGAAATCAGGTGTCATCCGAAACTGTGTACTCGAAAAATACCAAAGAATTCAAGAAAAAATTTTCCTTGAAATTTATAGGTCTTTAAATTACTCCCACGTCAGGGTTTTACATCCACATAAAGCTACATCATAAATAAGGGAACAAATGAGGGTACTATGCAGGCATCTAAGCCTCCCGCTCACATGTGCTCTCATGGAGGTTCCCGTGCTGCCACCTAATGCGCACTAGAGGAATCGACCATCCACGTAGGACCCGCTCCTGTCGATCCTCGATCTCCACTGGGAACTCCTCAATTTTTTCCCCATCATCGATGTCCTTCTCTTTGTGATATATGATATGTGTCAGGTCATGCACGTATCTCCTCACCTGAGATACGTGGAAGTCGTCATGCATCCGGTGCAACTGGGGTGGAAGAGTCAGGCGATAAGCCACCTCGCCTATCCTGGTGAGAACCTGGAATGGTCCGATGAAGCGCGGAGATAAATTTCCGCCCCGGCCAAATCTCTGTAATCCACGTCGAGGTGAGACCCATAACAAAACGTTGTCGCTATCCTCTAACTCCAGTGGTCTCCACCTCCTATAAGCATAGGACTTATGTTGGATCTGTGCAGTCCTCATCCACTCTTGGGTGATCTGCACTTTCTCCATCGTGGCCTGGACCATCTCTGGTCCTACAAGTGCTAACTCCCCCGGCTCAGTGCAGCACAGAGGTGATCTGCAAGGTCAGCCGTAAAATGCCTCGTATGGTGTCATACTGATGGTGGAGTGGTAGCTGTTGTTGTACACAAACTCCACCAAAGGTAGGTGATCCTCCCAGCTGTGACCAAATTTGAGGACACATGCACAAAGCATGTCCTTTAGAGTATGAATGGTTTTCTCTGTCTGGCCATCCGTCTGAGGATGAAAGGAACTGCTCAGGCGTAGCTGCGTCCCAAATGCCTCCTACAACCCCTTCCAAAGCCGGGAAGTAATGAAAGCGTCTCGATCGGAGATAATAGATGATGGAACACCATGAAGCCGTACGATCTCCTGAACATAGAGGCGTCCCAATCTCTCCACTAAGCCCTACTCTCTGATAAGTAGAAAGTGGGCCGACTTGGTGAGTCGTTCGATGATCACCCAGATGGATTAATGTCCACTGGAAGTACGTGGAAGACCCATCATGAAATCCATGGATATCCTGTCCCACTTACTCTCCAGGACATCTAAGGGTTGTACCATGCCTGCTGGTACTTGGTGCTCCACCTTGACCTGCTGGCAGGTGAGGCATCAAGAAATGAACTCTTCCACAAACTTCTTCATACCCAGCCACCAGTGATGTCGTCTGAGATCCTGGCACATCTTCGCTACTCCTGGATTCACCGCTAGTGGGGATGTGTGAAACTCCCTCAGCACCTCCTCCTGTAATGCAACTGGTACCATGGTACGTCCCCTGAAGAGGATGATATTCTCTCCTCCTATAGAAAAACCATCAGGTGCCTGCCCTGTGGAAATATGAGCATGTCGCGTCTCACAGTCAACGTCCCCATGATGTTCCTCTCTAACCCACCGAAGTAGTATAGGAGTGACTGTGAGGGACTGTAGAATGGTTGTCCCATCTTTATCCATGAAGGATATCTGCAACGCGGCTAACTGCTATGTCACCTCTCCAAGTATATGTATTCCCGAACTCCTTCTGAGAGCATCAGCTACTACGTTCCCCTTCCTATGAGTATAGAATATCTCAAATTCGTAGTCCTAGAGCAACTTGAGCCATCGCCGCTGTATCAGGTTCAGGTCCTTCTGCGAGAAGATGTACCTGGGACTCTGGTGGTCAGAGTAGACTGTAAAGCGCTCACCCATCAGATAGTGTCGCCACATTTTCAAGGCGAAGACCACTACTGGTAACTCCAGGTCATGGGTAGTGTAGTTCTGCTCGTGCTGCCTCAACTGTCATGAACCATAAGCGATCATTGCCCGCTCCTGCATTAGGAAACACCCAAGTCCTTTCCCTGATGCATCGCAGTAAACTACGTACCCTACTCCCTCCTCTGGTAGCCTCAAGATGGGTGCACTAGTTAATCTCTGTCTCAGCTCCTGGAAGCTCTGCTATCATCTATCTGACCATGCGAAGGGTTTCCCCTTCTTCATCAAAGTTGAAAGCGGTGCTGCAAATCTAGAGAAGTCTGGCACAAATCTCCGATAGTACCCATCGAGACCCAGGAAACTCCGCACCTCCGTCACACTCTTGGGTGGCTCCCAAGCAAGTACTACCTTGAACATTGCAGGATCCACCGAAACTCTCGCCTAAGAGATGACATACCCTAAGAATTGAACCTCTCGAATTCATAACTAACACTTTGAGAGCATACCATAAATCTGGTGCCCGCGGAGTGTGTCTAGAATAACCCGCAAGTGGTAAGCGTGCTCCTCCTCAGTGGTTGAGTAAATCAATATGTATTCGATGAAGAATACGAAAAAACGATCGAGGTATGGCTAGAAGATCCTTTTCATGAGACATATGAATACTTCTGGAGCGTGGGTTACACCGAAAGGCATAACCAAGAACTCATAGTGGCCATACCGACACCTAAAGCCCGTCTTCTACACATCCTCATCTCGAATTAGGAGCTGATGATAGCTTGACCTGAGGTCTATCTTCAAGAACCATCATTCTCCCTTGAGCTGATCAAAGAGGTCATCAATCCTCAGAAGTGGATACTTGTTCTGGTTCAGGTGACGGTAGTCGAGACACAGTCGCAAGCTCCCACCCGCATTCTTGGCGAACAAAATTGGGGAAGCCCAGGGTGAAACACTAGGTCGAATGAATCCCCTGCCCTACAAGTCCTACAGCTATACCCGTAGCTCACGAAGCTCAGCGGGAGCTATCCGATACTCTGGATTAGATATCAGGGTTGTCCTAGGGTACAGGTCAATATAGATTTCTACCTCTCTGCGATGAGGTAGTCCTAGAACAACGTCAGGAAAAACGTCCGCATACTCATCCATCACAAGAGGGAAACGCAGACTCCGCACATCAACTGCTCTAAGGATGAGACTAGCCAACTGATGTGTGATCGACTCCCCTCTCCTCTACGTGAGTCCGTCCTCGGCTGCAAAGGCTCCCTTCTCTCCAGTGAATGTGAACCTGCACCCATCTGTGCAGACACACCGCACCTTGCGCCTAATACAGTAGATCTGAGCATGGACTGTAGATAACTAATCCATGCCCAAGATGAAATCATAACGCCTTGACACCACTACAAGAAGATCCCATCTGAATCTCTATCCTCCTAGAGTAAGCTCACACTGCCGGAACCAGTGTGTAATCATCGAGTCTGCTCCCGTAGGAGTCTCTAGCCGTAAGGATCGAGCCAACAGCTCTTTCGGAATCTCTGAGCTCCGAACAAGGGTAGCGGAAATGATAGAATGACTCACTCCTGTGTCTATAAGAACTGAAGCAAGGGTGGAGTTGACACAGATAGTACCTCGAATCATCTCAGGTGCACCATGTTCGTAAGCCTCCACTGCCTGAAGCTGAGCCTGCCTCTGTCCACCAGCTCCCTGTGGTCAGGGTTGACCTCCTGGTGGTGGTGGTGGTAGAGCCTTGAAGCGTCTTCCACCACCTGCTGCTCGGCCAGGTACTCTACCTCGTCCGCCTGCTCCCTGTGGACTGATACGGTCGAACCTATGCCTCTTCCTGGGTGGCCTCTCAACCATTTGTTGCTCCTCTGCATGGAGGGTCGGGCAGTCAAGAGCCATGTGGCCCTACCCGCCTCATGCATAGCACTGTTTGCCTCTAGTATGACTGGATCTGATTTGTGTGCCCCTCTCATCCGAACCAGTATCTTTTGGTCTCCCTACTGATGGACTGGTCCTCTTAGACCTCTGTGACATCTGTCTACTACCGGCTGTAGAAGACTCTGCTACGTGTCACCCTACGGTAGGACTCACTGCATGTGTAGTCTCAGCAAGCAAGCTCTCCACAAGAAGGGATCACTCTAGTACTCCTTCCTACGTCGGAATACTGAGGGAGATCATAAAATCCCTGATCTCATTCCTTATTCCCTGCTCGAAGGTCCGGGACTGGAAGAATGGGCACTGTACCATGTCCGTCGAGGAGCGTGAGAGATCAGTAAATCGCGTCGAGTACTAGGCTACTGTCAAGCTGCCCTACCACAGCTGTAGTAGCTCCTGGATGCGCACCACACGGAGGGTGGCTGGAATGAACTCCAAGGGAAAGAGGCTCTTGAAGTCTGTACAAAGTTGAGATGCCTCGTCGTGCACCTGGAGAATCAGGACCCACCTTCTACCTGCTTCTTTGTGCTGGAGACTCGCCGCAAGGATCACCATGAGGTCAGTTGGTGTCCCTACTAGTCTGAAGTCTCATATGATAGCCTCCAGCCAATCCTCGACTACCTGAGGGTCCATCTCTCCACAGATCCTGGGCAGCCTCTAACACTGAAACTCATGCAGTGCACTCAGGCGACGTGCACTCCTAGCTGTTAGGGCTGGTGGAATCGGTGGCTCAGCGGGTAGAGGTACTGCCGGTGACTCTGCTGTAATGGGGCCTTGCACTGAGGTCTCGTCGCTTAGTGGGCTTCTATCTCGCACAAAGCTCAGAACCCTAGATGGTTGTCGTCGTGGGGCCATCCTGAAAAGAAACTAGTGCGCCCTGGTTAATACAGTATTCACGTTCAGCTGACACAAAGTAATCACAATGAAAACTTTTAAATCACACATTCAATCAAGGTTTTTGTGCACTAAGTCGGAAATCAGAAGTCAGGGTCCTGGTGTATGGATACATCGGCCACCGCACCAACACTAGACTCCCTAGACTGATAAACACACCCATTACCCTTAACAATATTGCTTCACATAGATAAAATTATCAGAGTCCTAAGTTCTGCGGTAGAACCGACTCCTTTGATACCAATTTTTCATGACCTTCCCTCAGGGCCCGTGCCGTGACTACCCAATGCCCTCCTTCCATAGGCCAGGCGCTGGAGACTAGAACCAAAGGCGTAAATCTTGTTAAAAGGGAATTCATTGCCTTTATATAAGAAAAAAACACCATAGAGTACGCAAGATGAGGTAAACAATAAGTAAACTGAGTACAAATGTACATGCTGGAAAGTAAATGGGCCAGTATACTAACCCAATTGAATGTATAGTAAAACTGAGAAAAGTAAAGTACAAAAGCAGAAAAGTAAATAGAAACTACCGAGACATCCTCAAAAATCCTCACCTGAAGGGTGGGTACATATGGTCTCCTCAGCTCCTTGAATCTGTCTGTCCACTCCATGTACGTCCTGCTTGATAGTCCACCACCGGATACTGTCCCGCTCTACAAGCCTCAACCACGTTCAGCGTTTTCCGTCGTCTGCAACCAACACATTGTAGTGCAGGCATAACCCAGGCAGGGGTGAGTATACGATACTAGGAAGGGACCCCGAGACCCTCTAATGTCTCCCAGAATCCCCAAAGGATAAACCACAAAGGAAAGATACAAACACGAAGTATCAACTAATTCTACTTAGGTATATGCCCATACATATACCTAAGTCATCAATTATAGTTCGACTCCATCTCAAGAGCCCAATAATAACCCAGTCCACACATGAAAGCACAACCCAGTCCACATAGGAAATAAAGTCAACCATATCGATGATAATTATTGAAAGTCAAGACTCAGATCACACAGGTATACTACTCATGAAGAGGGGTGGAGATGATTAGATGTAGCCTCTGAATCATCTACTCTGCCAAACCCATGTAGGACCCAAGTAAAGAAGTTGTAACTGCCAAACCCACATGGGATCCATGTACATTAACCATCGTTGCTGAACCCACGTAGGATCTATGTACAGTGGTCATCGCTGCCGAACCCATGTAGGATCCATGTACAGTCCCCATCGTTGTCGCAGTCACAGCCAGCTCTAGGGTTCCCGCACACAGCTCACTCGATTCCAGGAGGGTCCACTCCACGAGCCAAAAGGGTCGATACATAAACATTCACAAAGTCCATAGTTGATATATCAAAAAGTTTTGTCTCGTCAATAAGAATTCAACGCGACAGATGACAAGTCAATCATACGCCCAGTCTAAGAGATATTGGATTTTCCGTCCCAGGGGCCCTATTGGTTTTTAAGCTAAAACCAGCCCAAACATACTCCAGATACATCCAAAACTCATGTGGAGTAAGACAAAATAATCATCTCACTAAGAGGAATTCAACGTATTTGACGGCACGGCAATCGGACGCCCGGTGCTTAAGTTATAAGCGTTTTCCGCTCCAAGGGCCTGGTTGGTTCCGGGTTCGAACCAACCCGGCCATGCCCAAACTTCGCTAAAACCTCGAGTGTAATATAACGAAATGGACTAATCGATCCTATTATCCTTACACAACTGACGGTGCATCGATCGGAGGTCCATATCCCAAGATATAGGAGTTTGAACGAACCTGGCCCGAAAATAGGGGGTCTGGGCCCGGTCCGACCCAGCCCAAAACGCCCTGGGTCGGTCCGAACCAGGTCGACTCGACCCAAGTCTAAGTCCAACCCTATTGGGTATGGCCCGGCCGGCGTGGCCGGTCCAGCCCATGCGGCCTGCGGCCCGGCTCGGAAGCCAGCCGCAGCTCGGCGTTGGCCGAACGGGGCGCGAGGGGCGTGTCCCTCGTTTCTGGAAACGACAGACCTTTTGGGGTCTGCCCTAGATGTTGTTCAGGGGGGTTAAACCACCCGGTTTCCTGGTAACGGCTGGCCTTTATGGCCAGCCGGTTGAGCCACCGTGGGACCCTTCAGGGTCCTGCATTTTGGAGACGATGGCGGCCGGTTGTCCGGCTGCCCCTGCCTGGTCCGCTGTGGCCTAAGGCCACAACTTGTCTCACCGGTATGGCACGACGGCGCCGCGCCCCACCACCGTGGCCCGATCCTGGCCGAGACCTCCTTCAGCCTCACCAGTGTGGTGTGACGGTGCCACGCACCGCCACTGTGGCCCGTTCCGGTCGCGGTCCTCTTCGTCCCCACGCGGTGTAATGGCACCGCGCTGCCTTCGCCTCATCCATCAACGAAGAACAACAAGACGAAGGGGGAGGAGAATCGGTCGTGTTTGTGCGGTCTCATCTCCTCCTATTACGATGATAAAATTAAGACAATTCATGAACTACAAAGGACGATGATTAAACTTTAACAAAAGAATTAACCCCTACCTCAACAATCGATGTCATTTGTCGTGCGTCGCGGAAGATGGTGTCGCGGGGTGAGGGTTTGAAGACGGCGTTGGCGTGCTTCCAAGGAGGAAACGGGGTCTCCACACTCGTTGCTGAGAGAAGAAAGAATGGCATGTAATCTATCTTTTCAGTGATGGCGTTGTTCATCGAAGAGGAGACGTTCTTCACGGGAGGATGAAGTTATTCAAAGAAAATCTAGAGTTATCCCCAAATCCTCCTCACACAAAAATTCTAACTAAAAATAAAATAAGCTACTCCTTATATTATTTTACTTTTACATGCATTTCAAAATCGTAAAATTCGTACACTTAGTTAAATTAATTGAAGAGGTTTATTCAATTAATTTAGCATGTGTTGGCATGAATTAAAATGGGAGAGGAGGAGTTACTTAATTAAGTTTAAGGGTCTTCCAACATTAAACACAAAGAGTTTAATGGGGGTTTTAGAGGGTTTTAGGGAATGTGAAGGGATGGGGCTCATGCGGGCCCCACCTCACATGGATAGTTAGGATGCTAGTGGTTCCCACTCTAACTCCCCCATGTAGGATAAAACAGCCTTAGTTAGAAATAAAATTGTACCACAATTTTATTCACTTTTTATTTAATCCACTTTTTTTAACTACTCCTCCCAAGCAAACAGATCTTCGGTAAAGGTCCTCCTAAGCAATTACTTGTGATGTGGTTTCATCGGTGCCCTCAAATTTCATTTCTGAGTACCGGTTCAAAAGATAGAAAAACCCACTCATTCGTTCAGTGACCGTACCTGAGCTAAACTTCGGAAATCGATTCTGGGCACACCGGACCTCGGAATTAGTTGCCGTTAGAAACTGCGTACTCATAAAACCTCAAAGAATTTAATAAAAAAATTTCCTTGAAATTTACGGGTTTTATAGGACAGGGTTTTTTTTGGTGTTTGGTTGGGTTTGAAGGGTTCTATCAAATTTTTTTATGGGGTTCTTTTTTCTTTTTTGGCTTCTTCCCCTTTTCCCCTAGTTATATCCTATCTTGTTTAGTTATATATTATTTTGTTGGTTTATGTTTCTTTTATCTATTTATTATTTCTTTTTTGTTCTTCATCCTAAATCAACATTGGGGGTAACCTTTTTTATGGATTATGATATGGTTTTCTGTAACATACGAAGTAAGTAATGAATAATATATTTAGTTATATTTATCTATTTATGAATTAGATAGTGTTTTAGAGGCCTAAAATGAGAATAAATCCAATCTTAAGCATGGAATACACTAGTATTTTTAAAAGATTGTTTTACTCCCTTTTGATGGAAAACCATTTTTAAATCTATATTTTGACAATTTTATTGGCTATGTTAGTCAAAATAAACTTATTATTTATGATTGGGACATCAAAATTTACTTTTTGATATTTTTTTCTATTTTTCCGATAAAGTTCATTTTTTAATGAATAGTGAAAACTGTTGTATTTTAATTCAAAACCTCTTTTTAATCTAATTTATTTATATGATTAGATTATATTTTGAATTGGTTTTAAAGTCCAATTAGAATATATATTTACCATTTAATCCAATAGTGGTTGTTGGAATTAATTTCACTTTGAAATTGGACTTAAACTAGTGTCAATCTTTTGATACTTATTGTTTCATAAAAACATGCTATTTGCTCTGACAGCGGGAATTAATTTTTAAATTAATTAATGTAACTTATATGTTTTTAATTTTGTAAAATAAGAAGAATTTTTTAATTCGGAATATCAAGTATATCTTAGGGTGAAGTTTTGGTATTTTTCTGGAAGACTTCAATTTTTGATGAATAATGAAACCACTAAGTGGTACTTATAAAAAACCGAATTTTCGTTTAAATGAAATTTTACCACATCTGTGTTTTGAATTTCCAAAATCTGACATACATGGTAGTCATTAAGAATTAAAATTTGTTTCAATGGGAATAAAATATTTTTTTGGTGAATAGTAACTTTTATGTTTTTAATCGCGATTAGAGGTAATTAGTGAGATTTAAGGGAAAAATGATATTATAATAAAATGAAAATACCTAGACTCATGTCCTACCCTTATTGGATGTGTCATGTCCGACCAAGAAAATCCATGAGTCAACTTGGGGACCCCATGGGGCCACTTTGGTAGGAAAATGACATTAATATCTTTTAATTTAATGTTAAAGTAAAAATGACACAGACATGAGTTGTTTTACTAAAACAATTTTTACATGGGGTTATACAAGTCATATTTTTAACTATAAATAGTAATTGGAAAGATAAAACGATTTCCTACATCATAGTATTTTTTTTATAATTTTTAGACATTATATAAATTAAAGTATTTATGACATCATGATGATGCATCGATTACCTCATTATTTAACGATTTAAATATAATGAAAAGATAATGTAAAATCTAAGACCAAAACTTGTCAAAAACCTATTGGATGGGTATATTTAGAACCCTGATCACCTTATCCTCTAATTATATCAATGTGGGACCTTTTAAATCCGAAAATCATTTTAAAATAAAGTAACATTTCTTTACTTTCCAAGAGTGCCCCTCCTCTCCTCTTATAAAAGGCCCCCACCTCTACCTCCTTACCTACATTTCCAAAGCCTTTGTCTTGGCCAAACCCTACCCATTTTGTCTCTACACATCCCTCTATAAATCTTAGAAGCCTCACTTTGGGCAGAAGTCTTCCCAAGGAAGCCTTTGAGCTCAAACCAAAGGGAGTTACCCGATTTTAAGGTAATGTCTTCACTTAAGTCCTTTTGTTTTATTTTGCTTCTCCAACCCCCTAAACTCTTTTTATTCATATCTTTTGAAACAAATACAGTATATTAAATATACTAGGATGTTGTTATAAGAAGGATTCGAGCTACACTTACACACACCTACATCTAATGGTTAAAGAACATACTGTTTCCGTGGATGGCGAATTTCTGCCTCACAAAACGATGATTGTTCAATATTCTTCTAACACCTTCAAATGTGGCAATTAAGATGTCACTACATTTATATATGATATATAATATGTTTATGTTTTACTTAAGCTTCTGTATTTTTCATTTATGTCATACCTTTATGGTTTCTATTATGGGTAAACGCGATATCTTCATTTTAGGAAGTGCGGACTACCGCCCCCTCAAAGTGATTTGATTCGTTAATGCCATATGTGGGACGTATAAAAGTTGTAATTAATGATTTTATATATGATATTTAACTTTAATTTTGATATACCTTTATATCATTATGATTCCATTCCATAAAATACGAAATATAAATGAAAGTAGCATTCATACGTACGTACGGCTTACCGTCTCCATGAACGGTGCATTTCATTTCTTACCTCTAAATTATTATGTAATATTATAAATGCATGTATATGCTGGATATATATGATATATATGATATCCAAATCATGAATATCATTTTGGATATAATGAACCTTTGACTACACGAACAACATGTAATTGTAAGAAGTCCACTTTCGACTTAAGAACCAAATATCGACAAAACAAACATTATTAACTTAAATGATTACATAATGTTTATAACATGGTAATAAGGGATATAAAAGTAATAATGAAATTGAAAACGTTTCTTAAGCAAGTAGAAATTAACTCAAGTTTATTATTCAGGAGGTTAAAGAATGATCGAGTCAAGTCGGACCTGAGGTATGGGACTTCGTCTCAATCTCCTTTCATTGTGGAATATTTTCTTTTATACACAACCTTCTTTTGTATGGTGTATAAACCCCTTTGAATTTTACATTTATCCAAAAGGGAATCTTTTTATACCAAGACTTATACTAAACGACAAAAGGGAATGTTTTTGTCGTACCTATGCGGCAACAATGACTTCTCCACCGCCGTGACCATTATTTGAGTTTCAGTTTCCTCTACAAGAAATACCTTTTTTTAAAAGAAAAATAAATACCTTGTTTTAATTTTATTTTATTTTGGTATTTAAAATGGATTTCATAATGTTTTATTATATCAATGTGTTGTATTGATATCTTGTGATTGAAATGTGGAAATGTTATGTTTCCTTTATGCATGTTTTATGTGATACGATTAGGATATGGTTCTTGGGAATTGTTAAGAAGACGGGTGGTTCCGTGATAAACTAAGGGCGGGTGAGCTCGATATAGCTCTCTAATGAATTGGTTAATGCAAAGGGGTTAAATGTTAAGGTTTCTATGAAGATATTTAGGGAATATACTGTGATGGGTATTCCAAATATAACCAAGAGGGTTACTCCCTACGTAAGAATGTTATGAATGCCTCATGTTACCTTTATGTATTATGATTTCTATGATTTATTAATGATTTGATGAGGTATGTTAAGGTGCTTATGTTTTATGAGTAGAGTATGATTTCATTGATTCTTATGTATACATGTACTCATGTTTCCTTTCCATATTTTTATATCCTTTACTGAGCTTTTTATGCTAATCCCATGTTTTTGAAATGTTTCTCATAGGTCAATGGAAAGGTACATGATATGATGATAGTGTCAAGGAAGTGTCAAGAAAGAATCCATGTTTTATTTTAAATATGTTTCCGTTGATGGGAAAAATGAATACTATCTTTTATCTAACCACTTTGTTTAAATGTGGAATATAATGCATGTTTTATGATCTAATTCTCTAAAACTCAAAACCTGAAAAGATCCTCAAGGTGTATTCTTGAAATATCTCAATATTAAGTAAGGTTTAAGGCTAGGGCCTTATAGTTGGTATCAAAGGTCGGTTTAGATAACTTTAAAAGTTATAATTTTATTAAATGATTATCCAAAAATATTTTTATATGGTCAAATTGAAATGATAGAGTATTTAAATATTACAATGTTGCTTCATCTAAGACATGTTTGTTCAAAATGGTTTTCCGTAGAGGAAACAGGGAAGCAGTGTTAGGAAGGCATACAGAAGGAAATAACCATCCGAATCAGCATCCTGAGATGGTCGGAATTGGAACTGAACAGTTTTTTGCTGTAATGGCATAGTTGACTCAAGAAATAAATGGTGGTGGTATCCATGCATGAGATCAGCCAGATCAACTGCAGAGGAACATGTTAGTGGTGGAACATTTCATGAGGCAACATCTCCCATCAGTCAGAGGATCAACTGACCCTGTGCTAGCTGAAGGGTGGATTAAAGCACTGGAGAAGATTTTCGATGTCATGGGGTGTTCAGACAATCAAAAGGTTAGTCTTGTTATTTACCGTTTGGAGGGTGAAGCAGATCAGTGGTGGTCGATGGTTAAAAATATCAGGGACACTGATGAGATTGATGCTCTCGACTGGGATGAATTTAAAGGTATGTTTCTTGAGAAGTATTTTCCTAAGGCTGTTCGACTTAGGATGAAAAAGAAATTCTTGGAATTGAGGCAAGAGGAAGACGCAGTGGCTGCCTATGAAGAAAGGTTCACTCGATTGGCAAGGGATGCTCCAAATTTTATCTGAGACCTTGATAGTAAAATCAATCTATTTTACTCAGGATTAAATCCAAAATATCGAAGGGATTTATATTCTCGTGAGTTCAAAAGTTATGAAAATATTGTTTGATGTTCTGAGAAGGTGGAAATGGAGTTTTCCGACGATCAAGTGTTATATAACAACCAGCAGAAGAAGAGACCGAGGTGGCAGGAGAAAGGGAAGAATTCTTCAAAAAATGTCTGATGGTAAGAAAACTATGTTTCCAGTTTGTGATAAATGTGGTAAAAGGCATGTTGGGGAATGTCTTCTGAATTCTGGAAAGTTCTACTGGTGTGGTAAGATGGGACATAAGGCTCGTGATTGCACTGAAAAAGATCAAAGTGATGGTAAGACCAAATTTGATATAGAGTTAGTGAAATGTTTTAAGTGCAATGAGATGGGTCACTCTGCAAATGAGTGTCGGACAAAGAGCTCGAGTGATGGGAAGTAGTTAGACTACAAGCAGAAAGGGGTGGTGAAATCCTTTGCAACTACTTCAGTATATGTCGGGCCATCAAATGAAGTTTTATCAGGTACTTTGTTTGTTTTTTCAGATTATGCAAATGTGTTTTTTGATTCAGGGTCTAAACATTCATTCATCTCTGAAACCTTTTCTAGTAAAATGGGAATACTATCTTAAGAAATGACTCATGAACTTATGGTAAAAACACCTGGGGGAAATGTTGAGGAAAAACGAATTTATAAGAATCTTCCTATCCTTATCCGTGGAAAGAACCTACTTGTGAACCTTATTGTTTTACCTCTAGTAGAGTTTTATGTTATCCTAGGTATGAATTGGCTCTCTATTTACCATACTAAGATTGAATGTAGAGATAAAGAAGTTTCTTTTCAGAAATAATTTCAATTTGTGTACAATAATGAACCCTTACTGTTGATAACTTAGTAAGAGGCCGAGAAACTTGTAAAAGATGGAAATGAATGTTACCTTGCACATATTGATGAAAACAAAAGAACTGTTCAGATTAATGATGTGCTAGTGGTAAATGAGTATCCTGATGTTTTTCCTGATGAGTTTCCTGGAATAATACAAGATAGAGAAGTTGAATTTACTATTGACTTAGTTCCTGATGCTAAGCTAATTTCAAAACCCCCTTATCGAATGGCTAAAATTGAACTTTTAGAGTTGAAGGAGCAATTGCAATATTTATTAGATAAAGGTTTCATTCGACTTAGCACATCACCATGGGGTGATCCTGTTTTATTTGTTAAATATAAAGATGGTTCTATGAGACTTTTCATTGATTATAGATCCTTGAATAACATCACTGTTAAGAACAAATATCTTTTTACTCATATCGATGATTTGTTTGATCATCTCCAGGGAGCTCAGTATTTTTCAAAGATTGACCTGAGATCGGGGTACCATCAGCTGAAGGTAAAGGAAGAAGATATTCTGAAGACCACATTCCGTACAAGATATGGCCATTATGAATTTTTCGTAAAGCCTTTTGGGCTAACCAATGCACCTGCTGTATTCATGGACTTAATGAATAGAATTTTCCATGAGTTCATGGATAAGTTTGTGGTGGTTTTCATTGGTGATATTTTTGTGTTTTTTAAATTAAATAAGAGAATGAAATACATTTAAGGGTTATTTTGAAAACCTTAAAAGAAAAGAAATTGTATGTGAAATTCAGCAAGTGTGAGTTTTGGTGGCAACAAATTTCTTTCCTTGGTCATATTGTTTCTAAAGATGAGATAACTGTTGATCCAGAAAAACAAAGGTTGTTGAAGAATGTCCAAGACCCACAAATTTAACTGAGATTTTTAGCACCCTTGGTTTGGCAGGCTATTACCGAAGGTTTGTTAGAAATTTTTCACGGTTATCTAGTCCAATGACGAAGCTAACTCAGAAATGGTGTTAAGTTTATCTGGACAAAAGAAGGTGATGACTGTTTTTAGGAATTGAAAAGAAGATTGGTGAATTCTCCAGTTTTGGCACTACCTTCCAGGAATGGTGAGTTTGTTATCTACAGTGATGCTTCATTGAAAGGACTTGGTTGTGTCCTAATGCAGAATGATTACGTAATTGCTTATGCTTCACGATAGTTGAAAAATCATGAGGTAAATTACCCTACACATGATTTGGAATTAGCTGCTTTTGTTTTCTCTTTAAAAATTTGGAGGCATCATTTTTATGGAGTAAAGTGTGAAATATATACCGATCACAAAAGTTTAATGTATATATTCACTCAGAAATAATTGAACATGAGATAGAGGGGATGGCTATAATTAATAAAGGATTATGATTGTACAATTCATTACCATCCGGGAAAATAAAATAATGTGGCTGATGCTTTGAGTCGAAAAAGTAATTCTTAATTAACAATGTTGTGTTTGGAACGTATCCTTTGGTTAAGGATTTGGTGAACTTTGTCATAGAAGTTGTCGGTGTAGGATGTTCTTCTGTTTTGTTTCAGGTATCAGTCAAATCTTCTCTATCAGACAGAATCAAGTAAGCACAGAAGCAAGACAGCGAGTTTCAGAAAAAGGTAGAGCTGGTTCAGAAGGTTAAGTTGCCTGAATTCAATATTGATAATGATTTTGTTTTGAGATTTGGGAAGAGATTGTGTGTGCCATGTGATTTACAGTTGAAGAGATATTTGTTATGTGAAGCTCATAGTTCTCCGTTTTCAGTTCATCCTGGCAGTACTAAGATTTACAGAGATCTATAGGAGTATTACTGGTGGGATGGAATGAAAAGAGATATTGCTGATTTTACAGTGAAGTGTTTGAGTTGTCAAAAGGTCAAAGCTGAGAGGTAGGTACCGAAAGGGATGCTTCAGCATTTACCAGTACCAGAATGGAAATGGGAGAATATATCCATGGACTTCTTTGTGGGATTGCCGAAGACACCTCGAGGTAATAATGCAATCTGGGTTATTGTTGATCGCTTGACTAAATCTGCTCATTTCCTTGCTATACGAGATTCTTTTTCCCTAGATCAACTTTTCCATTTGTATCTTAAAGAGATAGTCAGGTTACATGGAGTTCCTCTCTCCATTGTATCTAACCGTGATCCCAGGTTCACTTCTAACTTTTGGAAAGGCCTTCAGAAGTCGTTGGGTACTGAATTAAATTTTAGTACAGCTTTTCATCCTCAATCATATGGGAAATCAGAACGAACAATTCAGACTTTGGAAGATATGCTACCTGCTTGTTCGATGGATTATCAGGGAAGTTGGGACCAACATCTTTCTTTGGTTGAGTTTTCATATAATAACAGTTTTCATTCTAGTATACAGATGGCACCATTTGAGGTATTATATGGGAAGTGGTGTCGAACTCCAGCTTTCTGGGTTGAAGTGGGTGAAAGGAAGATGATGGGACCAGAATTGGTAGAAGAGTTGGCAGAAAAAGTTCAGCTGATACAGAAACACATGAGAACAGCTCAGAGCAGGCAGAAGAGTTATACGGACAACAGGAGGAAGGATCTCTCTTTTGAGGTAGGTGATCATGTTTTTCTCAAAGTATCACCATGGAAAAGTGTGATGCGATTTGGTAAGAAAGGAAAGATGAGTCCAATGTTCATTGGACCATATAAAATTCTAGAGAGAGTTGGATCAGTTGCATACCGAGTGGATTTACCTCCGAGTTTATCTCAGGTACACAATGTTTTTCATGTTTCAATGTTAAGGAAGTACATGCCAGATCTATCTCATGTTTTGAGTCCAGAAGTAGTTCAGCTGGAAGAGAACCTATCTTATGAGGAACAACTGGTCCAGATTCTTGACCATAGTGAGCAAGTGTTGCGGAATAAGGTGATTCATCAGGTAAAGGTTTTTTTGAAAAAACCACATGATTGAAGAGGCAACATGGGAATCTGAAAATGCAGTGAGGGCTAAATACCCCCACTTATTCGATATGTAAATAAATTACGGGGACACAATTTTATAAAGGGGGGAAGGATGTAACATCCCATTTAAGTAATTAATAATAGATATTGTTATATTTATCTATTTATGAATTAGATATTGTTTTAGAGGCTTAAAACGACAATAAATCCAATCTTAAGCATGGAATACACTAGTATTTTTAAAAGATTGTTTTACTGCCTTTTGATGGAAAACCATTTTTAAATATATATTTTGACAATTTTATTAGATATTTTTGTCAAAATAAACTTATTATTTATTATTGGGACATCAAAATTTACTTTGTGAGAATTTTTGGTATTTTTACGATAAAGTTCATTTTTTAATGAATATTAAAAAATGTTGTATTTTAATTCAAAACCTTTTTTAATATAATTTATTTATATGATTAGATTATATTTTGAATTGGTTTTAAAGTTCAATTATAATATATATTTACCATTTAATCCAATATCGGTCGTTGTAATTAATTTCACTTTGAAATTGGACTTAAACTAGTGTCAATCTTTTAATAATTATTGTTTCATAAAAACACGCTATTTTCTCTGACAGCAGGAATTAACCATTAAATTAATTAATGTAACTTATATGTTTTTAATTTTGTAAAATAGACATCATTTTGGAATTCGGAATATCAAATATATCTTAGGGTGAAGTTTTGTTATTTTTCTGGAAAACTTCAATTTTTGATGAATACTGAAACCACTAAGTGGTATTTATAAAAACTGATTTTTCGTTTAAATGAAATTTTACCACCTCTATGTTTTGAGTTTCAAAAATCCAAAATACATGTTTGTCATTAAGAAGTTAAATGTGGTTCAATGGGATTAAAACGATTTTTTTGCGAATCGTAACTTTTATGTTTTTAATCGCGATTAGAGGTAATTAGTGCGATTTAAGGCAAAAATGATATTATAATAAAATGAAAATACCTAGACACATGTCCTAAACTTATTTGATGTGTCATGGCCGACCAATAAAATCCATGGGTCAACTTGGGGACCACATAGAGCCACTTTGGTAGGAAAATGACATTAATATCTTTTAATTTAATGTTAAAGTAAAAATGACACAAACATGAGTTGGTTTACTAAAACAATTTTTTAAATGGGGTTATACAAGTCAGAATTTTGACTATAAATAGCCATTGGGAAGATAAAGATATTTCATACATCATATTATTTTTTTATAATTTTTATACATTAAATAAATTAAATTATTTATGACATCATGATGATGCATCGATTACCTCATTATTTAACGATTTAAATAAAATGAAAAGATAATGTAAAATCTAAGACCAACACCTGTCAAAAACGTATTGTTTGGGTATCTTTAGAACCCTTATCACCTTATCCTCGAATTATATCAATGTGGGACCTTTTAAATACGAAACTCATTTTAAAATAAAGTAACATTTCATTACTTTCCAAGAGTGCCCCTCCTCTCCTCTTATAAAAGGCCCCAACCTCTACCTCCTTACCAACACTTCCAAAGCCTTTGGCCCAGCCAACCCCTTCCCATAATGTCTCTCCACATCCCTCTATAACTCTTAGAAGCCTCACTTTGGTAAGAAGTTGTCCCAAGGATGCCTTGGAGCTCATGCCAATGGGAGTTACCCGATTTTAAGGTAATGTCATCACTTAAGTCCTTTTGTTTTATTTTGCTTCTCCAACCCCCTAAACTCTTTTTATTCATTTATTTTGTAACAAATCCAGTATCGTAAATATACTAGGATGTTTTTATAAGAATTTTTCGAGCTACACTTACACACGTCTACATCTAATGGTTAAAGAACATACTGTTCCCGTGGAAGGCGAATTTCAGCCTCACGAAACGATGATTGTTCAATATTCTTCTAACACATTCAAAGGTGTCCATTAAAATGTCACTACATTTATATATGATATATAATATATTTATGTTTTACTTAAGCTTTTGTATTTTTCATATATGGCATACCATTATGGTTTCCATTATGGGTAAACGCGATATCTTCATTTTAGGAAGTGCGGACTACCGCCCCCTCAAAGTGATTTGATTCGTTAATGCCATATGTGGGACGTATAAAGGATGTAATTAATGATTTTATATATGATATTATACTGAAATTATAATATACCTTTATATAATTATGATTCCATTCCATAAAATACAAAATAGAAATGAAAGTAGCGTTCATGTGTACGTACGGCTTACCGTCTCCATGAACGGTGCATTTCATTTCTTACCTCTAAATGATTATGTAATATTATAAATTCATGTATATTCTGGATATATATGATATATATGATATCCAAATCATGAATATCATTATGGGTATAATGAAACTTTGACCACACGAACAACATGTTATTGTAAGAAGTCCACTTTCAACTTAAGAACCAAATATCGACAAAACAAACATTATTAACTTAAATGATTACATAATTTTTATAACATGGTAATAAGTGATATAAAATTAATAATGAAATTGAAAAAGGTTCTTAAAAAACTATTAATTAACTCAAGTTTATTATTCAGGAGGTTAATGAACGATCGAGTCAAGTCGGACCCGAGGTATGGGACTTCGTCTCAATCTTCTTTCATTGAGGCATATTTTGTTTTATACACAACCTTCTTTTGTATGGTGTATAAACCCCTTTGACTTTTACGTTTATCCAAAAGGGAATATTCTTATAAAATCCTTTTACTAAACGACAAAAGGAGATGTTTTTGTCGTACGTATGCGGCGACAACGACTTCTCCGCCGCCGTGACCATTATTTGAGTTTCAGATTCCTCTACATTCCATACCTTTTTTAAAAGAAAAATAAATACCATGTATTACTTTTCTTTTATTTTGGTATTGAAAATGGATTTCATAATTTTTTGTTATATCAATGTGTTGTATAGATATCTTGTGATTGAAATGTTGAAATGTTATGTTTCCTTTATGCATGTTTTATGTGATACGATTAGGTTATGGTTCTTGTGAATTGTTAAGAAGATGGGTGGTTCTGTGACAAACTAAGGGCGGGTGAACCCGATATAGCTCTCCAATGCATTGGGTAATGTGAAGGGGTTAAACGTTAAGGTTTCTCCGAAGAGATTTAGGCAATATACTGTGATGGGTATTCCAAACGTAACCAAGAGGGTTACTCCCTACGTAAGAATGTTATGAATGCCTCAAGTTACCTTTATGTCTTATGATTTCTATGATTTATTCATGATTAGATGAGGTATGTTAAAGTGCTTATGTTTTATGAGTAGAGTATGATTTCATTTATTCTTATGTATTCATGTACTCATGTTTCCTTTACATATTTTTATATCCCTTACTGAGCTTTTTATGCTCATCCCAAGTTTTCGAAATGTTTCTCACAGGTCAAGGGAAGGTTACATGATATGATGATAGTGTCAAGGAAGTGTCAAGAAATAATCCATGTTTTATTTAAAATATGTTTCCTTTGATGGTAAAAATGAATACTATCTTTTATGTAACCACTTTGTTTAAATATTGAATGTAATACATGTTTTATGATCTAATTCTCTAAAACTCTAAACCTGAAAAGATCCTCAAGGTGTATTCTTGAAATATCTCAAGATTATTTAAGGTTTAAGGCTGGGGCCTTATATTTTCTCTAGTGGAACTGGTGCATTCAAAGTAGTGAAATCTTATCGTGGAGTTAAAACTAATCATTGAAGGATTAGGGATGATTTTCACTCTAACGACCCATGCTTGCTGTACATGGTCATTACATTTCTTTTTAGGAGTACTTAATAAATTAAACAAATATACTCCCAAACACAGTATTAGTTTACTGTCTTTAGAAACATGGAATATAATCCTTTAACATCGTGAAATATCTTCAACATCACACATAAAGATTTTTTCCTTTTGTTTTCATACCTAAAACCTTTTTTATATCCCAGGGAAAAGAGAACATAAAAGGACGAGATCAAATGACCAGTAAAGTTAAACATAGAGAACATAAAACAAGCCATAAAAATAATAATGTAAAAACATGAACATAATGTCTAAATATCAAAATACTGATTCATGAAATAAACCTTGGCAGTATGTACAACATACACCATAAAGGAACATTAACCCTGAGAAAATAGAATTGGAATAAAATATGGGATTGTGACAGAAATTAAGCACATATTATAATTTCCATAGTATCCAAGGCATTTCTAAAAATACCATCACAGTGGAAAATTCCATTACTGAACCGAGTTTACTTTCCGTTCCATCCATGTATTACTGAACCAGATTTACTCGCCATTCCAGCCCTATATTACTAAACTGGATTCAATTTCTATTCTAGCCATGTATATATCATGAGATATAAATCATTACCAAATGCATTGTAGGGAGATATAGATTCCACCCATCTCATAATGAAATCATTGTTACATGTTCCACAAAAACATAAATCATTCATCATAGCATTACCCATGAAATAAAATGGGTTTCTTAAACATAATTCCAACATAATCTATATAAAATAAATCGATTTCATAAAAATGATTTCATCACAAAAATAATAAAATCAAAGTAATAATAGGGATATCAACATAACCCTATTTCATCTTTTATGGAAAATAATTTGTATAAAACACTTAAACTTAATTCCGGAGGAAAATATCATTTCTTTTTAAAAAATGTTTTCTTTTCTCAAATGACATAAAATTTAAAAATAAAAGAATTTAGTTGAAAATATTTTTTAAATTGTTTATATAAAGTTTAATGGAAATAAGGTGTCATGAAACTGTAAAAATACATTCATTCTGTATATGTTAAAGAAAAGTTCTCCTCATCCTTTTGTTGGAAAAGTAAAAAAGTACCTCAAATCGAATAACAAAAAAGTGTTCTTCCATACTATTTAATAAAAGTTAACTAATGGGTAAATTTGAATTTAAAAATAGTATAATAATATAAATAATATTATTTATATTTTGGAAACATGTAAGTGAATGATAAATACACCTCAGTAAATACTTACATATAAACAATCTCAGATAATAATGAGGATGCAAAATTATCTCTTACCTTAGGTATGATTTCATTTTTATGTGTCCAAAACTCATGTATAGTGGATTTTAACATATTAATAACATGTAATATAACCATAATAATACTTATTATACCATATATGATTCACTTAAAACTTTATATTACCCATTTATTTATCAATTCCATGTTAAAGGAATGTTTTGGATAATAATTGTTTTACTTATCGTAAGTCTTTTGACATGTTATTCTTGATCTCATTACTTATATAGTGATTTAATTAATTAAAAAATATAAAACATGACTTATATATCATAAATATTTAGTATAGAAATATAAATAACAGATAGATTAATGAAGTGGAATACACTGTTCATGGAGACAGTATATTGTACGTACGCATAAACGATGTCTCTGTTTTCATATTGAATTAAATGAATGAAATTAAATGATATATATATATATATATAAATAGGATTATGATGTCATATATTTCATTCTAATTTATTATGTATACTTTATAATCATTCTTGAATTGTTAGTGTGGATAATGAATCTCATCTCATCGTGGAGATGGTAGGCCATTTGTACGCACAAACGACGATATCATTCACTTAATGGTTAAATTGTATAGAATTGGATGGTATATTAATTATAAAAAATAATTATAATGTTTTATACATTATTTAAATCCATTATACTAATCATTATACCCATCCACATTAAGTATTGTTGAATAAGAGATTACACCATGGCATGGAGACGGTAAGTTGTACGTACACAAACACGGTGATATTGTTATTCTTAGGATGGATAAAAAGAATTATATGTTGGTAACATAATTATAATAGTATCTCAGAGTGTATAATATACTGTATTTATTGCCTTAGTATTGAATCAACATAAGAAAATTAAGTATGAGAAGAGAATAATTTTGAAATAGGTGATAAAACAATTACCTATTTTTTTGAGTATATCCTTTTTATTTTCACAAAGGGTCTCCCAAGGATATCTTTATTCCCAAATTTTATCTTATAGGAGTAAGGGAGGGATGTTGGGAGGATATTTGGGTAGGTTTTGGATGAACCAAAGGGCTTTGTAGGTGTGAATAAAAGAGAAGGAGAAGTTCCCTTTCAAATGAGAGGTGATGGGTACTTTAGGAAAGTATTGAAATATTAATTTAGTATAATTTTATTTTCGGTTTATAATGTCTCTAAAGTAATTAATTTCAAGGATAAGATGAGTATAGGTCTAAATCCTCTCAAAAAATATGTTCTAGTCAAGTTTAGGTTATAAAATCAACCTTATCTTTTAGCATTAACCCTTAGTTAAAAACATTAACTCTTACCACGTTTTCTTGTATTTTCATAATATATGGTAACTATAGTTACTATAAAATACCAATAAAAACACAAGTGAATCATTAATGACATTTAAAACATAAAATAAGTAATTTGGACAAATTGTATATATTTAGGACTATAATATCATTTAATTAAATAGTATTTGTTTTAAAAACTTATTTATGTCAATTTTGATACTATTTGGTAATTGATTTTTGTTAAATTCATAACAACATTATTCATTAAAAAAACTTCATTAACTAAAATATTTCATTTCATAATCTTCCATAAAATTATTTTATGTCATAAAACTATTCAAATTACTTTTATTTTAATATTTATAATATCATTTATTTGAATATTTCATTAATAAGGTAATCACTTCATCATCATTGTGTCATAAATAAATTTATTTATATAAAGTCCAAATATTATAAATAAAATACCATGATTTATTAAATATTTTTATCTTTATAATTTCTATTTATAGTTGAAGATAACATTTATATAAACCAAAATAAAATTGTTTTAGTAAAAAGATACATGTTTATGTTACATTCCCCTTTACCTTAAATTAATTATTATAAAAGGTCATTATCATACCCACGTGGCTCCATGGGGTCCAAAAATAGACCCAAGGATGCTCATGGTCGGCCATATCTCATAAAATAGGATTAGGACTCATGTTAGGGTAGTTTTATATTATTATAGTATTATTTTTTACCCTTATTTACCTTATTTACCCTTTTAACATGGTAAATAAAAATAATTATTAAAGTTACAATTCAGAATGTCCAAAAAATTAAAGGTACCTATTTACAAAACGTAGACCATATGATTCCAAATATTAAATCTATTTTTTAAATTCAAATTATATAATTGGAAAAAATTAATTTAAAATTAATTCTCGTTGTCAAAACTAGAAAGCGGTTTTTTAAGAAGTAAAAACTATTAAAAGATTAATATGTGTTTATATCAAATTTAAATGTGAAATTTATTTCAATGAACAACCTTATGTTAAATTATAAAAAAATAATCCAATTATACTTTAATTCTAATTAAAAATATAATATGAAAATATAATAAAATTAGATGAAAAATCAATTTTTAATTAAAATGCACTATTTTTTACTATTCATTAAAATATGAATTTCATCAGAAAAATACCAAAATATCAACGAAGATAAATTTTGATGTCCCTATTCCAAATAATAAATTTATTATGTCAAATAGAAAATATAAAATATTCAAACAGTAAATTTAAATAGGGTTTTCCCTCAAAAGGCGGTAAAACAATATTTTTTTGAGAAGTGATTCTTTTATCTGAAAAATAGAATTTTTTATTATTTCATATCTATAAAAAATATAAGATAAATTTAAAAAATTAAATTGAATATATTATATATATTTCATTAATAAAATCCATAAAGATTGATTTCATTATTTTTATAGACACACTTATTTTCATTCAAATAGGTTTTTAGATGGAAGTTAATTCTATTCATACCTTCCATTATAATGACTATTTTATAATATTTATTTATTACTTATAGTCGGTCTTGAATGAAATTAATTCTATTAAAAGAACATTAAATTGTGTGTAACACAAGCCAAGAACAGTGCTGTGTATACTACAAGCTAATACAGTGTTGCATATAACAAAAGTTAATCATGGTTGAACATAAAACATGATAAATAAATGAAATTTCAAGGAATATATCTCATAAAATCTCAGGGTGTTACATCATACCCCCTTAAAACGTATTTCACCCTACAAATTCACTAGGTTTATAAAAGCTCTACTACACAAAAGTTTCTTTCATAGAAAACCACATCGTAAAAAGGAATATTAAAAATTTATTTTAAAGATGAAACGTAGGAACATAACGGTTACCCTAAGCAACTCATCAATAGGTTTCCACATAGGATAACATAGGTGTGGTGTGCAAACATGGATATGGAAGAGAAATCAAACCATTGTTTCCTTATGGATAGTGATAGAGAATAAGGTTGGAGAAATTTAACAACCAGAAACCCAAAAATCATTGATGATTTAGGGGACCGTCTGATTCATCAAATAAAAATGTACTATGATAACATTTTTGGTTTCACGATCCTTTTCAAATTGTTTAATAACATGATAATAAATAAATACTTGATTTGAGTACAATCTTGTCATTGGTCGTACCTTGAACAATTTCCACTTCATCTCTTATTGAAATAATTGAAGTTGAATTTATCATTTTTAAATTGTTAGCATATCATGTGATCCATAAATTGAATGATAGTTCATTCCATCTATGTTTATCACAAAAAATTTATCGTATGTTATCAAACATGAATAAGTCCATATATGGTGAGGTAATACATTATTCTAATAAACTTCATCTGATGTTTAACTTAAACATTCCAAAAATTTTGATAACATTACAATCCTTCTGAAAGATGAAAACCCAAAACTATAGAAAAGGGTTCAAAAAATCAGATTATCATTTATCCCCCCATATATCATAAGATATATCTGGTTGGTCACATTTAAAAAATGTGAACACCTTTACCATGTATTCTCTTGAGTCACAAAAACAACCTGAATTGTCAGATATGCTTATTGAAAACATGCATGTTTACATATTCTAAAACATATTAGATATATTCCTTTAGGTCCCAAAAATTTGTATACTTTATCCATTTTAACATAATCCTTTTTTGAACAACACCATAATTAGATCCCAATATACTAGAATCATACAATTTACTTATTCAAATCAAACACATCTTTATCAAAACATCATTATCTTAACATAAGGGTTATCTTTCCATTAATCATGTGTTCCCTAAGTATATCACCTTACCCTTAAATCACATTTTTGGCTCCTTATAACTATTCAACATATCCTTTCCAGTCCTTAATAAAAATATTATACTAAAAACACTTATATATTTCATGATCCATATAACATATTATTTGAAATCTGAAACATATACACATCAATTATTCAACTTTATTCTTAAACTATTACTCCTGATCCATCATCTTCATCTTTCCTAAAATATGAATCACGCCTTAAGGTTTCTCAACCACAATATTCTTAGGTTTAATAAAAAAAATCTTGAAGAACATCACATACCTTTCACATGTTGTTTACAATCTCTTTATCCTTAGCTGTATGATCAATAATCATACCATCATCATGATTCTCTTCATAGTATTTCCACATAGAAAATAGATCTTCATTATTCCCATACATATGAAACATTCAATGGTTTACCATGTTCTTTGTAGTTCTTACTATTGACTAAAACCAGAAGGAAAAGTGTGGTAAATACATATTAGAGATTAAAAACACATAAGTAAGGTAAATTACTTATAATATTTCAATCTATGATATCTTAGTTTTAATCCTAGGTTATTCATTATTATCATGAAAAATCTAGGATTGCATCCTATAATTGACGTGTCCTTAAGAAATCTCTAGCAATACCTTTTAAATATCTCTAGAGATATCAATAAAGTTTTCTCATCCTAGTTTCCAAAGGTTGAGTAAACCTTCACTATAATACCAACTCTAATGACAAAATCTTTAGGTACATGGTCATTACATTTATTTTTTAGAATATTTAATACATTACCAAAAATATATTTGCAAATATTACATTTGTCTAGTGTCTGGAAACTTGGAAAATAATATTCTAACATGGTTAAATATCTTCAACATCTCCCATAAAGATATTCTGCTTTTGTTTTACAACCTAAAACATTTCTTTATATCATGGGGCCAAGAAAACAAAAAAAGGGTAACTTAAAATACATATTAAGTGTAAATAAAGATAAGAAACAAAACCATAATTATAATAATGTAAAAACATGATCAAAAAATTTAAATATCAAAATCTTAAGTCATGAAATAAACCTTGGCAATATGTAAGGCATAAATCAAAAAAATATTAACCATGATTAAATAAATTTGGCATAAAATAGGGAATTATGGAAACATAATAATAAAATAATATGATTTTCACAGTTTCCAAGGAATTTCTAATGAGACCATCATAGTGGACAAATTCCATTACTAAACTAGGTTTACTTTCCATTCTATCCATGTATTACTGAACCTGATTTACTTATCATTCCATCCCTGTATTGCTGAGCTAGATTTTCTTTCCATTCTAGTCATGTCTACCAACTAAGATATAAATTTTTTCCAATGAATTGGAGGTTGATATAGGTCCAACCCATCTCATAATTAAATCATTCTTACTTGTTCCAGAAAAACAAAAATCATTCTTCATAGCATAACTCATTAAATAAAATGGATTTATTTAACATCATTCCATCATAATACATATAAAATAAATGGAATTACTAAAAATAATTCCATCACAAAAAAATTTAAATCAAAGTATTAATAGTAATATAAACATAACCCTATGTCATCTGAGATGGAAAATAATTTTGATAAAACACCTGAACTTAATTCCTGTGGAAAGTATCATTTCTTTTTCTAAGATAGTTTTTTTCTCAAATGCCATGCAATTTTAAAATAATATAATTCAGTTGAAAATATTCTTGAAATCATGTATATGAATATTAATGGAAATATGGTTTCATGAAATCATAAAAATCCATTCATGTCGTATAAGTTAAAAAAACTATCCTTATACTTTTGCTGGAAAAGTCAGAAAGTACCTTAAATCGAATAACGACAAAAGATTCATTTCATAGAATTTAATAAAAATTCACCAATGAAAAAATTTGACATTAAAAAATAGTATAATAATATAAATAATATTATATATATTTTGGAAACAAGGACTTAGATGATAAATACATCCTAGAAAATACTTATATAAAAACAATCTAGGATAATAATGAGCTTGCGAAATTATCCCTTACATTAGGTCTAATTTCTTCAATATGTGAATGAAAATCCTGTATAGTGGGTTTAAAAATATTATTAACTTGTAAAAGAACCATAATAATATTTAAGATATCATATATGATTCACTTGTAACCTTATATGACCCGTTTATTTATCAATTCCATATTAAAGCAACGTTTTGGTTAATAATCGTTTTATTTATCGTACATGTTTTGACATGTTATTCTAGATATAATTCCTTATATAGTGATTTAATTACTTGAAGAATGTAAAAAATTATATATCATAAATATTAATTACAGAAATATATATAATATATAGATAAATGAAATGGAATACAACGTTCGTGGAGGTGGTAGGTCGTACGTACGCATTAATGTTGTTTCTGTTTCATTATTCGAATGAATGGAAGAAATTAAATGACATACATATAAATAAATAAATCCAGTATTATTATTATGACATATATTTCATTCTAATTTATTATATATAATTTATAATCATTCTTGAATGGTCAACATGGATAATTAATCTCATCGCGTTGTGGAGATGGTAGGCTATACGTACGCACGGGAGATGATATCATTCACTTAATTGTTAAATGGTATAAAATTGGATGGTATATTAATATAAAGAATAATTATCATGGTATATTCGTTATTCACATCCATTATACACATCATTATACCCATCAAAATTAGGTATTTCTGAATAACAAGTTAGACCATAGTGTGGTGATGGTAAGTTGTACGCATGCACGCATGGTGATATTTTTATTCATAGGATGGATAAAAGGAGGAATAAGGTTTTAACATAATTATAATAAAATATTAGCATGTATAATATACTATATTTATTACTTTAGTATTGAAAAAAAATAAGAAGAGGAACTAGAAGAAGGAAATAATTTTAAAAGAGGTGATAAACCAATTTCCTCTTTTTTGAGTATCTCCCTTTGATTAACATAAAAGGTCTTCCTATGAAAGCATTATACCAAAAGAGTGGAATATAGGTGGAATGAAGTGATTTTGGGAGGAGATTTGGGATGGTTTTGGCTGATTCAAATGGCTTTTTAGGTGTGAGTAAAAGAGAAATAGAAGTTCCATTTTATAGGAGATGTGAGGGTCACTTTAAGAATGTTTTGAAATATTAATTTATTATAAATTTATATTCTGTTTATAATGGCACAAATGAAATTAATTTAGAGTTTAAGATGATTATAGGTCTAAATAATATCAAAAAATAGGTTTTATATATGTTTATGTTACAAAATAAACCAGATCATTGAGCTTTAACCGTTAGTTAAAAACATTAACTCTTACAATATCTTCTTGTATTTCCATAATATATGGTTACTATAGTGACTATAAAATGACAAGAAAACAAAAATTGGATCATTGATGACATTTTTAACATTATATAAGTTAGTTGGACGAATATTATATTTTTATGAGTATTATATAATTTAATAAAATAGTATTTGTTTTAAAAACTCATTTTTGTCAATTTTGACACTATTTAGAAATTGATTTTTCATAAAGTCATAAAAACTTTATTCATTCAAAAAACTATATTAACTAAAATATAACATGTCATAAGAAACCATAAAATTTGTTAATTTCATAAAAATATTCAAATTTCATATATTTTAATATTTATGATATTATTTATTTGGATCATTCATTAATAAGGTATTCACTACATCATCATTGCGTCATAAATAAATTTATTTATTTAAAGTCTAAAAATTATAAATAAAATAACATTATTTAGTAAATACTTTTATATTTATAATTACTATATACATATTCGAAGAGATAATTTATATAAACCAAAATCAAAGTGTTTTTGTAAAAAGATAAATGTTTATGTTATATTTTCTTTTAATTTAAATTAATTATTATAAACAACCATTATCATAAAAAAGTTGCTCCATGGGATCCTAAAATCAACCTAAGGATGCTCATGGTTAGAAATATCTCATAAAATTCTATTAGGACACGTGCCAGAGAAGTTTTATATTATTATAATATTATTTTTTAAAATTATATACCAGATTTACCATTTAACCATGGTAAATAAAAATAATTACTAATGTAACTATTAATAATATCTAAAAAATAAAAAGGTACCATTTTACAAAACATGGAACTCTTGATTCCAAATATTTAATCTATTTGTAGCGACTCATGTTTTTGGCCCTGTCTGACATTGAAAAAATCCTACGAATAATTCCAGAGCTAGGTATGATCACAGTGTGCGATTCTGATGCTCGGTGTGCCCAGAATTAATTTTATAAAAATATTAAGTATTTGTATACTATGAACGTGGAGGGGTGCTTTTTCTCCTAAAAGGTAGCTCAGAATAGGAATCCGAAGGCACGATTGCATTCGGTGCGTGTCGTTTACCCTAGGAGGGGGGTAAACTTTGGTGGCGTGGGTCTGCTATGAAAAAAGACACTAAGGAAATTTTCTTAAATAAATGGAAAATTTTATTTATGAGTGTTAGCTCAAATAACTTTTGAATGGAGTCTTGGATCGAAAATCAAAGCATGTAGTTCTGTTCAGAATGACGAGTTTACCATATGGGTGACCAAATCTGCTCCATGCCAGGAGGTCGGGTCGAGGGGGTTATTTTAATCAATTAAATTAATTTTTTTCGATTAAAACAGGAAAAATTAATGACTAATATCATCAGAAGTACATGTGAAAATCCATGAAGGGAAATTTTCTAGCCAGGGCTAGTTGGAGTCGAATGGGCCTGAGGTCGCTAGCTGATGGGATGAATTGTTACCTTCCCTTTTGGAAAAAGAGATGGTGCATAAAGAGAAGCGTTGGAAAAGTGAGAGAATTATGCTGATGATGATGACAAATGACTACAGCCCACCATCATTGTGGTTAATAGCATCGATTACGGTAAGGCAGTAAGACTCAACAATGATATCACTCCATCCACATTCCAAGGTGAGAAACATACCTGAAAGGATGACCATCACCTCAGCAACTGCAAGTTCCCAAAAAGCCTGATGTGGTTCATATTTTGTAGCAAAGATTTACCCCAATGATTTCGGGCTAGGAGGATGAGGGAAATAGGCCCATCCATTGGAAGAGACGCATCCAAATTAATATTAAAAGTCCCTTCCATTGGGGGATTCCAATGAAGGGGGATGAAGAGGGTAACAACTGGCATAAAATTTCCATTGAGGCATTTCCATCCCTCAATCTAAGAGGTGGCCTGTTCAATCCAGAATTTGGAGGGTTTGTAAGCTTGATGAAAAACAAAATCATTGTGCTGGACCCAAACATTCCATGCCAGAGTGCAAAGTGAACCTAAAGAAGTTTAGGAAATAGAGGAGCACCAACATGTCAGAAGATCGGGAAGGTCAGAGGACAATGCCATTGAAGCAGTAGAAGCCAGGCCCCATTTATTCCAAATTTTCTTAGCTCCCAAGAAGTGAATGATGGCGTGCAAAGAAGTATCTAGAATGGTCAGGCAGAAAGGGAAAAAGGTAGTACTGGCCATATTTCGGTAAGCGAGGAGCCTCATGGTTGGGAGAGTACCCGTAAATACATGCCACCAAAAGTGGCGTACTTTAGAGGGAACATTGAGAGTCCAAATCGATTTTCATGGTCCCTCATCCCCGCCGACTGAGTGGCTTCCAAGAGCCAGTCTGTAGCCAGAACTCACTGTGTAATCGCACGAGATATCACTGATCCAGAAAAGCGGGTCGGGGCCTGTGTTAGGGACCCAGGGAATGCTAAGGATAATTCTATTATCCATTTCATTAAACCAATTAGGGAAATTTTCCAGACACCACCCCTGTCCCTGGTTGGAAATGAGGTAGCTGACAGTGGCATCTTCAAGGCTTCGTTGGATGAAGAATGTAGCTGGAATACCATTCTTTTCAATAAGCCAAGGATCAGTCCAGATATTGTCTGATGATCCAGACCCAATCCTCCAGCCTATTCCTTTTTTTAGGAGCTTTTTATCCCCCAGATTCTTCTCTAGAGGAAGATAGGACGGGGACCAAGAGAGGAAGCATGGAAGTCCATGTGGGGAAAGTACATAGCTCGGAGAACCCGTGCACAAAGAGACGATGGGAAGTAAAGAAGGCACCATCCTTGCTTGGCTAACAGTGGATCATTGAAGAGTCACAGATTCTAGAATCCCATCCCTCCCTCTGATTTGGGTTTACAGAGTTTCTCCCAGGCCATCCAGTGGGGTCGATTCCTTCCATCATTCTTCCCCCACCAAAAATTGGCAGTGCATGTGTGGATCTGGTCTACGATGATTTCCAGGAGCTTAAAAAGGTACATAAAGTAGGTGGGGATGGACTAGATGATATATTTGATGAGGGTATCTTTCCCAGCTTTAGAAATTCCTTTAGGGGACCAGCCTAGAATTTTTTTCTCGATCCTATCCACAAGAGATGCAAAGATTTCTTTTTTGTATCAGGGAAATCACTATGGGAAGCCCAAGTTACTTCTGATGTTTCACAACCATATGGATACCAGCTGAAGCACAAAGCTCATCCCTCTTAGAAAGAGGCACCCCAGCAATGAAAGAAATTTATGATTTTCCATGATTGATCGATTGGCCAGAAGCCCTCTCGTACTATTGGATCGCTTGGCTGATCACCCAACATTCATTAATTGTTGTTCTCGAAAACAAGAGGCAGTCATCTGCGAAGAAAAGACGTGACACTGGTGGGCTAACATGGAAGACATTTTCCCCATGAATAGAATTAAAGGATGCAGCCCTGGAAATATGATTAGAAAATACATCAACCACCAGTATGAAGAGAAAAGGGGAGAGGGGATCTCCCTAGAGAAGGCCTTGAGATGGGGTGAATCCTCTGGTGAGCTCCCCATTAACCTTGATTTTGAAGAAGACAATCAAGATGCATTCCATGACCATATCTTTCCATTTAGCGCAAAACCCCATTTTCAGCATGACTACATGAATGAAGGGCCATTTCACTCTATCGTAGGCCTTGGTCATATGCAGTTTCCAGGCCTGGTTCCTATTTTCACAGTGGAGTGTGATTTCATTGAATGGAACACTTCATGGGCCACAATCGCATTATCAGTGATCAGTCACTTGGCCATGAAGATGCTCTGATTCTCAGAGATAACATCAAGTAGCCAAGGTCCCAGCCGATTGGCAAGGATCTTTGAGAATATCTAGTAAGAGATATTGCAAAGGCTGGTAGGTCTAAAATTAGGGATCACCCGAGGTTTCTTAATTTTGGGGATGAGGACAAGGACAGTTTTATTGATGGAAGCAATTCTAGTATTCCCAGCCCAAATATTTTTTATCATGTTGCAGATGTCAGGATCGATAATGTGCCAGTATTGTTTAAAGAACAGGACGTGAAACCCATCAGGTCTTGAGGCCTTAGGGGGATGAAGATATTTTAGATCCAGGTGTATCTCGTCATCTGTCACATCTTTGGTGAGCTACATATTGATCTCATCAGTGATCATAAGTCTGATACAATATTCCACCTTGGAAGACATCAAAGGGGTTCCTGCAGTGAAGATGGTCTGGAAATAGTATGTCAAGGCCTCTTGGATACCATTGGTTTCAGAAACGTTTCTTCCATAGAGTTGTAAGATGCAAGTAATAGAGTTTTTCTATGCCTGGCTGATGATTTTTGGTGGATAAACTGGGTATTAGCATCCCCCTCTATACTGTAGTTATCCTGTGCCCATATAGCTCAGAAGCTTTCTTTGTCATGCAGGGTTGTGTCCAGCTCTCTTTGCGTGTCTCCAATCTTGGAGAGAATGCAATTAGATGTGGGTTGTTGGAAGAGGTTTTTCAGTCACTTTTCAAGGACACCATAGTGTCGTTCAGGGTGGCAGAATGTCTTATTGCTCCAAGACCTCAGATCAGATGTGACCTATTGGAGATTGAGGAAAACATCCACTTGAGTGCTTTTCTAGCTTGATCGAATCACCACTTCGCATTCCTGGTCATTTGACCAAAAGATATAAAATCTGAAGGGTCTTCTAAGTTGTCTATTTCATTTTCCTTGCATACAATCAATGAGAATTGGACAGTGGTTCGAGCAATTAAGGGCCATGTGGCCGATATGAAATATGCTAAACAGATTAATCCAATCAGTAGAGCCCAGAAATCTATCAAGACGCTAAGCGATGCAGGTGCCTTCAGTATTGCCGCAAAACAATGTAAATAATCAAGGGGAGCCAATAAACCCCCCCCCCCCCTCTCTTCTCCCACCTCTCATATTCTCTAAACCCTCCTCCCACCTCCGTTCTTCGTTGACAATCCGCCAAATCAAGCAAACGAAGCGTCGTCGGTCTCTGATCTTGACAACAGACGCTCCTGGGATGCGTAGAAGCTGCAGCGGAGCGTGCGAAGCTTCGGTGGTCCACCAAAAAGGTTGGAGATTTGAGTATTAAAATCCCAGATCATGTTTTTGTGTTGTTTTTCTTCAAAATTTTTTAAGGGTTGTGTAGTTCGGGACCCGAGCTTTCAGAAACATGTTTCCGTTCTGAATTTGGAGGAACGAGGTGCTCCCGGTGGATCCCGGAAGTCTTCCAGTGGAAAACGTGGTTTTCCAGTGGCGAGGGTGGTGGCCATGGACAATTATGGTGAAGTAGAGGCGATGCGGTGATTTCTGGCGGTGGCGGCGCGGCTGTTTCCGGCGACGACGCTGCGATTTCCGGCGAGGCATGCAGTGGTCCGACCAGGTTTTTTCGGGGGTTCTTTAAACCCCTGTAACTCACAAAACAGAATTTTGATTTGAGAGCTGTTTATGGTGACATGAATCTTGCATCGATACAGACCTGTTGATATTCTTTTAGGGAATTTTGTGAGTCAGTTTTTGGGCCTGGGGCCATGAAAGGTTGAAAATAATAATAATAGTTTATTATTTTCATCATCGATCTGCCATAACTCCTACACGGAGTGTCCAAATGATGTGCCATCAGGGGCGTTGAGACCTTGATGGTACGACAAAATTTTCAAGATATTTTCTAGGTGTTGGGGCCGAGAACAAGGTGTGGGACCCACGAGGCTGGGTTCCGGCGTTTACACAGAAACGTGACTTTTCTGCCGGGTGTCCGTTTTGGATGATTGAGTAGTCAATCCTATGTATTTTTTCGAGAGGATCCCAATGGTATGATCCTCTTGATGAGTATCGGGATCGTGGTGTGGGACCCACCTGGGCTATCTAAGGTGAATATTACCTTTTCTGCTGGGTGTCCCTTTTGGACGAGGGAGTTGTCGATCCCGTGTGTTTTTTCAAGGGGATCACAGTGGTGTGATCAGCTTGATGAGTTTTGGGATCATGGTGTGGGTCCCACCCGGGCTGGCTAGGGTGAATAGTTCCTTTTTTACCAGGTGTCCCTTTTGGGTGATCGAGTAGTTGATCTCATGGGTTTTTCCTAGGGGATCGCAATGGTCTGATCTGCTTGAAGAGTTTTGGGATCATGGTATGGGACCCACATATGCAGGATACGGTGAATAATACATTGTTAAATGGTTGTTCGTTTCGGGTGAGTAAATTGCTTATCTTGTGTGCTTTTCCGCGTAGACCATGATGGTGGCCTCAGTATTGGCCTATGAGGTGCACTGTTTGGCGTTGTTGCGGGTCGCTCAGGTTTGTGACGTTTGGACTAGCAGTGGTTGAGGGTACTCCCTTGGTTCTCTCCTATGAGTGTTCATCTGGTATCACAACCATGGTATGGGTTTGTGATCTCCTCGATAGGATCTCTAATCTGTTAGAGTTGTGGCATCCCTCGGGTGGCCCTGAGGCGGGATCCTCTATCTTCCTTGCCCTAGATCAGGTTCTTGGTATCGTTGTGACAGCTCATCCATGGGTGGCGATCCCCTATGTAGCAGGTTAACCCTCGTAGGGTTTGTGGCATCATCATAAATATGATCCCCGACAAGTTGGGTCATGCTCAGTAGGGTTGTGGAATCATCAGGTATACGATCCAGTACTCATCATGTGGTTTATAGTAGGGTTGCAGCATCATTGGAAATATGATCCCCTACTCAGCGCATGGTTTCGGTAGGGTTGGTGCATCATCGGTTCAATCCCCTACAACATGAGTTATACCAGATGGTTTTTCAGTATCTTTATGACCGCCTTGACGGGCGAAGATTCTCTATATGAGGGATGTGATTCTGTGGAGCGTGAGATCGGGTTGTGGTATCCCCTAGTGGATCCTAGGAGTGATCTCCTATATGTGAGATCTTTTAATACCGGACCGGGTTGTGGTATCCCCAGCGGATCATGGGAGTGATCCCATATCCCTGAGATCTTTGAATACAAGATCCGGTTGTGGTATCCCCCAGCGGATCCTGGGAGTGATCCCCTATCTGTGAGATCTTCGAATACCCTTGTGGGTTCTGGAATCCCCTTGCGGACCCTAGGAGTTATCCCCTATCTAAGGAGTTTGGTTTTTTTTTCTATTTCAGTGTGACTTTCTCAGTGATGATATTCAACGAGCGTGACCTCTTGGGTGAGCATCTGGGATGTTTGTGTAGGACCCGATGGAGTGTATCTCTCCGATGAGTTTCATCTGGATGACAGTGCTCATGGAGTGTGTTCTCCTGGTTGTGAAGCGTTTCTGGTGATGAGGTCGGTACCTCTTGTGGCATGGTGTGTGTATCGATTATATATGGATGTCCGTGGTATATGTGTGGACGTATATCTGTGAGGATGCTCCTAGTATATGTATGGGAATATACCTGAGCGAATGTTCATGATATATGTATGGGTGTATACCTGAGAGGATGTTCACGGTGTATGTATGGGAACATACCTGAATTGAGCTGACTAGTTGTGTTATCCAAGGATGGTCTTGAGATGGAGTTTCTCTCTTGTATGGGTTGCCTATGGCTGGGATGAACTGGCAGTTTCCTTTCATTTTCTCTATTTTGTTTTGGGTTTTTGGGGCACCTACTGAGTATTTTTATACTCACTAATACATGGGGTTTTCCCGCACATGTTTGTGTCTTGTGAAGACCACAAGCCTTTCGACAGAGTCCCAGGAGGACCTAGAGCAGGTAGAGATTTGTGAGCGGGACTGGCTGGGTTGTATACAGGAGTTGTGCCGAGGAGCTTACCAGCGAGTTCTTTTGATAGTGATACCCTCCTTCTGAGCAGGTTGGATGCTTTTGAAATTTTCTTTTGGTGGGCCTTGTTTTTTCCCTTTTGTACTTCTGTTGCACTCTGGTTTGGGATAGATTTATGCATGTATTTTCTTTTCATTTTATATATCTCTGCACTATTTCATGGAGGTGTATGTGGTTTCGTTTGTAAAGGTGCCTTAGGCTAATAACTCCCATGTGTGTGATAGCCTACTCGGTGCTATTCTCTAACCCCTGACCTATTGGAGGTGGTCTTGGGGGGTCACAACTCAAGCCCCATTGGGTTGGGTCGCGATAGAGAGTTATCAGAGGTAGGTCCCAACTTTGTGATCTCTGAGAATAGTTGGTTTAGTTGTGAGCTTGGTTTGGGTTTCATAGAATCAGTGTGATGATGTTTCGAGTTCAGATTTCAGGCTAGGGACTCTAGTTTTGGTGCTGCGGCTGACGTATCCATACACACAGACTCTGATATCCTTCCTTTCAACTCGGTACATTTGTACACTGGTCGTAGGGAAATAACAGTACATACATAAAATAGGACTAGGTTTTGGGGTTTTCCTTGTCCTTCTAGAGTCAGATCTCTAGATATACTGTTTGACCATTATGTGTCTTGATTGTATTTCAGGATACCTCCATGACGACCACCAGCAGGGGTCCCGCAGTGTGGTTGTGATGAAAATCCTCCTCGAGTAGAGGCCTTGGGGTAGGGTGCAGGTTCTGAGGCTATACCTCCATGTGGTCCGCCCAAGGGGACACCACCTATTGAGTAGCTGGTTGTGCCGGCAGGGCAGGATGAGGTTGCGTTCAGGCTGAGTGCACTTCATAAGTTCCAAGGGTAGCAGACTCTGAGGTTTCGAGGTGATCCTGACCCCCAGGCAGCTGATTATTGGCTTGAGACAATCACCTAAGTTTTCCTCTTGGTGAGGAAACCTCCTGATCAGATGGTGGTCCTAGCGGCGATCCCTCTGCATGGTTCGACCGGGAGATTGTGGATCCTAGTGACGCAGTCCCTTGATGAGGAGATTCTCACATAGGCAGATCTTGAGTGGATCTTCAGAGAAGAGCTCTATCCAGTGATGCTGAGGTCAGTGCAGATCCAGGAGCTTCTGTAGCTTCGACAGAAGGGAATGATCGTGTTGGAGTACTCATCGAGGTTTATAGACCAGTTAGGCTAATCCCTAGATATGTTTCATGATCCGTTCTTTAGGTCTTGGAACTTCGAGCAGGGATTATGTAGAGACATCCGAGAAGGTGTGGTTACCTTGTGCCTGTCCACCTATGCTGGAGTGCAGGAGCAGGACTTGGGCGTGGAAAGCATTCTGGTTGATTAGATCCAGTCTGTTAGTGCTGGGAACACAAGAGATGAGACTTTTTTAGCTGGTTCTGTAGCTGATAGTCGATGACAGACTCAGGGGTCCAAATGTATGTTACGTTTTAGGAGGCGACCTCAGGATGGAGGATCCGAGGCTCAGGGATCTCAGGTTGGTTTTTTTTCAGCCATAGGAGAGGTGGTGCTATGCTTGTGATGGCCAAGAACATCTTTTGTGGGAGTGTCTGACCCACCGTGTAGCTGAGATGGAGTCGGTTGACAGACCGCCTTGGCAAAGGCAGCTTCTCGAGTATGGCGGTCTGCATGGTGTCAGATGAGGCGATGACGTGGGTGCAGTAGCGGGAGGTGGTAGGACGTATTAGGTGCACCACCACCACCCCCATGTGGTCCATGCCGAGCTCAGGGAGCTGGAGGACGAGGACAAGGGCAGATATAGGCCTTGGAGTTTATTGACCTAGAGGCTCCATGAATGGATAGAGGCACGCTCTGTGCCCTTTCTACTTTCTGTAGTAGTTTTGATCGACACTGTTAGGTTTTACTCTCTCCTTTCTGTTGCTTGTTTGAGAATTTTTTAGGGCATTGGTAAGAACTTTTGTGTGTGTTGTTTGACGTGCTTCGAATGCATGAGGAAGGGGAATCCTTCCACCACCGAGACTTGTTTTTGTGATGCGACTAAAACTATACCGGTGAGTCAGTGATTCCCAGAGTAGATAGTGTCAAGGTGTGGTGGACAGGTCCCTCTGAATTGTGCGTCTAGGCATGGTTGTGTGTTGGAAAACTCGCTCGTCTGGGAGACCTAGTCGAGAGTTCAGTTGCTTTCCCTCGTACATATGGATTTTCAAGGACAAAAAGTCCTAAGGTGGGGAAGATATAGCAACTCATGTTTTTTGGACCTGTCAGACTTTGGAAATTTCTACGAATAATTCCAGAGTTAGGCGTGATGACGGTGTGTGATTCCGATGCCCGGTGTGCCTGAAATTAATTTTATAAAAATAGTAAGTATTTTTATACTATGCACGTGGAGAGGGTGAATTTTTCTCCTAAAATATAGCTCAGAACAGGAATCCGAGCACACGGTTGTGTCCGGAGTGTGCTGTTTTCCCTAGGAGGGGTGTAAACATTTCTGGCGTGGGCCTGCGGTGGAAAACTCCACCAGGAGAATTTTCATAAATAATTGGAAAAGTGTATTTATGAGCGCCAGCTCAAATGATTTCTGAAAGGAGTCTTGAATCAAAAATCCGAGCCAGCCGTTGCCTTCAGAACGATGCGTTTATGCTAGGGGTGACCTAATCTCCTCCGCGCTGGGAGGTCTGGTCAGGGAAGTTATTTTAATCAATTAAATTAATTAAATAATAAAGGGAGCCAATGAATCCCCCCACTCTTCTCTAACCTCTAGTATGCACAAAACCCTCCTCCCACCTTTGTTCTTTGCCTATGATCTTCCAAATTAAGCAAACGAAGTGCTGTCGGTCTCGGATCTTGACGGCGGACGCTCCTAGGTCATGCAGCAGCAACCGCGGAGCGTGAAAAGCATCAGCGGTCCGCCAAAAGGTAGGGGGTTTGCCTTTTTAAAATCCCATATATCGTTTTGTGTTTTTTTCTTTAAATTTTTGTAAGGGTTGTGTAGTTCGGGTCCTGAACTTTCCGAAACATGTTTCAGATCTGAATTTGGAGCACCAGGATGCTCCCGGTGGCTCCTGAAAGTTTTCCAGCGGAAAACCTGAGTTTTCGGCAGCGAGGGTGGCGGTCATGGTGGATTCTATCGAATCAGTGGAAGCACAATGATTTCCGGTGGTGGTGCAGAAGAATCTGGTGGCAGCGCGATGGTTTCCAGTGGCGGTGCGGTGGTTTCCGGCGAGGTAGACAGTGGTCCAACCGTGTTTTTTCAAGGGTTCTTTAAACCCCTGTAACTCGCAAACCGAAAGTCCTATTTGAGAGCCATTTGTGGCGATGAGAAACTTGTGTTGAGATGGACCTCTTTAGATTCTTTAGGAAATATTGTGGTTCGGGTTTTTGGCCCGGGGCCATGAAACGTTGAAAATAATAATAATATTTTATTATTTTCAACTTTGATCCCCATAACTCCTACACGAAGTGTCCAAATAACTTGACATCAGTGGAATTGAGACCCTGATGTTATGTAAGACTTTTCAAGATAGTTTCCGAGTATTGGGACCGAGAATAGGGTGTGGGCCCTACGAGGCTGGGTTCTGGCGTTTACGGAGAAACGAGACTTTTACGCTGGGTGTCCATTTTGGACGATCGAGTAGTCGATCCCTTGTGTTTTTTCGAGGGGATCGCAATAGTGTGATCCGCTTGACGAGTTCTGGGATTGTGGTGTGGGCCCCACCTGGGATAGCTAGGGTGGATAGAACCTTTTCCACCAGGAGTCTGTTTTGGATGATCAAGTAGTCGATCCCATGTGTTTTTCCGAGGGGATCGCAACGATGTAATCCACTTGAGGAGTTTCTGGATCATTGTGTGGGCCCCACCCGGGATGGCTAGGGTGAATACTACCTTTTTTACTAGGTGTCTATTTTGGACGATCGAGTAGTCGATCTCGTGGGTTTTTCCAAGGGGATCGTATTTGTGTGATCTACTTGATGAGTTTTGTGATCGTGGTGTGGGCCCCACATGGGCATGCTATAGTGAATAGTACCTTGTTCACCGGTTGTCTGTTTCATGCGAGTAAATAGCCTATCCTGCCTATTTTTCCGCATAGACCACGATGGTGGCCTCGGTATTGGCCTAGGAGGTGTTCAGTGTAGCGATGTTGTGGGTTGCTCATGTTTGCGATGTTTGGACTAGCAGTGGTGGAAGGTACTCCCTTGGTTCGCTTCTATGAGGGTTCATGTGGCATCACAACCATGGAAAGGGTTTGTGATCCACTCTATAGGATCTCTAATATGTTAGAGTTGTGTCATCCCTCTGGTGCACCCGGGGTGGGATCCTTTAGCTTTACTACACTAGATCGGGTTCTTGGTATCGCTGTGACAGCTTATCCACGGGTGGTGATCCACTATTTAGTAGGTTATCCCTTGTAGGGTTTGTGGAAACATCAGGAATATGATCCCCTATGCATTGGGCTGTGCTCAGTAGGGTTATGGAATCATCAGGTATACGATCACCTACTCTGCATGTGGGTTATAGTAAGGTTGCAGCATCATTGGTTATACGATCCCATACTCAGTGCATCCTTTCGGTAGATTTGGTGCATTGTCGGTTCAATCCCCTAAAAGGTGATTTATACTAGATGCTGTTTCGGTATCGTCATGACCGCCTTGATGGGTGATGATCCTCTATCTGAGTGATGTGATTCTTTGGAGCGCAAGATCGGGTTGTGGTATCCCCCAGTAGATGCTCAGAGTGATCCCATATCTGTGAGATCTTTGAATACCAGATCGGGTTGTGGTATCCCCAGTGGATCCTCGGAGTGATCCCCTGTCTGTGAGATCTTCGAATACCAGATCGGGTTGTGGTATCCCCCAGTAGATCCTAGGAGTGATCTCATATCTATGAGATCTTCGAATACTGGTGTGGGTTCTATCATCCCCTAGCGGACCCTAGGAGTGATCCCCTATCTGAGGAGTTTGGTGTTTTTGTTATTTCAGCGTGACTTTCTCAGTGATGATATCCGATGAGCGTGATATCTCGGGTGAGCATCTGGGATGTTTGCGTGGGACCTGATGGAGTGTATCTCTTGGACGAGTGTCATAAGGATGACAATGGTCGTGGAGTTTGTTCTCCTGGATGTGAACTGTTTATGGTGATGAGGTCGGTACCACTTGTGGATTGGTGTGTGTATCGAGTATATCTGGATGTTCATGGTATATCTGTGGATGTATATTTGTGCGAATTCTCTTGGTATATGTATGGGTGTATACTTGAGAGAATGTTCATTATATATGAATGGGAATATACCTGAGTGGATGTTCAAGGTGTATGTATGAGCATACACATGAATTGAGCAAACTAGTTGTGTTAGCTGAGGATGGTATTGAGATGTAGTTTCTCTCTTGTATGGGTTCCTTCTGGTTGGGATGATCTGACTGTTGCCTTCCAGTTTCTCTCTTTTGTTTTGGATTTTTGGGGGGCCTATTGAGTATTTTTATACTCACCCCTACATGGGCTTTTCCCACACATATTTGTGTCTTTTGCCGACCACAGGCCTTTCGACGAAGTCCCTAGAGGACCCGGAGCTGGGGGAGCATTGTGAGCGAGGCTGACTAAGGTGTTTACAAGAGCTGTGCCAAGGAGCTTACCAGAGGGTTCTTCTGACAGTGATCCGCTCCTTCTGAGCAAGTTGGACACTTTTCCGTTTGCTTTTGGTGGGACCTATTTTTTCCCTTTTGTACTTCTGTTTCACTCTGGTTTGGGATAGATGTATGCATACATTTTCTTTTTAGTTTTATATATCTCTGCACTGTTTCATTGAGGTGTGTGTGGGTGCGTGTGTAAAGGTACCTTAGGCTAATGTCTCCCATGTGTGCGATTGCCTACTCGACGCAAGTCGCCAACCCCTGGCCTATTAGAGGAGGGCTTGGGGAGTCACAGCTCCAGCCCTGTTGGGTCAGGTCACAAAACTATTTTTATAAATTTAAAATACATAATTGGTAGAAATTAATTTAAAATTAATTTCCATTTTCAAAATCAGAAAACGGATTTTTATGAAGTAAAAACTATTAAAAGATTGACAAGTGTTTATATGTAATTTAAATATGAAATTACTTTTAATGACCATAATTGGATTAAATGAATAAAAATATTCTAATTATACTTTTAAAATAATTACAAATATAATATAACTATGTAAATAAATTAGATGAAAATGCATTTTTGAATTAAAATGCAGTATTTTTCACTATTCATTAAAATATGAATTTCATCAGAAAAATCCAAAAAAGTCAACCAAAGTAAATTTTTTAGTCATGGTTCTAAATAATAAGTTTATTATTTCAAATATAACTTTCTAAATTTTCAAAAAACTATATTTAAAAAGGTTTCACCATCAAATGCGGTAAAACTGTATTTTTTTTTGAAAAATATTTTTTTTCCTGAAAAATTCAATTTGTTATTATATCATATCTAGAAAACATATAAGATGAATTTAAAACATCAAATTGAATATATTACATATATATTTTACTAATAAAATCTATAAAGAGTGATTTAGATATTTTTACACTCAATAATTTTCTTTCAAATTGTTTTTTAGAAGGAAGTTAATACTATTAATACCTACCATTACAAGGACTAGGTTATAATACATAGCTATCATTAAAAATTAGTCTTTCATTCAATTAATTATATCAAAATAACATAAAATTTTCTATAACACAAACCAAGAATAGTGTGGCATATACTGCAAGCTAATATGCTGTTGCGTATAATGCAAACTATTCTTGGTGTTGCGTAAAATGCAAGGCATCAATGAAATTAAAAAGAATATAACTCATAAAATATTAGGGTGTTACATGAATTATCTTTGGTTTTATGTTTTTAGGAATCATGAGATCTGAGTCTCATATTATTGGTGGTTTTCACTTATTTCTATTTTTGTGGAAGTTCACCCAATGATATTTTTTTGGAATTTTTTTTTATTTTAGATGATGTTTAATGGTTGTTTCCATGATTTTTAATTTTATTTCTCCAATTTTTGTTTCACTATTGGATATAAATTAGTGATATTGATGGTGTTTTTATCCAAGGTTCAATTTTTTGGTATCATTTCATGCCGGAGATGATGATGGTGGTGGATATGTCAGTATTAGATATTAAAATGTACCTAAAACATAAGTATTATGAGTTTGGTAATGGGAGGAATGCAAGGTTTTTCATTGAAAGCTTTTTGTTTCTACTTGACATGTAATTTTAGGGCCTTGGGGATTGCCTCAATATTATCTTATCCCATTGTGCTTTATGGTTCTCACCATTTTCCTGTAACACATTCCATCAAACTATCCCACCTATAGTTTATGTTGATGGTCTTGGTTTTTTGGGGTTGTTATTGTATTTTACATGCCTAATTGGTTGTTTAGTTTCATATGGATTTTAGGTTATCCTATTTAATATTTTTCTCATTGGTTTTATTTTCTTGGTTATAATCGAGCCTTGAAAGCGAATTTTATTCAAAAAAACAAACAATAAGACTACAAATGATGTATAATTAGAGATAGATTATTCCTTTTATTAAAACTTTTATGAGTAAAATTGATCTAAGTGAGAAGCCCTTACAGGGATGGACCACGTCACTTGTGAATGCATTATGGAAACATAGTCACATGCAAGAGGAGACTTGGGAAAGGGAAGTAAATATGAAGTCTCAATGACCTGATTTTTTTTTCACCACATATTTTTAATGACGTTTCTTTGGGATGATAACCCATGTGTTGGGGAGTTTTTAATAGATCTAGGTATTCAAGTATGAATTTATAGATATTTTATTTAATTTTTGGTGTATTATAATGTTAAATTATTATTAGAGATATAATATGGGAAATTTAGGGTTATTTTTATATGAAAGTTATAAAATTATATTTTAATGGGAACCATGATGTGGGAATGTTGAAACCATCCCATAGTTTTTATGTGTGAAGTAAACAAGATAGATAGTAGGGTATTGGAAATTATTATGGATATTTTTATATGGGGGATTATTTGGTGAAGATAAGGGACTTGATATCCAATATAAGTATAAAATGTTCTATAATTTTATAAAAAACTAGGATGATTTTGTAAAACTAATTGTGTTAGGAGTTTTGGAAGTTTTGAGGATTTAATAAAACTTTTTTCACAATGTGGAAAGAAACTAAGTCATGGTTTCTGATTCTTACCCATGAATTTTGGTGATTCTGTTGAATGAAATGTGTTGAGTGGTGGAAAAATATATAAGAGTATTTTATGATGGTATAAAAATTGAAAACCATGATGTGGCTTTGTAGAAACCAAAATGTGGATATAGAGGTTGATATTTTAGAGAATTTTATTTAAATTACTAGTTGGTGAAAAATAGGAAGTGTTTGACTATGTGGTTATGGAAATTTGAAAACCACTCTATGTTTTTTTGAATCCATTTATTATTAATTGATCAATTAGAATTTTATTGTTGTATAATTAAGTTATTTATTTTTTGAATAAAAAATACAACACTTGATTTTTTATAGTAAAATTTATTAACTTATCCCCCATATAATTCATAAATTCTAAATGGATGATTGATCAGTTTCGTACATTAGACTTCTTGAGTTAAGAGGGTCATGTTTTTATAGTAATGATTTTCTATATAATTTTTTTAAAATTCATTATTCTCTATTTTTATAGTTTTAGAGTATTCTAGACTTTAATTTGGTTTAACTTGGGACTTATTTTCTGATTCATAAGACAATTTTGGAATTCAGGTTAGGTATATGACTTATTTCATTTACATTGTGTTGAAATTAGTGATTTTATATGAATTTTTAATATATTTATGTGATGGTAAAAGTTTTGTGCTAAGAGAGGTAGATAAGTGATTAAATATAATGATAAAATGTTAGACTAATCTAGGGGTGACATATGAGAAATGAAATTCCCAAAACCCACACTCCCAAGTTTTATAATTGTTAAAAAAACTATATATATATTCTATGAAATTAAGTTAAATGATCTAATAATAACACACATAAATTTTATATCATTTACATAATTTTAATCTTTCATCTAAAAAATTAACACTATCCCAAAACCCAATGGTTTAGTGTATTTAGATATTAGCTACATGATTCTCTTATTTTACAACAAGTCTAAAACAGTCCCCACAAATGGTTTTATCATGTGAGAATCTTTTAGAAACATAATATATAATATTCTAATTTATAACTCAAGGAATGAAAATATAATAAAGGGGTGATATAATATTCTTAGTTAGGGTAATCATAAGAGATAACAATCAATGATTATAATTTAGAACAATGTGATCATGTGGCTATGTGAATAAGATAAAAGTTAATGGTCATAAGATAAGATAATCATACCTAATATGCATATATTATAAATCATGAGTCATGACCTAAGAATTTAGATTAATATAATACAAGAGTAATAAGACTATTAAAATCTGGGGCAATAGTCATGATCCATGAAAAAATAACATATATATTGGAATGTGGAATAAACATAGGCATAAAAATCATAACATATAACAATTATATCCACCAAGACATTGATATCATAATGGAATAGGCTAACCAAATACCAATAAAATAGTAGACTTGGGACAACCACCCATTTCCCTTATCACTGTTACCTTGTTCTAACAACCTATGTCCTATAACTATTGTGGAATATTACTAACCAATAATGTCTTATAACCCTTTTATGCCCCGACTAACCACACTTGTCCTATAACATTTATGTACTTGGGTTAACCACTAATGTCCTATAACATTTATGGACTTAGGATAAACACTAGTTTCCTATATTGATCACTTGATATATAAAATATTATGAAAAAAATTATATGGAAATGATAGACCCACCCATCACATAATGATAAATCATACACATGTTTTCCACAATAGGTTTAAAACAATAAAAATCTCATCATATCTTGATTAACCCATGGGAAATAAATGAGTTTCATGAAAAATTTGATAAAATATTTCATAAACCATAAATCTAAGAAATTTGGATTTTATCATTAGATCATATCTCCATTGATTAATAAGAAACATTAATGTTTGTTGACATAGATGAAAAATAATTTTATAAGAACATCAGAAACCCACATTGAAAGATAACATGATATATCCTTTACTTTTGATAAATTATATTTTAAGAGAGAATATTTTATAAAAAATGGTAATAGAAATAAATTTTTAAAACAATGAAAAAATGGAGAGGGTTATTATTAAATAAAAATAGATATAATGGTAGTAAAATTAAATCATGTGTAAAACATTAAAAAGGAATATTCTTCTAACACTTATGTAAGGAAACTTAAAGAAATAGAAAATTGAATAATGTAGATTATATAAGAAAATATTCCTTTAATTATTTTATAAATATATTCAATTTAAATTGAAAATGTCCTTAATAAATTATATAATTATATATGCAGTCATATATAAGACAATACAAAAAATATCAAAATGTAGGGGAAAGATTCTTGACCAAAAAAGAATATATATGGTCAACTACACATACAAAAAAACATTAAAATGAATATTGAACAATAAGAAACATGAAATGGTATAAATTCATATCAAAACTACAAAAAACTAGTGAATAATAAAATATTTGGGTTCTTTGATAGAAATAACAAATATTTTTCCCAAATAGGATTGCAGACATATATAATCTCTATTCGAAAGTATGATAGGAAAAGAAACTCTTAAAGATTTGGTAACTATCGATTAGAAATCTATTTAAAGAGATAGAATGATATAAATTTTTAAATACCATGAATTACATGAAAAATATGTTAAAATAGATTCATGATGTATTATATACACCATATATATAAAGAAGGTGGTGAATATAAATCATATCTCAATAACAAAACAATTAAAGGACATAACCCTTACCTTTACTCCTATCTTCCATAAAATCAAATTAATATATTGTATAATAAAAAAATAATATTGAGAAATTATTTAAAAATTAAATTCATACCCATTACCTTTTATACTATTCAATTAAATTTATTCATTACACATATGTTAGTTAGTTTTTGTTTATTTTCATCATCAGATGTTTGCAATTTTGACTATTTTGTATGAGTTTCATAATGGTGATATAAATAATAATTAATTGGTTATAATTTAAAAAATATAAGATTAATCAAGGTAGTGTAATCATTGTGTTTAAATTATTTATTTATTCCTATTTTTGTTTAATGGTTGGTACAAGTTTGGTTTATGATAATAGAATCCATGACGTGCATTTTTCATGTAATTTATCGATAAAAACAGATTACTTTATAATGATAATTCATTTCTATCATCCATATATAATCATATTACTAACCTAAATTACTCCTTTTTATCATATATTACTTTTATTAATGTATTGATACTTATTAATGATGAAAATAATGTTCTTGGTATAACATCGTTCATGTAAGATATTGAGCCAACCCAAACAAGAACATGTTAACCAATGAGTGAGTAAGAGTATAGAGTTATATAATAGTCATATAATTTTATTAAAATAATAATTATTTTAATATAACACAATTAAAGTGGATAATTGTGTTTAGAAATATTTTATTTTAGAATGTAATTGAAAATAATGGTGAAGAACAATGTAATTTTATGAATTCTATCATTTTCTAAACAGACAACTTTGGAATGAAGGATTTAAGATTCCTTAATGGAAATTGAAGTAATAAAATATATAATAATAATTTAGGAGAGGAAAATGGTCCTATATTTAATATTTACCCTAAGGAAAAGAGTGATTTTATAGGGTTCCTTTTATAGGTGAGTTTTGAGTGGCATTTTCATAAACTTTCCATTCTTTAATATATAATGTTGTCATATTAAAATGAATGTTGATAAAAAGTGGAAATATATTTTAGTTTGGATTTTTTTGTTGATAAATAACTTATAAATGCATTTATATGTTGTGTTTTATGATATTTTAAGTCTTTATCTATTAGATTAATCCATTTTACCTCATTTTACATTTACCATGGTAACTCAATTTTTCCACCATAAATTATTTTTATGGCTAAAAATTAAATTGAGATTATTAACTAATTTAAAAAAATTATTACAAATTTGGGATCTATTTAATATATTTAAATTAATAAATATTATAAATTTAAATTTTAAATGAAAATATTTAGAAATAAATTTTTGAACTTTAAATGTTTTTAATCCTATGTCCTATAAGTTACTAATTAAATGAGTTATGGTATATTTTTTTATAAATTTATTCATTTTTTTTAAAATAATCTTTTATAAGTTACCATTTTTATTTATTAATATAAAGATATATAAAACACAAAAATACAATTCTTTGAAAAATTGACCATTTTAACATTGATTGATTTTATCATTATTTTTAACTAATTAATCATCGATGAATTAATGATTATTAATATATATAAAATAAATATAACAAATTTTATACTCCAAATAGGATAAATTTATCATATAAAATATAAAAATATAAAAAATAATGAAAATTCAGTTTTTAAACAATTTTTTTTGATTTTCATAAATTATTAAATTGGTATTCTTTAGAGTTATTTAATTATTTCATAGATGTTATTTATTTATTTGGTAATCATTAATTTAATTTTATAAATTCTCCTTACTGATATCAATCATTAAAGGTAATAAATTTGACAAAGATTCACAGATCATAAAAAACTTCTTCTTAATTAATGGTATTTTAACAAATAAATTTTCATTTTTTAATTATATTAAAATTTTATTTATTTCATTTTAGATAACTCATTCATAAGAAGAATTTATATTTTATTATAGTCTAAATAAACCTTATATATATTATAAACATATGGGTAATCCCAAACTCGTAATATTTTTAATTGTATTATACCCAATGACTACATACCTCATTTTAATGATCATCTAATGATTATAATACCCCAATTAAATCATTTAAATTTATAATATTCTATCATTACAAAGAGAATTTATAATTTTTATAGTTTTTATTTTGGAATTTAAAAAATTATTTCTCCTTTGATTATAATTTTTTTCATTACATGTTTATAAATATTAAGGGTGATTCTAAATAATTAATATGATCTATGAGATATCTTAGTTATAAAAATATTATTCGTTTCTATTTATAATCAAATTTTATTTTTTAAACATTTAATGGATGTAGTCATCCATTGTATGTCACAATATGTAGTCTGTAATACACGATGTCAAGTACTTTTGTAATAATGATTCATTATGAGTGAATATAATGTTGTTAGTTCGATTCATGTCTTTCATGGTTTTATTCCTACTAAAGATAAAATATTTTAAAAGAATATAAAAAAATATTTATGAATGATAAAAAAGTAGTTTAAGGAATGAAAATGTGTCCAAAAAACCTGGGCTTATATAAGATATGATTTTGATAACTTTCTAAAATAAATTTCTAATGTAAAGGAAATGTGTATTTATTGTGGATTTTATGGGTCTATAAATTTTATTTTTTAGGGTAATAATGAAATTATTCATTATTTTTCTATTAAATTGATTATCTTTTTACTATAAATCATATTGATGGTTATGTGATTTATATAGACAAATGAATCTATGATAAGGGGAATTAAATGTAATTATTTGTTAACATGAACTTTGAGGATATATATATTTTTTAAATTTATTGTTTGATTATAAAAATAAAGAGATTGAATTAAATGAATTATTTTTTAGATATAGTTAATTTTGAAATGATTTGAAAAATTAAAATATATATTTAATAAGGTAATTAAACTTACTAAATTTTTTTTAGATAATGAAATTTTAATGTTTGTATATTTTCTCTAATGAGAATGCGTAACGACCCGAACTTTTGAATGATTTTTGTTTCTTAAATTTGTGTGTTGTTTCATTTTATACTCCACAACTATATAAATTAATTAAACAAGTGATACCATTGGGTTTCAACTTTTATATGACCATTGGTCAATATGAAAATTGAAAACAAAACTCTTAACGTCACAATTATTGTTTATAAATACAAGTGATCTTGTTTAATTAATAAAGAAAAAAGAGTCAATGGCCTCTTCCAGTAGACTCAGACCATACAAATACCATCTGTCAGAGCTTAGAAAGGTGGTAGCACCTCTGGTCTTTTCTCTAGACCCAGCCCAAGTTGAACTTCAACATGTGAAGCTTGAACAAAATCTCATGAGGGAGAAGTTCCAGATGATAAAAATCACCACTCATGCAATGTTGTCTGAGCCGCCCCAAGATTTTATCACCATATCACACCTTAAACTTGGGTCCTATACAGGTTATATAAGGGGATATGTAACGGTTCCTTAGATACTTTTTTCAATCCCTTGATATAAATAAAATTGATATTTCTTATTATGGTAAAATTTGTGATTTTCAAATGTCTAGATAAATATAGGATGAATACTATTGATGAATTTAGGAAAAATGGAATTTTAAAATATTCTTGTAAACTTTAAATAATTAATAATGTGGAATGATTTTAAAAAAAGGTCTTCTACAGTTGTGATCTGTAATAAATTTAGAGTCTAATAAGATCAACTTGATTTTAGTGAATAGTAAAGTATGAATAGTAACATACCCTTATGAACAGTAAATCGACCAAAAAATTAGAAACATCACCCATGAGTGTATAAATACATTTTAGAAATATTAATATTGAAAACAATCAGAGTATATGTTTTGTTAATTTTGAAGGTCATAAATATTTTATTTATAATTTTATAATTAATTTAATAATTTTATATGAAAATTTATTTTCATTAAATTTAATCAAAAATTGTTAATTTATTTTCTTATTTTTATATGATAATATTATGGGACCTTGATTACTTTTTCAAGGTGTTATAAAATATGTTATTGTTTTGAAGTTATTTTTAAATAAATAATGATTTTTTTTTAAATTAAATTAAAAATATTTATAATACTATCTTCATAAAATGGTGTTCATTTTTGAATTCAGGGCATCGATATTAGGCTAGGGTAAATTTTTGGGATTTTTCTGAAACGGTTTAATTTTCGGTGAATAGTAAAAATACAATTTTGAGTTTCGGGTGTTTAATGACATCATTGAGGATGTAATCATGATGTAATAAATCGTTTCGACTTTTGAATAGTAATATATGTTATGAGGTGTCCCATGTTGGAAATACCAGGGGAATATACCATGGGAAATCCCATGGTTTTGAAAATACCACTGATGAGGTGTCCCTTGGAAATTAATTAAATATTCCATCACTTTTCCTATAAATACCAAACCATTCCATCATTCACTTCATTCCAAAATTCCTTATAAACTAATTTCTAGTCTTTTTACCTCCAAATTAGTTCTCCATAGGTTCCCTCAATCCCCCCAAGTTCCCAACCTTTAATCTTTCAAAGTTACTCTTTAAGGTAAGGGAACCTTTCACCCTCCTCTTTTAAGTCATGAATTCCTTTCTATTATATCTTATAGTTTCTATTTAATTCTATTAGATCATGTTCTTCTATATCATTCTTGCAATATATTTTATGTACAAATGATCAGAGGACTTTTTTTCTCTCATCCATTGTTTTTCTATATTTTTAAGTGATGTCGTTAGGCTGCCGAATTTTCATAAAAGAATCACATATTTTTTTATATTTCTTTTACATGTGGTATGTCATTCAAATATCCATACTATGTTCTTGTTTCTATTTTATTCTATCCCTATACTGTATTATGAGTTATATCTTATTGTTTACCCTTGTCCCTTCTCTTTTTATTGTTTTCTAAAACCACATTATATAGTCGTTATGCTGCAGATATTTCGTCTCAAAATTTCTCTCTTTTTCTCAAGAAATTATCCTATTTTATTTATCTAAATACCCAAATATATTTTTATTTCTAGATATATTCATCAAGACATAAAATTTATCTATTTGATTTTATAATTGATGCACAAGAAACCATATTTCATTTTCCAATGGTTATAAAATACATAACGATCATGTTTCAAAGTACCATTAAAACATCATGATTTTGAAGTGAAATCAATTAATTTTACTCTCTTTGGGTTATATATGAAATTTTTTATTGTGATATATGTGGATCAATTGAAATTAAAGACATATTAAGGGTGCATCCTAATATCTCTCCAATGAAATGGGTAAAGAATTTAATCTATAAAGATGACAAGTTTCACGATTCCATGGTGAATAACCTTGGTAATTTTTATGACACCTTGGGGATGAACCTTGGTGATATGTTTGTGAATTTATAAATTAAATATTGTAGCCACATATTCATTTTATGGTTCATGTATATTTCATTATGTTATTATTATAATTTATTTGCACTTGTATTTATGTTTTTATCATGTTATTATTGATTTTACAAGTAAACTAATTTCCTTGCTTTCCTTTCTGGGCATTCTGCCCAACCTTTCCTTTAATGTATATCTCCGAGTTATGAGATGCAATAATTTTACTTAGTAAGAACTTATGATTATTCCTTACAAGTGGATTAGAAGAATGTTTTATGTTGTTTTCATGTTTCATGTTCTTTATTTCCAAGACACTAGACTTTATATTAGTAAAATGTATTGAAATGTTATGTAATATAAAGGCGGGATGCCATAGAATAAATGTGAATGATGATAAATATAATTGTTTAGTTATTATTATAAATTAGATAATATGTTATGATATGGAAACATATTATTTGTTGAAATAAAAGATTCATGTTATTCAATAATAATTATGAATGCCTTAGGGTAGAATGAAATATGATGATTGTTAGGGGTTTAGATAGGCATTGTGTTTTGATATGATAAACATTATTCCATGGTTTTTGGAAAGAAGACTATATTTTTAATCTGTTTTTAAAGGATATTAAATATTACATGTGTGTGGAAGATATTCTATGCATTCTATGTGCTTGGAAGGGGTTTTATTTACCAATGTGTTTGATTATAACATCACATGACAAACATTCTAAACATTTCCATCATTGGCCAATGTAGGTATATGAGGTTTTAGGCTGGATTATAAATAACATTAAATTATATTTTGAGTTTTGTTTTATATTTTTTGAATCCTTTTAGGGCTTCAATCCATTAATAAAAATTTTATTAAACCCCACGTAATGTTTAAGGTCATCGTGATTTATAGATAGATTATTTCTCACACCATGTATGTAAAAATATTATGTGTGTATAGATTTTATAAGTGTCAATGAAGGGAAAGGAATGGTTTCTTTATTTATTAGATGATATTTTTGTAAAAATCATGGAGATGTTTCTCTTTCATAATTTGAGTTTTTAGATATGATTCATTATTGTTGTTTTTGGTTTTATTAATTTATTTAATTTATGGCATGTATATTTAGGATATGGTATTAATTTTTGTAGATACATGTTATCATAGGGAATTATTGTGGTACAATTTTATATTTTATTTGTGATATTTTCACTTTATTCCATTGATTATGAGTATCTAAATTGATTCCTTTTAATTTTATATGTGATGTATCGTTCGAGGTTTAATAGTTCCCCAAGAGATATCATAACCCCTTGGTGCTAGTTTTCAGACTCTATAGATCAGAAAATTAGTTAATATAATGTTTAATTTTTTTATGAGGACATGGTAATTTCTAGGTAGGACGTCATAGTACCCTTCCCTAACTAAACATTCCCTACCCTACCCTACCCTACTATTGTTTACCCTTTCGTAGCCAACCATTCTCAAACTCTCTCTTCTTCACCCTTACCTTTAAAACATATCCTTTCACATTTATTCCTCCCTTTTCCAAAAAACATCCATTTTTACCCTTTACCTCCCACCTTTCCCTTATCTTCACTTTCCCAAACTCTTATTATTCAACTATTCACTCTTACCTTCTAAACCATTATTACCTCCCTCATCGAATGAAATATTTTCTCAATTTTAGATAAATTTTCCCCCTATTAAAAAACATAATTACCAAACCCTTTACTATTTCAAAGGAATTCTCCATTTAATTTTCCATGGTTACTAAAATTCTTCCCTCCATATCTACCCAAATTTCTCTTCCCTTTCCCTCTCTGACCAATTTCAAACCTCTAACTCTGCCCTCTCTTCCCCTAATCAACCATAAAATTCTTCCAACCTATTAATCACCTAAAAATATTTTACCCCCTCACCAACCCTCATCTTATAGACCCCTCTTCTCTATCTAGAGTCATGTTTATTCTTCATCCTTCCCTTTACAGTCTTCGAAACATAAACCTCCAACTTACCAAACCCATCCAGCCTAATTAGATGAATCCTATGACCCCACCTACCTACTTAAACCTTCCTCCCATCATAACATTTACTCAATCCCTTAATCCACCCATCCAATTCCAACACCAATAACCTTTTATTGCTCTATCAATTCCTACAATTTAATTGAAATACAAATAATTTTTTTGGATCTCAAAAAAATTGGACACTAAGTATACCATGAAATGAAATTAACTTATTCTAAAAATGGATTCCATCCTGTATATTGTTAACACCCTCCATCCTAACCAATCCTCCTCCTCAATCCTTAATCCTTTAAAAAACTAATTAGAAGGTATTTATATATCAGTCACCAATCTTGAAAACAAGAATTATATTATCTAATTATATATCAATATGATGCATATCTAATGTATTTGATAAGAAGTATCCTTACTAGATATAAATATGATTTTAGATATTGAAAAGAAAAACTACATCATACTTTTTAAAAAGTTTTTGAGTCTTGATTAAAGGCTCCCTTAATGTTTATTGTATGTTCTTTTTTCCATTTTTTCATTTGACTACTCTTTATTCTACCATTTTTAAAATATATTTCACTTTTTATATTTATTTATTTCATGCATTTGATTCTATTTGATAATAAAAAAGAGAGATAATCTAAATAGATATAAATTTTCCTCTAAAATAGTGGGAGTTATTTAAATAGAATATAGTTTATCATTTCTTAATTTTTAATCATTATTTAAAATTATAGTGTCTTATTATTATAAAAGGGTTTTCGTTTTATTATTTGAATACCGATGATTGGTTCCTTGGATTTGATAATTATAATACATGTTTTATATTTCTTTATCAAGTTGCCTTTAAATAATGTTATAGAATAAAAAAATAAATTGAGTTGTTATTTAATAAGAAAAAAATCATCATTTGAGCTCCAAAAAACAATTGAATGGAGAAGATATTATACGGAAGAGAAATGGAATGCTAAAAAATAGGCATACTATATTATCATCCATATATTAGAATAATACTGGTAGATGAAGTGGTTTCATTAATGACGAAGACTTCACTAATTAGATAATGTTTGAGGTTTTGATCTTTTTACATAAGATAATATATAATATATCAAAAATAAAATATTATTTCTTGAATACATTATTGATTATTTTATTTCACAATTTATTTATGTATCAATAAAATTCAACACCATATAAATAATCTTTCAGAAGTAATAATAAACCCCAAATCCCAAAGTTGTCAAATATGTTTTTATAAATTTATGAAGAATATTTAGTTTTTTCTACATAAAAGAACAAAATTATACTCTCTATAACAACCATATTCAGGAAATTATGTAAATATATGAGGATATCACTCCTAAGTATGAAATTTTTCAATTAAACACCCTCTTATAATATATGATTTTTTTAGAGGTCCATTTATCCATAGGACACTTTCACTTTCTCAAGAGATCTCAACATTCAAAAATCATAATAAATCTATTTGTGATGTTCTTGATTTTTTATTTTCATCCTTTATTTCCTAATTATATTATTTTTTTATCAATTTAAAAATCCATGATGTTTATCTCTCTTAATTCCTCCATTAATATTTCTACCATTTTTAATTAAATTATATTTGTTAAAGTGTTTTTGTATAAGTGTTCACTACTTATACCAAATGATGTTCTAGTAGATATGGTCATAAGACCCCACATCCAATTTAATATGAAAGTGAATAAGTTTTACAAATTGAAACTTTTCTATCCTCTTTATCCTGACTTACTTTATAAATTTTTGAGCTTTTTTAATTATTCATTTTTCAATAACTCAATTTTCTATTAGCTTTATGTTTTATGTTCCTTTTTGTGGCCATATATTTTGTCAAAGCCTATTTTTAAAAAAAGTTCTTATTTTACATTTTTAACTTATATATTATGCCACTTTCTTAAGATACCAATTAATTCAAATTTTACAGTACTTTATAAATTTTTTTTAAATTAAATATTATGAATTAACCTCATCTTGAAAATCTCAGATCAAGGATAACATGTATGTCATTTTTCATGATATAAAATTCATTTTTATTTTTATATTTTATATTTTTTAAATTATTATATCATTTATTAAATGTTTTTGAAATATTAAAAATGATAAAAATAAATTTAACCTTTTATTTATTAGAGGTTCATAAATTATATTTTATATTTAGAATTTTTTCACAATTTTTTATTAAATGTTATGAAATGTTTAATTAAAAAAATGTTTTTACGTTAATAATTAGTATGAAGTTCTTTAATTTAGAAGGAATTTTATTTACGATTTTCATATAAATGGTTTATATTAATATTATAAAGAAATTTAAACAGTAGTTATAAATTACAAAAAATTGAAAATTACAAAAGTGTTAATATGTTTTTATATAAATTATGCATATATATTATTATATGAATTTCTCATGTCGAAAGAATTTTTTTATAACTATTTAAACCATGATAGAATGGTTTTGATTGAAGATATCAGAGGGAATTATAAATATAAAATACATGATATTAATATAATATAAAATTTTTATATCATTAAAAAGAAATGATCATTTTAATTACAATAATAAAAGTTTATATTTTAAATTATTTTGAATATGTTGGTGTTCTTATATAAATACATGAAATGTTAATGAGAAAGAAGAATATTTAATATATATAATATAAATATGATGTGTTTATATTTCCATTATATAAAAATTATACATTGTTTATAATTTATTATACATTTTTATATACATGTTCAGTGAAATTTTCATTATATCTAATGTTTAAATTTGATGACTATTCATTTATTTACTCATTCCCTTATTCACAAATATTTATTTATCTATATTATAATTTTTTATGATTGTTTATGTTGGTTAAATAGAAACTATAAAAATTACATACCATGAATTAATAAATTTCATTCTAAGGTACAATAAGTTGTTTAATTTATTTCAACAATAGTTAGTTATTTTATCAGTATAATTCCCAAGTAAATATTTTATCATATTTTTCTGACAGATTTTTACTTACAATTATGTTGAAATGATGAATCATTCTTAAATTTTTATCCATGATAGTGGGACATTGTGCTAGGAATTCACTAGACCATGTAGTTTTATTCTTATAAGAAAATGAGTTAATTTAAATTCCATGACATGGTGGTATAAACTATGTTATGGTTTTTTTGGTTTAAACTAAGTCATAGTGAAAGTCAGTACAAAATGGTTTATTGCATGTAAATGCATGATCTATAGAATAAACTATACAGTCTATTTCTTTTGTTTTATTATCTATAGTAAGTTATCTTAATCATGTATTAATCATATAAAGATGAATTAAAGATTTTGGATGATGAAATCCAAAATTTTTAAGGAGGTAAACATTTTTTATGTTGGTATAACATTGAAAAATATTTCTAATTTTGATTTAATAGTTTATAGAGTTTTGAAATTTCTGATAATGAAACCATCTTCTAAAAAAATCCTTGAAGCCTATATACTATGTTCATGAACATGCTATAATGGTATTGTATTCCTTTTAGAAAAAATAAAAGGTATAATCTCCCTCACACTTATTTCTATTTATCCTTTAATACCAATGTAATCCCCCAAGAGTTTGGAATATATTTTTCTCCGAATTAGCACTATATTTGATAGCTTTCTTCACTTCTAACCTGAACTAAAATGAGACATAAAATAATAGAAGAATATTATTAATAAAATTTATCAATAATAAAACCTATAATAAATAATATATTGTAATAATTTATAATTTCTTGAAAAATATTATTAATATCACCAAATTTTTAAAAAAGTCAAATTTCAATAATAGTAGTTTATCATTATATATATTTTATTTTAATTTAAAATATATTTTTATAAATTTTGAAATTTTAAATTTATAAAAATGAACTTTATTTTTGAATTCCATATGTGAAAATTATATAAAGGTCATTTTTTGATTTTTTTTCTATGATAATTGATATCCCGGTGTATTGTAAAAAAATACTAATTTTGTTAACACCGTAAATTTTATGAAATTATCATAATAAAATAATGACTTAAAATTAATTGAAATCTTTTTTATATAAAATAAAAAAATTAAAAAATTAAAATAAATACTTTAAAAATACTATTTTGAATCTGTAAAACCCACTTTTAACATTTTGGAAACTTATATAATATTTTAATCTAAAAATGTTTTTTATACGCTTATATTAAAAATTAGTTTTCATCACTTATAGATAATAAATATAATAAAATTGATTTATTATTTTATCTCAAAAATTTGAAATTATTTAATAATTTTAATTTAATTTTATGCATAAAATTATTATTACTAATATTTATGTTAGTGACCCTAATATTTGTGAAAGAGTTATTTTCAAAAAATTATTTTATTATTGTTGTTTAATTTTTATATAATAAATTAAAATGAAATATTTTAAATAAATACTATTATATTATGTTTTTAAATGTATTATAATATTTTACCACTCAGTTAATTTGTAATTAATGTTATATAACATCTAGAACACTTAATGGTAAAAATGACATTTTACTACCAAACATTTTTTCTATATATTAAATATTTTAACTTAAAATATAATATTCTATTATTTATGAATTATATTATACTTAATTATTATTAAATTTATTTTTATCACACAAAAACATTATAATGTGGCATACCACATATTTTTTGTAAAATATTAATTACATAGGTAAAAACTAGTTACCAAGGTAAAATACCAAAATGGTAAAAATGTAAAAATACCGTGGTAAAAGGATTGAAACATGTTTAAAACATGTATTAAAATGAGTGTTAGAGTATTTATATACCTTATATCCACCCAAATTCCATTATTTCTTGCTTGTGGATCCATTTAATCTCGAATAGTTTCATGATATTATTGAAAAATAATGGATATCCACAAGTGTCTTTTTCTCCCTTATATAAGTGGATAACATCCATCACTTCATTATACACCTATACCATTGAATTTTAACAATAAAATATGAAATTATTATTAAAATATAATCCTATCTCAAGTTTATAAACCTATTTTCTCAATTATATATCCCAATGCCTTGATTTCATTGGAGATTTCTAAAAAAATCTCATGTTCTGAATGTGACTATTTCTTACTCCATCGTCTTTTATTATTAATATTTATCTTCCAAAAATTTAATATACAAGTTAATTTAATTAAACCATTATAATTAATATAATGTATTTATATTATATTAATTTATCAACCATTATTCAATGTTTTCCATCCTTTAAGAAAAAACAGCATTGATCGTGTGTACGTGTAGACAACCACCACCATAATGTGACGCAATTTGTTTTTCATCGCCACCACTCATGATTGATAACAAGGATTTATTTAAGGAATTAATATTTTTAATATGTAAAAATTATTATGATGAAATTATAATTTATCATATACCTTCATTCCATCCCATTCGTTGAGATTTTGAATCGAAAATTGTGTTTACATTTAGATTACCACCATTATGAATGATAATTTTTATTTTTGATCACTAAAATACATGGATGGATCTAAGAATAAATTTACATTAAGGTAAATTATATATTATTAATTTTTAAATATTTTTAAAAGATATATTAACATTTTGGAAAAACAATTTCTTACTCATTAAATCATCATAACATGCTCTGTTTTTGTTTGTTTTACCACAATGATGTTATAATATTTATATCAAAAATGTTTATAGAATATTATAAAAATATAATATCACGCAATAATAATGTCTTTTATATTTTATTTATGATTCTATAAAGGGGTGATATATATAATATATTTATTAATATATCACCTTTTAATCGTTAAACACGTTGAAACTAATTATAAACAATTTAACTAAATTGTGGAAAATGAATCCTCCATTGGATTTTGATAATTATTCTAATTCACCAAAAAAATTTCAAAATAAATTCATCCATTAATCCTCCATCTCTATTTCCATTGAAGTAAAAGGTTCCTTCCTCACTGAACACATGAGTTTTATCTTCTTCCCTGTTTAACATGCCTGATTATTTTCTTGTTCTCCAAGCTGTGTAACCTCATCATCTGTCTGTCGGAGGCACTATCGAAGGGATATCTAGGAATGAAATCCTCATCATCTTTCCATCATCTCATTCCATATATCTTCATGTTTTCTTGGAGATCTCTTCATATCCTCTTATATTGGCTATTCTGGAGGGTTCTCCTTCGATTTCCTTCCCATAATAAGCATTTTCAGTTTTATTAATCTTCCATAAATGGACTTTAATGGATATGTTCGGTGTTGAGAAGCCTATACTTATATTCATCAAGGATTTTTCAGATATTTGGGGATAGTGTCTTCAGTAACGGTGTCTGTTCTCAATTAGAAATATTTCTATGTAGTCATTGATTCTAGGGTTGGTTTTAGGAAGGTGTGGTATTGAAGATCATAGATTTATGTAAAATTGTTGTTCAATTTGTATGTGTGGTCTATTAGGGTTCATGCCAGTCACAAACACCTGCAGGTAGCAGTGTGGCTTGGCTAACTGGGGATTCCTCTTCCATCCTAAAATGTATCATTACTCAAGAATATCAGGGATACCATGGCTTCCTTTATTTTTATGGATGAAAAAACTCTATAGCACCTTGATGCCTCGATGGATCACAGATTTTTTGAAATTGATTTTTACGCTCATATCTTAGAGATCATTATTATCCATGTTAGTGTATCTCTCTCATGGTAGAAAGAAATCCTCTACTCTTCTCCGAATCAATTCTGTCATACTTTATATCTCTAAGGGAATTCATCATTATCCTTTAAGAAGCGTCAACATGGTTTCCAGGATTCACATCCTATGGTAGGTACTGATCTGGTTACTCTTCCTCCTTCTCTAAGGGTTGATTCTTAGGATAGTACTAATTTTCCATCCATTCAATTAAAGTATTCCATGCAGGATTCTTAGGACCCACCAGCTTATGTTCCCTCCAAGACATCTTCTTCCTCTGATCCCAAGCTTCCATCATCACAACCTCTTAAGGAACTGTACCTCATATTTGTAGTTTTAGACCATCCCATACCTCCATAGATGCCCCCTGATAATCTTGTGTGTCCCTCCTCTTTTATTAATGTGATAAATCCACCTCCCTCATCCTAAAACACTCCCACTGTGAGGGATCTCAGTCCTTCTGGTGTCTCACCCCTTTCCCAATCTACTGTATTCTCACCTTTATTCACCCCCACATTTTTATATGGAACCGATCACGTCATATCATCTTCTAGACTCCCCTATTATCCCTCCTAGTGGTATACATACTCATTTGAAATAAAAAATTGATATAGATTCCCTTTCTATAAAACACAATAATCCTTTTAAAATGGGCTCAGAATCCATATATCTCAATCTTTAATGTTAACATTCCTAATATTGAACACACATTGATTAGGTACCTTATTGAAAATATATTTCATATCCAATGAGATTCTCAACAATAAGTTATCCTTAGTGGAAACAGTACAACCCATGTTAAAAGATTATTGGATTTTTAATTTCAAAAACAGGATAAGGATTCTTTAATGCATAAATGACCATCATGAGAACAAACACATTATAATTTTCAAGAAATATAAAATTTATAAAGAGAAAGTTGAATTATATGACCAATTCATTACTTCCAAAATAATTATTGGAATGCATCACTAGTTATTTACTTTTATTTATGCCTAATAAATTTCATAGGCTATAGGGATGTTGTGGCAATACCATAGTTCCTTCAACCCTAGAGATTCATCATGGATTGTAGTAGGGGACTTCAATACCATACTATATCCATTATAAAATAAAAGAGGTGGTTCCTATTCCTGAAATTCCATACATTCTTTGTCTTCCTATCCTTCTATCAATAGACTTTTGGATATGGGATTCATGGGAGACAAGTATACATAGGGAAATAATCATACAGAAATCTATCATACTTGGTTTATGTTGGACAAATGTATCACTAACCTACAATCTATATCCAATAATAAAAATTCAAACAACACTCACCTTCTCTATTCCCTTTTAGATCACTCTATGAAACTCATCAACTAGGAAACCTAAAGTGAATGGAATAACCACTTCTTATTTTTTGGAATATGGTATTCTGATCCTATTTTCCATCAGGTGGTGCAGTACTCTTAGTTCAGACCAAAACATGAGGGGTGATATATTGGTAATCAAAATAAATTGATAATTTCAAAGAAATACATTCTTTCTTAGAATAAAAATCATCTACACAATTATAATTGATAAAACAACTTCTGAATATATAGAATTCATGATTGAGGATGGTCAGAATGAATAAATATTCCTCACCATTATCCCTAAAAAATACTTTTAGAATATATTCTCCTAAAAAAGAATGAATGGACGATGATAATTCCAAATCCATGTGGTAAAGCAAGGGTGTTGGGAACACCGTATTTTTTCAATAGTACTTAAAAGAGATATAAAAAGTTTGTATTCCTAACATTATCTCGAAAGATAGATATTTATAAAAAATCCATAAGGCCATTGGAGTAATTGTGGAATACCATTAAAAATATCTCCTTTATCTTCCTAGCCCTTGTATTAAGGGTGGTTTTTTAGGGGACACACAACTTTATATGATTTGATTCCTTACATGGCGATGTAGAAAAGCAATCGACTCTTGGGACCTATTTGAGAGGAGCCAGAAATATGGGAGGCTACTTTTAATCATAGTCTAGAGTGCTCCTTGGGCCCTAATGTTTTATTGGGATCCTTCTATGTGTCTTTCTGGGGGAATTCTAAGATTAAACTTTTGGATGTAGTGGAAGATTTTTTACAAGTTGGAGGCATACCCTAGGTTACTAGTGCTACCATCTTAGTCCTCATTCCAAAAGTTTTGGACCCTTCCTCATTAAGGTAGTATCAGCCAACATGTTTGGTAAATTTACCATATAAGGTTACTTCTAGTGTGATCAATAAGAGAATATCTAAGAGACCACAACTATGGATATTCAAGGAGAATCATGGATTTGTTATGGGTAGGTCCATCCATGTTTATATTAGCCCTGATAAAGATATGATTGAAGATATCGATAAGAAATATCAATACTAGAACATTGTAATTAAATTTTACATGTAAAAATTTTACGATAAGATTGAATGGAGTTTCAATTTGATGGTTTTAAACTATTTGGGTTTTTCTTCATGGGATATTGACCTACTCTTTTGATGGATTAGTTCACAATGGCTTTCAATTTATTTTATAGGCAGGAAATGCGGTTTCTTCAAATCAGTGTTGGGGTTTTGGTAAGGGGATCTATTGTCGCCTATATTTTTTATCATATCCCAAGATATACATAGAAGATTCATTAACAAAAAAATCATTAAGGTAATATCCTGACATTTTGGTGTAGATCACACTTTCAGGGTTTAAACCATTTGATGTTTACATAAGACATGATTGTATTCCTTAATGGTAGCACAAAATATATTCATGGTTTCAAAAAAATAACTTTATGAATACTATAAGTGCAGTGGTAAAAAAATTAACCATGATAAGATCAGTTTCTATATATCAAAGATGTTTTTAGATATATGAAATCACATTATTGAAACTAGTATTGGAATCCATAGAAAGAGATTCCATAGGGACTTTTTAGTATCTCCAATTTATTTTGAAATCTCTCGAAACCAACATCTTTATAGAGTAGTTGATAGGATCTCATCTCAAATTAACAATTGGAAAAGTTATTATATTTTATTTTGAGGTATAATAACACTTATACAAAACATTTTATCCTCTATCCCTATACATGTATTACTGGTTCTTAAATTTTCAAAGAGGTTTATCAAGAATATTCAGAACCTCGTGAGTTACTTTATCTAGGATACCCATTTAAATGTAGGTATCACTAAGAATCTTGGTAGTGTATGGATAGAACAATAGAATGAGGTAGTATAGGATTTAAAATTTTCATAGATATAATGCACTATATACACTCAAGTCTATCATAGTAGATGACCAAATGATGAATGTTATAATCTAAGTTCATTATCGGAAAGTATTGGATGAATTTTTATACTCCGTAAGGAAAAATATCCAATATTTGGAAAATTATCTTAATCTATTTCCCATGTCTATTTTTCCTTGAATTTTGGATTATAAGTCATGGTGATATCATATTAATGCATGATAATTGGGTTGGGTCCATGCTTGGCTTCCCTGACTGCCTAACTCAAGATATAACATTCTAAAAAGCTTGTGATTATCAAACCTTCACAAAACCTGGTTTAAATAAAGAGAAGGGTGATGTAATAATCTCATGAAACAAAAATATGATTAGTACAATTGAATGTTCATAGATTCTTCACTGGGATCATTTTCTGTTAAGGCCTACAAATCTCTTCTCATCGACTTCCAATTGAGGAATAATTAGAGTGATCTTAGCTAGTGGAAATAAATCCCATTAAAGTTAAACTTTATTATCTGGAATATCTAGAACCATTATTTATATACTAATAATGAGGCCAAATATATGGGGATATCAATGGTTTCAAAATTCCTATATATCTAAAATCCTAGTGAGGAGTCAACAACCCCACTATTTTTCGAGGGAGAGTGGTGAAACTTTTTTTGGAAATATATGAGTGAGTTTAATAGTTTTTCAACATAAGTTCTCAAAGGTAAAATATTCATCTATAATTGGTTATCGGTAAAATGGAGAAACATCATGGAGAATAATTCAAGAGATATTTTCTTGGAAGATAGATTTTGGTGCATCTATATTGTAAGTAATAAGGCATGACATGAAGGGATCTCCCGCTCGAGGATGACTATTCTTTCCAGAATGTGGGGTTGGCTATTGACCTGGGTATGTTTCTAAAAAAAATTAAAATTAACCTAATTTAATAAATATTTTATCTCATAGTAATCCCCTCCATAATATCCAAAGGGTGGTCACCCAGGTCCGATGGATTGGTTGGAATCTCCACACCAATAGTTCAAGATTAATATTGACTGATCTTGTACCTTGGGTGTTATGAGTTGTAGGGGAGGCAGCATTCATGATACCAAGGGATATTTTTTTAATAAATTTAATTTTTTTCCTTTGAGATATGAAACTCCCTCCAGGTGGAGGCATCAGAAGTTCTTAAAGGGTTTGAGATCTGGTGTTCTGAGAAAATTACAGTTGCTATGGTCAAAAACTGATTCAATGATTGTATACAACTCTCTCTAAGACATCATTGATGAACCTTGGTCCATCTTTTATAATTTCAAAAATTGTAATAACCTTTTTAGAAACTGGATTGACAATTTCAAATTTGTTGAGAGGATAACAAAGTGGTTGATTTCCTCATGTTAAGGACTCCACAAGATGAGCAATTTCTATCTTTCTCTAGTTTGGTATCTCTTTCTCCCTAGTGCATTAACCTCCTTATAGAAAACTCCCTCAGGATCCAATATTTCTAATCTCTTTGATTTTTTGGCCCTAGGTCCTTTTCCCAATCCTATTTTTTATTTATTCTCTCTATGTATTTTACAGTCTTTTTATTAATTTAATAATGTTTTATAAGAAAACAAGTGGGTGAACAAATTCTTCATAATTTCCATTTTCACAAAACATAACTTTATCATTCAAAAAATGAAAACAATTTATGATAAATCATTGAAAAAACAAATATTATGGTATATTTCACAGTCTAAAAATGATTAAATTCTATTAATAAACAAGAATGTACATTTCCATTACAAAAAAGTATAAAACATGCAATTCGTGTTTATAAAATCCTTTGATGAAAATAAACCATAAACAACTAAAATATTTGTAATAAATGGTTATAAATTAATTGTATAAATGGAAATATATATGAATAATGTTATGGAAGAATTAATTATGATATCTATTTTTTTATATATGCGGTTAGAGTGCATTCAAGTAAGCAAGAATACAAGGTAATGGGTTCACTGTTTGAAATTTGATTTCTTGATACATATTTCATATTGTGAAACCTGATATATTTGGGATGGTGTGATTAATAAATAATAGGTTTTCATATTATTAATTTAATTCATTGTTTTTAAAGATACATATCATTTTCATTACTTATATGTACTTTAATTCCAAAAATAAAAATGTCGTAAGAGTTTTTGTTAACTCGACTCCCTTTTTTGAGTTGTAATGCTTCTTCTTAAAATTATTTCTTCTAATATTAATTTATTCCACAATTATAATCTATTTATTTACAAATTATTTTATCTCTATTAAAAACGACACTTTTTATTCCAATCTTTCTCATTAATTAAATTCTATCCGATAAAAAGAATATCATTGTTTAGAAAACTCCTTATCCTCTTTAGTGATGAGTTTTCCCTCCTCTATATTTCCATTCCAACAAATAATATCATTAATATTTGGAAATAAAATTTTATGTGATCTTATGTGACCTTCATATTTAACATATCCTATTTGAATAGTTTGTTTTACTCATTTTACCATTCAAGTTTTCAATATTGATATTTTAAAATACTAAAATAATAATTTCCCATCTTTTCAAAATAAAATGTTTTATCTTAAAATACACATTTCATTGGATAAAATTTATGTTAGTTCAAGGATATATCAATTAAGTTTATATTTAAAAGTAAATGATTCTAAAGTTTTAATATAAACCTTTTCAAACCTTTTTGTCTTTTCAAGTCCCCATTTGTAATGATTCTGTTTAAAAATTAATTTTTTTTCTAAATGTTATAACTTAAACTTTTTTGAAACATTTATTTATTTTAAAAGATTAATTATTGATATTTATTTAAAAATATTTATTTAAAAAATAATTTATTTTAAATATATTAGATTTGAAATTTCGAAAATTAAATTTTCAGAGTGATCTAAACTTCATATTTTATACCGAACATAAAAGTGTTTTTTAAAAAGTATTTTATGATTTCACTACCATTTCATATTTATATCTAAAGTATTTATTTAATTGGAAATCATTATCTAGGAATCAACCTCAAAATATTGTAGGAAAATATACTTCTCGGGTGATTAGAAATTTTTAACAACAATTTACATGCTTGAGTTAAATTTTGATGATACGATACGAAAATGTTATGAAACCGATATTTTCTTCTATGGGTTCTTTATGATGTGATGAAGGATTTTTATAATGTGGAACCCACTTGTATGTTTGATTAAAGGTTAGGGTACTATATTACCCTCAAATAAATTGTTTGATATTTTATACCGCATGAGATAAAGATATTGAGTGTGTACATGATGCATGTTATCTATATTCACAACATTGAGTGTGAACATGATAAATATTAGCTACGTTAACAAGATTGTGAAAGAAAACTATGTTGGTTTTCTATTTTCACAAGATTGAGTATAAAAATAATGTAGGTTAGTTACATTCACACGATTCACTATGTAAATGATGTGTATTTACTATGTTCACAATATTGAGTTTTAAAATGATACCTGATAGGTACATTCAAAATATTGACTATGAACTCAATTTTTTTATATAGGTTTAAAATGTTATATTTAATTATGCTTATGTTTATGAAATATTTAAATTTTATATACTTACTATTATGCTCCTTGGATCGTGTTTAATATCACATGATTCGGCACACATTTTCCAGGGTTCATGTTTCTTTATCTCAGATCACACATCCTTATAATATGAATAATTGAAATCTTTTATGGTTACATGTTCTTTTAATAAGTTATTTATTCTTTGATCATGTTTTCCCATATGAATATGATATAAACATTATATATATGGTGATAAGAATTCCATTACCAAGCATTTGAGATCACCCATCTCTTATTATTTCATTTCCATGGTTATGAGGATGAGTATAACTTATAATAAGTCTTGAATAGAGTCTAATGTGGTTTGATTATATAAAATTATACACAAGTATCTTATAATAAGACTCTTATGTAGGCGATACTCAAAGATACTGAACCTTATTTCTTTTTATTGTGTGATATTTGTGAGATGTTATTCCTAATTTATGAAAATTATATAAAATAAATATAGTCTCATATCACTTTGTACCAAAGAAAGTGTTTGAAGAAAGTATTTTTAGCACCATATCTAGGAGTGCGTGTCTAGGGTATTTCAATTGGTATTAGACCAGGTTTTAGTTGTTTTTTCATAAAGTCTTAGTTATTTTTTGGATTAGGATAAGTGAAATTTTGTGAAAAATTTAGGTGTAATTATAAGGGATAATTCCAAGAATATGATATCATATTAATATTTTGATAATGTAGATCTTGTATGGTTATCCTAGTAATTACATCCCTATATAGATACTATATAGTGTATGTGTTTGTGGAATATATACACCTATGGGTCATCACCTTCAAGAGTATGGTTGATTATCAAATCAATCTTCACTATAGGGCATAATTAGTGGGCCTAAGACTATACACTTGGCTAGAAACTGTTGGGGGATATGATTTCGTTAACTGTATTCACATTATAAAAAATTCTGAAGGTTTTTAGTGTATTGGAATTTAGTGAAGATATAGGTTATATATCATAATATAAAAATTAATATAGAGAAATTAGGTTAAATTAATGTTGGGAAAAGTTGGCCCAATTATATCATAGTTGATCTGAAAGTATCATAGGATGAAATGAAGGTATCATCAGAGAATAAAAATTAAGATTGTTTTTTCATTTTTATATGATCATTATTATAATTGGATTTTACATTTTATTTTTGGGTTTAATAATTTTTTGGAAACATGATCATGAAAAACATCTGTGAAAATATGTCCTAAATAACTCCTAAAGAATCGTATTTGAGATAGAAAGTTTCATAGTTTCACTATGTTTAGTGATGTGGATATCTTAGTAGAAGATATATCTTATGTTTCTAATGGATCTCTTGGAATATTTTTTTACTGAATGATAATAAAAAAATTTAGGATAAAATTTAAATATGGGGATGTAAAACCCCAATATTTTGAAATATATTTTCACTAAATTAACACTATGTTCAATAGATTGTTTCAAACAAAACCATGAACTAAAACATGATGAAAAAATTATATTAATACTATTAAGAAGCATTAAGAATAATAAAACTTATGACAGAAAAAAATATTTCCAACAATTATAAATGATTATAAAATAGGATTAAAAACACATAAAGTTTTAAAAATTCACTTTTCAATAAGAGCAGTTTTTTGCATATATATTGAATTTATATTTAAAATCCATTTTCATAAATTTTAGAATTTTGATTTTACAAAATAAGAACTATTTTTTAAATCAAAATATATAAATTTTCTTATGGTTATTTTTTTATATTTTTCTAAAATAATTTGTTTTTAGTTTAATAGTAGGAAATAATGACTTTGTTAGTACTGTCACTTTTAGGAAATTATCATAATTATAGAATAAAATAAAATAAATTTAAAAATTTTTATATAAAATTATATATTTATAACATTAAATAATAATTAAAAAAACAATGTTGAATTTTTGAAATCGATGTTTAACATTTTTAAAAACTAATTAATATTTCACTGTGAAAAAATATTTTTATTCACTTGTATTAAAATTTATTTTTCATAACATATAGTAACTATATATATATAATTGATTTAATATTGTTGATTAATATTTATATATTATTTATTGTGGTCAATTTCCTTTTAATCATAAAATTATGATTATTAATAATAATGTTAATAACCCTGATAATGGTGAAAGAGTTATTTTCAAAGAATATTTTTTAATGTTGTGTATTTTTTATCTAATAAATTGATATGATATATTTTTATAAATACTAAAATATTTTTTTAACATGTATAAAATTATTTTATCATGTATTTAATTTTTAATTAAAGTTATATTTGATTAATATAACTTAATGGTGGAAACTAAATTTTTCTAAAAATCAATTTTCTATATATTAAATATTTTAATTTAAATGTTAATTTTGTATCATTAATAAAATGAATTATATTAAATGGGGATAAAATATAGTTTAAAAAAACAAATTTTTTTAATATGGGTTCCCGTATATTTTTAATAAAATACAAACTACATGGGATAAAACTAGTTATCAAGGTAAAAACTAGAATGGAAAAAGGTCGAAATCAAGTTGTAAAAAGCATAAAACATGTTTAAAAAATGTATAAAAATGAGTAGTTAAAGATATATCGTCCATATATCACCATAAAATCCATTATTTATTTCTTTTGGATATGTTAATCATGTATAGTTTCATTCCATTACTGAAAAATAATTGGTATTCACAAAAGGGCTCTTTTATTAACTTATAAAAATAGATCAGTCCCTACTCTTTATTCTAAACCTACACCATAATATTTCAACCATAAAATCAGAAAGTTTCTCCTCATAGAATAATATCTCAAGATCATAATCCTATTTTCTAATTATAAAGCCTCAGGCCTCCATTTCCAAGGATATTTCTAAGAGATATCTCTAGTTCTCAATGTGAGTATTTCTTAAACATTAGTATTTTTTCTTAATGTATCTATTCCAAAACTATTATATCACCAATAATTTAATTAAAATAGTTTTATTAATATAATATATTATTATTATATTAATTTATCAAATTTTATTCAATCCATTCCTTCCACTAAGAAAAATAAAACTACATATATTGTGTATATGTGTGGACCACCGCTACCACGAAGCGATGTAGTTTGTTTTTCATCACCACCTCTCATTTAAAGAAAAAAGAATATATTTTTTGAATTAATATATTTAATTTTCTTAAATTATTATTTTGAAATGATAATTTATCATATACCTTAATTTCTTCCCATTCATTGAGAAATGTAATCGTTAATTGTGTGTATGTGCATATTACAGCCTCTATGAATGAAAATTTTCATTTTCCATAACCACCCTACATGGATCATTATAAAAATAAATTTAAATAGTTTAGATTAAATTTATGACAAGATTGATCTTATGTATAAGTTATATTAAAATTTTACATAAACATTTGTTTACCTGTTAAATCAATATAGAAGCTCTCATTTGGGTGGGTTTTACCACCTATGAGAATGATATTATAATATTCATATCATGAATTATTAAGATATATTATAAAATTAAATAAAAAATCATTTAATATTTATTAATTATTATGGAATGGTGTTATCTATATTTAAGATATTTATTAATAAATCACATTTTGATAGTTAAATTCATTGAAACTAGTTCTTTGCAATTTAAATTGCCACAAAACATACCTTTATAAATGTAAAAATTAAAATATGATATGATGAATAATTGAAATAAAATTATTCTAGTATCCTAGATAATCTGGTAATTTTGAAATTATGTTTATAAATGATAATTGAAAACACCATTACAGAATAAGGATGGGACAAGAAATCCAATTTTCTAGTATCTGATGATGAAAATAAACCATAACTCACTAATATATTATTGATAAATAGTTATAAATTAATGTAATAATTTGATACATATACATATATATATATATGAATACATTTATTGAATAATTTGTCATTATATTTTTGTTAATTATATAGTAGGTTATGACGTGTTCAAGTAACTGGGAATATAAGTTAAGTGATTCTTTGTCTCAAATTTGATTTCATGAGATATATTTCATATTGTGTACCATGATATATTTAATTTGGTAAAATTAAAAACTAATGGATTATTTCACCATATTCATGTATTTCATGGGGTTTTAATAGATATATCTTACTATTTATTTTAGTGGAATTCAATTCAAAAGATACCAAAGTTTTGTGAACTCAACGCCCTTTATTTAATTATAATGATTATTCTTGAACATATTTCATAAAATATTGGTTTCTTATACCCTTAGAATTTATTTTATGGTAATTTATATTTCTATCTAGAAAAAATGAAATTTTTTAATAATATATTCTTTCTATATGAATTTATTCCCCATAAAAATTATATCATTTTTTAGAATAATTCTCACCTGCTTTAGCAAACAGTTTCTCTATTTTTCCATGTTTTCCTTCCTACTAATGTTCTCACTAATATTTGGACATCCAATTATGTGTTATCTAATATTACATTCATATTTCCCTTAATTTATTTTCAAAGTGAACTTTTGTTACTCATTTTAAAATGTGGATTTTCAATAAAGGGATTTCAAAATATGAAAAAGGGGTTTCCATCATTTAAAAATAAAGTTTTTATCTTATATTATAAAATTATTTTGATAGAAATTACATTATCTCGTGGATATATTATTGATTTTTTTAATTTAAATGTTTTCTAAAGTTTTCACTTCACCTTTTTGAATCATTTTTGTATTTTGGATGGATAATTTATTGAGGTTTATTTTTAAAAAGTATTTTTTAAAAATATTAAGACTTCACCTATTTGAAACAATTCTGTGTTTTAAAGGATTTTTTTATTGATATTTATTTTAAAATATAGATATTTAATATAGATTTATTGAAAAAAATTAAATGTAAACATTAAAAATATGACTTCTCAAAGTTATTGTATCTTTAAATTTTATGCCAAAGGTAAAAGCATTTTCTAAAAACACTTTTATAATTTCACTACCATTTCCTATCTATATTTAAATTATTTATTACATGGAAAATTATTTTTCATAAATCACCGTCTAAAAATTCTTATAAAATAATCTTTTGGGTTTTTTGAATTATGGGTATCAACCATTTACATATTTAAGGTTAATTTCTATTATACAATCCAAAAATTCTCTGAAACCCATTTTTTATTTTCATGGGTTCTTTATGATGTAATGAATGGTTATTTTCAAGTGGAAAAATATGTGTGCTTAATTAATAGTTGGGGTCCTGTATCTGTCTCTAATGGATTGCTTAATGTTTGATACCTCGTGTTATAATGATGTTGAGTGTCAACATGATGAAAATAAGCTATGTTCATAAGATTTATGGTGATAATGTTCCAAATTAGATATGTTCACAAGATTGAGTGTGATCTTGATTTCCATTAGCTACATTCATAAGATTGAGCATGAAAATGATGCTTATTATCTATGATTACAATATTGAGTGTGAACACATAACATGTTATCAAAACTAAAAATATTATGCTTGAATACGACCTGAATTTTCTTTGTTCACAACATTGATCACGGACATGAAACAGGTTATCTATGTTTACAAGATTTATTATGAACATGATGTCGGTTATCTAATATCACAATATTGAGAGTGAACTTGATGAATTTTGTTATGTTCACAATATTATGGTTCCCTGTGATTATTATTAGGCCATATTTCTATAATATATTTCTATGATTATGTTCCTTGGATTATGTTTAATGTCTCGTGATTCTTGACACTTTTTCCATGGTTCATGTTTTTCATTTGACCTTACATGTACTTGTATTATGAATTATGAAAACTCAAATTGTTTCTAGTTATTTTGATAATATATTTATCCCATAATCATGTTTCCTCATACGAATTGATCTAAATGTTGAGGAAATATTAATAATATTTCCATTAATAAGAATTTGAGCCAAAACCTTTCTTATATTTCTCTTCCTCGAGTTATGAAGATGATTATAACTTATGATAAGTTTAGAAGGGATTTTGTTCTAGGTAAATTAAGGAAAATTTTCACAATTATTATAAAATAATTTTCTTATAAAGATAATCCTTAAATAAAATAAACCTATAATTCTTGTTAATATATGATTATGGTGATATGTAATATTTAACTTATAGAAATTATATGAAAATAAATATAGGTTCATGTAACTTTGTATCAAATAATATTTTTGAGGAAAGTTTTTTTATCACCAGATCTGGGAGTGTAGGTTTAGAGTGCCTCAATTGGTATCAAATCTGGTTTTAGTTTATTTTTTATTATCATAGTTAATTTGGGGATTAGTATAAGTGATATTTAGCGAAAAACCTAGGGATAAGTCTAAGGGAAAAACTAAATATGTGATAACATCCAAAAGTTTTGGTAAGGTACATATTTTATAGTTCTACGAGTAATTAAAACCATGTCTAGATACTCGAACAAGGATATAGATGTGACATAAATTCGCCTAGGGTTAATCACCCTGAAAAATTCTAGTTGATTATCAACTAAATATTCACTCTGGTGCACAATGAGTGGGTCTAAGACACACACATAGATAGACACTCCTCATGTATATTCTTTGGCTTATCACATTCTATTTACAATCCAATATTAATGATTTAAATGTATTATAATTTTATGATAGTTTAGGTTTGATAACCCAATCGAAAAATGACCCTAGTAAAATTATTCTAAATTAGAGGAGTGATAGGACAACTGAATCATATCATAGTTGAACTAAAAGTATAATAGGTTTAAATGATGGTGTCTTTGGAGAAAACATATTAGGATTGAGTTTTCATATTCGTATGATTATTTACTCTTATTCTATTGTACATTATCAGAACTATTTTTGTTATAGTATTTTATATGAAAAAATATCATGGAAATTATGATGTTAAAGGTGTATCCCTAAGAACTCTTAAAGAATCATATTTGGGATAAACAGTTTCCCAGTCTTACCATGGAAAGAGAGGTGTGTATCTTAGCGGAAAAATGTCTGGAGCTTTAATAAATAACATAGTTTCTTTCTTTAGGGAATGATAATTAAAATCATGAGGATGAGATTTATTTAAGGGGTGGGGGAGAATGTAATACCCCAATATTTTTGAATATATGTTTCTCTAATTAATTCTATATTTTATATCTTTCTCCACACACAACCCTAAAATAAAATGATATGTGAAATATTATATGATGATTATTAAGATAATTTTAAAATAATAAAACCTATAATAAATAATAAAATTTTAATCAATTAGAAATGTTTATATAGTAAGATTAATAACACATAATGTTTTGAAAAAGAATTTTATAATAAGAAAAATTTTCATTGTATATATTGAATTTTATTTACAATATACATTAATAAATTTTATAATTTGAATTTTAATAAATGAATTAATTTTTTAATTCAACATATTAATTTTAGGATAGGTAAATTTTTAATATTTTTCTATAATAAAATATTTTTAGGCGAATAGTAAAAAATACCTAATTTTCTAATATTGTCAATTTTATGACTTTATTTTAATAAAATAATAACATAAAATTCCTTGAATCCTTATTATATTTAAATATATATTTATCAATTAATATTAATCATTTAAAACATTGTTTTGGATTTATATATCTCATGTTTAAAATTCTATAATTTTAAGTAACATTTTAATAACATTTTTATTCGCTTATATGAAAAAAAATTCATAACCTATTGAGAGTAAGTATAAAAATGTTTAATATTTTAGATACAAATTTTCATATTATTAAATAAGGAAAATTTATTTTTATGCATAAAAGTATCATTATTAAGATTAAAGTTAATAACCATGATAATGGTGAAATGTTTATTTTCAAAGATTTGTTTTATTAATGTTGTTTAATTTTTATCTCATAAATTGAAATGATATATTTTATATGAAGACTGTGATATGATGTTTTTATATGTATAAATATATTTAATAACTCATTTTATTTCTAATTAATTTTATATAATATTAGGAACACTTAAGGATGATGAAACCAATTTTTCGAAAAAAATCTATATATTAAATGTTTTAATTTTAAAGTGAGTTTTCTATTTTTTATAAAATGGATTAGACTATATAGGGATAAAATCTAGGTTAATGAAACTCAAATTTTATAAGATAACTTATTGTATATTTCTAATAAAATATAAATTAATTGAGTATAAACTATTGACTAAAGTAAAATCTAGAAGTGTAAAATGTAAAAATTAAGTGATAAAATGCATGAAACCTGTATAAAAAATGTGTGAAAATTAGTGGTAGAGGCTTTATCGATTATATATTTACAAAAAATATATTATTTATCAATTTTGGATCTATTTAACCATGAATATTGTCTTTATATTTTAAAAAAATAATGGGTATTTACAAAAGTTCCTATTTTCTCTTATAAAAGGTCTTCACAAACACCACTTAATTATGGACCTATACATTCGAATTTCAATTAGAAAATATAAAAAATTCCTCCTATTACAATAATATCTCATGTTCATAAGCCTCTGGTCAAAATTAGATTGCCAAAGGTCTTTATTCCCAAGGATATTTCTAATAGAAATATCAAGTTATCAATGTGAGTATTTCATACTCCTTAGTATTTTCTGTAAAATTCTCACCCTAGTTCACTATAAGAAGTAGTCCAACCAAGTCAGTACATGACCTTAAGGGTTCCTCTTTATACACAATTTATTTTTGACTAAAAACAAGGGTCTAATATGTGATAGTGGAGAGACTATACCCTTAACTTATGGTGGAAATAACATTAATAATTACCAGATATCATCTGAATAAATAAATAAAAAATATATTACACAAAAGAAATAAATAATAAGAAGTTGTAAATAATAAATAGATGCATTAAAATAGAAAATCATATCAACTGTTCTCTAACTAGGATGATCATCGATATATAAAATACAAAAAAAGGAATCAAAATACATTGAGTCTATATTACATCCCAAGCCTCACCTCATCCTAATCACTAGTCTCATTTGAGCTATCCTAATAAATAAAGCTACATTGGGCCTTTACCCAACCATAACCTATGAACAATGAAATCTGTTTGGGTACCCAAGTATATTAGCTGCCCTAGCAGGGTGTGAGTACATAACTTAGTAGGGCACCACCAATGCGGCCATATACATAGATAGTAAATGCAATGACATGTGTAGTTGATATACACATAATAAAATAGCCTCAGTTACCTAAATAAATATCACCATCAATCCTTGGAGTCTAACATGACACCAAAGATCGACTACACCTACTCCGACTAGTGTTTAATGTCTTTATCCATAATACTGTAATGATGTATATAAATATATGGGCACAACATATCCAATAACTATGTCCAAGGTCCCCCAAAGTATAATAAAAAAGTAATAGGAACACTAGACCATTGGAAACAAATAAAGGTCCCAAAAAGTACATAATAATAATAATTTTTATAATAATAATATTGGGTACACCAGATTTTGAGAAACACCTAACCCCCCCCCCCCAATAGTATATAATAATAATTATTATGAGCACACAAGATCCTTGGAAACACCTCAAGGACCCCAAAATATATACAATAATAATAATAATTAGGAAACCAGATCTTTAGAATCACATTATGTTCCCCCAAAAGTATATAATAATAATAATAATAATAATAATAATAATAAATGGTCCTACTAGATCCTTTGAAACTCATTAAGGCCCACCAACAGTATATAATAATCACAATGGGCACATTATATCCTTAAAACACCTCAATGTCCCCAAAAAATATATAATAATAATAATAATGGGTACACCAAATCCTTACAATTGAATCAAGGTCCCCTAATGATATATAATTATTATAATGGGCACACCAGATCCTTATAAATACATAACCCCCCCCCCCAATAGTATATAATAATCATAATAGTCACACCTTGAAATCATGTAAAGGTCCCCCAAAAATATAATAATAATAATAATAATAATAATTTGAACATAATATCCTTAGAATCACATCAAGTTCCCTCATAGTATATAATAATAATGATGGGTAAACCAAATTATTTAAAAAACAACTAGGTCTGCCGAAAGTATATAATAATCATAATGAGAACACTAGATCCCAGGAATCAAATTAAGGCCCCCCAATAATATATAATAATAATAATAACAGGAAAATAGATCTGTGGAATCAAATCATCATCCCCAAAAACTATATAATAATAATAATAGAATTTAATTAATATTACACATTAATAAATATTTAATCAATACATTTTATTAACACACCATTTAATTAAAATCTTGCATAAATAAACCATTCAATAAATATATGACATCATCTAACCATTTAAAAAAAAATTAATAATTAATAAGTCACATCAATAACATTTAATCAATATTCATCTTATATTTTAGATCATATAATATGTTCTAATAATCCTTAGAAAAATATCTAACGAACCATCATCTTTTTAGGGGAAACCCCCATCACTTAGGGTAAAGGGAAATACTCTGGAACCATTTTTGGTCCTCTAGGTTCATATAATAATTTTCTTATTTCTTATCATGAGATCATGTATCGCATGGTACATGGTTTCAATTAATATTCCTACCATCGGTCGTCGAGATTTTGAGCTAGTGTACAGGGGTATTCTGTTTCCCTTGACACTTTATGCATTTGAAGTATAGAAATTATATTTAGGTCAAGATGAATCCATTCTTAGTAAAACAATTTGTTTACTCAAGGGTAAATAGCCTGAGATGGAGAGACCATATATCTTATTTCATATAAAAATAATAATAAACTACATAAAACATAGATAAAATTCTAAGAAACACCTACCTTAAACACTGGGAATTTTTAATAATCGAATGAGATCATCAAGACATAAGAAAAAGAGATCATCTAGATTGATCACCCAACCTGAAATCAATATGATTCAATCAAATAAGGGAGATATAATCAAATCTTATTGTCTATATGAATACAGATCATCAAAACCTACCAAATAATTTTTTATATTGAAAACCCAAATAATGGAGGAAGATGAGAGGCTCAAATAGAGAGGTAATCAAGTCAAAATCGCATTAATATCCCTCCCAATATGTTTTTTCATGAAAAAAACAACTCCCCTATAATTATATTATAATAAAATCATCCATATAAAAAATTAAATTTATCAGAACCAAGACATAGTGTTTTATTAAACAATAATGGTCTCATTGATTGCACCTCCTTGAGGAGACTGACCACGAGGATGAACCACAAAGTAGGTAAAAAAGATTGGCCATTTTGAACTCATCACACCATGAATAATTTCATCGTGAGGCCATACTCAACAAGGTTTATAGGGATACCCCAATGTGTTTTTCCTAAGACCATGCCCATAGTGGGTGTGTTGGACACCCTATTTTTCATAGACGATCATTGGGTGAAACACAACTTCTCCCACAATGTAGTCCTTCTTGAGGTACACCTAAAAACTCAAAAAAACCAAAAATATCGTTCTTATACTTGGTTCTAAAACAGAACTTACACTAATATAAAAATTCAATTTCTATATGAAAATTCTCAACTTTTCTGGACATGGGGTGTTATGATATCCCCGCTATAAAATTTATCATCCTTGAAAAGTCTCGTTAGTCATTTAACCATAAGTCCCTTCCAATCAAGTTCATTAATTTAATTTCATTAGGATTATTTGATCATTCAAAGTTATATATGATTTCAATTTTATATTCTAAAATGTGGGCATTAAACTGATGAAACACGATCCACCACTCTTTACTATCACCGAAGAATCGAGATAACATTCACTTGTGCCCACCCAAATAGAGACACATTGGAATCTTCCATCAAAGAATCATCAAACCATTGAAAATCCCCTCTATATAAATTTTCCAAAAATTATAATTCCAATCCATGATGTTCCTCATCATTATTATATCTCATAAAATTAATTTATATGGTCAAACAACCCAATCAATGCGATATCAACATCCTTGCACCCAACTTTATGTGGAAAGATAAAAAATCAATTATTACTCCTCCCCTTGATTACAACCAAATTGAATGAGTATAAACCTCCAAATCCTAAGGATTATTATGTTATATTTTCCATAGATATCCCCGGTCAATTATCAAAACACATTTTTTATTGGACTCCATGTAGTATACACAATTTACACCTCCACTGGCTGACCTCTCCCAAAATGCTTGGATTTAAAAGCTAAAATGAAATCAACATTCTGAATCATGATTTATATTTTGGAATCCAGAAATTTTTTAATTCTGTTGCAGATGTCTAAACTAGATATCAATAAAATTTTCATGGTGGATTTTCCACCACCCCCAACGACTTCCATGCACCCATTTTGTGCATTGATACATTATCAAATCGACACCTACTCAGATCACTTTATTTTATCCTGATCCCATCATCAATTCAGAAACTCTATCAATCATTATTCTAAAAATCAAATCCTTTATTAATATAGTACCAAAATATTCAGGTTCACCTTCCCACCAACATCTAAAGGTTGTATCAACCTTTTACTAATAGATATCACTATCTCAAATACCATTCCAATGTGATGTTCATGCTCTCGTGATTGATATAACACTTCCCCCATTTAAGTATATCCATTTTCACTATATCGAACCAAATTCTCAATAATGATGGACCAAGATCCATCCATTACTAAATATAAGTAAATTATGTTAGCATCCTTTTCCTACCCAAGTGTCAACAAAATACATAATCTATTCTTTATTTGTAGATCACCAAACATCATCATCAACATCCACTAAAAATTTATCTACTGTGGTGGCTAGGCCCTAAAGTAGGCAATGGTGGACTACCCAATATAGGGGTTTAATTATATAATACCTAAATATAACCCTAACATCTTTAATTGATACATGTGTATTACACCTCCCAATCCACGCTTATTCAATGTTATCATCTGACACCAAATCATCCATATCTCCATCATTGCCACATAGGTGATGCTCTTATTTTCATCATGTGTCGCTCTATTTCTAGAGACAAAATTATTTTATTGAAATTTTTATTTCCATCAAGGATTACTTGGGAAATCATTCCCCCATGTGTCTTATAATTTTAATTGGTCCTCATCATGTACACGACTACTTATCGATTCTTTACTAAAATGATACCATGTGTAAACAATGCTCTCTATCTCAATTTCATCCAAACCAGATGAATATATGCTCAAGTACCACCTTGTATCAACAAATGACTCATTGTACCATGATTTACATGTCAATAAACCATTTATTATTTTCCTAGTTCACCAACTATACAAATGGAATAAAAATATTATTATTTCTTAATCACCTAGGTTACTCCTCTACAAAACTATGCATTTCACTTTTTCCATGCTTATTACTTAACCATCCATCAATATGGGCATCTTTTTATAAATTTAATGTTTCTAATTTCACTTATATCATGATCTTTAATTCACACCAAAAGTAAATAGGGTCACATATCCTATTGATCCAACCCTTGAATTCACTCTTAGACATGAAAAACAATAATAATCAAGGTGATCAAATTAAAAAATTACTATGCATCACATTCCTATGCTATATAATTGGAATCACTCTACATGCATCATTATTGGAAGCTGATGAACCTATACATACTCCCCATATTTTAGAAACTCACATTAAATTGTTAACTCTTCTCTTAGGTTTCCATTATATGTCATATCTTAACAACCACCGGGAAGAACCCACTTCTTCTTAAAGATAACTCCCAGTTCACCTAATCCCCAAGCCAATCCCAAGGTACTAGTATCTATTTTATAACTGATGGTTTACATATCACATCTATCACAGCTCAGGGAAAACACCTTTATATTTTTTTCCTTAACATCACACAACAACTCACAATCAACTACCCACTCTTGGGAATCTTTCATTATAATTGTTTTAGGCATCACATGACATTTCATCATCCTACCCATGCACTGACTCTCATGGGGAATCCACATATGATAATACCACCAAGATAACAATGACCTCATTTGTCTAAACATATATATAAATAACATCATTATCCTAAATTATATATATTAATTAACAACATCCCATGGTTTGTTTAAATATATTTTCATCTGCAAGAGATATGGGAAAACACCATATATGTTGTCACTAGAAGATTAAGTAAACAAATCTATATATTCATTATAGGACCCTGCTATTTTATGATATAGTTTTCAATATATAATTTTGATTTCTTTTATAGCTTCTTTTACTCACAACATCGAGGTTAAACAAACTGTGATATACTATTAAAATATTATTATATAATTTGACAGTTATCACCTAGTTATGGTTTACATTTGAATAAAATTAATTCATTGGTAATCAAATGGTAAAAAATAAAAATTAATACAATTTTAGTTTTAAAGATATGTTTTTTTGAAACCCCTTTTTGTGAACCCATTGTGTTTTTAAATTAAATTATTCACTATTGGTGAATTATTTTAATAAAATGTATATATTATATATTAAATAATTTTTTTAACATATATCTAAGGTTTTTTCTATGTATTGGATAAGATTAAATCTATATTTATACATAAAAATGTATTTTTTATAAAAAATAGTATTCATCATATTTTGTGCCCTTATTTTAAAATGAATTTTTATTACTTATAGAAATTGAAACTTAGAAAATGAATCCAATATTAGGAATTAAGAATATAATATTTTACAAATATTTCCAATTTATATTGTGAAATTATGGATTGTAACATTGGTAAATTTGTATCACATTAGTAGAGGTAAAACAAGGTTAAAACATTGAGATAAGACATTAATGTTTATCTAATAATTGTATTTATCCTATTGGAATAGTGGATTTTTACCATTGTAATTAAACTATTAAATATATGACAACTTAGTCACATTTTTCTTTAATTATGACCTTTATATTATTTTAAGAAAAGGATGAATACCAAATGTCACTCTCTTGACTTTAATAACTATAAATTTTTATTATAAGAATAAATATAAGATAAATTTTTTTCAAAATTTTTATTTTAAATATGAATTTTTTTCCTTTGTAATTTATTTATAATTTTTAGATATTAGATAACTAACTTAAATGCTTATGGAACACCGACATAGTATTTATTCAATTAATAAAAAATATATGATTAAAAAAATATTTAAAGTAATGATATTTGGATGAATCATTGTTGTCTATTATTTTTTAAATATACATAACATATTTGGGATGTGTGAAAGTATTATATTTTAATTATATTACTATATTTATGACTTTAAATCTAAAGTAAATGAATAGTGTCAAAAATTACATTAATTATATTTTATATAAAATATTATTTTATTAAATTATTTAAAAATCATAAAAATATTGAAATGGGAAGATTAAGATTATAGATGGTCTAAAATTTCACTTATTATCCATTAATCTTTTAATTATCAACTTATAATTAAAATTATAACCCTTTAATATTGAAAAATTCCTTACCACACTTAAGGTTAAAATCAGTTAATAAAGGGGATAAACCAAAAGACAATGTTTAAAATGAAATTAAAACCTGTATAAATTTCATTATATGATGATATTTATACCATATACTCGTTTTATTTAAATATATGTCAATTTGGAATCATTTATCTTGATAATGAATTAATTATATGTTAATTTTTTTAATTAATTCAAGTGTGTACTTTACCTCCCTTATAAAAGGACTTTCCTTATCTCTTTTCTTTACACCTACTTGAGCCATATATATAGACCAAAACCTAATAAAAATAATATAGACTTCCCTATACATGAATTTTATGTTTTTTTGTTGTTAAAATACTATTAAATGGTCTGCTAAGAAGGGATCAAAAGAAGGGCTACAGAAAAAGAGGCAGTCGTCTTACCCAACCTATTTAATTTTATTTCTTATTATACATCCTATAAATCTGTGGAATTAATATTAAAATAATTCATAAAGTATCCTTAATATAATTACATTTTATTATGATCATTATACCTCCATTATCCACCCTCTATTCCGTCAAATGGGATGTGAAATTGTCGCTCGTGGGTGTGTGTGGACTACCGCCACAACATAACGATACAATTCATTTTCCATCACTATATTTAAGGTATGGTTATTTTTTGGGTTTAATTATTATACATGATATTTATTAAATAATTATTATATAATATCTTTGTTTTTACCTTCCAATATTTTTGAAAACGATAACATCGCTCATGTGTACGTGTGTACTATCACCTCCACGGAGTAATGTGATTCGTTATTCATTTCTGATTTACATGGATGATAATACGGATATATTATATGAATATATATATGATATATATGATATAATAACTATTCTTGAAATGTTAATTCTTAATTATATTTATTTTTTTCCATCCATCTAAAGGTGAAAACAATGTTTATGTGTACATACGACTTACTATCTCCATGAACGATGTAATTGATTTTTCAATATCTATCCTTTATATAAGACTCTCAATATATATATATGTAATATTATATATATATATATATATTTCATTATTATATTTCTATATACTATTGATCAGTGATCAAATTACATGGATTATATATAACAAACTGAAATTTTCATGAAAAACTGAACAATTTTCACCCATAAATGATGATTTTATTAAGGAATTGTTAATAAATGGGTGTAGAAATGAAATAAGTGGATCATATATGATATTATCAGTTTGTAAATGACTATTTTATAGAATTATAATAAATTAAAATTTATTATAAAGTAATTTTTATGTAATAATACCAACTTTTATCAATGGAAATTCCTTGCTTATAATAATGTGATATAGTATAAATCACTTAAAATAACATAAAGAACACAATAAAAATCTTATAAATGGAGAATGAATGAAAGAAGAGGTGTATTTAGAAGTTATGGAACCTACAGCAATGGAATAATACATTGAATTTTGAATAGTAACCTAACCATTAAGAATAGTAATCTGGCCCATTGAATAGTAACCTGACCCATCAACGTATAAATTAAATGTAGGAATCTTATAAATGGTAATATGATATAATTATATCATAGTATAAGTAAATAAATGTTCTATAAATTATTAATTAAGTTTTGATGTTTCTTATAATGCATAAATATTTATTTTCAATTTTTTAATAAATATAATGGTTTAAAAGAAAATTTATTTTCATAAAATGTATTCATAAATTAATATTTTAATGTATTATGATTATAAGATAATTTTATGAGACCATAATTAATTTTTCAAAGTGTTATAAAATGAGTTATAATTATAAAATTGGTATTTTCCAAGTAAATGATAATTTTAGTTAAAAATTATATTTATCATATTTTGAAAATTATTTTCATAAAATAAAGTTCATTTATGTATTCTAAAAGTTGAAAAATGGTTAGGGTGAATTTTTGGGATTTTCCAAAAAACATGAATTTTTGGTGAATAGTGATATATGATAATTTATAGTATATATACATTATAAGTTAAATAAATTAATCCTTGAGTCATATCTGATTCAATCACCATAGTTGCAAAATTAACTTCATTAATTTAATATATTTAGTTATAATTATCAAACTATTTATATTATTGAGGTGAAAAAATAAACTAATGAATAGAATAATGAGAAAAGACCCCTCTCCTCCACTATAAATACCACCCCTCACCCCTTCTTCTCCACATACCTATTAAGCCTTTACTGCTTTCTAATTTATTCCTAATCCACTTACCAAGACTCTTCCACAATTATAGGAGGTTCTAGTCTCAAAAAACACCAAAACCTATTCCCCTAAGGAGGGTCTTAAGGAGAAAAGGATCAAGAGGTAAAATCCTATTTTGTTTCCTTTTATTTTCTTTTAAATTTCTTCATTTCCTTATATTTACTTCACCTCACCTTATCCAAGTGACATGAAAACTCTGTTATATTTAATATACTTTAATTTTATTATGATTATTGAATAACGCATCACCCTTTATCTTACCTTCCTCATTTGTTCAAAGAAAGAAAACATCATCTGTGATGTGTTAATTTGTCGCATTAAAGGATGACGAGTTTTCAATTTCCATTACCACCTTAAATTCTGGTCATAAAAACATTTTTATGGTCAAAATAGATAGTTATATATATCATATTCAATTTAATTTTTTGGAAACACTATATATAAATGATATTAATTATCAAAACAAAACTAGTTTGTGATGATCAAAAACCACCAAAATAATCTAAATGATTTTCACTAACATAATATCTAATGATTCATCTCCAGCCAAAATAAACGAAATAATTATATAATCATTTAATATTATGTATTTTCATTAATAACATATAAATTTATTTATGGATATATATTCCCATTTTACATGATTATTCATACATTTATACAAGTGAACCAATCCTGAAAATCAAGGAAATGAACACTCTCGAATATTATAACTCGTCAAATGGGATATAAATGAACTTAATAAAATTTAAAAAAATCATTAAATTTATAAAATGTTCTCAATTAATTAATTAATGGATTTAATTTGATTATCTAGGACATTAAGATCATGTTCTCAACACTTTTGAAAATAATGTAAGCGATTCTACCCGAACCCCAATTTTTCATTCGGGTTACTCTCTCTCTCTCTCTTTACCCCAATGTAATGCTTATTTATTTTTCCTAAATTCAATATATGTTCCAAAATTAGGTATCAATATCATTTCATCCTTATTTTATGGGGAAATAAATTTTTTAAAAAGGATCCCTTCTTAAATTTTCTTCATAAGAAAGTACGATCAATGTGAACCTCCCAATTTCTTATGTGTTTACAAGTGCTATAAATAATATATTTTAAGGCACCATGTTTTTATAAAATCAACCAATTGTTCATGAAACACATTCTTGGTTCATTTCTTGTTTTATGAAATCTAATACCCCTTTTCCGCTTTAAAGTTTCTTTAATATTTTTCATAAACCACACTAAAATGTTTCATTTCTAAAAGTTTCTAAAACACTCTTTTTACATATTTCCACTTCAATTAGAAATTGTTTATATTAATATATTCCTACATTTGTCTTATTAATGTCCATGAATGATTAAAATGCATTATTTCATTGACACTTTTATGATACGCCGATTTTTTATGCTTTATAACATGATTATGATTCTTACTTCTTTCCATGGGAAATGATCATGTTTATTCCTTGGGTATGATTATTCATCTGTAACACAGATTCATGAACATGTCATGATGTGTTCACATAGATAGGGCTCCAATTCATTGGGTAATTTTTATTCTCACGAGACTTCATGTGCAATGGTCTTGGTGGTTATCCATGACTCGTTCTCTATATCAAAATGTCTTGGTGGTTATCCCCGACTTGTGATCCTTGTGAAATTGACTTAGCAGTTATCCTTGACATGTGATACTCCATGTAAAATGGTACTTGACTCTTGATTTTGTCATTTTTTCTTTTGTTTCTACCTTCCTATGATTCTATTATTATATGATCTAATGTTATACATGTTATACTTCCTTATTTTTAATCATTTTCCTACTTTTTTATGACATCCTGTTATGACTTATAACTAATGTTCTATTATTTATTCATATGTTTATTCCCTTACTATGATTTTTAGCTCATACATTTTGTTCATGTATTTCCAAGGTTATTCTATGCACATGTAGGAGCTCAATGGAAGTTAGGATCTCTTTATGGATGTTTATAATTAATATGATTTATTCTAATTCCTTTTTTTGAGTTTCACATACCGAATCATCCAAAGACACCAGAAATTATGGTACTTGGATTCTAATTTGATGGTTAGTTATGATTAAAAACATGTAATAATATGTTTAAAATTATAGGTCTATTATAATTTTTATCAGATCATGGTGTAGTTTTTTTTTGAGACTAAGACAAGTGAAATTTAGAAAGAATCATTGGGAAAACTCTATAACCATTGATAATCTAGATTGAAACATAGATAATCATAAGATAGGATATACTTTCCATTTTCATTTTTATCCTTTTATGTTCAATGTTATTTATATATGATTATTAGCTAAGTATTGATGCCACATAAAAATACTTTTATTTATTAGTTATTGTCTAGAAATAGAAGAACCCATGCCAAAAATAAATGTGATAGAAAATGTGAGGATTTCTATAATTATATTTCAAATATTATGGGAACAATTACTCTAAACTTCATGATAATACTTTCTCAACTCACTCATGTTATGAATAATAACATGAATCATGTGGAACACTATCCTTCAAATAAAGGGAATGTTTTAGTCAAATCCTTTATGTGATAAAGGCCTCTCATGTTTCTTTGATATTTTGATACCCTTATATTTGAACATTTGAATAACACCATTGAGAAGATATTCTATATCCTCTAATTCTCATAATAAGAGAAATTTGTACTCATGTTCTATCTTATATATAGGGAAGACAATCAGGGGTGGAAGCTAAAAAAGAAAATAAGTTCAAGAAAGAAATTGATTCCATGGAATGGGAATATTTAAAAAAAATTAATAAATATTTACCCTAAAACCTCCATCATAAGATAGTAAGGGAGTTCCTCAGACTAAATAAAAAGGAAGAAAATTCTATCAGGGTGTATGAGAAAACACTTAAAAGGATTAAAATATATGCCATCTGTTTTGTACCAAGAAACAAGGTGGATTTTTTCTTTAGAAAACTAAAGATAAGCCTTTAAAAATATTTATTTGAGGACTTGATAGATATAAAGATATTTCCTATGGTTCCCTTAAGGTTAGAATAGGGATCGGATACTCTCAGTGGTATCATGGTTAGAGAGATAAAAATCATAAAATAGAGTTTAATATTGGGGGATCAATAGATAAACCACATGATTCAAAGAAAACCCAACATCCAGTGTATCAAAACTGTAGGAAGAAGCATCCTAGAAACTATCTAAATGAAACTAGGAAATTCTTCAAATATGGAATATTTGGGAATCTAGCTAATAAATTTTTAAGGGATATGAATAGTCCATCTAATGTGGAAGAATAAAGTAAGGTTTAATTCAACACTTAGTATGTTGTGAAATGCTTCGACTACAAAGAACATGTGAATTATTCAAACCACTACCCTAGGCCAAGGGTTGTTGGGGGAAATAAAAAACACCCTCTAAGGAAACAAGGAAGTGCTTATTCTATCACTACTTCTAAGGTGGATCCCAATAATTATCTGGTTATTGGTATTCTAGTTACCCATTAAAGAAAAGAGAACATGATATTTGATTTTGGTTATACACATTATTTCATATATTTCAAGTTTAGTATAACTATTCAAACACCACCTCAAAATATGGAGGTTGGTCTATCTATAAGAATAAAAAAGAAACGAAAATTATTTCATCCAAATTATATAACTCATCCTCAATTAATGTTTGTGGAATTAATCTCCCAGAAATTCTTTCCTTACTTCCTTTAGAGGATTTTGATTCAATATTAGGCACAAATTGTCTATATTTATAGAAATCCAACATTAAATGCCGAGAAAGTGAGATCACACATCACATCTAGAAGCATCCTCAAAATTTAAACAAGTGTAAAGAGGAGGATTAATCATTTCATTAGTCATCTTCTCAAGAGTGGATATTAATTAATTATAAGAAACTATATCTAGCAAAATGATTGAGACGAAGGAGAGAATCGTGCTCTAAGACATGCTCATTATGAGGGACTACACTGATGTGTTCTCCCGAAGAGTTTACTTATCTTCCTTCTCATTGATAGGATGTGTTATTAGTTGAAATTATTCTTGTATCTTTTCCTATATAATATTAAACTTATAGAATTGACACTATTGAGTAGGAAGAATTGAAGAATAAATTATAGGAGAGTATGGACAAGGGTTTTATATGCCCGAGTGCTTCACCATAGGGTGCACCAGCCCTATTTGATAATAAGAAGGATAAATCAATGTTCCTTTACATTGATTATTGTGTGATAAACAAAATCAAAATAATGTACAAGTATCCATAATCTTGGATAGATTAATTGTTCAATCAACTATTTGGGGCCAAGTACTTTGTTAAGGTGGACCTTCAGTTGAGATTTCAACAATTAAAGGTTTGGAAGGAATATATTCCCAAGACAACATTTTGAATGTGGTATCAACACTATTAGTTCATATTGATTCCATTTGGACTCACCAGTGCTCGAGAAATTTTCCTGGATTTAATTAATAGATTCTTTAGAGATTAACTCAACAAATTTTTGGTAATCTTTATTGATGATATTTTGATATACTCCAAGATAAAGGAGGAACATCAGGAGAATTTTAATACTGTGATGAGGGACTCAAAAAAAGATAATCTTTATGAATAGTAGTATAAATGTAAGTTTTGTTTGATAGAAGTATCATTCTTGGGGCATGGCATCACTAGTAGAGGAATATATATAGACACTTCCAAGACAAAGGCAATCGAAGAGTGGATCAATAAAACATCTATAATGGAAATACATAGTTTCCTTGATCTAGCTAGGTATTACTGATGATTTGTGAAGAAAATTTTCCTGATTTTCAAACCCACTAACCATAATTACACGAAAGGGATTAAATTTTTTCTAGTCCAGTGAATGTGAAGACTAATTTAAAGATTTCAAGAATATGATTATCACTGAACTAGTACCCACCCATTAGAAAAATGGGTAACTCTTTTTGGTGTTAAATGATGCATCAAAGAAGGTATTTTGTTGTGTACAAATGAAAAATGATAAAATGTTAGTGTACACCTCAAGGAAGTTGAAAATACATGAGAAAAACTATCTCACACATGACCTGGGGTCATAAGATGTGGTATTTATTTTGAAAATTAGGTGGCATTATCTCTATGGGGAGAAGTGTGAGATATATATTAATCACAAGAGTATCAAATATATATTCACATAGAAGGAGATTAATTTGTGACATTGAAGATGGTTAGAGATCATTATGTATTATGAATTCTCAATAATCTACCATTATGGTAATGAAAATAAGGTTGTATATTCCCTAAATAAAAATGATCTCTCCTCCTTATCGATAATGAGAATTGATAAGGATCCAATCTTCTTAGATTTTTCAAGAATGGACATGGGAATAATTAAGGAAAGAACATCATCAATCCTTTCTCAAATTATTTCTCAACCATCCCTCATAGAGAAAATAAAGTATTCTTAATGAAATGATGTGGAAATTTAGAAAAAGGTGGAAGCTATCAAAAAATGGTAAGTTGTTAGAGTTCAAAATATATGAGGATGGATTCATGATATCTGGGATAGAACAATTTGTACCATCCAATAAAGAGAAAAAGAATGGGATTCTGAATGACGCACATAGATCACCCTTCTCTATTCACCTAGGGAGCACATAGATGTATTGAGATCTCCGAGAGAAATATTGGAGGGACAATATGATGTTGGAGATCATTGAATACACATCATATTTCTTGGTATTTTAGAAGGTGAAGGTTGAAGGAAATATTTCTAAAGGGATGATTCAAACATTATCCATACTAACATGGATGTGGGAGACCATTATCATAGACATTATCAGTAGAATCCCAAAGGAATCCAGTGGGAATAATGTTATATGGGTCATTGTGGATTTTCATACAAAGACAACTGACTTTATTAAGATTTGAGATGACTTTAAACTCGATCAACAATTATGGATATACATCAGGGAAGTGGTAAGTATTTAGGGATTAACACTCTCGATTGTATCCAATCGAGATTTTTAGATTTTCTACCAAGTTCTATGAAAGTCTCCAACATGCACTAAACACAAGTTAGACTTTAGTACAACCTATCTTTCTCAAACTGACAGCCAATATGAGCAGACTATTCAGACACTGGAAGACATGTAGAGAGTTTGTTCAACAAACTTTAAAAGGAGGATGGGACCAATATTTTATTCTAGTTGAGTTCTCTTTCAAAAAATATTATATTAGAGCATCAAAATGGCTCTATATGAATCCATTTATAGGAAAATATATTGAACACCGACATGATGGGATGAAGTTGGTGAATGTAAGCTGCTAGGACCTAAAATAGTCCAAGATATGGTAGAAAAGGGGAAACCTGTTCAACAACACATCAAACCACACCAAAGCTGACAAAATAGCTATACAGATAATCATGGAAGATACCTTCAGTTAATGTTTGAAGACATGGTATTCCTCCACATATCTCCACGGAAGAGGGTCATGAGATTTGGTAAGAAAGGAAATCAAAGTCCTAGGTACATCTGCCCCTTCGAGATTCTTGATTTTATTCGATTTTTGGCCTATTAAGTGTCACTTTAACCAACAATGTCTCAATTACATGGTGTATTCAATGTATCTTTTTTGAGAGAGTACATACTAGATACCTCAAATGTACTGAATTCAAAATTGGTACAATTGGAAAATGGCCTCACTTATGAGAAGTATCCATTGAAGATACAGGATCATATAGATAAATTTCTACACAATAGGAACACTCACCTGGTCAAAGTACTATGGAAGAACTATAAGTAAAAAGTGGAAATATGGGAACTAAATGAAGAAATTATGGAGAATTACTCTCAAAAGATTTTCTCATAGTATGAAAAATGAAATTTTGAGGGTGAGATTTCATTAGGGGGAAGAATGTAATGACCAAAACTTTTATCAATGGAAACTATCTTCTAATAATTATGTCATATATTTTAAATCATATAAAATCACATAGAGAACACAAAAAAAATTTATAAATGAGGAATGGATTAAATAAGAGGTATTTTTAGAAGTTAAGGAACCTATACCAATGGAATAGTAATGTGACCTTTGCAATAGTAACATTAAAATTAGTAATAGTAATCTTGACCATATAATAGAAAAATCACCAATGAAAGTATAAAAAGAAATTTAGGCATATTATAAATGGTAATATGATGTAATTATATCATAGTATAAGTTCAAAATGTTTTATAAATTATTAGTTAAGTGTTGATATTTTTCATAAAACATAAATGTTTATTTTCAACTTTATAATTAATAAGATGTTCTAAAATAAAATTTATTTTCATAAAATTTATTTATTAATTAATATTTCATTATCTTATGATGATAATATAAATTTAGGAAACCTTAATTAATTTTTCCATGTGTTATAAAATCAGTTATAATTTTTAAATTGGTATTTTCCACGAAAATAATGATTTTAATTAAAATTAAATATATCATATTTAGAAAATTATTTTCATAAATGGATTTATTTTTTGGATTCTACATGTTGAAAAATGGTTATGGTGAATTTTTTTGGTTTCTTCTATAATACTTAAATTTTTAGTGAATAGTAAAATATTGTAATTTACAATATATGTACATTATGAGTTAAATACACTCTTAATTCAGTCATCACTTATATAATCACCATAATCCTGAACTTCACTTCATTATTTTAATATATTTAGTGATAATTATTAAACTATTCATATTCTTGAGAAAAAATAATAAACTAATGAGTAAAATAATGAGAAAAAACCAATCTCCTCCACTATAAATACCACCCGTCATCACCTATTCTACTCAAACCAATTAAGCCTTGATTACAAAAAAACTTCTATCCAATAATATTCCAAAGTATCCTCCCCACGTCTTGGGGGTTTTGGTCTCAACAAAAAAATAATTCCCCAAATGGGGTTCTCAAGGTGAGTAATTTCTAGAGGTAAAATCCTCTTTTGTTTCCTTTTATTTTCTTTTCAATTTATTTATTTTCTTACCTTTTCTTAACATCACCTTATACAAGTGACATCATATCTCAAGTATATTTTTATACTATAACTGTATTTTTTTATGGAATAACCCATCATCATTTCTCTTCCCCTCCCCTTTTGTTTTAAAAAAGAAAACATCGTATGTGATGTGTTAATTTATCAAATTCAAGGATGATGAGTTTTCAATTTCTATTACTGCCTTCAAGGATGGTAATAAAACCATATTTATGGTTAAAAAATAAAATAATATATTTATTATATCCTATATAATGTTATGGAACCACTATATATATATGAAATTAATAAATAATACAAAACTATTTTGTGATGATAAAAAACTGCCAAAATAATCTAAACGATTATTACTAACATCATATATAATGATTCATCCTGACCCCAAATAGAAAAATGAATTATAAAAAAATTTAATATTTTGTATGTTCATTAATATAATATAACTTAATATATATATATATATTCCCATTATACACGATCTTTCATACATTTGTACAAGTGAACCCATCATGAAATCCAAGGAAATGAACACTCCTAAAAAATGAAATTGTATATTATAACTCATAAAAAACGCCCTAAATGAACTTAATAAAATTATAACAAATAAAATTCATGTTGAAATGGTTCTTAATTAATTTATTAATGTATTTAATTTTATTATCCATGACATTAAGATCATGTGAAAAATACTTTTGTACATAAGGTAAGAGATTCTACCTGAACCCCCATTTTTTCTTCAGGTTACTCTTTATCTCTCGTTACCCCAATATAATGCTTATTGTTTTTTTTAAATCTTATATATTATGTTTAAATATTCAAAACTCATTTATCCAAATCATACCATCCTTATTTTATGGGTAAATACATTTTTTTTAAAAGGATCCCCTCTCAAATCATCATGTTAAGCAAGCCCTATTAAAGGGAACATCTCAATTTATTACCCAGTTTCAAGTGCACTCCATAATCTATTTTCATCCACAATTAATTTTTTAAAATAACTAATTTTTTCATGAAACAATTTTTTATTCATTTTTAGTTTTATGAAATCAAATACTCTTTTTCCTCTTTAAATATTTTTTACTATATTCCTTAAACCACGCTAACATTATTCATTACAAATTTTTTTAATAATCCTTTTACATATTTCATTTTTAATTTAAAATAATACATCATAATTTATGCCTATTTTTAATTTATTAATGTCCATGTATGATTTAAATCCATTTATTCATGTAAATTTTTATGATACACCAATTTTTATTCTTTATGACATGATTACGATGCCCACTTATTTCATGGGAAATGTTTAAGTATATTCCTAATGTTTGATTATTCATGTGACACACATATTCAGGAACATGTTATGATGTATGTTCCTAGATATCACTCCAATTTATTGGATAATTTTTAGTCTCATGATATGTTATGTGCAATGGTATTGGTGGTTATCTTTGTCTCATGCTCCAAGTGCAACGATCTTAGTGGTTAGCCTTGAATTTCGTTCCATGTGCAATGGTGTGGTTATCTTTGACTTGTGATCCTCATTTTTCAATGTGGCTTAACTCATTATTATTTAATATTGTGAATTTTTACCATATTCTTATGATTCTATGATATTTAAATATCATGTTATACAATTTATGTTCCCTTAGGTTTATTCTTGTTTAATTCATTTTTATGTCATCATGTTATGCCTTCTAACCCATGTTTTATGCATTATTCATAAGTTTATTCCCTTATTAGGATTTTTAGATCATCCATTTTTTCATGTATTCGTTAGGATATCCTTTTCATATGTAGGATCTCAATGAAAGTTAGGGGCTCTTTATGGATGATTAAAATAACAATGTATTGTTATATTTCCATGTTTTCAGTTTTATGTACCTAATAATCCAAATAAACTAGAGTTTACGATACTAGATTGTAATTTTATGGTAAATTATGATTAAAATCATGTAATAATATGTGTAAATGTTTAGGACTATTATATAAGATCACTTTCGATGGAGTTTGAACTTGAGTTTAGGGTTTTATCTTACAATCTAATTGTTTCCCGAGATTGTTTACGATTATGTTTAAAATGTTGAAATTTAATGAAATATGTAAGATTATATACTTATGTGAAGGTAATTTATTGTTTTTATTCTAGTTTAAATACCTTTATTGTGGTTAATGAAATGTTTACCATGCTTATGGGGAGGCTCGGGTGTGTTCCAGGTGTTCATAACATAAAATAAAGGAAGAATCAAAGCATCTAGTGCATATTGCATGATTGGTGCAAGGTTATTAGTAACCATGCACCAAAACCATGAATTCCTAGAGGGGGTTTATGGTTTTAAGAAACTATTTAGGGGGAAGGAAAAACCGTGTGCTCTTGGATAGATCCATCCCACATGAGCAGCGAATGGTTTGTTAAATTGTGTGGCCTTCCCATGTAACTATGTGGTCTGGCCCCCTCTATGAATGAGGGTGTCACATAGTCGACACACATTTTGATAAACCATTCAGAAAAACCATTCACTCATTAAAATTATATTTTTACCATTTTTTCCTCTAGGTACTTAAGTGTTATAACTTTTAACATTCCTCCATTCATCCCCCAAGAGCCCTAGTGACGAACTGAATCACCCTAGACATAACAAGGTTCAATTTACATCATTTCTAAGCTATTTATATAATCATTGGTTGGTAATAGATAATTTGGGTAATTATAAAACTATTATTTTCTCCTTTTATGGATTAGGTCTTTTAGAATTGTTCTTTATCCTTTTGAATCCCTAAAACCCTCTTTTCCTGCAGATCATAGATTTTATGTATGCGAGTTAGGACAAGAAAAATGGACATATTATATACGATTGATTTTGGGCTTAGCATGTACATGGATGAGGGATATGTACATAGAGTCTGGAACAATTTTTTTGATTCTTCTATTTTTCTTTAATTGAGGTTTTCTTTTCACTTGGAACTGTATCACATGACATAGCATATCTATTGTCTGTTGTAGGATAATACCCAGTTTTGGGAGGTCGTTGGTATTTTATGGTTATTGTTATTTCTTTCATTATTTCAAATTTTATTTTCTATTGATTACTTTGATAAATAGGGTATGTTCTCCCCATGTAATCTATTAGACCTTTGTTGCTAGTTGGAATCCTATGGAACATGAGGAGATGCATCTAACCTCTTGTAGCGACACGGGTTGGAGCACCGGTTAGTGGATACTAGGTTGGGAATATTATAAAGTGGTATAGAAGTAGTTTTATTCAGTTACATTTCTATTTATAAAATGTTAATGGGAAACTATGACATTTTTAGCCTTAAAAATGATCTCGTTCATGGGAGTAGCTCACCCATGTATGGGGGAATACCCCTAGTACCCAAGGTGGGATTATTTTTCTAAATGTGTTTTGTTATGGTTTAATGATATTTAGACATTGGGAGATTCACTTTTTGTGTGATGTGACTATTTTATGGTATTTTGGGATTACATATGAAATATAATGAGTTTGTGTATACATGAATAATTTTACGAACTTAGGGATATATGTGACATACATCGTGGTATGCACACACGAAAGGGTAACATTGGTGTAAGGAATATAATGTTTCCTCTTTCTTTGAAATTTGAAATAAAAGTGTCTAATAAAGATGATTCAAACATGCATATAGAAAGAATATTTAATGAATATCAGAAAATAAAGAGTTATTATTTGGATTAAATCAGGTTGTGACAAGTTATAAAATATAGAATGTTGTATAAATAATAAATATTTTCATTATGGAAGTGGAAGTGGTTAAAAAGGTTGTCTAATGAATGCATGTGGCTACATTATCTGGTTTACCCCATGTTGACAATAACCCATGGTAGGGATAGATGAGGGTAGTGATTAGGGTTTGATAATAACCATTGGTATTGTGTATGAAAAATGAGTTGTTCATGCCTAGTAGAGAGCCTTATTTTGTGAAAAATGTGGAATTTTAATGTTATGTTTTGGGATGTATATGTTCAGAATTGTAGAGAAATTCCACCATGATGATGTGTTTTGGTTTGGAGACATGAGGATATCTCTGAGGACAATACCCCAGTAGTAGATTAATGATAAAACATTGGTCCATGGATATCAATGGGAGGAGATGTTCCATGATAGATTTTCTTGTTTTATGCAGATGATGGGATGAGACCGAGGGTGGGTCATGATGAGTGTGTTTCATAGGACCAGAGAGTTTCATTTTCAACACCCTTTGATGTTTTTCAAAGAGGGTGAACCCAAGGTATTATGGTTCTATTTAGATCTAATTTATAATATTTTTGACCACCTGGAGACTCCTCCTAATATGATAGTCAAGTTAGAAACTTATATGTTTCGAGTATCAGCGATACAGTAGTAGAATATTTTGGTTCAGACTCATTATATTGAGGGTATGTTATAAAAAGGATTCTAGGAATAGTTTTTTGGAACATTTATATCTAGATACATTGATATAGGAGGAGAATATAGAGTTTATGAGGTTGATTCAAGGAATTATGGTAGTGATGGATTATTTTGGCGACTTTATAAAGTTGTAGCAATTTATCCCAATGTTGGAAGAGGATGAGGTCACTATGATAACATGTTTTCTAGATTTTCATAGACATTAAATTAAGTCCCAAGTGAATATATTTCATTTAAATAAGTTTTTTGAGGTGGTTGGTTAGGATGTTATTTTTAGGGGAACTTAATGGAGGCTTCTGGTGCTGGGAATGTGGTTCCATTTAGATGGTCTCGTGGTGTAACTTTTGAGAGTAGGAAGCATCATTTTGAGAATCTTCACTAGGTTGGTGGGGTTTTGAGTAGTAATATAAAATGAATGACCTTTTACGTAGGTGAAAAAGTGTTTTTCTGTCATGATGGTAGTACGGGACACATGCGTGGTTATTTCCCTCAACCATTGATTGAGTGTTGAGTGTGCAGAAGGATGGGTCAGGTGTAGAGGTTCTATCGGAACCCTCGACAACAGGGAATGGATGGAGGATCAAGGTCTATGTAAACTGTAGGTATGGGGTCTATTACACCATACTAGGCATGTAACTCACTGACCCCAGTTACCCAGAGTCAGTGCATTATTAAAAAACATTGGCATGATCACAAAAGATCAAGTCTCGAAAGGCCGATTAGTTTAGTAGCCTTGGAATTACTAGATACATTCATAAGGTTTACATTACATCGTAAAATGGAAAACTAAAACAACACTGTTTCCATGGAAAACACTGATATCCCATAGAATATCCCAGAAAGTCAGTCATAATATACATTGTCGCATCCTGGAAAAACTAAAACATAGAAATGGGTGAGCTCAAATTCTCAGCAAGGATAACAATATAGCCGAAACTATCATAAATAAGCATAAAAAATTAAGGAAATGTATAAAACTAAAAAACAATCCTTTTCAACAAAAACTTCATCATAATATGGAAAATACAAATCAAAATAATTTCATTTACTTACATAAATGGATATTCTACTAGTCGAATAATGACATACAATATCAATAGCCACTTTCGTAATGATGGAATGCATAATGCTAGAATTTCATAACCACATAGTCAAGGCCTTGTTCCAAGAATAAAAATAATAATTTGTCATGGTCTTATTCCAAGACAGTAGTTTGTATCATGAGACCTACCGATTCATCTAGGAGCTATAGTAGGCTCCACTCATCACTTACTAAGTCTAACACATTCCTCATATGAAAAAGTTTAAACATAACATAAACATTCGTATTAAAACTTTCATATAAAATGTCAATAATTTATCCATAAACCATGAATGGTATGAAATGACACATATATATTCAAACATATCACAAAACATTCAATACAATAAGGAAGTTTTTTATCATAATAAATCAACTACAAACAAACTTAAAATCCATCAAAGGATACTGACATAGATGAAATAAAAACCTTTTATAGAAATATATCCTTCTATTTTGAAATCATATAAAAGAAAAGTAATTATAGAATATAACATTTAAATTTAAAAATATTCCTATAAGCTTCTAAGGGAAGCTTCAAGAATGTTATAACTTCCAAAAATATCCCCACCAGCCATATAAGTTAAAAAACATTCTTACCTTAATTTTGTCGAAAGGGTCAAAAAGTACCTTGTTTGGAAAATGAAGGAAAGATTCCTTTATAAAAATCTTATAAAAGTAAAAAAAAATGTATAAATGACTTGAAACCATAATCTATAAAATATTTATAATGTTTTGAAATACATTTTTAAGAAACATGTATGTGGATGATAAATAGTTCCTAGTAGATAATTACATATAAACAGCTTTAGATAATGAAGAGATTGTGAAATTAACCCTTAACTTTTACTTTTCCTTGTTCAAGGATAGGTTAAACTCCTGCATAATGGTGAAATAATTATTATTAAATTATAATAAAATAATATAAATTAATATGATTTCATATATTATCTTTTAACATTTATTTGTTAATAATATCTTAGTATTATCGTTGTTCCGGGTGTTAACTGATTAGTTTTTCATTATATGATTTGTTACGTAAGTAAGGTTTGTTATGGATTGGATGTATCTTATTCATATTCTGAATGATATTATGTCTTTAAACATTATTTTTAATCATCTAATTAAAATTAGTCTAGAATGGATTATGATGGGGATTGAATCTCATCGCGTTCGTGGAGACAGTAATCCGTACGTACGCACGAGCGACAATATCATTCTTCTGATATTAAAATAATATATAATTGGATATTATATCATATATAAAGAATCATTATCATGTTATATTTATTATTTACATCAATTACACATCATTATTATACCTATCCAAATAAAAATGTATTGAATAACAATTACATCACGACATGGAGAAGGTAATCCGTACGTACGCACGTTTGGTGACATGTCATTAAAAGGATGGATATAATAATGAATATGGTTGTACCATATTTATAATAACATCACAGTATATATAAAATACTGGAGTTTTTATTTTAGAATGGAAACAACAAAGAAAGATGATGTGGAAGACGAAAGGAACTCGAAAGATGTGATAAAATATTTACCTCTTCTTCGGGTTCTTCCTTTTGATTTGATCAAAAGGGCTCCTTAGGTTAGATTTAGGACTAAAGGAAGGCCTCTAGAATGAAGGGAGTAAATTTTAGAGGGTATTTGGGTGGAGTTTTTTGGAGTCAAATGGCATTGAAGGTGTGAATTAGAGAGAAGGTGAAGTGCCTTTTTATAAGAGGGGCGAGGGGCACCTTTGGAAAAGCTAGAAATATTATTTTATAATAAAATTATTTTAAGTTTCTAAGGGTTCCAAAATTAATTTTTTAAAGGATAAGGTGGGGATGGGTCGAAAACCACTCAACCAATAGATTCTATACAGGTTTGTGTCCCTATATTTACCTTATATTTTAGATTTCACTCTTAGTTAAATAGTTTGACATTTACCATGTCTCTTCGTATTTTTATATTATATGGTTAATAAACATACTATATACTTTCAAGGGAACACCAAGTTGTTCATTAATGATAAACCTATCATTATATAAGTCTTTTTCCGACCCTTATATTTTCAAAAATATAATATCAATTAATAATATTATATTTGTTTTAAAAACTATTTTTTGTCAATTTGGACACTATTTGGTATTTTTTTTTATAAATTCATAAAAACATTATTACTTCAAAAAATATTCATATAACAAACCCTAAAATGTCATATTATCCTATAAAATTATTTTAATTCCTAAAAAGTTTCATATTACACTTATTTGGATATTTATAATATCAAATATTTTAATATTTCATTAATTAGGTAATTACTGCATCTTCATTGTTTCATAAATATATTAAATTATTTAATGTCGAAAAAATATAAATAAAATAAAATTATGTAAGAAATATTTTTATATTTTTAATGAATATTTATAATAAAATATATCTTATTTGTATCCCTATATTAAAAAAAAATTAGTTATTAAAATTTGAATTTAACACTTTTAACTCTTCTTTGAATTAAATAATAATAAATGTCCTAATCTCATCCAAGTGGACCTAAAGGATCATATTTTATTACTAAGGTTGTTTTTGGTCTAATTAAACTTCCTTAATAGAATTAGGACATGTGTTAGGGTTATAATAATATCATTTTTACCTTTAATTACCTTATTTTATTTTAATCGTGGTAAATAAAAGTAAAAAGTTACAATTCACCAAAAATTATTTTCGTCTTATTAAACGAAATTTTACATAATGATATCAACCGTGTCTATCTGATTGTTGAAATTCAACTCACAGAAGTGGTAAATTTATGTTTTATATAAATATTCAAATTCTCTTTGGAGGTGGGTAAAAGACGGTGAAAAGTTCAATAAAATTTTATATATCTAATATTATTACAAAATGACTCCAATGGATTACATTGAACATACATAGGTATTATGTATCTATTTTGACCTAAAATAAATTTATATAGAATTAATAATTATATAAATTAAAAGTCGGTTTTAACCAATAATGCAGTGTTTTTCACTACTCATCAAAAATTGAAAGTTTTCAGAAACATACCAAAAAATTACCCTAAGATTTTTTGATATTCCTAATTAAAAAATGAAGTTTATTTTACCAAATTAAAAAAATTGAAATTTTATTTATTAATTTAAAATTAATTTCCATTTTCAAAACAAAAATGGCATATTTTTAAGAAATAATAACTACCATAAGATTGACACTTGTTTATGTCTACTTTCAAAGTGATATTACTTCCAATGAACAACATTGGATTAAATTGTAAAAATATAATCTAATTTTTTTTCCAAACCATTCATATGTATAGTTGAACACTGTAAATTATTTTTATTAAAAAAGTTTTTTTCAGATAAAATTTAGTATTTTTCATTATTCACCCTAATATGAAAGTTATCAGAAAAACACCAGAAATTTATCAAAACTAAATTTTTTTGTCTCGATTATAAATAAGAAGTTTATTTAGTCAAATTTTGTATATAAAAGTTTCAAATATTGGATTTAAAAATGGTTCGCTATTAAAAGTTGGTAAAATTTCATTTAAAAAAATACTTCTTTTATCTGAAAAAAAAAAGAATCTGTACTTATATTATATCTAAGAAACTCATAATATGGATTAAAAAAATTGTAAGGATAATATAAATTTTAAAATTAAATTAATAGTATTCATAACTGGTTTTAAATGGCTAGTTTGGTAAGTCATGGTGTGCTTGAACTCAGTGTTGCGTGTAGTGAAAGTTATTTAATTACATTGATGAAATATTGTATTATGAAATCATGGGGTGTTACATTCTACTATCCTTAAATAAATTTCATCCTTGTAATTTGAAATTGTTCTTCGAAAATAAAAGGTTAAAATAAAAAAACCTGTGTGGATAACCCACATAAAAAATTGGGTTAATAAAATTTAGTCTTAATAAGAGGAAAAGGGAAATGAAAAAGTCACGACCAAATTAAGATCTCGATTAGGAGAACATTGGTGGAAATTAGAGGCACATAATTAGAGGGAAAACGTAAATATTTATTGGGAGTGATTGAGGTCATCATTCACAAAAAAGTGTAAAATTGAGGGCCTCAAAGCCATCAATCTATGATGATTTAGAATATCATCGGTTCAACAAAACATAAGGTATTAAGAGAACACATTTTTGGTTTTAAGATCCCCTAACTAAATTTTATGAATTAATTTCTTCATAGAATATGATAATATATATATATATATATACTTGAAAAGTAGAGTTTCATCCTTCAACTAATTTCTACCACAAACTCATATTTCAATCTAAAAGATAATAGAACTCAAAAATACGATAATTATCCTAATCGTATAAGGTATAAATATTAAAATATACCATTTAAATGAAGAAAAATATTTTTTAATAACTAGGGACTTCCTGTAGGCTAGTGGTAGGAAAAAAATCCTTATCGCACTTTCGTTGTCGGTTCGATTACTACTGCTTTGTCCGACGAGACGAGTCACCTACTGACCTGATGGTTGTCCTTTTACTAAAACTATAGTATTATAATATTCCAAAGATAATATTATGAAATGTTTTAACCTTAAACAATATTATCCAAAATTCAACTTAATCCATTACAACCATTATAGTTATCTAAAATACTGCTATCTAGACTCTCTCTAAAAGGTCTCTAAATTCCTAAATCAACTGTAACATGAGATTCCCAAAACAAAGTAATGTTTCTGTTATTATCACATACTGGAAATATGATTACCTTCATCATATTAGAATATTAAAGAAAAAAAAAGGTACTACAGTACAATCCTTATACAAATCACATTATTCTTTTAACCAGAATTTAATTCTTGAGTCCAAAAAGACAAACACATTAATTATTCTAATTCCACTATAGTAACTGCATAAACTTGGCCTTTCTCCATTTTTTTCTGAGGAAAGTTTCCTTGTCTCTTATAAAATTCATTTTCATAATTCCCCATTTCTCTACAATTGTAGAATTCAATATTGACAACACCTTTCTTTCCCTTGCAATCACGTGCTCGGTGGCCTTTTTCACCACACTTGTAACAAACTCCCATTCCATTTAGGCAAGTACCGGGGTGTTTATTCCCAAAATTATCACTTAATAGAAAATCCATATTTCCTTTTTTCCATTTATCTATCTCTTGATCCACCGTTCTGTTCTTCTCTAGCTTTACATTATTGTCATACGATTTAGAGAATTCATTTTCGGTCTTGATAGAGCATGAGACAATATCTTCGTATGATGAGAAGGATTGTGATACTAACGCTCGACAGAGAAATGGTTTTAAACATAAAAGAAATGGTATATCTTACTTCTTGGGTTACTTATATAATCGGCAGCATGCCTTTCTATCCTTGTAAAGTTTGCCTCATACTTTGCAACATTATCATCCTCCTTTTTCCCCAGACTCAAAAATTTTCTTTCCATATCTGCTCGATGGTCATGAGGAAATTATTTTTCTAATAAAATATCTTTAAACTCCCTCCATTCCATATTTTATATATCATCATATTTATTTGTGTTTTGAATCAGTGGCCACCATTGATCAGCATCTCCAGTGAGGCTTTAAACTTCCATTACAACTCTTTCCCTTTCACTACTCCCCAAGGCATGGAATATTTTCTGTAAGGAATTTGTCCATTTCTTAGATACTAATGGATTTGTTCTCCCATTAAATTTTGGTGGTTGTTTTCCTCATGAAGATATCTATCATTTCTCCTCCATGATGCGGATCAGGGTGCTCTATATTGGTAAGGTTATTATTCATAACCTGAGTGAGTTTTCCCAATATGGTGATTAGTTGATCAGCACCGGTTTCATCACCAGATCCACTATAATTTTTCTGAGTAGGAGGGAAATACCTACATGGAGTTCATACATTGATATAGTTTCCATTCGATCAACTTGGCACCATTTCTAAACAAAGGCATAAACTAGACTAGTTTACGAATTGAAATACAGAATTCCAATGTTGTAAGACACTTAACATAAATTGAACAGTTTATGGATAGAATTCATATTAATAAAAAATGATTTTATTTGAGGAATTATATACTCATAAACCCTTAATAATGTTTTTTAAATAAAATGATAATTATCCTAAGCATATCCCCTGGGATTGTCATAACCAACAGTGCAGCAAGGCCCATTGTCGTGCACCAGTTCCTGTTCGAGTCTAGCTCAAAGAGGGGTTTTAAAGTTTTATCCCTAGGTATATATGTGAGAGAGATGCCTCAACCTTCTTGTATCCATATAGGGATGCATTTCTATGAAAACTCACAAAATATCTACAATACCAAAATTCTAGGAAGTTCTTCTATACTAATCCTCAAAGTCTATCTTAGTGCTATGTTCTCTAATCAGAGTTTATCAAAATCTAGTTTTAAAGGTATGTACTAAAAATCTTCTAATACCAACTATAATGCCCTGAACCTAGAAGCCCAGAGTTGGTGCATTATTTCATAACATTGTCATGATCCTAAAATATCAAGTCTCAAATGAATGATTAGTTTAGTAGCCTTGGAAGTACTAGATACATTCATAATGTTTACATTACATCATAAAATGGAAAACTACAAAAAAATTGTTTCCATGGAAAACACTAAGATTCCATAGACTATCCCTACAGGTTAGTCATAATATGCATCTTCGCATCATGGAAAAAATAAAACACGGAAAGGAGTGATCTCAAATACTAAGAAAGGATAACAATATAGCGGAAAATTTCATAAATAAGCATAAATATTTAAGGAAATGTATAAAACTAAAACAAAATCCATTTCAACATAAACATCATCATAATATGGAAAATATAAATCAAAATAATTCCCTTTAATTACTTACATGTTTATTCTACTATTATAATAATCACATGCAATATCAATATCCACTCTCATAATGATAGAATGCGTAATGGTACACTTTCATAACCACATAGTCAAGGCCTTGTGCTAGGACTACAAATAAGATTTTGTCAAGGCCTAAGGCCAAGACACTAGTTTTTCTCATGAGACCTACTGATTAATCGAGGAACTATGGCGGGATCCTCCCATCACTTACTAAGTCCAATTCATTCCTCAAATGAAAAGGTTTAAACATAAATAAAAATTCGTATTAAAACTGGTATAAAAAATTTCAATACTTTGTCAAGAAATCATGAATGGTATGAAATAACACATCCACATTCAAACATATCACAAAACCTTCAATACAATATGGATGTTTTGTATCATAATAAATCAACTTCATACAAACTTAAAATCCATCAAAGGATGTTGACATAGATGAAATCAAACCCTTTTTAGAGAAATATCCCTTTTAATTTTGGAATCATTTAAAAGTCACATAATTATAGAAGAAAACATTTATATTTAAAAATACCCATATAAGAATGTAAGAGAAGCTTTGACAATGTTATAACGGCCAAAAATAGCCACACCCACCGTATAAGTTAAAAAACATTCTTACCTTAATTTTTTCGAAAGGGTCATTAAGTACCTTATTTCGAAAATGACAGAAAGATTCCTTTATAAAAATCTTCTAAAAGTCAAAAAAGTTTATAAATGAATTTAACCCAAAGTATGTAAAATAGTAATAATGTTTTGAAATACATTTTTATGAAATATGGATGTGGATGATAAAGTGGTCCCAATAGATAATTATATATAAACAACCTCGGATAATGAAGAGATTGTGAAATTAACCCTTACCTTGTAATTTTCCTTGGTAGAGGGTAGGTTAAACTCTTGTATAATGGTTAAATAATTGTTATTAAATTATAATATAATCATTTAAATAAATATGATATCATATATGATCTTTTAATATTGCTTTGTAAATAATATCTTAGTATTATCGTCGTTTCGGGTGTAAAATGATTCGTTTTCCTTTATATAAATTGTAAAAAAATTAATGTTTGTTATGGATAAGATGTATATTATTAATATTCAAAATTATATTAAGTCTTTAAAAATAATTTTTAATCATATAATTAAATTAGTCTTGAATGGATTACGATGAGTAATGAATCTCATCGAGTTCGTGGAGACGGTAATCCGTACGTACGCACGAGTGACAATATCATTATTTTTATATTAAAATAATATATAATTGGATAGTATATCATATATACAGAATCATTATCATGTTATATTTATTATTTACATCAATTACACATCATTTTTATACCCATCCAAATAATAATGTATTGAATAACAATTACACCACGATGTGGAGACGGTAAGCCATACATACGCACGTATGGAGACATGTCATTCAAAGGATGGATAGAATAATGAATATGGTTGTACCATATTTATAATAACATTACAGTATATAGAGGATACTGGATTTATTATTTTATAATGGAAACAACAAATAAAGTGGAAGTGGAAGAAGAATGGAACTTGAAAGAGGTGATGAAATATTTACCTCTTCTTCGGGTTCTTCCTTTTGATTTGATCAAAATAGCTCTTTAGGATGGATTCATAACTAATGTAAGGCCTCTAGAATGAAGGAATAACAGTTGAGAGGGTATTTGGTCAGAGTTTGGCTGATCCAAATGTCTTTGAAGGTGTGAATTTGAGGGAAGGGGAAGTTCCCTTTTATAAGAGGGGTGAGGGGAACCTTTGGAAAAGCTAGAAATATTATTATATAATAAAATCATTTTCAGTTTCTAATGGCTCCAAAATAAATAATTTAAATGATAAGGTGGGGATGGGTCGAAAACCACTCAACTGATATGTTTTAGATAGGTTTGGGTCACTATATTAACGTTATCTTTTAGATTTAACTCTTAGTAAAATAGTTTGACATTTACCATGTCTCTTTGTATTTTTATATTATATGGTTAATAAACATAATATATACTCTCAAGAGAACCCCAAGTGGTTCATTAATTATACACCTATAATTATATAAGTCTATTGTCCAAACCATAGATTTTAATGAATAGAATATCAATTAATAATATAATATTTGGGTTAAAAACTCTTTTATGTCAATTTGGACACTAATTGGTATCTTGTTTTTTCTAAATTCATAACAGCATTATCACTTGCAAAAAAATTAATTTAAACAACCCAAATAGTTAATATTAACCTAGAAAATTAATGTAATTTATAAAAAGTCTAAAATTACTTTTACTTGGATATTTATAATATCAAATATTATAATATTTTATTAATTAGGTAATTACTGTATCATCATTGTGACATAAATAAATTAAATTATTTAATTTCTAAAAAAAATACAATTATTTAGGAAATCCGCTTATATTTATAATAAATATTTATAGTCTAATTTATCTTATGTGTATCCCCTATATTAAAAATGGTTTAGTTATAAAACTTTTAATTTAACACTTTTAACTCTTCTTTGAATTAAATATTAATAAATGTATTAATCTAATCCAAGTGGACCTAAAGGAACATATTTTATTCCTTAGGTTGTTTTTGGTTTAATTAAACTTATTTAATAGAATTAGGACATGTGTTTGGGTAATAATAATATCATTTTTAGCTTTAATTACCCTATTTACTTTTCACCGTAGTAAATAAAAGTAAAAAGATGATATTTATCAAAAATTATTTAATCTTATTAAAACTCATTTTATTTACTGATATCAACCGTGTCTCTTGGATTTTAGAAATAAAACTCACAGAAGCCTTAAAATTATGTTTTATGTAAATTTGAAAATTCTCATAGGAGGTGGGTAAAAGACGGTGAAAAGTTCAATAAAATTTTATATATCTAATATTATTACAAAATGACTCCAATGGATTACATTGAAAAAATATAGGTATTATGTATCTATTTTGCCCTAAAATAAATTTAAATAAAATAAATAATTATTTAAATGAAAAGTCAGTTTTAACCAATAACACAGTGTTTTTCATTATTCATCAAAAATTGAATGTTTTCAAAAACATACCAAAACATCACTATAAGCTAATTTTTATATTTCGAATCCAAAAATGAATTTTATTTTACCAAATTAAAAATATAGAAATTGAATTAATTAATTTAAAATTAATTACCATTGTCAAAACGAAAAAGCGTATTTTTAAAAAATAATAACTACCAAAAGATTGACACTTGTTTAAGTCCAATATCAAAGTGAAATTACTTAAAATGACCAAAATTGAATTAAATGGTAAAAGTATAATCTATTTTTTTTTCAAACCATTCATATTTATGGTTGAACACTATAAATTATTTTGATTAAAAAAGTGGCTTTCAGTTAAAATTTAGTATTTTTCACTATTCACCCAAATATGAAAGTTATCAAAAAAACACCAAAAATTTATCAAAACTAAATTTCTATGTCCGAATTATAAAGAAGAAGTTTATTTTGTCAAATATAATATATAAAATTTTCAAATATTGGATTTAAAAAGGGTTCACCATTAAAAGGTGGTAAAATTGCATTTAAAAAAATATTTTTTTATCTGAAAAAATGAATTTGTTATTATATTATGTTTAAGAAACTCATAATATAGATTCTAAAATTATAAGGATACTATAAAATTTAAAATTCAGTTAATAATATTCATAACCGCTTTTAAATGACTAGTTTGGTAAGTTGTGGTGCGCTTGAACTCACTATTGCGTGTAGTGCAAGTTGTTGAATCACATTGAAGAAATATCATACTATGAAATCATGGGGTGTTACAAGGCTTGGGGTCTATTACCCTATACTAGGCATTTAGTTGGAGATCTACTGGCCATACAAGATGAGTTGGTGGGTGTGGTACTACGGGGTGAGGGCATATATATTAGAAGGGTAGTGTATCTCTAGGAACTAATATCGAGGCCTAGGGAAGAGGGACAGGTCAGCTTCATACAATTTAACCTATATATGCAAGTAGCAAAGCCAGAACATCAATTGTTTGAGGTACGATTCTTGTAGCTTCCATGATTTCTAGTAGTTTTTTTATACAGGTGCCTCATATTCTTTTATATGTACTTATTTTTTGGTTATATTGGGCCTAGTACCAAAATGCATACGTGGAGTCATGTTGATTAAAAAACCTCTATGAGTACGATTAGAGAATATTTGGATGTTTAAGGAGTGTTACCTTGAGGTTGGTGGTGCAACACCCCAAGATTTCATAGTGTGTTATTTCTTCAAAATAATTCAATAACTTGCACTACACGCAACACCGAGTTCAAGCGCACCATGACTTACCAAACAAGCCGTTCAAAAGAGGTTATGAATAGTATTAACTAAAATTTAAACTTTATATAATCCTTATAATTTAAGAATCCATATTATGAGTTTCTTAGACATAATATAAGAACAAATTCATTTTCAGTATTTCACTTTTACCAACTTTTAATACTGAACCATTTTTAAATACAATATTTTAAACTTTTTGACTAAATTAGGACATCAAAAAATTTAAAATGAAACATCCCAAGCTTCCACAGTACACTTTCCTTTGAATAATACAGTAATGTGTGTTGTACGCAACTTCGAGTTCTAACACACACCACAACCAATCAAACTAGCCGTTTTGAATATTAATACCTACATTTTGAAATTATATATATTTCATATTTCAAAATGGACTTCATTTTTGGATTCGGAATATTGAATTTATCCTAGGGTGAAATTTTGGAACTTTTCGGATAACACTTATATTTTGATGAATAGTGAAAATTACTAAATTTTAATTAAAAACAACTTTTTTAATCGAAATAATTTATATTGATAAATTATGGATTTGAGTGGTTTTAGAATATATTTAGAATATATTTTTACCATTTAATATAATGTTGGTCATTTTACATAAATTTACAATTAAACCGGACATAAACAAGTGTCAATCTTTTGATAGTTATTATCTCTTAAAAACACGGTTTTTGTTTTAACAATGGGAATTAATTTTAAATTAATTTCTGCCACTTCTGTGTTTTGAATTTGAAAAAATGGATTCTATATTTAAAATAAGGATGTTAAAATTGTGTAAATAGGTAATTTTTATTTTTAGACATTTTGAATAATTACTTCGGTAAATATTTTATTTACCACGGTTAAGGGTAAATCCGGTAAATAAGGGTTAAAAATAAAATTATAATAATACTAAATTACTCTAAAAAGTGTCCTAGGCTTATTGGTTGATACATTCTCGACCATATGCATCTTTGGGTTGATTTTGGGACCACATGGAGCCACTTATAGGTGATAGGGACACTTAATTTTAATTAAGTTAAAATAAGTACAAAAATGACATAAGCATATATCTTTTAGAAAAGAAATTCTTACATAGGGTTATATATGTTGGATTTTCGACTATAAATATTCATTATAAAGCTAAAAATATTTCCTACATAATGATATTTTATTTATAATATTGAGACTTTAAATAATTTAATTTCATTATGACACAATTATGATGCAGTAATTACCATAATAGTGACAAATTAAACTAATTGAAATTATAAATACCCAAATAAATATAATTTGAGACTTTTAAGGAATTACAATACTTTTCTAGGATAATATGACATATTAGGATTGATTTAATTAACTTTTTTCGAAGTAATCATTCTGTTATGAGTTTCAAAAAAATCAACTATTGAATAGTGTCAAAATTGACATAAAAGAGTTTTTAAAACAAATATTATATTATATATTGATATTAAATTTATAAAAATCTAAGGTTCGGCCAAGAGACTTATATCATTATATTTATATCATCAATGGACCACTTGGGGGTCTATTGGAAGTATATATTAAGTTTATTAACCATATAATATAAAACTACAAAGAGACATTGTAAAAGTGAAAATAATTAACTAAGAGTTAATACTTAAAGATAAGGTTAATATAGTAACCCAAACCTGTCTAAATTATATTGGTTTAATGGATTTCGACCTATCCCAACCTTAACATTTAAATAATCAACTTTGGAGCCATTATAAACTGAATATGAATTTATTATAAATTAATATTTCTAGCTTTCCCAAAGGTTCCCCTCACCCCTATTATAAAAGGTCACTCCTCCTTCTCATTTCTTCACACCTTCAAAGCCATTTTGTTCGACCAAACTCTGCCCAAATACTCTCCAAACATCCCTAAATACAACCTAGAGGACTTATTTTGATCATAAAGCCAACCTAAAGATACCTTTTGATCAAATCAAAAGGAAGAACCCGAAGAAGAGGTAATGATTTCACCACCCTTTTCCAAGTTCCTTTCTTCTTCCACTTCTTCTTCCTTTGTTATTACCATTCTAAAATAATAACTTCAGTATCATATATATACTATGATGTCATTATAAATATGGTACAACCATATTCAGTATTCTATTCACCCTTTGAATAACATGTCACCATACGTGCGTACGTACGGCTTACCGTCTCCACGTCGTGGGGTAATTGTTTTTCAATATATTATTATTTAGATGGGTATAATAATGATGTGTAACTCATGTAAATAATAAATATAACATGTTAATGATTCTGTATATATTATATACCATCCATTTATATATTATTTTAAAATCAAATGAATGATATTGTCGCTCGTGCGTACGTACGGACTACCGTCACCACAAACGCGATGAGATTCATTCTCTATCGTATCCATTCAAGTATAATTATAATTTGATGATTTAAAAATAATGTTTAAGGACTTGATATCATTCTGGATATGAATAAGGTACAACCTATCCATGACAACCACGACTTACGTAACAAAACATATAAAAGAAAACGAGTAAGTTAACACCCGAAACAACGATAATTCTAAGATATTATTAACAAAGCAATGTTAAAAGATCATTTATGATATCATATGAATTTATATGATTATTTTATAGTTTAATAACAATTATTTCACCATTATACAGGAGATAACCTACCCCCAACCAAGGAAAATTACATGGTAAGGGTTTATTTTTCAATCTCTTCATTATACGAGGTTGTTTATACGTAATAATCTACTGGGATTTCTTTATCATCCACATCCATGTTTTTTCGAAATGTATTTCAAAACATTTTTACTATTTAAAAATAATATGGGTTAAAGTAATTTATACCCTTTTTTTCTTTTTATAAGTGGTTTATAAAGGAATCTTTCCATCATTTTCCAAACAAGATCCTTTTTACCCTTTTCGACAGAATTAAGGTAAGAATGTTTTTTAACTTATACGGCAGGTGTGGCTATTTATCGCCGTTATAAAATCTTCAAAGCTTCCCTTACAAGATTATAAGAATATTTTCAAAGTAAATGTTTTATTTTATAATTATGTGACTTTTAAATGATTTCAAAATGAATATATTAAGAATTTTTGAAAGGTACTCTTTATCAAGATCATAATTTTAAATGTTTTAAAGATTTATCTTTCTAAATCTTTTTAATTAATGTCCATGCTTTCAAAATGATTTTAAGGATTTATTTATTTGGACATGAATGTTTTGAAATTTCTTTTCAAAAGTTTCAAAGTGGTATGGGACACTTTGATTCAAAAGTCTCTTTTAAATTACTTCCTTTATAAATGTGTGACTTTTCAATGATTTCGAGAAAAGAGATATTTCTCTCAAATTGTTTTGATTTCATCCATGTCAACATACTTTGAGGGATTTTAAGCTTATTTAAAGTTGATTTATTATGATACAAAACTTTTATATTGTATTGAAGGTTTTTTGATATTTGTGACTGTGGATGTGCTATTTTTATACCATTCATGGTTTATGGTGAAAATATTGACATTTCGTATGCTAGTTTTAATACGAATGTTTATGTTATATTTAAACATTTTCATATGGGAATGCATTGGACTTAATATGTGACGGGTGGAGCCCGCTATAGCTCCTCGATGCATCGGTAGGTATCATGAGACAAACTAGTGTCTTGGCACAAGGCCTTGGAAAAATCTTATTTGTAGTCTTGGTACAAGGCCTTGGCTATGTGGTTATGATAGTCTGGCATTATGCATTCCATCATTATGAAAGTGGTTATTGATATTGCATGTGATTATTCGATTAGTAAAATATCCATGTGTATAAGTAAATGGAATTCTTTCATTTTATTTTTTCCATCCTATATTGAATTTCATGTTTAAAAGGCTTTTGTTTTAAGTTATGCATTGCCTTAAATGATTATTCTTATTTATTAAAGTTTCCGCTATATTTTTATCCTTACTGGGCATTTGAGCTCACCCCTTTTTTATGTTTTATTTTTTCCCAGGATTTCAAGATGTGTATTTTGATTGATAATAAGGGTTAAGACAAGGGAATAATGGCATTCATAAATGATTATTTATGTTGTTTTGTATGTTATGAAGTGTAATGTAACATTCATGTATGTAATATATTTTCCAAGACTGTTAAACTAATCGGTCCTTTGGGACTTGATTCCTTGTAATCATGCCAATGTATTAAAATAATGCACCGAATCTGTGTAACTGGGGTCGGGGCGTTACAATTGGTATCAGAGGAAGTTTAGCAATAACCTTGGAAACTAGATTTAGATAAACTCTGATTAGAGCACATAGCCCTAAGATAGAATTTGAGGATTAGTATAGAAGAACTTCCTAGAAAATTGGTATTGTAGAGATTTTGTGAGTTTTCTGAGCAATACATCCCTGTCTGGATACGAGTAGGTAGAGGCGGCTCTAGCACAGATGTACCTAGGGGTAAAACCCGAAAACACCGCTTTGAGCTAGACTCGAACGGGAAATTGTGCACGACAACGGGCCTTGCTGCACTTTTGGTTACGACACTCCTGGGGGATATGCTTAGGATAATTCTAATTTTTTTTACAAACCATTATGAAGGGTTTATGAGTATATACTTCCTCAAAGGAGAAATTTTTATGATTAGGGATTATATCCATAAACTATTTAATTTATGTTATGTGTCTTACAAGTTTGGGATTAGGTATTGTTATTCATAAACTAATCTAGTTTATTCCATTGTTTAGAAATGGCGCCCAGTAGAAGGAATGAGAACTCCAGCAATGCACATGATCCAATGAGAAAGAAGGATCATATCTTTTAGGGTCTTAAGACAGAATTTATAAAATAAATAGTCTCCCATGTATTATCATCACATGAAGAAATAATATCATGTGTTGATAAGATAAGTAAAGAGTTTACAGAGTCCTATGGATTTTAAGGTAAGCAAGAGAAGAAAAGGATGGAAGAGAGAAAGAGGGATAAAGGGAATAGGGAAAAGAAGAATTTTCACTTATGTGATAACTGTGGGAAGAAACACCCTGGAACTTGCTTGAAAGGAATGGGAGTTTGTTATAAGTGTGGAGGAAATGGCACAAAGTACGTGACTGCAAGGGTAAGAAAATTGTTTCAAATGTACAATGCTTCATTTGCAAGGTGTTTGGACACTACGCGAACTTATGTCCCACTCATCAGAATATGCCTCAAATGATGCTATTAGATAATAATCAAGTTATGATACTACCATATATGAAGAGGAATAATTAGAGTTCTTGTGTTGATTATGTCATTTGAGTGTTTTATCAACAATGTACTTGTTATAATAATTATGGAATATATAAGGATTGTACTGCAGTACTATTTCATTAATGACTTAAGATTGTGTGGTAAAAAGAAAAGTGATTCAATAGTAGGATAAATTTTTTGAAAATATATGGTTGAGAGAATGATAAACCATAATATAGTTCTGATACCGAGGTAGTGATTTTGGAATAATACATGATTGATTTGGATAAATTATAATGGATATTCTTGACTATATTGAAACTGATTAATGATTTTTATATTCCATCATTGTTGGGGTTTAAAACATTTTTGGATTGAAGGAATATATCTATTATTCTTTAAGGAATAATGGATCATGAATGTAATCGATAAGGTTTTATGGTAATTCAAGATGTTGTAGTGTTTTAAAAGAATACATGATGAAGGTGTTCACATGTTATTACGCGAAAAAAGGATCTTTATTGTGTTTAACTTCCTTATTAATTTTGGACTGAAGTATTTTGGATAGTTCTAGTTTGTATTATTTTGGATTCCCATAAAAGGACAACCCGGAGGTCAGGCGGCAACCCGTCGCATCCGGCAAGGCCACGAGACTTGAACCCACAACCGAAGGGTGACAAGGGTGTATCACCTACCACTGGCCCACATGATGTCTGGGATTAAATAATGTAGTTTTTTTAATGATCTGGTAGATGAATTATAAATTCAATTTTTTAACCCTATACGAATAGGATAAATAGAATATTTTTTTACGAAAGATGAGTTTGTGGTAGAAATTAGTTAAAGGATGGAACTCTACTTATCAAGAATATATTTTTCTTCTTTTCTTATTCTATGAAGAAATTAATTCTTATACTTTATTTAAGGAATCCTAAAACCAAAAATGTGTTATCCTAATACCCTATGTTTTGTTGAACCGATGGTATTTCAAATCATCATAGATTGATGAATTTAAGGACCTCAATTTTACACTTCTTTTTGATTGATGACCTCAATCACTACCTATAAATATTTACGTTTTTCCTCCAATTATATGTCTCTAATTGCCACCAATGTTCTCCTAATCGAGATCATAATTTGGTGGCGACCCTTTCATTTCTCTTTTCCTCATATTAAGACTAAATTTTAGTAACCCAATTTCCGATGTGGGTTTTCCCACAAAGATATTTTCTATTTTCAACCTTTTATTTTCGAAGAACAATTTCAAATTGCGAGGACGCAATTTATTAAAAGAGGGGAAAATATAACACCCCAAGAATTCATAGTGTGTTATTTCTTCAAAATAATTCAATAACTTGCACTACAGGCAACACCGAGTTCAAGCGCACCATGAATTACCAAACAAGCCGTTCAAAAGAAATTATGAATAGTATTAACTAAATTTTAAACTTTATATAATCCTTATAATTTTATAATCCATATTATGAGTTTCTTAGACATAATGTAAGAACAAATTCATTTTTAGTATTTCACTTTTACCAACTTTTAATAGTTAACCCTTTTTTAATACAATATTTTAAACCTTTTGACTAAATGGGGACATCAAAAAATTTAAAATGAAACATCCCAAGCTTCCACGGTATGCTTTCCTTTGAATAATACAGTAGCGTGTGTTGTACGCAACTTTGAGTTCTAACACACACCACAACCAATCAAACTAGCCGTTTTGAATAGTAATACCTACTTTTTGAAATTATATATATTTTATATTTCAAAATGGACTTCATTTTTGGATTTGGAATATCAAATTTATCCTAGGGTGAAATTTCGGAACCTTTCAGATAACACTTATATTTTGATGAATAGTGAAAATTACTAAATTTTAATTAAAAACAACTTTTTTAATCGAAATAATTTATATTGATAAATTTTGAATTTGAGTGGTTTTAAAAAATATTTAGAATATATTTTCACCATTTAATATAATGTTGGTCATTGTACATAATTTTACAATTAAACTGGACATAAACAAGTGTCAATCTTTTGAATGTTATTATCTCTTAAAACAAACTTTTTGTTTTAAAAACAGGAATTAATTTTAAATTAATTTCTGCCACTTCTGTGACGGGTGGAGCCCGCTATAGCTCCTCGATGCATCGGTAGGTATCATGAGACAAACTAGTGTCTTGGCACAAGGCCTTGGAAAAATCTTATTTGTAGTCTTGGTACAAGGCCTTGGCTATGTGGTTATGATAGTCTGGCATTATGAATTCCATCATTATGAAAGTGGTTATTGATATTGCATGTGATTATTCGATTAGTAAAATATCCATGTGTATAATTAAATGGCATTATTTCATTTTATTTTTCCATACTATATTGAAGTTCATTTTTAAAAGGCTTTTGTTTTAAGTTATGCATTCCCTTAAATGTTTATTCTTATTTATTAAAGTTTCTGCTATATTTTTATCCTTACTGGGCATTTGAGATCACCACTTTTTTATGTTTTATTTTTTCCCAGAATTTCAAGATGTGTATTTTGATTGATAATAAAGGTTAAGACAAGGGAATAATGGCATTCATAAATGATTATTTATGTTGTTTTGTATGTTATGAAGTGTAATGTAACATTCATGTATGTAATATATTTTCCAAGACTGTTAAACTAATCGGTCCTTTGGGACTTGATTCCTTGTAATCATGCCAATGTATTAAAATAATGCACCGAATCTGTGTAACTGGGGTCGGTGCGTTACAATTAGTATCAGAGGAAGTTTAGCAATAACCTTGGAAACTAGATTTAGATAAACTCTGATTAGAGCACATAGCCCTAAGATAGACTTTGAGGATTAGTATAGAAGAACTTCCTAGAATTTTGGTATTGTAGAGATTTTGTGAGTTTTCTGAGCAATACATCCCTGTCTGGATACGAGCAGGTAGAGGCGGCTCTAGCACAGATGTACCTAGGGGTAAAACCCGAAAACACCGCTTTGAGCTAGACTCGAACGGGAACTGGTGCACGACAACGGGCCTTGCTGCCCTCTTGGTTATGACACTCCCGGGGGACATGCTTAGGATAATTCTCATTTTTTTACAAACCATTATGAAGGGTTTATGAGTATATAATTCCTCAAAGGAGAAATGTTTATGATTAGGGATTATATCCATAAACTATTTAATTTATGTTATGTGTCTTACAAGTTTGGGATTAGGGATTGTTATTCATAAACTAATCTAGTTTATGCAATTGTTTAGAAATGGCGCCCAGTAGAAGGAATGAGAACTCCAGCAATGCACATGATCCAATGAGAAAGAAGGATCATATCTTTCAGGGTCTTAAGACAGAATTTATAAAATAAATAGTCTCCCATGTATTATCATCATATGAAGAAATAATATCATGTGTTGATAAGATAAGTAAAGAGTTTACAGAGTCCTATGGATTTTAAGGTAAGCAAGAGAAGAAAAGGATGGAAGAGAGAAAGAGGGATAAAGGGAATATGGAAAAGAAGAATTTTCCCATATGTGATAACTATGGGAAGAAACACCCTGGAACTTGCTTGAAAGGAATGGGAGTTTGTTATAAGTGTGGAGGAAATGGCACAATGTACGTGACTGCAAGGGTAAGAAAATGGTTTCAAATGTACAATGCTTCATTTCCAAGGTGTTTGGACACTACGTGAACTTATGTCCCAGTCATCAGAATATTCCTCAAATGATGCTATTAGATAATAATCATGTTATGATACTACCATATATGAAGAGGAATAATTAGAGTTCTTGTGTTGATTATGTCATTTTAGTGTTTTATCAACAATGTACTTGTTATAATAATTATGGAATATATAAGGATTGTACTACAGTACTATTTCATTAAGGACTTAAGATTGGGTGGTAAAAAGAAAAGTGAGTCAATAGTAGGATAAATTTTTTGAAAATATATGGTTGAGAGAATGATAAACCATAATATAGTTCTGATACCGAGGTAGTGATTTTTGAATAATACATGATTGATTTGGATAAATTATATTGGATATTCTTGACTATCTTGAAACTGATTAATGATTTGTATATTCCATCATTGTTGGGGTTTAAAACATTTTTGGATTGAAGGAATATATCTATTATTCTTTAAGGAATAACGGATCATGAATGTAATCGATAAGGTTTTATGGTAATTCAAGATGTTGTAGTGTTTTAAAAGAATACATGATGAAGGTGTTCACATGTTATTACGCGAAAAAAGGATCTTTATTGTGTTTACCTTCCTTATAAATTTTGGACTGAAGTATTTTGGATAGTTCTAGTTTGTATTATTTTGGATTCCCATAAAAGGACAACCCGGAGGTCGGGCGGCAACCCGTCGCATCCAGCAAGGCCACGAGACTTGAACCCACAACCGAAGGGCGACAAGGGTGTATCACCTACCACTGACCCACGTGATGTCTGGGATTAAATAATGTAGTTTTTTTAATGATCTGGTAGATGAATTATAAATTCAATTTTTTAACCCTATACGAATAGGATAAATAGAATATTTTTTTACGAAAGATGAGTTTGTGGTAGAAATTAGTTAAAGGATGGAACTCTACTTATCAAGAATATATTTTTCTTCTTTTCTTATTCTATGAAGAAATTAATTCTTATACTTTATTTAAGGAATCCTAAAACCAAAAATGTGTTATCCTAATACCCTATGTTTTGTTGAACCGATTGTATTTCAAATCATCATAGATTGATGAATTTAAGGACCTCAATTTTACACTTCTTTGTGGTTGATGACCTCAATAACTACCTATAAATATTTACGTTTTTCCTCCAATTATATGTCTCTAATTGCCACCAATGTTCTCCTAATAGAGATCATAATTTGGTGGTGACCCTTTCATTTCTCTTTTCCTCATATTAAGACTAAATTTTAGTAACCCAATTTCCGATGTGGGTTTTCCCACAAAGAAATTTTCTATTTTCAACCTTTTATTTTTGAAGAACAATTTCAAATTGCGAGGACGCAATTTATTAAAAGAGGGGAAAATGTAACACCCCAAGATTTCATAGTGTGTTATTTCTTCAAAATAATTCAATAACTTGTACTACAGGCAACACCGAGTTCAAGCGCACCATGAATTACCAAACAAGCCGTTTAAAAGAAGTTATGAATAGTATTAACTAAATTTTAAACTTTATATAATCCTTATAATTTTATAATCCATATTACGAGTTTCTTAGACATAATGTAAGAACAAATTCATTTTTAGTATTTCACTTTTACCAACTTTTAATAGTGAACCCTTTTTAAATATAATATTTTAAACCTTTTGACTAAATGGGGACATCAAAAAATTTAAAATGAATCATCCAAAGCTTCCACGGTATGCTTTCCTTCGAATAATACAGTAGCGTGTGTTGTACGCATCTTTGAGTTCTAACATACACCACAACCAATCAAACTAGCCGTTTTGAATAGTAATACCTACTTTTTGAAATTATATATATTTTATATTTCAAAATGGAATTCATTTTTGGATTTGGAATATCAAATTTATCCTAGGGTGAAATTTCGAAACCTTTCAGATAACACTTATATTTTGATGAATAGTGAAAATTACTAAATTTTAATTAAAAACAACTTTTTTAATCGAAATAATTTATATTGATAAATTTTGAATTTGAGTGGTTTTAAAGAATATTTAGAATATATTTTCACCATTTAATATAATGTTAGTCATTGTACATAATTTTACAATTAAACTGGACATAAACAATTGTCAATATTTTGATAGTTATTATCTCTTAAAAACACACTTTTTGTTTTAAAAACATGAATTAATTTTAAATTAATTTCTGCCACTTCTGTGTTTTGAATTTGGAAAAATGGATTCATTCTCTATTGTATCCATTCAAGTATAATTATCATTTGATGATTTATAAATAATTTTTAAGTAATTGATATCATTCTGTATATGAATAAGATACAACATATCCATGACAACCACAGCTTACGTAACAAAACATATAAAAGAAAACGAGTAAGTTAACACCCGAAACAACGATAATTCTAAGATATTATTAACAAAGCAATGTTAAAAGATCATATATGATATCACATTAATGTATATGATTCTTGTATAATTTAATAACAATTATTTCACCATTATACAGGAGGTTATCCTACCCCCAACCAAGGAAAAGTACAATGTAAGGGTTTATTTCGCAATTTCTTCATTATCCGAGGTTGTTTATACGTAATAATCTACTGGGATTTCTTTATCATTCACATCCATGTTTCTTCGAAATGTATTTCAAAACATTTTTACTATTTACAAATAATATGGGTTAAAGTCATTTATACCCTTGTTTGACTTTTTATAAGTGGTTTATAAAGGAATCTTTCCGTCTTTTTCCAAACAAGGTCCTTTTTAACCTTTTCGACCGAATTAAGGTAAGAATGTTTTTCTTAACTTATACGGCGGGTGCGACTATTTACCGCCGTTATATAATCGTCAAAGCATCCCTTACAAGCTTATAAGAATATTTTCAAATTAAATGTTTTATTTTATAATTATGTGACTTTTAAATGATTTCAAAATGAATATATTAAGAATTTTTGAAAAGTACTCTTTATCAAGATCATAATTTTAAATGTTTTAAAGATTTATCTTTCTAAATCTTTTTAATTAATGTCGTTGTTTTCAAAATGATTTTAAGGATTTATTTATATGAACATGAATGTTTTGAAATTTCATTTCAAAAGTTTCAAAGTGGTATGGGACACTTTGATTCAAAAATCTCTTTTAAATTACTTCCTTTATAAATGTGTGACTTTTCAATGATTTCGAGAAAAGAGATATTTCTCTCAAATTGTTTTGATTTCATCTATGTCAACATCCTTTGATGGATTTTAAGCATATTTGAAGTTGATTTATTATGATACAAAACATTTATATTGTATTGAAGGTTTTGTGATATGTTTGACTGTGGATGTGCTATTTTCATACCATTCATGGTTTATGGTGAAAATATTGACATTTTGTATGCTAGTTTTAATACGAATGTTTATGTTATGTTTAAACCTTTTCATATGGGAATGAATTAGACTTAATATGTGTCGGGTGGAGCCCTCTATAGATCCTCGATGCATCGGTAGGTCTCATGAGACAAACTAGTGTCTTGGGACAAGGCCTTGGAAAAATCTTATTTGTAGTCTTGGCACGAGGCCTTGGCAATGTGGTTATGATAGTCTGGCATTATGCATTCCATCATTATGAAAGTGGTTATTGATATTGCATGTGATTATTCGATTAGTAGAATATCCATGTGTATAAGTAAATGATATTATTTCATTTTATTTTTTCCATACTATGTTGAAGTTCAAGTTTAAAAGGATTTTGTTTTTAGTTATACATTGCCATAAATATTTATTCTTATTAATGAAATTATCTGCTATATTGTTATCCTTACTGGGCATTTGAGATCACCCCTTTTTTATGTTTTATTTTTTCCCAGGATTTCAAGATGTATATTTTGATTGATAAGAAGGGTTAAGACAAGGGAATAATGGCATTCATAAAGGATTATTTATGTTGTTTTGTATGTTATGAAGTGTAATGTAACATTCATGTATGTAATCTATTTTCCAAGACTGCTAAACTAATCGGTTCTTTAGGACTTTATTCCTTGTAATCATGCCAATGTATTAAAATAATGCACCGACTCTGGGTAACTGGGGTCGGGGCGTTATAGGTGGGTACCATTTTCTATGGGAATTTTTTGTGCTTGAAATGTTAGGATTTGGTCTAATATTAGGGATGGATTATATAGTATTGTATGAGGAACATATCGACTGTTACCTTCGTAGGTTAAATTTCATGTCCCTAGAGGTGAATAATTTTGTTCATTGTGGGAAATGGCACATCTGAGCAGGATGTGTAGGGATTTTTTTTCAATAGTTGGGGTGAACACACATACGAAGTAGATTATCTTATGCTTGATGATGGGCGAGTAGAGAAGCTCATAATTCCTCCTATGTTGGACCTGTTATAGAATGTTTTTCTTGAGTAATTCTCGGGGATACCGCCCAAGGGATATGTTTCGTTCGTAATAGATTTGATAATGGGAGTAGAACCGGTTTCTATTCTACCATACATGATAGAACTAGATGAACTACATGGACTTAAAGATCAGTTGGAGTAATTGGAGAATAAAGGGTTTATTCATCTATGTACATCATAGTGGGGATCTCCGGTGTTGTTTTCCAAGAATGCTGATGGGTCCTTGTGATTGAGTGTCATTTATAGGAAGCTTAATCATACAATAATTAATAATGGATACCCTCTTCCTCAAATTGATTCTATTTTTCACCAGATAAGAGGTGCTTTAGTGTTCTCTAGAATTGACTTGATATTAGGGTATCATCAGTTGAGGTTGTGACATTATGGTGTACCATGGACTACCTTCAGAAGAAGGTATGGGTTATGGGATTCTATTCGCATATTTGGAGTGACCAAGGCACTAAAAGTGTTTATAGCTATAATGAACTGAATATTTAAACTGTACCTAGATCAGTTTCTATTTTTATTTGTGGATGGAATCTTGGTGTACTCCAAGACTCATATAGATGATGCCAAACATATTCACATCATTCTAAATAAACTAATTGAGCATTGGCTATATTTTAAGATATCCAAGTGTCATTTATGCATTGAAAAGTTACATTTATTTGGTTACATCATCTTTGAGGAATGTGTGTATATGGACCAATAGATAGTGCAATCCATCTATCTTGGGATCATCCCAAGATTTTTTTTCATTTTCAATGTTTTTTTGTTTTTGTGGACTATTACTGATGGTTCATCATGGACTATTCCCATTTTGAAGCACCACTATTAGGCTTGAAAAAGAAGGTAATCAAGTTTGAATGGTTTGAAACATGTGAGAATTATTTCTAGGAGTTAATGAAGTGGATAAAATGTACACCAATTTTGATTATAGCCGAGCCAGGTAAGGAGTATACCTTATTTTCCAATGCATTTGGTGTTGTTCTTAGTGCAATGTTGATAAAGGAAAATCATGTCACACCTTGATCCAATATCATTTGATCATAGTTATTTTATTTATATTTGATTCTTTTTCTTTCTTAAAGATAAAAAATTATTAAACTAAACTCATAATGAAAAAAAATAAAATAAAACGGAAAATAATTCAATACTAATAATAATGATAATATTATTATTATGAATAAAAATAATATTATTATTATGTTTATTATTATTATTATTATGAATGGTTTTATTTTCATTATTATTATTATTTATTTTCTTCTATATTACCCTACCTGTGCACCCCCTCCCCTTCCTCTCCCTCACAATCTGCAGCCCCTCCTCCTACGCACCCCATCTCTTCTGGCCAGATCCCCGATTGGATCCCCTTCCTCCTCCTTGAATAACCATAGGTGCCTCGCTCATATCCATCTAATGCTCCTCCCCCATATTTCTAGATCTCACAACACCCCAGGTTGATTCCACTCCCTCTTATGTGACCCCCACTGGCTGAGGTCGTACGGTGAGCCACCTCCCCCACTCCAGTGGCCATTTCTTATACCAATTTGGTGTGATGTCTCCTCTTTTGAGCCTATTCTCCATCCCCTTCCATTATTTTTCCATTTTATTTTATTTCATGGGGTAAAATTTTCAAACCCTAATGTGTTTGGGGGTTCTTATTTTGGTCAATTTTTTTTATTTAGGGTTCTTCGGGTTCCATCGAGGACAGGTCTAGGCACTACATTCAAGGGTAGTGGGTTTCCATGGATTTTGAGTATGGTGTTTTTTTAAATTATTCATTATGACTCAATTTTAATTTAGGGATTTTTTGAAATTTGAGTTGTCAACATTTTATTTTGGATTTGTGGGTCTTTTTCGTGGTGTTCTGAGTTGTTGGTATTTTTTCTAGCGTGCATTAAACCTCAATGCGGTTTCGAGTTAAAGGTGTCAAGAAAACCAACATGTGAATGTATAGGGTAATACATATATATATATATATATATTCCATCATTGTCGTATTCTCTCATGGAATGGGGAATATGAGCAATCCAGCAAGGTGTATTTATATATATATGTATAAATTCATGTGCGTGTATGCACCATGGTTCAGTTCGAGTGGTAATCAGAAAATAACAACGTGTCTAAGGTTGGTCCCCTATATATCCTTATTCCTTTAATTTGAATCCGATTATTTATTTCTTTTTTTAAATAAATTTTTTATAATTTTACAATATATGCATTCATTTAAATTTGGTTTTGGTTTCTAGAAATGATTATGCCTTTGTTTTGGAAAATCAAATGTATTTCCAAAACCCATTTGGTCTTAATTGACTTTTTTGGAAAAGTGATTTCTTTTGTGGGTTTTAATTGGTAATGAAAACTTCCAAAGGTGTTTTTCTTTTCAGCCAGTTTAGTTATAAAAGATTAATGGCATGTTTTGGATTTTACAAAAATCATTAATGTGATTTCTAATAAAATGGGTTTTGGTGTGAACTTGAGGTTTAATAGTGGTTTGACATTATTTGAATAATTGCATTATTGTAATCATGGGTCCAAGATTGTTTTTAAATGTGTAGTGTATTAGTTGTTAAATTTATCTTTTAAATGATTTTAGAACTTAAAAGTGTTGGGTGATTATGTGTTCTAAAATGAAAAGTATTCCAAGTAGATAATTAATCCTATTTGACTCATTAAGAATGATTTTTCTAATAAGGAAACCCCTCTTGAAGAATTCCCCTTGTTTTATATTTTTTTAGAATGTATGAATTATGATATGTTCTTAGTAAAGAGACTTGAGAATTTTTTGTGTGAAGGAAACAAGGGGGATGTACTCAAGATGGGAGATCAGTGGTGAGATAGGGAGTCTGGTCTTGAATAAAGAGAATTTTGTATTAATGTATGTTATTTTTATGAAAATTCACCACCACTTGAAATAGAACACATGGGAATCACATGGTATCAAGGTGGGAAGACTAGGACTAGTATGATAGATGATTCAAGAGTGGTTTGTCCTGGTTTCATCTAGAATTATTTTCACTACAACTCTAACTAAACATGTATGATGATTAGGGACCACTAGGGTTATGGGGATGTCCCTTATTAGTGACCCGATCACAAGAACGCAGTTGGCCATGGTTTCCATACCACATTAGTTGTTTGTGTGTTCTATACCACATTTCTCTAAGGTGCGAGGTTCCTATGGTCTGATTTGTGCTAGTTACCGATAGGGATAGACCGTGGTGCTTGTTTGTGACATGGTGTTTGTGAAATGATTTCCATTTAGTTGTTTTAAGATTGTTTCCTCCTTTGTAAAAATCCATGTTTTTCATTTAAACTATTTGAATTTAATTTTAAAATGACTATGCATTCTTGCAAACTATTTTGGAAACGTGATAAAAAGAGAAAGGTTTTTATTATTAACAACTTTATTAAATTTTTAAGAATGGTAAATAATATTCTTATGTGGTAGTATTTTCATGATTTTAGGATTTCGGTTTCTTTTTATACATATGTTCATAAAATGTTTTTATTTATTTGAATTCCTACTGAACATCTCGGTGATCATGCCTACTTTAATTTTTTTTTCAGTTTCAGGTTCTTCTAGTTTTGGAACGCTCTTGGATCTAGTGTGGTTTATGTTCCATGGTGACCCACGAGGTCACTTGGAGGTATGTGTGGTTGACCCTTTTTACTAATTTCCACTGCTAGTGTTTATTTATTTTGTCCAGTTTTTATTTTTTCATTTTTATTTTATTTCTGTTCCAAATACTTCATTGTTGTCTTATTTTGATGTCCGACCCTAGTTTTCAGCCCTTGGGGATCAAGAACACACATCAGGACTTGTCATGGGCCAACTTGGGTGACTAGTTTATGTTTGCCTTCAGTTGGTTCATGAAAAAATGGTTTCAGAGGAGGCCATTTTTATTTGGGGTGTCAGGTATCTTGAATACTAGGTTTTTTGGGATTCGATAGGTAGGTGTAGGATGGAATTCATGAACCCTTCCCACCCCAAGCCTTGAGTATCTAAGGGTAGTCCATGATTTGAATTTTTTCTTTTTCATGGTTTTTGTGGTTAATGGATAACAAAGGAAGTGAGTCAGTATTACGTGACAAGCATGCAGGGAGTATCGACCCATGTACAACTAGAGTACATGGTTCAAGATACTTCCTGTGGTGGATTCTCACTCATATTTTTCTCTACTAAGCCATGTTTCTAGGTTGGCATAGCCACTAGTCCCATATTATTGGAATTTTTTTATGTGAATTATGTTTGGGATTCGTTTTGACTAACCTGAGTATATCTCAAAAATGAAAATGGTTTTTAGAAAAAGGGGTTTTCAAAAGTGAATGTGGTTTTTGGATTGGAAAAAGTAGTTTCTGAAATGGAAATTTTTTTCTTTTAATGGAATGTGTAGTTTAGATGGAAAAAAGGGTGGTTTATGGAAATTTTTTTGGGATAATGGAAACAATTTTTGGAACATGAAATGAAATTTTGTTTGGAATTTTTGATTTATATAGAATGATCTATTTTGTAAATGAGAATTTTTCATAATTGACCCATGGAATTTCGTTGAGTGATCACATATATGGAGGTACGGATGTGATGCGGGGATGATTGGTGGTACGCGTGGATGATTTATTGAGGTATAATAAGGATATATATATATATATATCTGTGTGTGTGTGTGTGTGTGTGTGTATGTGACTTCATGGAATAACATTGGTGGATATTTAAGTAGTTTATTTTTGAAAAAATTTGTTTTCAAAAAGGGCAATTTCAATTTTTTTAAAAGTGAGTGGGAATCATTTGACATTTTCTTTTCATGATAGATATTCTAATTAATGGTATTTTGGTTTTGGATGTTTGAGAATTTGGTCATAAGGTTGATTTGAGTATGAGTTTTGGATTGTGGTAGCGTTGTGGGATTTTGATTTATGATGTGTTTTGATTTGGATTCATGCTTCTTGTTTTTTTCATGTAGCCCAAAAAATTCCCAAAGGGTTCTAGTGAGTCTATTATAGTTTTTTGTTCTACCCAAACTCTTAAGGAAGTGGTGTAATTGAGTTTTATTTTGTTGTTTTCCATCTTTCATGGTGATCATGATATGTTGAAAGTGGCGGAATAGATTTGTGAAATTGTTGTTGTTTTTAGGTTATTGTTAACCCAAAAAGCTAGGAGAGATCGTGGTGGTTTGAGTTAACTTGAAGGTTCAACTTTGGATTGGTGAAGGAGATGATCCCAACATCATTTCATGACGGGATTTCATGGAAGGTGTTTAAGACCACTTTTTTCTGATGCTTTATACCTAAAAAAGGTAAAGGTGAGGAATCTGGAAAAGCTCATGAGTTTCGAATAAGACCAACGAACAATGAAGACCTACGTTGGGAATATGAAGGAGTTAAATCCTTCTTCTCCAAAGAAAACATTGTAAAATTAGTTAATGTTTCTATTGTGTGGAGTATCAGTAAAAGGTTTGAGGACTATTTTTTTGTCGTTTGGGAAGGTTCCCCATCTGGTGAGGAGAGAGAAATAGAGGAACTAGATTCTGACAAGTCTTCTTTGTCATACCATATTTTAATAGGATATCCACTCTCTTGTTTTCCTTTGGTGAGGTCAGTTTGAGTACTTTATATTGCCTTGTATTAATCCTTGGAAGTCTTTTAGTCAGTTTTGGTTATCATTTTGTGGTTTGAAATTGTCAAAACTGAGGTGGTTATGTTTTTCGGGAAATTTTGAATGAGTTTTTCTTTGACTATTTTCATTTATGACTCTACCCAGACTCTAAATTGCATGGTTGATTCAAATACATTCTTTATTTTAGACCAAATAAAAGTATTCTTTGTTTTTCACCTACCTTCATTATCATAAAAATATAATAATATCTCATTTGTAGAGGCTAATGAAAAGATGTTTTGTCCAGAATAGTCAATTGGGTTATTTGAAGGGGTTCTGTGATTTGGACTATTGAAAGATAAGTTTTAGTCGAGATTGTAAGCTATTGACTATAGGGAAATATATGATTTAAGGAATCAAAGCTCCATCTATAGGTCTCAAAATGATTCTTCTCATGGACTCTCGAAATCGTTGGGTGTGGAGGTCCTTGGTCTAGTTTTTGCCTCCAGTGTAGGAATAAGGAAGGTTTAAATTTCTATGTGGAAGCTTCCTCATATTTGAAGGTTATTTTTTGATGTAATAGGCGTAGAGGTCTCATTTCCTCATTATGGTGTTTGTTCTATAAATATCCAACTATGGTTGTAATAATGTGCAGCGATCTCATTTGTTTTTTGTAATTACAGTAGTGGTGCATCCTCAAATGTGATCCTTAAAGGTTGTCTCTTTGTGGATGTGAGTCATGAGATGATAGTCTAGCTATTGTGGTTAGCAGTTTTTATGAAAAAAAAATTTTTAGTATGTAATCATTTTGGAGATTTATATGTCTCGGGAAATAATTAATAGGGGTTTGGCCTGCTGTTTGATTTGGGTTCTTTTGTCGGGGACCACATGTAGTGGGGGTTCGGTTTATGTGGGCGGTTCACAGGTCCCCTTTTATTGGGTTTCATGTATCGGTCTGTGCTAGTTGGCCTAAGATGGTCGGTTCTTAACTAGTGGGAAGACCCATCATGGATCTTATTTTTCCTTCTTCTAGAGTTGTTTTGTGTGGGAGTTTTGCTATATGTTGGTGGTTTCCTCTTTGTATCAAGTTAGAAGTTATAGAGTTAGCACATGTAAAGAGTCTCAATGTAGGTTGTTCTTGTCAGGTTATTTTGTTGGGGAGAACCCTCCCTATTCTCTGATGGATATTCTCATTGAAGTTTCTCTTAAAGCTAGTCTGGTGTGACTGGTGGAGTGAAAAGCAACATCGAGTTTGTGGTTTCATTGGCCTCATTCAGTTTCGAAATTGATTTTGATTCCTCAGTTGGCTGGGTAACTTTCTGGAGGAATAATTTTTTTTATGGGGGGGTGGGAGAATTTTCACACCCTGGACTGGTATCTTACGGTCTCAGTTATTTTATTTATATTTTATTTTTTTGGTTTCTTAACGTTTTAAATTTATTAAATTAAAATCAAAATGAAATAAAATAAAATAAAAAGGAAAATTATTTAACAATAACAATGATATTATTATTATGATGAATAAAATAATAATATTATTAAGTTACATATTATTATTTTAGAGTTATTATTAATATTATTATTGTCATTATTGGTTTTAATTCTATTATTATTATTATTATTATTTGTTTTTTTTTGTTTTTTTTTACCCTACCAATGTGTCCCCCTATCCCCTTCCTCTCCCTCACACTATGCAACCCCGCCTCCTGCGAACCCCATCTCCTCTAACTGGATCCCCGATGTAACCCCCTTTATCCTTCCTTCGTGACCTGATGGTACTTCCCTCCTCTCTTCCTGGTGTTCCCCTTATCACTTGTTTGATTGTGAAACACCCCAGGCCAAAGCCCCTCCATCTTGCACGACCCTTGCTGACTGAAGACCTCCAACGAGCCACCTCCCTCCGTCCGACGACCATTTCTTCCACCGATTTTGTGTTCAGTCTCCTTCGCTGAGCCTCTTATCCCTCCCCTCCCTTATTTTACCTTTTATTTAATTTCATGGGGTTTTAAAAGCTTAGTCAGACCCTATTGTGTTTGGGGGGTTCTTATTTGGATATATTTTTGTTATTTAGGGTTCATCTAGTTTGATCAAGGTCGGTTCTATCCACTACCGTCAAGGTCAGTGGGTTCACCATGGTTTTTGGGTAAGTATTTCTTCAAATTCTTCATTATGGATCAATTTTAATTTAGCAATTTTGTGATATTTGATTTGTTAGTTTTTTTGGGTGTGTGGGTCTTTTCCAAAATGTTTTGAGTTGTTGGTATTTTTTTGTAGTGTGCATTGGACCTCACTACAGTTTTGAGTTGCGGGTATCAAGAATACATACATGTTCATGCATTGGGTAAGACACACACATAGACACACATATATATATATATACAACCTATTTGTACATATTACCTCATGGAATGGGGAATATGTGAAATGTATCAAGGGGTGTGTGTATATATATATATATATATATATATCTGTATGTGCGTGCATGTGTATAAATGCATGTGCATGTATGCTTCAAAGGCCGGTTCGAGTGATCTTTGGAAAATAGAAGCATGTATGAGGTAGGTCCCCTATCCCTATGCCTTTAATTTTAATCCCATGATTGATTTACTGTTTTAGATAACTATTTTATATTTATTCAATATACACATGCTATTAAATCAGGTTCTAGTTTGTAGAAATGATTATGCATTTATTTTGGAAAAATAATGTATTTCTAACTCCCATTTGGCCTTAAGTGACTTTTCTTGAAAAGTGATTTCTTTGATGGTTTTGAATTGGTAATTAATATTTCTAAATACATTTGGCCTTTTGGTTTTATTTTTTATAAAATCCTAATGGCGTGTTTTGGTTTTATTTCCTTTTCTTTGGTTTTTACCCTACCTGTGCATTTCCCCCTATCTGCTTCTTCTCCCTCACACTACACAGTCCCTCCTCCTACGCACCCCATCTCCTCTAGTCGGATCCCCGATGGTACCCCCTTCCTCCTCGGTGCATGACCTGCTAACATGACCCTCCTATTTGTTCAATGATCCCCCTATCTCTCATCTTATCATGAAATAACCCAGGCTGAAACCCCTCCCACTAGTGTGACCCTTGCTGATTGAGGCGCTCCAGCGAGCCACCTCCCTCCCTCCAGCGACCATTTCCTGCACTGATTTGGTGTATAGTCTCCTCTGGTGATATTATTATCCCTTCCCCTTCTCTTATTTTTCCATTTTATTTGATTTCATCAGGTTACAATACCTTTTCCAGAACCTAATGTGTTTGGGGATTCTTATTTTGATTGACTTTTGTTATTTAGAGTTCATCGGGTTCCAACAAGGCCGGTTCTATCCATTACCATCAAGGGTAGTGGGTTCTTCATGGATTTTGGGTAAGGATTTTTTCAATTTCTACATTGTGGTTCAATTTTAATTTATGAATTTTATGATATTTTATTTGTTAGTGATTTATTTTGGGTTCATGGTTCTTTACCACAGTGTTTGGAGTTATTGGTATTTTTCTAGTGTGTGTTGGACCTCACTACGATTTCAAGTTGCTTGTGTCAAGAACACCTACATGTGCATTAATAGGGTAAGTCACACACACACACACACACATATAAATATAAATAAATATAAATATATAAATTCTATCTTTGTATATATTCCCTCATGGCGTGAGGAATAGGTGAAATGAATCTAGGGGTATATATATAAATTCATATGTGTGTACACACCAAGGGTTGGTTCGAGTGGTCGTCGACAAATAGAGACATGTATGAGGTAGTTCCCATATTCCAATGACATTAATATCAACCCATTATTTACTTCTTGTTTTAAATAAAAGTTTTATATTTATGAAATATACACATGCTATGAAATCTGGTTCCATTTTCTAGAAATGATTATTCCTTTATTTTGGAAAATGAAATTTATTTCTAATGCCCACTTCATCTTAAGTTACTTTTCCTAAAAATAGATATCTTATGTTGTTTGAATTGGTAATGAATAATTCCAAAGGATTTTGGAAATTCATCTAGTTTAGTTATAAAAGTGTAATGAAAAGTTTTGGTTTTTCAGAAAAGGTTCAAGGTGATTTCCAAAAAATGGGGTTTGGTGTGAACTTGATGTTAAATGGTGGTTTGAATTTCATGGAATAACTATTTCATTTTAAGCATGGGTTCAATGTTTTTCTTAAATGTATAATGAAATCGTTGTTAAATTGATATTTTAAATTATTTTGGAACTTAAATCTGTGGGGTGATTTTGTGTTCTTAAATAAAAAGTATTAATTGTAGAAAATTAAGCCCATTTGGCACTTTAATTTTTTTTTGTAAAAGGAAAATCCCTCTTGAGGAATGCAAATTGTTCTAGAAATGATGTTGTTGAATGTATGAATTATGATACATGTCTAGAAAAGATACTTGTGATTTTTTTTGTGTGATGGAAAAAAGGGGCGATGTAATCAAGGAGGGAGATCGGTGGAGAGTGGGTGAGTGTGGTTTTGAATAAAGAGAATAATGTATTCATGTATGTTAGTTTGACGAAAACTCAACACCACTTTAAATAGATCACATGGGAAGCACGGGGTATCTATGTGGATAGACTAGGACTAGTACGTTAGATAATTTGGAAGTGGTTTGTCCCGGTTTCATCTAGCATCATTAATGCTACAACTCTAACTAAACATGGATGATTATTAGAGACCAATATGGTTATGGGGAATTCCTCTAATAGCGGATCATGAATAAGAACCCTATTGGTCATGGTTTCTCTACCACGTCTGTTGGTTATTGTTTCTATACCACATTTCACTGAGGTATGAGGTTCCTAGTGTCCCATTTGTGCTAGTTACCTATAGCGATTGACCATGGTTCACATTTATGAAATTGTGTTTGTGAAATTATTTCCCTTTAGTAGTTTTAAGATTGTTTTCTACTTTATGAAAATCAATGCGTTTAATTTAAACTATTTGAATATCATTTTAAAATGATCACTCATGCCTTTAAGCTATTTTGGAAATGTGATAAAAAGAAAAAAAAAATCATATAAATGGATTGTCTAAATTTTTAAGAATGGTAAATAATATTCTTATGTGGTTTTATTTTCAAGATATCATGATTTGGGATTATTTTTAAATTAATGGAATATGGATTTTTCATTATTTGAAATTCTTTCTAATCATCATGGTGATCACGCTGAATTGTTTTTCGATATCAGGTTCCTTTAGTTTTTGGATCACTCTTTGAGAACGTTTGGTTTATGTTCTATGGTGACCCGTGAGGTCACACAGAGGAATGTATGGTTGTGCATTTTTTTATTTCCACTATTAATATTTATTTATTTTGTCAAGTTTTTATTTATTCATTAATATTATATTTCATAGCCAAATCATTCCCAGCTATCTTATTTAAATGCCTGAAATTAGTTTCTTGCCTATGGGGATCGGGAACACCCTTTGGGCCTTATTGTAGGCACAGTTTGGCACTGTAGCAGCTGGGAATATGCCCCCGTTTGGGCCTTCGGGCCATCGATTGGACCCCCGAGTCCTGTAAGGCCTTTGGGCCACCCAGGCCTTTGGGTCAGTAAGGCCTTTGGGCCACCTCAAGGATTTTTGGCCTATTTAAGTGCAGATAAAAACCAAACAACCTACAATGAACAAGCTCTACAAGGAGGATGAGAAAGGAGCTTTCACCATAGTAGAAGCTAAGCGGATTACTAGAATGAGAGGGAATGACACCTGCCATCGGGACAAGCCTGTGCATGCACGGGAATGCCTGGCCGAATAACCATGTGAAGGTGGAGAGCTGATTTAATGATGAAGATGATGGGGAGGAGCAGTTCCAAGTAATTTTCATGGGTTGTATGTAATGTTTGAAGCCTACAGGCAATGAATTCCTCTAAGGCCAATGGGCCATGTAATCTTACTCCTATGGGCCTTGTAAGGGTTCCACCTCACCCCTTGAAATGTGGATTATCAAAATCAATAAAAAATGAAGGCCTTCAGGCCATTGGAGGTGGAGGGTCATTAAAATTGATACCTCATGAATAAAATTTCCCTAAGAATGATCTGGAGTTTTTCATGGTGGTTTATGCCTTAATGTGTTGGTATCATTACTTGTTGGTAGAATAGTTTTCTATGTATATTGATCATAAGAGCCTTAAATACATCTTTACAAAACATGACTTGAACCTCAGACAGTGAAGGTGGGTTGAGTATATGCAGTCCATTAATTTATAGCTAGTCTAAACATTGGAAAAGGGGAAAAAAATTTAGATACTTTGAGTTAGAAGACTCAAAGTCAACATATTCATGAATTCAATTCTGAGTTGAGGATGATGGAGTAGTTTGATGAGATGTATCTAGAGTTTCAGGATAGGAAAGGGAAGATGACCCTTGAATCCTTGGAAATTGATTCCATACATCTATGCTAGATCATGGAGAAGGAGTATCAAGATCCAAAGTGTTTGGACTTGAGGGAATGTCTTAAAGGTAGGGTTTCACCCTCCAGTTGTACTATTTTTGATGATGAAATCACTTTTTTTTGTCATGTTGTAGTTCCTAAATATATTCAAGAAGTGTTTATGTGAAAATTTCTTGCATCAATGTGGTTGGTGTATCCAGGATTGCCTAAAATGTATCATGATCTTCATAGGCAGTATTGGTTGCTAGAGATGAAGAAATAAATCACAGGTCTTATGATGCAATTCTACACCTTCCAGCAGGTAAAATCCGAGCATTAGTGACCAAGTTGTTTGTTAAAACATTTTTCAATTATGAAAAGGAAATGCGATAAGATGATAATGGATTTCGTGGTGGGTATTCTGAGGACACATCATAAGAATGATGTGATATGGGTAGTTGTGGATCAATTGAAAAAGGTGGAACATTTATTACGGATTAGAGAGAATTTCACCATTGGATAGTTGGGTGAGTTGTATATTCAATAAATAGTTTGTTTTCAGGGGTTGAAATGAAATATAATTTCAAATTTTGATACTAGTTTTACTTCACAATTCTATTAGGGGCTATAAAAGGTGCTTGGTACCTTGGTGTTTTTGAGTACATATTTTTACCAGAAGATGGATGGAAAATCAGAGTATAATATTCACATACTAGAGGACATGTTGAGTGTTTGTGTCCTAGGATTTAGAGGATTGTGGGAGAATCACATGGAAATTATTGATTTAATATATAATAAAAATTACTAGTATAAAATTCAAATTGTATGGTATGAGGTGATCTATGTTAGACTGTATAGATATCTTTTATATTGGATGGAAGATGGGGAATCAGAGTGTTGGGGCCGAATCTCATACAAGAGATATGAGATCGGGTTCAGTTGATTAGAAAATGTATAGAAATGTTTCCAAGTAGTTATAAGTCATATAAATATCATCATATTTAACCTATTGAGTTTTTGGGTAAATCATGTGTTTCTTCAAGTGTTTCCAAGGTTAGGTCATCGTCATATTCAGAGATAAGGTAAGTTAGCACCCAGGTATATGGGGCCATTTGAGATAGTGGAGAGGATCAAATTGGTGGCATACTGATTCGGTCCTCCATAGTTATATAGTGTATTTCCTGAGTTTTTCATGTGTCACAACATCAACAGTATCACCCTAACCCATATTATGTGATTGATGTTAATTACGTTGAGCTTTGAGGAAGATGCGTCCTACGAGGAGCATCCAGTTTGTATTATTCATTGTAGTGGGAAAGTCTAGTGGTAAAAGACTATGACTTTATTTGAGTTTTGTGATATCATGGTGGTGTTCATAATGAAACTTGGGAGAGGGGTATGGATATACATTCCCAGTGACACAATCACATTACATTGTAGGCTTGATGATTCTTGGGAGAGTGGATCAAGGATAAGCCATTATAAGGTGGGGAGGTTGTTAGATTGCATACATCTGGGAAAATAATTTCTTGTATAAATTATAGTTTAAAAACCGTTATGAGGATTAATTAAATGTTTAACATGCATATGAGGAGGCTCAAAGGAGTTTCGGTAGATTGGGACAATAAATAAGGGAGAATCGGGCCATCCGGTTCATGTTACATAGTTGGTGCATAATTATTAGTCTCCATACTCCCAAAACCTTCCTGCCTAAAGGATGGGTTCATGGATTGAGAAAACTATTAAGGGGGAAATGATAAAAAATGTTGTATTGGAAAGATTCATCCCATATGGTTAGTGCATGATTTTTTAAACTGTGTGACCTTCCTTGTTAACCATACAGCCTGGTCCCCTCTTGTACAGAGGGTGGGGCACGGTTGGCTCAAGGTTTGGTGAACTGTTTATCCAAACTTTGCACCGCATTGAAATTGGGGTTTTCCATTTCCCTCTTTATCCATAAGTTTTCTAACTTGGTATTTTCCTCCATTCTTTCCCCAGTATCCCTAATGCTTTACCAAATATCCCTAGTCTTCCAAAAGGTTGATGGCCTTCATTTATAAGACTTTTAGAGTGTTGTTGGTAATGAATTGAAAATCTGGGTAATTCTATAACTCCTCTTATCCTATTTTTATGGATTTGGAATTGTTCTCCTTCTCATGAATCCATAAAACCCTATTTTCTAGCAGATATTAGGTTGGGGTTTTTAGGGGTGTTTGAATCCAAATCAAAGGTTGAGGATAAGTTATTGTTAATATTTAGAATCAAAGTAGGTAGTATATAAGTTATATCCCATATTATTGATGTTTATATATGAGTATGTATTTATATATGTGTTTCATTGTGTTTTATTTTTTGTTTTCATGGGTATAAATGTTAACTTTTTTGGTAACGTGTTAATTGAAACCCTCATAATCCTGATGGGATGCGTTGAGGTTGATTTGGAATGGTTCAAGGGCCTCCCATGGGTTGTGCCACTCCTTGAACCTGTAAATTTAAATATTAAGTATAGAATTGATTTTTTATGAGATAGATCATATGATAAATTTGTTGAAAAGTTATCTCGGGTCATGAAATGAAACTAATAAGAATTTTTTCAAGTTGTTTACATGGAATATGGGGTTGTTAGGTATAATTTTAATGGGTAAAATGAGATATGGATTGATAAGGGTAATTTTAATGATGTTCTATGTCATGTAAATGATAAACGGGTTAATTGGGTTAAGGAATGTAAGTGAGAATGAGAAAACGGGATATGAATTAATGACGTCTTATGTGTTGAATGAACTATTGTTGTAAATGATGAATGTGTTATACGGCTATGGTTTATGTTTGTTAAGTGTTTTATGATTAATTAATCATGTGGACATGGATTGGATGGTTGTGGGGTATCGAACTTCAGGATATACTCCCATGAGTCGGGTTCGGCTGAGGCTTTAAACCCCACCCCTTTAATGCACAGGTTAGGGAGTCCGACTAAGGCTCGATGCCCTTAACATTTGCATTTGATGAGACTACCTAGACTGAGGAGCCATGGTAACTATGATAAAATTGTTATGAAATGTTTTCCTTAGTGATATAGGTAACTTAACTAATCCACTTATGTATAGTAGTTGACCATCATAAGAGTTAATGATATTGATGAAAATGATTAACCCATAGAACAAATGATGAAAATGATGTAAGTGAATATTTTTTACTAATGGAAGTAATTATTCTTTTTCCCTTGTTATTTTTTTGTTACATGCACACATTATCTATTTAGACGTTATATTGTTTAGAAACCATTTGTAGTGGACTACTAATTTTTACTCACACCCTACGTAGGCGTCCATTGGGTACCTGAGTAAATTTCATGGTTATAGGTTAGGGTAAGGATAATGGACCAATTCTAGATGGTTAATCTAGGATTGGGATGTACATGGATGAGGGGTCCTAACATGGAGTTAGGAACCATTTTTGGGATTCTTATGTTTTTTCTTTATTTTGGGTTTTCCTTACACATGGAATTGTATGACATGACATACCATATTTATTGTTGGTTGGGGGTGGTACCCAGTTCTCAGTAGTGGTTGCTAATGAATAGTAATTATTATTATTTACTATATTTCATATTTTATTAATTTTTTCTTTTGTTTATAAGTAGGTTATACTCTCTCCCCATGATCTATTAGACCCTTGCTTCCATTCGGCATCCTCTAATGTACATGGATGCACTCATAAGGTCATGTGAAGACCAAGCTCCGGGAACCAGTTAGTGGCTACCGGGATGGAAAGGTCACAATATATATCTCAATAATCATATAATTTTTATTCTCATATAGTTATTTCAGGATAATACTTGTTTCCCAATCATTTTCCTCGCTTTAAGTACTCAAAATATAGAATGAATTTTTTTTAAGTAAAAAGATATTTATTTATCACTTTAATTGAAAATAGTTTTTTTATATATCCATATTTTCTAAAAGGTTTTCAATAATTATTTCACTAATACCCAATGATTATTTAAATTCATTTTTACCCATGTTTGAATTAAAAAATGGTTTAAAATGAATCTTCTTATCATTTATCAAATGAGGTACTTTTTACTTCTTACAAAAAACTTGAATGGAATATTTTTTTCAGCAACATGGAATGAATGAAATTTCCCACTATCATGAATGATAAATGTTTTGAATATTCATTTAAAATTCTATAAGATTCATTTCAAAGAAAATGTTTTCCATAATATTTAGGGAATTTTTAGATTTTAAAGGAGTGATTTTAAAGTGAAAAGGTTATTTTAAAGAAACATTACAAGTGATATTTTAAAGGTATTTTAATTTAAGATGATATACTTTGATGATAATTATGATTTTATAAGGATATTAACTAATGATACAATGCTTATTATTTCTATGTATGGTTTATAATTATGATGAAAATATGTTTATGAAACCAATTTATTTTAAATGGGTTATGCAGTGATTAAATTTTAAAATAATTACGAAACCCTTTTCCTTTCTATGGGTTTTTATATATAATGAATGATTTATGATCTTGTGCCACATAGATTAATGTATTATGATTATGTTATGGGGTGGAATGGAATTAGATATCCCTACAATGCACTGGGTATAAATGTATATCTCATGAGTTAATAAAGACTTGAATAGGGAGTGAACCTAGTTTAATAAGGGACTCTATCCATTATGAAAGTATTAGGTGTAAACCATGACTAATGATATGATAGAATAGGGAGTGAACCTAATTCAATTTGATATTCTTTGTAGTGAGAATTAACTAAGGAAATGATTTTATATTATTAAGTGTATGCCAAAAACTTATGACTTACACCAATGTTATACACTCATGGATTATGTTCATTGATTATTTTAGAATTTATGTCTTATAAAATACCATGATTTATGATATGACTCAAGATTTTAATATATGATATGTACGGTGTGGTTTTCAAATATTAATATCATGTTCTCATGCCATTATTCTAAATTTATAGTTAAGTAATAATAGGTATCTTCTTTATTTACCCTTATTGATAACCTGAGCTCACTATTTCTTTTATTTACTTTCCCTATGTTAAGTAGGAATTTTTTAATTATGATAGGATAAAGAGGGGTGTTAGTTACAAATAAAATTTTTAGATATGATGTAGATATCTTATTAAAATGTTTTTTATGTATCCACGTTTCCAAAGACACTAAACCTATATGATTATATAAAGTATTGTAATGTTTTTTAATGAATATTATTATAATAATATGTAATATTTATGTATGAATTGTAAAGGTCACTAAATTTGGAATCAAAACAAGGTTTAGTTACCTTTGGAAACTAGGATGAGAAAAATTTAGTGATAATTTATAGGATTATCCTATGTATTAGAGAAAATCCTTTGTTATGGTGAAAAATAGTTTTTTTAATAGAAAAAAATCCATGTTTGGATAATACAAGTTGACGTAGTTTTGGTATAGATGAATACAAGGGTAATAACTGAGAATTTTGTTTTGAGTATATATTGGCCATCATTCTTGTGCAGGATGAGTGTTCAGTTACTACACACCTATTTTTACCCTCTTAGTGAATATGATTGGGTTAATTCATATATTATTTATGAAACATTATGTAGGATTTCAATAGATGATGATCATGGATAACTTATGTTAATTCTAAGGTATAATATATTTAAAATATGTTTTCATGATTTACACATCCTTTGAATTATTTTTTCTGATTCATTACTTCACTTAAAGATACCTGATAGTCATTAAACCATTTAGTTTTTTTATAAATTGAAGATAAAATGATGTATTTGAGGTGGTATTAGGAAGGATAAAATATTTAAGTAACCTATTTGATATTTTTTTCTATATATCAAAAAAATTCCCAAGTATTTTTAATTCATATCCTCTAAATTTATATTTTTAATTAGGAGGGAAAATTTCTAATGGTATGATGATCACATCTTAAGTCTATGAATCTTATCCGATAACAATTTCTATGGATTTTCTTCCTGAAAATATTTTTATTATTCCACTGGTTCAATTATATGTTATCATAGGCATGAATTGGACTTATTTACATAAATATCACATCAAGAGTGGTGTTTATCTCAGATGGTTGGGGAAAATAAAAATTGAATATATTCTTATTTACAGGTAATTTTTTGATGTATTCCTAAAAAGGTTTTTCTAGTCTTACATCAAATTGAAGAATTGATTATTCAATAGAACTCATACTTGGATCTACACATATTTCAAATACTCTATATAGAATAGACCCGATTAAGTTGTAGGAATTAAAGAAGAATCACTAGGATAATCTTGATAAAGGATTCATTCAAAGAAGTGTGTAACCATGGGGTTCACCTATTCTTTTTGTTTAGAATAAATATTGATCAATGCAATTCTTCATTGATTATTAGGAACTGAACGATAACACAATTAATAATAATTATCCTTTTCCATGTATTGATGAGTTGTTTGATCAATTTTGAGGTGGTGATTATATTTCCATGATTGACCTTTGATCTGGATATTAAGAGTTGATGTCAAAAAGTGAATACATACACAAGAAAACCTTCCATACAATGTATGACACTATGGATTTATAGTGATGACATTTGGTTTTACTAATGACCCTGTTATCATTATTTATTTAATGAATAGAGTATTTATAAATTACCTTAATCAATTTTTAGTAGTCTTTGAAGATGATATTCTTATATATTATAAGTAAAAATTAGAGAATCATGATCACTTGATGATTTTATTAAAAACATCAAGGAAGGATAAATTATATGAAATGTTTCTAATGTGTTGTTTTTGTATGTGTAAATTTTCATTTTTGGTTCATATAATTTCTAGAGATGGTATTTTCTTGGATCCAGCAAAGATATAAGTTATTGAACATTTTCCAACACCAACTACTGTGACTAATATCCCATGTTTTATTAGTTTTTATGGATATTATTTGTTCTCATTATAAAATTTATCACGATGTTATACTCCACTCACCAAGTTATATTTGAAGGGATATATGTTCCTTTGCCTAGATGAATATGAAAAAATCAAGGAACTAAAGAGAAGGTTAGTCAATGAACCTATGCTCACACTACCCATTAGAGGAGAGTGTGTTTTGATATATAGTAACACTTCAAGGAAAGGAATGGTATGGATTCTAATGTATATTGACATGGTAATAGCTTATGCCACATGAAAATTGAGGTTTCATGAAAAAAATTATCCAACTCATGATTTAGAGATAGCTGTAGTACTTTTTGAATTAAAGATATAGAGGAACTATATTTATATATAATGGTGTGATATATATAATTATTATAAAAGTTTAAATGATATATTTACATATAAATAGATGGATAATCACCAATGAATATAGTTATAAATGTTAAAATATTATGAATTCTTAATACATTACCACCCTGGAAAAGTGAACTATGGTGCCTTATGCTTTGAGTCCAAAGGATTATGTTGTCTTACCTATGATGAAAATCATAATAGATCAAATATTTTTGTATTTTTAAAGGATATATATGAAAATTGTGAAGGAGGGGGGGAAATATTATATTTCCCAAATGATTATTAAAATATCCATCTAGGTAAAGATTTAAGAGGAACAAAAAGAAGATGTAAAGCTAAAAAATAAGGAAATAAATGTTCCTAAGTTCATTATTTATTATGATATATTGATAAGATTCATGAACATTGTTTGAGTTCCATCTATACCGGACTTGAATAAAGAGATATTGGATGAAGGTCATAGTTCATCCTTCTATATTCATCATGGTAGTAGAAATGTGTATAAAGATGTGAAAAAGAATTTCGGGTGGGACAACATGATAAGAGACATTGAAGATATCTAAGTGCATAGTATGTTAGTAAGTTAATACTGATAGACATAATTATAAAATGATTTTACAACCATTACCCATACCATAATGGAAAGGGAATACATCACCATGTATTTTTTCATTAGAATCTCCCAAACGTCTAAAGTCAATAATGCTATTTGGTTTGTAGTCAGTTGCATAATGAAATTAAGTGCACTTCACTTCTATTAGAGAATATTTCCCTCTTCCTCAAATTTCGTTAATATAAAATATATAATTTGTAAGATTGCATGGAGTAGTGAATTCTATTTTGTCTCATCAAGATCCAAGGATTACATTAATGTTATGGCAATGTATTCAATGGGATTGGGAAATAGTGTTGAGTTTCACTTTTGATTATCATCCATAGAAAGATTTTCAAAAATAGATAACCATTCAAACTTTGTAGGTTATGTTATGATCTTTTACTTTGTATTTCAAAGGTAGTTTGGAACAACACCTTCCTTTAGTTGATTTTTCTTATAAAAATATTTTTCACTCAATAACTCATATAGATCTTTAAGAATCCCTATATAGATAGAAGTTCATAACTACAATGTATTGATATGATGTTATAGAAAGAAATATTTTAAGACCTGATTTATCTAAGTAAATGATATAAAATGTTAGATCCATTCAGAATAAAATTAAGGCATCTTAGAGTCAGCCAAAAATATATGCTGGAAATCATCAGTGAAATATGGAATTTAAATTTAGAGAGATTCTATTCCTGTGAATTTATCCATGCTATAATGTTATGAGATTATGAAATAAGGAAAATATATTCCGTATGTATATTTACCCCTTCTATATTCATGATCAAGTAGGGACGATAACTTATTATTTGTCACTTCCAATGAACCTCCCTCATGTTTAGGATATGTTATATTCATCTATCATAAGGATGTACATACCTAATTTTTCACATATACCAGATTCAAAGGTTATGTCACTAAATAATGATATTTTTATGAAGAAAAAACAATTAGAAATAGTATATCATAGAGAAAAAGTTCTACGAAACAAGATAACCCGCATGGTTAAAGATCACCATAGGAATCAGAAATTCGAAGAAGCTACTTCGGAACCCAAGGATATAATGAAATAGATATATCCTTATTTTTTTATTATAGTGATATAATTTTGAGAGACAAATTCAATTAAATAGGGTTATAATATAACACCCTAAGAAGTTGCGAAATAAATTTCTATAAATAAATTTTATTTCTTTAATAGTTTTCTTAACATGCCACAAAGAGTTTAAACAAACCGTGATATATTATTATGATATTGTTATTTAATGTGATAGTTATTTATTAGCCATCATATTGGAGGATATGAATAGGATTAATTAATTATAAAACATTTATAGTTTATACATGTATAAAATGAATTAATTTGTTATAAAATGGATAGAAATAAAAAAAATTGAATGTAAAAGATATGTTTTCCAATTTTTTATGCACAAGATGTGTTTTTAAATTAAATTAATAACTATTGGTAAATGATTTTAATTAAATGTATATATTATATAGTAAGTAATTTTTTTAATATTCTTCTAATATTTTTTCTAGTCATGACATGGAAATAAATCAAAATTTAGGCTTAAAATGCATTTCTAGAAAATGATTTTCATCGGGGTTTGAAAATTTATTTAGAAATGAATTTATTCAACTTATAGATATTAAATATTTAAAAATGAATCCCATATTTGGAATAAATAGGTTAAAATTAGGTAAATATGTCCATTTAATATTAGGTCATTATGAATAGTAACTTTTGGTAAATATTTGTCACCCTGATAAGGGTAAAATAAGGTTTAAAATTTGGGATAAGGCTATAAACTTTCTCTAATAAATACATTTATTCAATTGGATTAGTGAATTTTGACCATTATCATCCATATATAAAATATATAGACACTTATTTCCATTTCTCTTTCATTATGACCATTTTTTTAAGAAAAGGATACATACAAAATTTCACTCTTTTGACTTTAATAAACCTAAATTTTTATTATAAGGATAAAATGATTTTAAATTAGGTTTAAAATGTATATTTGAAATAAAAAATAATTTTTTTGTCAAGTAAGTATATTTATAATTCTTATTGATTAGATAAATACCATAACTACTTACTCAACATCACCATAATATTTATTCATTTACTAGAAAAATAAAATAAATAAAATAAATTATTTTAAAAATATTAAAAGTAAAATAATTTAAGAGAATAATTTTATTCCATGAATTTTACAGATACAAATAGCACATTAATGATGTATTAAAGTATTATATTCGAATTATATAACTATATTCATGACTTTAAAGTCAAAGTAAATAAATAGTATCAAAAATGACATTAATGGTGTTTTATGAAAAATTTATTTTATTAAATTATTTGAAAAAAAAATGAAAATCTTGAAAGAGGAAATGTAGGATGATAAATTGTATATAATTTCACCAATTTTCCATTTATGAATTTTTTTTAACTATTAACTAAAATTATAACCCCTTAATATTGAAAAATTTGTTACCATGGTTAAGGTTAAAATTGGTTAACGAAGAGGTTCAACCGAAAGATAAGGTTCAAAATAGCACTAAAACCTATCTAAATTCCATTGGATGAGGATATTATGACCTTAAACTATTTTTCATAAAATATATGGCAATTTGGAATTGTTTTTATTGATGATGGTGTAATTATATTTTAATCTTTTTAATAATTCTAGGCATGCCATTTACCTCCCTTATAGAAGGACACCCCTTCTTTATTTTCTTTAAACATCATTGAGTCATTTATATTGACCAAACCGTACCCAATTTCCTTTTAAACTTATTTATACATGAATTAGAAGTTCTTTATTTATAACATACCATTAAAAGGGTACTTCATAAGGGATATGAATAAATCCTACTAAAGAAGATTCAATCATCTTACACAACCTATTTTAATTTATATCTTCTTCTGCCTCTAGTAAATCTATTATATTCATCATAAACTCATAACATAATTTTTTTAAATATAATTAAATGTTGTTATGATTATGAAATTTGGTTTTAATGTTTATATATGACATTTAGGACATAATTATTCATCTATAATTACAATATCATATCTACTTTCTTAATTTCTAATCCTTTGTAAAACGATATGGTCACTCATTCATACCTATGGACTAACACCTCCCCAAAACGATGTGATTAATTTTTCATTGACAATTTACATGGATGATAATAAGGATTGATTTTGTTAATATATATAATAAATAATATATAATAATTATTATGGAAAGGTGAATTATTAATTACTTTTCTTTTGTTCCATATGTTAAAAAGTGAAAACATCATTCATTCGTACGTACAACCTACAGTCTCTATGAACGTTACATTTAATTTTTATATCTTTAACCTTTATGGATGAATCTATATACATACATATAAAATTAATATATATATTATTTTTATCATTATTAAATTTTTTGTGATTATGGAACCCTGATCAATGTACGAGGACTAGAATTACCAAATTATAATTCTCTTGAAAAATGAACCAGTTACCACCCAAAATAGATAGATTTAATAATGAAATGTTAATAAATTGGTGTCAAAATGTAATAAGTGGATTATGTGTGATATTATAAGTCTATAAATGAATATATTATATAATTATAATAAACTTAATTTTATCATATAGGTGTTTTTAGTGATTTCAAGGCATATCTAACTCAAGGTAAGGGTTTTATGTTACAATATCATTATTTACGAGGATTGTTTATGATTAGGTTTAAAATTATAAAACATCATGATATATACCTCAATAATACCATGAATTTAATTATCATATGTTTATTTCTTGATAAAACATTTTTCTCTTGTTTTTTATCAATTTAAGTATCAAAGTGACCGAAAGAATGTTTTTAAGGAAAATTAATTTTATTTATCTCTTGGATTGAAAATAATTTCTGTTCCATATCCATGTTTTATAAAATGTTTTCAAGAATTATTTTAATAATATATAATTATTTTTAATGTCATTTTTACCCATGTTTTAATTTTAATGAAATAGTTTAAAAAGAACCTTCTTTTCATTTTCTGAATGAGATATTTTTTACCTTTTTATCGAAAATGTGAAAGGAATACTTAATTTAATGTATAAAACATGAATCAAAATTATCACTGTCATTAAAGACTAGTGATCTGAATCTTCCTTAATGATTTTTCAAAGTTATTTTCAAATAAATGTTTTTCCATAATATTTTATAAATTTTTATATTTTAAAGAAGTGATTTCCAATTTTAATGGGTATTTTTTCATGAAATATTACAAGTGATCCTTTAAAGGTATTTTCATCTAAAATGATGTCATTTCATGTTAATTATTATTTACTAAGGATATAAGTAACATACCTCCCATCCATAATGGCTTGATTCAATGCATAAATTCTACCTGACCTTAGGAGACATCCCTAAAGCGCCAAAGACTGGAAATAAATGTCAAGGGATTCAATACAGATGGAGTAAGGTTTACCCTTTGAAAATAAAACAACCCATACAAACAAACCAGAAAAAAATAACCACTAAATAAAGCATGATAACAATTTAAAACAATAAAATGTAATATCATTGATATTAAAACCAAACTACAATAGAGTACCATAATGGAAGACAAAAAAGAAAAAACTCAAATAGTCCAAGGCACAACTCAATTTCCCCAACATGATCCATTATCCAAATCCACAATATATCCCAAGTATCATGAAGCACCACTAAAGATATGTGATACCTTTATTTTACCAGTATCTTGAAAGACAATATCTGCAATAGCACCAATGTTCCAAAGAAGGGGTGGGTAATGAATCTTAGTAGGCTTTCCCCAAATGACATCCCTACTCACCCCACTAGGATAAAACATGTAAGAATATTTATATAAGAAAATTGAAAACACTTTACATTAGAATATAATAAAATTGTCATTGAAAAATAGTTTTCCAAAAACAACCCAATTTGAAAGTAATGCATCTGAACAAGTCATTGAAAACATTCAATGATTTCATTTGGTGTTACCATTTAGTTCAACCTAACCACGCACCCACCCTGAACCTCTCAAGTTTGGTGTTACCATGGATGGTTGAACTTCACATCCATAACCTTTCCCTTTGAGGGTGGTACTTTATGAACAATATCCATTCCATTAAACTCACACATAACTAATTAATCCCAAAAATGCCAATATAATCTTTTAAAACCATCTAAATAAACCAATACATTTATTTAAAACACTTTTCCATGCATCAAAACCGAAAACCCATTTTAAAATAATTTTACCACTTTCACTTTCAACCAAAACATCCAATTTTCACAATTCCATACACCATCGATAAATAGGGTTTCAATAAAGAATATCAAAACAATTTTGGAATATATATCAAGAAAAAAATTATTTTTAAATCCAGACTTCATGTTCTAATACGTGTTTTATATGGTGAAGCCACCTATATCTATAATTATGATGAACATGAAGAATGACATGAATTATTTAATAAGAAATGGTTAAATCACCAAACCCTCCTTATATCTATTTTCCTAAAATCAATATAGCCATATTATATATATATATATATGTATATAAAAATTCTATATCCATGAATAATGGACTAGATATAAGAATCCTAGATAGTAAATATGAAAATAACTAAGGAAAACTATAGCAAACAAAGACTTACCACGAGAATTGGGTTCCAAGACACTAATATTTCCCTTAAGATCACATCTAGATTGATGTGGAAATACTCCACAATATTTTTTGTGGAAGAAATCCAGATTTATGGATGAAATAGTGGAGAAATGAGATGTTTAGGGGTGAAAAGGAGTGAGATCCACTTTTTTAGGTTTTTAATTTTAAACTATGCACGGTTAGTCAAATGATTAGGTAAATCATGTGATAATAGTGCAACTACCCCTGACTCAAGAATCACCTCACATGGTTGGACCACAAAGATATACAAATCACGTTCCAAATATGTAAAAACTCTTTGTCCCACTTTTCAAAGTTACACCTAGGTGGCCACATGGTTTGGCCAAACTGTGTGCCTTAAGTGTGCACCTTCCCATTAGCCCCTGTCTCATTTTAAATAGTTTCTTGTAGGAGTTTCACTATTTCCACTAACCATGATCAAACTTTTCACCTTTATAAAAGTATCAATGGAATTCCAAAAGTATTCCAAACCCTCCAAAATTTCACCAAAAACATTATATACATAAGAATCATAAAGAAGGGGTTACTTACTTGAAACTGGGGGTGCTAAATTATACCCTCCATTGGACTTCTATCCACATAAATTATAAAACCACTAATATCTGAAAATATTTTAGTCCATTATACAACCATTTATTTCTCCCCTTATAAAGCCTCTTTTGGAATTCGACAATGTTTCCACAAAAATCCTCACTAGACTGATGCTTTTTCCACAAAACACTTTCTCTTACCTATCCACAATATGTATCAGCAAATGTACAAACAAAGCCTTTGGATATAGGTTAATGTCATCCCATAAAATCACTTGGTTTGGATCGGTTTGGTACTTTTTCAATTGAGATACATGAAAAGTGTTATACACAACACTGAACTATGGTGGAAATGCCAACCAATATGTGACCCCCCAACATGCTCATGTATCGTAAAAGGGGCTCTGTATCGAGGATATAACTTACCCTGATTCTAAAAATGATAATGCCCAAGCCTTGGATATATCCTAAATGACAGATGATCACTCACATCAAATGAAAAAAAAATCCATCTTCGATTATTCTCATTTGAAATCAGATGACTCTGAGCCATCTCCATCTTTTTCCTGATCAACTGAATCTTTTCCATTACCTCTTGTACTAGGCCTGACCCATTCTTTTATGTATCACCTATTTTCACCCAACAAAGCAGAGAATGAAAAGTATGGTCATACAATATTTTTAAATGATCCACATGTATCAAGGAATGATAACTATTGTTATGTAAGAACTCCACTAATGGGGCATGCTCCTCCCATGAGCCACCAAAATCTATTACTTAAACCTGAAACATTTATTCCAACATTTGTATCATTATTTTAGATTTACCCTCCACATAAAAATGATTTTCCATACTCATGGTCGACTAAGTACCAAGGTCTTTCTATAAGTATTTCAATAAATAAGACATAAACATAAAATCTCTATCTAGCACTATCAAAACAAGTATGTCATGAATCATTACCACTAATCAGATATTGAATATTGATAGGACCTCACCCGTATGATATTATTGAATAAAAATGAAATATGATGAATTTTTGAGTTGGTCCATTATCAACCACATGTAATCATGTTTCTGAATTATTCTTGGGGGACATGTTACGAAATCAATAGATATCTCCTCCCATATCTATATAGAAATAGTTAAAGACTGCAACATACCCACTAGACACTAATGTTATGACTTACCTTACTAACAAGTTTATAATCTCAAAAATAACTCATCCAAATTTCTTTTCATACCGAACCACAAAAATTATGCTTTCAATGCCTTATACATATTCTATATTACCAGATGAGCAACCCATCTCAATTGGTGGCAATCATGAACAGGTTGTTTTTGACAAGCCTTAGGTACAACCATATTATATCAAAACCACAAAACTAAACTCCCATCTAGTTTCATCCCTCAATGGTTTCCCCATAACTGAGTTTTGACCTCATAGTAAGACATTTTAAATTAACAATTTGGGCCTATTTGACCATCTACACCAAATCATGAACGAATATATCTAGAAACAAAATTGAAACATTACCCCAGTCTTCAGAATTTCTATGTTTATGTCTGTTGTCAGTAACATTAACTGTCACAGATCTGATGATTGTTTTTCTAACTAAGAGTATGAATTTCTACTTAATTCATCTTCCACCATTTTTCCTTTACTGGTGTATTCATAAATTCAATGTCAAAAATTCAGAGATACTTTATCCATCTTATTTGTCTCAGGTTCAAATTCTTTTTTGAGAAAATATTTTTCGTACTCTTATGATCCATAAACACTATAAATTTATCAAAAAAGTGGTAATGATGCCAAGTATTAAAAGCATGCACTATGTTAGAGAACACTAAAATGTGTGTTGGTTAGTTTTTCTCATGAAACTGTAACTGCCTTAATCCATAAACAATAACATGATATCTATACATGAGAACACACCCCAACCCTAATCCTAATGTATCTTAATACACCACATACCCTTGTCCTGATTCCATCAATACAAAGATTAGTACTAATTTAAGGTGTAATTTAGGCTCTTGAAAATAAATATGACATTCCTCATTCCACTACAATGTAACATTATTCCTTGTAAAATTTGTCATAAGTGAAGCTAGTTGCAAAAAATCCCAAAGAAAAAAATGGTAATAATCAAACAGACCATGGAATCAATGTATCTCGAAGACATTATTTAGTGGTTTCCAAGAAATTATAGCATCTATCATATCAGGATCCAAAGAAATACCACTTTCAAAGATTACATGGTCAAGGAAATGAACCTCTGGTATCCTAAAATTATACTTTGATAATTTTTCATACAAACAACAATCTCTCAAGATTCCCAACACTATCTCCAATTATTTATCATGCTCAGCCCCTGTCCTTGAATACACCAATATTTCATCCGTAAACAGCACCATAAAAGAATCCAGATTACTTTGGAATATCCAATTCATCAATTCCATAAAGTCCAATGGTGCATTTTTTAGACTTAAAGGCATCACTACAGACTCATAATAGCCATATCTAATTCTGAAATATTTTTTTGGAATATCCTTTAGCCAAACCCATAATTGGTGATATCCAAATCGTAGGACAATTTTGTATAACCACTATGATCCCCTAAATTGATTGAACATGTCATCAATGTGTGGAAGTGAATACCAATTCTTTATCACAACTTTGTTAGGATTATGATAATTTATACCCAACTAGAGAGTTCCATCTACTTTTGGACAAACAAGATTAGTGCTACCCATGGAGACGGGTAGGCCGAATGAACAATTTTATATAAAACAACCACAAATTCACTTTTAGTTCCCTTGATTATATTAGTTTTATCTAATAATATGGATTTCAAATATGATTGTTCCCTGTATGTATATCAATCATAAACACCAATTCTCTTGTTGGTGGAAATAATGATAAATCTCTAGGGAAAACGTCTGGTGTAAAGACACCGACCCTAGTAACCCATAGTTGGTGCCTTAATTTATTACATTGGAATAAATTAAATAATTTAATCCCAAAGGACTGAATATTTTAGTAGTTTTTGAATCCATATTACATACATGAACAATACATTACAACTTGGAAGGAAAAAAACATAGCAACTCCATTGGAAACACCCATAAACTCATAGATTATCCTTGAAAGTCGTCCATAAAATACATATTTTCATCATCGAGAGAAAATAAAACCTAATAAATGGGTGAAATCAGACTCTCGGTAAGGTTAATTAATATAGTGGAATATAATTTAAACAATAAGTCATGGTGAATGGAAAAAACACATCCTATTAGAATATAAATCTTAGAAAAATATATTAATAATAAAATATTAATAAATAATGCCATTAAAGTAATCACATGATAATGAAGCTTAATAATGGATATTATAATAGGAAAAAATTCACATGAATTTTAAATTAATAATATAATATTTTTGGAAGGAATATTACATACATCCTAAACATACCATTGAGGCCTTGATCAAGACACCTGAAAAAATGGTTAAGCACTCGGCCAAAATCCATTTATTTTTTTTCTCATGAGACCTACTAATTCATATAGGGGTTATATTGGGTTCCATCCATCACTTTATAAGTCCAATTCATTCCTCATATGAATGGATATAAACATAAAAAAATTATAAATATTAAATTTAAATAACTTTCCTCAATATTTAAACAAAATCACTAACCATTCCAAGTATAATGGTGAATGGTATCAAGATAGCACATCCATAGAAAAAATGGTTATAAATCATTTGAACAAATATATTAGATGATAATAATAAGAGATAAAACTCAATAAATCATAAAAATCAATATATTTATTAAAATAGAAGAAAATACATTAATAAAATCATCATGGAATTCTTGAGAGAAATAATATTTTTTACTTTTCAAAGAAGAGTTCATTTGGAAAAAATCATTTGTATTTGTCATAATTGATAGTATAAAACCAGAAATGAAAAAATATAGATTTCGTGATAAAATTAGTGATTTTATAAAAATAATGGTTTCTTAAAATAGATAATTTATGGTACTTGAAAAATGGGTATGAAATCAAGACATTCCCTTTAACCAAGCTTGCATATTAGAAAGAATATAGAAGGGAACCTTTTAAAACATTTATTTCCCCATTAACAAAAATGAATTGATATGGATAAATGAGTTAGAAATGTATAAAAAGAATTTTTTAAGAATTATTTTAAATTTCTTAAATATTAAATTGGTTTATAGAGGGAGAAAGGATAGCTTTTATGGAAATTGGGATTCAGGAAGAAACCCTTACCTTGTGTGTGAAAGTGTTCTCCACTAAAGATTAATGCCCTAGATAATAAAATTAAATCCAATAATTAATTAATTAAAAACATTTTATACATATATTTTATTTAATATAATTTTTTAAAGTCTATTTATTTTATTTTTTATGGGTTATAAGATACAATTTTATCATTCTGGTGTGTTCGTTTATTTAGTTTTCATGATTGGTTGAATTGTAAATGAGCGTAGAATTTCATGTAAAATGAGAATAGATATCTAGAATTTAAGTTATATCTTATCAATTAACATATATAATATTAAATAGTTATATAATTCATTTGAATTTTTTGGGGTGTATGAATCATTAGATAAAATGTTAGTGATAATCATTTAGATCATTTTTTGCGGTTTTTGCGGTTTTTTCGGTTTTTCGATCATCACAAACTAGTCTTTTTATTAATTAACACCAATTGTATATAATGGTCAATAACATTAAATAGGTTTTAATAAATATATTATAATTTGGTTTAAATAAAAAAAATTGTTTTATGACTAATCACTAAGGTGTTAATGGAAAATTAAAATGCATTATTCATGTGTCGGTAAATTGACACATCACAAGCAATGCATTAATTTATAGAATAAAAGAGAGAGAGAAAGGATCTTGATGATGAATATTACATTAAAATTATATAATTATAGTATATAAACGATACTTGAGTTATCATGTCTCCTTGAATAGTGGAGGTGAGAGAAGGATAATAAAATAAAATAAATTGAAAATAAAATGAAAGAAAACAAAGAGGATTTATTCTTCTTGAATTATCCTTCTTGAGAAACATCTTAAGGGGGATATTTTTGGTCTTTTATTCAGGAAAAAGGCTCCTAGAAGTGGGAAGAGTATTGGAAAGAAATTTTAAAAGGTCAAAATCTTGGAAGGTGTGAAGAAAGGGGTTATATTTATAGTGGAGGATATGGCTGATTTTTGAATTTTTTTTGTTTTGGATCACGACTATGAATAGTTTGAGAATTATCACCAAATATATTAAAATAATGATTTATAGTTTGATATTATGGTCATAAATTAGACATACATCACCTATGACTCACTAATTTGTTTATTTAACATTTATCCTACATGATCGTATTTTACTATTGACAAAAAATTTAGAAATTTCTAAGAAAAATCTCAAAAAAACGGAACCATTTTTTGACATGTAGAAATAATAAATGAACTAAAGTTTTTGAGAATAGTTTTAAAAATATAGGAAATTAAATTATTTATTAAAATCATCTTTTACTTCAGAAATACCAATATTAAAATTTATAATTAATTTTATAACACAATGAAATATTAATTAGGGTCTCATAAAATTAACTTATAACAATAAAGAAAAATAATAATAATTTATGAATACATTTTAGAAAAATAAATTTTATTTTAAATCATTATATTAATTATAAAATTTAAAATAAATATTTATGTTTACAAAAAATTTCAATACTTAATTAATAATTTCTAAAACATTTATTTACATATACTAGGATGTAATTATATAAAATTACCACTTAGAAGTTTTATAAATATTATTTATACATTAATAGGTGAGTTTATTGTTCTAATGGCCATATTACTATTTCTAACAGTCACGTTATTATTCCAACATTCGCATTACTATTCATCTAAAATGAAACCTATCGAAAAAATACCAAAAATTTAACCATAGTAAACATTGATATACATATTTAAAAAATTAAGTTTTTTTGTCAAATAAAATTTATAAAAGGGAAAAATTTTATATTCAAAACAAGTTATCCATTAAAACGTAGTAAAACTATGTATAGAAAAATATAGTGTTTTTATGTTTAAAATTGGATTTATTCTTATCTTATACCATTAAAAATGTTTTGGAAGAATGTAAAAAATACTTTATTGAATATATAATATTTCATTAATATATTTCAGTAATAGTGATTAATTTAAATTATTAATATAAAAAATCATTATGGGCATAAAAATAATTTTTATAATAATTCAGCCTTTTTGTTCAATGGGTTTTCATTTCTATTTAATTGGTAATCAATGAATTAATTTTATAAACAACTGTAATCTATATTTTCATAATTTAATAATTTTCATTCATTCCTTCCATTCCCAACATCTAGGAGATAACAATAATAATTAAATAATAATATTTGAATCATTTTTGAAGCTCATAAGCTATCAAAGAAGTAAAATTTAAAAAAAGGTATACTATAAAATCTAATGGTGCTACATTCCCCCTCCTTCAATAAATTGCATCCTATCAATTTTAAATTTTAATTCTAAATTAGAGGTTTAACCCTAAAAATTATTTTGTGGGAAACCCACATCAGAAATAAGGTTAATAAAACATCCTATTAATTAGAGGGAATGGAAAATGTAGTGGTCACCAAACAACTAGGCATTAAAATAGGATTACATTAGAGTAAAGTGAAAATATAGACATGGAAGAATAATCTTACCTTCAATCTCTAATGAAGATTGATATAGAACATGTTCATTAAAAATTTATCCATCTCAAAGCCGTAATATTGTTATCGGTTAAAAGACCATTCATTTTGTAGAAAGAAAGGTAAATGGGTAACACTTTTAAAATATTTTTCCTATAGTTGAGGGATTATTTAAATATTAATATAACCACTTGATAAAATAAACATAATTGATTAACTTTCATGTCATAAGAATAATCTCATCCTTTGGTTAGGATTCTATCTATCTCTACTTAATTTATTAAATCTATAGACAGATATTGAAGACAATATTTTTCTGTGAACCACTTTTAATGAATCAAATGCTCCTTAAGTCATTCCACCGACATTTAAATGGTTAAAAAAACTAATAATGTTAGCGTATGTTATTAATGAATAATAATTTCCAAAGATTAACTTGATTTATTCCACAATTATATATTCTTAAGACTCAAATAAAACATGTCTGTCCCCATTTAATGACCATAAAATTAGATGTCAAGTCGCTAAATTTCCACAATCAATTCATCATAAGATTCCCAGAATAATTTAACTATTATTTTCACATACTAAATATATAAATACTTTAATCTCATTTAAACCTTAATGAAAACATGTATATTTTCAAGAGTAAATATAGAGAACCAATATTGATGCACATGGACATTACATTTCTTTTGCAGAATACTTAATACATGACACAAACAGATGCCAAAAAACCGTATTAGTTTTGTGTATTTGGAAACTTAGAACACAATATTCTAATCATGGTGAAAGATATTCAAAATATATTATAAAGATATTTCCCTTTTGTTTTACAACCTAAATTTTTTCTTTATATCATGGGGAAATGAAAACATAAAAAGTGTGAGATCAAATGCTCAATAATGGGAAACATGAAGAATAGAAAAAAATTATTATAATTATGTAAAGATATGAACATAAAGTTTAAATATCAAAATAATGAGTCATGAAAAAAATCCTGGTAGTTCGTAAGGAATAGATCATAAAAGAACACTAACGGTCAAAAATAATGTTGGAATAAAACATGATAGTGTGGAAAACAAATAATAACATAATATGATCTCCATAGTTGCCAATTTATTGTTTCCAGGACCATAATAGTGGAAAAAGACTATTATAGAACTGAGTTTACATGACGTTACGTCCATGTATAACTGAATTGGATTTACTTACCGTTCCAGCCCAGTATTACTAAAACAGATTTACATGTCGTTCCATTCATGTCTATCACATGAGATATAAATCTTTACCCAATTCATTGGAGGGAGATATAGGCCCCACACTTCACAAAATGAAATCATGATTAAATGTTACAAAAAAACATAAATCATTCATAATAGCATAACCCATGATATAAAATGGGATTCTTAAACATCATTTCACCATAAAATAATCCATATAAGATAAATGGACATCCTAAAAATAATTCCATCATAAACACAATCAAATAAATGTAATAATAGGAATTGATATATAACCATATTTCATCCTATATGGGAAATAATTATGATAAAACAATTGAACTTAATTATTGAGGAAAATATCATTTCTTCTTCAAAAATAATTTCTTTTCTCAAAATCTAATGTAATTTTAAAAGAAAACAATTTAATTGAAATTAAACATGAAATAGTTTAGAGGAAGCTTCATGGAAATAAGGTGTTATGAAGATGTAAAAAAAAATTCATTATGTATATGTTAAAAAGAGTCTAATTATTCTTTTTCAAGAAAGTGAAAAGGTACCTCATATGGTAAAAAAATTATGATTCCTTCCACACCATGTAGTAAAAGTCAAAATAGGTAAAAATGAATTTAAACATACATAAAAGAATAGTAAACATTTTATGAGAATATTATTATAAAACATGGAAATAGATGATACATATAACACCAGTAAATACTTACGTATAAAAAATCTCCAATAAAAATGTGATTTTCAAAGTTATCCCTTACCTTTGGTCTGATTTCTTCAGTATGTGTCTAAAAAACCTCTTCCTCAACGTGCCTCCTTCAAATTTCTACTTAGAGAACTAGCGTTGGTCCTTTGAGAAGAAAATTACCTCTAGAATGTAACTAGGAAAGTTGATAATAGAAATGGACAGGGGTTGGCTGAGGATGAAGGCTGAAAATGATGTGAAGAGGAGAGGGAGGAGGCACCCTTTTATAAGAGAGGAGAGGGGCACTTTAGGAAAGTCTTAAAATATTAATTTATTATAAATTCATATTTTAATAAAAAATGGATAAAAATTATTTAATTAGAAGATAAGATGATTCTGGTTCTAATACACATAATCCAATAATTCTTAGACAAGTTATGAATATATTTTTTTATCTTTATGTTTTTGGTTTAACCTTTATTTTACAGTTTTTTATCTTACCGTGATATCATGTTATTTAAATATTGTGGGTTAACGTAATTACCATTTCATTTAAAACAACCCAAAAGAAGTTATTTATGAAAAATTTAGATTCATATTAACCATTTGTCTAAATATTAAATTTTTAGGAATTTAATATCATTTAATAAACTATATTATGTTTAATGTTATGAATTGTGTCAATTTTGGATACTATTCATACTTGAATTTTTTTTAAAAATTTATAACAACATTATTAGTTCAATCCAAAGGCATTAAATCATCACTAATATGTAAATTTAATCCAAAAAATTATTGGATGACTTCAAAATAATAAAATTAAATTTATTGTAATATTTATAAATTCATTTATTTGAATCTTTTATTAATGAGGTAATCACTACATCATAATTGTGTCATAAATAAATTTATTTATTTGGGTTTTAAAAATAATAAAAAATTACATGATGTAGGAAATATTTTTAACCTTATAATGACTATTTATAAACATATTTATCAGTTATATAACCCTATATTCAAATAGATTTAGTAAAATATATATGCATAGGTTATAATTATCTTTACATTAAATCCATTCTTATAAAATGTCATTTTCACATCCATGTGAATCCATGGGGTACTAAAATCGACCCAATGATGCCCATGGTCAGAAATATATCATCCAATAGGATTATGACATGTTTTAGGGTAGTTTTATATTGGTATAATAATATTTTTACACTTATTTACCAGATTTACCCTTTAACCATGGTAAATAAAATAATTACCGAAGTTACTATTCATAATGTACCAAAATAAAAGGCACCTTTGTACAAAATTTTAACCTTTTGATTCCAAATATGGAATACATTTTTAAAAATTCATATAACATAATTTGAATTAATTTATTTAATATTAATTTCCGTTTTTAAAACCAAAAAGCAGGTCTTTAAAAAGTATTAACTATCAAAAGATTGAAAAAAATTTATATCTAATTTAAACTTCAAATTATTTACAATAAACAAAATTGGATTAAATTATAAAAATATAATCCAACAACACATTAACCGAAAATAAAAATATAATCTAACTATACAAAAAAATTGATAAAAAACTATTTTTGAGTGAAAATGCAGTAATTTTCACTATTCATCAAAATTTTATTTTTATTAGAAAAATACCCAAAATTCAATAAAAGTAAATTTTAATGTCCCTCTTACAAATAAGAAGTTTATTTATTCAATATTAACTTAAAAAAAATGTCAAAAACTAGATTTAAAATGTGTGCACCATCAAATGGCGGTAAAACTACATTTGTTTTTAAAAATAACTCTTTTATCCAAAAAATTGATTTTGTTCTCATAACATGTTCTATAAAGAGTGTAAGATGAATGATAATGTTATATAAAATTCAAAATCTGGTTAATACTATTTATAATGTCTAGTTTATATCCCATTAAATAATAATATTTTAATAAAATATCATTGTTTAGTGAAACTCGGTATCGCATACAATGCAAGATATCAAAGAAGGTCACTCTTGCATGTAACACAAGCCAAGTTAGTGTTGCGTGTAGTGATAGAATAATTTGGTGTTTTGTATAACATAATCCAAACATAGTTCATTTATACATTGAACAAAATCTATACTCTGTGTTGCATGAAATAAGTTCCATCAAAAGAACCTGAAAGTGTATGAAACACAATCCAAGAATAGTGTTGTGTATACATCAAGCTAATACGGTGTTGTGTATCGCACAAGATAATCTTTGTGTAATGTAAAACACAAGACATAAAAAAATGAATCCCTATTATAAAATCTCAAGTTGTTACATTCTACCCCCCTTAAAATGAATTTCGACCTCGAAATTCAATGGGGTTATAAATGGTTTTCTACTTGAAGGTTTTATTCATGGAAATCGACATCATAAAAAGGAATAATAAAAATTTATTTTAAAAAATAAAGTTATAAACATAACGGTTACCCAAAGTAACTCTCACTAGGATTCCACAAAATAGAACATAGGTGGGATATGAAAACATGGATGTGGAAGGGAAATCTAAACATTATGTTCTGATATATATTGATAGAGAATAAGGTTTGGAGAAAGTTAACTACTAGAAATATAAAAATATGTGATAATTTAAAGGACCACTTGATTCATCTGATAAGAAGGTACTAGGATAACACTTTTTTCTTTTCAAAATACTTTTCCTAAAGTTGAATAATTTTTCCTGAAAATAAATATTTACTTTATTTTGGTATAATCTAACCGTTTTTCATGCCTTGAAAATTTTTCACTTCATTTCTTATTTAATGAAATGATGTTGAATTTGTTATTATTAAAGTGTTAGTATATGATTTGATAAAATAATGGTAAATTACATCTATCTCAAAAAAATTATAGCATAGGTAATCAAATATGAATAAGGCTACCTATATTTAGATAATACAAAATTCAACCAGAATATAACTTATACTATCCATAAATGGATAACATTACAATCCTTCCAAAAACTAAAAATATAAAAATTTAGAAAGAGGTGACCTAATTCTACTTAAGATTTTTCTCTCATATCTCATAAGGTAGTTCTTTGTTGTCACATTCCAAACATGTGAATGCCTTAACCTTGTATTCTCTTAAAACATGAATTACCATTTAACCTTAGTGAAAACATGAATATTGTCAAAAGATAACTCTTTACACATACCAAAATACAAAAAAATCTATATATTAATACCATGGTATCACTTTGTCTTAGTCATGGGGTCATTAATAGTATTAAATATCTCATTATCTACTTGTCCCTTCATTATGCGTATATCATGTGCTTTCCAAAAACATCAAAATAACATTTGTTGGTTACCAGTACCATTCAACATATACTTTCAAATAATTAAAGAAAACAACAGTGTAACAATATTTAGATGTTTCTTTATTCCATAGTACCATACTTTATTCATGATAAACATGAAATCATTCCACCATCTTCTTAAACCATTGACTGATCTTCATCGTTTTATTCCTCAACACTTCTTTCATCTCATATTTCATTTGTAGTCTCTTCATCGTCATAAACATCAATACTACCCATATGACCATGCTGATTCTATTTATGAGATTTTCACTTAGGGAGTCGATTTTTATAATGCCCATACATTACACATTTAAAACATTTAACCATAATTAATGTCTTAGCAATACCATTATCCTTATCTAATGTGTTAATTGAACCTTTTGTATTGCAATTAATGGATTTGTGTCCTTATATTACACACCCAAAGAATAATCCAGTTCCATTTCAAAATTCCCCTTGATTCCTTTTCCCATATGATTTACATGAGGAAAATTAAACATTCTTTCCAATATTATCATCATGAAACTCCATCTTTATCTTATAATCTAGGCAAGGAAACAAAGCAAAGTTTAGATTATTGATCATATTATGAGATGTATGATTAGGCATAATAATGTTGTTTCACCTTCCAAATCGCATTTCATTTGGTTCCTCATGAATAATATCATTCCATTGTCCATCATATTCTCCATTAACATGCATCCTCCTATTTCTATCCATTTTCTAAATCCCAAAAAGAATAGTGTTAGTGGAAAAAATCATACTAAGAAAACAACATAATCATGGGTGAGTACTTTCAATCTCTAGAATCATCGGTTTAATCATATGTTTTTCATGATGGTTATCATAATTATATGAATATAACCTATACTTATAATTAACCTTAGGGATATCTCTAGACATACCATAGAAATATATCTAGGGATCTCAGTAAAGTTTTCACATACTATTTTCCAAATATTGAATAAACCATCACTCTAATGCCCACTATAGAGAACCAATCTTGAAGCACATGTACATTACATTTGTTTTTTAGAATACTTAATACATGACACAAAAATACTCCCTATGAATGTATTATTTTAGTGTCTTTGGAAACTCAAAACATAATCTTCTAATCATGGTGAAAGATCTTCAACATCTCCCATAATGATATTCCCCTTTTTTTGTCCTGCCTAAAATTTTTCTTTGTATCCTAGGGAAAAGAAAACATAAAAAGGTGATCTCAAATGCCCAATAAGGGTAAAAATGGAGAACATAAAACAAACCATAAGTATAATAATATAAAAACATAAAAACAAGGTTTAAATATCAAAATCATGAGTCATGAAATAAATATTTTATTTTGTAAGTCATAGATCATAAATGAACAATAACCTTCATAAAATAGCATTGGAATAAAAAATGGGATTGTAGAATCCAAATAAGCATATAATATAATTTTCATAGTAGCCAAGGCATTGTTTCCAAGACCATAAGAGTGGAAAAAGTCCATTAATGAACTAGTTTAACATGTCATTCCGGCCTCGTATTATTGAACCATACTTACTTGTCGTTCCAGCCCTCTATTACTGAAACATACTTACTTTTTGTTCCATTCATACCTATATCATGAGATATAAATCTTTACCAAATTCATTAGAGTGAGATATAGGTCCCACCAATCTCATAATGAAATAATTCTAACATGTGACATAAAAACATAAATCATTCATCATAACATAACCCATGATATAAAATGGGAATCATAAACATCATTTCATCATTACATAATCCATATAAGATAAATGGACATCATAAAAACAATTCCATCATAAAAACAATAAAATAATTGTAATAATAGGGATAGAGACATAAATATATGTCATTTTATATGGAAAATAAATTTTATAAAACACTTTAACTTAATTCTTGCGGAAAATATTCTTTCTTCTTCAAAAATGAATTCTTTTCTCAAAATGTCGTGCAATTTTACAAGAAAAGAATTTAATTGAAAATAAACTGGAAATAGTTTAAAGGAACATTTATAGAAATAATGTGTTGTGAATATGTAAAAATACATTCATGTTGTATATGTTGAAAAACATTATCCTTGAACATTTTCCAGAAAATTCAAAAAATACCTCGTATGCTTAAAATAAAGAAAGATTCCTTCCACACCATGTAGTAAAAGTCAAAATAGGTAACAATGACTTAAAACACACATAGAATAATAGTAAAAATTTTATGAGAATATTATTATAAAACATGGAGATGGATGATAAATATACCACAAGTAAATACCTATGTATAATCAATATCTGATAAAAACAATATTTTCAAAGTAATACCTTACCTTAGGTCTGATTTTTTCCGTATGTGTCCAAAAATCGTCTCCCTCAATGTGACTCTTTTAAATTTATTCCTAGGGAACTAGAGTTGGTGTTTTGAGGATCCCAACACCACTAGAATGTTACTAGGAATGTTAATAAGAGAAATGGATAGGGGTTGGCCGAGCATGAAGGTTCAAAATGGAGTGAAGTGCAGAGGGATGATGTGCCCTTTTATAAGAGAGGAGAGCAGCACTTTTAGAATCTCTTAAAATATTAATTTATAATAAATTCAATTTCTATTTAAAAAGGACCAAAACATATTTAATTAAAATATAATTTTATTTTTGTTTTAATACCTATAATCTAAAAAACTTTATACAGGTTTTGAATATTTTTTTAACCTTATATTTTTTGTTTAACCCTTATTTTACCCTTTTTAATCTTACTTTGATATCATGTTTTTTACACATTGTGGGTTAATTTAATTACCATATCATGTAAAAAGTCCCCCAAAAAGTTATTTATGAAATATTTGGACTTATATTAACCATTTTACCAAATATTATATTTTTAAATTTTAATAGCATTTAATAAACTATTTTATGTTTTATGTTATGAATTATGTCAAATTTGGATACTATTCATACTTAGCATTTTTTTTTAAATTTTAAAAAATATTACTTAATTGATAAAAAGGAATTAAATCATCTCTAATATGTCAATGTATTCCAAAAAATTCGTGTATAACATCAAAATATTCAAATTAAATTTATTTTAATATTTATAAATTCTTTTATTTGAACACTTCATTAATGAGGTAATCACTACATCATAATTGTGTCATAAATAAATTTATTTATTTTGGGTCAAAAAATTCTAAATAAAAGACCATGATGTATGAAATATTTTTAAATTTAAACAAACTTTTTATAAACACATTGATCAGTTATATAACCCTATATTAAAATCAATTTAGAAAAATATATATTCTTAGGTTATAATTATCTTTAAATTAAATTAATTCTTATAAAATGTCATTTTCACATCCAAGTGAATCCATGGGGTCCCAAAATCAACACAAGTATGAACATGGTTGGAAATATCTCATCCAATAAGATTAATACATGTGATATTGTAGTTAAATATTATTTAAATATTATTTTTTTACCCTTATTTTCAAAATTTACCCTTCAACTATGGTAAATAAAATAATTACTAATGTTACTATTCATAATTTGAAAAAAAATAAAGGTACCTATTTAAAAACTTTGAACATTATAATTCCAAATATGGAATCCATTTCTCCATATTTAAATCACAGAAGTTATAGTAATCAATTTAAAATTAATTTCCATTGTCAAAACCAAAAGGCTGGTTTTTAAGAAGTAATAACTATCAAAATATTGACATGTGTTAATGTCCAGTTTAAAAGTGAACTTACTTAAATGAACAAAATTGTATTAAATTATAAAAATATAATCATATTAAACATTAAAAACAATTATAAATATAATATGATTATATAAATAAATTAGATAAAAAGAAGTTTCGTGTTAAAATGTAGTATTTTTTACTATTTATTAAAATTTTAATTTTGTTAGAAGAAAATCCAAAATTTTAAAAAAGAAAATTTTTATATCCCTATTCCAAATAAAAAGATTATTTTTTCATATTTAACTTTTAAATGGGTCAAAAACTAGATTTAAAATGGGAAGACTGTCAAAAGCCGGCAAAACTGCATTTTTTTAAAAATAATTCTTTTATTTGGAAAATTGATTTTGTTCACATAACATGTTCTAGAAAATGTTTAAGATGAATTACAATGTTATATAAAATTAAAAATGTGTTTGATACTATTCATAACGACTAGTTTATATCCCATTAAATAATTGTATTTTAATAATGTATCATTGTTTAGTGAAACTCGCTATCGCGTAAAATGCAAGCTACCATGATACGTCGCTCTTGCGTGTATTGCAAGCCAATTCAGTGTTGCGTATAGTGAAATATTCCTTCGGTGTTTCATATAACATAATCCAAACTTGAATCATTTATACATCGAAAAAAATCTATACTTAATGTTGCGTGAAATGAATTCTGTCAAAATAACTTGAAATTGTGTATAACACATGCCAAGAATAGTGTTTCATATACTTCTAGATAATAGAGTGTTGCGTATAGTGAAATATAATACTGGTGTAGCGTAAAAAACTAGACATCAAAAAAAAAAGAATTTATCTCATAAAATATCAGGGTGTTATGGTTGTCCTTAAATCCAAACATCCAATAATTCAAGCATAACAAACACCATAAGATCACTAAAAATCTTCATGGTCACCAATTCTATCACATAAACATCTACGTATTATTATATCAATCATAAAGCACAAATTTAGGGTTATAATTACCTATACATTTTTTTCCAAAAGATCAAATTACAATAGAATCAATTCTATTGATTACGAGTGTTATTCATCTCATGAATCCAATTTTTTAATGAATAAGTACGATGATACAATCCTTATATATCTAATGAATTTTATAAATAGGGAACTGTTGATAAAATAATCAATTAACATAATTATTGAATCTAAATAGTGGATTATTAATCATTATTATTCATCTAAGGTAGTATCATAAGCAAGACTACGATCCCTTCAGTTATTCAGAGGTATATTCCATTGACGCTTGGGAAATTCATTTTCATAGTTCCCCATATCCCTACAGTTGAGGCATTGAATATTGGAATATTATTTCTTCTTCTTCCAACCCTGAGCATAGTGTTCTTTTCCTCCACACTTGAATTAAACTCCTTTAACTATTATGAATATTCCATGGTGTTTCCTTCAATAATTATCACATAGAAAAATTACTTGTTTCCCTTTTTACCTTCATCTATCTTTTCCTCATATTTTATCTTCTTCCCTTTCTTACTTTTGAATCCATATGATATGGATAATTCTTTATCTATCTCGTGATAACATGAAATTATTTCCTCAAATGACGAGAATATTTGGGAGGATACATACCTATGAAGTATTTTCTTAATCTCGTAAAATAATTATCATTATTACTATTCATATCATGTGTATTGGTGAGGTTCAAATTCATTCTTATAGGTGAAATTTTTAAACAATTTCAAACACTAAATTAGGTTAAGAATTTTAATGCATAATTATGGAAAAGAAAAATTCATAACATAAATTGAAAATTTATTCATAGCTAATATCATAATCATAAACATGATTTCTTTGGGGAAATATTTACTTTTAAATTATTTATACTGGTTTCTAAATAGAATATGAATTATCTTAAGATTATCCCCCAAGAGATTCAAACCAAGTGCACAATAAGGCCCATTTTCATGTACCGGGTTCCCTAATATATTTTTGTAAATATATTTTCCAAGGTTACTACTAAACGTTCCCTGATACCAATATTAAAGACCATGACCCCAGTAGCCTGGAGCTGGTGCCTTTCTTTATTACAGAGGCTTAGATAAAAGACTCGAAACCAATAGAACCAATTACTTTAGTAGTTCTGGAAGCCAAATTACATACATGAACTTTATATTACAACTTGAAAGGATAAACAGCATAGAAACTCCATTGGAAACACCCATAAAATCCTAGATTAGCCTTAAAAGTCATTCATAAAATACATATTTTCATGATAGGGAAAAAAATAAAACAAAATAAATGGGTGAGGTAAAATAATTAGTAAGGAAAATTAATACATTAGAAGCTAATATAAATAAAAGTTAATGGTTAATGATCAAAAATACATTCCATTAGAACCTAAATTTTACCATAATATAGCACGAATAAAAGTTGAATAAATAATGCCAAAAAAATAATCCCATGGAAATGATGCTTAACCATGGATATTATACTATTAGAATATTCATATGTATTATAAATTACTAATATCATAATGAGGGAACTAATATTATATACAACATAAACATACCATCGATACCTTGACCAAGACACTTGAAAATAAATGACTATGGCCTTTGTCAAAATTTGTTTTATCTAATGATACCTACTAAAGTATTAAGGAGATATAATGGCCCTACCCATCAATTTCTATGCCCAATGCATTCCTCGAATAAATGGTCTAAAAATAAACAATATATACATATGAAATTTTGATAACTTTCCACAATATATAAAAATAATCACTAACCATTATGTGTAGTATGGTGAATGGTATCAAGATAGCACATCCACGGTCAAACTAGTCATAAACCATTTAATAATATATGTTAGAAGATAATAATAATAGATAAACTCAATAAATAATAAAATTAAATAGAATATTTAAAATATATGAAATTAATTTAATAAAATCATTGATTAATTCTTGAGAGAAATATTGTTTTCTATCATTACAAATAAGAGTTCTTTTGGAAAAAATAATTTTTACTTATCGTACTTTATTTTTTAAAACCAAAAAGGAAAAAATAAATTATTTAATGAAAAAATTAGAGATTTATAAAAATATTGGTGTCTTGAAATAGATTATGGATGGTACTTGAAAAATGGGAAATAAATAGACATGTTCTCTTTAACTGGGATTGGGTATCGGGAATAATTGAGAAGGGAACCTTGTAAACACATATTTCCCCATAAAAAAGATGAAAAGATATGTATACATGATTTTGGAATTTATAAATCAAATTTATAATTAGTATATAAAAATAATTAATAATCACATCGATGTATAGATGGAGAAAGCATAACCTGAATGAAAATAGAGATTCAAGAAGAACCATTACCTTATGTCTGAAATTGTTATGCACTTGACTTTAATGTCCGAGATAATCAAATTAATTCCATTAATTAATTAATTTAGAAAATTTTCTAAATTTAATTTATTTAATATAATTTTATTATGTCCACTTATGATCTTTTTTATGAGTTATAATTTACAATTTTATCATTTGGGGGTGTTTGTTTCCTTGATTTTCATGATCGATTTACTTGTATATGAGTATGGATGTTCATGTAAAATGGGAATAGTTCTTCATAATTGATGATATATGTTATTAATGAACTAAGGAAGATTAAATGGTTAGATAATTTATTTATATTTTTTTGGTGAGGATTAAACATTAGATAAGGCGTTAGTGATAATTTTTTAGATTATTTTGGACATTTTCGATCACCACAAACATGTTTTGTTTTATTAATTAGCACTGTGTGTATATAATTGTTCTAGAAAATTAAATAGATTTTAATAAATACATTATAAATTTTATTAACCACAAAAATGGATTTATGGCTAGCCATAAAGGCATTAATTGAAAATGAAAATGCATCATCCATGATGTATGTAAATTGACACATCACATGTGATGATTTCATTTATAGAATAAAATAAAGACAGAAAGAAGTTTAATGATTCATATTACATTAACAGGATATAATTCTAGTATATAAAATATATTAGATTTATAATGTGTCTTTGGATTGGTTTTGGTATTTTGTTGAGACTAAAGGATCTTGAACATAGGGGAGTGTATTCAGAATATTATTTGGTAAATATTTGACAAGGATCGGTGCTTGGAATGCGTGAGTTGAACGGGTGTTAATGTGAGGTATTTATAGTGGAAGAGAGGTGTGTATTTTGAATATTTTATTCATTTTTTTATTATTTCATATCAACACTATGAATAGACAGAGAATTATCACCAAATATATTAAAATAATTAAGGAGATTTTATGATTATGGGATTACAATATCCATACATCACCTATTACTCTATAATTCATGTATTTATCATTTATTCTAAATTATCATATTTTAATATTAAAAAAAATTAATTTATTTTAGAAATATCCAAAAAAATACCCCCAAATTTTTTCAATGTGAAGAATTAAAAAATTAAATCCATTGTGTGAAAATAATTTTCTAAATATGGGAAATTTAGTTTTTAATTAAAATCAGCATTTACATAAAAAATCCCAATTTTATAATTTATAAATAATTTTATAACACCTTGAAAAATTAATTAGGGACTCGTAAAATTATCTTATAATCATAATAAAATAAAATAATAATTTACGAATAAATTTTCTAAAAGAAAATATACTTTTAAATCATTATATTAATTATAAATTCAAAATAAACGTCTATGTTTATAAAAAATATCATTAATTAATTAATAATTTCAAAAACATTTATTTACATGTTCAATGATATAATTATATCATATTACCACTAATATGATATATAAATTATTTTTATACTTTCATAGGTGATGCTATTGTTCTAATGTAGACATTAATATTCCTAACAGTCACATTATTATTTCCACAGTCACGTTATAATTCATCAAAAATAGAACTTATCAGAAAAATACGAAATGTTTAAACAACGTAAATTTTGATATTATGATTTAATAAAAAATATTTATTTTTTCAAATATAATTTATAAAAGTGGAAAATTTTATATTTAAAATAAGTTCTCCATTGAAGGGCAGTAAAACTTTGTTTTGATAAATAACCTTTTTATTTATAAAATTGAATTAACTCTTATCTTATGGCTCTTAAAATGTTTCAGATTAATGTAAAAATATTTGATTGAATATATAATTTTTCATAAATATATATCATTTATTGTGATAAATTTAATTTATTAATATAAAATGTCATTATGAGCATAAAAAAAGTATTCATAAAAACACATCTTTTATGTTCAATTGGTTTTCATTTCTAATTAATTGGTAACCATTGAATTAATTTTATAAACATGAGTAATCTATATTTTCATAATTTACTTATTCTGATTCACTCATTCCATTCCTAACATCAAGGAGATAACTATAATAAATAAATAATAATATTTAAATTATTTTCAATGTTGGTCAGTTATCAAAGAAGTTCAATTTAAATTGAAGAATAATATAAAATCCTTGGGTGTTACAACTGAAAACTGATAAAAATTGATGGAAAACTACTATATTTGATCTCTTCTATCACTGAAAAAGTAAACACAACCAACTGGTATGAGATCATTCCCACTCCTAGTGCCAAAAAGATCATTGTACCTAAATTTACATTCTAGTCTCCTTCAAAGAGATTCTCGACACCATCATTAATCGTGAAACTAAATTTTTAGGTATAACTATTGATGTTAGCCTTAAATATTTTCAATCAGTCCATACTTAGGATTATGTCATAAAAATCCATCTATAGCACACTGAAATTCCATATCAACTCATCTTCATCAAGAGTTATATAACATACTCTTCACATAATGGCTCGACATTCTCTTTGACCTAAAGGAGATTGATGTTTCAAAATAGAAGGCATCATCTCAACATGTAAACCCAATAAATAAATAGACTGAAAAGAAATAAATGAATTAGATGCACCTATATCAAAAAAATCATTCCTAATTATAGAATAAAAAATAATCTTACCTCATGTTGTTGAGGGTCTAGATTTATCATCCATAATAACCTACTTAGATCCATACAAATGATTACTCGCTACAATTTTTTCTTTATTGCCTTGTTGAGATTTCATAGCCTGGGGATTCATGGTATTCTTAGAATCACCAAGAATATCTCTATTCTGATGATGATATTGATTCTTCCTCCCTCATCCCATCAAAGAATAAGAAGTTATTGACACATGAGTAGTGTCCCGAACACCTGATATCAAAGCCCTATGATAATAGTGTTGAAGATTCGCTATATAATAACGATTGTGGAGTTATCTTGGTTGTGTTATAAAATATGACTTCATGTGGAATAAAAAACCAAATTGGAAACATCCTGGCCTGATCATAGGATTTGGGGGAAGATTTATCGATCCATCTATCTGATTTTGAGCCATCCCACTACCCTAGAAATTGGTGACCCTATTCCAATTGATCCCAACAGTAGAGTTCCTACCACTTTTCATAGGTATCAACATGATCCCTCCATTTATAGATCTTGATATGTTTATTTATGCTACTATAGAGTCATGAAATTTTTTCCAAGGGATGGAATACCCCCACAATCACTTTGCAGAAGGAAGCAAGTACTCCTATATGTATAGCAAGGTGAATGGACTCAAATTGAGTTGAAAATTTCATTATAGACATGAATGAATTCAAGTTATCAATGAATATTGATTGGCCCATTTACAATCACCAGGAAGGATTTGCAGACCACCTAGATCATGGACCACCAGGTTTACAGAACGATTCACGAACCGTTAGCCCGCAGAGCGATGGTCAGCGAACCCAGCGGACTACAAACTGTAAACCACACCGCCAAAGGAATCATTTGCACGATGGTTATATGTGTACCATCCCGTGAACTCATCAGTTCAGGACAAAGAAAATATATATTTTTTTGCAAACCATGATCGTGAACTACATCCTCCGCAAACCCCGGTTGACCGAGTCTTCCATGGGTCAGTATATCTCCTCATGGGTCTCCACAAATGGTGTCACATGCACATAGATACGATTTCCACGATTCTCTATAAAAGGTGCATAGAATGAATTGAGAAATAAAAAATGGAGAAAGATTAATGTGGACTTGGAGGTTGGAAGAAAGAGTTCTAGGAAGATTCTAGCTTTAGTCATGATTCATCAACAAAGCCCGAATAGCGAACCATAATCTCTGTAGGTGCAGATAGCTGCAAACCATAAAACGGGGGATCTTAAAAATAAAAAGACAACCGCGACCCTAAATAGTGGAACTGCGAACTAGATACTTCCCGCATATGAACTTCCCATAAAAGATAATCCCCCATAACCTCCTTCAAAATGGTGCTCCACGTAGAATACCGCTACGCAGACTAAACTCGGCGCCACATACTGCTTCAGTACGTAGATGGATCCCAAAGCGGTGTGATGGGTTGTGTACCACAATGGTACATGGTCATCCTTTACCTTGAATTTATACCACATCGTTACATGTAAGACCCCTTTCCCCACATACCCCTACAGTATGAAGACACACCACAATCCCACATAATAAATTTGTACCTGGAATGGGGTGTATTTTGTGAATTATTTCCTCTGGTTCCAACATCACCCCTCCATTACCATCCAGTCCTCCATAATCCCTCTATGAACTAGACCTCCAACATCTGACCAAAGCCTCCTCTAAATAAACCATACCCATATGATCAGACCATCAGATGCATCATCATACACCTTTGAGTCTACATACCCATGGTAAGCGGAGTCACGAAGGCTCTCCCCACAACAGTTTGGGCTTCAGGAAGGTACGTGGGTCTACATTCCCATGATAACCTCGAGTCCAACCATGGGATACCAATCTAAACTTCCCCATTCTAGGGATTAAGGTAGATCACATTCTTTTTTATCCAAAAATGAATAGTGACCAGTATAAGGAGTTATGTTCTCTTCCCCTTTGATGTGGACGAAACTCCTCCCCTTCCAAGAACATATTATGGGTCCCTCCTGCTGAGGTAAGTCTATAATATTTTGAGTCTGAGCTGCATGAAATTTAATGTCATTTCACATTGAAAGGTTTATCTCTCTATTCCTTGTCCAACTATCACCTCGGCCTCATCCACTATAGGCTCTCCCTCTCTCTCCAATAGGAGAAAAACCACATGGTTGGTTGGACCTCTTGCATCCTCTTGTTTCTCACAATGAGCATGAATTATGTGGATATAGAGGTTTGTGATTATTACAACATGCACACTATCTAAACTATGATAAATCTATTTCCTGGCCAAAACAGGATACGTAGGATGCCTACCCAATGGACCGATCTCAAAACGGTGTGCTCTCATAAAGGGTTCACCCAATCATGCTTTCTTAAGAGGGAAGCTTCAATGCGTAATCCCCAGCCATCTGAACTATGAGAACACTGATTCCTGATCAAACTAGGATATATAGGATGCCTACCTGATATCTTGAGCTTCAAATGGTGCAAATCCAAAAGGGTTCACCCAACCATGCCCCTTAAATGGGCATCTTCCATACGTAAGCCTCACATAATTCCAAACTACATGGGTTATGATTCCTATCTCAAGGATATGTAGGAAACTCATCCTATGGGTCTGATCCCAACATCAAATCAACATCCACCCCCCTTGGATGAATATAAACTCTATAGAGCCTTATTGTATGACTCAAGTTAGTAGTACCTATATAGAATCAAATATATGCATGCCTACGACGATCTTGTAACCAGGGTTATCCCGTGGACACACTCTTTGGGAATGAACCAAGGATTCATGAACATATGAACATTACTTAAATATATAAGAGAGTCCAAAAATAGGCAATAATTTTCCACCAGAAGGGTGTGGAGAGCCTAAATTCTCATCCTCTCGGCCAATGTAGTCCTCAAGTGTCGTTGGCTGAATCATCAATCAACGAGCACCTGACGTTGGGAAGAAAGTCCATGAAAAATGGATACCAGGGCCGTTGGGTATTTTTAGCTCAAAAAATAAACCTGTTGGAGAACATCTGAGGAAGTTATATCTGAAGAGAACCGATTGCACAGGTACTTGACTCCACTCAATCACCCACTGGGACAAATTGGCTGTGGAATCTCTTTCGCAATATGAAAGGGGTGAATCAATAATTTCTGACGGGGTTAATCCAACCTCCGTTTAAAGGATAATGAGGCATAATGGGTCCAAACAAAAGATATGGTCAATTTGATAGGTAACCATATCCAAAAAAGAGACGGGTGATGATCCTAGTTGGACTATTTCAACATCACCTAAAATGTTCTACCTCAGTGGACGAACAAAAATGGTGAACCTGACGTGAATCCATAACCATGGTGGAATTTATACCCCAATGATAAAATAAAAATGGACATTTCAGGTCATCCCATTTTTTCACCCCGGTAGGTGTGAAGTGTGCCACCTTATATGAGAAATAAAAATGGTGAACCTGACTTGAATCCTTAACCAAGGTAGCGGCTTTACCCCACTCAAGCACCTTCACCACAAACAAAAAGATGGAAGGGGACAAGATGAATCTTCAGATGTGTATATGTTTAAAAGACTAATTTGACGAGTTTTTGTGGTCTGTATTTCATATATGTATATTTCAGTTTCCTGCAGATCAACCTTCGATCAAAATGAAATCCCGATGACCAATTAAGACAGATGCATCAGTGATCCCGCGGGCGGCTGGGGCCCCAATGAATGGCATCACCCCCTCCCATATCTATTTCTTTAACTTTGGGTATCCAACACATTGATCAAAGTGTACCACTGAAATGGTACTCTCCCCACACTGGAGGCTGCGAGAAAACCCTTCAGTTTGAAAATGTTTTCCAGCTGCCTCTTCAGTCGTGGATGGCAACCCAGCACAAGGTGGCCTCAGTGGTCGTCTCAAACCATTTTGGGAGCCTATCCCTGTAATGTGACACCATGTACCTCCTTTACCATAGGGAGGCAGATGAAGCCAATACTGATGACTTAATCTCCATTGCATAGGGTTCCTACTCATGGTCCCCCACCACAGAGCATCACGGCCGACACCGGATGACCAATCCTCCTTCCACTGATGAGGACCTTATGCCGATGGAACCTATTAATGTACAGGAGACCCGAGCCCCTCGAGATGCTCGAAAAGGGTGGAAAATATATTAACAGGAAAAAAATATAACACTAGTTGCTGAAGAGAAACCCTGACGCCCAAACACGAAATCATTCAGTAGGCAGACATATGACTATGCCCCCTCCACTAAATCCCACCACAAAAACAGAGTAGAAAAATACAAGCATATGAACATTCCTGCGAGTTCTCTCCAGTCCCACCATGAAGAATGAGAAAAAAACTACATACAGATGAAAATATCTACTGATTCACAATAAGCCCTTCAAACAAATAGAACGACAACCAGCTATACACGGGAACAAATACTTGATGTTTCATATCAAAACCTCCATCAAAATTGGGTAGAAAGAAAATATGAGTAGAGTGAAATTATTATGGATTAATATAAATCATGTGAGAAACATGCAGTGGCAAGAGAGCTGATCAAAATCACCTATCATGAATATTAAGTCCACCAGTCAAATACGGTGGTAACCATAGAAGACAACCAGTGCCAGACTCGTTCCTCTTTCCCGGCATAGGAGAACTTCCCTTATCTATTGGAACCTCCTAGAGGACCCGAGTAGGCACAAAACCCTTCTCAAACATCAGAATGAGCCCTCAAACATGTTCCATCCAAATATGTATCTCAGAAAATCCTTAAAATGATGGGAGATAAGATTTTGATCCCCGAAAATGTCATCTAAACTTGGAAAGACATTATTTCATCAGTGGAAAAGGTGAGAAATCAGGCCCACAACACAGTTTCCTTGAATGGAATGACTCAATTGCAAAATTAGTTAGTCACTCCAGAGCAGTTATGCATCCCTACTTCAGTCCAAGAGGGTTGACGGTAATATCCCATGATATACAGACAACCAAATCGGGAAGAAATACCCATTCCAACTGGGGGAGGCCGATGCAAAGTGGTGGCTGCTCTAGGGCATATATATATTCCAATTAAAACTCAATATGTCTCTTGGAATATCCCGACGTCATCACAAGATCCAAAAATACAGGGATCCATACATGAAGGCCATTACCTACAACAGATGGCTCTGGTTACCTATAAGAGAGTCCTCAAAGATAAAATGTGCTAAAGGAAACCGGAAAATAAAGAGCACATACATGATCCTACTCTGCTGAAAGCTGGGGTCCTTGACGCCATCAAACATATATAAATGAAAGATCAAGACCCTTTTAGTCCATTACCAAATTAAGTAAGTGGTAGTAGAAGTTGTGAAGGCCCTCCTCACAATGTCTCTACTAGCACCTCTGAAGGACCTCCACATAGCACCCAGGGGGGCTCACTCCATGGGCCAGGAATGACCGATCACGAGAGCCTATCTCCTGATGTGCATTTGGGTAGCCCTCCCCTCGACCTACAGATCAGACAACAAGATGGTCCTCCCCTTGTTGTCTTCCACCCTGATGGTCCTCCCTAGGGTATATAATGCATATATACTTCTCCCTGTAGTCGGACATCAAGTAATGATGGTAGTCCTCACCATAATGATAGTCATTCCGAAGGCCCTCCCGACAATGGTAGTTGCTGTGAAGGCCCTCCCCATAGTAACTCAAAGAAACGAGAAGGTCCTACCCTCGTTGTAGTACATCTTAAAGGCCCTCCCAAGGAAATGAACTGCATAAATTCTCCCTGCAGCCAGGTATCAATCCGTGATTTTAGTCATCTCCATAGAAACGGTCATAGATAAGGTCCTCCCCTTAGTGACACCAAGTAGCAAGAAGATCCTCCCCTCGCTATAACCCACCCTAAAGGTCCAATCTATCGTATAAATTGTAGAAACATTTCCCATGGTTGGGAATCAAGTTACAATAGTATCCCTCATCATTGCAGCTTCAATTGTAAATGTCCTCCCCATAACTAAAATACATATCGGTGAGAAGGACCTTCCCTTCCCAGATCAAATATAAGAAAGTCTTCCTATACTAAGGTGCACGTAGAGTCAGACACATCGGGAACTACTTATATAACAAGTGATATTCTTTCTCAACCAGAGGATGTCCCAGGGCCACACTGATCTTCCGAGCCACCCTCGTGCCCCCCGAATATCAATAAGGCTCCCACCAGCCCGGTTTCCTGAATTTATTAAGAAGCAGTTGAGATGCGAATATCATGTAGATGATTCTCCTGAAGAACAACAACATGATATGTTGCTTATGAGGAGACAAATAGAAAAGCATAATACACTAGTGATATATTATACTAAAACTACATCTTACTTCAATACACTAGGAGAGATATCAAGGGAATGTATACATGAAATTTTCCTCAATATGTGGATGACTCTTTATCGGATAAATGAAAAATTCCTACCCTATTAAGGGTATACAGACCAATTCAAAATGTAAGGGGATATTTTCTGTCTAATCGACCTGGAAGCCCTCATGTCTACATGGAAACCATAATTAGAAAGGATAAAGAAAAACCTTGAACTAGCTTTCCTCCATGCACTACATATGTTGTGTCACCTCATTGGAGATGCCCTAACTAGAGTTCACATTCGAGGATGGGGAGAACATGGATCTCTACACTTTACCCCTTGTCTTGTCCAGTAATCCCCATTGGAAATAACATCAACCAATTTCATCACCCAAAGGTAGAAATAAAGTGAAAACCCTTCTCAGAAAAGATGTGATACTCGACAAAAACCATCCCAGAGTATATCTCAAAAGTGTTAGGACCGAAAGATATTGTCATAGAAAATCTTTCGAGTCAGGAAACCAATAACATCCAGAAGGCTTCTTACTTAAAGGAAGCCAACCAGAAAGCAGTTATCATGTCTTCAAAAGACCATAGACTCCACTCAAGCCTAGTTCCATACTTAGCACACACCCACATAGGAGTAAGTGAATTTGGAAAGGCAGCAATAGCTGTGGAAACCCCTGTAATGCAGGAACAACCCCAGCCGATAGGACTGGAAAAATTTATATATCAAAATAACCCCGTAAGACCAACAAATCCAGGTCATAGAGCATCTACAGAAGAATGAGAAGTAATCTTTCCCATAGGTCTTTGGGAATTTTTCCCTCAAATCCTCACACAAAAAATGTCTGTATTCTACCATATAGGAAGAACAATGGACATAGGATTCACCCATTCCACCCCTTCTTGTGGTTCACACCTTCCAAGAAAAAGGCGCATTACAAGTTCAAACCAGTGCTCCCTTCAAGTCAAACTTCTCCAATAAACTGAAAAAATGACGCAGAATGGAAGGAGAAAATCCAAAAAAGGATGCATAAAGCCAACCTACCATTCGGCACTGGGTACACCACCCCCAATGCGGTATCCCATAGTGAATGTGGTAAAACTCAACTCCACGGTTCTCATAGGAAAGGACACAGAGGGAGAGGATGCATAGGAAGATGGTTCCCTCCTAGAGGCATCTCACACCAAGCATGATGGTGTGCATACACAAAAATAGAGAGTAGTCCCAAATCTGGGCACCCCCTTAGTCAATATGACATTACTTCCTACGTGAACCCCAATAAGGATATGAATAAATCCAAGGTTGTATAGGAAACACCTTCTACGCCCCTTGGAAATGTGTCCCACACTCTAAAAGAAATGTTCTCTAAGAAGGAGGAAGAAATGAAATAGTTCAGGTGAATTAATGTTGAGCTACGTCGAGGGAGCTATCACAGCGGATGTGTTCCCCCTGCGAAACATCAGCAGGTGATCCTAGAAGAGTTTCCTTTGCCACATGCACTCATCCCAAAAAATGAAGCCAAGATCAGAGGACCATCCAATCCAGTGTTGGGACTAGAAACCTACATAAAACTAGCCCCAGAAATACATCAATCCTTCCCCCTACAGGGAATACAGACAATATTTATTCAGGTAAACCCACAAATGATACCTTCGACTAGGTATGAACCCCAAATTCCAGCAGCACCAGCATGCCCTGCCTTGGCCACTACCTCAAAAGCCCAAAGCTCAAGCCTAACATGATATGTTTCAATGGATCTTGAACACCATCCAGCAACTAACAACTCAACTAGAATCCATGGAGGGTTGATGTGCTCCGATACAGCTTGAACACAAACACTACCTCGATTGGGTGAGAAACATTCCTCCACCACCGAATTTCAAAAACTCCATATTCAAAGTATTCAATGGCTTGTGGGACTTGGAAAAACATTTAATGCACTATGCCTCATACTATGACCACATGATGGGAAGTCCAGAGTAGAATGAAGCATTAAAATACAGGTCATTCGTACAAACCATGCATGGTTAATTTTTTGTATGGTATACTAGCATGCCATCCAATTCAATCACAGGATGGGAGGACCTCTGGCGATAGTTTCTCTTCCTGTTCAATTCAACGATACCTAAGACGATGGTCAGTGACCTAATTAACAACAAACAGTGAGAGAACGAAAGAGTATCATACTTCATTTCTAGATGGAATGGTATGGCTTATTCACTGAAATGACTGCTTCCCCATAATTAAATACTCGCTATGTGCATTGATAACATTCAGGATGAATTGAGAACACCGCTAATATTGGTGAAGTATAAAAGAGGGATTCCAGACATTTATTCCATTTCTCGAAGGATAGAATACTCCTTCCAATAGACTAATATTATACCCCGAGTGGCACCATCAACCCCTAAGAAAGGAATGGGAAAAGCTGTTGTGGATCCTGTCACTATTAAGACACCCCTAACAATAAATCGAGTAGGGAGGCCCCCAACAAACCATGTAGGATCCCCTACATGCCAACATCCACCCCCACCTCGACAATATGAGTGACATGGTACTAAAATAAGAAAATTCATAGAATGAAAAAAATAATATTTACTCATTATGAGATGACCAGGTCCACAACTACATCATTGCTCTCCCGAATTGCAACTTGCTCTGGCTACTAGAGACAAAGAGAGATGATTAAGTGTCTCTTGATGACCATCTAAATTATTGTCCCTATCAATGGATACTGGGGCAGTCCATCTAGGGATGCTTCATCTTCATCGATATCCTAAAAAAGATAGTGGATTCTATGAATGTTTTGTTGGGTCCTCCACCAGCACAAGTAGCGTATTTTTCTACCTCAATCTCAAGAGAAGAAAATGAATGAAATATAGTCTCCTCTGAGAAGGAGAAAAAGTTTTACAATTGGATGAACCAGAAGACCATCAACCAAGTCCATGGTATCCTCCAGACATTTCTTAAACAACCAACTATGCCCCCAAAATCTCCAAACACATCACATCTTTCCTCCTTAACATCGCGGTCCTCTAAAGGACATAAGGGCAGAAAGCAAGAGCAAGAAGATGAGATAACACCAAATCAGAAGTCAGTGTCGATGCTTTTAGTCTTCATGCAAACAAACTTTGTACAATGGGAACCACCCTACGAAATGGTACAATAGGCACTGTCCTACCAAAAAACACAATAGGCACAACCCTACCAAATGGTACAATGGGCACCACCTCGCCAAAGAGAACTAAGAGAACTACCCCACCAAAAAACAATTAGAAGATGATAGTTAGACAGAAATAGTGTCGAAAAAAGAAATGGTGTTATCCACCATTATTATAATTCACTTAATCGACCCCTTCTCGGATGGAGACTATGCCCATGAACCCGAATTCCCAGTTCCCAAACATAGATCTGATGTAAGAGGTTGTAGTGGCCATAGGTTTCTTAGAAGGCATGATTGTGACAGGTGTCAAATTCCCATACACACCATAATTCAAACTGTTAGCATCACGGAAACTCATGGAGGGACCCCAAAAAAACAAACAGAATGCTCCTTCACCCTCATTAAAAGAAATCAATGTCTAATTATCTTTCAATATCCGTTAGTGGAAGAACAAATATCATATCTCCCAAGGCATACAGGTGGACAAGTTTGGCCAAATCCAAAAAGGATCATGGTACCACCGGTCCGGAGTACAGAGGTCGAAACATCTGCATCCAAATCCCTAACCCCAAAAGTGACTACTAAAGAGAAACCCTTGATCCAAGAAGAATAGACCATTAGAGTAGAAATATGATATTTTAAAGGTGTTGGATTCTGTACCAGAAAAACTATATATCCTGGATGCATTAATATTATCCTAAGATCTTAAAGATGCACTCATAAAAGCCTTAATATGTCCCTAGGAGATTGAGGATGAAGTAGAAGCATAAAAATTATACTAAATGGAGACTGGTCTCAAAGAACGTCACACTTCCATCTCCTTCACATAGAGAGATTAAGATTCCATCATGCAAGGGAACATAAAACCCATATATTTGTCCAGTAAGATAAATGGAATTTACATCCGGAGGATCATCATTGACAATGGCGTGGGAGTCAATATCCTCCTACTACGAACACTTCATAAATTGGGCTATGATGAAGAAAGTTTGACACCCTGCACTAAAACTCTGCTGGGATATGAAAAAATCAGCTAGAAACCATTGGGATGAATCAAGCATAAAACTAAGCTTGGATACTACATGTCGGATTTTGAGTTCCTGGTAGTGTGAAAAATTACAGACTTCAACGTTATGTTAGGGAGTCCATGGTTTCATCAGCACACTAAAATTACTTCATCATACCATCAGTTTATCAAATATCACATTAAAGAAAAAAACAGGGCATTACACACTGATAAATCCTTGTTTGAGTCCTGTGAGTCACATTATATCAACACAGGGTTCTATGAATTAGAAGAAAATAATCTTTCAGCCAACAATATTGATAGGATTATAACCCTGAATGCATTGGAAATGGCTCATGTAGACACCCTCCAGTAGCTTAGGGAAGAGTATGTAATACTCATAAACCATGTTGAATGCACAAGTGAAAGTCCAGATGCAGACTCAATCTTATGCATGGTCTCTATAACTACCACCAAGTCCAAAGACACAAAAGAGTGGGATAACTCCCATGATGTTAGTAAAATCCTTATTAAAGATGCTCATAGCCCATCCACAAGACATCAAACTAACCCCGCCTAACTCACTAAGGAAAAATACAATTTCTCTCCCAAAATTGGAGAGTTCATCTCAAGAATCCTCTCCCCATCAGAAGAGGAAAAAATGAATATAATGAAGAAGAAGAAGATGAGGAGGACGAAGAAGACCTCAAATATTCCCCTCCAGCATTCGATAATGTTGTCTCCACCATAATCGATGAACTTAGAGAGATAAAATTGTGCACCAAAAATGACCCATGGCCCACACTGATCAGTATGGTTGTTCCCATTGAAGAGTAAGTGGAATATAACTACTTCTTAAAGAATAATCAAGATGTGTTTTCCTAGAACTACATAGAAATTCTAGGCCTCAATCCTAAGGTTGACACTCATCATCAGGGCTTTCCAGAATATCACAGGGGATATAAGAAGGAATCCAAAAGGACCCACCCCATGCATGCTACCAAAATAGTGGCTGAAGTTAAAAATATGATCAAAACCAACTTCATAAGAGTGGTCCTTTATCCAATACTGCTGTAAAACATTTTTTTTGTCAAAAAGAAGAATGTACAAACTAGAATCTTCACCGACTTCAGGGACCTCAATCTGCATTTCCCAAAAGATGACTTCCTAGTCTCGATCACATAATTATTGATTGATGCAACCAATGTATATGGATCCCTCTATTTCATGGATGACTATTCTGTATACAAATAGATCTGAATGGACTAGAAGGATGAATAATACACTGCTTTTAGATCCCCTTAGGTACTATTCTGTTATAAATTGATGCCCTTCGATTTAAAAAATGTCAACACCACATATCAGTGTTCCAGGCATCGCATCTTCAATTCCTTCTTGGGAAAGTTCATCGATTGTTATGTCAATGATCTCGTGGTTAAATCATGACAATTCTCAAACAACCTATACAATCTTGAAACTATCTTAAAAAAATGTGGATGCATGGTTTAAAGATGAATCTTTTAAAATGTGCCTTTGGTGTTACCTCTGGCGAATTACTCGGCTTTATTATATGCCATCGTGACATTGAATTTGACCCTGAGAAGACCAAATCCATAATTGGAATGTCCCCACCTCACTACCTCACCAAGTAGAGAGGTCTCTAGGGGAACCTCACCTACATATGACGCTTTATAACTAACCTAGTAGGTAAATTCTTACCTTTCACCAGGCTCCTGAAGAAAAGAGTTACGTATGAGTGGGATATTGATTGCATAGAAGCATTCAACAATATCAAAAGATATCTCCTATTCCCGCTGGTGATGATACTACTAGTTGAGGGGATACCATTCATATTGTACGTAACCACCCTAAAACAGTCATTAGGTGCCTTCATCGCATAGAATAATGATGCTGGAAGTGAGAACAAAGTCTATTACCTTAGCCAAAAAATTATTGATGCTGAAACTCAGTATTCAAAAATTTAAAAGAACTGCATACCCCTAATATTCACGGTTTAAAAACTGGGGCATTACCTATAGTACCATTAGGTACAACTGGTCACCCACTGAAACCTGCTCAAATATTTCATCAACCTTCCCAAGATAAATGGATGCCTCTCACGGTTGGTGGTTATCATACAATAGTTTGACACATGGTATGTACCCCAGAAAACCATAAAATTCCATGAGTTGGTGGACTTTCAAGAAGATAACCCTTTAGAAGAAACAACACCGCTGGATGCCTAACTTCCAGATGAAAAATTTTTCTCCATCTAAGATAATCCCTAGACATGGGAAATTTACTTCGATGGTTCCTCCCGAATCCTTATAGGGAAAATGATGGATGATCCTAAGATCAACAAAGTGGGGCTAGGAAATATACTTGTATCCCTCAAAAAGTTCATCCTACCTTATTTTTTGGTTCTTTCGGAAGGGTGTGAAAACAATGAAGTGGAATATCATACCCTCATTGCAGGCCTAAAACTGGCACTTCATGTGCAATCCAAACAGTTGAAAATAAAGGGTAATTCAGGGCTAGTCATCAAATAGGTCAATGGTGACTATGCCATCAAGAAAGAAGTAATTTTCCCATTGATGAGTCATTTTAGAGAATTGATGAAAAAATTCCCATCAGAACCAACATTGACTTATGTCCCCCAATCACAAAATACCCAATCCACCCTTTGGAAAATGTATCCACAACCTTGGATTATCTATACCAGGATGAAACAGTCATCAGCATTGCTCACCACCAGATGGTCTTTCTATTCTTCCATAGAAGTATGGAGGAAATTGATTAAATTATCCATGTTTTTAAGCCTTATGTTTACACCACCAGATGGATGACGACCATTGAAAATTACCTTGGGAATTGGGAACTCCCACCAGATAGGGTTGGAAGGGATTAGGTCCGAAGACAGGCTATCAATTTTTCCTCGTACAATGGGGTAAACCAATAAAAGTTTCTCTACAAACGAGGAATTAACAGAGTCCTTATCAGGAGTATTCATGGATAAGAGACTACTGACGTCATGAAAGAAGGGCACGTCAGAGCCTGTGGAGTGCATCAATCGACATCCAAGCTCTCCCACCAAATCTGAAGGCTTGGGTGTTACTGACACACTATGATAACAAATTATCCCATATTTACCAAGCAGTACCATTACTACCATGTTCATGGAAATTTCATAATCTTACCCCAAGATTTACTTCATACAACTAATTAATCCTTTCCATTTGTCACCTGGGGGATGGATGTTGTGGGACCATATCCCCCCACCACATCCATACAATTCAAGTACATACTCACTAAGACCTACTTCTTTTCAAAATGGGATGAATCCACACCACTTAATGAATTTGGGGTGAAAATCATCATTAGATTCGTGAAATCTAACATCATTACCAGATTTGGTGTCCTTCATACAATACTGATGGAAAACGACACAAAAATTAGCTTTACTACGTAGGAATATCTATACCAAGAGTATAGAATCAAAGAGAACTATAATTGCTACTACCATGTAATGAAAAATGGGAAAACATAGGCTTTCAACAAAAGCCTATCCAACTTACTCAAAAATATGGATGATAAGGATAAGAAATTGTGGCCATAAAAGCTCTTTCATGCTTTGTCAGATTACCAGACCACAACCTGCACCGCCACCCGGGAAACCCTGTACTCATTAGTATACAGGATAGAGGTGGTTTTTCCTATTGAAATCCAAGTTCCATCATTTTGTATGGCCATTTTAAATAAATTTTCAATGGATGAGAAATAAAATAGATGATTTGATGAGTTAGAGTATCTAGATGAAAAATGTATGCACACTTTACCACATTTTTAAATCTACCAAAACCAAATTACACAAGCCTTCAACAAAATGGTTCTCCTTCGATATTTCCTCAAAGTAGAAGTGGTGTTAGTCCTCAGAACCCTGATGATAATAGGGAAGAATCCCCCAAAGCTTTATCCAAAGTGGGAAGGACTATATTTCATACCTGGGTTATATTCCAATGGAGCTCATGCCCTGATATCAATGGAGGAATAGATCATCCCGACTCCCAAAAATGCAAAGTTCTTTAAGAAGTACTTCGCGTGATAGCAGCACGATGCCATGGTACAAAATCTAAGACCATAAACTAGGAGTAATAATACTATGATGACCTTATCCAAACTCTAATACATTAAACTATGAGTAATAATACCATGATTACATGGTCTAAATGCTAAGAACTTAAACAATGAGTAATAATACCATGAATCCCCTTTTTGTTCCAAAATCTATAACCTTAAACTATGAGTTTTTTTCCTAATCAACATGTGATTAAAATGTATGGTATTATCCATGGTCTAAACTCTAATACTGTAAACTATGATTAATAATACTGTGATGTCATGGTCCAAACACTAAGGCCTTAAACTATGAGTAGTAATATTGTGATGTCAAGGTCCAAACTCTAAGACCTTAAACTATGAGAAATAATGTTGTGATGCCATGGTCCAAACTATAAGACCTTAATCTAGGATTAATAATAAATCTATGCCATGGTCCAAACTCTAAGACCTTAAATTATGAGTAATAATACAATGAAGAAACTTTTTATTGTCCAAACACTTTAACCCTAAATTATGAGTCATTGATCTTTCCACGTGACGTTAAACATTAAGGAACTCGTCCCTAAAACCTGACATTAAACTGTGAATCATATCATTATTGTAAGACATTAAACTACATGTCACAAAGAGTCATTATTTCATGATGATAATCTGTATGATCTCTCACAGAACTACATGCATCTTGATTTCTATCCTCACAGGATACATAATGATGCCTCAACCCTCGTTCTTGGCCCAACCCACACTATAAAAAATGCCTCCATCAGTACCTCTATCTCCCCATATTTTTAAGGGAAACACTTATTACACCTTGTTTCTCACATAGAGTATAACACACGTGAGCTTAGGATTAGGGGTAGGAATTCTATTACAAAATAAAACCATATAGTAACATAGTATACCTAGAAACCTTGATGGATATAATGAAAATGCCCCTACCCCTATGACTGAGCCAGATCGGAAGAGGGAATATTAATAACTGCGTGTATCTTGATTCCTTTTGTTTTAGGGTACATAGTAACACCCAAATATGGAATCATGGCCCTGTCTTCATAAAAAAATTCCCTCACATGTGCTTACACATCGATCAAACATTTGTAGAGAACATTCAGAACTACATGAATCTTGACTGCTACCCTTGCAAGGTACATAGTGATTCCAGGATGTTTAATACTAGACCATCCACCATAAAAAAGTTACCCTTTCATCATCCATAGGTCATACCTGTATAAGGATTCCATGAACAGTGCTAATTACATGATGATAAACTGCGATATTCTTCAAGAGTTATGTGTGGGGTAGTTCTCAGTTTCACGAGATCCCACGCATGCCCCTCACTCATGAGAAGTCAAAAGATCATTCTTCTTCCTATAAATATGTGTCAGAACTATGTGTATGCTCTATTTGTTCACATTTAATCATGTTCTTGGTATTATTTATGTTTCCAGGAATATCTTTCTCATTTTTCATACTCCACACACCAGGAAAACATGGATCCCAATAATCCTTCAATACCATCTGAGACGGAAGGCCAGTGTTCTACATACTCCTTTTTTTTCTATGCACATCATGACCCAGTGGTTCTTCATATGTTGAAAAAAACATCTTTTAATCAAAGGAAAATTCATCTCCTGGAGAGTCCTCTCTGATCTCAATATTCCCAAGGGCTACCAAGCCCCATGTCATCCCTCCTGATTCATGTTTCCCCTAGGGATCTGGTTTACACCTTCTATCATCACTCACATCTAAGGATTTCTATATCATCCTGATTACGATTAACTGAACACTATTAAATATCTTTATGAAATCATAATTTTCTTCACTTCATGACTCTAAACTACATAGCATCATGTCCTCACTACATGACATTAAACTGCAAGGCCAAAATCATCCTTACTGTATGATGTTAAACTGCATAGAAATTTTTTAATCCTAAAGTGTCCTCTAATGTTGAGTTCACTATTCTTAGTAAATGAACTGGAATCCTCATGATCCATTTTTTCTCACAATGATCATAGCTCACGTATGCTTTGGGATTTTAATGAGAGATCCACCATGACATTATGGAAAAAAAATTCCAGGAATTTGGTCCTAGTATAACGACCCTAAAAGGATTGTCACAGTTCCCTCTTTGTGAGGAACCCCATGTCCTTGACATACGACATTAAATGACCAAGTACCGCAAAGATGGGTTGAATGCCTCACCCTACGTACAAGTTAGATCTACGTAAGGCACACCTAATTCCCTGAGTAAATTGTAGCCTTAATGTCCCCAACATGTTCATATACACTCTCGTTGTACCCCAAACCTCGTTCTATTAGAAATATTGAATCCTCATAATCATTCACGTCCATGTGAGATGGAAGGCCAACCTCCTGCGAACAGCTTTGTTTGACTTTGCACATCATGCCCCGGTGGATCTGCATATGTTTCCCTAAAAAATGACTATTAATCAAAGGAAAATGTGTCACCATGAGAGTCCTCTCCTATGGATTCCAAGCCTTGTCCATCCCTCCTGATTCAAGGGCCCTCAAATTCATGGTTTAAATTTTCCTCCCTATAAACATCCTAGATATATCAGGACATGTGGTCCTGATTCATCTTCAGTCCATTTTGAGGTTTCTAAAGATACCCCATCCATATGAGCGAAGTTTATCAGCATACCAAAGAATAGTTCCCCCACTCATTTCTAGGTATCCCCCAAAGAGGTTTCATTAAAATTCCCCTTATCATGTTCAGGTGAACCCCCTGAAAAAGGTAACATATCATGTCTAGAAGGTTCCCAATATCCATTATAGATGGAAGGTCGGTGTCTTGCACACACCTTTTTTTGAATATGTACATCATTCCCCAGTTGTTCTGCATATATCTCCTACCAAACGACTATAAATCAAAAGAAAATTCATTCTCAGAAGAGTACTTTGCAGTTCACGTATGCTCAAATGAAAATCAAGTTCTATCACATCCCCATATTTGGAAAAAATATGGATAACGTCTTACATACCTTCCTCTTTCCAAATTCCTCTAACATAAAAAAGGCTTCCAACTAAACTGGCCATTCTCTAGCTCTCCCTCATGCATGTAAGAACCGTGTGCAAACAGTTTCCTACTCAACTCTAGTATAAATGTACCTAATATTTTCATAAACCCATACTCTGTAAAATGAACCACTATGGCTCCCAACATAAAAATAATTCAATGTGTTCAAAATCCTAGAAAGTCTATTTGAAATGGAAGGACAATGTCTTACAGACACCATTTATTGACTACCACATCATTCCCTAAAGGCTCTACGAATATTACCAACAAAAATGGCCATCAATAAAAGGAAACATTTTCCCCATGAGAGTTCCTTCCTACTTTCTTATGCCTAAATCGGCTCCCGAGTTTCATGCATGTCCAAAATTCACAAATTTTGGGTTAAAAAAATTCCCTAATCCATGTATAAATAATATTATAACATTATCGACTAATGATCCCGAATTAGGTCCCTGCACCATTAAGTTTGGTCAATGTTGTTTGACCTAAAACATCAGTAATGAGTTTTTTTGGAAGAACTGTGAACTTCCCAGAAAGAAAAAGACTCCATACTTTCCAAAGGGAAAATCTGTAGAAGGCACCTTTGGGTAACCTTCAAGTATCAGTTCGTTAAAAAAACATAGACCCATTAAAAAAATGCATTAATGTTGTTAGGTTGAAAACCTGAAAAGGGTGGCCTAAGAAAAAGTCAATTTATGCTTGCTAAGCCCATACCAAGAAGGCCTAGGAAAATATTAGGATGATAATGAAAAATACATAACAGTTCGTGAGGTTTTCTATAAAACCTCACCAATAGTCGAACTATGCTCGCTAAGTCCCAAGGATTCAGAAAAATTAGAGCACAATTTAGTTATTTTTGTTTGATGGTTTCAAATCATGGATAAAAATTAAAACCTGATTGAAATGATGTTTATATGATTGATTATGATCATTTTAAGTGAAAGGAAAAGACAAAGAAAAACAAATTGTAAAGGAAAATCAGTTTCATTGAAGTCAAAAAAATGGAGGAGCATCCCCAGTTCAGAGTCTCTCTAAATTATCAATAAAAAGGGAAGAGTTCATATCATGATTTGGGATAGAAATACAACAAGGATCAGTTCACCCTTTCCATAAGGATGAAACGTTATTTCCACACGCAATAAATAGTTTCCTCTAATGAATCTCTCTCCTCCATTTCGACCTTGACCGTTAGATGAACCCACTCTATAACAAGTTTATTGTCCCACCCTTTCTTCTGGATGGTTGCATAGTAGGCACACGAAGAGGCCAGTTGATCCCTCAACCTTGATGCGCAGGGCTATCACTCCTGAAGCTCTTCCTTTTAGGTGTCCACCAAATCGTGATCCTAGGCCTACTTTGCCATTATATGATCAAAATCTTCTAAAACATCTTAGAAGGTCACCACCTGGTGATGGGAAAAATTGGTCTTGGTCAGTTTTTCCACATAAGAGGCAATGTATTCTTGTTAAATAATGATTTGGTATATGAAGAGTTGTAATTTACAATAATAAATTCCAACAAAAACCATATTGATGAATAATTTATAAAATATTTTAGTCTCAACAGAAAAATTGTCCATATGTGTATCCATGGTAAGAGCACATAATTGGTGACATGCCTACTTTTTCCCTGCCTGGTGCCTCCCTATGGCATAAATACCTTGATCCTCCTCCTTCGAAATTTGTCTATAAGAAGAAAGTGTCATCACATGAGTGGGAAGGGACCTAAGACAGGTCACCTAAGACGTGGGACTATCTTTTCCCTCAAATGGCGCAACTGCTTGAGTCTGATGCATAGGACTTGCCACATCTTCTGGGGTGATTGGTGATTCTCTACCGGTGCCAACCTCATTATGATCTTGGGAAGTATCTGTATGAGGGGATCAGTATGAATCACTCCCCACTGAGATAGGTTGTATCTATAAATCCCCTCCCAGATGCTTCTGATGATGAATCGGTTATCTTTTTACCATAAGGGTAGGAAAATGTGGTGTATCCATCATGGATTCTATATGGACATGAATAGAAGGCGCACCTGTCATACTCTTCAGACTATAAGTAATGTGTGGCATTTTTGTTGGGGTAAGGATAGGGCAGGAAATGGTTCAAGGTTTCTAGACCCACCAAACTGGTTCTCTTAACATATTGTTGGGGGTAACAATCCTCCCACAATTGGGAATATTCCAATGACAGGAATGTGGATTCTGTGGTACTAGGGATGATAACATTCATAGAAGAACCTTCATGCATCATCATAAGCCAAAACTAGTGAAGAACTATGGGATGAGACTCTCCCCTTAACTGAGCAGCATGAAGAATAGCCTATTGTCTAAGGCATCCAAGTTGCCTAGAAAACTGGAAGGGGGGGTATGGATCAAAAATGTATACTATATATATATGAGTAAAGATAATACCATCCCAAAGCACATTGAGGTATGATAATTCCTCCAAAGAACCATCCATGTCACCTCTTAATTACCCATGATGGGTAGTACGCGGTGAAAACGAGAAGCAGGAAGCATCATTCAACAACCCGGTCACATCAATAATTCTTAGAGTCGTAGGATGAACAAAAAAAATTTTGAGAAGGGTTGGTGAAATTCAGAATAAGAAACCGTTGTAGTATGCCAATATTCGTAATAGGGCAAGTGTTCTTCCATTTACCCAAACCGAAATTGAAATAATCCATTGAGATGGTGTGGGGGTCTACCTCATGTATTTGTCCCAGCAACTCATAAATTCAAGCAAGAGTGGGAAGGAAAAAAATTAATGGTTTGACCCCCTTCCCGTGTGACCTCCATCATCAAAGTATATGACCAAACTCCAATATAGACATCGCAGGATGGAAAAATCCATCTACTCAAAAACATGGAAAAGAAACCTACAAATCGAAGCATATGTGATACATATGGTTGAAGCTCATATCCTCATGTGGTATATAATCCTACTTGAAGGGCAGCACAATATGACCCTAGAGTCTAGAGGCACTGACGGGATGGATGATTTTGACTACAGAGATCCCTTGGATTGGATCTGTTCACCTACATGTTTGGCCCTATCCACACCATGAATGAGATAAGAGAGTGATCCTAGAGGGCATGATCAAGAAATTCCTCTTCCATGACCAATAAACTCCATGTCAAATGGGACACATGGTTAGTGTCATTCCATGTAGCGAATTTCGGGAGAAAATCGTTGTACATTTCTCCAACGATAGTGAGTCCTCCAAGATGGTGGATATCCCAAAAGCTGATTTCCACCTCCTCATGCAATAAGTTGAAGGTGTTGGTGCTTGAAAAACATTAGATCAACAATTCCGCAAGGATTTCACCTGGGGAGAAGACTTAAAACTGGAAAACCCAGGTTGCCTGATACAATCCCACCACCTCCAACTAGGTAAGGGAATCCAAATAGGTATGATGTACCCAAAATTCGTAGGTCCATTCATTGGATACATATGCTTCGGCCGGTATATCCCACTTAGAACTCCACCAGCTTTTAGGGTTTTCTTGGGAGAAGTTGATAATGGATGGGTACTCTGAGGTGCCTAGTCCTGGGACACCATCGTGACACCCATTGTTTCCCTAATTCCCTGTTGAGACTCCTAGTATGAAGACGTTTTCTGGAATTAGAGTGGTGATGAATTCTTCTTCTGGGTAAATGTTCATGTGATCATTTCCTTGTAGTGCTTCTAAAAGGATTAAAGTGGTATCAAGGTTATCCAATGAGAGAGGAATGTTGTCCGGATTACAAAAGCTGTAAAATGGAAAGTGTACAGATAATGGATAGGTTAAGTGATATGGTATCAAGAAATACTTTAAGAAGCTGTCACGAGGAATAAAGTAGGCTCAATGATAGTCCTCTCTATTCCCCTCCCTGGTCTCCCTTGTCCATGTCGATTTTATTACAGCTTGTGAAGTATCCATTGTAACCTATAGAAGAAGATACAAAAGCTGATAAAAAATAAATCCAATAAAAATGTGTTGGATAAATGATATGGAAGAATGGATAATACACTCAAAATATCTCCACATCAGGCTCTGCATACTATTTCTGAAAATGGTATGCAGAAGGCGCATTATGCGAACTGCATGATGTGCAGAAAAAACTCCGCCTATGGCTACGATACGAGGATAAATTACACTGCGTACAACCATGGTACACGAAGCATCCATGAGGTGTTGGATCTCGGATCATTAGCCGATGAACAGTAGGGTTTTCAGAAGGTGGGTACCATTAACCTAGGCCTCAATTAAGTTCATGATCAGAAGTTTCATTTTAAATGTTTAAGTTCATATTAATAATTATTAATGTTACGTCCGCCAGATCAAGCTCGGTATGCAGACACACATTCCACATAGCTTCCGCTTATGTGGAATCTAGATTTTAATTTTAAAGTTCCACAATACCATTTTCAAAATCCAAAATGTGGTTCATGGATAGATAAAGGGAAAAATTTCGGTTTTCAGCACGTATGAAGTGGTTCAGGAACACGATTTTCACAAGGAGAACAGTACACAAATGTAGAGGAATTCGGGGGAAGTAGAGAAAACTTTTCATCATGAGAAATGGTAAAATAAAAATGAAATGGTCCCCAATATATAAGTGTGGTCACCTCAAACTAGGCCCATCTATTATATCGCAAACCATTTCAGTTCAGGACCACTTCTACATCAGAATAGTCCCCTTTTCGTACCAAACAGACCCCATTTCGATGGGGGGGATTTGTAGGTTCCTGAAAATTCCTCCAAGGGAAGAAAATACCCCCAAAATCACTTTTCAAAAGGAATAAATTACTCCAAAATGTCTAGAAAAGATAATGTACTCATATTGAGTTTCAAATTTCAGATGAAACTTGAAGGATTTCATGTTTTAAAAGAATTTCAAGTGGCCCGCGTACCATCATTTGGAAGGGTCATCGGACCACCTGGATCACAATCCACCATGTATGTGGAATGATTTGCAAACTGCTAGCCCACTAAGAGATGGTCAGTGAACCTAGTTGACCATGAACTATGAACCTCATTGCCGAAGGAATTGTTTGTGCAAAGGCTATCTGCGTACCATCCTGCAAACACATCAGTTCATGGAAGAAGCGAACATGAATGGTTCTAAAAATCATGATTGTGAACTGTATCCTCTGCAAACCCTAGTTGATCGAGTCTTACATGGTTCATGATATATCCTCATGCGCCTCCATAGATGGTGTCACATTCCCATATATATGATTGCCCTGATGCACTATAAAAGGAGCACAGAATGAATTGAGAAGGAAAATGCAACGAAAGATTTAAGGGGACTCATAGGTTGGACGTAAGAGTTCAGATAAGATTTCGGCTACAGTCTTGATTCATTGATGGAGCTTGAATTACGAACCATGCTCTCTTCAGGTACAGCTGGTTGCAAATCATAAAACAAGGGAACTTATTAATAAAAAGAGATCCAAAAACCTAAATGGTGGAACTACGAACTTTATAATTCCCATTAATGAACATCCCACGAACTATAATCCCCTGAACCCTCCTTCAATATGGTGGTCATCGTATCATACTGCAATGTGGACTGAACCCGGTGTTGTGTACTGCATCATCATGTAGATGGATCCCAAAGTAGTGTGATGGGCCACGTACCACTATGGTACATGGTTGTCCATACCCATGCCCACGTACCACATCAGTATGCTGACATAACCTCTGCTCACAGAACACTACATTATATGAAGCCTCCCCCATCCTGTATAAGAAATTTTTAAGTGGGATGGAGTGTTTTCGGGTATTATTTCCTCCAGTTCAAAACTCACCCCCCCCCCATTATCATCTAGTTCTCCATAATACCTCTACGAACCAGTACTCCGATATCAGGACAAATCCTCCTTCGAAGCCACCAGAACCATATGATCAGACCATTGGGTGCATCCACGCGCCACTTTGAGTATACATACCAATGGTAAGAATAGTCAGGAAGGATCTCCCGACAATGGTTTGGGCTTCAAGAATGTCTGTGGGTCTACATTCCCATGGTAACCTGAAGTCCAACCATGGGATTCCAACGTGAACCTCCCCATTCTATAGATTAAGGGTCATCACTTGGTCTTCCATTCATTGAGGAATAGTGATCGATCGAAGGAGTTATGTTTTCTTCTTCTTTGAAGAGGATGAAACTCCTCCCCTTCCCAGATTGTATTATCAGTCCCTCCTGCTGAGGGAAGTCCTCAATATTCTGAGGCACGGATTCATGAATTTTACTGTCATTTCACATTGAATGGTTCATCGCACTATGACCTTAGACACCTTCTCCCCAACCTCTTCCACTGTAGGATCTCCCTCTCCCACTAATATGAGAGGAAGAATGTGGTTGGTTGGATCTCCCGCATCCTCTTATTTCTCACACCGATCATGACTCGTGTGGGCATATAGGTTTGGGACAATTACAACATCCACATGATCCAAAATACGAGAACTATGATTCTTGATCAAACCAAGATACGTTGGATACCTAACGAAAGGCCTAAGCTCAATAAGGTTACCTCTCATAAAGGGTAAACCCAATCATGTCTCCTTATGAAGGAAACTTCCACGCATAATCCCCGACCATATGAACTATGAGAACTCGGATACCTGATAAAACTAGGATACGTACACACCTACCGGAATGGCCAAACTCAAAAGGGTTTACCCAACCATACCCCCCAAATGGGAAGATTCCATGCGTAAGCCCCACATAATTCCAAACAACATGGGTCCTGATTCCTCTCTCGGTGATACGCATGAAACCTATATTATGGGTCCGATCCCAACATCAAATCACCTTTCATCCCCCCTAGATGGTGATAATATCCAGAGTTCCTTATTGTTAGGCTCAAGTCATCAGTACCTTCATAGCATCAAATATATGCATTCCAGTGATGATACTGAAGACCAAGGGCAGCCCTTGGACACACTCTTCGAAAATTAACCAAGGATTAAAGAACATGTGAACACTACTTAAATCAATAAGTGAGTGCTGGTATAGGAAATAATCCTCCCCTAGAAGGGTGCGGTGGGTATGACTTCCCATCCTCTCAACCAATGGAGTCCTCAAGTGTCTTTGGCTGAATCATCAATCAACGAGCGCCTGCCTTTGGAATAAAAGTCCATGATTCATGGATACCAGGTCAGTTTGGTGTTTTTGGATCCACGAATAAACTCGTTGGAGGCCATCCAAGGAATTTATATCCAAGGAGGACCAATTTCACAAGTACTTGACCCAACGCATTCGCCCGCTGGGATCGACTGACTATGGCATCTCCTTCACAATACTAAAGGGGTGAATTTCTCAGCCTCTGCGAGGTTAATCCTACTTCCTTTTAAAGGAGAATGACATAGAATGGGTCAAAGAAAAAGAAATGGAAAATTTGACAGGAAACCATCTCTAGAAAAAGGTACAGATGATGAACCTCATCGGTCCATTTAAACATCACGTGAAATACACCACCTCTGAGGTGGAACAACTACCATAACACTATTAACCATATCTATATAATCTATTACATAGAGTGTGAGAATATTCAAGGTAATTTCGGACCTCATCCCTGACTCAAAAATTTGTCTCTTCAAGGTCGCATTGGCAGCAACTTCAGGTGAAACGTGGAAAAAATCATAAATTTAGCCACAAAATTTGTCACTATGAGGCTCTATTAGTTCATGCTAAAAAACTTGTTAATTGTTTAAATTCTGAATGTATAAGGAAATATTTTTTATTAAACATTTTCTAAAAATACACACTTGCAAGGCCTTGGTATAATTTAGCCTGAACTGCTAAAGCACACCACTGGCATGAAAGATCTCCAACATAAACATCGCCAACATGACTTTCATCTATGCTGGTGTGCCAGGGAAAACAAAGATCTGATTCATCCAATTCAACCACACCTCTTCTTTATTTGGTTCTGAATCCCCACAAAATATTAACGGATTATTCATCTAGAACTAAATTGAAAGATCCACTTTTGCTTGTTTCATCCCTCTCGTTCCCCCTATCTGTAGCATGAAGAGCTTGGACTATACTATAAACCAGCTGTTGATTTACCTGTGGCTTAGGTGCGACCATATTGTCAGTAGCTTATTTTGGTAGATTTATATAACTCCTATCATGTTCTATTTTCTATAAACACAATAAACCCCATAATTCTTACTCTCTAGGAATGAAAGGCTTAACAATTTCAAATTCTACCACATAATTACTATCACACCATTTCTTTCCAAAACTCAATATTTTCCACATTCAATCATTTTAGAAAATTCCACCATGGTTTTGAAAATCAACACATTTTCAAAATACCCATATCATAACTTTTTTTTCAAAATAACACATTTACCAAAAATTTAAACAATTTTTAGAAATCAACCTGTTTGCACCAAATCACATATAATTACTCAAAATGAAATGTACAATCCTAATGGGAAGTCATTTATAAAATGAATTTCATACTAATTTCATTGGATAAACCCATGATAATGAGATTAAAATTCTTATAAGTGTATCAAATACACTTATGTACCCAATTCCCTAGTAACTTTATGTTCATCATAAAAATGTTATCTTTGTATTTTTTATTTACAACATTTAAATTCCCAATAATCCTACTCATTTCTACCATCCCAACTCGAGGATTATACCAGAATTAATTGTCAACTTCAAGGCTGATAAAACTTATAACCATGGATCGAACCAACTCTTAATACTTGTAATTTAAGGTTCGAACAAGATGATACCACATGTAACATCCCTTCCTTCCTCATTATCTTGAGTCGAGTTAGACTTTCTACATGGCTGTAAAAACATCCCCAAGATGGAAAAGGTTGAAAATAAATTCCATGATCTTCAATAGAGTTTGGGAAAAAATTTTAATTTGAAAATTAATCAAATCATCTAAAAAACATAACAAAATAACCACTAAATGACATATGATATCAATTTAAAACAAGAAAATGTAATACCCACTACTACAAAACTGATGTTCAACTGCACTAGTATTTATCAACTCTAGATAAAAGAAATGATAACTGGATTCTTTATCAGTGCTAAATAAAGTACTGATAAATTAAACACTTTATCCGTGTTTTTTGCACTAATAAAGGTACCATTTATCATAGCATTATTTTGAGTGCAGATAATGGCTAACCTTTTATCAGCGCTTTATCTTTATTGTTGCTAAAGGGAACCATTTTTCAGCTTTATATTTTTAATTCTCATAAATGAGTCATTTCTCAATGCTTTTTAGCACTGATAACAGTCCAAATAAATAAAATGAAATAATGAAATAACTAAAAATAAAAAATGAGTTTATTAAAAAAATTACTAATTTTTAAAATTAAATATTTATTTTAAAAAATGATAAATATTTTATAATATATATGAATAATAACTAATAATAAGGAGTATATATTAAATATATATATGCAAAGTGTAATTTAAAAAAATGAAAATTAAAAATAAGTAAATTGAGAAAAGTATTAAACATTTTATTAATTATATGATTATTGATAATGCTAAAAAATTACACATATTAAATATATAGATATATATTAATGTATATCAATATGATTTATATATTATAAAATATTTATGCGCTATTTTTAGTAAATAATGGTTTATAATTAATCATTAATATGAATTAAAAATAATGACTAATTTCATTTAGTAATGGGCATATAATTGAATGTCATTTGATTTTTCAATTTAACATAGATCAAATCTGAGTTATATTGATTTCACATATACATAATTAATGTATATTTATATACAATGTACACACACAAAACTTATCAATTTTTTCAATATTATTAAAGTGTACATATTTTTAATTTATTCAATTTCACTCATTTTTAACATGAATGCACTTGAAATTAGATATCAATTAATAATGTAAAAAAATATCTATAATAAATATTCATAAATAAATATTTATAAATAAATATACCTAAAAATGTAGTTACCATATTTATAAAATTATATATTTATAATTATAAATAAATAAATATTTTTTAAAAGTATTTATATAATTATAAATATATATTTTTATATATTTATAATAAATTTAATTAAATAATGAATATATTTAATATATTTTTCTTTATATATATTTATTAAATATATATATATATATAATTATATAAATATATATAGTGATATAAATATTTTTTAAAAAAAATATTTATATAATTATAAATAAATTATTATATTTTTAAATAATTATAAAACTATAATAAATATATTTAAGTAATGAATATAGTTAATATATTTATATTTATATATATTGACTAATAATATATATATTTACAATTTTTTTATTTATAATTATAGTTATAAACCCTTTATTAGTGCTTAAGTAATAAGCGATGATAAAGATGAGGCTTTATCAGTGCTAAAAATTTAGCACAGATAAATATGGATTTTATCACCACTTTTTTAGCGATAATAAATGGTCTCTTTATTAGTTATTTTTTAAAAGTACTGATAAAAGTGTCCAAGTTTGATTAAAAATCCTAACCTATTGCAAACCTGTCATGATATCAAGAAAAAAACAATTGTGAACCCTTCAAGGGCACTTCTCAGTCATTATCCCCTTTCCCCAAAAATGATTTTCTCCCACCTTTCCCTAAATATCTTCACTATAAGGTCCCATATCTACTCAATAGTTTTTTGAATCTTTTGATCTCTACCTAAAACTATAACATGACATCAACACTTATTAATCTCACCTTATTATGAATTTTAAGCAGCATCGCCATTCGATGGACACCTTACATAGGTTAATATTTGAGTCATTAGGTTTCAAGATTGAGGAATGGTAGGTGTACTCGAAAAAAGGAATTCCATGATTCAGTTTCATTTAGAGGAAGATATGGTCAAGGCTTGGTCGAGTCCCCCCCCCCCTCGTAGCTGCAATGACTTCCTGTTCAATCTATTCATCTGGTCATATGACTTCAATATGAAGAAAAAAAATCCAATATGGTTGATTTGGGTTAGATTCCTTATGTTCCCTTTACCTTTTCAAAATCCAGCGATTATTCAAATCTTAGGGAATCTCCTTGGTGGAAATTTATGTTCTCATAGTAGAACTCGGTCAGTTTCTCAGAATGTTTCTCCTCACATTTTCATAGAAGTTGATGTCTCAAGAGTGCCTACAGATTATAGTTGGATTCCATTGCGGGGAATTTTTTTTTTGAAATTAGGGTGTGTGGTTTGAATCATGGATCTATTTGTGTGATTTCTATAAGAAATTGGGTTATGATACACCTTTCTATAGGAGAGGGACAATGAGATACGAACAATAGCAGGTTGCTATTTCTAGAGAAAATATAAAGGGCTTCATGACTAGTGTTAGTGATGGGCTGATGGGGAAGAGTCATTTGGAAATTTTTATAGACCGATTCAATGAATATTTTGTTCAATGCTGGTCTTAGGGGGTGCATATCCTTTGATAATCAAAGCTCAAATAAAAAAACCCACTTGAATCACGCAAAACCACTCGAATCACCCAAACCCACTGCCTCCATTTTCATGAACATCGTCTGGAATCCGAAATCTGGTTGTAGTTAGGGTTTCCGAAAAAAACATCAGGATATATATCTGAGGACCTTAGATTTTCTCCAACCTAGTAAAGTCAGCCTATGTTTTCAATTAGAGGTTCTAATTTTATTTTAGTATTTATCATTTCAAGATCGGGATTTCAGGGTTTCAGATTTTCCTTTGTAGGTTCCAATTTTCTTTGTATATTATTGATCTGGTGGTTATATACTATTTTTATTGTTTTTATGATTCATTGTGTGATTAACTACTATTTTGGATATCCTATTTCAGTCTTTTTAAATTTTTGGTTTGAATCAATTTTCTTCACTATCTACACTATACCCCATCTTTCTTTCCAGGATAAATTTTTTCACTATTTTGAAATCATAGTGAATCACCTTTGTTCTGAAGATAAAACAAATAAATAAATATCTATTCCACTGTATAAATAATAGAGGGTTTTTATAAAAAAACCTTAATAGAACGAGCAAATTCATTTAGATGTGTATGGGATAGATGCTGCAAGGGTTGGAGCATTTTTCTCCTTTGTTTGTGATATATATTGTTGAAGTGTATTATTTATTTATGTAAGATTATTTATGGACCTCCCTGGAATCTTAAGGATGGGTTAATACGTATTATATGGTCTCTCTATAATTCTTAGGTTGCTACATAATTTGTTCCAAAAACGAGAAAAGAAGTTACCAAATTATATATATTAGATATTATTTTTAGATATTTATCATTTTAGGTCTATATATAATTTTTAGGTCTACATATACATTTAATTATCAATAATATAATTTTTACTTAAATAAATAATAAAATATAGTAAACTCCTGTTACTTTCCAAATAAAAGAATTATGTTACCATATGTACATTTTTTTGAAATAAATAAACTTTCCAAAATTTTAATAATTATATTTTGTACACTATTACATAGAATAATAATTATTTATCATTAATATAATATAAACATTATTGTTTTTAGTATTTTTTAGTTTCATTAGAGAAAATAGTATTATATATATATCAAATAATATATTGTATATTTAAATAATTTTAAATATTACAAATGATATAGATATATATATATATATATTCAAATAATGTTACAAGATTAATTCATATATATAATATATACATAAATTATTTAGGAATACTTTCTTTATTTGTCTATTTATCAAAGGAGTAGTGACCTCCACATTATAGTGTTTGATTATGGAAGGCGTGAACCTCATTCTAGTTTATTGCCTATCAAGGTAAGTTTGAACAAAGTACACGCCTCCATCAACCTCGTTTTCCAATCATATAAAGCACTATCATTTTATTAAAAAAATAAAACCTATTACAAAATCCAAGTTTTATCAGAAAAAAATAAAAAATATCCTCAACCAATAATTTTATTAAAGTTTAATTCAGATCCTTGTAGATAATTTTATGTACAAAAATGAAATTAATTCATTATTAAATTTGTATTTACATCAAATAAAATAAATTAAATTCAGTAACATATACTCGTCATCTGAAATTACACTATAGTAACCAAATACCCATGGGTTGTGAAACACTGCATTTTCATATTTTAATTCTTTCGTCTCCACCCTCTCCATTTCTTTCCTGCCTGTCACTTTATCTTTTATCTAGTTGTGTGGAGCATTTCTCTAGAAGTAGTTAGTGGAAATGGAGGAATCAGTTTAACAACTAGTTTCAATGGTGTAATTCTAAAAAATGGGGGGAATTACCCCTTTTAAAGAACACAATGGAATATAATTTTTATTCTCATCAGTTTCATCTCCCAAAAATTTATTATGGAATTTTTTTGCCTTGAGACTCAGCCCACATCTTTTTTATGTTGCTTGTACTACGCTAATAATTATTCATCCAATGGATGGCTGATTCTTAGATCATTTTAAGGAATATAGGTGAATTCACACAAGAAATGGATAATATGTATCAAAAAATAAAATTCAGTGATAAATATTTGGGAGATGAGCTGATAAGGATGAAAATTTCACTTCATTATGTTCTCTAAAAGTGGAAATGTATCCCATTTTTGGGAATTACACCATTGATACTTGTTATTAACCTAATGCCTATATTTCCACCAAGTCATTCCAGATAAAATCTCCACACAACCCTAGAAATGATAGAGTGAAGGGTGGGAATGAAATGGAGAGGGTGTAGATGGAGGAATCAAACTATGTAACTACATTGTTGCGCAACTCAGGGGACTTGGGTTTCTATTGTGTAATTTTATCTTATGAGTGTATGTTAATAAAATTAACTTATTTGATTTGACATGGATGTAGATTTAATGATGAATTAATTTAATTTTAATCCTTGAAATTATCCATAAGGACCTGAATAAAACATGAATAAAATAATTGGTTGAGGATTTTTTTAATGTTTTTTTATAAAACATGTATTTTTAAGAGGTTTTATTTATTAAAAAATTGTACGGTATCATATATAATTTTAAAAGTGTTAAATGGAGGTTTATACTTCTTTCACACATATAGAAATGATCTATAATTTATTTGAGATGTGTAGGAATCATCTGCACTTCAATTTGATGCATATTGTGACCGTTATGACTCAATGTGTCTGTTATAAGGTTAAAATTGATAGTTTAGTTCAAAATATTTCACTCAATGAAAATTAAGAAAATAAAATTTAGTTTTCTTGGTAATTTAGGAAATAAAATCATATGTCCTTTGTGATGTGTAGGAATCAGTCTCACATCAAACTGATACACGATATGACCAGTATATGTCAATGTGTGGGTTTTCAATTTATAATGACATTTTAGTAAAAAAATTAGTGACATAATGAAAACTAAACAGACACGTTTGGAATGTTTTGATACTTTCAAAAAATTATCCATAAGTCATATGATAATTGTACGAATCAGTTTTACCTTAATCCAACGAATGATGTGACCGGTATGACTCCAAGTACATCTTTTTATTTAAAAATGACCTCAATTTTAATAAAAATGACAAAAAACCTACTCAAAACTAAGAAAATGAATTCATGTTATTCTAATAATTTAGGTAAATGATCCATAAGTCTTTTTTTTGGGAATTAGCCGCACCATAATCCAACACATGGTTTGACCAGTATGACTAAATGAGTCTGTTATAAGTTTAATATTAATAGTTTAGTTCAAAAAATATCACTCACTAAAAACCAAGAAAAATGCATGATTATTCTAGATAAAATTTTAACATGTTTTATATGTCATTTTTGACATTTAAGGATCATTCTCACGTCCAACCAAAACATTATTTGATCGATATGAGTCAAAGTGTGTGTTTCCAATTTAAAATGATATTTTAGTAAAAAAAAGATGTGTGATATACTCAAAACTGAGTAAACACATTCAGAATGTTTTTATAATTTTTAAAAATGATATATAATCTTTTTAGGATGTGTAATATTTAACCGAACCTCAAAATGACACATGGTGTGACCGGTATGAATCAAAGTGTGTCCTTTTATATAAATTTGACATTAATTTTGGCAAAAGGACAACTCACCTACAAAAAAATAAGAAAATGAATTCGGATTGTTTTGATACTTTAATAAAATTATTCATGTGTCATTTGTGACATGTATGAATCATATGCACCTTAATATGATACACAATGTGTCTGGTATGACTCAATGTGTCTGTTATCAATTTAAAATCAATATTTTAGTTCAAAAAGTGTCACTCACTCAATACCGAGAAAAAACAATCAGATTGTATTTGTAATTTAGGATAACAATTCATAAAGAATGTGTGATGTGTAGGAATCTGTATCATTTCAAACTGATACACGATATTACTAGTATGAGTTAGAATGCTTGTTTTCATTTTAAAATTACATTTTAGTAAAAAAAGACAATAAAAATACTCAAAACTAAGAAAACAGATTCTAATTATTTTGAAAATTTAGTAAAAAGACCCCTAAGTAATTTGTGTTGTTTAGAAATCATCTGAACCTCAATATAATTCATGTTTTAACTAATATGACTTGATGGTTTTTTTAATATATATGTATCATTTTAGTTTAAACGTGCATCATATCGCCAAAAATGATTAAATGAGCCTAGATTGATTTTTCTTCATTTAAATTCGGTATTGATACTTTATTTTGGTTGATTTTTTAGTATTTTTTGAGTGGTGGTGTGCTGTTACAGTACTCTGCACTGGTGGGGCAGTCTTTTGTAATAGTACACTACAGTATGCCCCATAATCTGTGCTTTTATAATCATTGATAAATGAGTTCTTTATCAGCACTTATAGAAGTTCTTATAAATGGCCCTTTACCAGCGATTGAGAAAGTTCTGATAAAAAATATGGATTTAAACCTCACATCAACAGTCATCTCTTATCGAAAAATGATAAATACAATATTTAAAATTATTTAAGGCATATTTTTTAGTAGTGACCATTGATATCCAAACCAAACTTCAACAAAGTACTATAATGGAAGAAAAGAAATGAAAAAACTCTATGAATCTAAGATATAACTCTATAGCTCCAAACATTACCCATGCTCCAAATCCATAATACTAACCAAGTGTTACAAATCATCACCAAATAAATGTGATACATTTCCTTTACATGTATCTAGATATAAAATGTATACAAAATCACCAACATGCCGAAGTAGGGGTGATTAATAAAACTCAGTAGGATTTCCTCAAATGACATCCCTACTCTCACCACTAGGATTGAACAAGTTATTACATTTATATAAAAAAATTATATAAAAAATTGAAAATATTTTATATTAAAATATAAAAAAATTATAATAGAGAAAATGTTCTTGAAAAACAATCCAATTTCATAGGAAAGTTACCAAACAAGTCATTCCAACCATTCCATGAATTCATTTGGCATTACTATTTCATTCCAGACAACCAAAAACACACACTCAACCACACAAACTTGGTGTTACCATTTATAATCAAACTTCACATCCATAAATCGTCCCTTTTAGGGTTGTACTTCTAGAAAATTGTCCATCCCATTCAACTCATTCTTAACCAATTAAGACAAAAACATTCCTTATTTGTTTTTCAAACCTTTTCAATAGATATATAATTTTTTTTAAAACACATTTACATGCATACAAAATGGGTTAAATATCCCGAAACCCACCATTATATCTTAGGAATTATGATTATCATGATTAATGAAGCGAATTCTTCAACAAAAATTGGTTAAACCTCCAAAAAACATCCTTATATCTCTTTCACTAAGACAAAAACAACCATATCTTATAAATATTGACATAAAAAGCCTAGATCCATCCATATAGAATTGGGTCTAATAATTAGATAGAATAAATATGAGAATATCTATGAAAAAATACTATAATCGAAGACTTACCATAGGAATTGGGTTCCAACGCACCAAGAGTTTCCTTCAGATTTCTTCTAAATTGATGGGGAAAGACTCTATAACTATTGGGAGGAAGAAATATTGAGTTAGGGATGAAAAAGTGGGAAACACGATGTTAATTAGTGAAAAATTGAGTTCATATAGCGACCCTAACCTTTTACACATATCATCACATGATTTTATGCATAATTTAACATCATATTAAAAGACATGGATCCTAATGTCAAGTGTCTTGGAAGATTAGGTTCGTAATTAAAAATCATAAAAACAACATTTATTTAATCTCAAAATTGAGATCTGAACTTCCATTGTTCTCCAACATCTCATAGGATAACCATGAGATAACATGAACAAATGGATGAGTTAAAAATCCTAGTAAAGAAATAATGATAATAAAAAATCTCAACACATGGTTTAGAAGAAATAACAAAATGATGTAAAAAAGAATGGAATATAAGGAATTTTAACATATATAACAAGGGATCCTATAATCATGAAATATTAGTAATTTGGAAGCACCATAAGAACTAACGTTAGCATGAGTCATGGTTCGTTTCACATAGAGGAGCAGAAGTCAAGGCTCGTTACACATAGAGGAGCACAAGTCAAGGCTAACCATAAAGACTGTTGCACATAACATATCTTCAAAATAAAGTTTACCCAATTAATTGGAAATATTTATAGGCTCTCACATCATAACATGTTCATGAATATGTCTTCCACATAAATAATCATACATAAGTAATCAAAAAATAAACTAAAGGGTTACCCATAGAAAGAATTGGTTATCATAATCATATCACAAGCATAATTAATTAGAGTATCATAAAAGTTTCCATGAATGAAAAGAATCAAATAATTCATAAAAATTCATAAAGGAATATAGGAATGTATAATGATAAGTTATGTCAAATTCAATTGAAAAGAGTCATTAAGAAACTTTATAAATAAAACATTTAGTATTATTTAAGCAGAAAATTTCAAGATTCTTTAAAATATAAAATGAATGATAGTTTTTGTAAAACCATAATTGATCCAAGTTAATTTTTCATGATAAAATTAGTGATTTTTGAAAAATAACGGTGGATTAAAAAAGATTATGGAGAACACTTAAAAATGGGTAAAGATTTTGGAATTACCCTTAAATTGGGCTTTCGTATCAGGATGAATTGAGTAGGGAACCTTTTAAAAACATGTATATCCCTGAAAAATAAGGATGAAGGGATCTTTATAAATAATTTGGAATATATACATAGAATTTATATGATATACAAAAAAAATAAAATAGAATTTAATTTGTGTAAAAAATATAATAAGAGTAACTCGAATGAATATTGTAGGTTTGGGTAGAATCCCTTACCTTATGCCAGAAGGTGTCCTTAACATGTTCTTAATGTCCTGGATGACCAAATTTTATTATTTATTTAATAATTTAATAAATTATTCTATATTAAATATTTTTATTATCATTTTATTAGGTTCTTTTATGCCCTTTTTGATGAATTGTAGTGTTCAATTTCATCGTTCGTGAGTGCTTATTTTATTAGTTTTCATGATATGTTCGCTTGAATAAGAGTATTGAAGTTCATGTAAAATGGGAATGGTTTTCCAGAAGTGTAATTATATTATATTTATAGACATAAAAAATATAAAATGTTTATACTATTCATTTTATTAAATGGTATGAGTATGAATCATTGGATAAAATTTTAATGGTAATTAGTTGGATTAATTTGGCAGTTTTTTGATCACAATGAACTAATTTGGTTTTATAAATTAATATCATGTATAAAAAAATATTACATTGCATTAAATAAGTTATAAAAAATATATTATATTCTTCTTAAACCATAAAAATGGTTCATGACCATCCTTGAATATGGTAATAGAAATTAAAAACTCATCATCATTGAATACGGTAAATTAACACATCTTGGACAGTGTTTTGATTTTTAGTATAAAAGGAGTCTAAAGGTGAGATGATGATGAATTATTACATTATAATAAAAAATTTATAGTATATTTATTGTACTATAGTTATCATACCATTTGGATGAGGTGAGTTGAGTAGATAAAAATAAAATAAATGAACAAGAAAAAAATAAAAGAATCTGAAAGAGGAATTTACCTACTGAATTTATCCTCCTTGAGAGCCTCCTTATGGAAGAGGTTTTGGTCTTTTGATAAAACCAATATCTCCTAGAAATGGAGGAGGGGTTCTGGAAGCGACCTGAGCAAATTTTGGTCAAGGAACAAGGCTTGATAGGTTTTAGGAAAAGAGGTGGTGATGTGTGATATGTATGGTGGATGAGAGGAGTGCTTTCTCAATATTTAATTCATGAGTTTATTATTTTTCTCAATAAAATCTATTGTACGAATTATTGAGACTAAATATAGTAATTAGACCATGTTATTTCGAACCAATGGTTCTTACATCATCCATGACTCAATTAATAGCGTATTTAACTTCTAATGTATATATTCTGTAAATTACCGTATTTTACTATTCACAAAAATTCTAATATTTTATAAAAAACTGAAAAATTCACCCTAACCATTTTTGGATGTTTATAATTAAAAAATAAACTAAATTTTTAAAAAATAATTTTCTATATATGAGAAATTTAATTTTTATTTAAAATTATAATTTATTTTAATATATAAATTTTAAAAATTAAAATTATTTTTCTAACACTTTGAAAAATTAACTAAGGTCTCATAAAAATATATTATAATAATAATACGTCACAATATTATTTTATGTATATATTTTATGGAAATAAGTTTTCTATTAATTTTGGAAATAATCTAAAAATTTTAATTAAATATACATGACTTACAAAAATAACAAGACTTAATGAATAATTTTTAAAGTACTTATTTACTTATAATATGACATAATTATATCATATTTACACTTTTAAGATGGAAATAATTTATTTATACCACCATTGTTGATGTAACCATTACATTGGTCAGTATACTATTCATAAGGGTCACATTACTATTCCAAATGTAAGGTTACTATTTCATCGGTATGTGTTTGTTAGCTTCTAGATATGCCTTTCATTTAACTCATTATTCATTTATAAAGTTTTTATTGTGTTATATATGTAATATTATGTGATTATAAAATAATAAATAGTTATACAAAGGAAAATATTTTGATAAAATATTGGGTTGTTACATTCTTCCTCACTTATGAAATTTCTCTCTCAAAATTTCATTTTACATTCTAGGATGAAAACAGGTGCGGGTATATTTCCTCCATCACTTCCTATGGTTCCTATTTTACCTCTTCATACTTATGGTTCCTCGATATTACTTTGACCAAGTGAGTATCCTTATTGCGTAGAAATTTATCTTTACGATCCAAGATCTTCAATGGATGCTCCTCATAATAAATATCATTACTCAATTACATAAACTCCAAAGAAAGTAGATATGAAGGATCCGGTATATACTTTAGTAATATTGATACATGGAATGCATCTTGTACTTTAGACATGGTAGTTGGAAGTGCTAGTCGATAGGCCACAACTCTGATGCGATTAATAATCTCGAAGGGGCCTATACACTTGCGAATTAGCTTTCCTTTATTCCAAAATCTCATGAACTTATTCCATGGAGATATTCAGTGGAATAACATGTCTATATCTTTCAACATAAGGTCCCATAGATGATTTTATGCATAAATATTCTATCGACTCTAGGCTACGTTGATGTGTTTGCAGAATGGTTTTCACATTCTCCACAATTTCTTCTAATATTTATATCCCTAGTAGCATACTCTCACCAACTTCATCATAGAATGATGGTGTTCTACCCATTTTCCCATAAAGGGCTTCATATGAATCCATTTAGATGCTGGATTGGAAGCTATTGTTGTAGGAGAATTCAATCAGTGGAAGAAGTTGGTCCCACCCCACTTTAAAGCTTATAGAACACACTCTCGACATGTCTTCTAATGTTGGAATATTTCGCATTGATTGGCCATCAGTTTTAGGATGATATGCCATACTGAAGTTCAACTCATTTCTTACAGCATGTTAGAGACTCTTCCAAAACATCAAGGTGAATATCGGATCTTGATCATATACAACTGACATTGGTACTCCACGCATCCTTCCTACCTCTTTAATATATATCCATACAAGCTGATCCGATGAGAAGTTATCAAAAATTGATATAAAGTGAGTAATCGTTGTATGCTGATCCAAAATGACCCATATAACATTGTTTCCTCTGGATAGCCTTGGAATTATAGTGATTAATTCCATAATAATGTTCTCCCACTTCAATGTTTTCATGGGTAGTGGTTTCATTATCCCCTTATAATATTTCCTTTTAGGATTCACTTATTCACATAGAAGGAAATTTGATGTATATTCAACAATCTCTTTAATCATATCATACCACCAATAGTTTGCTCAGATATATCAATACGTCTTTGTTCTCCCTTGGTGAATATAAAAGGTTGATATACATGCGTCATTAAGAAGATTCTTATTTATCTATGGATCGGATGTCACACATAATCATGACCCAAATCTTAAAACTCCTTCCTCATGAATATTGAACTCATATGATTTCCCATTTATAATTTCTTCCACCATTTTCAGAGTTTCCACATATTTTCTTTGAGAAACCTTTATTTTATCCATGAGGAATATTGAGAAATAATTTGATAAAGGATTTATGATGTTCCTCCCTTAATAATTTTCATGTCCATATTCTATATATCTAAGAATATTGGATCCTTCCCAATTCTCATCATTGATATATATGTGGTATCTTTTTTTCTTAGGGAACTAGATACCTTATTTTCCATACCACAATGATAATGGATTGAGTAGTCATAATCCTTAATGAGATCTAACAATATTCACTTGCACATATTAATCTCTTTCTATGTGAATATATATTTGAGACTCTTGTGATTATTATATATCTCACACTTCCGCACATAGAGATAATGCTGCCAGATTTTCAATGCAAAGATCACAATGACCAACTCCAGGTCACTGGTGGGATAGTTTTGCTCATGAATTTCCAACTTTCATGAGGTGAAAGCTAGTACTTTATAATTTTCCATTAGTACATATTCTAATCCTTTCTTTGAATCATCTCTATACACCAAAAATATTTCTCCACTTTTCAAGAGTGTGAGTATTGGTGTAGTGATAAGACTCCTTTTGAACTCCTTAAATATTTCCTCACGTTCTTGAGTCCATAAAAAATCCACTCCCTATTTTTTAGATTAGTCATTGGGTTTTAAAACTAGGATAATTTATTCACAAATTGTTGTCAACACCCAACTAGGACAAAGAAACTATGGATCTCTCTAACAGATGTTTTCATGGGCCACTCTTCGATATCCTTTGTCTGAGAAGGGTTTACAAATATCCTTTTTCTTGGGATAACATTCCCAAAGAATAATACTTCCTTTATCCAGAACTCTCATTTACTGTACATTGATTAATGTTTCTCCCTTTACAAAGTATTCATCAAAGTATTCCAATGCTCCTCGCGTACCAACTTGCTCTTAGGGTTTGTGTGAATATAATCACTAAAGACTAATAAAAAATTCTCAAGGTAATATCTAAATTATCTATTAATTAAATCCATGAAAATTATCAGTACATTAGTGATACTAAATGGAATAAATAGGAACTCATAGTTTCCATACCTAATTTGAAATGAATTATATGGAATATCTTCTTTTTTCACCATTAATTGGTGATATCCTGGCTGAAGGTACACCTTTTAGAAATAAATTTCCCCGTATAGAAGATTGAAAAAGTCATCTATCCATGGTAGGGAATACATGTTCTTTATCATAATTTTACTGAGATCATAATAATCAATATAGATTTCCATTGATCCATCCTTCTTAACGAATAGGACTGGTTCCCCCCATGGGGAAGCACTCAGGAATAGAAAACCCATCTCCATATTATGGTTTAATTGGTTCTTCATATCTTCTAGATATACGGTAATCATTCTACAAGGTGGCTTTTATATAGTTATAGATCCATGAATGAGCTCAATTTAGAACTCAACCTCATAGTCATGAGGAAGACCAGACAACTCTTCAAGGAATAAAAATGTGTAACCCCTCATGATGGGTATGTCTTTGAGAGTTATTATCTTTTTATCTCAATCATTTGAGATAAATATTCTTTATCATAAGGATATAATATATATAATTAATACAACGATTCTGGAGGAGATTAATTTTCCTCCTTACACTTGTACAGGATTAGAGGATCCTCTGGGATGTGAAGAGTGATATCCCTTTCCTGATAGTTGATGTTGAATTCATATAATGATATTCAATATATGCCAAAAATAGAATCAAAATCCACCTATTGGAATATGAAAAAAATTTATAGGAGGTTTAGTCAACAAAAATTAACTAGGAAGGATTTATTTAATTTTGATGAAATACTTACCCCATTTTCTATTCTCACAGATAAATCATTATCAAAATTTTAAGGTGGTGATTGAATAGTTATACTAAACATACAAGATATGATAGAATTTGTAAAACCAGAATCAAAGAGTACATAATCTATTCTTGAATGAATACAAAGGTATTTTTCAACACATCATTTTCTAGATACACATTAGTTGTAGTGATATCATATTCCCTTCCTTGTTTCCTTGTAGGTTGTTGTTGATAGCCTCTAACAACCCTGGGCTTAGAGAATTGATTTGAAAAGGCCCATGACCCTTCCATTTGAAACATTTCACTATAGGTTTAGTGTTGATCTTAACCTTACTTTCTTCCTCTATATTAGTGGAATTATTCATATCCCTTCAATAGTTTGTAACCGAATTCATCATTCTACCACATTTGAATCATTTCCTAGTCCCCTTTAAATAGTTCCCACAATGCTTATTCCCACAATTTTGACACATGGGATGTTCATTCTTATTTCCATAATGGGACTTTTTGGTTGATCCACCCATGATAAACTCCATTTTTCTATTTTTTTTTCAACAGGCCCACGAGACCACTGAGATTCTCTAATCGTCATTTCACCCTTAAGTTAACAACATACAATATACTTGTATCTATCAAAGTCTTAAATCACCAACTCTTTTCATAGACTCATATTTAGTCCAATAAAGAAGTGATGCACCTTGATATTAGTGTTCAGGACAAATCTGAAGGCGTACCTTGAAAGAACAGTAATTTTTTCTTCATACGCCCTGATAGACTCATCTTTTTTTCTTAATTCCGAGGAATTCCTTTTCTATCATGAGATAGAGGGTTCAGGAAAAATATTTATTGAAAAAAATATTTTCTTGAAATCCGCCCATTACAGGGAATCAATTTTCTCAATGGACATTATATTCTTTATCAGTGTCCACCACAAAATCATCTTCCCTATAAAAATGATAGACCGCCAACACAACTTTCTCTTCTTTTGGGCACCAGAGGATAGAGAATATCTTTTCAATGGAGTTCATCCATGGTTCCATGAGTAGTGTATTGAAAGATCCACTAAATATGTGAGACCTTTTCTGTATGAAGGATTCAATGGAATCATTCAATTTTTTTTATAAGGAGGGAATTACACAAGTTTCTTGTTATGATTCATAACATGAGCTAGTTGAGCGAGTACTACCATGATGTTTTGAGCACCCATTCCTATCATATTTGGCACATCATTAGGGAAATTATCACATTACCTATCGCATTGATTTTTTGTGCGTCTTATTCAATTTCATGCCATTAACTAAGAAAAATAAAGCGCAATTAGGGGGTTTGAATACTTAGATAATAAGAATAAAACGAAACTCTATACATAAAAGGCTAAACTCATAAAGTAAAAGTATATCCTAACTTAAGATTCCCTAGGTTTCAATCTTGGTTATCCATGATCAATTTCCTAACGTATATTCTTATGAGATTTTTTTTCCTTAACAATGATTCATATTGAGCTTATGAATTTACCAAAGCATATCCCTTGGTAGTGTCAAACCAGGTGCATAGTAAGGCCCGTTGTCATGTACCAGGTTACCCCGAGTCAAGTTTGGAAGAACTAGTCAGAGTTGTTACTCCAAGGTACATCTATTCTAGAACCATTTTTACTTAAAGTATCCATGTGAGGATATATTTTCTTAATAAAAAATACTCTATAATTACTAAAATTTAGGGATTTTTTCTTATACTTAATCTTATCCATAAGGTTCTTTCTAGTGGGATTTGTTCATAATCTCTATAACTAACTAAGCTTGCCTTTGATACCAACTATAGTGAACCTATCCATTTACAAAAATCATTACACGATTTATGCATAATTAAACTTCATATTACTTGCTAAGTATCATAAAGTATATTTTTTTGGAAGATTATGTACATAATTAAACATCACAAAAATAAATTTTATTTAATATCCACATTGAGCTATTAATATCCAATGTGCTCAAAAAACTACATTGCATAACCTAAGGATAACATGAAAAAAGGGATGATATAAAATCCCAGTAAGGGAATAATCATAAGAATAAATCTTATCACATGGGTTAAAAGGCATAACATACTGATTTAAAAAGGTATGAAACATAAGGAATCATAACATATAGAACGTGGGATCTTATAATCATGGAATCGTAATAATGTGTAACCACCCTAAACCTGAATTTTTCATGATTCAAGGATCATCTCACATATATGATCAGGAGTCAAGGCTCCTTTCATATAGAGGAGCATGAGTCAAGGAAAACCACCAAGAACGTTGCACATGAAGAATGAGTCATGGCTAACCACCAAGACCATTGAACATAAAATATAAGGAGAATAAACTTCACCCAATAAATAAGAGAACTATCTAGGTTCACCCATAATAAAATTTTCATTAATATGTGTGCCATATAAATAATTGTACTAAAGTAATCAAACATAAACATAACAGTTACTCATGGAAGGAATTTGGTATCATAATCATGTCACAAGTATAATTAATGGGTGTATCATAAAAGTTTCCATGAAAAAAGGAATTAAATAATAAATCAACATTCATAAATTAATATAGTAATATATCATGATAAGTGATGTAAAACTGAACTGAAAAGAGTGGTTAAAAAACTTTATAAATAAAACATTTAGTACAGTTTAAGGGTAAAATTTCAAGATTCCTTAAAATTGAAATGGAATAATAGTTTTTATAAAACCATAATTTAACCATGGGAATTTACTCATGATAAAATGAGTTATTTATAAAAAATAATGGTAGATTAACACTGATATGAAGACACTTTAAAATGGGTAATGATTCGAGGATTTCCCTTAAAATGGGCCTGTGTATTGGGAAGAATTGAGTAGAGAACCTTTTTAAAAAATGTTAATCCCTAAAAAATAAAGATGAATGGATATTGGTAAATGATATTTGGAACATATAAATAGAATTTATAATATGTAAATAAAAATAAAATAGAATTTCATCTGTGTGAAATTTTATTAAGAGTAACCCAAAGGAATAGTGGAGGTTCGTGTAGAATCTCTTATATGAAGTTAGAAGGTGTCCTTAAATTGATACTAATGTCCTACATAACCAAATTATATTCATTAATTAATAATAAAAGAACATTTTATACATTAAATTTATTTATTATCATTTTATTATGTTGTTTTATGACCTTTTGTATGAGTTATGGGGTTCCATTTCATCATATGTGAGTACTCATTTTATTAGTTTTCAGGATCAGTTTTTCTTGAAAAAGAGTATGGATGTTTATGTAAAATGGGAATGGATTTTCCAAAGTGTAATTATATTTTATTAATTAAATTAAATAATATAAAATTTCTATTACATTATTTTATTAAATGGAATTATTATGAATCATTAGATAAAATTTTAATGATAATCGATTGGATTAATTTGGTGGTATTTTGATCTGAACAAACACATTTTACATTATAAATTAATATCATGTATAAAAATGATTATATAATAGTAAATAAGTTAAAATAAATATATTATAATATATTTTATCCCTAAAAAATGTTTCAAGACCATCCATAAGTATGGTAATAGAAATTAAAAACACATTGTCTTTGAATGTGATAAATTAACACACCTCGGATGATGTTTTCATTTTTAGTATAAAAGGAGGGTAAAAAAGTGATGATGATGAATTATTACATTAGAATAAATAAATTAATGTATTTTTATGTTACTAGATTTATCATACCATTTGAATGAGGTTAGGTTTGGAGATAAAAAAGAAAAGAAAGGAACTTGAAAAGAAAATAAAAGAATCAGATAGAGGAATTTACCTCTTGATTTTATCCTCTCTGATAACCTCATTTGAGATGAGGATTTGGTATTTTAATGAGGCCAAGAGATCCTAGAAGTGGGGAACGGACTTGGGATGATATTTTATCAAAATTTGGACAAAGAAAAAGGATTGATAGTTGTGAGGATAAGGGGAGGTGAGGGGTAGTATTTATAGTGGAGGAGAGGAGTGTTTTCTCAATATTTAATTGATTGGTTTATCATTTTTCTAGAGACAAGAAATATTGAAAATTATTGAGACTAAATAAATTAATTAGATCATTTTAGTTATAACTAATTGTGACTACATCATCCATGACCCAATTAATATTTCATTTAACTTATAACAAATATATACCATAAATTGTCATATTTTACTACTCACCAAAAATTCAATTATTTCAAAAAAAATCCAAAACATTGACCCTAATCATTAATGGATGCATAGAATTAAAAAATAAACTCCATTTTTTTAAAAATAATTTTCTAAATTTGAGAAAATTATTTTTTAATTGAAATCATAATTTATTTCAAAAAAAACAAATTTTTTAAAATTAAAACTGTTTTTTTAACACTTTGAAAAATTAATTAAGGTCTCATAAAATTATCTTATAATCATAAGAAATCAAAATATTATTTTATCAATAAATTTTATGAAAATAAAATTTCTTTTAATTTATTAAATTAATCATAAAATCATAGTTAAATATACATGACTTACAAAAATAACAACAATTAATTAGTAACTTTTAAGATATATATTTACTGATATTGTAATATAATTATATCATATTGAAAATTATTATATGGGAAAATTTTATTTATACTTTCACTGTTTAGGCCACTATCACATTGTCTAGTTTACTATTCATATGGGGCACATTACTATTCCAATGGTCAAGTTACTATTTCATCAGTATGTGTTCCTTAACTACTAAAGATACCTTTTTTTACTAATTAATCATTTATAAAGTTTTTATTGTGTTCTATATTTAATATTAAGTGATTATACTAAAAATACTAATTATAAGAAGGGAAATCCATTGATAAAACATTCGGTCATTATCAATCAAATTTTCTAGGATCACACTTTTAAATAGTTCACATTCAGTCACACAGTTAAGAAAATCATGCACTAACTGTGTTCTTGACCCTACCTTAAGAAGAAAATATCATATTTGGACCAAAAGGTTAGACAAAATGTTCCAATACCATGTAAATTCTCTCTATCCATCATTTCATGGTTACACTAGGGTGGTCGCTCGGTTTTTCCAAGCTATGTGCCTTAACCATGAACCTTCCCATTAGCCCTTGCCTCACTTGTACAGTTTCAAATAGGAGATTCATGATTTACACTAACTGTGATCAAGCCATGAACCATTAGAAAATCCCCAAATACATTCAAAAAATCTTCCTAGCCCTCCCTAAATTCACTGAAACACTTTAAATAGTTAAAAAGAATAAAGAAATAGTTTCATACTTGAAACCAAGGGTGATATAATATTATAAAATTATACAATCCATATTATTTATTTGGATAATTTAATATTATGCTGAAAATATGCTTATGAAAACCATTTATTTTCCATTGGTCATTATATGATAAGATGTAGAAATTTTTCTGAAACCCATTTCCTTCCCACATGTTATGATATATGATGAATTGTTTATGACCTTGTGAAACACGTATAAATACATTATGAATAAGTGATGGGGAGGCAGGGAATTACATATCCCTCCAATACATTGGGTATATATGTATATCTCATGAGATAATAAATACTAGAATGGGGAGTGAACCCAATTCATTAAGGGACTTTGTTGACTATGATTGTATTGGGAGTGAACCATGGATAAAGATACGATGGAATAGGGAGTAAACCCAATCCAATAAGATTTTTTGGAAGTGATCCTTGAATAATTAAATGAGTTTCTATGATTATGTGTATTCCATAAACTTATGTTGTATGATAATGTTTTCCCTCATATCTCATTTTCTTTGATTTCTTTATAATTTATGTCTTTTGAACTACCAAGATTTATGCCATGACTCGTGATTATAATCTATGATATAAAACGTATGGTTTTCAAATTCAAAGATCAAGTTATTATAACCTTATACTAAGTCTATTTTTACATTATCATTATTATCTTCCTTGTTTAACCTTATTGAGAATTTGATATAACTATTTTTTATGACTCAATTTCCTCAAATATGAAGAAATGTTTTATGTATGATATGTCTGGGAAGGATGATTGTTATGGAGAACTTACTAGGAGATAATGTATATCTCTGATGAATTTTTTTTGTATCCAATTATATAATAACACTAAACATATATGATTATTGAAGAGATCAAAATGTTATGTAATGAATATTCCTATAATAAGATATACTATTTATGTTTGAAAAGTATGAGTTTCTATTGTAACCATTAGCAATGGGTCTATCACTATGAAAACAAAAATTCATGCACAACCTTCTAGGGTTTCCATGAATCCATACACCGAGGTACTTTATGTCCATCATAATCAAGAAACACAACATATAATCCAAAAAACTTGTCATCAAAAGAAATATTGGTGATAAAAATCACAAGAAATCATATGTCATGTGAGTCATATGTTCCAACAAGATGCACAAGACGATTCATACTGACTGGGAAAGATTGAAAAGACAGTAACTAGCCTCTTTCCAATGGTCCAAGAGCTAACATTACATAGTAAATAATAAATCTAAAACATAATGTGCATCACTTGAGGTGAAATCAGTCAACCATAACATAGAAAATCAATAACATCAATATCAAGACATAGTAACCAATACTTAATTCTATAAAAGTTTTTTATGATGCAGGAGTAAATTATTCATCATAAGCTCTAACAAGGTTTCTATTTTTCATGGCTTCCAACACCCGAAAAAGGAAGATAAGAAATGCAATGCCCGAATATCATTTTTAAGATCCCCATTATAGTTAACTATAAGAAATAGTTTCACTATGCCGTTATGTAACTTTAGGTATGCCTCCCCATACCCAAGAGGATTTCTACTAGTAGAAAGGGACTAATATGTGATAAGGAGGAGACTATACCCTCAAATTAAAGTAAAAATGCTATCATAAATTACCAAATATCATCCAATACAATAATTAAAAAATTTATATAGAATAAATAAATAAACAGAATCCATCAATAAATAAATGGATGTAGTCAAATAGATAATCTGATCAACTCATTTCCCAATATTCCAATCATCTCTATACATAAGATAAAAGAAGAAAATAAAATAAATTGTGGCTCCACTACATCCCAGAGCCTCACCTAATCCATGTCATTAGTCTAACATGAGTTATCATGCTTAGTAAAGTTACACTAGGGCTTAACCCAACCTAAACCCGCGAATAGTGAAAGATGGTCAGTTGCTCAAGTGAAATGGACACTTGAGAAGGATGTGAGTATGTTAACAAATAAGGAACCAACATTTTGATCATGTATATATCTTGTAAATTAAATGACATGTTCATGTGATATACGCAATACAAAATTAAATAGATGAAGTTATAAAAATAAATATAACAGTTGATCCTTAGAGTCTGACGCAACACCTGAGATTTACCAAAAAGATTCAGCCTATGCCTAATGTATTTATAAATAGTATTTTAGTCTTTTCAATAAATATATGTTCACATCATATCAAAATACTAGGTCTATGGTCCCCTGAGAAAATAATAATAATGAAGATGATGATGGTCACTCCAGATCCTTGGAATCACATCATGGTCCCACAGTTGTATATAATAATAATAATGGGAACATAATATCCCTAGAAATACCTAAAATTGCACTTATAGTATAAAATAATGATAATGGGAATACTAGATCCTTGAAAACACATCTAGGTTACCCAAAAATATATAATAACAATAATGGGAACACTAGATCCTTTGAATCACATCAAGACCCCCAACAATATATAATATTAATGTGCACACAATATACTTGGAAACACATCGAGGTCTCCCAATAATATATAATATCATAATGGGCACACAAGATCCTTGGAAAAACATTAAGGTCCCCCAAAAGAATATAATATTATTAATAGGAACACCAGAACTTTGGAATCACATCAAGGTACCACAATAATATATAATAATAACATTCACACTAGATCCTTAGAAACACATCAAGGTCCCTCCAAAGTTTATAATAATCATAATGAACACACTATAACATTGGAATCTCAAAAAAATCCAAAAAAAAGTATATAATAATACATAACAGACTCATCAGATCCTTGTAATCACATAAAAGTACCTGAAAAGTATATAATAATAATAATAATGGATTCACTTGATCCTTAGAAACACATCATGATCCCTAAATAGTAAATAATAATCATAATGGGCACAACAGATCCTTAGAATGACATTAAGCTCCCTAAAAAGTATATAAAAATAATAATGGGAACACCATATCCTTAGAATCACATCATGGTCCCCAAACTATATATAATAATAATAATAATGGAATTTATTCAATATGTCACATTAATAGCCATTTAATAAATATGTTTCATAAATTAACCATTTAATCAGCATCTTAAATAAATAAACCACAAAATCAAAATATAATATAATTTAACCATTTAAATAAATTTAATAAATAATATGTCACATATATAACATTAAATCAACATTAAACTTATGTTTTATATCTTATATTATGTTTTAAGTATCCTAAATTTTGTATCATTAACTATCACCTTTTCATGGGAAACTCGCACTGCTCAGGGTAATGAGAAATACTAAGGAATTAATTTAGGTCCTATCAGTTCATATAAATATTTTATTAGTTCTTCTCATGGCACCTCATATCACATGGTACATGGTTTCAATTAATCAACCTACTATAAATGGGTAGGATATTTAACCAGTTACCAGGGAACACTATAGCTCTTGAGACTTTGAGAATTCCATGTATGGAAATTATATTTAGTTCAAGTTGAAATCATTAATAGTAAAGAATTTGTTTAACTCAAGGGTGAATATTTCATAGAGTAAAGACCATATATCTCCTTCCAGATCAAAATAATAATAAACTACATAAACCATAGGTCAATTCTTAGGGACCACCTGTGTCAACCAATTGTAATTTCCAATAAATGAATGGGATCAAAAACCCATGAGAAAGAGGGATCCTATAGACTAATTTCATAATATTAAATCAATGGGATTTGATCAAATAAAGATGATATTATCTTAGTCTATTGCTTAGATGAAGATAGTTTATCAAAACCCACTAAGGAATCATCTAGATCAAAAACCCTAGTATGAGGGAAGATAACAGGTTTGAATTGAGATAGAATCAACTCATTATCACATTACAATCCCTCTCAAGAAGATCTCACATGAAAAAAAAAATTCAACTAATTAACTAATGGTAAAATTCACCCTTTTAACAGATTATCGACTGGTTCCATGACAAAACACTATCCACCATGGTTGTGGTGCCATTGATCAAACCTAATATATGAGGACATCTATGGCGATGGACCATGGTGCATGGAAAAAAAATTGAACCCACAAATCCATTCAACAAGGTTTGGTGATCCCATACTGGTTGTTTTCTATAGGGATACCCCATCACACTATGTTAAAGCCCATACCCATTCTGGGCATGTTGGCTTCCCTATTTAACATAAGCAATATCCAAGAACAAAACATATTCCAACACAAAATTATATTATCAATAGATCAAGATAAAACACCCAAATAATTCCAAATCTCATTTTGATCTTCAGTTGTTAAATGAACCTTACACTAAAATGAAAATTCAAATTCCTTATGAATTTTATCAACTTGTCCAGACACAGGGTGTTACATTTCCTTCTAACTCTTACTATTAAAAAATAACTTCTAGAAAAAATAATATAGTTGAACATATATTATTGATATACCATAAATATATTATATTATTTTATTAAAAATTCTTTAATCCTTTCCATCCCTAGGCAAAAAACGATATCAATCGTGCGTACATGCTATCTAGCACCACCATGAAGAAATCTAGTTCATTTTTCACCAACACCACCCATAGTTTGTAAATATGATAAGTTTGAGGAATTAATATGTTGAATATGCCACAATTATAATTTTAAAATTATAATTTATCATATATCTTTATTCTATCCCATTCGTTGAGAAATGGAATCATTAATTGTCCGTACATGAAGACTACCACCTCCACGTATGAAAATAATTCATTTGTTATCACCACCCTTAATGGATTGTTCTAAAAAACAATTTATTAAGGTTAAATTCCATTTCTGGAATTTTTAATATTATTTAAATGATATATTTACATTATATAAACATATTTCCTTACTCATTAAATCATTATAATGAACTTCTGTTTGAGTTAGTTTTCCCTCTTATGAGGATGATATAAAAATATTTATGCCATGAATGATTTTTGAATATTATATAATGATAATATCAATGTATAATAATTTTTTTAATATTTTTAATTATTAAAAAAATTATGATATTTTATATATTTATTAATATATCACCTTCTGATTATTAAACACGATGAAACTAGTTATTCATAATTTTCATTTTCACAAAATATACCTTTATTATTCAACAAATGAAAATATGATATGATGTATCATTGAAAAAAAAATATTATATAATCATGGATAATTTATAATTTATAAACATTTTAATAAACAAAACTCTAAAGTGACATTAAAAAACTTATACGAAACCAGAAATCAGAGTTTCAAGCATCAGATTATGAAAATAATCCATAACTGAGTAATATATTTTTAATAAATGGTCAAAAATTAAGTGTATAACTAGAAATAAATAATATTAGGGTTATATAATAAGTAATTAGGATATTTATGTTTCTTATACTCGATTTTATAGTGTGTTTGAGAAATTGGGAATACAAGAGAAGGGGTTCTTTTTATAATTTTTTTTTTCTTAGCACATATTTCATACTTTTTATTTTGACATCCTCGATATGGTGTGATTAATGCCTATTGATGTTATTCAAAATATTAATATAATTAATGGAATTTTAAAAGCGTATTTTTTTCTTTCATGAAATGGAATTTTATTCTAAAGATACTAAATTATTTTAGGTTTTTTGTTAACTGAACTCCCTTTGTTGTGTTATAATGGTTCTTCTGTAAATTATATCTTATAATATTGGTTAATTACAACCAAAAATTTTATTTTATGGTAATTTTTAATTATCATTATGTAAAATACAACTTTTTATTCAAATATATCTCCTTGATTAATTTTTTCCCCATAAAAAGTTTACCATTGTTGATAATAATTCTCACACTATTTAATAATAGTTTTCCCCCATTGTCCATATTTTTCTTTCACTCCAATGTTATCCTTTATATTTTAAAACCCATTTATTTTTTATCACATGGGACCTTCACATTTATATTCTCCCATTTTCAAAAGGATGTTTTGGGAGTATTTTTACACTGTTTTCTTTTCAATATATTAATTTTAAAAAATTACTTTCCATACATTCAAAATAAAATATTTTATCTTCCAATCCACATTTCATTTGATAAAATTTATGAAATTTCTAGGATCTATTGATTAAGATTAATTTTAAATTTAAACATTTTATAATGTTTTAACATATCCTTTTTTAAATCTTTATATCATTCTCAAGGATTATTTTTTGGAGATTATTTTTAAAAATTATATGTTTTCAAAATGTTCCCAAATAAATTTTTTAAAAAATTTATGTCTTTTAAAGGATCATTTGTTGGGATTTATTTTCAATTGTTCTTTTTTAACATTTCTTCATTAAAATTTATCAATATTGGCCTTTACAAAAAGGACTTCTCCAAGTGAATATAACTTCATCTTTTATTCCAAAGATAAAATCATTTTCTAAAAACACGTTTATGATTTCTCTTAAATTTCTTCATTATATCTAAAGGGTTTATTTCTATTAAAATTATTTTTCATAATTACCATTTAAATGTTCTTATAAAATAATCTTTTCTGGTGATTTAATTTTGGGTATCAACTTTCTTACATTCTTGAGGCCAATTTTAGTGATACTATCTGAAAATGTTTCGAAATCCATATTTTTTCCCTTGTGTTTTTTTATTATGTGATGAATTATTGTTTTCAAGTGGCCTAAATAAGTATATTTTATTGATGGATGAAGTCCAATATCTCCATATAATTAATTGGTTAATGTTTTATATCTAATGAGATAAAGATGTTGAGTTTGAACATGACGTAAATTATCTACATTCACAAGATTGAGTGTCAAAATAATGAATATTAGTTATGTTTATAATATTGATTGTGAACAAGATACATTTTAGATACATTAAAAATATTGACTGTAAACATGATTATTATTATCTACATTCACAAGATCGATCATGAACATGATGCAGTTTAGCAATGCTCACAATATTTAACATTAACTTGGTGTTGGTTAGATACATTTGTATGATTGAATGTGGAAATGATGAAAATTATCTATGTTCATAATATTGACCATTAATATGAAGTAGGTTAGATACATTTACAATATTTAGTGTGAACTTGATGCAGTTATCTATGTTTAAAATGATAGGGTACTCAATGCATATGTTTATGCGATATTTCTATGTTATATGACTATGGTTATTCTCCTTGGATTGTATTTAATATCTCATGATTATATAAACATTTTCCATGGTTCATGATTTTTAATTTGAGATTACATATCCTTCTATTATGATTTAAGGACAACTCTTATTATTCTATGTTCTTTAGTTAAATATTTCCCCCATGTTTTTGTTTTCTAATATTCTTTTGATCAAAACCTTTAATATATATTGATAATATTCCCCTTTATAAAACTTTGATCTCACCACTTTCTTATTCTTACTTCCCCCACATTATGAATATGATTTTAAATTATAATAATTCAAAAATGGATTCTAGTGTGGTTTGATTATAGAGAAATGTTCACAAGTATCATAAAATAAGTCACTTATGTAACTAATCCTCAAATACACTAAACCTACCTATCTTGGTATTATGTGATTTTTTATAGGTAATGCTCGACATATAGAGATGATGTGAAAGAAATATAGCTTCAAAAAAAATTGTATTAAATATAGTGTTTAGAGAAAGTATTTTTAGCACTATATTAGGGAGTGAAATTCTCAGGCACCTCTACAAGGTTTTAGTGGACAATTAATACAATGGGGTTCTTTCAAAGAAATTAGAGATTGCACAAACCATCTATGCTATAAAATTCACATATATCTCAGTTGGATTTAGGTTTTTAATAAATAAACATTAAAAATAGGGTTTTGAGAACCATGACATGACGTGTCTAAAAATATCATGGTTTATGAGTTTTCATAAACCTTGATGTGTTTAAAAATAAAAAAAACATGGTTTTATAAATTTTATGAAATTACATCACAACTTTTGAAAAAAGGGTGTGAAATAATTTCATAAAAAATAGCGTATTTTAAATGATAATAACCTATCTTGGTTCATTGGTAGAATAATCCTGATAATATCGAAATAATATTTCCTTATGGAAACCATGTTGTAGACCATATGAAAACATGTTGGGGTTTTAGAAGTATGAATTTTATATATTTAATCCAAAATAGCATGATCCAATGTAAATGATCATGGTTACTTATTAGAAAGTGTTTCCACATAGGGAGATCATGTTGTGGTTTATATGAAAAATGGTCAAGGGGTGTTTAAAACGTACTCAAAATGTTTTGGTATTCATGGTCTATGTTTAAAGTTGGTTTATATAGTTTATAAATTTATATAGTGTTTATAAATTATAAAATAAAGAAAAATATAAATGATTTTATATTGATTTAGAAAAATGAAAAATATAAATATAAATTGTTTATATTAAAATACTTATTTTTGAAATTTGTTTCAATAAAGTGAAATATAATATATTTAGTTTATGTGGGGGTCTTACATAAAATATGAACTTTTTAAATAATTATACATTTTTTAATAAAATAACACATATTTATAGAATACAAATAAGTACATATTTATCCTAGGAAGGGAGGATCACAAGAAATAAAGACAACATGAAGACACACACACCCTAGGAACCTAACTGGTGAAGCCTCATTTTTCTACTGAAGGATTGAAAATCACCCATTAGACCTATATATTACATTGTAATTTTTCCAGAGTCCCAATGGGGTTTTATGATAATACATAGTAATTTTCAGACCCCAAATGGCCAAAGAGGCCCAAAAACTAGCCCAAAGTCACATAGAGAATATGACTATGAGATAGGACTTAAAGGGTCCACACCTATGGGATAATAATTTGACCAAAGGACCATGCATGTATACCCTAATCCCCGCACCAAAAGTACCTCCCACCTCTATATTCTATCCCAATTCTCGATCACCTCCATTCCATCAGATGAGTAGGTTATTGGCCCACAATGCATGTCATAATCATCAAATGTATCATCCACCATATGTTCATAGCAGTCAAACCCATGTTGTTGTTGTAGGAGGGTACCTCCCCCATATTTGCTTCATACTCGTCTACCTCCTTCTTGCATCCACCAGACACCATACCTTCAAAGTACTAGTCTGGCACATGCAGATGAGATGAGGAAAAACCTCACCCCAAAACAAGAGTCTATGAGTCATGGTCGAGATTTCAAATAAATATAAAAATATTTCTATTATTATGTTATGGAAGTTCCATAAAAAATTTATTAATTATAAAAATTTCATAATGATTTATAAAAGATTCATAAATTATTTATCTTAATCTATCTATTTGAATTATCTATTTATTTTATTACATATTCTTAATATTTATGAATATAAATTATTTTTATTATGAATAGATGTATTATCTAGTATAAAGTGTTAAAATTATTCTTATAAATTTCATACCATGCATATATGGTATTACATGCTTGGTATAACAAAATTATTATTTACATTCAGCCATGAATCTGATTTTTTTACAGGTTCATAACTTCTATATAATTATTGATTATGATTTATATGAATTTTGTGTTTATATTTTATTGGAATTTATGTCTATCTTGAGTATATATTAATGGTTATCTAGAATTTGGGTTGGTATTCTCACTAACTTAGTGTATTAGGATCTATATAGAAATGTTGGGGGTTTCTACCTATTACACCATTATTTCACTTGCAAGTTTTTTTATTTTATATTATTCTAAGACTTTACATGAACATGGTTCATGTATTATATGATTGGGGTTTATTTGGTTATATCTAAATATAATTATCATTATTTTTGGGTAAATTATATAGATCATTAGTTTTATAAGGTTTTGTACATTAATGTGTTTCTAATATATAATTATGGTTGGAGGTAAAGCATATAAAAATAAGTTATTAGAATCATTTTTATATAACGAAAATACATAATATATGTCATTGAGATTTAAAATAATTTAAAAATACTAATTGCTATATTCCTTATAAAGGTAAAATTTTCAACACCATGGGAGTCAAATTGGGTAAGTTCATGCTGCAGCTGGGTGCCCATGGATTATCGTGTGTAAGGCATGGTGGATATGGAATCCCTAAGAGATAGGTAATCATATCCATCTATGATATTTGGGATACATTTAGTGGGGAAACCTTAAATTTTAGGACAATTGCGGAATAGAGTTGGTATAATCCATATGAAGGATTTGGGAGAGGAGTTTTCCAATCAACTATTTAAGAGGTATATATAATATGATTGACATGATGGTCTTCCGAAATACCTATGTTTTGAGAGGAAAAATAAAATAAAATCCAATCATATAGAAATATGGGTCTTAGACCACTATTGGATATTATTTAATTCATAAGGGTTCATCATTTTATTAGGAAAACTTTTAAAAAATATTATTAAATAAAGGATAAACATGACCCTCATATGATAAAATATTTAATTTTAGAAAACATGGAATCATTATCATAAAACATAAATTTATGATTGATTCTTGAAAAATAAAATCTTAATGGAATTAATTTAAAATATTAGTAAAATAATTTGAGAATAATTATCAATAATGATAAAAAAATTATATATATTTGGTAAATCACTTCTTGGGCTTCCAAATGATGTAGTTATTTAACAAGAATATCAATATTATTGAAACAAGCATCAACGGATTCACTTGAGATTTTAAAATAATTTCTTAGAACCAATATGACCAAATATACTTTAGAATATTCTAATTTATTTATTATAATTAGGTGTTTTTTGACTTAAAGAGATTAAAGGACTCCTTTAAGGCTTGACCTGGATATATAATCAATCCTATAATTATTTTTAGAAATATTCTGGATATATAAATAAATTTAATAAAATTTTACCCATTATTCATAATGTATTGAGGATAACGGATTTAGACTTTGGATTTTTAGGTTATGTGATTGGTTTCCAGTTTAAATAGAAAGAAATTCAAGCTAAATTATTAAGTTTTGAGGGTATAATAGTCAATCTAGATAATTTTTTCCTAAAGTATGTATCAATAATTAGGGTTAATTTTTTCATTAAATTGGAAACAATATTACCCAAAAAACCCAAATGGGTTTAATGAAAACTGTGGAGAGTCCATCTAAAGTATTAATTTTTTAAAAAATAAATTATTTGATTTTAATGGGTATATGATACTGAGTGTATTTATTATAATAATTATAAATATATATTATTTGATAATTAAGTAAAGGATAGATGGATATTAAGATTTTAATTAAGATTAAGTGGAAATGTTTTCTATTATAATGATTATGGATAAAAAGTAATACTTTGATTTCAAAATAATTAGAATAAAATTTAAATATTTTCGTCTCATTTATCATACATGATAAAAGAATTTGGTTATAAAAAAGTGTTATTATTCCTAATGTGAGTTGATGAATTTGACACACATGGTTTATGATTCATGAAATTATATACCATGTTTGGAATGGAGATGAGTATAAAAGAATTTTTTCCAAGTTAAAGTTTTTTATAAAGATTATTTGAAAAAATAAGGAAGGAGTTTCCACCACCATTTAGTAGTATATTTTATAGAATGAAATAATATTTTCAAATAATTCATCCAATATACATATATTACCATATTATATAAAGGGTTTTAAATTTTTTTATTCCCATAAATAATATTAGTTTTATTTAACACAGAAATGTTTTATTCTTCAAAATATGTATTTTATAGAAAGTATTGTTTTTTAGAGGCTAGTGATGGTATTCTCAAACCTAGATAAGTTAAAAATGTAATAAATATAGGATTATAGGAGTTTAATTCAATGTAAAATTTCATTTAAATTCTAAATGGATTCAATATTTGTTGTTAATGAATTATCTTAATGTAAAGTGCTAAATTTGATTTTTTACCACATGGTCTCAAAGGAAAAATTTGAATAGAAAGTTTTTGAAGTTCGTAGGAAAGATTTTCTATAATTAGAAGTGGGATGAATATATAAAGACCTATTTTTACAATTTATTACAAAAAATAGCTTTAATGACTTGTTAATGTCCAGATTACTCAAATATGGATTTTTGACCTCCCTCATACATGCATAAAATAAAAGAGAAGAGAAAAAAATAATTTTACAAGGTTTGGTCCCTTTATAGGCAACCTAATCCTTATCATGATGAGTTATTTACCTTAATATCCTATTTAAATCTATAGAAACAAGTTAGTATATTATTACATGTAAGAGAATATAATCACACTATACAGATCCAAAGTCACATGGGAATTTGAATTTTTTTAATATAACATAATGATGTAGAATCACAAAGAGAATTATATCTTTATAGATTTGGTTGTTTTAAAAAAGATAAATATGATCTTCATCCATAATTCTTTAATATGATCAAATAATAAATGCTCACTACACAAAAAATCTATTATAAATCTGATTCTTTATGTTTTTATCAATCATGATTCACTGAATTCTTAGGATTCAAGTGTTTTTTCATATTTTATTAGAAATAATTTCATGATATTTTTTATCTCAAAATATTATATATAGCTTTATATCACTAACATGCACAAATAAACTCATTTATATGTCTCATATTTGAGAAAACTCATAATTACAGAACATTATTTTATTCTGTTACTTCATTTCCAACTCATCCTTCTCAAGTATTATATCTATAAAATCATATGATATGATCGTTTTCATTTCACTAATCAGTAAGGCTCAAAACCATGAACCATGATCATAATACTATACTCTGTTTAAAATAACTACATTTCTTAAACACATTTCTGAAACAAACCTTCATTTTTTCCTTCTCAATAAACTAGAAATAAATTATTTTGGATAAAACCCTAGTTTCTCATACCCTCTGGGAGTAATTCACTAAAAATGTTTTCTTTTAATTTTAGGAATAGAAATCTTCTTCACGTTTCTCATCATCTTAAAATACATATTCATCAATCTGTATAATCACACAATAACTCTATAAAATATAACTGAAAAATCTAAGAAAGAATCACTAATAATCCTATTACAAGTGTTCATTTTAACTCTAAACTAGCACAAAATCATTAAACTAAATAAGATAGAAATATTTTCAATAATATTTTCTTGAACATCCTTAAATTAAAAATCAATAGTAATAATTTAAATAATGTATCATGAATCATAACTTGGATAAATCAATGATCACCCATTTTAATTCCTTACATTAATTAGCTTAAATCACTTCTTAAATAAAATGTTTGAAACATTAATGATTAGTTATTGAATTATAATGTTTATTTTCACTTAAAATACATCATTATTGTGCTTTATATGTTTTTTAAAAAGTATTTAATCATAACGGTTCATAGTTATCATGTTCATAATGCTCATGATGGATCTCAGGGAAATTGGGTTCAATGGTTTCATTCTATTAGAGGGTTTAAGCTAAACACAGATGAATATTGTGTATATGGAATCATGAAAGGTGAGGGTGGTTCGTGATTATAGTGGCTCGGTCATCGTGGAGTTTAATGCACACTTTGGTGGAGGGAACTCCCTATAGGTGGAAAGGAAAGTGATGATTACTAGGATGCATCCCTGCAGTCAAAGTTCCATCACACTTACAGAAGTGAAAACTGATTATATCATACTATAAAACTCACTTCTCGGTAAAGGTGTGATTCCTTGGTCCATATCCAATATTATTAGAATGTAAAGAGGTTTACTTAGAAAAAATAATCAAGTGTCCCACAACTAGAATGAAGGAAATCAGGCTTTGGATCACCTTTCATCTATGATAGCCTAGGTTTCTAACATTTCATTTTTTTTCTATTATTAACTCATTAATTCTTAAGGGGGTCAATATAATTATAGGGGATTCCCTTGGACTCCATTTCTTCAAACCCCCATAGCCGATAGGATGTTTTGGTCTTTATACTTTTATATCTCATTTAAATAAATAAATAATGATGATGACATTTACTAAATCACTCTTACAAAACATAAATTGAACCATACATAGCTCACTGTATCAGTGGGTGGCACAACACAAAACTAAAAAAAGACTCACACATAGCTTAGAAAACTCATACACTACTCTAGATTTCTCATAGTTTTTTTAAAATAAATCTTATGCATAGTTAGAAAATAAACATATGTAAATGAATAATCCAAAAATCAACTTCAAAAAACAATATCAGATTCTATTCAAACACACATAGTTAATTTTAAATTTACGTCATAAATTCTCAAAACATCTCAAAAATATTCAAAATAACTATAGAAACCTCTAAAAAATGCTTAATGATTCTCAACCATGATGGAAAACAAATTAAGACCATTCACAATTCCAAGGGAACTTTAATATCTACCTTTGGTGTTTATTGGAAACATCATTAAACTCTTTTAAGTAAACTTAGATCTATACATAATACACAAAATCAAATTGGACTCAAAAAATTACATCCCTTATTTAATCATAAGAGTCTTGCAACACACATCAAGATAATGCAATTTTTGAGAGAATTTCATCCCAAAGTGATAAGTAATAATTTCTATGTGATATATATGAGCTCCCAATCCATTCATGCTTCCATTTCATTATTCATTATGTCTCACACATATATAAATATCTATATCATGTGATGAAAAAGAAGTGAACCACTCTACTTTTAACAAGGATATTCTCCCCCTTTGGCAAATAGTGGTGTCACTATCCCCCCTTTGTCAACATAATCCAAATAAAAATTGTGGAAATTATTATACATCATCAAGTTAGAGGAGAGGGTTAATAATTGTGTTTCATCCATAACTTTTAAAACCTTACTCTAAGTGTAGATTTTGTTAAGATATCTTTCCGATGATTATTGAAAGAATGTATTTCAAATATATATCTCAATTTTCCACCATATCTTTAATGAAATAGTACCTGATATCAATATGTTTTTATATAGAATTTTATACTAGTATATTTGAAAAAATATATCTATTATTATCACAATGTTTCTTTAATGGCATATAAATATTAATCTTCAAATCAACAAGTTGTACCAACATCCATAAAACTTGTGTACATGCATGTGTAGAATCCATATACTCTAACTTAAATGTGATCAATGTCACTGATTTCAACTTCTTACTATACCATCTCACACAACCCTTACCAATAAATAAAGTATCACCTGAAGTGGATATTATATTAGTAAAATCACCTGCCCCATATGTATCAGTGAATCCAAGAAAGTTCAAATAATTACTAGATTTGTATAATAACCCATATTTCACATTTACCTTTACATATCTCAAAAAAAAATTTCCAAGCATGTGTGACTCTTTTGGGTAAGTATGAAATTTTGGTATGATGTTTCACCACATAAGCTATGTCATTTATGGAAGTTATTAAACACAACAGGTTATCAATGACTCGTCTAAACTATTTTTGATCAACCATGAACCCATTCTCATGCTTATAAAAATAATTCCAACTATAATTGATGTTGAAACATCTCCTAAGACTTCCATTATTTTTTTTTCAAAAATTTCCTATCATATATTTCTTGGTAAAAATGTGTAATATTATTTCTTATCAAATTTTTATCCAAAAAAATTATTTCAACTCACAAATCATAGACATTTCAATATGGCTTTGAATCTTCTCAACAAACTCCTCATAAAGATACACTTTTTCACTTCTAAATATTATATCATCAATATATACTATGAATATAAGTATAACTGTAGATAAATCCTAACATTTCCTTTTTTACCCTCTATTGATATTAGGTAGTAATAAAAAATTTAAACACCAAGATCATGGATCCGGTTTTATGTCATATGATACCTAATTAAGTTTATACACCCTGATTCAATAAAACCTAGAATGAAACCCTTGAGTTTATAAATAATTATTTTCATTAATATAACCATTCAAAAAGGAGTATTTTATATCCATTTTATTTAAAATATAACTTTTGTGTGAAAAAACTTCCAAAAAAATATTACAGTTTCCAAGTAAAACAGTCATTACCTTCTCAGCCTATAAATTTATTATTTGGAAAGCTGTAATTGTTCAAAAAAGGACTAGAGGGAATGATGGAGTTGGATATGTACGAGAAATATAGGTGGAACTTCAAAATGTGAATTGATTCACCTCATGAATTGCTAATTCCTGGCCTATGTATCTAGCTAGTTTCACAGCCTCTATGCGGGATCAGGGGAAACTGTGAAACATTTTCACATCATACAAGTAGGGAATTATGTTTAAATAATTAAAATCTTAGGGGACATGAATTTTGTCAGAAGATATAATTTTGGAAAACCCAAGAATCAAACATCATGAAAGGGGTCGGTTCTAGGGTTTTTAATACTTTTTTAGCTATTTAAATCCCATCGGATTCCCTTCATTCCTCTTCTTTTTGGAAAATCCCTATGATATTTTATGAGATCATCTATATCTTCTTCTACTTATTCAATCCTCATGTTATTTTGTATTATTTTTTGTGATTATCTAAGATTTATCCTCTGTTCCACGTGGTTCCTTCTTCTTTTATTATTTGTAGATCCACTACGACGGTTCTGTTTCTGATTGGGGTGTGTGTCGCTTTTGTTTTGACATCCATTTGGTGTAGTGTAGGTTGATATTCTGGGTTCCTTATGTGGTGGTGGTTTTTGGGTATTTTCGTCTTTACGTTGCACTGCAAAACAATATTAAAAAGCTTTCTTTAGGTAGGGGATCCTAAATCTCACCATTTTACATGCTATGTGTGGGATTTTCCTACTTTTTATTACATTTGGGTTGATAGTAAGGATCTGTTTAGTCAGATAATTAATTGAAATTTTTTTATTTTTGGGAATGGGGAGTTCCCACATGCTTTACTACTTTGATATATTTCGTTGATGATATTATTAATTCATATTTCCAATTTTGAAAAATAACAGCTATTAGAATCCTGGTTATATTTTAGTTGTTATGATTTAATGAACTATTTGATGTTTTTCTATGATCACACCCTAAATAAAAGGATAAGGAATGTACATTTGGATAATAAATTAGTTTCCCTAGGATTTTGGTTTGTGTGATAATAGTCATTCTAATTAAATAAGTAATACGATGAAAGCGCCAAAATAATTGTGTAAGATGGTTTGTGATACTTTTGTGTATGCTTGTTCTTATAGTGATTCCCTATGTGGTTTCGGCTGTTGTATGGTGATGGATGTGATTTTTCTAGTTATGTGATGTGTGGGGATGTGATATAGGGGTTGGTTAGCATGGATGCAATGTGGGCAGTCTTGTGGTTTAGTGTAAAAAGTTTTGATGTGGCTATAGTGTGTAGTGGAGTGATGCACAGTGTTGATGATGGGTGGTGGTAGTATGCGGTTGTTACGTGTGGTATTTTTGTTTTGAGATAATGTTTTGGTACATTGGTTGTGGAATAGTGGTTGTGGTTCTTGTATGTTTTGGTAGTGCAATGTGAGGCTGTCATGGTGAGGTAACTTGGGAGATGTGACACGATGATGGTGGTGGATGTGTGATGTTTTGGTAGAGGTTTTGTAATTTGGGATATTTTTAGTGAGGCGTGGTTGAGATAATTTTCTAGTTATCCCTGGGATGAACTTTGATGATAAATGAGACAAAATAGGCTAGTAAATAAACAAGATGGGCCAAAAACGGATATGTGGTAATTGTATAACTAAATTTAATAATTTAATGAGTAGTGTAATGTGAAATTAAATGGATAACAAACAAATGTGGTGAATTCTATAACTAATATTGGTAATTTTTGTGTGACTTGTGAAGTGGTTTCATGGTGTTTCATATAGTGGTGGTGGTTTTTGTGATAGTTGGTGTGTGTTACAATGGTAGTTATGTGTTTTTCACTAGTGTAGTTTATTTGAAACCATATGTTAAGTATTGTGTGTTGTCTATATATCATGTTTGTTTATGTTATTTTATACCCACCCACCCAAGTTTGATAACCCTACTAATACTCATAGGTGTTGAGTTCTTGGAGTATTCCCCAATATCAAGGATGGTGGTGATAGGGATGTTTGGATACCCCCTCTCCTTCTCTTCCATTAGTAGAAGTGATACGAGTTGGTGTTGGTGATTTCCTAGTAGTGATGTGTGGACCTGGTATTTGCGTGTGAGATGTGATGTGAGGTTATGTGTTGCCTAGGTGTCTACAGCTGGGATGTGATGTGTCGCCCAAGTTTCTGCGGGTAGGTTGTGATGGGATGTAATGTGTAGACCATATGATTTTGGGTAGGATGTGATTTGATGTGATGTGATGTGTGTCCTAGGTGTTTTTGGGAAGGATGTGATGTGATGTAATGTGTGGCTCAGGTGTCTGCGGTCGAGATGTGATGTGATGTAATGTTGTATTTGTATAATGGATGGGAGCACATGATGTTATACATTTGGGAATGAGAGTAGAAAATCAGTGGTGAAGGAGTGGTGGAGTACCTTGCTTTATTAAGATCTCAATTCTATATTATTATATTTGATGTATTATTTTGTTTAGAGAGAAATAGTGAGGCTATAGTTTGGTTATATGAACTATATAACTGATTTTTGGTTCTGCAGTTTTTTCACTGGCACTTTTCATACTCTTTTCAAATGTGAACCTAGGGCCATAGATATATTCCTACTGAGTATGCCTGTTATGCTCACCCTATGTATATAATATTTCTTTTAGTTTTCCATGTAGTATTTTGGAATTGAGCTATACATTTCAATCTAAGTTAGTGCTTCTCTTGATTCAATAACATATATTTCTCTTTTGGTATACTTTTGGGGACTTCTAATTTATTTTTGCATTGTGGTTTTGTTTTTGGATTAATATTTTATTTTCTACTGTAGTCATTTGGTGATTTTTTATCCGATCTTCTGATCTTGTTTCTCTAATAGATGATAATTCCTCCTATATTTGTGAGATTTTTATACACTTAGTGAAAGTCTCCAACCAGGGGAATATGGGAGGAAAGACTCGTGGGGTTTCCATCTATCTCTTCTTATTGTGGTATCTTTTGAGGGAGGTGGTCATGAATGATTGGTATCAGAGGTTTGGTTGACAGATAGGCCGAAGTTCAAGGTTAGACACTTTGAGGTTTTCATGGGTTGGTATAGAAACAATTCTAGTTTACCTTGGTGTGTGACATAGGTTAGGGTTACTAGCTTGGACATAATATTTTAATGACTTCCATGATCTAGTGCATGGACTCTGAGCTTATTGAAAAACCAAGTGAGGTGGACCTATTTTTAGGTTAGAGATCCAGGAGAGGTATATAAATCATGACGAATTGTGTCAGTGTTATAATTGGATGTTTTGGGAAAATAAATTAATTAAATTAATATTCTTTTATAAAATTCCATGCGACTAGGATTAGGATTTTCTCATTGTTTTTTGGAATGGATCTTGGTCATCATCTATTATTTACTTAGGTATTTTAAGTTCTATTGGATGATTTGGTTGATCATCGATGGTTGGACCCAATAGATGATGTGAGGTATATAAATGATCTTTTCATTCCTTTCAGTAGCATATTTTGGGAAATTATGATGGGACTGTATTAGATCTAGAGACAGATCACTAGATGAAGGAGATCGAAATTATTTTTGGTTTAATATGAGAATGACCTATATTTTTGGTACCAATGGAAGTTAGTCAGATGTGGGTAGATGTGTGTCAGTGGTGGGATTTGTTTATTTTTGAATGAAATGAGGGAGATATATCATGGATAGACTTTTAGAGGGAGTTTTAGGAAGAGTTTTTGTCTTTAACGATGAGGGAAACCAAGAGGCAGGAGATACTCTACCTTCAGTAGGGGATTATGAGTGTGTGGGACCTTGGGAGTAGGTTCAAATACATGTTAGATGAGTCTATATTGAAACATCTAAAAGATGATTTTTACACAATGATCAGGTATGTATTCACTCTATTTACGCTTTGGAAATATATAGAGGTAAAGAAAAGTAATAATGTTATTGAGAAAATGATTTCATTCGGATTTGATCCCCAATAGGCCGTCTAATAGGGCATTTGAAGGATAATAGCTTCAGGTAGTGGTCCATGGGTCTTTAGACAGTCAGGGTTCCATTTTGTGGGGAACCATCCATGGTAGTTTCTTTCCCATATGTTAAGGATAGGTGGTTTCCAATCATATTCTAGGGGTTTCCATTTGTTTTCCATATCTTTGATTGATATTATAATTAATAAGATTACTTTTCTACTACTTAGGTAGGTAAATTTCAAATGGGTGGTCAAGTCCCTTTTTGTAGTATTAGTTGCCTCTCTCGTAGTTTCAGGATCATGGACCAAAGTTATTGTTCAGCAGCTAAGAGTATGTGTAGTGGGATGAGGAAAGCCTCATTATGGTACCCATCCACTGGGACAAATCCCAAAGTATATATATATATATATTCTAGAAGTATATATTTAGAGGATATGTTTGTATTATGATGCATTCATTAGAGTAAGCAATTATAGTAGGGGCGGGAGTTATTCATGGTACGATTCATTTTTCATCTACCCTTGTGTGTGCTTTGTTTGATTCAGTAGCCTTGCACTCCTTTCCACCCCTGCTCTGATCTATATGTTGGGACTATAGATTAATATTATTTTAGTGAACCTAGTGTTATCTACACTTTTTGAATGTCAATCTTCTTTATTTAATGTGTTTCGGGGATGTAGAATGGTGATGGGGAAGCACCAGTCATTTGCGTAATTCTTCTTATTGAAGGTAAAACATATGATATTATCCTTGTCATGAATTGGTTTCATTTTTTCATGAATAAATTGAATTATTTCAGATAAGAGTTTCTTTTTTTGTATGTGGAGTTCAAGTGAGTGGATTCCATTGGCGAGTGAGGTTATTGGTTGGGTGGTAGTCAAGTGGAGCTTATTTTTTTTATAGTCGGTGGAACTATTAGTAGAATCTTAGGTTGGGGTGTCATTAGGGTTTTTGAGGAGTTTCTATATGTCTTCATAGAAGAGGTTATGACACTACCCTCTCAACGTAATATCATGTTTGGGATAAAGTTTCAACTGGGTGACTCTCTGATTTTGATGTCTCTCTATAGAATGGATCCTATAAATTTTTGTGATTTCGGGTTGTTGGAGGATGATATGATGTATAGGGGTTTCATCCAATAAAATGTTTCATTTTAGGGTTCTCTTTGTTCTCCACAAAGGTATATGATAGTCTGAGGTTGTGTGTAAAATATGGATGGTTGAATAGGGTAATGGTAAGGAAGTGTTACCATCTTCTATGGATAGATTATATGTCCAACTAGTTCAGAGTGGCTAGTTTTTTATCAATGATGTATCTATAGACTAGATATCACTAGTTGAGGGGGAAAGGATGAGAATATCCCAATGAATACATTATGATTGAAGTATGGTAACTTTGAAATTTTAGTCATCCCCTTTGGTGTTATGAAAAAACCATTTGTGTTCCCAGGGATAATGAAATCCATGTTCTATGTGGTTATGGACCATTTTTTCATTGTATTCATCAATGATATCTTGTTCTACATGAATTCAGGTGAGGAGAATTCCAATTATAACAGTTTTTTTCATGTCCTCAGACACCACCAATTCTATGGAAAATTTTCTAAATGTATGTTATGGATGTGAGAGATGAATTTCCAAGGGCATTTGGAGTCTCATAATGGTGTGAAAGTAGACACTATGAAGGTTGAAGCAATTTTCTCTTGTAAATAACACTATAAAGTGGCATACATTCATTGTTTTCATGGTCACATGGGCTATTATCGGAGGGTTGTACCCAATTCATCTTGAGTTCCATACATGTTGGCAGTTTTTACCAGAAAGGACTAGAATTTTTTGTGGATTGATTAGTTCCAGACAGTATTTGGTTACTTAAAGGGGAATTTGGTTAGTTCTCCAGTGCTTCAATTTTATAATGAGGGTGTGATATTTAATGTTGTATGTGACACATACCATATGGGATTAATAATGTGTTTATGGAGTAAAGATAAATGATCTATTATGGAACTCGTAAGTTGCATCCCTCTTGGAATTGAAGTCTCAGTGAAGGCCTCAAACCACTAGTTTTGGTTAAATAGAGCCATCTAACTAGCCCAAAAACATCCAAGAGTAGATGGAGGGATCAAACTCAAGTTTCAGTGAGTGTGTAGAAAAAGGAAATTCCATGCATGAATATATTTTCACAAAAAAAAAGATGTATCATTCTGCAGACACTCTAGAGTCAAATAACAGTAAAAGTACCATGTGCTCAAGAAATTATAGTTGCATGAAAAACTGAAGTTTTGCATTCATATTCGCATACAAAATTCCTTTTGAGAACCAATGGTGATGTCAATATGGAGGTATTTCATGACTGAACTCAAATGAGAAAGGATAAATGTATGCGGAAAGCCAATTCTACCCCCAATGAATTTTGTGCCAACAGCTATGTATTTGGCAATAAATAAAATCCCACTCCTCCCTTTGAGAGGATCTTCGGAAGATTGAGAGATTCTTTGATGCACACAATTCCATTTTTTCCACTACAAAGTGAAAATACATTGATCATGTATCTTCCAAGGTAGTGTATTTTCATGATGGACCTATTATGGTCCCAACCACGAATATTTTTCTATATATTGATCCTCACAACAACCCTAAAGGATAATCAGGTGCACCCAATGAACTATCATGCACACAACCTTGATTTTGTGTGAAATCCCAGAAATCCTACCCAGAACTATGTCTCTATTTTTACAATTCCCTTTGTGATAAAGACCCATAATCACACAATTTTGGTATGCAAACAAACCCAATTTCATGAAATAACTTCTTTGTGCCCTACTTGACATCCCTTATTCCTCGGTGTAACCATTACCTTACCTCTTGCTTCTAGGACTCAGTATCATAATCCCCTTTTCTTCTATTCCTAGAGACCAAAACATGGACCCCATGATTGACCAATCCTATATGTCTATGCTAGCTCAATGCCCACCCAGAGGTGCATGAGCGGTTGTCACATAATCCCTAGGGGTGAGAGGTGAGTCCCCAATTCCTGAGCTGCATAAAGAAAGACTACATAGTTCCACATCCTAGTCATATGAAGTTAAACTCCATGAAAATGTCCTAATCACATGATATAAAACTATAGCCTTACCCTGTGCGGTGAACATAGGGTTCCCCATGCACAATCATCATGGGATTCCACCCTCAATTATCTTAAGTCTCATTCCTTTCAACTAAGGGAATATTTTACACATAACCCCTACACCATCTCTCATAAGCACTCCTTTTTCATCATGATAATTCTTAACGCATGACGTTAAAATATATGAATAAATCCAAACTCATAACCATAAAATTTACGTACTAAAGTATATGGATTTGATCTCTATATTCTAAATAGGTTATATAGGATGCCTCCTCAAGGATTTATCTTGATAATGGTAACCTCAGGTGTGACATCATTCATCGTTGGGTCGTGCCTCTCGGATCTTCCTCCATGGTGTATTCTGATCCATCGATAAACTCAGGTGTGAAATCATCCCTCTTAGGGATTCACCTTATGAATCCACCTCTACGTAATAAAGAACTCCAGATACACCTTCGTGGGTTGTTCTGATCTACTGGTAAATTATCCAGGTGTGAAATATTCCCTCATAAGGGAATAACTCTTAGATCTGCCTCCATGAGGTGTTATTATCCACAAATCAAGGTCCATATCCATAGGGTGTTTTGATCCATCCATATAATCCCTAAAATAAATTAAACATGTTCACATCTCTATAATAATTTATACTTGTTCCCGGATATGTCTCTACAATATGTTGAGCATCTGACCTGAAACAAATCACATACCTCAATAAAAACATAAGATAAATGTGGTAAAAGGCCTTGGGGGACATATTCCCATGGAATTAATTACCTCATCATCAAAATAAGCTACCCTAAATTCATTTCCAAACATGAAACGTATGAGATTCCCTCCCACAAACAAGATTCACTAGTTACCAATGAGCCCAACATCTAGACATTCCCAATAATGCTTAACGTGATTACCCTCATGACTGAAGGTTACTTCCATATCAAGAAATAGGAAGTGTAATTAACCATTATACACAAATAGATGGATTGAGGAATGAGTTCCACAAACATGAATCAATTTCAGGAGGGAGACACAGACTAGGCAATGAGATCTAAGGAGGATTCTATGGAAGGGAAAACTAACACCCATCATCCCATTTCAATCAACGAGCATACATCACCAATGAAAGTGATGAAAGCCTCACACCATTGGAAAGTTGTAATGTGGGGAAATAGAAAGAAAGTGAACACATTTTATATCATCACATTGTTGGGACCTGGAGAAAGCATCTAAAATAAAAATGGTGAACCCAATGTGGAACTCTTCTCCTCAACTTGGGGGATAGTAGCACTTGGAAATTAACATATTATCATGTCACCGGATTCAAACTTATGGTTATAGGTCCCACTAAGAATATAGTGGGACCATCGTGGAAATATCAGGAAAATTGGAGATGTTATCAATTAGGAATCCTCAGACTGAGAAATTTTCAATGTGTATCTGTCTCTGGTTCATAAGATTAGATTATGTTAAGTGGATTGGGAATCACTTTACTTCTACTTGTACTAACAGATAGCTTAAAATGATTTAAAGGACTCATAGGTCAGAAAATTAAAAAACCAATGTTTTTAGACATCTATATAGGGTAAATATGGAAGTGTAAACCCTACACAACTCTAACCCTACCATGACTTCTTCCATGAATTCGACTACTGGGTTCCCACACCCCGTATCACCCATGGATTTGATCCTAAGTAGGGTGATCAATGCCCTCATTATTTGATATGAAAATGGGAGGTTCATTACCACAGTAAATATTCCCCCTAGTATTTGGAGGCATCATCACCTCACCTATACCATTGCCCCTCAGGGCCACACCATTGAAAAAAACCACCCATTATAATAGAAAACATCTTCTACAGTCTCTCCCCAGAATGATCTTATGACTCAATCCCCTATGCCGAGGGGGTGGGAGATGACCAAGTCACCCTAACTATGAATAATGCCTGAGAGCTACCAAGGAGGGTACCCACTAGTCCTCATCCACTCAAACAATAATCAATCACTCAGCCCAAAGAACAAGTGGACTTCACCCCGACTCTGGAAGCCCCCGTCTAAACCACCTAACACCAATGTCGGGATCAAAATATAGAGAATTTTTGACAAGGGGTCTCTTATATGGATATAGTGTTCCTTACCACCACCAGAACATCCCACTATATACCAAATATAGGTTAATAGGGATACATATTCTCCCAATTGGGATTAAGGCCCCATCCACATCGCAGGCAGGTCGGGTGGTACCTTTCATTTTTCAACACCACATAAATCCGTTAAGCACCAAACTACTATAATGAGAATTAGTGAATTGGTCCTTCTTGAACAATCATCATACCAAGAAGAGGTCATACCAACTATTTCAACAACAATTATGTAGGTCTTACTCGTACTTCTGATTATTAGCACAGAGGTCCTACCCATGTCACCACCAAACAACACGGAGAAACTCCCTGTGTTTCTACCAACCAGATCGGTGGACCTCCCTATATTATCACCCAATAGAAAAGATGTATTAGCCATGAATAAGGGGTACCATATTTGGAAGTGTAACACCCCATGATTTCATGGTACGTTTCCCTTGGAATAATGTAATAGATTGCATTGTACGCAACTTTGAGATTCCAACACACCACGACCAATCAAACTAGTTGTTATGAATAGTAATACACTCTTTTTGAAATTTCCTAAATTTTATTTTTCACAATGGACATAAAATTTGAATTCAGAATATTGAAATTATCTTAGGGTAAATTTTTGGTATTTTTCTAAAAACATTCAATTTTTGATTAATAGTGAAAAACACTACGTTATTGGTTAAAACTGACTTCTTATTTAAGTAATTATTTATTTTTTTAAATTTATTTTAGGTCAAAATACATAAATAATACCTATATAAGTTTAATTTAATTCATTGAAGTCATTTTATAATATGTTTAGATATAAAGAAAGTTTAGTGAACTTTTTACCATCTTTTACCCACCTCCTAGGAGCATTTACAAATTTGCATAATACATAATTTTACCTCTTTTGTGAGTTGAATTTAAAAAATCATAGAGACGTAGTTAATATAATTAAGTAAAATTTGGTTCAATAAGATAAAAATAATCTTTGGTGAATAGTAACTTTTGACTTTTATTTACCATAGTTAAAAGTAAATAGGGTAATTAAGTGTAAAAATGATATCATAATTACCCTAACAGATGTCCTAATTCTATTGGATAAGTATAACTCGACAAAAAAAACTTAGAAGTAAAATATGGTCCTATTTGGTCCAGTTGGATTAGATTATGACATTTATTATTATTTTATTTAAATAAGAGTTAAAAGATTTAAACTCAAAGTTTAATAACTAAACCATTTTTAATATAGGGTTATACATCAGATAAATTTGAGTATAAATATTAATTAGAAAAATAAATGATTTTCTACATAATGGTATTTTATTTATAATTTCTAGACATTAAATAATTTTATTTATTTATGACGTAATGATGATGCAGTAATTACCTTATTAATGGACGATTAAAACAATTGATATTATAAATATCCAAATAAATGTAATTTGAGACTTTTTATGGATTCCACTAATTTTCTAGGTTAATATGACATGTTAGGGTTGATTAAATAATTTTTTTCCAAAGTAATCAGGCTGTTGTAATTAAAAAAACAAAACTAAATAGTGTCAAAATTGACATAATTGAGTTTTTAAACCAAATACTATATTTTTAGTTGATATAATATTCTTAAAAATATAATGTTCAAACAAAGAACTTATATAAGGTTATATATATTAATATTGAACCACTTGGGGTTCTCTTCGAAGATTGTAGTGTGTCTATTTACCATATAATATAAAAATACAAAGAGACATGGTAAATGTAAAACTATTTAACTAAGAGTTAAATTTAATAGATAAGGTTTATATAGAGAAATAAACCAATATAAAACCAATTTTTGAGAGGCTTTTGACCCATACCCACCTTATACTCTAAATAAATCATTTTTGAACCATTAGAAACCGAAAAATATTTTATTATAAAATAACATTTCAAGCTTTTCCTAAAGTGACCCTCATTTCTCTTATAAAAGGGTACTTCCACTTATCTTAATTTCACACCTCCAAAGTCATTTCTCTTGGCCAATACCTGACCAAATATCCTCCCAAATTTTCTCCCTTCATCATAGAGGCCTTCCTTTGGTCTTAAATCCAACCTAAGGAGCCCTTTTGATCAAATCAAAAAGAAGAACCCGAAGAAGAGGTAAATATTTCATCACCTCTTTCAAGTTCTTTTCTTCTTCCACTTCCTCCTTCTTTGTTGTCTCCATTCAAAAATAATAACTCCAGAATATTATATATAATGTGATGTTATTATAAAAATGGTACAACCATATTCATTATTCTATCCATAATATGAATGAAAAAGTCACCATACGTGCGTACGTACGACTTACCGTCTCCACGTCGTGGTGTAGTTTTTTATTCAAACACTTCATTATATGGATAGGTAATATAATAAGTATAACTGATGTAAGTAAGAAATATAAAATGTTATTGATTGTTTATATATGATATTTTATCTAATTACATATGATTTCACCATCAATATAATGATATTGTCGCTCGTGTGTATGTACGGATTACCGTCACCACAAACGTGATGAGATTCATTTCCCATCATAATCATTCAAGAATAATTTTCAGTTTATGATTAAAAATATTTTTTAATAACTTAATAAAATTATGGATATGAATAAAATAAATTCTATCCATAACATTCAGGGCTTATGTAACTGATCATATAAAAAAATTGATCATTTAACACCAGAAACGACGATATTACTAAAATATTACTAACAAAGAAATATTATAGGATCATGTATGATATCATATTTATGTATATAGATTTTCATATAATTTAATAAAAATGATTTAACTATTATACTGTATGTTAACATACCCTCTACCAACGAAAAGTACATGGTAAGGGTTAATTTCACAATCTCTTTATTATTTGAGGTTTTTTATGTAAGTATCTACTGGGACCTCTTTATCATCCACATCCATGTTTTCTTAAAAATGTATTTCAGAACATTTTTAGTATTTAATTGACTATGGTTTAAAGTAGTTTATACCCTTATTTGACCTTATATGTTTTGAAAGGAATCTTTCTGTCGTTTTCCGAACAAGGTACTTTATATCCTTTTTGAAAAAATTAAGGTAAGAATGTTTTTTAACATACACGGCGGGTGCAGATATTTTCTACCATTCTAAAATCATAGAATCTTCCATTCCAAGATTATAATAATATTTTCAAAATAAATGTTCTATTTTATAATTATGTGACTCTTAAATGGTTTCAAAATAAAAAGACGTATTTCTTTCAAAAAGTTTTCAATTCATATATGTCAAAATCATTTGATGGATTATAAACTTTTTTGAAGTTGATTTATTGTGATACCAATATTCTATATTGTATTGAAGGTTTTGTGATATGTTGGGCTGTGGATGTGTTATTTTTATACCATTCATGGTTTATGGTTAAATTATTGACATTTCATATTCTAGTTTTAATACGAATGTTTATGTTATGTTTGTACCTTTTCATATGAGGAATTTATTGGACTTATTATGTGATGGGTGGATCCCACTATAGCTCCTCGATGCATCGGTAGGTCTCATGACACAATTGTACCTGGAACTGGCCGAGGCCTTTCCTATTTCAATATATGGTTTTGGCCGAGGCCTTAAGAATTTTTAGACCTCTTGGCTGAGGCCTTGAAAAAATGTTTCAGAATGTCCGACATTATACATTACGTCATTATGAAAATAATAATGATGGTTCATATGGTTATTTGACTAGTAGAAAACCCCTGAATATGTTTTATTATGGTAGTATTTACTAATCTCATATTTCTGCCATAAAGTGTTCATGTTTATTATTTTAAAAGGAATGTGTTTTGAATTATTCATCATGCCTAATGTTTATGTTATCTTTTGGCATATTGTTTACCCTTACTGAGAATTTGAACTCACACCTTTCTTATGTTTCAATTTCCCAGGATATGAAGAAGTTAGTTATGAGTGACATGCAGTTATAATCTAGGAGGCTTGTATGTTTCTAATGGAATAAATTACTGTGGTATTTTTTCAAGTTTTAATGTTGATCTTATGTATGTATCTTGTATCCAATAATACTAAATTGATCGGTCTTCATGACATGATTCCTTGTATCAAGAAAATGTTATTTAATAAAGCACTGACTCTGGGTAACTGGGTTCATGAAATTACAAGAAGAATTGTCCCAATGAAAAAGGGAAACACTCACTTTCAGAGGTGAAATCTTGGTAAACACTAATTCGTTATGGACCTTGTTGATCTATCTGATTCTATGGACACATCTGACTCAGAAATGGATTTTCCATCTTAACTATTAGAATCTTGGGAAGGATCCTGATAGCTTATTTTCTCCATCCTAGAAGGTGAAATCCATATGATCTTGAGATCCCACTATAGGTACATGTAGGTGGAGGAAGTCCCCCCCCCCCGTTTAGAGGATTATATTGAAGCTATCCCAATCACTACTACTTCCCCTATCTACCTCTACCTAAGACATCATATAGATGTTAGGTTTGGGCTATATCATCTATATAGTGAGCACTTGATTGAGCCATAGATGATAATCACTGCCCTCGCACATGAGGAAGCTGTAAATACACCATCTGACAAGGATGTGATGATGTGGATGGTACCACCCCCGAGAGATTCCTCAACATGCGTCGAACAGTTGATTCACATAGTGGATCCTCTACTAGTCATCAAACCTTTAAACCAATTCATTTCAGTTCCTTCACCCATCTCTCGAACAACACTAATCAGACCTCTAGCTAACCAAGAGTAGGACCATACCTATGAGCAAGAAGTAATGTGGGAGGTTCTAGATGACAACCAGTTTTCAGTGATATTATTTCCATCAACAACTCCCATCTTTGACATTATGAAGTCCTTTATTAAGGTGCACATCATTTTTTTCTGAAAGATCATCTAGTAAATACTTCACTACCTCTATGATCATTATTTAACCTACCTAGGAATCCCATATCACCTCAAGTTTAATGATCAATAGTGCCAACAAGTTGAGTGGGTAGAATTTTCAATTAAAAATTACCCCAAGTCATCCAGCTACTGCCAGACCCTCTAACCGAGTTGCGTCAAGAGCCTCATAATGATCAACCAGATTATGGAAGAGGAATCTCTACATATGCATATCAGATGCTGGGGATAGTACATTTCAATCAACTTCATCCCTATATTGAATCATCCTAACCTACCCACTAATTATGTGGTTTCCCCTTTGGGTATTGTTATGGTTAACATGGTCATTCCCGAGTTTCCTAATAATAGGGGCTTCGATGTCGGGCTTGATAGAAAAAACACCCCCAAGTGGATAAACAGTAAAATATGGACCATCATACCGGTTTCCTTACTCTTTAACAGAGATATGCATGTGGTATTTGGGATCCCCCCAACGAGATATTCCATACCATTTGGAAAATCAATAAGGATAAAGATATGGTTGGTCCTTCCGATCCATCCCAAGATGTGCCAAAAATAGGGGAAGAGCCTACATTATCCTCCTTTCTTCAACAACTCAAAGAGTATAAAAGCATCATCGATGACCTCATTGTTGATCAATTCTCAGATTACAACAAAACCTGATGAGATACCATTTCTCCTCTAGTAGGGTAGAAAGTCCTCCTTGGCTGGATTCCCCAAGACGAGCTTAGTAACCCCATGCATCCGGAATGAGTAGATTCATGGGTATATGGAAAATGACCAAGGAATGAGTCATTGAACCCTCATGATCAATGGAATTACCCTCAATGGTATCCAATTCATGCCGCTTCATAAGTTGTTGATCCTTCTTACAGAGTTGATAAGCCTGTGAATGCATTGGTGGTCAAAAATCCTCATCAAGACAGATATCTACAACAAGATGATTTTATCATTTCTATCACCACTCACCTTGAGGTCCTAAAGATGTGACATGTGGTGATACCAAATGAAGGAATGTCATACACAACATGGGTGGATAATGAGAACCCCCCGTGTTTGGGAAGCCTAGATTTTCCCCATTCAATGAGATGGGTGACCCACTACAATGCTTGTCCCTCTTCATCAATGTGTGGACCTATGTTGGGAATATCTGAGCAGAAGGAGGCCTCCAAGCACTAATGTCTCATCTAGACATTGGAATTACATGTGTTCTTATGGAATAGGTAGCCACTTATAGGGTTCACTACTAGTTGGTAAGACCTTCGTAGATAGTTCTATTTCCATTTAAGTTTCACCATAAAAAAGACAAGTATTTCAAACCTCTTCAAGTGCATGATAATTCATGATGAGTGAGTCATGAATTTTGTAACCCAATGGAAAGGCCATATGTACTCACTCGACAGGCCTCTACCTCAAGATAATATACTAGTGATGTGTATAGGGAATGTCACGACTAATTTTTTTCCTTCCCTCATCACCAAAAACCACCCATGTGGGTTCTAGGAATTTTTTGATAAGGCCTAGTGTCTGGAGGAAGTCTTGAAATAGGCTAGACAGTCACACATGTTTCCTATTCTAGCTCCCACAAGGAGACTTTCCAAGGAATAGGATTCCCCCACCACACAAAAAGAGGACCCTAAGATACTAGAGTTATTGGACCCTTTTTTTAAAGATCCTCATAGAGTACAACATCCCTACCAAGTAAAACCTCACCCAACATAGAACCAACCTTCACCACCTTGATAATAAAGTCACCAAGATGTGAAAATGTAGCTTCAGTACCTCATCAAGGCTAGGATTCTAGAGGTTACTTTCTAGACAAAAGGAACAACCCTATTATTTCAAGGATTTAAAGGTACCTAACTACTTCTTATGTGCTATAGAGAAGGGTATTATGAAGTTTCCATAGTTCAGGAGTCCCTAGAAATTCAAACACATTAACTTCCTTGACCATTTCCCATACCATTAGATCTTGGATATACCATAAATTAATATTATGTGTTAATGGATTGGATTCCTAAGCTAGTTTATCATGATTTGGTCAAGTTAGGTGATGTCCCATATTAGGTAACCCATATATTCACTGATAATAGTATTGATATTGAGGTTTTATGTGAATGGAAGTAGGCTTCCATCCATTGAACCTAGAATTATGATGACTGGTTGGTTTGCAGAGTAGTCTCTCACACTCACAATATTATTCTTCCCCTCTTAGGTGGATCAAGGCCTCTTATAGTCACTAAACCTTATCTAAATGTATCATCCAAATCTATGGTGAAATATTCAAGATATCAGTAGAGAAGGCACTGATGATGAAAGGGGAATAAGAGTCCACCGCCAGTGTCTAATCCATCCTGCACTCTCAGTGATTTCATTCCTCATGAGTTGGTAATCATGACCAAGGCCTTACCATCCTTGGATTACCCATATGATAATGAGAAGTAATACGAATTTTGGAATAACATTGATCTAGAAGACTGATTCATGGCACCTAAAAATGAGGAATGTAAGGTAACCGCCATGAGTTCCTTCAGCTGACTCCATCAAAGAAGATATCGATGGAATGTGAACCCCCAGAATGCTTAGGCCAACACCTCAAATATATTCATGCATGTTATAGAAACTAGGTAGCATGTTTTTTCATAGATATCAACAAGAAAAGTTCTCCCAACCTACTTTGTCACATTCATCATCCTATATGATTGTGGTAAATGGTTGAGGAGATCAACCACAACAACACTGTGATCGACCAAGTCTAACCAGAGATAAGCCTCATCCAACAAAAAATATGTCAATTGTGGTTCAGAGTGGGTCAATCAGTTAGAAAAAAGATATTTCCAACACAATCCCGAACCTAGTGGTAAAACGAAGGACACAAGTTGTGCTTCCTGTCAAGGATCATGCCCTAGGGGCTAAAACAAGACTTTGGCATGCAAGAACGCCATTTTTATGTACCTCACAATAATAATCTTGAGGCTCTAGATCCTAAAGGCCCCCAACATATCAAAAGAAACACATGAGGCCCTCGTGGAAGCATTAGAAATCCCCCTCCAGCTTGAAATAGATGTATCTACAACAGAATCCTATTATGCAGGGGAGGATGAGAGGGTGGAATGACATGTCATCTTCTCAATATCCAAAGGATGTGAGGGCTGGCCTCATGTAGGGGCACATATACCCCCTTTACATGATAGGTCAATTCAAAAGAATTGAATTTCACCACATACTAGTGGACATGGGTTCTAGGAGCAATCTAATCCTATCCAGGACACTCCATTGGTAGGGATTGACTAAAGCTAATTTTACTCTCTTTAAATTGACAGCTTAGGGTTAGGATATGAAAAAAGAAGAAACTATGGGGAAATATTTTGATGAATACCATGTTCAGTGGCTTGATATAAAACACTAATTTTATTGTGTTCTAATATGATACTTCCTATAACATGCTTTTGGGTAGGCCATGGCTTCATCGGCATGTGGCAGTCCCCTTCTCATACCACCAGTGCCTCAAATACTCCATCAATGATTGAGTAGGGGTACTCTAGGGTGATGTGTATCCTTAAAACTCATGTGAATCATGGTACATGAACAATATCTACTACATAAGGGATGAGGAGAAGCTTCATACCAATGAGGTTTAGTGCACAACAATCATAGTTAACTTGTGAAAAGACATAGATGATGATTTCATTCTCCTGATTTATCACTTGTAGGATAAAACACCAAATTTGGGAAGTTTATTTTTTATATTATAATAAAAAGGTTTTTATAATCTCTAAAAGAATATAATGTCCATATACTACCTCATATTCTCAAACGAGATAGGATCGGGTGATACTAGAAGCCTCCAGTCCTGTAGTGTACCAAGAGGTTCACCTCATGGACAATATTTCACAACATTCCCCCATGTTTCATAGGGAGATGCTGAATTTCTAGAATATGACTTTCCACCAAAGGTTTGTCATTAGGAATGGGACTCTAGGTGATAGGATGAATGTATCTAGCTTGATACCTTCTGTCACCATAGGTTTAGTAGAGGAGGAACCCTCAGAAAGAAATTTGTGCTCGCCCAAGAAGTAACCGATGCTCTCCCTGAGTCAGTTGGTCAGGAAAAACATCATCCCACTGATTCTCCTACATTTGATGATAAAGACGATTTGGAATATTCTCATACAAAATTTGAAGAGGGCTTCTTCACCACCATTGATGAGTTGGTCTACTAAAATATCAATACTAAGGAAGAGTTGAGGCCGATCCTGATCAGTGCAGCCAAGCCTCCATAGGAGCAATAGATGTAGATGGATTTCCTAAAGTAGCACTGTGATGTATCTTCCTAGATTTATAAATAGACTCTAGGAATAGACCCTTGGGTCATTTTCCACTGTCTTGGACACCATAGGATTCATCATGGGTTCATGTAGCCTCCAAAAAAAGTTATCCCTCTCATTGTATCATAGTTGACGTTGAGATTGATAAGATTATCAAATCTTACTTGGTTTGTGAATTCTAGTACCCCAAGTGGTTGGCCAACATTATCCCATTTAGGAATTAGAATAGGTAGATCAGAGTCTGTATCAAATTATTGGATCTCAACCACCAGTTTCCAAATGATGATTTTCCCATTCTAGTGATAGAGTTGTTCATTAATGATATGGCTGGGTTCCAGGATCTCACCTTTATGGGTGTATACATTGGGCACAATCTGATCTGGATGGCCCCTGAGGATGAGGAGTCTACTTCGTTCAAGCTTCCCTAGGAGAAATTTTAATATCAAGTGGTTCCTATTATCCTAAATAATGCAAGATCCATGTACCAGCGAGTCATACAAGACATCTTCAAACTTATTCTTAGGAAATTGGTTGAATGCTACCTAGAAAACATGGTGGTAAAATCCTGCCAATTTTAGGACCATATCAATGTCCTTAAGAAAGTGTTTTGCTTCCGAAAATCCTATAATTTGTAGATGAACCCCTCAAAGTGTGTATTCTAGGTTAACTCTAGGAAGTTAATAATATTATTCATCAGATAAAGAGGCAATGATATCAACCCATAGAAGCTCAAAACCATTAGTTAGATGCGTCACCCATGAAAACTCCAAGAGATATGGGGCCTCCAAGGATACTTAGCCTACATATATTAGTTTATCACAGATATCCCCAGCAAGTGTAATAACGTTTTGATTATTATGAAGAAAGTTAATGTCATGACCCGTCCCAGTGGGGCCCGTGTCGTGACTCCCCAAGCCCGCCTCCAATAGGCTAAGGGATGGTGATAGCACCAAGTAGGCATATTACTAACATGAGAGGCATTGCTTATGTACCTGTTCACATGCACACATCTCCAAGCCCACAATGCTGAAATGAAAAAAAACAAAGGAACAAAAATGCATGCATACAACTAAGCCTAACCAAAAGAGTACGAAGAAAGGAAGAGTACTAAAAAGTATACTGGGCCGGAATATAAGCCCACCAAAAACAAAAGTTGGAAAACTGCAAAGTCCAACCTATAAACAAAAAAGGTATTGGGACTGCTACTCGTCGTCGTAGGAATGCCTCAGCCTATAGGGAACTCAGAAATCTCGGTCCTGTCCTAGTCTACCCTGGACTCTGTCAAAAGGCTCCTCGTCTGCACAAGACACCAGACGTGCGGGCAATGCCCGTGTAGGGGTGATTATAACAATACTCAGTAGAGGACCCCGAAAACCACAAAGCAGTACAAAAAGTAAAGGTACAGTCATCTATGCATAGTATACGTCTACAGAACAAATAGAACAAACTAGATATACAAAAAACCCAGACCTGTGGTCTAGAGACAAGTCACAAAAACCGCATACCCCCGTTAGGGATTCTGTTTGAAGATTCCGTAATGCACTCGTTCCAGGAGAACACACTCCACGAGTCTTATAGCTCTGATAACATCCGTCCGAGAAGTTTTGTTCATCGGGAACCATCATGAGAGGTAGCTACACTCATTATGGGAGACCCACTCCTGAGTGGGAAGGTTACGGTAGATAGATTCACTCCTTATGGGAGACACACTCCTGAGTGGGAAGATCACGATACACAGATGAGGATCACTGCCATGTCCATGGAAGATACCATGACTCATCCGAATTCACCAGTGAGGTGATACTCCAGCTTGGTAGAGGATCAACGCCCAGTAGAGTTGGTCATGTCGATACCTGACTCTACCTAGGGTCAGGAATGGACATAGGATCTCAATCCAGGCCTCTCGGATGGATTCCTGACTCTATCACAGAAAGTCCTGCTGAAGGGATCGTACTCTTGTGTGAGGAAATGATGCTTGACCTTCAGGGGAATGAGAAGAAGGGGAACTAACCCAATCTAATGATGTCCAAGATACGGTGAATAAGAGGACCATGCCATTTTCCAAAAATTACACGACGTGTAGAAAAAAATACACATCGTGTTGTCTAATCCCGGGTACTTCCCGTGTATAACGACCCGTGTCATAGGCTGTTTGTGTAGAAAAACTGAGTACACGGCGTGTAGTATGACGTACACGCCATGTCCGAGTGACTAGCGTTGGCCCCATGTCACTGGACATTTTTCCATGCATGGTTATCAACTGGTGTACTATAACCCATGTCTGTGTATCCCCGGGATACATGCCGAGTCCCGCGTAGCCGCTCCGTTCATGCTGTATACGTCGTGTTCTGAAGCAGTGTAGATTATCCCGTGTCTGTGTACTTCCCAAAATACACATCGGGATTCAGGGAAAGTCCAACACGCCGTGGGACCAGGGTCACACGTCGTGAAATTCCTTTCTAACCCCCAAAACCCTAGCTGCCACCAGTACTACATGGCATATTCTTCAGAATTACATGTCGTGTATTCTGAAATTTCCAGAAACACAGACTTCCATCATTTTGCCTTCGTTGATGATCCGTTCATCGATCCAACCATCTGATCGCCATGAAACTTCCATGTTTTCGTCGCCCTGACACCACGAAGCTGCTCCCGATGTTTTCAAACCTCCGATCGGCTCCTAAAACATGATTTGATCTTCTCACGTGAAGAATGCTCGAAGAACGCCCTTTTCCGATCTGGTCTGATTCATCACCTTCCATCGTCGACGCACCTCTATAAGGTAATTGTGGTGTAAAACCTTTTATTTGGGATCATTTCATCACAGAATGGATGTACAACGATCCGTTGTTTGTCACACCTCAAAGAACATAAAGAATGCGTCAGAAAAGAAAAAGGGGGATAAATCCAATAAACAATGTGAGGAAAGAACCCCCACCTTCGTTCGTCATGGCATTGATCTACTCCCGTTAGGAGGCTTAAATGGAGCAAGAATCAACAATAACAAAAAAACATGGATCATATCCCCGAATGATCCTGACAAAACCCTTCCACAAGAATGAACAAATCTGTGGATCATCTTGTTCGTGGTTGATCTGTGTTCGACATTTAAAATCAAAAATGGGGAAAATAATTCAAATAAAAAACCCCTACCTTTTGAAAGGATCGATCGTTGATGAAGGTTTCACGCTTCCGTCGTCATTGAGATCCTTGAATTTCGTTGGCGCAGCGATTCTCAACTTTGATTCGTCATTGTTCTTCACCGAATGTTTGCTCCAACACCGCATGGATTCTCCAGAGGTCCCTCTCAAACGTCGCCAACGAGCAACATTCTATTGTCCCAATAAAAAGGGAAACATGTTTGGAACTTAATTACATGGCGGTATTAATGAGTCCAACTTTCCATTTTTAATCCATTATGATGCGTCATTTATTTAGGAAACAACTTCCCTTTTTCCGTGCTGCAGTGGATGTTTCTATAAAAATAGAATAAACATTTAGGAATTTATTTTATTTTTATTTTACTAAAAACGTCCTAAAATTAACTTTTTTCCTCGACCCGTGCCTGTTGAGGTTAGGCTCAACCTTAGGTAAAGTCGTTGCCCTAGACACAACGATGCCCTCATATTTTTAATCTGGGCATCCGTTTGGAAACTACCACAACTGCGCACAAGTGCCGGCTCACTTAACATAAAAAGTTCAAACCACCATTTCGGGCTCACTGGACGTCGGAATGATGTGTTGTCTTCACGCCCGGTCTCTAAATAATTCCATATAATATTTAAAAAATAATAAACAGAAAAATATGAGACATTACATTCTCCCCACCTTGGGGCATTACGTCCCCGAAAATCCAAAACAAAAGCTACTCAAAAAGATGTGGGTACTGGGCACGAATTTGGGCCTCCCTCTCCCATGTTCTCTCCTGAAGATTCTTGTGCTGCCATCAGATGCACACCAAGGGAATAAATCGCACACGAAGGATCCTCTCATGCTGATCCTCGATCTCTACCGGGTACTCAGCAAAGGTCACTCCATCCTCAATGTCCAGCTCTCCCCAGTCGATGACGTGTGACGGGTCATGCACGTACCTCCTCAGTTGCGACACATGGAAAAAATCATGTACCCGATGCAACTGTGGGAGTAGAGCTTGGCGGTATTCCACCTCAAAAACACTTCACAGTATCTGGAAGGGTCCGATAAACCTCGAAGATAGATTTCCGCCTCGGCCAAATATCTGTAACCCTCATCGAGGTGAGACTTGAAGAAATACGTGGTCTCCCTCTTCGAACTCCAGAGGTCTCTGTCGTCTATCAACATAAAACTTCTATCATCTCTGTGCAGTCTTCATCCACTCTCAGATGATCTACACCATCTCTATGGTAGCTTGCACAAACTCTAGACCCATGAGTTATGACTCTCCGGGATCTGTCTAGAAAAGCGGTGACCGGCAGGGTCTCACATACAATGCCTCGAACGGTGCCATACCAATGGTGGAGTGGTAGCTGTTGTTGTACGAAAACTCCACCAGTGGTAGGGGGTCCTCCCAACTGTGACCAAAGTCCATGATATAGGCCCACAGCATATCATCGAAAACTTGAATGGTCCTCTCCGTCTAACCATCTGTTGGGGGATAAAACGTTGTGCTCAAGCGTAGTTGAGTCCCAAAAGCCTCCTGCATTACCTTCCACAACTAGGACATGAAGCGGGTGTCTCTATCTGATACTAGAGTCTAGGGGACGCCATGAAGCCGAACTATCTCCTACATGTAGAGGCGTCCCATGATTTTGACGGAACTCTACTCCCTGATAGCTAGGAAGTGGGCCGACTTGGTGAGTTGGTCAATGATCACCCAGATAGAATCATGCCCCTTGAACGTATGTGGTAATCCTGTCACGAAGTCCATCGATATTCCATCCCACTTCCACTCTGGAACATCCAGGGGTTAGCTAGTCCCACTAGAACCTGGTGCTCAGCCTTCACCTGCTGGAATGTGAGGGATCGAGAATCGAAATATGATACTTCCTTGTTCATGCATGACCACCAGAACTATCATCGGATATCATGGTACATATTTTCCACCCCAGGATGTACCACCAAGGGGACGTATGAAGCTCCCTCAAGACCTCATACTGCAACGCCACAGGTACAATAGTGCATCGTCTGAAAAGAAGTATGTGCTCCCCACATTGTGAATATCCATCAGGATCATGTCCTGTGGAAAACTAAGCACGTAAATCCACACAGTCGACATCCTCAAGCTATTCCACCCTAACTATCTATAAGAGTAGAGGGGTGACAACCACCGACTATAGGTAAGTTTTATCTTCTCCATCCCCGAAGGATAACTGTAATGCAGCTAACTGTTGTGTCACCTCACTCAATAACTGTGAGCTCGACCTTCTGCTAACAGCATCCGCCACCTTGTTCCCCTTTCTAGGAGTATAGATGATCTAGAAATCATAGTCCTGGAGGAACTCTAGCCATCATCTCTTTCGAAAATTCAGATATTTTTGCGAAAAGATGTACTTGAGGCTCTTGTGGTCAGAGTAGACAATAAACCGCTCTCCCATAAGGTATTTTCGCCACATCTTTAATGAGAAGACAACCGCTGCCAAATCAAGATCATGGGTCGCATAGTTCTGCTCATGTGGCCTAAGCTAGCATGAACCATAAGAAATCACCACATGCCACTGCATCGGGACACATCCAAGTCTTGTCCCTGATGCGTCGCAGAAAACTACGTACTCGAAACCCTCCTCCAGCAATCTCAAGAATGGGGAGCTCGTCAAACTCTCTCTCGACTGCTCAAAATCCTGTTGGCACTTATCTGTCCACATGAAGGGTTTCCCCTTCCTGGTCAAGGCCATCATCGGTGCTGATATCCAAGAGAAATCAGGAATGAATCTCCGATAATATCCTTCCAACCCAAGGAATCTCCACACCTCCATCACGCTACGAGGTGGCTCCCATGCTAACACAGCCTCCACCTTGGCTGGATCTATAGCCACTCCATCAGCCGATATGACATATCCCAGAAAGTGGACCTCTTGAATCTATAATTGGTACTTTGAGAGATTCCCATTAAGCTGGTGCTCCCGGAGTATTTCCAGAACCATCGGAAGGTGTCTTGTGTGCTCCTCCTATGACGCCGAGTACACGAGGATGTCATCGATGAAGACTACTAAGAATTGGTCCAAGTACGGCTGGAAGATCTGGTTCATCAGTCCCATAAACACAGTAGGGGTGTTCGTCACACCGAAAGGCATCACCAAGTACTCATAGTGACCATAGTGGCTTCTGAAAGCCGGCTTTGGTATATCCTTGTCACGTACTCGTAACTGGTGATAGCCTAATCGAAGTTCAACCTTCGAGAACCACTATTACCCTATTAGCTGAACGAAGAGGTCATCGATCCTTGGTAGTGGATATTTGTTCCTTACCGTTACCTGGCTCAGGTGCTGGTAATCCATGCACAGCCTTAGACTCTCGTCTGCCTTCTTGGCAAACAGGACTGGGGCCACCCAAGGTGAAACGCTGGGTCTCACGAAACCCTTTCTCTACAAATCCTCCAACTGCACCCTCACCTCGTGAAGCTGTACGGGAACCATCCGATATGCCGATGAGGAGATCGTTGTCGTCCTGGGGTGTAAGTTGATGCATAAGTTGATTTCTTGGCAGGGAGGTAGTTCTGGAACATCTTCAGGAAAGACGTCCTCGTACTCCGCCACTACTCCTGGGAACTGGGAGATCACAACATCCACTACTCCAAGGGTAAGGATAGCCATCTCATGAGTGATCTGTTGCACCCTCCTATGCATGAGCCCATTTTGCACTAATTGGGTCTCCCTTCCTTGGACAAAGGAAAACCTCATCCCATCACGGCAGACACACCGCACTCTTCGCCTAAAACAGTCAATCTGGGCATGGACTGAAGATAACCAATCCATACCGAGAATGACGTCGTAAGGCCTTGACGCTACCACCAATAGGTTCCAACTGAAACTCTCTCCTCCAAGGGTAATATCACACTGTCTGCAAAGGTGCATGATCATCGAGTCTCCTCCCGTAGGTGTCTCCAAGCGTAAGGATCGAGTCAACGGTTCTACCGGAATCTCGAGGGGTTGTACAAGGCATGTGGCTATAAGGGAATGAATGGAACCTGTGTCTATGGGTATGACAACGAAGGTATAAAAGACATAGATCATACCTCGAATCCTCCCTGGAGACCCTGGGTCATATTCCTTGACCGCATGTAGTTGTCCCCGCCCCTGTCCCCCAGCTCCCTGATCCTAGCGGACCTCCTGGGGGTGGTGGTGGAAGTAAGTCGAAGCGTCTTCCACCACCTGTAGCTCTCCCTGCTCCTCTGACACATCTGATGCCTGGCGGGTCTGCCTATTCTATTCACTGCCTCTACCTCGGTGGTCCATCCACTACTTCCCTGTCATCAGCTCGACGGGACGGGAAATCTCTAGCGATATGTCACCTACCGTCGCATGCGTAGAATCGCTTCTCTCTAGGCTGACTGGATCCAGCCTGAGAGCACTGGACTATCGATCCCATGTCCTGGGTCCTCCTATGACGTTTCCCATGTCCAGATGCTTGTTCCTGACGTCGGATCCCTGCTGCCAGGGTCTCCGCACCTGTCTGCCTGCTGCGGACTGCTGGTGGCTATCTCTGCTCAGCCAAGAAACTCTCGATCACCAAGCCCTGCTCAAGCACTCCAGCGTAAGTCGATATGCATAGAGGCACAACACTAGCTCAGATGTGACGTCGTAGACCTCGCTCGAAGGTACGAGCTCTAAATTACAGATCCCTGACCATATCCATCGAGTACCTGGCATGGTTGGTGAACCTCGATGAATAGTCAAATACTATCATACTGTCCTGCTAGAGATGAAGAAGCTCCTGGATGTGTACTTCTCTCAGCGTAACTGGAGATAACTCCTCCCTAAAGAGTCACTCAAACTCTGTCCGCGAAAGGGTCTCCTTGTCATGAGTCTGTGTGGTCAGACTCCACCATCGTCCTGCCAAACCCTGAAGAAGGATCGCTCCTTGGATCACCATATGGTCTACTTGTGTCCTCACTAGATGGAAAACTCTAGCCACCGCCTCAAGCCAGTCCTCAGCTTCCTGAGGGTCGGGCTCACCTAGGAACATGAGGGGTCTCTATCTCTCGAACTCATGGCACGCCTTAATCCTATGCTCCTCTTCAGTCGGTACTGCAGGTACCACTGGCTGCTCCACTGGTGGCAAAGCCTTGGAAACTAGTCCATGTATCGAAGCCTCTTCACTGAGGGGGTCATCCACATGATCGTGCTGCTGAATCCTAGCGGGTATGTGTCGCAGAGGCATCCTCTAAGGAAACAAGATGTATCATGTTCAATGAGTATATCTGGATAGTTGACACAAAGGACATGGAAAACACAACCCATTCCTATTTGAGGTAGATACCTTTTATTTTCCCCCACAACCATCGTTTTCGTGTACCGAGTCGAAAATCAGGTTATCAGAGTACTGGTGTATGGATACATCGGTCGCTGCACCAACACTGGAGTCTCTGGCCTGAAAGCAGAACCCGAAACACTTAACATTGTTCACCCAAATCAAACTCACAGACTCTTGGTCCTAAGGTAGAATTGACCACCTCTGATACCACTTTGTCATGAACCATCCTAGTGGGGCCCGTGTCGTGACTCCCCTAGCCTTCCTCTAGGGGTGTAAATTCAGACCGGCCCGGACAGGGCCGGGCCGGGCCGGGCCTGCCATGCAAAGAGTCGGGCCACTGACCACTATTTGGGCCGGGCCGGGCTTTTTCAGGCCGGGCCGGGCTTTTTCGAGCCGGGTATGGTGGGCTTTTAATATTTTCAAAATAATTGTCTTTTAATTTTTTTTATTTAAACATTTTTTTAACATTTATTTAAAACGTTTGTTTACATTTAATTTTAAATGCATGTTTTTTATAAAAACATTTATTTTATTTTTTATTAACATTTTATAGTGGGTGAATGAGTTTTTTTGTCTAAATAGATTTATATATTGTGAATATATATATATATATATATTATTTTCAATTTGAAAAAAAATAATGAGGGGTGTGCAGCTGCCATGGGTGAGTTTAAAGACTTATTATTTAAAAGTTTTTCTAACATTTATTTAAAACATTTTTACATTTATTGTTTTAACTTATTTATAATTTTTTAAGAATTTGTTAATATTTTTTATTTAAAACATTTTTAACATCTGTTTAAAACGTTTTTTACATTTATTTTTAAATGATTAATTTAAAACATTTTTTAATTTTTTTTAAATGCATGCTTTTTACAAGTATTTATTTAAAACATTTAACTTTTTTTCATATTTTAATGTAAAAAGTATTTTTTAACTGTTTTTTTTTTAAATAATTTAAATGTTTGTTTTAAAAACATTTTAAAACATTTTTATTTAAACCTTTATTTAAACCATTTTTTAACACTTGTTTAAAACATTTTATTTCATTTATTTTTAGATGTTTATTTTAAAACGTTTATTTGAACTCATATTTATTACATGTATTTTTTTAAATATTTAACACGTATTATATGCAGTGGGTGGATATGTTATTTTTTTATAAATAGATTTATACATGTTTGTGAATTTATATATATTATGTACAAATTAAAAAAAATTAATGAGTTATTGGGGGGGTGCGCAGTAGTGGGTAATGAGTTTAAAGTGTTTTTATTTAAACGTTTTTTTATCATTTATTTAAAACATTTTTTTACATTTATTTTTTTAACTTATTTATGAAAATTATTTTTAAGCGTTTGTTTAATTTAAAACAATTTTTTATATGTTTTTTAATTTTTTTGCAGGGCAGGACCAACCCGACCCTGTCTGAACTGAAATTACACCCCTAGCGAGTGCGCAGCAATGGGTGAGTTATTATTTTCTAAATAGATTTATATATGTATATATAGTATATATAATATATGCATGTTTTATTATATTTTAAAAAAATTACTGTGGTTGGGGGTGTGAGAATATCATTTGGTGAATAGTTATTTTTTTGTTAATATATAATAAGTTATTATATATATATATATATATATATATATATAATATGAGAAAATTGTAAAAACAATTAGGGGGTGGGGGTGCGCTGGAGTGGGAAGGATAATTTTTTTTCTAAATAAATTTTTATATAATATATGCAAGTTGCAACATATTTAAAAAAACTAATGAGGGTGGGGGGACGTGCACGAACATTATTAGGTAAGTGTGTTATTTTTTTTGTTAATATAAAATAAGTTATTATATAATATTAAATCATTGACACACACACACACACGTATATTATTAATGGATTTTTAAAACCCACAGTTAATTGATATATATTATTAATTGCTTTATATATAATATTAATGGCTTTGTTTATATATATATATATATAATCATATCATTGATATATATATATATATATATATTATTAGTAGATTTGTTTTTATATATATACACATATATAATGTGCAAGTTTCATCATATTTAAAAATATTAGTGAGGTTGGGAGTGTGCGCGAATATCATTGGGTGAGTGTGTTATTTTTTTATTAATATAGAATAAGTTATTATATATATAATGCTAAATGATTAATATATATATATATATAATGATAAAATTATAAAAATAATAATCAGGGGTTGGGGGGTGTGTCGCAGTGGGTGAGTTAATTTTTTTCTAAATAGATTTATATATGTATATTATATATAATATATGCATGTTGCAACATACTTAAAAAAAATTAATGAACTTGAGGGATTTGCACAAACATCATTAGGTGAGTGTGTTATTTTTTTATTAATATACAACAAGTTATTATATATATATAATATTAAATCATTGAGATATATTTTTATATATATTAATAGCTTTGTTTATATATATATATATTATATTAAATCATATACATACAAATATATATATATATATGTATATTATTAATGGATTTTTAAAAGTCACACTTAATTGAACTATATTACTAATAGATTTATATATAATATTAATGGATTTATTTATATATATATTATCATATCATTGATATATATATATATATATATATTAGCAAATTTGTTTTTATATATACATATATATAATATGCATGTTTCATCATATTTAAAAAAAATTAGTGAGGTTGGGGGTGTGCACGAACATCATTGGGTAAGTGTGTTATTTTTTTTATTAATATATAAGAATTTATTATATATATATATAATGTTTAATTATTGATATATATATATATATATTAGCATATTTTTTTATAAATACATATATATAATATGCATGTTTCATCATATTTAAAAACAATTAGTGAGGTTGGGGGTGTGCACGAACATCATTGGGTAAGTGTGTTATTTTTTTTATTAATATATAATAAGTTATTATATATATTTAATGTTGAATTATTGATATATATATATATATAATATGAGAAAATTATAAAAATAATAATTAGGGGTTGGGGGTGCGTCGTAGTGGGTGAGTTAATTTTTTTTCTAAATAGATTTAGATATGTATAGTATATATAATATATGCATGTTGGAACATACTTAAAAAAAATAATGAAGTTGAGGGACTTGCACGAACATCATTAGGTGAGTGTGTTATTTTTTTTATTAATATACAATAAGTTATTATATATATATAATATTAAATCATTGATATATATATATATATTCATAGCTTTGTTTATATATATATATTATTAAATCATACACACACACAGAGATATATATATATATTATTAATGGATTTTTAAAAACCGCACTTAATTGATATATATTATTAATGGATTTGTTTATATAGATACACTATTATATATATAATTATATATCATTGTATATATATATATATTTATACACACATTATAATTATATATAATAATAATTATATGTATATATAAAATATTATTTTTTGTTAATATATAATGATATATGCACATATATATAGAAATATATATAAAGATACATGTATAGATAAAGATACATATATATAGATACATGTATATATATATATGTAGATGTATATATATGTATATATATATGTATATATACAGATATATATAGATATAGATATAGATATAGATATAGATATATATATAGATACATATACATAGATATATATATATATACAGATATATATATACACAAATATATATATATATATATATATATATATATATATGGAGGTGATTATTTTACAGGTGCAGCGCCTGGACCAGTTAGTCCAGGCGCAGCCTTGGGAGCTCGTCCCCCTACCCGCAGATTCCCCGTTATATTTTTTACAGTGCAGCAGGCTTCGCGCCGGCTGGGCTTCGCACGGGCCAGTAGGCCGGGCTTTTTCGGGCCAGCCCGGCCTGGCCCGTGGGCCTTCTTGGAAAGGCCCAGGCCCAATCCGCAGAACCTACAGCCCGAGCCTGGCCTGGGCCGATGCAGGTTTTTCCAGGTCGGGCTGCTCGGGCTGCTCGGGCTTTCGGGTCGGGCCTGTCGAGCTCTCGGGCCGCCGGGCCAAAATTACACCCTTACCCGCCTCCAATAGGCCAGGGGCTAGTGAATAGCACCGAGTAGGGATATTATTAACATGTGAGGCATTTCCTATGTACCTGTACACACACAAACATCTCCAAGCCCACAATGATGAAATGAAAAAAAAGGAACAAAAATGCATGCATAAAACTAAGCTCAACCAACAGAGTACTAAAAAGTAAACTGGGCCAGAATACAAGCCCACTAAAAACAAAAGTCTGAAAACTAAAAAGTCCAACCCGTAAACATAAAAGGTACTGGGACTGCTGCTCGTCGCCGTAGGAATGCCTCAGCCTGTAGGGAACTCAGAAAGCTCGGTCCTATCATGGTCCGCCTTGGACTCTGTCAAAAGGATGCTCATCTTCACAAGACACCAGACATGTGGGCAAAGCCCGTGCAGGGGTGAGTATAACAATACTCAGTAGAGGACCCTGAAAACCACAAATCAGTACACAAAGTAAAGGTACAGTCAGCTATGCAAAATATATGTCTAAAGATCATATAGAACAAATCCGATATACTCAAAACCTAGACCCATGGTCTAGAGACAAGTCACACAATCGCATACCCCCATTAGGGATTATGTTCGAAGATTTCGTGATGCACGCGTTCCGGGAGAACACACTCCATGAGTCATATAGCTCTGATGACGTCTGTCCGAGAAGTGATGTTCGCCGGGAACCATCATGAGAGGTAGTTACACTCATTATGGGAGACAAAATTCTGAGTGGGAAGGTTACGGTAGATAGATGCACTCATTATGGGAGACACACTCCTGAGTGGGAAAGATCATGATACACAGATGAGGATCACTTCCAGGGTAATGGCGGATACCGCGACTCATCCGGATTCACCAGTGAGGTGATACACCAGTTAGGTAGAGGATCAACACCCGGTACAATTGGTCACGTCGATACCTGACTCTACCTAGGGTCAGGAATGGATAGAGGATCTCAATCCGGGCCTCTCGGATGGATGCCTGACTCTATCACAGAAAGACCTGCTGAAGGGATCATACTCCTGTGTGAGGAAATGATGCCTGAACTTCAGGGGAACGAGAAGAAGGGGCACTAACCCAAACGAAAGATGTCCAAGATACGGTGAATAAGAGGACCATGTCATTTTCCAAAAAGTACACGGCGTGTATAAAAAATACACACCCTGTTGTCTGACCCTGGGTACTGCCTGTGTACAACGGCCCGTGTCATAGGCTGGTTGTGTAGAAAAACTAAGTACACGACGTGTAGTACGATGTACACGCCATGTCCTGGTGACTGGGGTTAGCCCCATGTCACTGGCCCTGTGGTCGTACATGGTTATCAACCCATGTACTATAACTCGTGTCCGTGTATCCCCGGGATACACCCCGAGTCCCGCGTAGCCGCTCCTGTCATTCTGTACACGCCGTGTTCTGAAGCCGTGTAGATCATCTCGTGTCCATGTACTTCCCAAAATACATGTCGGGCTTCGGGGAAAGTTCAACATGCCATGTGACCAGGGTCACACACCGTGTGATTCCTCTCTAACCTCTGAAACCCTAGCAATATCTAGTACTACACGGCGTGTTCTGAGGAAGTACACGCCGTGTATTCTGGAAATTTCCAAAAACATGGACTTCCGCCATCACGCCTCTAGTGATGATCCGTTCATCGATCCGGCCATCCGATCACAACAAAACTTCCAGGTTTTGGTCACCCCGACACCACAAAGCTACTCCCGATGTTTTTGGACCTCTGATCGGCTCTGAAAACATGATTTGATCTTCCCTCGTGAAGAACGCTCGAAGAACGCCCTTTTTCGATCTATTCTGATTCATCATCCGCCATCGTCGCTGAACCTCTGCAATGTCATTGTGGTGTCGAACCTTCAATTTGGGATCGTTGCGTCACATAATGGATGTGCAACGATCCGTTTTTCATCGCCCTGCGAAGAACATGAAAAACGCGTGAGAAAATAAAAAGGGTGAGAAATCCAATAAACAAAGTGAGGAATGAACCCTAAGAGTCGTTCGTCACGGCGTTGATCCACTCTCGTTAGCAGGCTTAAATGGAGCAAGAATCAATAATAACAAAACAACATGGATCAAATCCCCGAATCATCCCAACAAAAACCTTCTGCAAAAATGATCAAATTAGTGGATCATCTTATTTGTGGTTGATATGCGTTCATCATTTAAAATCAAAAATGGGGAAAAGAATTCAAATAAAAAACCCCTACCTTTTGAAGGGATCGATCATTGATGAAGGTGTCACGCTGCTGTCATCGTTGAGATCCTTGAATTTCATTGGCGCAGCAATTCTCGACTATGATCTGTCGTCGTTCGTTACCGAAAGTTTGCTCCAACGCGGTGCGGATTCTCCAGAGGTCCCTCTCAAACGTCGCCAACAAGAAACATTCAATTATCCCAATAAAAAGGGAAACATGTTTGGCACTTAATTACATGGAGGTATTAATGAGTCCAACTTTCCATTTTTGAGCCATTATGACGTGTCATTTATTTAGGAAATAGCTCCCCTTTTTCCGTTCTACAGCGGATATTTCCATAAAAATATAACAAACATTTCAGAATTTATTTAATTTTTATTTTATTAAAAATTTCTGAAAATTAACTTTTTTCCTCGACCTATGTCGGTCGAGGTTAGGCTCATTCTTAGGTAAATTTGTTGCCCCGGACGCAACGGTGCCCTCATATTTTTAATCCGGGCATCTGTTTGGAAACTGTCACAACCGCGCGCAAGTGCTGGCTCACTTAACATAAAAAGTTCAAACCACCATTCCAGGCTCACTGGACCTCAGAATGATGTTCCGTCTTCACACCCAGTCTCTAAATAATTCCATATAATATTTAAAAAATAATAAACCGAAAAATCTGAGACATTACCAGTACCATCTACCTATGGGATAAAGAGTGTTAGACCTCATTTGATGAAATCAAGCAGTATCTTCTACAACCTCTAATTCTGGTGCAACCCATCTCTAGGAAGCCCCTGGTCCTTTATGTGACCACCCTAGAATGGTCCCCTTGCTCCCTTATTTTCTAGAAAAAACATTGGGGTTCATGAGAACAATTTATACTATCTCAGTCGCATGCTCCTCAACATGAAGAATATATAATCCCTTATAGAGAAGAGATTCCTTGTGATGAATTTTGTAATGTATGAGTTTTGGAATTATCTGCAGCATTAAGTGATCTAACTTGTGTCTTGAATAGAACTATTGAAATATATCTTGAATCACCCCATGTTGAAAGAATAGTTAGTATACTGGGAAGTTATCCTTCCACAGTTCAACACCAGGTTTTTCCTGTAGAAATCCTTCTAGGTTCAATCATTATAAGACTTCTCAGCCTCCCATACATCCACTAATGTACTACCCCAAGATGATGATTTCTCATATTAGTCTTTCCTCACAGTTGATCAGACCATGTTGTATTGGAATATGCATTGCTATGGTTTCTACCAAAGCTTGACTTGTACAATGCTCAAAAATACCAAGCTCTATAGAGTGGGTCTGTGAATCATATTCATCCCCCATAAACCAGTTATTCTACCATATTCATTCATTTTGTCCAAAGGATGAACCAAAAGCGAGGAAGAGTGTCACGACCTGACCCTACTGGTGCTGAGTTGCAACTACCCCAAGCCCGTCTCTATAGGCCAGGGGCTGGCGACAAGCGTCGAAGGCGTAACAATATCAGGGAGGCCTTTGCCTAAGTACCTGTACACAGACACAACCCACTCAATGCAGAAGTTCATAGTAAAAAGGAAACCAAAGGACAATCAACACTAACCCAACCACAGTCATGAATCAACCTCTAAATACGAAAAAGTAAAGTGATAAAAAGTACTGACAGATACTGAACAAAAAAAGGGTCAAAATACATGCCCAACATGAAAGGTGCCACAACCCAGAAACATGTAAAAAAATTAAATAGCTGGTGTCTCACACCTGAAAGTCCTACTACGTCCACTGAACGCAGCCCAAGCTCCTGTGCCCTCAATGCTCTTTCGTAGTCTCGATCGACATGTCTGTCGTCCTCAAGGGATCACCATGTGACGGCAAAGCCCAAGAAGGGGTGAGTATAATCATACTTAGTAGGATGCCCCGAAATCTCGAGGGAGGAAAAAAGGAGATACCAAAATGGTGACCAATAGACAGAATGAGGAATAGTGAAAGAGTACAGTAAATTGAATGCATATCAACCCAACAGAAGAAAGGGAGTAGACTCGTCCAAATAAGAGGAACTAGGCATGGAAAGCATGTGGCATATCCCATGTGTCTTCAACCCTCCTAGAAGAAAAGTAATTGAACCCCAGGAGTGGGAAAATAAGTAGGGTGTATATATATATGCTCAAAAGAAACCTGAACAAGTGCGTAAGAGGATCTTGATCTCCAAGCTTATCCTACGAAAAGTCACCAACATTTCTAAGGATATCCATCACGAATTCCCAAACCTCCAACACATCAAAGCTGCCTCATCACAAAATTGTACCACCAAAAGTCCCTCTCCAGTAATCATGGAGAAAATCCACTGACTAGCCTCATTGAAAGGGGCTGAGTCGGAAAGAAGTCGTCGTCGGGTAACCCACTGCCCAGCCCAACTAGAGGGTAAACCCCAAAAAGGTCATCGGGTGACCCACTTCCCAGCTCTGCTAGAGGGTAAACACTAAAATTAATGTGTATCCCACTACCCATCCCCGCTAGAGGGTAAACCCTTAGGTCAATGGGTAACCCCCTGCCCAGCCCTGCTGGAGGGTAAACCCGAAACTGGTCCGATAACCTTGCGCTGCATGCGCCATCACTGGGTGTCACTAACATCGCAACCATGTGTTGGGTCGGAGTGCATAAAAGAACCCTCCGACCAACATCCTTTCATGTTTCCAATTGTAATGAGATCTTGAAATAGGATCTTCTCACCCGAACAGATTACATCATTGTAATCCTCACGGAAAATCACACGAGATAGACTACTTACTCGCTGGAAATGGGCTCCCGATGAAAAAGTTACTCAACATCACTTTACACACATACAATGTCTCGTGGGGTCCACTCCTTGGTCCCGGAAGTGGTCAGGTGAACTTCTCCATCGCGATTCTCTCAAAAAAACACGACAAAACAATTACTCACTCACCCCGAACGGATTTCTGATGAAAAAGTCGCAAAATGCTGCTCACATCTTAAAAGACGGCCGGCGAGTCCCATGCCTCAACTCCGGTTTCAACGCCTGAAACCACCCTGGGCCACATTGTCTTGACACCAGGGTCACAACACCGCTGACGGCGCCTTAAATGGACTCTGAATGTGTTCGCACCATCCAAAGTAAGAATCCCAGTGAGGCACTTAACGAGCACGTCGCTCCGCTGAGCCCCTGTATCAGGAAATGAAAACCCACGAGACCATCTCACAAACATCTTCTTGAGCTGATGATTTCACTACCGCAGACAACATGCATAACGGGCACCCGTAGTGAATGTTACAGGTGTCCGAAGTCAAGGGGACGAACCCCTTGGGCTGAACTGGCCTGGTTCGGCCGGTCCACCCAGCCTGGGCCGGCCCGCGGCTCAGCCACACGGCTCGGCCGTGGATCCGCAGCCCACCGCACCTACCAGACATCATGGACAGTCATTGGTCCACGTGGAGACCCGCCAAAGGCGGGTCTCAGTTCCCTCACGGGGTTGTCCACCGCGATCCCTGGTCCACCCTCACCGACGACCTCACCCGCCACCTGGATCCCACCGCACCGCACAAAGCTGCCGCACTGCGGAGCCCACCACTGCACTAAGGAGCCTGCCTCCATCCCAGAAACCTCCGGTGTCACTGGAAGTCCGCCAGACCACTGCGCCAACCACCGAACTGCCCCTGGAACTACCGGAAAAAGGGGGAAATGGCCGGAAAACATCCCGTGGTCACCCAAGACACCTCGGGACTCAAAAATTCAATCTGAAAGGATTGTTGGGAAGAAAAAATCGATCCCTAAAAAACTATGTCCTTCGATCGACAATAATAAAGAATTTCAATGCAAGTAATTTCATTTGAATGGGGTTGCAGGAATTAAAATTTGAAAATGCACGAGCCTACCTCGTTGGGCGTAGCCCGACGCTTCACCAACGATCCGCCAGAGCCGCCACCTGCCTTGGAGAGGGAGAGGGAAGGTTGAAGGAGGTTCTCCCTTATTGGGAAGAAATTTCACCAAGGGGAAGAACAAGGGGGACAAGAGGGTGGGGGTGGTATGTTTAAATAGAAAACAATTAATCCCCCCGCTCGTAGGCCCCGTACGCGAACATTCACCGGGGTTAGGGTTAAGCTGCCCCTAGGGTAAAACCCACTTTCTGAGTGCAACGACAGTCTCAAAATTTTAATCTGAGCCTCTGTTTAGTAGTTATAAATTCTATGCCCGAGGCCGCTAAATTAAGAAAATGCCCCTGGGGGCGTTTTCCACAGAAGGGTCGCACCCGCAAAAGTTATACCCCTCTTAGGGTAAACGGGATGCTCCGAACTCAACAGTGCCCTCAGTTTTACCATCAGAGTGACCGTTTAAGAGCTATTCTGTTTATTTGGAGTGTAAAGTGTGAACGCACTTAAAATTTAATTCTAGCCACACTGGGTCTTGCAATCACACACCGTATGAACACCCTACTCTGGAATAGCATTAAGAAAATTTCAAACGCTTACGGGAACAAAACCCAGGTTCTTACTTCATTACCTCTTTCATGTTTTTCATCCTTGAAAAACAAAACTACAAAAACAACTCGGGATACTGAGCCTACATCTGGCTCTCCCGTTCCAAGGTTCTCTCATTCACTCTCCCATACTACTACAGCACAAGAATCAAAGGAATGGTCTGTCCACGCAGTGTCCACTCTTGCTAGTCCTCAATTTCCATCAGGGGCTCCGCAAAGGTGGCTCTATACTCAATGTCCAGCTCTCCCCATTCGACAACATGCATGGGGTCGGGCATGTATTTCCTTAGCTACGACACGTGGAAGACTTCATGCACCATCTCCAGCTGTGTGGGTTGTGCAAGACAGCAGGCCACTTCACTGACCCTTCGTACAATCTCAAAGGGTCCGATGATCCCTGGGGATATCTTGCCTCCCCGGTCGAACCTCCGTGTCCCACGCCATGGAGAAAATCTCAAAAATACATGGTCCCCCTGCTCGAAATCCAAAGGCCTGTGATGAGGATCTGTGTAGGACTTCTGTCTGTTCTGATCCGTCCTCATCTGCTCACGAATGACTTGCACCTTCTTTTTCATTGCCTGCACCAACTCTGGTCCCACGATAGAGGTCTCCCCAACCTCTATCCATCACAACGGAGACGTACATGGTCTCCTTTAGAGGGCCTCAAAAGGTGACATTCTGATAGTTGAGTGGTAATTGTTGTTGTACGCTAACTCCACTAAGGGTAGGTGATCCTCCCAACTCAGGAAAATGTCTAACACACATGCCATGAGCATATCCTCAAACACATGGATAGTGCGGTCAGTCTGCCCGTCCGTCAGGGGGTGAAAAGCTATACTCATCCGCAGCTGGGTCCTGAATGCCTCCTATAGGCCTCACCAAAATCGCGACGTAAACCGCATGTCACGGTTGGAGATGATCATCGAGGGTACTCCATGGAGGTGGAAAATCTCCTGAACATACAGCTTCCCTTGACTCTCCAACGAGCTCTGCTCCCTGATGGCAAGGAAGTGCACCGACTTTGTGAGTGAGTCCACTATCACCCAAATGGAATCGTGGCCCTTTGCTGTGTGTGGGAGCCCTGTGACAAATTCCCGAGATATGCCATACCACTTCCACTCTAAGAGATCAAGGGGATTCAACAACCCTATCAGAAGCTGATGCTCTGCCTTTACCTGCTGATAGGTAAGACACCGAGAAACAAACTCGGCTATGCTCCACTTCATGTCAGACCACCAAAACTACCACTGAAGGTCCTTGTACATCTTCCCCACACCGGGATGTATATCCAAGGGAGATGTGTGGAAATCCCACATCACCCCCTCCCACATCTCCACTGGTACTACAGTTCACCCCTGGAATAGGATCTCATGATTTCCTCCTTCAGAATCCCTGTCGGGTGCGTCGCCCATGGATATCTGATCACACAACACCTTGATGTCAACATCCCCCAACTACGACTATCTTACACGCTCAAGGAGTGAAGGAGTCAACACCATCGACTACAGAAAAGTCATACCCTCCTGCTCCACCAAGGTAAGCCATAGGGAATCCAACTGCTCTAAAGTTTCCCGCACTAAATGAGCCTGGGGCTTCCTACGAAGGAAATCTGCTACTACGTTTCTCTTCCCTGGAGTGTATACTATCTCGAAATCATAGTCCTATAGAAATTCCAGTTCATGCCTCTGACTCAGATTTAATGACCACTGAGTGAAGATGTACTTGAGTATCTAGCGGTCTGAGTAGACCACAAAACAATCACCCAGAAGGTAGTGTCACCATATCCTCTAGGAAAAGACCACTGCTGCCAGCTCCAAATCATGAGTCACATAATTCTGCTCATGGGGCCTCAACTGGATCGACCCACATGCAATCACTTCTCACTGCTGCATTAGCATGCAATCAATCCCAGCTCCTAAAGTGTTGTAGTATACTATGAACTCAACTCCCTCCTCTGGCATCCTCAACACTAGAGCACTAGTGATCCTCTATCTCAACTCCTCGAAGTCCTTATGGCACTAATCAGTCAACGTGAATGGTCTTCCCTTCCATGTAAATGTGGTCAAAGGGGAGAAAATCCTAGAGAAATATTCCACAAACCTCTTGTAGTAATATGCCAAACCAAGGAAGCTCCGTACCTCTGACACATTCTTGGGTGGATCCCAAGAAATCACTGCCTCTATCTTTGAGGAATATATGGACAATCCCTACTCTGTAATGACATGCCCTAGAAAATGAACCTCATGAATCATGAACTAACACTTTGAGAGATTCCCATACATCTGGTTCTCCCGGAGTAAGTGTAATACCATCCTCAAATGCTCCGCGTTCTCCTCTTCCATCATGGAGTAGATGAGTATGTCGTCAATAAAGACAACCACAAACCAGTCCAAGTATGACTAGAATATCTGGTTCATCAAAGCCATGAAAATGGAAGGGGCATTCATCAAACCAAAGGGCATCACCAGAAACTCGTAATGCCCATATCGACAACGGAAAGCCAAATTTGAGATGTCAACCTCAAAAACCAACAACTGGTGGTAGCTAGATCGAAGATCAATCTTGGAGAACCACTTCGCTCCTCTCAACTGGTCAAAGAGGTCATCAATCCTCAGCAATGGGTACTTGTTCTTTACTGTGGCCTGATTCAGGCGACGATAATCCACACAAAGAGACAAACTCCCATCTTCCTTTTTCACAAACAAAACTAGAGTTTCCCAGGGGGACACACTGGGCCTGATGAATCCCTTCTCACGAAGTTCATCCAGCTGATTTCGTAGCTCCTCAAGCTCTGTGGGCGCCATCCGATATGCTGGACATGATATCGAAGTAGTCCCCAGCTACAAGTCAATGAAAAACTCCATCTCTCACCTCAGAGGTAGTCCCGGGACATCCTCAAGAAATACATCCATGCAGTCTTCTACAAAAGTAGGGATCCAGGTTCCTGTAGCGTCTGCTGCTCCGAGGGCCATGCTCGCCAACTGGTGCGAAAAAGGTCAGGGTCTCCTGCTCAGAGTACCCGTCTGCTCTACCACAAGGTCTTGTTCACCAAGGATGGTGAATGTCATCCCATCAGAAAACACGCCTCTAACTCGTTTGTGACGACATTCGATCTAGACATGAACCATAGAAAGCCAATGCATTCCTAGGATGACGTCTAAATGTTCCATCGTGATGACGAGTAGGTCCCACGTGAAACTCCTTCCTCTGAATGATAGTTCACACTATTTGTAGATAATGGTCACCAACGAGGCACCTCCCATATCAACCTCGAGGCTATGTGCAGGTGTCATCACCTCTACCAGAAGCTCCAACTCCCGAACCAAAAGCAGCAATATAAAGGAGTGGTTGGCGCCTGTGTCTACTAGTACCAAAGCAAGAGTAGAGTAAACAAAAAGCACACCTCGGACCATATCATGCTCTATGGGTGGGGGGAATGAACACCCATAGCCTTCAGCTTCCCGTGGCCTCTACCGCTAGCTCCTTGAGCCTGGAGTGGGCCGCCCGGTGGTGGCAGTGGAAGGACCTCAAAACGTCGTCTCAGACCTCCAGGTTCTTCCACTCTGCCTGCGCCACCTCCCTGAGGACCACCCTATCCTCGCCTGGGATATCTCTGGTCATGGAACTGCCTCTACCGCTGCGGTGCACCCACTTCCTGCCACTGCTACTCATTATGCCTTATCAGGAAGTCCCATGCAAGGTGACCCCATCCATCACAGGCATAGCACTGGCTCTCTTCTTCCTGCCCCAGTGCTCCACGGTGACACAACATTGTACGACCCTTCCCCTGTGTCTACTCACAGAAGGGCCTCCTCAACCGAGGCTCTGCTATCTGCAGCATGTCTGTCACCGAGGACTCTCCTCTGAAGCGGCCACTGTTAGGCCCTGTTAGCTGGTGTCCCTTATCCAGGAAGCTCTCCTTCATGAGCTCCCGCTCTAGCACCCCAAAATAAGTAGGAATTCCCAAGCGTACTGCATTAGCACATATCTCCCTATGAAGACCCTGCTCAAACTTTCAAGCCCAGAAGTAACTATCATGAATCATATCCTGCGAGTACAGTGTCAGATCGGTAAACCGGGCCGAGTATTGTGCCACGATCATCCCCCCTAATTCAGCTCCATAAGCTCCTAAATCCAAATTAAGTGTAAGCAAGAGGGGGAGTAATCCTCCAGGAAAAGCTACTGGAAGCTGCCCCACATGAGAGACGACTTGTCGTGGGTCTGCATAACCAACCCCCACCAATGCTCGGACGTCCCATGGAAAAGGCTGGAAGTAAGGGCTACCATTTGGTCCAAAAGTGTCTGTACAGGCCTAAAAAGTTGGTCCACAGACCCTAGCCAGTGCTCCTCTGCCTAGGGATCCGGGTCCCGGCAAAACTTCTGTGGTCGCTGACGCTAAAAGTCTCGAAGCCCACTAAGCCTACGCTCAACCTCGGCCTATGCTGCCAGTACTAACTGCCTCTCCTCAGGTGGATGGGATACTACTGAAGCACTGGGCAGAAGGGGGTCACGTGAGGTTCCCTAAACTGACGCCTCATCGCTCTCCCAGACATCATCATGTACTGGAGAGGGTAACCTGGCTTGCTGCTATCATGGGGGCATCCTGAAAATTATCAAGGATTACCGTGATCAGATGAGCATATATATATATAATAGTAATCACAAAGGGGATTTTGCTAAACAAGGATAGTCGAGGACTCAATCCTACCAGATTCATGTTCCAAAGTTCCCTACAATAAGGGTCTCAGCGTGTCGAGTTGACAAGCGGGTTATCAGGGTCTTGGTGAATGGATACGTCATCCACCTGTACCCTCACTGGACTCCCTATCCTGAGAGCCTCTCTTAAGACACGTCGACACTATTTCCCTAAATCCCAACCAATTCCTTTTTAGGGATGTCCGAAGAATGCCCCAAGTAGTGAACCACCTCTAATACTATTTTTTTCATGACCCGAACCTACCATTTTCATGTCGCAACTACCCCAAGCCCACCTCCATAGGCCAGGGGCTGGTGACAAGCGCTGAAGGCGTAAACATCTCAGGGAGGCATTTACTTAAGTACCTGTACACACACACAAATCCCACTCAATGTAGAAGTGCAGAGTAAAAATGAAACCAAAGGAAAAATAACTATAACCAAACCACAATCATGCATTAACCTATAAATAAAAAAAAGTAAAGTGCTAAAAAGTACTAACAAATACTGACCAAGAAAAGGGAAAAAACACATGCCCAACCCAAAAGGTGCCACAAACCGGCAATAGGTAATCAAAAGTAAGCAGCTGGTGTCTCACACATAAAAGTCCTACTATGTCCACTGAATGCCGCCCAAGCTCCAGTGTCCTCTATACTCCTCCATAGTCTGGATCGACCTGTCTGTCGTCTGCAAAGGCACACCAAGTGCGGGCAAAGCCCAAGTAGGGGTGAGTATAAGGATACTCAGTAGGATGCCTTGAAAGCTCGAGGGAGCAACAAAGGAGATACCAAAATGGCGAGCAGTAGACAGAACGAGGAACAGGGAAAGAGTACAGTAACTAGAATGCCGCTCAACCCATTAGAAGAAAGGGAGTAGACTCGTCCAACCAAGAGGAACTAGACATGGAAAGCACGTGGCATACCACACATGTCTTCGCCCCTCCTTGAAGGAAAGTATCTGAACCCCAGGAGTGGGAACAAAAGTAGTGTGTATATATATATGCTCAATAAGAAACCCGAACAAGTGCGTAATAGGATCTCAATCTCCAAGCTCAGCCCAAGAAAAGTCACCAACAGTTCTAAGGATGTCCATCACTAATGCCCAAATTCCCTACATGATCAAGCTGCCTCATCGCTAAACCGTACCACCAAAAGTCCCACTCCAGTAATCACGGAGGAAATCCATTGACTAGCCTAATCGAAAGGGGATGAGTCTGAAAGAATTCATCATCGGGAATCCCATTGACTAACCCAACTAGAGGGTAAACCCCAAAAAGGTCATCGGGTGACCCACAGCCCAGCCCTACTAGAGGGTAAACCCTAAGAAGTCGTTGGGTGACCCACTGCCCAGCCCTTCATGAAGGCTAAACCCTAAAATCATTGGGTAACCCACTACCCAGCCCCATTGGAGTGTAAACCCTATGGTCAACGGGTAACCCACTGCCCAACCCCACTGGTCGGTAAACTCGGAACTAGTCTGATAACTCCGTGCTGCCTGCACCGTTACTTGGTGTCGCTAAAATCGCTACCATGTGTTGGATTGGAGTGTGTCAAAGAAACCTCCAACCAATGTCCTTTCATGTTTACACATTTAATGAGATCTTTAAATAGGCTCTATACACCCGAACAGATTAAACCATTGTAATCCTTATGGAAAAAAACTCGAGAGAGAGTAGTTACTCACAGGAAACCAGATCTCAATGAAAAAGTTACTCAACACCACTTTACGCCCATACGATGCCTAGTGGGGTCCACAACTTTTTTATGAAATAGGTCAGGTGAACTGCACCATCGTGATGCTCCCGGAAAAACATGCCAAAACGACTACTCATTTGCCCAGAACAGATGACTGATGAAAAAGTCGCAAAACGCTGCTCACATCTTAAAAGACGGACCATGGGGCCCATGCCTCAACTCCGGTTTCAATGACTAAAAAAACCATGTACCACTTCGTCTCAATTCCAGGGTCACAATGCAACTGACGGTGCCTTAAATGGACTCTGGATGTGCTCACACCATCTGAAGGAAGAATCCCGGTGAGGTACTTTACGAGCATGTCGCGCCACTGAGACCACGTCTCGGGAACAAAAAACCCCAAGACCATCTCAAAAACTTCGTCTCGAGCTGAGGATTGCACTTACATTTACGACATGAAAAATGGACTCCCGTATGGAATGTTATGGGTGTCCGAAGTCGAGGGGATGAACCCCTTGGGCTCGACCGGCCTTGTCCGGCTGGTCCACCTGGCCTGGGCTAGCCCGCGTCGGCCGACCCGGTTCGTAGCACATGCCTGCGGCTCAGCCGCGCGACCCGGCTCTAAATCCGTGGCCCACCGTGATGACTGGACCTCATTGCTAGTCCCTTGTCCGTGTGGAGACCCACCGAAGGCGGGTCTTTTTTCTCTCACGGGGTCACGCACCGCAACCCCTGGTCCACCCTCGCTGATGACCTCACCCACCACCTGGAGTCCGTAGCGCTGCGCGAAGCCACCGCCACTGAGGAACCCACCGCCGCACTGAGGAGCCCGCTGCCACACTGAGGAGCCCTCCTCCTTGGTAAAGATCCCGCCGTCGCGCCGCTATCCCGTAAACTTCCGCCACCGCTGGAAGCTCGTCGGTCCACCGTACTGACCACTGAACCGCCCCTGGAACCGCCAAGAAAAAGGGTAAAACAACCTGGAAACTTCTTGGGTTCACCCCGGGACTCGAATATTTGATTTGAAAGTATCATTGGGCATATAAAATCAATCCATACACAACTATGGTCATTTCTCAATGATCAGAAAACATTTCGACACTAGGAATTGCATTTGAAGGGGTTTTTAGGAATTAAATTTTGAAAATGCACGAGCCCACCTCGTTGGGCGTAGCCCGACGTTTCACCAACAATCCGTCGAAGCCACCACCTATCTTGGAGAGTGATATGGAATCTTGAAAGATGTTCTCCCTTGTTGGGAAGAACCTACACCAAGGGGAAGAACAAGGGAGAGAAGAGGGTAGGGGTGGTGTGTTTAAATAGAAAACACATAAACCCCCCGCCGGTAGGCCCCGTACCCGAACTTTCAGTGGGGTTAGGTTTAAGCCGCCATTAGGGTAAAATCCACATTATGAGTGCAACGACGGTCTCAGAATTTAAATTTGAGCCTCCATTCTGAAGTTATAAAGTCTGTGTTGGGGCCACAAAATTATAAAAACGCCCCAGGTGGCGTTTTCCACAGAAGGGTCACGCCCGTGAAAGTTATACCCCTCATAGGGTAAACAGAACTCTCCAGACTCAACGATGCCCTCAGTTTCCCCATCCAAGCAACAATTTATGAGCCATTATATTTATTTGGAATGTCCAGTGTGAACTCACTTAAAATTTAATTCCAGCCACACTGGGGCTCAGAATCACACACCGTCTGAACGCCCTGCTCTGGAATAAAATTAAGAAAGTTTCTAAGTCTTACAGGATCAAAACCTGGGTTCTTAAAAAGAGTATCAAACTCTCATCACTGGCCTTAAGTTGATACTCGAGATTGATGTTCCTTGATTTCATGTGAAGGGAGATAAGAATTAGATATTAAGTAGATTAATGGTGACTACATCGTTAGAAATTCTGAGCTCATGAGTAATATCTTGATATTTCTAAAGGAAACACTATGTTTGATATCATACATGATATGCCACATCGAGGTTAAACGAAAAATTAAATATTATTATTTAAATGATACCATTATAACATTATCATTTGAATGGTGGGAATGAACATGACTAACTTGATTATGAAAATAAGTATTACACATGTAAATATAATGATTTTTATGTGACCAATTATTTAAAAATGGTTATAAACCCCTTTTTAAAATAAAATAGAATCTTTTTCTAAAAAAATATTTAAATGCCCACAAGTGTGTTTTATACCAAAAAAAATAAACAAATCACACATTTCAGATTATATTAATGATATATATATATATATATTAAATATAATGTTTCACATTCATCTTATGTGTTTTTATAAATGATACGTGAACAAATTCAATTTTAAGCATAAAAGATGTATTTTTATTAAAAGACAATTTTACTGCCTTTTGATGGCGCATATATTTTAAATATAGTTTTTGAAAATTTTATAAACATTATTTGAAAAAATTATATTCTTATTTGATAGAGTAATATCCTAATTTATTTAAATTTGAATTTTGTTATTTTTCTAATAAGTTTCATGTTTCGATGAATAGTAAAAAATACTGAATTTTTATTGAAAACATATTTTTTTCCGAAATAATTTATATTATTAAATTATATTTGGATTGGTTTTAAAGTTTAATTAGATAAATTTTATATTACTTAATCCAATTTAGGTCATTTTAATCAATTTCCCATTGAGATTGGATATAAAATCATTTCATTCTTTCGAACGTTTTCACTTTAAAAACACATCTTCTCATCCCATCTATGATATTAATTTTAAATTAATTGTAGATAATTATGTGTTTTTAGTTTTGAAAAAAAATTCCATATTTTTAATCCCAAGTTATAAATTTACTAAATAGGACCACTTTATTTTTGGACAATATGTAAAGTAACTTTAGTAGTTTTTTAATTACCACATTAAGGGTAAAGTGGGTATTTAGGGGTAAAGAATATTATAAATATTATCAAATTATCCTAAAACTTTTCTTTATTTTATTTTATGAGTTATTTACGAAAAAACAATACTTTGGATTATTTTATGAACTCTTGGAGAAACTTTGATGAATTTGACACTTTTATAGTATTTTATTTGAACAAATGTCAAATATGTCATACTCAAGTTTTTAATAAGTAATACATTTTAATTATGTAGTTATTCGGAATATATATTATGCTATAAATATTAATTTTGAAGATAAAAATATTATCTTCATTGTGATTTTTTTAATTTTTAGTTATGAAATAATTAAATGAAATGCTTGCAAGATTATAATGCATTAATTGTTTAATTAATGGGCATATCAAATAAATGTTATTAAAAATATTAACATAAATTTAATTTTATATAATTAATGTCATAAAATATTTATATAAGTCTTATTAAAATTAGGAATGTATTAAATGTTTTTTTGAATATATATTGTTGTTATGATATTTTTAAAAAGTCATGTAATGAATAGTTTCCAAATTGATATTAATGATATTTGAAAATAATTAATATTTTATTAAATGATATAAAATTTATAAAAATGTAAAATTCATTCCAAATTATTTTTATAATAATTAAAATTTCATCAATTATCCATTTTAGTTTCATTTGGAATTTTATTTTTACTATATTAACCCTCAAATAGTAAAACATATTGTTATCAAAGTAAGATTTAAAGGGATTAAGTAAGGGTTAATGTCAAAATATAAGGGTAAGAATGTCACCTAAAATTGTATAAAAGTTATTTTTTTAGATAAATTATACCCATCCTCATCTTATATTATAAATTTAGGACTTTGGACCCATTTTTAATTCAAAATTAATTTTTACTAATTTAATATTTAGAGAATTTATGAAAGTACCCCTCACCTCAATTATAAATGGAACCAAATCCCTCACTTATTTAACCAAATTTTAAGCTTATATATTGAAAAAAAAAATCCATTTAAGTTAAAAAAATATTTATCCAAGTTATTGAAATCTGGGTCTTCCCAAAATACCAACCCTAGATCCATTAATAAGAGATTTAAAAGAAGTCTGTCAAATAAGTGGTTATCATTTTTACAAACTCATCCAAGTTCATTTATTCATCTACTTCCTATTCATCTGTTGTTTCATCGAAAAATTAATAAATAAAATATAAAATATATCCATAAATATATTTATTATTATGGTGAAACCATATTCCATGATTTATCTGTCCTATAAAAAATGAAAGCATCATGGATGAATATGTATGATTTTTCGTCTCCACATCGTGGTGTAATTTTTTTCATTACTACTTTACTTGGTTAGGTATAATATTGAAAATAATATATATATATATATAGTAATTATGGAATTATATTTATTTTTTATGATTATTATATCATCCAATTCCTTACCCTATTACCCTGAATGTAATGATACCATCGCTTGTGCGCACGTGCGGCCTACAGTCTTCACAACTTGATGTGATTCATTTTTCATGATAACTATTCAAGAATTAATATAAGAAAGTATATAATGAATAAAAATGATATATATTAACATAATATGTTTTTTATATGAAATAAATATATCCCATGCATAAGAAATAAGACTTAAATGACTAAACATTCAAAGGAAAATGTCGTAGTTAACACCCGAAATAGAGATAATAATGAAATATTATTAATAAAAGGATATAATATTATTATATATGATATCATAAATATAGATATGGTTATATGATAATTTTATAACAAGCTTTCAACCATTCTACAGGATGTTAAAGCATGTTTATATAATATAAATTTCAAGGAAAGGGTTTAATTCACAATCTCATCATTAATTGATATGGTTTATATTAGAGTATCTAGTGGGGAATATTAACCTTACATGTTGTCTTTTGATAAAAAATATATCAATTTTTTTACTATATAATTAATTATTAACATCATTTTACACATATTTTATTTTTTATAAACTTTTTTTATGGAATAATTTTGTGGTTTTCCAAATGAGGTACCTTATGACTTTATTGATAAAAATATAAAAGGAATGTTTTTTAATCATATCTGCATTGAGTGGATTTTTCAAAATACATGATGACTTCATTTTTTATGTGTTATTTATAATTTTACATGGTTATTTTTAAATAATATTTTTTAATTTCAAGCTTTTATAAATAAATGATTTCAAAGTAAAAAAGGTATTTTTATAAAAAAATCATAATGATTCTGTTAGAGTATTTAATTTATGTAAATATAAATTGTTGGATCATACAATTAAGTTTCATTGATTATGATACCATATACCATATTTTATTAAATTTTTTATGAACTGTTTGACTATGGATGGGCAATTTGATACCATTCATGATTTATGGTTAAGTATTCACATTTCATATTCTAGTTTTTCAATATGAATGTTTATGTTTTTTATGATTCCACATTTTCATTTGAAGAATGTATTGGACTTAGTATGTGATTGTTGGGGCTCACTATATCCCCTCGATGCATTAGTAGGTTTCATGAGACAAACTAGTTTGGGTATTGGTTGAGGCCTTACTCGTTTATGTATGGTGTCCTAGCCGAATCCTTGACTGTCTGTTTATGATGTCTGAAATTATGAATTCTCTCATTATAAGACTAGTTATTGATATTACATGTGATTATACTATTATTATAATATCCATTGGATTATTTATATGGAATTACTTTTTTACCATTTATTTTTCCTTATAATTCTCAATATTATGTTTAAAAAACTTGTGTTTGAGTTAATCACCTTGCCTTAATGTGTATGATTATTTATTCTTTATATCTTCTAATGTAGGATTGCCCTTACTGAGAATCTGAGCATGCCCCTTTATTTTGTTTTCTCCCAGGATTCAAAGATGTATATTATGATAAACATGTCGGGATAAGTTAAGAGAATAATGGTTTTCTTAATGAAATCATTATATTGTGTTTTATAATTTCAATTTTAATGTATATTTCAAGTTTGTATCTAATTTTACAAAGCTAATAAACTTTTCAGTCTATTGGGATGTGATTCCTTATATATTATGCCAATTTAATAAAGTGAGGCACAAACTATGGGCTATTAGGGTTGGGGTCTTTATATTTGGTGTCAGATTAATTTTAGTAGAAACCCTGAAAACTAGATTTAAGAAAACATAAATTAGAGAGTGAAACCATATCAATGAATTTGGAAATATATAAAAATAAACATAGCTTATGATTTAGATATTAATTAATCCTATATTTTCAATTTAGGTCATGTGATTCACTTGTTTTGAGATTATACATTACGTTTCCTAATCTTATGAACTAATCGAGTGTATTCCATTTTTTTTAGAAATGGTGCTTAGTGAATATAATGGATATCATATAAATGCACATAATCCATGTAGGGAGTTCGCACCAATTAAATATAATGATGTTGGAGCTGGATATGAAACTTGTGGGGAAGAACATATTACTGTTCTAGGAAAACTAACTTAAGTTATGATCAATTACCTTACCCATATAAAGAATCCTGACCCACAATGTGGAAGAAAAATGTTAGACCACTTCATGAGACAACACCATCCATCATCCAATGGGGCTATAAATCTATTTTTAGATGAGAAATTGTTATTTACCTTATAAATGATATTTATCACTTTCGGAAGTAATGAAATGTAAAAGGTCATCATGGAATTTTATCGTCTATTTGGAGATGCAGATCAGTGGTGTTAATTGATTCCAAACAGAAATAATTATGAGGAAATAACAAACATGAAATAGAAGGACTAAAAGTGAATTTTATTGAAAAATATTTCCCTCGAGAACTGTAAGAAGATAGGAAGAGAAAATTCTTGATTCTGAGAAAAAGTAGGATGATAATATTTCTATGTGTGAATCCAACATTACAATTTTGTCAAGGCATGTTTCAAACTACATATATAACCCAAAGAGTATGATCTATCATTTCTTTGATGGGTTAAATCAATTTCTCTGGAAGGCATTAGTCTCCAAAACATTATCATTATACAAAGATATAGTATCATGTACTATCAAGATAGAGAAAAAATTCTCTAATTCATATTAATTTAATGGAAATAATGATATGTAGATAATGGCAGAGAAAGAGATAGAGAAAGGGAAAAATGGTAGGAAGTGTTAAGTCAAAAGTCTTCTTTTGCCTTTTACATCATGTTTTGGAAATCACAAATATATTCTATGTCATGTTTTGGAAATCTCAAATGTATTCTATCATATGTTTGTAAATAACAAATTGTCTTTTATCATGTTTATCGTATCGTACGATGTTGATCGTACTGACCAAAACGTATCGTACTGACTCTGTCAAACGTATCGTACTGACTCTGTCAAACGTATCGTACTGACTCTGTCAAACGTATCGTACTGACTCTGTCAATCGTATCGTACTGACTTTGCTATTCAGATGATCATTATTTGTTTTGGTACTTTGTCAAAAACTCTCTCTGCATATGAATCGTACTCATGTTTTACATTTCTATATATCTCTTATCCTAACAAAACGATGTCGTTGAGTTAGTTATATACTAATCAAAACGATGTCGTGCTTTCTGTTTCAATATGACCGTTGGAGGCAATATGACCGTTGGAACCCGAGGCCTATAAATAGGAGGTCATTTGAAGCTGAGAATACACTGATGAACGAAGAGAACGACTGTGAACTACGAAGATTCTAGAGAGAGACACTGTGACTTCTCTCATCAGCCTTGTGCGTCCGATCATCGTATCGAGGGCTTTCAAGTAATTGAAAGACAGAGGTGCCGATTACCTGCAAAATCGAGGGCTGCCGGGGATAGGCAGACAGACGTGCCGATCATCGTATCGAGGGCTGCCGGGGATAGGCAGACAGACGTGCCGATCATCGTATCGAGGGCTGTCGGGGATAGGCAGACAGACGTGCCGATCATCGTATCGAGGGCTGCCGGGGATAGGCAGACAGACGTGCCGATCATCGTATCGAGGGCTGCCGGGGATAGGCAGACAGACGTGCCGATAATCGTATCGAGGGCTCACCAAGGTGTTGGTGAGATAGACCTCTTATCCAAGGTGAAAGGATAACCCTTCTCTTTGGGTTAAAAGAATTGTATTACTTTTACATTTCCGCTGTTGTATTAGAAAGGGATTTGTATTGTTTCCTTTCTTCTTTACTTATTCAATTGTAATTGTTTCAATTACAATCATTCCATTACATATTGTATTGATTGGTTCTATACGCTTTAAGGTAGAATCATTCATATCTGTGTTACTCTGATTATTGTGTTCATCTTGAATACAATTGTTTTGCATTACATTAGTATTACAATACATCATACCTTTTACATTCAATACAATTGTGGGTGTTTGTATTTGTATTAGTTTAAGATCATTTAAACTAATCTCTTTGTTACTAAAACTCAAAGGTTTTTGAACCTACAATTCACCCCCCCTCTTGTATTGTTCTATCTAATAGACTTTTATATCGACTATTCGATCCAACAATTGGTATCAGAGGAGGTTTTCCACTGACTTGTATTACTAGCTTTATTTCTTATCACTTTCTTAAATACTTACTACACTAACGTGTGGAGTGGAAAAGTTGTTTTTGTTATATTAGATGGCAGGAATGAATATCGGATCAATAGATAATCTGAATCCTTCTAGACCACCAATCTTTGATGGGAATGATTATGAGTATTGGAGAGATCGTATGAAGACTTTCGTCATCAATACTGGTGTAGACAATTTTATTATGCTTACTGGGGGTTATAAAATTCCTGACAAAGAAGTTAGTACTTTCACCAATCAAGAGAAGCAAGAATATCAACTGAATTACAAGGTACGCAATACTTTATTATGCTCTATGACCAGGAATATATATAGTCAGATATCTTCATGTGAAGCAGCCAACTGTATTTGGAAGAAATTAGAAGTCACTCATTTTGGTACATCCAAGGTTATAGAAACAAGGAGAGCAATTCTTAGAGCAGAGTATCATGGATTTGTTTTTCCTTATGGAGAGCCAGTATGTAAAGTGCAACAAAGGTTTATGACAATTGTCAACAGCTTACAATCTATGGGAGAAGAAGGTCTTGATGATGAAGCTCTTGTTGATAAGATTATAGACATTATGCCAAATGAATGGGAGTCAAAAAGAACAGCCATTGATGAAAATAGAAAAGTTTCCCAGATTACTCTTGATGAACTCTTTGGAACTCTTCTACAGCACGAGACAAGAATGAAAAGAGATGCTGATTTCAATAAGAAGAAGAATGGGAATGGATGTGTAGCTTTTGCATCTAAAGCTAAAACACCTGAAAGGGTTACTAGGTCTAAATCCAAGAAAGTTGCTGTTTCTGATTCAAGTGATTGTAATCTTTCGGATAATGAGTTAGCTAATCTTGCTCGGAGGATGAACAAGATTGTGGGAAAGAAAGATTTTCAATATAGATTCAAAAAGAAAGACAGGAAAGATAGGAAAGATTCAGAGGTAACTTGTTATGAATGCAAGAAAGCAGGACATATAAGGCCTGATTGTCCTTTACTGAAGAGGAAAGATAGAAAAGAGAAACATTCTGAAAGAAACAAGAAAAGGTTTTATAAGACAAAGAAAGGCTTGAAAGCAAATGATACATGGAGTGCTAGTGGTAGTGATTCCTCAGATGATTCTTCAGAATATGAGACGTCAGGACAAAGGAATATTGGACTTCTAGCCAGACTACCAATTGAAGATCATTGTCTCATGGCTAAGGTACATAATGTTGAAGCTGTTACAAATGTCTCTTTAAATGCAAATTATGTTGATGATAGATATTCTGAATCTTCAAATGATGAACCCTCATCATCAGAAGATGATACTTTACCTTCTTTTGAAGAAGTCTCTAGATTTGCTAAGTTACTTGAAAATGAAAATTCTAAACTCAAAAAGAGATTTGAAAAAGCAAATTCTAGAATTTCTATTTTGACTAAAGAAGTATCAGATCTTTCTAAATATCTTGATGGGAAAACTTCTGATTTTGAAAGCATTTTGAAAACCCTTGAGAAAGTCAAATCTGAAAAAGATAAACTTTCTAAGGATCTTGAAACTGCTATTTCAAAGAAAAACTTTTTAGAGTCTAACTCTAGTTCAAATTCAAATGTTTTAGAAAACAAGAATTTGGTTTTAAAACTAAAGTCAGAGATTTTATCCTTGAAAAAGTGCTTGTCAAACTTTACTCATGGAAAAGAAAACTTTGATAGGATGTATTCTCAAATAAGACCATTGAGAAATCGTTATGGTCTTGGTTATACTTATTCCTAACCTGTTTTTAGTAATAACTATTTTGTTCCTCAAAAAACCATTTTCTGTTCCAAGTGTCAATGTGGTGGACATTGGAGAAGAGATTGTTCTCTTAACAAAACTCAATCCTTAGGATTTCATAAAGCTCATTTTGCTAAACAAATGTGGATTCCTAAAATACTTTTATCTAACCCTTCTGGATCCAAACAAGTTTGGATTCCGAAAATCTAATTGTTTCTTTTTCAGGGAAATGAGAAGTGTATCAATAAGAACATTTGGTACATGGATAGTGGTTGCTCTCGACATATGACTGGAAACAAAGATTTCTTTGAAAAGGTTATCAAAACAAAAGGTGGAAAAGTTACCTTCAGAGATAATGCTCAAGGAATGATTGTTGGTATATGTAATATGTTTCAAATGTTTTTTTGTAAAAGGAGATATTGTTTTACAATTCATCGGAACGCAAGAACAACTTGCTGATATTTTTACAAAACCTTTACCTTCCGATAGATTTGAATTTATAAAACAGAAGCTAGGAATGATTACATTAAAATAATCATTCATATCTACTTCCTATTTTACATCTCTCCTAATAGTAAGAAACTCCTCGTAGAAAGGGGGGGGGACATTTCTTTGTCTTTATGTTTCTGATTTTTAAATATTTACTCTATTTATATATGTTTCTTTCTGTTTATCGTATTGACAGTTTTATCGTTTCATTTTAAGTTTTCCTGTTTATCGTACTGACCATTTCAGTTTTTCTGTTTATCGTATTGAAATTCTTTTCCATCGTATCATTCAATAGTTTTTGAATCGACCGATGATGGTATTGAAATTCTTTTCCATCGTATCATTCAATAGTTTTTAAATCGACCGATGATGGTATTGAAATTCTTTTCCATCGTATCATTCAATAGTTTTTGAATCGACCGATGATGGTATTGAAATTCTTTTCCATCGTATCATTCAATAGTTTTTGAATCGACCGATGATGGTATTGAAATTCTTTTCCATCGTATCATTCAATAGTTTTTGAATCGACCGATGATAGTATTCAAATTCTTTTCCATCGTATCATTCGATTTTTTTTGTATCGACCGATGATAGTATTGAGATTGTTTTCCATCGTACTGTTGGTTAATGGTAACAACTATTTTCCATCGTACGGTCCGATCATAGTAATGACTTTGTTTTCCATCGGCATCATGATTTTTTTCCCTTCTTACGATTGTGTTTACTTTTGATTCATACCAAAACCAGCAATCACCTTTTGTTCTCCGACAGGTTTCTTTTCATTTTATTTTAATTTTTTTTATTTTCTTTGTTTTAATCCTAACCATTGATCTGGTATTATCTAATCTTGACCGTAGAATATCAACGGTCATCTCTTTATCGCCTATAAATACCCCCCTCCCCTCCCAAAACCCACATTGAAGTTTCAGGATTTGAGGCGAAGCTCTGCTCCACCAGCTATAAACCATCGTACGATCTTCTCAATCGGCATCATCTTTATGTCTCAATCCTCTGCCAACACTCCCGCTGAAATGTCTTCAAAGACCTTTACAGAGAAAGACTTTCACAGAGAAAGGTTAGTATCCCGAGATTTTTTCGATATGTACGATTCTACAATCAAGAGGATTATTTTGTTTCAAGGATGGGAACATCTCTGTGTGGAAAAGCCTGATATTCATGATCCAGTTCTTTTTGAAGAAGTTTGTCAGTTTTACAAAACCGTGTCTTTCGACAAAGATATGACTATAAACTTCGCTGTGTACGATCGAAAATTATCCATGTCTGTGAAACAAGCGGCACACTTTCTGAATGTTTCTATAGAAGGGGATTCATTCTGTCCATCTCACAAACTACCAGAGGAAGTTGGTACGTTCAATAGAGAAAGTGCTGAAAAATCTTTGTTTGTTGTTAATGAGGGAAAGAGGAAAGTTTATCATCTTTCACCGGACAATCAGTTTGTCACTTTATGGATGAAAGGTTTTCTTGTCCCAAGAAAAGGGGATAGAGAAACTCTTAAAGTTTCTGATGTCTTTATGCTCGATTATCTTGTGAATATGAGGAAAGTAAATCTCATGGGTTATATTTTTGAAACCATCAAGAATGTCAAGAAAGGAGGGATTAAATCCCAAATAATAATGTATCCAGCCATCCTTACGAAATTCATTCTTGAGAGTATGAAGTTTTGTAACATTCCTTTGAAAGGAAAACCTATGGATTTGTCGCCGTCTTTGATTAATAAGAGTACGATGAAGAAGCTGAATGTTTGTTTTGATTCAAATTCAAAACTTTTTGTCAGAGATGTAGAAGCTGAATTACCTGAAAATCAATCGGCACCTATGCCTGCCAAGGACAATCAATCCGCCGGTGTTACTCGAAAGTCTGATCCGCAGACTAGTTCAAAGCCAAAGAAGAAGCCGAGGTACAGTAAAGAAGTTGTTGCAAAGTGGAGAAAGGACAAGGAACAGAGAAAAGAGGGTGATCCAAAGTTTGGACTTGACCCTGCTGAGGCCTTTGCAGAAAGAATAAGGGTAGAAGAAACCCTTCAAGCTGAAAAGAAAAAGAAGACTCTTTTGAAAAGAAAGGCTCAGGACTTTGATATCTCTAAAGTCTTGAAAGCAGTTGAAGATGCTAGTGCTCAACTAACTGTGGAAGTGCACCAAGAGCCCATCGTACAGAGTCTGCCTGAGAAAGAAAAAGGAAAACAAGTGATAGAAGAAGTGGAAGTAGAAGAAGGAGATTTTCTTTTAGAATTTCTTCAAAGTTCAAAGAAAAGTAGAGAGGAATCGCTTCAAAAGCTGAGCGAAGGTGTTCAACAAACTCCTCATGCCGATCAGGAAAGATCTCCGGACAGGATGTCATCTCGAGAAAAGAAAGATGCTCAATCTTCTTAGTCTGATAAAGTAGTTGTCATTAGTGACAAAGTGGAAGATGAAAGAAAACAGAAAGAAAAAGCGAAAGGGAAACATCCAGTTGTTGATTCAAGCAGATCGTATGAACTAGCATCGTACGATGAAGATACTGATTCAGAGCATACAATCTCTCTCAAGAAGAGTGATTACATTGTTCATGTTTTGAGAAGGGTGGAGAAAACCATTCCTTATTTCCCGAGGCTGGAAGGGAAGATTGATTTCATTACTGAAAATCAAAGGAAAAAGTTTGGCTCTGTAAAAGAATTGAGGAAGAAAGTTTTGTCTGTAGAAGCCGATCTGAAAGTTCTTTCGGAAAGCTCAGTTGCTCATAAGAAAGCTTGCAATAAGATGACCAAGTGGTCATACAAAACAGAGAGCTCAATCAATGATCATGAAATAGCTATTGAAGATATAAGGAGTTTATCAAATGAGCTAGCAATTGCTTTCAACAAGCTTGATAAAGAAACAATTGAAAGGCTAAACCTTTTATCTTCTCAAAGAGCCGATGTTCCTTCAGTGAAAGATTTGCAAGATAGGATGAATGCTTTCCAATCTGAATTCTCGAAGGTTTCATCTTTCAAAGATGAAATGGTTTTACTGAAGAATCAAAATTCTGAGTTGTCCAAGGATAACAAGACTCTGCAAAACAGAATTGATACTCTTGAAGAAGTAATCAGAGTACAAGAGGAAACCATCAGAAATCAAGATCAGATTTTTGCGGATCAACAAGAGCTTCTCAAAACTCAGGGTGAATCAATTTCTGAAGACAAGAAGGAGATCAAGAAGATGAAAGCTGTGCTTCATGAGCTTATAAAGAAAGAGAAGGAAAGAGAAAACAAATGATTGTTGTATTTGTTTCTTTTAGAACTTGTTTGTTTTGTAATAACTCTTATAATCCTTTCTCTTTTATCCATTGTCTTGTATTACTTCACTAACTCTTCCAGTCAATTCGAGATTCCTCCTTTCTTTTTGTAAATCACAAAGGGGGAGAATATTTACAAAGCAAAGATTGTTTTACAAAGGGGGAGAATGCATTACAATGATCTTAAGTAAAATCTATGAATACAATCCTTTGGAAAGTCAATACCTAAGGGGGAGTTAGTTGTATTCAATTTCTTATTCAGAAGAGTTTTCAATAACTCAGGGGGAGATAAGTATTTCTTGTTTCATTTACTTTGTGTGTTTGTGCTTTCCAAAAAGGGGGAGATTGTTAAGTCAAAAGACTTCTTTTGGCTTTTACATCATGTTTTGGAAATCACAAATATATTCTATGTCATGTTTTGGAAATCTCAAATGTATTCTATCATATGTTTGTAAATAACAAATTGTCTTTTTATCATGTTTATCGTATCGTACGATGTTGATCGTACTGACCAAAACGTATCGTACTGACTCTGTCAAACGTATCGTACTGACTCTGTCAAACGTATCGTACTGACTCTGTCAAACGTATCGTACTGACTCTGTCAATCGTATCGTACTGACTTTGCTATTCAGATGATCATTATTTGTTTTGGTACTTTGTCAAAAACTCTCTCTGCATATGAATCGTACTCATGTTTTACATTTCTATATATCTCTTATCCTAACAAAACGATGTCGTTGAGTTAGTTATATACTAATCAAAACGATGTCGTGCTTTCTGTTTCAATATGACCGTTGGAGGCAATATGACCGTTGGAACCCGAGGCCTATAAATAGGAGGTCATTTGAAGCTGAGAATACACTGATGAATGAAGAGAACGACTGTGAACTACGAAGATTCTAGAGAGAGACACTGTGACTTCTCTCATCAGCCTTGTGCGTCCGATCATCGTATCGAGGGCTTTCAAGTAATTGAAAGACAGAGGTGCCGATTACCTGCAAAATCGAGGGCTGCCGGGGATAGGCAGACAGACGTGCCGATCATCGTATCGAGGGCTGCCGGGGATAGGCAGACAGACGTGCCGATCATCGTATCGAGGGCTGCCGGGGATAGGCAGATAGACGTGCCGATCATCGTATCGAGGGCTGCCGGGGATAGGCAGACAGACGTGCCGATAATCGTATCGAGGGCTCACCAAGGTGTTGGTGAGACAGACCTCTTATCCTAGGTGAAAGGATAACCCTTCTCTTTGGGTTAAAAGAATTGTATTACTTTTACATTTCCGCTGTTGTATTAGAAAGGGATTTGTATTGTTTCCTTTCTTCTTTACTTATTCAATTGTAATTGTTTCAATTACAATCATTCCATTACATATTGTATTGATTGGTTCTATACGCTTTAAGGTAGAATCATTCATATCTGTATTACTCTGATTATTGTGTTCATCTTGAATACAATTGTTTTGCATTACATTAGTATTACAATACATCATACCTTTTACATTCAATACAATTGTGGGTGTTTGTATTTGTATTAGTTTAAGATCATTTAAACTAATCTCTTTGTTACTAAAACTCAAAGGTTTTTAAACCTACAATTCACCCCCCCCCCTCTTGTATTGTTCCATCTAATAGACTTTTATATCGACTATTCGATCCAACAGGAAGGGTTTTCCTACATGTGAATGTTGTGGAAAAAAACACCCTAGTACTTTCCAGAAGGGAATGGTAGTTTATTAAAAGTGTGTAGAGAAAGTTCCCTAGGATCATGAATACAAGGGAATGAAAGAATTTCTAAATATATAATGTTTCAAATATAATGAGATGGGCCACTATAAAAAATATAATAGTGTCAAGGGATTGTTACCCAAAATAATTTAAGGGATTAAGGTCAAGATTATGATATTGATATAGCATAAATAGAATGATTCCTGTGATTATGTTTTCGGATCAAAGAAATATATTGTATGAAAATAACATTATAAGAATTATGAAACATATAAGGATTGTGCTTCAGTACTTATTCATTAAGGATTAAAGAGCATATGTTTAATGATACTTATAACCATAATATTAATAACATCAATGCTTATAATAATAAAATAATAGGTATATTTTATGGTTTATGTTATATTTTCGAAGTTAACAACATTTTTGTATTTATGAAATATAACTATGATTTTATTATTATAATAATGGATGTTTTCATTACGATTTAAATTTGATTAAGGTATTCATATATTTGGTATGGGAAAAAATATATGCATTTTGTTGTGGGGAAAATTTGATGTCAAGTTGATTTTTGAAATTTCATGACCTTCCCAATAAATCCTTGGTTATTGAATTCTGAAAAACATATTTTCGATGAGTCTTAAGATTAAATACATAAAGAATGGATTAAGTTGAACATTTGATATTATTTCCTATTGTTAAATTATTATTTATCATATTTGTTAACTAGTGTAACCATTTTGGTTTTGATAATATTTAAAGGTCGAAGGAAGGACTTATGTGTCTTTCATTAAAAGTTCTTCAGGAAAAAAACTCAATCTTAAATATTAATATCCTATTGTATTAAATGAAGATAAAAATGATCAAAGCACAACCAATGTATCATATTATACTCATCACATGGAAAGTAATAAAGTAATTTTATTCACTCAAGTAATTATTTAAAGGAGTCCCTCAACTCTAGGTAAAATATTTTGACAAAAAATATTTATCCATTTACTTTTTAGACTAATAAATCAATGGAATATTTAACCCACCATATATTTATTGTTTTTTGATTATTAACTTTATCATGACCATGTTCTCTATCACTCCCTATCTAAAATTTATAGTATGTTTTCTCTTCCATGTTCATGATTCCCTACATGGAACCCTAATATGTGTTATCTAAGGTGACCTTCATACTTCCCTCTCTTTATTTTAAATTTTAATTTTCATTAATCTTTTTTATGTGGGATTTCGATAAAGGTATTTGAAAATTCATACCCCTCGTTTTTTATCACGTGCTCAAATTTTAAGGATTCAATTTATTAAAGAGGGTAGAATGTAATGAATAGATTTTTTTAAAAGGAAACACTTTGTTCAATAGTGTACATGATATGCCACAACAAGCATAAATGAACAACTACAAATTATTATTTTTAGATTATTTATACCCATCCTCATATTAGTTTCTAAATGAATCACTTTAGATCCCTTTTAAATTGAAAATTGACTTATATGAATTAAATATTTTTACAATTTTCAAAAGTATCCTTCACCTCAATTAAAAAAGATCACCTCTACCCTCAATTATTCACACCATTTTGAGCCTTATATATTGATAAAAACCTTACCATTTCTATTACTGACAAAAAATATCCATGTTCAAGACATCTCACTCTTCCAAAAAGACAAACCCTAGATATTTTAAGAAGAGATCTAAAGGAAGTCCGAAAAATAAGAGGTAATCATTTTTACCAACTTTTCCAAGTCCATTTATTCTTATCCATCATCCTCATGTTTTTTGTGATAAAGTAATAAATCCAGTTTAATATATATTTGGATATTTTATTAATGTTACGGTACAACCATATTCCATGATTTATCCTTCCTATAAAAAATGAAAGCACCACTCTTGCACACATATGACTTACAGTCTCCATGTTGTGGTGTAATTTGTTTTTCATCACCATGTTACTTGAAAGGTTATAATTATTGAATCATGTTTGATTGTTTCCTATTGACCATTCAAGGTTCCGGTGCTCTTCTACTGCATATAGCAACACTCGGGTCGAATCCACGGTGATGATACTTGTTATTAGTCGATTGTTTTAAATTCATTGTATTTGGATTTGGGGGTTTGTTTATAGATCATAAATTAATTGATTAATAGTAGATGTTTGATTTAATATTTTGATGAATATTTGGGTGAGTTCATTACAAGGTATTTAATCTTGTGATATTCTAGATATTTGCTTTATATTGCGTTAAGTTAACACCCACTTCACAAGATGATTCTAATCAGAATTCCAAAGTTTTAAGGCTTTAATACAAGACTTAACTTAACTTAGGGTTATAATCTTAATCAGATCTTGTTTATGGTATTGTATTTATGGGTCCAATAATCCATGTAAAAGACTTTTTAAAAAATCATGTCATTAATCTATGAAATTTTATGTTTAACATACACAATGTTAATTTAATGAATATTCATCGGAGAAAATCTATCAATCACTTAACATCCCATAATTATAACTCACCCCAAGGGTAGAATTAATTAGACAATATATTTATTAATAATATTGTTTTAATGTTTATTATGATTAATTATAAACAGAATAAAAAAGGAACATGATAAGATTAGTGCAATGATCACACAAAAAAATGGAGAAGTTATTGTTAAATACAGAATTTAGATTGAACGAAAAAGAGGAGGGAATGGGTTTAAAGTTGATTTAAACTATTTACAGACCATTAAAATATAAGAATATAGGGTGAATGATTAAAATATAATATTAAGAAGAAGCTTGCATTAAAATTGAAACAAAATTGAAAATAGATTATGAGATTACAAATAAAAAAAAATAACATGAAATAAAATATAGATGGAACGGTAAATCATTTGAAAAATGTATGGAAGGTCCTACCAAGATTTGTAAAAGCCTTTTTCATCCAATGTTTTCTTCTATCATTTTAAATTACAACCCCTTGAAAGGATTATAGGGGGTTGTATTTATAACCAATAGAGGTGAACTATTTTCATTCCATATCTTCCCCTCCAATTACATAAAAAATTTGATAAATTAGACAGCAGAATCTAGAGAAAAATTATTCTTAAATATTGAATATATTAATGTTGAAAGATGACTCTAAAATTCTGGTGGAATTTTCACTTATGGAGCCAATGTTTTAGGGGTTTTAATAAATAATGTTAAAATATCCTTTTCAATCCAATATTTTTCGATGGATGAAATATGAATGACTATCTAAATAGGAATATCCCCTAAAATCTAAAAAAATTTCAATATAGTTAGCGGCCTATATCTTATATTTCACACCAAAAAATCTTAGCTCGAATGGATATCTAGATCTGGATAAAATTAATTTATTGTGTGCTGATTTCATTTCCGAGACAGAATGGTGGGATGGAATTTATAGAATTGTTTGGGACCATTTTTACTGAAGTTGGGACCTAAAAGTTTTCTCCAATATAAATGGTATTGTTACCTAAATTTTGGTAAAGAATCAACGATTTTGGAATTATTGATTGATCCTAGTAATTTGATCTTCGTGGTAGGTCCATTTTCGTAATAGATTTTTTGATCCTTTTGTGTGTACCAAATGACCCTTCAAATGGAAGAATTAGACAATTATTACTTATAATTATATGTTTTAAATTGAATAAGGAATCCTAAATAATATTAACCATTCAATTTTGATAATTAGGGTTAGATTTATAATTAAAATATTAAACTGACTCAATTGGATCACTTCAAATAATGCTCAAAAATTATATTTAGTATCAAAAAATGAGTATCTCACACCAATTATGCACTTTTACATGAAATTTACTAAAGGGAGTATATATAAAGTTATTAATAAATGGATGACAACAAATCCCCCACACTTATCCTTGTGCATTTCATCATGTGAAAAAATATAAAAATATAACAAACTCATTATCAATCACCAACAAAAATAAAAATTTTGTTTTCCCCTATCAAGAGAGGTTTAGACCATTTCACTCATCCATATTGAATTCCACAATTTTTTTAAAAAAATAACATTCTGAATACAATTAATTTTTCATGCTCAAATTGAAAATGTAAAAGTTATGCACTCAAAACATACTCCTCTCAAGATGATTAGTTTATAGAGGATCACTCATTCACCAACCAAAAGGGAAAATCTTAGAGTTTTAAATAGATCCCATATTTCAATAACTAACCTAAATTAAAAAAATAATCAAGATGTGTTTTAGGGTTTTTTCTGTGGATATAGGACAATAGTAATTTAATTTCTAGGGGGGGAGAAGAAGAGGGGTAAAACATCATAATGGGTAAAACAATGCACAATTGTTTTTTTAAATAAAACATGGAAGGAAATGAAAACACATACATAAAAGGTAATGATGGTGTGAATAAAGACCCAATGGTGGAATAAAATTTGTGGGGGATGAGAAGATGAAATATTTATAAAACAAAAAACATATCCCAACGAAATAAGAATATATAATTCAAGTGTTCCATTTTTTTCTTTTCTTTTTTTTTTGATTTTTTTTAAGTTGAACATGAAAAAAATATCACACACATCTCCTAAACCATTATTTATCTCCTCAAGACACTATTTGTAATATTTCTAACAAGATAAAAGGATAAATAAGAGTGATTTTTGACCCACCCAAGAAACAACCCATTCTTATTTTTTCATTTATTTTTATTTTTTAACACTTTTCAATAAAATTTGTACAAAATGTCATAAAAATATATACATTCCCAAAACTCACTTAATGAAAACCTCTTATCACACTAAAATTAGTGCTTTCCCTCAAGAATATGATGAATTGCGGAAAATTAAGAAAATGATACCCAAAATGAAATCCATTCCCCCTCACACGTAAATTTCAATAAATTATGAAATATAAATCCATGTAGATTTTGGGTGGGATAATGTATTGGGCATGTAATGTGGCTATCAAAGAAAAGGTTTTTATAGGCTCGAAGGGGCCTTCAAAAGGAGAATTATTATATAGGAAATTGGATGTTATTTTGATATTATAATTCTCATGTGGTTAATAAAATGCCTTTATCATATAAATGCACAACAAAGTAGGAAATTCAGCTCGAGGGTCCACAAACTCAAGACTCATAATATGGGGTGAAAACACACATTTTGAAAATATGGACATTGGTGGCTATGTAATGAAAGATAATATTTTTCCTCATGGTTGGGGAAAATAAGTTTTCTAATAAACAATTAGGCATTCAAAATTTTTTTATTTTGAAACAAAATTCTTTATCCGAAGTCTTGATGAAAATACAAAATTTTTAAGACGAAACATGTAATTTTGACTCTCCAAAATTGTTGGAACAAATTTAAAAAGTGGATGGTGAGTAAGTGTGACACTTATTTTTTTTGTTTGTATTTTTTCTAGTTTGTTTAGTTTTTTAGTTTTTTTAAAATACACATCCAAACAAAAGAGAAAGATAAAAATAAAGGGTTTGTTGATGAAATTGGAAAAAAATGAAAGAGGGAGGAAGAATAAAAATGAGGGGAGAGAGGATGATATATATAGAGAGAGATTTAAATGGAAATAGGTTCCCCTAGTTTGGATTTTGTGGGTTGTCATATCCATCCAGAAGTGGGTCAACTATAGAAGGTGCAGATCTTATGGAAGTTGGTGTGGTTCGTGATATGTGTGTCCTGTCATAGTGATTCTTTAATCGATGTCCATTAATTGTGAATTCCCTATTGGATGTGGTGTCTTGTACTTGGACTGAACCAAATGTGTAAACACTAGAAACAATAAAAGGACCTTACCAATGATAATGAATCCTTCCTAGGTGAAGTCTAAATTGATAATTTAAGAGCATTACCTTTTCACATTCATGAAATTCCTTTTTCATGATGTGTTTGTCACAGAGAACCTTAGCCTTGTCTTTGTACAGATTGGAATTCTCATAATAATCTAGTCAAAGATCCTCCAATTTAGTCAACTGCAGCAATCTCTCTTCACAATCAAAATTACAAGTTTTCCTTTCCCAAAATGATTTATGTTGGATTTCAGCTGGTAAATGACATTATTTACCAAAAACAAGTCAAAAAGAAGACATCCCAATGGCTGTTTTATAGGAAGCTCAATAATCCTAAAGTGCTTCACCAAGTATCTCGGGCTAGTCTTTTCTGGTGGGCTTAATAATTCTCTCAAACACTATTTTTACTAATCTATTATAAAGTTCTACCATTAATTTTTTTTAGGGGTGATATGCAGTTGATGTTTTTTGTACAAACCCATTATTTCTAAAAAAGATATTCCATGGTTTCTTTACAAAAATGGGATCCTAAGTCACAAATCAACTCATGAGGAGTTCCAAATATGTGGACTATGTGGGTTTTTAGGAACTCACTAATAGTATGTGAATCACCCATTCTAGTGGGTTTGGCCTCACCCCACCTAGAATCATAATAGGCCCCAAGAAGAATGTATGAGAATCTATTGGAAGGGGGAAATGGTCCCATGAAATTGATCCCCCAAACATCAAAGATCTCATAGAATATTAAGGGATTTTGAGGCATTTCATTTCTTTTAGAAAATGTCCCAAAATTTTGGCATGATGGACATGATTTACAGAACTCATGGGAGTCCTTGAATAGTGAAGGTTAGAAGAATCTATAGTTTAGATCTTTTTGAGAGGTCCTTTGTTGTCCAAAGTGGCCACCTCCAGGAAGTGAGTGATAGAATTCTAAAATGGAGGACATTTCATCATTATCAACACATATCTTAATTACCATGTTAGCCCCAGTATTCCAAAGTTTATTTTCATCCCAAAAATAGTATTTTTAATCACTTTTCAAATTCATTTCATGTTTTTTTTGGAAAAAATTTAGGAAAAACACTAGAAACTAAGTAATTTACAATTGGGGCATACCATGGTGACTTTGGAGTGAGAGATGAGTGGTTCTAAATATGGAATTATAGATCATTGATTTCTAAATGACAAGGATTATAAATTATACTTAGGGATTTGCCAAAAGGATTTATATTACTATTCTATCTTTGATTTCATGGTCAAACTCTTGGAGAATTAAGATCCATATTATTAGCCCTTGTTTGGAATAACTTTTCTTGTGTATGAACTTTAGAGCAGAATGGTCTGTGAAGATGGTGATTTTGGTACATAAGAGATAGGGCCAGAATTTATCTAAAGAAAAAACCATTTCTAAAAGTTCCTTTTCAGTAATTGTGTAGTGAGATTGAGTTTCATCCAATGTTTTTGAGTCATAATAGATGACCTGAGGAATATTTTATCTTCTTTGACCAAGAACAGCCCCAACAGCTCTTTCAGAAGCATCACACATCAACTTAAAGGGCTAGAACTAATCGGGGGTCAGATTGCTGGGGAATATGTAAGATATGTTTTGATTTCAATGAAGGATCTATTTTCAAACCTCATCAAAATGAAAAAGTGACGTCATTTTGGAGTAACCTAGTGAGTGGGAGGGAAATAATATTGAAGTTATCAATAAATCTCCAATAGAACCTGGCATGATTGATGAATGAACATATTTCTTGACAATAGGTTGGTTCATGAAGTGATTGGATCAATTCAATTTTTACAGGATCAATGTCAATACACTCTTTTGAAACAATGTTCCCCAGAACAATCCCATTTTTAACTATGAAGTTACAATTTTCAAAATTTAACACAAGGTAACACATGAAACGCTTTTGAAGGATATTGATTGTCAATTAAAGAAAGATTCAAATTACTCACCATAAATGGTAAAGTCATCCATGAATACATCCATGTAGTGTTCAATGAATTCAGAAAAGATGCTCATCATACACCATTGTAATGTTGTAGAAGCATTGCAATAGCCAGAAGCATTCTCTTATATGCATGTGTTCAAAAGGGGAAAGTGAATGTTGTCTTTTCTGGGTCCTAAGATGAAATTGAGATTTGGAATTATCTGGTGTATCAATAAAAATGAAATAATGTTACTTTCTAGCTAATCGTTCTAGCATTTGATCAAGGAGTAGAAGAGGGTAGTGATCTTATCTTGATTCAACATTCAATTTTCTATAGATGATGCACACACACCATTTGTTCTTCACTCGAGCTGCAACTACCCCCCATGTTTATTTGTGACAAAAGTTATCACATCCTTCTTAGTTACAACTTGAATTGGACTAACCCATTCACTATCAGAAATTGGGTAGATAATACTGGCTTGAAGAATAGTGGTGATCTTTTCCCTAACAACCTCAGGTATGAGTGGATTGAGTCTTATTTGTGGTTGTATAATTGGTTTGGATGATTCCTCATTTTTAGGAAGTCAACCCAAGATAATGACATGATAAGGGTGATCATGGAAAAGGAATGCATATTTTAGGTGTGCAAGAAGATGTTTTTGATCAGTATCATCTTTCCTTGTTGGGTTAGATAACTTAGGAATGGAGGAAGGGACTTCAGTTGCTTCTGATTCATGTTCCTTAAAATTTTCCAAGTTTATATAAGTATAGATCAAAGTTGATGTGGGATTCAAGAGTGTTTTCAAGATCCTCTAGATTGATAGAGCCTATGAATGAGGGGTCCACATCAACTTCCCAATTTAAGAATTGGTTAATGTGGATGAAAAACTAACAATATTCATTATCATTAGAACAAGAATAACATGATGGATTGGGGTTCAATTTACTATCAAAAGTGTCCTCATAAGCTTGGATTGAGAATGAAGAATGATCCTTAGATGGGTATCACATGTCTTAGAAAATGTTCAACTTGATCATTTGGTCACCAAATTCATTTGATAAGATGCATGAATAGACATCAATCGTTTTTCTCACTGTCATTAGAAATGGTCTCCCTAGAATTAGGGGAGACTGAGAAGAGTTTTTTTCACCATCCATGTCAAGGACATAGAAATCAACAGGGAAGATAAGATCATTTACATGAAAAATTACATCCCCGATTATACCCTTAGTACTATAGTGCTTCGATTGGCCAATTGAGTGAAAAAACCCATTGTTTGTAAGGGACCTAGAACAAGGATGGATAAATGGATTTGGTCATGACATTAATTGGGGATCCCATGTATATGAGTGCATCATTGAAGTTGTAACTTATAATTTATCATGGAACCATAATGGTCCATGAATCTTTTCACTTTATGGGAATAGACAGTTGGGTGGAAAAAATTTCTAAGGTCGTAAGTTGCCTCTTATTGGTGAAACATTCCTTAATAAACATTGCATACTTAGGGATTTTAATGGCATATAAGAGGGGAATGTTGACTTCAACACATCTAAACATTTCAATCATTTTAGGATCAGGATCAAAGGACTTCCTTGTCTTTGAAAGGGATTGAGGAAAATGAATTGGGCAGCTAAGTGGAATGGAAGGAGGTGAGGGAATGAATTTAGGTTTATTTTCTAATATCTTTTTATTTTCATTTTCTAGGTAAAAATTTGAAGGGGAGTGGGAGGACTCATCATGTGGCATAACAATTTGGTTACCCTATCTATTTTCAATTGCACTTACATTACCCTTGGGGTTGGGTAATGGTTGAGTTCGGAGTTGGGAAGAATTTGATTATTGTTTCTGGCTCAAGTTTGATGCAAGTTTACCAGTTTGGGTTTCAATATTTTTAAGGATAGAACATGTTAAGGAGGAAAGATCTTCCACTACAATTTCCCATGGATTATTGAAAGAAGAGGTTTGTCTCAGATTGGGATTATCTTGATTTTGGTCTTGGTAAAGAAAATGTATTGGTTTGGGAATTGGGAATGCTCATTAGGATAGAGTAATATAGGAGGAGTAAGAGGAGGATTGATCCATTGAGGTTTGGGAAAAAAGGGTATGGTTGTTGGATGTTACCAACACCTTGACCATATTGGATTTGGTTTGGGTTTTGAGGAGGGAATTGAGGGGGTTGATAAATTGGATTACTATACCTCAATCCTTGGTTAAAGGTAGAAGATAAGGGCTTATATTGGGGTTGGTTAATGTTTCTAATGAGCTGACCTGATTGTTGAGGGTTGGTGTTTCACTGAGCATATACTACATTGAGATCCCTTGGTCCAATTGAATCAGATAGATCCTCTTGAAGTTGTGGACATGTGTCAGTTATATGAGATGGGGAGCTGTAGATTCCAAAATTCTTGATAGGTCCTAGGAATAAAGATTGTGGAGAAGATAAAGTTGGGGATTTGGCCACCACAACTAGTTATCGCACAAGAACTGTAATTTCATTTATCCACTAGGTCATCTTGTTTGGCTATATTGATTGAATATATTGGGCTTATTTGAATTGAGCATCTGCTCGTGTATTGAATTGTTGTGTGTTTTCAGCCATGTTACTTATGAGATCTCTTGCAGCTATGGTAGTTTTTTCAACAAGAGAACTACCACTTGCAGCATCAATGAGTGTTATCTCCATAGCCAATAACCCGTCATAGAAGTATTGAATAAAGAGTTGGTTAGGGATTTGGTGGTGTTGACAGGTCTCCATAAGCTTTTTGAACCTCTCATAATAGTCATTGGTGGATTCATTTGAGAATTGACTAATACCACCTCTTTCCTTTCGGGTAGAAGTAGTACAAGAAGTAGGAATGAATTTTCTGAGATAATTTACGTCATGTCATTCCATGTTTTTATGGAACCAGGAGGGAGGTAGTAAATCCATTACATAGCAGTGTTAGCCAGGGAGAAAGGGAATTCTTGGACTTTGATTTGTTTCTCAAAAATCCCTCGAGGCTTCATGGTATATTACACCGCTAAGAACCCTTTAAGATGAAGATGTGGATCCTCATAGGTGATCCGGTGGAAATTGGGAAGAAGATTAATCAATCCGGATATGAGTTTGAAGTCAGCCTCTATGTTTGGATATTGAATGAAAATGGATTATTAATTTATATTAGGGGAAGAAGTTTCTTTAAGTTTTTCCCTTGGATTACCCGTATCTAATTCAATTGGTTGTATAAGGACTGGTTCTTGAATGTTTTGATTAGCCATAATGTTCCTTCGAAGTTGCAAAAGAGTTCACTCAATTTAAGGGTCAAACAAATTTGAGGGATTTTTCGGGAGGCTATGGGTCATTAAGATATATTTTTGAATAAATAGGAAGACCATTTTTCGTTTTGTTTTTTACATTTATGATTTTTAGGGGAAGATGAGTTTTTTTTTGTGTTTTTTCAAATTTTTCAAATTTTTTTTTTACAATAACCAAAAAATAATGACTACTTAATGAACCATCCCTATCAATGGTTCCGTTTGATGTGCAGCCGATTGTCTCCTATCAACCTTTCTGGGTTCTGGTGCTTTGTTAATTTGTATAACAACACTCTGGTCGAATGCTCAGTGATGATACTTTTATAGTTGATTTTTCTTAATTTATTTTATTTTAATTGGGTTTTTATTAATGAGATTAAATGACATGATTGATGTTTGATGTTTAATTTAAAAATATTCTAAATATTGTGGTGATTTTATTATTTTGGAGTTAATCTTGTGATGTCCTTGAGCTTTTCCTTATATTTCATTAAATTAACACCCACTTCACAAGAATACTTTGATCGGAATTCCCAAGTGTTAATGATTTGATCGAATTCTTAACTTAACATAGGGTTCTAATATGAATCCAAGCTTGTTTGTGGTAGTGTATTTAAGGTTCCAATAATCCATGGAAACTACACAATAAACAAAGGATGTCATTAATCCATGAAATTTTCAGTTTAACACACACAATGTTAATTTAATGAATATTCATTGATAAAAAGCTCTCAATCACTTAAAATACCCAAATTATAACTCACCCCAATAGTAGATTTAATCAGCGATTGTTTTATTAATAATCTAGTTTTAATGTTTAAGATGATTAATTATAAAGATAAGAAAAATAAATTGACATGATAAGAGTAGTGCGCTGAACACACAATAAAACGATGAAGTTAATGTTAAATAAAGAATTTAGATTGAATGAGAAAGAGAAGGAGGGAAGGGGTTTCAACTTGATTTAAAATATTTTAAGACCATTAATATTTAAAAATATAGGGTGTATGATTAAAATAGAATATGAAGAAGATAATTTCATTAAAATCGAAACGAAATTGAAAAAAAAACTTATGCAATTAAAAATGAAAAGAAAAAAAATAACATCAAACAAAAAGTATGAGGAAGGGTATATCAGGTGAAAAATGAGTATGGAAGGTCCTATAAGGCCTTTTAAAAAGATTTGGCCCTGCCAATTTATTCTCATATATTCTGAAATTACAACCTCATGCAAATAGAAGAGGGATTTGTATTTACAGTTCAAGGAGGTGGACTGTTTTCATTCAAAATATCCCCTCCACATTCATTGCCAATTTGATAAATTAAACTGTTGAATCAAGAGAAATATAATTCTTAAAATTTTTATATATTAATTTTTATAGTAGACTCTGAAAACATGGTTTCATTTGGGCTTATGGATCCAAATTTTTGGCTGTTTTAATAAAAAATGTCAAAGTGTCCATTTTTATCCATGTTTTTTCGATGGTAGAAATGTGAATGAGTTTTTGAATAGTAATATGCCCTCAAATACGAATTATATATTCAAAAAAAGTAGGCCTACTATATCTTATATTTCACACTGAAAAATATCCGCTCAAATGGATGTCTATATCGGGAGGAAAGTCATGTTTTGTGTGATGATTTCATTTCCCAGACATAATGGTGGGATGGACTTAATAGAATCATTTGGGCCATTTTTTAGTGGATTTGGGTCTTGAAATTTTTATAAAATATGAATGGTATTGTCCCATGACTTTTGGTTAATAATAAAAGAATTTTGACTTATGAATTGAGACCAGTAATTCAATCTTCATGGCTGGTCCATTTTCTTCACAGATTCTATGGGGCTTCTTATGTGATTCATATGACCCTACAAATGGCATAATTGTACAATGATTATTTCTAATGATATGTTGTAAATTGAATAAAGAATATTAAAAATTAATAAACATGAAATTTGGATAATCAAGGCGATATTTATAATTAAATTAGTAAACCGAATCAATTGGACTACTTCAAGTAATGCACAAAAATTATATTTAGTATTAAAACATAGGTTTCTCACACCAATTATTCACATTCAAATGAAATTTATTGAAATAAGTATAAAAAAGTTATGAATAAATGAATAACATCAATGATGAAAGTAATAGATGTATATATATAATACTTATTAAATGATATTTATTTTTTATAATTAATATACCATAAAATTCCTTACCCTTTCACCAATAAGGGAATGATAATGTCTCTTTTGCGTACATATAGCATATCATCTACACAATGAGATGTGACTCATTTTATATGATAACCATTCAACAAGGATTATAAAAAATCATATAAGGAATAAATACGATACATATGAACTTAAAATAATTATGGAGATGAATGAAATATATCCCATTCATAATAAATATAACTTATACGACAAAACATTCATTATAAAATGAATTAGTTAACACCAAAAACATGGGTAATAATGAAATATTATTAAAATGATGTTATAATATGATCATATATGGTATCATAAATATGGTGATGGTTCTGATATAAATTAATAACTTTCTTTAAATCAATATATAGTATGTTAAATCATGTCCAACTAAAGGAAAGTGCAAGGTAATGGTTTAATTCAAAATGTCATCATTAATCGATATTGTTTCTCTTTAAGTATCTACTAGGGGATATTTCTCTTCCACCAAATTGTTTTCATAAATTGGTTTCAAAAATATTTTTACTATCCAATTCTTTTTTAACACATTTTAATCCATTTTTTAATTTTTATAAAATGTTTTGAAAATAATCTTTTTTTTCTTTTTGCAAATGAGTTAACTTATTACTTTTTAGATAATAATATTGAATGAATGTTTTTCAACTTATAGGGCATGAGCGTATTTTTTTTTACAATCATGAATCCATAATATTTTGAAGAATCATTTTCATGTTTACAAGGATATTTTCAAAAAAAATGTTTTCTTTTATAAATACATTGATTTTTAATTAAATTATTTTAAAGTAAAAAATGTATTTTTCTCAAACAAATTAATGATTCTCTTAGAGTATTTTTTATCATTTTCAACATTAATTGTTGGATATTATGATTAATTAAGGTTAATCTCTTATGATACAATTTACCATATTTTATGGAAGGGTTTATCATTAGTTTGACTATTGATGTACTATTTGATTCCATTCATAATTTATGTTTAAAGTATTCATATTTTGTATGATTGTATTCAATATTAATGTTTATATTGTTTATGTTTCACCATTTTCATATGTGGAATGAGTTAGAATTAGTAAGTGATGAGAGGGACCCCTTATAACCCCTCAATGCATCAGTAGGTCTCTTGAAAAAAACTAGTTTGGGTATTTGTTGATGCCTTACCTATTTATATATGGTGTCTTGGTTGAATCCAAGAAAGTGTGTTTATGATGCCCGATATTATGAATTCTATCATTAAAATATTATTTATTGATATTATATGTTAGTAATTGATTTACAGACTATCGTTGTGATTATTTATATGTAATTATTTGATTATAATTTATTCTTTCTATATTATCCTCAAGATTATGTTTAAAAATCTCATGTTTTAGTTATTCACCTTACCTTAATGTTTATGCTTATTTATTCATCATAGATTCAGTTGTACACTTACCCTTACAGGGCATATGATCTTTCCCCTTTCTTATGTTTTATTTTTTTTACTAAGGCCAAGATGTATATTCTGACTAACCTGCATGGATATGCTAGTAGAATAATAGTGTTCTTAAAGGAATCATTATGCTGTATTTTATAATTTCAATTGTAATGTATGTCTCAAGTATGTATCTAGTTTTTCAAAAATACTAAACTATTTGATCTATTGGGATGTGATTCCTTGTATCTTATTCCAATTTAATAAAGTGAGGCACCAACTCCAAGTAATGTGGTTAGAGTCATTACATTATACCACAACTGAAGTTTACTCATAAGATGATGGACCAGATTCCATCTATCCTAGAGGTGATTCATGTCTCTCAGTCACAGAATGGATGAGATGATTCTTTGACCAATTTATCTTCATATCTTTTAGATCCTAAATTGGATGACTTGTTCATTCATGTGGTGCATCAGAGGGTCACTGATCTCGTTATTTCGAAAGATGGTGAAAACCAATAGGTAAACCAGGTAGCTGCCAGTGCCTCTATATTAAAACTGTTATGTTCCCCCAGTTGAGGAAACACCGAACTTGGAAAATCTTTTTGTTTAGTATCTCCAACATGTAAATATCCCTGTAGACCGAGCTGGCCATGAGAAAATCCATCAGCATACAACATAGTTTACCCTCTAGAGTAGGCCTAACCTTGAATATAAACTCTACAGATGATGGTGTTGTGGAATTATCCTTTATATCATCCAAGTGTATGAGATTCCTCAGGTTATTTATGAAGTTCAGGTCAGGTCCTATGGTTTCCATCATGCATGATTGAATCTCTATAACCAGATTTAGTGGTTAGTCTATTTCTGTCCCACCATGGTTCATGATTTCATTGAGTATTCTAAGTGGTGTCATGAATGTCAGATCCATGGATACCTTATGAAGCGACCACCAAAGCTCATACATATCACCAAGTATTCCTAGCCCTTTGAGGTTTTGGGGATTGATGTTATAGGCCCATATCTACCAGAAACGTCTCACTAGTGAAGGTTCATTATGACTGTAATGGATTTTCAGTCCAAGTGGGAAGAAGAAATATCCCTCAAGGAATTTAGGACATGATCCGTGATTGAATTAATGAGCTCCCAGATCATCCATCAATTCCTATCTCCCCAAAATATTCTCACTGACAACAATACCATATTATGGGATTCTAAGTTGAAGATATTGTATGCCCAGTACAAAATATGGTTAAACTACACTTCCTGCTACCACACACAAGAAATTGGAAAGATCAAGTCATTCAAAAAAACATATCTGACATTCTATAGAAGATGGTTGGACATAAAAAGAAATATTGTCCAAATAGGCTACTCTAGACCGTCTGTACCTATCAGATGACAACTTAGAATTCCACCCAGGTCACCCTATATTCCTTTGTGAATGTAACATTGGAATTCCTACCCATTGAGGTACAGTTTCCTTCACTTTGAACTGTTGTATACAATCAGTAGATACCATAAAAATTTAAGAAGTTAATCTAGCTAAGTGGGAATCCCTTAAAAAGAAATTTCTCTAGGCCCTTCAAAATATAGAGAGGCACCAGAAAAGGATAGTGAGACCGTTCTATAAGAAGGTTCTCTTCTACTCTTTTCATTAAGGTGATACAGTCTTGGAACATAGAACTCCAATGTAACCTAGAAAGAAGCCACCAATGTTGGATCCCAAATGGGAAGGACCTTACATCATTAATAAGTTATATTTTAATGGAGCATACCCTTTTTTCGCCATGGAAAAATAGTGTACATGCCTCTCACCATGTCCAAGTCCCTCAATTAGTACTTTACATATGGGGGAAAATTGGTCTTACCTCACTGACCATTAACTTAGAGGTCAAGTCCTAGAATCATGAATTTCAACATTTTGAAAGCATTCTCATGAATAGTTTGTATGGAATGTGGCCTTATATGACCTCATTCATGATGGGTTTTTCACTTTTTCATGCTATATATTCCCTTGAGAATCCATTCTCCAAATTCTGACCATTATGAACTTAAACTATTCACAACCCCTATAGTCTGATCTATATCACATTATACTACAAAGCATGATGCCTTCAGAATATGACATTAAACTATAGTATTATCCATTTAAAACCATGATGCCTATGGAATTTTAAAAAAGGTGTGATTTCTACTCCATCATAAATCAGGACGTCTCTGAATAAGGTATGATCCCTACCAAAATCCCTGAACATGGGATGCCCCTGATAATCATGGGATACCTCAAATTACATCTCCAGAAAAGATCAAACCTATCGGTGTTAGTCTTCTATCACACAATGTTCTATAACTAAATGTGGATTTATTCCAATCCTCATAGGATACCAGTGGTTCCTCGAAATCTCATCTTTGGGACAAACTACAAAACATCAACCCTTTGGCCCTCTAGACCAAATTACGGTCCAAGCATTATGACCGTAAAATATTATACATATTCTTCCTGATAATTATGTGGCATGTGAGCTTCCTTTTTCTGATTAAATTTAGTTTTTACATATTTCATTTAACATAATAATTCCTAAAACAAACACATTTACAATATAGACGTCGTGACTTTAAACTAGTTACCCATATTCCAAACAACATGACCCTAAACGTTTTTCCATGGTTCAGACTATATGACCACAAACTATGTATATCCACCTAAATAACTATTTGTGGCTTTATTCACATAGTCAGGGGATATGTAGTGATGCCTGGATATTTTATCTTGGGTCTAGCCCCTTTTTTGACTCCTCATAAAGAATTTTATTTCCCTTGTCTCACAACCCAAAAATTATGTCCTTAAACTAAAATCCATGGTCTAATAAGCATGAAATTAAAATATTTTCAAACTACACCTTATGTATTTCATAGTTCTTAGGCTTTCCTAGACCCCATTCACATCAATTTAATACCATTTCATGCAACAGTAAACACTTTAGGGAAACCCATTGTCTAAACACTAGGATCTCAAATTAAGAGGAGAACCCATGTCAATAATGGTGTTTTATATGACATTAGGTGGACTCCAAGGCCCCTCCTTTTGTGATGGGTAACTATCCATTGATTTTGTATACATTCCTTTATGACACCCTCCCCATGGTCCATACAACACGACCATAAACTGCTTGCAATAGGTCAAATTCTTAAGACCTTAAATAGATATTCATGGTCCAAGAATCACAACCTTAAACTGTATGTGACCCACCCCAAATTTGTTTCTCTTGGTAGGAACTCCCATCATAATACCCTCCTTCACACTCAACACTCATGGCTATGCATGTATAATTTATGAAATTTCACTACAACATTTATACATGACACTAAGCTGAAAATATAACCTATGAGAAGAACATATGATTACCCATTGACCTAACACGAGGAGGGGATGTTGGGAAGCTCAATGCATACTCCCCAAGCACCATGTCTGAGTCTAAAAACATTAAACTATGAGATGCATCCTGATTACATGACATTCAACTATACAATGTCTCATCCTCACTATATTATGTTAAACTACATGTGCATCATCCCCACTATGTGATGTTAAACTAGGTGTGTTCCATCCACGTTGCTTGATGTAAATTCCAAGGCATCTTAAGACCTTTCCTGAGAGGTCCTTTCCTCTAGTGATGTTCATCTACCATATCATTCACATTCTTCGACCATTGCATGGAATCTGAGATGATATTCCACTGGAAGATGCGTTTGACTTTTTTGTCAGACTGATATGCCTACTCATTGTGATTTGAGTCTCTACTATTATATTAGGAGGCTTGGAATCCATTCAATAATTTCATCACTTTATTTCCATGCTTCAGGGTCCCATTATTTAGATCCTCATCCTCCTCCATGCATGATAGGGACCCCCTAATGAAAAGGTGTCTGGCTAAAGTGGCTCACCTACTGTCTGGGGAAAAAATCTCAAATGAATTTGGATGATAATCTATGACAGGTCTTGTGTCATCAATCATAATCATTGGATGAACCACATTTGTCTACCCCCATTCATGAATAATCATTGTTGATACTATGTTTCAAACCAGGTATATAGTTATCATGTATCGTTATTCCACTCCTATTGTATTCGAGATTCTGAGCATTGTGATTCACACTTTCCATCCCCCTTTGTTCAGATAAAACTCAATGCCCCAATGTTATCCTATTCACACAGTAGTGCATGTTGGAAAAGAAAATTTTCTTTTCAGAGCCTTCATTTTCTATCCATAATATATCTTAGCCTATTATCTCGGTGGTTTGTCAATAATATCAGACCACCATGTTCAATGGCTTCCTAACACTCTCATATAAATGAAAAAACATATGATTGTCCCTTGTTTCTCACACTAAGTATGAATCACCTAACCATAGGGATTGATAATTAGTTCTTTCAAAAATAAGGATGAATTGAAATAATTTGACTTGATGAAAGAAATTTTTTCTTGCATGTAGAAAGGTTTTGATGGAAATTTATTGGTGAGGGTCATCCATATATTGGAGCCTCTCTTAAGTCCACGATAAATTATCCATAAGGATCTACCCCATAAATTGAGTGGTGCAGCTCTTTTAACCACTAGCATGTGGCCTCAAGGACCAATTTCCTCCCCCCTGAGCTATTCCTCCTCCTTGTCAGTTTCCGAACAAAGCTTATAAGACCTAATCTATTCTCGGTCTCTCTCATCTTAGATCCTTGCTACATGTGATATCACCTAACTCAGATGATTCTTAGCCTCCTCTACCTGAGACCTTAGTAGGATAATAAACTCTCATTTATCACTAAGTAATTCATCATACTCATTCTCATTCTCCTACAGATGTTTGATTTTATATTTGACCTCTTAAAGATTCTGTGTTAAAAAATTCCTCTGATGAGGCCATGAAATTTCCAGATGTTGACTTTACTCGTGAAACCACTCAAAAAGGATTCACAGACCAATTTATGGAGACCACGAGTATCCACCCCTCTAGTGCCCAGGTTTCATATCCAGTGGTGGAGGAACCCCATTTGGCTCCCCAGGTATAGTTCTTGAATCTTACTGATGGAGCATTGTATGATCTTCTATGCACTCTACTAAACTATATGATTCTCCTTAAAATTATAGATCTAGATTCTTCCATCTCTTCAATTGGTGTTGGTCATACTTTTGGAATCCTATGAGAATCATAGCATCAAGGTCCTCTTTTGGGACCCTCTTAGTCAGTTTAGGTCTAGATCAAGTGGTTGGAAATCTTCACTTAACCCTCCCATAGAAATATCACCTCTACCAGCCTCAATATCCACCCCACTAGTGGTGTCATAAATAGCCATATCATACTATTCTCTTAAAACCAAGGTTGAACCAACATGAATGAAAAACTCTATAAGAACCATCACAACCATTAGGGGGGGAAATGTTCCAATTGTAGCCATTTTTTGAGAACATATCTTTTCAAGCAATGATTGAAATAAGATCATGTTAGTAAATTTGATCAAAAAGGACTATTTGATAATGTGGGAGGGAAAATAATTATCTAAGATGAGAATATGAAAATTTAAAACATTTTTCTCAATAGGGATGTCACACCATAGGATACCCCTCAACTCAAGTCGATACATCAATGCCTAGTACCAGACCTCTAATCATTGGTTGAGAAGGTGGTATGTGAAAATAGACAAACACATTGATGAAAAAGATCTATGATTGTTTGGTTAGGTTCATGTGAATTGGGATTCAATATTACTTTTGGGTAAAGGGATTTCAATAATGAGACACCCTGGGAATTCCACTTCTCAAAAATTGGAATAACCATTAGAATACCACATTGCAGTCTCTTATAAACAACATGGAGGACTTAAGTCTCTAGATGTCATCATTCAAACTTCTTTGACTAACCCACCAACTACGTCATCCTTAATAAAAGACCCTAAATCATGGTCTTTCGCACCCAGTGGTGCACCATCATCCCCCTCTAGTAGATACCCCTTTACCATTTCTAATTTCTCCTATATAATACATGTTTTAGTTTGAGATTTTTAAAAAAAATGGAGGGTTGAGGGAGGTAGGTATGTTAATAGGCATACCATTAAAAGTATGACCAAGTCGTCATCGGAGGCCACAATTTCACCACACTCATGTGGACACCCATGGTTGGTGGTTGATCCCTATGATTCTTTATAACTAGATCCATATGAAACTACTCCCATTAATTCCTTCTTATATGGGTCATCGAAAGGTGGTGTCTCCTCCCTTCTTGGCACACAACCAAACATTACCCGCACTGGTGTGGAATGAAGATCAGGTTCCCCTCTTTGGAATGCGAAGGTGTCGAAGTGAATTAGGTATGCATGTCTCTCCAGAAATCTCCCCTTATCAATGATCCTACTAGGGACAACCTATGATAGGTCAACTCTTTAGCAGATCATCCTACACCCCAAGTCCTCTATTTAAATGGATGTTCACAATGTCCACTAATCCATCCAAATCATGGGGTATACATCATCAGTGTTCAACTATAATAGGTACTTCATCTTCTTCCTAAAATCCTCTCTAGAACACCATGTCCATACTTGATACCCCCTTGATTTCTCTTAAGAACTCTTTTGATACACTACCCCTCTAGGAGGTGGGGGTATAGTACTACCTTGTTCCATGCTCATCACAGCTCCATTTTGTTATTCTCTTGAAGTATGACTTTCCCCTCAAAGGGAGGCCCGCCTACTTTATTATCACTCTGAAACCTAACTCTTAGCTATGATCACTGTGATGCATTCCTGTAGGATTGAACCTAGATAAGTTTCCAACCATTTGTTGGAATGGTCCTAAGGAAATCTAGAATTCACATTGGTTGGAGACAGCATGATCATCTCTTATGAGTCTTTACATGTGAGCATCCTCCATAGCTGATGAATGATATGTGAATGTTTATCTTCATGTAACCCAATGTAAAATCTCATTGTTAACTACTATATATAGCTACACTATATCATGAAATAGGATGTCATGTATTGATTACAATAAATTTGAAAATCAACTCTAGCCACCAACACCCCACCCCAAAAAGACTGCAAGTACTCCCTCTACTCTAATGTCCCCTTCAGGCTGCCTACCATTACACCAACCAGGGTTGGAAAGGATTGGAAGTTAATGTTACCATGATACCCAATATAGACTATGACCCCAATATCACTATGTTTAACTTTCTCGATCCTATAGATGTTGAGCAGAGAGGGTTTCATGATGACAATTGGTGTACATATGGCATTGGAAAAATTATAGCCTTCGAAATATGTTGTTATCCAACCAGGAAGAAATTATAATGGTCCACAAATTTTCCAAGTCTAGTCTCCCCTCACTAAATTATTGAGAAGGATATATAGCCAGGACCGCACCATCATTCCCAATTTCACCCTATTGCCTGCTACCATGATTGATGGTGTCACCAGCATCCCAGGGCGCACAACCATGCGAGTAACCCTAACTTGAAGCATCCATCCAATGATTGTTTTCATGAGAAATATGGCATATCAAATTAGTGTCTTCTAGCATTACACCACAATAAATCTCAAAGACTCATAATATTCCTACTCCAAAACTAGATAATAAAAACCTAACTACCTCATCTATAGCCTCTTTGGTCATCACATTGTCCACCCCGACATGTTCACATTAGGGTCCTTCTTTACGAACATGAAAAACCAAACATTAAATGTGATGTACTTTTAGATGATGGAATATTGGACCTTATTTAATTTCAATTCCTCTGTAAGGTTATACTCTTGGAGTGGGGTATGATGCCTATCACCCCAAGTGTTCTGTGATGGAAAAAAACTCATCATATTGGAAGTCATCCAGTGGGATGCCACCAGTGAAGTGAACATCCAACAAACTGATTCCCATCTCCACATGATGAAGGTGGAACATGTTGGTATCTAGATACGATTGTTTTAGAATATTTGGATGCATCTCTTGTTTATGGTATAAATATAATTGGGATGTCCCCACTCCCTTAAATATTCTAGTGTTGTGCAACTTGACCCCATATTCGATGCAGGTGTAGAATACCCAGTAGGAATAGGCCCACTCATCGTTGAAGTTTCCTTCTACCTAAATGTCCCAGTACTTGTGATAGATCATTCTATTGTCTCACATTCTACTCTAGAGGATGCTGGAATATCAGGCTGAAAATTATTTTTCCTCTGGTTTATCTCCCATAATTGTCCCCATCCACCAACTTAGCATGTAGAAGACAATATCCCTATGTTTTTTATCATGGTGACCATGGAAATTAATGGTTTCATGATTGAACGTATCTTCACATTTGAATGAGGAGTGTGGTGTGTTGACTTCAATTCCATGACTATTCACTTCATCCATCTATCCAAATTTTCATAGTGGAAGCTCGTCACTTTGTAGGTTTTTCAATTGAGCATTAGTCAACATGATCTGTAGTTCATGATTGTTGAAAATTGTCCTCTTTTCTTGAAGAATCTATGTGTTTCCCATCATTTCATCCCTAGGGAAATAATAGTAGTTGCAGTCACATCCAGATAATGTTGGTTGGAAATTTCCAAATAATTAAGAGGTTTAAGGAACTTATGCACAAATGAAGTTTCTTATATCATAAAGGAAAAGCCTACATGAATATTTGTATGAGTTTCTGAAAAGTTTTACCTCTCTCATAGAAATACTATGTGGAAGTTTTTCTTAGGTGGAAATACAGCTGAAGGCTAAAATTTTAACACAAAAATAGAATTCTACGCATAAGAGTGAAGGATTATTGAGCGAGAATTCCATGTTTCATACAAAGACCTCCCCTCAGCATATTTATAGGCGATGAACACTACTTTTCACATTTCAAAACCCCATTTTAACACATCAAAGAAAAATATGCACATTCTAATGGAAATGAGCCACTATCTTTGGTGTACCCTCATAACCCGACCTTTTAATACCTCGTCATCTCGGATTCTGAGAGGGGGTATTTTTTGGTGATGAAATCACATCTGAGGACTCATACGATGAGTTTTGGGTAAACCGAGCCTTCCAACTATACCAAAGGACCATCCTAGAGTATATGGAGGGATCACACACAACATTCTATGATTTCATTCACAAATGAAATTCTTCATGTGTATAGGTTTGTTAACTAAAGGAAATATATCGTTCCATATATTCTCTAGAGGATGACGACACAAAAAAGGCCCATATGTGAAAAAAATTCTATTAGTGTACAAGATAGAAGTTTTGAAAGCATCTTCTAATGAAATGGTCCCTTTGTTCACTAAAGACGATGTCAATCAAGATGTATTGCAACAATAAACTCCAACTATAAACAAGAAACATGTTCACAATGACAATTCAATTCCCATATAGTTTCACTCCAATAAAAAATTATTTCAGTTATAAATATAAAACCACCCCATCCCTTGTAGAGGCCCTCAAGAAGACCAAGCAGTACTTTGCTATGTAAAATTACATTTTTTCCATGATAGTGTGAAAATACATCAACCATGGATCTTCAAATGTATTTTTTCATGAATGGCCTCATGTGGTCCCAACTATGAATTGGCTTTCTATAGAGTGATACTCACACAACAACCCCTAAGGATAATCAGTTTTTATGAAATGAAGCTACATATGAACATCCTTGATTTTTTTTGAATCCCAAAAAACATGTTTGCAACTATCCCTCTTGATTCCTCCCATTACGTTTGTTCTAGACCACCCAACTCGCACAATTCTTGAATTCAACCCAACCCAATTGTGATAAATCACTTCATGGTCCCTTATATGATGTCCCATATTATTCTAGTGAAATCATTAACCTTTCTATTTCTTCTATTCATATGTACCATAACCCAATTTTCTTCTAAAAAAAGGTATTGTAACGGGTACCCCATGATTGACCACTCATCCATGGTATTGCCAACACTGTGACCTACACAGAGGAACATGAGTTGTGATCACATAATCTGAAGGGGTTAGAGGTGAATCACCAACATCCGAGATCCATGACATAAAATTTTTTACTTCCACATTTTAGTTGTATGATGTTCAACTACACGACAAGATCCTCAACACCTAATATAAAACTGTAGGATTACCCAGTGAAATGAACAAAAGATACCCCATGTATGATCATTAGGGGATGCCACCCTCTCTCACCCTGAGTCTCACACCTTTCCACATAGAGAATATTTTATGTGTAATCCCCACACCATCCCCTATCGAATCTCCTTTCGTAAAATGATCATCCATAATTCATGATGTTAAACTACATGGATAGGTCCTTTCAGACAACATTAATCTACAACATTGAACTACGTGGGTTTTGATCACTATCTTTTAAATAGGGTAAGTAGGATTCATCCCTGATGTACAATCCCAATAATGGTAAACATTGGTGCGACATCATCCATCCTAGGGATGCACATCCAAGATCTATCTTTATGGGGGTTCTGATCCATCAGTAAAATCATGTGTGGAATCACCCCTCCAAGGGAAGAACACCCATGATCCACTTCCATTAGGTGTTATGATCCAAAACTCTAGATTTAATTTCATGGGGCATTATGATCCATTGGTAAAACATATATGTGTGATATCTTCCCTCCTAGTGACACACCACCTAGATCCAACTCCATGAGGTGTTCTAATCCATAACTCTAGGTTCATCACTAGAGGGTGTTCTAGTCCATCGATCATATCCCACAAGACATTAACATTGTACCCATCTACATAAGATGTTAAACTCATCCCCCAATCCATATCAATAATACTTACCAATCCATCTTCATAGGATTTTGAACTTGTGAACTAACCAAAACACCTAACCAATGAAAAACAAAGAATTCATGAGTTAACAACACTTGGAGGACTTATTCCTCTGGCGTTAATTAACACATGATCGAAATGGGATGCATTTGGTTCTGTGCTTAATATATATTATATGAGATTATATTCCATGAGGAAGAGTCACAGATGACCAATGTGACCGATGTCCCAGAATGCCTAATGATGCCCAACATGATTACTCTCTTGACCGAAAGTTGCAACCCTATCAAGACAGAATCTGTGTAATTAACCAGTGTGAACAACTATATGTCCCTAAGAATGAGTTCCATGAACATGAATCAACTATATGAGGGATACACAGACTTAGAATTGATCTCTAATGAAGAATCCATGGAAGGAGGAACCCACGCCCCATCATCCCATTTTGTGTAAGGAGCATACATCGCCGAAGAAAGTGATGATAGCTACCCACCTTTAAAAAGTGGGAATGCAGGGTAATAGAAAGCCATTGGACACATTTTATTTCATCCTATAGGAAATTTTCAATGATGGAATTGGAAAAAAAACCCATGATAATAACTAATCCACCCATGATCTGGAATTGGAAGCAATTGTGTTTGTGATAATGTTGTGGCAGTATTACCTCATCGACAAGCAGTTTTTTTTTAATTTTAACGAAAAAAAGATCCTGAAATATGTTATATTTTATTGGTAAATGAATCTATTCTAGTATATGTGGACTATGTTTCTTAATGATTGTGATTTTTGGATCTATAATACCCTAGGTAATGTTATTTTAGTTGTTTATGAGTTGATTGATATGTCCCGAGAGGATGTTGCTCATGAATCATTGAATGTTTGAAAAGTAATAGAGGAGCTTGCAGTGATGCATCTTGATGTGGGGGTGATAAGTGGATGAGTTTTTCTTCATCAAATAACCATGGACTCATCTTTGATGTAGTATGCGGAGGAGTCTCATTGTAGAAACTCAAAGGTAGAGGTGATGCATGGTCGTGTTGGCCAGAGTGACTCTTCTGATCGATCAGAATAGGGTGTTATTCTAGGGGATGTTTTCTATCCCATAGGCATTCTGTGAGGTCGTTTTCCATGATATTCAGAGCTAAAATTTACATTTACATATTGGTGTGACAAATATGTATCGTGGATTACGGATACAACTTTGGTGGTCATGGATGAAATGTTCAGTGGCGGAGTTTGTGAAAAAATGTCAGATTTGTTAGTATGTGATTGTGGAGTACCATGTTCTCGGAAGTTTATTAGAGTCCCTAGATGTCACTGAGGGGAAATTATAGGTAATGATGACAGATTTCATCAGATGTTTTCCATGAGCTATGGGATTATATGGTTCAGTTTGGGAGATAGTGGGATAACTAACAAAATTGGACCACTTCCTAGCGATCTGTGAGTTGAGTGACATATATATTTTAGCAAGGTGGTATGTGGATGATGTATTTAGGATTCACTGGGTAAAAAGGACCTTGATCTCTAATTAGGATCCACATTTTACTTCATGATTATGTTAGTTATTTTAGCATGATTTTGGCACCAAGTTATGCCTTATCACTACTTTACACCCTCATACATATGGGAATATGGAGAAAACAATCTAGACACTGGAGGATATTTTTTGGGAATATAACTTAGACTTTGGTGGATCATGGGTATGTTACTTATCTTTGGTTAAGTTTTTGTATATTAATATCTATCACTCATCCATTTTCATGGATATATTTTATGTGCTTTATGAGTAACATTTTCGTTCTACGTTGTCCTAGATTGAGGTTGGGGAGTCAGAAGTTCTTGGTCCTAATGTGGTGTAGTCCAAAACCAAGAATATACCATAAGTTTGTGAGAAAATGAAGGTGGGGAAGGAATTTAAAAATAACTATTATTATTGTAGGTGGAGTCCCCTACAGTTTTTGGATTGTGACCATGTGTTGTTGAGAGTGTCTCCTCAACATGGGAAATAGTGGTTTGGTAGGGGGAGTGAGCTTTCTCCTAGGTTTTTTGGTCCCTTTGAGGTGTTGGGGTGTGTTGGTAAGGTGTAATGTCTACTATATTTTCAACCATGGTTGGATAGTATCCACTAAATCTTCCACATGTCTTTTCTTTAAACATATCTTTAGGATGAATCCCATATTATTGACCAGGGAGAGTTGGATATCCAGGATGATGTGATGTTCGTGGAGTGGCCAGTACAAAATCATGATCACTGAGAGAAGGTGTTGTATGTAGAAACTGTTACCCTGTTTTACTTGTTATGTAGGAATAGTGTGCTGAAGAAGAGTACTTGGAAGTGAGATATGCATATGCATTCCTAGTACACTAAGTTTTTTAGCCTTTCATTGCTATATTTTGATTTGGATGATGTGATGATTAGATCAACTTTTGTTATGAAATGTTCTATTTTCCTCGATGACTGATTTTTGATAAATTTTCAACACATGAAAAGGTATTACTAGATTCCTAATTTAGTCACATTATACTATGATGTGATTAAAACCATGCGGGTTAGTTAGTACTACCCAAAGTGAATAGTATATTTTCATGGAGGATAAAATTCCCTAATTTATATGTTCGGTGTGGTGTTGTGTGTTTGTTGTGGAAGTGGTTGGTTTAGGATGTGTGGAGGTTGATGTGGTTGCATAATTATGTGGTTATGTAGGGTGTTTTGATGGGTATTTTAGTTGGGTTCATTTGGTCAATGGTAGCATTTGAGGTGTGGTGATATCCTTGAGAGCTATCCCAGGGGATACCTGTTTGGACCCATTTCCTTTCCCATGTTTGGTTTTAAATCATGAGGAAATGAATAATTTGAGAAGTATATAATCTAATAGTTTGTGTCCTCCAAAACCATTAATTTTCAGTTTAGTTAGTTGGTGGAATTCATAGGAGGTTTAAAGGGTATAGTGGAACTAGAGCTACATGAGTACTGTAGATGGTGGTTCAAGACGTGAAACAGATTCACATCATGAATTGGTGATTCATGGCTACTATAGCTATCTAGATTCACAACATATATGTGGGAAAAGAGGAAACTATGAAATATATTAACATCATTCATGTAGTACATGGTTTTTAATTAATTAGTGGATGAGGTGATGTTATTTATACAGTAGTTGGAATTTTGAAAAACTAGTGATTTACACATTGTGAAAGTGTCATGTTTTATAAAAGGGGATAGATCTAGGTTTTAAAATATTTTTGTTTAGAAAATTTTTATTCATTAAACCACCCTTAATTCCTATCATTCATGGCAGATACATAGTCAATTTTGAGGAGGCTTCCATCCTTTCTTCTCTTCCTTCGATCCTCAGGTTCTAGTAGATGCTTGTTGGTTATTCATGGTGAGTTATCATTTATTCCACATTAGGTTTACATACCTTATATTAGATCGAAATAACTTAATATAGAATATAGGAGGGGGGAATTATTGTTTGAAAACATTAAACTAATATAAAAAATAATACCACTTTAAGTAAAAACATCTGAAACACAGTTCATATGATGATTAATGTAAAAAATAATAATTATAAACTCTCTGATTAATAGTGTATATTTTATCAGTTTCACAATCACACTGATAAAGTAATTTTTTTATAATTATATGTAAACAAAATAACTATATATTACAAGTGTAGAGGAAAATTAAATCTTTCAAAAATAATAAATACAGAGCTTATAGAAGTAATAATGAATTAAATTCTTCAGTAAAATAAATTACTCTTCAACCAAAAGAGTTAAGGTCATTAGAATACCCTAAAAAAAGTATCCATAGTTGTTATACTTATTGTATTGTAGGTCTTTTCTTAGAAGAAAATCCCGCGATATGATGACTACTATAGATCTATCTTCCAATTCCCTATAATCTCATGATACGATTATTGGAATCTGTCTTTCTAGGCCCATAGAATCCATCAATCCGATAGATCAGATTCACTATCTTCCTGTCCCCAAAATCCCACAATCGTTACCATGATTGTAAAATATATTAAAAAATAAAAATACTTTTAAAGGAATTAAAATCATTAAAATTATTCCTTATAACATTAAAATCTCTAATGTATTACAATGTCTAAGGACGATAAGTTAACACAAAGAAAACATTACAAAAATTGGGTTGAAAATCAATCCAATTTCAACTCCTCAAATGACCTTTTATGAATAGGAATATCTCCAATGTAAATATTTATATGCTAGTTTCAATGGAATCAAATAGATTTCAATTGAAAACCAGAAAATAATAGAATGTATGAAACCATTTTTTTAGCACCACTATAATTATAAATTATATCCTATCAGATAGGAACTACTCTATAAGCACCAATTATAAAATTTTGGATAGTCTGATAAACATCCTTATTTATTATCAATTTGGTAATCATAATGAGTTTCATTTCAATTAATCGGTACCAAGATCAATACAATTGTTAAGACATTTGTCTATAAGACATAATTCTAATATATTGTCATAACATATGACAGTTATATGGATTAAATAAACCTTCATTTCGATGGTTCAGATTGAATAACAAAATTTTATATTCTTAATACATTAGAAACATTTCTATTTATGGTAAAAATTAATATTTATAAAAAAATCATACTAAAAAACTTTGTATATGAAAAGTAAGTAAACGTTGTTTTAAGAATATGTATGTGATTTCCAAAACTAAAGAATTGAAAAATAATAAGTAATACATCTAACTCAAAAATCTCCCCTTTTTGGAAAGAAAAAAATAATTCTTAAATAAAAATAATAACTTCTAAATAAATAAAACCCATTTCCATTTTAAAAACATTGATGATATACTTTATATCTCCCCCTAAGTTTTTAACTCCTTTATGATACGATGGAAAAAATTTATACATTGAAATACATCATCCATAGAGAATTATCCTATAATTTATATTATACTTACTCCACTTAGAATTATCTCTTAAAAAGAACTACCTGCTTTTAATAAATATGTTAAACTTTTATAAATTTTTCAAATACTTATCCCCTTTGTTATTTTCAAAAACAATTGTGAAAGAATAACCTGAAATGTTATTAAGAGATAACATGTGAAACAAATATTTATTATATGTAACTAATCATTCAAGAAATAAATGAAAGAACATACATCCAATAGTAATTATAAAATATTCAAACATAAATTATCCAATGAAAACTCAAAATAATTTAAAACCCATTAAAATGTTTCAAAATATTGATTGAAAGTTTAAACGTAATATTGTTCATTAATTCTTCATTAATTTATTCATAATGGATATCATATTTTTTAAATCTTCACGATCCTTCTCGAATTCTACCACCGATGATTTGAGTTGTCCAATTTGATCTTCCATCACATTCTACTTTCAGAATTCTGACTTGAGTCCCTCAACTTCCTTGTAAATCTTCTGGTTTTTCTCCTTGAAAATAAAAAAATAATATTCACAAGATATTCTCTATCTATTCTACAACTCTAAACTATAAAACTTTTCTTCCTGTACTTTTAATTATCAGTCCCTTTATCAGTTTTGTCTCTGAACTCTTTATGGAACCAAGCCTGATTTCATAAATTAGTAGATAACTTTTCTAAGGAATAATATATTTATATTGGATGTTTATTATCTTCAACAATATGTATATCATGATCCCTAAAATCAATATCTACATTATTTGACAACATTACCATCTGATTATATGATCTTTACAGAGTGCTAATTTTTTTTGAAAAGTATTCACTTCTTCCTCAATAAAGATAATTTATTCAGTGAGTAATTTAAGAGACATTAATTTATCATTAAGTCTAATTTGAATATGTTTACACCTTTTCTCAAGAATAATAAAATAAGGAATATAACCAATATTACATTTCATGGTTTGGTAGATAAAAGTAATTTCTTTATGAGTAACTGCTACTTATAATTCTAATGATCAAGATGATTCTTTTAGAGTTTTTTGTCTTGATAGTTCAACATCATGTATTTTACATCGTCAAATTTTTATTTTCCTATCATTGAATTTTTTTTATCTTTTAAAACTTATATGAAATGAAAATTATTCTCAAATTTAAATATTTTAAAGCTTTTTTATATGATTGTTAGTCTTCTTCCTCTTCCTTTGTACAATTTTTTCATCCTCTTTTGAGGTTATTTTTTATTTTTTCTAATGAAGAGGATTTTTATTCATGAGTCCATTTTAAGATTATATCTTTATCTGAATAATTAGGTTAGGGAAATGATGAAGAATATGATTCTGATGATCTCTTTTCCTTTATATATTTATTATACTATGTCTCTTCATCTTTTGATTATTCTTCCTCTTTCTATTCTTATTTTTCTATTTTTATTTTTATTTTTCTTATTTTTCAACTTATTTTTGTTTTTATTCTTATAATTGTCCTTATTCTTATTCTAAAACTTTCTCAAGTTCTTTTTCAAAGTATATTGTTGTTATGATAAATAATTTTCCAACCATTTTTGAAATAGTTTCTTTTTATAGTGCCAATTCTTCAATAATTTATTTCCTTTTTTCCATTATATACTAATAACAGAAGAACATTAGGTAAAACAAATGTCTCCAAAAACTCAATTCCATCATCCAGATTTATTTTATTGGAATTATAAAATGTTATATTTGTATTTTCTGAATAACTTTCAACAAATTTTAACAAAATTTCAACAACTTTTTCTTATTGTAATTTTTTTTCTTCTCTTCTTCTTTCAGCTGATCTTCAGTCTGAATTTTGAAGGTTATGACTTAATCCATATCTAATAAAAATTCTCTATCATTGGGTTTCTTATTTTCCTTATGATTCATCAACTTTTTTAATTCATCATCAAAAATCTTCTTGTATTTATTATATTTATTATGTAGGTAAAAATAAACCGTTATATTCATTTTAATACCTTCTAATTCCTTGTAAGGTTTTTGTTCATACACTATACCAGAAAATTTATCAAAAAAAACTTCTTTGACTCAGATTCAAAGAACAACTTCATTCTTAATATTGGATCTTCACCAATAAACTAAATCTTTTCTTGAATCGGGTAAGTATTATTATCAAATTTGAAGTTTCATAACTTTAACAAGAAATTTATTGGTTAAAGAGGGGAAAAATGATCTTCATCTTAATTAATGCATTTTTGATAGTTTCCACCGTAATGAAAAAAAAGAAATACTAAGTTTAATTTCCTTATATTAGTAATTAAATTGAAAAAATATATTTGATACGTTAAGGGTTTTCCTATCATCCTTGCATCCATAACACTACAATTGTAGCATCCAGTGAAATATGTGATACTTTCATAATTTTCTAAAAACATAGAAATAAATAATATTCATCTTTTATTTTCAAAACCTAAAATTATATCCTCTAATTTTTGGGAAGTTAGATATACCTCTCCTCCAGTAGAAACACCAAAAAAATATACTGTTATTTTGTAATAATGTCTTTATTTATTAGCAAACATAGTGATAGAGACATAAACCTTATAATATTTTGAAATAAAATAACCAAATATATAAAAATCTCTATTAATTTTATGGTAATACATATAAAAATCATTTTCAAGTTATTCTACACATACATTATATCATCCTTAAGATGAAATAATTCTTTTGAGAATAGAATCGTATTTATCAAACAACATTCTATCAATGATACGTTCTCTAAAAACTATTATATTTTCATAATCCTCCTTAGTTTCCATCGTAATGAGACTTGTGCGGGTAGTTTGATGAATGCCAAAACAATCAGATTGACTGCTTTAAGGGTTTGATGAGTGTCAATAGAAATCAATCTGAGAACTAAAATGGGACAATAGGATGACCCCCATTATATAAGAATAAAGAGGAGACCGTTCACAATCTAAAAATTTTCAATGGCTTAGATTTAAGCATTATATATTTTTATGACTAACTTTTTTATTTAAAAATGATCAAAATGTTTCTTAGACTCTCAATGTTTTTTTGGAATAAATTTCATTGTTATATATAGTATTCTAATTAGAAAACATTTAGGTTTGAAAACATAAAAAAGGTATTTTGAATTAAGAGAACAAGTACAAAAAAAATTATAAACTACAGTAAATAAATAGTGAAAGAACTAAAAAATGAGTACCTTTATGAGTTGAAAAGTTTCATCAGTATGAGTAGCCAGTTATACTTTGTTTTCATAATTAAAACTAATTATGATAGTTTGTAACAAAAATATTTTCCAAAAAAGGTTACAAAAAAATCTGAGTTGGGATATTTTTATTTCAAAAACATCATTTATAAGTAAAATTATTTTAAAAAACATCATTTGAAAAAAAAATTAAGATAAAAAAAATTATAATTTTTGAACAAAAAAAGTATTTTGAAAAATGAATTTTTGATAAAAACAAAAAGTTTTTAGAAAAATAACATATGTACTCCACCTATGAAAATGATAATATTAATGTAATGATATTTGTAAAAAAGAAGTATATACAAATAATCACTTATCATTGATCATTACTACCTATTTTTTATTGTATTAAAATCTTTTATAACTAAGAGGTTTTAAATAAATATCAACAAATTTTTATTTTGTTTTAATGAATTGTAAAATTATATCTCCTTTTTTAAATTTATTTATTAATATATTTAAAAAGATAAGATATTTTAGTAGTCAAAATAGTTATTCTTGAATATTCCTTCACAAGTTTCCTTGGTCATTATCATGTATTTTACAAACATATTAATTTTACTTTTCTAATAGATTAGTAAATCTGGATACCTCTTCACAATTTGGTACAAAATTATATTCTTCTACTGATGAATATTTTTCATCATAAGATTTACAATTTTTCTTATTGTTAATTTCAAGGTTTTTTTATTTAAATATAAATTGGTAAGTAATTCAGCTGTGTGTTCTTTAGCCATAAGAGATTTATTTACCAAAGGTATTTCATAAAATGATCTAATGTTCCTCTATCCGGAATATTCATTATATAGAGTATTGTTTGAAGAAATATCTCCATCATTGGCACCTCAAGTGTCAAAATATTTTCATACTTTTCTTTCTCTTAGATTTATAAAATTTCTTGGTTTTTCTCTTTTAATATCATTCTTTCTTATCTTTCCATATAGTCTTTAGATAATCTAGTAAAATATTTCTTGTATTCCTGAATTCATAACCAATAACTTCATTAGATTAATTATATTCATTTTTATCATTATAACTCTTTCTAAATATATATTAAAAATTCTTTTTTCCCCTCTATCTTATTCATTCTTTTAGCTATATTTTCTAACTCATTATTATAATTTTATTTTAGAAAATAATTATATTAAACAACAAATTTCACATTTGACTGAACATTAGTAATAATATTAGATTTTTTTCTCAAAGGAAATAGCTCTATTCTTATTTTCTAGATTCTCAATACATCTTTTAAGTTTTCCTTCATATTTCTTGTGGTTTATAATAAGATCATCAAGATTTAGATTAGTAATCTTCCTTGTATCATCCAAATCTATCCCTTTGGATTCCCATTCATTCAGCATTATCTCTATAATCATTTCAACTAGAATATTATATTGACGAAATTTCTCTCCAAGAGACTGTAAACTATTTATAATAGTACAATCCTCTGGTGCATCTTGGAAAATATCTCTCCCAGTAGAAAATCTAAGGCTTGATAAATAGAATGCATTATAGCTCTTCTTGTTTCTATAAATTTAGAAGTTCTAAAATGAGTTACTTAAAATATTTTCCAACAGTTATTGGAATCTTTACATGATCAAATTTGACTATATATATTTCTTATTATAGAACAAAATAGAGTATTACTTACTCTATAGTTAATTTGATGTTCTAATTATTCATGATTTTTATATATTGTAACATCTTTATTAGGAATCTTTTAATTACCAGTAAGAATAGTAAAATTATCAACTCCTGTATTGATAACTAGATTTTTTATCCTATCTCTCTAGTACTCATATTCATTACCAAAAAAATAGGACGTTGAAGAGGATTGATATTTTCAAGGGTTAAACATTTAACCATTCCATCATAAAAACAGTAGAAACTCTTTTTATTCAAACATTTTCGTGTAAAAATTTTATAAATGGGAACTTTATAAAAAAATTATATTACTTGAAGTTGATAGAAGAAGTAAAAAACAGAAAGTATAAGTTATAAAACATGCTCTAATACTAATTATTGTATCAAAAGATTTTATTATGGAATAAAAGAGGGTTTTAATTTTAGTTTAAATAATTTAATCTAAAACAAAAAATAGTAATTTTTAAGTAAAATGATCCAATACATACTTTATCAAATGATCATAGTAACAATAATAATAATAATAATAACTATTCGATTAATAGAGTAGATTTTATTAGTTTTATAGTCACACCAATACAGTTATTTTTTTTAGAAGGACAATTAAACAAACTGAATTTATATTAAATGCACAATGGAATTTTATATCTTGAACAAATAATAAATTCAATGATCATACAAGTAATAATTAATTACAAGATTTAATTAAAGAAATTACTCTTTAACCATTATATTGAATGTAGTCAGAAAACCCTAACTCAATGTATCCATAGTTTTATACATACTATAAGGTCTATCTTTACTTACCATAAAATTCCTTGATATGATGATCAGTATAGATCTATCTTTCAATCCCTTACAAGCCCTAAATTCGATGATTGGTACATGTATTCCTAGCCCCAAAATCCCTTGATATGATGATCAAAATATTGTGGTTAAGTTATTGTTTGGGATGTGTATGGGTTGCATTTTTACAACCATTTGGTGCAGTGTAGGTTGATCCATAGGTTCCTTGTGTGGTAGTGGTTTCTGGTATATTTCATCTTTGCCCTATAGTGCACAGTGAGAACAAAAAGCATATTTGAAGTGGGAGATCCTTGTTCTAAACCTTTTTCATGCTATGTGTGGGATTTTTAAGGTTTTTTGTACCTTTTAGTGGATACTAATGGTTATAATAATTAGATAATTAATTGGAATTTTTTAATTAATTGAAATGGGAATTTTTCACATGCTTTACTACTTTGTAATATGTTGTTTTTGATATTATGGATGCTTATTACCAATTCTGAAAATAACATATGTTAGGATCCTTGTATGTGTTGTAGTTTTTATGCCATGATGACCTTTTCAATTTCATTGTGTGATTAAAACATTAATAATTGCTAAGGAATTTATATTTTTCTAATAAATTGGTTTCCCCTATATTTCTTTTTTGTGTGGTAATACTATTCTAATTAAAGATGTAATATTTATGAAAGGCCCTAAATAATTTTTGAAGAAGGTTTGTGATATTATTTTTCATGCGTATGATTGTTGTGTTCCCCTATGTGGTTTACGTTTTTTTACATTAATGGAGGTGACCAAATGGGCTATGTGATGTGTGGGGATGTTATGCATAGGTTGGTTAGTATGGAAGCGATGTTGGAAATTGGGAAATGTGGTGTGAAGAGTTTTGATGTGGACATGGTGCATAGTTGTGTGATGTGTGGTGGAGATGATGTTTGGTGGAAACACATGGTTTCTGTGTGTGTAATTTGGGTTGTGAGATGTGGTTTGGACATAGTAGTTGTGTCACAATGGTTGTGTTGATTGGTGGTTGTGGTTGTGTGATGGGAGGTTTTCATAGTTAGATGGATTGGGAAATGTGACATGATGAAAATGGTGTATGTGTGTTGTTTTGGTAGTGATTGTGGGAGTAAGGATAGTTTTAGTGTGGTGTTGTTCATATAGTTTCCAAGTTATATATGGGATGAACAATGATGATAAAATAAACAAAAAATCCTGCTAGAAAAACAAGATGGACTAGAAATAGATGTCTATTAATTTTAAAACTGGATTGAATAAATAAATGAGTAATGTAATATGAAATGAAATAGATAACAAACAAATGTGTTGAATCCTATAATTGAAAGTGGGTAATGTTGTGTGTCTTGTGTGGTGGTTTCATGGTGTTTCATATAGTGGTAGAAGTAGTTGCGATAGTTTGTGTATGGTACAGTGGTGGTGATGTGGTGTGAACTAGTTCAATTTCTGTGAACCCATAGGTTGGGTATTGTGTGATATCTATATATCATGGTTGTATATGTTATTTTATACATGTTCACCCAAGATGGATAACCTTACAAGTACTCAAGGGTTATAAGTTCTTGGTGTATTCTGTAACATCCAGGATGGTGGTGATTTGCATGGCTGGCTACCCCCCTCCCCTTTCTTCCATCAGTAGTAGTGATTTGGGTTAGTGTTGGATATTAACAAGTTGTGATTGTGGCCTAGTTTTTAATGGGTGGGATGTGATGTGTTGTGATGTGAGGCCTGTATGTTTGTGGGTGGGATGTGATGTGATGTGATGTGTGGCCTAAGTGACTGTGGGTGGGATGTGATGTGTTGAACATGTGTCTACGAGTGGGATGTGATGTGGGGCCTAAATGACTATGGGTAGGATGTGATTTGATGTGATGTGGAATGTGTTGATATGATGTGAGCACGGGACGTTTGATGTTGGGTTGTGAGAGTGAAAAATCTTTAGGGAAGTGGTACTAGGGTGCCTTGCTTTATTATGATCTCAGTGCTATATTATTATATGGGATTCATGATTTGGTGAGCAATCCATGGTAAGTATTGGTTTAGTTTGATGACATGTATAAGTTATTATTGGTTCTACTATTTTTTCATTGGCACTTTAGTATGATTTTTTTCACATTTTCTCTTTCGGACTCATATATTTTCCATTGAGTATACCTATTATGATTACCCTACATATATAAATTGTTTTCTAGTTTCCATGAGGACTTTGGGAACCAATATAGACATTACTAGCTATGTTGGATCTACTGTTGAGTCACTGCCATAGATTTTTATTTTGGAATACTATTGGAGACTTTTATATGTATCAATTCTATATTATTCATGAATTGTGGGATGGTTTTTGGTTTATCATTATATTTTCTACCTGAGTTATTAGGTGATTTTTTATTGTATCTCCCAGTCATGTTTCAATTATAGAGGCTAATACCACCAATACGATAATGTTTTTACACCCTCATTGATAATCTCCAACCTGAGGCCTCCAAGAGGTGGGACTCAAGGGTAATCATCTCTATATCCTCATTTCACTATCTTTTCTATGAGGGGTTCTTGAAACCAAACATGCTACTGAAAAAATGGTTTCTTAAAAATAAATGCCTTCTATTTGAGGGTATCCCTTATTGTCATGATCCGACCCACTATGGCCCATTTGACAGGTGGTAGCCCAAGTGATACAAACCAATCCTTCATCTAATAGGCTAGGGGATGGTGACAAGTGTTTATTAAGAAGTAATAAACACGGTAGGCTATAGACTATGTACCTATATGCACATATACAGACATCTGTCTCCTTGAAATAGTACAAAGAAAAAATAAGTAGGCTAAACAATTATAGTGTAACCATGCATGAATAAACCTCTAGGAAAGTACTAGAGTACAATAGTTTAGTATATATGTATAAAGGGGAAAAATAAATCCCTATATAATATATAAAGTCCCAAAAAGACAATAGTTAGAGAAATAGGACTGAAGGGAGCCCGATTCGCAATCTCCAATGCCGACCACCACACATGGTCTACACCAAGAGCCTCTAAGCTCCACAAAAACCAAGTCCACCAAATAACAAAATATATATTCCAATCATCTACACATGACACAATATGTGCGGGAAAATCCCATGCAGGGGTGGGTATATACATACCAAATAGGTTCCCCAAAAACCAAAAAGCTAACAATAACTATGAAACATTCATCTCAACACAAAAATTAATGGCGTAAAGATAATCCAAATAGATATACTAACATAGAAACCCAATAGAGATAGAAATTGGATCTACATATCCAAAACCTAGATAAGAATGTTGATATTTCTTATAGCTATAAATTTCTATCTCTAATGCCTAGCATGAAAGACAACATCACTAGAACTTGTATGGAGGGCATGCACCTTCTCAATTTGGTTCATAGAAGAGGGATCACAAGGATTATCCATAAATATTATATTATATCCTAATAAATTTATAGTAGGGGCCCATTCATTACTACTGCACTCCATAAGAAAGGGATCACCAAATCCTATGTGGGACTCACTCCCTATCAGATCTCAATGATAGGGAGTAAATACCATTTTGATTGAGGATTTTTACCCTTTGTAGTATGGGGGTTTAATAACTCTACTGATGTGTAAGGAGTTTGGGGGACCCACACCCTAATAAGATAAGGGAGTACCAACCCGATATCTCTCTATAGATAAACTTGCTCTCAACCATTAGCTAAGCATTGCTAAAAGAAGCATCCCTGTACTATTTCCTCACATAATATCTCTGATGATAAAACTAATTACACTATCACATTCTATGTGGAAAACCAATCAGTATAGGTTACTCAAGGTCTTAAATATATAGAGGATATATTCAAGGTATAAGTATCATAAAAAAGGGGTATATGATGTGTATATGGGGTTACACAGCCTATGACCCCACCTGACCACTTAGGTGTGTCCTCTCTTTCACATTACATTGCTATCCATGTGGATGTACACAATGTTTATATGGGGTAAACAACATGTAACCTCTCCTAGACACATGGGGAATTTCCTCACTAACACACGGTTTGACAAGCCATGTGGTCCCTAATTCCATGTACATGGATTACATGGCTTGTACTATTTATCCAACCCAGAGCACCTATCTATTGGCCTGTGACTGTGTACATCAGACCATTAATTAGCACTTAACCACATAACCTTGTACATTTATATTTCTTGGTACACACGGGGTCAATCGATATACTAATACAAGGTTGTCTCCTCTTAACATAGATTTTTTAACCATGTAATTGGCCACAAGGACCAGACCTAATACAGGACGTGTACATTGAGTGCATGGCGTATAGCCCCCAAAAATATTTCATCACCAATAAAAAGAACACAGATCCCATTATCCTAAATTATACACCATCTGATTGGGATTCCGGAATGGGAAATCCCTATTCACCTTTTGAATCTACCATTTTCCCAAATTTTTCATAGATCAACCCCCATGGGGGCTTTACTACTCAAAAAAAGTTCTTTTAGGCCTTTAAAAAACACAACTATGTAGATCAAGGACCAAAATTCAAAATTCACCTTCCTTGTGGTGTTAAAGCCAAATATTCATGTCCAAAGAGATTACTAGAAGCCACTACACCTTGATCTGATGTCGATCATTATCAAGGATGAAGTCTGATGATGCCTCTTCCCCTTCTTAGTTCATTTATTTATCATGGGATAAAATTCCATCTCCTATACCATGTGTAGAAATGAAATTGAGAAGGAGTTTTATTTTCTTCTTTTTCATTAATTAATTAGTAAAGATTGATATATTTATTTATTATCAATTATTTAATGGTATCTATCCAAATAACACCTGACAATAACCAACTTTATACCATTCTTATGGTAAACATTACATTCCTAAAAAACTGAGGTCTCAAAATTCTTAACCTGGGTCTGGAGTAATTAGAAAAAACATTATTCCAAAAAGATGCATGTTTGTGATTTATATTTAATATTCTTTTTAATATATTATTTTCGGGTTCCCTATAAACCCATGCGTTGCATCAACTCTAAGGAAAAATACAGATATATATATAAATATTCACTAGAATTAACTGAAAAATTTATTCGTTACACTCTCCCCTCATTCGAGGATTTTCAACCAAACAAGCTTAATCTATAAAAAATGTTTGGGGTACTGAGGTGACAATTTTTTCTCACACTCTTAGGATCTCTCTTTCATGTTATCATGATGCCAAATCACTTCAACTAATGGGATGGTCTGTCAATAGAGGATTCTATCATACAAATCATTGAAAGCCACAAGGTACTGTGAAAAGGTGTCTATTACTTAATATCTAGCTCCCCCCAATCGATATGTCTAAGGGGTCATGCATGTATCTCCTCAGCTGAGACAAATGGAAAATTTCATGCACTCAATCCAACTGCGGGGATAAGGACAAGTTGTAAGAAATGTTTCCAACCCTTCATAGTGTTATGATTAGTTTGATGAACCTTGGAAAAATCCTACTTCCCCATCCTAACCTCCAAAATTATCATTAGGAGAGACTATAAGGTAAACATAGTCTCCCTATTTTTACTCCAGAGGACAATTATTTTGATCTACATAAAATTTCTATTAGCTCTTATTTTTCAACATATGTTGGAAGATCACCAGAACCATCTCTATCATCACCTAAACTATCTCTGGTCCAACAATAGTGTATCACTAATATCCATATAGCATAATGTTGATATACAGGGTCTCTCATACGAGGCCTCAAGATATTTAATGTTGATATTATAGTGATAGATATTATTTTAAGTTAACTCTACCAATGGTAAGTGATCTTCCCACATCTAGATGAATTCTAATGCACATACTTATAACTAATCCTCTAACACCTGGATAGTATACTCATTATTCCAGTTCGTTTTGGGGTGAAACTCCATGATCGTCTATAACTAGGTCCCAAAAATAACTTTTAACACCATCTAAAACCATTATGTACTCTAATAATCACATCTAAAGTTGGTCATCATGGGTACCCCATGATGTCAGATGATCTCCCGTATATAAAAATACCCCATAGAAGCTATTGAAATTTCACCCCAAATGGAATAAAAGTTTTCCAACTTGTAATTTCAGTCAAAAATCACATAGATATCATAGTGAACTCTTTCTCTCCTTGGAATACCCATAAAAAATTCCTTTCATATGCCATCTCTGTTTTATTTCAGTATCTGAAGAGGTTGAGTCAAACCTACTGGAACCTGATGTTCTACTATTACCTATTGACATATGAGACATTGATAAATAAACATGGAAAATATCCACATCATTATAACCCCCCAAAATTTTAATTTATGGTCCTTATATATCTTATTCATAGTGGTATGTACATATGAGTGATAAATATCAAAATCCATCAACACTTCTTCATGAAATATGAATGTAACCATTTTCCTTCCCTTGAAAAGGATGATATGTTATCATCCTTCAAAAAAATTATATATTGCATCTCATAATGATATATAGTCATGTTGAACATTATATTTTTTGTATCCCAACTGAGCTTATCACACACACACTGATGAAGTGGTGGAGTCACTACCATTGGCTAAAGAAAAAGTACATCCCTCTCCTCCACCAGGGTCGGCTACAACAAAGTCAACTGCTCAGATGCCTCCTCCACCAAGAATGAATGAGACTTCATTATAATGGAATCCACCGCCACATTTATCTTCCATGGAATATATACTATCTTAGATTAATGGTTTTATAGGAAATCCAACAAAATCCTCATTCTTAGGTTAATATTTTTCTTTGACAATATATACCTAAGACTCTGATTTTCTGAGTAAACAAAAAAATGATCACCCAAAAGATAGTGCCTCCACATATTTAGAGAAAAAGTCTACCACTGCCAAATCTAGGATGTGAGTCATGTAGTTTTTCTAATGGGGTCTTAACTTCCCAAACCCATAAGTGATCATTGCCTACATCTACATTAGTAGAAAACCAAATCCTATCTCTATAGGCATCACCAGACATCTTGAACTCTTCACCCCCTCTTATAGTGTCAACACAAGAGAACTGGTCAACCTCATTATCAAATCCTCATAAGATCTCAGGCAGTGGTCAATAAATATAAATGTATTCCATTTTTATGTCATGGAGTTCAAAGGGAAAAATTTCCTATAAAATTAATCCATGGACCTACTATAGTACACCACCAAACCATAGAAGATCCACTCCTATGGAATGCTCTTGGGTGGATCCCAAGTAAGAACTACGTCATTATTTGACATATTAATTACTAAACCGTTTATAGAGGTGATATTTCCTTGAAATTGAACCTCAAAAATAAAAAAAATGACACTTCAAGATCTTTTTACAAAGATGGATTTCTCAAAGTAAGTCTAGAACCAATTAAAAATGAATGACGTGCTCCTTCTATGATTCCAAGTAAATGAGAATGTTGTAAATATAGATAACCATGAACTAGACCAATCATGGATGGATAAATTAGTTTTTAAGTGTCATGAATATATTAGGGGAAATCATTATGCGGAAATTCGTCCTGGGGAATTCATAATGTCCATAGTGATATCATAATTCAATCTTCAGAATATTATCCTCACGAACCCTCCAATAGTGGTTGTTGAACCCGAGATTGATAATTGAGAAAAAACATGTACCAATTAATTGGTCAAAAAGTATGTGAATCCTTGATAATGGGTACTTTTTCTTTATCGTCACCTTATTCAGGTGGTGAAAATCAATACAAAACCTCAAATACATGTCTGAATTTTTCCAAAAAATAACAAGATCTACCTAGGGGAAAAACTAGTTCAAATAAAACCTTTATCAAAAAGTTATTAAAACTACACCCTCAACTCCTAGAGAAAAATAGGGGCCATCTAATAAGTCACAGAAGATATTGGTGTAGTATTAGGGTTCATGTTATTGTATAATTCTATCGACCTCTTAGAATATAGTCCCATGAATTATTTGGGAAAGACATATATATAATTCTCCACTACCACTAAAATCCTATGCTTGAAGATCCTATTAAATCAAGGGTTATGATTGGTAAATGATTGGTGATGGGTTTTAATTTATTACTCGTGATCCCCACTCACTCAACAATAAGATATCTTTCACTCATAAAGGATACTCTTGTTTATAGTTCATAAAGAATCTAACTAACCTAAGATGATAGTCTATATGGGTATGAATGACATACAACAATTCTATACCCAATAAGAACTCACAAGGTTTAATTTTGATGAACAAAATGTCCCACATTAAATTTTCATCACCAAATAGTAACTAACACTGCCGAAGTTTTACAATACAATATAATCACTCATAGTGGAAACTTCTATCCATAGCTATTGGGATAAAGTATCAACAAAAAATCTAGAGATCTATCACAAAAGTTATGGAGATGAAAGAATATTTAGTTCATGTGTCTTTAAGTATTCCATAAAGATTAGAAAATACATGGATTGTACCTCAAATCATCTTATGTGCATCCAAAGCATATCCCTCCATAGCATGAAATTGCCTGAGGCCTCAACAACTATCTCTCTGATAATATAATGGGACACATAGTGGTGGTGTAAGTAAGTCGTAACATTACCCTCCTGTGGTAGCTCATCTATCAGGAGCTCCACCTACTCCTCTATTAGCACTTCCTCCCTAGGGTACACCCTTATCATGCCTAGGAGATCATTGATCATGTTGCTACTTCTTCTATGGTGTTCAATCCACTATATTCCTTCAATTCACACATGATGGGTTAGGTAATACAGGACCATATAAACTCTCCCATAACAAGTATAACATTTCATCTCTCATAGATTCTTGGACCCTATATGTGATCCCTATGCAAATAGATCCATGTGTTTGAGTCTGAGAATGAGTATACATCCTATTTAGAGACACTGATGACTGGTGCATGGTATCTAATGTAGATGAATTAGATACATCATGACCATTTCCAAATTTATCTTCTTGTGATCCCTTAATAAGGATTATTTCCATATCCAGAGCCTAATCCAACACTCCAACATACATAGGTAAGAAAAAGGAGACCATGGTAGAAAATATGTATCTATGAAGGTCATACCCAAAAATCCATGCCTAGAATAAAACATACCACAACATATTGAAGGAGTAATATTTTATGTCTTTGAACCTCATAGCATAATCAACAATATATATATTACCCGACTACAGTTCAAGAATCTTTTGAATTCTCACATATTTCAATATTGAAGGGAAACAATAATAGTAGAACTATTGACGGAAGTATAACCATGAAAAATTCATATCATAATCATTCAGTGTAATCAGACTCCACCAGCACCCTCCTACTCTATGCAATTGACAAGCTGTAAGAGAAGACATCTAATTGTATGGGTTCTAATCAAATCCGAACACTCAAACCACCAAATTGAGCCAATCTTCCACTTCCTAAGGGTCTTTCTCACCACAAAATCATAGTAGTATCTAATGTTGGGATTTTTTTTAATATCTTTAAGACTATGTGTATCATTATCCTAACCTACCAAGCATATTATTTTTTAGTGGGTAGTTTAAAATCTTCCCAAACCACTAGTGTTAGGTCAACACGCATCTCAATAGGTGTTGGTACTATCCTCTTCCCACATAGAGGAAACAACTCATGAGTGGGTCCCTAAACTGATGAATCATATGTCAAGAAATTGTAGTCGTCATCCTATATCAGTATCATCGTTGGATGTCTTCGTAGAGCCATAAATTATCAAGAAATTTTGTGGTTAGAAGAGAATATTATTGGAGTTTACTCAAAAGGACATGAAAGTCAGAATACTCAATCTTATATAATTCATGTAACAATGTTTAAATGATATCTATTTATTGGAATATTGATTCAACAATAAGGTAATTATATCCCTAGTGTATGGATACGTCAATCCCCACACCAACAATAGATTCCATGGCCCGAGATCCAAAATTCAGATAGTCTGGAATTGTTTCCTTATGTTCCATAACCGATCCACATATAATGTCCCGATGAAATACCTCATTTGTTACCAATATTCCATGACCTAAACCATTAGGGACCACCTGACTAATTATGAGGTGATTGAGACTCCCCAAACTAATTTTAATAGGCTATGGTCTAAAGAAAAGTGATGAGTAATAAATAATGAATCTTGGATTGATTATCCTAAGTACATATATGCACACACTCATATATCCATATATCTAAAATAGTATAGAGATGAAATAAAAACACTAAACAACTAGAGTGTAACCATGCATGAATCAACCATTAGGAATGAATCAGAGGACACCAATAGTGTAAAAAGGTGTAAAGTGGAAAAGTACACACCTAACTAGAAAATGAAGTCCCAACTAGATAACATCTGAAAAAGGAGGAAAAAGAGTTCCATGCTCACAATATCCAATTCTGGAAATTTTACTTGGTCAACAACAAGATTAACTAAACTCCAATAAATATGGGGACACCAATATCACTAATAATCTACCTATCATCATCACAAGATGCAAAATGGGTGAAAAAATCCCATCTAGGCTTTAGTATATAAATACCATATAGGCACCCCAAAAACCAAAAATGAAGAAAAATAAATGTAATATTCATATCAACCCTAAAAGAAAGTATATAAAGATAAAAACAATATATATGATCCAAAATAAACCCAAGTGAGGGATAAATGGGATCTCCATCACCATAGTGCATCTAAGAACGATGACCCTGTCTATAGTTCAAATGGTCCAACTCAGATACCCAATACCAAACAAAATATCACCAAAATATTCATAGAGGGATCATACCTTATTATTGGGTTCCATAACTAAGGGATCTCAATATCAGTACATAAAACTCACGTAACCACATAAGAAACTATTTGGAGGGGACTTCTCTACGCTATTGTGCTCCACATCCAAGGGATCACAAACTCTTGTGGAATACATTCTCCCCATAATGCTCAACGATGGGTGAGTAACTAACCCGTTGATAAAGGATTCGTACCCTCTATAGTGTAGGGAAATACCAAATATACCTATGTGTAAAAAGTATCTAGGTCCCACACCTAGATGTGAATGGGGAGATCCAACCCTGGTATCTCTCTATAAACTCACCTAATCTCAACCAATGGCCAATCATTGCTGAAATATGTGTCTTATTTATAATGCCCCATTTTTATCTCTAGTACCAAAATGAAGGCCTTAATGTTATTCTACGTTGAAAAACACTCAGTATAGGATATTGGAATGTCTAAATAAAATTCCAAAATAATGAGATATATAAGATAGAAGTCTCATGAAAAATGGGTACATGGTATATACAAAAAGTCACACAGAGTGTGATCCTTCCTGGACACATCGATGCATCCTCTATTACATATTTATTTTCTATCCTTGTGGATTTACATAGTGTGTTTATAGGTTACATGGTATGTAACTACTATTTTTAAATACAGGGGTGTATCCTCTCCTTCACACAGCTTGGCTGTCACTATTGTCCCAGACGGAATGTACATTGAGCACACAGTATTTACTATCCATCCAATACCAATATCACATCGATAGACCCATTCTGGTGTGCAGTGTCTAGTGTATGTATACTTCACCATGTTCCCTTGTACATAAAAATTCTTGGGTACACTTGGGGTATGGATTTGTACTACTACATTATCATGTCATCTTAATATGGGGTCTCTTCCCATGTACATATCCACATGGATATGTCCCACATAACGATATATACTCTGAGTACATGGTGTGTATTACCGAAAACCATTTGTTCCCTAATGTTAATAACACATGGCATGTTCTCCTAAACAACACTCCATGTGATTGGGATTTTTGAATGAAAAAATCTTGAAAACCACCATAAGCCCCTTGTTTTCTCCAAATTACACACTAATCGGTCCCCAATAGGCACTTAATAGTCATAAAAAGGAATTTTAATCCTATAAGAAAAATAAGTATGGGAATTAAGGAACAAAATCAAAATCTACATACATCATGGAATAAACGTTTAATCTTTAGATATAAAGTGTTGATTGGATGTTGTTGCACCTCGATCTAATGTTAATTATTGTCAAGGATAATGTTTGGAACCACCTCTTCTCCCACAAGGTTTTTTAACATTTGTGGGTGAAAATTACATCCCCTATTCCATGAATATGAATTCAATTGGGGTTTGGGAGGATTATGTACTCATTTTTAATTAATTAATTAACATTAATTTATTTATTTATCATCATGTCTACCAAAGTCACATTTCACCGGATGCTTAAAACCAACCATATATATGTCATTCCAAGGGTAAAACACACATCCCAAAAATAGTTGAGGTCACATATTTCCTATCTAAATTCATGAATAATGGGAAAACATTTATTTCAAAAATATTCATGCCCATTCTTTTATATTATTATTATTTTTCATATATTAATTTTTTCTTTCCAAACACTCGGGAACATCATCAAATTTCAGAAAAAAAATATAGATATGTATATAAATATTAAAATAAATAAGGTGGAAAAACTGGAGTAATTACACTTTTATACCAGTCTAGTCTTCTGTCTTATCACTTTACCTTTCTCATTCATTTTGTTTCTAAAACCCACTTGGGGACAATGAAAATTTTATCCTTTATCCTTGAAACAAGATCCAAAGGGTATTTTTTTATCAATTTCACCCAAATCATCATTTATTACTTTTACCAACACTTAAATTTCAATAGCTTCCATTGTAGTTAATTGTTCAAATTGTGATATAAGAGAAATTTGGTTCACTATTCTTAGTATTATTTAAGTTTGGGCTCATGCCTATGGATTTAAAATGATATTTTATATTTTAATACGTTTATTCAGACTCAACGAATATTTTATATCACTTTTAAAAACTATATATTCATCACTTGTAATTGTTTAATCAATATAATCATTATTTGGTTCAATTTTCGATTCTTTTTCAACCCACTTGTTTGAAATATATATGTTTTTTTATCTAGATAATTCCAAATATATTGTAACTAATAAATTTGATGTACAAATATTTTAAATAATTTCAAAATAAAAATATTCTAAAAGCTTATGAATCAATTTATTCTGGCACCTGTATTCATTTCTAATATATAATTATCCTATAATGACCCCTTAATATGATTTCGCTTCAATAATTCCTAGATTTTTATATTTATTCTTTATAATGAAGGAATTGAAAAATTAATTGATGTAATTGATAATTGGATTCTTCTTATACATCATTTCATAAGGTTTAGGATATTTATCTACTCTCAAAATACAAATTTTTTTTAATATTTACGGTAGTACATACATCTTCTATCTAAAAATATTTTGATATATTTTTTTTAGCTAGCATTGTCCTACCCATCTAAAAAATACTTATATTATTACTCTCAGAAACATAATTATATTATGGATTACATGATGTACTTAATTGAGTTGGATTACACATTTATAAAGATAAATTTTAAATGAATCACAAGTATATTCCTTTCCACAATAAAATTTCAATTTCATGATGTAGAGTCATAACTTCTTTTTCACCCATACTATAAAAACATTGAACAATTAAATATATTTTTAATTATGATTAATAAACATACCATTTTTCAATCCAATAAAATCATAAACTATTATGTTAAAATATAAATAACCACATATTAATTTTTACCACACGGGACCACATAAATCAGTGTGGATGAGTCCATGTGGCCTAGTAGAAATAATATCTCCTTCTTATGATATTTATGACTCATTATTATCTTTTGAGATGTTCCACAAACATATTCACTTTCTATTTTAAGATTTTGTAGATTTATTATAACCTAATACTTCTAAATTTTTCTCATGGTTATATGGTGAATATGACCAATATTTTTTTCCATAACATACTCTCATCTTTTTACATAAATTAAAGGAATTTATGGTAAAAAATAAAATATATTCCCATTATTTCTTTCCTCTTTATGATATGATCCTACAATCCTTTAAAAATTTAATGATACATGATTCATTCTTGAAAACAACCTGATTTCAATTTTCATATATTTTACTAATTCATAAAAAAATTTCTTTTACCAATCCACACACTGGATATCATTTGATTTTAAAATTTATACCTTCAATTTTAGGTGATCCAAATACCTTGATTTTTAGATAAAAAATATTAACAAAAATTGAAGATCCTACTTCATATTTATTAAGATTAATTAGTTTATTCATATCACATATTATATGAGAAGATAAACTACTAATAAGAATCTGTGGATTTATTATTCTTTCAACCTTCAATGCAATTCAACTAGACATGCATTTTCTTCCTTTATATTTTGAATTTATTTTCTTTTCCTAGTACAGGTAACATGTCCATGGAATATTTTCATACATTGATCTACACAATGACCATGTTGTTTTCACCTACTAAAAGTTTATTTGAGACAGTCAAATAATTTTTGAGTTGTATAATTGGAAATATTTCTCTTCAATACCTATATTACTTAATAACATGATTTAATATCTTTTGAATAACACCCATGAATTCATGAAACATTCTATGTAGTGACGTATTATACATCATATGTTTTTATTATTCCTAAAAACTCCATAAAACCAAGAATGTTTTTTAAATATTAATCTTTTAGGATCAAAATCATTCTACATAAAATGTTGTTAAGATATTTATTCTAGATATATTATGTTGGCCATATTTGTATTCTATTTGGTAGTTGAATATATTCCATAGTTATTCATTTATTCTACTGATATCAGAGAATGTATATCTCTATCTTTATTAGAATAAAATTTTATTTTTTAGAGTGTGAGAATGCACTACTAGAAACATTATAATTACAAGAAATTTCATCTTATACATATTTAACATGATGATTTGTGATAGTATGGTTAGCTAGTTTAGGTGATTCAACCTTAACTTCAATAGAGTTTTTTATTTCCTCTTTAATATATATTATAAATCAGTTATATTGATTCTTAGATAATTCTTATTGTTTCATAGAATTTTTAGATTCAATGTCATTCATAATTTTTCATATTAATTGGCTTTAAGCTTTTACTTCTTGAATTTACCAGTGTAGACTGATTCATTCCTGACAATCCCATTTTTCTCTTCATTTTACTTATTATTTTCTTCTATAAACTATTTATTTTATATGTTGAGCTAGGTAAGTTTCTCATGATAAGGTTCATCTTCATATTTCAGAACATTTTCATGATCATCTTGTTTATATTCATCATATATAATTCTTGAAAACTTTTCGACTTAAGCCATGAAATTGGTAAATTTATCACGAGATTCGTTCTATTATTCATGAATATATGAATGATCAAACTCACATTTTTTCATCATATTTCATCTCTTAATTCTATATAATCACATTATACTTCCTATATATTGAGATACTTCTAAAATTTCCCCCATTTTTCTTCTTTGAGGTTTTTATCATTTTCATATACATAATATTTACCATTTTTCATTGGAATGCTTATATCAAAATATAAAATTTCATTGCATTTGTAACATATTGGTGGAAATATTCTTGTAATCCTTTCATTTAACTTTATGATATGTCATGACAGAAGAATAAGGATTATTTGAAAATATTCATCCCCTTATTCATTCTCAGACTCACTTGGATTCACATAAAAATATTCTTTTATTTTCATATTCCTCATAGCCTCAAATTCCATTTCATCTTTAATCTTATTTTTAATGGTTGCGATTTTTATCATTACATTTTCAATGGTAATGTTATATAATTTATCAAGAGAAATATTCTCTCTATCTTCTAGAGCACATATCTTGGGATCAAAACAATTAAAAAATTTCCTTATATGATTATTAAAAATTATCATATCTTCCATTTCCACTAAGTCCTTAGATATTACTAAAAATTCATTGATTATTTCATTTTAATTATCAATATTTTATTCTATATACATCTTGAAATCATCATATTAACTTCTGAAAATATGTAATTTGGACTCCTTTTCATTCAAATTTCCTTTGTAGTTGTTTTCCAATTTATCCTATATTTATTTAGAAGATTTTAGCCCTAGGAATTTAGTATAAACCTTTTTATGAAAAGGATAGAATAATTTCATTATAAGATTTTATATTGTCCACTATATTTAATTTTCAGAAAAGGACATTGTATAATTCATTTCAATATGTAGAAACTCCATATTAAATATATCTGTCACCTATAGGACAAGAGATAATAGATGGGGAAACATCATGGTCTTACAACTATGATAGTTATTTAAATCAAATATTGTAAAACCACTTAAATAATCAAAATACAAATTATCAATTACCATTATTTGTTGGGATATTACTAAGGGACTAGGAATTGATACCACTTAAAGTACCAAAGATCATGTTCTTCCCTCGAGAAGGAGATATGAATCAGTAGAGACTAGTTTTTACAATTTCATCTAAGGTAAATAAACCTATGTGAACTAGTAATGTCTAATACACTAAAACATGCACTATAAACCTTACTTTTACCTATATAAAATGAAATATAAAAGTAAACTATAATTTTTAAAATTTTTTCCCCATCTTGGGAAACCTACTCCTTATCTTGATTGGTTATTTTCACCAATGAAATATTCTTCACTATACGAACAAGTGAGTAAAAAGTTATATGCATTATAATTACATCCCAATACATTTAACTAAACTCACAATTAATTTTTTAGTATCATACTACAACAAAAATATGCTGAATCAAAATAAGAAATGTCACATTAGAGGTTTATTCCATTTAGAAAAAATATATATGATGTTCCTCAATGATACTTTAAGATAATAAAATTCTCTATTCCCACTCTATGTATAATCTAATTTTGATCCACTTATTATGGTTCTTCTCAATAATAATTCATGGAATACTCAAGATTCAATATGTTTTCTCTTCATATACATGAAATAAATTTATGATGTGTTTTTTCTCAAAATATGACTGATGGCATGACCTCACTACAACCCAAAAAACTCAATTCTTCAAAATCTCCCATGTTTCAAAACACTCTAAATTTTAGAATTTTATTTTACCATAGAAGTTAATTTATATCTTATCCTTCTAGAGTATTTTTCCTCTAGAATCGCACAACATGATGTTTTTCATTTCCTCATTCAATTAAGGTCAAAATAATGCACTATAATCATAAGAATATTCACTCTTTAAAATTGAAAATTACCTTTAAAACATTTCAAAAACTATCCATCATTTATTCCATATAAATAAACTATAATTAAGAATACATTAAGAAAATTCATATAGTTAAAACCATTTGTAAATAATTTACAAATAATATTTTTTATTCTAGGAATCACCATGTTTTTCAATTCCATCAATAGACTTGAATCTATATTCTTTATTTTATAAAAGTGAAAAAATATCTATAGGGTAAAATGCAAAAAAAAATTATAATTAATCACCTCTAAACAAGTTACTAATGATTATTTTCACTCCAATATATTAAATCACTGTCATATAAAAAAATCCAAAAAGATTTTCTAGAAACTCTTCCTCAATATTTTTAAATCAAACTCAATTACCCAAAATAAGATAAATAGAACTTGAGTCTCCAATTTAATATAATAGTGACCAAGAATTTTAATTCCTCACATTAATTGGCATGAATAAAATATTAAATCTATTATTTGAAACATTGATGGTGGGTTCTATAACCATTATAAATAATTTCCCAAGAAACATTTCATTGTAGAGATTTATTAGTTTTTCACAAAGTACTGACTTATAAGAAATCCTAATTATTGGAATGATATTAATGGGAAAATAGATATAGGCGGGGGAGATAAATAGTCAATTATAAAATTTGGACTAAATAATCAGTCGGATTTTATTATTTAAAGAATATTCAGTCTGTGTAGTGTTTAAGATATATAATGCATTATAAATAAAATAAATGAACATAGTGTTTTTATAGTCGCTTAGATCACAATGATCATAGTCTACTCATCGTCCTTCTCTACTCTATGAGAATATTGGTACACACTTATAATAACTCTCTTTTTTATGTGTGATAACCTATTACAGAAAATTTATTTTACAATACATATAGGCACAACCCTAACTTTGTTTGGGAATCATGAACCTGTCTAGAACTAACTTTTATTTGAGAATTATAACACAATAACATCATTTTCATTGGTAGAATAACCAGTTCCAACTTAATTTTTATTTTTAAAATATGAAACTAATTCTAGTATTATAAATATATGAAATAAAAATTAATATAATAAAAAATAAAAAACACAATAAATTAATTAGAGAATGGAAGATGAAGACAATGTTGCTCAATGATCTTTGATCACTTCAGTAGTAGTGCATGGAATAGTTGAAGTGCTTTGGGATAACAAAATTGGAATATTAGTGGAATAATCTCTCAAATAAATATCAAAAATTAGTTTTGTATTTCTTTACGAATTAGTATGAGAATAAAGTATTTCATGTTTGTTTTATTGCACTATCCTTGATCACATTCTTACATATCAGTTTCCCATCATTAATTTAAAGATAAACAAAAATCCGTAGGAGTGTCTAAATGATTAATCATAAAATGAAAAATGTTATAGAATAATGAAACTTAATGTTATCATTACCTATATTTCGGAATACTACGTTCATTGTGTAAGTGTTCACACACTCGTCTATTTCTGTAAAAAAACATAATAAAAATATTTATAATAAATTAATTAAAATAAATGATAATATTAAAAGTAATTATACTGATAAAAATGACTCATATAAAACGTGTAGTAATTAAATATCTCAAAAAAATGAATATATATATATATATTCAAGTAAATAAAATTAAAATTATTATTTTCATAGGAATTTATTTGATAATTTTAATAGAATAGTTATTAAAAAGTGATTATAATATATATTTGATTTAAAAAGGAAAAAGATAGTTTAAAAAAATAATAAACATGTTGGTATTAAATTTATTAAAATAACATTACAAATAAATTGTAATGGAGAATATACCTTTTTCAAAAAAATAAGCACATGATATAACTGAAAATTTGAGGCATAATCCTCATGGTTGGTATACTGACCATGTGATCAAGTGTAGTATATATTCTTTTCATGTATCCACGGCTAGTATATTGAACATGAAATTGTGCACCATCTCTAAAAAACACATAGTCACTAAAAAATTACATGAGGTCAATAAAAATAATGCCTATAGTAAGAAAAAATTATATACTTATGGTAATTTAGTAAAAATCATTGTAGGTACACACAATAGGTAATAATTATAACATTATTAAAAATACTAGTAAAAAAATACATTCATACATTAAATTTAAGTGGAACAACATGGTATCTTCATTTTGTTTCCTTATGGTAATCTAAAATACTCACAATTACTTATTCATGGTAGGTAAGAATCCCTCTTCATGGTAGGTAAACAATACAGAATAGGTTGATAAATTCACTCATGGTAACATATAATAGTTAACTTCATAATAAATTTCATAGAGATTAGTGTCATAAGAAGAGGAAAGAATATTCGTGGTAGATGCACTTTGCTGCTTAGATAGAAAATGAGGTCGAATACTAAAATTCAATGGTTATTCCATCATGATGCTAATGCTTATACTGGTGTTGTCATGGAATAAAGAGGATCATATGAGAACTATTGTCTAACTGAATGTATGTTGACAAGACTATGAAGGTGTGGTCAAACCTCTATGAAGGAAGAGGAGTTATGGTGTGTAATGTTATGCAAAGTAAAGACTCGTCAACACAAGTAATCTTCAAATATAATTACCTCTTCCAAGGAATAACCTTTATCCACTAGTCCTGCTTTATTATTAACTATGTTTCCAGATTTAGCATGATTATATGAAAAATACATTTAGTTCTTATACTTTTTTTATATTTTGTAAGTTCAACCAAATTCAACCCTTTATTTCATTAAAATTTATTTAATTATTGATGAATATAATTAATCCAGTTTGAATCAATTCGAGAATCACTAATATAAATAGGAAAAAAATCAAAAACAAAATCAGAATCATTAAAGAAAAGAAGAACATATTTCCTAGTTTGTATACCAGATTCAACATTTCATATTACTTTTTAAATTAGATGACCTTCAATGGTTTTACATTATTTGGGATATGTTTGAGAATATATATTCTCCCAATAAATTGATTAATTATCATTTACTTAGTCATTATCTTCATCAAAATTTAATTCCTTAAATTCTTCATCACCTTTATTTGAATAATAAGTCTACTTGTTATTAATATTCTCATTAAATTTAACATGAACATATTATTCAATAGCTAAATTATACCTTATTGAAAACCCTATAATACTTTTTAGTATAGGAACATCCAAAAAATATTCCTTCATATAGTTTAGAATCTTATTTATCAAAATTATCTTTTGAATTTAAGATAAACACTAGGCAACCAAACACCCAAAAGTACCTAATTTTGGTTTTAAACACTTTAAAAACTTCATAAGGGGTATTATTTAAAATTAGTGTAATAGATACTCTATTTAAAAAATTAAAATATATATATACATTTTCCTCCCAAAAAAATTTAGGAACATTAAATTCCACAAGCATTGATCTATCCATTTCTTATATTGTTATATTTTTTATTTTAACCACACCATTTTATTATGATTCCCTAATGAAAAAAATTCTTTTTACCATTGTCTTCAAACTATTTATATAATTATATATTAAAAATTTAATATCCTCTATCATATTTGATATTGATGATTGAAATATTTTTAATGTTTTGAATATGTCCTCTAAATAATAAAATTTGGTTAAAGTTTCATGTTTATGTGATAAGAAATAAATCCAGAAAAATCTATTGTAATCATTAACAATTAAAAATACTTACTTATTACCACTAAAAAAATAGGTTTTATACGTCCAAATAATTAAAATTTTAATAATTTAATACTTCTATCATCACTAAAATATTTTGTAGATTTTAATCTTTCCTTATTTTTCATAACTGTAAAACAAGAATCACACATAAATCACTTACATTTTTGTATCCTTGGAAATTATCAAACCTATTAATTATTATATAGTTATTGAAACATTATAAAGTTATCATGAACACGTATTAGGTTCCAAACACTACTATCTACTTCAAAAGAATTTAAATATTTAACCTTTTGTTTGGTTAAATTGGAAAAAACAATAGTATATAAAAATTTTTCCCTATTGAAGAAAAATAAATAGATTTTTATTTCAAGATAGTAAATTTATTGTTTTAAAAAATTACATTTAATCAATCATCATAGGGTTGTGTTATTTTTATTAATTTTTTTAAAGCATCATTAAATAATACTTTTGAAACTGTAATAGTTTTAGAATAACCTACTTCACCAATACATTTAATTGAAACTTCAGAGTTGTCACCAAATGTGACAAGGACTCCATGACGTGAATTATGAGATTGAGATTTTTAAATATCAAAATTCATGTGACTAGAATAGATGTTTTCTATGTACCACAAGACTTTAATACTTCTAAGATGAATTTACTGAAATTTGGCAATCAAGTAGAGTGTTTTGGTACCCATTCTAACTTGGGTGTATTCAGATTATAAGTAAAAGCTTTTGAAATAAAAATATTTTTTAAAAATGGATTTATAGGATATTTAGAAAATATGTATTTAGAAATAATTATCCTAGTATTCCCAAAAGACAGTTTAAATATTATATAGTAATCATTGTAATAATTCAATTTCATTTTACATTTAAAACATGTTACACTCGAAATACCCCTTTAGAGCTTTTTAAAAAAGTAATCTTATATATCATTATTGATAAACAGTTATAACTAAAACCATTCTTGTTATAATTTAGTTTCATCTTAGATATCATTTTATCATATTTTTATTTTCCATGAAAAAATATAGATATTTTTTATTTTATATTGGAAAGTTATTTTTTCAAATCCATATTTTCCTTTTGAATAGTTTATAAATTAGTATAAACAATCACATTAGATTCAAAATAAGCCTTTATTAGATTCTTATTTTCATTATTATGTTTCTTACATTCATTATATACATTAGTGGAGTCATCCAAAAAAATTAATTCTTGATCTTTATTATTAATTTCCTGAAAGTATTTAATTCTATCATTTTCTTCTTTTAGTTTTAACAACTGAAAATTATAATTCCTTTTAGATTCTTCATTCTGGGAATCACATATAATCATATTATTACACAATTTTTTTTATTATATTTAATTAAATTATTTTGAAAAAAAAATTATGTTAGTTAATTTTTCAATTATCATGACTCTATTATTCCTTTATTCATCATTTTATTTAAGGAATTGTTTGAATTTATAATTAACATAATCAAATTAAGAACAAGAATGAAAATTAGTTTCATTTTCATCTTTATAAATACTAATATGATCAACATTATCCTAAGTAATTAATTGCATAAAAAATGAATAAAATACCTCACACTTTTTTTTTCATCACAAAAAGGTTTTATTTCCGCTTTTTACATCCTAGATCACTACATGTTTTTAAAAAATATGAATTTTCTCGTCCTCCAAAAATATATTTCTATTCTTTCCCGCTTTTTTATTTATCATTCTTTAGATGTCTGATTTTGGGGTAGTCTATCTTGTTTTCACCATTATTATTTCACTCATAGATGGTTAATTATAAAACATCATTATTATTTCTAGGATTACCTTTCTTGTACCCATTTTTTAATTTCATTTTGAAAAACTTTATTCCCCCATTTTTTAATAAAACTAAATAAATGCTTACTAAAGTGTTCCATATCATTGTCACTCTCTGGATATCAGATTCTTATTCATTACATGATTCATTAATATTTTTCTTTAAATTTATTACTTTCCTTTTTGTATACTCCTCATCGATAATATTTTTCAACTAAATAATATACCGCTATAATGAACTAATTATTTCATCTAAAGTATACTCTTTAAAATTATTACTTTCATCGATGGACATCACATTTTATTGAAATATTTTTTTAAGATATCAATACTCTTTCGACGTGGGTTTTTTTGTCTAGTAATTCACCAAATCAACTCATACTGTTTGTAATACTTGTAAACATGTGGAATATCTGGTTGACTGAATTTTCTTCTGCCGTCCTGAAATCCTATTATTTTGATCATAATTTATAGATTTTTTTATTTTAAGATTTTATTTTCTATAGTGATTAACATGAAGTATTCTCTAAATATCATGGGATATCTTACAAGGTGAAACATGACTATAGAAACTTCTACTTATATAATAGTACAAAATTATAAACATTATAATTCAAAAAATACTTAATAATGTAGTTAACTACAAGAGTTTCTAGAATTTATTTAAGTAATTTATATGATTTCTCTATGACAGTCTAATGATCCACAATTAAATGTATTAGGTAAGATTCCATTCAGTATTTCTAGTAGTCATAGTGGCTTCCAATGAGAAATGGTGGATTTTTTGAGATTCGTCTATCTAGGGAATCAATACCTACCGTCATACCAAAATGGTATTTATTTATTATAATGTTAACTCAAGGATACTAAGGTTAACTGAGTATTAAAAATATAAAATAGAACATATATATGAAAGAAAAAATCCTTTAATACCAATAGTTTGGTATTAGATTAAAATAATCATAGTTTCTGACTAATAAGATACCAGCCTCCGATACCAATTATTGGATTCATATTATTTGAAATTGTACTAGATGGGTGAATAAGTGATTGAAATTTTTAGTCTAACAAACCTATCAAAGTTTATTATTTAATTAATGTTCAATGAGTACAATGTTCAAGATATATAGTGTGGTGAAAATAAAATAAATGAATCTAGTATTTTTATACTGATTCAGATCACCAATATCCTAGTCCACTCATCAACCTTCTCTACTTTGTAATAAGATTTGTACCCACTAAGAATAACTCACTTTTAGAGGTTTGATAACCTATAAAAGGCTTTACCTTTTACAATACCTAGAGGAATAACCCTAACTTTGTCTGTGAGTTAAAACCTATAATGGATCTGAATTTTTTTAGGATTCAAAATCCCATAACTTCCATTTGGGTGGTAGAATAAAAAAATTATGACTTTCTTTCGATTGTAAAAATCAAAAACTAATGATACTGTAACAAATAGATCAAATAAAAAATAATACAATAAAAACTATAAAAAACTATAAAACCAATAGAAAAAAGAAGATGAAGATGATGTATCTTGATGGCCTTTTATCACTTTAGTAGTAGTGGATGGAATATTTTAAGTTCTTCATGATCATGGAAATGAAATAGTAGTTAAAGAATATCTCAAACAACTAGAAAAAAAATTTATGTATTAAATTGAGAATCATCGTGATAATAAACTACATTCTGTTTGATTTATCATTCTCTTCATGATCATTTTCCAAAAAATACTTTTACCGTCATTAATTTGCTGATAATTATGATTTTTTTGGAGCATCAAAATCAATAATCATATAATTCCACATGTTAGAGAATAATAAAACCTAACTTCATAATTGATTATATGTTGGAATACCAAACTCATTATGAAAGAGTTCTCACACTCTTCTATTTGTATAAGAAAATTATTAAAAACATTTCTAAAATATATATCAAAATAAAATGGAATCCTTCAAGTAATTAATATGATAAAAATCACTTGTATGAACATTCCATAATTCAATATCTCAAAAATAATGAAAATAGAGTTTGAAGTGAATAAATTGAAAATTATTATTTTCATATGAATTTCTGTGACAATTTTAGATCAATAGTTATGAAAAAAGTATCTATAATATATATAATTGATTCAAAAAAATAATAAAATAGTTAAAATCATTTAAATAAATATTTAGTTAATAAATTTACTAATATAACTAAAAATATATCATACTAGTGAATATAATTTTTCATAATAAATAATAAAAGGAAAGAACTGGATCTGTGAGGAATAAGCCTCACGGTTGGTATACTAGACATATGATCACATTTGGTTAATATAATTATTGTGTATGCACTGTCGATATACTGACCATTCCATTTTGTGAAATCACAAAAATACATATAATCACAAAAAACAAACTTACGTTCAGTAAGAATAATACTTTTAGTAAGAAAAAAATAGCACTTACACTAGGTTGGTATAACTTATGATAGGTATGCATGGTAGGTATTCGAATTAACATGCATAAATTCACAATTAACAAGAAAATACCCCCATGTGGTAAATTGATGTGGAACCTTATTGTAGGTTCATTTTTTCCTTATGATAAGTTAAAAAACAGTGGTATCTTTTTAATGGTAAGTATGAGTCCCTCTTCACAGAAGGTACCCAAAGCTCAATAGGTTGAAAAATTCACTAATTATAACTTCAAATAGTTAACTTCAGAGTAACTTCATGGGATCTTGGTGTCATGGTATGAGGAAATATGAGATACTGGAGGTGTTCCTTTCTACTTCAACGACTTGGTTGGTTACATGTTTAAATGCAATGGTTCTGCCAATGTGATGCTGATGCTCAAACCATTAATGTCATGGCATATAGATGAGCATGGCAGGATTGTTTCCAAACTAACGGTGTGCTGATGTTAAGATCAAGGTGTGGTTGAGTTGCTTTGAAGAGAGAGGATATATGGTGTGAACTTCCTGAGAAGTATAATCTCATGTCTTGATAATGTTTTTAGGGGTGCTACCATGAGTTTCGAGTAAGAGATAAACACGATCAAACCATAAACCACCTTTGCAGAGGAGATTAGAAAGATAACATCATGAGTGGCCTCCCTAGATTATAGCTTAGAGGTGGACTGATCTGTAGCTTGTTAACAAGGATGGCATGCGGGCCACATCCCCCACCCAACCTGGTCTTGAAGATTCCACTTTCAACTGCCTCATTTCGAATCAGGGCACGGGGTGGTGTGTGGAAAAGATCCATGACTGGTTTAATGAAAGAGACCAAAAAATTATTCTGAGCATCCCACATTTCCCTGATGCAGGCCCCGACCATCTGTTTTGGACCAATGATGTCTCAGGCGACTACATGGTGAGATCTGAGTACAAACTGGCTCGTGGCATTCACTCTGTAGACCGTGACGATAGACCATGTAATGCACTTTGGAAACTCAATGTCCCCCCTAAAATACGCCAATTTTGGTGGTAGGTGTGCACGGGCACCCTCCTTACCATAAGCCTCATTGTTTACCATCACATGGCCAATACTGAATCCTATCCTTTCTGCCCAAATATTCCTGAAACTCCCTGGCACACCATCACTCAATTCCCAGGAGCCAAGGAAATATGGAAAAAATGGGGCCTGACTTTGGATGCTTATCTGATTTCTGTCTCTGATCTCCCAGATCTTCTGATGCGATGGTGTTCCTCTCTGTCACCGAACGATGTCGGCTCCTGCTGTACCCTGGCCTGGATCATTTGGGTTCAGTATAATGACTCGGTTTTCCACCACATTCATCACACTCCCGAGTTCTGGATTGAATGAGCAACTTCATGGATTAAGGGTTGGATGGACCGGATAGGACACGTTGGGCCAGATGCTCCCCCCTCCTTCCCCCCTCATTGGATCCCCCCACCGAAAGGGAGTCTTAAGCTTAAGTTGAACTCTTCTCTCTACAACGATGGGAATGTTTCTCTCGGTATCCTGGCGCATATTCATCTGGGGCAGATTGTGGTAGAAATAGTTGAATCCCATCAGGCCTCCTGGGAACCTGCAGTTTCTAAGGACGCTTCCATCCTAGCAGTTATGATGCTCGCTACAGAATGTGGATGGGCTGATATTATCGTTGAGTTAGACTGCCTCTCTGTTTTCAATGCCATTAACCACAACGACTACGGACTCCAATCCTTTTGCTTTATCTTCCGAAGAATTCGCTCGTTTCGCCAAGGCTTCTCTTGTTGTACCTTCACATTTACCAATAGGGAAGGAATCAATGCGGCCCATCAGCTGGCGGCCTCAGGCCCCTTCAATGTAAACCAGTTATAGATGGACAATTTCCCTTCATGGATCTTCTTATGTACGGCTGCTGATCTTCATCATTAATATTATCCTTCTTTCTTCTCAAAAAATAACATTCAATGTACAATAAGAAACATTAAACACATATGATAATCAATGTTTTAAAAAACAAAAATCATTTGAAATGGTAAAATAATTCACATATGATAGTATAAATTTTTATGGAATTTAAATTTCATTGAATGTTTGGATATTTTAATTTATCAAGAAATAGATTTTAAAGTATTCATATAAATGTTAAATCACTAACACTAATCAATCATACATAGCATGAACTAGCATGTACATAGGTTACCATATAAGTGGTTGACTCATACTCAACTACAAAAAGACATGTATGTATCTCAGGTGACTAATACACTTCCCTAGATCACTCGAACAAAAGGTTAAGATGACTTTTACATAGGTTCCAAAAAGTCTCATATGTAAATAACTTATTCCAAGTTCAACATCAAAACATAATTTTGAATTCTCTTAAAACAATCATAAAACCACTTAAATTAACCTCCTGTCTTCTAAAACCTTCTAATAAACATTCAACACAACTATGAAAATCTCCCAAAAATATCTAATAATTATCAACCATGATTCAAAATAAATGAAAACCATCAACAAATCCAAGGGAACTTCAACTTCCTAGATGATCATAGTGAACCTAAAAAGACTATTCTTTCAAAAAAAATAAGTTATTAACATTATAACATTTGATGTTCTAAATTAATTATGTTTGATTATAATTTCTAAAGATTTCAATATGGGGATTATGAATCTAATTTCACCACTATTCAAAAAAGATATCATCATATATGTTACCCATTAAAATAGTTTAGTGGGATGATGTAGTATCCCAGAAGTCCAAGGATTTTTAAAAAAAAAATTCTTAAAATATAAATATAATTGATAAATAAATTTATTTCTTTCCAATGATATAAATAAAAAATATATATACATATTTATCACCTAAGTGGTTTCCTTTATTAAATACATGTTTTAAATCAAAATAATAATTCACATATAATAATAATAAAAAAACTAAAATAGTTTTATAAAAATACATTTTAAGTATTTACAATTTTTGAAACTATAAAATTACATTATTCATAGTTATAAAATGTTTTTTATCATATTGTGTGTGTGTGTTTTATTACAATAATTTTTATTTTTTAAAACTATAAGTGAAATGTTCTATAAAAAAATTAAACTTAAAATTTTATTATTTTTATTTGGAAATGAATTTCCCATTATATAGTGTCTTATTATCAAAAAATGCTTATAAAATATATATAATGTTGTTTTTAGAAATCTAAAATAATCATTGATGTAATATTCTAGTCATAGTATATAATTTTTATTTCACTAAAATTATTTTCTTGATTCTTTATTTAAAATATTAGTTTCACATTATTAGAATAATGATTTCATAAAATAGTTTTTTACAAATATAGATTATTAATTATCAAAAATATAATAATTAAATAATTATTATTATTATAAATATAATCACTCATAACCAAAGATATAGTACTAATTCATCAAAAAATATTCATTTTTAGTAGAATAAGATTTTAATTAAAAGATAAATTTATAATATATTGGAATTTAATTTTTCAAATTGAACATAATTTTTAGATTCATCATGTGAAATTTATCATAGGATGAATTTTTTGGATTTTTCTAAAAAGGGTTGTTTTTAGATGAATCATAAAAATACCATTTTTCAAATATGATTACTTTTATGACATCATCATGATATAATAATGACATAAAAACTTATAAGACCTTTTTTCTATCAATTAATTATTTTAGGATTAAAATATTTTTTTTAAAATATTCAGTGAATATGGAAAACTATCTTTAACATTTTAGACCATGGGTTTTATTGTATTCAAATATTATTCAATTTTTCTACCTTTTCCTTTAATTAAGTACTCACATTATGAATTTCTATTTTAAATTGGTTTTAATATAAAATAATGATAATTTATTTAACAATAAATCAAATTAATTTAATTATAATAAGTAACTTGTAATTTTTGTTTCTAAATAACTATAAATTCATTTTTAGGAATAAAAATATATGTTTTCTAAAAATATTTTTTCTCTATGTACATATATTATAATAATTTTTTTAAAATTTTATAAATTGAATCAAATAAAATGGATTTAAAACTTTTAATCATCTTAATAAATATTATTTAATAATTATTAATTTAATTTTATTGTTCAAAAATAAATTACCAAGGTAAACATTGGTCACCACGAAAAATGATAAAACGTGGTAAAAACATTAAATTAAGAGTTCAATCATTAATATATCTAAAATTGTCATATTTAAATAGGTTTATGATGCCTTTGAAAACCATAACATATCTTATCAACACTAATTATAGATTTTTGATCCACTTTCCTTGATTATGTCATCTCTTCTTATAAAAATAAATTAACATTTACTAAAATTACACCCCAATCTCCTATAAAAGGACACCTTCATCACCACAATTCTACTCAGACCTAAATAATTTTACATTGAACAATATATACCAAAAAATTATCAATTTTATATTGGTTATGGTCTAACCAAAAGAGAAATCTAAGAAGGCTTAAAAAGTGGCCTAAAGGAGGATATCAAATGAAGAGGTAATTGTTTTAATCAAGTTATTTATAGTTTATTTTGTCTTCCACCTCCTAAAAATATATTAAAAAAACTCATAAATGTGTGAAATAATTATTTTTATTTTATTAAAAAAAGAAGTGATTTAATAACCATTATCTACTTTCATCCCATTTATTAGAAAATGAAAATGTCACTTGTGTTACGATCGAGTCACGTTCTTCGTAAATGGAATAATTAATTTTAATCTCCTCATTAAATGGATGGTTATAAAAATATATTTAATGAATAAATATTACATTTATCTCATGATTAATATTCTGTAAAGATAAAATAATAATTATAATATTAATATTGATAATAAATGGTCTTAGTGATTTTAACCACCCAAAACGAGCATACCAATATATCTTTCACATTTTAAATATATTTTGGAAAATATATTAAAATCTATATCTTTAGTAATAATACCATGATATGATATTAATAAGTAAACTATTTTTTTTCTTAAACTGAAATTTTAATATTAATATTTAAGTCATTATAAATGTACCACCTTTTTATTCATTAAAAAAATAAAAAAACATGTTATGGATTTAATTTTGAATAATCCTACCCAAAGATCACATGAAGTGGAATTGGAACATCATGAATCCTTCTGTGAATTCTATTATAGTACCTTTACTATTATAGAGATGATAAACTCAAGAACATGGAATGATAATTGATACTTTCACTCCAAAACATAAAAGGAATGGTTAAAAATATCAACATTAAAGATCAACACTAACTAAATTTTAGAAATATCTATGTAATAAAAAATATAAAATATTAATATAAAAGTTTTTAATTATAAATATGATTATTAAAAATATGATAAAAGAGTATTATTTAATTATATAGGTGGCTAGAGCGTGCCCAACCAATAAAGAATCTAAGGTAAGGGTTCTTCACCTCAAACTACCTTTTTTGAAACATGTTTTGTATTATGAACATATTTTTTATATGGAATATATAATAACTATTTTACATATTATATCATGATGTAATCATTATTCATGGTATGTAATGTTCCATTTCAATATCTATCTTTCAAGATATTTTGTTTCATATGTTATAGAATTTGTAAGGGTTTTGCTGAATCAAGTTCCTTTTTATTGGGTTACAAACTTTCATACTTGACTATGATATTATAAGTGTCTTATATTATTCCATATATATATATATATTATATTTTCTATTTTTTATTGATATATTTTTAAATTTCCTCTATACAATAAAATCTTATTCTTTAATTAATTCCACTCTCTATAAAAATATGACGTCATTAAGAATATTTTTCATCCTTTTCTATTGACACATTTTTCCTCATTTCTATGTTATTTATTACTAAAAATATATTATTTTATTATTATAAAATCCAAATATATATAATGACATGTATTATTCAAATTTAACTTTATCTATATTTAAAAATGAATTCTTTTAACAACTTCTCCACTGTTGTATTTTCATTAAAACTTTTAAAAAGTTAAAATGACTTTTCTTTTCACTTTCATAAATTTGTATCTTCCTCTGAACATTTATTTACATAAAAATTATTTTATTTATTATTTTCAATATTAGGTATTATTAAAAGATTTTTTTTGTTAATAATTACACTTTCATTAAAATGAATCTTGAAAGTGACTTGTAACATTGATTATTATGGAAATGATAAAAATGATTTATAAAAATAATTTTTCATGAACTCACATCCATTTTCCCCTTAATAATAAAAAATAGTATATATTATGTATTAATATTAATGAATAATTCTATACATATCTTTATAATCATTTTTGGATATTTAATTTTTTGGTATTAACTAATCTAATCATGATGTCATGTTATGGGATATCATTTAGAAATGATATGGAACTCATTTTCATACCATGGGTTTTTCATCATATGATGAATAGTTTATTTCATGTGGAAAACATTTTCATGATATATTTAAAGGTTCTGGGATATTTGAAGTTCCATATGGGGCATTCCCAACTCAATATTTTTTTTACAATTTAGGATTAATATAATATTTTTATGATTATAAATTTCAGGATAAACATAAATGAATCAAATATTAATTAATGATTTAATTCTAGAACTATGATGTTGGATCAAAAAATATTATTTTAAATTAATTGAAATAATTAAATAATTACCTTGTGATTTATTCTTTCTTTATTAAAAAATCAGAAAATATCTATATGTCTTGTCATCATTGTGTTGTAGTAATCCAGACTGTATTCCCTCAAATGGTGATCCATGATTGTTCCATGAACATATGATAATCACTATAGGAATCATTGAGTGCTAGAATGGAAGATCCTAATGGTTATGTTGTTTTCCATTGATCACCCTAATAATCACTTGAAAAGGATTCTCTTTGATCTCTATAGACTCAATAGTTGTAGTGTAGGATGATTGTTCTCCGTTCATGAGACCATTTTTGGGTAGGGATCTCTCTAGGCCTATGAGATAATTATCTCTGAATGTTTTTGTGCACAACAAAAAGAAATTGGAAACCCTAGGGAAATAATATAATTGGGTTTATATATAGATAGGGTTGGAAAATTACATGGTCACACTAGCCCTTATTATTTTTATTAATTACTATAGAACCCCATTTCAATAATAATAATAATAATAATATTTCCAGATATTCTCTAAACTTGTGAATTAAATTAAATATTATTTATTCAGATTATATCAATATATATAATTTCTCATCAGACCATTAAACTTAGTCTATCATTCCTCTAAAAAAATTATCTAACCTTGAATAATAAATATTTATTTTATAAATAAATATCACTTAATAATTCCCAAATAAATAAATAAATATTATATCCACTAGTTAGAAAATCAATATTTATTAAATATTCTACTCACAAAATATTCTCCAAAATAATTAGCAATTGAAAATATGTGATCAATTAGACATGGAAAATTATTACTCCATGTGAGTGAATATTTTTTATTCAACTTGATAAAGAATATATAAGAATATTATTTAACTGAGATTCTCGATAGACTTGATGTGTGACACTCTGGACCTCTTTCTTAGTGGAAATGGGAGAAACAGCCCAAAGGATAAGGTTAGCATCTAAATAAATGGAAAGGAACCCATAAAGAAATAAGAAAATGTTGTAACAACATAAATAGACCTGATAATGCAAAGTATGTAATTTAATACCTTTATGTTGAAATATATAATCAATCATGGTACATATTGGTTCCATCAACCAATGTTGTAGATGTCTATTTCTTTGAATTTCTAAAATTTGTATATTTCTACAAAAAACCATGTTCATGGATTTATTCAGGCTATGTCATTTCAATCAAAGGCATGAGATATCAACCCTTTTTAAGGAAAAAAAGGACCAATACTTTATTTTATTATTCATTAATTAAATATTACTTGTGATGCACACAACATATCCTACTTCATCATGACCATATTTTATCACATTTTTCATCCATACATAAAAGTATGAGACTCGTAATATCTAATAATAATAATCTTAAATTTTAATTACCAATACACATATCACTAGATAAGAACATCCAATTACACAGATAAATGGGGATTTCATACTAACAAATCTCATTATCATTATTTCTTACACTCGATATTACCAAGGGAATACACCAAGATAAGGTTACTCAAAGTCCTATGAGTCACCACTTATGGTATCCTATATTATTTATGTTTCTAAAATGATTTCATCTAGCTATAGAACATATATTTAAGAATGTTATCATTGAACATATGGTTTCACATCATAGTGCAAAACTTCTATGACCTTTCATTGTGACAACAAATCTTAGGAAATTATTAAACACTATGAGATATATAATAAAAATCAATATGTGGTAAATAGTTTATTAATATTTAAAAAATGAATTTAGGTTATCATAAAGTACATAAAATTTGGTTCTAAGGCATCAACTTAAATAGTATACCACTTGAACTAGAGACGATTTCTAAAAACGTTCAGTACACTAGCTCTCACATGATAATAATGCTTCTACGAATATAGGCCATTAGTTAATAGATCTAACTATTTAATTATTTAGAAACTCACCCTACATAAACTTCCCAAATATAATAAACATTTATCAAGATGTGATACTTCTAGAGTATGTTCTTAGTCTATTGGTGTGACCTTGTCTCTTTTGTAAGATCCTCCACATTAGTATTCTGACAATACAATGTCATACAGTCATTAATTCTAGTTACCAAATCAAGATCCTATAGAAAGTTTCATATCTAAATAGATTATTTGGATATATTGTAAGACACTATATACTTATACTCAACTATAGAATTCAAAATAACTGGCAGCTTTGAACTATTACAACTCACATATCTTTTATTGAGTATAAAATCATATCTTGACGGGGACTCATTTCATTTTTATATATTTGAAAACTATCTTTAGTATAACCCTTTATGAGTAGATCCTCATCTCCTCCATACACTAGGATCATATCCTTAGTTATTATCAGATACTTAAGGATAGCCTTAACAGCAGAGTAATGTTGTTCTCCTATATCAAATTGATATTTTCCAACCATGCTCAATGCATAAGAAACATCATATCTAGTATATAACTTGACATGAATTACTGATCATTTTGCTAAAGTGTATGGTATATTACTCATTCCTTATTCATCATGTTTTTATTAAGGACACATTTTCTTTGAAATATGTATAATATGGAGTAGTAGAACCAATCCCCTCATGGATTGTTCTATAATAAATCTCTTTACTATCTGGTCAATGTATATACCTTGAATTAGTGAAAGATACCTCTTAGATCTATCATGAATGATCTTGATATCCTGAATGTAGGTTGATTCACCTATGTCCTCCATAGAGAATCACATTTTTTAATAGTCTTTGACTGACTATAAGACTGGTATTTCATTTTTAATATGTAATATTTCATCAACATATACTACTCAGATAATGACTGTATTCCCATTATAACTCTTGTAAACACATGGATTGCATTAATTATTAATGACGCCAAAAATATTTTATAACTTCATATAATCAAATGTACTATGAACTATATTATTGAATAAATATATAAATAGATATCTATAACTTGTACATCTTTGGAGAATCATTGAGAGTCTCAAACTCTCTTTGTTATGTCATGTAGGCATCTTCCCAAAGGTTCCCACCTAGGAAAAATGTTTTGAAATCCGTATAAAAATTTTTTAGTCATGGTAAGATGCTATAGAAATTATAATTAAGATGGATTTAATCAAAGAAATTAGTTAAATGGATTCTTCACAATCAATTATTTGATATTGTTTAAATCCATTATCCACAATCCATGCATTATAATTACTTAATCTACCTTCCATGTCTATTTTTCTCTTGAGTACCCATTTTCATCAAACATTCATTGCAACAATTAGTGGATATACCAAAACCAAACTCAATTATGATACATGGTATCCATTTTAGAATTCAAAACATATTTTCTTATTTTATCTTATGAGATCTCTACTACCTCTTTATTGGACAGAGGTTCATTATTTTCATCCAATAATGAGTCACCATATTCGATGACTAGAAAAAGATATATATCTGGTTCTCTTACCTATATAGTGATTCTACATAGCACATATATTTTATGAACAACTTATTCCACAAGGACCTATATAATTTGTTTATATACCAACACTTGTTTATCATGAGAATCAAATTTATTGAGATCAATCCAGCACCCACTATACTTATTGAGGATATGATCCCTCTCAATAAATATGGCTTGTTTAGTGATAAAAACATTCTTATTAAAGGGGTTGTATAGGTACAATCCCTTTGTTTCTATGGTATACCTAACATAGATACACATTGTGTCTTAGTGTGAAATTTTGTTTCCAAAGGACTTAAAAAATGAATCACATCTTTATACATGTGTATGTAAAAGAATGGATTTATTCCCACTCCATAACTCAAATGGAATTCCATTCTTCACTTTAGTTGGTTCCCAGTTTTGTGTGTATTCCATAGTTTGTAATGACTGTACCCCAATGGATAATGGAAGATATGAATTACTCATCATAGACCTTACCATGTCTATCTTGGTATGATTACACCTTTCAATAATACCATTCCACTATGGTGTGTAAGGCACAATGAGTTGAGATAGAATTCCATACTCCCATGAAAGTAGATGTGTTTTGGATATGATAATCACCACCTTGATCTGACTGAATCTCCTTTATCTTATTTCCAAGTTGATTCATTACTTAATTCTTGAATTTTTTTATTTTCTCAAAGGACTCAGACATATACCTCATCAAGTAGACATATCCACATCTATTCAAGGCCTCATTATATTTTATAAAGTAAGAAATCCACTTCTAGCTTCTACAAGAAATAGTCTACAAATATTTTCTAGTTTGTATACCAGATTAAACATTTCATATTACTTTTTTAATGGTATGACCTTTTACAGTTTTATATTATTTAAGATGTTTTGGAGAATATATATTCTCCCCCTAAACTAATTAATTATCATTTTCTTATTCATTATGTTCTTCAAAATTTAATTCCTTAAATTATTCATCATCTTTATTTGAATAATAAGTTTACTTGTTATTAATATTCTCATTAAATTTAACATGAACATATTATTCAATAGCTAAATTTTACCTAATTGAAAACCCTATAAGACTTTTTAGTATAGGAACATCCTAAAAATATTCCTTTATATACTTTGGAATCTTATTTATCAAAATTATCTTTTGAATTTAAGATAAACACTTTGAAACCAAACACCCAAAAGTGCCTAATTTTGGATTTAAACCCTTTAAAAACTTCAAAAGGAGTATTATTTAAAATTAGTCTACTATATACTCAATTTAAAAAATAAAAATATACATTTAAACATTCTTCCCAAAAAAAATTAGGAACATTAAATTCCACAAGCATTGATCTATCCATTTCTTATATTGATATATTTTTTCTTTTAACCACACCATTTTTTTATGATTTCTTAATGAAAAAAATTCTTATTACCATTTTATTAAAACTATTTATAAAATTATAAATTAAAAAATGAATATCCTATATCATATTTGATATGGATGATTGAATTATTTTGAAATATTTGAATATGTCCTCATAAAGAACAAAATATGGTTAAAGTTTCATGTTTATGTGAAAAGAAATAAATCTAGACAAATCAATTTCAATCATTAACAATTAAAAATATATACTTATTACCACTAAACCTAATAGGTTTTTTAGGTCCAATTAATTCAAAATTTAATAATTAAATACTTCTATCATCTCTAAAATCTTTAATAGATTTTATTCTTTCCTTATTTTTCTTAACCATCAAACAAGAATCACACATAAAGCACTTACTTTTTATTATCCTTGGAAATTATTGAACCTATTAATTATTTTATAGTTATTGAAACATTATAAAGTTTTTATGAACACGTATTAGGTGCCAAATACTATTATCTACTTCAACAACATTTAATCATCTAACCTTTTGTTTGGTTAAATTATAAAAACCAATAGTATATACAATTCCTTCCCTATTTGAAGAAAACAAAATAGATTTTTATTTCAAGATAGTAAATTTATTATTTTAAAAAATTAAATTAAATCCATCATCATAGGGCTATGATATTTTTATTAATTTTTTTAAACCATCTTTAAATAATAATTTTGAATCAGTAATAGTTTTACAACAACGTACTTCACCAATAGCTTTAATATAAACATCAGAGTTGTCACCAAATGCGACAAGGCCTCCATGACATGAATTATGAGATTGATATTTTTAAATATCACAAGTCATGTTCCTAGAATAGATTTTTTCTATCTACCTCAAGGATTTAATACTTCTAAGATGCATTTAATAAAATTAAGAAATCAAGTAGAGTGTTTTGGTACCCATTCTAACTTGGGTATATTCAGATTATAAGTAAAATATTTTGAAATAAAAAAATATTTTGAAAATTGGTTTTTAGGTCATTTAGAAAATATTTCTTTATAAATAATTATCCTAGTATTCCCAAATGACTATGTAAGTTCTATATAATAATCATTGTAATAATTCAATTTTATTTTACATTTAAAAAATGTTACACTTGAAATACCCATTTTGATCTTTTTAAAAAGTAGTCTTATTTATCAATAGTGATAAACTATTATAACTAAAACCATTATTGTTATAATTGTGTTTCATCGTAGACATAATTTTATCATATTTTTATTTTCCTTGAGAAAATATAAAGATATATTTTATTTTATATTGGAAACATATTTTTTTTAAATCCATATTATCATTTTGGATAGTTTATAAATCAGTATAAAAAATCACATTAGATTAAAAAATGTATTTATTAGTTTCTTAATATAATTATTATGTTTCTTACATTCCTTCTATACATTAGTCTAGTCATACAAAGAAGTAATTCTTCATTCTTGATCTTTATTTTCAATTTCTAGAAAGTATTTAAGTCTATCATTTTATTCTTTTAGTTCCAACAACTAAGAATTAAAATTCATTTTTGATTCTTCATTCTGGGAATCACATATAATCATATTATCACATTATCTTTTCAGTTTATTATTATATTTAATTAAACTATTTTCTTAAATTTTAATGTTAGTTAATTTTTCAATTATCTTGAATCCGTTATTCCTTAAATTTTCATTTTATTTATGGAATTCTATGAATCTAAAATTAACAAAATAAGAATTATAACATGAATCAATATTAGTTTCATTTTTATCTTTATAAATACTAATATGATCAAAATTATCCTAAGTAATTAATTGCATAAAAAATGAATAAATTACCTCACACTTTATTTCCATTAAAGGAAGGTGTTATCCCCCTTTTAACTTCCTAGATCACTACTTGTTTTCAAACAATATGAATTGTCTCATCCGCTAAAAATATATTTCTATTCTTTCCCCATTTTTTATGTATCATTCTTTTGATGTTTGATTTTGGGGTAGTCTATCTTGTTGTGACCATTATTCTTTCACTTATAGAAGGTTAATTCTAAAACATCGTCATTATTTCTAGGATTACCTTTCTTGTACCCATTTTTTAATAAACCTATATAAATTCTTACTAAAGTGTTCCATATCATTGTCACTCTTAGGAACTCAAATTAATATTAATTACACGATTATTTAATATTTTAATGTAAATTTATTCATTTCCTTTTTGTATTCTCCTCATCAATAATGTTTTTCAACTCAAGAACATACCACTGTAATGAACCAATTATTTTATCTAAAGTATAATCTTTAATGTTATTACTTTCATCGATGGACATCAAATTTGCATGAAATATTTTTTTAAAGCTCTCAGTACTCTTTCGACTTGGGTTTTGTTGTCTAGTACTTCACCAAATCAACTCATACCATTTGTAATACTTGTAAACATGTGGAATATCTGTTTGACAAAATTATCTTCTGCCATCTTGAAATCCTATTATTTAGCTCATAATTTATAGATTTTTTTATTTTAATATTTTAGTTTCCGTAGTGATTAACTTGTAGTATTCTCTAAATATCATGGGATATCTTACAAGGTGAAACATGAATATAGAAACTTCTACTTATATCATAGTAAAAAATTATAAACATTATAATTCAAAACATGCTTAATAATGTAGTTAACTACAAGAGTGTTGGGACTTTATTTAAGTAATTTATATGATTTCTCCATGATAGTCCAATGATCCACACTTAAATATTTTAGGTAAGCTTCCATTCAGTATTTATGGTAGTCATAGTGGCTTCCATTGAGAAATGGTGTCTTTTTTGAGATCCATCAATCTATGGAATTAATACCTACCATTATACCTAAATGTTTTTTATTTCTTATAATGTTAACTCTAGGATACTAAGGTTATCCTAGTATTAAAACTAGAAAATAGAACATATATATGAAAGAAACCTATCCTTTAATACCAATAGTATGGTATTAGATTAAAATAATCAGAGTTTCTAACTAATCAGATACCACCCTCTGATACCTATTATTAGATTGATATTATTGTAAAATATACCGGATGGATGAATAGTAGATTTACATTTTAGACTAAAAACCTATCAGAGTTTATTATTTAATGAATATTCAATGAGTACAATGTTCAAGATATTTAGTGTGGTGAAAATTAAATAAATGAATCTAGTAGTATTATAGTGATTTAGGTCACTAGGATCCTAGTCCACTAATCAACCTTCTCTACTTTGTAATAAGATTGGTACCCATTAAGAATAACTCACTTTATTAGGTTTGATAACCTATAAAAGACTTTACCTTTTACAATACCAAGAGGCATACCCCTGACATTGTCTGTGAGTTAAAACCTTATATGGACCTAACTTTTATTTTGGATTCAAAATCCCATAACTTCCTTTTGGGTGGTAGAAGAAAAATTTATATCTTTCTTTTGATTGGAAAAATCACAAACTAATTATACTATTACAAATAGATCAAATAAAAATTAATCCAATAAAAATAGAAAAAACTATAAAACCAATAGATATAAGAAGATGAAGATGATGTATCTTGATGACCTTTTATCACTTTAGTAGTAGTAGATGGAATATTTTATGTTCTTCAAGATCATTGAAATGTAATAGTAGTTACAGAATATCTCAATCAACTACCAAAAAAATTTCTATATTACATCGAGAATCATCATGAGAATAAACTGCATTGTGTTTTATTTCTCATTCTCTTCATGATCATTTTCTGAGAAATCATTTTACCATCATTAATTTAATTATATTTATGATTTTGGAGGAGCATCAAAATCAATAATAAAATAATTCAACATGTTAGAGAATAATGAAACTTAATGTCACCATTGCCAATATTTTGGAATACCACACTCATTATGAAAGAGTTATCACACTCTTCTAATTGTATAATAAATTTATTAAAAACATTTCTAATATATTAATCATAATAAAAGGGAATACTTCATGTAATTAAAAGGATAAAAATCACTCATATGAACATTCCATAATTCAATATCTCAAAAATAACGAAAATATATTTTGAAGTGAAGAAATTGAAAATTATTACTTTCATAGGAATTTCATTGATAATTTTAGATCAATAGTTATGAAAAAAGTATTTATAATATATATAATTGATTCAAAAAAAATAAAATAGTTGAAATCATTTCAATAAATATTTAGTTAATCAATTTATTAATATAACTAAAAAAAGTATACTAATGAATATAATTTTTCCTAAAAAAAATCAATGGAGAGAACTGAATATACGAGGAATAATCCTCATGGTTGGTATAATGGTCATACGATCATGTGTGGTTAATATACACATTGTGCAGGCACTGTCAATATACCGACCACTCCATTATGTGAAGTCACTAAAAAACATATGATCACAAAAAAGTTACTTGCGTTCAGTAAGAATAATAGTTTTATTTAGAAAAAATAGCACTTACACTAGGTTGGTATAACTCATGATTGGTATGCATGGTAGGTATTCAAAGTAACATGTATAAATTCACAATTAGCATAAAAATACTCCCTTGTGGTAAATTGAAGTGGAACCTTATGGTAGGTTCATTTTTTCCTTACGATAAGCTAAAAACATCGTGACACCTTCTTAATGGTATGTATGAATCCCTCCTCGCAGAAGGTACCCAAAGAACAATAGGTTGAAAATTTCACTAATGGTAACTTCAAATAGTTAAATTCATGGTAACTTTATGGGTTCTTAGTGTCATGGGACGAGGAAGGATGAGCTACTGGAGATGTGCCTTTCTACTTTAAAGACTTGGGAGGTTACATGTCGAAATGCAAAGGTTCTGCCACCATGATGTTGATGCTCAAACCATTAATGTCATGACATATAGAAGAGCATGGGAGGATTGTTTCCTAACAAATGGTGAACTGATGTTAAGATGAAGGTGTGGTTTAGATTCTTTAAAGAGAGAAGATATATGGTGTTAACTTCCTGATAAGTATAATATCATGTCCTGATAATGTTTTAAGGTAGCTACCAGGAGTGTTGAGTAAGAGATAAACATGATCAAACCAGAAACCAACTTTGCGGAGGATATGAGAAAGATAACATCATGATTGGCCTCCCTAAATTATATCTTGGAGGGGAAACTAGAAGGTTGAGTATGAATATATACAAATTTTATTTAAATATATATACATATATGTCTATATATATTTCCAAAATATATACATTAAAAAAACAAAATAATAAAAACAAAAATATATTTTTGTAAAATAAAATTATAATTCATCAAATAAAATATTTATTATAACACAAGAATATACAATATATATTTTCGCTATCTGAGAATATATATTTATATATTGTTTCTTCCTAGAAATGGGGATGACCTCATTTCATTTAAGGTTCAAACATTCCAATCAGTTTATAACGGGTTTATTCGTAGAACGGGAAATATCCAATGATTCTATATCCATTTGGACCTACTTTCCAAAGGTAGGTGCTCATTATTTGTGGACTTATGAGGCTTAAGAATTTTCATTGTTCGAGAGGATGGGAGGTCGGAATCATCACACCTTTTTGGGGGGAATTATTGTCTACTCCATGACTCTCTTTATATATTTAAGTTATGTTCGTGAATCCTTATTAAATTACCAAGTATGAAAATGAGTTTTCCTTTAGATCTTGATATCAATGATTGATGTGTATGAGATTTAGAGAATCTTTTATATGTATTTAAGGTTCTTCATTGATAAATAATCATCAGTATGAATTATATATTCTTAGTCAATGGAATCCTTCAATACATTATATATAAATCTCTTGGTCATTATGAGAACCATACTAGTTTTAAAGCCACTCAGTGTGGCACTTGAAGTTTATTGTCATTCAGAAGGACATGGGTTATTTTAGAGTTGGGATCGTACCCGCAAATGGGCTACCTATGTATCCATATTAGAAAATGAATCATAACCCACATGGTTAGGGAATTAAGATACAGTTTAATGTTATATGGGATAAATGAGAATTAATGGGTGATGGGCTTGAACCTTAGAAAGGCTTCCTACGTACTCTACTTTTAAGGTAGAGATCCCAGTCCATGTAGTTTGGTTAAGAATTTTGGGGCTTACTTATGATTAACAGACCAGAGAGATGTATCGTGTTTACTTTTACACTCTAAGCTCACATGAGTCATGCTTTGTGTGAGAAACAAGAAGTATCAGTAAACCTGACAATTTGTGCCATGAAAATATGGTCACAAGGAATGATATGAGGCTTATGTATGTTTTACTACCCAAGTAGATGAATAGTAGGATTTAATTCTAGAAAGAAACCTAGGAACAATGTCCATAAAGGTATTTGTGTTTTATGGAGATTTGGATACTCTAACTTAGGGCTTACTCCTGAGGAGGATGCCTAAATTAGGGGGACTTATGATTGGGGCTTCTTCCTGAGAAGGAGACCCAATCTTAAAGGGATTTATAACTTTGGAATTACTCCTAAGAAGGAGGCCCAGAGTTAAAGGGGGTTTGGGGCTTACTCCTAATGAGGATTCCCATATTAAAGGGGAACATTAACTTATGATTGGGGATTACTATTGTGAAGGATGCCCAAGTCAAAAGAAATTAAGACTGGTTAAGAGAAATTATAACTGGGGATTATTCCTAATATAGAGGCCTAGTTTAAAGGGACTTGAGAACTGGGACTTATTCCTAAGATGGAAGCCCAGGTTAAGGGACTTATGACCGGGGCTTATTCCGAATAAGGATGCCCAGGTTAAGGGAATTTGGAATTTGGGGATTACTCCTGAGGAGAATGCCCATATTTGGGAACTTGGAATGGGGCTTACTTTTGAAAAGGAGGCCCAAGTTAGGGGACTTGTGATCTGGGGCTTACTCATGAAAAGGAGGCCTAGGTTAGAAATCTTCTCATATTAGAGGATGAGGTTCAATAGAGGAAATCTCTAACCTTAGTGACATAAAGATATGTAAATTACTAGGTTTTGAGATATGTTCCACATAATTCCTTTCAGATAAGGAAGCCAACAAATAACCCTGCCAAAAGTGGCTTTGAAGAGGGTTTTAAAGTCTAAATATTGAAGAGAAGAGGTGGATTTGATGAAAAGAATTGAAAATATATGAGAGGCAACCAGAAAGAGGCAGGCACACAAGTCTTGTTTGGCCACGAAAGTCCTGGTTACGCAAATATACTTGCACGACACTTGTATACTTGCACGACGGTCAACCCATAGGGTAATACTTGGGCGAGGCTTGGCTCCAGCCATTAGTATTATCCCTAGAGGCTTCCAAAAGAGTGGCGCCCAAGTTCTATTGAAGGGATAAGGCGGCGGGCAAGTGTGCCCATTTTACCTTAAGTGTTAAACACATAGGCACGCAAGTGTTGATGAATTCCAACACTTAGGCCTTTTTTCCCCTCTTTAGATCTTCCATTCTAGGTAATAAATTACTTTAGAAGTGTCTGAAAAAATTTAAGCAGAGACTAGGGTGGCGAGAGCTTAAATCTAATTTTTGTAGTTTTCCATCTTCGAAATGGGGGGCCCACAAGCGGTATTTATAGGCTGCTGAAGACCTGGACGAAATTTGAGTTAGGGCGCGCTAGTGACTTGTGTGCCTCATGTATGGTGTGCAAGTAACTTGTGTGCCCAAGGCTGGCGCCCAGGTACACTTGCGCACCTTAATGCCTTTGCACTTTTTTTGATTCATTCTTCTTCCTTGCTTGAAGTACTCTCCTTGGTCAATCTTTGGACTCTTTGATGGAAGGAGCATCAAAAAAAAGTCCCCCCTCAGAGTTGGATCTAAAATAAAAGAGGATTTAACTCTGATGAAAAAAGGAGAAAATCAAGGAAATTTTTGGCGTGCAAGTTTCTAGCGTGCAAGTGGAGGCGTGCAAGTGAGAGCAGCGCTGGGTGCGGCGTGCTAGGTGCAGCCTTTTCCTATAAATATGCGGTCATTCTCACGCAAACCACTTGGCTTTCAACACTTCAAGCTCTCGCCGCACAGGTATCTCTCATCACACAGGTGTTGTTGTCCATAGTTTTTTACTCCTTCTAAACTGTGTCCCGCTTCTGCAAAGTAATTTGGACTTGCGCGGTGATACCTGCATGCAAATACTTGCGCGATCGAATTATACTTACACACCAACATTGGACTTGAACAAATTATTTCCTTAGCCATTTTTTCTGAATTTCATTACAAATTTTATGAAAAATCAACTTACTTAAAAGTTAATCATTCAACATTTGTACAGATTCAATGGCTCCTAGAATAATTGGAACGGCTAATGAGATGGATAGCAAGCAGATTGATGATATGATGAATATCATTGGCCGTGATTATTACACTATATGCGACATCACTCTCCCATATTTGGCCAAGTACTTAAAGAAGTATCATCTTAATTTCCCACAGAGCATTTATCTACCTTTATATGTCCATGGTCATCCATAAGGAGTCAACATTCCAGATCCAAAGAACTATATTCCTGAGATGCAACCGCACTACTATCCCTATATTTTGGTTATGCTATGCATTTAGAGCAGCAACAATGGTGTGAACTTTCAAAAAATTTCCTCCATGCCATTTTCTTGCAGATATGAAAATGGAAACCCCATGGTCTGATATGTTTTCCTCTTCTAGTTGGTGGAGAGAAGACTATCATGAAAATAGAACAATATCTGAAAAATTACTCTCTCCAAATGGCTCTTTACTTCCAATTCTCCATTATCAAATCCATGTATCCATCTTCCAAGTCTCTTGGAAAGAAATGGAGTCACTGTTTGATCAGCAAAAAATTTTCTCAAACCGCACTCAAAAACATTCTTTTACAATTGTTCCAAGAATAGTTGGTATCACTTCATCTATTATTGTATCTATTTGAATGAATGAATTCCAGGTGGTTGCTGATGAATCTCGGGATGTCGTAACTCAAATGAAGAGTTATGTTGGAAGCCTTTTGTAATTTCTGAAAAAGAGAAGAGACTCCAGTATGTGGATGTCCTTCTAACTCTTTTGAATCAATGAAAAACACTTTCATCTTCAATCATTTATGCTTGAATTCTTTTTCTTCCCTCTTTAAATCTTTTTTTACTTAATCCAATGGGCCTAGTAAGCATATTTTGATTTTTTCTTGGATTATAGAAATAACCCTAAAAACTTTGAATCTTTTAATTGCTCAATATTACCTAAATCATAAAAAATGTTTGTTTAGTGAACTGGGACGTGACTTTTTTTCAGAGTTCCATTGTCTTTTGTGGGAAGCTTAAAGGCATGCACGTCAGACATAAAAAGCGTAATGTTTAAGGTTGAATAGCTTTGACTGAATGGTGAATGGATTAAAATCGACTCAATTCCTTGATAATTTATCTGAAAAAATATTACCATACTCAAGTATGGGGGAAAACATGTAAAATATGACTTAATAAATTTTGAATCTAAGGAATGATATGAAAAAAGGGATAAAAGGCATTAGAATAAGTATTTCCCAAGAATGAAGTTATCAGTATTTAACAAACCTGTTAAGGGGTTGAATTATGCAGGGCCGCTTAAGGGCATTGACTGCATGGTTAAATAATAGCGTCTTTTGGATGATAGGTCCATTATGTAGACTACTTATGCAAGGCCGCCTAAGGGCACATGCTGCATAGTCAGGAAAAAGAACTCTAAGAAATTTTACTTTTCTATTGCTAAAAAACCAATGAAAGTTTATGGAGATTCATATTTTCCAACGCACAGAGTTTGCTGTTTAGAGAGAGGTACTTGAATATGGAGAGGATATTTTCAATCAAGATTGTCTATGAATTGGATAAATGTTACTCCTGTGAAGTTCTGACCCAAATGTAGGGAAGGGAAATATAAACCATAGACTTGAATACTTTCAGATCATGATAAAGAGTATGGGACAAATATGTTAAGTATGGCTATTTTTGCGGATCCCTACATATTTTCAATAAGATAAATAAGGTCAAAAGAGTTTTTCCTCCCACGAATGAAGTTACCACTATTTTACATACCCGTTAGGGGGTTGAATTCTGTAGGGACACCTAAGGGAATTGGCTGCATAGTCAAATAATATTATCTTTTGGATGAAAAGTTCGTTATGTAGACTATTTATGCAAGGCTGCCTAAGGGAACGTGCTGCATAGTCAGGAAAAACAACTCTCGTATATCAGACATTTTGTGACCAGAATTCAAGAAAAGGGTTATGGAGATCTAGAAGTATTTAAGGTTAGGATTATGACACATGAAAATGAGTATTGTCCAATGCATGAAGGAGATACATAGACCAATGCTATCCATAATCATGTTGGGGCTGGGTCCTGGATTAAGAAGTTCGACTTCACTACGTATCCCATAAGGATGGGAATCAAGCCATACGTAGTTCTTGAAATAGAGTTTAACGTTATGTGGGATGAGTGTGTAGTAGATCATAGTTTAGGGTCATAGATCTTGGACCATAATAAGGAATACACAATCTGTGTTTTATAAACCTGATGTGAATGAAGACCAGGGTTTTCATACCACATTCATGTTATCATAGGGGGAATTTTCAGCTAAGGGACCGAAAGTGGAATTTTGGATTAGGCCCAAAGACATGGGGCTGGATTCGAGGTATGATCGAACGTTCCTACGTATCCCATAAGGATAGGAATCAAGATGCACGTAGTTCTGGAAATACCCTTGGTACAGATTTGGTTTGTACAAGTGAAGGGTGAAAGGGTACTTTAATGCAATGATGGTTTGACCCAAGATTAAAAGATCGGGTGTTTCCATGTATGCACGTAGTATTTGGAATATAACATGATTGGAGATCAATGTAAATAATGATTCTCTCTCAGGTGAGGGTTTCAATGAATTCTGTAGTTTATTTTCATACAAGACAAAAATTGACAATAGTTTAATGTCATATAGAAAGGATGACGGTGAACCAATGTAAAAAATATTGGTTCTCGGGGTGGCTTCACGAATCAACATCATATGAGATGGAGGTGAACCGATGTGAAAATATTGGTTTTGGGCTTGAACCTTATGAGGTTTCCTACATACCCAACGTAGATGGCAATGATCAATGTCTATGTAGTTAGATTAAAGAATGAATTGGTAATCAAGTTGTTCTTGAGTACAATGACCTAAAAATGGTGTCGGGACTTACACATGGTTAGCAGCCCAAGAGGGTGTTATGGTTGAAGTTTACTCTAAGCTCATGTGATTCATACTCAGTGTGAGAAACAATAGGTAGCAACAACCTTAATGATGCACAGACTAATGTCAGGTTGGACGAAGAGGGGACTATGTAGTTTAATGTCTTGTAGTGAGGATAATGGGGACACATTTTAACGTCATGTTGGACAATTTAAAGACTTTTTCATAGTTTAAAATCATGTTGGACAAAGGGGTGTTGTATAGTTTAGCGTCATATAGCTAGGACGTCACAGTTTAACATCATGTAGGACATCTGATTGTTGTATTGTTTAGCGTCATGTAGCAAGGACGTATTGTTCAATTGAACGTCTTCCTAGACATAAGTTTTTTTGTTACACAAATACCCTAATGATGCACATTTTAATGTCATGTTGGATGAAAAAGGTGGAGTGTGCAGTCTAATGTCATGAAGTAAGGAAAAAAGAGACACAATTTAATTTCATTCTAGACAAATGAGTGTTGTACAGTTTAGCGTCATGTACTAGGACATTGGGACAATACAGTTTAACGTCATGTTGGACGTATGTGTGCTGTAAAGCTTAGTGTCATGTATCTAGGATGTATTGTGAAATTTAACGTCTTGCTAGACGTAAGTATTTGTCTTACACAAATTACATTTTCAAGAATCTGTCATTGGTTGGAGTCGTGATGAGTTCCCCATCCATTGAGATTAAAGAATAAGCTCCGTTGGAGTAGACCTTATGTATTGAGTAAGGTCCTTCCCACATTAGATCAAGCTTGGGAGGCTTCTTTCCTGGTATCATTAGAGTTCTGAGAACCAATACCAATTCTACCTAAATGAATGAACGATGATTATCTTTTTTTTGAAATATCGCGCTTTTCGATTATGATAGACTTCCAAGTGGTATAGGGTGCACAATCTTTTTTCATCTAATCGATATAATTCATCAAATCGCTTCTGAGATTGATCATATATGGATGACTGATAACAAATATCTACTCTGAGTGAAGTTAATTTAACCTCAATGGGAAAGAATGCTTCTATTCCATACACCAATGAATGTGGAGTTGACCATGTTGTAGTGCAGGTGGTGGTCCGATAAGCCCATAAAGCATGAAAAAGTTTATTAGGCCATGACTTTTTATCTTTATCCACCATCTTATGCAGAATGTTTGAAAGGATCTTGTTGGAGTCTTCTATTTTGCAATTGGATGCTACATGATACAGAGACGAATGGTTGGATTTCATGTTGTACTCTAGATACAACTTCCTTACCTCGGATGAACAGAAGTTGGTGCCATTGTCCATAAATATGGTATGAGGGACACCAAATTTGGTAATGATGTTAGACTTGATGAATCTAACAATTCTATTAGAACTAACTTCTTTGAGAGGTATTGACTATGCCCATTAGGAAAAGAAGTCAGTAGCAGTAAGAATATACTTAAACTGCTTGGATGTAGCTGAAGGATAAGGTCCTACTACATCTATTCCCCATGTGGAAAATGGCCATGAGTATTTAGTTGTATGAAGCAACTCCGGGGTTTGGTGAATGAAGATGGAATGTACTTGAAAAGAATGACACTTCTTAGTGAAATCAATACAATCTTGTATCATTGAAGGCCAAAAATATCCAAGCCTTTGAATTTGATCAGATAGTATATGTCCAGACTGGTGGGCACCACAGACTACTGCATGTCATTCTTTCCTGACAGCCACTGTCTCTTCACCATCAATGCATCTGAAGAAAATTCCATCAAAAACTCTTTTGTAGAGAATTTTTTCTAGGTGATCTGGGCTATCATAAAGATTAAAATTGACTACACCTCACCAGACTTGTCCTTTATTAGCTCTATAAGGTGGAAGTGTTCAATTTTGAAGGTATTCCTTGATAGATGTCATCTATCCTATAGTATGACCATATGGTTCAGAAATGGGACTAATTTCATTGATTTCCTTAGTTATGATTTGAACATAAGGTGAAATTGTACGACGGTGGGAAATACTGATGATTGTATCATCCTAATTTGGATCTTCCAGAGTTGTGGCTATATTATCCAGTGCATCAGCTTGGGCATTCTGTGATCGTGGGACCTAAGAAAATTTTGGTTCCGAAGGAAATTGTTCCATTAACTCTCCGACATAATCATACAAAGGTATTAACTCTTTTTTTCTGATGGCATAATCCCCATTGACTTGTTTTATTACTAGGTCTGAATCACCTTTCACCTTTAAGTGATTCACTTGTTCCTGAAGTGCCAATTCCAAGCCTGTGATGAGAGCTTGATATTCTGATTCATTATTTGTACCACCTCCCAACAATAAGAAGGAATAGGGTAGTACTTCCTTTTCTGGGGAAATAAGCACAATTCCTAACCCAACCTTGATAAATTTAGGATCTTCCATTTTCTTTCCTGTTGGACTTCTAGAAGCACCATCATAATACATTTCCCATAATTGAAGATTATCTTGAATAGAGAAGACATCCTCATAAAAAAGTTCAGTATCTAAATATGTATCTTCTATTGAAGGATGTTCAACAAGTAAATCCTCCAGGGCATGGGCCTTTATTTCCTTTTAAGGCACGTACTGGATATCAAATTGCTGCAAAATAACTGCCCACCATGCCAGATGTCCTTTAAGCATTGGACGACTAAGGATAAATTTGAGCGGGTTTTTGTGAGATACCAAGTGGACCTCACAATGTTGAAGATAGTGTCTCAATTTCTGAACTACAAAGATCAATTCTAGGAAGCACGTTTCATTACTTGAATATCGGGTTTCTGCTGTAACCATATTCCGACTGAGATAGTAAAGGCCATTTTCATTCCCAGCATCATTCTTTTGGGAAAGGAAGGCACCTAATGACCACTCTAAAGCTATCACATAAAGAATAATTGGTCTTCCTTCAACAGGTGGAATTAATACCAGTGGACTCAAGAGATATTTATTGAGGATATCAAATGCCTCTTGGTAATCCTCGGTCCATTGGTAGGTGACTCCCTTCTTCATCAATTTGGTGAAGAGTAAACTTTTTCCTGCCAGATTGGCGATGAAAAGCCGAATATAGGCCAAGTGTCCTTGAAGTCCTCTCAATTATTTCAAATTTCTTGGAGGTGACATACAAAGGATTGACTTTTTCTTCTCAATATTGACTTTGATACCATGATGGCGTACAAAAAATCTGAGAAATTTTCCTGAGGTTACCCCAAATGCACATTTCAAGGGGTTCATCTTCAAATTGTGTTGTCGAAGTTTGTGGAATATGACATTCAAATCAGCCAAGTGATTAGAACATTTTTTGGATTTAACCACCAAATCATCCACATAACATTCAATAAATTTCCCTAAAAAGGGTTTGAAGATACAGTGCATGGCACACTGATATGTTGCGCCTACATTCTTCAGGACAAAGGGCATTACCCTATAGAAAAACACACCCTGAAGAGCTTTGAATGCTGTAGATTATTCATCTTCTGGAGCCATTAAGATTTTTTTATAACCAGAATATCCATCCATGAAGGAAAGTGCTTCATAAATAGTTTTTGCATCAATGAAGAGTTTTGTGATCGGAACTGGAAAATCATCCTTGGGAGAATGCCGATTAAGATCTCTGAAATCAATGCAAACTCTAATTTTTCCATTTTTATTTTTCAGAGGGACAATATTAGCAAACCATTTGGGATATTGAACTTGTCTGACAAAGTTAGCTTTGATAATCTTATCCACTTCAGCTTCAATTTTGAAATTATAAGTTGGGTGTGTTCTTCTTGCAGCTTGCTTGAATCCTTGATGTTCATCTGGAAAACCCAAATGATGAGTAGAAACATCGGGGTCAAGCCCTAGAATTTTTGTATAGTTCCAAGAAAATATATATCAATTTTCCATTAAAAATGAAATATAAATTTCTCGCTCTTCAAGAGTCATGGCCACACTAATTAATGTGGGGCGTGGATCTTCTTTTTTACCCATATTTATTTCTCTAAGTTCATCTACAGTGGTAGAGATACCCTCTTCCAATGCTGGAGGATAATCTATGAGATCTTCCTCTTCTTCTTCAACACGTGTTCTCTCTTCTGTTTCTACTTTCATGGTAAATGATGATGCATAATTTCCATGATGAGGAGATATGTTAAAATTTGAACATCTTGAAGAAGAGGCTACCATTTCTGACCCTATTGATGATGAAGGGTCTTCCTTGGGTAATAAAGAGGAGATGATGGATTGAGAATCGAAATCATCGTTCACCTCTGACATTGCAATACCTTCTTCTGGCCTAGTTGGCGAAGTATAGAATTGATGAATTTCAGCGGATGAAATGAAGACATCTCCATTTGAGCTTTCATCATTTCTTGGTGTATCAACAATTTCTCCCATGTTGTCTGGATTTATTGCCTTAATTGACCTTATGGAAGTTTCTATAAGAGTATTTTGATTTGGTTCTATCCTGTTAATATGACTGATAGGCAACACATAATCTGTACTCACATGTATGAAAGGATTTACTAGAATCTTTTCCAAACCATACAGAACATTAATTTTGGTGACCTCCTTCATCATGGATTTCTCCTTCCCTTACATGTGATAGAATTCTGCCTCAATGAATTGAGATTCACATGTTTTGAATGGGTATTTATCACCATAAAATGTCCCAATTTGACCATTGAAACAATATTTGAGACATTGATGGTATGATGAAGGGATAGCCGCATGTTGATGCAGCCAAGATCTTCCAAGAAAAATATTAAAGGTTGTGTAATGATGAACAACCATGAAATCTGAATTGGATACAAGATCTCCAAAACGAGTTCTGAGTGTGATCTCACCTAGAGTTTCTTGTTCATTTTTATCATATCCTTACAACATCAAACTAGAAGAAGATAAATCAGATTCTGTGAGGCCCAATCAATGAAGTGTACTAATGGAGATGAGGTTGACTCCTGATCCATTATCAATGAAATCTCATCAGATATCTACATAATTGACCTTGATAAATATATAAAAAGGTCTGACATGTCCATGCACAATATCATCTTTCTCTTTATATGTAAAAGATATCACTGCATGGAAATATCAGGACCATTCTCTACATGGTAGACTTCAGCCGCAACAATTTTAGTTTCAATTATTGAGGACTTGATAAAGCCTCAATGAGTGCCTCTCGAAGATCCTTTGATAGGTTCAAGGCATCCAAAATTGATAACTTGGCCGGTATTTGGGGAAAATGTTTCAAGACATCATACTTTTTGTCCAAAGGTCTATGTTTCCCAATAGGAACATGTGGTTTCACAGGTGCCATAGAAGTTGATGCTTTGTAAGTAGATGCATCTTGTATCGGGGTAGGAGTTGAAAATACTCCTGGATTTGGTAGATTAGACCGAATAGGTATATTTATTTGTTGAGAGGAAGAAGGTGTAACCTCCAACCGATATTCCAAAATAAATGTGCCAGGACTGAATCTGCCTTGTGTAGAAGAACTTGATTGTTCTTGTTGAGCCCGCTAAAGGGCTTTTCCACATGTTTCATCTGCATAGATAGTTCCAGTAGGGGTATGATTGAAATAGTGGTTTCTAGGATATCCACATATTCATCTGTATCCTAAACCTCCGGAACTCCCTCTAATTCCTCTTTTTGGTACAGAAAATTCATTCTCATCAAGATTGAAACTGTGATTAGAATAAGGATCAGTTTTGTGAATCATATTAATAGAACCAAAGATCAACTCTTCATGTGATGAATATTCTTCCTGACTAACCAATTTAGGTTGTTCCGTTTGGTGGGGCGGTGCCCGTGGCTTTGAAGTAGATGGCAGAAAATATGCCAGAGTCAAAGAAAACTTGGGCTTTGACACGATCTCATCTTCTTCTAACTGTTCCTATTTCTTTGAATTATGTCGTTTATTTGAGGATTTTTCTTTTGATGAAGGAGGTTTTGATGTGGCATTCATAGCATAAGACAAAATTGGTTTCTTCAATTGTTTCCATAAAATGGTGTGAGTTCGGTTGATCATTTTTCAAACCATCCAATCATCATATATCTGCGCATTTTTTCTTTTGACTTCTTGCCACTCATCTTCTTCCTCTGGATTTGTAGTAGTAACACATGCTACTTGAGCTGAAGAACCTTTCAGTTTGACTTGTCGTGAGTCCACCATCTTTTGCTGGAGGTCTTTGAAGACAAAATAGTCCCAAATGGGGTTCCCCAAAATTTGATGAAATGAAAAATAGTTGGGATGGTCTTCATCTCCTTCATTTTTTGGCCTTTTGGGCCTTGGAAACTGAACCAAATTATTTTCCAGAGCCAAAATGAAGTAACCAGGAACTTTTTCATTTTAGAAAAAATAAACTTTTCTCTTTAGATCCACAAATTTTTTCCATCTTTGATCTCTTGGATCTTGTTGATGAAACGTCCTATGTTGTTGATACTCAGGAAGTGGAGCCCTTCGATAAGATGAAGGTTTTGAAGTAGAATCAGGAAGAGGTGCTTGTTTAAGCATAACTGTAGCGGTCTCTACTTTACCCATTCTCTTTCTTAGAGCTGATGGAATTACACGAGTTTTATTCTTAGTCTTTGTAAGAGAGTCTTTTATCTTCTAAGCGATCAAAGTAAGGTCTCGAAACCCTCCTATGTATTTCATAGGGATCAACGGTGTGCGTAATTCATCATGAAAATTTCCCACACAGATTGGAAACAACTCTTCTTGTGGGAGAGATAAGCTTAGGGAATATGTTAATCCATTCCAGAGAGCAATGAAATCAGAAACACTTTCATTATCCCTTTGCTTAAAATTTGTATGATCAAAAGTTGTTGTCTTTGTCAAAGTTGAGCTGAATTGATGAAGGAATTGTTGACGGAGGTCCTCCCACCTGGTAATTGACGAGGATTGGAAGCTTGATTTCCAGACAAAATTAGGCCCTTGTGATGACTGTACAAAACACCAGAGCTTAACTGCTTCTTTTTGCGGAGGAGTTCCCATCATAGGATTGCAACGAGAAAACAAATGTGTTAAGTGTTGTTCTGGGTGTCCCAAACCATTAAATTTGGGAATGTGGTACTTACGAAATTTTATGGGGGAGGAATTGCATCTACCCTTTTAGGGTAAGCTCTCTTCTCCAGTTGAACTGTTGAATGCTTTCCTTCTATAGCTTCCAACCAGGATGTTAGTGACTCAACGGTAGATATTAAATTTTGAGAAACATCCGGTTGAGCTTGGACCTGTGCATGTGCAATAACTAGAGCTTGGACAGGTGTGGAAACCGGGACTACCATTGATGGTAGTATTTCCTGTTGTTGTTGGGTATAACCCATAGGATTGGACCTGTGAAGGTATACTGGTAAAGGAGGAGATTCTTGATCCAACCCAATAGCTGCAAAAACTTCCCTTGACTGACTGACTCCAACATGATTAGGGGAAATACTACCTTGAATTAGTTCTACATTCAACCTCCTTAACTCCTTCATTTCTAGCTCTTATTGTGAGAACCTTTCCTCTAATGAGAGGGAGTGGCCTTCTCCAGAGGTAGGGTAGGACGTAACCCGATTCTTCCCTTTCCCCTCATTGGACGCCTTTCAACGAGGGGGGAGCTAGTTCTTTGATGGAATACCAAGATTCTGGGTAAGCCTTAGATTTCATGTACGCACACCTTCTTCATTTATGTCTATGAGTACAACCTCTAGAGTAGGAAATTCCTCATCTGATTCCCCTGAGTGAGCCTCATGTTCCGGAGGATCAACAATAATGGCATTGATGAAATTTATCGATTCATAACACATTGCATCTCTTATATTGGAATTTCTTCAATATTTTATTCTTCCATGTCCTTTATGAGACATCGCCTTTTGTTGAGTTGATCCCTCAAGAACTTCTTGATGAACCGTTATTTGGAGGGAGTCCCCTAATAATTCGGCTATGAGTTCCTCTTGTGGAATCATTCCTAATCGAGAGAAGACAGACTTTCGCTGAGGAAGAGATTGAGGATTTGAAAACATCCCCAGTCTGGTGGACTGGGGATGTTGCTACTGAACTGCTCGAATATTATTTGTTGATTCCGAGGGTTGGGTTAAAAGATTCCCCAGTCTGACAAGATGGGGTGGCTCTTGAGCTACTACATCTGAGACTTTCTTAAAATATCTCCTGATTATGCGGACTTTAGTCTGGAAATTGTCCGGATGCATCAACCGATATCCACTCAAATCACCTGTCTCATATGATCGTTGGATGATTTCTGACAATTCTGTCACTTGATAATGTGCACAATCTAAATGAGAATCTTGTTCGATATTCTCATTTTCCTGATGTAAGAGTAATTTGACAACCTATTCTTTGTATTCCTGACTTTGAGAATAATTAGTTTAGGCCTATTTCTGAGAAATCATCTAATTACACACAAAACCAGTTGGTTGTGGCCGGCTATGGGAAATAACATTGCATGATACCACTTTTGGCGGGCTTTATTGATCGGAGAGTACAGTGAAATGTAGTGCTCCATGAACACCCCATCCCATAATATGAATACCATATGGGGCATTGACAATTAACTGGTGTAATATTTTTAGTGCACCAAGCCATGAACGCTGAAAGGCTCTCTACTTCTTTTCAACCTTTGGATATCGAGAAACTAAGAGAGATGCCAAGTTAATTTGGTGTTACAACCCTTCTATTATCTTGACATGATTTTCATATTCATCATAAGATAATATTTTATTCTTTAATTGACAAATATTTTTCCACATTTTGAGACGAATATCGTGAATACAATCTTCCATCAACATTTCTGGAATATCATACTGAGAGTCAGCCAAAGGAAAAAACATGACTAGTACTTCACTATTCGCCAGTTGTTTTCTCATATTCAGTACTTCCTCCTTATCATTCGATGAAGATTATTATACCTGATTAGACCAGAGCCGGTGCTTCTTTGTTGCTTTATTAGATTCAACAATATTGGTAGAGAATTCATTTATCAAATTAGAATATTCATGATTCAGGGGTGGTTCGAAGAATGACCTATACCTCGGGCTATATTCTAGTTCAGAAAGTATTTTACCTGCTAGCGGTAAAGCATCCAACATGACTAGATTCAAATTTTTAAGTTCCTCAAGATAAGAGGGATTTCTCGTTATTGCATTATCCATTGAAGAATTTTCTAGGCAATGCGAATTACTACTGTGGAGAGGACTTTCACAACTAAATTCATCATCATATAGAGGACCACCATGGTGGGTTATAGAAGAAGATGGAACCTTTTTCTCCTTGATCTTCTGGCCACACATAGGGTTATCATGGCTCTCATCTGAAGATGATACTTCGAGATCGACTGAACTATCATGAAAAAAGCCTTCATGAGGAAGTATCTGATGAAGACCATTGGAATTGATTTTCCCACTATTGGGAAATGAGAGAGTAGAATCTTGAGTTGCAATAGACAATTGTCAGAGTGCATCAAGAACTCCAGCTTAAAGCAAGGCCTTATTACAGATTGTCTCTTAATTTCTTGACTGTGCCGAATGGGTCTTTTTTTAGACGCCTTCTTACTCATTTTGGGAACCACTTATTGAAAAAAGTGGTTATTATGGGCAGTTGTATGTGCCCGATCAAGAGAAATAGTCAGGTAAGGCTAATTATCTCCATTCAAATCAGGTGTATGTTCCTGACTTGATTGTCCGTATGGTATGGGGTAGTATGACCCACAACCCTCTTGGACTGGAATAGATGTGTGTATATGTTCTGGAGTGATATGTTGATGTGTCACTCCACTGGTAGGGACAGATTTATATTTCTTTCCCTATAAAGCTGGTGAAGCTGTTATAATATTATGGAAGGCATCTAGAATATGAGAAAGGATTTGCTTCTGCTCTTTAACCATCGTCAGAATGTTCATGGTTACTTCAGCTGCTAGAATGGGAATATATGTCCATTACATTCTTGGAGTAGGTGTATGTTCATGTCCCTTTCCTCCTTTTCCTGTCAGTGAATTATGACAGTACTCATGTGTAGGGGTAGAGTTGAGTCTGCACCAAATTTTTCATCATATCTTTCCAACTTACTTCTCCAAGTGCTGCCAAACGAGACTATTGGCAGGCTTGATGAATATTGACAGGTCGATTTGCCTGTTGTGTATTCCTCATCAAATATGGTTGAAGATTTTCCTTCAATAATGGCAGACGAGACTACTAACAGAATTGTTGATTGTAAACAGGTGTATATGCCTGCTTATTAGTTTCCACCATATTAGATTGGCGAGATTATTTGGGTACAATTGGACGAGCCTGCTGACAAGTTAATGAGTTACAAACAGGTGTATATTCCAACTTATAATACTCCACCGTAATTTCCTGGAAATATTGGTGGGTTGCTTCCAGACGAGTCTGCTAGACAGTGGAATTAGAACGGACGAGTGTATGTGCCCGCCCGTTGCTTGCAATCATGTTGGCTTCATGGACTTTTCTAGAGGGGGAAGAAATAAGATCCTGCTCCCTGTTAAGCATATTTTTCCTCTGGAAGTTTTTCTTTCATGCTCAGGTCTAAGGAACCTGAGCCAAACCCCTAAAGGTGATACCCTCCTCATGTTGAGGGCGCACTGTCGCACGAGTCTGGCGGCGATTGTTGATGGGATCCCTTGAGAAGGACTCTTGTATCCTTGAATTAAGACCTTGAGTGACCTTCTCATTCACCTCCTCATAATATGTGAGGGACTGGTGATTACATTCTTGGGATAATGACCCGAAACAGTTGGAGATAGTGGTTGGCACTGCCTGTTTCTTGATCACTGGTCGTCACTGTCCAGACAACCAGAGTGAGTTATTGACTTAGAGATCTTGTCGAGTGGCCTCTAGAGTAGGAATGGTACCATGTTGATGGTATTACATAACTAGTACATTTGAGACCCAACGTTGCAGACGCTGAGTGGGTGATGTCATCCTTATAGCGGACAAGGATCCAGCAAGAGTATTAGTAGATGCGTTCACAAGTGTGAACTTTAGCGAATCCATTTCTGTAACTGAAAGAGATCTTGAAAACGAGTGTCTGTTTGATATAACAGACATAATAAAGATAAGTTCGGCCACTACATCTTTTTTACAAGCACATATGTTATGGATTACTTTTTTGTCCCTCAAATTAAGTTAAATAGGGGCCTAAAAAATAAGTAAAACATCATTTAACTTGGTTAGGGATTCACGCTGGGTTGACCATTTTTTGTTTCTTAATGGAAATGGGGATGACCTCGTTTCGTTTAAGGTTCAAACATTCCAATAAGTTTCAAATGGGTTTATTTGTAGAACCGTAAACATCCTATGATTTTATATCCATTTCGACCTACATTCCAAAGGAAGGTGCTCATTATTTGTGGGCTTATGAGGCTTCAGAATTTTCATTGGTCGAGAGGATCATAGGTCGGACTCATCACACCTTTTTGGGGGGAATTATTGTCCACTCCGAGACTCTCTTTATAGATTTAAGTAATTTTCATGAATCCTTATTAAATTACAAAGTATGAAAATCAGTTTTCCTTTAGATCTTGAAATCAATGATTGATGTGTATGAGATTTAGAGAATCTTTTATATGTATTTGAGGTTCTTCATCGATAGAGAATCATCTGTATGCATTGTATATTCATAGTCAATGGTATCCTTCAATACATTATATAGAAATCTCTTGGTCATTATGATGACCATTATGGTTTTAAAGCCACTCAGTGGGGCACTTAAAGTTTATTTTCATTCATAAGGACATGGATTATTTTACAGTTGGGATCGTATTCACAGATGGGGTACCTACATATCCTTATTAGAAAAGGAATCAGATCCCACATAGTTCAAGAATTATGATATAGTTTAACGTTATATGGGAAAAATGAGAATTAATGGGTGAAGGTCTTGAACCTTAGAAAGGCTTCCTATGTACTCTAATTTTAAGGTAGAGATCAATTTCCACAATGTTCGGTTATGAATTGTGGGGCTTAAGTATGGTTAACGACCCAAAGAGATGTGTCGTGGTTACATTTACACTCTAAGCACACATGAGTCATGCTCGGTGTGAGAAACAAGCGGTATTAGTAAACATGACAATTTGTTTCATGAAAGATATGGTCACAAGGAATGATATGGGTCTTATGTATGCGTGACTGCCCAAGTAGATGGATACTAGGATTTACTTCTGGATAGAATCCTAGGAACAATGTCCATAAAGGTATTTTTGTTTTACGGAGATTTGGATACTCTAACTTAGGGCTTACTCTTGAGAAGGATGCCTGAATTAGGGGGGACTTATGATTGGGGCATATTCCTGAGAAGGAGACCCAAAATTAAAGGGACTTATAACTTGGGACTTACTGTTGAGGAGGAGGCCCAGAGTTAAAGGGGGTTTGGGGCTTACTCCTAAAGAGGATGCCCAGATTAAAGGGGAACTTTAACTTATGATTGGGTCTTACTCTTGAGAAGGATGCCCAAGTCAAAAAAAATTAAGACTTGTTAAGAGAAATTATAATTGGGGCTTATTACTAAGAAGGAGGTCTAGGTTAATGGGACTTGAGAACTGAGGCTTATTCCTAAGAAGTAGGCCCAGGTTAAGGTACTTATGACTGGGGCTTATTCCTAATAAGGATTCCTAGGTTAAGGGAATTTGGAATTTTGAGCTTACTCCTGAGGAGGATGCCCATATTTGGGAACATGCACTGGGTCTTACTCCTAAACAGGAGGCCCAGGTTAAATATCTTATAATCTTAGAGGATTAGGTTTAATGGATGAAATCTCTAACCTTAGTGACATAAAGACATGTAAATCACTAGGTTTTGAGAGATGTTCCACAGAATTTCTTTCAGATAAGGAATCCAATAAAGGAACCATGCCTAAAGTGTCTTTGAAGAGGGTTTTGAAGTATAAATCTTGAATAGGAGAGGTGGATTTGAAGAAAAGAGTTGAAAAGATAGGTTAGGCACCCAAAAAGAGGCAGGCGCGCATGTCTTGTTTGGGTAGTCAAGTCTTGGGCGCGCAAGTATACTTGCGCGACACATATATACTTGCGCGACGGTAAACCCATAGGGTAATACTTGGGTGAGGCTTGGATCAAGCCCTTAGTATTATCCCTACAGGCTTCTAAAAGAGTGGGACGCATGTTCGGTTGAAGGGATAAGGCGGCGAGCAAGTGTTTCCATTTTCCCTTAAGGGTTAAACACTTAGGCACGCATGTTTTGATGAATTCCAACACTTAGGCCTTGTTTTCCCTCTTTAGATCTTCCATTATAGGTAATAAATTACCTTAGAAGTGTCCAGAATACATCAAGCAAAGAGTAGGGTGCTAAGAGCTTAAATCTAACTTTTGGAATTTTCTGTCCTTGATATGGGGGGACCACAAGGGTAATTTATCGGCTACTAAAGGCCTGGGAGAAATTTGACTTAGGGTGTGAAAGTGACTTGCGCACCTCTGGAGCGCAAGTAACTTTGTGCGCCCAAGGCTGGCGCACAGGTACACATGCACGCATTAATTATTTTGCGCTTTTTTTTATGATTCTTCCTTCTTCTTTGCTTGAAGTACTCTCCTTGGTCAATCTCTGGACTCTGTGACCGAAGGGAGCATCAACATATATCATTTTATATAATAAAACATTCAATGTACAATAAGAAATATTAAACATGTATGATAATAAATCTATTCAAAAACCTAAAGCATATGAAATTCTAAAATTATTCACATATGAAAGTATAAATTTTTAAGAAATTTAAATTTAATAAAATGTGAGGAAATTTTAATATATGAAGAAATAGATATTAAATTATTAACATAATATTTAAAACACTAACACTAATCACCCATATATATCCTGAACTAGCATGTACATATCTCACTATATAAGTGGTTGACTCATACTCAACTACAAAAAGGCATGTTTGTAGCTTAGATGACTAATACACTTCCCTAGATCGCTCGAACACAAGGTTAAGATAACTTTTACATAGATTCCAAAAAGACTCATATCTAAATAACTTATACCAATTTCAACTTCAAAACGTAATTTTAAATTCTTTGAAAACACTCATAACACATCTTAGATTCACCTCATGTCTTCTAAAACCTTTTAATAAACATTCAACACAACTATAATAATCTCTCAAAAATATCTAATAATTATAAACCACGATTTAAAATAAATTAATACCATCAAAAAATCCAATGGAACTTCAACTTCCGTGATGATGATAGTGAACCTAAAAAGAGTATTCTTCCAAAAAAAGAAGTTATTAACATCATAATATTTGATGTTCTAAATTAATTATGTTTGATTATAATGTTTAAAGAGTTCAATATAGGGATTATGAATCTAATTTCACCACTATTAAAATAATATATCATTATATATGTTACCCATTAAAATAGTTTAGTGGAATGATATAATATCCCAAACTTCCAAAGATTTTTTTTATAAAAAAAATTCATTCTAAAATATAAATATAAATGATAAATAAATTTATTTCTTTCCAATGATATAAATAAAACATATATACACATATTAATCACTTAAGTGGTTTATTTTATTAAATACATGCTTTTAATCAAAATAATAATTCACATATAATAAGAAAAAAAATTAAAATAGTTTTATAAAAATACATTTTAAGGAATAAAATTATTGAAACTATAAAAATTCTTTATTAATAGTTCTAAAATGTTTTTATCATATTTTCTTTGGGTTTTTTATTAATATAAATTTTCTTTTTTAAAACTATAAGTGAAAAGTTCTATAAAAAAATTAAAATGAAAATATTTTTATTTTTATTTGGAAGTGAAATTCCCCTGATATAGTTTCTTATTATCAAAAAAATGGTTATGAAATATTTATAATGTCATTCTTAGAAAACTAAAATGTTCATTGATGTAATATTCTAGTCATAGTATATGATGTTTATTGCACTAAAATTACTTTCTTGATTCTTTATTTAAAATATTAGTTACACTTTATTAGAATAATGATTTCATAAAATAGTTTTTTACAAATAAATATTTTTAATTATAAAAAATATAATAATTAAATAATTATTATTATTATAAATATAATCACTCATAACAAAATATATAGTATTTAATAATTAAAAATTATTTCTCTAAATTATAATATGATTTTAATTAAAAGATAAATTAATAATATATTGGAATTTAATTTTTTAAAATGAACTTAATTTTTTTATTAATCATGTGAAATTTATCATGGGATGAATTTTGGGGATTTTTCTAAAAAGGATGGTTTTTAGATGAATCGTAAAAATATCGTTTTTTCAAATACGGTTACTTTTACAACATCATCATGATATAATAATGACATAAAAATTTATAAAACATTTTTTTCAACCAATTAGTTATTTAAGGATTAAAATATATCAATTAAAATATTTATTGTATACAGAGAACTATGTTTAACATTTTAGACCCTGGGTTTTATTTTATTCAAATATTATAAAATTTTTCTACCTTTTACTTTACTTAAGTATTCACATGATGAATTTCTATTTTTAATTGGTTTTAAAATAAAATAATGATAATTTATTTCATAATAAATCAAATTAATTTAATGATAATAATTAACTATTAAATTTTTTTATAAATAACTATAAATTCATTTTTAGGCATAACAATATATGTTTTCTAAAAACAATATTTTCTCTCTGCACGTATATTATAATAAATTTTTTTAAATTTTATAAAATGAATCAAATAAAATTAATTTAAAATTTTGAATCATATTAATAAATATTATTTAATAATTTTTAATATAATTTTATTGTTCAAGAATAAATTACCAAGGTAAAGATTGGTCACCATGAAAAATGTTAAAATGATGTAAAAACATTAAATCAAGAGTTAAAGCCTTAATATATCTAAAATCCTCATATATAAATAGGTTTGTGAGGCCTTTGGAAACCATAACATATCTTATCATCACTAATTTAAAAAAATTTATCCACTTTCCTTGATTATGTCATCTCTTTTTATACAAATAAATTAACATTTACTAAAATTACACCCCTATTAGCTATTAATAAATTCCTTAACGTTATTTAAACCCATTATCAACTATCCTTGCTTTATAGGTACTTAATTTACCTTCCATTTCTATTTTTCTCTTGAGTACCCATTTTCATCCAATAGGCTTTGCATGAATTAGTGGATCTACCAAAACCCAAACTCAATTATAATACATGGAATCAATTTTAGAATTCACAACACATTTCCATATTTCATCTTCTGAGCTCTCTACTACCTCCTTGTTGTACTAAGGTTCATTATTGTCATCCAATAATGAGTCACCATATTCGATGACTAGAAAAACATATATATGTGGTTCTCTTACATCTATGGTGATTCTACATAGTACATATGTTTTATGAACAAATTATTCCACAAGGACCCATATAATATGTTCATGTACCAACACTTGTTTATCATGAGCATCAAATTTATTAAGATCAATCCAGCACCCACTATCCTTCTTGAGGATATGATCCATCTCAATAAAGATGGTTTGTTTAGAGATAATGACTTTCTTATCTGTGGGGTTGTATAGGTAGAATTCCTTTGTTTCTTTGGGATACCCAACATATATACACATTGTGTCTCAGTGTGATAATTTGTTTCAAAATATGGCCTTAAAAATGAATCACATCCTTATACATGTGTATATGAATTAATGGGTTTCTTCCCACTCCATAACTCAAATGGAATTCCATTCTACACATTAGTTGGTACCCAGTTTAGTGTGTATGTCATAGTTTGTAATGAATATACCCTAAAGGATAATGGAAGATATGCATGACTCATCATAGACCTTACCATGTCTATCAAGGTACGATTACACCTTTCAATAATACCATTCCACTATGGTGTGTAAGTCATAGTGAGTTGAGATTGAATTCCATAGTCCCATGAAAGTAGATGTGTGTATGGTTATGATAATGACCACCTTGATCTGACTGAATCTCCTTTATCTTATTTCTAAGTTGATTCAATACTTAATTCTTGAATTCATTGAATTTCTCAAAGGACTCATACATATACCTCATCAAGGAGATGTATCCACATCTACTCAAGTCCTCAGTAAAATTTATAAAGTAAGAAATTGACCACAAGCTTCTACAAGAAATGGTCTCCACAAATTAGAGTGTAACAAACCTAAAAGCCTTGTATTTATATTATAATATCCACAAGCTGGTGGTTTTTTCATTATTCCTTGTTAAAAACCATGAAATATTTTAACTGGTTTTATCTTAAAAGTGTTTAAATAACCATCTTGATAGAGCTTTGTCAAATGATTCTTGTTTACATAACTAAGATGGTGATACCACAATAGGGTGTTAGATTAAACATGTGAACATGATCTGTTATCAATTTCCAATAGTTATTATTCATAATTTAATAAATAAGGACCCTTATTAAAAGGTTCCATACTATAACATATGTCATATTTATAAAACAAACAAATTGTTTTACAAATTTGAAAATAAAACCATCTATATCTAGAAAGGATAATGAATTTATGTTCATGGTAATAAAATATACATGATAAATATATCTTAAAAAACAATATCATTCCTATTTCCTATGAAATTTGATAATAAATAATGGATAGTGCCTCCATAATCACACCATTGGATGCTCTCAAATACACCTCTCCTATAGAAATATTTTTAAATATACTTGGTTCCTACAATCAAATATATATGTGATCACCACAAGCTATTTCTAATATCCAATATTAAAATATTAAAATATTACACTCAATAATGAATTAACCTTTAGCTTCTCCATGTTTCCAGGTGTGGTTCATCTTCTAGTGGGCTTATTTACCACATGAAAAACAAATTACTTACTTTTCATTTCCTTGAATATAAATCTTGCTCTTCTTAAAACGACTATTCTTGGGAGATTTAGATTTTTTATGAGTCTTATAACCCTTTTCCTTTTTCTTCCTTTTATTAATTACCATAAAGAATGAGAGTTTTTCATGGACAATTCCCTTGTCCACTTGAAATATTAGATTAAGAAGTTATAAAATTCTCTCAAAATTATTTATCATGTTATAATTAGAAATAAATCTAGATAAGGTAATGGATTGTGATGAAATTATGATATTTTTGTGCAACTCATATAGGAATTTAATATCTAAGATGTCTAAGTGTTCAATTTAGCAAGTAAGCTTGACTATATAAGGCCTAGCAAGTACCAACTCTCTAAGATTAGTTGTTAATAGAACATTAGAGATCTCATATCTCTGTTGTGTCACCTTCTCTTGATAGATATCGTGGATGTGATACATTATGATATACTCACCCATGTATGCATGTTTCATTATAAGCTCATTGGTCATGTATGATAACATGAAACACATAACATTTTTGACATCATTGAAATATTTCTCATAGATAGCAAAAAATACTCATTAGACACTTTACTAGGTACTTCCAGAATATATTCTTACATTAAATACAATTTCCTTAAATGGCATGGGATAACACGTAAGTACCTTTTCTACTCTTGGTAAATTTTTTCTGATGAGGAGGTTATCCTTCTCAAGTATGTTTCATAGTGATATGTTTTATTTCATTTTTTCTTACATATCTACATATAATATGATAATAATTTTAGTAATTTATTAGATAAAAATAGATAATAAATAAATATTATACTTATAAATCACCCACTATTTTATTAAAATGCAACATCCCTCACCAGTGGATTCAGAATATACTATTTATTTTAAATTCTAGTGGTAAGGATCCATATTCTCTTTCCAATAATCTTGAAATTGTCCAATAAATAAATTTTAATGGTTTTAGGTAGGCATTCCAAATACCAACTTTATTATCACATAGCTCATTGATTAGATGAGTGTAATCCCTTATCCTAGAATCCATAAATTTGATTTCCTCACCCTTTTCCTATTAGTTACATAATGTTATACTTTTTCATTCAACCATTGAAGTGAACTTTGTTAATTCAATATAAAACATTAAGTTATAACTCCTTGATAATTTAAATCACCTCAATTTTGGTTGGTCAAGCACTTTAGACTATGGTTTGATTTTATCTTAATTAGTGGAAGGAAATACCTTATTAATCTATGTTATTTAGGGATTTTATAATTAGATGTTAATTTTCCATATTATTTTTATTAAATATTTCATAATATTAAGTGTAATTAATTAATTGATTAACCATGTCTTAGATAAAATTTATAAATAAGCCAATTTATTTTAGTTTTATCTTGCATGCTAGTTAATTCATTAATTCATGTGATTGTCAAAAATAATACATAATGTAATAACCATGAAAATAGAAAAATATAAAATAATAATGTGTTATGATCATGAGATTTTTCTAAAAGTTAGTTTTTCTAGCGAATGACAAACTATCCATCGAACTAGGGGAAAATACCTTGAAGCATTTGATGTTTATATTGTAGTTTTCCACTTGTCCACTCATGTATGTAATAACCTGAAATTATATTAATTTAAGTTACATTATTATAATTATAACATGTAGTATATGTCACATAAAATCCCATATATAACACATTATAAACATTATAAATAATGAACGAATGGAATACGGGTTATTTCTTGAAGTTAAAAACCTATACCAATAGAATAGTAACTTGACCTTTGGAATAGTAGTGTGACCATTATGAGTATTAAATCGACCAATAGTATAGTAAAATCACCTATGAACTTATAAACAAAATTTATACATCCTATACTTGTTAATATGATTTAATCATATCATAGTATAATTAAAAAAATATTTTATAAAATATTAATTTAGTGTTGATATTTTTATAAAACATAAATGTTTATTTTCAATTTTATAATTAATATAATGATTTAAAAGAAAATTTAACTCCTTAAATTTTATTCATAAATTAATATTTCATTATCTTATTATTATAATATAATTTTATTATGCCTTAATTAGTTTTTTCAATGTTTTTTGAAATCAGTTATAATTTTAAAATTGGTATTTTCCAAGTAAATGAAGATTTTTATTAAAAATTAAATTCATCATATTTAGAAAATTATTTTTATAAAATATATTTCATTTTTTAATTCTACACTTTTAAAAATGGTTAGAGTGATTTTATGGATTTCTCTAAAATACTTGAATTTTTTGTGAATAGTACAATATGACAATTCATGATAAAAGATAAATACATGAATTAATCGAGTCAGGGATAATGTATGTCAAATTTAATCCCATAATATTAAACTATAATTCATTATTTTAATATATTTAGTGAAAATTATTTTACTATTCATAGTCTAGAGTAAAAAAAATAAACTAATGACTAAAATAATTAGAAAACACGCCTATTCTGCACTATAAATACCCCCCCCCCTCGTCACCTCTTATCCTCACGTCTCTTAAGCCTTGAATATTTCCAAATTTCTACCTAATAATATTACCAATTATCTTCCCCATTTATAGGAGGTTTTTTTCTCAAAGAATTTCCAAAATCCTTTCCTTAAGGAGGTTCTCAAGAAGAAGAATCCAAGAGGTAAAAACCTCTTTATTTTTCGTTTAATTTCCTTCGCATTTATTTACTTTTATTATTCTCTTCTCACCTCCCCCTATACATGTGGAATAGAAACTATAGTATCTAAAATATACTATAATATTATTAAATTAATTATATAATCCATCATCATTCCATTACCGTCCATTTTTTTCAAAAAATGAAAACAGCGTCCATGGTGTGTTAATTTATTAGATTCATGGACGACGAGTTTCCAATATCCATTACCACCACTATGAATGGTCATAAAACCATTTTTATGGTTAAAAACGAATTCAATATATGTATTAAATCATATTAAATGTTCTGTAACTAATATATTCATATATGATATTAATTAATAAAACGAAACTAGTTTGAGATGATAAAAAAACTCCAAAATAATCTAAACAGTTATCATTACCGTTTTATCAAAAAAATAATCCTATCATCTAGAAAAAATTGATATATAATGAAATTTAATATTCTATAAGATCATTAAAAACATATAACTTCAATTTTGGGAAAATATAATAATTTAAAATGATTTTTTTATAAATGTATACAAGTAACCCGATCATGGAATTCATGGAAACAAACACTCCTAAACGATAAAATTATATCTTATAACCCAGAAAAAGGGCCCTAAATTAAATTAATAAATTATTATATAACAAATAAATGTATAATATGTTCTTAATTAAGTAATTAATGTATTTAATTTGATTATCCAAGATATTAAGATCAAGTGAAGAACACTTTCATAAATAAGGTAAGGGATTATACCTGAACCCCCGTTTTTTCTTTCTGGTTACCATTTATCCCTCTCTACCCCAATGTAATTATTATTTATTTCTTATAATTCATATAAATTATATTTTGATGTTAAAAAATTATTTATCGAGATCATTTCAACCTTTTTAGGGTAAATTCGTGCTTTAAAAAAGCTTCCTTCTTAATGCTCCGCGATAAGAAAGTACGATTAAAAGGAACTTCTTGATTTTTACCCATATTCAAGTGTACTCTATAAGTTGAAATAATCCACCATTATTTTTATTAAATCACTCATTTTATCATAAAAACTATCTTGGTTCCTTTCTGGTTATATTAAAACAAATAATTTTTTCCTCTTTAAATTCTCTTTAATATTTTTCGTAAACCACACTAAAATAATTCCTTTATAATGTTTCTTACACACTCTTGTTACATTTTTTCCCTTAAATTAGATATTATTTATCATTATATATGACTATTTTACCTTATTAATTTCTATGTATGATTTAAATACATTCTTTCAGGGAAACTTTTATGATACTCTCATTTTTCATACTCCATGACAGGATTGCTATACCCATTTCATTCCACGGGTAAACCTTATGTTTATGTTTGATTCTTCATGTGGAACACATATGAATAAACATGTTATGATGGGTTAACCTAGATCATTCTCCAATGCATTGGTTAATTTTTATTCTCATGATATGACATGTGTTATAGTCTTAGTGGTCTCCATTGACTCGTGCTCCATGTGCAACAGTATTGGTAGTTAGACTTGACTCATGCTCCATGTGAATTAGTCTTGGTGGTTTTCCTTGACTCATGATCATCCATGTGAAATGAGACTTGACCCATGATTATTTCAGATTTTATTTGTTTCAAAATTTCTATGATTCCATGTTTATATGAACTCTTATTATACATATTTGGTATCCTTATGTTTATCCATGTTCCATGTCTTTTTATGTCATCATGTTATGATTTATAACCCATTTTATATGCTTTATTCATATGTTTATTCCCTTAATGGGACTTATATATCTACCATTTGTTCATGTATTTCCCATGTTATGCTATGATTATGTAAGGTCTCAAAGGAAGATACAATCTATTTATGAATATTAAATAAATATTGTTTTATTTTGGTTTCAGTTTTTCAGTTTTATGTACCTAATCCACTAAAGACACTAGAATATATTATCCTTGGTTTGTATTGAATAATTAGTTATTCTTAAAATCATGTAATAATATTTGTAAAAGACTAGGGGTTCTATAGTTGGTATTAGATCAAGGTCTATGTTTTTTGGAGATTAGGACTACAACACTTTAAGAAGAACCCTATATATAATTCTATCACTATGGATAAGATAGATTGAAGAATAGGGAATCATAAGTTAGGATATGCTTTTAAGTTACAATTTTATCCCTATATGTTTAATGTTTCCTTTTATTATAATTATTATTTATGTATTTAGTCCCCCTAATTGAACATTATTTTTCTTAGTTAATGGATTGAAATAGAAGAACATGTTTCAACAATAAATGTGATAGGAAATGTGAATATTTCCCTTATGATATTCTAAATATGATGGGAAATGGTGATCAAAATTTCATGGAAGTACTTTATCAATTTGTTCATGTTTTGAAAAACAAGTTGAATAATGTAGAATTTACTCCTTCTCTTAATAAAGAGAATGTTATGGTCAAATGATTCATGTGAAAAATATCTCCCATGTTTAGTAGAACTTCTGATCCCCTACTCACATAATAATGTATAAAATCTATTGAGAATATATTATTTGTATTCAAGTGATCAAAAGAGGATAAATATGTATATTCAGTATATAATTTTGATGGGGAAGCTGGTAAGTGAGGGACATTTCCATGAAAAAAATGTCCAAAGTGGAAATTGATTCCATGGAATGAGAATATTTCATAAAAATATTTTTCAATAAATATTTTTCCTAAACACCCCATATTAATATAAAGAGGGAGTTCCTTAGTTTGATAGAGAAATAAAATGAGTATATTGGGGTGTGTGAAGAAAAATCCCTTAGACATCCATGATACGCCTTAGGATTTTTATGAGCACCAAAATAAAAGTGATCACTTATTTAGAGGAATAAAGTAGAGTAAAAATATTATTAGGGATTCATGACTTTGAAAGCTATGAAGATATTTTATATTGTGTCCTTAAGGTTGAAATGGTTATCATAGACTCTCATTTGTCTCATGTGCCCAATGATAAAATGAAAAAATGGTGTTTAATTTGGGAATATCAGTAGATACATCTCCCGATAGAAAGAAAACCTAGCATCCCTTGTGTTAAAAATGTAAGAAGAAGAATCTTTGGAACTATCTATAGGGAACTGAGAAATTCTTCAAATGTGGAAGAATATGGTATTTGGATAATAACTTCTAAAGTGATATGAATAATACCACCATTTTGGATGATAAAAGGAAGGTTCAAATCAACACTCAACCTATAGTGCTGTGTTTCAACTGTAAGGAACATGGTAATTTTGGGAACCATTTCCCTAATCAAAGGGTTATCAGAGGCAATAAATAGAAAAAACCTCCATGGAATAAAGAAAGTTAATATTCTATCACTACTACTGAGGTAGAACCAAACAATGAAGTGGTGACAGGTACGCTAGTTATTCATTCAAGAATAGTGAAAAAAATATTTTATTCTAGTTTTATGAATTCTTTTATATCCATCAAGTTTAGTAAAACTATTCAAACACCACCTAAAAATATTGAGGTTGAGTTATCCATGAGAATAGAAAAAGGGGAAATTATTGAATCCAAAGTTTATAATGCCTCCCAGGTTAATGTTTATGGACCAGACCTCCTAGAAAATGTTGTCTTACATCCTTTTGTAGATTTTGATGCTATATTGGGCATGGATTGTCTATATTTATACCAATCCAACATCATCTATCAGGAAATGGATGTCTCTCTTCACATCCTGACATATCCTCCAATTATATAAAATTATAAGGATGAGGATGAACGTTCATCAGAATCATAATCTAAAGTATGGATATTAATTTATTATGAGTAATAATAGCCATCTAAAATGATTGAGACAATGGATATGATCATACTCGAAGACATTCCCATTGTGAGGGGCTACACTGATTTGTTTCTTGAAGTGTTTCATGGACATCCTCCAAACTGAGATGTTGAGTAATCAATTAAACTTTCTCCTAGATATATTCCTATATCAAACATCTTATATAATGGCCACCGTTGAGTTTGAATAATATAAGAATCCATTATTGGAAAATTTGTACTTGGGTTTTATGCACCTAAGTGCTTCACCATGGGTTACAGCAGTTCTCTTCATCAAGAAGAAGTATTGATCAATAAAACTCTATATTGATTATCATTAGATCACAAAATAATGATAAAAATTAAGTATCCTCTTCCATAGATATATACTTGTTCGATTAACTATGTGAGGCCATGTATTTCTCTAAGGTGGACCATCATTCAATATATCATAAATTAAAGGCAAGGAAGGAATATATTCCCAAGACTACCTTTTGAATGATGTATAGACACAATGAGTTCATAGTGATTCCCTTTAGACTCACTAATGAACTATAAATTTTTAAAGATTTAATGAATAAAGTCTTTAGAGATTACATTGAAAAATATTTGGGGGTATTTTTTCATGATATTCTATTATAATCCAAGAGGAAGGATGAACATGAGGAGAATTTTAATACTAGGATAAAGACATTTTGAAGGTAGAAAGATTATGAAAAATATAGTAAATGAGAGTTTTGGGTGGAGGAAGTATCATTATTAGGTATTTTTATCATAAGTAAAGGAATATCTGAGGAACCATCCAAGACAAAGGAAATTGAGGAGTAGCTCAGGACAATATCTGTAACAAAGACCCATAATATCTTTTGTTGAGATCGGTATTACCAATGATTTTTCAAGAACATATTATGACTTTAAAACCCAATAACCAAGCTGAATCAGAAGGGAATGATTTTTCTTGGACCAGTGAATGTGAATAATGCTTTAAAGAGTTGAAAAATAGGCTTATCATTGAACCAATGTGCACAATACTGACAAGTGGGGAACTATTTGTGGTGTCAAAAGATACTTTCAAGAAGGGATTAGACTATTTACTGAAGATAAATGATAAAGTGATAGCCTACACCTCAAGTCAGTTGAAAATTACTGTTCAAAACTATCCCACGCGTGATCTTGAGTTGATGGTTTTGCTTTTTGCATTGAAAATATGGTGGCATTACCTCTATGGGGAGAAGTGTTAGATGTATTTACTCACATATAATTATTTTAATATGTGTCAGTGAATATGGTTTGATCACATCATGTATTATGACTGCTCAATCCACTACCATCCTGGTAAGGAAAACAAGGCGGTGGATGATCTATGTGGAAAGGGTCATCCATCTTTATCAATGATGAGAATTGAGAAGGATCCAATATTATTATATCTTCAAAGGATATACGTAGTAATCATTGAGGAAGGAATATCATTAATGATTTCTCAAATGATTGCTCTACAATACCTTATGGAGAAAAAAATGGATGCTCAAAGAAAAAATGGGGAAACCCAAAAAAAATTTATAGTTATCAAAAAAGGGGAAATCCTCAGATTTCAAAATTGATGATTATGGAGTCTTGAGATTTTGGTCACAATTATATGTACCATCTAATCTAGAGAAAAAGAGAGAGATTCTGATCAATTCACATAGCTCAACATTATCTATTCACTCAGGGAGTATAAATATGTATTGATTACTCTGAGATAATTATTGGTGGGACAATATAAAGAAGGAGGTCAATGAATATATAGTGAATTTTTTGGAATATCATCAAGTGAAGAATGAAATGAAAATGTTTAGGGCAATGATGAAACCATTACACATACTAACATGGAAGTGGGAAAACATCACTATGGACATTGTCACTGAACATCTGAAGACATCTAGAGGAAAAAATGATATATGGGTTATTGTGGACCATCATATAAAGACAACTCAATTTATCACCATTTCGGAGGACTTATCACTATATCAACATTAATGGATATACATCAGAGAAGTGGTAAGGTTTCATGGAGTACGACTATAGATTGTATCCAATTGGGATCTTAGATTCCCCTCTATTATCTAGAAAAGTCTCCAACATGCTCTGAACATTGAGTTGAACTTTAGTACGGCCTATCATCCTCAAATTGATTTACAATATGAGAAAACTATTCAGATATTGTAATACATGTTGAGAGAATGTTCTATGAACTTAAATCGAGTATGGTATTAAAATCTACCTCTAATTTAGTTCTCTTACAATAAAATTTTCCAATCAAGCATCCAATTGGCTTCATATGAATCCCTTTATGGGAAAATATGAAAAACACTAGAATGTTGGGATGGAGTTAGAGAACATAAGCTTCTAGGACCTAAAACAGTTAATGAAATTGTGGAAAAGGTGAAACCCATTCAACATGACATCATGGCAGACCAACTTTCACAAAATATCTATGCAAACAATCATCAATGGGACTAATAGTTTTAGGTTAAAGACATGGTATTTTTCCACACATCTCCATGAAATAGGATCATGAGATTTAGGAATAAGGGAAAGCTCAGTCCCTGGTATATCGACCCCTTTCAGATTCTTGATCATGTTGGGGCAATGGCCTATAGACCAGATCTTTCCCAAACAAGTATCTGATACATGATCTATTCCATGTATACCTCTTGAAAAATTATATACTATATCCCTCACATGTACTGAATTCGGAGGTGGTACAGTTGGAAAATTATCTTTCTTATGAGGAGAATCCAATGAAGTTCTTAAATTGTAGAGATAAAGTTCTATTCAACAAGACCACTCATCTAGTCAAAGTATTATGGTGAAACCATAAGTATGAATAGGCATCATGGGTACTAGAGGAATCGATGAAGGATAAATACCTTCACCTATTTATGTAAATCAAAATTTAGAGAGAAAAGTTTTATAAGGGGTGAAGAATATAACAACCCAAAACTCTATCAATAGAAATTCCCTTCATATAATTATTCCATGTAGTATAATTCACATAAAATAAAATAGAGAACACATTTCATATTTTATAAATAATTAATTAATGGAATAAGAATTATTTATATACTTTATGAAACCTATACCAATAAAATAGTAACGTGAAATTTGGAATACTAATGTGACCCTTATGAATAGTAAATCAGACAGTAGAATAGTAAACTCTCCTATAAAATTATAAATAAAATTTATCAATCCTATAAGTGGTAATATGATATAATAATATCATAATATATGTAAATAAATATTTCCTAAATTATTGGCTATGTTTTGATATTTTTATAAAACATAAATGATTATTTTCAATTTTATAATTAATATAATGATTTTAAAGAAAATTTATTTTCATATAATTTATTCTTAAATTCATATTTTGGGTTATTTTTATTATAATATAATTTTATGAGGCCTTAATTATTTTTTCAATGTATTATAAAATCAATTATAATTTCAAAATTGGAATTTTACAAGTAAATGTTGATTTTAATTAAAAATTAAATTTCTAATATTTAGAAAATTATTTTTAAAAAATGGAGCTCAATTTTAAATTCTACACATTAGAAAATATTCATGGTAAATTTTTTGCCATTTTTCTAAAGTACATGAATTTTTGTGAATAGTAAAATAGTACAATTTATGATAAAAGTTAAATACAAGAATTTATTTAGTGATAGATGATGTATAAATGAAGTAAGATCGTAATCTAGAAATATAAATCATTATTTTAATATATTTAGGGATAATTCTAAAACTATTCATAGTCTTCTAGAAAAATAATAAACTAATGAATAAAATAATGACAAAACACCCCTCTCTTTCATTATAAATACCACCCCTCACCACATATTCTCCTCAAACCTCTAAACCTTTAATATTATCCAATTTCTACCCAATATTATTCCTTCGTTTCTTAAAAATTATTAGGATATTCTTTTCTCAGCAAAAGTCCAAAACCCTTTCCCTAAGCATGTTCTCAATTAAAAGAATCCAAGAGGTAAAAACCTCTTTCATTTTCTTTTAATTTATTTACAATTTATTTTCTTTTATTATTATCTTATCACCCCTTCTTATCCATGTGTCATGGTAACTACAATATTTTATATATAATTTAATTTTATTATGTCAATGAAATAATCCATTATCTTTTCTTTCCCCTCCACTTTTTGTTCTAAAAATGAAAACATCATTCGTGATGTGTTAGTTTATCGCATTCAAGGACGATGAGTTTTCAATTTCCATTACCACATTAAAGGCTAGTTATAAAACCATTTTTATTATTTAAATAGATTATAATATATGTATTAGATCCTATTTAATGTTTTGTAACTACTATATATAAATTATTTTAATTAATAAAACAAAACTAGTTCAAGATGATAAAAAAATGCCAAAATAATCTAAACAGTTATCATTAACATTTTATCCAATGAATAATACTTACATATAGAAAAAAATTTATATATAATAAAATTTAATATTTTTTAATTCCATTAACAACATATGATTTCAATTCTAGACAACTATTCTCATTCACATGATTTTCTTTGCATGTATACATGTAAATCGATCATGAATACCAAGGAAACAATCACTCTTGAATGATAAAATTGAATATTATAACTCATAATATGGACCATAAATGAACTTAATAAATTATAATAAATAAAATAAATTTATAAAATGTTATAATTTATTTAATTAATGGATTTAATTTTATTATCCACAGAATTAAGATCAAATGAAGAACACTTTCAGACCCAAGGTAAGGAATTCAACAGAACCCCCATTTTTCCTACGGGTTACCCTTTCTATATCATTGCCCCAATTTAATTTTTGTTTATTTTTCTATAATTATTGAAAATTATTTGTATATGTTAAAAAAATGGTTTTTCTAGAGCAATTAATCCTTATTTTTCATGGAGATGCATGTTTTAAAAAGGATCCCTTCTCGATTCTTTTTGATTAGCATGCTCGATTAAAGGGAACTTCTAGATTTCATACCCATTTTCAAAACCACTGTTATTTTTCTAAAATCAAAAAATTTTATCATGAAAACTATCTTAGTCCATTTATGGTTTTATGAAAACAAATATAACTTTTCTAATTTAAATTCTCTTTAATATTTTCCTTAAAATGAAATAAAATAGTTCATTTATAAAGTTTCTTAATAACTCATTTTACATGTTTCCACTTAAATTGGACATTTTTTATTGTTATATATTTCTATTTTACATAATTAATTCCCATGTGTGATTTAATCCCATTCATTCATGGTCACTTTTATTATACTCTCATTTGTTATTCTCTGTGATATGACTATGATACCCATTTCTTTCCATAGGTAACCCTTATGCTTATGTTTGATTTTTCATGTGTAACACATATGTATGAAAATGTTCTGATGGGTGAACCCAGATAGTGTTCTAATTTATTGGGTAATGTTTAGTCTCTTGATGTGTCATGGGAAATGGTCTTCATGGTTATTCTTGACTCATTCCTCATGTGAAATGGTCTTGGTGGTTAGCCTTGACTCATGCTTTATTGCAACAGTCTTGGTGGTTAGCCTTAACCCATGATTCTCTATGTGAAATGATCATTGAATCTTACTTTTTTCATTTAGTTTATTGTTGAAACATTTCTATGATTCTATGTTTTAATGATATCATGTTGTACAGGTTATGAATCCTTATGTTTATTCATGTTCCATTTTTTTTATGCCATCTTGTTATGCTTTCTAGCCCATGTGATATGCTTTATTCGTATGTTTAATCCCTTATAGGGTTTTTTACCTCAACCCATTGTTCATGTATTCCACAAGTTATCCTATACAGATGTATGTGATCAAAGGACGTTTGAATCTCTTTATGAAGATTAAATAAAAGATGTTTTATTTTGGTTTCATATTTTCTGTTTTATGTACATAATCCTCCAAAGACACTAGATATTATGATCCTTGGTTTGTATTTAATGTTTAATTATTCTTAAAATCATGTAATAATATGTGTAAAAGGATAATACCATTATAATGTACCTCTTGGATTGGATTCTCCATGAATCCAAATTGAAACCACCTTCACTAGATTTAGAACATCATCCAATACATAAGGTTTCACTCCCACATAGGTGAGGGGAACCAAATGATTAGTTATGGGGCTTTCATAATAGAAACCATGGTCTCTCGGTCCCTTATAATTCAAGAGGAGGGATGAAATACAGTCCATCAATTAATTTTAATAATAAATTAACAAGAAAAGAGTCAATTAAAAGTACATTCTATACTTATGATCATCCATATTCATCCAACAAATTACGTATTTATTAAAAATAGCATTGAAATATAATTGATCTTATTTAAGATACAACACTCTTAAATCGATTAATTTTATTATTTAATTAATCAATTATTTTATTTTAATTATCAGCTGATTTTTCTTGATATTATCATCCATAATAATTTAATACAAATTAAATCAAGTTTTTCAAAAGTTATATGTGTACTAAAATATACCATAGAGGAAACACGGTAAGTACCCATCTACACTACCCAATGTTTATTATATTCATATATTGGTTACTTATGTGAAATGGGGTATACACATCTTAACATGTAATTTCATGGTAGGTAAAATCTATTTAATGACCAGATGGAACTCAAGGTGTTTCTGTAGAATGTTATGTTTCAATGTGCATATAGTAATGACTGTATTACATCCTATACATGATATGTAGTTTTGAACATTACACTAAAATTGTCACGACCCATCCTCGGGTCCCGTGCCGTGACTACCCCAAGCTCGCCTTCCATAGGCCAGGGGTTGGTGACTAGCACCAAAGGCGTAAATCCCGGTAACAGGGAAGGAATTGCCCTTATAAAAGTAAACATACACCATAGAGTACAAGCGGAAGTAAAAAACTAAGTAAAAACCGAAACAAGCTGTGCTGAAAGTAAAGGGGGCTGGAAATACAAGCCCAACTGTAAAGTACAACTGAAAGGGGAAAACAGAAACTGAAAGGAAAAACCGCAGTATCGAGCCGTCCTCTGGAAGTCCCGCCTAAAGGGTGAGTACAGATAGCCTCCACAGCTCCTCGGTCCAGCTGTCCGCTCCGAGTACACCCCGCCCAGTGGTCCACCTCCAGGTACTGTCCTGCTCCACAAGCCTCCACCACGATCAGTTCTGTCGGTCGTCTGCAACCAACACAACGTAGTGCGGGCATAGACCGTGCAGGGGTGAGTATAAGCTACTCAGTAGGGACCCCGAGAACCCCGAAGTTCTCCCAGAATCCACAAAGGATAAACCACAAGGGAAAGATACAATCCCGAAGTAACATCTGACATGGCTTAGGTATATTCCCATACATATACCTAAGTCATCAATTCCAAAACGCTCCAACCTCCGAGCCCAAGTACAACCCAGTCCACACAGGAAAGCAAAACGTAAATCCACACAGGATAGTACAACACAATCCACACAGGAAAGCACAACACAATCCACACAGGAAAGTAAAACGTAAATCCACACAGGATAGCACAACACAATCCACACAGAAAAGCAGAACACAATCCACACAGGAAAGTAAAACAGGATTTCAGCTCACACAGGTATACTTCTTTGAATGACGATAGAGATGATCACTGATACATCTAAGTCATCGGACCCACAAAGGATCGATAGATACTAAACCCCGCAATGACCCACAAAGGATCTAACCCACAAAGGATCGATAGGTAACTAACCCCCGCAAAGACCCACACAGGATCGGGCCCACACAGGACCTGTAGGCGCTGGCCCACACAGGACCACTGAGTGCTGACCCACACAGGATCGGACCCACACATGATCAGTAGCACTGACCCACAAATTATCACTGAGTTTTGTAGTCGTCATCGTTGAATCCACTGAGGATCTCTGTACAGTCGCCGTCGTCACAGTAGTAGTCGCAGCCAGCTCTAGGGTTCCCGCACACAGTAAGCTCATTCGGGAGGGTCCGCTCCACGATCCGAGAGGCTGATACATAAACTGAAACATAGTCCAGGGTTGATGTATCCAAAAGTTCCATATCGTAAACAGGAACTCAACATCACAGACGGCGCGTCAATCGGATGCCCGGTCTGAGAGTTATTGTCTTTTTCGTCCCAGGGGCCCCGGTTGGTTTTTAAGGCCAAACCAACCCGACCGTACTCCACCTGCATCCAAACCTCGTGCGGAGTAATCCAATGATCCGTCTCACTTAGAGGAATTCAACAAAGTCGACGACACGTCAATCGGATGTCCGAAGCTCAAGATATGAGTGTTTCCGCTCCGAGGGCCCAGATGGTTTCGTGTATGAACCAACCCGGACGAACTGAAATTAATCCGAAACCTTGAGTGTGATATACCGAAATGACCATCTCGATCCAAGGATCGCATCTCCGCTGACGGAGCGTCGTTTGGAGGCCCGTAGCTCATGTTATGAGCAAAAGACCGAAAAGCTCCGGAAACGGGGGGTCTGGGCCCGGACCGACCCGGCCAGACCCCCCCTGGGTCAGCCCGAACCGAATCGACCCAACTCGGGTCCGGGTCGGACCCGGTTGGGCGTGACCCCGCCCGGCCAGGGTGTCCCGGCCCCGCCTGGGCGCGACCCGTCCCGGCGGGTCGGCCAGGCTCGGCTCGGCCGAGTGGCCGAGCGGAGGAACCGCGGGGGCGCCCCGCGGGATGAGTTGTCGCGGCCCCATGTGGGGCAGCGCTTGGTCAGCGGACGCGGCTTTTCCGCGTCCCGTGTTTCGCCGGACCCACGCGGTCGTGGGTCTGGTTGGCCGCCGTCACCGCGGCTTCAGCCGCGACGGCTCCATCCGGCGGCGCGCGGGGCGCCGCCGTCTCCGGCCGCCGGCGCCACCGGTGGATTCCGCGGGCCACCGGAGTTGCTCCGGTGGTCCGATTCCATTTCCGTCTGCGCCGTAGCTCCTCCCGGGTCCCGTCCTTCACTTCCTGGCCCTCAAATCACCATTGCGGCTCTGTTTGTCATCATCCGCCATTTCGCGCACCAAGAACGAAAAAGTGAGGTGGGTTCGGACTTGTTCGTCAGTCCGCACCCACCGCGTTAGCGGTTTTAAAAAAATACACATCAAAAGTTTAACAAACGTCGCGGGAATAAATCACAAAGATTTTTAAGAATCAAACCCCTACCTCTTCGAAGTCGTCGAACGTGCGTTCTTCGTGGAATTGATCGTCGCGGAAGGAGAGGATCGTCACGTCGCGGAAGGGCGTCGCGTTGTCGCGGTATACGGCGTTGCGTCGACGAACTCCGAGGATCAAGAACATAAATATTTAATTATAACAATTAAATCCATGTTGTTGTTATAAACCACAAAGAATTAAAAAGGGTCCGCAATCTCTTACCTCAACGGATGATCTAATATTTATCGCGGATGAAGGAACGTCGCAGAAGAACATCGCGGGAGAAGAATCGTCGGCGTCGCGGTACTTGGCGTTGCATCGTCGATCTCCGAGGGCTCGGCGTTCTTTGTCTCCCTTCGTCAAAGTCCGGCGTTCTTCGTGTTCTTCGTGTTCTTCATGTTCTTCGTGTTCTTCGCGAAGGAGGATGAAGGACCTAAGGTTTCTGACAAATCCTCTCAACGAACAACACTCAAGATGAATAATGTTGGTCTTATTTTATTGACATGACAACAAAACGAAAACGTGTTAAGAAACGAACGAAATTAATTCATAGAATTAATTTCAACGAATAAACTGCCCAATTAAAAGGAGCGTTTAATAGTTTATGAAAATTCCCCAGTTGACTTTTATTTAATAGGGGTTTTCGCGTGTGCGTTACTTAGCGGAAAAGAAACAGTTGGTCTCGTGCGGGCCCCACCTCACAAATATCCTACCAAGAGGGTAGGATATTTTGGATTGCACCCTATCCGCATCAACTCAGCTTAAGTGGATTTAAGTGGCTTTTAAGTGGCTTTAAGTGAAATAAAAATAAAGTTGTCGCACCACTTTATTTTATTTCTTAACTTAACCCCAAAATTTAAAAACCACTCCAGAGAAAACGCAACTCCGGAAGAGGCGTTTCTAAGAAAATACCGGCACTGCGATTCCATCGGTACCCTCAGAATTTGATTCTGAGTACCGGTTTAAACGTTATAAAAACCCGCTCGTTCGTTCACTGAACGTACCCGAGACAAACTTCGGAAAATGATTCCGGGCACACCGGGCCTCGGAATCAGGTGCCGTCAGAAACTGTGTTCTTTTAAAATTCCAAAGAAAATAAAAAAAATTCCTTGAAATTTACGGGTCTTTACATCACTCCCACCTCAGGGCTTTACGTCCCCGTAAAGATACATCATAAGCTAGGGAAACAAATGTGGGTACTGAGCATGCATCTGAGCCTCCCGCACCCAAGTGCTCTCCTGGAGGATCCCATGCTGCCATCTGATGCGCACTAGAGGAATCGACCGTCCACGTAGGACCCGCTCCTGTCGATCCTTGATCTCCACCGGGACCTCAACAAAAGTCTCCCCATCATCAACGTCCAGCTCCCCATGGTCAATAATGTGCGTCGGGTCATGCACGTATTTCTCCTCAGCTGGGATACGTGGAAGACGTCATGCATCCGGTGCAACTGAGGTGGTAGATCCAGGCGATAATCCACCTCGCCAATCCTAATGAGGACCTGGAATGGTCCGATGAAGCGTGGAGACAACTTGCCGCCTCGGCCAAATCTCTGTAATCCACGTCGAGGTGAGACCCACAAGAAGAAGTGGTCGCCATCCTCAAACTCTAGTGGCCTCTGCCTCCTGTCAACATAAGACTTCTGCTGGCTCTGAGCTGTCCCCATCTGCTCTAGGATGACCTGGACCTTCTCTGTCATGGCCCGGACCATCTCTGGTCCCACAAGTGCTGACTCCCCAAGGTCTATCCAGCACAAAGGAGATATGCAAGGTCTGTCGTACAACACCTCGTATAGTGCCATCCCGATGGTGGAGTGGTATCTGTTGTTGTACGCAAACTACACAAAGTGTAGGTGGTCCTCCCAGCTGCAACCAAAGTTGAGGACACATGCGCGGAGCATGTACTTGAGAGTCTGAATGGTCCTCTCCGTCTGACCATCCGTCTGAGGGTGAAAGGCGGTGCTCAGACGTAGCTGCATCCTGAATGCCTCCTACAACCCCTTCCAAAGCCGGGAAGTAAAGCGAACATCTCGATCGGAGATGATAGATGATGGCACACCGTGAAGCCATACAATCTCTTGAACGTAGAGACGCCCCAAGCTCTCCACTGAGCCCTGCTCTCTAATGGGTAAGAAGTGAGCCGACTTGGTGAGTCGGTCGACAATCACCCAGATGGAGTCGTGACCTCTGGAAGTGCGTGGAAGTATAGTCACGAAGTCCATAGATATCCCGTCCCACTTCCACTCCGGGACCTCCAAGGGTTGTACCAAGCCTGCTGGTACCTGATGCTCTGCCTTCACCTGCTGGCAGGTGAGGCATCGTGAAACGAACTCTGCCACAGTCTTCTTCATGCCTGGACACCAGTGCTGTTGTCTGAGGTCCTGGTAAATCTTTTCCACTCCAGGATGAACCACCAAAGGAGATGTGTGAAAATCTCCCAACAACTCCTCTCGTAAAGAAACTGGTACGAAGGTACATCCTCTGAAAAGGACATCATGCTCTGGTCCAAAGGAGAAACCATCAGGTGGCTATCCTGAGGATATCTGTGCACGCTGCGTCTCACAGTTGGCGTCCCCACGCTATGCCTCTCTGACCCGCTGCAGTAGTAGAGGGGTGACTATGAGAGACTGAAGGAAGGCTGCTCCATCTCTATCCACGAAGGATATCTGCAAATCGGCTAGCTGCTCTGTCACCTCCTCAAGTAGATGAATGCTCGTCCTCCTGCAGAGAGAATCGGCTACCAAGTTCCCCTTCCAAGGAGTATAGATTATCTCAAAGTCATAGTCTTGGAGGAACTCGAGCTATCGACATTGTCTCGGGTTCAGGTCCTTCTGCAAGAAGATGTACCTGAGACTCTGATGGTCAGAAAAGACTGTAAAGCGCTCGCCCATCAGATAGTGTTGCCATGTCTTCAGAGCGAAGACCACTGCTGCTAACTCTTGGTCATGGGTAGCGTAGTTCTATTCATCCAGCCTCAACTTACGTGATCCATAGGCGATCACGGCCCACTCATGCATCATGACACAACTGAGTCTGGTCCCTGATGCATCACAGTAGACTACGTACCCTACTCCCTCCTCAGGCAACCTCAAGATAGGTGTGCTGGTCAATCTCTATCTCAGCTCCTGGAATCTCTGCTAACATCTTTCTGACCACAAAAAGGGATTCCCCTTCTTCGTCAAAGCTGAGAGTGGTGCCGCAACTCTGGAGAAGTCTGGCACAAATCTCCGATAGTATCCACCTAGTCCCAAGAAACTCTGCACCTCTGTCACGCTCTTGGGTGGCTCCCAAGCTAGCACTGCCTCGATCTTCGTGGGATCCACCGCAACTCCCACCTCAGAGATAACGTGTCCCAAGAATTGGACCTCACGTATCCAGAACTGACACTTCGAGAGCTTTCCATAAAGCTGGTGCTCTCGGAGTGTGTCTAGTACAACCCGCAAGTGGTTGGCGTGCTCCTCCTCAGTCGTCGAGTAAATCAAAATGTCGTCAATGAAGACTACGACAAATCGATCGAGGTATGGCTGAACGATCCTGTTCATGAGTCCCATGAACACTGCTGGAGCATTTGTTACACCGAAAGGCATAACCAAGAACTCATATTGGACATACCTACATCTGAAGGCCGTATTCTGCACGTCCTCGTCCCTAACTCTGAGCTGATGATAGCCTGACCTGAGGTCTGCCTTCGAGAACCACCGTGCTCCCTTGAGCTGATCGAAGAGGTCATCAATCCTCGGTAGCGGATACTTGTTCCTCACCGTCACCTGGTTCAGGAGACGATAGTTGCCACAAATTCGCAAGCTCCCGTCCGCCTTCTTGGCGAACAATATCGGGGAAGCCCAGGGTGAAACACTGGGTCGGATGAATCCCTTGTCCTGCAAGTCCTCCAACTGTACCCGTAGATCTCGAAGCTCAGCGGGGGCCATCCGATATGCTGGAGTCGATACCGGGGTTGTCCCGGGGTACAGGTCAATATAAAATTCTACCTCTCTCTGAGGAGGTAGCCCTGGAATGTCGTCGGGAAAGACGTCCGCATACAGATCCACCACTGCAGGAAAAATAGGACTCTGCACGTCAACTGATCCTAGGATGAGGCTAGCCAACTGATGAGTGATGGGCTGTGCTCTACTCTGCGGAAGTCCATCCTATGCTGCGAAGGCTCCCTTCCCGCCAGTGAAGGTGAACCTACTCCGGTCGGTGCGTACACATCGCACCTTGCGCCTAATACAGTCAATCTATGCATGGACTATAGATAACCAATCCATGCCCAAGATGACATCGTAAGGCCTCGACGCCGCTACAAGAAGATCCCAGCCGAAGCTCTCGCCTCCTAGAGTAAGCTCGCACTGCCGGCACCAGTGCGTAATCGTCGAGTCTGCTCCCATAGGAGTCTCTAGACGTAAGGATCGAGGCAACGGCTCTGTCGGAATCTCCGAGCTCTGAACAAGGGCAGTGGCTATGAAAGAGTGACTCGCTCCTGTGTCTATAAGAACTACAGAAAGGGTGGAATAGACCCAGATCGTACATCGAATCATCTCGGGCGCGTCGTGGTCGTAGGCCTCTGCTGCCTGGAGCTATGCCTGTCTCTGCCCGCCAGCTCCATGTGGTCGGGGTGGACCTCCTGGTGGTGGTGGTGGTAGAGCCTCAAAGCGTCGCCCACCACCTGCTGCTCGGCCAGCTCCTCCGCCTTGTCCACCTCCTCCCTACGGACCGCCACAGTCGACCCTCTGCCTCTGATGGGGTGTCCCCTCAACCGTCTGCTGCACCTCAGCACGGTGGGTCAGGCAGTCACGATCCATGTGGCCCTGCCCGCCGCATGTGTAGCACTGCCTACCTCTTGAAAGACTGGCTCCACGCTGCGTGCCCCGCACTACTGAGCCAGTGTCCTGAGGTCATCTGCGTGAGGGTCTGGTCTGCCTAGACCCCTGAGTCATCCGTCGGCTGCCTGCTGTGGAAGACTCTGCTACCTACCGCCCTGCGGTAGGTCTTGCTGCTGATGAAGGCTCAGCAAGGAAGCTCTCGATCAAAAGGGCTCACTCCAGTACTCCTGCCTGAGTTGGAATGCTGATGGAGATCAGCGATGCCCTGATCTCATGTCTTAATCCCTACTCAAAGGTCTGGGCCCGGAAGAATGGGTCTCGTACCATGTCGGTCGAGTAGCGCGAGAGATAGGTAAATCTCGCCGAGTACTGGGTGACCGTCATGCTGCCTTGCCGAAGCTAAAGAAGCTCCTGGATGCACACCGCACGGAGGGTGGCTGGGACGAACTCTGAGCAGAAGAGTCTCTCAAAGTCCATCCAGAGAAGAGATGCATCATCGTGCACCTGGAGTATCAAGCTCCACCATCGGCCCACTGCTGCATGCAGTAGGCTCGCTACGAGGATCACCATGAGGTTTGTTGGTGTCCTCACTAGCCTGAAAACTCATACAACTGCATCCAGCCAGTCCTCGGCTGCCTGGGGGTCCGTCTCCCCACGAAACCTAGGAAGTCGCTGGCGCTGGAACTCATGCAGTGCACTAAGGCGACGTGCATCATCAGCGGAAGGGGCTGGAAGCATCGGTGGCTCGGCAGGTAGAGGTACCGCCGGTGCCTCTACTGTCAAAGGGCCCTGCACCGAGGCCTCGTCGCTTGACGGGCTATCGTCACACTCAACTCTCGGAACCCTAGCTGGCTGCCGTCGTGGGGCTATCCTGAAAAAGAAACAGGTGCCCCACGTTCAGAACAGTATACCTGGTGAGCTGATATAAGTAATCACAAAGAAATCTTGAAACACACATTCAATCAATGTTTTCGTGCATTAAGTCGGAAATCAGAAGTCAGGGTCCTGGTGTACAGATACGTCAGCTGTCGCACCAACACTGGACTCCCTGGACTGATAACCACACCCAATACGCTAAACACTATTTATTCACATAGAAAAGATCAAAGTCCGCGGTAGAACAGAACTCCTCTGATACCAATTTGTCCTGACCCGTCCTCAGGGCCCGTGCCGTGACTACCCCAAGCCCGCCTTCCATAGGCCAGGGGTTGGCGACTAGCACCAAAGGCGTAAATCCCGGTAACAGGGAAGGCATTGACCTTATAAAAGTAAACATACACCACATAGTACAAGAAGAAGTAAAACACTAAGTAAAAACTGAAACAAGATGTGCTGAATGTAAAGGGGACCGGAAATACAAGCCCAACTGTAAAGTACAACTGAAAGGGGAAAAACAACAACTGAAAGGAAAAACCGCAGCGTCGAGCCGTCCTCTGGAAGTCCCACCTGAAGGGTGAGTACAGATAGCCTCCACAGCTCCTCGGTCCAGCCGTCCGCTCTGAGTAAACCCCGCCCAGTGGTCCACCTCCAGGTACCGTCCTACTCTGCAAGCCTCCACCACGATCAGCGATGTCCGTCGTCTGTAACTAACACAACGTAGTGTGGGCATAGCCCATGCAGGGGTGAGTATAAGATACTCGGTAGGGACCCCGAGACCCCAGAAGGTCTCCCAGAATCCACAAAGGATAAACCACAAGGTAAAGATACAGTACGAAGTAACATCTGACACGGCTTAGGTATATGCCCATACATATACCTAAGTCATCAATTCCAAAACACTCCAACCTCCGAGCCCAAGTACAACCCAGTCCACACAGGAAAGAAAAATGTAAATCCACACAGGATATAAAAACACAATCGACATAGGAAATCACAACACAATCCACACAGGAAAGTAAAACATAAATTCACACAGGATAGCACAACACAATCCACAAAGGAAAGCACAACACAATCCTCACAGGAAAGTAAAACAGGATTTCAGCTCACACAGGTATACTTCTTCGAATGATGATAGAGATGATCACTGATCCATATAAGTCATCAGACCCACAAAGGATCGATAGGTACTAACCCCCGCAATGACCCACAAAGGATCTGACCCACAAAGGATCGATAGGTAACTAACCCCCGCAAAGACCCACACAGAATCGGGCCCACACAGGACCTGTAGGCACTGGACCACACAGGACCGCTGAGCGCTGACCCACACAGGATCAGACCCACATAGGATTGGTAGAACTGACCCACAAAGGATCGCTGAGTGCTGTAGTCGTCGCCGTCGAATCCACTAAAAATCTCTGCACAGTCGTCGTCGTCACAGTAGCAGTCGCAGCCAGCTATAGGGTTCCCACACATAGCAAGCTCGTTCGGGAGGGTCCGCTCCACGATCCGAGAGGATGATACATCAAATTACACATAGTCCAAGGTTTATGTATCCAAAAGTTCCGTATTGTCAATAGGAACTCAACATCGTAGACGGCGCGTCAATCAGACACTTGGTCTAAGAGTTATCGGCTTTTTCGTCCAAGGGTCCCGGTAGGTTTTTAAGGAAAAACCATCCTGACCGTACTCCACCTGCGTCCAAACCTCGGTCGGAGTAAGTCAAATGATCCGTCTCACTTAGAGGAATTCAACAAAGTCGACGACACATCAATCGGACGTCTGAAGCTCAAGATATGAGCATTTCCGCTCCGAGGGCCCGGTTAGTTTCGTGTACGAACCAACCCGGCCGAACTCAATGTATTCTGAAACCTTGAGTGTAATATACCGAAACAACCTTCTCGATCAAAGGATCGCATCTCCACTGACGGTGCATCGTTCGAAGGCCCGTAGCTCATGTTATGAGCAAAAGATCGAAAACGTCTGGAAACGGGGGGTCCGGGCCCGGACCGACCCTGCCCGACCCCCCCTGGGTCGACCCGACCCGGGTCCGGGTCGGACCCGGTTGGGCGCAACCCGGCCCGGCCAGGGCGGCCCGGCCTGGCCTGGGTGCGTCCCGGCCCAGCGGGTCGGCCCGGTTCGGCTCGGCCGAGCGGCCGAGCGGAGGAACCGCGGGGGTGCCCCGCGGGATGAGGTGCCGCAACCCCGCGTGGGGCCTCTCTTGGTCAGCGGACACGGCTTTGCCACGTCCCGTGTGTCACTGGACCCGCGCGGTCGCCGGTCTGGTTGATCGCCGCCACTGCGGCTCCATCCGGCGGCGCGCGGGGCGCCGCCGCGCCGGCGCCCTGCCCCGCCAGTTGATTCCGCGGGCCACCGGAGTTGCTTCGGTGGTCCGATTCCATTTTCGTCTGTGCCGTAGCTCCTCCTGGGTCCCATCCTACACTACCTGGCCCTCAAATCGCCATTGAGGCTCCGTTTGTCATCGTCCGCCGTTTCGCGCACCAGGAACAGAAAAGTGCGGTGGGTTCGGACTTGTTCGTTAGTCCGCACCCACCGCATTAGCGGTTTTAAAAAAATACACATCAAAATTTTAACAAACGTCGCGTGTATAAATCACAAATATTTTTAAGAATCAAACCCCTACCTCATCAAAGTCGTCGAACTTGCGTTCTTCGCGGAATTGATCGTCGTGGAAGGAGAGGATCGTCGCGTCGCGGAAGGGCGTCGCGTCGTCGCGGTATACGACGTTGCGTCGACAAACTCCGAGGATCAAGAACATACAGATTTAATTATAAAAATTAAATCCATGTTGTTGTTATAAACCACAAATAATTAAAAAGGGTCCGCAATCTCTTACCTCAACTGATGATCGAAGATTTGTCGTGGATGAAGGAACATCGCAGAAGAACGTCGTGGGAGAAGAATCGTCAGCGTCACAGTACTTGGCGTCGCGTCGTCGATCTCCGAGGGCTCGGCGTTCTTCGTCGCCCTTCGTCGAAGGCCATAATTCTTCGCGTTCTTCGCGTTCTTCGCGTTCTTCGTGTTCTTCGCGAAGGAGGATGAAGGACCTAAGGTTTCTGTAAAATCCTCTCAACGAACAACACTCAAGAAGAATAATGTTGGTCTTATTTTATTAACATGCCAACAAAATGGAAATGTGTTAAGAAACGAACGAAATTAATTCATAGAATTAATTTCAACGAATAAACCGCCCAATTAAAAATAGTGTTTAATAGTTTAAGAAAACGCCACAGTTGACTTTTATTTAATAGGGGTTTTCGAGGGTGCGTTACTTTGCGGAAAAGAAACGGTGGGGCTCATGCGGGCCCCACCTCACAAATATCCTACCAAGAGGGTAGGATATTTTGGATTGCACCCTATCCGCATCAACTCAGGTTAAGTGGATTTTAAGTGGATTTAAGTGAAATAAAAATAAAGTTGTCGCACCATTTTATTTTATTTCTTAACTTAACCCAAAAATTTAAAAACCACACCCGAGCAAACGCAACTCTGGAAGAGGTGTTTTTAAGAAAATACTGGTGTTGCGATTCTATCGGTGCCCTCGGAATTCGATTCTGAGCACCAGTTTAAAAGTTAGAAAAACCCACTCGTTCGTTCACAGAACGTACCCGAGCCAAACTTCAGAAAAAGATTTCGGGCACACCAGGCCTCGGAATCAGGTGCTGTCAGAAACTGCGTTCTTGTAAAATTCCAAAGAAAATAAAAAAAATTTCTTTGAAATTTACGTGTCTTTAAAAAAAATAATTAGACATTTAATATATATATATATATACACATATATTTATTTATTTATATAACCTATCATATGGAATGTACTATAAACTTAATGACCACATAGAACACATGTTCATAAGGTTTAAGTGGTATAATAAATTAATTGTAATTATATAAAATTTGTTAATATACATAACATGTACAATATAGCTACAAGACATGTATTTTTCTCATCATCTATCTGTAGCACTTGCCTATAGACTTGTTATATAATTGTTCCACGGAATATAATGGAGTTCATACTGTTTATATGGGATAAAAGGCATGTGGAATCTATGTTACATGGTCACAATTCATGTACGCCATGTATAGAAATACCTGATATGTCTTTGACTAATGGACTACACATTCAATATGAATGTTACACAACATGTTTTCTAAATGACCATGCACTAGGTCAGACCATTCAACACACTTTGTATTTAAATATTCACCATGAATAAATAATTAACACATCATAAATTAAATCCAAATTAATTCTTAATGCATTGAACATGGGTACATGGTGTATACCAACAGGCTACATAACAAGTAAACTTATATGATCTAGGAAAATCTTTTGCACTTCTTGAGGAATTCTTAGAATGTATTTCATTCATAAAATTAATTGATTTGAATATATTTGTGATGATAAAGAAGATGAATAGAATATATCAGGATTTATACTAATGAATGATTAAATTGAAATTAAAAAATAATGTTACGTTCATAAATTAATCAATGACCTCTAAATAATTATGTGACTCTATATAATACTCCTTGAAGGATCCAAGAATAGTAGAAACACTAGATGGGGAATTCCCAATTTGGGTTTTTATTATAATTGATGATTTATCTAAGAGTTACACAATGGTAAGAAATGTGATGAATATAAATGAATCAAAAAATAATTTATGATTGAACCCTAAAACCCATATGCAGTATCATAAAAAATTATTTATAATTAATTTAAATAATTAAATATCTGCCTTATGATTAATTATTTCTTCTTTAGCGGATATTCTAATAAATATAAATCATTACATTATTGTGTTACAAGAATCAAGAGTATATTCCCACCAGTGGTGATCTACACATGTTCTGTGAACCTCAGAATGTCACCATAGGCATCTTCTAGTGCTATCACGGTAGATCCTGAAACTTTTGTCATTTTCATATGATTTCTATGATAATATCTTGAATAAGGAATCTCTTTGATCTCTCTAGACTCAAGAGTGGTGGTAGAGGAGGATCACTCTCTATTCATGAGTGAATTCTTGGAGAGGGATCTATCTAGTTATTTAAGGGAATTCTCTCCATATGTTGTTGTGCACTACCACATGAAATTGATAACACTAATAAAATAATATAATTGGGTTTGTATACCATTGGGGTGAAAAAATAATAATTTTATATGCACCCTTATTATTTTTCATAATTTCTAATGTACCCCATATCAATAACAATAATAATAACAATAATATTTTTTTGATATGCACTAAACATGAAAATTAAATTAAATATTATTTATTCAACTAATATTCAATATATTTTATTTCTCAATTGAACGTTAAATGCATTCTATCATTCCTCCAAAGTATTTATCAGAACATGAATAATGTCTATTTATTTAATCATCAAATATCTCAACATTATTCACTAACAAATAAATAAATATTATATTCACTAATATGAAAATGAATATTTATAAAATTTTATTCTCACAAAATATTCTCTCAAATAACTGATGATGAAATATATGTAATCAAGAAAACACCAATTATTATTAAACAATATACAGAAATAATATTTATTCATTTTTCTAAATAATAAATAATATTATCATTTAACTGGGGTTTTGGATACACTTGTTTTGTTACCCTCTAGGTATCTTTATCATTGGAATTATAAAAACCATTAAAAAGTCCGAGATTAACATCTAAAAACACACCGAGGAACCATAGAGAAAATTTAATGTCCTAATGACTAAAACCAAATACTAACACTTACTATGTAATATAATTATTTTTATCTAAATATCGTTAATTAATCATGTTTCATGATATTACCATCAAAAAATGTGTTTGAAGTCTCTTTATTTGAATTTCGAGAATTTAAAATTTCCTACAGAACACCATTTTCATGGATTTATTTAGACTATATCATTTGCATCAAATGTCCTGAGATATAAACTTCCATTAAAGAACATAAGGGAAAAATACTTTCTTTTATTATTCAATAATGAAATATTACTCTTAACATTCCCAACTTATCCTACTCCACCGTAAACATATTCCATCACTATCTTCATCAATACATCAATGTACACGGCTCATAACATCCATTAATAATAATACTAAATGATGATGAATAATAAAAACATCCATGGATAGGAATGTTCAATGAAACATATAAATTTGTATTTACAAATGGGGGGGTCCTATTCTCATAATTTTATACATTAGAAATTACCAAGGGTATACACCCTGAGAAGGTTCCTCAAATTCATATGATTCTCCACCCCTGATATCCTATATCATTTTTACCCCTAATATGATTTCATCTAGATATAGAATATATATTTTATAATACCTTCTTAGAACTTATGAGTTATCTTAATATAAGGGAACTACTATGACCTTTCAGTGTGACAAATGCTCTTAGGACAATATCACATACTATGTCATGTAGAAAAAAAAATCATGATGTGGTAAGTAGTTTATTAATACTAATAAAAAATGAATAATGGATATCATAAATTAGATATAATTTTTTTCTAGGGCACCAACTCTAACAATATCATTCTGTGAAATGAGGGGTTCGATATAACCCTCCAATACATTGGTTAATGTTTTATGTATCATGAGATAATGATGCCATGTTTTGATTTTTTTTATGTTCATAACTTTATGTGATAACATTTTTATTATGTTCAAAAACTCATGTGTGGACCTAATTTTTCATATAATTTTTTCACAATGATATAATTTCCTATGAATATACCAATGATACATTTTCTATGAAACATTTCAATGATATATACCTATGTTATGATTCATGGAAAATAATTATCACTTTTTCCATTACCCTTACTCCATGGTATATGTTTGATCATTTGATGTTTTATATACTTATAAAAATATTTATATAGAAATATTATGGTTTTGTTTTCATTTTATTCAAATATTTCTCCCATTATCGTGTTTTCTCACATGAACATCATATAAACTTTTATGACTCATTGTTATTTTTTCCCTTACCGAGTGTTTGAATATAACTCCTTTTTTCAAATTTCCTTGGAAATTATAAGTAAGACTATGTATAGAAGGACATGTAATATACATATCTCTAGGGGATATGTTTAAGAAATAATTTTTAACAGTATTTTTTTAAATCCAATCTCTAATGAAACTAACCCTTTAGGTTCTAGGAATGGGATGTTATTTGTGATATTTAATGTTTAAATTATAGAAATGATGTAAAATATATGAATGTTAATCTTAGGAAATATTAGTTGGTATAAAATAAGGGTATAGTTATTTTTTGAATTATGTTAATAAGTATAAAATAAACCCACCTAAATTAATCGATGTGATATAAGTTAAACCGAAAGTATAATAGTCCAAAATTAAGGTTTCTTATAGTAAGAAATTCATAATATGGACTATTTATAATTATATATATTTTCATTATAATTCTATTAAGATATTATTTTCTATTACACACATTAAACTATTATGTTTTTAATAAATGAAAATTTATGAGTAACCATGTTAGCAATGTGTGTGAAGAAAAATGTGGTGGTTGTTTGAATAAGAAAACAAACGAGATGAGATATTGGGTAATAAATCTTACAGTTAGTCCCAACCATCTATATCATGTTATTATTAACTACTTAAACCTAGATGAATTTCCAAACAAACAAAATAAGAAAAAATAGAGTTCCAAGTATGTTATAGTTATGAAGAGGATTAAGGAAAGAAAATTAAACTCTTCACATGTCAAGAATATGGGAATAAGAACCTAATGAAATGACTCAAAGAAACAAGAAGAAGTTTTAAGTTTATTAAATGATATAATAAAGAGATGAACTATAAAATAGAAATAAATATTTTGGTTAACATAATAGAGGGAAATGAAGTTCATCCTATAGTACTACTGAAAATTCGTTGATTCAAATGTGGGATGATTGGACAACAATAAAATCAATTCCCCATTCTAAGGGATAATGAGGATTATCGGTGTCAAAAAACTTTAAAACCAAGGGAATAAGGAAGATCCAGTATAATAAATATTGTTAATGTATAAAATGATACTAAAGTGGATAAAGGTACACTTATTCTCCTCTCATGATCTGTGAATATCATATTTCATTCTTATTATGGGAATTCATTCATACCATGATAGTATTCAAAGAATGTTGATTCAACACCTAAAACAATGGATATTGAAATTTAAATGAAAACACTAAGGGGTGTGATTATTTAATCCAAGTTATATAACTATTATTTGATCAGGTTTTGTTGTAAAATGATTCATGCAGATCTATTTCTTATTCCCTTTGGGGAATTTGATAGGATATTATGCTTGGATTGGCTCTCTTTTCATAGTTTTCACCTTAATTATTATTAAAAGAAATCTCATTTCTTATCCAAAATCATCCCATTATCAAATATATATCTAAGAATGACTATGAAATCCATTAGGAAACAACTTACTTAATATGGGTCCTCACACCCAATAAAAAAGGTTACTCAGCTTAAATAGTTGGTGTAGAACAAATCCTAGAAGACGCTCTAAATGATTCATTGAATATGGAACCATATGATTAGTTTTATTTTATTTTATTGGATATTAATATAACATATTTTGTATAGTATTTTAGTTGGTTATGGGATAATGAAAATAACCTTTATTTTTATGTCTTTATAAAATCCCAAGACATATAACCAACAATGAAAGAATATTCTAATAAATTATATAAATATATACCAATTATAATAGATAATTTGATTTTCCTAATATAGTGAGATTTATATCTCATTAGAAATCATATCTTGAGTTATTTCTATCTTATAGATACCCATATATATTTTTAGTAGTGAGTTAAATTAAGATTGTGAGGTTACCATTTATTACTAGAGTAGAATGTAACATTCAATATTTTCAATGAATAGGTTTTAAAAAATTTCTTTCTTATATTCTAAATGTAAATGTTAAATGGATTTTTTATGACACAAACCAAAATTTTATACACATATTTATGACTAATGTAGTTTCCTTTATTAAATACATGTTTCCATCAAAATGATAATTTATTTTATGAATAAAAAAAGATCTATTAATTTTTTGATTAAAATATATTTTTAGTACTTACAATTACTTAAACTAAAATAATAATTTATTCTTAGTTTGTTTAATTTGAAAAATGGTTGTTATTATATTTTATTTTCATGTTTTATTACTTTAAAATTAACCTTTTAAAATTTTAAGAAAATATTTTCTATTGAAATATATTAATTATTAATATTCTTATTTGAAAATTTAATTCATCCTATGTACAATGTATTATTATCAAAAATTGATATAGAACATTGATAATGCAATTTTTAGAAATTTAAAACTTTCATTTTCATAGTATCATAATCATAGTGTATAAAGTTTGTTGCACTAAAACCATTTTCTTGATAATATATTTAAAAGATAAATTTCTCATAATTAAAATAATAATTTTACAAATTAAATTTTTTTTACAAGAATTGATAATTTATTATCAAACACTTAATTATTTAATAACAATAAAAAATACAAATATAACCACTCATGATGAATGAAATTGATTTTGTTCTTAATAAATTAGTTCTGTTATCTATTATATGATTTTATTTAAAAGTTAAATATCTAATATTTTGGATTTGTATTTTATAAAATTAACTTCATTTTTGGATTTATTATTTCAAGATTATATTAGTGTTATTTTTTTTATTTTTCTTAAAAGGTTTATTTTTTTATTAATAGTAAATATACTATTGTTTGAAATACCATAAATTTTATAACATCATTAAGATATAATGATGAAAAAATATTATCAAACCATTATTTGGAGAAAAAACACTTCTAAGGAGTAAAATAATGTATTGAAAAATATTATTTATAATTTAGAAACCTTTTTTTTACATTTTGGAACCAAATATTTATTTTATTCTAATAAAAAACGATTTTTGGTTCTTTTCATGTAATTAAGTACTTATATGATGTGTTTTATTGCTGTATTGGTTTGGAAATTAGATAACCATCATTTAAATATTTATAAAAAAATAAATATCATTATAATTAATAAAATCCATAATCTTTGACCCAAATAAGTAAAAAATAATTATATGCTTAAAAACATGTTTTCTAAAAAAACATTTATTATTTTTTTTGCATAATTATATTAACATTAATTTTATCACTTTTAATAATTGAATAAAATAAAAAATATTACATATTTTGAATTAAAACAATCAATATTATTTTGTAAATACAGTTTAATTTTAGGGTATAAAGATAAGTTATCATTGTAAAAATTAGTCACTATATTAATGGTTAAAATGAGGCAGAAACCTTAGATCAAGAAGTAAAGTATCCAATTATCACAAAAAATATTCTAAGTGGGTTTATGTTGGATTAAAAAACATTAAATTTTATTATCATCACTAATTATCTATTTTGGATCCACTTTCCTTGATTGTGACATCGTTTTTTATATTATGAAATTAATATTTACCAAAATGCCACCTCTCTTGCCTATAAATAGACCCCTTCACCACCCCATATCCACTCACATCGAAAGCTTCTTAAATAAACCAATATATATAATATATTACCAAATTATTTTTTACGAAATATTTTTTTCAAATAATTTAATTTCTACAATATCTTGTGTTATACGCAACACTGAGTTTTAACGAACCATGATAAACTATTGTTTTTTTAACATAAACTTTATAACCTAGTTGTTAAACAGGGTGGTATAAATTATAATAAAAAAACTTAAATATTAATTATAATTTTTAAAACAAATAAAATATATTTTTAAATGAGTAATTAATTTTTAGTAAAATATTTTTATGCTTTGAAAATACTTTTTTCTCAAAAATAATGTTTTTTATTTCTTTTTGTGAAAAAATAATAAAATGAATTTTTAAGAATTTTATAAAATTTATTTGAAAAAATTTAAATTATTTTTCGAATCATAATTTAAAAATAATATTATGTTTAATTTTTAACATTTTTCAAAAAATATTAATTTTTTAATGAATAGTGAAAAATACTCAATTTTATTGAAAACCTCATTTTTCTTTAAATAATTTATACATTTTTTTATAAAAAATGGTTTAAAAAGTATAATTAGATAAAATATATTATAATTAATCCAATATTGGTCATTTTAATCAATTTTATATTTAATTCTGATATAAAAATGTTGTATACTTTTAAAAACTCTCTCCTTGGAAAACCACTTTTTCGTTGCGTGTGTGTGATTAACCATAAATTAAATTCAGACACATATGTTGTTTGAACATGATATAATGGATTAAATATTTTAAATAAAAATTATTTATATTATATAATAAGTTCTAATTAATTTCTGGTCATAAATATTAATAAATAAAATAAAAATTAATTACCATGATTATGGTTCAAACGAGGTTTTGTGCATTACCTGACCTTGTGTTAAAATTAATTTTCCACATTAATAGAATTATTATTTAATAAATTGGGATTAATATTTATAATTACTGGTCCCAAATTATCTAATAATTCACATTTTAATTTTATTCTTAAAGGTAAAAATTACCTAGGTAAATAAAAAGATTCAGGTTACCGTGGTGAAAAGTAAAATGGAAAAGTTAAGTAAACTTAAAGGCTAAGGAATAACATTTTTAAAACATGTGTTTTTTTATTGTAAGAATATAATGAACATATAAATCATTAAATCAATTATTTTCAATTTTTAGGGACTTTTTCTAAGAGTGACTTCCCATTATTGAATAGTTTTGGGTATTTACCAAAATACCACTCCTCACATATTATAAAATGACACCCCATCCCCTAAATTCTTCACCCATATTAAGCAATATTATTGAAAAAAACCTACCAAAATCCCTCACCAACATACTTATACATTTTATAGAGATAATTTTCATTCCAAAATAACAACCCTAGGCTCCTTAATGAGAGATCCATAGGGGGTTGTTCTAGGAGAAGGTAATTGCCTTCACAAAACTTATTCTTTTTTAGTTATTATTTTACCATATTCATCCATGTAATATTAATTTCAATATAATAACACCAATATATAACATATACTAATATTTTATTATTTTTATGGTCTAACCTATATCCATATCCTCTACCATATACTAGAAAATGAAACCCTCGATCGTGTGTAAGATGGACTGCCACCTTGTGAATCGACATAATTTATTTTCCATCACCACCACTGAAGGATGGATATAATTATATATTTAAAATATTTATATCATATTTATGAAATAATTTTACTCCTTTAATTACATTATCAAATGAACATTCTTACTTTACACTCTGTGGGAATATGATAACATCGCTTTTGTGTATAACACACTGTTTCCTCACAAAGAGATGTGATTTGTTATTAATTTACAATTTAAATATAAATAAATAAAGATTTTTTTAATGAAACTATGTGATATATATTTTAAAAAATTATTATTTAAGAGTAATATATTATTAACATTTCATTTGTCTCATCTTTCAATAAAATGGAATCAACATTCATGCATGCATACAATCAACCTTCTCCATGAACGGTGTAATTAATTTTATACCTCTAACTCTTCTGGATTACTATTAAGACATATATAATGAATATATATGATATTTATATCAGTTTTAAAATTATAGATATTTTTAATCTATCATCACGATATAAGGACTTAAAATACTAAACAAAAACATACATGAAAAATGAAGTAGTTATTACCCGAAACATGATTTCAATGAGGAATTATTAATAAATCTACAATTAAAGGTTATAAGTAAATCACATATAGTGTGATATATATATATATACCCAAGCTAACATACATGTATTTTACATAATTTTTTATAAATATTTAGCACATTAAAAAATTGCATGAATGGGGACCATAATAGTGTAGGGTCTTTGGAATCATGGAACACAACCTTTTAGTTTACTGAATTATATTCAACATCACACATAAATATGATTCCCTTTATTACTCAAACTTCATAAACTAGTAAAAATAAACATAATAAAGGGTGATATCTATGGTGAACCATTCTTTTCACACATTAACATTATATAACTTTTTCAAAATACTTAAAACATTCTACAAACAGACATGCAAAGATCGTAATATTCTAGTGCTTTTGGAAACATGGAAACATAAACACTGACACATAAGTGAGCTACATTATCTCAAAATAGGTTATTATTGATTATCACCCTTATTATACATTTCAAATATAATACATGTCTTAATAACCTGGGGAAGGAAACATAAAAAGGGGTGAGCTCAAATGCTCAGAAAGGGTAAAGAAGGGATATATGTAAGCGTAATGATGAGAATAAGGGTATGAGAACATGATCATGAAATTAGAAGATCATACCCAACATATCAAATATCATATACCTGAAGCATGTCATAAATCATGGTAGATTATAATACATGAATCATAAGGAAATAAAAACATTATCTATGAAAGAAAAATATAATAATAAAACATGGAATTGTGGTAAACACCTGGGGTGACACTATATTATGTAATGAAAATCCTTTAAAGCTAAATTTTCTAGTTTGGAATGTTTGAAATAATGTTTTTTCCACTAATGAAAGGGTACAACAGTGGGGGAACTCTTTGGTATCCAAATGTTTGTGTTGTAGGGAGGTGAAGATTGAAGGCATTGACTATTTATTTTTCAACAGTGATTGATCCAATGCAGTTTGGGAGACGTTTGGAAAGGTCACTGTAAGGTCTATATTTAGGTTTTCTAGTGATTCCTTTCTATACCAATAGTTTAACGATGCTGAATATCCAACCACTTAGAGGAAGGCCGGAGATTTTATCCTTACTCCTGGTTTCCAGTTAATTTGGTCCTACAAGAATAGGAATCAACGCCTATCTTTAATGAAGTCCACTATAAGTATTATTATTAAAAACAAAAGCCTCATTCTAGATTTTTTTCGACTATTCAAGCAGGTGGTTATAGCCTCAACCGCTAATCCTGGATTTCCATAACTACCCCAAGCCAACGCAACGTTTTTAAGTTGGAAAAATGGGTAAATTGGATTCCCCCTTTCGAAGGATTTAAATTAAGTACATATTGTGCATGTTCAATAGGGGAAATGAGCAGTGGTGGAGTGATTAGAGACTTAAGGGTTATTGTTGTTGTAGCATTCTCAAGTCATATTGTAAATAGAGACTCCTTTAATCCCAAATATCTGACCACGATTAGAGGTATACTCCTTTGAAATTGAAAAGAGATACCCATTAAGGAAATGGATACAAACTTGTTAGTTCCTAATAATTCTCTCATAGGTCGAGGCCCCATTCTAGGTTCCATTGAATACTACATCAATAAATGCATGGTATAGATGAACAACCAATTTAAATTAATCTATACATGGTGAGAGGGGAATTTCGTTGCTGAATTTTTATCTACTAATATTTATAGGAATTGTTTTTCTCTTTCCTTCTCTAGGACTAGTTCCCTTCCTCTTTAGGGGACCATGTTTTTTAGAACTAATGCACTTGGTCTTCATTATTTTTATCCTCTATGACTTATCTTTGTAGGATTTTTACCTTAATTTTTATTTAATAAAAATTCCTTTGTACTATTCATAGTAGCCAATGCATCACTTCCAAGACCATCTTGGTATATGGGTTCACTCCCCATTCTATCTTGGTAGTCACGGTTCACTTTCATGGTCATCTTATTTGCATGAGTTCACTTTTTATACCATCTTGGTATTAATGGTTCACTCCCTTGGCCATCTTAGTATTCAAGGTTCATTCCCAAGACCATCATAGTCTATCTCATGAGATATAAATCTTTACCTATTTCACTATAGGGAGATATATGTCCCACCAATATCAAAATGAAAGCATACACATATGTTCCACAAGATCATAAATAATAATATCATAACCGATGAAATTAAATTGGTATTATAAACACGTAATCATATCATAACCTATGGAAGAAGATAGGTTTCATTGTCATTCCATCATAAACATAACCCATAAAAATAAAAGGGTTACAAAATCATATAACCCGTTAAAGAGAAATGTATTCCATAAGTATATAACCCATGAAAGAGAAATGGGATTCATGAAGACCATGATATTAAGCATAACCATTGAAAAAATTAATAAGAATGGAACATTTAGATCATTTTCTATAAAAAACAAGTAACACAAAAAATGTCATCTTAGAAATTTTTTAAGTATCTTTCAAAAATCATTTCTTGGGTAAAATATACTTTCTTCTTCGAAAATGGATTTTTAATTCATAAAAACATTTGAAAATAATTTTTGTAGAAAATAACTTCAAAGTATATAAATAAAATTTGAAATCCTTTTTAAATCCTTTTTCCTTGAAGAAAATAGAATAAAATTTAGAACATTGTAAAAACATTTTTCTTTGAAAAATTTAAAAGAAATATTGAAAATGTTTTGAAAATAATTTCATTGAAAATAACTTTTAAAACTTGTTATGAATCATTAAAACATATTAAAAATAATTTATTTTAAAATAAATTTAAAAAATTATAGAGAAGGCCATAAAATTTTTGTAAACACATTTTAATTGAAAACTTATGAAAGATTCTTGAATAAATTTTGAAATCTATTTCCCTCAAAAACATAAAGAACAATGTTGGAAAATTTTGAAAAACCATTTATATTTAAAAATACTTTTAAAACATATAAAGTATTCTTGAATATGTTTGAAAACTATTTCATGGAAAATTAATATTTTTGAAACACTTTAAAAATTAAATTCTTAAACATGAAAAGGAATATTCATATAAATAATGATGGGTAAATCTGTTCATGTTGTACGAGGTAAGAAGGACATTCCTTTTTCACATTAAAAGGATATAAAAATATCTTGTTGAAAAAAACATCCATATCCTTTGAAAACATTGGTAAAATAAAAACGGGGGAAAAATATCATTCCATTATTATTTTATATTTTTAAAATATTCTTGGAAAGCCATTTTGGAAAACCTTGTATTGAAGGAACACATATTTCTGACCAAAGTGACGGTAGAGTTAGGCTTTCTTAAAAACTAATTCATAACTATATTATGTACAAGAGTGGAAAAAATGGTACCAATAAATTAATTTATTATTAATAACCATATGATAATAAAATTAACGTGTGTTCCTGAGAAATGAATCATAAGATTTCAACAATATAATTATAAACATAAACAATATTGAAAAGCGATTAGATTGTTTCAATAAAATCTTATAACATGGTAGCTTAGTATCCGACTCTCCATGTAAGAAACTGACATTACATGAATCATAAAATATAATTAATATTATAAGATTCATGATATAAAATGTAAAAAGGAATTATATACACCTCTAATAGAATTTAGGTGCATAACAAAACTTGAGTCTCAAATAAATAAAGTTGAGACAAAACTGTTTTATCGATTTGGTAACTTTTGAAACATAAACCCCATGAAATAAAGATCGTATAATGGTTATCTAAATAAAAATTAATCTAATTATAAGAATAATTTAATACATCCAAGTGAATTATAGAAACCAAACAAAATGAATGGTTGGTGAATAAATCATGTATTAAAAAATAGAAAAATTGAGATAAAATCCCTTTACCTTTTGTATTGACTCTCTTTATACTAATTCATGATTATTGTATAATAAATATATTTTTTTTATAAATATTTTATGGAAAATTATTCTTATATATAATATGATATATGGTTTTATTATGTCCTTATATTACCCGATTGATAAAAATCATATGTTAATGTTTCACTTCAGGTAATATTTTCTTTATTATTTCACAAGTGTATTCATTCATCATATCTTTGGTCCTTATTCTTATATCATGATATATAAAATATAAAAAATGATATAATACAATATATATTCTTTATATTATTATTATTATAATCTATATAATATAAAAGTATGAATCAGAATACATCATTCATGGAGACGATATGTCATACGTCCGTATGAATGCTATTTCTGTTTAATTGTTCTTCTTAAAGAAAGAAAGTAATGGACATATATGTGTATATATATATATATTTATATCACTATTAAGGTATATTTATTATATCATATATATCATATATATTTAGAAACCCATGCTTAATACATTCCACATAGTGTGTGAATGAATCACATCACTTTGAAGGGGCGGTACTCCACACTTCCTCAAACGAAAATATCATTTTTACACCTAATGGAGAGTAAAAAATATGTGTGTTTTAAAAAGAATAACTAATATTAAATAAATAATAAATATAATATATGTAATATATAAATAGATTTTCCATCATAATTTCCACCATGAGAAGAGGTAAAGGAAAAATGAACAATCATCGTTTAATATGGTGGCAGTTCTCCAGACACATAAACAATATGTTCATTGCCTATTAGATGGAAGTGTGTGTAAGTGTAGGTATAAAAATTAGTACAAAACCATCCTAGTATATTTAATATACTTTTTATATAAAAAATTTAATAAATATAGTATAGAAGGTCAATAAAGAAAATAACATAAAGGATTTTGAGGGAAGACGTTACCTCATAATCAGGTAACTCCTTTTGGTTTGTGCCTAAGGGCATCATTGGATTGATTTATTCACAAGGTTATGATTCTAAGAGAAATTTAAGGATATTAGGAATTTTAATGAGCTTATATTATTCAAAAATAAGTGGTTTGAGAGGTGTGAAGAAGAGGAAGAGGTGGCGACCTTTTTTTGGGAAGGGAAAGGACTCACTTGGCATTTTTGAAAACAAGTTAGTCAGACCCAAGTTTTTACCTAAAAAAGTCATACCAAACAAATAAATCTCAATAATATAAGGGTAATGGAATAATAATTGATATATAGTGGTTTTTGTACAAGTGTATAGTTCTTTTTGTGTATTAAATATAACATTTTGTACTTTATTAACATAATTTTTCTTTTAGCTGTTGTAATAAATTTTAATCACATTCACTAATATTTTTGCTAAAAAAATTTAACATATTATACATTTAAAATTATTACGATTACAAATATGTATTTAATTTTTACAAATTAAAATAATAGAAGTGGCAGAAATGAATTTAAAATTAATCTTGTAGTTTGGTAGAAAAAGTGGGTTTTTAATGTAAAAAATATTCAAAAGCTTGCTATGTTGATATACCCAAGTATCAAGATAAATTGATCTCAATGACCTAAGTAGTATTAATTTATAAAAATATTATATAATTAAAGATTGAGAACAATTTAAAATATAATTTAACCATATAAATAAATTATATAAAAATAAGTTTTGAATTAAAATTCAGTATTTTTAACAAGTCATTAAAAAATGTAACATTGTAGAGAAAATACCAAAAAATTATCATAACCTAATTTTTATGTATCAATTTAAAATATGAAGTTATTTTGACTTATTAAATATATATAACTTTCAAATTAGGATTTAAAATGGTTTCTCCATTAAAAGGTGGTAAAACTGTTGTTGTAAAAATATAGGTTTTTAATCATAAAATTGGGTTTATTCTAATCTTATGTATATCAAAGATATTGGATTAATATAAAAAATATTTGACTGAATATTTAATATATATGTATATATATATTATATTAATGTCACTCACTAATTATAATTAATTTAATTTATTTGAGTAAAACATCTTTTTAACCATAATAATATTTTCATTTATATTCAATTGGTTTTCATATTTATTTATATTTCAATGGTAACCTATGAATTCATCTTATATTTGTATAAAACATATACTTTCATAAATTATTTAATAATATTCATAACCTCTAATTTAAGAGCTAGGTTATATCTTATTATATTAAGTAATAACACTTTAATGATATAATATGGGTTTGAAAAACATGGTCTTGTATGTTACGCAAGCCATCAAGGAAATACATTGTTCCCTATAATGCAAGATAACATTGCTATTATGTGTAGAAAAAGTTAAAATTTATGTTGTGAGTGGTGTTCAATTATCTTGTTGTTACATATAACACAAGTCCAATATAGTGCTTTAATATAAAATTAATTATCTTCAGTGTTGCATAAAAATAAATATATCAAAAAGGATAAATTAATTAGAAAAACCTAATTTGAAAATTTTCAGGTGGTTACATTAGACCACCCTTAAAATAAATTTCACCCTAAAAACTCATATAGGTTATCAAGGGTTTAATACTTGAAAGTTTCATTCATAGAAACCCACATCGTAAAAATGGATACTAAAACTTCCCCTAAAAAGAGAAAGTTGGAACCATAAAAGTTACCCAATGTAACATATAACTATATTTCCACATATGATAATATAGGTTGGAAGTGAATTATGGACATGTAGGAATATAGTAAATAATTATAGGGATTTATTGAGGTAGTTAATCTCAAATACGTGAATGGTCAAACAAATGTTGATAGACCTAATGTCATAAATATATTATGATTTATAAGGCCAAAGGTTCAACAAAAATTATGTTATTAGGACCACATCTTTTATCATTATCCTAAATTTGAGTAAATATTTTATTTAATGTGAATATAAGAAAATATATTTACTTGATATATTTCTATAAAAATAAAATTCATTCTTTTGTTATTCTATTACTTATTTATAATTTATCAATTACTTCCAGAAATGGATGTCCAAAAATAAACATTGATTCCCAAATAAAAAAATAAGCTTTTAGTAGATATTAAGACCCATAAAAGAATGAAAAGTGTAACTATATTACTACAACCATTATTTAAGAAATAAATATGGTCAATACATTAATCTCTATCCATAAAAAGTAACACTATTTTTTCATCATAAATAATTTTTCATAAAAAATAATTATACATTAACCAAGACATTGTGTAGGCCAGTAATAGGCATGAAACCCTTATCCTCCTTCAGTCATGGGTTCAAGACCCATGGCCTTGCTGAACTTGATTGGTTGTAAGTCAACATACATGATTTCATTTTATAAAACCATAAAAATATAATTTCTGAAATAAATATGATGGAAATCCTTTAAATAATATTAATAACTAAATAGCCTTTTAACCAATGTTTTCAATATAATCTCAATACATAAATACTTTCTCTAAATTTTAACTTAAAATTTTCATGAATGGTTAAACTTATAACCCCTATAAAAGTTAATAATCCAAAACATTATAAATAAAGTCACAAAATTAGATTAACATTGATTTCACATATATCACAATGTATATCTTGGTCGTCACATTCCAAACATGTGAATACCTTCATGGTAAATTCTCTTGAAACATGGTAACAACCAGACTTTCCATACAACATTTTTGAAAACATGAATTCTTTCTCATTCCATATATTACTGGATATATTCCACAAATCTAAGAATTTTTAGACTTCATCCATGACAGCATGAACTACTTGTCAATAGGTCCTTAATTTACTCCAAGGTAATATGTACCATCCAAATTAACTTTTCATATCTCACACATAATTATCCAAAAAACAATATATTAACATAAGGAATATATTAAGTGTTTCATTTCCATTAATCATTTGCTTTATATGGACATCACCTTGATATTATATTACTTTTTCTATTCCATCGGATCCATTCAACGTATTCTTGTAAATTATTAGCGAAAATAACTGGACAATCCTTATATATTTCTCATTTCCGAATTATTAAATAAAAATAAATATAAAAATTGATTATTCCAATTCAAACATATTCTATTGACCATGATACCTCATCCTATTACATAAATCCTTATTCTTTTTCACATTTCATCTACAGTCACTTTAACTTCAGAAATGTAACCATTACTTGTACCACCTTACTGACCATCTTTTGTAGATTCCCTCTTAGTAAATTGAGATTCATAATGACCATTTATTCTACACATAAAACACTTAACCTTCGATATTATCCTAGGGAGGCCAGTATTCTCATATATTTCATTCACAAAACTCATAATTTTTTTCTTTGAGTCACTTTCTTTGTGTAGTTATTTTCAACAGTCAATAAATCTTATTGTTCCTCTAAGACATTCACGTAGGTGACTCATTCCACATTCTTGACACAAAGGAAATATAATCTTCTTTCCACTTTCTTCTCCATTACCCAAACTATCAGTGAACTACTTCTTTCTCTTCCTTGTTGACCTTGAGTGTTGGTAAAGGTACTCATTTTTATTCATGTTCCTTGAAAACTAATTAGGCATGATCACAAAAACATTCACTCTATTGATCATCCCACTTAAATTCTCATGAAAAATCCATCCATCACATTTAATGTTAATACATTTCCTTCTCATTCCTTCTATTAAATAAAACTAGAATTATAGTGTGAGAATTACTTAACATAGTAAAAAACCACATAGTCATTAAAATAATCACATATAGGATGTCTATATCATGAAAACCTCATTAATCAATGACAACCTAGGTTATTCATTGCCAACTTATATTTAAATCCTTCATGATGGTTCATGAAGAGTTTTTGAATTCCCTAATAATAGACCCTATGAGTGTCAAACCAGGTGCATAACAAGGCTTGTGGTCAGGTAACAGATTACCCCGAGTCAAACCTAGAACATCTTTTCCGAGTTTTTACCCCTCTGTACATCTATTCCAGATCCACATCCACTTTTAGTATCTATAAAAGGATGTATTTCTAGGAATCCACTCACTCTATCCTTTACCAAAACTCCAGTGAATTTTTCTATAATTTTCCTTATCCTAAGATGTATCCCTATAAATTTCCTTATAGTTCTCACTAAGGTTTTCTCATCTATGAATCTAAAGGTTATATAAACATTTTCTCTAATACCAACTATAGAATCCCTCTCTTCTCATACATTTTCATTATATAAATTTTGAGTAATAATTATAATTTTATACAAATAGACTCCCAAATACCTTACTAGTAAAGTGTCATTGGAAACATTGAAATATAAACATTGATACCTAAGTGAGCTACATTATCTCCCACTAGGTTCTTTATGACTAGAACCCTTCTTAAAAACATAAAACATAATAAATATCTTCATAACATGGGGATGGAAACATAAAAATGGGTGAGATAAAATTATTAGTAAGGGTAAACAAGGGAAATATATAAGCATATTCCATAGAATAAGGTTATGAGAACATGTCCATGAAAATAGATCTGGTCCCACAAGATCCCCATGCAATTCAGTTTCCTCATTTGGCACATCAGGAACCGAGCTCTCGCTACAGATGAGAACATCAGGAAACTGGGGATTAGCATTGCCTCTAGGTGCTATTGCTGCAGCAACAGGTGGGAGGAGAGCTCTAAACATTTGTTCTTTGAAGGAGGATGGGCTCACGTAGTTTGGTCCTCCTTTGGAGGCAGCTCGAGTCCCGTCACTCGAGAGCAGAATGACTCTCCATTCTGGGAAGTGTGGTTCCACGACACGCTGGGATCAGAGTCAGAACGGTTGGCCTGAGCCTCTTTACTCAATGTCGGGTGCTAGTGCTTGTGGAAAGCTCATAGTCAGGCAAGGTTTTAAGGCACAACTCCTACGTTAGGGTCCATTATTACGAGGACTCATTTTTTATTGACTGATATGGTTGTGCTCTCAAAAGGATAGCAGGAGGATCCTGATTTCAATTTCCTACGGGGCAGTGCATCCTTGGCTCACCCTCTCTTGGCCAGATTACAAGGTAAATGGGTGGGTTGGCATCCTCCTGTCACAGGATAGAAGTTGAACACGGACGAGTCCTGCTCATTGGGTGCGATGAAGGGAGGAGGTGTGGTTTGAGGAGTCGGGGGAAATGTGGTTTTGGCCTTCACTTCATTCTATGGTTCTGGATCTCCCCTCCTGGCCAAGGCTAAGTCTATGTTCTCTGGGCTCTCTCTCTGCATTCAATAAAATCTGACTATATCCCATGTGGATACCGACTCCCTGATCCTTCATGATGCCCTTCAAGGTAAAAGGTCTATTCCTTGGTCCATATCCTACGCGGTTATGAAATGTAGAGCTCTCCTTCGGCACAACATCCATGTGACTCACACATGGCGTAAGGGGAATAAGGTCACAGATTACATGGCTTCCTTAGCTGAACAAATCTCCATCAACACTAGCCTTATCTCCATTAACTGTTTGAAACCAGAAGGTGTCAACTTGATCAGAGGGGATGCCCTTGGTCTGCACTACTTTAGACCTCCTTAATCCTAGGGTTTCCTTGTTGGCCCTTTCTTCTTTGAATAAAAAATTTGACTTGGATGGATGGATAGTATCCAAGGCATCACTTCCAAGACCAACTTGGTAGTATGGGTTCAATCCCTATACCATCATAGTAGTGATGGTTCTCTACCATAACCATCTTAATAGAATGAGTTTACTCCTACCATCTTGGTCGTCATGGCAAACCCTCATTGTCATCTTAGTAGTCAAGGTTCATTCCCAAGACCATATTATTCTATCTCATGAGATATAAATCTTTACCCAATTCATTGGAAGGAAATATAGGTCCCACATATTTCATAATAAATTAATATATACCTTTTCCGTATGATCAAAAAAATCATATCATAACCCATGAAATTAAATGGGTATTATAAACATATACTCATCTCATAACTTAAAAAAATGATAGGTTTCATAATCCTTTCATCATTAACATAAATTTTGAAAAGAACCAGGTTTCAAAAGAATATAACCCATTAAAGGGAAATAGATTTCATTTACATATAAACTATGAAATAGAAATTGGTTTCATAAAGTCTATGAGATTAAGAATAACCATTAAGTGAAAGAATATTAATGGAACCTTTAGATAATTTTCTATAAATACTTGAGCATCATCAACGGATGAAATCTTAGATGGAAAACAATTTTTAAATATATTGCAAAAAAATTCTTTTTTGTAAAATAATATTTTTTCTATAAAAATTTATTTTTAATGCATAAACCATTTGAAAATAATTTTCTTAGAAAATAGCTTGAAAACTTATGAATAATTTTTGAAATAATTTTGAAAACATTGTTCTTTGAAAACTTATCAAAAAATCATCAAAACATTTTTAAAAATATTTTTCTTTGTAAATGATTTGAAAATTTTAAAAGAAAGTTTGAAAATGTTTTGAAAACCATTTTATCGAAAAGAAATTTTAAAACTTGTTATGAAATCATCAAAAAATATTAAAACAATCTTCCTTGAAAATAAATTTAAAAAATTATAAATAAAACATTACTTTTTTTTTTGAAACCCATATTACTTGAAAACTTATGAAAGAATATTGAAAATTATCTGAGAAGTATTTCCCTTGGAAACTTATAAAAGACATTTTAAAACATTTTGAAAGTAATTTTCCTTGAAAAATACTTTTTAAACATATAAATAAATCATGAAAGTTTTTGGAAAAAAAATTTCTAAAAATTATAATTTTTTAAAACAATTTTAAAATTTTACTTTTAAATATACAAAATAAGCTTCATAGAAATTACAGCTGGTAAATCACTACATGTTATATGAGATATGTAAAACATTCCTTTTGAATGGTAAAAGGTTAGAAAAATAACTTGTTCAAAAAATGACATGAAGATTATTTTTAAAACATTAGTAAAAGAAAAAAGTGAAAACATATATTTGAATGATTATAGTATAATTTTTTAATATTTTTTGAAATCCTTTTTAGAAAAGTTGGTATATAAGGAACACATATTTTCGACCGAAGAGAGGGTAAAGTCAAGATTCCATAAAAACACTTTCTTAACTATATTATCTACCCAATAGTGGAAAATTGGTACCAATACATGAATATATTATGATTAACCATAGGAGAAGAATATTCATTTGTGTTATTGGTATATGGATCATAATATGTAATAAAAGGAATCATAAACTTAAATAATCATGAAAAGAGATGAGATTGTTTCAATAAACTATTATAACATGGTAACATGGTACCATACTCTCTATATAAGGAAAATAAATTACATGAAGCTTAAAATAAAATTAAAATAATGAGATTAATTATAGAAAATGTAAAATTTAATTATATAAACCTCAAAAATAATATATTTTCCTAACAAAACATGAGTCTCAAAGAAGGAAAATTGAGACAAAACTATTTTATAGATTTGGAAACATTTGAAACAAAAAAAACATGAAATAAATATCATAGAATGGATATCTAAATTCCAATAAATCTAAGTATAAGAATCATTGAATACATCAAAATACAGTATACAAACCACACAAAAGGAATGGGTATTGAATAAATCATGTATCTTATGAAAATAAAAAGGGAGATGAAATCCCCTTACCTTGTGTCTTGACTCTTTTCATACTCATACAAGATTACTATTTTATAAATATTAATTTATTTTACATATTTTACAGAACCATATTCTTATATATAATAACATATACGGTTTAATTATTACCTTATATAACCCACTTGTAAACAATCCAATGTGAAGGATTCACTTTGGGTAATATTCGTTTTATTCTTCGCATGTGTCTTAATTTGTTATATATTTAGTCCTTATACTTATATCATTATTCCAAGAAATTAAACCATAATATAAATATCATCTATATTAATTATATATTTATTATAATAATCCATATAATATAGAATTATGACATGGAATACACCATTCATTGAGACGGTAGGTCGTACGTACGCATGAATTCTATTTATGTTTAATTATATTGTCAAAAGAACAAAATTAAAATACACACACACATATATATATATACCATTATTAAATTATCTTCATTATATCATATATGTAACACCCCTTGATTTCATAGTATGATATTTCTTCAATGTAATTCAATAATTTCCATGACACGCAACACTGAGTTCAAGCACATCACGACTTACCAAACTAGCCGTTAAAAATTAGTTATGAATATTATTAACTTAATTTTAAATTTTATATTATGATTATAATTTTAGAATCCATATTATGTGTTTTCTAGACAAAATATAAGAAAAAAATTCATTTCTCAGATAAATGAAGTATTTTTTATGTAATTTTACCGCCTTTTAATGGAGAACCCTTTTTAAATCCAATATTTGAAACTTTTATATTTTAAATTTGACAAAATAAACTTATCATTTATAATAAGGACATAGAAATTTAGTTTTGATAAATTTTTGATGTTTTTCTGATTACTTTCATTTTTGGGTGAATAGTAAAAAATACTAAATTTTAACTGAAAACAATTTTTTTAATAAAAATAATTTACAGTGATGAACTATACATAAGAATTGTTTGGAAGCATAATTAGATTATATTTTTACCATTAAACCCAAATTTTGTAATTGGAAGTAATTTCACTATGAAATTAGACATAAACAAGTGTCAATCTTTTGGAAGTTATTATTTCTTAAAAATACGCTTTTGGGGTTTGACAATGGGAATTAATTTTAAATTAATAAATGAAAATTCTATGATTTTAATTTGGTGATATAATATTTATATTTAAATTTTTAATATCAAAATTAGCTTAGGGTGAAGTTTTGGTATGTTTCTGAAAACTTTCAATTTTTGATGAATAGTGAAAACACTGGATTATTGGTTAATAACGACTTTTTATTTAAATAGTTATTTATTTTATTTAAAATTATTTTAGGTCAAAATAGATACATAATACCGTTATAAATTCAATTTAATTCGTTGGAGCCAGTTTATAATAATTTTAGACATATTAAAATTTTATTAATGTTTTTACCGTCTTTTACCCACCTCCCAGGAGCGTTTGCAAATTTACATAAAACTTAATTTTACCACTTTTGTGAGTAGACTTTTAAAAATTTGAGACACAAAATTGATAACAGTAAGTAAAATTTGGTTCAATTAGATGAAAATATTTTTGGGTGAATAGTAACTTATTACTTTTATTTAGCACGGTTAAAGGTAAATAGGATAATTACGGGTAAAATGATATTATTATTAACCTAAAACATGTACTAATTCATTTGGATATGTATAATTCGACCAAAAAACATTAGGAATAAAATATGAACCACTTTGGTCCACATGGATTAGAGTAGGACATTTATTATTATTTTATTTAAAGAAGAGTTAAAAGAGTTAAATTCAATGTTTAATAACTAAACCATTTTTAATATAGGGATACACACAATATTAACTAAACTATAAATATTCATTATAAAGATAAAATAATTTCCTATATAATTGTATTTTATTTATAATTTTTAGGCATTAAATAATTAAATTTATTTATGACACAATGATGATGCAGTAATTAATGTATTAATGAAAGATTAAAATAATTGATATTATAAATATCCAAATAAATGTAATTTGAGACTTTTTATGAATTAAACTAATTTTATAGGTTAATATTACATGTTAGGGTTTTTATAGTATTTCTTTTGAAGTAATAATGCTATTATGAATTTAGAAAAAACAAAATACCAAATAGTGTCAAAATTGACATAAAACTGTTTCCAAAACAAATATTTTATAATTAATTGATATTTTATTCCAAAAAATCTAAGGTTCATCCAAAGGTCTTAAATAATATTATATATTTCATTAATGAACCATTTTATGTTCTCTTATAAGTTTATAGAAAGTATATTAACCATATAATATAAAAATACAAAAAGACTTGGTAAATGTCAAACTATTTAACTAAGAGTTAAATCTAAAAGGTAAAGTTAATATAAGTTCCCAAACCCATATAAAAAAAATTGGTTGAGTGGTTTTAGACCCATACCCACCTTATCCTTTAAATAATTCATTTTGGAGCCATTAGAAACCGAAAATTATTTTATTATAAAATAATATTTCTAGCTTTTTCTAAGGTGCCCCTCACCCCTCTTATAAAAAGGCACTCCCACTTCTATCTAATTCACACATTCAAATCCATTTGGCTCATCCAAACCCTGACCAAATACCCTCTGAATTTTCCTTCCATAATCCTAGAGTCCTTCCTTCAGTCAGAAAGCCAACCTAAGAAGCCCTTTTGATCAAATCAAAAGGAAGAACCCGAAAAAGAGGTAAATATTTCATCACCTCTTTCAAGTTCATTTCTTCTTACACTTCCTCTTTATTTGATGTTTAAATTATTAAATACTAAATCTAGTATATTATATATAATGTGATTTTATTATAAATATGGTACAACCATATTCATTATTCTATCCATCCTTTGAATTACATGCACCATACGTGCGTACGTACAGCTTACCGTCTCCACGTCGTGGTGTAATTGTTATTCAATACATTATTATTTGGATGGGAATAATAATGATGTGTAATTGATGTAAATAATAAATATAACATGATATTTATTCTTTATATATGATATACCATCCAATTATATATTATTTTGATATCAAATAAAATGATATTGTCGTTCGTGCATACGTACGGATTACCGTCTCCATGGATACAATGAGATTCACTACTGGAAATTCGGGCTATAGCCACAGTTCTAAACCGTGTCTATAGGCCTTCAAACCGTGGCTCTAGGTAATAGCCACGGTTCGAGGAACCGTGGCTAAGTTTGGCGTGGCTATAGGCCTAGACCTATAGCCACGGTTCCAAATCGTGGCTTTAAATCTATAGCCACGGTTCAAACCGTGGCTATACTAAAGGCCGGAAAGAATATATTTCCATGGTTTAGAACCGTGGAATTATGTCTATAGCCACGGTTAAGAATCGTGGCAATGAACCAATAGCCACGGTTTAAAACCGTGGCTATAGGGTGTCCAAATCCATAAAAAATACCCCCTGGACACCCCCCTGGACACACCCTGGACACCCCCTGGACACCCCCTGGACACCTCCTGGACACACCCTGGACACCCCCCAGACACCCCACTAGACACCTCCTGTAGACCCTCCCTGCACCCAGCCCTATATCCAGCCCCACCCCCTACACCCAGCCCCCTCACTACCCCTTGCACCTAGCCCCCTCACTACCCCTTGCACCTAGGTCCCCCTCCCCCCCACTGCACCCCCACTACCCCCTGCACCCAGGCCCCCAGCCCCCCTGCACCCAGCTTTATATCCAGCCCCCACCCCCTACACCCAGCCCCCTCACTACCCCTTGCACCCAGGTCCCCCTCCCCCCCACTGCACCCCCACTGCCCCCTGAATCCAGGCCCCCAGCCCCCCCCCCATCCCCCCTGCACCCAGCCCTATATCCAGCCCCCACCCCCTACACCCAGCCCCCTCACTACCCCTTACACCCAGGTCCCCCTCCCCCCCATTGCACCCCCACTATCCACCCCCACCCGTACACCCACTACCCCCCTACACCCAGGCCCCCAAGCCCACCCCCATCCCCCCTGCACCCATCCCTATATCCACCCCACCCCCTATACCCAGCCCCCTCACTACCCCTCGCACACAGGTCCCCCCCCCCCACTACACCCCCACTATCCACCCCCACTGAGTCCTTGCATAATCTGTTGAAGTCCAAAAAAGAATACCAGCAATAGATACCACTGCTGGACACCCCTCCCCCTGGACCACCACCCCCTGGACACCCCTGGACCACCCCCCCTGGACAACCCTCCCCCCATGCTGGACACCCCTCCCCCTGCCTAGACAGCCCCTCCCCCTACTGGACACCCCTCCCCCTGCTGGACACCCCTGCCCCCTGCCCCCTGTCCCCTGCCCCCTGACCCTGGACACCCTAGGATTGACCCCACCCCATGACAGACCCCCCAGACCCTGGACACCCCTGGACCCCCCCCCCCCCCCCCCCGGACACCCCTCCCCCATGCTGGACACCCCTCCCCCTGCCTGGACAGCCCCTCCCCCTACTGGACACCCCTCCCCCTACTGGACACCACTACCCCCTGCCCCCCTGCTCCCTGACCCTGGACACCCCAGGACAGACCCCACCCCAGGACAGACCCCCCCCCCCAGACCTTGGACACCCCTGTACCACCCCCCTGGACACCCCTCCCCCATGCTGGACAGCCCCTCCCCCTGCTGGACACCCCTCCGCCTGCTGGACACCCCTTCCCCCTGCCCCCCTGCCCCCTGACGCTGGACACCCCAGGACAGACCCCACCCCAGGACAGACCCCCCCCCCCAGACCCTGGACACCCCTGGACCACCCCCGGGACACCCCTCCCCCATGCTGGACACCCCTCCCCCAACCTGGACAGCCCCTACCCCTGCTGGACACCCCTCCTTCTACTGGACACCCCTCCCCCTACCCCTGGACACCCAAGGACAGACCCCACCCCAGGAAAGACCCCCCCCCCAGATCCTGGACACCCCTGGACCACCCCCCCTGGACACCCCTCCCCCATGATGGACACCCCTCCCCCTGCCTGGACAGCCCCTCCCCCTACTGGACACCCCTCCCCCTGCTGGACACCCCTGCCTCCTGCTGGACACCCCTGCCCCCTGCCCCCTGCCCCCTGACCCTGGACACCCCAGGACAGAACCCACCCCAGGACAGACCCCCCCAGACCTTGGACACCCCGGCCAGTCCTGCCCCCCCCAAATCCTGGACACCCCAGGACAGACCCCCCCCCCCCCCAGACCCAAGACACCCCCCCCCATAACCTGTACAGCCCCTCAGACCATGGACACCCCCCCCCCCCCCCCGAACCTACCCCCCCAAACCCAGACCCCCCAGGACAGACCCCCCCCCCCCAGACCCTGGACACCCCAGGACAGACCCCCCCCCCCCCCCACTAGACCCCCTAGACACCCCATGGACAGACCCCCAAGACCCTGGACACCCCTGCCCCTACCCCTAGACACCCCAGGACAGACCCCACCCTAGGACAGACCCCCCCAGACCCTGAACACCCCTGGACCACCCCGCTGGACACCCCTCCCCCATGTTGGACACCCCTCCCCATGCCTGGACAGCCCCTCCCCCTGTTGGACACCCTTCCCCCTGATGGACACCCCTGCCCCCTGCCCCCTACACCCTGACCCTGGACACCCCAGGACAGACCCCCCAGACCCTGGACACCCCTTCCAGTCCTGCCCCCCCAGACCCTAGACACCCCAGGACAGACCCCCCCCAGACCCAGGACACCCCCCAGAACCTGGAAAGCCCCCCAGACCATGGACACCCCCCAGAACCTACCCCCCCAAACCCATACCCCCCCAGGATAGACCCCCCCCCCCAGACCCTGGACACCCCAGGACAGACCCCCCCCCCCCCCCCCACTGGACCCCCTAGACAATGGATGGATGTCATGGGCTATTGATAAAAGACCAAATCCGGCTGCTGAAATCAGCAGTAAGTATGAAGTGGTAAATGAAGAAAAATGAATAAAATTTTCCCAATATACTTGGGGAAATTTATTCATCAGCAGGAAGAATAACAGAAGAACGGTAGCTGAGAGTTCCTTCCCCGGAGGTGGAGAATGATTTTTTTACATAGGATATGTATAATATTTAATGGAAGAAAGAGGGAGAGGAAATTAAGTACCTCATTACAAGTGGCAGCATCCAACAAATTCTCTTCCAATGGAATAAAATATTACAAAAAAACAATAAACCTTCTCTCTCCTCTTGTGGCTTCCAGGTGTCCAGGTGGTTAATAATTTGGTTGAGGTGAGGCTATGGACTCATGGGGGTAAGCATGAAGGAAACTAAGTTGGACTAGATTTTAAGTAGGCTTCTCTTGTTTTTCTGAAGTGGCAGGGCTGATTGGGTCTAAAATAAGTGATTTGGAACAGAAATTTAGATGAGGGCTTCAAATGTTAATGGGCCTGGTTTAATTGGTTAGAATTGGGTGAGTTTGAATGGTTTTAAAGTGGGATGCCTGGTGGAAAATGTGGGGTTGGTGGCTTAGAAGTTGAGAGGTGGGTAGGCCTGATTGGTGGTCAAGTTGTGGATGGGTTGCCTAGGTGGATTGAAAAATGGTGGGGGACTGGGAAGGAGTTCATAGTGTCTAAATTGAAGTGGGATCTTGGAATTGTAGTAGGGCTTGAGTTTTGGTTTTTTAGTGAGAGTGGAAATGGCCCTGGAATAGCTGGTTTGATTTTGGTGGGTTGGCCATGGTATTTTTATAGTGGATCGAAAAAGAGTCACTAGCAGGCTTGGTTTGGTGTGAAATTCAGTCAAACGGTAGTGGGAACCATCATGGAAGCAACTACCAAATAAAGACCAGAGCCAGTCTCCTCTACAGTGAAGACTGTTCATGGAAACTCTTCAAGCAAACCAGGTCTCCAGTTGCATCTTTGTCCATAACAAACAAGCCTTGTTTGCATAGGCCCAAACAGACCTCCCTTTGCCATCTTGTGGGGGAAATGTGGGGACTCCATCATAAAATAGGCCCTCAAAATAGAACAGCCTCTTTGGAATTGCATCAAACAGATTGTGTGCAGCCTTTAAAACTCAACTTGGCAGTGATCATCCTCCTCCAATGAGTGCTACATGAGATGAGGGAATTATGGAAGGAATTTCATCTAAAATAGCCAAAAGAAGACATTGAATTTCCATCACAACCGGCTGAATCGGTTCAGACGACATGTGAAGAGGATGAGGATGATCTGGTTCGGACAACATGTGAAGAGGATGAGGAAAAAGAAGAATTACCAAACAAATATTATGTGATACATGTAAAATAAAATATGTCAGACAATTCCAAACCAATTTTTTCAGTTGAATTGAGTTTTTGTACCACCTGTTATGCACGTTTTGTGGAAATATGGATGAGAGGCAGTGCTGAGAGGAGATATAGTTTAGGAATGAGGAAATACGAAAAATTATAGAGATAACCATTCAATGTTTCTCTAAGTAGGAATAACCACCACAGGGTGTCGTCCTGGAGCAGGGGCCAAATCACGGCGTGACCGCGGCGTGACTGCGACGTGACTGTGGCGTGACCGCGGCGTGACTGCGACGTGACTGTGGCGTGACCGCGGCGTGACCGCGGCATGACCGCAGCGTGACCACAACGTGTTGGCCCGGTCCAGCGACATCTGTGGGGAAACATCTTCCACTTAGTTTCAAATAAAATGATATGGGTATGTGTAGACTACCAGTCCCCTCCCCCATGTCTGGACACCCCCCTGTCTGGACACCCCCCCCCTATTTGGACACCCCCCCCTGTCTGGACACACCTCCCCCCTGTCTGGACACCCCCCCCCCCCTTGTCTGGACACCACCCTGTCTGGACACCCCCCCCCCTGTCTGGACACACCTTCCCCCTGTCTGGACACCCTCCTTGTCTGGACACCCCCCCTTCCTGTCTCGACACCCCCCCCCCCCTGTCTGGACACCCTCCCTGTTTGGACACCCCCCCCCCCGCACCCACCCCCTCAACTTGGAAGTGATCATCCTCTTCCAATGCGTGCTACATGAGATGAGGGAATTATAGAAGGAATTTCATCTAAAACAGCCAAAAACAGACATCTAATTTCCATCACAACAGGCTGATCCGGTTCAGACGACATGTGCAGAGGATGAAGATGAACTGGTTCGGACAACATGTGAAGAGTATGAGGAAAAAGAAGAATTACCGAACAAATATTATGTGATACATGTACAATAAAATATTCCAGAAAATTCCAAACCAATGTTTTCAGTTGAATTGAGCCTTTGTACCACCTACTATGCACGTTTTGTGGAAAGATGGATGAGAGGCAGCGCTGAGAGGAGATATAGTTTAAGAATGAAGAAATATGAAAAATTATAGAGCTAACCATTCAATGTTTCTCTAAGGAGGACTAACCACCGTAGGTTGTCGTCCTGGAGCAGGGCCAAATCACGGCGTGACCGCGGCGTAACCGCGGCGTGACCGCGGCATGTCCGCGGCGTGACCGCGGCGTGACCGCGAAGTGACCGCGGCGTGACCGCGGAGTTACCGCAACATGTTGGCCCGATCCAGCGACATCCGTGGGGCATCATTTTTCGGCCAGAAGCGAATGGATCAGAAGGAGGCTAGAATGATGGTGGAAGGGGGCATGTTGCGGGTTTTGGGGGGATGGTGCGGGCTGATTCGAAGGTGGCAGGGGGGGCTGTTGCGGGCTGAATGCCGGTGGCAGCGGGCTGAAATGAAGGTGGAAGGGGGCTGGTGTGGGCTGGATGTGGCTGGAGCAGGGCCAAATCACGGCATTACCACGGCGTGAACGCAGCGTGACCGCGGCGTGACCACAGTGTGTTGACCCGATCCAGTGACATCCACGTGGCAACATCTTCTGGCTAGGAGCGAAGGAAGCAGAAGGAGGCTGGAATGCTGGTGGAAGGGGGGCTGGTTGCAGGTGTTGGGGGGATGGTGCGGGCAGATTCAAAGGTGGCAGGGGGGCTGTTGCGGTCTGGAATGCCGATGGCAACAGGATGAAATGAAGGTGGAAGGGGTATGGTGTGGGCTGGATGTGGCTGGAGCAGGGCCAAATCATGGTATGACTACGGCGTGACCGCGACGTGACCGCGGCGTGACCGCGGCGTGAGCGCAGCGTGACCGCAATGTTTTGGCCCGATCCAGCGACATCCGCGGGGCAACATCTTCAGACCAGGAGTGAAGGGAGCAGGAGGAGGCTGGAATGCTGGTGGAAAGGGACTGGTTGCAGGTGTTGGGGGGATGGTGCGGGCTGATTCGAAGGCGGCAGGGGGGGTGTTCCGGGCAGGGGGGATGTCCAGACATAAATACACTGACCGAGATTCTCGGATAAACCAAGACTCCATTGCTCGGATAGAGGCGATCTAGCAATACTTCTGCATGCAGTAACTATCAGAAGGTTATAATCATAGATGAAATGGTTCAAGATAACCAGACACAGTATGAGAATTTTAATGTAAAACAACCAAATGAAGGGGTCGTGCAATGACACGAATGGACACTCCTCCCCCCCCCCCCCTGTCGGACACACCTCCCCCTGCTGGACACTCCTCCCCACCTGCTGGACACCCCTACCCCCTACTGGACAGCCCCGCCCCCTGTCTGGACACCCCTCCCCCCTACTGGACACCCCTCCCCCCTGCTGGACAGCCCCGCCCCCTACCTGGACACCCCTCCCCCCTACTGGACACCCCTCCCCCCTGCTGGACACCCCTCCCCCCTGCTGGACAGCCCCCCCTGCTGGACAGCCCCTCCCCCCTGCGAGACAGCCCTCCCCCCTACCGGACGCCCCTCCCCCCGGTCGGATGCCCCTCCCCCCCTGCCGGACACCCCTCCCCCTAGAGACATTGTATTCATTGTGGATAGCAACATGGTAGTATGCTTATGTTCCAGGTAGTCCTTAGTCTCCTGCCTATCAGATGATAGAACAGCGGGTGGATTTTCATGAGTAGTAGGCTCAAATCTCTTGTTAGCATAAGGTGTGTGTTCAGCATTTTGGGGCTCAGAAAGAACAACCCTGTTAAGGTGGGCAGTGTGAGCCACGGGAGTCGGAGTTGGATTATGGACATGTGATTTGGTCTCATACCACTTTCCCATTGTGGAGTCACCTGTAGTTAAAACCAGGATACTGTTCATAAAAGAGGCATTGTTTTTTTAGAAATATGGGAAGGGATAGTAGTGGTCAGGTTGCATCAGTGTAGAGAAGCAGAATTCTTGGAGAAAAAATCAGAGGAAGATTCATTTTGATCATAACGCAGTTTTTTAGATAGAATGGAATAGTTATTAGTAGCATAAGAAAGAGGAGGAGAAGTACCTGGAATAACAGGATCTAGAGCAGATTGTTGTTCAATAGAGTTCTGAGAGAGATTCTACTTCTGCTCCGGGGGAACATTAAAAACCTACATATGTTAGGGTACAAGAACCGAAAATGAATTGTCATGTAAAACAGGTGTTGGAATCTTTTTCATGCCTGCTCGAGCTTCTAGGTCTACGGAGGTAGGTTTTACAATGGAGCTAGAAGACTTGGGGGTTTCTTGATTTTCCTTTTTCATACCTAATTTAGGTGTGGAAGTAATATGGGTCTGCTTGGCGCTTAAGTATGGAGTGTCAACCACATCATTTTCTTTAGTGCAAACATCATTATTGTGGATTGAAGTACTTGGAGTATAGGTTAGTTTCTTCAGTTCATTAGTAGAAAAATTCCCTCCATCCAAGATTGGGTGCTAGAGATTATGCTTTTCTAGGTCATGTTGATAGCTAGAAATATTTTCCTGCTCGGTTGATACTCTAATAGTGTCTAGTAAAAGGTTTTTAATTTCAATTGAGAGGTTTTGATCATTAATAGAGTTTTCTTCTTCCTCCACTTCATCCACCCATTTGGTTCCTGAACTATCTCTTATTGAGTCAAAGTGTGAGTTTTTTTGACCCAGACTTCATATTTCATTTTGGATATTTCAGGCATGTCTATCATGGGGGCTTTGTCTTTTTTAGGTCTCCTCATTTCCTTCCATTCATTCTCA